>CM028669.1:63820844-66705181 GCA_016760335.1 Gastrodia elata
TTGATTACAATTCTAAAAGACTTAGGTTTCATGCCATTAAGTTGTTAAGATATACCTATTCGATACAAGCACTTAAAATTATATTACTTAGCATTTGGCATACATACATTTCAAGTACGTAGTAAGTTTTGAGCACTTAATAAAAATAACAAAGTTTCAAACTTAATTTCCATATAGAATTTTATGCACTGTGGCGCTTCTGTCGCTGCAGTGCGTTATGGCGCTTCTAGCGCTGCGGCCCGCTGTGGCACCCTATGGCACGCTGTAGCAGTCCAACTTGCAAAAATACTGTTCAGTTAATTTATTTTTATGATTCCCTAATGTTTTCCTAAAATTCTGCTACAGCCCGCTGTGCCGCGCTACGGCGCGCTGCAGCGTCCATTTTGCGATTTACTATTTAATTAACTTAATAACTGATTTATAAGATTTTTGCTGAAATGCTACTGCAGCCCGCTGTAGCACATAGCACACTGCAGCTGCCCATTTTGGAATTTGGGCGCTGCAGCGCGCTGCAGCGCCAGACGGCGATTTCACCAGGATGAAACCTGGCAGGCTTACTTTCGAGCTCAAATACTCCCAATCCAGAGCATTCCATAAGCGGTGCCATATATCAATGGAAAGGTCTCTCCAATACCTTTTCATCAACACTAAAATTAGCACAAATGGAGCATCCTAGCTCTACAAAAAATATAGATAAAGGACATGGTATACAAAATAGATGAAAATAGAGCATGCATTTTTCAAATAAATGAGCTACCTCAATGAGCCTTAATGGCTTCCATACATGTTTATAAACTTATAAAGATACATTCAAGCAATGTAGTAACATAAAGGAGATAAGAAGAGGAACAAATGGGTACCCTAGCCTTGCAAGTGGGTGGAGGAAGAAGGAACCTTTGTCTCTCTAAGCCTTAGAGATGAGCTTCTTCTTTCAGCACAAGGGATCAATGGAGGAGAAGATGAGAAAATTTTTAATAAGGAAGAGAAGAGGGGCTGTGCTCTCCTCTTAAAGGAGGAGAATGAGAGGGAGGCTCCATCATGAGCTAGGGACTAGGATGTGAAGAGCTATCCTACTTGCCTAGGGAGGGCATGGCTAAGAGGAGAGGGGAGGGATGGCCTCAAGTGACTTGCATGGGGGAAAAAATGGCCAGCCAAAATTAAGGGAGGAAAGAGGGATTAAATAAAAATTAACGAATAATTAATTATTATTCATAATTTTTAATTTATTAAAAATTTGGATTAATTAAACGTGCTCCGAAAAATCCCAAAAATTCACCCCTAACTAATTTGAGGGTGAGGAATTCAACGGCAAAGTCGAAATTCAATTTCGACGATTATTTAATTATTCTATTTTTCGGTGCATTTAATTATATTAAAATATTTGCGAAAATCCGACGACTTCCAAATACGTCCAAAACATCACCCCTAGCTAATTTGGGGGTGACGATCGCAACGGTGAAGTCGTATTTTGATTTCAAGGTCAAAATAAATACCTCAATTTTCTAATTAATTAAATATTAAAATAATCCAAAATAATCGATTGGGCTCTGAATCGCTCAAAACCTTCAGAGTTTGGTTCTAATGACTAGATGAACTTAATGGAATGATAATTACGATATAATTAAGCTAAAATTAAGCTAGGTAATAACCTTGGGTTGTTACACTTAAGGGTCTAAGATGTTACTTTTTGATTAAGGGCTCTAAATTAGATTTTCTTGATGCCAAATAATTGCTTACGGTCTAACATAAAGATAGACAGTAGGTACATCAAATTTGGACAAGTATTAAGTTCTATGAGTTCAATTTAAGGATTTTAGCCTATAAGGGCAATTTGGTAACTTCACTCATGTAACTTCACTCGTGTATATAGACAATTAGTTTATTATTGATTAATATCAAAGGATTCCATAGAGTATAAGAATGCTAAAATCTGATGTCAATTCGTTAAGTTATAGCCAAAACTATTCTAGGGTCTAAAAGTGTATCAAAAAATCTAACTTTCTCAAATGAGGTCCAAATTCAGCAAATTCAGTGGCTATAGCTTCACTATAATACACTGAGTACTAAGACTGGGAGTAGACCCAGATTAGAGTACATTTTGTTAAGTTATGATCTAACTAATTTCTAGGAGGATTTAGGAAGATTAGTGTTACTAGTTGTCAAAACCTAAATTTTATTTTAGTTTACTATATTAATTAGGTTTTTTTTTATCTAAATGGTATATTTGATGACCTAATTTGGAGTTCAATTAACTAAGTTATGGTCAAATCAATTTCTAGGCTAATTATGGTTAATTAGGGAAAGGTCCTAAAAGTGATTAGTCAAAATATTTACATAACACCAAAATAAATACTATTAGACTAATCTAGGAATTCTCTTGATTAAAATGAGACTCATATTAGCTAGATTTGGATTAATATAAGTAAGGTTATGGATGTGTGAAATTTTTATATAATTTAAGGTTAAGTGAGGGGTCCTAAAATGTCACTATATTAAATAGGCATCTTCAGGGAAAATTGATTTTACCAAATTATTTCTATCATTTTTTTGAGCAAAGTGAGATATATATTTAATATAGTTGGATTATAGGTTTGAAAGATAAGAGGGTTTAAAGTTATGCAATTAAATAAATTCAATTTTAATAAATTAAATTAATTTAATGTTACTATTTAATCAAGTTTAATAGAATTAATTTAAATAAACTAATTTATAAGACGGTGGGACCTGCGGGCAAGGCACGGGCGACGATAACAGGACCCACTGGCCACGCGGTAGCACGGGATAGGCGCAGCGGAGCACTAGCGGGGCCCATCAGGCATCAGTTAACAGACCACAGGACCCACGGACAGAGCACATGCACAGATAGGGACACGGGTCGGGTCGACCCGACTTGACCCAAGCAAAGGCATCTTCCACCACAGACCGAAGGTCGCGCTCCTTGGGCATCACCGTTGCTGGACCTTCTTTCGATGAGGGGAGGCAAACTGCATGCCGATGGAGAGGTCTCATAAAGACCTCTTGATTGGTACCCAAATCGAGGCCAGAGACGACCGGGATCGACGACAGATCTTAACCCAAGGTCAACCTCTACGGAACAGAGACAAACACTATGCACAACTAATTAAATAACTTTAAAAAATTTTCAATAAATTGTCCCTAGCTAATTGAGGGGTGAGGAACGCAACGGCGAGGTCGGATTTTGATTTTGACATGTATTTATTTTTCTCATTTTTTGGGTATTAAAATATTCATCGAAAATTCTATGACTTCCCAATGCTTCCAAATCATCACCCCTAGCTAATTTGGGGGTGATGAATGAAATGACAAAGTCAAATTTTTGATTTGAGATCTAAATAAGTAGGTTAATTTCTAGGGTTCTTGTAATTCCCAGAATCAAGGTTTAATCTATTAGACCCCTGATTTGGACCAAAACTTCAGGATGAGGTCCTAATAACTAATTAAGTGCATTAGAATCAAAGTTATGGTTTGGTTTAGTCTTAATTGCCTGAGATAATAACTTGGGTTGTTACAGGTACAAGGCTCAAGAGAAAGGAAAAGCTGAGCTAGTGTCCAAGCTTAAAAAGAGCCTTTATGGGTAGAAGCAAGCACCAAGGCAATGGTACAAGAGATTTGAAAGATTCATGTCAGAATCAGGGTATAAGAGATGCCAAGCGGATTACTGTTGTTACATAAAATAGTGTAAGTCCTCCTATATCATTATATTGATGTATGTGAATGATATGTTTATTACATGATCAAACATGGAGAAGATAAGGCTACTGAAAGAGCTTACATCAACGGAGTTTGACATGAAGGACTTGGGGCCGACCAAGCTGATTCTTGGAATGAGAATTAATAGGGAAAGAGGTGCAAAAATTCTAAAGTTGTTGCAGGAAGAATATGTTGAAAATGTACTGAAAAGATTCAACATGAGTAAAGCAAAGCCAGTGGGCATTGCCTTAGCAAGTCACTTTAGCTTATTAAAGGAGTATATGCCAAAATCTGAAGATTGCTTATGCTTCAGCAGTTGGAAGCTTGATGTATGTAATGGTATGCATGAGACCAGATATTTCCCATGCAATAGGAGTAGTTTACAGATTCATGGGAAACCCAGTAAAGCACTAATGGGACATGGTCAAGTGGATCTTTAGGTATATGAAAAGTATAATGGGCAAAGCTTTATGATTTGGAAGATTTGACATAGCTTTACAGGGTTATGTAGATTTAGATCTTGCAGGAGATGTTGATAGCAAGAGAAGTACTACAGGTTATATGCATACATTGGGAATTGCAGCTGTGAGCTGGATCTTTAGGATATAAAACATCGTATCACTATCTACCACAGAGGTGGAATACGTTGCCATTATAGATGCAAGTAAAGATATGATCTGTTAGAAAATTTTCATGGTGAAATTGGGCAAGGAGCAGGAGGATATGAAGCTAAGCAGTGATAGTTTTAGCACTATTCATCTAATGAAGAATGCAGCATTTTATGCCAGAACAAAGCACATTCAACTTTGTTATAATTTCATTCGGACACCATTGGAAGGATAACTTGGATTGGAGAAGATCCTCTCTTCAAAGAATTCAGCTGATATGCATACAAAGGCAGCAATAGTGGAGGAACTGAAGCTATGTGCAACTTTAGATGGCCTTGGTACATGAAGAGAGAGCAAGGGCGAGCCACGCCACGTCCTTGATAAGAATGGAAGAAGATAATAAAGAATGAAAGTCAAAAGTGGAGAAGATTATCTAAAGGTATCCAAGTGGAAGATTATTGTATTATGGAGACCATTTAGTACATCATGGAGATGCTAGTGGTGCTCTGGTGTGCTACAGCATAATAGAAATTGGGGCTACAGCACACAACGGTGGATTTGGGCGCAACTGCATGCCGTAGCGTATTTACCAACCTGAGACCCGGGCACTACTATGTGCCATAGGGGGTACCAACCCGAGACGCGGGTGCTACCACACACTGCAGCTGGTACCAACTGGAGATGAGGGCGTTATCGCACACAGCAGCGGATCCCAACCTAAGAGTCGGGCGCTACAGCACGCCGTAGCGCCTGGTGAAAATCTTCTTCAGTCCAAATTTGTCATAAGCAAATTGGAGGGCCTTTTGGACCTTTTAGGGTCCAAATTTCAGCTGGGTACTTAAGCAAGGAAGTTGGGAGGAGATTATAAGTGTTGGCATTTTCATTTAGAGGTCTGTGTAAGCTGTGAGGAGGAGATCCCTTGGTGAATCTCTAAAGAAGTTGCTGTGCAAGATATACATTGCATGTTGGAGGAGAGACTCCTTGTGTTTGCTGCTTATCCTCCTCTCCATAATAGAGTAAGAGCCAGTGTATATTAGCTAAGGAGATAAGCTCTTTGAAACACTGTAACCTTCAAGTCTTTATAGTGGAATTTTCTATGGTGTGGCTCCGTGATGTTTCCATTCTTAGGTTTTCCACGTAATCCTTGGTGTTTGTATGTTTTTTGTGTGCTGTGATCTCTTGCATGCATGTGCTGTGATTTTACTCTTGCAGTTTTGTGATATTAAGTTGCTTGGTAACTGTTAACGCAACCCCGATCCTAAGACAAAGAGAGTTCACTCTATCAAATCGCTTCTACTGCGGTTATTATGTGCAAGAAGTTCTTCGTACTAAATCAATCAATGTTTCAAACAAAGCCCCCAATTAACTTAGGCTTATGGATTCCTAAGGTAGTTGATAATAATATAATAAATTAATATTTGAAAGTAGTGATTTAACTAATTTTATGTAATGATAGAATAATTTATAGCTATAAATATTTGTGAAGAGATAAAAGCTATGTTTGTTGAATGAAGAGTCTATTCTAAGTATTAATATTCTTAGATAGATGAGAATGAATAATTAATTGTTCCTATTCTTAAGTATGAACTTGCTTTGGAAATTTTATTAATATTTTCATACTAAGTTCATGACAATTTAGAAGATGAACTAAAGTTTATTTAATTTTGATAATTAAAGGTCTTTATGAATTATGTATTTTTGATTTTAAAGATTCTCATTACAACAAAAGACATATCATAAATTTATTCTATATATAGAGTTATCTAATTAACACTTTACTCTATGTAAGTGCACTATAATGAATTAAGTTGTATGATCTTAACAGCCACAAGATTAGATAAGTTATAAATCCTAATTTAAATCCTTCTAATTCTCACAATTAAAAATTTAAACAAGTTAAGTTCTTTAAGGTCCTTATTTAATTCTTAACTAAGGATATATAATGGAGTTAGACTAATTATATTTATAAAACCTCTTTATTTCTCAAGTGATGAAGTTAAATAAGATGGTTTATTTATCTTTATGCAATATTATATTTAAGGTCAAGATTATCCTTCTTATGGTTTAATTTTAAATATATATATATATATATATATCTAATTAAAGAACTAATTTCTTATTTGTTGAATCAAGAGAGTTATAAGTATTATTATTATTGCTTAGGCATCCAATTCTAATTCTAATTTTAATTCTATAATTAATTACCTTACTTTTAAACTATAAGGTTCTACAAGTATTTTAATATAATCTAATTAATAATCTTAGACTAACTTAAAGCTTGAAGGTGTTCTAATAATATTTAATATTGGTGAGATTTCAATTTAAAAAGAGATAATTTATTTCTAAATGATTTCCATCTTATTAAAGAATTTTATTTTGATAAATGAAACTATAATTTGAATTCATATAATGAATGAGACATGATTTTCTTAGAAAGCACTTAGTCCATCTAAACATTATTAGCTTAAGATGATGTCTCAACTCTTATTATTAGGTTACATAATTGATTAAGCCAATGCAACAAAAAGTATAATAATATATTAATTACTATTATTATCCTAACAACAATTATAAGTTTGCAAAATATAATGATGATTCACTAGGTATTAGTCTTATTAAAAGAAGCATTATATTATTAAGGATTTAAATTGCATATCTAAAATACTAATTACCTAAAAGGCCAAAGTATTTACATTACATCTCATATATTTTGATGAAGGATTAAAATAGATTTTAATTGATGAGATATAGTTAGGATACTAATTTTTCATTCTAAATACTATTATTTTTTCTCATAATAAGATTATGGTAATTTATATTTCAAAACTTAAAATTTCTTTGAAGATATTTACATTTTTATTGGTGACTTATGCTCTAATTAAGGCTCAATCTTCTTTAATGAACATTAAAAAGTGATTAGTAATAAAATCATCATAATGAATATTTAACCTCGTATTGGTATTCATGGTATTTTTCTGATCGATTTGCTATATAAGTTCATTATTCTTAGGTTTGTAATTAGGGAATTATGAGACTTTAAAGTTTGCCATTTATTTAATTAATCTAAACTATATTAATCTATTTATATTAAATTCCTGAATCTAAATCCTTCGGCTGAAGGCGCATGCTTACGGACCCAAGAAAGACCCACGTTCTGTCCTGACCTACTAAATTATTTTATCCTACGGCCCGGCCCGCGAAATAACTTCTTCTCCGTCAGCTTCAATAGGTTTCGGGAGTTAGGGATTTACCTAGTTCGATGCACGGCTCACAACAGGTCTTATACCATATGTTGAAATCAAGCTCTCAGTTTAATTTCTATAATGGACCATGCATCTTCTTGTATGATTGATCATAATTTTTAAAACTCGATGCCCTAAATATCTCGGTCTAATTAGAATTGTTAATGTAGTATCAATTAATAATTGTATAGGTTTAAAGCTTGACTGAATGCAAACTAAATACAATATTAACTATCTTATTATGAATTAAGATGCAAAATGGAATCAAAAGTAGATAGAAGTAAGTGGAGGAGTACCTTAAGGTCGAGTGATGGAGATTCCTTCTGTAATCAGGACGAAGCTAGGGTTACCAACAGGTTTCGAAAAGTGGCTGGAAGTGGAGATAGGGTTGATCTGAGATAAATACAATAAAAAAGAGTGGGCTTGATTATGATGGATTGAAACTTTTGGCAGCATCCTTTGCGAACGGGGATTGGAGCTCAACGTGGCGAGTGCCACGTGCTGCCCACGCGTGCAGACGGGAACAACGCGTGCCTGCCGTTCAATCAGAACAACTTATCAGATCAGACGGCACAAGTCTATGCCATTTGATCAAACTATTCAGTTAAAGGAAGCTAACAGTGCTTTAATATAATTATTAATATTAATTAATTTTTAATTCTTAAACATTCTATTTAATTAGAATTAAGCTATTTAATGGTTTCCAAAATATTTCAAAATTTTCTTTTAACTAAATTAGGTGTGGGGAACTTTAAAATGCTATTAGAATTTCAATAGGGGGTCGTTCTAATTATTTCATTTTCATGGTATCAAAAATACATTAAGGTATTTGGGAAATTTTGACGATGTTAAGAACTCATCAAATTTTTACTCTTAGCTAATTTGGGGTTGAGGAGTTCAGTGGCGGACTCCGATTTAAATTTAGAGGTCAATTAGTATCCTAGATGTTTTAGAAGATTTATTTATTGGATAATTGGGCCATCATTTTTTGTTATGTCAGGACTAATAAGACATATGTCCATTTTAAAGTTAATATTTTTCATTGGATACTTTTAGTTCACAATTTTCAGTATTTATGCAGCATTTTCTGTATTCCAATATTTATATATTTTCAACAGTTTCTTATTTTATATGAAAGCATATTAAGATTTTAGATTTATTTCTTTTTATATTACATTTCATCACCATAAGTAATTTGATCATATTTTCTTAAGATCTTACCTACTCTTAGTAGTTTATATAAAATGTTTAACCTCTATTTACAACTTTGGGTTAAGGTATGTCTTTTTATCTCGTATCTTGTTTAAGTTATAAATGTATGATTTATAGTTTTAATCCTTTTATTTGATTCTTTATAGCTCATATTTGCTTAAAATAAGTTGTGATATCTTAAATTTAATTAAAATTGTATATGTACTTAGAATTATTAAAGTCTAACTAAATTTTTCTCTTTTTTGGCTGTGACCTGTCATATATGTACATATGACAGATCAAGAGTATAGGTTAGATCCAGCACTTGAGGATTAAGCTTTTGATAGAAGGTTAAAGTAAAGTGCAGCTTGCTGAAGAAAATTAATGCTTTAATTTTCTTTGCTCGCATTTATTTAAAATGTAATAAATGAGTTTATTTATTTATTCTGCATTTACTGTATTGTATGTAAATGGATAAATATGAAATTTGCTTGGATGCCTTTCGTTTTTTCCTGCGCTGCTACTCTATAATATTTTTGATAGGATCTTGCTCACCTCATGATTAGTATCATGGATATATTGTTCAATATCCGTGATATTAATGACGACTACCACCTAATCTTTATTTAGCTAGTGATAACTCGATGATAGTTAGGAGGCGGCCGCCACAGTTAATACCAACTGTGGCGGCCGCCACACTTACTGTCTAATGAAAGGATAAACACCTTAAACATCAAGTTTGGACTTAAGATAAGCCTAATAAGCATTAATCAATATTTAGAGCATTAGAAGATGATTAATCATATTAAACTATGAAAGTGATTTCTAAGTTTACCAAGGAGTTATATATTGCTTATGGAGTTCAAAGATACTAAGTTCATTGAAATTAGAGCTTAATCAAGCTAAATATTCACTAGTTAAGGTTTTGGTAATTAAAAATTGATTAGTGGAATTAAACTCTAAGAAAAATTTCTAATTAAATAATTAAGATTTTCTCTATATAAGGAAAATTTAAAAACCTTCATCATACAATTTGGGCAAGAAATGAGTTTAATATTCACTATATGTATTTAGAGATAATTTGGGCTTAATTAAAGAATCTAATTACAAAAATTAGAATTTATTGCAGTTTGTTATTCATTGCATGTTTCTGATCAATTATATATTTGATCATACTATTTAGATTTAAAATGAGAATTTTATTTAATTAATTTAAATGGAATAATTTGATTAAGTAAATCATAAGTTATGCAATTTATCATTTTAATTTTCTTAAAGAATTTAAACACAATTAGTTGGACAAATGTGCAGCCATAAACAAAAGGCATGGGTTAGGGAAGACTCGGCCCATCACTAAATGTCTTCACAGTCATCTTCATCCTGACACAGACCAATCCTAGGGTTAGGATCTCTCGACCAATTCCACTCATAGAAGCCACCCGATGGTCTAGTAGTGATCCTAATTCAAACCTTACATCCAGACACACATAATCCCACACAAAGCCCCTTGAGGGAACATCAGAGATTATGGAATGTTGGATGCCCTAAATTCCCTTACTAAATTTCTTGGGTTTACTGAGTAAAGTAAATTCTCCCCATAAAAGCTATGCCACAACTACCGCTTGCTCTTGACATGATCAGTATGTCAAGGTGGAAGGAAGCCCTATCTTAGCTCAATGTGGGAGAGGCTATATCAGTTATAATGACCTCAATATTAGATCAGGAACCTAATCTAATATTAGGTGTTACTGTAGTACTTAATACTGGGTTAGTGAGCCTTAACCCACTATTAAGCACTATGGGGAGCCAAGGGTGTAACAACCCTAAGTTGTTACTTAGCCTAATCTTAGCTTGATCACATCCTAATTATCATTCTATTAAGATTATTTACTTATTAGAATAAATCTCTGAAGAATTGGAGTGATTTGGAGCTCAATTTAACATTGAGATTATTTTAATAATATTTAATTAATTAGAAATTTGAGATATTTAATTTGACCTTGAAACCAAAATCTGACTTCACCATTGCGCTCGTCACCCCCAAATTAGCTAGGGCTGATGTTTTGGACGTGTTTGGAAGTCGTCGGATTTTCGCAAATATTTTAATGTAATTAAATACAAAAAAAAAGAAAATTAAATATCATCGGAACGAAAATTCAACTTCGCTATTGCGTTCCTCACCCCCAAATTAGCTAGGGGTCAATTTTTGGAATTTTTCAGAGCACATTATAAAATTTGATTTTTAAATCATTAATTAATAAAATAAAATAAAATAAAATAATTTAAAAAATCCATTATTTTTCTCTCCTGCCTTTTCCTACGCCTGTTAGGGCCTCTTCCCTCCTGCCTGCGCATGCAAAAGAGAAAGCCCCTCTCGTCTCCTTTTTCTGCCATCTCCTTCTCCCCATACTTGTGCTGGCATGACTCAAGATCATCCCATCCAAGAACCACACCTTCTCAATTGGAGCCATCCACCTCCCTCCTTCCACTCTTCCTATAAGATGGACCTTAAACCCTCTGTAACACCCCTAGATTGTTACTAAACTTAATTTTAGCTTAATCGTATCATGTTTATTATTTTATTGAGTTCATTTAGTCATTATAACTAATCCTTGAAGATTTAGTGCGATTCAGAGCTAAATCGAATATTTGGATTATTTTAATATTTAATTAATTAGAAAATTGAGGTATTTAATTTGACCTTGAAATCAAAATCCGACTTCGCAATTATGATCGTCATCCCAAATTAGCTAGGGGTGATGTTTCGGATGAGTTTAGAAGTCGTTGAATTTTCACGATTATTTTAATGTAAGTAAATACCTCGAAAATTAGCATAATTAAATACTCATCGGAATCAAATTCTGACTTCATCGTTGAATTTCTCACCCCAAATTAACTATGGGTAAATTTTTGAGATTTTTTGGAATGCGTTTATTAAATATGAATTTTTAACTAATTAAAGATTTAGAAAATAATTAGATAATTATTTAATTAAGAAAATCCATTTTCTTAAATTGCTTTTCCTTGTCAGCCCCCCTCATTCGACGCCCCCATGCTCCCCATCCTCTCCCTCCAAGTTGTGATTTGGGAGAGGACTTGCTCCTCTCCCCTAGGCCATGCCATTCATCTTCTTCCCCCTCTCCCTTAAAAATAAAACCTCAGCCATCATCTTCTTTTCTTTCCTTACCCTCGAGCTGAGAACTCTTCCCTCCTTCTTCCATTGCTGCGCTTTGTGTTGAAGAAGAAGCTCCCTCCCTCCAAGTTCCTGCAGAAAATAGAGGTTCTTTCTCGCTCTTCTTCCATTTGAAAGCCAAGGTACTTCCCTTTCCTCCATTGAATGGATTCAATGGCTACATCATTTTGTTCTTAAGCTTATGTTGCATCTTTAGAAATCTGTGATTTTCAATGTGGAAGCCATTAGAGATCATTAAGGTATTAGATTTCTTTGCTCTATTTTTTATTCTTTCTGCATACCCTGACCCTTAACTCCATCATTTGCATAGTTAGAGTAATCCTTTCATGCCGATTTTAGAATCAATGGAAAGGTCTTAGAAATACCTTTCCATCAATATATGGCACCACATGTGAAGTGCTCTAGGTTAGGAGTATTTGAGCATGAAAGAGAACTCGTCGTAGCTTTTGCACAGGCAAAATCACCGTTGGGCGCTGCAGCGTCCAAAGTTTTGAACTTGATCCGCCATAGCGCGTTGTAGCGCACTACGGTGCACTGCAGCGGCATAATAAATTATGATGTATAAAATTATATTATGATGAAATTATTTGGAAATCTGCCGTAGCGCGCCATAGTGCCTGCACCTTAAAAAATAGGCGCCGTAGCGCGCCACAGTACTAAAATATGCTACAACGCGTCGTAGTGCCCAAAAGTGCTGCAACGCATTGTAGCACCCAATAGCTGTGCCACAACATGCTGTAGCGTCTGACTTTCAGCCATAAGGCGCTACAGCGCGCCGTAGCGCCCATAACTGTCTGGATTGGTCTAGAACTAGCTGAAATTGTCAAAACTTCACAGTTTTCAAATTTTAAGGACCCTTGGACCCTAGTGGGGCTGAATTTTATCAAATTGAGCACTGTATAAATTGTTTGTGAATTTTAATTATTGAAAAAATTGGGTTTTGACCCCTTTCAATAAAATGGAACCCTAATTTTGATTTAGCCATAATTTGATCATTTGAACTCCAAATTAAAATATTTAAGATACTAACTAGGTTAGAAATTCAGTGCCAATAGTAAACTGTAATAAAATTTAGTTTTGACCTATAGAAACCCTAGGTTGACTAGAATACCTCTAACCCTAATTAAGTCATAACTTGACCAAATGAGATTTAATTTGGGTCTACTCCCAGTTAAATTACTCAGTGTAATATAGAAAAGCTATAGTTACTAAATTTGCTAAATTTGGATCTCAAATGAAAAAGTTAAGCTTTAGACTCCTCTTAACCATAAAGTTAGAACACTCATACTAATTTAATAGATCACAAAATTTAGTGTTCTTGGACTCTATAAAATCCTTGAACAGCAAGCAATAATAAACTGCACAAATTTTTAGATTCAATCAAGAGAAAATTACTAAATTGCCACTTGGGCCAAATTCCTTAGTTTGGACCTATATGACCCATTTCTTATCCAAATTTGGTGTGTTTACTCTCTATCTTCATGTTAGATAGTAAAAAATTATTTAGAAGTAATAAAATCCATTTTGGAGCCCTAAATCAAAAATTAGTTTTCTGTACCCTTAAGTAAAGGCAAAATAGTCATTTTGCCCAAAATTTAGGTAAAGTGTTCATAACACTTAAAATAACTTTTAAATCATTAAAAATAGTAATAAAGCTAATTTAGGCTCAATTTAAGTCTTAAAATCCCATAATTTGAATAATTTGTCAAACATCTTAATTTAGGCTTAAAAATCTCTAAGTAAGGATAATATGCCTTAGTTAAAATTTATTCTTAACTTCCCTAATTAAACTAAAATAATGAATTAAGTAAATTGAAATAAAATCAATCAAGTTTTAGAATCTCTCAAAGTTTTTATATTAGGAGCTTCCTTAGGAACTTCACTTGCACCCTATGACCTTTTCCCTTAATATTAGGAGTAGATCCTATGTTATAATTCATTCATTGAGTAAATGGGTTATTTAATGAATGAAACCTTAGTTTTACTAATTTCTAGATTTTTATACTTTAATTATGATTATTTTATCTTTCAATTTTAGATTAAGATTAGGAGATTCATTCTATTAAGACTTGATTTTGCTTAATAGGATTTGCTTTGATTATTACTTCACATTTGGACTTAAACTTTAGTCCTAAGCCTTACCCATTAGATTATGTGATTAAACCTAATTCATTAGGTTTAATGCATAATTCCTAATAGAACGTCTAAATTCATAAAATAGGACGTGTTGATTTCTTATTTAACTTGTAGGTGATATTAATTGAATTAAATTAGAACCTGATCAGTTCTAATTACTTTAACTTATAATATGATGCTTCTAAGTTACACTCGATAGTAAGAATTGGAGATCCTACACTTGTGTAATTTGGAATAGTTAGAATAGTTTAATAGATAATAACTGATGTCACCTTATGTAATAAAGTCCCTTGTTCACTTTTATTTTACTTATGCTTTCACATTCCTTGTATTTTGTGCCTTATTCCTTGAATATGTCATACAAGATAATGTTGTTGCATGAAATAAAAATATAGAATATTTGGATAACATTTGCATTGGGTTCAGTTACTTGATGATCTGGTGCATTTTACCTTACTAGACAAGGGTAAGGAGAAATAAGGAGTACTTGGCATTACTCATTGAGGAGTGTTGTGCTAAGTTTGGAACTCGTATAGTCTTGTAGACATACTTGACTCCTCAACTACTTTTTGATGTGTCCATAGAAGTAAAGTAAATAATTAAAATATTTGTGCATGTGTACATTACTGCCACTTTAGTATGTTGTATTGTTCTGTCTGCCCTAGCCCAAAAAGGCTTTGGAAAATTTTGTCTACCCTAGCCCAAAAAAGCTTTGGGAATTATACTAGGCTTAATTAGCCAATTTTTTGATATGGCAGTCATTACATACCTGTTTACTGTTTAATGTTTACTATTTATTATTCGCTGTTTCTTGTTTACCGTCGTACTTGACTTTTGTCTACCTTGCTTTACTTATTTACTTACATATTATAGGATGCTAGACCTTTGTTGCTTACTTATATGTATCACTGTTGGATTAATTACTTTTAAATCAGCATATATCATATGATCATCAGCATGTTTAGGATTAGATTTATCTTTCAGTACTTTTACTTACTATTTTATACATGCATGCTTATCCTTACTTAGATTACTTGAGGTGTGCCTTTTTACCTCAAATCTTGTTCAGTTATAAATGTGGTATTTATAGCTTATCCCTTTCCTTTGTATGATTATTGCACCCTTATGCTTTGCTTATTTTTATAGAATAAGTAGAATGGTGATATCATAAAACTCATGAATTATTAACAACCTAAAATGTACTTAGACAATATGTCTAACCAGATTTTTTTCTTTTCTTTGACTGGGGCCCTATCATTGTGAAACCAACAATTATAGATTTTAATTTATTTAAGGTAATCGAGCCTTCTGAAGATCATATTTAGGAGGAGGAGTGTGTTGCTGCTGAAGATCCTTAGCTTAGCTCCCTTTTATTTTGTGAGGATGAGAGCTTTTTTTTTTTATTTAAACTTAATTAATGTTGCAATAATACATGTACTATATCTGACTGTGTTTTCCTTACTGTACTATTTATTCTAAGCTGTATGCTGCATTTTCCCCATTTATTGTGATAAATTGGATGTATGTTTACTTTACATCGCTTTCGCACTCTGATTCTGTATTTGCTTAGTAACTGATTACATAGCATGTATGTAGTAGCTTATCTATTTCTTATTCATGGAATAGGGTTTACATCTAGTCTAATGTTAAGTGAGGGATTTGCCAAAGTGACACACCACCCTTAGCTTAATATTGTGGATTAAGGAGTGGGGCGCCACACCTCTCCTTCCTCCATTTGGCCAGCTGAGATCTCCTCCTCTTCCCTCTATTATTGTGCTTATGCTGAAGAATCTCTCAAGCTCCCAAGTTCTTATAGAAAATAGAGCTCTCTTCCTCCATTCATTTGAAAGCCAGGGTACTTCCCTTTCCCCCATTGAATGGATTCAATAACTACCTTCATTTTACTCTTAAGCTTATTTGGCATCCTTAAGAATCCGTGGTTGAGTTCTGGAGTTTGTTAGAGCTCAATTAGGTTTGTGATTTTAAAAAGATGAAGCATCTCTATTTTTTTTTTTTTTGCATACCTGGACGTTTAACCTCATTGTTGGCATCATTAAAATAATCCTTTAGTGCCGATTTTAGTATCAATGGAAAGGTCTCAAAAATACTTTCCATCGGTATATGGCACCGCACGTGAGATGCTATAAATTAAGATTATTTGAGTGCGAAAGGAGACCTGTTATGGTTTTTGCATAGGTGAAATCACCATCGAGGGCTACAGTGCAGTGTAGCATTTGGCTCTTGGCCAAGGGGTGCTACAGTGCACTGTAGCATCCAGTTCTCAAAAAATTGGGTGTCGTAGCGCGCCGTAGCGCGCCACCGTGCTGAAAATCACCGCAGCGCCTCAAAGAGTTGCAGCGTTGTAATAGTCGCATCTTGAGTTGGCTACATCGTAGCGCACCACCGCACACCATAACACGTAGCTTTCGGCTAAAAGGTGCTACGACGTGCCGTAGCGCCCAGAAATATCCGAAAGTTCCCAGAAATGTCCGAAAGTGCCCAGAACTGTCTAGAAATGCCCGGATTTGTGCTTTTTTGCATTCTAATGACCATAAAACCCTAATGGGACTAAAATATATCAAAATTGAACATAGTTTTAGTAAAATTAAGCATTGTATAAAATTGTATGTGATTTTTGAATATGGAAAAATTAAGTTTTAACCCCTTTCATAAAAATTGAACCTTAACATTTAAATGACCATAACTTGATTATTAGACATCAAAATTCAGTGTTCTTAGACTCTATGGAATTCTTGGACAGTAAAAAACAAAAACTAATTGAATTTTTAGATTTCACTAAGTGAAATTACCAAAATGCTCTTATAAGTTAAAATTATTAAACTAGACCCATATGACTTAATACTTGTCCAAATTTGATGTATATACTGTCTATCTTCATGTTAAATAGTAAGGAATAGTTTGGCATCAATAAAATATAATTTATAGCCCTTAATCAAAAAGTAGCATTTTAGACTCTTAAGTAGGGGCAAAATGGTCATTTTGCCCAAAATTAAGATTTAGTGCCCTTAACCTCTAAAATATCATTTAGGTCATTAAAATCAATAATAAAACTGATTTAGAATCAAATTACACTCTTAAACTCATTAATTAAATAATTTGAGAAAATCCTCAACTTTAGCTAAAAAATCTGTAAGTGAAATAATACACTTCTAACTTAGGTTTAATCTCACATTCCAACTTTCCTTGAGTAAATTAGAGCAGTAAATTAAGATAAACTATGCTAATTATCATTAATTCCTAAACAATACATTCAAACCTCAAGTCAAGACTCAAATAATTCCCTAGGAACTTCACTTCAGCTTAGGACCTTTTTCCTTAAGATTAGGAATAGATCTTAAGTTAGATTTTATTCATTGAGTAAATGGGTTATTCAATGGATGAAACTTAGTTTTATTACTTTCTAAATTTTCATACTTTAATTATGATTATTTTATCTTTTAATTTTAGATTAAGATTAGGAGATTCATCCTATTAAGCTTTAATTTTGCTTTATAGGGTTTGCCTTAATCATTAGTTCACATTTATACTTGAACTTTAGTTCTTAAAATTTACCTTAGGATTAATTCTTGATCCCTAGATTTAACGAATCTTGATCAGTTCTTAGCTTAGAGCATCTAAATTGATCAATTAGGATGTGATGATTTCTTATTTAAACCTATAGTCATTGTTGATTAAATTAAATTAGAACTTGATCAGTTCTAATTACTTTAAACTTATAAGGCCATGCTTTTAAGTTACACTTGATAGTAGGTATTCGAGATCCTGAACTTGTGTAATATAGAATGGTTAGAATGGTTTAATATATAATAACTGATGTCACATTGTGTAGGAGAGTCCCTTGATTACTATTGTTTTACTTGTGCTTTCGCATTCCTTGTACTATGTGCTTTATTTCTTGAACATGTTATACAAGATATCATTATTGTATGAAATGAAAACATAAATAATTAGGATAACATTTGCATAGGGTTCAGTTACTTGTTAATCTTATGCATTTTACCATACTGGATAGGGGTAAGGAGGAATAATGATTACTTAACATTACTCATTAAGGAGTATTGTGTTAAGTTGGAACCTAAACAATCTTGCAAAAGTGCTTGACTCCTCAGCTACTTTTGGATATGTCCACAGAAGTAAAGTAAATAACTAAAATATTACTGAATTTGTGATTATTGTCTCTTCAGTTCAATTTCTATTATGTTATTTTGACCTAGCCTTAGATGATGCTAGGAATATATATATATATATACTTATTGTAGTAGGCTAGATTAGCCCTTTTCTGATATGGCAATTATTACATACCTATTTACTGTTCACTATATACTGTTTACTGTTTACCATTTACTATTACATTTTACTTTAATCAGCTTTACCTTACCTGCTTACTTGCCTATAGGATGCTAGATTTCTTACTATTTACTTATACTTATCATAGATTGGTTACTTGATTTTAGACCTACATATTTCATAAGATCATCAGCATGTTTAGGATCAGTCTTTTCTTCTAATATTTTTCTTACTGTATTTATATATGTTTGTCTATCCTTGTCTAAGTTATTTTTGAGGTATATCTTTTACCTCATTTTAGCTTAGTTATAAATGCTATATTTATAACTTTCCATATCCATTTGTATGCTTGTTTTATAGTCTAAGTAAAATGGTGATATTATAAAACTCAAGAATTTAATTGCCTAAAATAACTTAAATAATATGTTTAACTAGATTTTCTTTTCTTTGGCTGGGGCCCTATTATTGTGAAATAGATAATGGCAGGTTCTGAGCAATTTGAGGACCTTGTGCCTGAAGAGGAGCCATTCTTGGAGGAGCATCAAGTTGGGGCAGAAGATCAGTAGACTAGCTATCATTTTATTTCGTTTGTGAGGATGAGTAATTTATTTCATTTTAAACTTATCTTAAAATTAATGTAATAATTTAGATACTTACATATTTTCTTTTACTGTACTATTTTATTATGAGCTACATATTTACTTCTTATTTGTATTATGATGGATTGGATGTAGCACATTTTACTATCCTTGCTTTCTCACTATGATGAATGTATATACTTAATGAATGATTCTATTGTATTATTCAGGGCACATCCTTCCCTTATTACTGAATTGAGGAATTACACATTAATTTAATAATAAGTGAGGGATTTGCCAAAGTCACACACTTCTCCTTAGCCTTGATTGTTGGTGGTTAAGGGGCGGGGCACACAAAGGGTCTCTAATGAGAAAAACTAGATGTATAATACTAATTAAATATAAATTATTTCAACCATCCAGAAAAAAAAAGTAAGAGTACAGCGTAGAATAGTAAAATAAAACATTTATAGTTAATTAAGGTTATACAAATATTTGATGTAATGACACTCATCCTCATGGGATGCATAATGTAAGGAAAAATAATAGAAAATAAAAGTATTCATAGCTGTAACTATTGGATCTGATCTACCTCAAATACAAGATCCACTCCATGCTCCTGATCTATTGTATTTGATATTTAATATGGTAGGGCATAGCCAATAAAAGAAAAATAAGTGATTAGACTTAAAAAATCTAAGTACATTTTAGGCCAATGTATTTTAAAATAAGTGGATATCACATTAGCCATTCATAATTATTATTTAAGTGGAGCTTAATATAGTAAAAAAGTAAAGTAAATTAAGAAAAGTAAATGACTATAAGCAATAATCGAAGGTTAAAAATAGTAAAAAGAGGAAAGCTGATACAACCTGCATTATTTATGTAAGAAAAATATGTACAACTACACTAACAAGTGTGCTAAAAAAATAGTAAGAAGATATGTACAAATGAATATATGCTAAGTAAAAAAAGAGAAAATAGTGTAAGCATAAATGTAAGTGATAACAATAAATACTACAATTAATTAAGTAAGAAAATGAGCTATAAATACATGTGAACCTGTAATATATACAAGTAAAAAGAGTCTCAGTCTCAAGGACAAAATGGAAATTAAAAGCAGTCATAAATGATTGAGTATACATAGTCAAAAGACTATGATAATGCATCCACAATCATGAAGATTGTGGGAAAAGTCTATAATATGTTTAGTTATTTATCTTGTAATCTTATTTTGTGAACCTAAGAACAAGTAAGGAGTTAAGCATGTATGCTTAACTAAGTAAGGGTGGTTTTTCATAGCACACACATTCCCCTTCTAGGATATGTGAGGTATGTTTCTTACACCATTTTCCTGCCCTAGCATAGTCCACCATATGAAATTCCAAAGTAAATATTATAAGTTTATGCACAATACTTTATGAATTTATTCAAGGATTTAATCTCAATGCATTCCAGCATTCAAGGATGTTTAAAGCTAGTTACAAATCATGTGATATTTATTATTATCTACTTTAGCTATATAACCTATGATTGGAGCTAATTTAGCTTCTCAACTGACTTAAACATTCATCGAATGCCTTCATCAATTGATACATAATAATATATAATTAAATGAGAATTTTAAAATAATGTTTTGATTAAGGCCTTATTGATGTGACAAAATAACATATAAATACAATTGATATATTATAAATAATATCATATCATATTACTAACACTACACTTGTCTAAGCTATGAACCAACACTTCTACTCTATAGGAGCACTCTAACTTAGATAACAAAGGTTTTATTACTATACCACTTAAGTTACTAGATTCATATGACTTAGACTATTAGAAGGTCTAGCTATAGGATTCCATAACCCTTGAACTATCAACTCTTTACTTAGGTTGAAGGGATTTTAAAAATAATCACATTTAAACATCAATGTTAACTCTATTATCTAATTATTGTATCTTACTAGCATATAAAGGTTATATGTTTATGAAGGTTGCTCCATCTAAATAGTTAAGCTATATAACTAATGAAAATTATAAAAATTAAGAAATATATATATATATATATATATATATAAAGAAAATGACTAAAATGAAAATTGCATAAATTAGAAAATATATACATATATAAAAAGAATGAAAATGACTGAAATGAATGTTACATAAATTATAATATATATATATATATAAAGAAACAAAATGATTGAAATGAAAGCAGCAAAAATTAGAATATATATATATATATATATATATATATATATATAAGAAAAATGATAGAAATGAATATTGTAGAAATTATGATATATATATATACACACACACACACACATATATATATATATATAAAGAGGATTATAATCATTTTCTTAAATTTACTCTCTTCTTTCTCTCTCCTCCATTATTCCAATATGAGAAATTTTGCTTCTCTTCCTCTTAAATGCTTTGAGTTTATAAATTGACTTTCTCTTCCTCCTCTCATTTTTCTTTCTCCTCTTCTTTCTCTCTCCTCCATTATTTCCAAAAAAAATAACAAAATTTAACACAGAGGTGTATTTTGATGAGACGAACATACTCGCACCAAAATTTTTTAATTTGGAGTAATATTTTATTTTATATTACTTTTAAAAGATAAAAATTTCTAATATTAATTATGGTCAATCAAGAGCTCCAAATTCAACAAAACTTTTAGGGTTGCATTTTTATAATATTCTTAATCCAAATGCACCAAAATTAATAAATTTGAACTTTTATTTAATTTTCCCAATTTACTGAATTTAAATAATTCAGAAATTAGCTTAAGACTATTGGTTATCCATATTGCTCCCAAGCAGGCATTATGATCACAAAAATATACTCTATCCAATGATATGTTTAGTTTGACTTAATTTAGTAGTCGCCCGAGATCCTGATTTTTGAGTTAGGTTTAGTTTTAATTTGGATGGTAATGACTTGAGTCGTTACAGACTCCCATACTTTAAAATGATGTCATCCTTGACATCATGCAAACAAAACTTAATTATGGATCCATCTGTTTGCCCAAATGTTAAAAGGTTAAATTACTAAGACTTAGGTCATCTATCTATCTACCTAACATGGATTATGATTTGACATTTACATACTACATCTCTTAAATTTGCACTCAATTTTGCTCTGATACTAACTATGGGGACCCAATGCTGGGTTAACAAGGGCTAATCCAGCACCTATTTTGGGGTAAGTACCCTAGCCACATGATCATATTGACTGATTTAAGAGACATAATATATAAACATCAAACATAACTCATTTATTCATTAATTCATAAGTTTTGATTACAAAGATCAAATTAAAATAAAAGTTATAAATTTAAACAGAGTCAAAAAGCATTAAATCAACAGATAGCAGTATCAGCATTTCTTGGTATTTAGCACATTTACTCTATGACGAGCTCTTGATCTGGGCACATTTCAAAAGTGCGAGCATTTGAATACCAGTTAGTTGTAAAATTATTTATTTATAGATGTCAACTTTACAATTGTTAAATAATAAGCAAAATAATCAATAATTTGACAGAAAATAAAAAGTTATATAATATTATCCTTGCAAATGTGTTTTAATTAAACTGAAACTTTTGAATAAAAATAATTGATGTCACAAAAAATTAATATATAATTTTAATATTTGATATATAGTGCAAAATTATGATTTTGTTGGATAAATACAAAATTGAGGAAAATGAGAGTTCTATTTTGTGTTACATATCCCAACTTCTCTCTATACCTGCCCCCTCAAAGGCTTATTAGTATATATTTCTTATGCCTCTCAATGTCGGACAACCCCATCATAGCAGTTATCTGATCAGACTAAAAATGGATAAACATTGAACTAGTGCTACTTAATTATCTAAATTTTATCATATATCATTTTATGTGACTATAAGAGTATATTTTTATCAAATTCATGTGATGCTGAGCGTAAAAGCACATTTAAACCAAAGTAATAAAAGTCATATAATACCATTTCTTAGTGCATGAATTAGAAAGTTAAAAATCAAGTATATGAATGATTTTGTACTTAATAAGTAATTATTTTAGAACTTAATAGTTAATTTATTTAATAATGATAATTATTTATATAAATGGAATTATAATTACTAAATAAATAATATTCATAATAATCATATAAGAGAGAAATAATATTTATTCATTTTCTCCTTTTTCTTTAGAATTTATCATTTCTCTTTCTTATATAATAATAATATAAAAATAACAATATTAATAAAAATATCTTTATTATTTTTAATTATTATATAATGATAATATCAATTTTATAATACCTATATATACGTATATATAGCAGAATAATAATAGTTTTATTATTATCATTAATAATAATGATAATGATAATAATAGTAGTAGTAATATTATTTATATATATAAAGAAAAAAATGAGTGAAATTAAAATTGCAAAAATTAAGATATATATATATATATATATATAAAGAAAATGATAGAGATAAAAATTATAGAAATTAAAATATATATAAAGAAAATGACAGAAATGAAAAAATTATAAATGGTGATAGTAATAATAATTATAATAAAAGAAGAAGAAAAAAAATGAAAAGAACAGAAACATTTTCATCTCTTTCTCATTTCTTACGATTGATGAGGCTTTACTTGGTCGGCGAGGGGAACTGATGGTGGTCGTTGAAGAAATAGGGGGGTGGAGGGGGGGGGGGGGGAGAATTTGTTTAGCATTTTTATAATATTCTTAATCCAACGATACCAAAATAGTTAAATTTGAACTTGTGTTTAATTTCCCAAATTTACTGAATTTAAATAATTCAAAAATTAAATTAGGACTATCTATTATCTAGATTACTCCCAAACTTAGGCATTACAATCACACAAAAATATATTATATCCCATGTTATTTTTAGTTTGCCCTAATTTTGAAGTCTCATAAAATCCTAATTTTTGAGTTGGGTTTAGTCTTAATTTGGATGGTAATGACTTTGGTTGTTATGCTGGTGCTGAATGAAGAAGTGCGGAAAAATCCCATGGGGAGGCATCTGGTTCAGCGTTAAATGCTGAAAGTCGGGGACGAGGTGCAGACCGGGGACATAACAGAATTGGGTCTGTGTCGAGATGAGAATAATTAAAACCCAAAAAAGAAAAGCTTAAATGCTGAAATTGTTGAAAGGCAGGTGACTTCAAGAAGGATTGCCTTATCTTGAAGAAGACAAGTGGTGGGAGCAATAATATGTGCCCCCCATGAATGTTTTAGCTAAAGAGAATCAGGATGCATTGATCCTGCTACTTGTCAACACAGAGTCCTAGGTGGTGAACTTGGGCACATCCTTTCATGCTACTCTTACGATGGGTGCTTTCAATAACTCCACCAATAGTAACTTAGGGAAGGTATATCTTGTAGATGTCAAGGTATGTGATATTATAAATAAATGTGATATGAATATTTAGTTACCAAGAAGTGCAGTTTGGAAGCTAAGAGAAGTTAAGCACATGCCATCTCTAAGGATGAATCTTATTTCAGTTAACTAAGGGTGCACTCGTTGTTGCACTGGGCAACATGGAAAGTACATTTTACATGATCAATAAAGTGTCTGATTCAATTTCAACTGCATAATAAATAGACGCGGGTCTATGGCACTGGAGGCTTGGATATATGAGCGAGAGGGGTTTGAAATCCTTATGGTTAAAATGAAGACTCTTAGGATTGAAGTTAGTGGACTTAGATTTATGTAAAGATTGTGTGCTGGGCAAGCAGAAAAATGTTACAATCTCCAAATTTAGAAGAGACATGAAAGACATGAAACTCAAGTTGGTGCATACAGATGTATGGGGCTAGCTTCTACTTCCTTTATTGGTGGAGCCATGATGAATCCATAATTTATATCCTAAATAAAGGAAAAGCTCATTAATATCCTTATTTTAAACAGCTTCCTTGATCAAAGTTTGCCTATTATTTAGGAGAAATACAAGCTCAGCAATTTCTGGACAAATCTAGAATGTTTCTGCAAATTCTGGAAGGAAACTGCTGCAGCTGCAGTGCGCAACGGTGCGCCACATCTCCTTGCCTACAGAAAACTTTTAACAAGGACATTTCTATTTTTTGGAGCATTTTCGTTACGGTGCGCTACAGCGGGTGAGCTTGCGGGACTCAACCGTTACAGCGCGCCACAGTGGGAGAGCTTGTGGGACTCAATTGCTACAGCGCGCCATAGTGGGAGAGCTTGCGGGACTCAACTGCTACAGTGAGCCACAACGGGAGAGCTTGCAGAACTCATTCACTACAGCGCGCTGCGGCGGGCAGGTTACATAACTTAAAACCGCCATAGCGCGTTGTAGCAAATGAGTTGCGGGACTCGATCGCTATAGCTCGCTGCAGCGGCACGCAGAATTTCTATATGTTCAGAGCATTTATTACGCATGGAACAAGACCCCAACCTGCTCCTTGTCTCACAGCCATCATTTCTTCTACAGCAGAATAGTTTTTAAAAGGAAAGTTGAATTTTTGAAGTGATGTGGAGATTAAAAAAGGGAAAAGAGATTATTTTATCATGTCTCAAGTGGGATAAGTACCCATTGCTGCAGAATTTTAGAGGAAAGATGCAGAATTTGATGGGCAAGGAGGAGGATTGACTCCTCTATAAATGTAGCTCTTCTTTACTTAAAGAGGGTTTCCAATTTTCATATAATAAATTCAAATTTTATGGGGCTGCATAGAGGAAAGAAGGAGACCTTTCCAAGGGAAGTGGAGAGAACCATTGCTAGAGGAGAAAGAACTGAAGGCTGCATTAGGGAGCTAAAGAAGAGGAGAAGGGGAAGTAGAGGAGTGATCTGGAGAACCCCTTTAAGGGTTGTTCCTAGAAAACTCTAATCTTACTTTTATTTTTCTTTTAGTGGATCATGAAAGGGTCTTCATCCTTATATGTTATTCTTCTTTTCTCCGCTGTAATGGAAGGTTAAACTCCCTTGGGGAGGGTTGGGCTAAGCCTATTGTAAAATGTAAAGGACTCAATGAATGATAAAGAACTTCAAGCATTGATCTAAGGAAATTTTGTTTTTAAATGACACAATGAAATCATCTTAAGAACAAGTTGTGTAATAAATGAAAATTTTATGTTATAAAACATATAACTATAAATACTAATAAACAAAATGGAAGTCCTGTGCTCCATGGCTCATTCCTTAGTTAAGAGCAACGTAAGTGTGAAAGAGATGCTGAGAACTAATGAGAAGTTCTTGAGCCTTCTTGCACCATATTTTATGCTCAACTAAGGAGTCGAAGCGTGTGAGCTAAGACCCAATAATTAGAGCTCTGTTGCTCATCATACGTGAAAGGAGAGAGTTGATTCTTTATGAGCTCATGAACGACATGGCATAGTCATAGAGCCCAATGAAATCACTTCCTGATCTGAACTGCGCATGACACGTGAGAAGCTCATTAGTGAAATCCATGACTTGAGATCAACTAATTAAAACTGTCAACTTTGGCAACCTAGACGTAGGAAAAAAAAAGTGCTCTTCCTGCAATCTCATGGGAATCTTTGTGCAGAAATTGAGCCCTAGTGCATTCATCTCTTGCATAAGATTTGCACTTGAAGGAATTAGAGGATAACTCTAAGGAATACAATGTGCATTTGATTAATTAGCTTAATAAAAGAAATAAAATGTGCTTGAGAAGTAATACAACTTAAGGTCCTCATCATTTAACATGGAGTAAGCCCAACTCTCCTCTCTACTTTAATTAGTTTCTTACATATGAATTATTGCTTTGATAATAGAACCAAATCAAGCCAAATTTGTACATATTAAACATTATTGAAATTAGATATACCTTAGTAACAAAACACCCCATTCCGTGAGGATGATAAATCTTAGAACTCACCTTCCAAATTATTACTTCAAACCACGTACACTTGCGTGCGAGCGCAGACGTGCATTTCACAGTCTGTCAAGCCAGATATTTTATCACCTTCATTGATGACCATATAAGGAAGGTATGATTTATTTTCTAAAGCATAAATCTGATGTATTTGATGTACTTGGAAAATAGTTGTGTTTGATGGAAAATGAGACATGATTAAAGCTTAAGTGCTTGAGATTCAATAATGGAGGTGAATTCTATGACAAGGGGTTCAAGAAGTTTTGTGCTTTGAGAGGAATTAAGAGGGAATTTATAGTTTCAAGAATACTATAGCAAAATTGTGTTGTATAATGAATGAATAGGATGATCACAGAACGTGCCAAAAGCATGAGGTTGTATGCAGGCCTCCCTAAGTAGTTCTAGGCTAAGGCTATTAACATAATTATTTATTTGATTAATAGGGAACCTTTCGTACTCATAAATGAAAGGATTCCAAATGAGGATTGGAGCAAAAATGAGGTGAAACACAACCACATCAATGTATTTAGTTGTTTGTCTTATGTGCATATTGATGCGGTATCCGGAATAAGCTTGATTCAATGGCAATAAGTATATATTTATTGGATATGGCACAAACAAGTTTAGTTATAAAATTTGGGACAATCAGAACCAAAAGGTTATCAGAAGTAGGATGTCACTTTTAATGAAAATAAGATGTACTAGGATTGTATTGAAGTCAGAACTGAATCAAAAGTTATTTTAGATACTGTAATAACCCAAATTATTACCCTAGCCAATTAGGATTAATCCAAGTCCTGATTTTGGTCTTAATGCACTAATTAAGTTATTAGGAGTTCACCATTGGGACCTAGTCTAAATCAAAGGTCAAATGGATCAAACTCTGATTTTAGAAATTTTAGGAACCCTAGAAATTGACCTAATTATTTTGATCTTAGATCAAAAATTGGACTTTGCCATTGCACTCATTACCCCTAAATTAGCTATGAGTGATATTTTGGTGGCAATCGGAAGTTGTTGAAAATTCGTCGAATATTTTAATAATATTTAATTAATTATAAAATTGAGATATTTAAATTGACCTCGAAATTAAAATCTGACTTCTCCATTGCGCTCATCACCCCCAAATTAGCAAGGAGTGATATTTTGGACACGTTTGGAAGTTGCTGAATTTTATCGAATATTTTTAATATAATTAAATACCCCGAAAAATAAGAAAATTAAATACTCATCAGAACCGAAATATGTCTTTATCATTGGATTCCTCACCCTTGAATTAGTTATGGGTGAATTTTTGAAATTTTTTGGAGCATGTTTATAAAATCTAACTTTTAAAGCAATAAAATAATTAAATAAAGGAATTTAAAATCTCCATTTTTGTCTTGTTCCTCCTTCTTCCCTGGATTGGACCCGTAGCTTTCACTTCACCTGCTACATTTTGAATTTTTTTTTTAGCCCCTGCCAAGCTCAGCCTCCCCTCTTCTCTCCACCTCCTGCCATGCCCTTATCTCCACAGCTAGGATGGGACAACCCATGACCATCCCATCCAAAGCCATGCCTCCCCTTCTCCTTAAAAGAACCTCAGCTCTCCTCCTTTCCTCCATTTGCTCAGCTGAAGCTCTCCCCCCCATTCACTATTTTTGTTGTGCTAGCTATTGAAGAGAAGCTCTCCAGCCTCTCAAGCTCTTAGGTTCTCAAGGATTCTTAAAAAGAACTTCCATTTGCAAGTCTAAGGTATGTCCTTTTTCCCCCATTGAATGAATTCAATGGCTACTTTATTTTTGCTCTTATACTTATTTTGCATCCTTAGAATCTGTGATTGGGAATGGAATCCATTAGAGCTTCTTGAGATAGAAAAATTTACGAAAGAAAATTAGCTTTGTTTTTCCTTCTTTCTGCATACTAAATATTTAACCTCTCTATTTGTGTTATTAAAATAATTGTTTCATGCCAATTTTGGTATCAATGAAAAGGTCTCAGAAATACCTTTCCATCGGTATATGGCACCACACGTGAGGTGCCCAAAATTGGGAGTATTTAAGTGCGAAAGGAGACCTGTTATGATTTTCGCACAGGCAAAATCACCACCGTAGCGCCCGAGTTTTAAAATTGGGTCCGCCGTAGCGCGCTATAGCGCGCTATGAGGAGCCACAGCAGTATAAAATTTAATGAAGCACAAAAATTTGATAAAATTAAATTTAATCTGCACATCGCTAAAATCCGCCCCAACGAGCCGCAGCGCCAGAAAGCGCTGTCGCGCGCCCCAGCGCTGCAATCCACTGCAGCGCTCCCTAGCGCGATAGAGTGCTTGGCTTTCGGCCAAAAGGTGCCACAGCGCGCCGTAGCGCCCAAAAATATCTGAAAGTGCCAAGAACTGTCCTGAATTACCATAATTTGTGATTTTTTGCATTTTAATGACCCTAGGAGCATAATGGGGCTGAAATATATCAAAATCAAACTGGTTTTAGTAAAATTAAGCATTGTATAAATTTAAAGGTGATTTTTGAATATAAAAAATTAGATTTTAACCCCTTTCATAAAAATAGAATACTAACATTGAAATGGCCATAACTTGATCATTAGACATCAAAATTTTGTATTTTTGGACTCTATGGAATCCTTGGACAGTAACAAATAATAAATTAATTGAATTCTTATATTTCACTAAGTGAAAATACCAAAATGCCCTTGTAGGTTAAAATTCTTAAATTGGACCCATAAGACTTAATACTTGTCCAAATTTGATGTACTTACTGTTGTCTATCTTCATGTTAGATAGTAAAGAATAATTTGGCATTAATAAAATCTAATTTAGAGCCCATAATTAAAAAATAGTATTTTAGACCCTTAAGTAGGGGAAAAATAATCATTTTGTCCAAAATTAAGGTTAAGTGCCTTTAACCTTTAAAATATCATTTAGATCATTAAAATCAGTACTAAAACTGATTTAGAGTCAAATTAGACTCTGAAATACATAAATTAAGTGAACGGTTGAAAATTCAATTTAAGGCTTGTAAAATTCCTAAGTAAAATCTATTATCCCTCAACTTAGTTAAAACTCATCATTAATTCCTTTAAATTAATAAAATCAGCAAATAAAGGTAAATTATAACAAATTCCATCAAATCCTAAAATTTTCTAAGTCATTCCATTAGGAGCTCATCAGGATCTACCCTTCACTTTAGGATCTTTTCCTTATTAGATTTTATTTATTGAATAAAGTGGGTTATTCACTGAATGGAAACTTAATTTTATTAATTTCTAGATTTTCATACTTTAATTATGATTATTTTATTTTTCAATTTTAAATTAAAACTAGGAAATTCATCCTATTAAGCCTTGATTTTGCTTGATAAGATTTACCTTGATTATTAGTTCATATTTAGAATTAAATCTTAGTCCTTAAGACTTATCCTTAGGATTATATGATTAACTCTAATTCATGGTGTTTAATTCATAATCTCTAACTTAGTAGATCTTGATTAGATTTTAGTTTAGAATATCAATATTTATTAATTAGGATGTGATGATTTCTTATTTAACTTATATTCATTATTGATTGAATTAAATTAGAACCTGATTAGCTCTAATTGCTTTTAACTTATAAGATATAATAACTCAAGTTGTTACCCTTGTCAATTAAGACTAATTTCTATCCTAATCTTGATCCTAAAGTGTTAATTAAGTCATTATGAGTCATCCACTAAGACCTAGTCCAAATCAGGAGTCAAAGAGATCAAGTCCGGATTTTTGGGAAATCCAGAAACTCTAGAAAATGACCTATATAAATTGATCTCAGATAAAAAATTGGACTTCGCCATTACGCTCATTGCCCCTAAATTAGCTAGGGTTGATATTTTCGAGTCAATCGGAAGTCGTCGAAATTTTGACGAATATTTTAATAATATTTAATACCCTGAAAATTGGAAAATTAAATACTTGTCAAAATTAAAATCCAACTTCGTTGTTGCTATCCACACCCTCAGATTAGCCAAGGGTGAAATTTGGGATTTTTCAGAAGTCGTTGAATTTTCTTGAATATTTTAATATATTTAAATTAATTAGAAAATTGAAGTATTTATTTTGACTATGAAATCAAAATCTGACTTCACAGTTGCGATTATCACCCCAAATTAGCTAGGGAGATGTTTTGGACGCATTTAGAAGTCGTCGAATTTTCACGAATATTTTAATATAATTAAATACCCCAGAAAATTGAATAATTAAATAATCCTCGGAATCGAAATTTGACTTCGCCGTTGCGATCGTTACCCCCAAATTAGCTTAGGGTGAATTTTTGGGAACTTTTGGAGCGCGTTTCTAAAATCAAAATTTTTAATTAATTAAAGGAATAAATAGTTATTTTTTCATAATTGCATTTTTTCCTTTTCCGTCATTCTCTCTCCTAGTTGGCTATTCCATTCGGTTAGCCCTTACCTCCACTTTCGGCTGACCCATCTCCTTCTCCCTCATTAATTGAAAGCTTTTATGGCTATGGCCATCCCTCTTTCTTCCCCCTTTCCTTAATGGCAAGGTTTGATGGCTATGGCCATCTCTCTTCCTTCCCTCCCTCCTAGCTCATGATGGCTTTCCCCCTTTCTTCTCCTCATATAAATGGAAGCTCTTCCTCTTTATTTTTTGGCTGTCAAGATAAAGCTCCCAAGCTTCCACCCTTCCCCCCATTGTTGAGCTTTGTGCTAAAGAAGAAGAAGAATAAGAAGTTCCTCCTCCAAGCTTTCCAAGGTTCCTTCTTCTTCTTATAAAGGCTAAGGTACCCATTTGTTCTCCTTTCTTGGTCATTTCATTCCTCTATTATGCTTATTCACATATTTAGACATCCATGATTATGAATGGAAGCCATTATAGTTCTTCAAAGTAATATACCTCATGCTCTGATTTTCGTCCATTCTGCACACCCTTGCCTTTATCACCATTGTTCATATAGCTAAGATAATATGTTTGTGCTGATTTTGGTGTCAATGGAAAGGTATCAAAAAAAACTTTCCATTGATATATGATACCACTTATGGAATGCTCTCGATTGAGAGTGTTTGAGCTCGAAATATGGCCCTTCACAGTTTTCGCACAGGCGAAATCATCGTCGGGCGCTACAGCGTACGTAGCGTCCAGAAAATTTATTTGATTATATCTTAGTCATTCAGACTCCAAATCCAAAATTTTAAAGTGCTAGATAGCTTAGAATTTTAGTGCCAATAATAATTTATAATAACATTTAGGTTCTGAACCCTAAAAAAATTAGAAAATGACCAAAATACCCCTAATCTTAATTAAGTCATAACTTGACCAATTGAAGTCCAATTTGGGTCTACTCATAGTTAAAGTACTCAGTGTGATATAGGAAAGCTATAGCTATTGAGTTTGCTGAATTTAGATATCAAATGAAAAAGTTAGCTTTTTGACCTCCCTTAGGTTAGAAAATTACCAAATTGCCTTTGGAAATTGAAATGGCTATATCTAATTCATTAGACCTCAAAATTTAGTTTTCTTGGACTCTATAGAATCCTTGAATAGCAAACAATAGTAAACTTCATAAAAATTTAGATTTCATTAGGTGTAATTTACTAAAATGCCCCTTAGATAAAAACCTTAGTTTGGACCTATAGGACTAATTTCTTATTCAAATTTGGTACACTTACTATCTATCTTTATGTTAAACAGTAAGGAATCATTTGATAGTAAGAAATCCCAATTAGGAGCCCTTAATCAAATAGTAGCTTTTTGGACCCTTACGTAGTGGCAAAATAGTTATTTTGCCCAAAATTTAGGTTAAATATCCTTAACCCTTAAAATGCCCTTCGAAATCATTAAAATCAATAATAGAACTGATTTATGATCAATTTAAGTCATAAATTGTAGCAACCCTAGGTTGTTACCCTGATAATATATAGCTTAATTACTCCTTAATTTTGATCTCATTATTTTTAGAACATTAATTCAAGCATATCCTACAAATTTGAAATCTATTGGACTCCTCTAAGTCAAAGATAGCATTTTGATCAGTCTAGATGCCCTAATTTATACCTAAATATTTTGATCTCAGAATTAAAATCTAATTGTGTTTTTGAATTCCTCACCCCAAAATTAGCTAGGGGTGAAAGTTTGGTGCAATTTGGAAATCATTTAGGCCATAATTCACATTTAATTAAAATGCTCTAACTGCATTTTAGGGCTTCTCACAAATCGAAATTGCAAATCTAAACTATACCCGATTAAACGGTCGAGAACTGCTGTACAGACCGCGGGCGATTCGCTGTGGAGGCCGGGTCACACGACAGCGGTGTCCCACAGATCTCACCGTTGAGCCTTTACATCCCACGGTCTGGATTTAATTTTTGCGGGATAGCGGATCCACCATTAGATGAATCCATTGATCCGATAGCCAGGATCACTCCTACGATCGGCCGTTAAGATCCGAGGGATCCCAGCCATAGCGCCTTCTAATTGACAAATCAGATGGCATCCGAAGGTCCCGCTACTATGGACCTTCATCTTCCTCTCGCCCGTGCCCGACATGGAAGATCCCTCGTACCGCCAGCTTCCCTCTTTGTCTCCCACTCCTGCATCCACCTCAGCAGGTCGTTATGACCTCCCCCATCTTGGCAAGGAACCCCAATTAGGCCTCGTGACCCGACCGAGCTTGAATTGGAAATTCGAGAGCTCGGCCATGGCCCGATCCATCGGGTCTCCTTGGCCCAAGGTTAAGCCTCTGGAACCTTCCACATTCCCTACTAAGGCTATAAATAGCCTTAGCATAGCTCCAGTTGATCCTTGCTAATCAATTGAGCTTGATCCTTCTTCCGCCATTGCTGGTCCACAAGCTTCCACGAGGAGATCCCAGGAGCCCTCGAATTGCTTATAGTAGGCTCTCCTAGAGTTCAGGATCCTTTGCAGCGTCTAAAAGATCAACTAAGGCTAACCAAACCCTCAGTCGATCACTTCGAGCTCAGCCGACGAACCAGGTACCCCCACTTGGCAGTTTCAAGCCAATGAGGCTTGTACCTTCCTTCTTTTGATGTGTATAGCTAGGTATTGTCTATTCAAACTCAAGGCTATCGAAATTGTGCCTTGAGCTAGCCCCGATCGATCAAATCAATCGATCGGGCTAAGTCCTTAAGGAAAGCCTCGGGTGAGTAAGATCCTGGCGTTCCCGACCACCTCAGGCCTTTAGACTAGGGGGCTTCGTTCCGTCTCAACTCCCTGATGGTGTAGGGATCAAGCCTTGGGTCTGGCATGGCCTCTGTGGGAAGAAGTATCTCTCCACAGTAGCTCCATTAAGGGAGCCCTTGGGTGAGTAAGGTTTGGCCGATCCAGAGCACCTCACAGGGGGCTTTGAGTGTCAATTGGTGTGTCTTGGCTAGGGAATTGATTCCCGATTGACCTGAGGCCAAGGCGTGCGCTCTAGATGGAGAATTTCACCATCTAGGGTTTTTCGGATTAGTCTCTACAGAGAGGGGTCGAAGTGGGGACGATGGCACTGTGCGGGCTGGGTCAGCCCATGACCCGCGCTGCGCGATCGTGTTGGGTATCCCGGGCCCCGGTCGACCCACACCTTTTGGATTTGGGCCGTACCCATTTTAATTAAAATCCGATTAATTGTATTTATCTTCCTTAAGGAAAATAATCCAATTAATCCAATCATTAGAAAATTTAATTGGAAAAATATAGAATGTATTAATTGAATAACTTTCAATCAACTGGTCCAAACTCTATAATATTATATATCAAATTGATCAAAAAATCTTCAGGAATAAGAATATAAAATAATATTGAACATCAAATGGTTAGATTTTCCTATTTTGCCTAATTATTGCAGATCTTGAGTAGTGTTGATTAGCATAACCACTTAACCAAATTGCATATTTAGGGTGCCATTAATTTCCTTTTGATTAATATAATGAATGTGCTAAGTGGTTTAGTTTTCTAATCTTTATATTTTAACTTATGTGCTAATCTTATTAAACCATGATTAGTGAAAATTAGGGTTTTTAATCTTTGGATCTTAGCAAACTTTGTCTCTTATTGATTGTATGATCAAATAGAACTTATATGCCAAGGTGCATAAAATTCTGATGGTTGGATTTGTATTTATGTGCTAATCTTTTTGGATTGAGTTAGGGTTTGATTAGTACTAATTATCTTCTGTTATTATGAATTTTTTCTGTTATTATGCTTCATGACAGTAAGTTAGATGTATTGAAGCCACGTATGAAAATTTATAATGTATAATTTGAATAAACCTAAATTTGAAGGTCTTAACCATCTTAATTAACCTTAAGAAGTCTTAAAACTTTGATCAAGCTATTAGGACTTGATATAAGTTTAAGATTGTCACCAATAATACATATTGAATTCATTAATTTGACATTTGATCTATAAATGAACACTTGATCTTGATTATACATGAGTAGGGGTTAAACCCTAACCTACTTATTTAAGATCAAACTCTTAAACCTTACTTAAATGGACAAGATCATAAATCTATGTAATTGACATTATTCCAACAATGCATCTGATTTGTTATTGATCTTAAGCATTTGAATTAGATATGCTAAGGTTAATAATAAATCTATGTGATTGCTTAATATGAATCTAAACATTAGATCTTTGAATTTTTTCTTAAATAAGACTATTAGCATGAAAAAATTTATAGAATTATATTGATTTCATAATTGATCTAACTCTAATAACATCCTTGATTTAAAGCCCATAGTCTTGGAATAAGTTATGATCCGATGACTTGATCATCTGATCTGATCACTCTAAACCTAAATGATAAGTAAAACCTAGAATGTTAGCATTAGAATTAAGAGTGTGAGATCTTAAGTATCTCAACATAAGATCATCTCAGAAATATTTTAATGTCCTAAATTAAATATACATTGAGGTAGGATAATTTGTATAACTCATTGAGATAGAAATTTAGATGATCCCTTAACCTTAGAAGTTGATCTTAACCCCTCGTGATAGGAATCACCTAAGATATTAGAATGATACCTCTCATTGTGGTAGAATCTATATTGAGTTATCCTTGATCATATTTTCTTAGAGCCTTGTATAGGACTTACCTATTTAGCATAGGAATTAATACTCTTGATAAACCCTTGATGATTAAATAGAGTTATCTAAATCTAGATTATTAGTTTGATATAGTAGAGTATACCCATAATACTAGATAATTTTAGTAGTATTTGGGAATGGTTGAGTCACTCTAAGTAAGATTTATCTTTGGGCTATCCTGTGGGTTTAGGCTGATACAACCTCACTTAGAGTAAATCAATTGATCATAAGAGTATATCAAATGGGGACTCATTCTTTAGTTTGATTGAAATACAAATCGTAGACGGGCAATGCCTCCTAGCGAAGACATCTTCAATAGGTGTGGCTCAAACAAACTAACTAATTAGAATCACCTTCTTTAAGATACTGAGTGTGATTATGAGTTGGGCATCTTAATAACTTAGCTTGAGATACAAATCACCAACGGGCGAAGCCTCCTATCGAAGACCTCTTTGTTAGGGTGGCTTAATCAAACATGCTAAATATGCGTATACAATCATCCCATCTAATGATCTTTAAGTAAATCTTCAACTATAGCAAATTATCATTCAAGAAGCTAGGAGTCAGAATCCTTTTAGCAGAATTATGCATAGTGGAGACCTAGAATTCATCATCGGTATTCAAAGTTTTATGGATTTCTGGATTTTCCTCATATAGAACAGAAGCATGGACATAAACATGATCATGAGCATGATGAATGATTCAGTGGTGACGTATGAGTATCAGTGTTGACTTATGGGTTACGAAATATTACATAGATTGCTGGGGAATATCAGGATGCATCGGTATCACAGTAAACTGTATTCTCAACTGGACGTATGAATATATTGGACTGTACGACTCATAGCCTTTCAGTGATAGTTCTGTTGCATTTCTATGGCATACCGTGTTGTGGCATATTTAGGTGCATTATTCCAGTGACATATAGTACATCATTGAACATTTTTTTACATTATTTAATATTTTCATTTACCTTTTGCTTACATTCAGCTTTCAGTTCACTTTTACTTTGGTTAGTCTTTACAGTTTCAGTTGCATAGTGCTTCTATTATTATTTCATACAATTTTGTTTACTTTACTATCTACTTATATTTACTTTAGTATCGCTTAATTTAGTTATGATGTGTTTGACTTCTTGTCTAACACGGGGTACTTTTGGGATTTAGCAATTTGCTAGATCCTGAGTAGTTTGTTGAGGTAGGGCAGGAGGACTTATAGGAGATCCCGGAGGAGTACGTGGAGCCCTAGTGGATCTGTCTTCCACCTTTTACTTACTACTTTATTTTCAGTATTTCAGATAGACTTTACATTTGTAGTATTAAATCAGTTTATAATAATTTTGGATGTATCTTACTTTTTTTCCTTTCTAAGATGAATGTTTATTACTGCTCTGTGATGAATGTATTCTTGATGTTTTTCTTTAGCTTCTGCACTCTGTTATACTACTAGACTTAGTATTGTAATGTGATCAACATACTGGAAAAGATGATATGGTGATACTGTATATTAGATTCCTATTTAACCTTTTGAATCCAATGTACATATTAGTCTAATACTTAAGACAAGAATTCTACTCTTATCTTAAGTATTGACCCTCGATCCTACTCTTGGGTTCGAGTTAACAGCCCTTCAATGTGGCTAGTCTTAGTAAGCTTATTCGAGAAGATGTTGTTGTTTGTTCATCCCGAGTAGCGCACGCTCTGCCGCCGAAATTATGATTCTCTTCTCTGTTGCGCACGGCGACGAGGCGGGGCGCTACAGTTGGTATTAGAGAAGTATTGTAAAGTGTCAGATAAGGAGTTTTGTTCCTATCTACTTTAGGATATGTTCTCTGTATCAGGTCAATATCACAAGTTACTAAGTGTAGTAAGAAGCAAATATCCAAAATCTCATTAAGTTACCTTAGAAATGAAAGGGTTGACTATGTCTAGAATGATGACATCCTAGGAATTTAATGCACATAATAATTTGATTGAAACTAAGAATTTTTAATACCAAAAAAGACATCTTCTGACTTGAATGAACTTTACAAATAATGATAAAATATGAATGAAATACTTATAAGTTGAGTTATTTTAGGAATGGAAAACTCACAGTCAGCATTTTGGTTCAACATTAGGAGGTTTGACGACTACTTGGTAGATGACCTCCGAGATGGCCAGATCTATGGAAGGTCATCGATGGAGTGTCACCTCGAGGAGTCGAGGTGCTAGATAAAATCCTTATCAACTCATCCTTAGGAGGCACCAGTCTTTCAGCACTTGCCAGAGAATGGTTGGATCGCGTTACTACCGCACTTCGAGAGATAGCCTGTCCAGAGGAGTATCGTCTAGAGATCATAGAGATTCTACTGAGGGGATCAGCGAGTCATTGGTGGTATTAGGTTTATAGAAGATTAGCTCCAAGAAGCCACATAGTCACATATGATGACTTATGTTCTGCCTTTTGGATAGAGTATTGTAATGAGGATTTTAGATTTTGTCATTTTACTTAGTCACATGTTTTATGAATCCATGTATCTTCTCTTTTGAGAAAGAAATGAATGAATCAAATTATAGTAAAATGTTATGTTCTGAATTCGCACTTTCATTTACAGTCATGAATACTGGCTCTCCATCTGCTCCTACCTTAATTAAAAATGTGGTCTCATCCGGCGAACATGAAGAGTCCAACCCAATGGCTAGTTTAGTAAAGGCCTTAATATATAGTAATGTGCAATAGGTGTAAGAGACACGTGCTCTTATCCTTTCTGTTAGGAAACAACTTGCAGGGTTCTCATCGTCTTCCCACTATACGGGCAATGGAATCTTGCACAGTTTTCTTCGTCTCCGAACTCCTACATTCAATGGTGCACTAAATCCTATGGACACAGTAAACTGGCTTAAGATGGCCAAGAAGAATCTGGCCAGTATCAAGTGCCCTAACTCTGAAGCCATCCGCTTAGTAACTCATCTATTTCAAGAAGAAGCTGAATACTGGTGGGAGAAAAAGCAGAACAACAAATTTGCTGATTTTGAAATAGAAGACATTCCTTGGGACATGTTGTTAGAAGTGTTCCAATAAGCGTTCATCCTAGCCTCATATTAAGCAATCCTGGAGGATGAGCTCCTCCATCTCACTCAAGGAAATAATTCAGTGTTTGACTATGAGCAAGAATTTTGCAGATTATCATGCTTCATTCCAGATCTAATTAGAATGAAAGCATCAAGATGCCACCATTTTTTGAAGGGCCTGAGAGACTCGATCAAGGCCCACTTAGTCTCCCATCAGATCAAGACTCTTATGGAATTGATCGAAGCTGCCCATCTACAAGAGGGATTCCAAGGTCAACTGGACTGTAAGAGAAAAATAATAGCTACACAACCAAAGAAGGAGTGTTTTGGTCATCATAAGATGGAAAAATTCTATAGCATGGAGACTATAGAACCCTAACCACAGAACCTTGAGTGCAAACGATTACACTTGTATGGAAAATGCTACCACTTTGGTGGTGTATGTTTTACTTATGGTCGTAGCAGCCACCGCTATTTCGAATGCATTAAGAAGAACACAATCGATGGAGTGCTCATCAATCACTCCTATTATAAACAAGTATTACGTACACATCCAAGGAATAGCCGAGAGCCTGTTCCTGCTATAGTGCCAGCTACTACTACTAACTCTAAGGAAATTGTACCGGCACAAATGCCGAATTATGATTGTCATAGTCAAAAGCCTCAGAACAAATAGCCTACAACTCCTGCAAGAGTATACATATTAACACCTGCCTCTGCTCCTGAGGACAATGATGTGGTTTCAAGTATGCCTTAAATTAATTTTATTCAGTTCTTACTATTTCAGTAATCAGTCTTTACTATTTCAGTACTTTCAAATGTTTGAGTAGCCATTCTTATTAAGTCATCATAATCATAGGCACCATATCAATAAACGATAAATCTTGTAACATCCTTTTTGATACGGGAGCGAGTCATTCCTTTGTATCGGAATATTGGGTTAAAACTCTTAAGCTACCAACTTATCGATTAGCAAACTCGTTGAGCATCAGGTTGCCTTTCGGAGCCCGTATATAATCCCGATAATTCCGCAACATAGATATTCCTATTGGTGAATAAAATTATGAAGCTAAATTAATTGTATTGCCAATCACAAACTTTGATATAATCATAGGCATGAATTGGTTAAGTGAACATGGTGCTTCCATAAATTGCCAAAAGAAGAAAATAATGTTGGGCAGTGGAAGTCAATCAAATTGTTTGTTGAAAAATTTAGCACCCAAGCATCATTGATCAATGCAGTGACAGCAGAAAGGCTAGTCAGGAAGGGATGCGATGCGTATCTCGTAACAATGTTGGGAGGGTAGAAAGAAGTCGTGCCTATTTCTGAGAACCGTATAGTTTATGAATTTTCTGATATTTTTCCTGAAGGCCTACCCGGTCTTCCTCCCGTTAGAGAAGTTGAATTTGCTATAGAATTAATTTCTGGAACACAACCACTATTAAAGGTTCTATATCGTATGGCGCTAAAAGAACTTTAAGAATTGAACAAGCAACATCAAGAACTGTTGTAGAAAGGTCTTATTCGTCCAAGTTCATCTCCTTGGGGAGTGCCAGTTTTGTTCGTAAAGAAGAAACATGGATCGATGAGAATGTGCATTGATTATAGGGAAATATTAAAGTAACTATCAAGAATAAGTACCCTCTGCCTCATATCAATGACTTATTCGATCAGTTATTTGGAGCTAAAGTTTTCTCAAAGATTGACTTGCAATTTAGATATCACCAATTGCGAGTTAAAGATCCAGATGTGGAGAAGAGAGCATTTAGAACCCGCTATGGACATTACAAATTTTTGGTAATATCCTTTGGCTTAACAAATGCGCCATCCATTTTTATGGATTTAATGCAGCGCATGTTGAAAGAGTATTTAGATAAATTCGTCATCGTCTCCATCGACGATATTCTAATTTATTCAAAAAGTAAAACAGATCATGAGAACCATCTGCGATTAGTACTAGAAGAGCTCCGAAGCCATGAGCTATATGCTAAGTATTCCAAATACGAATTTTGGCTTGACTTAGTCACTTTTCTAGGTCATGTCGTTGACTCTCAAGGAATCAAAGTCGATCAAAATAAAGTTAGCGTAGTCCAAAATTGGTCACAACCAAAATCCGTGATTGATATCAGAAGTTTCCTAGGACTAGCAGGCTACTATAGAAAATTTGTCAAGGGCTTCTCACAAATTGCGTCTCCTCTAACAAAGTTGATGCAGAAAGCAGTACCGTTTATCTGGAGTCCAGAGTGTGAGAAAGTGTTTCAATCATTAAAAGATGCTCTTTCCTTTGCACCAGTTTTAGCCTTACCTAAAAAAGGCCTTAACTCCCAAGTCTATACTGATGCATCTGACATAGGTTTGGGATGTGTGCTGATGCAAGAAGGAAAAGTTATAGCCTATGCATCTCATCAATTAAAACCATATGAAAAGAACTATCCTGTCCATGATATTAAATTAGCAACTGTAGTCTTTGCTTTGAAGATCTGACGTCATTATCTTTATGGCATTCAATGTTCCATATTCACTAATCATCAGAGCTTAAAGTACATGTGGGGCCCCCGTACTGCCAATAGGAAGTACGGTGCTTCAACTATGGCAAATCCCCAGCTTAAGTAAAATTAAGTGAAAACCCAACTTGCCTTAAGCCAAGAATGTGTCACCAGAATACTATAAACATTCATCAATATACATACAGATATCAAAGTGGCAGAAGCAATAGGTGTAAAGTAACATCCATAAGCACAATATAGTAGAGAAAAAGGATAACAATATAGTAACTCATCAAAATGTAGAAATGAAATACATCCAGAATTAATTATTATAAACTGAATTTAAAAGCAAATAAAAATGTCTCTCAATCTCATTGAAATAAAATGCAAGATCTATCTAAATGGTAGCAGCACGATCCTCCTCCTGAACCTGCTCCTCTCCGGCAACACTGCCCACGAACAAGTCTGAATTTGACATTTGTCGGTATCACAAATGCCAGGGCCCCAGCCAACAAAACAAAAATGTTACAGTTAAACAATTGTCTAAGTACATTTTAGGCTATTTTAATGAATTGATTATTTTAAGGATATCACATTTAAATTATCTAAACATGCAAGCAATAATGGGTGCGACAAGCTATGAAAGAAATGGGTAACTATAAACTATCCATTTATAGCCAACAACTAGTATGAAAAGTAACATACAATACCAAATAAACAAGGTGATGCCAAAGCAAAAAGGAATAGTGACTATAATACAAATTCTGAACCTATTATGCTTATGATTGTATTAACACATACTGAGTACATAAGGACACAAATGCTGAAATAAACATACAATTCTAATATCCTAAACATGCCAATATACATAAGTAAGCCATAAGAGTATACATACAACATGCTAATTAATACAAAAGAAAAGAAAATGGCCACTGACACATGTGGCAAAAGTCGAGCAATCTATGAAATGTAAAGCCATTGAGACATGTGGCAAAAGCAAGGCATGTAGTATAATGCAAAGCCACTGAGGCATGTGGCAAAACAAGCAAGTACTGAAAGTAAGGCCATTGAAGAATGTGGCAAAGCAAAACAGAAAACAATACTGAACAATCAAGCTAAAGTAACAATAAGCCTAAGACATAGTACTTCCATACCAGTCAATAATTCATCCAGGGCCCCCAATATTGAAATATCAATCAATACCCAGCCAATAGGCCATCCCAATCCTCTAGGCCTGGGCCAGTCCTATATAATACTATTACTGAAGAGGCAGACTATGCTAGGAAATATTCTACCAACTGCAAGCAAGGCAAGAACTGAATGATATGCAATTCAATTACTAATTTAGGATGTATCATCCATATCCTAGGTTCTCCTATTATGCTCAAAGAATAAGGCTCAATATCCAAGGTGTGCAAAGCAAATCTAGTCAAAGTAAGCAAGAGACTCAATCTAGACTTATATGGGATCTGTTATTATCTAATTACCCAATCTAGCTACTCTGAGAAGGTACAAGTTTAGGATCTCCAATATCTAGCTATAGAGTAGAATCTCAGATTTATGTCCTTAAAGTTAATACTAGAACTTAACAAGTTTTAAACCAAAATCATGTGATGACTATAAGGTTTAAGCAAATCAATTAATGACCTAATTTGTTAATATTTTGCTCTCTTACCAAAATCTTACTTAAGTAAATCAAGATTTAAGGATTTTGGATTTGAACCTCACTTTGGTGTTCAAATCCTGAATCCAAGAAAAAAGTCCTATTAAGGATCTAGGATTCACATTTACTACCCAAATTAAAGGCAAAGAATCTTATAAGCTGAAAGATCCAGGAACTAAGAACTTAGTGAAAGGTTATTCTACTGATTATAAGATAAAATAATCAATTAAGAACTTGAGAATCTAAGACATATATTCAATCTTTAATATAATTTCATTATCTTATAGATTGAATCATCCTATACCCACATGGAAGGCTTCAAAAGATTAAATAATAAATTATTTAAAGAAATTCAATTGGAGATAGTTTAATTCAAGTAGAAGATCTAAAGTACAAGATCTAAGATCTAAGATCTAAGATTCGATCACTGGACTTAAATTAGGTTTTCAACTTAGACTTTCTAAATGTGTTTCTTTTAGAATTTAAGCCCATAAGCTAACTTAATTGAACTGATTAATTTGAGATTTAACATCTAATTATTAAATTCAACTTATTAAGGCAAAGTGATCCTTTTTAGGATCACTTAAGGTCTAAGTGTCTTAATTAGGGCTAATTGAAAATTTCTTAAATAAACTTCCACATGATCAACATTATTAGTCTAAGAGTCCAGTAAAACATTTATAATCTATCTAAGGGTAGCTTACTAAATATTCCAAGGTTTAAGCGGTACTTAAACATATGTTGGCCAAAATTACCAAAATGCCCTTCTTAAGGCTAAATATGGAATTTTAGGATATTATTATCCAAATTACTTCTAATCTATTTTAATGTGTTCCATATTAGTTAATGAAGTGAGAAACACACTTAACTTAGGTTTTGACAACTTAATTAGGCTAATTAGCACTAATCACTCTTTTAAGCCAAATAGAGTGATTAGTAAATTTAGGCATTCTTAGGGCAATCCAACCTTACCCAGAGGTTCCACTATACTTAGAATAGCATTAGGATCTATACTTGCCAAAATTAGAGCCTTAATCAAGGTTTTATTCACTAATCCCTAATTTGGATAATTAAGGAGTGATTAAGAAAATTTAATATCCAAAAATTGGTTTTTAGGGTCTGAATTTGTTCTTTAGGATTTACTGAGCAATTGGAGCCCTTAATCAATTAGTTTGGACATTAATTGAATTTATTATGATTTAAATAAAAATAGAAAATGTTTAATCAATTATTTTAAATCTAACCATTGGATCTGTGATTTTATTTTATGTTCAGATTCTTTGTATTTTTCTAATTCAAATAGTATATTGGATCATACTATTTGGATTAGTATAACTAAAGTTATTTAATTAATTTAATCTATATTTTTATTTAATCAAAACTATAGGATTCAATTTATTAAATTAATAACCATAAAAAATGCATTCCTATATATCGCTAATAACCACGGCCTAATATCAAAAGGTGCGGGTCACGGGTCGTCCCGACACGAACTTCATCTCCTTCCTCTCAACGATACCCGACACTAGGCAACATTCCTTCGCCAAATTTGCCACGCTCCGGCCATGCCACGCCTAGTTCTCAATGGCTACACCTTCAAAAGACTCAGATGCATCGATCAAGGCAAGAACCCCCATCTGGGTCCTTCTGGATCAATGGGGTGCTACTCCACCGAGACGCCTCTTCACAGACAATTAAGGTTTACTGTGAGGGGATAATTCTCCTCACAGAAGCTGTTAATTGATCGGGGATCGATGCCTGCACCTTCAGGGAGGTGAGGCGAATCGAACCCCCATGGTTTCATAACCTGGGGTGCAGCCGATCGCTGGGTCCTTACTCAGACTCAGCCATGGCTCGGCTGCTAGCTCAATCGATCGATACGATCGATTCGAGCTAGCTTAGCCCCGGACGATAATCACGACTGTTTCCCTAGGTGGCTATGGCTAGTTAGGCGACATCCAAAGGCTGAATGCAGGGACAGAATGAGGAATTTAATTGAAGGGATTCAATAGGAGAAGGATGTACCTCAATTTGAAGATTTGTAGTGACAGAGAGAGAATGGCTAGCTCAGGAACTCTCCAAGCAGTCTCGGCAGCTACACAGGGGCTCTGAATGCCAGACCTTACCCTCTATCAGCTGTTCACAGCTCCAGAAATTCCAGGATTCGCCGGGAATGCGTCGAGAGGGAAGGGAGCTTCAGGAGGGATCTTAGCTGGGAATTAGGGATTCACAATGAGCAAAGGGAATCACTATGAGCTCCAGGGAGTATTTATAGGTCTAAGGGAGCTCAGGGGGTGGTTTCCAAGGCTTGGCCACTGGGAGGAGGCTCAAGCCGAAGAGTAGGCTCAGGCCAACGGCTATGGGCATTTTGGGGAGACGACGACCGGCAAGACGAGCATGTCAAGGGCAGGAGGGGAATTTTGGGCTCTTCCCATACTGCCACGAGGGCTGGGAGGTTTCTGGCTGTCGGGGGAGACCAGATGCAGATGGGGTGAGACGAGGGAGACGATCCACAGTGCTCGGGTTCATGTCTGCCGTCTGATCGCTAAGTCGTTGGTCCCGGACGGTCCTGATGCGCTACTTAACCGATTCGCTGCAGATAAGAGGTCAGCCATTAGATTAGATTGGGTGATCTAACGGTTAATCGAGGGTACTTATGGCAGATGGCTAGATGACGTCGAATCAGGATCTCAAAACTGCCGAACGGTCGAGATGAGACGAATCCGATCGAAGGCGCGGGCCGTTGGATTAAATATGCAGAATGGATAGCCCGGATGGCGCCTGCGGAAGAGGATAAATTTGCAATTAAGAATTGTTTAAAACCCTAATTTGCAATTGAACCAAATTAAATTAAATCCAAAATATAACTAAATGACCTCCAAAAAGTCCCAAAATTTCACCCTTTGCTAATTTGGGGGTGGGGAATTTAAAAATGAAATCAGATTTTGATTTAGGGATCAAATTAATTTAGGTATTTTCTAGGGCTCAAAAATAGTCAAAAATATCAAAACTTCCAATTTAGCTCCGATTGATTCTAAACTTCTAAGGTTAGGTTTAAATGACCCATTGGGTCCAATAGAATCAAAATCAAGGCTTGATTTAGCTTAATTAATCTAGGTTTAGCTATGATAACAACTAGGGTTGTTACAGTACATCTTCACCCAGCGTGAGTTAAACTGCCGACAACAAAGATGGCTCGAGTTGATAAACGATTATGATTTAAGCATCCAGTATCATTCAGGAAAAGCAAATATTGTAGCAGATGCACTCAGTCATCATGCTACTCTATCTTCCATGATATCATCAAGTTCACTATAAGAAGAATTTCAAAAGCTCAAAATCAGGCCAATATGTGGTGCTATGTTGAGCACACTAATATCCATGAGTTCAGTTGAACCCACGTTTCATCATGATGCCTATTTCTCCCAAACCAAGGATGAAGACTATCTGAAATTTAAAGTAGACATCGAAAGTGGTCGTCACTTTAAACTTCAGCTTTGAGGTAATGTAATCTATCAGGAAGATCATTTGTGGATTCTTGAATCCATGCATCAATAGATCTTAGTAGAAGGTCACAATTCTGGTAACCAAGTACATTCTAACAGTACCAAAATATATCAAGATCTGAAAAAATGATTTTGGTGCCTAGAATGAGAAAAGTGTGGTGGAATTTGTAGCAAAATGTCAAGCTTGTAACTTAGTTAAAGCCGAACACCAAAATCCCGGAGGACTTCTTCATCCTCTAGCAATTCTTGAATGGAAGTGGTTCGAAATTTCTATGGATTTTGTTATGGGTTTACCTAAAATAAGATCCGATGCCAAGTGAATCTGGGTCATTGTCGATCGATTGACGAAATCAGTGCATTTCATTCCCATGTGTCAAACTGATTCTGTGGAGAAATTAGCAAAGTTGTATATCAAGGAAATTATCAGGCTCCATGGAATTCTAAGATCTATCTTATCTGACCGAGATAGCCAGTTTACTTTTAAATTCTTATAAGCAGTGCATCAAGACTTGGGGACTACTCTAGCCATGAGTACCACTTTTCATCCTCAAATAGATGTTCAAATGGAAAGAGTCAATCAAGTCTTGGAAAATCTTCCTCGTCTCTGTATTCTGGATTTTGGAGGCTTTTTGGAAGATCATATTCATCTTGTAGAGTTTGCATACAACAATAGTTTTTAGGCGAGTATCGGCATGGCTTCATATGAAGCTCTGTATGGTAGGAAATACAATACTCCTTTAGCATGGTCTGAAACAGGCAGTGTTCAGTTATATAGTTCAAAATTAGTTGAAAAACTAATCGTAAGATTCAGCTAATCCAAGAAAGAATCAAAGCAGCTCAAGATCACCAGAGCAAGTATCATGATGCTCATCATCATACTCTGAAATTCGATGTTGGAATTTTTGTGTATCTTAAAGTCAGTCCGATGAAAGGCGTGTATCATTTTGGTGTAGCCGGGAAGCTAAGTCCCCGTTACGTCGGACCATTTGAAATCCTAGAGATGATTGGTTCTGCAACTTATCGATTGCAGCTTCCTGAAAATTTCTCTGCAGTCCATAATGTATTCCACATCTCCTCTCTACGGAGATGTCTTTGCAACCAATCTCATCTAATTCAACTTACAATAGTGTCTCTCCAGCCGGATCTTTCTTATGTGGAGGAGCCAATTAAGATCTTAGCTCATGATCAAATGTAGCTGAGAAATCGCTCAATCCCAATGGTAATTATATAGTGGAGAAATCACTCTTTAGAAGAATCTACTTGGGAGAAAGAGGCAGATATGAAAAGAAAGTATCCCAGTCTTTTTGAAATTTCAGGTACCAGTTAACTTCTGAATTGTATTTCTATTCTTCAAATTTTTGCATGTTTGTCTTATCTCTTGAGATGATGTCGAGGACGATATTGTTCTTAAGTGGGGGAGAATATAATAACCCTAGGTTGTTACCCTACTAATCTATAGCTTAATTACTCCTTAATTTTGATCTCATTGCTTTTAGAATATTAATTCAAGCCTATTTTGCAAATTTGAAATCCATTGTACTCCTTTAAGTCAAAGATGGCATTATGATCAGTCTAAATGTCCTAATTTAGACCTAAAATATTTTGATCTCAAAATTAAAATCTGATTGTATTTTTGAATTCCTCACCCTCAAATTAGCTAGAGGTGAAAGTTTGGTGTAATTTGGAAATCATTTAGGCCATAATTCACATTAATTAAAATGGTCTAATTGCATTTTAGGGCTTCCCACAAATTAAAATTGCAAATCTATCATATACCCGATTCAACAGTCGGGATCCGTTGTGCGGACCGGGGGCGATCCGCTGTGGAGCCTGGGTCACGCAACTGCAGTGTCCCGCTGATGTCGTCATTGAGCCTTTAGATCCCAGGGTCTGGATTTAATTTTTGCGGGATAGCGGATCCACCATTAGATGAATCCATGGATCCTACGACCAGGAACACTCTCGCGATCGGCCGTTAGGATCCGAGCGATCCCAGTTGTAGCGCTATCTGATCGATAGATCAAATGGCATCGGAAGGTCCCGCTACTATGGACCTTCATCTTCCTCTCACCTGTGCCCGACAGGGAAGATCCCCCATATTGCTGGTTGCCCTCTTTGTCTCCCACTCCTGCATCCACCTCAGCAGGTCGTTACAATCTCCCCCATCTGGGCAAGGAACCCCAATTGGGCCTCGTGACCCGGCCGAGCTCGAATTGGAAATTCAAGGGCTCGGCCATGGCCCAATCTCTCGGGTCTCCTTGGCTCGAGGATAAGCCTCTGGAACCTTCCCCATTCCCTGCTAAGGCTATTTAGCATAGCTCTAGTTGATCCTTGATGATTAATTGAGCTCGATCCTTCTTCCGCCATTGCCGATCTGCAAGCTTCCTCCAGGTGATCCCAGGAGCTCTCGAACTGCTGATAGTAGGCTCTCCTAAACTTCAAGATCCCTTATAGCGTCTAGAAGCACAGCTAAGGCCAGCCGAACCCTCAGTCGATCACCCCGAGCTCAACCGACGAACCAGGAACCCCCACTTGCCGATTTTGAGCCAATGAGGCTCGGACCTTCCTTCTTTTGATGCGTATAGCTAGGTATCGTCGATTCAAACTCAAGGCTATTGAAATTGTGCCTTGAGCTATCCCCGATCGTTCGAATTGATCGATCGGGCTAAGTCCTTAAGGAACGTCTTGGGTGAGTAAGGTCCCAGTGTTCCCGACCACCTCAGACCTTCAGACCAGGGGGCTTCGGTTCGTCTCACCTCCCTGATGGTGTAGGTATGGAGCCCTGGGTCTAGCGTGGCCTCTGTGGGGAGAATTGTCTCCCCACAGTAGCTCCATTAAGGGATCCCTCGGGTAAGTAAGGTCCGACCGATCCGGAGCACTTCACAGGGGGCTTCGAGTGTCAATTGGCACATCTTAGCTAGGGAATTGATTCTCGATCGACCTGAGGTTGAGGCTTGCACTCTAGACAGAGAATACCATTGTTTAGGGCTTTCCGAATCGGTCTCTACTGAGAGGGGTCGAGGCAGGGACGATGGCACTGTGCGGCTCGGGTCAGCTCATGACCCGCGCTGCGCAACAGAGCCGGGTATCCCGGGCCCCGGTCGACCCACGCCTTTTGGATTCGGGACGAACCCATTTTAATTAAAATTCGATTATTTAGATTTATTTTCCTTAAAAAAAATAATCCAAATAATACAATCATAAGGATAATTTAATTGGAAAAATACATAATGTATTAATTGAATAACTTTCAATCATCTGGTCCAAACCCTATGATATTATATATCAAATTGATCAAAAAATCCACAGGAATAAGAGTATAAAATAATATTGAATGTCTAATGATTAGATTTTCCATTTTTTGCCTAATTATTTCAGATCTCGATTAGGGTTGATCAGCATAACCACTTAACCACATTGCATGTTTAGCGTGCAATTAGTTTCCTTTTGATTAATATAACGAATGTGATAAGTGGTTTATTTTTCTGATCTCTATATTTTAACTTATGCCCTTATCTTATTAAACCATGATTAGTGAAAATTAGGGTTTTTAATCTTTGGATCTTAGTAAGCTTAGTTTCTATTAATTGCATGATCAAATAGAACTTATATGCCAAGGTGCATGAAATTTTGATAGTTGGATTTGTATTTATGTGCTAATCTTTTTGGATTGAGTTAGGGTTCGATTAGTACTAATTATTTTCTATTTTTATGAATTTTTCTGTTATTATGCTTCATGACAGTAAGTTAGATATATTGAATCCATGTATGTAAATTTACAATGTATAATTTGAATAAACCTAAATTTGAAAATCTTAAACATCTTAATTAATCTTAAGAAGTCTTAAGACTTTGATCAAGATATTAAGACTTGATCTAGGTCTAAGATTGCCACCAATAATACACACCTAGTTCACTAATTTGATAGTTGATCTATAAATAAACACTTAATCTTGATTAGACATGTGTAGGGGTTAAACCCTAACCTGCTTAAATAAGATCCAAACTCTTAAACCTTACTTAAATGGACATGATTATAAATCTAAGTAATTGACATTATTCCAACAATGCATCTGAGTTGCTATTGATCTTAAAAATTTAAATTAGACATGTTAAGATTAATAATAAATCTATGTGATTACTTATCTGAATCTAAACTTTTGATCTTTAGTTTTCTCTTAAATAAGACTATTAGTATGAAAAGATTTATAGAATTTTATTGATTTCATAATTGATCTAACTCTAATAATATCCTTGATTTAAATCCCATAATCTTAGAATAAGTTATGATCAGATGACTTAATCATCTGATCTGATCACTCTAAACCTAAATGATAAGTAAAACTTAGAATGTTAGCATTAGAATTAAGAGTGTGAGATCCTAAGTATCTCAATATAAGATCATCTTAGAAATATTTTAAAGACCTAAATTAAATATACATTGAGGTAGGAGAATTTGTATAACTCATTAAGGTAGAAATTTAGATGATCCCTTAACCTTAGAAGTTGATCTTAACCCCTCATGGTAGGAATCACCTAAGATATTACAATAATACCTCTCCTTGTAGTAGAATCCAAATTGAGTGATCCTTGATCACATTTTATTTGAGCCTTGTATAGGACTTACCTATTTAGTATAGGAATTAATAGTCTTGATAAACCCTTGATGATTAAATAGAGTTGTCTAAATTTGGATTATTAGTTTGGTATAGTATAGTATACCCATAGTATTGTATTATTTTAGTAGTATTCAGGAATGGTCGAGTCACTCTAAGTAAGATTTATCTTTGGGCTATCCTGCAGGTTTAGACGGATACAACCTCGCTTAGAGAAAATCAATCAATCCTAAGGGTGTATTAAACAGGGACTCATTTCTTAGTTTGATTAAAATACAAACCGCCAACGAGCGATTCCTCCTAGTGAAGGCCGCTTCAATAGGTTTGGCTGAAACAAACTAAGTAATTAGAATAACCTTCTTTAAGACACTGAGTGTGATTGTGAGTTAGGCATCTTAATAGTTTAGCTTGAGATACAAATCACCAACGGGCGATGCCTCCTATCGAAGATCGCTTCGTTAGGGTGGCTTAATCAAACTAACTGTTGAGAACCATCTTTCTTGCAAACATGCTAAATATGAGTATACAATCATCCCATCTAATGATCTTTAAGTAAATCTTCAATTGTAACAAATTATCATTCAAGAACCTAGGAGTCAAAATCTTTTTAGCAGGATTCTGCACAGCGAAGACCTTGAATTCATCATCAGTATTCAAAGTCTTATAGATTTCTGGATTTTCCACATATAGAATAGAAGCATGGGCATAAATATGAGCATGAGCATGATGAATGATTCAGTGATGATGTATGAGTATCAGTGATGAATTATGGGCTACAAAATCTTACATACCTTTACTAGGGAATATTAGGATGCATCGGTATCACAGTAAACTGTGTTCTTAACTGGACATATGTATACATTGGACCGTACGACTCATAGCCTTTTAGTGATAGTTCTATTGCATTTCTATGGCATACCGTGTTGTGGTATATTTGGGTGCATTATTCTAGTGATATATACTATAGTATTGGACATTTTTTTATATTGCTGTCTGAGTATTTGATGTTTTCATTAACCTTTCACTTACTTTCAGCTTTCAGTTCACTTTTACTTTGTTTAGTCTTTACAGTTTCAATTGCATAGTGCTTCTACTATTATTTCCTATAGTTTTGCTTACTTGACTGTCTACTTGTATTTACTTTAGTATCGCTTAGTTTAGTTGTAATGTGTTAGACTTCTTGTCTAACATGGGGTACTTTTGGGATCCAGCAATTTGCTAGATCCCGAGCAGCTTGTTGAGGCAGGGCAGGATGACTTATAGGAAATCCCAGAGGAGTACGTAGAGCCTTAGTGGATCTGTCTTCCACCTTTTACTTACTACTTTATTTTTTAGTATTTTAGAAAGACTTTACGTTTGTAGTATTAAAGCAATTTGTAATAATTTTAGATGTATCTTACTTTTTTTTCCTTTTTCTGAGATGAATATTTATTACTGCTCTGTGATAAATGTATTCTGAATGTTTTGCTTTAGCTTCAGCACTCTGTTATACTACTATACTTAGTATTATGATGTGATCAGCATATTGAAAATGCTGATATGGTGATAGTGTATATTGGATTCCTATTTAACCTTTTAAATTTAATGTACGTATTAGTCTAATACTTAAGATAAGAATTCTACTCTTATCTTAAGTATTGACCATCAATCCTACTCTTGGGTTCAAGTCAGCAGCCCTTCAGTGTGGTTAGTTTTAGTAAGCATATTCGGGAAGATGTTGTTGTTAGTTCATCCCAAGTAGCGCACAGCTTTGCCGCCGAAATTATGATTCTCTTCTCTGTTGTGCGCGGCGACGGGGCGGGGCGCTACATAAATCCCTCAATTGGGATAATTTGTAAGACATCTCAATTTTAGGTTTGAAAATCCCTAAGTACGGTTAATATGCCTTACTTAGCTAAAATCTATCTCTAACCTCCCTAATTAAATAAAATCAATAAGTGTGAAAAAATTCAATCAATTCTTAGAAATTTTCCAAGTCTTATCATTAGGAATCCTCACTTCACCTTAGGATTCATTCCTTAAGAATAGGATTAAATATTATGTTAGATTTCATTCATTAAATAATGGGGTTATTCAATGAATGAATCCTTGGTTTTATTAGTTTCTCAATTTTACAACTTATTTAGATTATTTTGTCTTTCAATATTAGATTTATGATAGGAGATTCATCCTATTAAGTCTGATTTGCTTAATAATATTTACCTCAATCATTAGTTCACAATTAGATTTAACCTAGATCTTAAGTTTTACCCTTGGGATTATGTGATTAACCCAATCTCGTGGTATTTAATCCATAATCTCTAGCTTGATAGATTTTGAACAAGCTCTTAGTTTAGAATGTCTAAACTCATAAACTAGATTGTGATGATTTTTTATATTCGACATTGATTTAATAATAATAGGACCAAGCTAGTCCTAATATTTTGTAACATATAAGAATGTACTTCTAAGTTACACTCGATAGTAGGAATTGGCGATCCTGAACTCATGTAACTTGGAATAGTTAGAACGTTTAAATTAGACAATAAATGATATCACTATATTTAGTAGAGTCCCTTGCTTACTACCTGATTTTGTGCTATGTATTCCTTGAACTTTGTGTTTATTTTTCTTCGAACATGTCATATAAGAAATATATTATCGCATGAAAAATGAAAACTTAGAATATTAGGAAAATATTTGTATTTGGGTTCAATACATGGTGAATTATGGTGCACATTACTCAAATGGATAGGGGTAAGGATAGATCAGGATGCTTAACATCACTCATTGAGGAGAGCGTGTTAAGCTTGGGACCCGTTCAGTCTTGCAGACATATTTGACTCCTCAGCTATTTCTGAAATTGTCCACAGAAACAAAAGTAAAATAACTAAAACATACTTGCATAGTATTATCTGTCTCTTCAATCATATTGTACTATATTGTGATATTATATCTGCCCTAGCCCATAAAGGCTACGGGAATATCTTGGGCTAGATTGACCAATTCTTTCTGATATGACAATTTGTACATTCTTTATAGTTTTTCAGCTTACTGTTTATTATGTTGTTGATGCATTTTATTTCGGTTAATTATATTTTCCTAAGTTACCCGCTTACTTGAGTAGATGCATATATAGGATGCTAGACTTTACTGCTTATTATATTTACTATTTTCAGATTTATATTTTAAATTAGCATATATCATATGATCATTAACATATTTAGGTTAGACTTTTCTTTTCAATATTTTCACTTACTGTATTACATATGTTTGCCCTACCTTGTTTAGTTTACTTGAGGTGTTCTTTTGCCTCAATTCTTACTTAGTTATAAATATTATATTTATAACTTATCCTCATCCCATTGTATGCTTATTTGCTCCCATGCTAGATAGATATTTCATTTGGTTTAGAGTAAAATAGTGATATTAAGAAATGCTTAATAAATTACTCGCCTAAAATATACTTAGACAATTTGTCTAATAAGATTTTTCTTTTATTGGCTGGGGCCTTGACATTGTGTAACCGACAATGTCAGATCTTGTTCAGTTTGAGGAGCCAGTGCCTAAGGAGGAGCCTTATTTAGAAGAGGTATAGCAGCCTGGTGTAGAAGACCTTTAGTTACCTTTTTCTTAATTGTGAGGATAAGTGATATTATCATTTTCAGTCTTTTAAACTTTATTTAAATAATATAATAATACAGGTACTCGTGACTGTGTTTACTTTCTACAAATTATTATTTTCTGAGCTATTCCATTTTATTTCATGGTTGATGTATGGTGAATGGATGTATTTCTTATTTCTTATTGCTTCCACACTCTGTATGAATATATAAATTTAGTGACTGATTTTCATAAATATTGTATGCACATTCTTCCCCTATTATTGAATTGTGAACCTTACCTAATCCAACAATAAGTGAAGGATTTGCCAGAGTGACACCACTTCTTAGCCTAATGATTGCTGACCTAGGGAGCGGGGCACCATAATTGGTATCAGAGAATTCCATAAGGTGTTAGATTGGAAGTTGTATTCCACTCTACCTAATGGATGATTCTTCTGCCAATCAGTCATTAACTAAATACCAGAGTTACATCCAAAGCACCATAATCATGAGCTCAGAATAATAAGAGTATAGAATAGAAAATGTGTTTATAAGTAATAGAACTTAAGTAAGAATAAACTTAAGTATAATATATAGCTAACTAATTCAAATTAAACCTTCATGAGATTTACAAGATCAAGAACTTGAGAATTTAGGTAACTTCCGTATTAAGATGTATAATCCCTATAGGATTATGAACCAATAATTAGGTCTTAAATCACTCTTAAGTACGTACCTTCCACTTTCTAAATTTTATCTCCCTAAGGAAAATAACAACATACTACCTTTAACAATCACTAAAGCTAATGATATTTCCCTTAAGATTCTAAAATACACATTGTCCCCAAGTTAAGTAGGAGTGCATCTTGGATGTTCATCTTCCACTCCCCTTGCTTTCTATAATTTCTCTAGAGATATTAACACTTTGGGTAAAGCTGCTAAGAGCCTTAGTAGATAGTGATCTAAAGTAAAAGAGATAGGATGTTATGATCTTCTACTTTCTGGATTTCTGAAGATGTATCGTCTTTAATTCAGATTCTAGCAAATCAAAGTCATGAATTCCGAACATAGCCCCTCTCCTAGTCCCTCAGCACTTCATCCAGCAAGGTAAGTGCCTTGCTGGAAGCGGTCAAAATAATGGTGGAATCCCACCAAAAATAAGCGAAATCCAGCCAAAGACAGGCTAAGAAGGTCGTAGATGCTTAGGCCAAGCAGGCCATGAGAATGAAATGATTGCTGGTAGCTCAGATAAGCCAGAACAGCACCACGGCAAAAGTTGCCCCAATATTACAATACTCTCATCAGCATCACATATGGTCCGTAGAAGGACTGTTGCACAACTTCCTCCGCTTGAGACCCCCCACCTTCAATGGGAGTCTCTCTGTAGTTGACACTGCCACCTGGATAAAAATGGTGTAAAAGAACCTGACAAGCATCAAGTGCCCTGACTCAGAGCTGGTCCATCTTACTACCCACCTTCTACAAGATGAGGCCAAATACTGGTGGGACACCACCCGTAGCACACAGTTTGCTGAGGTACCACTAGAGGACATTATATGGGATGAATTCATTGAGGCCTTCCAGGCTCGATTCATCCCTCTATTTGCCAAACACCGCTTGGGAGACATGTTCCTGAAATTATAACAGGGTGACCGATCTATATCTGCATACGAAGTAGAATTCTATTGCCTTGCAAAATTCTCTACCAGCTTAATCCCTACTGAGCTAGACCGCTGCCACCAATTTCAAAGCGATTTGCAACCCTCCATCAGGAGCTAAGTGATCCCTCTACGCATAACAAACTTTCGAAGCTACTTGAAATTGCCAAGGTAGTAGAGAAAGACCATAATAGGGAAACACCCAAAAGGAGTATCGGGTCCACTTCATTCCAGCCGAATCCTCCCAAACGAGTCAGGGTATATCAACTCGAGTCCAAAGCTCCCCCTTCTGATTCATTCAATGGTTGCACAAAATCACACCTGTATGGTTGGTGTTACCATGGGAATCATGTCTATTTTACTTGTGGACGACCATGCCACATATTCTATCACTGTACAGCTATGAAAATGATTGATGGTGATCAAATTGATCGCTCCAAGTGCTGCCAAGTCTTTAACTTATTTCAGAAGCCTGCGATAGCTCATCCAGCACCACCTTCTACTTCAGCTGTGAGGCATGAGATAGCTAATGTCCCCTGCCCAAATGCACCTTGACCACCTCCACGATGGACCTATAACAACAGGCCTATCGGCCCTTCACGTGTGTACACCCTCACATCAGTTGAGGCTGCTGAAGATAATCACGTGGTATCAGGTATACGCTCTCGAACCCCTATTATTTCCACAGCAAATATTTGCTTAACATAGTTAGTAATTACTACATCTATAATTAGGTTCAATATACATAAATGACAAACCCTATAACATCCTATTCGATACTGGGGCTAGCCATTCTTTTTTGTCTGAAGGTTTGGCAAAGTCACTTAACCTACCCTTGTATCGCCTAGCAAATCCTCTTAATGTTGGGTTACCTTCTGGAGCCCAAATGCCAGCTCGCTAGTTTTGCAAAGTACCAATCCCCATTGAAAATGAGAAGTATGAAGCCAAGTTAGTAGTTCTCCCAATAGCCAATTTCGATGTAATATTAGGCATGAATTAGCTAAGCTAACATAATGCCACTATCAATTGTACATAGAAGAAGATCACCTTAGGTAGTGGTAGTAAGGCCAAATCCTTCATTGGTAACCTTAGTATTCAAACCTCGCTAATTAATGCTATAAAAGCAAAAAGGTTAGTTCAGAAAGGTTGTGATGCCTTCCTAGTAACAATACTAGGAGAAAAAAAAAAGGCATTTCCTTATCCAAGAACCTCGTCATTTGCGAGTTCGTCGACATCTTTCCAGAAGTTCTACCCGGTCTTCCTCCTTCACGGGAAGTAGAATTTGCAATTGACATTGTTCTAGGAACGCAGCCCATCTCTAAAGCTCCTTATCAAATAGTGCCTAAGGAATTACAAGAACTGAACAAGCAACTGCAGGAACTATTAGAGAAAGGTCTTATCAAACCTAGTTCATCCCCATGGGGAGTGCCAGTTTTGTTTGTCAAGAAGAAAGATGGATCAATGCGAATGTGTATCGACTATAGAGAGCTAAATAAAGTAACAGTAAAGAACAAGTACCCATTGCCCCATATCGACGATCTGTTTGATCAATTAGTAGGAGCAAAAGTGTTCTCAAAAATTGATCTATGATCAGGGTACCATCAGCTGCAAGTAAAGGATTCAAATATAGCAAAGACTGCTTTTAGAACTAGATATGGCCACTATGAGTTTCTAGTGATATCGTTTAGATTAACAAATGCACCTTCCATATTTATGGACCCAATGCAGGACATCTTGAAACCATACCTTGACAAATCTATCATCGTGTTCATAGATGATATTCTAATATATTTTAAGATGAAAAAAGAGCATGAAGGTCATCTCAGGGCAGTATTGGAAGAACTAAGAAGCCACTAGCTATATGCCAAGTATTCGTAGTGTGAATTTTGGCTTGAATATGTTGCCTTCCTAGGCCACATAGTAGATTCTCAAGGAATGAAAGTCAATCAGAACAAGGTCAACTGTAACAACCTGGTGTTGTTATCAAGCCGATTAGGCCTAAACCTAACTAGATTAAGACAAAATATAAGATCTTGATTTAAGTCAAATAAAAATTAAATAAAAATATCCTCAAATAAAGTAATTCAAGGGGATCCTCCTGCAGAAATTTGAGTCAATCGGGATCCCGGATCATCCTAAATAAATTCGGGAATATTAAACTTTCGAAGTTGATAATAGACAAATTATAAGTCGTAATTTAAAATTTTATATATATTTAAGATAAGAATTATAAGAGCACTTTATGTTTTAAGTTTCGTAATTTTTCGAGCTCCGGATTAATCGTATCAATTTTTTGAAGTTTTTCACTTAAAAATCAATATAAAATAAAATACTTGTCCAAATTCATTAATTTTTAGATGTGTGCATTCGTCTCGTTGAGACGCTCATTTCAGTACTAAGTTCGTAATTTTAAAAGTTCAAATAGCTATAAATCAGGGCTAGAGAATTTTCAGCCGTTGGATTTTAAAACTTTGGCTGCGATGGAGCATAGCTTGCCTTATAAATATATACCATCATCTAACCTAAATCTTTTAAGATCTGATTTATTTCCTCTCAACCAAACCCACTCATCCTCATGCATGTTAGAAGGCACATACCTCTCCTCCCTGCAGGCGTCGACTTTTCCCTCAATGGACAAGACCCCGCGATGGCTCCCACCTATCAGCTGATGGCTGATAGCAGCCCAAATCCTTCCCTCTCGGCTGAAGACTGAGAGCAGGCACATCCCTCCTCTCCGTCCTTGCTGAGGATCGATTCCTCCATCTTCCAATCGGTACAAGTGCTTGCCAATCCTTGAGCTCATCGACCCTCTTTCACTGTGCCTCTGTGTCCTACTTCTTCGTCGTTCGTCGCCGGCAAGACGCTTAGTCAAGTGAATACCCTCCATTTAATTTGGATCGAATGCATGAGTTTAAGGTTCCTAATCTAAGAGCTATAGAACCTTCAAGGCCTTCGTCAAGGTACTTCCATCTCACATTGATCTTAATTATTTGGTTGCTTGATGCATGATGGATTGGCTCCCCATTTAAGCTTAATGTTATATATCATGATCGCTGTGTTAGTGTGGCTTTCTTCATTAAGTTTTGCTTAATAATTTTAAATGATTTTAACTTTCATTTCCTTAATCTTTATAGCCATTTCAAGTTTTATTGAAATTAAAATTTGTTTGACTCAGAATTTACATAATCACCGCTATGTTAAAGTTGCGTATTCCTGAAGTATGGGCTGATTAATTAACATCCGACCTTACTATTTTCAAAACTAGCACTATGGAATATTCGTTACTTTCATTTGTTGTATTGAAGTGAATATGCACCATTCATGCTTGAATCATTAAATTAATGAACCATTTTTTTGTGTTCATGTTAATTATAGTAACGTGCAAATCTACACTTCAGATTTGTGTTGGTTGAGATTAAATATTTTAAGCTATTTATTCTTTTATGCTGGAATGTGAATTTAATCCATTGGATTTGCGTATCTCTTGTCATTAAAATATCAAATGTATGTATGAATAATCAGTGGATCGATAGCACTTTGATTTAATTTTATTTGCATTAAGTCGACTTATGTATGATGCAAATGGATTATCCAGCGCCCATGATCTTGTCTATCAACAACTTGAGTTATTGTTAGTAGTGTGTTAGCTTCTATTTTTTATCATAGATATAGATTATCATTCAATTGAAGATAATCCCATAAATTTCTCAAAAAAATGAAGGGTGTCTATGCTTCTATGCCATGCATGCAGCCCTCCTTTTCTCAAGTTACTTATGTAATTATGGGTTATGTTAAGTAGTAGGCTTGCAAGTTCTTATGATAATTAGTTCATGCAAATTGAGGAGTTGTAAATCCTCATGTTTAATTCCTAATTGATCTTAGTATGGATAGCTTGTGCGATTCATTAATCCATCACACTAATTCTTCTCATCATTTCTCAATTTCATTATCCTAAGTATTTATATAAATGTCGTAGCTGAGTATTGGGTTGATTTCATCTCCATCAAAGTTATAACAAAATATGCTCAATGTGAACCCATAAATCCCCATAATGGTGGTTGTTGTTACTTTTATCAGATTATTTCTTATATTATTATGAATCCCTCCTTAGCATACTATATTTAGGTCTCTAATATTTAGTTATGGCATGATTTGAGTAAGTTCAAGTAGTTTGGATTATATATAAGGAAAGCGGCTCTTATCGAAATCTATACTTTTTGTTGCATCCTACAAAATTGTTGCAGGTGCTGAGAATGATGCTTCATCTCAATCGAAGCATTAAGCTGCAAGCTAAATCATTACTTTACAGATACGTAAGTACTTAGAACTTGTATTGAGTTCTATAAATTAAATTATTTATTTAGTCCTATGTTAAGTGCGTACATCATTTGCATAGTTCTTATTGCCATTTTTGCGCTTTTATATTCTTGAATCTTATGCCAGTTTACTTTTAGTTCTGCAAGTTGTTTTAAGGGATCAAGTGTTTTGAGTCTATCTTGATCACTTTATTTCATTAAACTCTCATTTATCCCTAATTAAACTTAAGAGATCTTAATGGCTTAATTAAGTGATTTACACTTAATCTAGATCTTAGATTACCATCAATAATTCATTAATAATTCATTTGATTTGTCACTGATCTGTAATGTAACTATTGGTCTTAAATTGATAAGATTAGGGGTTAACAACTAATCTGCTTGATTTAGATCCAAACTCTTAATCACTTAAACAATTAACCTGATTATAAGATAATATGACTAACATGATTCCAATAATCTATTTGATTTGAAATTGACTTTAATTTATTGAATTAGAAGTGCTAAGGAAATCAAAGAACTGGTATGATTAAGCATCTGTGGACTTGAAACTTAAGATCTTTGATTTTCTCTTAAATAAGATTATTAGCATAAAATCAATTATAAAATCTATGATGATTCATTACAAGATCAAATCCTATTAAGATTCCTGATTATATCTCATAATTGTAGTATTGGACTCGATCAGATAGAGCTACCCACCTGATCTAGTTAACCAAACTTAATGAATAATCCCATATAATTATATTGAGTATTTAGATATGTGAGATCTTGATGATCTTACAGTAGATTTTATATGATAATAATACTAGCCTTAATCATCTTTAAACTAATAAGGCAGGAAAGACTTATTGTGTTATCATAAGGTAGAAGCTTAGATGATCCTACTTGACCCTAGAAGTTGATCTTAAATTCTTGTGGTAGAATCACCTAAACTACTTAGAATGAGATTTATTCCATGTGGTAGTATCCTATATTAGATGACCCCTTGGTCACATCCTTGAAACTTTGTGTACGATGTATCCCCTTTGAATCCTAGATTCATAGTTTTGGTAATCCATATTGATTAAATAGCATTGATGTAACTCAGATTATTGGCTGAGTATAGTGTTGTAGATCCATAGAGCTGGGTCACTCCAGTAATATTCAGTATTGGTGTGTCACTCTAAGACTTATCTTGTGATATCCTATGGGCTTAGATAGATACAATTTGCTTAGAGTAAATCAATAAATCATAAGAGTGTTATAATTAGTGAACTAGATCCTTAGTTTGAAAAGTAAACTGTGATCTGGTTCTGCCTCCTATTGTTGTGCGCCTCGATAAGCACAGTTTAAAACAAACTAAGTATCTAAAGTTACTCTTCTTAAGACACTATTAGTATGTTATATTTAGGGAAATGGAATCTTTAGTTTGAAAAGATAAACTGTGATCGAGTTCTGCCTCCTATCGTCGTGCGCCTCGATAAGCACAGTTTAAAATAAACTAAGTATCTCCAGTCACCCTTCTTAGAACACTATGTATGCTTATGATTAGAGGATTTAACATCTTAGTTTGAGATATAAACTGCGACCGGGTTCTGCCCACTATCATCGTGCGCCTCGATAAGTGCAGTTTTAAACAAACTAAGTGTTAAATTCACCTTTCTTGGAAACATACAACTTTATGTATACAACCTTCCCAGCTGATGATTGTAGGTAAAATCCTAAGTATAACTAATTATTGAAATTAGAAATAGGAGTCAAAATCCATTTAGATAGATTTTGCACAATGGAGTTATTGGATTCATTATCTGATTTTAAATCATTTTCTAGATTTCGGAATTCTAAGTCATTTAGACATAGAAGCATGAGCATGATCATAAGCATAATGTATGAGTATCATTGATAATTTATGGATTACAGAATGTTATATATATATATATATATATATATATATATATATATATATCAATTGGGGAATTTGCAGGATGACTAGTGCTGGATTTCCAACTGGATATATATAAGCATTGGACCGTATGATTCATAACAGTTCAATGATATATTGGTTACATATCATGACATTCAGTTTAGTGGCATATACAGATATATTTATTCAGTGGCATACAGCATACCTTCACATATACCTTATTCAATTTCAGATCATTTACTGTCTTTTCCATTTTCAGTATTCAGCTATATATTTCAGTGTTCATTTACTTTACTACAAATTTCATACAGTTTCAGTTATTTAGCGCCCTTACAACTTTTCTACAATTTTACTTTACTTTACTTCAATTTTGTACAGTTTTATACTTTCAGTTATTTTATAATATTTATGCAGCTTGATTTATGTCTTACTATTATGTTTAGTAACATTTTTTAAATGTAAGCATATGCTATTTTCCAGCTTTATTGTATTTAGACTTTATAAGTCTAATATTATTTTTCTTTTGTTGGCTTGGCCCTATCATATATGTATATATGGTAGCATCAGGTTGTAGCTCAATGCTTGTGCTTGGGGGTGTTCTGGTGATAGAAGGTCAAGTGAGATTGTTGTTCTGCAAAGAAATAGATCTTACTCATTTAATTAAAATTTATGTTGCTCATATTTAATGTAATGTAATAAATAGGCTTCTTTCATATTATTCTGCATTTTCTATATTGTATGTGAATGGATAGATGTGGATAATGTTTGAATGCCTTTTTTTTTCTTATTTTCTACACTGCTTTACTTATATTTCTGCTAAGGTCTTTCTCACATTTGGATTAATATCATGGATATATATATTTCTTGTCTATTATCTGTGATAGTAGTGATAGCCACCACTTGATCATAGTTGAGTTAGTGTTACTCGATGACGGTCAAGAGGCGGCCGCTACATCAGCGCAATCCAAGAATGGGTACAACCTTAATCTGTGACAGAAATTAGAAGCTTCTTGGGTTTTGTTGATTATTACAGAAGGTTTGTGAAAGGCTTTTCTCAAATAGCGTCTCCACTCACCAAACTCACCCAGAAGGGTGTACCCTTTGAATAGTTGCCAGCTTGTGAAGTAGCATTCCAAGCACTAAAAGATGCGCTTACCTCTACCCCCATTCTAGCTCTTCCTAAGGAAGAAGTGAACTATCAAGTTCATACTAACGCATCTTGTATAGGCTTAGCTGTCGTACTAATGCAAGAAGGGAAGGTCATAGCATATGCTTCCCGTTAGCCAAAGACTCACGAAAGATATTACATCGTTATTGATCTAGAACTAGCTGTTGTAGTGTTCGCTTTAAAGATCTGGCATCGCTATCTATGTGGAATTCAGTGCTCGATTTTCACAGATCATCAGAGTTTGAAGTATATATTCACTCAAAGGGAGTTAAACTGTCGACAACGAAGGTGGTTAGAACTGATTAGTGACTATGACCTAGACATCCAGTACCATCCAGGAAAGGCGAATGTCATAGTTGATGTGCTTAGCCATCATGCAACTCTCAATGCTCTTATCTCTAAGAGTCCACTTGAAGAAGAATTTTGTAATATGGATATCAAGTCAGTGCATAAAAACCAAGTGAGTACAATGCTCTCTATGATTAATGTGGAACCCATATTCCACAGAGATGTATTCGTTACTCAGACAAAAGATGATGAGTACTTAAATTTTAAACAAGCCATCGAAAGTGGTCATTACACCGACATTCGATTCCATAAATGTGATATATATCAAGGAGATCGCTTATGGATCCCTAAGTCCATGCATCAGGAGGTGCTGATCGAAGGCCATAATTCTGGATACCATATCCATTTTAGAAGCTCAAAGATGTATCAATACTTGAAGCAATCCTTCTGGTGGCCAGGAATAAAGAAAAGTGCAGTTGAATTCATTGCAAAGTGCCACACTTGCAGTTTAGTTAAGGTAGAACACCAAAGACCCGGTGGTCTACTTCATCCACTGGAGATCCCTGAATGGAAATGGATAGATTTATCTATGGATTTCATGATGGGATTGCCTCGTGCAAGGTCTGGAGCAGATGTAATTTGGGTTTTATTAGACCGATTAACCAAATTCACTCATTTCATTTCCATTCGGCAAATTGACTCGGTTGAGAAACTCGCTAAGCTGTATATCAAAGAGATCATCAGGTGCATGGAATTCCCAAATCCATTGATATGATAGAGACAACCGATTCACTTCTAAATTTTGGCACACTGTGCATCAAGATCTAGGCATAACCCTAGCATTGAGTACAGCCTTTCATCTGCCAATGGACGGTCTGATAGAATGAGTAAATTAGGTTCTCAAAGATCTGCTTAGACTATGTATCCTTGATTTTGCTGGATCTTGGGAAGATCACCTCCCGCTAGTAGAGTTTGCTTACAACAATAGTTTTCAAGCTAGTATAAAGATGGCTCCATATGAAGCCTTGTACGGCAAGAAGTGTAGTACCGTTGGTATGGTCTGAAACAAGCAGTGTTCAGCTATACAGATCTGAGTTAGTAGAAGAGACAAACAAGAATTTTCAGTTAAATCAACAACAAATTCATGCATCATAAGACCGTCAGAGTAAATACCACGATATGCACCATCGCCCGTTAGAATTTAAAGTTGGAGACTTCGCGTACCTAAAAGTCAGTCCGATGAAATGAGTCTTTAGATTTGGCATAGCTAGGAAACTCAGTCCCCACTATGTGGGTCCGTTCGAGGTAGCTGCCAAAATAGGTTCTTCCGCCTATAGACTAAATCTTCCAGGTGACTTCGCAGTAGTCCACAATGTATTTCATGTATCATCAATAAGAAAGTGTCTCTGAGATCCATCTCACCTCGTACAACTCCCAGAATATCAGATCCAATCCGATTTGACATATGCCAAGGAACCAATTCAAATTTTGGCCCGCGATCGTAATAGCTTAGAAGTCGTACTATTGAAATGATCAAAGTGCAGTGGATGAATCGTTCTCGAAATGAAGCCATTTGGGAGAAGAAAGCTGATATATGAGTCAAATATTTTAGACTCTTTGAGAATCCAGGTATTCCTTCATAGCATTATAAACTTCAAATTCAATTCATATTTTTATTCTTGCCTTTTCTTTTTGCTTGAGTAATATCGAGGATGACATCGTTTTTAAGTGGGGGAGTCTGTAATAACCCATGTTGCTACCCTTGTCAATTAAGACTAATCGCCATCCTAATATTGATCCTAAAGTATTAATCAAGTCATTAGGAGTCATCCACTAAGACCTAGTCCAAATCAGGAGTCAAATAAATCAAGTCCTGATTTTTGGGAAATTGAAAAACTCTAGAAAATGACCTGTATAAATTGACCTCAGATTAAAAATCAGACTTCGCCATTACTCTTATTGCCCTCAAATTAGCTATGGGTGATATTTTCGAGTCAATCGGAAGTCATCAAAATTTTGATGAATATTTTAATAATATTTAATACCCTGAAAATTAGAAAATTAAATACTTGTCAGAATTAAAATTCAATTTTGTTGTTGTAATCCTCACCTTCAGATTAGCTAAGGGTGAAATTTTGGATTTTTTTAGAAGTCGTTGAATTTTCTTGAATATTTTAATATATTTAAATTAATTAGAAAATTAATGTATTTATTTTGACATTAAAATCGAAATCCGACTTCACCGTTATGATTATCACCCCCAAATTAGCTAGGGGTGACGTGTTGGATGCATTTGGAAGTCTTCAAATTTTCACAAATATTTTAATATAATTAAATACCCCGAAAAATAGAATAATTAAATAATCGTTGGAGTCGAAATCCGTCTTCGCCGTTGCAATTGTTAATCTCAAATTAGATTGGGGTAAATTTTTGCGAATTTTTAATTAATTAAAGGAATAAATAATTATTTATTCATAATTGCATTTTTTCTTTTCCTTCTTTCTCTCTCCTAGTTGGATATTCCATTCAGCTAGCCCTTACCACAAATTTCGACTGACCCACCTCTTTCTCCCTAATTAATTGAAATCTTTGATGGCTATGGCCATCCCTCTTCCTTCCCCCCTACTTAATAGTAAGTTTGATGACTATGGCCATCCCTCTTCCTTCCCTCCCTCCTAGCTCATGATGGCTTTCCCCTTTCTTCTCCTCATATAAATGGAAGCTCAGCTCTTCCTCTCCATGTTTTGGCTATTAAGATAAAGCTCCCAAGCTTCCACCCTCCCCCTCATTATTGAGCTTTGTGCTAAAGAAGAAGAAGAAGAAGAAGTTCCTCCTCCAAACTTTCCAAGGTTCCTTCTTCCTCTTCTAAAGGATAAGGTACCCATTTGTTCTCCTTCCTTGGTCATTTCATTCCTCTATTATGCTTATTCGCATATTTAGACATCCATGATTAAGAATGAAAGCTATTATAGTTCTTCAAAGTAATATACCTCATGCTCTATTTTTCGTTCATTCTGCACAACCCTGCCTTTATTACCATTCTTCATATAGTTAGGATGATCCGTTTGTGCCAATTTTGGTGTCAATGGAAAGGTATCGGAAAAATCTTTCCATTGATATATAGAACCACTCATGAAATACTCTTGATGGAGATTATTTAAGCTTGAAATGTGACCATTCACGATTTTAGCACAGGCGAAATCACCATCGGGCGCTACAGCGCGTCGTAGCGTCCAAAAGATTCATTTGACCATATCTTAGTCATTTATACTCTAAATTCAAGAATTTAAAGTGCTAGAAAGCTTAGAATTTTATTTCCAACAATAATCTTAAATAATATTTAGGTTCTGAACCCTAAAAAAGTTAAAAAATGATGAAAATACCCATAACCTTGATTAGGTCATAACTTGACCAATTGAAGTCCAATTTGGGTCTACTCCCAGTTAAAGTACTCAATGTGATATAGGAATGCTATAGCCACTAAGTTTGCTGAATTTGGATATCAAATGAAAAAGTTAGCTTTTTGACCCCGCTTAGCTCTAAAAATTACCAAATTATCTTGGGAAATTAAAATGGCTATAACTAATTCATTAGACCTCAAAATTTAGTGTTCTTAGATTCTATAGAATCCTTGAATAGTAACCAATAGTAAAATGCATAAAAATTTAGATTTTATTAGGTGTAATTTACTAAAATTCCCCTTAGATCAAAAATTTAGTTTGGACCCATATGACTCATTTCTTATCCAAATTTAGTGCACTTATTATTTATCTTTATATTAGACAGTAAGGAATCATTTAATAATAAGAAATCCCAATTAGGAGCCCTTAATTAAAAAGTAGCTTTTTGGACCCTTAAGTAGGGGCAAAATGGTGATTTTGTCCAAAATTTAGGTTAAATATCCTTAACCCTTAAAATACCCTTTGAAATTATTAAAATCAGTAATAAAATTGATTTAGGATCAATTTAAGTCATAAATCTCTCAATTGGGATAATTTGTAAAATATCTCAATTTTAGTTTGAAAATCCCTAAGTAAGGTTAATATGCCTTAGCTAAAATTTATCTCTAAACTCCCTAATTAAATAAAATCAGCAAGTGTGAAGAAATTTAATCAATTCTTAGAAATTTTCTAAGTCTTATCATTAGGAATCCTTACTTCACCTTAGGATTCATTCCTTAAGAATAGGATTAAATATTAGGTTAGATTTTATTCATTAAATAACAGGGTTATTCAATAAATAAATCTTTGGTTTTATTAGTTTCTAGATTATACAATTTATTTGGATTATTTTGTCTTTCAACATTAGATTTAGGATAGGAGATTCATCCTATTTAGTTTGATTTACTTAATAGGATTTACCTCAATCATTAGTTCACAATTAGATTTAACATAGATCTTAAGTCTTACCCTTAGGATTATGTGATTAAGCCTAATCTTGTAGTGTTTAATCCATAATCTCTAGCTTGGTAGATTTTGGACAAGCTTTTAGTTTAAAACGTCTAAGCTCATAAATTAGGTCATGAGGATTTCTTATAGTCGACATTGATTTTATCATATTAGGATCTAGCTAGTCCTAATATTTTGTAACCTATAAGGACGTACTTCTAAGTTACACTCGATAATAGAAATTTGAGATCCTAAACTTGTGTAACTTAGAATAGTTAGAACCTTTAAATTAGACAATAAATGATATCACCATGTTTAGTAGAGTCCCTTGCTTACTACTTGATTTTATGCTACACATTCCTTGAACTTTGTGCTTCTTTTTCTTTGAACATGTCATATAAGAAAAATATTATTGCATGAAAAATGAAAACTTAGAATATTAGGAAAACATTTTCATTTGGGTTCAGTACATAGTGGATTATAGTGCACATTACTCCAATGGACAGGGGCAAGGAGAGATCAGGATGCTTAACATCATTCATTAAGGAGAGTGTGTTAAGCTTAGGACCCGTTCAGTCTTGCAGACATGCTTGACTCTTCAGCTATTTCTGAAATTGTCCATAGAAACAAAAGTAAAATAACTAAAAGATATTTGCATAGTATTATCTACCTTTTCAGTCATATTATACTATATTGTGATATTATGTCTGCCCTAGCCCATAAAGGCTCAGGAATATATTAGGGCTGGATTGGCAAATTCTTTCTGATATGACAGTTTGTACATTCTTTATAGTTTTTTAGCTTACTGTTTATTATGTTGTTGATGCATTTTATCTTGGTTAGCTATATTTTTCCTAAGTTACCTACTTACTTGAGTAGATGCATATATAAGATGTTAGACTTTACTGCTTATTATATGTACTATTTTCAAATTTATATTTTAAATTAGCATATGTCATATGATCATCAACATGCTTAAGTTAGACTTTTCTTTTCAGTATTTTCACTTACTGTATTATATATGTATGCCCTACCTTATTTAGTTTACTTGAGGTATTCTTTTATCTCAATTCTTGCTTAATTATAAATATTATATTTATAACTTATCATCATCCCATTGTATGCTTACTTGCTCCCATGCTAGATAGATATTTCATTTAGTTTAGAGTAAAATAGTGATATTAACGAATGCTTAATAAATTACTTGCCTAAAATATACTTAGACAATTTGTCTAATAAGACTTTTCTATTATTGGCTGGGGCCTTTGCATTATGAAACTGATAATATCAAATCTTGTTTAGTTTGAGGAGTCAGTGCTTGAGGAGGAGCCTTATTTAGAGGAGGTGCAGCAGCCTTGTGCAGAAGACCTCTAGTTACCTTTTTCTCCATTGTGAGGACAAGTGATATTATAATTTTCAGTCTTTTATACTATAATTAAATGATGTAATAATACAAGTACTCATGACTTTGTTTACTTTTTGCACATTATTATTTTTTGAGCTATTCCATTTTATTTTATGGTTGATGTATAGTGAATGGATGTAATCATTACTTCTTATTGCTTCCACACTCTGTATGAATATATAGATTTAGTGACTAATTTTCAAAAATATTTTGTGCACATCCTTCCCCTATTATTGGATTGTGGACCTTACCTAATCCAACAATAAGTGAGGGATTCACCAGAGTGACACTCAACTTTTTAACCTAATGATTGCGAAACTAGGGAGCGGGGAGCCACATAAGGCCAAGCTTCTAAGTTACACTCGATAGTAGGAATTAGAGATCATGAATTTGTATAACTTGGAATAATTAGAATTATTTAATAGATAACAATTGATGTCATATTGTATAGTAGAGTCCCTTACTCACTATTATTTTACTTGTGCTTTTGCATTCCTTATACTATGTGTCATATTCTTTGAATATGTCATATAAGATATTATTATTGCATGAAATGAAAAAATATAAAATAATTAGGATAACATTTGCATATGGTTCAGCTACTTATTGATCTTGCATATTTTACCTTACTGGATAGGGGTAAGGAGAAATAAGGATTACTTAACATTACTCATTGAGGAATGTTGTGTTAAGTTGGAACCTGAACAATCTTGCAGACGTGCGTGACTCCTCAGCTACTTTTGGATATATTGACAGAAGTAAAGTAAATAACTAAAATATTACTGTATTTGTGATTACTACCTCTTCAATTCAGTTTTTATTCTGTTATTCTGGCCTAACCTCAAATGACACTAGGAATATATATATATACTTATTGCAGCATGCTAGATTAGCCCTCTTATGATATAACAGTCATTACATACCTATTTACTGTTTACCATTTACTGTTTACTATTTATTGTTTACCGTTTACTATTACATTTTACTTTACCTTCTTACTTACTTATAAGTTGCTAGATTTTTTACTATTTATTTATACTTATCACAGATTGATTACTTACCTTTAGACTTGTATATTTCATATAATCATCAGCATGTTTAGGGTCTTTTCATTTAGTACTTTTCTCATAGTATTTATATATGTATGCCTAACCTTGTGTTAGCTTACTTTTGTGGTATGTTCTTTAGCCTCATTTTTATTAGTTATAAATACTTTTATTTATAACTCATCACCTCATTTGTATGCTTGTTGCTCCTATGATAACTTATTTTATTTAGTTTAAGTAAATTGTGACATTCATAAATTTATGAAATAATTCAGCCTAAAATATACTTAGATAATATGTCTAACAAGATTTTTCTTTTCTTGACTGAGGCCTTGGCATTGTGAAACTAATAATGTTAGGATCTAATCATTTTGAGGAGCTTGTGCCTGTAAAAAAGCCATTCTTGGAAGAAGAGCAAGTTGGAGCTAAAGAATAGTAGATTATTTCTCTTTTATTCTTGTGAGGATTATAGCTTAATTTCTCTTTAAAATTTATTTAAATATTGTAATAATACAGGTACTTTGGATTGTATTTTTTGTATTATGCTATTTATTCTGAGCTGCATGTTTACTCTTCCTTTACTTGTATTATTGTAACAACCCTAGGTTGTTATCATGCAAAGTATGGGTTTCTTAAATTCAATTTTTAATATCCCTGCCTTTAGACCATTAATTTAAGCCTATCTAGAAGATTTGAAGTTCACTGGATTTCTCTAAGTCAAAATTTGCAAATTGATCAATCTAGATGATTTAGTCTAGACCCAAAATATTTTGATCTCAAAACTAAAATTTGACTGCATTTTTAAATTTCTCACCCCCAAATTAGCTAACGGTGAAAATTTGGTGCAATTCGGAATTCATTTGGACCATAATTCAATTTAAATTAAAATGGTTCAATTGCATAAAAGGGTTCTAAACAATTTAATTTTTGCAAATATACCCATTTAACTAAATTAACAGCCGGGATCCATTGTGCGGACCGCGGGCGATCCGCTGCGGAGCCCGGGGCACGCGACAGCGGGATCCCGTGCATCTGACCGTTCCGCCTTTTCAATCTACGGTCAGGATTCAATTCCGCGGAACCACTGATCCGTCGTTAGATCCGTCCCGTGGATCCTACGGCCAGGACCGCTCCCGCGATCAGCCGTTAGGATCCAGGCGATCACAGCCGTAGTGCCTTCTGATCAATCGATCAGATAGCATCTAGGGCACCCGGCACTGTGGATCTTCGTCCCTGCCCATCCACGAATCCGATAGGGAGAATTCCCCATACTGCCAGCTGCCCCCCTTGTCCCCCACTCGCGCCTCCAGCTCAGCAAGCCATTGCTGAGCTTCCCCTAATGACCAAGGGACCCCAATCGGGCCTCGTGGCCCGGCTGAGCTCGAAATAGAATTTTGAGAGCTCGGCCATGGCCCGACCCCTCCGACCCTCCTCGGCCCAATTAAAGGCTGTGGAAGGTTCACGGCACTTCCCTGAGGCTATAAATAGCCTCAGCTCTTCTCCATTTGATCCTTGCTGATCAATTGGAGTCGAGCTTCCTTCTCCGCCATTGCCGATTGTTGGAGCTTCTTCCAGGTGCTCCCGAGCTTGCGTACCACTGATAGGAGAGTCTCCTGGGGTTCAGGAACTCTCAGAGAAGCTTTAGGGAGCTCAGACAGCCAGCAATTTTCTCTGCATTGTCTACAAGCCCTCTCGCATAGCCAGGTACCCCAGTTCCAGGTTCTGAGCCAATGAGGCTCAAACCTTAGTCCATTTGATGCGCTCTTGTACATATTGTTGTTACAAACCCAACGGTATCGTAATTAGGATCTAGGTTAGCCCCGATCGATCAAATCGATTGGTCGGGTTAAGTTCCTTCTGGATCGCCTCGGTCGAGTAAGGACCCGGCGATCCAGACCATCCCAGACCCACAGACTGGGTGGCTTCGATCTGCCTCACCTCCCTGATGGTGTAGGGATCGGGCCCGGGGTCTGGCGTGGCCTCTGTGGGGAGAATTATCTCCCCACAGTAGCTCCAATGGAGGAGCCCTCGGGTGAGTAAGGTCTGGCCGATCCAGACCATCTCACAAGGGGCTTCAAGTCCCAATCGACGCGTCTGACCACGGTGATCGATCAGCGATCGAGTGTCGACCGAGCCATGGGCTGGATGCGCTGGAATTTGGCAATTAGGGTTTCCCTAATCGGTCCCCTCCTTCGGGACAACGGAGCGGGGACGACGGCACTGTGCGGACTGGGTCGACCCACGACCCGCGCTGTGCGACAGTGCTGGGTCTCCCGGGCCCCGGTCGACCCGCACATTTTGATTTTGGGCCGAGCCGTTTAATTAAATTGGAATTTTGGAATTATTTTCCTTAAGGAAAATAATTCAATTATTCAAATCATAGGATTTTGATTAAATAAAAATACAGAATGTATTATTTAAATAACTTTTAATCCACCAGTCCAAATCCTATAATATTATATATGAAAATGATCAAAAAAATCTCAGGAACCTAAATATAAAAGAAAATCATGCATCTGATGGTTAGATCTTTAATTATTGCTTAATTACACTGGATCTTAATTAGGGTAAATTAGCAATTTTACTTATCCAAATTGTATGTTTATGGTGCCATTAGTTTAGTTATGATAATTAAAATGCATGTGCAAAGTAGAATATTTTTCTGAGTTTTATAGTTCTAGTTATGCCATAATCTTGTTAAATCATGATTTATAAATTTTAGGGTTTATACTCACTGGATCTTAGCAAACTTAGGCTTTGATTACTTGTATGATTAATTAGAACTTGCACGCCAAATATCATGTAATTTGAATGGTTGGATTTATACTTATGTGCTAATCCTTTTTGATTGGAATTAGGGTTTGATTAGTACTAAGTACCCTCTATTTTATAAACTTTAATTATTAATCTGACTTATAATAGTAAGTTAAGTGTAGTGAATTGATTTAGATAAGCTTATTGAGTGTACTTGAATAAATCCAAGGATTTAGAATCTTAAATATCTTAATTAACTTAAGAAATCTTAAGATTTGGATCAAGCTTTTAAGACTTGATCTAGGTCTGAGATTACCACTAATAATACACAATTAATCCACTAATTTGACATGGATCTTAAATACATACTTGATTTTACTTAAAGCATGAGAAGGGATCAAACCCTAATCTACTTAAGTAGAATCTAAATCCTTAAGAACCCTAACTTAAATGATTTGATTTCAAAATTATGAATTGAACATTTTCTAATAATGCATTTGATTTGTTATTGATTCTAAACATTTGAATTAGACAAATTAAGGTTAATAACAATTCTTGGTGATTTCACTATCTGAATAAAACCTTAAGATCCCTGATTTTCTCTTAAGTAATAAATTTGCATAAAATGATTACTAATGCTATATTAATTTAATAAGTGATCAAACCCTTAACAATATGTTTGATTTAGATCCCATAATTTTAGTTTAAGTGTGATCAGATGACTTAATCATCCGATCTAATCATCCTAAATCAAATCTTAAAATGGAACCTATGAGATTAATATCAACATCTAGAAGGGAGATCTTGAATATCTCTTCATAAGATCATCTTGAATTATTTAAAAGACCTAAATTCATATATCATGAGGTAGGAAGCCTTGTATGATTCCTTGAGTTAGAAGTATAGAAGATCTCATCACCTTAGAAATTGATCTACTCTCCTTATGGTAGTAATCCGTTAAGGCATTAGAATAGATACTTCTCCTTGTGGTAGAATCCATATTAAGTGATACTTGATCACACTTGAATGATGAACCCTTGTATAGGATTTGCCTATTAGTTCAGGACTTGTAGTTTTTGATAAATCCTTGTTCAATTAATTAGACTAGATTGAACCACGATTATTGGGTGGTGTAGTATAGTATACCCATATTACTGGTCCCCAGTAATATTCGGGATTGGTTTAGTCACTCTAAGTGAGATTTATCTTTGTTACTATCCTGCGGGCTTAGGCGGATATAACCTCGCTTAGAGTAAATCAATCGATTCTAAGAGAGTATTAAATGGGTACCCATTCCTTAGCTTAATTGAAAGATAAGTTGCCATCGGGCAATGCCTCCTAGCGAAGATCGCTTCAATAGGTATAGCTCAAATAAACTAAGTAATGGGATCCACCTTTCTTAAGACACTAACTATGATTATGAGTTTAGTGACTTAATACTTAGCTTGAGATATAAAATCATCATCGGATGATGCCTCCTAATGAAGATCATTTTGTTAGGGTGGCCTAATCAAACTAAGTGATAAGAACTCTATTCCTGCAACATATTTAATATGTGTATACAATCACCCCATCTAATGATCTTTAATGTTAATAAACAACTTTAACCAACCATCACTTTAGAGATTAGGAGTCAGAATCCTTTTAGTAGGATTCTGCACAGTGGAGACTTAAAATTCATCATTATTTCTTACTAAACTCTTCATTGATTTCATGATTTACTTTCATTCAGCATAATGGCATAAGCATAAGCATAAGCATGAGTTGAACTCATTCCTTTTGTTGTGACACATGGTTATCAGTGATACAGTATGAGATACAGAATGTTATATACACAGATTGGGGAATTTCAGGGTGCGTCTGCGTCACCATGCTGACTTCCTAACTGTTGTGCTTACATTGGACCGTACTACTCATAAACCTTCAGTGATAGTTCTGTGATGTACTGTGGTATAGCATATCTGTGGGCATTGTTTCAGTAGCATATAGAGCAACTTATAGCATCTTTTCAGCATAATGTTTGTTTTACTTTCAGTTCTATTTGGTGATAGCTCCACAATTTATAGCTCTTTTACTATCCTGTTTACTCAGTACTTATAATTTTTCCTCGCTTACATATCTTTCTTCAGCTCCGTTATGGTTTTGCTTTACTTATATACTTTGTCATGTTTTGTTTAGTTTTGCATAGTTAGTTTCGATGTGTTAGACTTCTTGTCTAACACGGGATACTTTTGGGATCCGGCAATTTGCTAGATCCTGAGCAGTTTTTGGAGACAGGTCAGGAGGGTGTACCTGAGGCTCAAGAGGAGCATTTGGAGTTGTAGTGGACCGAGCATCTACTTTTACTTGCTAGCTCTTTTCAGCATTTTAGATAAACTCTTTATATTTTTGCATTTAAATGGTTTGTAATAAACTCTGGATGTACTTTTACTTTTTTTTTTTCTGAGATGGATATTTACTACTGCTTGAAATAAATGTATTCTAGATGTTTTGCTTTTTAGCTTCCGCACTCTGTTATACTGCTATACTTAGTATTGTGATGCGATCAGCATACTGGAAATGCTAATGTATTTTTGTAACGTACATGGGTTCTTTCCCACTTCCTTGAACCTTGTGTACGTACTAGTCTAATACCTAAGATAAGTATTTCAATCTTATCTTAGATATTGACTCTCGATCCTACTCTTAGGATTCGAGTCAGCAGCCTTCAGTATGGCTCCGTCTCTCTAGCCTATTCGGGATGATGGGACGTGCTTGTATGGCCCACCATTCCCGAGTAGCGTACCGTTTCGCCGCCGAATTATGTATCACACTTGTCATTTGCGCACGGCGATGGGACGGGGCATTACAACTATGGTGAAATGGATGTATGTTCTTCTTTTTTTTTGCTTTTGCACTATGAGTTTGTGTTTTCTTAGTGATTGGTTCTTTTGTATGCATTCTGGGCATATCCATCCCTTGTCAGTGGATTGTGGATTACACTTAATACAACGATAAGTAATGGATTTGCCAAAGTGGCACACCGCCCTTAGTCCAATGATTATGAACCTGGGGGCGGGGCACCACAGATAGTAAACCCTGACACATAGAAGTTGATGATAGTATTTAGTCAGAGGACATGTGTAGGAAGATACTCAGGAGGGTGTTGAAGTTCAACCACAAATAGTATTTAGTTCAATCATAAACATCCATATTATGGAGATCCACAAGATTCACTAGACCACCACTGAGGTACTCATCTTCCTTGTTTTATTAATTGCTAATGGATGGTGGTAAGCTAGAAAGCTTTGAACAGGCACTTCAAGTAAGATATATAATCAAGTGGGAGGCTGCCATGAATGATGAAATGACATCACTCATGTCTAATGGGACATGAGAGTTGACAACTTTACCAGCTAGAAAGAAATCTCTTTAGAACAATTGGGTTTACTAATTGAAGGAAGAACCAGATGAGAGCAAATACTACAATGCAAGGCAAGTAGTAAATGGTTTCCATCAGCAATATGGAATTGACTACAGTGAGATTTTTTCCCCATATTTGAAATTGATAACCATCAGGGTTGTGTTGAATATTATTACAGTTAAGGATTTGCACTTGGAGCAAACAAATGTAAGGACTGCATTTTTTCATGAAGAGCTAAAAGAAGAGTAGTCAATACAACAACCAGAGGGGTATAAAGCTCAAGATAAAGGAAAAGCTGAGCTAGTGTGCAAGCTCAAGAAGAGCCTTTATAGCTTGAAATAAGTGCCTATGCAATAGTACAGGTGATTCAATAGGTTCATGTCTAAAGATATGGAGGATATAAAGATGCTGAAGGAGCAGATGTCAAGGGAATTTAACATAAAGGACTTGGGGATGGCCAAGCAGTTTCTTAGGATAATATGGAGAGAAGTGTGGGAATTCTGAAGTTATTACTGCAGGACTATGTTAAAAAAGGTGCTAAAAATATTCAATATGAGTGAAGCAAAGCCAATGGGCACTTGTGGAGCCTTACCCCCTGGTCCACAGGATTAGACTTAAGAGGTGGTGTGCTACTCTGGCAAATCTCTCACTTATCATTGGATCAGGTAAAATCCACAATCCACAAATAAGGGAAGGATTCGAACAGAATAAATATGAGGATCAGTCACTAAATCTAACATACATATAAAATGTAGAAGCAAAATAAAATAAATATTACATCCATTTGCCATACATCAAGTAAGAATTAATAATATAGCTCAACAAATAATAATGTGCAGAAAGTAAACACAGTCACCAGTACATGTATTATTACATTATTTAATTAAAGTTTAAAAGATTGAAAATGATAATATCACTCATTCACAATAAATAAAAAAGGCAACTAGAGGTCTTCTGCACCAGGCTGCTGCACTTCCTCTAAATAAGGCTCCCCCTCAGGCACTGACTCCTCAAACTGAACAAGATCTGACATTGTCAATTTCACAATGCCAGGGCCCCAGTTAATAAAAAGAAAATCTTATTAGACAAAATATCTAAGTACATTTTAGGCAAATAATTTATTAAGTATTTATTAATATCACTGTTTTACTCTAAATAAGACTAAACATCTATCTAGCATGGGAGCAGGTAAACATACAAAGAAAATAGGATAAGTTATAAATATAATATTTATAACTAAGTAGTAATTGAGGTAAAAGAACACCTCAGTAAACTAAACAAGAAAGTGCATATATATGTAATACAGTAAGTAAGAGTACTGAAAGTAAAGTCTAATCCTAAACATGTTGATGATCATATGACATATGCTGATTAAAAATAGTAAGTCTAAACACAGTACATATAGTAAGCAGTAAAGTCTAGTATCCTATATATAAATATATATATATATATATATATATATATATAAGTAAGCAGGTAAAATAGGGAAATACAGCTTACTGAAATAACATGCATCAATAACACAGTGAATAATAGGCTGAAACTGAAAAAAATGTATAACTGTCATATCAGAAAGAATTGGCCAATACGGCCCAATATATTCTCATAGCCTTTCTGGGCTATGGCAAATATAAATTCCTATAGCCTTTTTAGGCTAGGGTAGACATAAATTCCTTTAGCCTTTCTGGGCTAGGGTAGATCTAACAGTAAAGCAAAACTGAAGAAATAGATAATACTATACAAATATCTTTTAGTTATTTACTTTTGTTTTTGTGGACAATTTTAGAAATAACTGAAGAGTCAAGCATGTTTGCAAGATTGACCGGGTTCCAAGCTTAACACACATTCCTCAATAAGTATTGTTAAGCATCCTAATCTCTCCTTACCCCTATCTATTGGAGTAAATATGCACTATAGTCCCCCATGAACTGAACCCAAATGCAAATGTTTTCCTAATATTCTAAGTTTTCATATTCATGCAACAATATTTTTCTTATATGACATATTCAAGGAAAAATAACCACAAAGTTCAAGGAATGCGTAGCTCAAAACCAAGTAGTAAGCAATGGAATCTATTAAACACGATGATATCATTTGTTGTCTAATTTAAATGTTCTAACTATTCTAGGTTACACAAGTTCAGGATCTCCAATTCCTACCATCGAGTGTAACTTAGAAGTATGGCCTTACAAGTTAAAAGGATTAGAACTGATCATGTTCTAATCTAATTTAATCAAGTTCAGCTTTAAGTTAAGAAATAAATCACAATATCCTAATTTGATGAATTGAGATGTTCTAACTAAGATCTGATCAAGATCTACTAAACTAGGGATTATGATTTTAAAATTGTGAGATTAGAGTTAAGCACATAGCCCAAAGGTACAGTCTAAGGAATTTAGGGTTTCAATCTAAATATGATCTAATAATTAAGGGAAATCATATTAATCAAAATCAAACTTAAATAAATGATTCTCCTATCCTGAATCTTAGATTGAAAGACAATAATCAAAATTCAACTGCAATCTAGAAATTAATAAAACCTAGGATTCATTCATTGAATAACCCCGTTATTTCATGAATGAAATCTAACCTATGATCTAGCCCTAGTCTTAGGAATAGTACTAATGTGAAGTGAAAAATCCAAAGAAAATGACTTAGAAAAATTTAGGGAATTTAACTAATCTAATTTAATTCTTTACACTTGTTGATTTTATTTAATTATGGAAGTTAAGGATGGATTTTGGCTAAGTAAAGTATATTAACCTTACTTATTGATTTTTAAGCCTAAAATTGAGATGTTTTACAAATTATTCCAATTGAGGGATTTATGATTTAAATTGATCATAAATCAGTTTTATTACTGACTTTAATAATTTAAAAAGTATTTTAAGGATTAAGGATACTTAACCTAAATTTTGGGCATTTTGCCTCTACTTAAGGGTCCAAAAAGCTATTTTTTGATTTAGGGCTCTAAATTGGGAATTCTTATTGTCAAATGATTCCTTATTGTCTAATATGAAGATAGACCATAGGTACACCAAACTTGGATAAGCAATGGGTCCTATAGGTCCAAACTAAGGTTTTTAACCTAATGGGGTATTTTAGTAAATTGCACCAAATGAAATCTAAATTTTTATGCAGTTTACTATTGGTTGCTGTTCAAGGATTCTATAGAGTCCAAGAACACTAAATTTTGAGTCTGATGAATTAGTTTTAGCAATTTCAATTTATAAGGGCAATTTGGTAATTTTCTAAGTTAAGAGGGATCAAAAAGCTAACTTTTCCATTTGGTGTCCATACTCAACAAACTCAGTGGCTATAGCTTTCATATATCACACTGAGTACTTTAACTAGGAGTAGACCCAAATTGGACTTCAATTGGTCAAGTTATGACCTAATTAAGGATAGAGGTGTTTTGGTCATTTTCTAATTTTTCTAGAGTTCCAAACCTAAATATTATTTAATATTATTGTTAGCACTAAAATTCTAAGCTATCTAGTACTTTAAATTTCTGGATTTGGTGTCCAAATGACTAAGATATGGTCAAATGAATTTTCTAGACGCTACGACACACTGTAGCGCGCCCTAACGGACCCAAATTCGAAACTCAGGTGCTATGGCGTGCTATAGCGGACCCTAATACGAAACTTGGGTGCTGCAGCATGCTGGAGGGTGCTGTAGCACCAGACAGTGATTTCACCCTGTGCAAAATAGTAATAGGTTAACTTTCAGGCTCAATTACTCTCAACCTAGAGCACTTCACGTGCGGTGTCATATACTATTGGAAAGCTCTTTCCGAGACCTTTCCATTAATACCCAAATCAGTACCAAAAGATTAAGTTATCAATGAAAACATTGGGGTTAAAAAACTAGGTGTATAAAAATTCATATTAGTAGATTTACATATCATTCCCTATTGTTTACATTTTTTTTTTATGAGTTCTTACATCTTAAACATTTCTTTATAGATGCACAACTAAGGTAACACAGAATCTTAAACATACAAATGAGCATAAAATGAAATGGAATAGCCATTGTATTAAATAATGGAAGGAAAGGGGGGTACTTTAGCTTTGACAATGGCAGAATTTCTTAGGGAGGCTTGAGAGCTTGAGAGGTTCTTCCTTCAGCAAATACAGCAATGGGAGAAGAGGAGCTCAGCTTGGCAAGGGTGATAGGGGAAATGAAGAGCTAAGGGCTTTCTTAATGGGGAAGAGGCCTACCAATGGATGGGATGGCTTGAGTTGACCCATCCCACTTGGTGAGGTAGGAGGGGGCTGGCAGGAGATAGGGGGACAAGCTAGGTTGAGCTTAGTAAGGGGGCTGAAGGGAAAGGGGGCTCAGTTAAGATTGGATGGTTGTGGGTCCCACCCATCCAATGAAGAAGGAGAAGATAAAAAATGGAGTTTAATAAATTAACTTAATTAATCTCAAAAATCATATTTTAAAAATGATCTCCAAAAAATCCCAAAAATTCACCCCAAGCTAATTTGGGCATGAGGAACGAAAAGGCAAAATGGGATTTTGATTTTGATGACAATTTATTTTTCTTATTTTCTAATTAATTTAAATATATTAAAATATTCAAGAAAATTCGACGACTTCTGAAAAATCCCAAAATTTCACCCTTGGCTAATTCAAGGGTGTGGATCGCAATGACGAGTTGGATTTTAATTTCGACAAGTATTTAATTTTCTAATTTTTGGGGTATTAAATATTATTAAAATATTCGTCGAAATTTCGACGACTTCTGATTGACTTGAAAACATCATACCTAGTTTATTTGGGGGCTATGAGCGCAATGGCGAAGTCTAATTTTTGATTTGAGGTCAATTTAGATAGGTCAAATTTTAGGGTTTCTGAATTTTCCAAGAATTATGATTTGATCAATTTGACTCATAATTTGGACTAGGTCTTAGTGGATGACTCTTAATAACTTGATTAATACTTAGGATCAAGATTAGGATGGAGATTAGTCTTAATTAACAATGGTAATAATTTGGGTTATTATAACACTCTCCTAGCAAGTCACTTCAGTTTATTAAAAGATCAGATGCTATAGTCTAAAAATGAGAAGGAACACATGCTAAAAGTTTCTTATGATTCGATAGTTGGGAGCTTGATGTATAAAAAGATCTGTACGAGATCGGACATTACACATATTGTGGGAGTAGTTAGTAGATTCATGGAAAACCTATGAAAATACCATTGGGATGAGGTCAAGTGGATTTTAAGGTATTTGAAAGGTATAGCAGACATAACACTTTGCTTTGGTAAGTCTATAATTTCTTTACAGAAGATATTAATAGCTGGAGGAGCACTACTAAATATGGGTTCATATTGGAAAGTGCAGTGGTGAGCTGGATTTGTAGGCAATAAAACATTATTGCTCTATGTACTATATAGGCAGAGTACGTTGCCATTACTGAGGCCATTAAGGAGATAATTTGGTTGAATTGTCTTATGGAAGAATTAGGTAAGCATCAAGAGGATGTGAAGATCTATAGTAATTATATGAGTAGTATTTGCGCTGCAAAGAATACTATATTTCATGCCAGGATGAAGTATATACAACTTCGGTACCATTTCATTAGGACACTGTTAGAAGAAGGACAACTTGGATTGGAGAAGTTTCACACTTTGAAAAATCCCACTAAAATGCTTACAAAAACAATAACAATGAAGAAACTGAAGCTATGAGCTGCTTCAGTTGGCCTCAATATGTGATAGGAGAGCGGAGATGAGTGTAACAACCCAAGGTTGTTACCCAGCTTAATTTTAGCTTAATTGTATATTAAGTATCATTTTGTTAAGTTCATTTATCCATTAGAATCAAACCCTGAAGATTTAAAGCAATTCATAGCTCAATAAATTATTTGTATTATTTTAAAAAATTAAGGTTTTTAATTTGACCTTGAAATCGAAATCCGACTTTGACGTTGTGATCGTCACCCCCAAATTAGCTAGGAGTGGTGTTTTGGACGCCTTTGGAAGTCGTCAGATTTTTGTGAATATTTTAATATAATTAAATACCCCAAAATTAGCATAATTAAATAATCGTCAGAATCAAAATCCAACTTCACCATTGAATTCTTCACCACCAAATTAACTTTGGGTGAATTTTTGGGATTTTTAGGAGCGCATCTCTAAAATCTGAATTTTTAAATAATTAAAGAAATAAATATTTAATTATTTCTTTTCATATTTTCCTCCTTTTCTTTTCCTTAATTTCATTGTTGGCTGCCCCTTACCTCCATTTTTGGATGACCCCTTGCTCTCCATCCTCTCCCCCATATTTGATGGGAGAGAGCTTGCCTCCTAGCTCTATAAGCCATCTCCTTCCTTCACCTCTCCTCTTCTTTCCTTTAAGAAGGAGCTCAAGCTTCTTTATCATCACAATTTGGCAAAAAGCTGTAGCTCTCCCTTCCCCTCCATTGCTAAGTCTTGAGCTGAAGAAGAAGAAGTTCCTCCTCCAAGAGTTTCGAGTTTTCTTCCTCCTTTCCTTACAAGGTCAAAGGTACCAATTTGATCTTCTTCCTTGCCTCCTTCATGTTGCTATTATGCTTGATTATATCTTTATAAATCTATAAGCATGTATGGAAGCCATTAAGGCTCTTTAAAGCATCATATTTCCTTGAAAGAAAACTGTTCTATTTTTCATCCATTCTGCACACCCCGGCTTTTATCACCATTGTTCGTATAGTTAGAATGATCCGTTCATACTAATTTTGGTGTCAATAGAAAGTTATCGTAAAGATATTTCCATTGATATATGGCACCACTCATGGGATACTCTGGATTGAGAGTAATTGAGCTCTAAATAAGGCCCTTTACGGGTTTGCACAAGCAAAATTACCGTCTGGCGCTGCAGTGCCCAAGTTTCATAAACTAATCTGCCATAGTGCGTTGTAGCGCACCGTAGCACGCTGAAGCGTCTTAATAATCTTGTGATATATAAAAATATAATCTAATAAAAATAATGTAAATACGTCGTAGCGCGCTACAGCGCCCCATAGCGCGCGCCGTAGCGACTACATTTCAAAAATCAAGCGCCGATTACCACCGTAGCGCGCTGCAGCATCTGAAAGAGCTACAGTGCGCCACCACGCTGAAACCAGTCGCAACGCTGAAATCAGCCATAGCGCGCCGTAGTGTCGAAAGCGTGCCACAGGGCGCCGTAGCCTAGAATTTTCTAAAAGTGCCCGGAAATGGATGAAATGGCCAAAACTTTGTTGTTTTTGCATTCTAAAGTCCATAGGACCCTAGTTAGATTGAATTATATCAAATTTGAACCTAGTTTAGATAAATTTGAGCAATGCATAAAATTCTATGTGAAAATTAAATTTGAAAATTTGCCCTTTTTAATATGCGCTTATAACCTCGTATGTGTCATAAATATCTTGTGCCAAATGTTAAAGAATAGGATCATTGATTGCATATATTAACCAAGTTTACCTTAATAACTAAATGGCATAAAACTTATATCTTTTAGAATCGTAATCAAGTGCTAACCCCTTTGTTTTGATTTAGAATTTAGTTAACCTTAATTACCTTTTACTTTATGTCATCTTACATTTATATATTTTCTTGATATTAGGATATATGTTAGAGAATGTTAGCATTTAATTGGACACCTTGATATGTTTTAATTGATATTAAACTATAAGTGAACGTAAGAATCTTGAGAATTTGATTAAGTAGATGATACTTAATCTAAATATGGAATTTGACATCAATAATACACCAATAATACATTGATTTGTCATTGATCTTTAAATTAACTATTGGCCTTAATTTTGGTAAGGCTAGGGGTTAAACCCTAACTTGTCTTGATTATGATCTAAACCTTAATCGATAAATCAACTAACTTGATTGTAAGATAATTCAATTGACATTATTCCAATAATGCAACTGATTTAGTATTGATCTTAAATTATTGAATTAGACGTGCTAAGGTTAATATTAAATCTGTGTGATTAAATCATCTGGATCTAAATTTTGGATCTTTGATTTTCTCTTATATAAAACTATTAGCATAAGATAGTTAATAAAATTGTAGTAATTTATGAAATGATCTAACTCTAATAATATCTTTGATTTCATCCCATGATTGCAAAATAGAGTATGATTAAATGAATTTTATTCATCTGATCTGATCACTTGAATCCAAATCTATTAAGTAAACCTTGAATGTTAACTTAAGAAATAGAAATATGAGATCTCAAGGATCTTACTATAGGATTATTCTTAAAATGCTTAAAGGCCTTAAATATTGATACATTGAGGTAAGAAGAACTTTTGTAACTTATTGAGATAGGAACCTTAAAGGAACTTTCATAACCTTAGAAGTTGATCTTGATACCTCATGGTAGGAATCACCTAAAGCAGTTAGAATGGAACTTGTCCCTTGTAGTAGCAATCAATATTGAGTGATATTTTGATCACATCCTTGAAGCCTTGTGTAGGACTCACCTATTTAGAGTAAGGATTAATAGCTTTGATAAATCCTTATTGATTAAATAGAATCTTCTGAACCCAGATTATTTGTTGGGTGTAGTATGGCATATCCATAGTACTGGATTATTTCAATAGTATTCGGGAATAGTTGAGTCACTCTAAGTAAGATTTATCTTTGTGCTATCCCGCGGGCTTAGGCATATATAATCTCGCATAGAGTAAATCAATCAATCATAAGAGTGTTATAAATAGGGACTCATTTCTTAGTTTGATTAAAATACAAATCGCCATCGGGTGATGCCTCCTAGCAAAGATCGCTTCAATAGGTGTGGCTTAAACAAATTAAGTAATTCGAGTCACCTTCCTTAAGACACTAAGTGTGATTATGATTTGGGCATCTTAATGACTTAGCTTGAGATACAAATTGTCATCGGGTAATGCCTCCTATCGAAGATTGCATTGTTAGGGTGGCTTAATCAAATAAAGTGTTAGGAACCACCTTTCATGAAAATATGTTAAATATGTGTATACAACCTTCCCATCTAATGATTTTTAAGTAAATTCTCAATTTTAACCAATTATCAAAACTAGAATCTTGGAGTCAGAATCCTTTTAACAGGATTCTACACAATGGAGACCTTAAATTCATTTTTGGATTTCAAAGCATTTTTGGATTTCTAGATTTATCTCATGTAGCTTAGAAGCATGAGCATGAGCATAAGAATGTTGAGTATCAGTAATGATGTATGAGTACCAGTGATGATTTATGGGTTATGAAATATTGCAAACATTGACTGAGGAATTTCAGGATGCATCAGCATCGTAGTTCCCAACTGGATGTATGTATATTATGGACCGTACGACTAATAGCAGTTCAGTGATATTTTTGTTGCATATCAGTAACATGCAGTATTGTGGCATATTCAGAAGCATAACTTCAATGGTATACACCATAGTTTTACGTGCTATTACTCTGTTTCAGATCCATTACTATTTTTGTTTACTTTCAATTTTTAGTTTCTAGTATAGCTTTACTTTACTTTACTTTACTTCAGTTTTGTACAGTCTTATACCATTTTATACCTTCAATTACTTTACAATTTTTCTGCGATTTTATTTACATTATGTAAATTCTAAATGAATAACTAAAACTATTTAGATTAGTTTTGATGTGTTAGGCTTATTATCTAACACGAGGTACTTTTGGGATTTGGCAAATTGCTAGATCTTGAGCAGTACATTGAGCCAGGTCAGGAGGACACCTAGGAGATTCAGAAAGAGCCCGTGGAGCACAGTGGACTCTCCTTCAGCCTTACTTTTTTGATTAGTTTATTTTAGTTCAGTACTTAGCTTTTATGTCTATATTTCATTAAACTATTAATAATAATTTTGGATATATTTTCTTTTCTTTTTTGAGATGAATGTTTCATATAGCTTCAGCGATGAATGTTTCTTGGTGTTTGCTTTAAGCTTTCGCACTATGTTATATACTACTTGATGAATCCATATTTTATATCCTAAATAAAGGAAAACTCATTTATTTCCTTATTTAAAAAGCCTCCTTGATCAAATTTTGCTTATTTTCAGAAAAAAAGCAAGTTCAGCAAATTCTGGAAAATTTAGAAGGTTTCATGCAATTTCTGGAAGAAATCCGCTGCGGCACGCTCTAGTTTCTTGTATACAGAAGACTCGTATCAAAAAGGACTATTTAATTATGGAATGTTTTTGCTACGGCGTGCCACAGTGCGCCCTAGCGCGCTGCAGCGAGTGAGTTTGTAGGACTAAACCGCTACAGCGCACCACAGTGGGTGAGCTTGCAGAACCTAACCGCTATAGCACGCCACAGCGGGTGCACTTCTGGAACCCAACCACTACAGTGCGCCACAGCGGGAGAGTTTGCGAGACTAAATCCCTACAGCAGGCCAGTTTCATGACTTAAAACAACTACGGAGCACTGCAGCAAAGGAGTTGCAGGACTCGATCGCTACGGCGCGCTGCAGCAACGTGCCGAATTTTTGTCTGATCTATGCATTTATTGCGACTGGGACAAGACCCCCAACCTACTCTTTGTCTCCTAGCCATTATTCCATCTACAGCAGAACAGATTTTAAGGGGAAAAATGGATTCTTGAAGTGATGTGGAGATTAAAGAATGAAAAAGGTGATGTCACATCACTCCTCAAGTGGCATTTGCACTCATTGCTGCAAAAATTTGGAGGGAAGAAACCAGAATTTGAAGGCAAAGAAGAGGAGTAACCATCTATAAAAGCAGCTCTTCTTCAGTTAAAGAGGGTTCCAACTTTTCATCCCAAAATTTAGTTTTTAGGGGCTGCATAGAATAAAAAGGAGACCTCTCCAAAGGAGGTGGAAAGGACCATTGCTAGAGGAGAAAGAACCAAGGGCTGCACTAGGGAGCTAAAGGGAAGGAGAAGCGGAAGAAGAGAGATCCGGAGAACCCCATTAAGGGCTGTTCCTAGTAAACTCTAATCTTACTATGATTTTTCTTTTTAGTGGATCATGAAAGGGTCTTCATCCTTGTATGCTTCTTTTCTTTTCTCAGCTATAATGGAAGACTAAACCCCCCTTGGGGAGGGTTGGGCTAAGCCCATTGTGAAATGTAAGGGACTATTTGAATGATGTAAAACTTCCTCCAGCATTGAACTAAAAAAAAAATCTATTTTTGAATGACTAAGTGTATTCATCTTGAGAACAAATTATGGAACAAATGAAAGTAGAACTTCCTCAAACATTGAACTAAAAAAAAATATATATTTTTGAATGACTAAATGTATTCATCTTAAGAACAAAGTATGGAACAAAAGAAAATCTTATGTTAAGAAAAAGTACAATAATAAATACTAATGATCAAAATGAAAGTCTTGTGCTTTACATCTCATTACTTAGTTAAGAGCTAAATATGTGTGAAGAAGGCGCTTAGAATTAAGTGAGAAGTTCTTGAGCCCTCTTGCACCATGTTTTACGCTCGACTAAGGAGTAGAAGTGTGTGAGCTAAGACTCATTAAATGGAGCTCTATTGCTCAGCATACGTGAAAGGAAGGAGTGGATTCTTGAGAGCTCATGAATGACGTGACATAGTTCATAGAGCCCAATGAAAGCACTCCCTTATCTGAACTGTGCATGATGTGCATGAAGCTCATTAATGGAATCATGCTCTTGAGATTGGCTAATTAAAATTGTAAATTTTGGTGACCTAGACGTATGGAAACTAAGATGCTCTCATTGCAATCTCATGGGAATCTTTACGCGGAAATTGAACCCTAGTGTGTTCATCTTTTGCACAAGATTTGCACTCGAAAGATTTAGAGGACAATTCTAAAGAATTCAATGTGCACGTGATTATTAGCTTTATAAAAGGAAATAAATGTTCTTGAGAAGTAATTCAACTTGAAGTTCCCATCATTTCACATGGAATAAGCCCAACTTTCCTCTCATCTTTAAAAAGTTTCATAATCATCTGAATTATTGCCTTAAATACAGAACCACACCAATCTGAATTCACATAGTTTAAACATTATTGAACGTAGATATACCTTAGTAACAAAACACCCGATTCCCTGAGGATGATAAATCTAGGAACTCACATTCTAAATTATTACTTCAGACCACGTACACTTGCGTGCAAGCGCAGAAGTGTATTAAACGTCTGTTAAGTTTTTGGCGCCGTTGCCGGGGAATCGGTATATGTTTCGTATTAAGGAAAATCTATCATTAAATAGTTATTTAAATAGATCCTTTGCATATAGTCTTGCTTTGTGTTTATATGAACTAACTTATATTTAGACTATTAATCTTTTATTTTTGTTATCTTTCTGAATCCTTGATCATTATCATTATAACTATTCTTAATAGCAAAATTTCTATCTTGTATGAGTAGAAGAATTTGCACTGAATATCTTTTTGATCTAGAAATCAAAAGAACCTATTAACAAGCTAGGAGAGAACAAAACATTCTAAATAACCAACAAGCTATTATGGAAAACTTTAATGAAAATCTTGGAGAGCCTTTAGGAGAGCCTAGGGGAAGAGCACTTAGAGACTATGCACTACCCACTGTTAGGGGAATCCCTTATGCTATTGTTAGGCCTAATATCGAAGCAAATAATTTTGAAATCAAACCTTCCACATTAAGTATGGTTCAAAATAACTAGTTCAGTGGATTAGCCACAGAAGATCCTAACTCACATACTTCAACCTTCCTTAAAATTTGTGACACCTTCAGGTTTAGTGGTGTCTCTGAAGATGTAGTTAAAATGAGGCTTTTTCCATTTTCCTTAAGATATAGAGCCAAAAGTTGGCTCAGCTCTCTCCCGGGAGATTCGATCCGTACTTGGGATGATTTTGCTAAGAAATTCTTAGCCAAATATTTCCCTTCGGTGAAAATTGCTCGCTTGAGAATTGAGATAACTAACTTTAACCAGTCTGAAGGAGAAACATTCTACGATGGTTGGGATCGTTTTAAGGAGTGCTTAAGGCGATGCCCACATCATGGGTTTCCCTTATGGATGCAAGTTCAAGCCTTTTACAATGGTTTGAACGCTCCAACAAGGACTCTCATTGATGCGGCTGCCGGAGGCTTAATAAGTAGCAAAACCCAAGAAGAGGCTTATGACCTCTTAGAAGAAATGGCAAACAATGCGTACCAGTGGCCTTCTGAACGACTTAAAAAGGAATCAATTAAAATGAATGAATCAAATCAAATAAGGGCCCTGCAAAATGAAATCCATGCTTTAAACAAATGAATTGTGAAAATGAATGTTAATGTTGTTCAAGAAACTCAATGTGAGTTGTGCGAGGGAAGACACGCTAGCGAAAACTGCAACTTAAATAACCCTTTCGTGCAATCGAATACAGAACAAGTTTAACTATTTACGAAACAACAACACCATGAATAATGCATACTCCAATACTTATAACCCTGGGTAGAAAAACCACCCAAATTTCTCGTGGAGTAACAACAATAATAACGGAAACCATAATGGGGGGAGTTCATCAAATCAACAAGGCTTTAATAATGGAAACAATCTTAATCATCACCCATAAAATTTGGAAGGAGCCTTTAACTCCATTAAGGCAGAAATAATTCAATTCATGCACCGCATTGAAGCTACGATTACCCGCCATGATGCCTCCATCCAAGGAATATAGGCATCCCTAAGAAATATTGGCATTCAACTGGGGCAGATTGTTAAGCAACTGACCACTCGGCAACAGGAGCTCTACCCAGTTCCACTGAAATAAACCCTAGGGAGTTGGTAAGTGTAATTCATTCTGAATGGATGGATGGATAGTACAAAACTAAAGATTATAATGCTGTTGAAGATGAGCTATAGGCTAGAGAAGGGGTGAGAGGAACCAAGTGTGAGAAGCTCACAACTCTAAAATGTGATGACCCTGGAAGGTTGTGCATTCCTTGCATAATAAGGAATGAAGTACTTTTAAATCCCTTGTGTGATCTTGGTGCTTCAGTAAATATTATGCCCTACCATATATATGAACATATAAAGGTAGGAGGAATGGAGTATACCTCCATGATTTTAGAATTTGCAAATCTAGAATCCTTGGCCCCTCTAGGAATAGTTAAAGATGTTGCCGTAGGAGTGGGGAACTTCAATGTCCCGACCAATTTTGTTGTGTGTGAGTGGGACAAATGGAACAAAAACTCCACTATTATATTCGGGCGACCCTTTTTAATAAGCACCAATTCTATTATAGACGTCTGCCATGGGATGATGAGCATTAACATTAAAGGGAGATTAGAGATGATTGATTTAAAACCCACCTCTTTTAAATAAAGAATGATGGAGGATGAGGTGAGGAGAAAAGATAGAGAAGAAAGAATGAAGAATGATCTAGTTTTTCAAAATCTAACTCTGGGAGAGATTAATTCTGAAAATAGCTCTAACTCTTCGTTAGAGAAAGAAAATAAGGAGGATGTGAAAAAAAGAAAAAGTAGAAGGAGAAAAAGGAAAAAAAGATTCCCCAAATGACAGATCTTGGAAGGGCTGGTTCCATGAAGGGACAAGGCGAGGACGAAGGTTCAAGCACACACAAAGGTTGTGCTCACCTGAGTATCTTAAGGTTGTGGAAAGAAAAACCTCCATACCACACTGTTTGATCTTTAGCAAGTCTAGCTAAAGACGTTAAACTAAGCGCTTCTTGGGAGGCAACCCAAGTAATAAAAAAAAAGTCAATTTTTGTGCTACGGCGCGCCACAGCACGCCCTAGCGCACTGCAGCAGATGAGTTCACGAAACTCAATCGCTACAGCGCGCTACAGTGAAAGAGTTTCTGAAACTCGACCGCCATAGCGTGCTGCAATGATCTGCTCCAGTTATGGCAGTTTTGACCGCCTAGGAAACCAATGGAGTTAAGAAGTTAATATATGTGGGTTTCCCATGTAGTAAAAAAGGTGCGTGCTGTTAATGCTGCCCCCTCTACACTTGAATTGCAATATTTATGGTATGGGAAAGTTCATTTGACCAGTTTTTCTTTGTCCCTTGAATTTATGGCTATTTAAGGGGAGTTAGGGGGGGTGTAATCTTTGCACTTTCTGGCTTTAGCTCCCAATTTACTCTCTTCCTCACCACTACTTGAGAATTTCTGCTCTCTTTCAAACCTCAACCATGTCTTTCAGAAAGAAGTCTATCCCATGGAAGGAGACCGAGGCCTCCACATCCAGTGGAGCCTTCAACAAGGAAAGGTTCTCCTCTGAGGAGGCGGAGAAGCGATTTACCATGGTGACCTCCCGAAGAAAGCCAATTCCGGAGAAATGCTTTGGGTAGCTCTTGCCAGTGCCATCCCAGCAATTTGACCATTGCAGTTGGAGGCAAATGGCAATCACCCCGGCCATCTCGTATATGAACCTCATCCAAGAAGTCTACGCCAATGTTATTAACGCACCGGGGTGTAGAGTCTTTGTTTGGAGAAAGGGAGTTATTTTTGGGCATGAGCAAATCATGCAGTTTTATGGGTTGAGGGAGGTCGATAACTGCTCGTACTTAGCCCTCATTGAGTCTAACTATGACCCGATGGCTCTTGCAAGTGAACTTATTTGGGATAACACAGATTAGGCATTCCTCGAGCCCTTCTCACGGACGCGAGTAATGCATGATTGGTTTTCATCTCCAGCTTCATCATGCCAACAAATCACCTAAGCGAAGTGACCCATTCAAGGGTGCTGCTCATGTGTGCGTTCCAAAGGCTCGGAAAAATTCGTCTCTCCGGCATTATCTTTGAGCAGCTCTGGAACACCTTGAAGGGGTCCTGCGCCGTGCTAGCATTCAGGTCATTAATCTTGGGCATCTGTCTGGCCCAGGGGGTTAAGATCCTATCCTTCGACATTGTCGTCCCTCCTAGTGTGCCCCTTGAGCGAACGAATTTATATGCCCATTCCCGGGAATGGATGCAGGCTAAGAAGAAGAGGGTAGGAGATGGAGGAGCTTCGACTTCCACCAGTCACTCTTACTCGGAAAAATTGATGGGGCAGATTTATGCTCAATAAATTGATTTGGGTAAGGCTATGGCCACCGACATGGGTTTTGCAAGAAGGAAATTGCCCGGCAGCGGAAGTTCCAATTGGAATTCAATGAAGCTCTTGGAATGATGTTGCAAGATTGATGCTTGCATGGAGGTCCGGATGCTCCTTGCTGCCACAACCGCCGGTTGGTGACCCTATCCCGAACACTTGTTGGTCGTGTGACTTTTCCTACCAGGAGATGGATGAGGAGGAGGCGGAAGAAAGCGAGGAGGAAGATTAAATTTGGTTGTATTCTTTTTATTTGCATTTTTAGTTTTTGTACTTTTTTTTGTGTTTTTATTTTTATTTAAGGAAATAAATTATGGATTATCATGGTTCCAATTTCTTTCTATGATTGCAAATGATATATTTTTCTGAACTTCTCAAGATATTAAAAGTTACAAGAATATTAATGAAAAAATTGATTTTCAATCAATATTTGCTAAATAAAAAATGACTAAACTCATTGAAACAATTAAACCATCTAAACAATGGAATTATTTCAGGTTGAATCTAGTCTCCAAAAATTTAAATTAACGCTAAGGACTAAGTGTGGGGGAAGGCTTAGGAATAAAAAATTGGTGATGAATATTGAGTGAGCAAAAGAGTGTGTTAGGCTCCCGTAGGACTTCATGATCACAAAAATTTGAAATTGGGATGACAAAAAGTATCTCTCCTTAAGAATGAAAAAAATAAAATAAAAATAGGGATGAAAAAAAATATCTCTCCCAAAGAAATAAATAAAAAAGAATGATGAAAAATATCTCTCCAAAAATTTTAAAATATCTTTGTGATTCATAAGAAGGATCACATATGCCACAAAACTCTTGAGTACTCACTATCATCTTAGTTCAGTAATTCCAAAGAACCTCCTCCATTACATAGCACCAAAGTATTACAAACTTAAAATTGGAGACTAGTTTATCAACCTTGGTTCATAACCAAAGTTAAAAAAAAAAAATTCATGATGTAAGATGTGTTTGTCATTTCAATTAAGCATGAACTTTGAATTGCAATCAACTTCACATTGACATTACTTATAACCTCTCATACCTTAGAAATAGAAAAAAAAAACATTTTTTTGAGCTTATTCGAGGACGAGCAAGAGTCTAAGTGTGGGGGTGCGATGAATTCATAATTTATATCCTAAATAAAGGAAAAACTCATTCATTTCATTATTTAAAATATACTTGATTAAATTTTGCTTATTTTCAGGAAGAAAGCGAGTTCAGCAAATTCTGGAAAATTCTGGAGGTTTTAAGCAATTTTTGGAAGAAATCTGCTGCGGCACGTTTTAGCGCGCTGCCACGCACGCCAGCTTCTTGCATACAAAAGACTCATATCAAAGGGGATTATTTAATTCTGGAACGTTTTTGCTACGGCTCGCCACAGTGCACCCTAGCACGTTATTGCGGATGAGTTTGCGGGACTCAACCGCTATAGCGCGCCACAGCTAGTGAGCTTGCGAAACCCAACTGCTATAGTGCGCCATAGCGGGGGAGCTTGCAGAACCCAACCGCTACAGCGCTCCACAGCGGGAGAGTTTGCGGGACTAAATTGCTGCAGCGAGCCAGCTTCATGACTTAAAAACGCTACGGTGCGCTGCAGCAAAGGAGTTGCGGGACTCGATCGCTATGGCGCACTGCAAGCTTGCCAAATATTTGTATGATCCATGTATTTATTGTGGCTGGGACAAGACCCCCAACCTGCTCCTTGTCTCCTAGCCATCATTCCATCTACAGCAGAATAGTTCTTAAAAAGAAAAAGGAATTCTTGAAGTAATGTGGAGATTAAAGATTGAAAAAGGGGATGTCACCTCACTCCTCAAGTGGCATTTGCACTCATTGCTGCATAAATTTGGAGGGAAGAAACTAGAATTTGAAGGCAAGAAAGAGGAGTGACCATCTATAAAAGTAGTTCTTCTTCACTTAAAGAGGGTTCCAACTTTTCATCCCAAAATTTAGTTTTTAGGGGCTTCATAGAAGAAAGAGGAGACCTCTCCAAGGGAGGTGGAATAGACCATTGCTAGAGTAGAAAGTGCCAAGGGCTGCACTAGGGAGCTAAAGGGAAGGAGAAGAGGAATAAGAGGAGAGATCCGAAGAACCCCATTAAGGGCTGTTCCTAATAAACTCTAATCTTACTTGATCTTTCTTTTTAGTAGATCATGAAAGGGTCTTCATCCTTGTATGCTTCTTTTCTTTTCTCAACTGTAATGGAAGGCTAAACTCCCTTGGGGAGGGTTGGGCTATGCCCATTGTGAAATATAAGGAACTATTTGAATGATGTAGAACTTCCTCAAGCGTTGAACTAAAAAAAAAAAATTCTTTTGAATGACTAAATTTATTCATCTTAAGAATAAGTTATGGAACAAATGAAAATGAAAATCTTATGTTAAGAAAAAGTACAATGATAAATACTAATGATCAAAATGAAAGCCTTGTGCTCCATGGCTCATTACTTAGTTAATAGCAGGACAGTGTGAAAAAGGTGCTTAGAATCAAGTGAGAAGTTCTTGAGCCCTCTTGCACCATATTTTATGCTCAACTAAGGAGTAGAAGCATATGAGCTAAGACCCATTAATTGGAGCTCCGTTGCTCAGCATACGTGAAATGAGAGTGTGGAATCTTGAGAGCTCATAAATAATATGACATAGTTCATAGAGCCCATTGAAAGCGCACCCTTATCTGAACTGCGCATGATGCGCATGAAGCTCATTAATAGAATCATGCCCTTGAGATCGGCTAATTATAATTGTAAATTTTGGTGATCTAGACGTACGATAACTAAGATGCTCTCATTGCGATCTCATGGGAATCTTTGTGCAGAAATTGAACCATAGTGTATTCATCTCTTGCACAAGATTTGCACTTGAAAGGTTTAGAGGACAATTCTAAAGAATTCAATGTGCACATGATTATTAGCTTAATAAAAGGAAATGAATGTGCTTGAGAAGTAATACAACATAAAGTTCCCATCATTTCACATAGAGTAAGCCCAACTCTCATCTCATCTTTAAATAGTTTCATAATCATCTGAATTATTGTTTTGAATATGGAACCACACCAACTGAATTCACATAGTTTAAACATTATTGAACGTAGATATACCTTAGTAACAAACACCCGATTCCCTGAGGATGATAAATCTCGGAACTCACATTCTAAATTTTTACTTCAGACTACGTACACTTGCGTGCAAGCGTAGACGTGTATTAAACATCTGCACTACTTATACTCAGTATTGGGATATGATAATTATACTAGAAATGCTGATATCTTATACATATATTAGATTTCTCACGTGTTTTACATCTAATGTATGTATTGGTCTAATACTTAGGATAAGGATACTACTCTTATCTTAAGTATTAGCAATCAACCCTCCTTGAGGTTGAGTCAGCAGCCCTTCAGGTGGGTTTTGTTGCATATATTCGGGGAGATAGGATATTCCTCCCCGAGTGGTGTGCCACTCCGCCGCCGATCTATTTTACCTTTTGCTCGTGGTGATGGGGCGGGGCGCTACAGTGAGACACACACCATTCTTGACAAAGATTGAAGAAGACATTGAAGATTTAAAGTTAGAATATGGATGATTTCAATAGGTCTCCAAGTGGGAGATTTTGGAATATGGATACTATTTAGATCATCATGGAGGTGCTAATGGAACTCCGGTGAGCTTCCGAGAGGTTCCGAGGTAATATAGAATGAATTTGGAAAAGCTCAGCAGCACCAGGCACCACAGCACGTTGTGGTACGCCATAGCGCGCCAGGGTGCCTAATAACACTTAAGACGAAGGTGCTGTAGCGCACCCCGACGCTAGTCTGCCAAAGACTGTCAAAGCATACAGTAGTGCGCTGTGGTGCCTGTTTACCCGAGACTAGGGCACTGTAGTGCGCCCTGGCCACTGCCTACCAAAGACTAGGGCGCTACGACGTACTGTAGAGACAGATAAAAAATTTCTTCGATTCAGGCGTCGCTCGATGCAATTGGTGGGGTATTTTGAACCATTTGGGGTCCAAATGTTGATTGGGTACTTAAGAAAATATTATGAAGGAGTTTTCTATGTTGTCAAGGGAAAGCTAAGTGTTACAGCAGCTATGCAAGGGCTTTTTGAATATTGGAGAAAATTGTAAGCGGTGGTGACTGCTACTCTTCATCATCATCCTAGAGTAAGAGCTAGGGTTCCCTTCTAGAGAAGAAATCGATCGAGTGGCTGTATAAATAGTAGACCTTTCTTGCTTTTGTGAGGTGAAGGTCTATGTAACTCTATAATACTTTTGATTCATAGTGAAATTTTTGAGTGGTGTGACTTCGTATTTTTTCCCATTTTTGGGTTTTTTATGTAAAATTCTCTATGTTTGGATGCTTGTGATTGTGCATGTGTATGTGCAATGATCTATATTTTGCTGTGCTTGGTAGCCGTCAACGCAACCCCGGTCCTCGAGTACAAATCGCTTCCACTGCGGTGCTCTAGGTAGTTCACAACAAGGGATACCTTATGGAGACTTGATATCAATGGAGATGTGCTCTTATAAGATGATGGATCTTTGGCTCCCATTTTTTAGATTGTTAGAATATTTTAAAAGGCTCCTTTGATCCTTAGAAATGATTTAAGGTGAAGAGGTGAAGTTTTGAAGGGTGATGAGGTGATTTGGAAGATTAAGGAGATGAGAGGAGAAGAAGGCTTGCTAATTTAGGATAGACCTTGAATGGAATTTAAATGACTGAATAAAACTTATTTGAGGTTATTTAGATCACATTTGCGATTAATCAAATGATTAAAATTTAATCATGAGAATTTGGGTGGCTATTGTCAAGATATGAAAATTTATCTTCATATGGGTCAAATGTCTACTCTAAAATGATAATGATATTACTATATGTATTTTTATAAAAATAGCTTTTTAAAATTTTTATAATTTTTCCCCCAAATAACAAAAATATGAAATTTAATTTTCCCACAAATTAATTTGGTAGTTTAAACCCTCATTCATAAATAGTAAAAAGTGTAACCTAACCCTTTCCAAAAAATTGAAATATCTTCCACGATTGCATTTGGTGGTTCAGAGGAGATTAAAGCTACATCATCGAAATGATATTGATACATATAAAATCAATTTCCAACTTACGTTTAAGAAAAAAGAGATGCTATTTAGATCTATTGATATGGCATCTAAAAAAATCTATTAAATAGATTTGTATATTATTTCAATACAAATTTTATTAATAATATTTGTATTACTTTAATATAAATAAATATACATTAATGAAACAATGTCTAAATTTTATTGGATGAATTTTTTTTATCAATGAATCTAAATAACATTTCACTTAAAAAAAAATAATGAACCCATCAATAATTTATGAAATGATCTATATATATATATATATATATATATATATATATATATATATGCACACAAAAATGAAATTAAAATCAACAATTTTATCATCATATTGTAGGCAACACAAAAGCGTACAATATTAACACTAGCAAATCATAAAAAGATTGCAACTTCCGTCAATTCTAAAAAGGCAGCAACACAAAGTAATGATCACACACAACAAGGCACAACTTTTAATGGCGACCACACCATATACCCTCGCCCACAAACCCAAAGCCAATCAGTCCCGGCAGCAGCGGTAGAGGACGAACTTCTCCATTTGGCGCTTGCACTGAGCGCAGACGACCTTCTCCGTGATCTGCTGCGTGTCTCCGGGGAGTATGAGGCGGGTGCAGTGCTCGTGCGTTTGGTAGGGGACCAGCGCCTTAGCGAGCGCCGGCATGAACCCCTCTTCCTCCGCGCTCTCCTTCCATGATTGGAAGTTCGCTAAGCAGTCCCGGAGCTTCTTTCCATGGGACTTCAAGATATCGAAGGATCCATGGCTGATGACCGCCCAGCCCTCGTCGCTTCCGTCGAAGCTGAGCATCTGCATCACCTCCTCCATGATCGGGTCATCCTCCATGTTCCTTCCGTGCTGCATTTTGGAGTGCCACATGCTTTCCAGCCGCACCCAGAAGAACCACACCATCACGGGATCCTCCCAGAAACTGCTCAGCTTCTCAGATCTGATGATTTCCGTCGCCCTTTTCACCCCCTTCGGGTTGCTCTTCCCCACATAGACGATCTCCATGGGCACTCTGGCCTCGTGCGCCACGTGCTTCAGCAGCTTGGTGAAATTCCTAATCCACTCGATGTCCTCTCCTCCGTAAAGGCAGATGTGCCGCCCTTCCCTTATCCAGGACTGTATGGCTGGGTCAATCTCGTCCACAAGCAGCTCCAGCTTCCATGTTTCTTCCTTCCACAGCGCCTCCTCTCTCATGCTTGTGAAGGGGTACGCTAGGTTTCCCCAAATCCAGATCATGTGAATGGCGTTGGGGCAGACAATCTTCCCCTGCGGATCTAAAACCACCAGAATCGGTTTCTTATCGAAATGCCAGACATCCCTGATGTACCTTATGACCGCGGGCTGGACAAGGGAGTGATGGTGCGGAGTGTACCACGGCATGTTCGACACAATTCTGTTGAAATCCGCCTCTCTGTTCTCAGTCCAGGGTTTATGCCTATCCGTCACGGGTAGCCAGACGACCTCACACTGCCTCTCGATCTTGCCTTGGCGCGTATCGTTGTATATCTGTATGAGAACGAAGAGCTCCTCGTGGCTGATGTCCAGATCGCTGATGAAGAGCATCACAATTTTTCTTCTCAGCACGTCGAGGCTGACCCTCTTCTTCGTAAATCCGTCGAATAGGGGGAGGAGATCATCCTTGGAGTAAATGAGCGCCCTCAGGATCTTCATGTTGTCGATGTGGATTGTTTCGAAAAGCCAAACCAGCGTCTGGTAAGACTCATGATGCCTCTTTTCATCTGCACATTGCTCAATTAATGACTCTGCTCAGTCTAAATTGAAAAATAAATTGACTTCTTACTAGCTAAAGTAGCTCACCGATGTGCTTGTTGCAAATATCTAGCTGTTTGGTGAGAAGGCTGTGAATGTTGGCAAGCTTGTGAGCTATTGTGGAGAGCTCCCATGCCTCTGTTGTCGAGCTGATGTACCTGAAAGCAGAGGGATCGTTTGCTTTGAGATCAAAAGCTTACATTAGGTTAGTACTTCTGCCATGGCTAATAGAGTTCATGATTGAGCTCACTCATGGCCAATTCCGATGAGCGCAATTGTCTGGGAGATGCAGGCAACGACGCCTCTAACAACCCAATAGACCGCAGTAGGGATGTAGGCGATAGCCTTCCCCATTTCGGTTGATTCTGGGGAGATGTACTCTGGAGGAAGCTCGGTGAATTCGATGATGCATTTGGTGACTTCCACCATGACTTTGATGAGGTTGTTGATGGCATCGAATCTGGGCTTGAGGACATTGGTGTGCTCAATTATGTCTGGAACCTGTTTCAATAGGGCCAGAGATTTGGCTAAGGGGTTCACGGTGTGGAGCTGCGCTGTCAACCAGAACTCTCCGTAGTTTACAGCCAGAGCGGCCAAGGCCATCACTGCCTTTGCATCCCAAGTGTAGGTTGATAGAACTTGGAACACCGCCATAGTTGTTGAGTGGGCTTCTCCCCCGCCCGTGCATTTGTATGCCACCTACAGAGCCAGTCATTAACTTTTTTTTCACTCAACGGCATCTTAATTTTAAGAAAATTTATGGATATTTGAATATTATTTTAATACAAATTAAAAAAATAATATTTATATTATTTTAATATAAATATATTTAAATTTAATAAATTTTTTGAGTATCATTTCAACAAATTTAAATATTCATGTTTGAATATTATTTTAATACAAATTTAAAAAATAATATTTATATTATTTTTAATATAAATAAATATACTAAATAAAATAATATTTAAATTTAATGAATTATTTTCAGTACCACTTCAATAAATATTAATTTGATTATTGGTGAATATAATTATATATATGGTAGGTGTAATTGTAACATTTTTCTCAATCATCATAATAAATTAGCTAAAAATAAAAAATGATAAAAAAATCATAAAATTTAAAATCAGAAAAAAAAAGCTCTAAATTAGCCCACAATCCAAGTATATATAATAATATTCTTATTTCATAAGAAATTAAAATTAAATATTATTTTCGGTAAAATATTTTAATAAATTTGTGCTAATTAAATAATAATAATAAATTTGTGCTAATTAACACTATAATTAATCACTAAATATTTGATTATATAATCAATAATCACTAGTAATTTTGTATCAATTATGCCTTATATATACTAAATAATAATTATAAAGTATTTATTTATTATTTTAAAATATTAATTATTTTAAATTCTTAGTAATAATGATAAAATTTTAATGAATATATATAAATAATAAATATTACTAAAAATATTAACTGTGAAATTATAAACTAATAACTAATACATAGTTAATTAAACACATAATTAAATAATTTGATTAAAATTCTTATAGTAATTTATTACTTCAATAATCTATTATTATTCATTTTAATTTATTAATTATAAGGAATTATATAAAACAAAAATTTATTCTTATTTTACAATTTAATATCAGTTTTTGAAATATTATAAAAAACTATTTTTGGGGCAATGAAATTTTGTTTGTAAAATTTGTAATCATTTTTGCAATATCTAAATAAATAATGTTAAATATGTAAAATACAAATAAATTTAAAGCTCACATAAATTAAGTTCAAAAAGCTAACCTCATAAGAGACCCTATGAACGCTGAAAGCAATGGTCTCCAGCATCAAGATAAGCCCATTATGGTGCCCCATATCTTGCGCATCCGCCTCCAGCTGAGGCTGGGCCGTCAGCGCTGTCTGAAGAAGAAGAAGAAGAAGAAATAATGGGAGACCCACTCGTCATCAGAATCGCAACAGAACAAAAAGCACAAATCCAAAACAAAAAACGAAAGAGTCAGCCTGCGGCGGGCTACCACGACGAAGGTAGGCGTGGCCCTGTGCAAGACGTCCTCGACGACGTGCAGCACTGGTCGGACGTCGAGGTCGCGGCCCTCCGGCTTGTGCGTTTCGTGCATCTGCTTCATGACGATGCTGTCGTCGGAGGACGAGAAAAAGTGGCGGTCTCCCTTTGCAGAGTGCATCTTTTGGACTGTTGCTAAGGCCGTGGATGCCATCTTCTTGCCTGGGTGTGATTGCTGGAGGGAAGAGGGAGCGGATGATGTTTAAATAGCCAGGGGGCGGGAAGCAGGCGGAATAAAGGCCAAAGTTGTTTCGGACTCTGTGCCTTGCTTGAGAGTTGGGACTTGGGGGCTGCTTTTGTTGGTTCGCCTGTTCTTTCAAGATAGTCTCTTGCATGGCATTTTCATTTTAAGAATCGATCTTATCTAACAGCAACAATAATTACATCAAGCTTTACCACAACAATAATAATTGCATTTTAAAGAGAAAGCTTAGGAAATTATAACGTTTATTTAGATGGGCTACAAATGCTTCTTGTTTCTTTATTTTGGACTCATTTCTAACATCTTTCCACCTTTTAAGTCTACTGATCTTAGCAGGTTCTCTATCCTTATACATGTCGGGCATCCAGTTGCTTGTTGAAGGATCTCTTGTGGCTTAGCGATTCTCTCTTATTTCTCCATGTCTTGGAATTCGAAAGGTGGTCACCTCTTATAACATGGATCATCATAGTTCTTGCTGTTTCATTTTGTGCCTTCTATGTGGGCTGGGAAGGTGGAGAGTAGCCATAGGAGAATCCCTTGCATTTCTTCAACTTTCACTTCTAATGCTCGAATTTTTTTTCATCGTGGAAGGTCCATGCACAGAGTTACTTACTCTTAAGATTCTAGGGCTACAATTATGGATTTGGCTAAAAATATTTGAGAAATGCTATTTAGACCCGCTGACGTGGTAGCACCCAAAATAACTTATTCAATGGATTTGAATATCATTTTATTAGTATTTATTTATTTATATTAAAATAATACAAATATTATTTTTAAAGTTCGCATTAAAATGATGTTCAAATCTTATTAGATGAGTTTCTTTAAGTGCTACTTTAAATAGTATTTCTCAAAATATTATGCCCGGTTGTTACTAATTTGGTTTAAACTGAAAAAGACATAGATCATCTATGCGCAACATAGGACCAAATGCATATATCCTTAGAGTATTTAAGTTAGATCGGACGACACATCTAACCTGGAACTATCTTACCCTCCTGTGACAACACTTATCCATCACTAGGTGCTACCCATACTAACCTAATGTAATAACATATGATGAATCCAATAAATATAGATAATATAGTGTTAGAATTTTTGTTTTTCATGTCATTAGTGGTACTCTTACAAGTATTTTTGTGGAATTTCAAAACAATGAGCTAAATAGCAAGAAAAAAGAAGAATTTAAGTAACAAGGGCGCTACTGTAACAACCCAGGTTGTTACTTTGCTCAATTAAGACTAATCTGAGTCTTAATTAAGGTTCTAAGTCACTAATTAAGTAATTTAGAACTCGCCTCTGAAACCTAGGTCAAACCAGAAGTCAACAAAGTCAAATCAGAAATTCTAGAAAATCCCAAAATCTGGAAATTTGACTTTTTATCTAGACCTCAGATTGAAAATCTGACTTCGCCATTGCATTCAGAACACCCAAATTAGCTAGGGGTGAAATTTTGGAGGCATTTGAAAGTCGTTGATTTTTCGTCGAATATTTTAATATTATTTATTTACCCCGAAAATTCAAGTAATTAAATACTCGTCAAAACGAAAATCTGATCGCACCGTTGCGTTCCCAACCCGTCATTTAGCTAGGAGCAATTTATTGAGAATTTTTGGAAAGTTCCTAATAATTTAATTTTAATTAACTAAATATATGAAATTATAAATTAACCTAATGGCCACCGTCAACTCCTTATCGCGCCGTTCCTATCCAATTGACGTCGTTAGGACGGACGTTAGTTTATTCTGTACCGTTCGATTTTATCAACTGATCCATCAAGCGGCCAGTAGTTTATCTCCTTCGTCGGCCCTTCCTGCGCATCGCGCCTGTCCACCGATCGCCACACAAACGGCTCTCCCCTACACACGGCATGCTAAAGGATATCCCACGCATCCTCCACCGCCTTAGGCTATCCCTGCACTCCCTTATTAACCAAGATTAAATCAACTAGCATAGTGGAGAACATTCGAACCCTAACCAAAAAGCCCAGTCTGGATTAGCGAAGCACCCTCTGCCGTTTTGCTCAAGGTACTCCTCACCTCCCCTCGGCGACTTCAAAGTACCATATCAATGTTGAGGAAATCAATTTTTTTTTTGAAATCGAATGAACCTGATTTTAAATATTTCTGCTATGATTTTAGATTGTTAATGTATATTGAATGCAGTTGTTAATTGATCCAGATTTCTTATGCATTGATAGATTAATCCATGATTTCCATTCGATATTCTGGATCTAGCAATTCGATTTCAGTTTCTTGCTGAGCGTCTCATGGAACCCTAGCGATTAGGGTTTTGGCTTGCATTCGTCGGGGACTGCTACAGTAGCGGGCGGGTCGAGAGTCCGACCCACGTGTCTTCGATCCTGGCCCGCAAATTAGGAAATGATTGTACACGCCTCAGCCGTTTGAATGCGAATAATGTTATGCTTTAGGATATATTAATTAACATAGTTTAATATAAATTAAACTTTAGACTTTAAAGACTCATAAAAATAAAAATGTTTATCCAATCATAACCAAATAAAATATCAAATAAAACATAAAAATAAAAACAACAGTAATAATAATATGAGTTCGAAATTATTTTGGCATATCAATCATAATATATGTACCTTTATATCAATTTAAATTATAAAATTCTTTGAGTATGAATCAGGTGCTATGTAAATTTTAATGGAAACTTTAGTTTCATTAAATTATGGTGCAAGTATTCATTAGGATTAGTGTAATAAGATTTTCACATTGAATAAATGATGTATATATATATATATATAGTTCATGAGCCCTCTAAATTAAATAATAATTAAATTGAGCTTAATTTGAGTGGAATCTTAGAAATTGAATATGGTCTTGTAAAATTAATCAATATACTATGATTTAAAGTATTAATTATGAACTGACCATTTTCTTAATAAGAATTTAATTAGATTAAATGTAATACCCTAAAAACTATGATTAATAATTTAATCTGATCAATTTATCAATTCTAGTTTATTCCTAGCAATATTACATATTAATTAAAAAGGTCATTAGGAATGCCTTAGTCTTAATGACCCTATCGATTAGGGTTATGTATTAGCTCAACCACATTTAGGACCTAACCCTAATTAACCTAATTTAACCCTAGAACTTCAATTGACCATAAATTGGTCAATTGAGCTCCAAATTGGATAATCCAAATATCAATTTAGATCAGAAGAATCTAATTAACAGTAATCTATAAAAATATTTTAGATCCAATGGTTAGATTTGCTAATCACCCTTAATTGCTCTAAATCTTAATTAGTGAATAATAGCAAATCTAATAACTCAAATTGAGAGTTTTAAACTTCAGAGGGCTCATAGATCCATTTAGAATCAATCCATAAGGTTGGATTAGTTTTGAAGTGATTAATTTTGTTAATCACTCACTAATCACCCTAAACCCTAATTAGGTCTTAACTTAGTCAAATTAGGTCCAAATTGAGCCTACCACATGTCATTATGAACAGTGGGTTACTTGTAATTTATAGCCACTGATTTTGCTTAATTTGGATTCTAATTGGCAAAGTTAGAATTTTTGACCTATAATTAAGGATCCCTTAATTAACCATAAAACCCTAGATCTAGTATTGGCCATAACTTGGCCAATACTTATCAGAATTTAGCAAATTTAGGTTCTATGGAGAGCTTAGGCAGTAAAGAGCAATAATCTAAAAGAAAATTTAGCTTTCACTTAGCTAAATTTCTAAATTTGCCCTTATGAGTCAAATTCACTAATTTGATCTCATATGGCTTAATAATCACCCAAAATTAACTTAGTTACTGTCTAATCTTATATTAGACAGTAAGAAACACTTTCCAAAAGAAAATTTTAGAATTTAAGCCCTAGATCAAAATTTGATCTTTTGAACCCTTAAGTAGGGGCAAAATGGTCTTTTTGCCCAAATTTAGGGTTTAGCCTTTAAAAGCCCTAATTTCAGTTTCTAATCACTAAAATCAGTAAATAGAATGACTTAGAACTGAAATTAATCAAATTCAAGTCTAAATTAGGTTTTGATTAAAATCTCAAAATTTGCTCCTTAAGAAAATTCATAAGTCATAAGTGATAGTTTATCTTTCTTTAATCATTCTTAGACCCATCCTTAGGTCTTATAACATTAGTTAGGATGTGTGTCTTGAGAAATACTCTTAGTAATTAAGAGCTTTATTTCCTAAGATTAGGAATAGATCTTAAGTTAGAATTCATCTATTGAGTAAATTGGGTTACTCAATTAGGTGAAACCTTGAGTTTTCTAGTTTATAGATTTTTCTTAGTTTATTAAATGATTATTTAATCTTTAAACTTTAGAACTAAGAATAGAGATCTATCCTAATGAAATTTGATTTATCATTAGGATTTGCCTTAACCTAATCTGTGAGATTTGGGTTCTAAACCTTAGACCCTTAGTTATACCTTTAGATTAAGTGATTAGACCCCATCATCTGGAGTCTAATTCTTAATCTTTTCATCTTGATTTGGCTAATCAAGATGAGGTTGGGATGAATTAAATTACAAAATTAGGTCGCTGATTTATTCATTTTAACTAAATAGTCGTCTTTTGATTAAGTTATAATTAGGACTTGGCCAGTCCTAATTATCTTCAACAAGTAGGATTCGTGATTCTAAGTTACAGAATGTGTAAGAGTTGTTGATTCTGAAACTTATGTAACTTAGAGTAAATAGAACGAATAAAGTAGACAACAAAGAATATCACCTGTGTTTTAGATAGAGTTTTCTTGCACTTTGATTTTGATGCTTCGCACTCCTTGATTTTGAGCCTTATACCTTGAACATATATTATGTACTTAAGATATTTGATGAATATCTTATGTCAATTTTGAGCATTCATAAAAAGCATTGTATTCATTTCACAAGTGGTTTGTAAGGTGTAGCTTGATTAGTGTACCTCTTCGATCAACCCGTTCGAGGTCGGCAACCTTTCGAGGGTTTAATGTCCGACAGTCTATTGGCCATGCCTAGTCCGAGTGATAGGATGGATAGACTCTTGCCCTACTGACTACAGAGTCAGGATTCTGATATGGATATACTAATTCAAGTACACTTACATTCAGTTCTGTCTTAGCTCATCAGGCTAAGAGTTTCAGTGATGTTCAGTTCAGAGTTTCTTAGCTCATCAGGCTAAGAATTGCTGAGTTTGTATTCAGTTTAGATGATTTGTACAGTTGCTATAGATTCAGTTTACAGTTACTATTTTACTAGTATATTCTGCATTTCAGCACTATTTTACTTACAGCTTCCTTGCACGTATTTTATATATATATAGGATGCTAGATTTACTTACTGTTTTCATATGCTTACTTAGGATGTTAGTGTACTCAGTTTTATACTATTTGAACTTTGTATGTCACTTGGCATAATCAGTTTGATCATATGCATATTTAGGTTGTATTTTCTTACAGTTTTACTCTTCTTTTACTTACCTGTTTTATGTTGCAGTTGCTTGGAGGAGGTATGTTTTACTTCCTTTTTGTTTAGTTATAAACTATGGTTTATAACTTATTACAGCTCTTTTGTACGCTATTCTGCACCTATTTTTGCTCAGTTCTGTTTTTATGGTGATATTCAGTTAATTTAAACAAACTCTTACCCTAAAATGTACTTAGACTTATTATCTAACCAGTTTTTCTTTTGTTGGCTGGGGCCCTACCATTATGAAACTGATAATGGTAGGTTCTGAGTTTGTTGGTTTAGCAGATCCAGTGAAGAGTTTGCCATTGGAGGAGGAGTCCGTTCCTGAAGATCTGTAGCTTAGTTTTCTTTTTTTTCAGAGAGGTTGAGAGTTTTCTTTCAGTTCTTTTAATCTCATTAAATGTTGTAATAATACAGGATTATATTTCTTTTTCAGTACTTTACTTATTCTGTAATGTTGTATTTATACTGTATTGGATGGATGTTATGTTTGATGCTTCCGCACTCTGAGTTCATGTATGATCATTTAGTGATAGTAGTTCTGGATTGAATGGCAAAGTCCTTATTTAAATTAGATTAGAATGTATGTCTAATCCAATCTTAAGTGGGGACCTTGTCATTTGGTGACCCCTCCACCGTAATCATGTTAACTTAAGGGTTAACAGGACCACGGCGGGGCAGGGCCGCCACAGTTGGTATCAGAGAATTCCATAAGGTGTTAGATTGGAATTTGTATTCCTCTCTACCTAATGGATTGTTCTTCTGCCACTTGATCACTAAATGAATACTTGAATTAATATCCATCACATTATGAGTATAACTCAGAATAAGTTAAGTTGATAATTATCAAAATATATATATATATATATATATATATATATGCTCAACAAATCTAAGTAGAATGTTATAAATGTAGGAGTAGAAGATCTTCTAGAAATGGCATTTATGGCTTACCTAAAGGAGTTCGAGACTATTTGGAAATATGAACATAAATTTGGAAAGAAGCAAGGAAGAGTGATCGAAGGAGTATCAAAACAAGGATCGCAAGTGATAAACAAATTACTGAAAGAAGGCGTCTATAGAGGCCTTGATTTTCCAGTACTAGCAAGAGAATGGCTTGCGAGAGTTGACCACATATTTGGTGTTATGGAATGGCCTAGTCACATCAGATTAGAAGTGGTGCTATGTCTTTTACGTATGCAAGCAAAAGAATGGTGGATTATGACATACGCAGAACTGTTTCGTAAAGCACAAGAGGAACATCGTGAAGTGATTTATGAAGACTTTCGTAGAGCATTTTTCATTAAATATATAGGATGGGAATAGTTTTATAAGTCTATGATGATGTATTTTGTTATTTCAATAAAAGTTTAAATAAACGAGAAAAGCAGTAGTTATATTATGTCTTGTTATAATAAAGAACTCAAGATAGTTGTTTTGATTTCAGGAAAATGAATCCTACTACTTCTCCCAACAATACTCCACTCAATCCTCAACCATCCGCAAGCAATGCTCCAAATAATACCATGGCCGCTTCCAATACTGTTGATGAAATAACTTCTTTAAGAAATATGGTTACTGTAATGCTAGAGAATCAAAATCAGCAGGCTCTAGCTATTCAAAAGTTAGTATCTATAATACTTGTTACTAATGCCAGCACCTCTTCAGCATCCCCCGCTCCTCAAGTTTCCAATATCTATCGGCAGTCTGCAGATGGGATACTTCACAGTTTCCTAAGATTAAGACCGCCAACCTTTGAAGGATCTGAATCCCCAATGGATACCTTAGCATGGCTGAAAACTATAGAGAAAAATATCACTAGTCTTGGTTGTTCAAGCAACCAATCTGTAAGACTAGCCACTCATCTTCTGCAAGGAGAGGCAGAACATTGGTGGGAACAAGAAAGGAACACACGATTTGAAGAGTTCGAGTTAGACGAAATAGAATGGAGCTGGTTTGTCCAAGCCTTCAAGGAATCATTTATTCCACCCTCCACCAAGAACATCATTGGTGAGTCTTTATTAAGGTTAACCCAAGGAAGTCGAACAGTAGCAGAATACACTTCAGAATTTCGAAAGCTCATCCGATTTTCACCTCATTTGGTTCCAACTGAAGAAGATAGATGTTTCAGATACGAGAATGGACTCAGAGAGTCTATCAAAGATCATGTAATTCCTTTACAACATACCAAATTCGAGAAGCTAGTTGAGACAGCTCGGGTAGTAGAGCATCATCAAAATACTAAAGACATGAAGAGAAAGGCTTTCAATATGAATAAATACCCTCAGAACTTCAAGCAACAACGAACAAACCAAGGAAGAGTATATCAAATGGAAACCACTGAAACATCAAGTCAAACTGCCACATGTAATAGGCCACATCCTTATGGGAAATGTTATCATTTTGGCCGAGTATGTTTTACGTGTGGAAAACAAGGTCACGCATATAAAGATTGTCGATCAAATAAAACAATTGATGGAGTAACTATTGATCGGAATCGTACAAATAAAGTATTCCGTGCCACTCCTATCAATTTCAGAGAACCTCAGAAAACTCTTATGCCACCTCCTGCTCAAGAGCAAACCCTTGCAAAAGTTCAATATGCTGCAAATCCTTCAAACCCAAATCAATCAAGAGCTCAAACATTTGACAGCAGACCTGCTGGAAAGGCAAGAGTATACAATCTCACTCCAATGGAAGCAGCAGAAGACAATAATGTAGTCTCAGGTACAAATCGCAAACTTTTACTTTTCTTACTGAATTAGAATTTCCTAAAGTCTATACTTTTATTATTAGGCACCTTATACTTTAAAGATGAGCCCTGCAGTATATTATTTGATACTGGGGCTAGTCATTCATTTATCTCTGAAAATTTTGCCAAGAAATTAGGATTATCATATTACAAACTTGCGAAGATCTTGAGTGTTGGACTTCCATCTGGAGCCCAACTTAGTGCGAACAAATTTTGCGACATTCAAATACCAATTAATAACCATACCTTCCAAGCCAAGCTAGTTGTGCTACCCATAGTGAATTTTGATATCATACTAGGCATGAATTGGCTCAGTATGCATAGCGCTACTATCAATTGTCAAAAGAAGAAAGTTGTGTTGCAAACTCCAGGAGCTTCAACAACGTTTATTGGGAAGATCAGCACTAGTAGCTCCTTGATCAATGCAATTCAAGCAGAGAAAATGGTGTGCAAAGGTTATAGTTGTATTTTGATGGTGATGATGGGTAGTAGCAAAGAAGTAACCCCAATCTCTAAAATAAAAGTTATTAGAGATTTCGAAGATGTTTTTCCTGAAGATCTGCCTGGTTTACCTCCAACCAGAGAAGTAGAATTTGAAATAAATATAGTGCCAGGAACTCAACCTCTATCAAAAGCACCATATAGAATGGCTCCAAAAGAATTGCAAGAGTTAAATGAGCAATTACAAGAACTATTAAATAAGGGGTTTATTAAACCAAGTATGTCCCCATGGGGAGCCCCGGTGCTATTTGTTAAGAAGAAAGATGGGTCTATGAGAATGTGCATAGACTACAGAGAGCTGAATAAAGTCACAATTAAAAATAGATACCCACTTCCCCGTATTGATGATCTGTTCGATCAACTTGCCGGTGCTGTAGTGTTCTCTAAGATTGATTTAAGGTCAGGGTATCATCAAGTGAAGGTAAAGGACTCAGATGTAGAAAAGACAGCATTCAGAACACGATATGGGCATTTTGAGTTCCTTGTAATGTCATTTGGCCTCACAAATGCCCCATCTCTATTTATGGACTTAATGCAGAGAGTTCTGAAGCCTTATCTAGATAAATTTGTTATAGTATTCATTGATGATATCTTAATTTACTCCAAGACAGTAAAAGATCATGAAGAACACTTGAGATTGGTTCTGGAGAAGCTTAGAGAGCATGAGTTATATGCTAAATTCTCTAAGTGTGAATTTTGGCTGGATTCTGTATCATTTCTTGGACATGTAGTTGATGCTCGAGGAATCCAAGTAGATCAGAGTAAGATCAGTGCTATTCAGGATTGGGTTCAGCCCAAGACAGTTACTGAAATTCGTAGTTTTCTGGGTTTAGCCGGATACTACAGAAGGTTTGTTAAAGGCTTCTCTCAGCTTGCCGCACCTCTTACAAAACTAACTCAGAAGGCAGTTCCATTTGTTTGGACAGAAGAATGTGAAACTGCATTTCAGTTTATAAAGGATGCGTTAACTTCTGCTCCAGTTTTAGTTCTTCCAAAAGAAGGAGTGAACTATCAGGTATATACAGATGCATCTGGAATTGGGTTAGGATGCGTATTAATGCAAGAAGGCAAGGTTATAGCATACGCATCTCGCCAGCTTAAAACCCATGAGAGAAACTATGCTGTACATGATTTAGAATTGGCAGCATTAGTTTTTGCATTAAAAATCTGGCGCCATTATTTGTACGGAGTTCAATGCTCTATATTCACAGACCACCAAAGTCTGAAGTACATCTTTACTTAGAGAGAATTAAACTGTAGGCAAAGAAGATGGCTGGAATTAATAAGTGATTATGATTTAGATATCCAGTACCATCCAGGCAAAGCTAATGTGGTAGCTGATGCGTTAAGCCGTCACATTGTCCTTAACAGCTTAATTTCAGAAAGTCCATTGGCAAATGAGTTTCATAAAATGGAAATTTCTCTTGCTAAGGGAAATTCAGTCAGTACCATAATATCCATGAATAATATAGAACCCACTTTTCATAGAGATGTTTCAATTTCTCAAAGTAAGGATGACGAATATTTAAACCTTAAAGTGGCAATAAAAAGTGGTCGTCGTCCATAATTGAATTTTAAGAAAGGTGTTATTTATATGAATAATCGTCTCTGGATTCCTAAATCCATGCAAAAAGAGATCCTAATTGAAAGTCACAATTCAGGATATCAAATTCATCCAGGAAATTCTAAGATGTACCAAGACCTAAAACAATCATTCTGGTGGCCAGGAATGAAGAAAAGTATTGCAGAATATGTTGCAAAATGCCACGCTTGTTGCTTAATAAAAGCAGAGCATCAAAAGCCTGGTGGCTTATTGCACCCACTAGAAATCCCAGAATGGAAATGGACTGATATATCCATGGATTTTGTTATGGGTTTGCCTCGATCAAGATCTGGAGCTGATTCAATATGGGTTATAGTGGATCGTCTTACAAAATCTGCCCATTTTATTCCAATCTGTCAAACTGACTCAGTGGAGAAATTAGCCAAATTGTACATTAAGGAAATAGTCAGATTGCACGGAATTCCTAAAACAATCGTATCTGATAGAGACAGTCGCTTTACTTCTAAATTTTGGCAGGCTGTCCATCAAGATTTAAGCACAACTTTGGCCATGAGTATAGAATTCCATCCTCAAACAGATGGCCAAACAGAGCGAGTAAATCAAGTCTTAGAAGATCTTCTGCATTTATGTATGTTAGATTTTTCAGGATCCTGGGAAGAGCACATTCCTTTAGTGGAATTTGCATATAACAACAGTTTTCAATCAAGTATTAAGATGGCACCATACGAAGCCTTATATGGGAGAAAATGTTCATCCCCACTAGCATGGTCTGAGTCAGGAGATACTCAATTATTTGGATCTGAACTAGTAGAAGAAACAAATAAGAAGGTTAAACTTATTCAACAAAGAATTAGAACTGCTCAAGACAGGCAAAGCAAATATCATGATAATCGTCATCGTCCTCTAGAATTCAGCGAAGGAGATTTTGTGTACTTAAAAGTGAGCCCGATGAAAGGAATCTATCATTTTGGAGTTTCAGGAAAACTCAGTCCAAGGTACATTGGACCCTTTAAAATTTTACAGAAGATTGGTTCAGCAGCTTATAAATTAGAACTTCCAGAAGACTTAGCTGCTGTTCATAATGTATTCCACGTCTCATCTCTAAGGAAGTGTCTCCAAGGTCCTTCTCATCTTATTGAACATCCTGCGATTGAAATTCAACCTGATCTTTCTTACATTGAAGAACCAATAAAAATCCTAGATCATGATCTGAAGAAATTAAGAAATCGATCCATTCCAATGATAAAGATTCAGTGGAAGAATCGGTCTTGTAATGAAGCCACCTGGGAGAAAGAGGTGGATATGCATCAAAAGTACCCAAACCTTTTTAATCAAGGTAATTCTTCAACTCTATCTTATTTCAATTTGTTTCTTATTACCTGCTTAAATTCTTTTTCTCACTTGAGTGATGTCGAGGACGACATCATTTTTAAGTGGGGGAGTTTGTAACAACCCAGGTTGTTACTTTGCTCAATTAAGACTAATCTAAGTCTTAATTAAGGTTCTAAGTCACTAATTAAGTAATTTAGAACTCGCCTCTGAAACCTAGGTCAAACCAGAAGTCAACAAAGTTAAATCAAAAATTCTAGAAAATCCCAAAACCTGGAAATTTGACTTTTTATCTAGACCTCAGATTGAAAATCTGACTTCGCCATTGCATTCAGAACACCCAAATTAGCTAGGGGTGAAATTTTGGAGGCATTTGGAAGTCGTTGATTTTTCGTCGAATATTTTAATATTATTTATTTACCCCGAAAATTCAAGTAATTAAATACTCGTCAAAACGAAAATCTGATCGCACCGTTGCGTTCCCAACCCGTCATTTAGCTAGGAGCAATTTATTGAGAATTTTTGGAAAGTTCCTAATAATTTAATTTTAATTAACTAAATATATGAAATTATAAATTAACCTAATGGCCACCGTCAACTCCTTATCGCGCCGTTCCTATCCAATTGACGTCGTTAGGACGGACGTTAGTTTATTCTGTACCGTTCGATTTTATCAACTGATCCATCAAGCGGCCAGTAGTTTATCTCCTTCGTCGGCCCTTCCTGCGCATTGCGCCTGTCCACCGATCGCCACACAAACGGCTCTCCCCTACACACGGCATGCTAAAGGATATCCCACGCATCCTCCACCGCCTTAGGCTATCCCTGCACTCCCTTATTAACCAAGATTAAATCAACTAGCATAGTGGAGAACATTCGAACCCTAACCAAAAAGCCCAGTCTGGATTAGCGAAGCACCCTCTGCCGTTTTGCTCAAGGTACTCCTCACCTCCCCTCGGCGACTTCAAAGTACCATATCAATGTTGAGGAAATCAATTTTTTTTTTGAAATCGAATGAACCTGATTTTAAATATTTCTGCTATGATTTTAGATTGTTAATGTATATTGAATGCAGTTGTTAATTGATCCAGATTTCTTATGCATTGATAGATTAATCCATGATTTCCATTCGATATTCTGGATCTAGCAATTCGATTTCAGTTTCTTGCTGAGCGTCTCATGGAACCCTAGCGATTAGGGTTTTGGCTTGCATTCGTCGGGGACTGCTACAGTAGCGGGCGGGTCGAGAGTCCGACCCACGTGTCTTCGATCCTGGCCCGCAAATTAGGAAATGACTGTACACGCCTCAGCCGTTTGAATGCGAATAATGTTATGCTTTAGGATATATTAATTAACATAGTTTAATATAAATTAAACTTTAGACTTTAAAGACTCATAAAAATAAAAATGTTTATCCAATCATAACCAAATAAAATATCAAATAAAACATAAAAATAAAAACAACAGTAATAATAATATGAGTTCGAAATTATTTTGGCATATCAATCATAATATATGTACCTTTATATCAATTTAAATTATAAAATTCTTTGAGTATGAATCAGGTGCTATGTAAATTTTAATGGAAACTTTAGTTTCATTAAATTATGGTGCAAGTATTCATTAGGATTAGTGTAATAAGATTTTCACATTGAATAAATGATGTATATATATATATATAGTTCATGAGCCCTCTAAATTAAATAATAATTAAATTGAGCTTAATTTGAGTGGAATCTTAGAAATTGAATATGGTCTTGTAAAATTAATCAATATACTATGATTTAAAGTATTAATTATGAACTGACCATTTTCTTAATAGGAATTTAATTAGATTAAATGTAATACCCTAAAAACTATGATTAATAATTTAATCTGATCAATTTATCAATTCTAGTTTATTCCTAGCAATATTACATATTAATTAAAAAGGTCATTAGGAATGCCTTAGTCTTAATGACCCTATCGATTAGGGTTATGTATTAGCTCAACCACATTTAGGACCTAACCCTAATTAACCTAATTTAACCCTAGAACTTTAATTGACCATAAATTGGTCAATTGAGCTCCAAATTGGATAATCCAAATATCAATTTAGATCAGAAGAATCTAATTAACAGTAATCTATAAAAATATTTTAGATCCAATGGTTAGATTTGCTAATCACCCTTAATTGCTCTAAATCTTAATTAGTGAATAATAGCAAATCTAATAAATCAAATTGAGAGTTTTAAACTTCAGAGGGCTCATAGATCCATTTAGAATCAATCCATAAGGTTGGATTAGTTTTGAAGTGATTAATTTTGTTAATCACTCACTAATCACCCTAAACCCTAATTAGGTCTTAACTTAGTCAAATTAGGTCCAAATTGAGCCTACCACATGTCATTATGAACAGTGGGTTACTTGTAATTTATAGCCACTGATTTTGCTTAATTTGGATTCTAATTGGCAAAGTTAGAATTTTTGACCTATAATTAAGGATCCCTTAATTAACCATAAAACCCTAGATCTAGTATTGGCCATAACTTGGCCAATACTTATCAGAATTTAGCAAATTTAGGTTCTATGGAGAGCTTAGGCAGTAAAGAGCAATAATCTAAAAGAAAATTTAGCTTTCACTTAGCCAAATTTCTAAATTTGCCCTTATGAGTCAAATTCACTAATTTGATCTCATATGGCTTAATAATCACCCAAAATTAACTTAGTTACTGTCTAATCTTATATTAGACAGTAAGAAACACTTTCCAAAAGAAAATTTCAGAATTTAAGCCCTAGATCAAAATTTGATCTTTTGAACCCTTAAGTAGGGGCAAAATGGTCTTTTTGCCCAAATTTAGGGTTTAGCCTTTAAAAGCCCTAATTTCAGTTTCTAATCACTAAAATCAGTAAATAGAATGACTTAGAATTGAAATTAATCAAATTCAAGTCTAAATTAGGTTTTGATTAAAATCTCAAAATTTGCTCCTTAAGAAAATTCATAAGTCATAAGTGATAGTTTATCTTTCTTTAATCATTCTTAGACCCATCCTTAGGTCTTATAACATTAGTTAGGATGTGTGTCTTGAGAAATACTCTTAGTAATTAAGAGCTTTATTTCCTAAGATTAGGAATAGATCTTAAGTTAGAATTCATCTATTGAGTAAATTGGGTTACTCAATTAGGTGAAACCTTGAGTTTTCTAGTTTATAGATTTTTCTTAGTTTATTAAATGATTATTTAATCTTTAAACTTTAGAATTAAGAATAGAGATCTATCCTAATGAAATTTGATTTATCATTAGGATTTGCCTTAACCTAATCTGTGAGATTTGGGTTCTAAACCTTAGACCCTTAGTTATACCTTTAGATTAAGTGATTAGACCCCATCATCTGGAGTCTAATTCTTAATCTTTTCATCTTGATTTGGCTAATCAAGATGAGGTTGGGATGAATTAAATTACAAAATTAGGTCGCTGATTTATTCATTTTAACTAAATAGTCGTCTTTTGATTAAGTTATAATTAGGACTTGGCCAGTCCTAATTATCTTCAACAAGTAGGATTCGTGATTCTAAGTTACAGAATGTGTAAGAGTTGTTGATTCTGAAACTTATGTAACTTAGAGTAAATAGAACGAATAAAGTAGACAACAAAGAATATCACCTGTGTTTTAGATAGAGTTTTCTTGCACTTTGATTTTGATGCTTCGCACTCCTTGATTTTGAGCCTTATACCTTGAACATATATTATGTACTTAAGATATTTGATGAATATCTTATGTCAATTTTGAGCATTCATAAAAAGCATTGTATTCATTTCACAAGTGGTTTGTAAGGTGTAGCTTGATTAGTGTACCTCTTCGATCAACCCGTTCGGGGTCGGCAACCTTTCGAGGGTTTAATGTCCGACAGTCTATTGGCCATGCCTAGTCCGAGTGATAGGATGGATAGACTCTTGCCCTACTGACTACAGAGTCAGGATTCTGATATGGATATACTAATTCAAGTACACTTACATTCAGTTCTGTCTTAGCTCATCAGGCTAAGAGTTTCAGTGATGTTCAGTTCAGAGTTTCTTAGCTCATCAGGCTAAGAATTGCTGAGTTTGTATTCAGTTTAGATGATTTGTACAGTTGCTATAGATTCAGTTTACAGTTACTGTTTTACTAGTATATTCTGCATTTCAGCACTATTTTACTTACAGCTTCCTTGCACGTATTTTATATATATATAGGATGCTAGATTTACTTACTGTTTTCATATGCTTACTTAGGATGTTAGTGTACTCAGTTTTATACTATTTGAACTTTGTATGTCACTTGGCATAATCAGTTTGATCATATGCATATTTAGGTTGTATTTTCTTACAGTTTTACTCTTCTTTTACTTACCTGTTTTATGTTGCAGTTGCTTGGAGGAGGTATGTTTTACTTCCTTTTTGTTTAGTTATAAACCATGGTTTATAACTTATTACAGCTCTTTTGTACGCTATTCTGCACCTATTTTTGCTCAGTTCTGTTTTTATGGTGATATTCAGTTAATTTAAACAAACTCTTACCCTAAAATGTACTTAGACTTATTGTCTAACCAGCTTTTCTTTTGTTGGCTGGGGCCCTACCATTATGAAACTGATAATGGTAGGTTCTGAGTTTGTTGGTTTAGCAGATCCAGTGAAGAGTTTGCCATTGGAGGAGGAGTCCGTTCCTGAAGATCTGTAGCTTAGTTTTCTTTTTTTTCAGAGAGGTTGAGAGTTTTCTTTCAGTTCTTTTAATCTCATTAAATGTTGTAATAATACAGGATTATATTTCTTTTTCAGTACTTTACTTATTCTGTAATGTTGTATTTATACTGTATTGGATGGATGTTATGTTTGATGCTTCCGCACTCTGAGTTCATGTATGATCATTTAGTGATAGTAGTTCTGGATTGAATGGCAAAGTCCTTATTTAAATTAGATTAGAATGTATGTCTAATCCAATCTTAAGTGGGGACCTTGTCATTTGGTGACCCCTCCACCGTAATCATGTTAACTTAAGGGTTAACAGGACCACGGCGGGGCAGGGCCGCCACAGCTACAGTGCGCCACAAGCGCTTCATTCCAGAGAGCAAGGTGCTACAGCACATCGTAGCACGCTACAGACAGAAACCCTGGCACTCTAGCATGCCGCAACGTGTTTCCAACAGAGACTTAGGTGCTCTAGCGCGCCGTATCGTGCTTCAGACAGAAAGTGTGGCGCTACAGTGTGCCATAGTGCCCATCAAAAATAGACTTAGGTGCTACAGTACATCGTAGTGCTCTTCAGACACTAACCCTAGCGCTATAGCACACCATAGCGCGCTTCAGACAAAAAGCGAGGCGCTACTGCACGCCGTAGCGCCAATCAAATAGAGACTTAGGCGCTATAGCGCATTTCACTGGAGATACAACGCATCATACTGCGTTCCCAATAGAGGCATAGGCGCTACATCGCGTCGTAGCACGCTTTAGACAGAAAGTGTGGCACTACAGTGTGCCATAGCGCCCGACTAATAGAAGGCTTGGTGCTCCAGCGGGCCACAGCGCCTAATCAGACAGAAAGCTTGGCCCTACAACGCACCATAACACCCGACTAACAAAGGACTTGGCGCTTCAATGCGCCATAGTGCCCGCCACATTTTTTGAAATTTCCTCTCTTTCTAGTCTGCATTGAAAAGGAAAATGGACTTAATTCATTCATATACCCACAATAGATTTTAATTTATGGAATTGAAAATCCTCATTACCAATGGAATAAAGGAATAAAAGTAAATGCAAATTCAACTCTCAAGATGGATAATTAATTGGCTGTGTAAATATTGGAAGACTGTCTTGGGAATTATAAAAGAAAGGATTGTAGAGGAAGGAGGGTTTTTTAAATTTTATGTAGAGAATTTCCTAACCTAAAGTGCTGCTAAGATCTTTCAATAGGAGAGTTCCCTACCCAAGGAAGGGAAAGGCCTATAGGCCAAGAAGAGGAGAAGAACAGAGAGCAAGGAGTTAAGGAGAGCTAAGGAGGAGAGATTCACAAGAACGCGACTGCTGTTTCCTAATATTGTACCCCTTCCTTTACTCATTTTCTTTCTTTATAAAAGCCATGCAAAAGCTTAGTTTCTCTCATTTCTCTCTCTGTATTTCTAGTTTAATGGCAGCCTAAGTCCTCCTTGGGGAAAGTTGGGTATAAGCATGTAGGGTCATATAAAAGTCAAGCAATATTCTCTTCTTATCAATGAACGATTGTTCAATGTCTGAACTGTTTGCATGCTATGTGTATGAAATAATTGGAACTTATAATTCCCTGTATAAATCAATGATTAAATATATTTTATCATATAAACCTCATAGAACTCATTGATTGCATTGTTCGAAGGCTGTGCATGCTAGAGCGTTAATACTGCGAATGTATGCGACAACATTCGCTGTACGAAAATAGCCCATGCATAACCTTAGACAAGGCTTGATCAACTGAGCCATGAGAAATTGGTAACACTCTCTGAGCTTCATATCTCACTACTAATTTATACTAGGTGACTGTTGCACGTTAAGCATGAGTCAAGTGACAGGCTCATTTAGCTTCGTAGAACTTCACTTTGGCTAAATCAAGAGGTACGCATGTGAGTCGAGAACCACTGATTGAGCCAATTAGCTCACTCTAGATTTATGCGAGATCACTGATGCGCTTAGAGCTGTTGGTGATGTGACATAAACTCTTTATGATTAGTAGCTTGTTTCCTTAGATAATTCTAGAGGGAATGCATGTGAGCCATTAGTGGATTCAAGTTCATGTGAAACTCAACTCAAAACACAGATTTCATAATTTAGATGTAAGAGATGAGCTCACAAAATAAAGATCACATGAATGTCTATGTCAAAATTGACCTTTCTAGGGTTCATTTTAGAGCACCAGACAAGACTTAGTACATTCAGTTATTTAACTAAAGAAGACTAAGTCTTTTGAATAAGAATTATTAATTTAATCCAATGGATTTAACATGATGTTGAGAAGAAGAGTGATTGCATGAACCCATAAGAACTTGCATGTTAAATCCCAACTCTCTATATTTTTTAAAAGTAATTTCAAGTTAGAAACTCTGAAATTATTATTAGGACCAAATATAACACACCATCTTAACACTTAAATATCAGTAAAATTAAGTATACTCTAATAACAAAACAAAACACAGTTCCTAGTGGACGATAAATCTCGAGATCTTACCATCCCATATTACTTTAGACCACGTACACTTACGTGCAAGCATAGACTGCGTAATTCCAATTGTCAAGTTTTTAGCACTGTTGCCGGGGAACGATTTACTTGTTTTGTATTAGAGAAAACTTAAGATTAATTAGCCATATAAGATTTTTATGCATACATATTTTTAAAATTTTGTAATTATTTGTAAATTTAATTCTTTTTTGTAGTTACTATTCTTTCCACTCGTTTGACAAATTTCATGTTATTTGAGTTGTGCATGAAGATTTCTATTTAAGTTAAGCTGTGCATGCATAGGACAAACTATTCAAATCATCTCTTTGATCGTGAAGTAAAAAGAACCTTGTTAAGATCTATAACATAACTTAGAATAATTCAATACCAACAACAAATTAACAACTTAAGAGATAATCTTAGAGAGATTCATGATAAAAATAGGGGGAGAGCCCTTAAAGTTTATGCCCTACCTAGTGTAAGAGGAACACCACACACAATTGTGAAACATAATTTAGAAGCTAATAATTTTGAAAATCAAGTCATCTACCCTACTGATGGTCAAAACAACCAGTGTGGCCAGGTTGTTGAGTATTCCATCTCACTTATCTCAAATGTCTTATAAATATGTAATAATCTTAGATATAATAGCGTTACTAACGACACCATTATGTTAATACTCATTCCCTTCTCGCAGAGAGATAGAGCAAAAAATTATCTTATTTCTTTGCCTGCCGACTCTATTCGCACATGGGACGGTTTTACTAGGAAATTCATAGCTAAGTATTTCCCATAGGTGAAAACTGTTAGGTTAAGAAATAAAATCTATAACTACTCTCAGCAAGAAGGGGAGACATTATATGATAGTTAGGAACATTTCAAGGAGTGCTTAAGGCATTGCCCACATTATGGATTCCCACAATAGATGCAAGTTCAAATATTCTATAACGGTTTGAATGCACCCACATGAACCCTGATTGATGCAGATGTTGGTGGTTTTCTTAACAGCAAAACACAAGAAGAGGCTTATGACCTCTTAGAAGAGATGACTAATAATGCTTATGAATGGCTGACTGAATAGCGCACTCTAATAGGAGAGAAGTTAAAAATGTAACCAATTATGATCAAATCACTGCACTCAAACATGAAATCACCGTGTTAAACCAAAAGTTGAGTTAAATAAACATAATTTAAGAATTCAAGTTTGAGGATTTAAGGGAAAACTATTCTAACACCAAATATGAGAATGATGACCCAGCCTTTTACTGGGACATGAAAGAAGTAAATTGGATCTGAAATAACACTAAAACCTTTCCAAACACGTTGAACCAAGGCTTAGGAAATGCTAGTAGTACTCAGCTTAAAAATCATTTGGAAAGTTCTATGAGTGAATTTATAAGTTTCACAATTGATTTCATGAATAGAATTAATGCAACTTTGAATAGACACAAAGATACATTAATTAGGCAAGAAGGCACTATTAAGAGAATAGAGAAACAAATGGAAGATATCATCAACCAGCTAAAAAAGCCTATTTTGGTTGGGAGCTATAAGTGAGTTTAAGAATGAGGAAGGAAACTCTATAACCTTATGGAGTGATAGAATCACTAAACCCTTGATGAATAAGGATACTGAAACCAACTCTAACATTGGTAAAGAGGATAGAGAAAAGGAAATTAATATAAAGCAAGACAAAGAAAAAGAAATAAATTTAACTAAACCTACAGTGCATATAGAAAAAAGAAAAACTAGTCAACCTATATGATGAATCTAACAAATATAGTTAATTTAGTGTTAATTGTTATAATTTTTGATGAATTCATAATTTATATCCTAAATAAAGGAAACATCTTATTTCCTTATTTTAAATAGCCTCCTTGATCAAATTCTGCTTATTTTTCAGGTAAAATACAAGCTCAGCAATTTTTGGACAATTCTGGAATGTTTCTGCAATTATGGAAGAAAACTGCTGTAGCTTGCTGCAATGCGCCACAACTACTTGCATACAGAAGACTCTTAACAAGGACATTACTAAATTATAGAGCGTTTTCGCTACGACACGCCATAGTGCGCCCTAGCGCACTGCAGTGGGAGAGCTTGAGAAATGAAACCGCTACAACGCGCCACAGCAGGAGAGCTTGTGGAACTCAGCCGCTACAGCGCGCCACAGCAAGAGAGTTTGCGGGACTCAATCTCTATAGTGCGCTGCAGCGGGAGAGCTTGCGGAACTCAACCACTACAGTGCTCCACAGCAGAAGAGCTTGCAGAACTCAATCGCTGCAGCGTGCCATAGCGGGAGAGCTTGTGGAACTCAATCGCTATAGCGCACTGCAACGGAAGAGTTTACGAAACTCAATCGCTATATCGTGCTGCAACGGGCAAGTTTCATGAGTTAAAACTGCCACAGCGCACTGCAGCAAATGAGTTACGGGACTCGATCGCTACAGCGTGCTGCAGCGACACACTAAATTTCTGTCTGTTCAGGGCATTTATTGCGGCTGGGACAAGACCCCCAACCTGCTCCTATCTTCTAGCCATCATTTCTTCTGCAGCAGAATAGTTTTTAAAAGGGAAAAATGATTTTTTGAAGTGATGTGGAGATTAAAGAATGAAAAAGAGATCATATTACCATGCCTCAAGTGGGATAGGCACTCATTACTGCAGAATTTTGGAGCGAAGATGCAGAATTTGAAGGGCAAGGAAAAGGATTGACCCCTCTATAAATGCAACTCTTCTTCACTTAAGAAGGGTTCCCAATTTTTATCCAACAAGTTTAGTTTTTAGGGGGATACAAAGAGGAAGAAGGAGACCTCTCCAAGGGAAGTGGAAAGAACCATTGCTAAAGGAGAAAGAACCGGAGGTTGCATTAGGGAGCTAAAGGAGAGGAGAAGAGGAAGATGAAGAGAAATCTGGAGAACCCCATTAAGGGCTATCCTAGTAAACTCTAATCTTGCTTTTATTTTTCTTTTAGTGGATCATGAAAGGGTCTTCATCCTTGTATGTTTTCTTTCTTTTCTCTATTGTAATGGAAGGCTAAACTCCCTTGAGGAGGGTTGGGCTAAGCCCATTGTAAAATGTAAAGAACTCAATAAATGATGTAGAACTTCCTCAAGTATTGCTCTAAACAAAATCTATTTTTGAATGACTCATTGAAATCATCTTAAGAACAAGTTGTGTAGCAAATGAAAATCTTATGTTATGAAAATATAACTATAAATACTAATAAACAAAATGAAGGCTCATTTCTTAGTTAAGAGCGGGGTATGTGTGAAAGAGGTGCTTAGAACTAAGTGAGAAGTTCTTGAGACTTCTTGCACCATATTTTATGCTCAACCAAGGAGTCAAAATGTGTGAGCTAAGGCCCATTAATTAGAGCTCCGTTGCTCAGTATACATGTAAGGAGGGAGTGGATTCTTATAGAGCTCGTGAATGACGTGACATAGTTCACGGAGCCCAAATGAAATCACTTCCTTATCTGAACTACGCATGATGCACGAGATGCTCATTAGTGGAATCAATGCTCTTGAGATTCGCTAATATAAACTGTAAATTTTGGCAACCTAGATATAGGAAAACTAAAATGCTCTTCTTGCGATCTCATGGGAATCTTTTTGCAGAAATTGAACCCTAGTGTGTTCATCTCTCACACAAGATTTGCACTTGAAGGATTTAGAGGATAACTCTAAGAAATATAATGTGCACTTGATTAATTAGTTTAATAAAAAAGAATGAAATGTGCATGAAAAGTAATACACTTGAGGCCCCCATCATTTCACATGGAATAAGCCCAACTCTCCTCTTACTTTAATTAATTTCTTAGATTAAATATTATTGAAATTAGATATACCTTAGTAACAAAACACCCCATTCCCTGAGGACGGTAAATCTCGAAACTCACCTTCCAAATTATTACTTTAGACCATGTACACTTGCGTGCGAGCGCAAACGTGTATTTCACAGTTTGTTAATTTTCTTAGGTTTATTGTACTTTGATGTGTGTTTATGCGATATTTTTTCTGGACAAAAGAGCAGAATTTAATGTTAAAGCAAAATTTGGAACAAGAAATGCGTTATGGATGCCTTAACATGCCCCTAGCAAGCTATGACGGACCCAACACGAGAAAATGGTGCTATAGCATGCCGCAACGTGCCATAGTATTTCAATTGCAGAGAACAAGGTGCTACAGTATGCCATAGAGCCCTTCAAATAGTAGGCTCAGCACTATAGCACGCTCAAATAGAAAGTCAAGTGCTACAGCGCACTGCAACACATTCCAAATATAGACTAAGGCGCTATAGTGTGTCGTAGTACGCACTCAAATAGAAAGCATGGCGCTATAGCGCACTGCAGCGCATTTCCAAAAAAGAGCAAAACGCTATAACGCACTGTAGCACGGTCTAGACAGAAAGTATGGCGCTATAGCACGCCATAGCTCCCAATCAATAGAAATCTTAGTGCTACAGTGTGCTGCAGCGCATGACTAATAGAGAGCCTGGTGCTACAACGTGTTGTAGTGCCCACCTATATTTCGGGATACTTTGCTTTTCTTAAATCATCATTGGGAAGAGAAATTGACTTAAATTCTTACCTTTCCCACAATAGGAATTGAATGGCAAATTAACTAAAACCTCCATTTCCAAGGGAATAAAAGCATAAAACATAAATGAAGTCCAATTTTCAAAGTATGAAATAAGATGGCTATGAAAATGCTAAGAGAGTTTCATCAATGGCTATAAAATTAAGATTTGAGAGTGAAGAAGGGTTTCTATTTCTTAGTTATAAGCTCTTGAACATAATAGCTATTATAAGAATAATTAGAGGAGTGTCTCCTTTCCTAAGGAAGAGGAAAGCTACAGCCAAGGACGAGGGAGAAGCACAATGCGCAAGGAATAAGAGGAGATCTAAGAAAGAGAGATCCAGGAGAATGCGATAATTGTTCCCTAAGTATTGTACTATTTCTTTACTCCCATGATTTGTTATAAGAGCCATGCAAGGATGTGGGTGCCCCTCCTCCAGGTCCACAATCATTAGACTAAGGGCAGTGTGCCTCTCTGGCAAATCCCTCACTTATCATTGGATTAGGTTAAATCCACAATCCACACAATAAGGGAAGGATGAGCTCAGAATGCATACATAAGATCAGTTAGTAAATGGAGTACAAGTACAGAGTGCAGAAGTAAATAAAGTAAACAATACATCCAATCTACCATAAATCAAATGGAAGATAAAATGAAATACCTCAAAAATAATAGTATAGTAAAGAAAACATAGTCACAAATACTTGTATTATTATAACATTACTTAAAATTTTAAATGAAATAAGACAAATATCACTCATCCTCATAAATAAAAATAAAGTTTCTAAATATCTTCAGCTCCACCCTGCCACTCCTCTTTAAGATAAGGCTCCCCCTTAGGCACCAAATTTCCAAATTGATCAGATTCTGATATTATCGATTTCACAATACTAGGGTCCCAACCAAGAAAGAAAAAAAATCTTATTAGACAAATTATCTAAGTATATTTTAGGCTGATTAATTTTCATACATTTATTAATAGCACAATTTTTCTAAACCTTAAGCAAAAAAAATTAAAATAGGAGCAACAAGCATACAATGTAAAGAGGAAAAGCTATAAATAACAGTATTTATAACTTAAGCAACAGTGAGGCAAAAGATATACCTCAAAAGAACTAAAATCAGACTGGGCATACATATGTAATTACAATAAAAAAAAATACTGAAAGAAAATCTAACCCTAAACATGCCAATAATCATATGACTTATGCAAATTTAAAGTAACAAATCCAACAGTGATATGTATAGTAAGCAACAAAAGATCTAGCATCCTATATATATAAGCAAGTAAGTGAAGTAGCGGACTGATATAAAATGTAACTGTAAAGCATAACTGAAATCGGAAATCAATAAAAGTAAGAGAGTGTATAATGACTTCCATACAGATGAGGGCTAATCTAGCCTGCTGATATCAAAAGGATTCTTAGCATCAACAAGGAGGCTAAGGAAATAAAATTTCTTAGCATCAATAAGGAGGCTAGGGCTACAAGGATCTTAACATCAATAAGGAGGCTAAGGCACAAAATTTCCTAGCATCAACAAGGAGGTTAGGGCTATATAATTGAACTGAGAGGCAATATACACACCTACAATTCAAATTATAGTTATTTACTTTACTTCTGTGGACACTTTTAGAAGTAGCTGAGGAGTCAAGTATGTTTGCAAGACTATTCGAGTTCCAACTTAACACTACACTCCTCAATGAATAATGTTAAGTAATAATCATCTCACCTTCCCCCTGCCCATTAGGGTACTATGCGCAAAAATCAACTAATAACTGAACCCAATACAAAGTTATCCTATCTTTTTTATGTTTTCATTTCATGTAACAAATTATTTTGTATGATATGTCCACGGAATAAGGCACAAAGTTCAATGAATGTGAAAGAACAAAAGTTCAATAGTAAGCAAGAGACTCTACTGCATATGGTGATATTATTTGATATCTAATTAATAATTTTACTTATTCTAAGTTATACAACTTAGAAGCATGACCTTATAAGTTGAAAACAATCAGAACTGATCAGGTTCTAATTTAATTTAATTAGAAATGACTATAAGTTAAGTAATAAATCATGACGTCCTAATTGATGAATTTAAACATTCTAATCTAAGATCTGATCAAGATCTACCAAATTAGAGATTATGGATTAATCACCACAAATTATAGTTAATCACATAATCCAAAGGTAAAGTTTAATGATCTAGGGTTCTTAATCTAAATGTGAACTAATGATTAAGACAAATCCTATTAAGCAAAAAGCAAGCTTAATAGGATGATTCTTCTATTCTTAATTTAAGATTGAAAGATAAAATAATTAGAATGAATTTATAAAAATCTAGAAACTATAAAACCAAGGTTTCATTCATTGAATAACCCACTTTATTCAATGGATAAAATCTAACCTAGGATCTATTCCTAATCTTAGGAAAATGGGTCCTAATGTGAGGTGTAGATTCTTAGTGCAACTCTTAATGAGATAACTTAGGAGATTTTGGAGTTGATTGAATTTATTTTTATTTAACTTCATTTGCTATTTTTATTCATTTGGGGGACTTAAAGATGGATTTTAGCTAAGGGACACTCACCTTGGGGATTTTCAAGCCTTAATTTCAGATTTTTGTCAAATTATTCAAATTATGAGATTTATAACTTAATTTGATTCTAAATCAGTTTTATTATTGAGTTTAATGATCTAAATGATATTTTAGAGTTTAAGGGCACTTAACCTAAATTTTAGGCAAAATGATCATTTTGCCCCTACTTAAGGGTCTAAAATGCTACTTTTTAATTTAGGGTTCCAAATTATATTTTCTTGATGCCTACTGACTTCTTACTATCTAACATGAAGATAGACAATAAGTTCACTAAATTTGGACAAAGATTAAGTCTTATAAGTCCAATTTTAGGATTTTGACCTAAGGGGACAGTTTTGGTAATTTTACTTAGTAAAGTCTAAAAATTTAGTTAGTTTGTTATTATTTACTGTCCAAGGATTCCTTAGAATCCAAGAACACTGAGTTCTAATGTCTAATGATCAAGTTATGGTCTTTTCAATATTAGGGTTTTATTTTTATGAAAGGGGTCAAAAGCTAATTTTTCCATTTTTAAACATCACATACAATTTTATACAATGCTTAATTTTACTAAATCCAGGTTTGATTTTGATATATTTCGGTCCCATTAGGGTCCTAGGGTCATTAAAATGTGAAAAATGTAAAGTTTTGGACATTCTAGATATTTCTGGGCACTTTCGAGTAATTCTGTGCGCCACTGTGCGCTGTAGCGCCTCCTGGCCGAAAGCCAGGCGCTATGGTGCGCTGTGCCACCTGCTTTTCTGAAATACAGGTGCTACAATGCGTCGTAGCGCCACAACGCATCGTAGCACTTTTGGGCGCTGCTGCTATGGTGCGTTGTAGAAGATTTTGGCGCTGTGGTGCGCGGCAGCGCTTTTAGGCGCTACTGCGCACTATGGTGCTAGAACTTTCCGAGATCTGGGTGCTGTGGCGCGCTGCAGTGCTTTCAGGCGCTGCGGCAGATTCAATGCAGTGGTGCATTTAATTTAATTTCATCAACTTTATAAGCCGCTGTGGTGCACAACGGCGCACTACGATGGATTCAACTAAAGACTCGGGCGCTACGACGGTGATTTCACTTGTGTGAAAACTGTAACGGGTCTCCTTTCGCACTTAAATACTCCCAATTTTGGATACCTCATATGCGGTGCCATATACTGATGGAAAGGTATTTTTGATACCTTTCCATTGATACCAAAATTGACACAAAAGAATTATTTTAACTTTGCAAACAACGAAGCTAAATGTTAGGGTATGTAGAAAGAAGGAAAAATAGAGCTAATTTTTCTTCCCTAAATTTTTCTATCTCAATGTGCTCTAATGGATTCCATATCCCAATCACAGATTTCTAAGGATACAAAATAAGCATAAGAGCAAATGAAGTAGCCATTGAATCCATTCAATGGGGAAAAGGGAGGTACCTTAGCTTACGAAGAGAGATTTCTCTAGGAATCCTTCAGACTTGAGGGCTTGAGAGCTTTCCTTCAGCAAGCACAATAATGGAGAAAAAAGGAGAAACTTGGGAGGAGGAGAAGAGGTCAGCTGACCATATAGAGGAAGAGGAGGGGCTGAGCTCCATTTTAAAGATGGAGGAGAGGAGGTGGTAGGCACGGCCTATAGGATGAACTTTCCCATCAGCATGGTGGAAAGAAATGGAGGGGGCTCTGCCTCTTGGGTGCGTAGGGCTTGGGAGGCACAGAATGGAGGGGGAGGTGGGTCCCAGCCAGAGGAAAGGTGAAAGGAAATAAATAAAAATGGATTTTATTAATTTTAACTTAATTTATTTAAATTAATTAATACTTTAAAAAAAATTAGATTTTATAACGTTCTCCGAAAAATCCAAAAATTTACTCCTAGCTAATTCGAGGGTGAGGAAAGCAACGATGAAGTCGGATTTCATTTCCGACAAGTATTTAATTTTCCTATTTTCTGGGTATTTAATTACATTAAAATATTCGCAAAAATCCGACGACTTCCAAACATATCCAAAACATCATCCCGAGCTAATTTGGATTATTCAAATCATTATTAATAGTTGTTATATTAATGTAAAATATGAATTGGAAATATTTAGAACTTCTATAATTGATTTTCTTCATATGTAGAATAATTGTATGAATGCTTTGAATAGAATAACTTGCATACAATTATCTAAGTTAAATTTATTCTTACTATTGTTGACAATTTTCACAACTTATGCAATGTAATTATAGTGAATTTAGCATGAATAATTGCATAACATATGCTGAGTTTAATGCTTCTATTTTAAATATACTTCATATGGAATTTAGAAGATTTAATTTAAATATATTGTCATATTCCATGGCATTAGAATGTAAAGTTACATGTAATTTGTTTATGATGGAACTTAATTAGAACTAATATCATATACTTTAAATTAAATTAATGATAGTTCTTTAATGAACTGTTCTTTCATTTTATCTTCTAGCAAATTGAGAAACTATGTAATTATCTCATGTCTTATTTCATTTGGAGAATGCTGTAATTATGATTTTAGAATGTAATTTCAAATAATTTTGCCATGTTAGATTTCAATTGGAATGAATGCTCTATGTATTGAATTAGCTTAATGTTAGTTTTTTAATATTGGTCTTTCCATTTAATCTTCTAATGAGTAGAAGACTTGCATGTTAGCATTCTATTTGTTCATTTTAAGTGAGTATAATAGAGTTCATGTTAAAACTATTAGAATTGGAATTAGATTCTTTTGTCTCTAGATATTTCTACTTCTCCTTTAAGTGCATGTTAGATTAACTTGAGAATGTTGCAACTTCTTTTGTGTTATACTTAACTTAATACATTCAAATTGTAAGTTATAGTTTTTTAAGAGAACTCATGAATAGACTAGTGTCCAATTAATCACTTAGATGATTAACATAAATTTCCATTAGTCTTTAACCTTCCAATCTAGTTCTTAAGTGATTAAACTAGAGAACAATAGTTTCCTTTCATGCTTTAATAAGCTATTAGATTTTCATTAGCCTACAACTAAATATGAATTAGTACTTGTAGGAAATAATCTATTTCTTTCCTTATATTTAAATACTCAACATCAATTAATCTTAGATGAGTTAATGATTAAATTGATTTGATACCTTCTAGTTTATAAGCTAACTGGGTGAAACTAATAGATTTACCTTTAGCTTATAATTCCTTTAGCTTAGTAAATTATAAATCTTACTCTCCCTTACTAGTTTCCTTAAACTTTAATCATTAATCTACTTGATTTGATTAGTTTAGGACTAGTGTAGGTTGAACTTCAATTACTTGAAAATAATATTTTCCAAACTTATTTTACCTATCATATTATTTACAATTGACTTAAAGATCAATATCTATAAGTTAATTGGGAGTTCAATTAACTCTAATCATTAAGTAGATCATTAAAAAATAGATAATAAAGGGATATCACATAGTTTACAATTATTGAATTTCCTTAATTACTTGCATGGCTTTGAGTCTTTTTCCTTGAACATTCATACAAGAATTTTTGTGCATAAATAAAAGTTTCATAAAACTTTAAGGGTATGCCTTATGGCAAATAGGGCAGGGATGGAAGTGCTTATTAAAGGACTTTACATTTTAGAGATCGTGAATTTGAATGTTCATAACCCCACTGAACTAGTTAGGTAGACATGCTTAACTCCTAGTCCCATTCTGCAGTATCTGCCCACAAAATGAGATAGTTTCTTAGCACAACTTCAATTAAAACATAAGAGTTCTTTTACAATCTTATTGATTGTAAGATCTCTTCATATCTATTTAATTATGATTACTCTCCATAGTCCTAGGCTATATATGTCTTTGACCAAGGGTCTAAAATACTTCCTTCACTTTCTAAGATTTGCACTTTCTATTTTTAGTATTATATTTTGCTTACTTATAGTTCAATTAGGATGCAGTGTATGTTGCTTAATTTCATTTAAATGCTTCATTGCATTTCTTTTTCTTATTTAGCATAAATTCCATTGAACATTTATTTACTTTCATTTCATTTAATTTAAATGCACCTAGTATATTCTAACCTTTTAGGATGCTTTTCCCTTATTATTTTTGGATGCAGGCTAGATGATAATATATGTGAGTATTCTTACTCAACATCTTTCATACTATTTTGTTTTTACAATTATATTTATTCCTTTCCCTTACTTGAATGCTTTTATAGCTCTGCTGCTTAGTTTAAATTATAAATTATGCTTGTGATATCCCATTAACATAAACAGTAGCCAATCTTAAAATGTGCTTAGACTATTTAGTCTAAATACACTTTTCTTTTATTAGCTTTGCCATATCATATTTAAATACCAAAAAATGATAGATCAAGAGCTTTTTTATTTAGGTAATGCAAGAGCTAGTACTTGAAGAGCTTAAAAGAAATTGCTTTTGCTTTTTTCTATTTATTGCTTGCATTTTATTAAAGTGAGAGAGTGATTATATTTACTTTATTTTTACTCTTTTATTATAAAAATGGCTTGTAATAATTAAACTTTAACTGCTTGAGTTATTTTTTTACCTACATATGTATTTGTGTTATGATTACTTATTTTGTAATTGCTTGGGTTGAATGAGTGGATGATATTAATTACTTGTATTATTTACACTTGCAATGTTGTGTTACATATTTCTTTACTTGCTTTTAACTATAAATCAATTTAAACTTGACAACTACTCACAAAGATACTTGGCCAACTTAGCATCTAGTATTTGATTAGTTTTCTTCTAATTGTGTATTTAATGCTAAGGTAACATCCCAATGTTAGATAAATCTTCTATCTAATTATTGAAGTCATTATATTTATTTTTAAGGATGTTGCTAACTATGTCAAAAAATGTGATAAACATTAAAGAACTGGAAATATCAGTAAGAAGGATGAGCTATCGCTAAATGATATTTTTGAAGTTGAACTCTATGATGTATGGGGAATTGATTTCATGGGACCCTTCAATATGTCAAAATTGAACAACTACATCTTAGTAGCAGTTGAGTATGTTTTAAAATGGGTGGAGGCTATTGCTTGTATGATTAATGATGCTATTAATATTATAAAATTTCTTAACAAAAATGTCTTAGATGCATTTGGTACCCCTTGGTTTCTCATTAGTGATGGTGGAAAACATTTTTGTAATAAACAACTTGAAACCATGATAAAAATATTATGGGGTGAAGCATAAAGTAGGCACGACTTATCACCCACAAATTTGCGGTCATGTAGAAGTATCCAAGTGAGAGCTGAAGCAGATTTTGGAGAAAATTGTGAATCTAATAGAAGAGATTAGGCCTCCAAATTACACGATGCATTGTGGGCCTATAGAACTGAAGCTTTGCGTTGCCAATGGTTTCTGAAGGGACTAAGAGATTCGATCAAAGCCCAACTAATCTCTCAGCATATTAGGAATTTTTCTGAACTGGTAGAAGCAGCCCACATGCAGGAAGGTTTCCAAGGGCAAATGGATAGAAAGTGGAAGGCTAGCTTCGTGCAGTCTAGAAGAGAGAGCTTTGGTCATCGAAAGGTGGACAAATTGTATAACATGGATGCCGAGCCAGCCCCGGTAGAAAGCACTGAATGAAAATGTCATCACCCATATGGGAAATGTTACCACAATGGTAACTTGAGCTATATTTGTGGCTGATAGGGCCACCGTTTCTATCATTGCGATGCCAAAGTCATTATCAACAGAGTGCCGATCACACATTCACAGCGTGATCAAATCTTTTGTCCACAACCTCAGAACAGTTGTGCTCCTGCCTTGGTTGTAATGTCAACATCCACTCCATCTGTGAACCCTAAAGCAGTAGCTCCTACTTCCAAGTCGACCTATAATCCTCAAGGCCAGTGCCTTAGAATAAGCAGCCAAGAGCTTCTGCCCAAGTATATATACTAACCCCTACTTCAGTGCCTAAAGATATTGACATTGTCTAAGGTATGTATTAAATTTATCTTAATTCTAATCATTATTATTTTATTTTTTCTAAAATGTTTCAAATAATGATATCTTATTATTTTTATAATCATAGGCACATTAATGATAAGTGATAAACCCTGTAACATTCTGTTTGATACCGAAGCAAGTCATTCTTTTGTATCTGAAAATTGGATTAAATCCCTTAGTATACTAACATATTAATTAGCTAACTCATTAACTATCGGGTTACCTTCTGGAGCCTGTATGCAATCTCATCAATTATGTAACATAGAAATTCCTATCGGCATTTAGAAGTTTGAAGCTAAGTTGATAATGCTGCCCATTACTAACTATGACATAATTCTGGGTATGATCTGGTTAAGTAGACACAATGCTTCTATAGACTGCCAAAAGAAGAAAATCACACTTGGCAGTGGAAGTCAAATTAAAAACATTCGTGGGTAAATTTAGTACTCAGGCTTCATTAATCAATGCGATAAAGGCTAAGAAATTAGTTAGCAAAGGATGAGATGCATGTCTAGTAACTATGTTAGGGAGTAGAAGGAAAATATTCCTATCTTAAAAAAAGTATAGTGTGTGAATTTCCTGATGTGTTCCCTGAAGACCTACCTAGTCTTCCTCTTGTTCGAGAAGTGGAATTTGCAATAGAGTTAATTCTAGGAATGTAGCCACAATCAAAGGTTCCTTATCAAATGATGCCTAAGGAGCTTCAAGAATTGAACAAGTACCAGCAAGAGTTGCTCGAGAAAGGTCTCATCTGACCAAGTTCATCTCCTTGGGGAGCGCCAGTATTGTTTGTGAAGAAAAAAGATGGGTTGATGCACATGTGTATCGATTATCGTAAGCTGAATAAGATAACCATTAAGAATAAATACCCATAGCCATGAATTGATGAACTATTCGATCAGCTATCTAGAGCTAAAATATTTTCCAAGATCGATCTGCAATCTGGTTACCATCAGTTGAGAGTTAAAGATTCAGATATAGAAAAGATAGCCTTTAGAACTTGTTAGAGACACTATGAGTTTCTGATAATGTCTTTTGGCTTAACTAATGTACCATTCATCTTTATGGACTTAATTCAGTGTGTTATGAAGATATATATTTGGAAAAATTCATCATCATCTTCATCATTGACATATTGATTTATTCAAAGAGCAAGGCAGATCATGAGAAACAATTAAGAATGGTGCTTAAAGAGCTTAGAAACCATGAACTTTATGCCAAGTATTATAAGTGCGAATTCTGGCTTGACTCAGTCATATTTATGAGTCATGTCGTAAACACTCAAGGAATCAGAGTAGAAAATAATAAGGTTAGTGCCATTCAAGATAGGTCACAACCAAAGTCCATGGCTGATATTATAAGCTTCATGGAGTCATGTCGTAAACACTCAAGGAATCAGAGTAGAAAATAATAAGGTTAGTGCCATTCAAGATAGGTCACAACCAAAGTCCATGGCTGATATTATAAGCTTCATGGGACTAGCAGGTTATTATAAAAAGTTTGTTAAAGGATTTTCTCAGATAGCGTCTCCTTTAACGAAACTGAATCAGAAGGCAGTGATGTTTATCTGGAGTCTTGAATGTGAGAATGCATTTCAATCGTTAAAGGATGTCCTCTCTTCTACCCCAGTACTTGCCTTACCTAAGGAAGATCTCAATTACCAGGTATATACCATTGCTTCAGAAATAGACTTGGGATGTGTACTGATCCAGGAAGGAAAGGTCATTGCTTATGCATCTCACCAACTAAAACTTCACAAAAAAGAATTATACTGTCCATGATTTGGAATTAGCCGTTGTAGTGTTTGCCATAAAGATTAGGCATCATTATCTCTATGGCGTCCAATGCTCCATCTACACAGATCATCAGAGTCTAAAGTATATTTTCACTCAGCGCGAACTCAATTATCGTCAACAAAGATGGTTTGAGTTAACCAATGATTATAATTTAAGTATCCAGTATCATCCTGACAAAGAAAATGTTGTAGTTGATGCACTCAGCCGCCATGCTATTCTACCCACAATATGCGATTTGGTTAACATCTGAGAGTTAAAAATTTAGATATAGAAAAGACAGCCTTTAGAACTTTTTAGGGGAGCTATGAGTTTCTGGTAACGTTTTTTGGTTTAACTAATGCACCATTCATCTTTATGAACTTAATGCAGCATGTGCTGAAGATATATTTGGAAAAATTCATCATCGTCTTCATCGATGATATTTTAATTTATTCAAAGAGCAAGGCAGATCATGAGAAACACTTAAGAATGGTGCTAGAAGAGCTTATAACTACTAACTTTATGCCAAGTATTCCAAGTGCTAATTCTGGCTTGACTCAGTCACTTTTCTGGGTCATGTCATAGACACTCAAGGAATCATAGTAGATCAGAGTATGGTTAGCGCAGTTCAAGGTTAGTCACAGCCAAAGTCTTTGACTGATATCAGAAGCTTCATGGGACTAGCAGGTTATTATAGAAAGGTTGTTAAAGGCTTTTCTCAGATAGCATCTCCTTTAACAAAATAGACTCAGAAGGCAGTGCCGTTTATCTAGAGTCCTGAATGTGAGAATGCATTTTAGTCGTTAAAAGATGCCATCTCTTCTGCCCCAGTACTTGCCTTACCTAAGGAAGGTCTCAATTACTAGGCCTATACTGTCACTTCTGGAATAGACTTGGGATGTGTACTAGTGTAGGAAGGAAAGATCATTGCTTATGCATCTCATCAATGAAAACTTCACGAAAAGAATTATCCTGTCCATGATTTGGATTTAGCCGCTGTAGTGTTTTCCCTAAAGATTGGCGTCATTATTTCTATGGAGTCCAATGCTCCATTTACACAGATCATCATAGTCTGAAGTATATATTCACTCAGCACGAACTTAATTGTCATCAATGAAGATGGCTTGAGTTAATCAATGATTATAATTTAAGTATCCAATATCATCCCGATAAAGCAAATGTTATAGTTGATGCACTCAGCCGCCATGCTACACTATTCGCTATAATATCTTCTAGTTCCTTAGCAGAAGAATTTCATAAGCTTGATATTATGCCCATCTGTGGTGCTATGTTAAGTGAACTAATATCCATGAGTTATGTAGAACCCACTTTTCATCGTGATGTCTCCATCACACACACAAAAGATGAAGACTATTTGAAGTTCAAAATGGAGATTGAAAGTGGCCGTCATTTTGATCTGCTCTTATGAGGAAATGTAACATATCTAGGTGATCGCTTATGGATTTCAAAATTCATGCATCAGGAAATCTTAGTTGAATGCCACAATTTTGGGTATCAAGTCCATCCTGGTTATACTAAAATGTATCAAGATCTGAAGAAATCATTCTGGTGGCCTGGAATAAAAAAGAAGTGTAGCAGAATTTATTGCAAAATGCCATACTTGTAATTGTGTTAAAGCAGAACACCAAATGCCCAGAGGACTTCTCAATCCTTTAGCAATCCCCGAATGGAAATGGTTCGTCATTTCCATGAACTTTGTAATGGGTTTACCCAAGTCAAGGTCCAGTGTTGATTCTATTTGGGTCATATTCGATCGACTAACCAAATCGGCACATTTCATTCCAATGCGTCTATCGATTTTGTAGAGAAATTGGTGAAGCTGTACATCATGGAAATTGTTAAGCTTCATGTAATTTTGGGATCAATCGTATCTGATCATGATAGAAGATTCACTTCCAAATTCTGGCAGGCTGTGCATCAAGACTTGGGAACTACCCTAACCATGAGCATCGCCTTTCACCCACAAATGGATGGTCAAACTGAAAGAGTCAATCAAGTTTTGGAAGATTTCTTGCATCTATGTATTCTAAATTTTGGAGATTTCTGGGAATATCATATTCCCTAGTAGAATTTGCATATAATAACATTTTCCAATCGAGTATTGGCATGGCTCTTTATGAAGCCTTATTCAGAGGATAATGCAGTACTCCGTTAGCATGGCCTGAGATAAGCAATGTGCAATTATATGGTTCAGACTTAGTTGAAGAAACAAATAAGAAGGTGCAATTAATCTAACAGTGAATTAAAGCAGCTCAAGATCGTCAAAGTAAATATCATGATGCCCATCATCATTTTATGGAATTTAATATTAGAAATTTGCGTATCTCAAAGTGAGCTCGATGAAAGGAGTAAATCATTTCGGTGTAAGCTGGAAATCTCAGTGCTCGCTACATTGGACCGTTTGAAATATTAGAGAAGATAGTCTCTGCAGCCTATAGATTGAAACTTCTAGAGGATTTATCTATAGTTCACAATTTATTTCATATTTCGTCACTACAAAGATGTATTTGTAATCCATCTCATTTAATTTAACTCCTAGTTGTATCTTTCCAGCCAGATCCTTCTTATGCAGAGGAGCCTATTAAAATCTTAGCTCATGATCAGAAGCAGCTGAGAAATCGCTCTATCCCTATGGTGATGTTTCAGTAGTGGAATCCCTCTCTTGAAGAATCTACTTGGGCAAGAAAGGCCGATATGCAAAGAAATTATGTAAGTCTCTTTGCAAATCCCAGTACCCCTTTTATTTTTGAATCGTGTTCTTAAATTAAGTGTTTTCTATTTCTTCTTAAGATGATGTCGAGGATGATATCGTTCTTAAGTGGGGAGTTTGTAACAACCCTAAGTTGTTACCTATCTTAATATAAGCTTAATCATGTCTTAATTATAGTTTCATTGTATTTAATATACCATTTTAAGTTAACCCTGAAAGTTTGTAGTCAATTGAATCTCTCTCGGGCAAAATAGCCATTTAATCAATCTAGATGCCCTAATTAAGACCTAAAATGTTTTAATCTTATAATTTAAATCTGATTGCATTTTTGAATTCCTCACCCCCAAACTAGATATGGATGAAAGTTTGGGAATTTTTGGAGGTCATTTAAACCATAATTCAATTTAAATTAAATTGGGATAATTGTACATAAGGGATCCCAACAATTAATATTTGTAAGCCTACCCTAAAATCTAAATTAATGGTCAGGGTCTGCTATGCGGACCGCAGGAGATCCGCTGTGGAGCCCGGGTCACACGACCATGGAGCCCCCGCTCATCTCACCGTCGCGCTATTAGATCCCACTGCTAGGATTTAATCCCACGGGATCGCGGATCTGTTGTCGGATCTATCCTCAAATCCCACAGCTCAGATCACTCTGGATCTGGCCGTTAGGATCCTAATCATCAAGGCTGTTCTGCGGTTTTGATCATTACATCAGACGGCTCTTGATCCACCCATCACGGTGGATTATTGTATCCACACGTCCGTGCACCAGACTGAGAGGATCACTCATACCCTAACAACAAGCCCTATCCCCCACTCCTCTAGCCAGCTCAGCATGACGTTAGGATCTTCCCTGTCCTAGACAAGGCTCCCCGATTGGGCCCCATGACTCGGCCGAGCTCAATTTAGAAATTGAGAGCTCAACTATGGTCTGATTTCTCGGGCCATCTCCAGCCTAAGCCCTTGCCTCTAGAAGCTTCCCTTTTCCTCCCTGAGGCTATAAATAAACTCAGGATCCCTCCTAGGGTTGGCTTGCCAATTAATTTTGGTCAATTAAAGGTTCTTCCCTTTCCACCATTGCTGGTCTGCTCAAGCTCTTCCAGGCGTCCCAGGCTTGCAAACCACTGATACAGGTGATTCATGGTGTTCAGGATCCCTGAGCGATCTTCTTTGAAGCTCAGCAGCTTTTGCATTACCCTCAATTACCCTATCCGAGCTCCTCCATCAAACCAGGTACCCCCCTTTTTGCAGGCTCTGAGCCAATAAGGCTCAAGCTCCATCCATTTGATTCATAATGAAATATATTGTAGAATTGAACCCAAAGCATATATAATTATGCCTTAAGCTAATCCCGTTCTATCAATTTGATCGATCGGGCTAAGTTCCATAAGAAGGCTGGGTTTGAGTAAGGACCCAGTGAGCCAGTCCACCCCAGACCCAGCCAACTCAGGGGTTCGATCCATCTCACCTCTCTGAAAGTGTAGGGATCGAACCCAGGGCCAATCATGGCCTTTGTGGGAAAAGTTGTCTCCCCACATTAGCTCCGTAGCGAGGCTTCTCGGGTGAGTAAGGTTCATGCGAACTAGACCTCCTCACAAGGGACTAGTGGGTGCGATCGATGCATCTTGGCCCACTAATTGTGTTGGGATCAAATTGGGGCCAAGACTTGGTCGGGCCACCCGGGATTTGGCCACGAAAGCCAACCCTGATTCCCTAAGTCTCGGGGAAGAAGGGTTGGGGATGATGGCATTGTGCAGGTCGGGTCAGCCCATGACCCGCACTGTGCGACAGTGCTGGGTTCCCTGGGTCCCAGTCAACATGCACCTTTTGGTAATGGGCTGAGCCCGTTTAATATAAATTCGATTAATTGGATTTGTTTTCCTTAAAGAAAATAATTTGTTTAATGGAATCATAAGGAAATTAAATTAGAAAAATTCTAAATAAACTATTTGAATAACTTTTGATCCACTAGTCTAAACCCTATAAAATTATAAATCAATATGTTTAGAAAATCACAAGGAATAAGAATATAAAATAATATTGCACTTTTAATGGTTGGATTTTCTAATTTAGCCTAATTATTGTAAAACCTAATTAGAGTTGATTAGTATGTATACTTAGCCAAATTGCATGACTTAGGTGCCATTATGTTTCTAATGCCTTGTAGAATGCATGTGCTAAGTGAATTAATTTTATGATTATTATTTTCTTAATTATACCATAATCTTGTAAAAGCATGATTAGTGAAAATTAAGGTTTCTACTTAGCCAAAACCCTTAATTATAGTCTCTGATTATTTGCATTGTTTACTAGAATAACCTTGCCAAGATTCATATGTTTCTATGGTTAGATTTGTAATTAGGTGCTAATCCATGTTTCTTAATTTAGGGTTTGATCATCCTTAATTACTTTATGTTTTATGTGACTTTGTGTTCTTATGCTTTCACATCAATAAGATGAATGTTAGAAAACTATTAAGTGATGTTGAACACCTTGATTGAATGAATTTGGCATAATTAAATATTTAACCTAAGAATCTTAAGAAGTGATTAAGTAGTTAATACTTAATACTAAATCTTGAATTTAAACATCAATAATACATCAATAACTCACTGATTTGTCATTGAACCTAAATTTAATAAGTGATCTTGATTTGGTTAAGTTGGGGATTTATTCTAGCTTACTTTGATTAAGGTCTAAAATCCTAAATAACCTTAAGAAAAATGGTTTGATTTAAAGATAAATCAATTTGCATAATTCCATAAATGTACTCTGATTAAAAATTAATCTTAACTTATTAACTTAGAACTATTATGATTTTTAATAAGCTATGTGATTGGTCAATTTGAACATTTACCTTCAGATCATTGATTTCCTCTTAAGTAAGACTACCAGCATAATGTAACCTATAAAATAGAATGGATTTATGAACCAATCATTTCTTAATAACTTATGAGATTAAATCCCATGATTTCAGTATAGGTGTTGATCATATGGCTTACCATTTGATCTGGTCAAATCAAACCTTAAGGAAGCAAGAAATTATAAAATTAGTGCAAAGCTTAGGACTTAGATTTTATTTTTACGTTAAGAGTGCAAGATTATGATGATCTAACTTTAGTATGAATAAATCAATAATTGTTAAGCCCTAAATATATGATCTATTAAGGTTGGAAGAGATTATTGTTTACATCTTGAGGTAGGTACTTAGATGCTCTTTATTAGCTTTAGAGGTTTGATCTTAGACCCTTGTGGTAGGATTACCTAAGAGCTTAGTATAAGTTTCTTCCATGTGGTAGTAATCTAAATTTGAGTGGCCTTTAGGTCACATTCTTAAAACCTTATATTGTACCATTTCAATGGAGTAAAGATTCATTAGTCTAATAATCCTTGTTGTCTAAATAAAATTGCAGAAAATTAGTAGATTGTCAGTTAAATGTGAAAGTGTATACACATAATGCTGATGTATTTCAGTAAAAATTTGGGATTGGATGAGTGACTCTAAGTAGCATTGTAGAGTCTCGGTCTTATACTATGTGATTGGATAAACATAGTCTAGTTTTAAGCCTAGGTGTTCATAATTGGGTAAACTTGGATGCTTAGTTTGAGAGAATAAACTATAATCGGGTCATGCCTCTTATCATCATGTGCTTCGATAAGTGCAGTTAAACAAACTGAATATCTCAAGTCATCCTTTTAGAGCATAATTTATGGTTGTAACTAAAGTATTTAACACATTTGTTTGAGAGAATAAACTGTAACTGGATCATGCCTCTTATCATCGTGCACTTTAATAAGTGTAGTAAAATAAACTAAGTATTAAATTTCTCTTCTTGGAAACATACCAATTATTGGATAAACGCAGTCTAACTTAGAGTAAATTTTCCAAGCCTAAGTGTTTCATAATTGGGTAAACTTGGATGCTTAGTTTGAGAGAATAAACTTTAATTGGGTCATGCCTCTTATCGTCATGCACTTCGATAAGCGCAGTTAAAAAAACTAAATATCTCAAGTCATCCTTTTAGAGCACAATGTATGATTGTAACTAAGGTATTTAATAGCTTAGTTTGAGAGAATAAACTGTAACCAGGGTCATGCCCTTATTGTCGTGCACTTCAATAAGTGCAGTTAAATAAACTAAGTATTAAATTTCCCTTCTTGGAAACATACCAACTATGTGTATTCAATCCATTCAGCTGATAGTTCTATTTGATCTTAATTTAAATAACAAAATAAATTAGACTCAAGAGTTAGAATTCACTTAGGTGAATTCTGCACAATAGAGATAAATGGAATCAGTACTTGATATTGAATTGATTTTGGGACTTGTTGATGATTTAAAGCATACCAGCATTAAAACCTTGGCATATCATAATTTATAAGTCATGTTAGCATTAGAGGAGCGATTTGGCTCACCTAAGGACTCTGTTAGCAGAGCTTTTACTCACCTAGGAAATGAGTGGTGTGTCCATGGGACTCCCAGTCAACATATCAGTAGCATACAGTTCTGTGGCATATTCAGGTGTGTTGGTATACACAGTACAAGATGAGCAATGCGGAATACCACTTACAATGCAAACAATAGACCAAAGTCCAAAGCCTTTGAGGATCAGTAAGAAGAACACATCACATATAAAATTATACAAAAATAAGCATATACATGGAAAACCCAAAGATTTGGAAAAACTACGGAGCCATACCAATGAGAAAATCTACTATAAAAAAAGCTTCAAGGTTTATAGAGTTACAAGTGCTATATCACCTCAGTATACATAGCTGTAGCTCTACTCTTAGAATGGAGAAAAGGAAGAAGCATCTCCTCATGGAGTTTCCCCTCTAAATAGTAAGCCTTTTCTTGCTCAGCAGCTCCCTAGGGTTTAGTTTAGGGTTCTTCTCCTTCAAGCAACCAATAGCCTCCAAACTAATTGTAAAAGCCTTCGACCCCTTCTTAGAACTTAGCCTTAAGTACTTAGGTCATCCCCAAATTCCAAAATATCCAAAATGCTATCAAATTTCTTCATATCGTGACCTGGAACAAAGCAGGCCTACATCAGGAGCTGCAGCTCCCGACCTTCCAGAATGCAGTGCGCTGTGGCGTGATATGGTGCTCAAACTTTTGAAACAACGACTTATTAGTTTGAATATGATCCAAAAAAATGTTTCACCTGAAATGATGCTACGGTGCGCAGTGCCACGTAGCGGTGCCGCGATCTGCTATGGTGCGCTGTAGCACACTACAGTGCCTGCATTTGGGTTGCTGACCGCTGAGGCATGCCTCAGCTTTGGATTGGACCTGCCAGGGGCATGCTGTGGTGTGCTGCAGTGCCCGAGCTACAGTTGGACACTAAATTTTCAATTATACAACAATATCCCACTTGGAGACTTCTAGGCAACCTTCCCTAGCTTTCTCTATTGAACTTTCACTATCTTCTTCTATGCTTATCAAAGTTTGTGGTGTGGCTCACCACCACTCTTCCTACGCATATTGAGGCCAACTGAAGCTACACATAGCTTTAGTTTCTCTACTGTTACTACTTTGGTAAGCATGCCAGCTAGATTCTTAGAAGTATGAATCTTCTTCAATCTAAGCTGCCCTTCTTCCAACAGTGTTCGAATGAAATGGTAACGAAGTTGAATGTGCTTTGTCTTGGCATGAAAAGTGACATTCTTGGCTAAGTGAATGGTGCTCATACTGTCACTATAGAGATTCCCATCTCTCTGCTCCTTGCCTAATTCAGCAATAAATCCCTTCAACCAAATCATCTCCTTGCTTACCTCAGTGATGGAAATGTACTCTGCTTCCATTGTAGATAGCGATACACTTTTCTATATCTTGGAGGTCTAGCTCACTGCTGCACTACCCAAAGTATAGACATAGCTTATAGTACTTCTCTTGCTATCAACATCTTCTACAAGATTTGAGTCTACATATCCCTATAAAAGGATATCAGATCTTTCAAAGAATAGAGCTATGTTCATTGTACCTTTCATATACATTAGGATCCACTTGACCTAGTCCTAATGGCACTTTCCAGGGTATCCCATGAACCTGCTGTCCACTCCTACTGCATGGGCAATGTCCGGTCTTGTGTAGATCATCACGTACATCAAATTCCCAACTGTTGAAGCATAAGGAACCTTCATCATATGTTCCTTCTCCTCTTCAGATTTCGGCATCTGCTTCTTCAATAAGTTGAATTGACTTGCTAGTGGAGTGCCCAATGGCTTTGCTTCATTCATGTCAAATTGTTTTAGCACCTTTTTAACATAATCTTTCTACAACAGCTTCAGAATTCCTACACTTCTCTCCCTATAGATTCTCATTACAAGAACCTACATGGCTGGCCCCAAGTCCTTCATTCCAAAGTCCCTTGACATCTGCTCTTTTAGTATCATTATCTCATCCATGTTCGATCTTACGATCAACATATCATCTACATACAACAATAGATTGATATAGGAGGACTTACAATGCTTTTATATAGCAGCAGTGATCCTCCCTTGACCTTCTAGAATGTAGCACGCTGTGGCCCGCTGCAGCACGCTGTGGTACATTTGTGGTGTGCTGTGGCGCTCAAACTTTTGAAACAGTGGCCTATTAGTTTGAATATGATCCGAAAAAATGTTTCACCTGAAATGATGCCACGGCGCGCTGCGGTGCCATAATCCGCTATGGCGCATTGTAGTGATGAACTCGGCTGCAGCGCGCTGCAGTGCCTGCATTTTGGTTGATGACCACTGAGGTGCGCTGCAGCGCCTCAGCTTTGGATTGGGACCGCCAGGGGCTAGATGCAGTTGGACACTAAAGTCTCCATTACACAACACAGATGCATAAATATGATTTTAGTGGCATACTACATAGTGTTGTAGTATCATTTACTCAGATTCAGATTATACTATTTTGCATATATTTCAGCAATTAGTTACAATTTTAGATTTATTTGCAATTTTCTTTACATACAATTTTAGTTTTTAGTTTCAGTTTACAATTTTAGTTTACAATTTTAGTTATAATTTTAGATTACAGTTTAAGTTATTTTACTTCAGATTCATACTATTTTGAGCTTTAGATGTTTACTGTCTTTGTCTATAGTTTTATTTAAACTATTTAAATATTAAAAAGTAGATAATTGTAATCTATTAGAATAGCTTTTGTTGCATTAAACTTCTTGTCAAACACATGGTACTTTTGGAATCCGATAATTTGCTAGATCCTGAGCAGTTCATGGAGCCAAATCAGGTGGGTACTCAGGAGATCCAGGAAGAGTTCAAGAAGTATTACTTCAGCATTTAATTCTTGTTTAGTTTTTCAGTTCAGTACTTATACTTTATTTCTAAATTTTTTAAATGCATTGTAATAACTTTGGATGTTTCTCTTTTCTTTTTCTGAGATAAATGTTTTATTCAGTTTCTATGATGAATATCTCTGGATGTATGCTTAGCTTCCACACTCTATCTTTATATTACTTATACTTAGTATTGTGATGTGATATGGATATTCATAAATTGCTTATATTCATGTAACTTGAATCATATTTGTATTCTTAATCCAATATACATGAGTACCTTATCCAATGCTTAAGATAAGGATATTATACTTATCATCAGGATTAGTGCTCAGCCCTCTTTTCTTAAGGTTGAGTTTTAGCAGGTTTTCTGCTCAGCAAATTTATTCGGGGAGGTCGTGTTTTCTTCCCAAGTAATGTACCGTTTCACCGCCAATTTTTTATCTACTAAATAAATTGCACGTGGTGATGGGATGGGGCGTTACAGTTGGTATCAGAGAATTATCATAATGTGTCAGATAAGGAGAGGTTCCTATCTACTTTATGATCCATTCTTTGGAGCTGTTATGATCACAATCACTAAGTGAAAGAAAAATCAGCATCCACAACTTCATCAAGTTAAAATCTCTGAAATGGAAAACTAAGAATGTCTAGAAAGGACACCTTAGGAATTGAATGAACATTAAAAGACACTTGAAAGCAAAATACAAAATGACATCTACTTCCTTAGGCAATTTGACGAGTATTCGGCGAATGATTTCCAAGATGGCAAAGTTTATGGAAGAATCATGGAAGGAGTATCTCCCCGTGGCATTGAAGTTCTGAACAAGATATTAATTCACTCAACCTTCTGAGGTACTAGTCTCCTTATCCTAGCAAATGAATGGTTGGATAGAGTGACTACCGCTTTCAGAGAGACTGTGTGTCCAAATGATTACCATATTCAGATTCTGGGTATTCTACTTAGAGATCCAGCTGATAGATGGTGGTGTTGGACCTACAGAAAGCTCTCGAGGAAGCATCACGTAGTCTCATATGATGATTTTTGTGTCACTTTTATAGCAAAATATTGTAGTTGATGTTCTTGAGTTATCTCTTATATCTTTTTTTTTGCATTATCTATCCTTTTGTTGATCGATGTAACTTCTTATTTCAGAAAGTAATTGAAAGAAATAGTGGATTTTTATTTCTTCTGAACTCGTATTTCTGGGTATTGCAGTTATGAATCCTGTATCCCCATTAGCTCCAACTCTTGTTAAGAATACGGTCTCATCTTCGGGCAGGCCGAATGAACTTAAGTCTCTCGCTAGTCTGATGAAGGCATTCATTGAGAGTACTACCCAACAATCACAAGAAACTATCACTTTAATACTGAATATCTGACAATAGTCCTTCCCTTAAGTAGGAGCCTCCTCTGCACTACATTTCACAAGAGATGGAATTCTCCATAGTTTTCTACATTTGTGAACACTTACATTCAACAGGGTCCTATGATAGTGAATCCATCTTGCATTTGACCATCGCTCCTGAATGCTTGATGGCCTGGATTCAATCTAGCATGAGCGTTGAATCTGGGCTTCGAATCCCATGCCTCAAATATTTCCAGATCCGGCCGTTAAGATCTAGAAGACCAGAATTGTTCCGCAGTTCCGATTGATCTATCAGATGGCCGCCAAAGGTCCTACCACTGTAAATCTTTGTCCCCACTTTCTCGCATCCCTGATAGTGAGGATCCTCCGTACCCCAACCATAGGCCTTGTCCCCCACTCCTCTGTCCACCTCAGCAAAGCCGTTAGCCTCTTCCCAGTACTTGCGAGGTTCCATGGTTCAGGCCCAGAAGCTCGAGCTCCCTCCTTTGGGAATTTGAGAGCTCAGCTTTGGCTCGAGCTTTCAGGCCAAGCCAAGCCTTTGGAATCTCCTCCCTCTCTTCTTGAGGCTATAAATAGCCTCAAAATTGCTTTATTGTGCCATTTTGCTCATCAAATTGATTGGATATTTGATTCTGCCCAAATCTCAAATCTTGGCCAATCCCAGTTCTCTAGACAGTCCCATCTCCTTTCAGCTGCAATCAGAGGGCAAGTCTAGGTGTTCCGGACCCCTACCATATTTCTGTAGCACAGCCAACCCTTAGGATCACTTCTAACAGCAACATTAGCTTTCCCAATCGAACCAAGTATCTCCCTTGCTGTGATGAGTCGGGTAGGCTCAGCACTTAATCCCATTTGATTTATAATTATTCATCTAAGCTAAATAAACATAATGCTTGCATCCCTGAGACTTGAGTTAGCCCTAATTAATTGAATTGATCAATCAGGATAATACTCTCTCTAGAAGCTGAGCCCGAGTAAGGACCCATTGATTGGGAGCACCTGAAATGCAGAGACCTTTGGGGTTCGAACCGTCTCACTTCCTTGAAGGTGTAGGGATTGAGCCCTAGCGATTCCATGGACCCTGTGGGGAGAATTTGATCCCACACTAACCAGTAGGTGAAGGTCTCGGATGAGTAAGGTCTAGGTGACTTTGGCCTTCTCATAGATAGCTTCATGGTGAAATCGATGCGTCTTGGTTTGTGTAACGATTGGAATTAGGTCATGGTGTGGTTAGGGCTCATGGCAATTGGCTCGGGAGCCTAACCATAAATTTCTGAGGGTCGGGAAGGTCGGAAGGAGGAAGACACACTGTGCGGGTCGGGTCGATCCATGACCCGCACGGTGCGACAGTTACAGGGTCATCCGGCCCGGCCGACCCGCGCCTTTTCAAATGGGTCGATCCCGTTTAAATAATAAAAGGATTTAGGATTTATTTTTTTAAGGAAATAAATTAGATAATGGATAATTAATTAAAAATGTTTAGAATAAATTAATGCAATAAGTTCTTATTTACATAACCAAACTATATGAAATTATATACCATTTTATTCAAAAAAGTGCAAGGAATAAGAATATATAAAAATATTTTAGATTCTGTAAATGTATTTCCTAATATTGACTAATTACTTCAATACCTTGATTGGGAAAAATTAGTATGTATACTTAATCAAATCTTATGATTTTAGTTTCATTTGGTTTCTTATGCTTTGTAGAATGTAAGTGCTAAGTAGGATAATATTTTGATTTGTATTTTGATAATTATGCTATAATCCTAAAATTTCATGATTAGTGAATATTTGGGTTTGTAATTTGTCAAATTTGATTAGTGATTAATTAGCATCTAATGTTCTCTATTTTGGCTAATTATATTTATAAGTGCTTCTTATATAGTAATTTACTTGTTAGAAAATATAAATTCTTATTTGGACCTTAGATCTCTTAAATTACCTTAATTAAGAAGAGGCCCCAAATGGTTTAATAAGAGTAATTAAACTAATCAAGATAAAATACATTGCTGATTTGAACCTAAATAATTGATAATTAGCCTAAATTGTAAGTTAAATTAAGCTAAATCAAGCTTTGATTTTTACTTAATTATACTCAATGGGTCATTTAAAGTTAACCCTAATAGCTTGGAATTTATGGGAGCTCATTTGAGCATTTTAGCTATTTTTGCCTATTTTATGATCCTAAAAATTAGCTAACTTAAATTGATCTTCAAATTTAAATATGATTTTATTTTTGAATTCATCATACTCTAATTAGGTAAGGGTGAATTTTTGGAAACTTTTGGAGCTCGTTTAGTCCTAAATTGGATTTAGTATTATTAGAATTAATTAAAGGATTTTATTAATTAAATTAAATATATTTATTTAATTTTTATTTTCTGGGATTTGCAGTTGGAACAGCGGTCGATCCACTGCGGGGTCCCAACAGCGGGGCATCTTCTTCACTATATGGATGCTTTAGCACGCATCCTAACACACAAGATCCTACGACATCCACTACCCTGCGCCTAGATCTAATTTCAGCCAACGGATCCACCCCGCGTATCCAATGGCTGACTTTAAGCTTATTAAGTATTGCGGGCACATCAGGACCATCCGTGACCAATGGCTCCGCGATCAGACGGCCTAGTGCAAGCCCAGCATGGTGGACATCATCTCCAGCTCGGCTTTGGCTTGCCTCTCGCTCGCCTGGCCCCCCCCCCCCCCCCCCCCCGTTAGCTCGACCCTCCGCATGCTTAGTGTCAGTACGAGGACACATTGATCTTCCCTTTCTGCCCTCGAACCCAATGGATTGTCGGCTGCCATCTTTCTAAATTTCCCTTGATTGTTGGAACCACGCCTCTCCCTTGTCCCGAGCCTAAACCATGGCTCTCAGCCATGACAACCACCCCTAGACCTTCCCACTACCTATAAATACCCCTGGGATATCACAGTGAGTCCTTTTGCTCACTGTGATCCCTCAATTTCCCCAATTAAGTCCTCTGGAGCTCCCGACACTCGCGGTGATTCATATTGCTACGAACCGCTGATAAGGGGCTAGGTCTAGCGTTCAGACTCCCTGTGCTTCTCATCCTATTGCCTAGAAGCTCCTGCTAGCTTCAATTCCTCCTTTGATGCCTTTGTCATTGCCATTTCCAGCTACTAGCCTAAACCCATCGAGTCGTATGGACTCGATGTTCAGTTCAGTGTTTTAGGAGAGCATCTGGATGTCGCCTATCTCTCCTTAGCCACCTAGAAAGTTTGAGCTGGTGATTGGGTTCAATTGGCCTATGTCCAGATAATGGCTGCTCACTGTTTGGGCAGCTTTAGTGCTCAGTGAGGCTCGAGCCACCTCACTGAACACCGAAGTTCAATTCTACCACATACTACCTCGAATCTTTTTTCCTGGGCCAATCAAACTCATTGCAATTATCACCAAGGTCTGAGTTAGTTTTGATCGATCTTATCGATCGATCGAGCTAACGACCATGCCAAAAGCTAAGTTCGAGTAAGGACCTAGCTATCGGCTGCACCCCAGCTCATGTAACCTTGGGGGTTCGACTCGCCTCACCCCACTGATGGTGTAGGGATCGAACCCAATCTGTTTTTTGGTCTCTGTGTGGATAATTGGCCCCTCACAGTAAACCCTAAATGTCCTCCCTTAGACTGTTTCGATGGATTAACAATCCGACGCTCCACCACACCTCAATTAGGGCTTCTAGGTTCAATCGATGCGCCTTGACTCTCTAATGGTGTGGCGATTGAATGCTGGCTGTAGCGTGGAGTATTAGTGGTGAATTTGGCAGTCCAAAGTACCCTCCCAAGGCTGTCTACGAAGGGGGTATCAAGGATGACGAAACTGTCGCTTCGGGCTGGGCCAGCCCAGTCCCGCGCGGTGCGACAATGATGACCCAGTCGGGCCCCGATCCGATCTGCGCGATTTGGTATTTGGGCCAGGTTAATTAAATCAATTTAGGAATTATTTTCCTTCTAAAAACTTATATATTAACTCCATTTGATTAATTATCCTTTGGTTTGATTAATCGAAAATATTTAAACTAAATTAATTGAATAACTTAATCAATTCTTATCCAAATGATATGATCCAATATACCATTTTGATCATAAAATCACAAGTAACAAATATATGAAGTAAAATTCTAGATCCAATGGTTATATTTTTTGATTCAGCCTAATTTTTTTCTAATCTTAGTTAGTGAATAATTAATTCATTTATTGCCCAAATCTCATGATTAGGGTCTCTAATTGTTCATAAGACAGAGGAGAACCTATTTATGCCTTTAAAAATAATTTAAGAGCTTTAAATTTGTTAATTACCTCTTAATTATCCTAAATCTTAATTAATGATTTATGGCTTAATTAACCCTCTGATTTGGGTAAACCAAGTTCCTATTATCTTTTTAAGTATATTAGAACTTTCCTAAGTGCTTAAATTCCCATTCTAAACCTTAATTTCCTTAATCACTTTTCTTAGCCTTAAAAAGTGATTAGTGCTAATTAACCTAATCTTAAGTTGAAACTTAAATATAAGTGCCTCATTTTTATTATTAGTCAATTCACTTATTAGAACTAATTGAACCAATTTGGATGCTTAAATCTTAAAATCCTAATTTTAGCCTTAAGAAGGGTATTTTAGTCATTTTGACCAAATTTTTGTTTAAGAACCCTTAAACCAAAGAAATGTCATAAATATGCTTATAATAAGCAATGTAAGGAATTATGTTCAATTGTTTAGCTCTTAGACTTAATTGATGGCTAAAGCTTAATTCTCATTAAAAATTCTCTTAAGTAAATTTTAAGATCTTAAAAGTGATTTTAGACCCTTCCTTTAATCTTGAATAATGGAATTTAATATTATGAAACTAGTAATAATTTGCCATATCAAAGTTAATCATGATAATTATTCTTAAGAAATGCCTTAATGAAATCCCTAAGTCTAAATCCCATTTGAAGTCTTAAGTGATTAAACCTATGACTTAGATCTTAGATCTATAATCATTCATTTGAATTATACCATCTTATTCTTGAATATCTTATTTGATTGAATCCTTTTGAATCTTTCTTGTGGGCTTAGGTTGGTTCAACCTATAGAATAATGTGATTATTCTATAGATTGAACTCAACTCCTAGATTCTTGAGTTCTTATTTGATTATTTTGTCTTATAATCATAGACTTAACCTTTCTTTATGATCATAATTTCTTAATCTTTCAGCTTCTAAGATTCTTTACCTTTAGAATAAGAGTGGGTATGAACCCTTAGATCCTTAGAAGATTAGTACCTTAGATTCAGGATTTGAGCCCCAAATGGAGTTTAAGCCCAAAATCCTTAATCTTGATTGGCATAATCAACATTTGGTTTGAGTTATTAAAATACATTAATTAAGTCATTGATTTAATTACTTAACCTTTATAGTTGTCACTTTTGATTATGAACTAGAACTATTAAGTTATAGTGTTAACTTTAATGTCGTAAATCTGATATTTTACAATATAGTTGGATATTAGAGATCCTAAGCCTGTATTAGCTCAGAATAGATTGAACAAATTAAATTAGAAAATAATAGATATCACATATGTCTAGTTGAGTCTCTTGCTTACTTTGATTATTACTGCTGTACACTTCTTGTGTTTGAGCCCTTTTCCTTAGACATATTAGTTGGACATAGGATATTTGATGAGTACCTTATGTTAGATTTAAATTTGCATAAACATGATTTAACTTCATTCAGTATAATAGAGTATGTTCTAACTTAGTTTGCCTCTTCAGTTCAGTTATATGGTTATAGATTAGACTTGGACCTAGCTCTATGCTTGGCTAGGGGGATACATGTCTAAGTCTATAAGTTTAACTCGAACCTAGCCTTATGCTTAGCTAGGGGAATACATGTTGAACTTTCTATATAGTGACACTGTTTTGGCCCATTTTTTGTTATGGCAGTACTACTTTATGCATACTTCTACATTCAATTCAGTTCCAGTTCAGTGGCTAGTTTAGCCATATGTTTTACTTGCATTCTTACTATTTTTGTATACTTTTGCAGTTCATTCTAGTTCAGTACTTTTAGTTCAGTGTTTTATTCAGTGCTTGTATATTTAGGATGCTAGTTTTATTACAGTTTTCTTATGCTTCACTTCAGGTCTATTTATAAAAATCAACTTGTATTCATATGATCATAAGCATATTAGGATGAGTTTACTTTCAATACTTTAAGTTATTACATATCTACTGATTAACCTTATTACAGCTTTTGGTTGAGATATGTTAAGTTACATACTTTGCTTTGAGTAGTTATAAATGTTAATTTATAGCTATCCCATTCTTGTAGCTTGTTGCACCTTACTTATATGCTCATTATAAGATGTGATATCTTAAAATATTCAGTTTCAATTAAGATAGCTTAAAATGTGCTTAGACAATTTGTCTAACTGTAAGTTCTTCTTTTCTTAGCTCGGGCCCTGGCATTAATATACCGATAATATCAGATTTAGAGCTACTTGTTGATATTTTTATTGTAGAAGAGCTTGGCCAGGAAGAGGACCTTCCTGCTGTTTAGCACAGCTAGTTAGCTTTATCTTCAATTGTGAGGACGAATGTTCCTATTCTCTTAAATTCAATCTATAATAAATTCATGTTTTGAATGTAGTTACTTTCTGCACTATTATATTGAGCTGTGTTATTGTTTTACTTTTCTTACTATGCTGTGATGTGGATGTTTTATTTTTCTTGCTTCTGCTACTTTGATATTTTGATGCATGATACTTCAGTTTCAGGTGACAAGTCTTCTAATTAAGGCGAGCTAGATGTATATCTGACTCGACTATAATTGAGAGATCTGCAACATTGGAGATCGTATTCGCTGTAATTATGTTAATCTCAATATTAGCATGACCACGGAGGGTACGAGGGTAAGGATAATTCTAGATCAATCAAATGCTAGAACCTTATATAGGTTCATTTTTGAGGTACGAGATACCTTATTTGTCTTATTTTGAGGTAGGATCTAAGCTGAACCATATTAACCTTAGATGTTTGATCCTAAGATCTTGGGGTATAATAACCTAAAGATTATAGATGGAGATTATTCCTTGAGGTAGTATTCTAAGTTGAGAGGTTTTTATGCCACATCCTTGGAGCCTTTGTGTAGGACTCTCCACAATGGATACATGATTCATTAACTTGTTACTCCTTGTTCTTTAAATAGATTTATTAGAATTAGAATCAGTAGTGTTATCAGATGGAGATGATAGTGCACATCTATAGAACTGATTCACTTAGTATAAGATGGAACTGGTTGATTTATCATGTATAGAGCTGTAGAGTCTCAGTTTTATCTTAGATAGCTAGATAAGTGCAGTTTAATTCAGGATAAACATCCCAAGACCAAAGTGTGTTATAGTTTGGGAGCTTACCAGCTTATTTTAAAAGAATTAACTGTAAGAAAATTCTATCCCTTATCCTTGTGTGCATCGATAGGTGCAGTTAAACAAATTAAGTGTTAAAGTCGCCCTTCCTAGGACATGCTAATCATGTATATGTACTCTTCCCATGTAATGATTTAGAATGTTATTATCGAATGAATAATGAACTCCGTGAATTTAGAACAAAAGTAAGTAGTCATTTAGATGAATTCTGATTTATGGAGACAAATGAATTACTTGCTTTATTTTGATCATTTTTTGGTTTTAGCATTTTAGAGCATACAGTTATTAAAGCCTTGGTATATCATAAATTTCATAAGTCTTATCACTGCATTAGCGGAGTTTTGTGGTCACCTAGGATTCTGTTAGCGGAGCGTTGGGTCACCTAGGATCTGTTAGTGAAATGTCTGCTCACCTAGGATTCTGTGGGTTATCATGCTAAATTAAGTTACACATATTTGAGGCATAAAGAATTATATATATATATATATATATATATATTCATTGACATACAACACATTTTTATCTTGGCATTTTATTTAGTTTTAGTTCTTTATATCTTTCTATTTTCGGTACTTAGTCTTTCAACTACTATTTTACATCCCTTTTTATTCAGTATAGTTTTATACTTTTCAGCTGTTTCAGTATTTTTCTATAGTATTGTTCTATCTACTTAAATGTTAAACTCTTAAAACTATAAATATATATAGTAGCTTTAGTTGTATTAAACTTATTATTTAACTCGTGGTACATTTTGGAATTCGACAATTTGTCAGATTCAGAGCAGTTTGTGGAGCAGGCTCAGAAGGCTTCCCAGGAGATTTAGGAGGAGTTTGTGGAGTGCTAGCCGACTCAGGCTTCAGCTTTTATTTTTTGCATTAGTTTAATTTCTGTCATGAGTGAGAGACTGTTACTATCTTTTCATTTAAAGTAATAGTATGTAATAATTTAATTCTGGATGTAATTTCTTTTCTTTATTGAGATGAATGTTTTTTAGTTAGCTTCTATAATGAATAATTTGGATGACTGCTTTAGCTTCCACACACTATTATTATTACTACTTATACTTAGTATTGTGATGTGATCAGCATGAAAGAAATGTTAATACTCGTATATGTTGGTTTCCTATTAAATATACCTCTCATTATTCAATGTATATAGGTACTATATCTAATACTTAGGATAAGTGTATCACTCTTATCTTAAGGATTAGTACTCGGGTAGAGTTTTAGCATCATTCAGCAGTACTCGGAGAGATTCAGTAGTCCTTCCAGAGTAAAGCCCCATTCTGCCCCCAATTGTTATTATCCTTAACACCTCGGTTGCGTGCGACGATGGGAGGGGGCATTACAGTTGGTATCAAAGAAGTATCATAAAGTGCTAGACAAGGAGAGTGTTCCTATCTATTTTATGATCTGTTCTCTAGAGCAGATATGATCATAATCTCTAAGTGTAAGGAAGCATCATCCATAATTCATCAACATGAATCTCAGAAACAAAACTAAGAAAATCTGGAAAGGACATCATTGGATCTGAATGAACTCTAAAAAAGTAAAATACATAAAGTAAATTAAAGTCTGATATTCAAATAAAATTTAGGAATGGAGTGTCAGCGATATGAGGTCAGATATTACCTTAGGCTCTTCGAAGACTAATGGACAGTTGATTTCTAGGATGGAAGGGTGTACAATTGAACCATTAATGGAGTGTCTCCAAGAGGAGTAGAAGTACTAGACAAGATTCTAGTTCACCCCATCTTTCAAGGGACTAGTCTTCCAGTTCTTGCCAGAGAGTGGCTAGATCGTGCGACTACTACCTTTAGATAGATGGCATGTTCAGATGCTATCATCTCTAGATCTTGGGAGCATACTTGGTGAACCAGCTGAAAGAAGGTGGTTCTGGACATATTGAAGATTAGTGGGAAAATATTTAGGAGTCATTTATGATGACTTTTGTACTGCCCTTATAGCTGAATTTTGTAGTTGATCTTATTGATAGTCTCTTGTACTTATCTTCCATATCAGCTCATCATTTATGCTTATCTATTTAACTCCTCTTTTGAGAAGTAAGGATTAAGAAATAGTTATTTGCATCATTCTCTAAATATGTATCCTTGGAAATTGTACTCATGAATTCAGGATCTCCTTCAATGACTACCCCAATTAAAAACATGGTCTTGCCATCCGACAAACTAGATGATATCAATTCACTAGTTGGCTTGATGAAGACTCTGATTGAGAGTAATGCTCAGCAGGCCTAGAAAACTCGTACCCTCATCCTCAATGCGCAACAACAACTTGTCATTCATATTGCAGCCCCATCTGTAACTCACTTCTTTACAGATGGTTTCCTCCATAGTTTTATGAGACTTAGAACACCAATGTTCAATGTGGCAATAAACCCTACGAATACTATAAACGAGCTCAAACTTGCCAAAAAGAATTTAGCCAACATCAAATGCCTAAATTCTGTAGTCATCCATTTTGTTACCGACCGGTTTTAAGATGAAGCAAAATACTGGTGGGAGAACGAATATAACACAAAGTTTGTATACTACAAGACTGAACACATCCCATGAGATCTATTCGTAGAAGCATTCAGTTAATCCTTCAACCCAGTATTAGCCTAGACCATCTTGGACGATGAGCTACTCAACCTCTCCCAAGGTGGCAGATCTGCTTCTGATTATGAGCTTGAATTTGGGTGGTTATCTCGCTTCACCCCATACCTGGTGAGGTTTGAGGCATAAATATGTAGCAGATTCTTGAAGGGTATGCAAGATTTCAATCAGAGCACATCTAGTCTCCCATCAATTTAAGAACTTTTCAGAGTCGATTGAAGCAGCTCGACTCCAAGAGCACTTTTAAGGTCAAATGGATCGAAAGGAAAGCTCACTTCACACCATCCAGAAGAGAGACCCTTGGAAATCAAAAGGTAGCCAAAGTATTCCAGATAGAAGCTGACCAACCACTAGTTGATGCCTTAGAGTGTAAGCATTCCCATCCCTACAGGAAGTCCTATCATCAGGGAACATCTACTACACTTGTGGCCAACCTGTCCATTGCTTTCACTAGTGTGATGCCTTAAAAAATATCAATGGAGTACCCATCATCCACTCTAAGAGTGATCATGTATTCCATCAACAATCGCTAAATAGATGTCCCCCTGCTTTGGTAATAATGCCACCTCCTGTTCCTTCTGCAACTGCCAGAACTACATCTACTCCTACCAAGGCTTACAATCATCAAGGTCGAGGACCGCAGAATCGTCAACCAACTTCTCCTGCTAGGGACTATATGTTGACTTATGCAACTGCCTTCGAGGACAACGATGTTGTATCGAGTACGTTTTAAATTTATTTTAATTCATGTTTCATTTTATTTCCTTGTCTCTTGAATGATTCAAGCAGGAATTTATTACTATTTTAAACATACACACTCTAGTGATTAATGACAAATCATGCAACATTATTTTTGATACTAGAGCGAGTCACTCCTTCATATCAAAAAATTGGGTTAAAATTCTCAAGTTGCCCACCTTTTGGTTAGTAAATTCTTTAAGAATATGGTTACCTTCTGGATCTCGTATGCAAGCTCCAAAGTTAGCATAGCAATCCCAATTGGAGAACAAAACTTTGAAGCCAAGTTGATCATGCTTCCAATTGCAAACTTCGACGTAATCCTTGGAATGAATTAGCTAAGCAAGCATGGTTCTACAATTAACTATCATAAGAAGAATATCACATTAGGTAGCGTAGGCCAAGCCAAAACCTTCGTGGGCAAGTTTAGTACTTAAGCCTCATTGATCAATGCCATGAAGGCTAAGAAGTTAGATAGGAACGGATGTGATGCCTACCTAGAGACGATGTTAGGTGAAAAAAAGGAGGACATTCATATCAGCAAGAATTGCATCGTATGTGAATATTTTGATGTCTTTCCTAAGGACCTCTCCAGTCTTCCACCCATTAGAGAAGTTGAATTTGCGATTGAACTAATCCCCGGAATGCAACCATTTTCCAAAGTTCCTTATAGTATGACGCCTAAGGAGTTGCAAGAGTTGAACAAACAACTTCAAGAATTGCTCAAGAATGGTCTCATTAGACTGAGTTCACCTCCTTGGCTAGTGCTAGTACTTTTCATTAAGAAGAAAGATGGTTTGATGCACATGTGTATCGACTATTGTGAACTGAACAAGGTAACAATTAAGAATAAATATCCATTATCGTGAATCGATGACCTCTTTGATCAACTATCTGGAGCCAAGGTTTTCTCCTAGATTGATCTGGGATCTGGTTACCCTCAGTTGCGAGTCAAGGATGAAGACATAGAAAAGACAACATTCAAGACTCGTTATGGAAACTATGAATTTCTTGTAATATCTTTTGGTATAATGATAAATCTAAGATTTATAGTAAAAAAAGTGAACAAAACAAACACTTTTCTATTAAAAATGTATACTTTGATATGTTTCCGCTGCTTTTTTAGGATAAAAGTTGAGCAAAGTGAAATCTAGCATAAATATAAAATTCTAGAAAAGAATAGCCTCAGCGCGCTGTGGCGCCCCACAGCGCGATGCAGCGGACACAATACCGAGAGCTCAGCTCTATTGTGCACTTAAGCAGTCACCAACAGAGTGCTCGGTGCTACCACACGCTGCAGCGGAACAAGATCGAGACCTCAATGCTATAGTGCACCCAAGCAATCACAAATAGAGAGATCGGCACTACCACACGCCATAGCAGACACAAGACTGAGAGCTCGGTGTTACAATGCGCCAAAGTGGGCACAAGACAGAGAGCTTTGCGCTACTGCGTGCCGCAGTGGGCACAAGACAGAGAGCTTGGTGCTACAGTGTGCCAAAGCAGGCACAAGACAGAGAGCTCGGGGATACAGTGCGTCGTAGCAGAAATTTACTTAGCAAAAATTCTAAATCAAAGCGTCCAAGCGCACTACAGCGAGCCATAGCGCCCACAGTAAACTTCTCTAGAATAGGCATTCAAATCAGCATTGGGGAGAGGAATAGACTTAATCTTTCCTCTTCCCACAATAAAATATATGAAAAATCAATTAAACCTCCTCATTTTCAATGGAATAAAAAAATAAATCTTAATTGCAATACAATTCTCAAGAAGAGGAAAATGTTAGCTGCACAAATGTTGAGAAGGATTTCTAGAATTATAAAAGCCAAGGAGAAAGGCTAAAGAGGGGTTCCCATTTTGACATTGACGCTTCTAAATATTTGAAGGTGTAAAAACTAAAGGAATGGGAGAAGCCCTACCCAATGAAGGAACATGATACCACCAAAGGAAAGAGGAATTGAGCTAAGGAAACAGAAAAGAGGAAGAGATCGGTGATTAAGAGAAGATCCGGGTGAACACAACATCAATTCCTAGTATTGTATCTATATCTCTTTTCTTAAATTTCTTTTCTACAAAGAGCCATGCAAAGGTTCAATGTCTTGAATTTCTTTTCCTTTGTTTGTTTTGTAATGGAAGCCTAAACCCTCCTTGGGGAGGGTTAGGCTTAAACATGTAACACTTTGAAGGAATTAAAAGTGTTTGTACTCAATTTGATAATAAATAAATTTTTTTAGTCATTTCTTGATTATTGATATGAAAAATTACTTGGAAGAATGATGTGCCATGAATATATCAATTTAAGTTAATGCTTTTTAAATTAGGAAATTATCAAGCAAGTTTGTACTTTTAAAATCAAGGACATGCACATAGTGCATCCTCACCGCTGATATCTGTGATAATATTCTTTGAGTGAGGATGATCAATGCAAATCCTTAGGTTTTGAAATAATGAACAGATAGATAATAATTAAATAATCTTAGAGCTCCACCGCTCATTATTAGCTTAAGCTAGGAACATGTGCACAATTGCCAAGAGCCCAATGACATTCTTTTGAGCAATGTAGCATTGTTCCTCCAGCTAAGCTGAGAAGTTGATGCGTGTGAGCTGAGAGCCACCATATGTGCTCCATGGCTTGTTTTAGTTAATGGAGGAAGATGAAGTGCTTAGTGCTTACAGGTGATGTAATATAACCTGCTTAACCCAATGAATCTCTCTCTTAACTAAACTAAAGCTGATGCATGTGATGCTATTTGGTGGAATCAATTTTGCGTGATCACACAATTAAAATATAGATTTGAAAACTTAGACATAAGTATCAAATTTAACTAATATTGATCACATGAGGGTCTATATGTCGGGATAGAACCTTCTTGAGTTCAACTCTGAGCACTAGACATAAATTAGTCTGAATTAGGGGACACTTTAAGAAAGACTGTAGTTGCTTGATTATAACTAAAACATTTAAGTAATTTGACATTTAAAATTGATAACGAAGAGTACTTATACTAGACCCTTCAATGAATTGCATGTTAAACCCAACTCTCCCTACTTTCTCAACTTGTAATTTCTAATCAATGAAACTTTGACTGCTAAATTGGAACCAAAAACACTAACTAGACCATTGTTCAAACATCAATGAAAACAAATAAACTTTAGTAACAAAACACTATATTCTCAGTGGACGATAAATCTCAGGAATTCAAAATCCCTTATTACTTCAGATCACGTGCACTTGCGTGTGAGCATAGAAGTGTATTTGCAGTCTGTCATATAACAAACACGATGTCCTACTTTTATGGATTTAATGAGCGTGTACTTTAGGCATTCTTAGACAAAATCATCATCATCTTTATTGACGATATTTTGATTTATTTGGAGAATAAAGTGGAACACGAAAGCCACTTAAGTGAAGTATTAGAGGAATTATCTAGCCATCAGCTCTATGCCAAGTACTCCAAGTGCGAGGTCTGGCTTGACCTAGTAGCTTTTCTAGGTCATGTTGTCGATGCCCAAGGCAATAGAGTAGATCAAAGGAAGGTCAGTGCTGTTCAAGATTGGTCACATCCAAAGTTAGTGATCAATATTAGAAGTTTTCTGGGTTTGGCTGGCTACTCTAAAAAGTTTTTTAATGGCTTTTCTCTAATCGCCTCTCCTTTAATAAAGCGGCTTAGAAGGTTGTACCTTTCATTTGGAGTCCTAAATGTGAAGATTCTTTTAAGGTGCTAAAAGATGCATTCTATTGTGCCCCGTGCTTATCTTACCCAAGGAAGGTCTAGACTACGAAATCTACACAGATGCATCTGGTATAGGTTTAAGATGTGTGCTGATGCAAGAAAAAAAGTAATTGCATATGCTTCTCATCAACTGAAGCTGCACAAAAATAATTGCCCTGTACATGATCTTGAACTTGCCACCGTGGTGTTCGCTCTAAGGATCTAGCGTCACTACCTTTAAGGCATTCAATGTTCAATATTCATCGATCATCAGAGCTTAAAGTATATTTTCATGCGGTGCGAACTTAATTTCCATAGCTAAGATGGCTAGAAATGATTATTGCTTATGATCTAAATATCCAGTATCATCCTGAAAAAGCTAACGTCTTTGCCAATGCCCTAAGCCATCATGCTACTTTTAGTTCCATGATCATTGAGAGTTGGATTCGAAAGCTAGATATTATTCTTGTGTGTGGTAATATACTAAGCATAATGTTAAGTTAGAGCACCATAAAACCCACTTCTTATAGAGATGTCTCTATCTCATAGACTAAAGATGAAGATTATCTAAAATTCAAAGTTGATATTGAAGGTGGATGCCAATATGATCTGCATCTGCATGGAACCGTAATATATCAAGGAGATTGCTTATGGATCCCTAAGTCCATGCATTAGGAGATTCTTATCGAAGGTCATAACTTAAGATATTAGGTCATCTGAGAAGTACTAAAATGTACAAGAATTTGAAGCAATCATTCTGATGGCCTGGTATGAAGAGAAGCATGGCAGAATTCATGGTAATATCTTGTGGTTACAATCTCATCAAAGTTGAACACCAAAGGCCAGAAGAAATTCTTTATCCTCTGGCAATCCTTAAATGGAAGCAGTTTGATATCTCCATGGACATTATCATGGGTTTGCCCAAGTCAAGGCCAGGTGCTGACTCAATCTGGGTAATAGTCAACTACCTAACAAAGTCAGCACATTTCATTCCAATGCGTCAAACCAATTTTGTGGAGAAGTTGGCCAAGATTTTTATTAAGGAAATTGTTAGACTCCACAGCATTTCGAAATTGATTATTTCCGATCATGATAGAAAATTCACATCCCAGTTATGGCAAGCGATAAATCAAGACCTGGGAACTACCCTGGCCATGAGCAGTGCCTTCCATTCTCAAACAGATGGACAAACTAAACATGTTAATAAATTTTTGAAGACCTCCTGCGATTATGTATTTTTAATTTCTGCAATTTTTAGAAGATCACATACCTATCATGGAGTTTGCATATAATAATAGTTTCCAAGTAAGTATATGCATGGCACCATATGAAGCATATGGCAGAAAGTGCAGAACTCCACTTGCATGGTCTGAAATTGGCAGCGTTCAACTGCATGGATTTGATCTAGTGGATGAAACAAATCGAAAAGTGCAATTAATTCAGCAAAGAATTAGAGCCCTGCAAGATCGCCAACATAAATATCATGATACTTATTATCATCCCTTGGATTATAATGTTGGATATTTTGCATATCTTAAAGTCAGCCCAATGAAGGGTGTTTTCCGTTTCAGTGTGGCTGGGAATCTTAGTACCTGCTACATCAGACCTTTCGAAGTAGCAACAAAGATAGGCTCTACAGCATACAAGTTAAACTTCCTGAGAATTTCTCTGCGGTACACAACATCTTTCATATTTTGTCATTGCAGAGATGTCTTTGTGACCCATCGCATCTAGAACAACTTCCAGTGGTATCCCTTCAGCCAGACCTTTCATATGTGAAAGAGGCATCAGAATCTTTGGTTGTGATCAAAAGCAGCTAAGAAAACACTCTATCCCCATGGTGAAAGTTCAATGGAGGAATCACTCTCTTGAAGAATCTAGTTTGGTGAAAGAGGCTGATATGCAACAAAAATATCTAAGTCTCTTTGAAAATCTAGGTACTCTTAACTTCTAAGCTCAGTTCTTAAATTTTTGTGTTTTCTTTTCCCTTCTTAGCATGATATCGAGGACAATATCATTATTAAGTGGGGGAGTCTGTAACAACCTTGGGTTATTACTAAGCTTAAACATAAGCTTAAGCACACTCTAACTTTGATTCTATTGCATTTACATAGTCATTAGGATATAATCCTAAAAATTTGGGGTCAATCGGACCTCATTTGGTCAAATTGGCAATTTTATCAAATTTAGAACCCTAATTAATAGCCAAATATTTTGATCACCAAATCAAAATCTGATTGTATTTTTGAATTCCACACTCCCAAATTAGCTAGGGGTGAGAATTCTTGGAGGTTATTTAGTCCATAATTGAATTTAATTTAAATAGGAAAAATTGCATAAAGGGGTTTGAATCAATTTATATTTGCAAATATATGCTTAACAGGTTTACTCATCTGGGATCCGCTTTACGGATTGCAGGCGATCTATTACGGAGACCGGGTCCCTTAATAGCTAATCCATTTAGCATTTGACCGTCGCTCCCAAACACTTGACGACCTGGATTCAATCTAGCGAGAGTACTAATTGAGCATTGGATCCGTACATTGAATCCCACGGCCCAGATCATTTCAGATCTGGCCATTAGGATCCAGAAGATTAAAATCATTCCACAGTTCTGAATGATTAATTAGACAGCTACCAAAGGTCTCACCACTGGGACCTTCGTCCCCACTCGCTCGCATTCCCCACAGTGAGAATCCTTTGTACCCAGACTACAGGCCTTGTCCCCCACTCCATCATCCACCTCAGTATAGCTATTAGTCTATTCCACTTCTAGCGAGGCTCCATGGTACGGGCCTTGAAGCCCGAGCTCCCTCCTTTGGGAATTTGAGAGCTCGGCATTGGCCCAAGCTCTTGGGCCAAACCAAGCCTCTAGAATTTTCCCCCTCTCCTTTTGAGGATATAAATAGCCTCATAATTGCTTTAGTGAGCCATTTTAATAATCAATTCAATAGGAATTTGATTCTGCCTAAATCTTAATTCTCGGTGAAATATAGTTCTCTCGGCAGTCCCAGCTACTTCTAGCTACAATCATAAGACGAGTTCTGGTGTTCAGGACCCTTAGCATCTTCCTGTAGCTCAGCCAACATTTGGGATCACTTCTTGCGGTGACAACTGGCTTTTTTAATCGAACTAGGTACCCCCCTGCTGTGATTAGGCAAGTAAGCTCAGCACTTAATCCCATTTGATTTGTAATTGTTCACCTAAACTGAACAAACATAATTCTTGCATACATGAGGCCTGTGTTAGCCTTAATTGATCAATATCATTGATCAGGCTAACACTCTATCTGGAAGCTGGTTTTGAGTAAGGACCCAGTGATTATGTGCACCTTAGATGTGGAGATCTTAGGGGTTCAATCCGCCTCACCTCCCTGAAAATATAGGGATCGAGCCCGACAATTCCATGGACCATCTGTAACAACCCTAGTTATTACCCTAGCTAAATTCGGATTAATTATGCTAAACCAAATTCTAATTTTGATTTTCATTAGATTCAATGGGTCATTTAAACATAACCCTAGAAGTTTGAAATCAATCAGAGATTAATTGAGAATTTTGGTATTTTTGGCTATTTTTGAGACCTGGAAAATAGTTAAATTAAATTGATCTCTAAAGTAAAATCTGAGTTCATTTTTGAATTCCTCATACCCTAATTAGCTAAGAGTCATATTTTGGGAATTTTTGGAGCACATTTAATCCTAAATTGGATTATAAATTAATTAGAATTAAAGGTAATTATTAAAATGAATTAGTATTAATAAAAATTATATATATATATATATTCAGGATTCACTATTGGGACCGCGGTAGATCTGTTTCGAGGTCCTGACAATGTGGTAGCATAAGCATCGAACGGATGCGTTAGCACGCATCTCCGCGCCTCCCTCTAATGGCTCGGATCACCCGCACCGAGATTAAATCCTAAGCGTTAGATCAATCGAGAGCATCTGACGGCTAATATCTTATCCGCGGTTAATCGTTTAAGTCATCCATCTTAGCCTTCTAATCCCAATGGCTCAGCGATCAGACGGCTCCCACCACCTTGAGCACTATGGATCTTCGTCCACCTCTCGCCCGTCACTCGCTGGTCCCCCTTGATAGCTAGATCTCCTTCCAGCCCTCGTGGTAGTATGGGAAGATGCCGAAAATTCCTCTCCTACCCTTGGCGCGACTTCCTGCCTATAGTAGCTTCCCTAAATTGCCCCTAACTATTGAACCGAGCCATACCTTAGGTCCGAGCGAACACCATGGAGCCCAAGCTTTGGAAGCCACCCCTAATGATCCTAGTGACTATAAATACCCCCATGACCTCACAGTGAGGCCCATTGCTCACTATGAATCCTCAATTGCCCAGTTGAAGTCCTTTGGAGCTCCCATCGTCTCAGCAATTTCCTAGCATTCTCGAAGCTTAGAACTGCTGATAGAGGGTTTGTTTGGTGTTTAGACTCCCTGTGAACATGTGTTTGGTGCTTGGGAAACTCAAGCTCACCTCCATTCTTCTCGACCAAGCCTGCAACCCCGTCTCCAGGTACAGCCTTCTCCCATTGAATTTCTTAAGTTCAGTTCTTCATTCTACCTCTAGATTGAGCTGTTGGATGTCATCTAACCAGCCTTAGGCACTTAGGAAACTAGTTGTGATTATCAACAGGGTTTGAGCTAGATCTGATTGATCGAGCAAGCGGTTGAGCCATGACTGAGTTCGAGTAAGGACCCAGCGATCGGCTACACCTCAGGTTATGAAACCTTGGGGGTTTGACTGATGGTGTAGGGATCGAGCCCCATCCATTTAGTGGCTTTTGTGATGATAATTATCCCCTCACAGTAAACCCTGATCATCTGTAAAGGGACGCTTCAGTGGAGTAGCCATCTGGTATTCTGGACAGTCCTAGTTAGGGCCTCTTGGTTCAATCGATGCGTCTTGACCCCTTGAAGGTGTGGCAATTGAATGTTGGTCGCGGCATGGCACATCGGTGGCGAATTGTGCGATCTAAGGTTCCCTCGCCGCTGCTGTCTGCGTAAGAGGGGCATCGGGGTTGACGCACTGGCGCTTTGGGCTTGGTTAGACCCCGATCCGCTCATTTGGAATTCGAGCCGCGACTAAATAAACGAATTCTCTTTTTTTATTTAAATCATAGTAAATTTATTAATTATCCAAAAGTGTTGAGTAAGGTCTCTGATTGTTCATGAAACCATATAGAACCTATGTAGATCATTAAAAGTAAATTAAGATCTTTAATTTTTCTAATCACCCCTTAATTACCCTAATTTGAGATTAGTGAATTAAGCCTTGGATTAGTCTTTGATTTTGATGAATCTAGTTCCATATGTCTTCTTAAGTATGTTAGCACTCATAATTAAGTTTGGATCATCTCAGTATGCCCTAATTTCCTTAATTACCTTAATTAGCCTTATATTGAGATTAATGCTAATTAAGCTAAATTAAATATTCAAAACCTAAGCTAACTATTTTATTTACTTCATTAATCAATATGAAGCTCATTAAAATAGACTTTAATTAATTTAGATGATTTAATCTTAAAATCCAATTTTTAGCCTTAAGAGGGGCATTTTGATCATTATGACCAAAATGTGTTTAAGCACCCCTTAATCCTTAAAAATTCAGTAAAATATCTCTGGTTAGATTATTAGCACGTTTCTAAAATCTTATGTTAATAGTATTGATGCTAAGTGAAGAAATCTTAAGTTAGTCTACCTTAAGTGTCCTTAGAACTCTCTTTCTTAAGAGTTAAGCCTAACTGCCCTTAGACACTAGTCTAATAGCTCAACTAAGCTGATCCATAAGCTTGAATCCTAAAAGAAATATTTTGGTAAAACTCTTAAGTCTAGTTTTAGCTTAAGATCTAAAGTGAATAAATCTTAGATCTCAGATCTTAAATTTTAGACTTTAGATCTTTCAATTGGAGTGAATTTCCTTTATTTGGGATTCCTTACTTGATTAACTATTTAATCCTTTTGAAACCTTCTTTATGGGGGTAGGATTAATTTAATCTATAGAATAATGTAATTATCCTAGAGATTGAATATAGATCTTAGATTCTTAGTTCTTAATTAATTATTTTATCTTATAACCAGTAGAGTGACATTTTATTTAAGATTTTAGGTTCTGAATCCGTCATCTTATAAGATTCCTTATCTTTAATTTGGGTTTTAAGTGTGAACCTTAGTTCTTTATTAGTATACTACCTTGGATTCAGGATTTGAACACCAAAGTGGAATTTAGATCCAGAATCCTTAATCTTGATTTTCTTAAGCAAGATTTGGGTTAACTAATCAGGTCATTAATTCATTTACTTTAATCTTTATAGTCATCATATGATTATGAATTAGAACTTGTTGAGTTCTAATATTAACATTAAGGTCATGAATCTGGGATTATACTCGATAGCTAAATATTGGAGATCCGAACTTGTATCTTCTCAGAATAATTAGTTGGATAAAATAGACAACAACAGATATCATATAAGTCTAGATTGAATCTCTCACTTACTTTGACTTTGACTACTTTGCACCCCTGAATATTGAACCTCGTTCCTTGAGCATAATAGGTAAACTAAAAATATGGATGATATATCCTAAGATAGTATTTGAAAAGAATAGCATTCATTCAGTTCTTTCAACGCTTTTAGTTAGTAGAGTATGTCCTAGCTTAGTCTGCCTCTTTAGTTCTAGTTTTATTATAGAATAGACTCGGACCTAGCTCTGCAGATGTCTAGGATGGGTACATGTCTTATTCTGTAAGTTCAACTTGGACCTAGCTCTGCGAATGCCTAGGATGGATACATATTGAACTTTCATTTCAGTTGTCCTGTATGGCTTGTTTCTATTATGGCAGTGCTATGTCTTAGGCTTACTTCTACCTCAATTTAGTTTTTATTTTTTATTTTGCTTTGCCACATACTTTAGTGGCCTTTCTTTTAGTGCTTGACTTGCTTTACCACATGTCTTAGTGGCTTTGCTTTTGCTCATTCATGTACTTAGTTTACTTTTGCCACATGTCTCAATGGCCTTTTTCATATGAATCTACATGCTTGTATAAATACTCTTATTGTTTAGTATTAAATATTAGCATGTTTAGGATGCTAAAATTGTATGTTAATTTGAGCACTTGTGTCTTTATATACTCAGTATGTATCCATGTGATCATAAGCACGTTAGGATCAAATTTATTTAAGTAGTTGCAATTATTTTGCTTTTAGCCTCACCTTGTTTAACTACTGCTTTGCATGTTATTTTTACATACTTGTTGATTGGGTATAAATGATTAGGTTATAGTTATCCCGTTCTTTGTAGCTTGTAGCACCTTGTAATGCTTGCATATTTAAAACATTTAAATGTGATATCTTAGACATTCAATTCACTTAAATAGCCTAAAATGTACTTAGACAATTATCTAACTGTAACCTTTTTTTTTATTGGGTGGGGCCCTGACATTTGTGATACCAATAAATGCTAGATTTAGAGCTATTCATAGGTAGTACTGCAGGAGAGGAGCCAGTACAGGAGGAGGATTTTCGATTTTCTGATTGCTATTTAGTTAGATTTACTTTCTTACAGTGAGGCATTCAGAGATCTTCACTTTCATTTAAATTTAGTTTATAATAATTAAACTCTATACGTATTTACTTTTCTGCATTTAATTTGAGTTACTGTTTGTTTTACTCTCTTATACTATATTGTGATGTGGATGTTGTATTGTATTGTTTCTTGCTTCTGCCACTTTGATTTGTATTGATGTATGTTCACAGTTCCAGGTGACAAGTCCTTGGCTTAAGGCAGGTTGGGTCCTACCTAACTTTACATAAGTTGGGGATTTGCCATAGCTGGAGCACCGTACTCCCTGCGATTATGCTAATATCAGTATTAGCGTCACCGCGGGAAAGTACAGGGCCCCACAGCTGGTATCTGAGAACACCATAAGGTGTCAGAATAGGATCTGTGATTCCTTTCTACCTAATGGACCATTCTTCTAAAGTACAAACATCAAGACATAACATCCATAACATAGTAGTATCAGTAACTCTCTAAAAATTATAGAATGTAAATACTCATATCCTAAATATCTAGTCATCTGTAGCTAACAAAAACTAATACATTATACTATTAGGATCAAATGGATCATGAAGAGTCTGACTTAGAATATTATCTGCATGCCTACAAGTTGGCCTAGAGTTATAGTTTCAAATGAAGGTAGGAGAGCAAATGACAAATCAAAGGAGTTTCAATAAAAGGAACCCTAGTCTTGGACAAACTTCTACATCAAACAGCGTACTAAGGGCTTGACTTTCCTATCTACGCACAGGAGTGGTTGAACTGAGTAGAGTTAGTCCTAAGGCATATAGAGTGTCCAGAGTCCCTCTGGCTTAATATAGTGACAGATTTGATACTAGACTATGTGGGAGTCTGGCGGTACGATACCATCAAGAAGCTCGAACGAAAATGCAAGAGAAAACATCAAAAAGTGACTTTTAAAGACTTTTGTATTACATTTAGGACTGAGTACATTAAGGAAATATGAGTGCTAGTTAGAGCAATTATCATTTCTTGATTTTAGTAGTGCTGTCATTTTTGGCATCTTCTAAATCTTATGTAATCTTTCATTTCAAAAGTAATGAAAATTTTTGGCATCTATTAGAAATTTTAATTTCTGTCTTCCTTAGAATGATTCTGAAATCCAGATTTGTACTGCTTACTTAGAATGAATTCTGGATCACCTCCTGCTGCTACTCTAATCAAGAATGTTATCGCTTCGAGCAGTTCTTCTGATGAAGTAGCTCATCTGTGAGCAATGGTGGCAACCTTGTTGGAGAATCAAGCTCAACAAGCACTGGTAATGTAAAAGATGATGTCCTATCATCTAGTACAGCCATTGCTACTGCTTCTGCAGTTCCTGTTCTGCAACATACTTTTCCTTCCCATCACTCTATTAATAATCTTCTCCACAACTTCTTAATGCTAAGGCCTTCCACCTTCGGTGGAAACTTATCACCAATGGATATAGCCGACTGGCTGAAAGCAATAGAGAAGGATCTTATTAGTCTGAAGATCCCAAACTTAGAAGCTGTTCATCTCACTACACACCTGTTTCATGATGAAGCAGAATACTGGTGGGAGGAGGCCCGGAATACAAATTTCATTGACTATGAATTGGAAGACATCCCATGGGATGAGTTCATTGAATCATTCAAAGCTGAATTCATTCCCCCGTCAGCACAGAACATCATTACAGACACGATTCTAAGGTTGACCGAAGGAAGTCGCTCTGTCATTGACTACAAAAGGGAATTTCATAGGTTAATTCATTTTGCTCTAGAGATTACCCACTTCGAATTGGCTAAGTGCCATCGCTTTCTCAGTGGACTCCGAGATTCACTGAAAGATCAGATTGTTCCACTTCGCCTGACAAGCTTCTTTGAACTAGTAGAGACCGCTAAGGTGATTGAACATCACCACTCAGAAAAAGATCTCAAGCGAAAGGTGCAATCAACCCCTAACCAGCATGAAGTCTTCAAGAGGCACAAACCTAACTCTGCAAAAGTCTATCAACTTAAAGCTGCACCCCCTGCTGAACCAATTTAAGGCTATAATAGGCCTCACCCATATGGAAAGTGTTACCACTTCAGTCATAAGTGCTATAATTATGGCCAACCATGCCACAGGTTCTATCACTGTACACATACAAAAATAGTGGATGAAGTTCCAATGAAGCCATCTCAAAAGAACCAAGTGCTTAGAGCAACTCTGCCGAATAGGAGAGAACCAAATTTGGCAATAATTCCTGCACCTGCACCTGAAGTTGCTCTAGAACAGCCCTCAGCTCCCAAATCCCAGAATAATCTTTGGAGGTAGATAAACAATTATTCTACTAGTCCTATGCGAGTGTTTGCTTTAACACCTTTGAAAGCCGCAGAAGACAATAATGTGGTTTCAGGTACACATTTCTGAACTTCTCCTCTGTTAATTGCATTCCTTTAACTTAATTATTGCAGTTCGTTAATGCAATTTGTATGAATAAATTAGGCACACTTTATTTTAATGACCAGCCCTGCAATGTGTTATTTGACACCGGTGCTAGTCATTCATTTATTTCTAAACATTTTGCCAACATCCTTGAACCACACTCGTACAACTTAGCAAAACCTTTGAGTGTTGGACTTCCATTTGGAGCCCAACTAAGTGCTTATAAGTATTGTAACATCAAAATTCCATTCAATGGTCAAGAGTTTCACTCCGAATTAATTATCCTGCCATTAGCAAACTTTGATATCATCCTTGGGATGAACTGGCTCAGTGACAATAATGCCGTGATGAACTACCTAAAATAGAAGGTCACTCTCCATTCCTAGGACAAGTCTGAAATGTTTATAGGAAAAACCAGTACAAAGTTATCGTTAATCAATGCTATTAAAGCTGAACAATTCATCAGTAAGGGTTGTGATGCTTTTATGGTCACTATGATGGGTGAAAGGAAAGTGTCCTTCTCTCTGATTGTAAAGTAGCTAAGGAATTTGCTGATGTATTCCCAGAAGATCTGCCTGGTGTTCCTCCTTCCAGAGAAGTTGAGTTCTCTATTAAATTAGATCCGGGTACCCAGCCTATATCTAAAGCACCATACAGAATGGCGCCTAAGGAACTTCAAGAACTCAACAAATAGTTACAAGAGCTCTTGAATAAAGGTTTATTAGGCCAATTATGTCTCCTTGGGGAGCGCCTGTTCTACTCATAAAGAAGAAGGATGGATCTATGCAAATGTGCATAGATTATCGTGAACTAAACAAAGTCACCTTAAGAAATAAATATCCATTACCTAGAATTGATGATCTATTCGACTAGTTATCTGTAGCTGTCATATTCTCTAAGATTGACTTAAAGTCTGGATATCATCAATTGCGAGTAAAATAAGATGATGTAGGAAAGATTGCTTTCCATACTTACTATGGTCATTTTGAATTCTTAGTGATATCTTTCGGACTCACCAATGCACCATCAATCTTTATGGATTTGATGCAGCGAGTTCTAAATCCATATTTAGACAAATTTGTAATCATCTTTATTGATGATATCCTCATTTATTCTTGAACCTTAAGAGATCATAAAGAACATCTGAGGTTAGTATTAGAAGCTCTGCGTGAACTTTAATTGTATGCCAAGTTCTCCAAATGGGAATTTTGGCTCAAGTTCATTGCATTCTTGGGACATGTCGTCGATGCCCAGGGTATTCGTGTAGATCAAAAAAAAAGTAAGCGCTATTCAGGACTGGATTCAACCTAAGACAGTAACAGATATGAGGAGTTTCTTGGGATTGGCTAGATATTATAGGAAGTTTGTTAAGGGCTTTTCCCAGATCGCTTCGCCTTGACTAAGTTAACTCAAAAAGTCATTCCATTCATTTGGTGCCTGGAATGCGATGATGCATTTCAAACCTTGAAGAACGCACTCTCTACCACTCCAGTACTTGTTCTACCCAAGGAAGGCTTGAACTACCAGGTATACACCGATGCCTCTGGTATTGGACTAGGTTGTGTGTTAATGCAAGAGGGTAAGGTAATTAATTATGCCTCTCGACAGTTAAGGCCCCACCAGAAAAATTCTACAGTTCATGATCTTGAACTTGCCGCTGTGATCTTTGCCTTAAAGATTTGGCATCACTATTTATATGGATTTCAATGTTCAATCTTCATTGATCATCAAAGCTTGAAGTATATCTTCACTCAAAGAGAACTAAATTGTCGTCAGAGGAGATGGTTAGAACTCATCAGTGATTATGATCTTAGTATCCAGTATCATTCAGGAAGGGAAAATGTAGTGGTCGATGCTCTTAGTCGTCATGATACTTTATTTTCCATAATTGCCTCTAGTTCATTAGGACAATAATTTTGTAAGCTAAAGATTTCTCTAGTCAGTGGCGATATGCTAAGTTCTGTTCTAGAAAATATCAATGTGGAACCAACATTCCACAGAGATGTCTCTATCTCGCAAACTAAAGATGATGATTATCTGAAATTCAAGCAGATGTTGAAAGTGGTCGTCATCATGAATTGCAAATGCGCAACAGTGTAATTTCTCAAGGAAGTTGTTTGTGGATTCCTAAATCCATGCACTGAGAAGTGTTGATTGAAGGTCATAATTTTGGGTATCACATTCACCCAAGTAGTACCAAGATGTACCAGGATTTAAAGCAATCATTTTGGTGGCTCGGTATGAAAAAGAATGTAGCCAATTTTGTGGCTAAGTGTCATGCCTGCAATTCGGTAAAGGCCGAGCATCAAAAACCTGGTGGTCTTCTGCATCCTTTGGAAATTCTTGAATGGAAATGGTTCGATATATTTATGGATTTTGTCATGGGATTGCCTCGTGCAAAATCTGGTGCCGATGCAATCTGGATTATAGTAAATAGCTTAACTAAATAAGTGCACTTTCTTCCTTTCCATTAGACTAATTCTGTTGAGAAGCTAGCAAAGCTTTATATCAAAAAAATTGTCAGACTGCATGGGATTCTGAAATCAATCATATCCGATAGAGGTAGCAGATTCACTTATAAGTCTTAGCAAGCTGTGCATCAAGATCTAGGTACTACTCTAGCCATGAGTACAACTTTTCATCCTCAAATGGATGGTCAGACTAAAAGAGTGAATCAAGTTATGGAGGACTTGCTTAGGCTGTGTGTTCTTGATTTTGCCAGTTCCTGGGAAGATCATATTCCGTTGGTAGAGTTTGCCTACAATAACAGTTTCCAAGCTAGTATTAAAAGGGCTCCTTATGAGGTATTGTATGGTAGTAAATGCAGTACTCTGCTAGCTTGGTCAGAAACAGGAAGCGTTCAACTTTTTTGTTCAGAGTTAGTTGAAGAAACTAACAAGAAGATTCAATTAATTCAGCAGAGAATTTGTTCAGCTCAAGATTGTCAGAGCAAGTATCATGATACTCATCATCGTCTCTTAGAATTCAATGTTGGAGATTCTACCTATTCGAAAGCCAGTCCAATGAAGGGCGCCTACAGATTTAGTGTAGCAGGGAAACTCAGTCCCCGCTATGTTGGACCTTTTGAGATTTTTGACAAAGTAGGGTCATCTGCCTACAGGTTAAATCTTCCTGATGACTTTGTAGCTGTTCACAACATGTTTCACATATTGTTGTTAAGGATATGTCTTAGAGACCCATCTCATATCGTTCAACTTCTAGTAGAGGAAATCCAACCTGACCTTTCATATGCCGAGGAACTAGTCAAAGTCTTAGCTCGTGATCAGAAGCAGCTAAGGAATCAGTTCAATTCCTATGGTCAAGGTCCCATGGAAGAATTGATCTTTGGAATAATCTACTTGGGAGAAAGAAGTGGATATGCTCAATAAATATCCACAACTTTCTACAAGTCCTGGTACTGTTCTTTTCTTTCTAATCTATTTTATTTAAATATTTCAATCCTTGTAGTACTTTCTTCATTAAGTGATGTCGGGGATGACATCATTCTTAAGTGGGGGAATCTATAATAACCCTAGTTGTTACCCTAGTTAAATTCAGATTAATTATGCTAAACCAAGTCCTAATTTTGATTTCCATTAGAATTAATGGGTCATTTAAACCTAACCCTAAAAGTTTGAAATCAATTGGAGCTTAATTGAGAATTTTGGTATTTTGGCTATTTTTGAGTCTTAAAAAATACCTAAATTAAATTGATCTCTAAAGTAAAATTTGAGTTCATTTTTGAATTCTTCATACCCAAATTAGCTAAGAGTGAAATTTTGAGAATTTTTAGAGCTCATTTGATATAATTTGGATTATAAATTAATTAAAATTAAAAGTAATTATTAAAATAAATTAATATGAATATAATTAAATATTTATATATTTTATATATCCAAGATTTGCTATCAAGACCGCAGCAGATCCGCTGCGGGATCCCGACAGTCAGGCAGCATAAGCATTGAACAAATGCGTTAGCACGCATCTCCGCGCCTCCATCTAACGGCTCGGATGACCCGCACCGAGATTAAATCCTAAGCGTTAGATCAATTGAGAGCATCTGATGGCTAATATCTTATTCGCAGTTAATTAGTTTAAGTAATCCAACTCAGCCTTCTAATCCCAACGGCTCGGCGATCAGACGGCTCCCAGCACCTCGAGCACTGTGGATCTTCATTCACCTCGAGCACATCGCTCGCTGGTCCCCCCGACAGCCATATCTCCTTCCAGCCCCCGTGGAAGTACGGGAAGATGCCAAAATTTCTTCTCCTACCCTCGGCACGACCTCCTGCCAGTAGTAGCTTCCCTGAATTGCCCCTAACCGTTGAACCGATCCATACCTTCTTATATTTAATGATATATAAATAGATATCTTATGATTCTAATTTAAATAAACATTCAGATTAAATTATTGAAATAACTTTAGCTATACTTATCCAAATTGTATGATCCAATATACCATTTTAATCAAAAAAATACAATGAATAATAATATAAAATAAAATCAAAGATCCAATAGTTAGATTTTAAATAATTTCCCAATCTTTCTCTATTTTTATTTAAATCATAGTAAATTCATTAATTATCCAAAAGTATTGAGTAAGGTCTCTGATTACTCATGAGACTATATAGAACCTATGTAGACCATTAAAAGTAAATTAAGATCTTTAATTTTTTTAATCACCCCTTAATTACCCTAATTTTAGATTAGTGAATTAAGCCTTAGATTAGTCTCTAATTTTGATGAATCTAGTTCCTAATGTCTTCTTAAGTATGTTAGCACCCATAATTAAGTTTGAATCATCTCAATATGCCCTAATTTCCTGAATCACCTTAATTGGCCTTATAGTGAGATTAATGCTAATTAAGCTAAATTAAATATTCAAAACCTAAGTTAAGTGTTTTGTTTACTTCATTAATCAATATGAAGCTCATTAAAATAGACTTGAATCAATTTAGATGATTTAATCTTAAAATCCCATTTTTTGCCTTAAGAGGGGTATTTTGGTCATTTTGACCAAAATGTGTTTAAGCACCCCTTAAACCTTGAAAATTAAGTAAAATATCTCTAGTTAGATTATTAGCACCTTTCAAAAATCTTATGTTAATAATATTGATGCTAAGTGAAGAAACCTTAAGTTAGTCTTAATAAGATCTTAAGACCTTAAGTGTCCTTAGAACCCTCTTTCTTAAGAGTTAAGCATAACTGCTCTTAGACCCTAGTATAATAGCTCAACTAAGCTGATCCATCAGCTTGAATCCTAAGAGAAATATTCTAATAAAACTCCTAAGTCTAGTTTTAGCTTAAGATGTAAAGTGATCAAATCTTAGATCTCCGATCTTAGACTTTAGACTTTAGATCTTCCAATTGAAGTGAATTACCTTCATTTGGGATTCCTTACTTGATTAACTATTTAATCCTTTTGAAACCTTCCTTGTGTGTGCAAGATTAATTCAATCTATAAAATAATGTAATTATCCTAGAGATTGAATATAGATCTTAGATTCTTAGTTCAAAATTGATTATTTAATCATATAACTAGTAGAGTGACCTTTCAATTAAGATCTTAGGTTTTGAATCCTTCAGCTTATAAGATTCCTTATCTTTAATTTGGGTTTTAAGTGTGAACCTTAGTTATTTATTAGGATACTACCTTGGATTCAGGATTTAAACACTATAGTGGAGTTTAGATCCAGAATCCTTAATCTCGATTTTCTTAATCAAGATTTGGGTTAAGTGAGAATCATAATAATAATTAGGTCATTGATTTATTTACTTTAATTTTTATAGTCATCATATAATTATGAATTAGAACTTGTTAAGTTCCAATGTTAGCATTAAGGTCGTGAATCTTGGATTATACTTGATAGTTGGATATTGGAGATCCTAAACTTGTGTCTACTTAGAATAGTTAGTTGGATAAATTAGACAACAATATATATCACATAAGTTTAGATTGAATCTCTTGCTTACTTTTCCTTTGACTGCTTTGCACCCTTGAATATTGAGCCTTGTTCCTTGAGCATAATAGGTAAACTTAGGATATGAATGATACATCCTAAGATAGTATTTAAAAAGCATATCATTCATTTAGTTCTTTCAGTACTTTCAATTAGTAGAGTATGTCCTAGCTTAGTCTACCTCTTCAGCTCTAGTTTTGTTATAGAATAGACTCGGACCTAGCTCTGCGGATGTCTAGGATGGATACATGTCTTATTCTATAAGTTCAACTTGGACCTAGCTCTGCAGATGCCTAGGATAGATACAGGTTGAACTTTCAGTTCAGAGGTCTTGTATGGCCTGTTTCTGTTATGGCAGTACTATGCTTTAGGCTTACTTCTACTTCAGTTTAGTTTTTATTATTTATTTTTCTTTGCCACATGCTTCAGTGGCCTTTCTTTTAGTGCTTCACTTGCTTTACCACATGTCTTAGTGGTTTTAATTTTGCTCATTCATGTACTTAGTTTGCTTTTGCCACATGTCTTAGTGGCCATTTTCATATGAATCTGCATGCTTATATAAATATTCTTATTATTTAGTATTAAATATTGGTATTTTTAGGATGCTAAAATTACATGTTTATTTCAGCACTTGTGTCTTTATATACTCAGCATGTATCCATGTGATCACAAGCACATTAGGATCAGATTTATTTCAGTAGTTGCAGTTATTTTGCTTTTAGTCTCACCTTGTTTAATTGCTACTTTGTATGTTATTTTTACATACTTGTTGATTAGCTATACATGATTAGTTTATAGCTATCGCATTCTTTGTAGCTTGAAGCGCCTTGTAATGCTTGTATGTTTAAAACCTTTAAATGTGATATCTTAAATATTCAGTTCACTTAAATAGCCTAAATTGTACTTAGACAATTATCTAGCTGTAACCTTTTTCTTTAGTTGACTAGGGCCTTAGTATTTGTGATACCAACAAATGTCAGATTTGGAGTTGTTCGTAGACAGTACTGCAGGAGAGGAGCTGGTGTAGAAGGAGGATCTTCTTACTGCTATTTAGTTAGACTTAGTTTCTTGCAGTGAGGCTTTGAGAGATTTTTACTTTTATTTAAATCTAATTTGCAATAATTAAACTCTGGATGTATTTACTTTTTTGCATTTAATCTGAGTTACTGTTTGTTTTACTTTTTTATACTATATTGTGATGTGGATATTATATTGTACTTTTTTCTACTTCTACCATTTTGATTTGTATTGATGTATGTTCACAGTTCTATGTGACAAGTCCTTATCTTAAAGCAGATTGGGTCTAACCTGACTTTACTTAAGTTGGGGATTTGCCATAGTTAGAGCACCGTACTCCCCGTCATTATACTAATTTCAGTATTAGCATCACCGCAGGAAAGTGCGGGCCCCACGCCATCTGGGGAGAATTCGATCCCCATTATAATTGGCAGGCGAAGGTCTTGGGTGAGTAAGGTCCGGCCGATTCTGGCCTTCTCACAGAAGCCTTCATGGTGAAATCGATGCGCCTCGGTCTCCTAATTGTGAGCGATCATAATTAGATTGTGGCGTGGTCGAGCTCCCAGTAATTGGCTCGGGATCCTAACCCGAAATTCCTAAAGGTTAGAGAGGTTGAGAGTAGGAAGACGCACTATGCAGGTTAGGCCGATCTTGTTTGAATAATAAAAGGATTTAGGATTTATTTTCCTTAAGAAAAATAAATCAGATAATGGAGAATTAATTACAAACATTCATAATAAATAAATGCAATAACATTTTAATTACTTATCCAAACCATATAAATTTATGTACCATTATGTTCAGAAAAATGCAAGAAATAAGAATATACAAAAATAGTTTAGATTCTATGAATGTATTTCCTAATTTTGACAAATTACTTCAGTAGCCTAATTAACAAAAATTAGTATGTATACTTAATTAAATCTTGTGATTTTAGTTTCACTTGGTTCCATATGCCTTTTAGAATGTATGTGCTAAGTTGGATAATTTTTTTATTTGTATTTTGATAATTATTCCCTAATCTTAGAATTTTATGATTAGTGAATTTTATGGTTTGTAATTAGCAAAATTTGCATTTTATAGTCTCAGATTGTTCACTTAATTACTTAGAACTTAATTATCAAGTTACATGAAATCTAGATTATTAATATTGTAGTTATGTGCTAATCATCTTTGGATTTGATTAGTGATTAATTAGCATCTAATGTTCTCTATTTTAGCTAGTTAAGTTTATATGTGCTTCTTATGCAGTAGTTTGCATGCTAAACATAAATTCTGATTTGGACATTGGATCTCTTGATTTGCCTTAATTGAGAAGAATCCCCAATTAGTTTAATAATAGTAATTAAACTAATCAAGATAAAATACATTACTGATTTGAACCTCAATAATTGATAATTAGCTTAATGGTAATCCTGTATATCAAATTCTGTTTAAATATTTTTACTAATATCACCATTGGTCTTAAACCTAATCTACCTTAAAGAAGCCCAAATGTAAGTTAATCTAAAGTAAGCTTATGGATTTATTAACTATTGATCTGCATGAATTCAACAACACTTGCAAATTTAACATTGATTCTACACTAGTAAATTAGAAGGTTAAGAACTCATAACAATTCATGTGATTGATCCTCTGAACTCAGACTTAAGATCCCCAATTTTCTCCTAAGTAAGATTATCAGCATAAGCTTACCTATAAAACAAGATTGATTTGTACAACAATCAACTCTCAATAACACATTTTGATTTTACCCCATGATTAATATGTTGGATTAAGCTGCAAATGTTAGATTTGCATATTTAATTTAGGTATCCAATTGAACAGGAAATTCTAAATAAAGTTCAAAATTTAGAACATTGCTTATAATTAAGTTTGCCATTTTGTAGTTTGAATCTTAAAAAGGTAAGGATAGTTTTAGATCAATCAAATGCTAGACCTTTATCTAGGTTCATTCTTGAGATAAGAGATACCTTATTTGTCTTATTTTGAGGTAGGATCTTAGTTGAACCTTAATAACCTTTGATGTTTGATCATAAGACCTTGGGGTCAAATAACCTAAAGCTTATCGATGGAGATTATTCCTTGAGGTAGTATCCTAAGTTAAGTGGCTTTTATGCCACATCCTTGGAGCCTTTGTGTAAGACTCACCATAATGGAGAGATGATTTATTAGCTTGTTACTCTTTGTTTTTTAAATAGATTTATTAGAATTAGAATCAGTAGTGTTATCAGATGGAGATGATAATGCATATCCATAGAACTAATTCACTCAATATAAGATTGAACTCATTGATTTATCTTATATAGAGCTGTAGAGTCTCAGTCTTATCTTAGGTAATTAGATAAGTGTAGTTCAGCTTAGGATAAGCACCCTAAGACTAAAATGTGTTATAATTTGGGAGTTTACCAGCTTAGTTTGAAAGAATAAACTGTAAAAGGATCCTGTCCCTTATCCTTGTGTGCATCGATAAGTAAAGTTAAGCCAATTAAGTGTTAAAGTCACCTTCTTAGGACATGCTAATCATGTATATGTACTCTCCCCATGTGATGATTTAGAATATTATTATAGAATGAATAATGAACTTAATGAATTTAGAACAGAAGTAGGCAGTCATTTAGATGAATTATGATTTATGGAGATAAATGGATTACTTTTTTGGTTTTGATCATTTTCTGGTTCTTACATTTTAGAGAATACATTTATTAAAACTTTGGCATATCATGAATTGCATAAGTCATATCACTGCATTAGCAGACCATTGTTCTCACCAAGTATTATGTTAGCAGAGCATTGTGCTCACCTAGGATCTGTTAGTGATGCATCTGCTCACCTAAGATTCTGTGGGATGTCATGAGACATCGAGTTATGCATATTTGAGGCATAAAGTTTTGTGGCATATTTACGTATATATATATATATATATATATATATATATATATATATATATACTCAATGATATACAACACTATTTTATCTCAGCATTTTATTTAATTTCATTTCTTTGCTGATTTTTGTTTATGTACTTTGTCTTTTAGCTACTATTTTACTTTCCTTTTTATTCAGTATAGTTTTATTATTGTTACCTATTTGGCAGTTTTCATTTTGTCTACTTAAATGTTAATTTCTTAAAACTATAAATGTTTATAGTTGCTTTAGATGTGTTGGACTTATTGTCTAACACATGATACATTTTGGGATTCGACAATTTGTTTGATCCAGAGCAGTTTGTGGAGCAGGCTCAAATGGCTTCCCAAAATATCCAGAAGGAGTTTGTGGAGCATTAGGCAACTCATCCTTCAAATTTTATTTTCTTTATTAGTTTATAAGTTTACTTTTAAATTCATTTCTTTTAAAGCAAATGGTCTATAATAATTTAATTATGGATGTAATCTCTTTTCTTTTCTAAGATGAATGCCTTTTTACTTAGCTTCTGTGATGAATGATCAGGATGAATGCTTTAGCTTCCACACTCTATTAATATTACTACTTATACTTAGTATTATAATGTGATCAGCATTAAAGAAATGCTAATACTCGTATATGTTGGATTCCTATTTAATCTACCTCTCATTAACAAATGTATATAAGTAATATTTCTAATACACAAGATAAGTGCATTATCCTTACCTTAAGGATTAGTACACGTCGTACCTTGGGTAGAGTTTCAGCATCAGTCAGTAGTTTTTAGGGAGGTTCAGCAGCCCTTCTCGAGTAATGCACCAGTCCACCGCCATATGTTATTATCCTTAACACCTCAGTTGCGAGTGGTGACAGGTTGGAGCGTTACACTAAGTATAGGATTGCTCTTTTATTAATGATATCTTACTTCAAAGACTGAAGTTCTATTCCTAAATTATAACTTGGAAGCTGAGCTATCAATTTAGCTTTCTATTTTGATACTTAGGGTTAGACTACTTAAGTTCATATCTTGAATTGGATCAAAGCTCATCAAGCTTGCTTAGGCTTGGGATCAGGTAGTCTCAAAATTTCAAATTTTTGAAGATTAATGATCTAGATGATTCCAAGGATAAGTAGGGGCTTAATCGTATGATTTCACATTTTTGCTTAACTTGGGATTCAAATATCATTATTTAAGAGCTAAACAATGTAACATTATAATTTGGGCATCAAATTCCTTGAATTTTTATCTAGACATGATCCTTATTGTCTAAGGAGTCTAATGATACTCTTAACCACCAACATTAGGTCTTTATGGATCCTAATGTGCTCAAATTAAGGTTAATCTTAATTTAAGAGTGATTAGAAAAATAATTTATTAAATTTTGATTTTTATTTCTTATTAATATTCCTCATTGATTTTTGATCAAAATGAAATATAATTTCATGTATTTTGGATTGATATTTGCTAATATATTTCATTAATATATTATGCATTAATTTCATAAAGTTCTAATTTAATTTAATTAATTGTACCTTTTCTATGAAATAGAATATTATCACAATATTCTTTTTTTGTTATGGTTAGTGCACAGGTCGATGGAACCTGATGGGTACCACAATTTACAAAGGAATATTTGTAACAGTCGCCTCCTATATGTCATCAAGTTTACATTATTTGACTATATTTAAGTGGGCGTCATCATTAGTATCACATATATTAAGTGAGATATCCATGATACTAATCATGAGATAAGCAAGATCCTGTCATAACATATATATTACAGTAGTGCAGTAAATAAAGAAAAATATATAGACAAATTGCACATTTATCCATTCACATACCATTCATGAAATGCAAAAGAGTAAGAAAAACTCCTTTATTACATTTAATTAATTGTGAGAAAAAAATAAAATTAAGGCATCTATTTTTCTTTTGCAAGCCACATTTTTTACTCAACTTCTCTCACAATCTTGGCCCTCAAGCACTGGATCTGGCCTATACTCATGATCTGCCATATTTACATCTATGACAGGGCATAACCAAATCAGAAAATCTAGTTAAATTTTAATAATTCTAAGTACAGATACAATTTTAATTAATTTAAGATATCACAAAATAAATCTAAGCAATTTTGGCGCAACAAGCGATAATAGAACAGGGAAGTTATAAATGAAATATTTATAACTTAACCAAAATATGAGGCAAGTGTAACCACAAATCTCAAAACTATCTACTGCAAATTAGGTTAAGCAAATTATAAACTACAAAAGTACAACAAAAATTCCTAAGCATATATGATCATTCATACATGTTGATTTTTCTAATAAAAGTGCAAAATAAGTAAAACAATGCTGAAACTAGCATCCTAACTTGCTTACATAAAAAGTCCTATGTAAATCCAAAAAATTGCTGAAATACATAAATACTGAAAATATTTGAAAATATTATAACTACTGAAAATTGAAGTGAGCTAAACTGATAGTAATTGAACTGAAACTAACTGAATTGAAAATCATTTCATTTTAATTAGACGTGTGCCTAGACTAGTTCTGCCATAATAAAAACTGGCTAAACCTAGCCACGGAATAGAAAATCCTACATGTATCATCTGGACCACTAATGGATAGATCCAAGCTGGACTATATAATCAGACATGTATTATCAAAACCCTCTCATGGTTGAATCTGAGTCGATTTTATCTAAAAAAATAGAACTGCGGAGGTATACTAACTTGGACACACTCCACTGAACTACTATTTGATTTACAAAATTTACTAATTTTTAATGTCAATGTTCTATGCATTTCAAAACTAACATATAACATTCATCAATTATTCTATGTTAACCTAAGTATGCCAAAAATAAAAGGCTAAAGTAACAAGGTAAAATGAAGCAACAAACCAAGGTAATAAACAAAATTCTAATAGGATCTATGATATCCTTTGTTTTCTAACTTATCCATTCTAACTATTTTGATAAAATACAAGCTTAGGAGAATCAATATCATACTATCCAGTAAAATCTCAGAGTCATGGCCTATAAAGTCAAATATTAGAACTAATTAAGTTCTAATTCATAATTAGGCATTATTGCCTATAAAAGTTAATTGAATAAATCAATCGACCATATTTACATTTTTTCATATCTACGACCATTCTTGATATAATTTATCAAGATTAGAAGTAAATATATTAAAATCCAACATGAGGTTTTAAGTACCTTAACTTAAAATTATAAGCATCTAAGGTCTAAGTAATTCAATTTCATATGATATTTAAGTTTAGGATAACCAATATCATACTATCCAGTAAAATCTCAGAGTCATGGCCTATAAAGTCAAATATTAAATCTAATCAAGTTCTATTTCATAATTAGACATTATCACCTACAAAAGTTAATTGAATAAATCAATCGACCGAATTTACATTTTTTCATTTCTACGACCAATCTTGATATAATTTATCGAGATTAGAAGTTAATGGATTAAACTCCAACATAGAGTTTAAGTCCCTTAACCTAAATTTCAAAGCGTATAAGGTCTAAGTTATTCAATTTCATATGATATTTACGTTTAGAGCTAAAGGGGGTTCCATTGAGTCCAATTAGACTTAATGAAATATCTAAATGTTAACTTTTATTGATTTATGTGTCATGGGAGAAATCAGTGGGCTCAAACTATGTTCTACACAAGTTTTGACCTTATTCCCTTAAATTAATCATATTTTAAAGGTCTAAATAGTAACTTTAAGAATTAAGAGTCTAAATGGAATCTTTCTAATTCTATGACATGAATAATGTCTAAGGAGTAAGTCAGCTCCATAAACACATAATTGGACATCTATATGTACTAAAAAATGACTAAATAATGCCTAATTTTAAGAGTAATTAACAAAATTACTCTTTAAATTGAAGTTCAAATCCATGTTTGCATATTTATAGTTTTCAAGTATGGTGATAATACTACACTAGCAAGGAGTTCCTACATCATGATGTTATAGTTTTCAAATAGCAATGAATCACTAATAATGTTAAGATTTATGTAAGTGATGCATGCACTATACATAGAGCTCAAGAAAATTGCATAATTAAATAAATACAAAACTCAATAAGTTATAAGTACTTAATTTACTATGTGAGCTTGCAATTTAATAATTTGTTTGGGATGAGGCAGCATTCACAACACAAGCAGCAATTTGGTAGAATGCAACTATCGATAAATACTTTGACAAGTTGCTTACTTAATAACATTATAGACCTTGGGATATCTTTTCAAATTACTCAACAAGTATAAATAAAATATTCAAACACAACATGCTATGGAGGTATCTTCAAGATTGCATATGAATCAACTTGGTAAGAGTAAGAGCAATCATCTCTATGAGAGATTTATGGAAACATATTGGACATGCTCTAATAACATTTGACGGAGATGAAATGAAACTCATCACTAAGCTACCTTCTTCATGCAAATCTTAATTACAACTAAGATGAGAAACAACGAGTAATTAATTATGCAATGGATTAATTAATCATTCTACTAGACGTATCAAGATTCATTCAAAAACTTAAATGAGAAAATACACAGCTCCTTAGATTGCATGAACTAACCCTTGAAAAGGATGGATAAGCATGCTACCAACATAACTACTTCTTACATAATTTATAAGATCAAAGGAGGACTGCATACATGACGTTTGATATGAACAACTAACATCATAATAAAAGTAATGAGTATTATTTCTATAAGCAATTAAATGAAGTTAATACAGGGAACTAGACAAGATTCTTAAATACGACATAAGATGGAAGCAATCAATTACTAAACTATCTCAAACTTGCATGAATAAGATTATGAGTGATGCATAACACAAATTGAAATGTAAATGAAACCAACATAATACATGCAAATAAATGTATATGAATGGTGCTAATGAACTGCTAAAGATACAAACATTCATTTTCTTCATGCTCCATTAATTAATAACATGATTTAAGTAGAATTCAAAAGATAACAGCCAGCTTAAACTATTGGCTAGATATTCCAGAAGAAGTGCAAGCATGTAGTCCATAATGACGCTGCATGCAAGCACAGATATGATGATAAGCAAATCATGGAAATGAGGTTGCATGCATGCATGGGTATGTTGATCGATAAATTATTTGTAGTGAAAATATCATACAAATATAAATATTCGAGTGATGAACATATGCTATGAAATAATCAACTATACTCAAGTTTATTTAAGTTTACATGCAAGCATCATAAATCAATTAAGGACTAAGAATATCTAGTCACAACCAACATAATGTATGTTTAGATTAGTACCTCCAGAGTGTTAATGGAAGGATTGGTTGATGAGGTGCTATTCAACTTCTCGAGAAGAGGAAGGAAGCAAGGTTTGAAAATGTAGGGCGGAGAGGTGAGATTCGGCCATGCAGATGCTACACATTGCCAAAGAAGGAGGGAGTTTGGAACCTCATGCGCTCAATGGAGTAGGTGCTATCAGCTGAAAGGTGGCGCTCTCGGCCGCTTGACCGAGAGGAAGGAGAGGGAACCACATGCTATAGCTTGGCTGCTCGGTTTGAAGGATGCAATTGGGCTCAATGCCTAGTTGAGCAGGAGAAAGTGTTGGAGCTCGACTGAGAGGGAGGAAGCTTGGTAGCTGCTCGACCGGGGGTGGAGATGGATTGGCCAAGTGAAATGGTGGGAAGTGCTCGGCTGGAATCGAGAGGGAGGAATAAAAAAAAGTGAAGAGGGATTTGGGCTAAGGATAAATCGTGAGGAGTGAAATTAGGTATATAAAAAAAATTAGGTTAGAATCAATATGTTATATAATCAACACAAACTAAATAGGAGCATTGGATTGCGATCGAGCGACCATAATTTGCTTTAAAATTCCAAGCTTCGATCGATCACCGATTGAACTCCAAAAATTACAAACTTGGTACTGATTTGAGCATCTCAACGAGACAAACACACCCATTCAAAAAATTTCAAGTTTAGGTGAATATTTTACTTCATATTAATTTTTATGTGAAAATCTTTGAAAATTCACTATGATCAATCTAGAGCTCAAAAATTAGCGAAACTTGAAACATAGTATCCTCATTTGACACTTGACCTAAAAATACATGTTTGTATATATGCTCTCATTAATTATTAGTAAATATTGGTATGTTTAGGATGCTATAATTGTATGTCTATTTTCAGTACTTATGTTCTTATTGTTCTCAGCATGTCTCCATGTGATCATAAGCATATTATGATCAAATTTATTTCAGTAGTTGCAGTTACTTTTGCTTTTAGCCTCACCATGTTTAGCTAATGTTTTTGTATGTTATTTTACATATCCGTTGATTAGATATAAATGATTAGTTATAGTATCCTGTTCTTGTAGCTTATTGCGCCCTTTTTAAATGCTTACACGTTTAAAACCATTAAGCGTGATATCTTAAATACTCAGTTCACTGAAATAGCCTAAAATGTTCTTAGACAGTTGTGTAACTGTAACATTTTTCTTATATTGGCTTGGGGCCCTGGCATTTGTGATACTGACAAATATTAGATTCAGGGTTGTTCGTCAGCAGTGCTGCGGGATCAGAGCCAGTTCAGGAGGAGGATCTTCCTGCTGCTGCTTAGATAGCTTTTTCTCTTTTTGCAGTGAGATTGAGAAACCTTTATTTCTATTAAATTTAGTTTGTAATAATTAAATTATGGATGTATTTATTTTTCTGCATTTGATCTGAGTTACTGTTTCTTTTACTCTTTTATACTATGTTATGCCTATGGATATTATACTATTCTATTTCTTGCTTCTGCCACTTTGATTTGTATTGATGTATATTTATAGCACTACAGGGTGACAAGTCCTTGGCCTATGGTGAGTTGGGTCCTACCTGACTTTACTTGAGTGGGGATTTGCCACTAGAATGGAGCACCGTACTCCCCGCAGTTATGCTAATATCAGTATTAGCGTAACCGCGGGAAAGTACGGGCCCCACAGGAGCCCTGTACCCTTTATGGTCATGCTAACACTGAGATTAACATGATTACGGTGAAAATAGTGACATGTGGAAACCCTCCCAACTATACTCGACTTAGCCCAACTCGCCTTAATTGGAAAACTTGTCACCTGAAACTGAAAGTCATACATTAAAATATTAAACTAGTGGAAGTAAGAAATAGTGTAACATCCACATCCACAGCACATTAATGAAAAAGTAAAGATAGCAACTCAGCTCAATATAAAAATACAGAAAGTAAGAACATCTAGAAAATTTAATTATTATAAAGTGAGTTTAAATGGAAGGAACACTCATCCTTACAAGCTAAAAAAAAAACTAGCTAAGATTCGATAGCAGAAAGGTCCTCCTCCTGACTAAGCCCCTCTCCTAAAGCAACCTTAACGAACAGCTCTGAATTTGACATTGTTAATATCATAATGCCAGGGCCCCAGATAAGAAAAGAAAAAATATTTAGATAATTATCTAATCACATTTTAAGCTGATTTGTTGAATTGTATATTTTAAGATACCATATTTTACTAACATGCAAGCATTAAGGAACATAATAGTTAAAAATAAAGCATTTATAGCAAAGCAAAATGAAGAATGTTAAACCACATATCTCAACCAAAAGCTGCAATAAGGTTAGGCAATAAATATATAATATTTGAAAATACTGAAAGAAAAACTCATCATAACATGCTTATGATCATATGAATATGCACTGATTTTTAAAACAATCTGACTGTACGGAAAAGTAAAAGAAAATTGAAACAAAGCTAGCATCCTAGTATATGCAAGTAACTGAACTGAAAAGCACTAAACTAAAACAACTGTACTGAAATAAACTAATAGCGAGCCAAAAATAGTGAATCATATGCATAATTGATAACAAATATAACTTAGCTAAACAAAGCCACTGAACTGAAAGAGTCTAACATATATCACCCTAGCCAACCACAGATCTAGGTCTAGTTAGACAAAAGAATTAGAAAAGAAAAAAGTGCCTAAATTTGTACTGACATAACAAAAACTAGCAAAATAAATCTATTAAATAGAAAAGTCTAACATATGTCACCCTAGCTAACCATAGAGCTAGGTCTAGTTTGACTACAGAAGCAGAGATATATCATCCTAGCTAACCACAGAGCTAGGTTGAATCTATTATACTACGAAGAACTGAACTGAATAATATACAGACTAATTAGAACACACTCTACTAAACAGAGCACTAAAGAACTGAATGAACTGATTTATAATTTTATGATGTTTATGCATTCAAATTTACATGGGATACTCATCAAATATCCAATGTTCAACTATAATACAAGGTATGCGAACCAATAATAATCAAAGTAAGCAAGAGACTCAACAAAATATATGTGATATCTATTGTTATCTAATATAATACATTATATCAATTTTGAGATAGTACATACATATGATCTCCAATATCCAACTATCTAGTATAATTCTAGATCTACAACATTAAGGTTAACCATTATAACATAACAAGTTCTAATTCATAATCAGAAATGGCGACTATAAAAATTAAATAATTAATCAACAACTTAATTAATGTATTTTGATAACATAGGCCCAAATCTTGATTTAAGAAAATCAAGATTTAAGGATTTAAGATTTAAACTCCAAATTGGGGTTTAACCTCCAAATCAAAGGTATTAATTTCTATGGGTCTAAGGCTCGCACTAAAAACTTGCTCTAAATATAGAGAATCTTAAAAGCAAAGAGATTAAGAAAAATATGATCCTATAAGAAAGGATGAATCTAAAGTTATAAGATAAAATAATCAAGTAAGAACTTATGAATCTAAGAACTAAATTCAATTTATAGAATAATTTTAAGAACTTATGAATCTAAGAACTTATGAAACCTATTGTAATGGCCCCAATAATGGATAGAAAACTAAATCAACATTAGGATGTTACCTTAACATCTAATATACAATTAGAAGAAAACTAATAAAACACTAAATGCTAAATGAACAAGTCTCTTTATGAGTAGTTATCAAGTTAAAATGATAAGCAATAGAAAACAATTAAGGAGATATGTAATACAACATTATAAGTATAAATAATATAAGCAATTAATATCATCCACTCATTTAACCCAAACAATTACAAATAAGGAACACAACACAGATATGAAGATGGATAGGCAAAATGAACTCAAGAAAACATTTTAGTTTAATTATTACAAACCTTTTAAAAATGAAAGAGCAAAAGTAAAATGAATGTAATCATTGTCTCTCACTTTAATAAAAGTGCAAGAAAACATTTATAATAAATGGAAGAAAATTTGTTTTAAGCTCTTAATGCATTAGGAACTACATTACCTGAATCATAGAGCTCTTGATCTATCATATTTTGGTATTTAAATATGATAGGGCAAAGCTAATAAAAGAAAATGTGTAGTTAGACTAAATAGTCTAAGCACATCTTAAGATTAGCTACTATTTATGTTAAGTGGATGTCACAAGCATAATTTACAATTTAATCTAAGCAGCGGAGCTATAAAAGAAATCAAGTAATGGAAAGAAAGTAGACATAACTGTAAAGAAGATAGTATTAAAGAAGCTGAATAAGAATATTCTCTTTTATATAAGTCCTAGCCTGCATCCAAAAATGGTAAGAGAAAAGCATCCTAAAAGACTAGAAACTACTATGTGCATTTAAAGTAAATGAAATGAAACTAATACATGTTCAATGAAAATTATGCTAAGCAAGCAAATGAAAATACAGTGAAGCATTTAATTGAAATTAAGCAACATACACTGTATTATAATTGAACTGTAAGTAAGCAAAACACAAATTTGAAAATGGAGAGTGTAAAGCATAGAAAGTAAAGAAAGTATCTTAGACTCTTAGTCTAAGACAAACATAGCCTAGGACTACGAAAAGTAATCATAAATAAACTATTATGAAGAGATATTATAATTAATAAGATTGTAAAAGAACTCCTATATTATTAGTTGAAGTTATGCTAAGAAACTATCTCATTCTACGAAAGTATTCAACAGAATGGGACGAGGAGTTACGCACGTCTGCCTAACTAGTTTTTTGTGGTATTGAACATTCACATTTACCCTCTCTAAATTCTGAATTCCTTTAATAAGCGCTTCCATCCTTGTCCTATTTGCCATAAGGCATTCCCCTTAAAGTTTTATGAAACTTTTATTTATGCAAAAAAATCTCATGTATGAATGTTCAAGGAAAAGGCTCAAAGCTAAGCAAGTGTTCAAGAAAATTTCAATAATTATAAACTATGTGATATACTTTTGTTATATCAATTTTAATGATCTACTTAATAATTGGAGCTAATGGAGCTCCCAATCAACTTATATATATTGATCCTTAAGTTAATTGCAATTAATAGTAGAGGAAGGAGAAGTTTGAAAATTAGTATTTTCAAATAATTGAAATTCATCTTATATAAGTCATAAACTAATCAAATCAAGTAGATTAATGATTAAAGTTTAAGAAAACTAGTAAAGGAGAGTAAAATTTATAGTTTTCTAAGTTAAAGAAGTATAAGCTAAAGGAAATTCTATTAGCTTTATCTAGTTAGCTTACAAACTAGAAAGTATCAAATTAATTTAATCAATAACATATCTAAGATTAATTGATATTGAGCATTTAAATATAAGGAAAGAATAGATTATTTCCTATAATTACTAATTAATTTATAGTTGTAGACTAATGGGAATCTATTAGCTTATTTAAAGCATGAAAGGAAACTATTGTTCTCAAGTTTAAATCAATTGAGAATTAATTTGAAAGGTTAAAGGCTAAGGAGATATATGCTAATCACCTAAGTGATTGATTTGGCACTAGTCTAATCATGAGTTCTTTTAAAGAAATTTAACTTAGAAATTGAAAGTGTTAAGTTATTTATGACACAAAAGAAGTTGAAAGTTTTCTTAAGTTAATCTAACATGCAACTAAAGGAGAAATAAAAAAATGTAGAGATATAAGAATCTAATTTCAATCCTAATAATTTTGATATGAACTCTATTGTATTTACTAATAGAAAGTTAACATACAAGTCTTCTATTTTGTAGAAGATTAGATGGAAAGATCAATATTAAAAAGCTAACATTAAGTTAATTCAATACATAGAACACTTGTTCCAATTTAAGTCTAGCATAACATAAGTAATTGAAACTACATTTTAGTGTTATGAATTCAACATTTTCCAAATAAAATAAGACATGAGATATTCATATAGTTTCTCAACTTACTTGAATATGGAATGAAAGAACAATTCATTAATGAACTATCATTGACTTAATTTAAAGCATATGGTATTAGTTCTAATTAGGTTTCAACATAAATAATTTACATGAAGCCTTACATTCTAGTTACATGAAATATGACAATATATTCAAGTCAAGTAATCAAAATTCCATATGAAGAGTATTTGAAATAGAAGAATTAAATTCAACATATACTATGCAATTATTCATGTTAAATTCACAACATTTACATTACATGAGTTATGAAGACTATCCATAATAGTAGAGATTATTCTAACTTAGATAATCTCATGCAATCTATTATATTCAAATCAATCATATAACTACTCTACTTATGAAGAAATTCAATTAAAGAAGTTTCGAACATTTTTAATTCATAATTTACATTAATATAAGAACTATCAACAATATTATGAATAATCCAATTTGAAAAAATACATGCATTTCATTCAATTCAAATCATTCCTAAGTAATTCTACAATGGAAGAAATTTAACTTAGCTAAGCATTAGACATTTCCAAATAACATATCTATAGAAATATGGGATTTAAACATACAATTTAAAACTATATGTGAGATAATAAAATGAAACAAGTTTGCTGTCCTAGGGTTCACACATCCTAAAATATGCATATATGAAAAATAATAAATTAATATTCAACTTAAAGTAAGGAACTAAATACCTAAAATGTCCAAATATCATCCAAAGGATATTATATACATGTTAATGTGATCCTTATATCATAAAAGGTAAAATGACACTAACTAGGTTCAATTTGAACAATATTGATTTCTATGGGTTAGAAGGGTCTTAATTAGGCTTAAAATGTCATTAGGAGATTTAAGGTTCAAAACCTAAGTTTGATCTCCTGTTATTATTCCTCACACTTTTGTGAGCGAAATGGACTATTTAAGTGTCCAATTTGGACTTCAATTGAATTGGTTATGATGTAAATAAGATTGGGAATTAATTAGTAATTATTTAATTAATCAAAATAAAATGAGTAAATAAAATAATCACCCAAACCAAAATTATTTGGCATATTATCATTCTACATATTTATATGATCAAAATAGTATATAATATCACATATAGGAGGTGTATTTTGCAAATTATAAATGAAACAAAATTTATATTCATTAACTTATAATTTTATTTAATTATCTTCTGTTAACTTAATCTTTCAAACATTCATTATTCTCTGTGTCGTTTAATTAATTTCAGATGCCACGTCATTTGAAACTTAAGGTGCGGTTCAATTTAATTAAACCGCCCGGTCTAATATTGACAGTCTATCGATCGTCGTCATCTTCTTCGACTTGCTTAATTCACAGCTCAAGTGATTCAAGGCATCGTAGAAATGATATGTTAAGGTACCATTCGACATAATAAGCATTTCAAATGAAAGAACATCCTATAATCTGCCTTTTTAGATAGAATATTTAATCTGGGATTAACTCTAAAACTTCCAGGTATGAAGCCCTAATATTTTATTATAGGTAAGGTAGAATATTATGCGAGCAACGATTCAGCCCCAGTTTAATTAAATTTGTTCAATTCGATCGAACATACGATGTCAATTATCCTTTCAAGTAAAGCGAGTAAGAATTTTCTATAGATAATAAATTTAAATAAGATTATATGAGCATACGACAGAATCTAGAAAATTTGAAATGTGAAGGAAAATCGCCCAAAGCCTTATTGTTCTCATCAAGGTTCAATTTATTTTGCCCATTTTAATTTAAGAAGGGATATTTGATTTATGCAAAAGTAATTTGTGAAAGGATTAGAACAAAAGAAGAATGTATGCAATTGACGATAATACAAGTTGATTAAGGGAAGCACTACGGCGCGCTGTAGCTCTCGACGGTAATTTCGCCTATGCAAAAACTATGAAGGATCACATTTTGAGCTCAAATACTCTCAATCCAAAGCATTTCATGAGTGATAACATATATCAATGGAAAATTCTTTCCGATACCTTTCCATTGATACCAAAATCAGCACAAATCGATTATCCTGACTATACAAACGATGGATTTAGAATAACATTACCTTGCCATATTAGATGAGCTAGGATAACTTTACATACTTTGTTACACTTGATAATAACTTTATTTACTTTACCCCATTGTATGATGTGTCTCACTTATTTTGTCATCTCAATTTTACTGCTTATAATTTGTATTGCTGATAACCTGGGGAATGTCCCCCAGATGATTATATCATGTATATCTAGGGAATGTCCCCTAGATGATCTCTATTTGATATTCCTGTTAATCTGGGAAATGTCACCTAGATGCAAGAAGTCTGTATTTATTATACTCTGGGAAATGTCTCCTAGTAGTATCCTTCTAGTATTCCTGTTAATCTAGGAAATGTCTCTTAGATGCAGGAAATCTACATTTATTTATACTATGGGAAATGTCTCCTAGTAGTATCATTCTGGTATTTTTGTAGCTCTGGGAAATATCTCATAGATGCTTCTGTACTTGATTTTGGACTTTACCTTCAGTATTATTTCAGTATTTCACATAGTATTTTCTTTGAAATTGTTTATTTCAACCTTTTTCCTTACATATTTCAGCAGTACTTTTATACTATTAGTTTTTATTTATGTAACATTTACTTACCTTCCACATTTTTGTAGAATCTTGATTTTTCATATGTGTATGAGCATGTTAGGATGCTAGATTTACTTCAGTTCTATTCTTTCACATTTTATTTCATAAAAACTTGTATGAGTAAACTTGATTAGATTTGCTTAAAGTGTCATGATATCATTAAATACATGAACTTAATCAACCTAAAATGTACTTAGACAATTTTCTAACAAGATTTTTCTTTTTTTGGCTGGGGCCCTAGCATTGTGAAACCGACAATATCAGAATCTGATCAGTTGAAGGATCCAGTACCTGCGGTAGAGCCACTTATGAAGGAGTTTTAGCCCAGAGTTGAAGAACTTTAGTTTGTCTTTCTCTTTAGTAAGGATGAGTGATACTTTTCTTTCATTTAAATCTATTTAAAGTTAATGTAATAATTCAGATATTGTATTTTCTTTTACAGCACTATTTTTATTTTGAGCTGTATGTCCTATTTGTGTTATGGTGGAACTGGATGTAATATTATTTTATGTTTTTGCTTCTACACTTTGAGATGTTATTTACTTAGTGATTGATTTCCTTATTTATATCCTGAGCACATCTTTCCCTTATTAGTGGATTGGGGATTTTACCAAATCCAATGATATGTGAGGGATTTGCTAGAGTGGTACATCGCTCTTAGTCCAATAAGGGCGGGGCACCACAATTACAGTATAATTATTATAGTTTAATTAAATAAAAATTTTATTATGATCACATTATTATTCTCACAGATATACTAAATAATGAAATTAATTGCATTCTACTCCGATACCATTGTAACAGCTCAAACTCTTAAGCACCAAGGAATTGTGTACTTTGGCCTGAAATGCCTCACGATTTTCCCTCATAAGATAACTTTCTAGTAGGTCACCCATCATGGGAGTGCTCCCACATGAGTGCACTTAACTTTAGAGTTTTTATCAAGAACTCCACCATTATCTAAAAAGGTATCTTGATGTTTAAGAGTTTCACTTATTACTACTTAAATGAGTATTTACAGTGTTAGACTGCTACAATGAACAAGCTTGAAGATACATTCAACACATAGTCACAATACATCTCTTACACAGGATTTTAAATCAATATAAAAGAAGAGATATAATATAGAGAGAATGATGAATTATGTTCGTCACATTGATCTCTACTTCTTTCTTTAACTATGAACCTATGACTTTGTATCCTAAATTGTTCTCCTTTTCTATTGTTGTCCCTCTTCTTTAAAAAGTCCTAGAATATGTATCTTCCTTACAGTTAGGGTTTCTTCTTTTCTCAATCCCCCAAAAGATCTTCACTGATACAGTGGGTGCCACACTTAACCTACCTAGGATATATATATATATATATATATATATATATATATATATATATATATTTATATATATAATTATTATTATTTTTATAGGGCATGCCACACTTAACCTACACATTACATTTATGAAATCCTTCTGAAGCCTAGCACACCCAATTCAGAAATAATTCCTCCCACTCAGCTTGTTTTGTCAGTTAAAAAAGCTTAGAACTAATATTGGCCAATTTTCATATTTATTTCACTTAACCTCATCTTGTTTAGTTTCATTTTCTTTAAAGATATTCATCGCACACCTGACCCAATTTTGTTGCTACTAAATCAAATTTAGTTTCTAATCAGACAATTGAAAGATATAAGTCTCATATTATTATACTTCATTACCAAATCGCTACTATTAAGCCATTACCCTTAGATGAACAAGATCTTTAGATGACTAACATAAAGTAAGAACAGTAATTATAATGAAATAGACACATAAAATATGAAACAAAAAATACAACCTTATTAATTGTTATATTACTTGTCATTATGTGCTTCACCATCATCTTCCTCTAGAGGGGACCATGGTTTAGCTGGTGGTTCCCTAATTATCGGCTAGGTTGGTGTAACAACCCTAGGTTGTTACCCTACTATATATATAGCTTAATCAATCTTTAATTTCAATACCATTATTTATATAACATCAAATCGAGCCTATCCTGAAAATTTGAAGTCCATTGGACTTCTCTAAATCCAAAATGATAGTTTGATCAGTATAGATGCCCTAGATTATACCTAAAATATTTTGATATCAGAACTAAAATCTGATTGCATTTTTGAATTCTTCACACCCAAATTAGCTATGGCAAAAGTTTGGTGCAATTTGGAAATCATTTAGGCCATAATTCACATTTAATTAATATAAATTAATTGCATAAAAGGGTTCTCAGTTTTTCTATATTGTAAATGTACCTTTTAAACTAAATTAACAGTCTGGATCCACTGTGCGGACCGTGGGCGATCCACTGCGGAGCCCAGGTCGTGCTACAGCGGAGTCCCGTAAATCTAACTGTCATGCTTATCTAATGGACGGCTAGGATTATATCCAGCAGAATCGCGGATCTGCCAGTTGGATGTGTCCCATGAATCCTACGGCACGAATTCAATTAGATCTGGCCATTAAGATACGGAGGATCTGGACCGTCGAGTCTTTCTGATTGATCAATCAGACGGCTTCGGACCCTCCCGCGACTGTGGAGCTTTGTCTCCACTCACTCGCACGCCAGGCCGAGATCCTCCCCATACTGCCAGCTACCCTCCTTGTCTTCCACTCGCGCCTCCAGCTCAGCAAGCCATTGGGGATCCTCCCGTTATGGTGAGGTGCCCTAATCGGGCCTCGTGGCCCGGCCGAGCTCGAATTGGAAATTCGAGAGCTCGGCCATGGCCCGACCTCTTGGATCCTCCCTTGCCCGAGCCAACCCTCTATAACCTTCCCCATTCTCTCGGGCCCTGGTCAACCTGCACGGTTCGACTAATGGGCCGAGCCCGTTTAATTAAAATTAGATTAATTGGATTTATTTTCCTTAAGAAAAATAATCCAATTAATCCAATCATAGGAAATTATTTAAATAAAAATACATAATATATTAATTGAATAATATTTAATCTACTGGTCCAAACCCTATGATATTATTTATCAAATTAATCAAAAAATCCTTAAGAATAAGAATATAAAATAATAATGAACATCCAATAGTTAGATTTTCTATTTTTGCTTAATTATTGTAGATCTTGATTAGGGTTGTTTAACAATTATCCTTAACCAAATTGCATGTTTAGGGTGTCATTAGCTTCTTTGTGATTAGTAGAATAAATGTGCTAAGTAGTTTATTTTTTTGATTTTTGCATTTCAACTTATGCCCTAATCTTGTTAAATCATGATTAGTGAAAATTAGGGTTTGTAACCATTAGATCTTAGCAAACTTAGTCTCTAATTAATTGTATAAGATAGAACTTATGAGCCAAATTGCATGAAATTCTAATGGTTGGATTTGTAGTTATGTGCTAATCCTTTTGAATTGGTTTAGGATATATGAATTTTTATATTATTATGCTTCATGATAATAAGTTAGATATATTGAAGCCATGTATGCAAATTTATAATGTATAAAATTGAATAAACCTAACTTGAAGAACTTCAACACCTTATTTAATCTTATGAAGTCTTAAGACTTTGATCAAGCTATTAAGACTTAATCAAAGTCTAAGATTGTCACCAATAATACATACCTAATTCACTGATTTGACATTTGATCTATAAATGAACCCTTGATCTTAATTGGATATGAGTAGGGGTTAAACCCTAACATGCTTAATTAAGATCCAAACTCTTAAACCTTAATTAAATAAACATGATTATAAGATAATGTAATTGACATTATTCCAATAATGCATTTGATTTGATATTAATCTTAAACATTTGGATTAGACATGTAAGGGTTTAATAATAAATCTATGTGATTGCATAATCTGAATCTAAACCTTAGATCCTTAATTTTCTCCTAAATAAGACTATTAGCATAAGAAGAATAAAAAAATTATATTGATTGAACAAGTGATCTAACTCTAATAACATCCTTGATTCAAATCCCATAATCATTGAATAAGTTATGATCAGATGACTTAATCATCTGATCTGGTCACTCTAAATCTAAATAATGGGTAAAACCTAGAATGTTAGCATTAGAGTTAAGAGTGTGAGATCTTAAGTATCTCAACATAGGATCATCACTAGAATATTTTAAAGACCTAAATTATATACATTGAGGTAGGAGAATTTTGTATAACTCATTGAGGTAGAAGCTTAGATGATCCCTCAACCTTAAAAGTTAATCTTAACCCCTCGTGATTGGAATCACTTAAGATATTAAAATAATACCTTTCTTTGTGGTAGAACTTATATTTAGTGATCCTTGATCACAATTTTTCTTGATGCCTTGTATAGGACTTACCTATTTAGTATATGAATTAATAGTCTCGATAAATCCTTGTTAATTAAATAGAGTTGTATGAACCCAGATTATTGGATGGTGTAGTATGGTATACCCATAGTACTGGATTCTTTCAGTAGTATTTAAGATTGGTTGAATCACTCCAATGTGGACTTATGACTAGGTGCTATCTTGAGGGATCATATGAATATAATCTCGTTAGAGTAAATCTCCCAATACTAAGAGTGTATTAAATAGAGACTCATTCCTTAGTTTGATTGAAATACAAATTGCCAATGTGCGATGCCTCATAGCGAAGACCGCTTCAATAGGTGTGGCTCAAAAAAGCTAAGTAATTAGAATCACCTTCTTTAAGACACTAAGTGTGATTGTGTGTTGGGCATCTTAATAACTTAGCTTGAGATACAAATCGCCAATGGGCGATACCTCCTATCGAAGACCGCTTTGTTAGAGTGGCTTAATCAAACTAAGTGTTAAGAACCACCTTTCTTGCAAAGATACTAAATATGTGTATACAATCATCCCATCTAATGATTCTTAAGTCAATCTTCAACTATAACAAATTATCATTCAAGAAACTAGGAGTCAGAATCCTTTTAGTAGGATTTTGCATAGTGGAGACCTTGAATTCATCATCGATATTTAAAGCTTTATGGATTTCTGGATTTTCCTCATATAGCATAGAAGCATGGGGATAAACATGAGCATGAGCATGATGAATGATTCAGTGGTGACGTATGAGTATCAGTGATGAATTATGGGTTACGGAACGTTACTTACCTTGATTGGGGAATTTTAGGATGCATCAGCATCACTGTACAGTCTTCCCAACTAGGTGTATGTACATTGGACCATACGACTCATAGCCTTTCAGTGATAGTTCTGTTACATATCTGTGGTATACTATGTTGTAGCATATTTGAGTGCATTTTTCCAGCAACATATAGTACAGGATTGGACAGTTTTCACATTGATCTCTGAGCATTTGATATTTTTATTTACTTTAGTATTGAGTTTTTGATGTAGTTTTACTTTGCTTAGTCTTTACAGTTCAGCTACATGGTGCCTTTACTATTGTTTTCTACAGTCATGTTTACTTTACTGTCTATTGCATTTACTTTAAAACTACTTAGTTAGTTGCAATGTGTTAGACTTCTTGTCTAATACAGGGTACTTTTGGGATCCGGCAATTTGCTAGATCCCGAGCAACTCGTTGATATAAGGCAGGAGGACTTGCATGAGATCCAGGAGGAGTACGTGGAGCCTTAGTGGATCCATCTTCCACCTTTTTACTTTATAGTTTTTGCTTTAGTACTTCAGATAGACTTTACTTTTGCATCATTTAAAATCAGTTTGTAATAACTCTGGATGTATTTTACTTTTCTTTTTTGAGATGAATATTTACTACTGCTCTGTGATGAATATATTATAGATGTTTTGCTTTAGCTTCCACACTCTATTATCTACTATACTTAGTATTATGATGTGATCAACATACTGGAAATGTTGATATATTGATAACGCATATCGGATTCATATTTACTTCTTTAAATCCAATGTACATGTTAGTCTAATACTTAAGACAAGTGCTTTACTCTTATCTTAAGTATTGACTCTCGATCCTACTCTTGGGTTCGAGTCAGTAGCCTTCAGTGTGGCTAGTTTTAGTAAGCCTATTCGAGAAGATGCTGTTGTTTGTTCATCCCGAGTAGCGCGCTGTTCTGCTGCTGATCTGTTGTACCGTTGCACGCGGCAACTGGGCGGGGCGCTACAGTTGGGAATATTTTATCTCCTGAACCTCTATGCAGATGCCAATTTGTCTCATATTAGCAAGAGTAATGGTAAATTTATTGGTATATGTGAATTGGCTCAACAAGATGTTGCATACATATGACATGTTCATGTACATCCACCTTCCCACTTGCTTCTGCTATTCCTCTAGCCGTCCCATTTGCTTTTATAGATTTTCTAGCACTTCTCTATCCTCTAGCGCTGAAGTTGAATCTTCCCCTATAATCCCCTCTATGTCATTTTTGGAATTCCTCAATAGAAAATGTTTTATAGATGTTCTTCTTAATCATAAGTGCTCTAGGTTGAACATGTTGCTCATTCTCTCCAATCTCTACTCCATTAGTTGAGTAACATTCAATTATTAAGGACCCAAAGGATAATGCTTGACAATTTTCTATCAGTATATTCAACAGCTGGATACTAATAATCATTACTATACCAATGGTCCCCAATTTTTGTATTGCATTGTTAAGCATGGCTCAGTCTCAAGTGATATCACTTATTGTGTTATGGAGACCATTTAGTACATCATGGAGATACTAGTGGTGCTTCGATGAGTTTCTAGGATGTTCCAAGATGATTTGGAGAAATAAGTGCAGTTCAGAATCAGCACATGTGCTTTTGCGGTTCGTGGCATGCCGCACGGTGCTCTAGCTATACCAACTTGAGTCAGAGATGCTATCGTGCGCCTCAGTGGTCGGCAAATAGAGAAGCAGACGTTGCAGTGCACCGCAACAAAAATCGGCGCTGCGGTGCGCCGCAACAGAAGTAGGCGCTACAGCATGCTGCAGCAGAAGTAGGAGCTACCGCGCACTGCAGTAAGTGCAAACCGAGATGCAGGCACTATGGCACACCGCAGTGGGTCCCAACCCGAGACACGGGCACTATGGAGCGTTGCAGTGGGTCCCAACCTTAGAGCCGGGCGCTACTGCGCGCCATAGCGCCTGGCAAAAATCTGCTTTAGTTTAGTTTTGCCCTAAGCAAAATGGAGGGCATTTTGAACCTTTTAGAGTCTGTTTTTCAACTGGGTACTTAAGCAAAGAAGTTGGAAGGAGAACTTAGTGTTGGCATCTTTAGTTGGAGGCTTGTGCAAGCTGTGAGGAAGAGATCCCTAGGTGAAGCTCTGAGGAAGCTATAGTTCAACAATCTTATTGCATGTTGGAGAAGAGATTCCTGGTGGTGGCTGCTTCTTCTCCTCTCCATATTAGAGTCAGAGCTAGTGTATTTCTAGTCAAGAGATAAGCTCTTTGTAACTATGTACCTATTCAAGTTTTCTAGTACATTTTTTTGTGGTATGGTTTCGTGGTTTTTCCCATTCTTGGGTTTTCCACGTAATCCTTAGTGTTTGGATGTTTTGTGTGTTGTGATCATTTGCATGCATGTGCTGTGATTTTATTCTCTTAGTTTTGTGATATTCAGTTGCTTGGTAACCGTCTACGCAACCCTGATCCTTTAATCGAAGACAGCACAATCTTTCAATCGCTTCCGCAGCGGTTATTGTCTGCTGAAAGTTTTTCGTGCTCATGGTCAAAGTGATTACCAACATCACTCATATGCCATGTTAGCATTATTTTACTCAAAATAAAAATGTACCATGAATTTGAAGTTGTCGTAAGTGTCTCACTAGGTAAACATGCATTATCACTTAGCCAAGTTATATCATTTTCCATAATTTCTTGTGCTACAATGGCTACATTAAAATCATTATTATAATAATGGCTATAGTCATAGTTTTCTACAAAGTCAAGTCCATAATGCAATGTTATTATACAATTGCTAAAAATAATACTTTTTCCTTGAATATAGATGCTTCTCCTTCTAGCATGGAATGCATTGCCATATACTTCATGGACTAAAGTTATGCAAATGGGCTCAGGGTGTAAACACAAGTTTTCCCATTTCCTATTAAAGATATTGTTAGCTGGGATGGGATAGGGCTCAATGAATCCACGTTTAGGGATTATCTTCCTTTTTGAGGTAATTTGTATGAATTGTTGTTCCATTTCTAATGATGCAAACCTACTGTAGTTGAAGCGTTCGGATGATGAAGATGCAGCAGTGGTATTTCCAATGCTAGCCTATTATTTCAGGGCCATTCTCAAGATGTGCAGGTTAAGTATGATGGAGGATTTTAAGATCAGAAAAGAAACCAGGATTATGAATTTCCCACTAGTTAAAAGGGGTTTTTATAGGTTAAATTTTCAATGTATTAGATTTAATTCCCTACCTACCCCCATCTACCCAATGTCTTATTTTTAATGGTGGTCAAAAAGATGTCACATGCAACAAGTTAATTCTGTCAAAGTGTTGGGAAGATCATAAGTTATAGAATTTATGCCTATTTACCGCAAATTAATTCTTCCTTTCTTCTTTTTTTTTTTGAAAAATGATTATAAGGGTTGTGGCACGCTGTTGAACCTACAATTCGGGCACGTGTTCTACTCAAAATCTACTAAGGCTCGATCTGCCACTGAATGTGTCGGGCTTGTTGGAGTTTGCTATGTGTCTACAGGCGCCTCTAGGCCTTAATGTGTGTATTTGTGTGTGTGTTTGCATATATATATATATATATATATATATATATATATATATATATATATATTATTTATTTTTTTTTTATTTTTTTTTTTTTTTTTTGATAAAAGTTATCTCGGTAGGGATTTTATTTCATCAAAAGCAAAACGATTACAGGGTAGGGGCTAGGAGGGTACAAGATTCCTAGACTACTAAAAACTAGAATCCAGCCCCAAAAACAGAGACTCAGGGTATAACCTAAAATGTCTTCATACCAAACACAGAAAACGAAGAAAAAAAGAGTTCGCACAAAAATAGAAAACATAATACAGACTAACGCTTAAATAAAGATAAAAGAGATTACGATCAAACCAGCCCGAGGAGCAACAAAGGCTGACCTGATCTCTCAAGTGACCTGCAAAATCAGAGACTGACAGCCAAAGCACAAGATAAATAGCAAATAATGAAACTTTTAACCACAGAGAGGAGAGATCATCAGCCTGGCTGTCGCATCTACTAGCACCATGGTGGGGATCATTTAAGTAAAAAGAAAGATTGATTGCCATGGAGAAGGGGGTAAATATAGCAGTTAAACAACAAAAAACCGCTCAGCAGCTAATATGAAATAAAGTAAGGAAGAGCAGGTATCACTGAAACAGTACAAATAGACTTTCCACACAGAGATATTAGACAGCAAAATTAAAATTAACAAATGAAAGCAAAAAGCAAGATCCGCCTAGCTTGTAATGAAAGGACATCTGTAAAGCTCCCATGGATCAATTATAAGAATTAGATTGCTGCGCCAAGTAAATCCAGATGAAACACCCACCTCTAAATTAAAAAAAATGCAGCGCCAAATAGAACCCATAAGCAAGTAATGCAGCTGCAGACCGATAATGTAGGCAACAGAATCAACCAGTAAAACAACAAAAAAGCTGCTCCAGCAAAGTTCAATATATAAAGCATCAAAAGGACTTGCAAAACCAGTCTTAGCATCACTGTTGACAACCGTAATCAATAAAACACTTTGACGCTTAAAGACCAATAGGTCACCCACCGTAAAATTAAAAACGAGGTTGCTCCAAAAGATAGAACGCTGAAAGCAAATTGCAATACTTGATTTAAAAATAAGATTATCAGCCCAATTTGCTACAGAACCCAAGTAAGCCATCAACTTTCTATCCGACCAAATGGTCGTAATAGACGAGCCCAAGAAAACCATAGAGCCAACTTTAGCATTAAACGGGCAACAACAGATATCCCAAACATCAGCACCATCAGCGACTTTAAAAGAATTTTTGCTCCCATTGATACCAATTAAGATACCCGAGGCACTATTAATTAAAAAACTGCTTCCAATTTTAGTTAAGATGAAAAGAGGCTCGACCAACCCAGGCAACAGATTCGGGCAACGAACACAAGTTTTCTTCGAACCGCCATTGGATTTCAAATTGTTAATCCCTGATTCAAGAATCTTGCAAACCAGCACATTAGGGATAGCCACGAGAAAAAAAATATCATTTATAACTTTTACAGAAATGCTTAAAAAAGCAAATACCTTAAGCAGCACAAGCGTTATAATGCAGAATAAATGAGTCACAATAAACCAAAGCCGAAACCCCGACAACTTCAGGTTAGCATGAGGATCGATCAAAATAACAAGCCACAGCACAGAAAATCAAAGCAAAATGGCCCAGCACGTTGGCCCAATATTAGACATTCAGTAATGATTTAACATAATCAATATTAATCAAGCTCCAACTGAAGTTATTGGGGCTGAAATTTTTAAGAGAAATATTTACATCCCGTATGATAGCTACCCTTATTTTTGAGTATCAGCTGGGATATTAGAATACTTAGCAGAATTACGGGCTTTCCAAAGATTCCAAAGGCAGAAACAGTCAACTAATTGACCAACATGAATTTTTTTCTTCTTGAGAGGCCATCTACCAAAAACAGTATGCATCTCACTGGGATTTGGCGCCGACTGATTAAGATTAAAAACTGACCACGTATTTTTGCTCGGAATGCAACTAAAGATGACATGATTTAAGGATTCGGTGGTATTAGAGCAGCAATGGCATTTGGAAGCCAAACTGTAACCCATATTTTGCAAATTGGAATCAACACTAATGTAATTATTATGAAGGCGCCAAAGAAATAAACTAATCAATGAAGGGATGCTATTATGCCAGATCCAATTCGGGAAAGAGGGGAGATTATGGATTCTAACAGTTAGCCAGAGGAGGCTAAGACAGATTTTATTTTTTTTACAAAGAGTGGAGTTAGCTGATTTTGGGGTCTCAACTTTAGGGGATATCAACTTAATTTTCTCAAGGAGATCAAAAGGGATTGAGTTAGCGAGAAAGTCAACATTTCAAGTGTTGTTGTTGTTGAGGCAATCAACAAGGGATAATTTTTTGATCTCAGCATAGCTATTGGCCAAAATTTCATTGTTATTCCAGCGGTCATATCAGAAAGATAAGGATTTGTCAAGAGAATCCCAAGTTAAGGTGTCTTCTATAATTTCTCTTGAAGCAAGCATACGAGCCCAAATGATAGAATCTGTAATTTTTGGGATTGTTTGGGAGGGGTGAGTTCTAGCGCAGTACTTAGAAAGGAGAATGTTAGACCAAATAGTGTTTGAGGTACGAAACTTCCACCAAAGCTTAAGCGAGAAAACTTTGTGGAGATCATTTAGAGACCTAAGACCAAGACCACCTTCCAAAGTTGGGAAGGTTACTTGATCCCAGGCGCAAGGCACGGCATTGGTGGGCCCCACGGCCACCGGCCGACCAGCTCGGTCGGGCCAATCCCTTCCCCTCTCCTTCCACTATAAATAAGCCTAAACCCCTCCCCTCTTCTCCACACACACACACGATCCAAACCCTAGCGTCCTCCCTCCTCGTCTGTCGCCACCTCCATGAGCCTAGCATCGTTGATGATCGCCCTTCACCTCACAACCCCAGCGAACCCCCCTGCCCCCCCCCCCTTTAGCCGTCCATGAGGAGAGAGAGAGAGAGAGAGAGAGAGAGAGAGAGAGAGAGAGAGAGAGAGAGACTATTATTTTTTTCCATAATTATAATTAACAAAAATTATATTTTTATATATTATTTACTAATGATAATTTTTTATTATAATTATTATTTAATAATAATAATAATAAAGTAATTATATTATCATTACATGATTAATAATAAAAAAATAAATATTATTATCATTAATATTATTATATTATTAATAGTATTATTAATTAATCATAATATTAATATATAATAATAATATTATATTATTATCATTATCATATTATCATTTTTTTTAGTTATTTCAATTTTTATTATTACTATTATTATTTTTATATCTAATTTTTGTAAATTATATTTTTATCATTTATATTTTTTTCATTTTTATTATTAATTATATTATTATTATTATTATTATTATTTATTATATTATTGCAATTTAATTATTATAGTTTCTTTTCTAGTTATTCAATTTTTATTATTACTATTATTATTTTATTTCTAATTTCAGTAAATTATAATTCTATCATTTTAATTCTGATATTTATTTTTGTCAATATATATTATGTATTATATTATTTATTATTATATGATAATATATTATTATTACTATTATTATATTTTCATTTTCTTCTTCTTCTTTTTATATATTATTATATGATGATTATTATATTATTATTATATTATAGTAGTATTATTTTACTAATATTTTTATTTCTACAATTTATTTCTACCAAATGAATTCTATTATTTCTATCTATATTATTAATTTTATATTACATTATTATTATTATTATTATTATTCTTTTATTTTTTGTTATTATTATAATAATAATAATATTATTATTATATTATATTTATTTTATTATAACATACATTTTCTAAAATTTGTATTTTTGTCATTCTAATTCTGTCATTCTATTTTTATCATCATATATTATTATTATTATTATTATTATTATTATTATTACTATTACTATTATTATTATTATTATTATTTTTATTATTATTTTATTTTGTCAATTCAAATAAGTAAATTTCAATTATTATTATTATTATTATTATTACTATTGAATAATATTGTTAGTATTTTATACCTTATAGGATGTTAGAATATAGTTCTTATTGAACTTATATATGCTCTTATATGAATTGTCGAAAGCTATATTCAGGAATTGAAAATGAGTAAGAGGAGTTAATTTACATAAATGTCGCCAAAAGTGAGATGAAGCCCAAAATTAAATTTTAGTTTCTTTATATAAAATTTTGGGTCCATATTTTTTTTAATATAAATATATGTTATTTTTGCTCTGTAAATGATGAATTTTGTCTAATAAATAAAATTGTTATTTGATGTTGTTTAAATGGAAATAATTGCTTAGAAATTCTCGACAGATCCGCAGACATCATAGTTATGCTAGACCTACAGGCTTTTTAACAAAATTATTGAGTATGAATGAATGATTTAACTATGATGAATGCATGTGTTTTTGTTTCTAAAATCTATTATGCTGCATGTAATGAAATTATTATATTTAAAGGGATGTCAATAAGGGGAACCTTCTCTAAGTATTTTTCTCTTCCTTTTCCTTTGAATTAAATTTGCCAAAACCTTTCATCTCCTTTTGCTTTAATGGCTGTCAATGAATATTTTCTTAATTCCTCTTGAAAATGACAAGGTTTAATGCAATTGATTTTAATGGCAACTGGCGGGAAAATAAAAGAATTGAATTTTTGGTCTTCCCTATAATAAATTGAATGCTCACTTGGGGTGCGCTACAGTGGTTTTGCTTCAGAATATTTGTCAAGTGAATGCCTGCTTCGGCGCGCTGGAGCGCCCTGCGTCTCGGGTTAAGGCGGCTGCGGCGTGCTGTAGCGGGTCGCTTTGAATTACTATAGTGGTGCGGCACTATAGTGCCGAGCTCTCGGGTTAAGCACACTCAAGCGCGCTGCGGTGCGGGAAACCTAGAACTTCTTTTATTAAGAATTGGCCCTGTTGATCCACTGCGGCGCGCAGTAGTAGCGCCGAGCTCTCGTTTTGTGTCCGCTGTTGCGCGATTGTAGCGTTGAACTCTTGGGTTGAGCCCACTGCAGCGCGCGATAGCTATGGCCTTTAAGAATTCTGCTAAGTCTAAGTTCAGTGAGTTCCGCTGTGGAGCACGGTAGCGCCGAGCACTCGGGTTGAGCCCGCTACTGTGCAATACGGCGGTTTTCTTCCAGATTTCCTATTTTTGCCCAGATTTAGGTCAGCTCTCCTTTTTCCCTGAAATTGTTGAAAAATCACTCAAGTAGACAATTCTAGCATAAAAAGTATTTGTTTAATTCATTTATTTTGCTATAAATCTTAGATTTATCAGGACTACTAATTACAAATAAATAGTGATTTGTAAAAATAGCCATCATTTTTTTTCTGATCAAAATGATATATAATTTTGTTATATTTAGATTTGTATTAACAAATTTATTGATTAAATAAAAATGGAAGCTTAATTATTAATTAAAATAATTAATTAGGCTTACTGTGCAATTACACAAGCCGCACTACCCTTGCGGGCCTGACGCAGGTCAAGCAGCATGCGTGGCCCGCACCTATTGCAGCGCAAGCATGGAGAGAACCTGAGGTAGGCTTACGCGAGACAGGCCCGACTTGGCCTGGCCCGAAGTCGCATCTCGTCCCCTGTCGAGGGAGGCGCAAGCCGAAACTTGGGCATCTAGGATCTTCCTGCTCCGTCTATTCTAGTTAGCGTGCCGCATATGGAAATGAAACTCTCAATGAGGCCTACAATCTGCTAAGAACCCGTATGCTTAGTCATCTGTGTAGACCCAATTTTATAGCCCCAAATTTTTAGGATTATCGAGCATTGTTTTCTATTATTTAGGGAGAATTAAATCGAGCTCAATCAAGTTGGGTTTATCTTGATTGGACTCGATCAATTGATCATAATACTAATGTAATAACAAACTGAAATCAATTTATCTTCAATCAAGTTGGGAGTAGGACGTACCATGCACTGAGGCGAAAGAGATTTGATGAGCTTCAGTCAATGGTTGGAAGGTTCTATGCTTCAATTAAAGGCTCCAAACGATAGAAACAACTTCTGAGGATTGAATGGAGTCGAGGATAGGTTAACAACAGCTAGGAGGCAGGGACTAGCGTGACAGTAGCACAAAGGTCTGCTTCACTCACGGTTGTGGCCAACTCAAAGGAACACGATATGGAATAGTACAGTGTCATATTCTGGCCATTGGATCTATCGCACGATCCAATGGTCAGATCTACTTATGCTTTACAAGTGGATCCGCAGCCGTCCAATCTGGCTGAGGAGAAGATGCGATGATTATGATTCAAACAATCAGCTACTCCGTGTTCCAGGTTCCTGCACCAGATCACCATGGAAAAGTAATTAGCCGTTGGAATTATTAGTTTAATAACTATTTAAATTATTTAATTATTTAAAAGTCATAACATTTTAATTAATCAAAATTAAATAGCCAAACAAGATTTGAAAAAAACTAAAAATATTCAAAATTTCACCCATAGCTAATTTGGGGTTGAGAAGTTCAATGGTGAACTCTGATTTTCATTTAGAGATCAAATTAATTTAGGTAATTTTTAGGTTATTTAAAAATATTCAAAATATTCGTCAAAAATGAACAATCTCTAAATCAGACTAAATTTCAGGTGTAGGCTCCTAATTGTGGCGGCCCTGCCCCGCCGTGGTCCTGTTAACCCTTAAGTTAACATGATTACGGTGGAGGGGTCACCAAATGACAAGGTCCCCACTTAAGATTGGATTAGACATACATTCTAATCTAATTTAAATAAGGACTTTTGCCATTCAATCCAGAACTACTATCACTAAATGATCATACATGAACTCAGAGTGCGGAAGCATCAAACATAACATCCATCCGATACAGTATAAATACAACATTACAGAATAAGTAAAGTACTGAAAAGAAATATAATCCTGTATTATTACAACATTTAATGAGATTAAAAGAACTGAAAGAAAACTCTCAACCTCTCTGAAAAAAATAGAAAACTAAGCTACAGATCTTCAGGAACGGACTCCTCCTCCAATGGCAAACTCTTCACTGGATCTGCTAAACCAACAAACTCAGAACCTACCATTATCAGTTTCATAATGGTAGGGCCCCAGCCAACAAAAGAAAACTGGTTAGACAATAAGTCTAAGTACATTTTAGGGTAAGAGTTTGTTAAATTAACTGAATATCACCATAAAAACAGAACTGAGCAAAAATAAGTGCAGAAAAGCGTACAAAAGAGCTGTAATAAGTTATAAACCATAGTTTATAACTAAACAAAAAGGAAGTAAAACATACCTCCTCCAAGCAACTGCAACATAAAACAGGTAAGTAAAAGAAGAGTAAAACTGTAAGAAAATACAACCTAAATATGCATATGATCAAACTGATTATGCCAAGTGACATACAAAGTTCAAATAATATAAAACTGAGTACACTAACATCCTAAGTAAGCATATGAAAACAGTAAGTAAATCTAGCATCCTATATATATATAAAATACGTGCAAGGAAGCTGTAAGTAAAACAGTGCTGAAATGCAGAATATACTAGTAAAACAGTAACTGTAAACTGAATTTATAGCAACTGTACAAATCATCTAAACTGAATACAAACTCAGCAATTCTTAGCCTGATGAGCTAAGAAACTCTGAACTGAACATCACTGAAACTCTTAGCCTGATGAGCTAAGACAGAACTGAATGTAAGTGTACTTGAATTAGTATATCCATATCAGAATCCTGACTCTGTAGTCAGTAGGGCAAGAGTCTATCCATCCAATCACTCGGACTAGGCATGGCCAATAGACTGTCCGACATTAAACCCTCGAAAGGTTGCCGACCCCCGAACGGGTTGATCGAAGAGGTATACTAATCAAGCTACACCTTACAAACCACTTGTGAAACGAACACAATGCTTTTTATGACTGCTCAAAATTGACATAAGATATTCATCAAATATCTTAAGTACATAATATATGTTCAAGGTATAAGGCTCAAAATCAAGGAGTGCGAAGCATCAAAATCAAAGTGCAAGAAAACTCTATCTAAAACACAGGTGATATTCTTTGTTGTCTACTTTATTCGTTCTATCTACTCTAAGTTACATAAGTTTCAGAATCAACAACTCTTACATATTCTGTAACTTAGAATCACGAATCCTACTTGTTGAAGATAATTAGGACTGGCCAAGTCCTAATTATAACTTAATCAAAAGACGACTATTTAGTTAAAAATGAATAAATCAGCGACCTAATTTTGTAATTTAATTCATCCCAACCTCATCTTGATTAGCCAAATCAAGATGAAAAGATTAAGAATTAGACTCCAGATGATGGGGTCTAATCACTTAATCTAAAGGTATAACTAAGGGTCTAAGGTTTAGAACCCAAATCTCACAGATTAGGTTAAGGCAAATCCTAATGATAAATCAAATTTCATTAGGATAGATTTCTATTCTTAGTTCTAAAGTTTAAAGATTAAATAATCATTTAATAAATTAAGAAAAATCTAGAAAATAGAAAACTCAAGGTTTCACCTAATTGAGTAACCCAATTTACTCAATAGATGAATTCTAACTTAAGATCTATTCCTAATCTTAGGAAATAAGCCTCTTAATTACTAAGAGTATCTCTCAAGACACACATCCTAACTAATGTTATAAGACCTAAGGATGGGTCTAAGAATGATTAAGGAAAGAGAACTTTTCTTAAGACTTAGGAATTTTCTAAATGAGCAAAATCTGAGATTTTAATTAAAACCTAATTTAGAATTAATTTGAATAATTTCAGTTCTAAATCATTCCATTTACTGATTTTAATGTTTAGAAACTGAAGTTAGGGCTTTTAAAGGCTAAACCCTAAATTTGGGCAAAAAGACCATTTTGCCCCTACTTAAGGGTTCAAAAGATCAAATTTTGATCTAGGGCTTAAATTCTAAAATTTTCTTTTGGAAAGTGTTTTCTTACTGTCTAATATAAGATTAGACAGTAACTAAGTTAATTTTGGGTGATTATTAAGCCATATGTGATCAAATTAGTGAATTTGAATCATAAGGGCAAATTTAGAAATTTGGCTAAGTGAAAGCTAAATTTTCTTTTAGATTATTATTCTTTACTGCCTAAGCTCTCCATAGAACCTAAATTTGCTAAATTCTGATAAGTATTGGCCAAGTTATGGCCAATACTAGATCTAGGGTTTAAGGTTAATTAAGGGATCCTTAATTATAGGTCAAAAATTCTAACTTTGCCAATTAGAATCCAAATTAAGCAAAATCAGTGGCTATAAATTACAAGTAACCCACTGTTCATAATGACATGTGGTAGGCTCAATTTGGACCTAATTTGACTAAGTTAAGACCTAATTAGGGTTTAGGGTGATTAGTGAGTGATTAACAAAATTAATCACTTAAAAACTAATCCAACCTTATGGATTGATTCTAAATGGATCTATGAGCCCTCTGAAGTTTAAAACTCTCAATTTGAGTTATTAGATTTGCTATTATTCACTAATTAAGATTTAGAGCAATTAAGGGTGATTAGCAAATCTAACCATTGGATCTAAAATATTTTTATAGATTACTGTTAATTAGATTCTTCTGATCTAAATTGAAATTTGGATCATCAAATTTGGAGCTCAATTGACCAAGTTATGGTCAATTGAAGGTCTAGGGTTAATTAACCTAATTAGGGTTTGGTCCTAAATGTGATTAGGCTCAAACTAATCCAAACAGCAAAATAAACACTATCAAATTAATCCTTAGGGTTTTCTGATTACTTTAAGACCCATATTGGGTATATTTGGATTATTGGGTACAAATTTATGAGCTAAATAAGGTTTATAGAATTTAATTTAAATTAAATTAAACCTAAATAATCACTTTGCAAAATATTGATCTTACAGCAAAAATTTTGGCATCAATAAATTCCTCATATTTTTCTGATTAATTTAATATATTTATTTGTATAATTTGGATAAATATTTTAGGAGTTATTTAGGGTTAAAGCTTGGGATTAAGTATAATTAATTAAGCAATTAATCCTTCTGATATTTAATATTTAACATTATAATTATAAATTAGTAATTAATTATGATTTAATATTTAATAAATTTTGATATATAAAATTTCATATTTTAAACATATCTGAAATGATGTAATCATAAATTATTATATATATATATATATATATATATATATATATATATACATATATTTACATCAGCTTTTATATAATTATAATATAAATTATAATATTAATTATACAGGAATAGACGGCTCGGCAGAAGGCAGGTGGGGTCCCTCGTACAGTGGCGGAATGCCTATTCGACGGTTGGAGTGAGAGGTCTGCGGGCCCCATCTGCGACGGTTTTTGAATGACTGCGGGGCCCGCAGTCAGTGAGCCGCGCGAGTTTACGCGCTCGGTGGGCCCACAGCCCACGCGGCTTGCCTGGATGCGCGACAGCGCAAAAATGAGGGTCCCCACATTTACCGCCACGTAAGCAAGTACTGGGCGGGCCGGGTCCGGGCTGATCGGCCCAAATCGCGAAACCCTCTTCCTTCTCGCCTCGCCTCTGCGATCAGGAGGAATTAGGGCTGCGAAGCTGGAGGCCTTCCCTGACAACTTAAGAGCTCGACCCGCACGGAATTAGGTAGAGGATGATATGGCTTTGAAATGACATATAGATAATTGATCGAAAGGAGTGATTTGAGTTTGTCGCAATATCAAACCCTAATTAGCTCACACAAACTTAACGGTTTGTCCTGTGGCCATTTGTTCGATTTAAGACGATCGAAATTATTGAGTTCACTCGGGAACCGATACATCGACAATCAAGGCTATGAAATAAGAAATCGAAATATAACTTTCAATAATTGTTAAAGATCAAAGATTTAAGTGTGTACCTCAAATGAACGGCGGCTGTGCGCTTAGAGTTCGATTGCAAAAGTCTCGAGTTTCTTTAAGATTTAGAGGTTAACACAGAGCAAAATGGAGGCTTTAGAGGTATTATACCATTCTTATCACGGTTGCAAACGGTGGCTTGATGCTCTGGAGGAGGCGAAGGCGCCGCGCGTCGACTCCTTCGACACGCGGAAACCATGCGGGGACGACGATGCAGCTGCCGTCTGATCAAACGATCAGACGGCCACGATTCGATTGACCAACTGACGGGCGAAGCTGACGGCGTGAAGAATAAGGAACGGCGCTTTAATTAAATAACGGAACCCGTTAATCCTTATTAATTAATTAATTATTTATATTAAATTATACAGATTTAATTAATTAATTTTAACTTATTAAATGCATCCCAAAAATTTCCAATAAATCACCCTTAGCTAATTGAAGGGTGAGAGGAACGCAACGGCGCACTCGGATTTTTGTTTCGACGAGTATTTATTTATTTGATTATTTTGGGTATTTAAATAATATTAAAATATTTGACGAAAAAAAACAACGACTTCCAATTGCCTCCAAAATTTCACCCTTAGCTAATTTGGGTGTTCTGAACGCAATGGCGAAGTCAGATTTTCAATCTGAGGTCTAGATAAAAAGTCAAATTTCCAGGTTTTGAGATTTTCTAGAATTCCTGTTTTGACTTTGTTGACTTCTTGGTTTGACCTAGTTTTCAGAGATTTGCTTCAAATCACTTAATTAGTGACTTAGAATATTAATTAAGACTTAGATTAGTCTTAATTGAGCAAAGTAACAACTTGGGTTGTTACACTAATGCTATTAGAAGTGTAATAGTGGTGATGTTAAGCTAATTGAACTACATAATAATGGGCAACAACACTAGAGTTGTTCAGTTAGATTGAGTAATAGCTTGTTAGAGTAGAGATGTCTACATTTTTGCCTTTGAACAAAGAAATGCCTATATGCATGTGAGAATGGAGATTAAAATCTTATTCTATTTGCACTAGATAGAAAATATCGATTTAACTTAAGGAAGCCACCATTTATAGTTAAGGTTCGAAGTCAAGGGTCTCATACGAGATATATTAAAGATGACCTTAGGGTATTAACTATCCATAGAATTTAGCATTCTCATAAGATGATCAATTTAAACTCAGCAATAATTGAATTTATTGAATTATAGTTGCTCAGTCTAACTATCCCTAATCTCTTGAAACTTGATTACATCCTTATTATTTTAGATTTATTTACTTTGCATACGCAGTCCTAATTGAGTAATAAAACCAAAATTCATTTATTTATGCATAAGTAGAGAAAATAATAACTAGTAACCTTCCTTTAATCCGTGAGAAAAATAAATCTTGAACTCACCGTGCCATTATTACTTTAAATGATGTGCATTTACATGTAAGCAAAAGTCACACTTTTGTGGCATATCACATAACATAAATTTTTCCGTTATTACTGACATTGTGAGCATGTCACCTATATTCTTTGATGTGTGAAGCTTCTGCAAAGCCAACTGATCATCTTCTAGTAATAATTGAATGAAATGGTATCGCAAATGAATGTACTTCATGAATGTTGCACTCTTAACTAGGGGGACGCCACTCATACTTTCATTATATAGTCTTTCATTCTCTTGCTCCTTGCCTAACTCTGCCAAAAACTCTTAAACCAAATCATTTCCTTACTCTCCTCAATGATGGCGAGATAATCTGCCTCTATCGTAGCTATGACGACTATTTCTTAAAGATGAAAATTCAAATCGCTATAGCACTCCCTAGTGTAAGCAAATATTTGGTCATGCTTCTCCTGTTATCAATGTTTGTGGTTAAATTAGAGTTTATATATCCATGAAGCTAAGCCTTGAACTTCCCAAAGCATAGCGCTTTATCCACAGTACCTTTTAGATATCTAAGTATCCACTTGGCTGCTTCCTAATGTGGCTCTCGGGGTTGCTCATGAGCCTGCTGACCACACTCACTTAATGGGCTATGTCTAGTCTCGTGCATATAAAGGCGCACATCAAGCTCCCAACCTCAAAAGTATAGGAAACTTTCTCAATATTCTTCAATCTCTTTATCTCTTCTGTATTTGATCCTGCTATCAGCAAATCATATACATACCGATATGTAGGTGTCAAATTTACTTACGTAGTAATAGTGATTCGCCTAACATCTCTTGTACCCTGTGTCTTATATAAACATGTTAAATCTCCTATACCACTGCCTCGGTGTCTATTTTTAAGCCATACATGCCTTTCTTGAGCATGCAAACTAACTCATTTTTTTATTGCATTTCATAACCCTAGGAAAAATTTCATATCATATATATAATATATATATAATAGTATTTTGTTGGTTTGATTTATATTAAACCAAATGTAAACTTAAGATTGATGTGTAATGTAACATGTAAAATTTATATTTATAAATAAAAGTTACTAAATAGCATGATAAATTAAATATAATATGGATGCTTGAATTGTAGAATTGGAATATTTAAAATCAAGGTATTATATAGATAAATATAAGAGGAAAATGCAATGGTCCCCAACTTCTATACAAAAACACAAGCATCCGGATTCCTTCCATAAGTGCGAGCGATCCTCAAATAAATTTAAAAAAAATAAAAGATGTTAAAGTGAAAAAAGCTGAAATTGTGAGTTATATTTTATTAATATTTATTTATTTACAATAAATAGTAAAAAATAATATTCAGATCTTATTGAATGAACATCTGCACTCGCAGGAGTCGGTCATGTAATGAGCGTGTATGCGCGCACCGCCAGCCAAAGTGGTTTGCTACATAGCTCTCATATATCTTCTAAAAAGTATGGATGACCAGAGAGTTGCGTAATAAAAAATAATTACTAAATCAATTTTACTTGGGGCCATAAAAATACATATTTTAAATTATAAATTCTAATCATCCATATTTATTTGAGAGCGAGATAACATTTTTTCCTGCCAAAATCGAAGCTACAGTATTTCCCGAAGCTTCGAAGAGTAAACAAAAAAGTCTTTTTTTTTAAGGGCTAGTTTTGATCTAAAACTATAGGGGGAACGTGATCGGAGCAGTATTTATTCTTCTTAATAATTAATCCTGGAAATGTTACTATAATACCCTTATAATTTAAATATAATGTTATAATTATGATTATAATTGCATTAAATATATTAAAAGTTCAAAATACTATATTAAAATTGAAAAAATAACAACTTGATTTGAGTTTATTTTACATTATTATATAAAGTTAAATTAGGCATATTTATTTTCATTGAAAACATTTTATGGCAATAGACCAAAAGATACAAATTGTTGCAATATAGATCCAAAAGATACAAATTGGAAACTCTTAAACACTGATAAGTACTCAAATAGGAAATAGGAAGCATAGCTTGAGGAAAATGCAAGGGATAGTCCAAAAAGTGCTTAGAAAATCGAGTTAACAAAAATAATATTCTATCTAACCTGATTCTTATATCATAATACTATCAAATTATATATATATATATATGGAAATTTTGGTTGCTCGTCACTTTCTTTTCGTGAGATTGCTACTTTCGTTTTTCGATTAAAGCTGAATAGTTCTATATGTTTTCGCTGGTTTGATGATATCATGGTTTTCTTAAAATTCTCTAATTAATTGTGGATTTGCTAAACGATCTCATTGTTATGGTAGGAAGATCAATTGGATCATCAAGAGATGAGCAAATAGGTGTCCCAGCAAGTTTTAGTATAAACCTTCAACTGCCAACAACAAGATTGGCACCCAGGTGCCCACCAGACAAAGAGCCCGACACCCAACAGAGAGCGTGCATGGCTCCCACGAGCACCCAAGCGTCCAAAGACAGCATGCTTATGGCCCAAGCACGTGCGGAAACTCCAGGTTGAATGTGATGTGTCATACGCTGTTTAGGGCACTTAGGGGCTGGTTTGGAGTTCCATATAAATATTAACATGCTATGTTATGGTGGTGTGTTTTCCATTAATGTAGGAGAGCTTTGTGGAGGCTAAGGAGCTTGATACCCCACAATGAGAATTAGGAGAAATTTAAGAGAAGAAGAAGAGGAAGCTCAAAGGTTTTGACTCCATTCTTCCTCTATGGTTTTTTTTGTGGCAGAGTGATTCAATAGTTTTTCCCATACTTGGATTTTCCACATAAAATCTTTTGTGTTCATATGTTTTTGTGCTTATGACTGTTGTGTTATAATATTTTTGTGTTTTCTTCAATGTCAAATCCTGATCCTAGGGATTTTGTTTGATTTCCCTTCAAACAAGGGGTATCAGAGCACATAGTATCAGGGTTTGCTAGCTTGAGTGGGAGCAATGGCTGACGAAATTAGACACAAGATAGAGAAGTTCAGTAGAACAAACTTTACCTTTTGGAAGATGCAAATGGAAGATTTGTTTTACCAAAAGAAGCTATACTCATATTGGAAGGAGTCAACAAGAAATTAGAAAACATGTCAAAAGAAGAATGGAAAGTTCTTGACGAAATGACACTAGGCTTGATTCTCCTCTCTTTATCCTCATTCTTGGTGTTCAACATTGTAAATGAGAAGACAATGGTGGATCTCATGGAAACCTTAATGAGAATGTACGAGAAACCCTTAGCTTCCAATAAAGGTTTCGTGATGAAGTGGTTATTCAATATGAAGATGGTAGATGGATGTTTAGTAACAGAACATCTAGCTGAGTTCAATATTGTGTCAAGCTAGTTAAGCTCAGTTGACAACAAGTTTGATGATAATGTGAGAACTTCGTTGCTTCTATATTCATTGTCGGATAGGTAGGATAAATTGGTTACTATGTAATTTAACTTAAAATGTAACCTTAAAATTTGATGACACTATTGGGCTTAAATTAAATGAAGAAGTGCGGAAGTGATCTAATGGTGACAAATCAACTTCAACATTTAATGTTGAGATTATAAAAAGAAGTGCATACCAAAATTTCAATAGAGACAAGTCTAATTCAAGGTGAGAAAAATCAATGTCGAGAAAGGGAAAGGTAGAATGCTGGAACTATGGGAAGTCTGGACACTTCAAGGACACTTTTTCATTGAACAAGTCAGGAGGTCGAGATAAAGACAAAAATCCATCTATAAATATTTCAGCATAAGAAGATTAAGATGCACTGATCTTGTCTCATGATATCACGGATTCTTGGTTGATAAACTCTAATGGCTCCTTTCATGCAACTCCAAGCATGAAAGCTTTCAAGAAATGCACCAAAAGTGATCATATTAATGCTTACTTGGGAGATGAAAAAGCTTGTAACATTGTTGGTAATGGATATGTAGAAATCTAGTTACCGAACGGATCATTGTGGAAGTTGAAGAATGTCAAACATGTTCCTTGTATGAGAAGAAACTTGATTTATATTAGCTAGTTTTTCCATGAAGGCTATACAATGTGTTTCATAAGAAACTCTTGGAAGGTGATAAATAGTGCATTAGTAGTAGCTCAAGGTAGTATGGATAGGACACTTTATCTAATTATTAAACTTTTGACTATATTGCATCAAGAGAATAAATTGATGCACGTCTATGACACTAAGGGCTTACTCACATGAGGAAAAATGGATTCAAGTCAATGCTATATAGAGGAGGGATTCCATGGCTGAAATTCATAGATTTAGAGTTTTGTGAAAGCTGCATACATTAAATAGAAGAAAGTAAATTTCTCAAAACTAGGAGAAACTTGAAGTTCAAAAAGCTTGATCTTGAACGTGCTAATGTGTGGGGACCAACTCCACATTCTCTCTTAGTGGAGCCACATACTTTTTTACTTTCATTGATAATAATACCAAGAAGGTATGGGTATGTTTCTTAAAGTGTTATAGAAGTTATTTTCCTTGGTTGAAACTAATACATGATTAAAGCTCAATTGTCTTAGAATAGACAATGGTGAAGAATAGTGTGTTAAAGAGTTTTATGAGTTTTGTGCTCTAAATGAGATCAGGCAAGAGTTTATATTTTAAGATCACCTCATCAGAATGGTGTTACAAAGTACATGAATATGAATCTTACAGAATGAGCCAAGAGCATGAGGCTACATGATGGGTTGCCAAAATATAATCGGGCAGAAGTTGTAAATATAGTTGCACATCTGATAGATAGTGGTCCTTTAGTTCTGTAACAACCTAGGTTGTTACCTTGGTCAATTAAGACTAATCTTAACCTTAAGATTAATCATAAGTGCTAATTAGGTCAATCGGAGTCAACCTCTAAGACCTAGTCCAAATCAGGAGTCAAATGGATCGAATCCTGATTTTTAGAAAATTCAGAAACTCTAAAATTTGACCAATCTAAATTGACCTCCATCGAAAAACGGACACCGCCATTGTGTTCCTTGACCCCAAATTAGCTTGGGGTGAAGTTTTCGTGTCAATCGAAAGTCGTCGAAATTTCAACGAATATTTAATAATAAAAATACCCCGGAAATCGAGGTATCAAAATACTTGTCGGATCTAAAATTCGACTTCGCCATTGAATTCCTTGACCCCAAATTAGCTAGGAAAAACCGTCCGATCCGCTCGAATCGGACGGCCCGTAGCGCGATCCGCGACCTGCGACCAGCGCCGATCCAAGCCGTCCCCGCGTCGCAAGATCCGACGGTCAGGAAGCTTTCGGCTTCCGTCTCCGGGCCAACCGGCGCCTTCCCCGACCTCGAGGCTCCGGGTTTCGCGAACCCGAGCCCCGATGCTCGAATTGAGCCAACCCCCCCCCCCGCAGCCGTCGAATCCGAGATACCCCGTTCTCCCTTCTCCTCCAATAGATTCGAAATTTTCCATTTAATTATTGTAGATCTAGGGTTAGATCGACGATCCATCGGACCTGATCGAGCTCGATGAGGTCCGATCCACCCAAATCTGGGTTTAAAAATTTTAGGGTTCGGTCGGTCGAAACCCTAGAAATTAGGGATTAGATTTGCCGGCGATCCTGGCCACCTCCGGCGAAGGTCTGCCCACCGGCGTGTAGCCCTCGTCGAGGGCTACCGTCGGCCGTGCGGGCCGAAGTGGTCTGGCGCCGGGAAGGCCGGCAAAAGCCGTGCCCTAGCCTGGCGCCCTTGGGCCGTCTCCGCGGGGAAGACGAGCCCGACCCGCGAGCTGGGTCCGCGTCAGCCGGGTGGGGCCCACCAAGCCACGTGGCGCCTTCTAGGCCTGCCACGTGTCGAAGCTCGCGACCCTTCAGCTTCGGCCGTGGGGCCCCCAGCGCCACATGGCAGCCAGCCGGCACGCCATGTGTCAAGTGGGACCCACTGCCCGGTCACCCGTGGCGGTTCGGCTTCCCCGTGGGGCCACAGTGCCACGTGTCATGTGGGGCCCACTGACCAGTCACAGAGCTGACTCAGCCCCTGTGGGACCCACAGTGCCACGTGGCAGCCTTTGGCAGTGCCACGTATCTAGTGGGGCCCACTGTCTGTTAATTAAAATTTAATTAAATTACTATTAGTATTAATTAATTACTGTTAATGATTAATTAAGTACAATTAGTGGTTAATTAAATTAGGATTAGTACTAATTACTTTTAAAGAGTAACCTTAATTAATTAAGTGTAATTAAGAGATTAATTCGGGATAATTTATGATTAATTTAAGCTTAACAGTAATTAGGATAATTAATTATTAAATAGTTAAATATACTTAATTATTCTTAAATAAATATAAACAGATAATTAAGGCTAATTAAATATAATTAGTGCTAATTACTTTACTACAGTAAAATATTAATAAATATATTTAATTAATTAATGTTAATTAATAATTAAGTCTAATTAATCACAGATTAATTAAGGATTAATAATTTTAGAAATTTTATATAAAAATTTAGGAATAAATAGTAAAATTATTTAATTTGAATAAATGAACAGTAAAATAATTCAAATTGTATTTTTGAATAGTAAATCTTAAAAGTTTAATAACTTTTTATAGGATGATCCAAATATAGCCAATATAGGTCTCAAAATACTCAAAAAAATGCAAGGAATCAGATAACATAATGTAAAAATTTATTTGGGTACATATATCGAGGTAGCATTTTAGGACCTCTTTGGAGTCTCATAACTTTTTACCCCATTATCAGAACATAGTCAATATGGGTCTTAAAATGCTTAGCAGAGCGGCTCCATCACCGTAGTAATATTAGTTTTCTTATTTGGACATCTGGATAAAAAGTCAATCCTAGAATTCTCAGTGAAAAATGACCAAAATGCCACTAGACTTCAAATGACCATAACTTGGTCATATCTTCAAGTTAGACAATAAGGAATTAGTTGGAAAAGAGAAACCTCAGTTTTGACCCCCAAATCAAAAGTTGACTTTTTTACCCTTAAAGTATGGGCAAAATAATCATTTTGCCTTAAGATTAGATTAAGTACACTTAACCTCTAATTAACATTCCAAAACATTAAAACTAATATTATAATCGTATTTGTGACATTTTAGTAAGTGAAATCAACTATTAAGTCAGATTCCAGTAGTCTCTCTAAGCCTTAAGCACTACACCTTAAGGATCCTTCCTGAGATTAGGACTAGATCATAGGTTATAGTTCATTCATTGGGTAAATTAGGTTACCTAATGGGTGAAACCTTAGTTTTATTAGTTTTTAGACTTTCTTTTATTTTACAACTTGTTCTGATTATTTTATCTTTTAACCTTAGATTTAAGGCAGGAGATTCATCCTATTAAGTTTGATTACTTAATAGAATTTGCCATAACTATTAGATCACTAATAATAATAAACCTAAATCTTAGGTATTAACCTCTTTGGATTATATGATTAAACTTAAATCTCATAGTGTTTAATACATATTCTATAGGCTTAGAAGGTCTTGATCAGATCTTAGTTAGAACGTCTAAATTCACAAAACTAGGACGTATGATTCATTTATTTAACTCATAGTCGTCTATCTGATTGATCTTGATTAGAACCTGATCAGTTCTAATCCTTTTTAACTTATAAGGATGAATTTCTGAGTTACACTCGATAGTAGGAAAATAGTGATCCTGAACTTGTGTAACTTGGAATAGTTAGTATGGTTAAGTAGAAAATAAATGATATCACCATATTTAGTAGAGTCCCTTGCTTCTATTTGATATTTGTTGCTTACGCGTTCCTTGATTTTTGTGCTATATTTCTTGAGCATATCATACAAGATTTTGATGCATGAATAAAATGTTAAGAAAATATGGAGACTCCTTAGATTCCTTGTGAAAATATTAAAGTAATTAATGAGAAGATAATGATTTGATGTGTTTGAGCTTCCTCTCAGTGTTCTTTTGATCATACCAATTGTTGCCCTAGCCGTATCGTGCTAGGAACCGTCCTAGCCGTACTGGTGCTAGGATCTTTTGGGTATGACTGTTGGTGACCTAACCGTATCATGCTAGGAACTGTCCTAGCCGTACTATGTTAGGGCATTCTATGTTGACCGTTGTTGCCTTAGCCGTATCATGCTAGGAACCGCCCTAACCATACTGGTGCTAAGATCTTCAGCCCTTTTGGTGAGCTAATGTATCTCTCTTCTGTATGGTAGATTGTACACGTATGGTTTTATATGCAGTTATTGTGTTTATTTTTCAGTATTCTTATTCAATCAGCTATTTCCTTATACTGCTTTTATATATTTAGGATGTTAGAATCTTGCTGCGATTTATATGTACCATTGTTAAGTTAACTTATTTTAATTGACATATTTTCTGTTGATCACCAGCATATTTAGGATGTAGAACTTTTCTTACAGCACTTGTTTAGTTATGTTTATTTATATGCCCTTCCTTGTTTAATTTGTATGCGAGGCATGTCTCAGCCTCTTTCCTTTTCTTTGCTTAAGCTATAGATGATGGTTTATAGCTTTCCTTATTTCTTTTGTATTGCTTACTGCTCCCTTACACACATTATTGCTTAGAAGTAGTAAAATAGTGATATTACATAACTTTTATAATAATCAGCTTAAAATGTACTTAGATAATTATCTAACCAGATTTTTCTTTTCTTTGGCTGGGGCCCTACATTGTGAAACTGACAAAGGAAGACTCCTTTCAGTTAGACGAGCAGGAGTTAGGTGTGGAGCCTTACCCAGAGGAGGAGCCCGTGGAAGAAGCCGCTGTTTAGCCGTTACTTCTAAGTAAGGATGAGAGTCTTTTTACTTTTATTATTTGAAACTTTAAAATAATGTAATAATATAGGTATCATTGATTCTGTATTTGGATTGTATGCTTGTATTCTGAGTCCTACTTTTGCTATTTATACTGTGATGCTTGGATGTTCCTCTTTTTCTTAAATCGCTTCCGCACTCTGTATGTTTACTTAGATAGTGACCAAATGCTTGATTCTATGCTCACTCCTTCCCTTATTAAGTGGATTGTGAATTTCATCCTAATCCAATTATAAGTGAAGAGTTAGCTAGAGTGACACACCACCCCTTAGCTTAACCCTTGCGGATTAAGGGGTGGGGCACTTCAAGTTCCTTAAAAAAAAAGAATACTTGAGGAGGCATGGAGAAGCAAAGAGATTAAATTAAATCACAGAGAGGAATTTAGTTGTTCACTTTATGTGCACATTGATGTAGGTTCTAGAAGCTAGCTCGATTTTAAGCAATTAAGTGAACATTCATAAGAACTGTAACAGGAGAATTTGGATATAGATTATAGGACTATCAGAACCAAAAAATCATCAAAATTTGGGAAGTCACATTCAATGAGAATGAGAAGTACATGAAGAGAAATGGAGTTCATAATAACTTAGAAAGAGCTTCAACTGATGTGATAAAGTACATTGAAATAGATGATAATGTTGAGTAAAATGAGTAGGCACTTCTAAGTGCTCATGATGATGGAGTGCTACCAATTCCTCAGACACCTGCCATTGAGCTAAGGAGATCCACTAGGATTCTTTGACCTACACAAAGGTACTCTCCTTCATTGTATTAAATGTTAGTAATGGATTGCGGTGGATTAGAATGCTATAAAGAAGCACTTCAAGTTGATGACTCAATCAAGTTAAAGTCAGCCATGGATAATGAGATGAAATCACTTTTGTCAATTAAGACGAAAGAGTTGGCTAGACTACCAGAGGGAAAGAAGGCTCTTTAAAAAAAATGAGTTATTGATTGAATGATAAACTAAATGGAAGTAAACACTACAAAGCAAGGTTTGTATTAAAAATTTTTAGAAGAAACATGATGTGAATTTTTGTGAGATCCTTGCTTTAGTATTAAAGGACTACTATCAGAGTAGTGCTAAATATTAGGGCAATATAAAATCTTCATAAGGAGCAAATGGATGTGAAGATTGCATTTCTTCATACTGATCTAGAGGGCAAGTTGTACATGGTGTAACTATAGGATTATGAAACCTAAAAAAAGAATGAGGTAGTTTGTAAGCTTAAAAAAATTATGTATGGCTTAAAATATGCATTAAGGTAGTGGTATAGGAGATTTGATAAGTTTTTGTAAGATACGGGGTACAAGAGATGCTTGATGAATCACTATTACTACATAACAAAAAATTGACATCTCCTATATCATTCTAAATCTATATGCTATTGATTGAAGTTAGTTATTTTAATTCTCAGCCGAGCGATTTTTGCCGGAGGGAAATATCTTGCTAAGAATTTCCTAGCGAGATCATCCCAAGTACAGATGGAATCACTCAGGAGAGATCTAAGCCAACTCTTGGCTCTGTCTCTTAGGGAATAAGGGAATATCCTAAGTTTAATTGTTTCATTAGAAACAACATTAAACCTGAATGTATCACATATTTTAAGAATGTTTGAAATGTGTAAATTAGGGTCCTCTGTGGCTAACCCACCAAATTAATTATTTTGAACCATACCGAGTGTAGAAGGTTTATCTCAAAATTGTTGGCTTCTATGTTTGGCCTACCAATTATGTGAGGAATGCCCCTAACAGTGGCTAAGGCATAATCTCTAAGTGCTCTACCCCATTATTTTACTAAAGGCTCTCTAGGAATTCATCATCAAAGTTTTCCATAACACCTTGTTGATTATTTAAGATTGTTTGTTCTCTTCTAGCCTACAAAAGGGTTCTTTCAATTATAGGATCGAAAAGACATTTAGTACAAATTTTTCTACTCATGAAGATTTAGAAATTAAGGTATGAAGAACAAATATAGCAATAGCATTCAATCAATAATTCAGCAAACAAAAGTAAATTAAGGAAAAGTAAATTGTTAGCACAAATAATTATAGAAATAAAAATAAGACTATATGCAAAAGATTTGTTTAAATCACTATTTACTAGTAGATTCTCCTTAATATAAAATAATTACCATTCCCCAGCAACGGCACCAAAAACTTGACGGACTGTAAAATACACGTCTGCTCTTGCATGTAAGTGTACGTTCTCTGAAGTAATAATTTGGAAGGTAAGTTCTGAGATTTATCATCCTTAGGGAACGGTATTTTTGTTACTCAGGTATATCTAAATTCAATAATATTTAATGATGTGATTTCAGCTTGATTTGGTTTTGTTAACAAGCAATAATTTAGAGTTTAGAAACAATTTAAGTTAAGGAGGAGAGTTGGGCTTATTCCATGTGAAATGATGGAGAGCTCAAGTTGTATTACTTCTCAAGCACATTTTATTCTTTAACATTATGCAAATTAATCAAGTGCACCATGTATTCCTTAGAGTTGTCCTCTAAATCCTTCAAGTGCAAATCTTGTGCTAGAGATGAACACACTAGGTTTCAATTTCTGCCCAAGGATTCCCATTAGATCACAATTAGAGCATTTTAGTTTTCCTACATCTAGGTTACCAAAATTATAGTTTTAATTAGCCGATCTTGAGAACATTATTCCACTAATGAGCTTCACGCATATCATGAACAGTTCAGATAAGAAAGTGATTTCATTGGGCTTTATGAACTATGTTACGCATCCATGAGCTCTCAAAGAATCCATTCCCCCCTTTCAAGAACTTCTCACTTAGTTCTAAGCACCCCATGCACATATATCCCACTCTTAACTAAGCAATGATCTATGGAGCACAAGACTTTCATTTTAGTTATTAGTATTTATAATTATATTTTCTTAACACAAGATTTTCATTTATTCCACAACTTGATCTTAAGATGATTTCATTTAGTCATTCAAAAATAGATTTTTATTTCAATACTTGAGGAAGTTCTACATCATTCATTTAGTCCATTACATTTTACAATAGGCTAAGCCCAACTCTCCCAAAGGGGGTTTAGCCTTCTATTACAGCTAAGAAAGAAGAAAAACATACAAGAATAAAGACCCTTTCATGATCCACTAAAGGAAATATAAAAGCAAGATTAGAGTTTACTAAGAATAGCCCTTAATGGTGTTCATTAGATCTCTCTTCTTCTTCCTTTTCTTCTTTCCTTTAGCTCCCTAGTGTAGCCTTTGGTTCTTTCTCCTCAAGAAATGGTCCTTTCCACCTCCCTTGGGGAGGCCTTCTGTTTCCTCTAAGAAGCCCCCTAAAAACTAAACTTTTGAATGAAATTTGGGAACCCTTCTTAGGTGGAGAAGAGGTGCATATATAGATGGATTACTCTACTCTCTTCTCTTTTCAAAGTTTGCTTTTCCCTCTTTATTTTTCTACTATGATGATTGCTAATACCACTTGTGAACTGGAGTGACATGTTCTTTCCCTATTTATTCTTTGATATCATTTCAATCCACCCTTTTGCCAATAAAATAAGCTGCTTCAGAAGATATGATGGCTGAGAGATAAGGAGCAGGCTAGGGGTCTTGTCCTAGCCGCACTAAATGCACTGAGCTGACAAAAATTTTGCACGCCACTGCATCACGCTGCAGTGTGCTGTAGCAATTGAGTTTCGTAAACTCTCCCACTGCAACGCGCTGGAGCGCTTGAGTTTCGTAAATTCTCCCGCTGCAGCACGTTGGAGCGATTGAGTTTCGTAAACTCTCCCACTGCAGCGCACTGTAACGATTGAGTTGCGTAAACTCTTCTGCTGCAGTGCACTAGGGTGCGGCTGTGGCGCGCCGTAGTGAAAACGCTCCAGAATTTAGTAATGCCCATGATAAGTGTCTTCTGTATGCAAGTAGATGTGGCGTGTTGTGGCGCGCTGTAGTGCGCCGCAGCGGTTTTCTTCCATAAAATGCAAAAACACTTCAGAATTTCCCAGAAATTGCTGGGCTCGCTTTTTACTTGAAAATAAGCAACATTTGATTAAGAGGGTGTTTCAAATAAAGAAAATGAATGATAATTTTTCTTTATTTGGGATATAAATTGTGGATTTATCACCTTGCCTACTACTACTGGATTGGGTTTGTTGTTGTTATTGTGGATTGCTGATGGCTTGAAATGTTATCTAGCTTTTTATTCCTTACCTTGTGCTTCTATTTGTTATTGTTTGGTTTGGTTGTTCAGTCTAGTTTGGATTTTCTATTGTTGGTTAATTTGTCTTTCTATAGATTGGCTGCATCAGCTGGTTTTGTATTTTATTTGCTGTTGTTTGTTATTATGGATTTTATACTTCTGATGAGTCTAGGTCTGTTTTGGTTTATTGTTGATGCTTGGCTTCTTGCTACTGGTCTAGTTTTCTCTCATATTGGTTGTTGTGATTTGTTATAGCTAGACTGTAATTTGTGGTTGTGGTGGATTTTTTTCTGCTATAGATAAGCATTAGCTGGATCTAGAACTTGTGTGGTTATAATTTCCTTTTGCTAGTCTAGGATTGATGTGGTTGTTGTGGATTTCTTGCTTTTGGCTGCTCTAGTTTTAGTTGGTTTCAATTGGCTATTGATGGATCTAGAACTTGTATAGTTTGGTTTTTTTGACCTCTTGGTTTGTGTTTGCCTACTAGTGTTTTCTATTCCAATTTGTTGTTAGACTCTAGCCTTGCTTTTGTTGCAAGATTGAGGTTTGCATGCTTGTTGGCACTAATAGCAGTTATTGATCCTCTAGCTGATCCTTGTTGCTTATTAGCTACTCCATATTAACTGCTCCTTGTTTCAAATTGCTTGCAAGTTTATAGGTTTGCAAGGTTGCAGTTGGCTATTCCTCTTCTTGCTTTGGTGCTCAGAATTTAGGTGTTGTTATGGCGGCAGGTTTGGTATGTTTTAAATTTCTATAGACCTTGATGCTTTTACAGGTATTGGTGGGCTGTTTCACTTCAAGTTGATGGCTGTTGATCTTCTTTTTGTTTAATCTGAAGCTTATTTTAGCTTTCTCTTTTTATTTCTATGTTTGTGTTTTTATTTGTAGTTTATTTTATTTTACTATTGGAACCTTTTAAGTTACACCTTGGGACCCAACCTTTTGGGACTATTTTAGGATTTTGTAGTTTTATAGGATCATATTGTAACCTCACAACCCTGTTCTGTATCTTTTTTTTTATATTTATAAAACATGCCAAAATGGCTTTCTTAATATATATATATATATATATATATATATATATATATATATATGTATGTATAACAAAAACTTGTATATTTTTTTAATAAGCAAAATAAAGATAAAACTAAGGTTGGGAGGTTACAAAGCTCATAATACTAAAAGCTTGAAAACAATCCCAAAAGAAAGGATTCAGGGTATAACCTAAAAGATCATTTCAAAGTGCAAAATATCAAAACAAATGAAACAAACAGAAGCAGTAGCAAATGCAAATAAAATTAGAGAAAAATAACTAAATACTCCTAAATCGAGAGATAACATAGCCAAATATTAATATCCAGAACTAGCATATAGACAACAATAGAAAATAAATACAAGTCTTTTGAACAATTAGCAAACCAAACCACAACATACTCCAACCCATAGCATTTTCCCATCATCACCTGTCTGACAAACCTCAAAAAACACTTGATAGCAAAGTACTACAGAACCAACTTGTCCAGTTTAATAATACACCAAAACCAAACAAACCTTCACTCCATCCAGAAAAAATGAGCACAATCCTGAAAGATAAATAAAAAACTACACAATTGTAGGACCTGTAACAAAGTAAAATAAACTCTTGCACAACACATTATGAAATATCCTAATGATCAGCCATTTCCACACAAAATGATCTAACCGAATAACTTGAAAATCTAATATAGTGAAACACATAAACATAAAGGTACATTAGCTCATATTAGAACCATCCCAAAATAACTATAAATGAAAGTAAACATAGTTTAAATATATATATATATATATATATATATATATATATATATATACACACACATATTTATGATGCAAGACGAATGCGATGACATGTAACATAACCAATTCCACTAATTACTTAACAAAAATAACATTGCATATATAAGCGACTAGTAGATATGTGAGTCACTTGCTGAGAATAAAGTTAGGCATCGTGTGCTTACAAGATAATGAGAGCAAGAATTAGAAGAGTACACCTAAAAGATTAGAGGAAGGAAAATAAAAATAAATGACATAGATCTTACAAAAGCCTTATTACTAGAAATGCTGCTTATGATAAAGAAGATTTACTTCTATGTGCACTCCTTCGCCACAAATGGGATTATATTTCCTTGGAATTACTTTTCCAAGGATTGCAAACCACACACTCTAGAAGTCCTTATGAGAGTTTTTCATTTATATATTTCAATACCATAATACATATGAGAGTGGCCATTTTACAGCCATTAAATGCATACAAATTAACCATAAAACAATAAACCAACCCTCCCATGAAGGACTAAAGTGTCATTTCCCCTAAAAGACAAAAAAACTTATAAACTAACCATCTCATGAAGAACTAAAGTGTCCTTTTACATAAAGGACCAAATAAAACATAAACCAACTCTCTCATGAAGTACTAAAGTGTCCTTTCACATAAATAACTCACATGACAAATAAAATAGTAAATGGGATAAGATAAAGGCCCATTTATATAGAACTAATGCAAAATCCATAATTCTCAAACTAGAAAAATACAGCATAACATCATACAACCATTTAACTTAATTTATGATTTAGCACGTCGATGATGATTACATTGATGTTTTTGTATCAGCACTCTCTAGTTTTGAAGGATTCACCTCTGTGAATAAAGCTCATGATATTCTTACAAGTATATATTGGATCAAGTTGTGTATTTCTTTTGTTGCATCAACCATGAGCCTTCTAAATGGTGAAAATATATTTAATTGAATAAGGTATTTTGATCATTCTAAAGAGACCTTATGCTCTTTCTCATTATATTTTATTTTTGGTAATTTTTCCTTCAGTGGCAATGATGGTTAAGAATCAATGAGGTAAATTACTATGTTAACAATATAATCCTAAAAATATTTAGCAAATCTTGCATTCAATCTCATACTCATAATGGTTTTAGTCATTGCTATAATCTATCCTCTTACAGTATCATTATGTTGTAGTGGCTTTGGGTGGAGAGAGCTATCTTTTAATTTTCCTTTATATGTAGTGTTCTATGAAATCCTTGTAATAATAATATCTATTATTATCAAACTTCCAATACCTCAATATAAATCCTATCTCATGCTCAAATGCCATTAGCCATTTTTTAAAATGTTAACATACATAACTTGTTCGTTAGAAAACACACCCACAACTTTCTTGTGTGGCCATCAATTAAGGTGAGAAAATAGTTAAATCCCCCCTAATGATGAAACAAGAACTAGGCCCCAAATATATGTGTACACCAACTCCAATTTTTACATCTTTGATGTTTCTAGATTTTGACAAAGCTGACCTTTGTTTAGTTTTTCTTAACATGATTTTCTCATAAGCTTACATCCATAAAATTCAAAGTAAAGAGTTTATATCATGAGAAAAATTTTTAATCATCTTCTATTCTTGTGGTTGAGCCTTGTATGTCATAGTCGTCAGTCCCTTATGCTTATTGATGTTATGGTATCAAACACTTATTAATTAGATAAAGTTTTCCTTAAATGTTTCCTATACAACCATAAATGCTCTTTTGGTAATCTTCATTGATTCTATATTGACACTAGTGCTGAATCTAACTTAAGATAATTGGTGCACCAAAATTAGGTTTTTATTTAAGGATGGCTCATACTGACCTTCTTTAGTTGACATGTAGCCTCATTCAATAGTCTGATGTCTGCATCTATTTTGCCAATGATATTGCATGTCATGTCATATTTCAAATTTACCTTCCCCTTGTTGCATGCATATAAATTTTTAAAAATTTATTTAGAGTAGCATGAAATGATATGATTGAGTCCATTACCCTTGACTCAGTATTGTATAATGACAAACTTAACACATCCTGGAGTTCCTCCATTATAATTTTTATCATACCATTTGACTAGCTTCACTAGCTTTCTTTAGAGTTATGCAATCCTTTTTTAAGTGTCTTTTCTTACCATAATTTAAACTTTCAATTTCAATTTCAATTTTCTTCTCCTTAATGATACAGACTTCCACTCCTACCTTTGACATTCAAAGCTGAGGTAGACACCTCACTATTTGATATTCATAAAATCACTTAATTCATAAGTCATCCAATTGTATAATTAAATTTTAGTGTAGTATTTTTCAATGAGTTACTCACAACTGTTACGATTTTATCCAACTATCTATCAAGAAGAATAATAATAGTAAAGCTATGATCTCATCCTTAAATTTAATATTGATCAGGCTCAAACTAGATGATGATGATGACATTTAAATAGTGGAGATCTTTTGCTTTTAAGCTTCCATCCACCATATTTATATTAAAAGAACTTTATTATGAAAACTTTGTGGATATAAGAGTGGAGGGCTTCACATACATCATTGATAGAATGTTCATTAGATAAACATTAGACTTTTTGTTTTTGATATTGAAGGAAACTAAATAAGTAACAAAGTGTTAAATTAGACATAAAGTGGTTCTATCAAGCATCTTCCATTCATTACTACTCATACTATAAGCATCTTCCATTCCATACCTAGTGGTTTATATAAATATTTTTGGTACAAATGGTTCTCTCACATTTTTCATAGCATAAAATTTATCATTAATTATCAACCTTATATCTAGCTTCATGCAACACTGCTCTCACTCAAGCAAAGCAAAACAAAAGCTCTGATATTAGTTTTGTGAGATGAACTTTGGTTAAGGTTTCAACTTTGATACATGAGGAGCAACAATTAAGTAAGAAAATACAAAAACTTTACACAAATAAATAAAATACATAAACATATGGATATATTGTTCTTACATGGAAAACTTTATATAGGGAAAAACCATAAGCAACTACCATGAAATAATACCACTTTGACTGAATAAGGGTTTATAAGACTTACGTCAACCACCTATAGTTACAACAATCATAATTTTCTCTTAAACAAGAAAAAGACTTTACACGACTATAATAACAGCAACCCTTTGCATGCATTAACATTACAATGATTAACCCTAAATAGTAAGGGTATTTATACTGGAAATTCCATTGCTAAATGATAACCTGCACATTTATACTAGGATAACCCCATTTTGCAGTGTTGTTTAATATTAGAATATGCAACTTTTAATCTATTTTTGGTATGTTTTATTTTCAATTTGATTTCATAGCAATTCAAGGCATTCAAATGACTTTTACATCATAATTTCATCAAAGAGAGTAGCCAGGCACTCAGGCACGCCTTAAAGCCTCAATTCATGCACCTGAGTAGCTTAACTAAAGTTGTGCACTCCGGTGTGTCCGACCACCAAAGTGACTGAAATATGAGCGCTTCGGTGCACTCGAGTGCTGATGTGACAAAAACATGCATGCTTAGGTGTGCCACGAGCACTGTAGTGTTAGATACATGTGCATTAAGGTTTGTCATGCGTGCCAGTGTGATAGAAACATATGCATTAAGGTGCTCCCTAAGCACCAACCTGACATAAACATATGCTCTCAGGCACACCCCGACAAAATTATAGGTACTCAGGCATGCTTAGGCGCCAGGAAAATCTGCGCTGAATTAATGTGTGCACCCAGGTGCTTGAAATAATTTTGAATGTGAAACACCACACTTATAAAGGAAAAAGAGGCAACTCTTGGCCTTCCTTGGGTAGTGCTAGAAAAGTATAAAATTGAGACAGAAACCCTAAGTTAACGAGGATAAACTTGGGAGAAAATAAGGATTCAAAGGAGCGAAAATTTCAACCACTGTAAAAGAGAAAAAGAATGGAAACCTTAAAGCTGTCATTGTAGGACTGTAGAAGGAAGAATAAGAAGATGAAGATGAAGATGAAGAGAACCCTTTGGGACATTATTTTAGTATCTTTCACCTATACTTATTTTTCTTTTGTTTTTTGCACTACATTGTTGTAAGAAATCATGATTCTTTTGAGAACAAAACATTTTATGCTTGTGATTCATTTTTAATGACAGCCCAATCTCAGGGAGGGTTAGGCTAGACCTATGTAATAAATATTTCTAAGTGAATGCTGAGTTTAGATTTGTGATATGTTGTGATTAATGCATGTGTTTCATTTTATAATTTGTGGTGCATGTAAAAATCAATATTATTAAGGTGCATGTGCACACCCCACTGCACCTTTGATAAAACCCTAAGTTTTGATCAAGATGTATGTGCATGTGATTTCATAACATACAAGTAGCACTAAAGCTTTGATTGGAGCAAAAATCTAGATTGAATATTTATGTGCACTTGGTTATTTCATATATTCCATGTTTTATTCCTCATGTAGTCTTTTTCAAAGACATAAGGTTAAATCAAATAAAGGGTTATTGGATTAGAGAGATTTACATACTTCCATTTGAACATGGTGATGTCATGTGCATATGAGAACATATATGAAAATCTAGTTCTAGCTTCACTAGATAGAGAATGCTAATAGGACTTAAGGAAACAATGTGCATGAGAGATCATTAGTGTATTTATCTATCCATAACACCTAGAAATTTAAAGTTAACATTCTCATAGATGATTAGTTAAAACTCATATAGAACTTAATTTTTTATACCTTAGCTAATCGGCCTAACTCTCCCCAATATTTTAAGACTTGATTACATCATCATAATTCTAAATTTATTTATTTTCCATGCGTAGTTCTAATTTATTAATAAAACTAAGCTTTGATTATTTAAGCATTAGTAGAGATAACAATAACTTGTAACCTTCTTTTAATCCTTGAGGATGATAAATTCAGAACTCACTATTCTATTAATACTTCACACTACATTCACTCGTGTGTAAACAAAAGTCACACTATTTTGTGGTCTACCACCAAATTCCCCAAAATAGTTAAGATTTATTACTTTGGCATAACTTAAGCAATAATCATATCTTATTTGTGCATGGGTGCATCAAGGTGCCAACCCCATCACCTAGTTTGTTATAACAGAGCATGGGAGCTGCCCAAGGCACCTAAGCCTTGGTTGCTGATGGTTAACATGGAGTAGTTGGGTGTGCGCAAGCTTATATCATATTTTGTTTCACAAGGTGCCTTGGCATTTCTGGACTCCAGGTTGAGTTCATAACAAACATCAATGGACATATTGGTGTGCCCAACAGGCAGACCTTTTTGTTTCTTAGGTAGAACCAAGCACTTGGGCATGCATGAGTGCCCAGCATGATGTTTGGGCATGTCTAGGTACCAGCCTATAATTTGGGTGTGTTAAGATGCTCAACTAAAAATTACTCAGCCTTTCAAGCTCATTCTTGATCTAATTCATGTCTTCCTTACATTTAGTTTATTCATAGTCTTTTTGAGATCACACTAATGCACTTGAGAATCTACGTCCATTACAATAAAGTTAAGAGTCAATTGATTATGAAAGTAGTCAAAATAAAAATAATAAGATATTGAAAAGATGGATGACTAAAAAGAGATGACATTTGATTAAACAAAAAGTTATAAATGTTGAGAATCCAATCAAGTAGGGAAAATTTTCTTTTATTCATAGCTAATTGACTTTACACTCACAATTCCTAGAGATATTCCTAAGATAATGGCGTTTGGCTTGAGCATGTCAAGCCTAATGAGGTCTGTTAAATGGTGAGTTGGGTTTATTGTGAATTATATGTGGTTGGGATCTCAAACATAATGAATTGATGCTTAATGAATTAAAAATATTGGTTGGAAAATAATTTGTGATTGATAGAAATTGATTGGGCACTATTTAATTGAATGTTAATGGTGTGAAGTGGATAGTTTCAAGTGTTTATTTGGTTTTAAGAATTTATTTATGGGGATTTTTAGAAGTTTTTAAAACTACAAACTTCTTCATGGAACCTTTTGAAACTCCAAATTCCTTCATTAAGCTATTTTGAAACTCCAAACTATTTTATAGAGCTTAAATGCATTAGTTTTTTTGAAACTCATCTATAAAGATTAAATACCCCTCCCTTATGCACGCAAGAAGTCTTCTTCCTTCTCCATTTTCTACCCATGTCCTTCTTCGCCATGCTTGTGATGGGATGACTCATGCTCATCCCATTCAAAGACATGCCTTCCTTTTTCCTTAAAAGAGCCCCTTCAACCCCCATTCTCCATTTTTGCTCAAGTTATTAAAGGAACTCTCAAGCTCAGCTCTTAAGGATCTTTAGGAGAAACTTCCATTTGCAAGTCTAAGGTATCTCCCTTTATTCCCCATTGGTTTGATCCAATGGCTACATCATTTTGTTCTTTTGCTCATTTCGCATTCTTAAGAATCTGTGGTTGAGATATGGAGTTCATTAGAGCTCATTAAGATTGTAAAATTTAGGGAAGAAAATCAATTCTGCAAATATGATTTTTGTGTGCCTGAACCTTTAGCTTCATTGTTTGTATTATTAAAATAATTATTTTGTGTCAATTTTGATATAAATAGAAAGGCCTCAAAAAGACCTTTCTATCAGTATATGGCATTGCACTTGAGGTGCCCTAAATCAAGAGTATTTTGGTGCCAAAGGGGACACGTTACAGTTTTCGCGCAAGCAAAATCATCACCGAGTGCTACAGTGCGCCATAGCGCCTAGCTCTCCGCCAGGAGGCGCTCCAGCGCGCCACAGCTCCCGCGTCTTGGGTTTTCTATGTTGTAGTGCGCCACATCACGCTGTAGCACCTTGCTCTTGGCCAGGGGGCACTACTAAGTGCCGTAGCACCCAGATCTCTAGAAATCTGGTATCGTAGCACGCCGCCATGCCTGAAAGAGTTTGCAGCGCGCTTCAGAGCTAAAATTCACCGCTGCGCTCCACCACTCTCTAAAATCGCTGCAGTGCGCTGTAGCGTCTGAGTCTCGAGAATTCTAGTACCACAGCGTGCCGTAGCACTTGGCTCTCAGCCAAGGGGTGCTGCAGTGCACCGTAGCTCCCAGGTCTCAGGTTGGCTAGCATCGTAGCCCCTAGCTCTCGGTCAGGAGGAGCCACAGCGTGCTGTAGCGCGCAATGCTGTCCAAATTTGCCCAAATTGCATATGTTTTGTATTTTAAAGACTCCATAACATTAATAATGCAAAAATATACCAAAATCAAACATGTTTATAATGAAATTATGCATTGAATAAATATAAGGATGAGTTTTTAAATCCATACTTAGAATGCTTAGAAATTTATTTGCATAACTAGATTTAATTTTTGAATTTCTTGATTTGTTAATTAAAATACGAATTACATGTAGTTCATAATTTGTTAATGGTAGCATTCATTTTCCAATTAACATTGTTAATTTATCATGTGATCTAGATTTCTTATGGCAACATTGATTTTGACCTTAATCAACCTCAATTAGATTCAAGGGAAAGTTGATTTAAATTGAATTTCTTGTTTTTGCATTTATTAATCTGCATAAATTCATTTAACTCTTACTAATTTTAACATTTAAGTCTATACTAGTAAACCGTAAGTTCTTAAACCTTATAATAGCTCATGTGATTTGCAATCGTAACTTAACCTTAAGATCTTGGATCTTTAGAAGCTCATCATTTTATAAATCGAGTTTGAATTGAATCATTCAATTCTTGAAATTCTTAATTAATTGAATCCTTTGAAATCCTTGTAGTTGGTTTAGGTTGGTTTAACCTATAGAATAATGAGATTATTCTATGGATTAAGCTTAAATATTAGATTCTTAAGGTCTTGTTTGATTAGTTTATCTTATGATAACTGGATTTAGCTTTTCTATAAGATCATAGTTTCTTTAATCTTTTAACTTCTATGATCCTCTACCTTTAGAATAAGTGTGGGTGTGAACCTTAGATACATAGAAGATTAGAACATAGAATTCAAGTTTGAACCTTAATTTAGAGTGTTGACTTTGAATTCTTAAATCTTGATTGGCATAATCAAGATTGGGTTTGTGCTATCAAAATACAATAATTAAGTCATTCATTAATTACTTAACATTTGTAGTCATCATTCTAATTATAAGTTAGAACTTGTTAAGTTCTTATGTTAATTATAAGGTCGTAAATATGGGTTTGTACTGGATAGATGGATATTGGAGATCCTAAGCTTATACTATCTTATATTAGATAGAACAAATTAATTAGATAATAATAGATATCACATATGTTTAGTTGAGTCTCTTGTTCACTTTGATTATTATTACTTTGCATATCTTATATTTTGAGCTTTATACTTTGAACATAATAGTTGTACATAGAATATTTTGATAAATATACTATGTTAGTCTTGAATGCATAATACCTCATTACGTAAATTAGTAATTCAGTTTATTCAGTATATTCAGTTTATTTAGTTTTTCAGTGCTCAATTAAGTATAGTGTATTCTTTTTAGTTTGCCTCCTTAGTTCAGTACTTTTACAATAGAACAGGTCAGACCTAGCTCTATGGTTGGCTAGCATGGTAATCATTAGACTTTTTTGATTCAGTGGCTTCGTTTAGCCCATTTCTATTATGGCAATATTAGTTTAGATACATTTCTCTGTTCTGATCTCTTAAATATAACCAGGCCTAGCTCTACGGTTGGCTAGAATTGTATTTGTTATACTCTCTTTTAGTTCAACAGCTTCGTTTAGCCAAGTTAAGTATATATTATAAGTTATGCATTTTTTCTATTCTCAATACTTATTAGTTTCGTTACTTATATATTTTAAGATGCTAGTCTTAATTTCAATTCTTTTATGTTTTAATATAGATTTTCTTTATACAAATTAACATGTATTTAATGGATCATAAACATGATAGGATGAATTTACTTTGTGTTCTCTTAGTTATTATATATATATTTACTACCTAACCTTGGTTGTAGCTTCGGGTTGAGGTATGTACGTTTACATACTTTGTTTTGCTTAAGTTATAAATGCGTAGTTTATAATTATACTGCCCTTGTTGCTTGTTGCACCTTAAATACTTGCATTCTTAGTAAAATGTGATATATTGAATATTTAGTCTCATTTAATCAGCTTAAAATGTACTTAGAAAATTTTTCTAACTGCAAGTTTTTTCTCTTGCTTGGCTGGGGCCCTAGCATTGTGATACCAATAATGTTAGATTCGGAGCTGTTCGTTGAGGTTGCTTTAGGTGAGGAGTTAGGTCAGCAGGAGGATCTTTGTGGTGTAGAGACTTAGCTAGTTTCTATTTTTGCTTGTGAGGATGAGAGAGTTCTCTTTCATTAAGCTTCTTTGTAATAATTAAATGTTCATGATATATTTCTTTTTTTGCATTTTCATATTGAGATGAGTTATTATCTTTTCTTTTCTTTACTGTGGGGTGATGTGGAAGTTATACTCTTATTTGCTTTCACTACTTTGATATTTTGATGCTAGACCTCCAATTTCAGGTGGCAAGCCTCTCACCTAAGGCGGGTTGGGTGTATACCTGAGTCGACCATGGTTGGGTGGGTTGTCATGCGTGGACCGTACTCTCCATAACCATGTTAATTTCAGTCTTAGCATGACCGCGTAGGGTGTGGGGCCCCACAGAAGAATTTTTGAGCATTTGCAAGATGGGGCGCTTAGAGAATTAAAGGATGTGCGCCATGTTCCAGATATCAGTAAAAATATTCTATTGATTAGATCTCTTGAAGTGGGATTTTTAGAGTTATTATTGAAGTAGGAGTTCTAAAAAGCAATCATGGAGCTATAGAGTACATGGAAGGAGTTTGATAGCCCAATTTGTATTGTATACATAAAAGTATAGCAGAAGGTAGAGCTAATATTTTTGATGAGCCAGTTGATACTACTACTTGGTGGAATATGAGAATAGCACATGTTGGGGTACCATTACTTGTTGCCTTGAAGTGGTAAGGCTTAATTGAAGTAGCAGATTACTGCAAGTTTAAAATTTTTGGGCACTGCATGTTTGGCAAGAAAACATATATATTCTTTGGTGGTGTTATCCATAATACCAAAGGGATATTAGCTTATGTGCACACTTATGTTTGGGGATTGGAGAAGATGACATCATTTTGTGAACTATGATATGTTGGTCTATTTATATTGATTAAGCACGAAGAACTTCCAGCACACAATAACCGCAGCGGAAGTAATTTGATAGAGTGCTCTCTCTTCATTTTAGGATCGAGGTTGTATTGATGGTTACCAAGCAACTTAATATCACAAAACTATAAGAATAAAATCACAGCAAATGCATGCAGAGATCTTAGTACACAAAACATCCAAACACCAAAGATTATGCAAAAAACCTAAGAATGGGATAAACTACAAAGCCACACCATAAGAAAATCCACTAGAAAGACTTGAAGGTTACAGAGCTACAATGATCTTATCTCGTTAGTTGAAATACAATAGCTCTGACTCTAATATGGAGAGGAGAGGAAGTAGCCAACACCAGGAGTATAATAACCCAAGTTGTTACCTTAAATAATTAGGACTAATATCAGTTCTAATCTTGATCGTAAATGTTAATTAAGTCATTATGAGCCATCCCCTAAGATCTAGACCAAATCAGGAGTCAGATGGATCAAATCCTGAATTTTTGGAAAATCCAGAAACCCTAAAATTTGACCTATTTATATTGACCTCCAATCAAAAAATGGACCTCGCCATTGCGCTCATTGCCCCCAAATTAACTAGGGGTGATGTTTTCGTGTCAATCGGAAGTCGTCAAAATTCTTACAAATATTTTAATAATGTTTAAATACCCTGAAAATTGGGAAATGAAAATACTCATTGGATCAAAAATCTAAACTTGCCGTTGTGTTCATCACCCCTCAATTAGCTAGGGGTGAATATTTGGAAATTTTCGGTGATTAAATAATTAATTAGAATTAGATAAATAATCAGAATTTAATAAATATAAATAATTAATTATTATTTTTATTTAAAACGACGTCGTTAGTCAAATCCCCGCACCATTACTGTGCTTGACGCCGTCCCCTCCTTTCCGTCCGCCCATGTGGATTGATCGGACCGTACGAATGGACGGCCCAGATTGCGTCCCCACCGCTCGCGTGCCCTAGCTCGCCACGAAGCCATCCCCACCGCAATTCAAGCCAGTCCCAGCACCTCCCGACCTCGCAGTCTCCATCCCTGCCCACCCTAAAGCCTCTCACGCATGAAAAGCTGAGGACTTCGCGCATCTGGGGCACGGAGCGAACTCGAACCGTCTGCGATCGTTCGATCAGGTACTCCCCCTCCCAATTTCCTTTCGTATGCATCATGTTGTGCTTCAATAATTGCTAATCCCGAACGAATCAGACACGATTGCTTGTAATATCGCTGCAAAATTGTACGCCGTCCGTCGTGCAAGAACTAGGGCTGTCGATTGTAGGAAGTAGTTTGGCTTTCAAGTGCAAATCCTTTAGTCAATCGCTAGATCTCGTTCTTGTAGTCACTTTAGTGTCTCATAGGTCACCTATAACCGTCGGTGCCGTGAGCCTTCGCCAACCCTAGGCGCTAGGGTTCCGGCTCCTGTCGGGGACAAACAGCAGCGACCGGTCTCGCCCAGACCAAGCCAGTCCAGCCGAACCACGGAAACCCGAACCGCGTCTGGCCTGATCATGTGGACCCCGCTAGTACACAGGGCAACCCTCAGGCCCGCCGCGTGGTGCCGGGGCCCGCATGCGTCGCGTCGTCTGCGCGTGGGGGCCCACTTCGCGTCACCTCCTCTCATGTGGCGCCATCGTGCGCAAAAGGTGGGGCTCGCTTGCTGGCTTCCAGCCAATCTGCTTGCGCCACGTGGCTTGTGGCGGCCCCGTCTCATCATTACCTGCAGAAGTATATTAATAAAAGTAAATTATTATATATATATATATATATGATTATTATTTATATAATTATATATATATAAACCTGATTAATACATAATCTAATTATACTATAATTAAATCTATACTATATACGTATATAACTGTTAGCATAAGATGTTAATTAGGCTTAATTAAAGAAATTAGGATATAATTAACCATATTTAAATAATTTTCAGTGAGTCAGAATAATTAAAACAGTAATGTTAATTACTCAGTTAATTAGTAGTTAAGTTAGTCAACCAATTAATATTAATATTATGTAGTGAATTTAATGAAATCAAAAAAACTTAAATAATACTAATACTAATTTAATGATAAGGTAAATTAATAGTAGGATTAATAACTACATAAATTAATGTTAATTTATAACTAATTAATTAATTAAGCTTAATTAATTAGTACTAATCCTAATTAAACAGTAATAATAATAATATTAATTAAAATATTTAAATAATAGATTAATTATTATTTAATTAATAATTAACAATAATTAATTACAAATTAAGAATATTTAATTAATTAGTTCATAAATACAGAAAATTATTTAACTATAAATATGAATACTAAATTAATTCAAATTGAATAAATGAATAGTAAAATTTATTTAATTAAATTATTTTATTCAAAGTTCATAAAAGTTTAATAACTTTTTGTACAATAATTCAAATATAGTCAATATAGGTCTCATTTTACTCAGAAAAATAAAAGAAATTAAATGGTATAATGCAAACATATGCAATATGGGTCTTAAAATACTCATAACGTAGTGATATTTTAGGACATATTTAAACCTCCATAACTTTTAAACTAGTTCTCCAAACATATGCAATATGGGTCTTAAAATACTCATGAGAACAGCCCAATCGCTGTGGTAGTATTAGTTTTCACATTTGAGCATTAGGATAAAAAGTCAACCCTTGATCCTGTAGTTGACTTTAAGGAAAAATGACTAAAATGTCCCTAGAATTCAATTGGTCATAACTTGGTCAATTCAGCTCCAAATTCAAAAATTCAAAGTGCTAACTAGCTTAGAATTTTAATGTCATCAATAAATTGAAATAATATTTAGGATATGAACCCTAAAAAATTAGAGAATCACCAAAATACCCCTAACTTTAGTTAGGTCATAACTTGATCATTTGAGGTCCAAATTAGGTTTACTCTCTATCAACATGCTCAATATATTATAGGGAAGCTATAGAAACTGAGTTTGCTGAAATTGAACTTCAAACGAAAAAGTTTAGTTTTTGTCACCGTTGACCGACCAAAATTACCGAATTTCCCTTAGAAATTAAAATAACCATAACTTAGTCATCCGACCTCAGAATGCAGTGTTCTTGGACTCTATGGATTCCTTAAATAGTAACCAACAGTAAACTGCATAAAAATTCAGGTTTCATTAGAGTGAAATTTACTGAAGTGCCCTTAGGTCAAAAACTTTACTTTGAACCTATAGGATCCGTTTCTCATCCAAATTGAGCGTACTTACTGTCTATCTTCAAGTTAGACAGTAAGGAATCATTTGATAGTAAGAAACTTCAATTTGGATACTTAAATAAAAAGTTGACTTTTAGACCCTTGAGTAGGGGCAAAATTATCATTTTGCCCAAAATTTAGGTTAAACATCATTAACCTCTAAATTATCTTTTAAATTACTAAAACTAATATTAGAACTATAATAAAATAATTCTAAGTGTTAAAATCACCAGTTAGGTCAAAATGATAAAATCCCTAAAAATCCCACCAAGTCCTTTTTTCTTAAGATCTTTCACCTCATATTAGGACTATTCATGAGATTATGAATAGATCATATGTTAGATTTCATTCATTGAAAAATGGGGTTTTTTAATGAATGAATTCTTAGTTTTATTAGTTTCTAGACTATTACAATTTATTTTGATTATTTTATCTTTTAACCCCAAATTTATGATAGGAGATTCATCCTATTAAGTTTAATTTGCTTAATAGGATTTATCTTAATCAGTAGATCACTTTTAGAATAAAACTTAGATCTTATGTCTTAACCTTTGGATTATATGATTAAGCCCCATCCTGTAGTATTTAATCCATAATTTATTGGTTAGTAGATCTTGATCAAATCTTAGATAGAACGTCTAAATTCAAAAAAATTAGGATGTATGATTTATTTGAGCTTGTAGTCGTATTTGATTGAATTAGATTAGAACCCGATCAGTTCTAATCCTTTTTAACTTATAAGGCCAAGCTTCTAAGTTTCACTCGATAGTAGGAATTGGAGATCCTGAACTTGTGTAACTTGGAATAATTAGAATGGTTAAATTAGAAAACAAATGATATCACCATGCTTAGTAGAGTCCCTTGCTTACTATTTGATTTTGTGCTACGCATTCCTTATATTTTGTGCCATATTTCCTTAGACATATCATATAAGACTTTGATGCATGAATAAAGTTTTGGGATAATATGGAGACACCTTAGATATCATATGAAAACATTAAGATAAATGATTAAAGATAATAATTGCATGTGTTAGAGCTGCCCCCTCAGTTACGTCTTTTGCCTATGCCTCCTTATTGACGCTAGGAGAAGCCTTTGCTTATAATTTTTGCCTTTGCCTCCTTGTTGACGCTAGGAGAAAATTTGTTTTGTGATTTTTGCCTATGCCTCCTTGATGACGCTAGGAGAAAACCCTATATTCTGCCTATGCCTCCTTGATAATGCTAGGAGAATAAAGTTTTGCGCCTTAGCCTCCTTATTGACGCTAAGATCCTTTTGATATTCAGTGGGCTAGATTAGCCTTTTTCTGTATGGCAGTTAGTACACAAATGTTCATATATAGTATTGATGTTTTGAATACACTTTAGCATTTTCATCCAGTTAGCTATTTCGTTATTTTGCTTATATATATTTTTAGGATGTCATATTTATTGCTACTATTTGTATGTATCATTGTTAAGTTTATTTATTTGACTTGCAAACTTTTTATGATCACCAGCATGTTTAGGATGTAGTATTTTTTTTTAGTATTTGTTCAGTTACTTATACTTATATGCCCTACCTTATTTAGCTTACATTTGAGGCATGTCTTAGCCTCCTCTTTTCTTAAGTTATAAATATTGTTTATAGTTTTTTCCTCTATTTTGTCATGCTAGTTGCTCCCTTATTTGATATATTTGTTACTTAGAATATGCAAAATGGTGATATTACAAGACACATAAAATTTATCAGCTTAAAATATGCTTAGACAATTTGTCTAACAAGATTTTCTCTTTTTGGCTGGGGCCCTACATTGTGAAACCGACAATAGCAGATTCCCATCAGTTAGAAGATCAGGTGCTTGAGGTGGAGCCTTATCTAGAGGACGAGCCTTTAAAGGAAGCTGCTGATTAGTTTTCTTACAAGTGAGGATGAGAGTATTTTTTCCTTTAATTATTTAAACTTTAATGTGATGTAATAATACAGGTACTCATGACTGTGTATTTTGGATTACTATGCTATTTATTCTGAGTTATATTTCATGCCATTCATATTATGATGCTTGGATGTTTCTTATTTAAATCGCTTTCGCACTCTGTTTGAATTTCTTATATAGTGAATGATTATTTGATTTTGTGCTTACTCCTTCACTTATTAAGTGGATTTAAGATTTCATCCTGATCCAATAATAAGTGAAGGGTTAGTCAGAGTGACATACCACCCCTTAACTTAATCTTGTGGATTAAGGGGTGGGGTACCACAAGGAGTTTCTCCTTCAACATGTAAGAGATATCTTGCCCAACAACTTTCTTAGGGCTTGACCTAGGGATCTCCTCCTCACAGCTAGCACAAGCCTTCAACTGAAAATGCCAAAACTTCAATATTCTCCCAACTTCTTTCCTTAAGTACCCAGCTTAAATTTGGGCCCTAAAAGGTCCAAAATGCTCTCCAAATTGCTTAGGGTGAAACTTGGACTGAAGCAAATTTCTGCTAAATGCTACGACATGCCGTAGCACCTGACTCTTGGGTTGGGACCCGCTGCAGCGTGTCGTAGCACCCACATCTCAGGTTGGCACATGCTGGGGTGCGTAGTAGCACCCACGTCTTGGGTTGGTACAAGGTGTGGCACGCAGTAGTGCCCAAATCCGATGCAACGCTAATTTTTGCTACGGCGTGCTACAACACCCTCTTTTCTATTTGTCGACCACTAAGGCGCGTGGTAGTGCCTGCATTTTGGGTTTGGATTGCTAGGTGATCTGTGGTGCGTTGCAGCGCCTGTGTTATTTCTGAACTTTACTTCTTTCCCCGAATTGCCTCGGAACCTCCCGGAAGCACGCCGGAGCTCCACTTTCATCTCCATGATGTACTAAATTGTAGTGCCTCGCCCCATCGCCGTGCGCAAAAATAAATTGAATTTGGCGGCCGTGCTGCGCGCTACTCGGGGAGGCATAACCCATCTTCTCAAATAGGCGGGCTAAAAAAAACTAGCCACACAGAAGGCTGCTGACTCAAACCAAGTGCAGGGTCGAGAGCCAATACTTAAGGTAAGAGTAAGATACTTATCCTGAGTATTAGAATAATACATACTTTGAATTATAAAGACAAGTAAATGATCCAATATATGTTCACAAATATTAGCATTTCCAGTATACTGATCACATCACAATACTAAGTATAGGTAGTATAAAAATAGAGTGCGTAAGCTAATGCAAAACATCCAAAATACATTCATCACAGAACTATAATAAGCATTCATCTCAGAAAAGAAAAGTAATAGTGCATCCAAAAATTATTACAAATAATTTATTGAAATAATACTAAAATAAAGTCTAAGTAATGTACTAAAAATAAAAGCAAATAAAGGATAAGTTTGAGGGTAAAAGTGCATCCAAAAAATAAAGTCTAAGTAATGTAATGTCCACTAAGGCTCCGAAAACTCCTCTTGGGTCTCCTGCGAGTCCTCTTGTTTTGGCTCAACAAATTGCTCAGGATCTAGCAAATTGCTAGATCCCAAAAGTACACAGTATTAGGCAAGAAGTCTAACACATCAAACTAAACTAAATAATTTTAAAATATGAACAATGTAACACAAAAGTAAACAAACTGCAGAGAAACAAAAATTGTAAAGAATAGCTGAATAGCTAAAACTACGTAAAACTAAATAGCATAAGCTGACTGTACACTAAAAGTTGAAAATAAATAAAAGAAATGTAAGCTCTGAAACTGATATAAAAACATCTAAATTATGCTATGTGCCACTGGAAATATTCATCCGAATATTCACAACACGGTATGTCACTGATATTAGCTGAACTATCATTGAACTATTATGAGCTGTACGGTCCAATGTCTACAGACATAATATTGGGAAATTTTGCCGCGATATCTCAACATTCTAAATTTCCCCTGCTGATGTATGCAACATTAGGTAGCTCATAATTCATCACTGATACTCATACGTCATCACTGATATTCATGCATCTCACTTATGCTCATGCTCACGCCTCTATACTACATGAGCTAAATCAAAAGAGAATTCCAAAAATACTTGAACTCAGATTATGACTCAAATATCTTCATTGTGCAGAATCCTGCTAAAAGGATTCTGACTCTGTAATTCTACTTTCACTAAATAGTTCTTATTTAGGGAGTTTTACTTGGAGTCATCAATTGGAATGGATGCATACATATGGTTGTACGTTCACAAGAAGGTAAATTTAGCACTTAGTTTGCTTATAACTGCTCTTATCGAGGAGCACACAAAATAGGAGGTAGAACCATTTCACCATTATTATTCACCCAAACTAAGAATCTAGCTCACTCTCTTAAGTTTATATAATTTATGCTAGCTAGACTGTATTTGGCTTAACTCGCAGGAAGCACCTAGTCAGAAGTTCACATTGGAGTGACTCATCCAAACTTGAATATTACTGAAGTAATTCAGTACCATGGGTGTGCATGATCATAATCAACTAATAAACCAAGCCTAGCCAATTCTATTTAATCACCAAAGATTTATCTAACACTATCAATCCTTATTCTTATTAGGTAAGTCCTACACATGGTTCCAAGAATGTGACCAAGAGGTTACTCAACATGGGTTTCTACCACATGAGAGAATCTCAATCTAATATCTTAGGTTTATTCTACCATACGGTTTAAGATCAACGTCTAAGGATGGGGAGGATCATCTAAGTTCCTACCTCAATATATTATAATAAGTCTTTCCTACCTCAATGTGTAACATTCTTTTAGGCTTTTAAACATTTTAAAGCACTCCTAAAGTAAGATCCTTAAGATCTCACTCTTCTACCACTTAAGCTAAAGATTCAAGGTTTACTTATTAACTTGGATAAAAGTGATCAAATAAAATGATTAGATCCATTTGATCACATCCTATTCTACAATCATGGAATGAAATCAAAGATATTATTAAAGTTAGGTCATTTCATAAATCATTACAATTTCATTAACCATCTTATGCTTATAGTCTTATATAAGAGAAAATAAAAAATCTAAAGCTTAGATTCAGATGATTCAATCACATAACTTCATTATTAATTTTAGCACTTCTAATTCAATGATTAAAGATCAATATCAAATCAGATGCATTATTAGAATAATATCAATTGAATTATCTTACAATCAAATCATTTGATTAAGTGATTAAGGATTCAAATCTTAATTAAATAGGCTAGGGTTTAACCTCTATCCTTATCCAATTAAGTCCAATTTTTGATTTATAGATCAAATGTCAAATTAGTGTATTATTAGTATATTATTGGTAGTAATCTCAGATTTCAACTGAGTATAATTCACTTGATCAAGATCTTAAGATTTCTTAAGATAAATTAAGGAATTATTCTACTTTAATCAAATTGGCTAAATCAAATATTTAAAATTCACATGATAGGCTCTTTACAATCATAGTACTGTTATGAAAGATAAATAATAGAAATTTGTAGAAAATAGAAGGTAATTAGTGCTAATTAAATCTTAATTCAAAACAAATGGATTAGCCCATAATTACAAATCCAACCATTAGAAACTCATAAAACTTGGCAATTATGTTTTATTTATTTACATGAACACTCAGAGACTGAGTTTTTTAATTTTCATTAAGTAAAAATCCTAATTTTCACTAATCATGCATTTATAAGTTTAAGGAAAAATTAAGAATACATTAATCATAAAATATTAAACCACCTGGCACATGCTTCCTACAAAGCACAAGGAATACAATGGCACCTAAATCATGAAATTTGGCTAGTATACATGCTAGTCAACTTTAATTAAGTTCTATAATAATTAGGTTAATCCAAAAGATCCAACTATTAAAAGTGCAATATTATTTCATATTCTGATTCTTTATGATTTGCTGATCAATTTGGTATATAATATTATAGGATTTGGACTAGTGGATCAAAAGTTATTCAATTAATTTATTTTGCATTTTCTAATTAAATTTTCTTATGTTTAGATTAATTGAGTTATTTTCATTAAGGAAAATAAATTCAATTAATTAGATTTATTAAAACGGGTCCAGCCAGACAACCAAACTGTGCGGGCCAGTCAGGGACCGAGAGACCCAAGATTGTCGCACCGCGCGGGTCACGGGTCGGCTCGACACGCATAGTGGCTTCGTCCCAATCTCTCATCCCGATGGATGGCCGATTAGGGAAACTCTAATCATCCAAATTCCCGTGCACCCAGACCATGGTACAACCATCCAAAGATTTCTACACCTTCACCATGGTCAGGCGCACCAGTGGAGACCCGAAGCCCCAAGTGAGATGGCTTAGATCAATCGGACCTTACTCACCCGAGAGCTCCCGCTATGGAACTTATGGGGAGACAATTCTCTCCACATAGGCCATGACTGACCCAGGGCTCGATCCCTACACCTTTATGGATGTGAGATGGATCGAAGCCCCCTGGTTTGAGAGTCTGAGGTGGGCTGGATCGCTGGGTCTTTACTCAGACCCACCCCTTTTTACGGACTTAGCATGATTAATTGATGGATCGATCGAGACTATCCTAAGGTGTAATTATAAGTGCAATGAGTTTGATTTGACATATACTCAACCATACGAGTCAAAAGGAGAGCAGCCCGAGCCTCATTGGCTTAGAACTTGCAAATGGGGGTACCTGGTTCAACGGGGCATCTTGGATTGGCAGGTTCCAGCTGGCTTCCTTAGAGATGCTAAGGGTTCCTGAACACTAGGAGACACCTTCTATCAGCAGTACGCATGTCTGGGATGCCTGGGGAGCTCAGACAGACCGGCAATGGTGGAAGAGGCAGAGAGAAAATTTGAGTTCAATTAGGCAACAAAGGGATCAAAGCAGGAATGCTGTGGCTATTTATAGCCTTGGTGAAGGGTTGGGAAGCATCCAGAGGGATGGCTCAGGCTGGGGAGGCCTGAGAGATCGGGCAATGGCCAAGCTCTCAATTTTTCAAATTGAGCTCATCCAGGTCATGAGGCCCAATCGACACTGATATGTCGTTGAGGGAAGATCCCCAATGTTATGTTGAGGTGGAGCAGGTAGTGGGGGACAGGCCTAGCTGTTTGGAATCCTCTAGATTCCTTCTATCAAACACAGGCAAGGTGAAGATGAAGATCCACAGTGCGGGAGCACTGTGGCCTGTCTGATGGATCGATTGGAATTACGCTACGATCCTGATCCTCTGGATCATAACGGCCGGATCCGATCTGATCAGGGCCGTAGGATCCACAGGATGGATTCAACGATGGATTCGTGATACCGGGGGATTAAATCCTAGCCAATGAATCAAAAGGTGTAATTATGAGACCTGCGACTCTGCTGTCGCACAACCTGGGCCCCATAATGGATTGCCCGCGGTCCGCATAGCGGATCCTAACCGTTTAATCGGGTATAAGGTATATTTTGCAATTTTAAATTGTTGGAAATCCTAAAATACAATTAAACCAATTTAATTTAAATTGAATTATGGTCTAAATGATCTCTAAACTTTACCAAACTTTCACCCCTAGCTAATTTGGGGGTGAGAAATTTAAAAATGAACTCAGATTTTAATTTTGAGATCAAAATATTTTAGGTCTTATTTAGGGCATCTAGACTGGTCAAAATGCTAACTGGACTTCGAAAAGTCCAATTGACTTCAAACTTTCAAAAGTAGCTTAACTTGATATTATAAAGCATAAAATTAGAGCTTAATGCCAAATTAAGTTGAGAATTAATCAAGGTAACAACTTAGGGTTGTTACATAAATAGTCTCCATACCACAACAATCTCTCACTTGGAGACCTTTAGAAAATCTTCTCTACTTTCAACTTTGATTCTTCATTGTCTTCTTCCATTCTTATAAAGAACGAGGAGTGGCTCTCCTCACTCTCTCTTCACATAATTAGGCCAACTAAAGCTGCACATAGCTTTAATTTCTCCACTATTATAGTCTTAGCAAGCATATCAGCTAGATTCCTTAAAGTGTGAATCTTCTTCAATCCAAGCTGTCTTTCTTCCAACAGTATCCAAATGAAATGGTAACAGAGTTGAATGTGCTTTGTTCTAGCATAAATGCTGCATTCTTCTCTAGATGAATAACGCTCATACTGTCACTATAAAGCTTAACATCGTCCTGCGCCTTGCCCAATTCTATTATGAAACACTTCAACCAGATCATCTCCTTACTTTCCTCTGTAATGGCAATGTATTACACCTTTGTGGTAGATAGCGATATATTGTTTTGTAGCCTAGAGATCTTGCTTACCATTGCACTTCCTAATATATACATATAACCTGTAGTGCTTCTCCTTCTATCAATAACTCCTGCAAGATATGAATCTACATAACCCTGTAAAACAATGTCAGATCTTCCAAAGCATAAATCTTTGCCTGTTGCATCTTTCAGATACCTTAGGATCCACTCATGGCGCCACACCCCTTAATCCACAAGATTAAGCAAAGGGGTGGTGTGTTATTTTGGCAAATCCCTCACTTAACATTGGATTAGGTATCAACTTTATTCCACTAGTAAGAAAGAGATAAGCCAATACATGCATGCTCCGTAACCAGTCACTAAGCAAATACAGAATTAGGGTGTGAAAGCAAGGTAAAGTAAACATACATCTAATTTACCATAATAAATAGGGAAAATGTAGCATACAACTCAAAATAAATAGTATAGTAAAGAAAATACAGTTAGATGGTACCTGTATTATTACAATATTAATCAAGTTAAATGAAAAAGATAAAGCTCTCATCATCACAAATAAAAGGAGCTAAGCTAAGGATCTTTAGTGGAAACACGCTCCTCCTCCTGAATCTGATCTTCAGAAGGCTCGACTACCTCAAATAACTTAGAATCTACCTGTAGCACCCCACCCCATCGCCGTGCACAAAAGAGACAGTTACAAACAATTTTGGCGGTGGAGCGGTGAGCCCCTCGAGGAAGAAGATCCCGTCTCCCCGAATAGCAGAAAATTGAACCCATCTAGAGGGCTACTGACTCAACCTCAAGGAGGGTTGAGAGCTAATACTTAAGATAAGAGTAGTATCCTTATCCTAAATATTAGACCAATACATATATTGGATGTGAAATACATGAGGAGTCCAATGTATGTATAAGATATTAGCATTTCCAGTATGCTAATCACATCACAATACTAAGTATAAGTAGTATATAACAGAGTGCGGAAGCTTAATGCAAACATCCATAAATATTCATCACAGAAGCGTATGAAGACATTCGTCTCAGAAAAGAAAAGAAAACACATCCAGAATATTACAAATAGTTATTGAATTACAAACATAGAGCTAAGTACTGAGTTGAAATAAACTAAGCAGAAAGGTAGTAAAACTGGAGAAGAGTCCACTAGTGCTCCACGGGCTCCTCCTAAATCTCTTGGGTGTCCTCCTGACTTGGCTCAATATACTACTTAAGATCTAGCAAATTGCCAGAACACAAAAGTACCCCGTGTTAAACAATAAGTCTAACACATCGAAACTAATCTAAACAGTTCTAGTTATTCATTTAATATTTACATAATGTGATTAAATTTATATAAATATTATAAAGATAACTGAAAGCATAAAATTGCATAAAACTGTACAAAATTGAAGTAAAGTAAAGTAAAGCTGAACTATAAACTGAATATTAAAAATAAACCAAAATAGTAATGAATTTGAAACTAAGTGATCATATGTAAAACTATGTTGTATGTCACTAAAACTATGCATCTGAATATGCCACAACACTGTATGCTACTGATATGTAACCAATACATCACTGAACTGCTATGAGTAGTACGGTCCAATGTATACATACATCTAGTTGGGAATACTATTTACTGTGATGCCAATGCATCTTAAAATTTCCCTATAAATGTATGCAACATTCCATAACTTATAAATCATCACTGATACTCATACATCATTCTGATATTCACGTATCATGCTTATGCTCATGCTCATGCTTCTAGGCTACATGAGATAAATCCAAAATCTAGAAAATGCTTTGAAATCAAATATTAAATTGAATTCTCCATTGTGCAGAATCCTGCTAAAAGGATTCTGACTCCTAAAATTCTAACTTTGATAATTAGTTAAAGTTGAGAGTTTACTTGAAAATCATTAACTGGGATGATTGTATATACATATTTAGCATGTTTGCAAGAAAGGTGGATTTAACCCTTAGCGTGTTTAAACTGCACGTATCGAAGCGCACTACGATAGGAGGCAGAACCCAGTCACAGTTTACATCTCAAACTAAGCCATTAAATATCCTAATTACAAGCATACTCAGTGTCCTATGCAAAGTGACTTGAGATACTTAGTTTGATTAAACTGCACTTATCGAAGCGCACTACGATAGGAGGCTGAACTCGATTGCAATTTATATCTCAAACTAAGGATCTTATTCACTAATTGTAACACTCTTAGTTTTGGAAGATTTACTCTAATAGGATTGTATTCATCTAATCCCTCAAGATAGCACCTGATCATAAGTCCATATTGGAGTGAATTAACCAATCCTAAATATTATTGAAATAATCTAGTACTATGGGTATACCCTACTATACCCAACTAATAATCTGGGTTTAGAAGGTTCTATTTAATCAATAAGAATTTACCAAATATATTAATCCTTATTCTAAATAGGTGTGTCCTTCACAAGGCTCCAAGGATGTGATCAAAGATCACTCAATATTGAATTCTACCGCAAGGGAGAAGTTCTATTCTAATTGCTTTAGGTGACTCATACCACAAGGTATTAAGTTCAACTTCTAAGGTTATGAAGGATCATCTAAGTTTCTACCTCAATAAGTTATAAAAGCTCTTCCTACCTTAAGGTATCAATGATTAAGGTCCTTAAATATTTCAAGAATGATCTTAAAGCCAGACCCTTAAGATCTCACTTTTCTACTTCTTAAGGTTTACTTATTAGACTTAGGTTAAAGCGATCAGATCAGATGATTAAAATTCATCTGATCCTTTTCTATTCTACAATTATGGGATGAAATGAAATATCATATTAAAGTTAGATCATTTCGTAAATCATTACAATTTTATTACCCATTTTATGCTAATAGTCTTATATAAGAGAAAATTAAAGATCTAAAGGTTAGATTCAGATGGTTCAATCACACAGATTTGATATTAACCTTAGCACTTCTAATTTAATGATTTAAGATCAATACTAAATCAGATGCATTATTAGAATAATGTCAATTAAATTATCTTTCAATCAAGTTAATTGATTAAGTGATTAAGGTTTAGATCTTTATCAAGATAAGTTAGGGTTTAACCTCTAACCCTTTTATCATTAAGACCAAAGGTTACTTTTAAAGGTCAATAATAAATCAATATGTTATTAGTTTATTATTGATAGCAATTTCAAGTTTAAATTAAGTATCATCTACTTAATCAAGTTATCATGATTATTATGTTCAATTATAGTTTAATATCAATTTATGCACATTTAAGTTTCCAAATAATGTTAAAGTTCTCTAACATACATTCTAAAATCATAAAAGCATAGAAATGTAAATTTGATATAAAATAGAAAGTAATTAATACTAACTAATTCCAAATCAATCAAAGGAGTTAGCACTTGATTACAAATCCAAAGGACTTAGGTTGCATGCCATTTAGTCGTTAAGATTATACCTATTCAATATAAGCTTCTAAGAATTCTATTATCTAGCAATTGGCATAATACATTTAAAATTCATGATAGCTTTTGAGCACTTGATAAAGATGACAAAGTTTTAAACTTAATTTCAACATAAAATTTTATGCAATGCTCAATTTTAACTAAAATAAGTTCAAATTTGATGTAATTCAATCCCACTATGGTCCTAGGGACCTTAAAATGCAAAAACGGTGAAGTTCTGGCCATTTCAGCCAATTATGGGCAAATTCTAAAAATTCTGGGCAGTCTTACAATTTATAGCGCGCTATTAGCACTGTAGCGCGTTGTGGTTCTTTTGGCACTGTAGTGCACTGTAGTGCGTTGTGGGGCTTTTGGCGCGATAGTGCGCTGTAGCGCTTTTGGTGCTGCGGCCCGCTGTGGCGCGCTATGGCGCGCTGCAGCAGTCCAACTTGCAAAAATACTGTTCAATTAAGTTATTTTTCTAATTTTTCTAAAGTTTTCTTAAAATGCCGCTACAGCCCGCTATAGCGCGCTATGGCGCGTTGCAGCGCCAGATGGTATTTTTCGCCTGGATGAAACCCGTAAGGCCTGCTTTCAAGCTCAAATACTTCCAATCCAGAGCATTCCATGAGTGGTGCCTAATATTAATAGAAAGGTCTTTTCGATTACCTTTCCATTGACACTAAAATTAATACAAACGGAGCATCCTAACTGTATAAAAAATGATGATGAATGTAGGGGTGTGCAGAATAGATGAAAAATAGAGCAGTTTTCTGTGAAGCTTTGAAGAGCCTTAATGGCTTTCATACATGCTTATGGATTTCTAAAGATACATTCAAGCATTGTAGCAACATGAAGGAGACAAGGGGAGTAAACAAAAGGGTACTTTTAGAATTGCAAGAGAATGAGGAAGAAGACTTAGAAAGCTTGGACGATGAGCTTCTCCTTCTTTTTCTTCAGCCCAAGACCTAGCAATGGAGGGGAAGGGAGAGCTGCAGCTTTTGCCAAAATGGAGATGAAGAATGAGCTTGAGCTCCTCTTAGAGGGAGCCATCATGAGCCTAGGGAGAGGAAGGAGTAGAGGGAGCCATCATGAGCCTAGGGAGAGGGAGGAGTAGAGGGAGCCATCATGAGCCTAGGAAGAGCATGGCTAAGAGGAGAGGGGAGGGATGGCTAGCCAAAATTTCATGGGGGCTGTTAGGGTTCACCCCTAGCTAATTTGGTGGTGAGAAATTCAACGGCAAAGTCAGAATTCGATTCTGACTACTATTTAATTATTCTATTTTTCGGTGCATTTAATTATATTAAAATATTCACTAAAATCTGACAACATCCAAACGCGTCCAAAGCATCACCCCTAGCTAATTTTGGGGTGACGATCGGAACGGCGAAGTCAGATTTTGATTTCAAGGACAAAATAAATACCTCAATTTTCTGATTAATTAAATATAAAAATATTCCAAAATGATCAATCGAGCTCTGAATTGCTCCAAACTCTTAGAGTTTGGTTCTAATAACTAGATAAATTTTATGGAACAATAATTACATTACGATCAAGCTAAAATTAAGCTTGGTAACAACTTTCGGTCATTACACTACCATTATTGGTTTCACAATGATAAGGCCCCAGCCAAAGCAAAGAAAAATTTAGTTAGATATATTTTCTAAGTACATTTTAAGCTATTAATAATTCATGAATTTTATGATATCACCATTTTACTTAGATTATAAAAACAAGCAAACCATAAGGGTGAAACAAGCATACAAAGATGAAGGATAGCTTATAAATACAACATTTATATCTAAATAAGATTTGAGGCAATAAGGCACACCTCCAGTAAACTAAGCTAGGATAGGCATATATGTATAATACAGTAAGTAAAACTATTGAAAGAAAAATCTAATCCTAAATATACTGATGATCATATAACATATGCTAATTTAAAAGAAATCAATCCAACAGTGGTACAAATAAGTAAGCAACAAAGGTCTTGCATCCTATAATATACAAGTAAATAAGTAAAGCAAGGTAGACTAAAGTCAAGTGCGATGGTAAACAGGAAACAGTAAATAGTAAATAGTAAACAGTAAATAGTAAACAGTGAACAGGTATGTAAGCACTACCATATCAGAAGAGGGCCAATCTAGCTTACCAATATCAAAAGGATTCTTAGCGTCAACATGGAGGCTATGACAACAAAATATTCCTAGCATAATCTAAGGCTAGGTCGGAATAACATAACTGAAACTGAATTGAAGAGGCAGTAATCACAAATGCAAAAATATTTTTGTTGTCTTACTTTTGCTTCTGTGGACACGTCCAACAGTAGCTGATGAGTCAAGCATGTCTGCAAGACTATACAAGTTTCAACTTAGCACAACGCTTCTCAATGAGTAATACCAAGTACTCCTTATTTCTAATTACCCTATCTAGTAGGGTAAGATGCACCAAATCAATAAGTAACTGAACCCAATGCAAATGTTATCTTAATATTCTATGTTTTTATTTCATGCAATAACATTATCTTGTATGACATGTTCAAGGAATAAGACACAAAATACAAGAAATACGAAAGCACACGTAAAATAATAATGAGCAAGGGACTCTACTACACATGATGATATCATTTATTATCTATTAAACCATTCTAACCATTCTAAGTTATACAAGTTCAAGATCTCCAATTCCTACTATCGAACGTAACTAAGTGTAACAGCCCAAACTCTTAAGCACCGAGGTATTGTCTGATTTGGCCCGAAAAGCCTCACGGTTCTACCCTCAGAATATAACTTCATAGCAGGTTACCCATCCTGGGAGTGCTCCCACCTGAGCACGCTTAACTTTGGAGTTCTTATCAGGAACTCCACTGTTATCTGAAAAGGTGCCTCAGTATTTAAGAATTTCACTTATTACTACTTAAGTGGGTCTTCACAATCTTCCCAACTTAAGTAACTGACATCCTCGTCAGTATCCACACACAGATCCAAGAACCATCCATTGGGTAGATAGGACTAGAGGTGACCCCTACAGGCACAAGAGGTACCCACAACCATGTAGCACCTTAACCATCATAGGTTCAAGAGGCTGCTCACATAGGTTGAAGAGGCAGTAATCACAAATGCAAAAATATTTTTGTTGTCTTACTTTTGCTTCTGTGGACACGTCCAACAGTAGCTGATGAGTCAAGCACGTCTGCAAGACTATACAAGTTTCAACTTAGCACAACGCTTCTCAATGAGTAATACCAAGTACTCCTTATTTCTAATTACCCTATCTAGTAGGGTAAGATGCACCAAATCAATAAGTAACTGAACCCAATGCAAATGTTATCTTAATATTCTATGTTTTTATTTCATGCAATAATATTATCTTGTATGACATGTTCAAGGAATAAGACACAAAATACAAGAAATACGAAAGCACACGTAAAATAATAATAAGCAAGGGACTCTACTACACATGATGATATCATTTATTATCTATTAAACCATTCTAACCATTCTAAGTTATACAAGTTCAAGATCTCCAATTCCTACTATCGAACGTAACTAAGTGTAACAGCCCAAACTCTTAAGCACCGATGTATTGTCTGATTTGGCCCGAAAAGCCTCACGGTTCTACCCTCAGAATATAACTTCATAGCAGGTTACCCATCTTGGGAGTGCTCCCACCTGAGCACGCTTAACTTTGGAGTTCTTATCAGGAACTCCACTGTTATCTGAAAATGTGCCTCAGTATTTAAGAATTTCACTTATTACTACTTAAGTGGGTCTTCACAATCTTCCCAACTTAAGTAACTGACATCCTCGTCAGTATCCACACACAGATCCAAGAACCATCCATTGGGTAGATAGGACTAGAGGTGACCCCTACAGGCACAAGAGGTACCCACAACCATGTAGCACCTTAACCATCATAGGTTCAAGAGGCTGCTCACATGAAGTGGTACTTTGCCCTGTATGGCACTTAGCTCCTATCTAACACTCTATGATTTGCTCTGATACCATTTATAACAGCCCAAACTCTTAAGCACCAAGGTATTGTCCGCTTTGGCCTGAAAGGCCTCACAATTTTGCCCATAGAAGATAACTTCCCAGCAGGTCACCCATCCTGGGAGTGCTTCCACATGAGCACGCTTAACTTTGGAGTTCTTATCAGGAACTTCACCGTTATCTGAAAAGGCACCTCAATGTTTAAGAATTTCACTTATTACTACTTAATTGGGTCTTCACACTAAGTAACAATAATGAGCAAGGGACTCTACTACACATGGCTAAGTAAGGCATATTATCCTTGAAGATTTTCAAGCCTAAATTAGGATGTTTGACAAATTATTCAAATTATGGAAATTAAGACTTAAATTGATCTTAAATCAGTTTTATTAACATTCTTAATGATTAAAAGATATTTTAAGGGTCAAAAACATAACCAAAATTTTGGGCAAAATGATCATTTTGCCCCCACTTAAAGGTCCAAAAAATTACTTTTTTATTTAGGGACCCAAAATAGATTTTCTTATTGCCAAATAATTCCTTACTGTCTAACATAAAGATAAATAGTAAAAGTACACAATATTTGGACAAAAAATAGGTCTTATAGATCCAAACTAAGGAATTTAACATATGGGGTAATTTAGTAATTTTCTCTAGATAGAATCTAAGAGTTAGTGCAATTTATTTTTGCTTGCTGTTCAGGGATTCCATAAAGTCCAAGAACACTAAATTCTGATGTCTAATGGATTAGTTATGAATGTTCTAAGTTTAGCAGTAAATATGTCATTTCTAGGGTTAAGAGGGGTCAAAAGCTTAACTTTTCCATTTGAGATCTAAATTTAGCAAACTCTATAGCTATAGCTTCCTTATTTAATACTGAGTAATTTAACTATGAGTAGATCCAAATTGAACCTCATTTGGCCAAGTTATGCCTTATTCAGGGTTAGGGGTATTTTAGTCAACTTAGGGTTTCTAGTAGTCATAATATAAATTTTATTTATGTTTATTGTTGGCACCGAATTTCTAACCTAGTTAGTATCTTAAATTTCTTAATTTGGAGTTCATATGATCAAGTTATGGTCATTTCAATGCTAGGGTCTATTTTCTTGAAGGGGGGTTAAAACTCAATATTTCCATATTTAAAACTCACATACAATTTTATACAGCGCTTAATTTTACTTAAACTAGGTTTAAACTTGATATAATTAGGCCCCACTAGGGTCCTAGGATCCTTAAAATTAGAAATCTATGAAGTTTTGACCATTTCAGCTGGTTTTGGACCAATCTGGATAGTTCTGGGCGCTACGGCGCACGGTAGCACCTTCTAGGCCAAAAGCAAGGCGCTACGACCCACTGTGGTGCGATGTAGCATGTTACGGCATACTTCAATGGGTTTCGGTGCTGTGGCGCGCTGCAGCGGATTATGGCGGACTCAACTCAAAGCTCGGGCGCTGCGGTGCGCGGCTGCGTGCTGGAGCACTCTAGGCGCGCTACGGCGGACCCGATTTTGAACCTCGGGCACTGTAGCATGCTGCAGCGCCTGACGGTAACTTCGCCAGTGCAAAAACTGCAACGAGTCATCTTTCAGGATCAAATACTCTCAACCTAGAGCACTTCACATGTGGGGCCATATACTGATGGAAAGGTATTTTCGAGACCTTTCCATCGATATCAAAATCGGCACAAAGTTATTATCCTATCTATACAAACGATGAAGTTAAAGGCTTAGGTATGCAGAAAGAAGGTAAAACAGAGCTGTTATAGTTTCCTAAAATCACAAGCCTAATGAGCTCTAATGAACTCAATATCCTAATTAGTCATAATTGACTAAGATAATAACTTGAGTTGTTACAGGGAGGCTCCTTGGAATTGCAAATGACAGATTTCACAAAAGATCCTTGGGAGCTTGAGAGCCTGAGGGTTAAGTTTCTTCTTCTTCTTCTACAGCTAGCAAGAAGAGGAAGGGGGCTAAGATTTCTTCCAACAACAATTATAGCAATGAAGGGAAAAAGGGAAGAGAGGAATTAACTTTAGCTGAGCAAATGCCAAGGGAAGGGGCTGAGGATAGTCTTTATGGAGGTGAGGGGGAAAATGGCTCATTAATGAGCCTTCCCATCAATCATGGAGGGAAAGGAGATGGCAGCAGCCCACTTGAGTGCATGGCATGGGGAGAAAGCTGCTGGGAAGGGACGAAGGACTAGACTGGTCTCAGCTTAGGAAAATAAGAGGGAATTAATAAAAATGGATATTTAATAAATTTCAATTTAATTTATTTAATTAATTATTGCCTTAAAAGTCAGATTTTATAACATGCTCTGAAAAATCCCAAAAGTTCACCCCTAGCTATTTTGAGAGTGAGGAATGTAATGGCGAAGTCAAATTTTGATTCTGATGAGTATTTAATTTTCCTATTTTCTTGGGTAATTAGTTACATTAAAATATTCGATAAAATCCAACGACTTCCAAACGCGTGCAAAATATCACCCCTACCTAATTTGGGGGTGACAAGCACAATGGCAAAGTTGAATTTTGTGCAGATCATCACGTACATCAAGCTCCCAACTGTTGAAGCATAAGGAACCTTTAGCATATGCTCCTTCTCATCTTCAAATTTTAGCGTATGCTCCTTTGATAAGCTGAAGTGACATACTAAGGAAGTGCCCACTGGCCTTGCTTCACTAATGTTGAATCTTTTTAGCACATTTTTAACATATTCTTTCTACATCAGCTGCAGAATTTCTGCACCTCTTTTCTTATTTTCATGTCAAACTCCTTTGACATAAGCTCTTTCAGCATCCTTATCTCCTCCATGTTCGATCCTGCCATCAACATATCATCCACATATAATAATAGAATGATATAGGATGACTTACACTATTTTATGTAATAATAGTGATCCACCTAGCATCTCTTGTACCCTGATTCAGATATGAACCTATCAAATCTTTGTACCACTACCTTGGAGCTTACTTCAATCCATAGAGGCTCTTCTTAAGCTTGCACACTAGCTTAGCTTTTCTTTTCTCATGAGCCTTGGACTCTTTTGGTTGTTGCATGTACAGCTCTTCCTCCATCTCTCCATGAAGAAATATAGTTTTAACATATATTTGCTCCAAATGGAAATCCTCAACTACAATGAAATTCAGCACAACCTTGATGGTTGTCATCATCATAATTGGAGCAAAGATCTTACTGTAGTCAACCCCATGTCTTTGCTGAAAATCTTTTACTACAATTCTCAGCTTGTTGTGCTTGCTCACATTCGGCTCTTCCTTTACCCTATAAACCCACTTGTTCTGAAGGGTTTTCTTCCCAGCTAGTAAGAGTGCCAAATCCCATGTCCTATTTGACATGAGTGATGCCATTTCATCATTCATGGCAGCCTCCCACTTGATTGAATTTTTAATTTGAAATGCTTCCTCCTAGCTTTCTAGTTCACCTCCATTCATTAGTAACAAATAGAATAAGGAAAGAGAGCACCTTTGTGGTAGTCTTATGACTCTTGTGGATCTTCTTAGCATGGGTGTTTGCGGTTGGACATTGACACCCTCCTGAGCTTTTTCTTATACTCTAATGTCTAGCTGAATACTGTAATCAATCTCGTTGTGCCGAGTCTCACCATACGAAGCATCCTTGGAGTCAGTCTTGACTTCCATACAATCCTTGTACATTTCACTTTCATTAAAAGTAACATCCCTACTTCTGATGACCTTTTGGTTATGATTGTCCCAGAACTTGTAACCAAACTCATCCGTGCCATATCCAATAAATGTGCACTTGATCGCTTTTGCATCAAGCTTGTTCCTGGATCCTGCATCAATGTGTACATAGGATGAGCAGCCAAATACCTTGAGGTGGTTCAATTTTACCTCATTTCTACTCCAAAATTCCTTGGGAATCCCTTCATTTAAGGGTACAGAAGGTGTCAATTGATTAGATATACCGCTGTGTTAACGGTTTTAGCCCATAACTACTTTGGGAGACTTGCATGCAATCTCATGTTGTTGGCTCTTTTGGTGATTATTTAATTCATCCGTTCTGAAACACTATTTTGTTGTGGTGTTCTAGGGACTATAAACTCCCTCTTAATGCCTCTCAAGTCACAGAACTCCTTGAACTCCCTATCACATTACTCATAGCCATCATCAGACCTTAAGTATTTAAGCTTTAATCCTGTCTTATTTCCATCAAAGCTAACCACTTTCCAAACACATCAAAAATATTAAATTTATGTTTTAGAAAGTAAGCTCATACCTTCCTTGTATGATCATCAATGAAGGTGATGAAGTATGTAGCTCCACCTATGGAAGAAGTAGAAGCTGACCCCATACATCTATATGCACCAACTCAAGTTTCTTGCCTTTCAGCTCCCTTCAAATTTTAGAGAATGAAACTTTCTTCAGCTTGCCCAGCACACAGTTTTCACAGAGATCCCAGTATACTGACTTCAGTCCTTTGAGCTTCCCGTTTGACTATAGGGATTTCAATCCCCTCTCACTCATATGTCCAAGCCTCTAGTGCCATAGATCAGCATCTATCTCTTCTGCAACTACAATAGTATAAGACACTTTTTTGAATAGATAAAGTGTACCTTTCGTATTGCCCTATGCAATAATGAGTGCACCCTTGGTGATCTTCCATGAGCCTCATGTGAAATAAGTGCTATAGTCCTCTCGAACTAGTTTGCTCACAGAGATTAGATTTATTCTTAGACACGGCACATGTCTAACATCCTTGAGCTTCCAAACTATGCCACTTGGTAGCTTAACATCCACATCACCTCTGACAATAATGTCGCACGCCTTATCATCTATAAGGTACATTTCCCCAAGTCACCCTTGGTGTAACTCTTGAAGGCACTCCTAGACGGAGTTGCATGAAAGGATGCACCCGAGTCCACCACCCAGGACTCTATGTTGACATGTGAGTGAATCAAAGCATCCCGATCCTTCTTAGCTGAGACATTTAAAGTGGGGTTCATAATCTTACCACCACCACTTGATTTCTTCAAGGTAGGGAAATCCTTCTTAAAGTGATCTGCCTCCCACAATTCCAACAATCCGACTTTGCCTTTTTGGGTCTTTATTTTTCTCATTGAGACATTAACCTATATATGTATGTCTCCTTTTAGTGTGTCTTCCCCTGCTCTCAGCATTCAGTGCTGAGGTAGATGCCTCTCCATGAGATTTCTCCTGCACCTCCTCATTCAGCATAAGCCTGACTATGTTGTCGAACCTCAATGTCGCATTTTCTAATGAATTGCTGATGGCTGTAACTAGCCCATCCCAACGGTTTGGCAATGAAGAGAGGAACAACAAAGCTCGAACCTCATCATCAAAACTAATGCCCACTGAATATCTCAATCTTGTGTCTCATCTCTTCGGCCATTGCTCCCACTAAAATAGCAAACCCTTCAAAGACCAACAAGGCAAACCTCAATCTGATACCACTTGTTGGTCTATTTATATTGATTGAGTACGAAGAACTTATGGCACATAATAACCACAGTGGAAGCAATTTGATAGAGTGTGCTCTCTTCGTTTTAGGATCGGGGTTATGTTGACAGTTACCGAGCAACTTAATATCACAAAACTACAAGAATAAAATCACAGCACATGCATGCAAGAGATCATAGTACACAAAATATATAAACACCAAATATTACGTGGAAAACCTAAGAACGGGAAAAACTACAAAGCCACACCATAGGAAAATCCACTCGAAAGACTTAAAGGTTACAGAATTACAAAGAGCTTATCTCCTTAGCTGAAATACACTATTTCTTACTCTAATATGGAGAGGAGAGAAAGCAGCCACTACTAAGAGTCTCTCCTCCAACCTACAATGGATATCTTGCACAACAACTTCCTTAGAGCTTTACCTAGGGATCTCCGCATCACAGATAGCACAAGCCTCCAATTAAAAATGCCAACACTTCAATCTTCTCCCAACTTCTTTCCTTAAGTACCTAGCTAAAATTTGGACCCTAAAAGGTCTAAAATGCCCTCCAATTTGCTTAGGGCAAAACTTGGACTGAAGTAGATTTTTGCCAGATGCTACGGCACGCCTTAGCGCCCGCGTCTCAGGTTGACAACCATTACGGCACGCGGTAGCGCCCGCATCTCGGGTTGGCACCCGCTGTGACCCATGTTAGCGCTCGCATATCGGGTTGGTACCTGTTGCAGTGCGCATTAGTACCCACGTCTTGAGTTTGTACCTGCTGCGGCGCGTGGTAGCTCCCAAATCTGCTACGACATGCTGTAGTGCTGATTTCCGCTGTGGTGTGTGGCAGTGTCTGCTTCTTTATTTGCCGACCGTTGAGGCGTGTGATAGAGCCTCCGTCTTGAGTTTGGATCACTAGAGCGCGTTTCAGCGTGCCACGATGCATAGTAGAGCCTGTGTTGTTTCTGAACTTCACTTCTTGTTCCAAATTGCCTCAAGACCTCCCAGTTGAACATAAGAGCACAATTAGCATCTCCCTGATGTGCTAAATGGTCTCCATAACACAATATGATATTCAATAACATTTATTGACAACTTTTTGAGATTTATGTGGTTGTACACCATGAAGTAAAAAAGAAAAGTGTTGAAAAAGTTTCTAATTTGGAGAAAGTTGGAGGATAATCATACAGAAAAGAAGGTGAAGAAGATCATATCTGATAATTAGGGTGAGTACTCTTTACATGAATTCTTATAAGAGTGCCTGAAACTAGGATTGAGCACCACTTCGCAATGAAGGAGTAGCCACAATAGAACGGAGCGGTAGAGCAGGTGAACCGAACTTTGGTGGAGAAAGTCTGGTGCATGCTCTTGAATAATGTGATGGATAGAGTCTTTGGATGGCGACCCTTGACTATGCATATCACATTATCAATTATTTTCCTTATGAAGCAATTAGAAAGTTAACTCTGATGGAGTTATGGTCAGGAAAACCTACTTCTAACTATCATAATTTGAAATTATTTGGATGTTTTGCTTAATATCGTCTAAGAATGATAAGCTTGAACTGAGAGCCAAGAAGGTTGTATTTTTGAATATAGATGAGGGGTTAAAGGTGTCTAATTATATGATATGGAGGATAGAAAAATTTTTATATGTAGGGATGTGACTTTTGATGAGGAGTTTCTTATAAGGACTAAGAGCTTAGAGCAGGTGGAGCATCTTGCAGAAGCTATTAAAAAATTGCAGAAAGTGGAGTTTGAAGCTTTTCAGTTTGCTAGACAATCTCATACTTAGAACCTATTATTGGACTGGTTAATTCAAATGATGAGAAAAGTATTGATGATGAGGAGGTGAGAGTAGGAGAAACTTTACTGCAAAAATCTACTGCTATTGACAAAACTTGGAGGGTGAATTTCCTAAAACCATCATGGTTAAGGGATTACATTAGATTTATATTATCAATTTTAGAAACTAATATTTGATGTCATTGTAATGAAGCTACAGAGGGTCCTGAGAGTGAGAAATGGAAGATAATGATATATAAAAATTAGAGTCTCTTCATAAGAATCAACTTGGAATTTGGTGAAACTTCTATAGGGAGGATTCTATCGTATGCAAATGGGTGTATGCCAAAAAGGAAGTATCTCAAGAAGTTGCTGATGTGCACTACAAGAAAATACTTGTTGAAAAATACTTTTCAAAAAGAGAGGGGTGGACTATGATAAAGTCTTTTCTTCTTATATTAAACATCCCACTATTCGTATTATGTTAGCACTTGTAGTGCAATTTGGTCTGACCTTGGAGCAACTTGACATGTAGATGATATTCTTGCATGGGGAATTAGAAGAAGAATTCTATATGTGACAACCTTCTGTGTATAGTTCCACAAACAAGAGGGGCTTGGGTGTGCAAGAATAACAAATCGTTCTATGGTTTGAAACAACACCATAATAGTGGTAAAATAAATTTGATAAGTGTATGCAAGGATAATAGTATATGAGAAGTCAATTTGATCATTATGCTTACTTCAAAAAATTAGCCAATAGTGAGTTTACCTACTTGCTTTTGTATGTTGATGATATGTTGATAGCTTCATCATGTATTCATGAAATTTGTACTATGAAGCAATAATTATTATTATATTTTGAGATGATGTAGTTAGGGAAAGCTCATAAACTCTTTAGTATGAAGATCTTTGGTATAAGGAAGTTGGAAGAATTTGACTCTCTCAAAGAGCATATTTAGAAAAGTGTTGAAGAAATTTGAGGTTGATAATTCAACCAAGTGAGTAAGTCTTCCATTAGCATCTCATTCCAATTGAGTCCAAAGTTGTGTTTGAAGGACGATGAAGAAAGAAAGGCAACGAAGTGAATTTTTGATGGATTGAAGATAATAAAGGATGAAAATCCATAGAGCCATTGGATGCAGCTTTCCCTACATATTGTCTTGACTCATTAGATATTCTTCATTATTTACACTCATCATTATGATTATTGAATCTTAATTATTATGAATTAAATAATATATTTAGATGCATTAATAGTAATTAGGCACTAATTTTTGTAGGATTTTAGGAAGATAAATTTAAGCATGATTTTAATTAATAAATTTTAATTATTAGGAGCTAAATATTAATTTTAAATATTTTAATGATAATGAGATATATTTAAAGGTATTAAATAGCTGACCTTTTCGTAGTCGTATTTTTATCAGACAGCTTATGAGAGTAGATGCGGGTGATGAGAGACGACAGCTAGCCAATCCGGGTTGAAGCATTCCTCAGCTTTCGATAGATTCTGAGTGAAATCAATCTCTTTTTTTTATCCTCCCAGCTGTACTATTTTTGTTAGGAACTGATGACAACTAATTTCATTAAACTAATATAATAGACAGATGTTTTAACCCAAATAAAATACAGAAAATACTACCCGCCATCATTAAATTATTTAATCACATAATTAATTTATAATAATTAAATTAATTAGTCAAATTCATAATTATAAACATATTCAATAAAATTAATTAAATTATAAAGAGCATTCAAATATTTTGCATAAATACATCCATTATAAGGTTTTTTTTATCCAACTAGAATCAAGGGTATTAGTTTCATGTACTTAGTTCATTTTATAGTGAATTTTTTTTTTTATAGTATGACTTCGTGATTTTTTCTATTTTTTAGTTTTTCACGTAAAAATCTTGTGTCTGTGTATGTGAGTGTGTATGTGAGTCTGGCTTAGATTTTCATTTTATTTGCATTTTGCTTCGGTAACTTTCAACAACAAATGCGATGTTAATTTTTTATGAGTGGTCTCATAGAGGGCTTTAGGGTTTGTTAGTTTGAGTGAGAGCAATGATAGAAGAAATGAGATACAAGATTGAAAAATTCAGCAGCATAAATTTTGCATTTCGGAAAAAGCCTTCGGCTACAGGATGCAAATCAAGGATTTGCCGTCTTAGACAAAATAAAGTGCAAAAGCGAGAAAAGAGAAAAGGAAAGAGGTTACTGAAGGAACATCCCAAAGAGTTGTCTCCGTCTTCGCCTCCTTCTTCTTGCTTATACAACTCTCCAATGGCAGCTTATGGTTTTCCTTCTTTTTCTTGTAGTGGCTAGATATTTCTCTCTTACAAACTTTTATTTTCTCTCAAATGATCCTTCTCAAACTTAGGATTTTTGTTTGGCTTTTATGTCACCCTACAAAAAAAATCCCTTGGGCATTAAGGGGTGTCTATTTGAGTGTTGAGGTTGTTTCGGGCATGTGGAGCTCGTCCGGGTGCTCACGGCTCTATTTGGCGGGCGATGGAGCGCGCCAGGGGCCCAAGCCTTTGTTCCTGGGCGTCTGGACCCACTGGAGTGCCCGTGACTCTTATTTTCTTCATTAAAACTCCTTGTAATCAATATAATCACTTTGAATACTTGCACAAACATAAGACATTGCATGAAAACACTTGAATAACATATAATCTATATTATATCAAACAAAAAAATATGGTTAAAATGATATAAACTTTGGCCTGATCATATCCCCACACATAAATTTTTGCTTGTTCTCAAGCAAGATGAATCAAAACTACTTTTTTTTTTATTGATAAGGTTACATGTGTTGTGAATTTCTAGTCTTGATAACATGATTTGAAATGTTTAAAGGCATAGCAAAGTCTATTGGATGATATAGATTAACTTCTTTGCATGAAATTTGTTATGTATATTTTGAATTCGTCTATAGATTTCTCCAATGAGGATTGGCATATCTTCCATTCCCAATTGTGAGGATTTGTCTATACAAGATTCTTTTTAGTGGAAGTTCATTCATTACTTCACATATCAAAACTCTGCTCCTATTGTTAGGAAACAAATTTGTCTCTTGGTTGGTTAATTCTTTCAATAGGCCACTAATAAGAGTTAATGGACATTTCCTCTAACAGATAATATGCTTCCTCTTGAGTCATATTGTATATCGATCCCCCAGATGCCATATCTATAAGGGTCTTGGTGCTCGTGTCTAACGCATTATAAAAAATTTGCACATGACACCACAATGATAATCCATGATGATAACATCTCCTTAAGTATTCCTTAAACCTATCCTTACAATCGAAAAATTTCTCTCTTAAGTTATGGTAAGACACGATGTAGTTTTCATCATTGAATTTTAATTGCCTTTTAAATTTGTGTAGAATTATGACAATCTCAGGGTGAAAAAGTAAATTTTAGTCTCCCTCACATGGCATACACGAACTCTAATTTAATTATAACACTTAAGCAATATATCACAAACATTCAAATCAATGATGATAACAAATAATGAAAGCTTTTGCCACAAATTTGAGAGGAATGATAAGAAAATAACACAAAAATAAGGACAGAAAATAAAATAACAAAAATAAAATATAAACAAAAAAGTCACTATCTTAAAAAGCTATCTTAAAAAGCTCACTAATACCATAAATATAATTCTCGACAACGATGCCAAAAACTTGACAAGCCACACAATAGTGTGGCTTTTGTTTATATGCAATTGCACGTAGTCTGAAGTAATATTGAAAATATGAGTTTCGACTTTTATCATCCTCAGGGATTAAAAGAAGTTTACTAGTTACAATTTCATTTGCTGCTGCTTAAACAATCAAATATTGGTTTTGTTTACGAAACTAGATGTACATACCCAAATAAATAATCCAAAAATTAATGAGGATCTAATCAATTTTAAGAGATCATAGAGAATTAGGTTGATCAACTATGATTCAATATATTTAATTTTTATTGAGTTTGGATTGATCATCATATGAGAATATTAATTTTATATTTCAATGGGCTACATATAGTTAAATCTACTAGTGATATCTCATGCAAATGGCTCACTCATCCTTAGACCCTAAGGTCGTCTTTAACTGATCTCATATGAGACCCCTTAACTTTAGACCTTAACATCAAAATAAAATGGTTTCATAAAGAGCTATCATCATTTCCTATCTAGTACAATTAGAACTAGATTTCTATCACTGTTCTCATATGCACATAAATATCTTTATGGTTAAAGGGGATCATGTAGATCTCTCTACTCTGACAATACTTTAATCAGCCTAAACTTATATCTAAGTGAAAGATTGCATGAGGAGTGGAACACAGAAGGCATGAAATGGTCAAGTGCACATAAATCATCGATTTGGAGTTTTGCTTCAATTAAGTCTTTAGTGCTACTTGAGAGGCATGCAACTATATGCACATACATCTTATTCAGAACTTGTTGTTCGATCAAAGATACACGGTAGTACGAGAATACCATTTTTAAAAGATATTGATTTCTTAACATTTAACTTGTAAGATATACACAATAAATCCCATGCATTCATCACAACAAATCACAAATCAATATGCAACATTCACATAAAAATAATTGCTATATAGTTCAATCCTAACCCTCCCCAAAAGGGGGGTTTTATGATGCCTTTACAAAGTAATCAAAAGTATATAATGTTCTTACTCTCAATGGAATCATGATTTCTCAGAACAATAAAGAGCAATAGTGTAAAAAATAAAAATAAAAAAGGTTATCGAAGAAATGTTCCAAAGATTTTTCTTCGTCTTCGCCTTCTACTTCTTCTTCCTCTTCCTTCTTCACCTCTCCAATTGCTATTGACAAGCCAAAATTTATGTGTGACTTTTGTTCACACCCAAGTGCACGTTGTCTGGAGTACTACAAGGATGGTGAGTTATAGAAATTATCGTCCTCATGGACTAAGGAAGGGGTACTAGCTACTTACTTCACGCACAATTCTTAGAAAACAAAATTGGATTGTTGTTAACTAAATTGAATCTAATCATGCAAGTAAAGCTAAACTAAGAGGATTGTTTCCAATGATAAAGGATTGGGGAGTGTTAGGCCAATTAAATATATTTTGACTTATCTATACATTACTGAGCTCAAACTTATTAACTTATGAAAATTTCAATTTACATCTCAAGGGGCTACTAATCGTTAAACCCTTTAGTGATCTCTCACTCACATGGGTCACTTACCATAAAACCTTGAGGTCATCTTTAGCTGATCTCACACAAGACCTCATGAATTTGAATCTTAAATTCTAAATGGTGGTTTATTGAGGTTCAAATGGTATTCCCTATGTAGAGCAGATGGAACTAGATTTCCATCTTTGTTCTCAAATACACATAGATATTTATGTGATCAAGAAAAGCGTATAAATTCTTCTGCTCCGTCATCCCTTTACTCGGTCTCATCTCATATTTATGCAAGAGATCGCATAAGGACTTGAACACAAGAGACTTGAGATTCTGAGTGCACACAAGTCATTGATCTGGACTTTTGCTCTGAACATAGACTTTAATACGACTTTGATGATATAATTAATCATAGTACATAAAACTTGATTAGAAGTTTTGGTTCGATAATCAAGTGTAGTGAAAAATGATTATTTTTATATGTTTGTTGTTCAACACTCTTAATCTCTTTGATCTAGAGTTTTGCTTTGATCCAACGGGGCTTAGGGCTACGCAAGAAGGTTTATGTTCGCTTACAATTTTATCCTGAATAAAACTATTGCTCCATTCTAGGATAATTCATAGCATGATCACAAACTTCTTTAGATAGATTTTATGCATTAAGGATTAACATGATTAACACAAGATTTCTCATAACAAACTATCATTCACAAATCTTCACAAGTAAACATGAAGTCATAACTCAATAATTTCATAAAATAAATCTCCATATAAGTTAAGCCTAACCCTCCCCAAAAGGGGGTTTAGGATACCATTAACATACTAGCACAAGCACACCAAGATTGAATAATTAAAGATAAATATGATTTTACAATGTTCTGTTCACAAAAAAATAAGGAATGAAAAGTATTAGGTTATTGAAGGAACATCCTTGGAGTTCTCTTCATTTACTTTTTCTTTCTATTTTTAGTCTTCCTCCTTTGATGGCAGTCTTTGGTGCTTATGGTTGAAACTAACCCTAGAACTCACTTTTTTTCTCCAAACTCTCCTTTTAATCCGTCAAAGCATTTTGTACATTTCCCCCCTTTCCTTTAGGGTTTTCTTTCTTCTTTTACTCTATGGTAGCCTAAGAGATTCATTGTTTAATGTGCATATATTCTCTTTATGGCTGTTTCCCTATCGCGTGTCTGGGCGTGCCTGAGGGCTTAAACTTCAGTTTGGGTGGCGCTAGGGAGTGCTATAGTGCGCATGAGTGCCCATGGCTCATAATAGTTATTTTCTTCTAGTTCATGGGTGCGCCTAAACTCCCGACACTCTTGACAGCCCGTGCTTATGCAAACTTATGTGCCTAGGTCTCGGTCTTCAATTTATTTTGGTGGTGGAAGAGCACGTCAGTGTACCTTGTTCTTTGATCTTTGATTTCTTGCTTCTATAAAAAGGCGCCAAGGCATGCATAGGCGCTGTATTATCCTTTATCATCTATCCAAAGGTAATTTTAGAAAATGTGCAAGTGCTCTTGTGCTAATATTAAGAAAAGAAAAATGTAAAAATTACAAATTACTAAAAAAACAAAAGAAAAAAAGCCAAATATAAACTAGTAGTAGACGGGTTGCCTTAATCTTCAAGCCAACCCTCCTCCTCCTCATCCATGGATTTCTGCTCTTCATCTTCATAATATGGCAATTGATCAGTCGGTGCATCTGGCATATGTTGAAATGATGGTAGTACGACCTCTCGCGGGGTTCCATGAATTTGCCAATGATTGATAGAGTTAAAAAGAGCGCCAAAACACTGTGAAGTGTAGCGCTACTGAATGTTCATGGAATTGGTAAGGTATGAGATGTGGGACTCAGCCCACTCCTCGTCTAATGTGCAAATCCATAAGTTGGCCAAACCATTGGGTGACTTCATAAATCTCCCCTCTTTTCTCACCCGATGCGAAGGATTCAGCTCCCTCATCTCTTCGTTTTCTAGCTTGAAACCAGCATAACAACATTGTTTTACTATTTTTTCTTTAGGTCAGTGGTGCTCTTGTTAAAAATTGTGGCTCAGAACTTCTTATGATTACTCCTTGTTCTTGGTGTATCTTGGTAATCATAAAGCCAAATGGCATTGTTGTGCACATTTCGAGCAGTGCTGAACATAACTAATCAACAATCAATTTTCTCGCATCAATGGGACTCAGATTTTAAATGGCATTATTTAATCTAGCTTGTGCACAGGTGCAATCATTAAAATGACCTGTTGGCATAATCTTACTTGAAATTAAAATTTGTCAGTCTTGAGAGCGTGGCGTTATAATGGAGCTAGGGATGTTCACTGATCCACCCTTCAAAGAGTTGCTAAACATAGTGAGAAAGCCGATAATTGTGGTGGCTTTGAAATCATTTTTAATGAAGCATTTATATGCACAGTTCTCCACCTTCTCAATTTGGTAATGTACTAGGAAAGCTGTCTCGGAGAAATTGACGGTTACCCCACGCACTCAAATATGGTGGTTACAACTCCTCACTGTGTTTGCATAGAATTTTTGAACATGAGGAATGTAGATATTAGTGGGGTGTTCACCAAGCTTCACCCAATTTCTTTTCAGAATCTGTTCCACTTGGACAAGGTAGGAAGGATTAGACCCTCACTCCTGGATCACCTTCTTAATGAAGTAGTTTGTTGGAATCATTGATATACTTTAAAGGAGGTGAATTGAATTGCATCATAGAATTTTGAGGGCCAAGATTTCCCTTTAATCTTCCTTAATAACCAATCTAATCCTTGAGTGGTTGAAAATGACTACTGTGGGGTCCCGTACTATCCTGCGGCTACGCTAATACTGATATTAGAATAACTATGGGGAGTACGGTGCTCCACTATCGTGGCAAATCCCTAACTCAAGTAGAGTCAGGTAGGACCCAACTTACTTTAAGCCAAGGATTAGTCACCCTGTAGGAGAACTGTGAACATACATCAATACAAATCAAAGTGACAGAAGCAAAAAACCGTGTAATATAACATCCACAGGAATAATATAAAATAAAAGAGTAAAAGAAACAGTAGCTCAGAGCAAATGCAGAAAAGTAAATACATCAATAATTTAATTATTACAAACTGAATTTAATAAAAGTAAAGGTCTCTCAATCTCACTACAAAAAGAGAAAAGCTATATAAGCAGTAGTAGGAAGATCCTCCTCCTGAACCGGCTCCGATACTGCAGCACTGCCGACGAACAACTTTGAATCTAACATTTGTCGGTATCACAAATGCCAGGGCCCCAGCTAACAAATGAAAAAGGTTATAGTTAGATAATTGTCTAAGTACATTTTAGGCTATTTAAGTGAACTGAGTATTTATGATATCACATTTAAAGGTTTTAAATGTGCAAGCATTAAAAAGTGCAACAAGCTACAAGAATGGGGTTGCAATAAGCAAATCATTTATAGTTAATCAATAGGTATGTAAAATAATATATAAAAATGGCAACTAAACATGGTGAGGCTAAATAATTGTAACTACTGAAATAAATTTGATCCTAACATGCTTATGATCACATGGAGACATGCTGAGTATAATAAGAATACAAGTGCTAAAATAGACATACAATTATAGCATCCTAAACGTGCTAATATCTAATACTAATCAATAAGAGCATATATATAAATATGCAGATTAACATGAAAAAGGACACTGAGATATGTGGCAAAACTAAACTAAGTACACGCATGAGCAAGAGTAAAGCCACTAAGACATTGGCAAAGCAAGACAAGAACTAAAAGAATGGCCACTGAAGCATGTGGCAAAGCAAAACAAATATTGACAACTGAACTAAACTAGCAGTAAGCCTAAGACATAGTACTGCCATAACATAATAGGCCATTCAGGGCCTCTAAATTGAAAGTTCAACATGTATCCATCCTAGGCATCCGCAGAGCTAGGTCCGAGTTGAACTTATAGAATAAGACATGTATCCATCCTAGACATCCATCGAGCTAGGTCTGAGTCTATTCTATAACAAAACTAGAATTGAAGAGGAAAATTATGCTAGGACATACTCTACTAACTGAAAGTACTAAAAGAACTGAATGAATGATATGCTTTTCAAATACTAACTTAGGATGAATCTTTCATATCCTAAGTTTACCTATTATGCTTAAGGAACAAGGCTCAATATTCAAAATGTGCAGAGCAATCAAGTCAAAGTAAGCAAGAGACTCAATCTAGACTCATGTGATATCCATTATTGTCTACTTTACCTAAATCTAACTATTCTGAGAAGATACAAGTTTAGGATCTCCAATATCCAGCTATCGAGTAAGATCTCAGATTTTTGACCTTAATGTTAATATTAGAACTTAACAAGTTCTAATTTATAATTATATGATGACTATAAGAAGTTAAAGTAAGCAAATCAATGACTTAATTTTTATTGTTTTCCTCTCTTAACCCAAGTCTTGATTTAGTAAGTCAAGACTTATGGATTCTGGATCCAAACCCCACTTGGTGTTCAAATCCAGAATCCAAGGTAGTATCCTAGTAAGGAGCTAGGGTTCACACTTTAAGACCCAAATTAAGGATAAGGAATCTTATAAGTTGAAGGATTCAGAAGCTATGATCTTAATGAAAGGCTGTGCTAATGTTATAAGATAAAATAATCATTAAGAACTAAGAATCTAAGATCTATATTCAAACTTTAGGATAGTTACATTAACATATAGATTAAATCAACCTACACCCACAAGGAAGGTTTCAAAAGAGTTAGATAATTAAATCAAGTAAGGAATTCCAAAGGAGGTGGTTCAATCCAAGTTAAAGATCTAAAGTCAAAGATTTAAGATCTAAAAGCTAATATTTGATCACTTTAGACTCAAGCTAGATTTAGACTTAAAACTTTACAAAGGTATTTCTCTTAGAATTCAAGCTTATGGGCCAACTTAATTAAATTACTAATTAAAGATCTAGTACTTAAAGGTATTAGGCTTAGCTCTTATGAATGAGGGTTTTAAGGACAGATCTTAAGATCTTAATAAGACTAACTTAAGATTTCTTCACTTAGCATTAATGTTATTAACATAAGACTTTAGAAAGGTACTAATAATCTAACTAAACAAATTTTCTTACTGAATTTTCAAGGTTCAAGGGGTGCTTAAACACATTTTGGTCAAAATGACCAATATACCCCTCTTAAGGTTAAAAATGGGATTTTAAGATTTAACCAACCGAATTAATTCAAATCTATTTTAATGAGTTCCAAATTCATTAATAAAGCAGGATACACCTTTATATAAAGTCTTGATAACCTAATTAGCCTAATTAACACTAATCACCTATTTAAGCTAATTAAGGTGATTAAGGAAACTAGAGCATTCTAGAGTGATCCAACCTTATTCATAAGCTCTAATAAACTTAAGAAGGCATTAGGAACTTAACTTACTAAAATCAAATGATTAATCATGGTCTAATTCACTAATCCCTAATTAGGGTAATAAGAGATGATTAATAAAATTAAAGTTCCAAATTTACTTTTAGTGGTATATATAGGTCCTTTATGGTCTCATGAGCAATCAGAGACCTTAATTAATATTTTTGGATATTAGTTGAATTTATTATCATTTAATCAAAAATAGAAAATGTTTAGGCAATTATTTAAAATCTAACCATTAGATCTTTGATTTTTTTTTATATTCATATTCCTTATATTTTTTTGATTAAAATGGTATATTGGATCATACCATTTGGATACGTATAGCTAAAGTTATTTAAATAATTTATTCTGAATGTTTATTTAAATTAGAATCATAGGATATCTATTTATAAATTATTTATCTTAAGAAACATAATTCCATAATTCTATTATTTAACCGCGGCCCGAAATCAAACCACACATGTTAGGAGAGGCTCGACCCGAAGCACCAGTGCTTCGTCACTGATACCCCTCTTCGCGCACAGCCGTGGGGAGGGCACCTTGGACCACTAAATTCACCACCAACAGGCCATGCTGCGACTAGCATTCAATCGCCACACCTTTAGAAAGTCAATGCACGTCGATTAAACCTAAAAGCCCTAACTAGGATGGGCTAGAACGCTGGATGGCTACTCCACCAAGCATCCATTTATAAGAGATTAGTGTTTACTGCGAGGGGATAATTCTCCTCATAGAAACCACTAAACGGACGGGGCTCGATCCCTACACCATCAGTGAGGTGAGGCGAGTTGAACCCCCAATGTTTCATAACCTGGGGTGCAGCCGATCGCTGGGTCCTTACTCGGATTCATCCACGGCTCGGCCGCTAGCTCGATCGATCGATATGATCGATCAGAGCTAGTTCAAACCCTGGCAACAATCACAACTCATTCCCTAAGTGGCTACAGCTAGTTAGACGACATCCAGAGGCTCATCCAGAGGCATAATGAAGAACTAAACCTAGGAAATTCAGCGAGAGAAGGCTATACCTGAAGACTGGTGTGCAGGCACGGCCAAGGGGAATTGAGATGAGCTGGAGGTTCCAGAAGATCTTAGCAACCTAACAGGGGGTCTGAACACTAAACACGCACCCTCTATCAGCAGTTTGAAGCTTCAGGAATGCCGAAAAATTGTCGAGAGAGACAGAAGCTCCATGGGACTTAATTGGGGACTTAGGGGATCGCAGCGAGCAAAGGAGCTCACGGTGATTCTCGGGAGGTATTTATAGGCTGAAGGAGGCCATAGGGGTGGATGCCGTGGCTCGGGCTTGAAGAATAGCTCAGCCCGAAGCAATGGGGTGGCTTGAAACAGTCAGGGGCAATTCAGGGAAGCTACTACCGTCAGGTGGGTCGCGCCAAGGGTAAGAGAGGAAGAATGGGTCATTTCCCGTACTGCCACGGGGCTGGGAGGATCTGGGGGGACCAGACGTAGACGGGTGAGAGGTAGATGAAGATCCACAGTGCTCGGGTCTTTGTCCATCGTTTGATGGATCGACCGTTGGGCATGGATGGTCCGAATTGATTATTTAAGCGGGATGGTTGATAGCCGTTAGATGCATATAATGGATGCGATGCTTAGGATCTAATCTTAACATGGAGGAGATCCTGCCGTTAGATGGAGTGCACCGAGATGCGTACTAACTCGTCGAATGGCTTAATCCGATGCACTGCTATCGGGACCCGCAGCGGATTTATAGCGGTCCCAACAGCAAATCCCGCCTATTTAATTTTAATTAATAAATAAATTTAATAAATAAAATCAATATAATAATATATAATTAATCTAATTAAATTCTAAAGTCAAGTGAGCTCCAAAAATTTTCAAAAATTTACTCTTAGCTAATTGAGTTGTGAGGAATTCAAAAATAAAATTAGATTTTAAATTGGAGATCAAATAATTTAGGTATTTTTCAGGGCTTAAAAATAAATAAAAATACCAAAATTCTCAATTTAGCTCCGATTGATCCCAAACTTCTAAGGTTAGGTTTAAATGACCCATTGCGTCTAATGGAATCAAAATCAAAGCTTGGTTTCACTTAACTAATATGGATTTAGCTAGGGTAACAACTAAGGTTGTTACATACTCCCCCACTTAAGAACGATGCCGTCCCCGACATCACTTAGTGAAGAAAGTACTGTTGGAACTGAAAATTTAAATGAAATAGACAGAAAGGGAAAGAATAGTACCTAGATCTGCAAAGAGCTGTGGATATTTAATGCACATATCCACCTCTTTATCCCAAGTAGATTCTTCTAAGGATCGATTCTTCCACTAGATTTTGACCATGGGAATTGAGCGATTCCTTAGTTATTTCTGATCATGAGCCAAGATTATGATTGGATCTTTGGCATAAGAAAGATCAGGTTGGATTTCTATTGACAGAAGTTGAACGAGATGAGAAGGGTCTCTTAGGCATCTTCTTAATGACGATACATGAAACACATTATGGATAGCTGCAAAGTCATCAGAAAGGTGTAATCAGTAGGCAGATGATCCAACTTTGGTTAAAACCTCAAAGGGTCCAACATAGCGGGGACTAAGTTTCCCTGCTATGCCAAATCTGTAGACACCCTTCATTAAACTGACTTTCAGATAAGCAAAATCTCCCACATTAAACTCTAGGAGACATTGATGAGCATCGTGATACTTACTCTGACGACCTTGAGCTAAACGAATTCTCTACTGAATTAATTAGATCTTCTTGTTTATTTCCTCAACTAACTCTAAACCAAATAGTTGAACGCTTCCTATTTCTGACCAGGCTAGCAGGGTACTGCATTTCCTACTATACAATGCCTCATAAGGAGCCATTTTAATAGTCTTGGAAACTATTATTGTAGGCAAACTCCACTAACGGAATATGATCTTCCCAGGAACCGGCAAAATCAAGAACACAAAGTCTAAGCAAATTTTCCAGATCTTGATGCACAGCTTGCCAAAACTTAGAAGTAAATCTGCTATCTCTGTCGGATACTATTGATTTTAGAATTCCATGCAGTCTGACAAATTCCTTGATATAGAGCTTTGCTAGCTTCAATACTGTGTCAGTCTGATGGATAGGAAGGAAGTGCACTAATTTGGTCAAATGGTCTACTATAACCCATATTGCATCAGCACCAGATTTTGCATGAGGTAATCCCATGACGAAATCCATAGATATATCGAACCACTTCCATTCAGGATATTCTAATGGATGTAGAAGACCACCAGGTCTTTGGTGTTCGGCCTTTACTTGATTACAAGCATGACACTTGGCCACAAAATTGGCCACATCCTTTTTAATACCGGGCCACCAAAATGATTGCTTTAGATCCTGGTACATTTTAGTACTGCCTGGGTGAATGTGATACCCAGAATTTTGGCTTTCAACCAACACTTCACAATGCATTGATTTAGGAATCCACAACCAATTTTCTTGATATATTATGTCATTATGCAATTGAAAATCAGGACAATGACCATCTTCAATATCTGCTTTGAACTTTAGATAATCATCGTCTTTGGTCTACGAGATAGAGACATCTCTGTGGAAGGTAGGTTCCACATTATTATTTACTAGAAGTGAACTTAACATATCGCCATTGACTGGAGAAATTTCAAGCTTACAAAATTCTTATTCTAAAGAACTGGAGGCGATTATAGATGATAAAGTAACATGATGACTAAGAGCATCGACCGCTACATTTGCTTTTCCTGGATGGTATTTAATACTGAGGTCATAATCACTGATGAGCTCTAACCATCTCCTTGGACAACAATTCAGTTCCCTTTGAGTGAAGATATACTTCAAGCCTTGATGATCAGTGAAAATCAAACACTACACTCCATATAAATAGTGACGCCATATTTTCAAGGCAAAGATTACAGCGGCAAGTTTGAGATCATGAACTGGATAATTTCTTTCGTGTGGTTTTAACTGATGAGAGCTGTAAGTGATTACCTTACCCTCTTGCATTAATACACAACCTAGACCAATTCCAGATACATCAGTGTATACCTGGTAGTCTAAGCCTTCTTTGGGTAGGATGAGAACTGGAGCAGTAGATAGTGCAAAAATGAATTGGATTTAAGCTAGAACTCACACTTGGAGAATTTGGCATACAGTTGATGTTCACACAAAGTCTCCAATACTAATCTCAAGTGTTCTTCATGATCTTTTAAGGTTATAGAATAAATGAGGATATCATCGATAAAGATGATCACGGACTTATCTAAGTATGGTTTCAAAACTCGCTGCATCAAATCCATAAAAATTGATGGCGCATTAGTGAGTCCAAAAGACATCACTAGGAATTCAAAATGACCGTAACGAGTACGAAAAGCGATCTTTCCTACATCATCTTCTTTTACTCGCAATTGATGATATTTAGACCATAAGTCAATATTAGAGAATGTGATAGCTCCAGATAACTAGTCAAATAAATCATCAATTCTAGGTAATGGGTTGTAACAACCCTAGGTTGTTACCTTGCAAAATTATAGGTAACCTGACCAATTTCCAATCACCATTGCTTATAAAACCTCAAACAGAGCCTATCTAGAAAATTTGAAGTCCATTGGACTTCTCTAAGTCCAAAAGGGTAATTTTATCAATCTAGATACCCTAGATTAGACCTAAAATATTATTACCTCAGAACTAAAATATGATTGCATTTTTGGATTCCTCACCCCCAAGTTAGTTAAGGGTGAAATTTTGGTGCAATTTGGAAATCATTTGAGCCATAATTAAATTTAAATTAAAATGGTTCAATTGCACATAAGGGTTCCTATTAATTCATAATTACAATTATACCCTTATGCCTAAATTAATAGCCGGGCTCTGCTGTGCGGACCGCGGGCGATCCGCTGCGGAGCTCGGGTCACGTGACAGCGGCGCACCGTGAATCCAGCTGTCGTGCCTTATTAATCCAACGGCTAGGATCAGATCCCGTGGAACCATGTATCCGTCGTTGGATCTACTCCATGGATCCTACGGCCAGGATCGCTCCCACGGTCGGCCGTTAGGATCCGAGCGATCCCAGCAGTAGCGCCGTCTGATCGATAGATCAGACGAAATCTGAGGCACCTGGCACTGTGGATCATCGTCCCCACTCCCTCGCGCACCCGACAAGAGGATTCTCCCGTACTGCCAGCTACCGACCTTGTCCCCCACTCCTTCTTCCACCTCAGCAAGCTGTTAGGATCATTCCCATAATAGTTTGGAGCTCCAATCGGGCCCCGTGACCTGGCCAAGTTCGAAATGGAATTTCGAGAGCTCGGCCATGGCCCGACTTCTCAGGATTTTCCCAGCCCGAGCTAACCCTCCAGAAGTTTCCCTGAGCTCGGCCAAGGCTATAAATAGCCCCAGCTTCACTCCAATTGATCCTTGCTGATTGATTGAGCCCTCTACAATTCACCGCCATTGCCATGTTCTTGAGCGTGCATAGGTGATCCAGGAGCTCTCGAACAACTGATAGTAGGCTCTCCTGACATTCAGGATCCTTCGCGGTGCCTGGAACTCCAGCTAGAGCCAATCAAGCCCTCAGGCGGTCATCCCGAGCTCCCCGTCAACCAAGGTACTCCCGTTGCTGGTTTTGAGCCAATGTGGCTCGAACCTTCTTCCCTTTGATGCGTATGAGTTTGTATTGTCGTCCCGAACCCAATGGTATCGAGATTAAGATCTAGGTTAACTTCGATCGATTGAATCGATCGATCGGATTGAGTTCCTTAAGGATCGCCTCGGTCGAGTAAGTACCCGACGATCCAGACCATCTCAGAACCTCAGACCAGAGGGCTTCGATTCGCCTCACCGCCCTGAAGGTGTAGAGATCGAGCCCGGGGCCTGGCATGGCCTCTGTGGGGAGCATTATCTCTCCACAGTAGCTCCCATGAAGGAGCCCTCAGGTGAGTAATGTTCGGTCGATCCAGACCGTCTCACAGAGGGCTTCGGGTCCCATTCAACGCGTCTGACCATGGTGATAGTGTAGCGATTGGGTTCTGGTAGTGCCGCGGTCAGGATGCGTCGGGATTTGGCGATTAGGGTTCCCCTAATCGGATCCCTAGCTCCGGATGAAGGAGCGGGGACGACGGCTCTGTGCCGGCCGGGTCGACCCACGACCGCGCTGTGCGACAGTGCCGGGTCTCCCGGGCTACGGTCCACCCGCGCGGTTTGGAATTGGGCCGAGCCGTTTAAATTAAATCGGAATTATTGGAATTATTTTCCTTAAGAAAAATAATCCCAATAATCAAATCATAGGAATTTAATTAAATAAAAATACACAATATATTATTTGAATAATGTTTAATCCACTGGTCCAAACCTTATAATATTATGAAAATGATTAGAAATTCATTAGGGACCTAAATATAAAATAAAATCATACATCTGATGGTTAGATCTTTAATTATTGCCTAATTATAATGGATCTTAATTAGGGTAAATTAGTAATTTTACTTATCCAAATTGCATGCTTAGGGTTTCATTAGTTCACTTATGATGATTAGAATACATGTGCTAAGTATATTATTTTTCTGAGCTCTGTAATTTTAGTTATGCCCTAATTTTGTTAAAGCATGATTAGTGAATATTAGGGTTTATACTCTCTGGATCTTAGTAAACTTATGCTCTGATTAATTGTATGGTTAATTAGAACTTGGGTTTCAAATTTCATGAAATTCTGATGGTTGGATTTATACTCATGTGCCAATCATTTTTGAATTGAATTAGGGTTTGATTAGCCCTAAGTATTGCATGTTTTACAAAATTTGAGTATTAATCTGACTTATAATAGTATGTTAGATGTAGTGAACTCTTATAGATAAACTTATTAAATATACTTGAACAAATCTAAAGATTGAGAATCTTAAATATCTTAAATACCTTAAGAAATCTTAAGATTTGGATCAAACTTTTAAGACTTGATCTAGGTTTGAGATTGCCACCAATAATACATGATTAATCCACTGATTTGACATTGATCTTTAAACACACACTTGATCTTACTTAAGATATGAGAAGGGATCAAACCCTAATCTACTTAAGGATAATCCAACTCCTTAAGAGCCTTAACTTAATTAACTTGATTGTAAGACTATGAGCTTGACATTTTCCAATAATGCATCTGATTTGATATTGATTCTAAGCATTTGAATTAGACAAATTAAGGTTAATAATAATCCTATGTGATTTCTCAATCTGAATCAAACCTTAAGATCCCTGATTTTCTCTTAAGTAAGAGGATTAGCATCAGAAGATTTATAAAATTATATTGATTAACCAAGTGATCTAAGCCCTAAAAATTCTCTTGATTTAGATCCCCAAATCTTAGATTGAGTTATGATCAGATGACTAAGTCATCTGATCTAATCATCCTAAACCTAATTATGAAGCAGAACCTAAGAGATTAATATCAGCATTTAGACGAAAGAATCTTAAGTGTCTCTTCATAAGATCATCTTGAATTATTAAAAGACCTAAATTCATATATTCTGAGGTAGGAGACCTTGTATGACTCCTTCAGGTAGAAGTATAGAAGATCCCATCACCTTAGAGATTGATCTTATCTCCTCGTGGTAGTAATCACTTAAGAACCATATAATATATACTTCTCCTTGTGGTAGAAGTTATATCAAGTGATCCTTGATCACAAATGGTTTGTGAGACCTTGTATAGGACTTACCCATTAGTTTAGGCCTTTATAATCTTGATAAATCCGTGCTTTATTAACTAGACTTGATTGAATCTTGATCAATAGGTGGTGTAGTATAGTATGCCCATATTACTGGTCCCCAGTAACATTCAGGATTGGCTGATTCATTCTAGTAAGGACTTATGAGCAGGTTCTATCCTGCAGGATTAGACGAATATAGTCCCATTAGAATAAATCATTCAAACTTAAGAGTGTATTAAATGGGAACTCATCCCTTAGTTTAATTGAAGGACAAGTTTCCAACGGGCAATGCCTCCTAGCGAAGATCGCTACAATAGGTTTGGCTCAAGTAAACTAAGTAATGAGAATTACCTTCCTTAAGACACTGAGTATGATTATGAGTATAGCAACTTAATACTTAGCTTGAGATACAAAATCACCATCGGGTGGTGCCTCCTAATGAAGAACATTTTGTTAGGGTTGGTTAATCAAACTAAGTAATAAGAATCCTTTTCTTGCAGCATGCTAAATATGTGTATACAATCACCCCGTCTAGTGATCTTTAAGTAAATAAGCAACTTTAACTAAATATCGATCTAGAAACTAGGAGTCAGGATCCTTTTAGCAGGATCCTGCATAGTGGGGACATAGAATTCATTATCATTTCTTACTAAGCTCTTCATTGATTTCTAGATTTTTCATTCATTCAACATAGTGGCATAAGCATAAGCATAAGCATAAACATGAATTTGACTCATTCCTTCTATTGTGATACATGGGTATCAGTGATATTATATGGGTTACGGAATGTGATATACATAGATTGGGGAATTTCAGGGTGCATTTACGTCACCATACTGACTTCCTAACTACTGTATTTACATTGGACCGTACTACTCATAAGCCTTCAGTGATAGTTCTGGGATATACTGTGGTGTAGCATATTTGTAATGCCCTGTCCCGTCGCCGTGCGCAAAGACAAGTGCAATTCATAGTTCGGCGGCAGAACGGTGCGCTACTCGGGAACGGTGGGCCATACAAGTAGAGCCCATCTTCCCGATTAAGCTAAAGAGACAGAGCCATACTGAAGGCCGCTGACTCGAACCCTAAGAGTGGGTTCGAGAGTCAATACCTAAGAAAAAAATGAGATACTTATTTTAGGTATTAAACTGGCACACACATAGGGTCCAAGGGAGCTAGAAAGAACCCATGTATGTTATAAAATATAACAGCATTTCCAGTACGCTGATGACATCACAATACTATGTATAACAGTATAATAGAGTGCGGAAGCTATAAGCAAAACATCCAACATATATTCATCTCAAGCAATAGTATGTCCATCTTGGAAAAGAAAAGAAAAAATGCATCCAGAGTTTATTACAAACCATTTAAAATGTAGAAATATAAAGAGTCTAGCTAGAATGCTAGAAAGAACTAGAAAGTAAAAGTAGGTGCTCGATCCCCTACAGCTCCAATTGCTCCTCTTGAGTCTCTAGTACGTCCTCCTGTCCTGTCTCCAACAACTGCTCAGGATCTAGAAAATTGCTGGATCCCAAAGTACCCTGTGTTTGACAAGAAGTCTAACACATCGAAATTAGCTATACAAAGCTAAACTAAACGTAACAAATATAAAGGTAACATAAAGTATAAGTGCATAAAAACTGTAAAGGCACTAAATAGCTGGAAGTGTAAAGGCTAAGCAAGGTAAAACTGCATCAAAACTAAATACTGAAAGTAAATGAAAGTACCATATGCTCATACATCAATGTGAAAGGAATGTCAAATGCTGAGAAGGATGCCATAAGCTGCACTATATACCACTGAAACAATGGTCACAAATATGCTATACCACGATATATCACAGAACTATCACTGAAGGTTTATGAGTAGTACGGTCCAATGTAAGCACAACAGTTTGGAAGTCAGTATGGTGTCGCAGATGCACCATGAACTTCCCCAATCTTTGTATATAACATTCCGTATCATACTGTATCACTGATACCCATGTGCCATAATAGAAGGAATGGTTCAACTTTCATGTTTATGCTTATGGTTATGCCACTATGTTAAATGAATGAGAAATCTCGAAATCCATGAAGAATATAGTAAGAAACAGTAATGAATCCTAAGTCTCTACTGTGCAGAATCCTGCTAAAAGGATTCTGGCTCTAAATTTCTAGATCCGTATTTAGTTAAAGTTGCTTATTTACTTAAAGATCACTAGGCGGGGTGATTGTATACACATTAAATATGCTGCAAAGATAGGACTCAGAACATTTAGTTTGATTACGCCACCCTAACAAAGCGATCTTCATTAGGAGGCACCATCTGATGATGATTTTGTATCTCAAACTAAGCATTAGTCGCTAAACTCACAATCATACTTAGCATCTTAAGGAAGGTGAATCCTGTTACTTACTTTATTTGAGCCAAACCTATTGAAGCAATCTTCGCTAGGAGGTATTGCTCGATGACAACTTGTCTTTCAATCAAACTAAGGAATGGGTACCCATTTACTACACTCTTAGGATTGATTGATTTACTCTAAGCGAGGTTATATCCGCCTAAGCCCGCAGGATAGCAACAAAGATATATCTTACTTAGAGTGACTCAACCAATCCTAAATATTTCTGGGGACCAGTAATATGGGTATACTATACTGCACTTCCCAATAATCAAGGTTCACTCAAGTCTATTTAATAAAATAAGGATTTATCAAAACTATAAGTCCTAAACTAATAGGTAAGTTCTATACAAGGTTTCATCAAGTAAATGTGATCCAAGATCAAATAATATGGATTCTACCATAAGGAGATGTATCTCTTCTAATGTCTTAAGTGATTACTACCACCAGGAGAATAGATCAATCTCTAAGGTGATGGGATCTTCTATACTTCTACCTCAAGGATTCATACAAGGCCTCCTACCTCATGATATATGAATTTAGGTCTTTTACATAATTCAAGCGATCTTATGAAGAGATACTTAAGGTTCTCTCTTATAAATTTTGATATTAATATCTTAGGTTATGTTTCATATTTAGGTTTAGGATGATTAAATCAGATGATTATGTCATCTGATCACACTCAATCTAAGATCATGGGATCTAAATCAAGAATATTTTTAAGACTTAGATCACTTGATTAATCAATATGATTTTATTGATCTTCTTATGCTAGTCCTCTTACTTAAGTGAAAAATCAGGGATCTTAAGGTTTGATTCAGATCAAGAAGTCACATAGAATTATTATTAACCTTAATTTGTCTAATTTAGTGTTTAGAATCGATAATAAATCAAATGCATTATTGGAGAATGTTCAGTTCAAATATGTTGAAATTAATATTAATTAAGTTAGGGTTCTTAAGGATTTGGACTCTCCTTAAGTAGATTAGGGTTTGATACCTTCTCATGCCTTAAGAAAAATCAAGTTATGTACTTAAGATTAATGTCAAATTAGTAGATTGATTATGTATTATTGGTGGCAATCTCAGACCTAGATCAAGTCCTAAAAGCTTGATCCAAATCTTAAGGTTTCTTAAGTTAATTAAGATAATTAAGATTCTATATCTTTGAATTTATTCAAGCATACTTAATAAGTTCATTTACTTACTATCATATGTCAATTTGATGAATCAAGATTTAAAACAAAAGTTACTTAGTGCTAATCAAACCCTAATTCCAACCAAAAAGGATTAGCATAAATCCAACCATTCAATTCTCATGAAATTTGGCATGAAAGTTCTACTTAATCACACAAGTAATCAGAGCCTAAGTTTGCCAAGATCGAGTGGGTATAAACCCTAAAATTTACAAATCATAATGTAACAAGATTAGGGCATAACTAAAATTGCAGAACTCAGAAAAATATTCTACTTAGCACATGCGATTTAGTTAACATCAGTGAACTAATGGCACCCTAAACATGCAATTGGAATAAGTAGATTTACTAATCTACCCTAATTAAGATCCACTGTAATTAGAGAATAATTAAAGATCTAACCATCAGATGCATGATTTTATTTTATATTTAGATTCTTGAGATTTTTTTGATCATTTTCATATATGATATCATAGGATTTGGACTAGTATATTAAAAGTTATTAAGAAACTGTATTCTGTATTTTTCTTTTTTAATTTTGCTAATTTCCTTTAGGAAAATATTTACTAAATTGGTTATTTAATATTTAAATCGGTGCCGGCCCGATCCTAAAATGCACGGGCCGCTCGGGCCTGAGGGCCCGTTACTGTCAGACAGCGCGGGTCACGGGTCGACCCGACCCGCGCTGTCGTCTTCTTCCTCCGCCTGGCCCCCGACTGAGGACGGATAGGGCTAACCCTAATCGCATAAATCCTCAGTCCTTGAGCCAAGCCGGAGTGTAAAAATGATGGCAGCACGTTCCTGGGACCATGGCCAACCCTGAGAACCCCAAAATTTTAGGTGAAGCAGGCCAATTCCATGGGAGCCTATTTCTCTAATCCTCACAGAATTTCTTCACTACGAGGGGAAATTCTCCTCACAGGGAGCTTGCCAGGGCTAGGGTTGGATCCGTTCACCATCAGGATGTGCTGGCAGATCTAAGCCTTATTTATGCACATCCTGGGAGGCTCTAGACCTCTGGGACCTTACTCAGTCCCGAACTCCATGAGACGGGTACTCCGTTCAATCGATACGAACGAACGCACCTCCCTTAACCCACCAATTTGATTGCAATAGGTTCGTCTTAGCTAGAGAGGAGTTCAACAAATGGAATTTAGCAGGAGCTGAGCCTATACGGCTCAGTCCAAATTGGGGGTACCTGATTTTTACTGGATGGAGCTTGGCTGGATGACAGAGCGTGGCACGATGCAGCTGTACGCGATCTTAGGTGCGTCTGGAGGAAGCCGGGCAGAGCAGCAATGGCGGGCGGAGGGGAAACTTTGAATGGACTCAATTAAACAGCAAAAACCTTCTAAGGTGAGACCTAAGGCAATTTATAGCCTCAAGAAGGCATGGGGAGAAAACGCTGAGGTTTAGCTCGTCTCAGCTTGGGCCGAGAGCCCGGGCCAGGAGGAGCTCTTAGAGCTTCCACATTAAGGTGCACAGGGCCCAAGGGCCCGACCCAGAGGTGCCACCATAACGGGAAATACCGTAACGACCTTGCTGAGCTGGCTTGGGGAGTGGGGGACAGACTTTGCCTGTCGGAGATGCGAATTTTTCCTGTCAGGGATTTGCGCGGAAGAGAGGAAGACGAAGAATAGTGCGAGATCCACGGCAGCCGTTGGATTGATGGATCGTTGATGCGGGATGGCTCAGATCCTCAGACAACTAACGGCTGAATGCGGGGCGAGGATCGTCCATTGGATTTAGATCTCTGGATCTGACGGATAGCAGCGCTACTTACGGTGGATGGTTGGATACTGTCTGATCCTTCGATCGAACCGCGGAACGGTCTGGATTAATTGATCCTGAGTTAAAGCGCGGGCTGCATGATCTGATCCGAGAAATGGACGGCTCAGATAGCGCCCGCTGTTTTAAAGACTTCCGCTGGTATAATTGTAAAAACAAATATTATGGAGCCCTTATGTGCAATTGCACTAGTTTAATTTAAATTAAATTATGGTCCAAATGAATTCCAAATTGCACCAAATTTTCACCCTTAGCTAATTTGGGGGTGAGGAATTCAAAAATACAATCAAATTTTAATTCTGAGATCAAAATATTTTGGATCTAGAGTAAGGCATCTAGATTGATTAAATTGCAAATTTGACTTAGAGAAGTCCAATGGACTTCAAATCTTCTAGTTAGGCTTAAATTGATGTTCTAAAGGCAATTATGCTAAAAAGTGATTAAGAAATCTATATTTTGCATGGTAACAACTTAGGATTGTTACAGACTCCCCTGCTTAAGAACGATGTCGTCCTCGACATCCTCTCAAGAGAAGACATACAATAAAAAATGAAGCGCATGAATAAGGCTTTAAAACTAAAGAATACTTGGAGTTTCAAAGAGACTGGGATATTTCTTTTTCATATCTTCCTCTTTCTCCCAAGTAGATTCTTCTAAGGAGCGATTTCTCCATTGAACTTTTACCATTGGGATGGAGCGATTCCTTAGCTGCTTTTGATCATGAGCTAAGATCTTAATCAGCTCTTCTGCATAAGAGAGATCTGGTTGTAGTGATATGGTTGGAAGTTGAATTAAGTGAGATGGATCACGGAGACATCTCCATAGAGAGGAGATGTGGAATACATTATGAATTGCAGAGAAATCTTCCGGAAGCTTTAATCGATATGCTGTAGAACCAATCTTTTCTAATATTTCAAATGGTCCGACGTAGGGAGGACTTAACTTCCCGGCTACACCAAAATGATATACGCCCTTCATTGGACTTACTTTAAGGTACACATATTTTCCCACCTCAAGGTCCAGAGCACGATGATGAGTATCGTGATATTTACTCTGTCGGTCTTGAGATGCTTTGATCCTTTGCTGGATCAATTGAATCTTACGATTTGTTTCTTCGACCAACTCTGACCCATAAAGTTGAACGCTGCCGGTCTCGGACCATGCTAATGGCGTACTACATTTCCTGCCGTACAGAGCTTCATATGGAGCCATACCGATACTTGCTTGAAAACTATTATTGTATGCAAATTCTACCAGAGGAAGGTGGTCCTCCCAAAATCCTCCAAAGTCCAGAATACAGAGACAAAGGAGATCTTCCATAACTTGGTTGACTCTTTCAGTTTGTCCATCTGTCTGAGGATGAAAGGTGGTACTCATAGCTAGAGTAGTTCCCAAGTCTTGATGAACTGCTTGCCAAAATTTTAAAGTGAAACGGCTATCTCGATCAGATACAATGGATCTTGGAATTCCATGGAGTCGGATAATTTCCTTGATATATAACTTTGCCAGTTTCTCCACAGAATCAGTTTGACGCATAGGGATGAAGTGAGCTGATTTGGTCAATTGATCGACAATGACCCAAATTAATCTGCACCAGATCTTGTTTAAGGCAAACCCATAATAAAATCCATAGAAATGTCAAACCACTTCCACTCAGGGATTGCTAGAGGGTGAAGAAGTCCTCCAGGCTTTTGATGCTCAGCTTTAACTAGATTGCAAGCATGACATTTTGCCACAAATTCTGTCACACTCTTTTTCATACCGGGCCACCAGAATGATTTCTTCAGATCCTGGTACATTTTGGTACTACCTAGATGTACTTGGTAGCCAGAGTTATGGCCTTCGACCAGGATCTCTTGATGTATGGATTTGGGAATCCATAGATGATTGCCTTGGTAAATTACATTACCACGAAGCTGAAGGTCGAAGTGACGTCCACTTTTGATATCGACTTTGAACTTTAAATAATATTCATCCTTGATTTGAGAGATGAAGACATCATGATGAAAGGTAGGTTCAACTGAGCTAATAGATACTTGTGTACTTAGCATATCTCCATGCACTGGCTTGATTTCAAATTTTTGAAATTCTTCCTCCAATGCACTTGTGCAGATTATAGAAGATAGTGTAGCACGACGGCTGAGTGCATCTGCTATGACATTTGCTTTTCTCGGATGATACTGAATGCTTAAGTCATAGTCGCTTATTAACTTGAGCCATCTTCGCTGTCGACAATTCAACTCACATTGGGTGAAGATATATTTCAAGCTCTGATGGTCGATGAAAATGGAACACTGGACGCCATACAGATAATGACGCCAAACATTAAGAGCGAAGACTATTGATGCTAGTTCGAGATCATGAACAGGATAGTTCTTTTCATGTGGTTTCAACTGCCGAGATGCGTAGGCTATGACTCTTCCTTCCTGCATTAATACACATCCCAAACATGTACCAGATGCATCAGTATAAGCCTGGTAATTCAATCCTTCCTTAGGTAAGGCAAGAACTGGGGCAGAAGAAAGAGCATCTTTCAATGTTTGGAATGCTTTTTCACACTCTGGAGTCCAAACAAAAGGTACTGATTTTTGAGTCAGTCTGGTGATAGGAGACACAATTTGTGAGAAACCCTTGACAAATTTTCTATAATAGCTTGCCAGTCCTAAGAAGCTTCTGATATCCGTCATGGATTTTGGTTGTGACCAATCTCGGACTGCGCTTACTTTGTTTTGGTCCACTCTGATTCCTTGAGAGTCGATGACGTGTCCCAAAAGGGTGATAGAATTAAGCCAAAACTCGCACTTATAATACTTAGCATAGAGTTCGTGGCTCCTGAGTTCTTCAAGCACTATACGAAGGTGTTTTTCATTATCGATATTATTCTTGGAATAAATCAGTATGTCGTCGATGAAGTCGATGACGAATTTATCCAGATGTGCTTTAAACACATGCTGCATTAAGTCCATAAAAATGGATGGTGCATTCGTCAATCCAAAAGACATCACCAAGAATTTGTAATGTCCATAACAAGTTTGAAACGCTGTTTTCTCAATATCAGAATCCTTAACTCGCAATTGATAATACCCAGATCGCAAGTCTATCTTGGAGAAGACCTTTGCTCCAGATAACTGATCAAACAGATCATCGATACGTGGCAGAGGGTATTTATTTTTAATAGTTACTTTGTTTAATTCCCTATAATCGATGCACATCCTCATCGATCCATCTTTCTTCTTAACAAACAACACCGGCGCTCCCCAAGGGGATGAACTTGGACGGATGAGACCCTTCTCTAATAATTCTTGAAGTTGGTTGTTCAGCTCTTGGAGTTCTTTTGGTGCCATGTGGTACGGAACCTTTGACAGTGGTTAAGTTCCGGGAATTACTTCTATGGTGAATTCTACTTCTCTATTCGGAGGAAGACCAGGCAGGTCTTTAGGGAAAACATCGGGAAATTCACAAACTACACGGTTCTTGGAAAGAGGTATGACTTCTTTCTTTTCTCCTAACATTGTTACAAGGTACGCACTGCATCCCTTCTTTACTAGCTTCTCTGCCACCATGGCATTGATTAACGACGATTGGGTGCTAAATTTTCCCACGAATGATTTGGAGTTTCTTCCGCTGCCTAAGGTTATTTTTTTCTTTTGGCAGTTTATGGACGCACCATGTTGGCTTAACCAATTCATACCTAGGATTATGTTGAAGTTGGTAATTGGTAGTAAAATTAGCTTAGCTCTGAAGTTTTGATCCTCAATAGGAATATCTAGATTACAAAATTGTTGAGACTGCATACGAGCTCCATAAGGTAGCCCAATACTTAATGAACTGGCTAGTTGATGTGTCTGTAGTTTAAGTGTTTTAGCCCATTCTTCTGATACAAAAGAATGACTTGCTCTCATATCGAATAAAACATTACAAGTTGTGTTGTTTATTGTTAACGTGCCTATAGTTGTCATAATTTGCATAAGGATAATTATTCAAGAATTAAAATACTAGAATAGTAAGGGGCAGTTGTTAATACAACAAGAAAAGAGAATTTATTAAAGGCGTACCTGATACCACGTCATTGTTTTTAGGAGCAGAAGCTGGAGTTAACATATATACTCGGGCAGGTGCCAAGGGTTGCTTGTTCTGGGTCCCTGAATCTTAGCGATTGTACGTTAACCTTTGTGCAGGTACACTTTCCCTTGAGTTTATCGTAGGAGCCGACATTATGGCAGGAGCGGGCTCCCGCTAGTTCACAGGTTGAGCATGAAAGGTTTGCTTATGGCGGGAGTGGTCGATGGGCACACCATCGATGGTATTTTTCTCCCTGCACTCATAGTAGTGATGGCCCTTACGGCCACAAGTGAAACATACACCACCGAAGTGGTAGCACTTCCCGTACAGATGCTACCTCTTACATTCAGGATTATGAGGCTGAGGTTGTGTAGTTTCCATATTGTATACTCTGGCCGATTTGTGATGGCCAAAGCGCTCGTCTCGTGGGTGCGTGATCATGGCTTTTCTTTTGCGGTCTAGCTGACCCTGAAATCCTTCTTGCAGACGGGTAGCCTCGATTAATTCTATTAGAGTTTTGAACTGCTGTGAGACTAGGTGGGCTCTAATAGAATCTCTCAGACCTTCCTTGAAGCGGTGACACTTGGATGCTTCCATTCTCACTAGATCTGGAACGAACCTTGACAGTCTCCTGAATTCTTGTTCATAATCAGACACTGAGTTATTTCCTTGGACGAGATGAAGGAGTTCATCCTCTAAAATTTCTTGTGCTGAGGCTGGAATGAAAGCTTTGTGAAATGCTTCCATGAACATATCCCATGGAATGTCCTCCACCTCGAAGTCCGTGAATCTGTAGGTCACCAGATGGATTGCCTCAGAATTAGGACATTTAATTAAGGCCAGATTCTTCTCCACCAACTTTATCCATGTTACTGTATCCATGGGGTTTAATGCTCCGTTGAATGTGGGAGTACGAAAATGAAGGAAATTGTGTAGGACTCCGTCCCCTGAATTATAAGAAGAAGATCCGGAGGATTGTTGTTTGACTGAGAGGATGAGAGATCGTGTCTCCTGCGCCTGTTGCGCGTTACTGTCAATTAAATCCTTTATTAAGTTGGCCATAAGACTTGATTCCTCAGGTCCGCTTGATGATGGAATCGTCTTTTTGATAGGAGTGGGAGCAGAGAGGGAACCAGAATTCATAGCTGCAATTACAATGAAGTTTTAGAAACATCAAATTTCATTCATTCTTAAATTCTTTCTTAAAAGAGAAGATACATGGATACATAAAAATTTGTAAATGAGATGACAAGAAATGACATAAAGAAACTCCTAGGATCTAGTTACAATACTCTACCCAGAAGGCAGCACAAAAGTCATCATATGTGACCTTGTGACCTTTCCGAGCAGATCTCCTATCAACCTAATACCACCAACGACTTGCTGATCTCCTCAGTAGGATCTCTACAATCTCTAGGTGGTACTTCTCTGGACAGGCTGTCTCTCGAAGTGCCGTGGTAACACGATCCAGCCACTCTTTGGCGAGTGCCGAAAGATTGGTACCTTTGAATGATGAATGAACTAGGATCTTATCCAGTACTGCGACTCCTTGGGGTGATACTCCATCTACCGTCCTCCCGTAGATCTGACCATCTCGAAGGTCGTCTATCCAATAATCATCAAACCTCCTAAGGTAGAACAGAAATACTGATGGTGAGTATTCCATCTCCTAAAATAGTTCAACCCATAAATATTTCATTCATTTATTTCTTTCAAAATTTGTTCAAATCCTAAGATGTCATTTTAAGTTATCTTTTTACGTGCATTTAATTCCTAGGGTTTCAATACTGTAGACATAATCTCCGTTTCTATTTCTGAGACAGCTTGATGAACCTTTTGGATGATTGCTTTGCACTACACATAGTAATTGTGATCTTGTCATTACATAGAGAACAGATTATAAAGTAGATAGGAACAATACTTCTCTGATACCAACTGTAACGCCCCGTCCCATCGCCGTGCGCAAAGACAAGTGTAATTCATAGTTCGGCGACAGAACGGTGCGCTACTCGGGAACGGTGGGCCATACAAGTAGAACCCATCTTCCCGATTAGGCTAAAGAGACAGAGCCATACTGAAGGCCGCTGACTCAAATCCTAAGAGTGGGTTTGAGAGTCAATACCTAAGATAAAAATGAGATACTTATCTTAGGTATTAGACTGGCACGTACATAGGGTCCAAGGGAGCTTGAAAGAACCCATGTATATTATAAAATATAACAGCATTTTCAGTACTTCGAGCACATCACAATACTATGTATAGCAGTATAACAGAGTGCGGAAGCTATAAGCAAAACATCCAACATACATTCATCTCAAGCAATAGTAAATGTCCATCTCAGAAAAGAAAAGAAAAAGTACATCCATAATTTATTACAAACCATTTAAAATGTAGAAATATAAAGAGTCTAGCTAGAATGCTGGAAAGAACTAGAAAGTAAAAGTAGGTGCTCGATCCCCTACAGCTCTAATTGCTCCTCTTGAGTCTCTGGTATGTCCTCCTGTCCTGTCTCCAACAACTGCTCAGGATCTAGCAAATTGATGGATCCCAAAGTACCCCGTGTTAGACAAGAAGTGTAACACATTGAAACTAGCTATACAAAGCTAAACTAAGCATAACAAATATACATGTAACATAAAGTAAAAGTACATAAAAACTGTAAAGGCACTAAATAGCTAGAACTGTAAAGGCTAAGCAAGGTAAAACTGCATCAAAACTAAATACTGAAAGTAAATGAAAATACCAAATGCTCATACATTAATGTGAAAGGAATGTCAAATAATGAGAAGAATGCTATAAGCTGCACTATATGCCACTAAAACAATACTCACAAATATGATATACTACGGTATATCACAGAACTATCACTGAAGGTTTATGAGTAGTACGGTCCAATGTAAGCACAACTGTTAGGAAGACAATATGGTGATGCAGATGCACCCTAAAATTCCCTAGTCTGTGTATATAACATTTTGTATCTCATACTATATCACTGATACCCATGTGTCACAACAGAAGGAATGGTTCAACTTTCATGTTTATGCTTATGCTTATGCCACTACGTTAAATGAATGAGAAATCCTGAAATCCATGAAGAATATAGTAAGAAACAGTAATGAATCCTAAGTCTCCACTGTGTAGAATCCTGCTAAAAGGATTATGGCTCCAAATTTCTAGATCGGTATTTAGTTAAAGTTGCTTATTTACTTAAAGATCACTAGGCGGGGTGATTGTATACACATATTAAATATGCTGCAAAGATAGGACTCACAACATTTAGTTTGATTACGCCACCCTAATAAAGCGATCTTCATTAGGAGGCACCATCTGATGATGATTTTGTATCTCAAACTAAGCATTAGTCGCTAAACTCACAATCATACTTAGCGTCTTAAGGAAGGTGAATCCCGTTACTTAGTTTATTTGAGCCAAACCTATTGAAGCGATCTTCGCTAGGAGGCATTGCCCGATGGCAACTTGTCTTTCAATCAAACTAAGGAATGGGTACCCGTTTACTACACTCTTAGGATTGATTGATTTACTCTAAGCGAGGTTATATCCGCCTAAGCCCGCAGGATAGCAACAAAGATAAATCTTACTTAGAGTGACTCAACCAATCCCGAATATTACTGGGGACCAGTAATATGGGTATACTATACTGCACTACCCAATAATCAAGGTTCAATCAAGTCTATTTAATAGAACAAGGATTTATCAAAACTATAAGTCCTAAATTAATAGGTAAGTCCTATACAAGGTTTCATCAAGTGAATGTGATCCAAGTTCACTTAATATGGATTATACCACAAGGAGATGTATCTCTTCTAATGTCTTAAGTGATTACTACCACAAGGAGAATAGATCAATCTCTAAGGTGATGGGATCTTCTTTACCTCTACATCAAGGATTCATACGAGGCCTCCTACCTCATGATATATGAATTTAGGTCTTTTACATAATTCAAGATGATCCTATGAAGAGATACTTAAGGTTCTCTCTTCTAAAGTTTGATATTAATCTCTTAGGTTCTATTTCTTATTTAGGTTTAGGATGATTAAATCAGATGATTAAGTCATTTGATCACACTCAATCTAAGATCATGGGATCTAAATCAGGAATATTTTTAAGACTTAGATCACTTGATTAATCAATATGATTTTAATGATCTTCTTATGCTAGTCCTCTTACTTAAGAGAAAAATCAGGGATCTTAAGGTTTAATTCAGATCAAGAAGTCACATAGAATTATTATTAACCCTAATTTATCTAATTTAGTGTTTAGAATCGATAAAAAATCAAATGCATTATTGGTGAATGTTCAGTTCAGAAATGTTGAAATCAATATTAATTAAGTTAGGGTTCTTAAGGATTTGGACTCTCCTTAAGTAGATTAGGGTTTGATCCCTTCTCATGCCTTATGAAAAATCAAGTTATGTATTTAAGATTAATGTCAAATCAGTGGATTGATTATGTATTATTGGTGGCAATCTCAGACCTAGATCAAGTCTTAGAAGCTTGATCCAAATCTTAAGATTTCTTAAGTTAATTAAAATAATTAAGATTCTATATCTTTGAATTTATTCAAGCATACTTAATAAGTTTATAAGGATGAATTCAGTTCATTTACTTACTATCATATGTCAATTTGATGAATCAAGATTTAAAACAAAGGTTACTTAGTGCTAATCAAACCCTAATTCCAACCAAAAAGGATTAGGACATAAGTATAAATCCAACTATTCAATTCTCATGAAATTTGGCATGTAAGTTTTACTTAATCACACAAGTAATCAGAGCTTAAGTTTCCTAAGATCTAGTGGGTATAAACCCTAAAATTTATAAATCATGATGTAATAAGATTAGGGCATAACTAAAATTACAGAACTCAGAAAAATAATCTACTTAGCACATGCAATCTAGTTAACATCAGTGAACTAATGGCACCCTAAACGTGCAATTTGGATAAGTAGATTTACTAATCTGCCCTAATTAATATCCACTGTAATTCGACAATAATTAAAGATCTAACCATCAGATGCATGATTTTATTTTATATTTAGATTTTTGAGATTTTTCTGATCATTTTCATATATAAAATTATAGGATTTGGACCAGTGGATTAAAAGTTATTAAGAAAACAAATTCTGTATTTTTCTTTTTTAATTTTGCTAATTTCCTTAAGGAAAATATTTACTAATTTGGTTATTTAATATTTAAATCGACGCCGGCCCGATCCCAAAACGCGCGGGCCGCTCGGGCCTGAGGGCCAGTTACTGTTAGACAGCACGGGTCACGGGTCGACCCGACCCGCGCTGTCTTCTTCTTGCTCCGCCTGGCCCCCGACTAAGGATGGATAGGGCTAACCCTAATCACCTAAATCCTCAGTCCTCGAGCCAAGCTAAAGCGTAAAAATGATGGCCGCACGTTCCTGGGAACGTGGCCAACCCTGAGAACCCCAAAATTTTAGGTGAAGCGGGCCAATTCCCTGGGAGCCTATTTATCTAATCCTCACAGAATTTCTTCACTATGAGGGGAAATTCTCCTCACAGGGAGCTTGCCAGGGCTAAGGTTGGATCCATTCCCCATCAGGACATGCTGGCAGATCTAAGCCCTATTTATCCACGTCCTGGGAGGCTCTAGACCCCTGGGACCTTACTCGGTCCTGAGCTCCATGAGATGGGTAGTACGTTTGATTGATACAATCGAACGAACCTCCCTTAACCCACCAATTTGATTGCAATAGGTTCGTCTTAGCTAGAGAGGAGTTCAACGAATGGAATTTAGCAGGAGCTGAGCCTATATGGCTCAGTCCAAATTGGGGGTACCTGGTTTCTACTGGACGGAGCTTGGCTAGATGACAGAGCGTGGCACGATGCAGCAGAGTGGCTCTTAGGGGTCCGGAACTCCAGGAGTAACATTCTGTCAGCTGTACGCGAGCTTAGGAGCGTCTGGAGGAAGCTGGGCAGAGCAGCAACGGCGGGCGGAGGGGAAACTTTGAATGGACTCAATTGAACAGCAAAAACCTTCTAAGGTGAGACCTAAGGCTATTTATAGCCTCAGGAAGGCATGGAGAGGAAACACTGAGGTTTAGCTCGGCTCGGCTTAGGCCGAGAGCTCGGGCCAGGAGGAGCTCTCAGAGCTCCCACATTAAGGTGCACAAGGCCCAAGGGCCGGACCCAGAGGTGCCACCATAATGGGAAATGCCCTAACAACCTTGCTGAGCTGGCTTGGGGAGTGGGGGACAGACTCTACCTGTCGGAGATGCTAGTTTTTCCTGTCGGGGCTTTGCGCGGAAGAGAGGAAGATGAAGAACAGTGCGGGATCCACGACAACCGTTGGTTTTTTCGATCGTTGACGCGGGACGGCTCAGATCCTCGGACAACTAACGGCCGAACGCGGGGCGAGGATCGTTTGTTGGATTTAGATCTCTAGATCTGACGGATAGCAACGCTACTTACGGTGGATGGTTGGATACCGTCTGATCCTTCGATGAAACTGCGGAATGGTCTGGATTGATTGATCCTGAGTTAAAGCGCAGGCCGCACGATCTGATCCGAGAAATGGACGGCTCAGATCGAGCCCGCTGTTTTAAAGGCTTCTGTTGGTATAATTGCAAAAACAAATTGTATGGAGCCCTTATGTGTAATTGCACCAGTTTAATTTGAATTAAATTATGGTCCAAATGAAATCCAAATTGCACCACATTTTCACCCTTAGCTAATTTGGGGGTGAGGAATTCAAAAATGTAATCAGATTTTAATTTTGAGATCAATATATTTTGGATCTAGAGTAAGGCATCTAGATTGATCAAATTGTAAATTTGACTTAGAGAAGTCCAATGGACTTCAAATCTTCTAGTTAGGCTTAAATTGATGTTCTAAAGGCAATTATGTTAAAATGTGATTAAGAAATCTATATTTTGCATGATAAAAACTTAGGGTTGTTACAATATTTGTGTGCATCATTTCAGTGACATATAGTGCATCATATAGCATCTCTTTCATCATGGTGTTTCTTTTACTTTCAGTTTTTGTTTGGCGATAGCTTCACTTTAACTGGCCTTTACTACTATATTTACTTAGCATTTACAGTTTCTTTACTATGCGCTTTTCCTCAATTCTCTTACAGTTTTGCTTTACTTTTCTGTTTGTTATGTTTAGCTTAGTTTTATTTAGTTAGTTGAGATGTGATAGACTTCTTATCTATCACGGGGTACTTTTGGGAATCTGGCAATTTGCTAGATCCTGAGCAGTTTGTGGAGACAGGTCAGGAGGACGTATCGGAGACCCAGGAGGAGCTTGTGGAGCTGTAGTGGATCGAGCACCTACTTTTACTTATTAGCTCATTTCGACATTATAAAGAGACTCTTTATGTTTTTTCATTTTAAAATCGGTTTGTAATAAACTCTGGATGTATTTTACTTTTCCTTTCTGAGATGAATGGCTATTACTGCTTGTGATGAATGTATTCTAGATGATTTGTTTTTAGCTTCTACGCTCTGTTATACTATTATACTTAGTATTGTGATGTGATCAGCATACTGGAAATACTGATATATAGTGCTAACGTATATCGGGTTCTTATTTACCTCCTTGGACCTTGTATACGTACTAGCCTAATATTTAAGATAAGCATTTCACTCTTATCTTAGGTATTGGATCTCGATCCTACACTTAGGATTCGAGTAAGCAGCCTTCATCATGGCTCAGTTCTTACTAGCTTATTCGGGGAGATGGGTTTTGCTTGTATACCCAGCCTTCCCGAGTAGCGCACCGCTCCACCGCCAAGGTTGAGGTACATTACTTTTCTCTTTTGCACGTGGCAACGGGGCGGGGCGCTACACATCCAGAGTTTATTACAAATTGATTTAAAATGCAGAAACATAAAGAGTCTATTTATAATACTGAAATGAGCTAATAAGTAAAAGTAGGTGCTCGGTCCACTACAGCTCCACATGCTCCTCTTGGGTCTCCAGTACATCCTCCTGACCTGTCTCCACAAACTGCTCAGGATCTAGCAAATTGCCGGATCCCAAAAGTACCCCGTGTTAGACAAGAAGTTTAACACATCGCAACTAACTATATAAAACTAAGCTAAACATAACAAACAGAAAAATAAAGCAAAACTATAAAAGAACTGAGGAAAAGCGCATAGTAAAGAAACTGTAAATGCTAAGTAAATAGAGCAGTAAAGGCCAGTTAAAGTGAAGCTATCTCCAAATAAAAATTGGAAGTAAAATAAACACCATGATGAAAGAGATGCTATATGTTGCACTATATGTTACTGAAATGATGCACACAAATATGCTACACCACGGTATATCCCAGAACTATCACTGAAGGCTTACGAGTAGTATGGTCCAATGTAAATACACTAGTTAGGAAGTCAGTATGGTGATGTAGATTCACCCTGAAATTCCCTAGTCTATGTATATCACATTCCGTAACCCATACAATATCACTGTTACCCATGTATCACAATAGAAGGAATGAGTCAAATTCATGTTTATGCTTATGCTTATGCCACTATGTTGAATGAATGAAAAATCCAGAAATCAATGAAGAGCTTAGTAAGAAATGATAATAAATTATAAGTCCCCACTATGCAGGATTCTGCTAAAATGATCCTAACTCCTAGTTTCTAGATCGATATTTAGTTGAAGTTGCTTATTTACTTAAAGATCACTAGACGGGGTGATTGTATACACATATTTAGCATGCTGTAAGAAAAAGATTCTTATTACTTAGTTTGATTAAGCCACCCTAACTAAATGTTCTTCATTAGGAGGCACCACCCGATGGTGATTTTGTATCTCAAGCTAAGTATTAAGTTGTTATACTCATAATCATACTCAGTGTCTTAAGGAAGGTAATTCTCATTACTTAGTTTACTTGAGCCATACCTACTGAAGTGATCTTCGCTAGGAGGCATTGCCCATTGGCAACTTGTCCTTCAATTAAACTAAGGGATGAGTACCCATTTAATTGTGGCGCCACACCCCTTAATCCACAAAAATTAAGTTAAGGGATAGCGTGTCACTCTAGCTAACCCTTCACTTATAATTGGATTAGGATGAAATCCACAATCCACCTAATAAGGGAAGGAGTAAGCATAGAATCAAACCTGCAGTTACTATCTAAGTAAATATATAGAGTGCAGAAGCGATTTTCAATATATATAACATCCAAGCATCACAACATGAGTATAAGGAAACGTATCTCAGAACATAAGTATAAATTCTAAATATGCAGTCAACAGTACCTGTATTATTACATCATTTAACAGTTTAATAAAAGAAAGTGCAAATATACTCATCCTCACATATAAAACAAATGGGGCTAAACAGCAGCTTCTTCCACGGGCTCCTCCTCTGGTATGGCTCCACTCCTAACTCCTTCTCATCTAACTGAAGAGGGTCTGCCATTGTCAGTTTCACAATGTAGGGCCCCAGCCAAAAAAAGAAAAATCTGGTTAGATAATTATCTAAGTACATTTTAAGCTAATAAATTTTTATACGTGTTTAGTAATATCACCATTCTATAACATCTAGACAACATATGTATAAAGGAGCAGCAAGCAATACAAGAGAAAAGGAAAAGCTATAAATCATCATTTATAACTTTAGCAAAAGGAGAGGCTAAGACATACCTCACATGCGAGCTAAACAAGGTAAGGCATATAAATATACATAATCAAATAAGTGCAGTAAGAAAAATGCTACATCCTAAATATGCTGGTGATAAAAAAAAACATGCCAATTAAAATAAAATAACTCAGCAATGGTACATATAAGCAGCAAGATTCTAATATCTTAAATATATATAAAATTAGTACAAAGAAATAACTGACTGAATAAGAATACTGAAAGGTAACCAAACATCAACTGCATATAAACATACGTGTACAATCTGCCATACAGAACAGAGCTAATCTAGCCGAGCAAAAAGGCTGAAGAATCTTAGCACCAGTATGGCTAAGGCACCAACAATCATAATCGAAGGATCCTAGCACTAGTATGACTAGGGCAGATCCTAGCACCAGTGCGGCTATGGCACCAACGGTGTACCCCTAGTGTCAACAAGGAGACTAGGCAAACAACACACAACAAAATAGAGGCCTTCCTCTAGTGACATAAGTTGACTAGGTAGTCAGAAGGCAATACTGAGAGGCAGCTCAAACACATCAAATTATTATCTTCTCATTAATTATTTTAAAATTTTTACAAGGAATCTAAGGAGTCTCCATATTTTCCTAATATTTTATTCATGCATCAAAAGTCTTATATAATATGCTCAAGGAAATATGGCACAAAAATACAAGGAATGCGTAGCAACAAAAATATCAATAGAAGCTAGGGACTCTACTAAATATGGTGATATCATTTATTTTCTACTTAACCATTCTAACTGTTCCAAGTTACACCAGTTTAGGATTACCATTTTCCTATTATCGAGTGTAACTTAGAAATTCGTCCTTATAAGCTAAAAAGGATTAGAACTGATCAGGTTCTAATCTAGTTCAATCAGATAGACGATAACGAGTTAAATCAATAAATCATACGTCCTAGTTTTGTGAATTTAGACATTCTAACTAAGATCCGATCAAGACCTTCTAAACCTATAGATTATGGATTAAACACTACGAGATTTAGGTTTAATCACATAATCCAAAAAGGATAAGACCTAAGTTCTAGGTTTTATTCTATGAGTGATCTACTAGTTACGGCCAATCCTATTAAGTAATAAAACTTAGTATGATGAATCTCCTATCTTAAATCTAAGATTAAAAGAAAAAATAATCAAAATAGGTTGTAAAATAGAAGAAAAGTCTAGAAACTAATAAAACTAAGGTTTCACCTATTCGGTAACCCAATTTACGCAATGAATGAACTCTAACCTATGATCTAGTCCTAGTCTCAGGAAATGTCCTTAAGGTGTAGTATTTAAGACTTAGAAGAAATCCTGGGATCCAACCTAATAGTTGATCTCACTCACTTAAATGTCACTAGGATGATTATAACATTATTTTTAGTGTTTTAGAATGTTAACTAAAGTTTAGAGGTACTTAATCCAATCTTAAGGAAAAATGACCATTTTGCCCCTACTTTAAGGGTTAAAAAGTCAACTTTTAACTTAAGGGTCAAAATTAAATTCTCTTAGTTCCAACTGATTCCTTACTGTCTAACTTGAAGATAGACAGTAAGTATACCTAATTTGGACTTTAAACAGTCATGTTATGACCAAAACAAGGCCAGGGGTAATTTGGTAATTTACCTAAATTTCTAGGATTTTGATGCTAAATATTATTTTAGTTTATCGATGACATTGAAATTCTAAGCTAGTTAGCATCTTAAATTTTTAAATTTGGAGTTGATTTGACTAAGTTATGGCTGTTTGAAGTCTAGGGGCATTTTGGTCATTTTCACTAAGAATTCTAGTGTTTACTTTTTATCCTGACGTCCAAATGAGAAAACTAATACTAACACAGTGATGGGGCCGCTCTCCTGAGTATTTTAAGACCCATATTGACTATGTTCTAATAATTGGATAAAAAGTTATGAGGCTCTAAAGAGGTCCTAAAATATTACCTCATTATGCGTACCCCGAAATTAATTTTTACATTATATTATTTGAATTCTTATATTTTTCTGAGTATTTTGAGACCTATATTGACTATGTTTGGATCATTCTATAAAAAGTTATTAAACTTTTAAGATTTACTATTCAAAAATATAATTTGAATTAATTTACTATTCATTTATTCAAATTAAATGATTTTATTATTCATTCCTAAAGTTTATATATATGGTTTCTGAATTTATTAATCTTTAATTAATCTGTAATTAATTAGGCTTAATTATTAATTAACATTAATTAATTAATTAATTAAATTATATTTATTATTATTTTTACTATTGCAAAGTCATTAGCACTAATTACTTAATTAATCCTAATCACCTATTAATATCTAATTAAGAATAATTAATTATATTTACTGGTTAATAATAATTAATTATTCTAATTACTGTTAAGGTCTAATTAATATTAAATTATTCCTAATTAATCTCTTAATTACTAATTACAGTTAATTAATTATAAAATTACTGTTTAAAAGTAATTAACACTAATCCTAATTTAATTAACTACTAACTGCATTTAATTAATCACTAACAGTAATTAACTTAATTTTAATTAATAGACAGTGGGCCCCACCAAACATGTGGCACTGCGAGAGGCTGCCACGTGGCACTGCCAGAGGCTGCACGTGACACTGTGGGCCCCACGGGAAGGCTGAGTCAACTCGAGTGACTGGGCAATGGGCCCCACTAGACACATGGTACTGCCCGAGGCTGCCACATGGCACTGTGGCCCCATGGGGGAAGCCGAAGCGCACGGGTGCTCAGCGCGTGAGCCCCCACGTAACATGTGGCGGGCCCGAAGGCGGCCACGTGGCGTAGTGGGCCCCACGGGGCAACTGAAGAGTCGCGTGCTCGGTATGTAAGCCCCGCGGGACACGTGGCGGGCCCGGAGGCAGCCACATGGCGCGGTGGGCCCCACCCGGGGATTACGTGGACCCGACGCGGTCGGGGCGGGCTCGGGTCGACCCGGCCAGACCCAGACTTCGTCTCCCTCGCGGAGACGCCCGAGGGCGCCGGGCTAGGGCACGGCTTTTGCCGGCCTTCCCGGCGCCGGACCACCTCGGCCCGCACGGCCGACGATAGCCCTCGACGAAGCCTACACGTCGGTGGGCGGACCTTCGCCGGAGGTGGCCGGGATCGCCGGCAAAATGGAACCCTAGTTCCTAGGGTTCGGGATTTGGAAACCTAACGATTTCTACTGTGGACTCGGTCCTAAATCCCGACGATTCGGTCGGGCTAGCCCCGAGCGGAACCGTTCGATCGCTAATCCAACACATGCAATAGGTATAGAAACAATAATTGAAGGAAATGGAGTCGAGGTGGGGGAGATCCAGTACCTGGAATTCGACGGGTCACGGACTACGGGAGGGCTTAACGCTGTCGACGGTCGGTTCGGGCTCTGGTTTGGCAAACCCGGAGCCTAGAAGGTGGCCGAGGTCTTATAGGAGGTGCCGGCGCCCTCGATGAGGCTGGGGAGGCCGCCGGTTGGCGAGACGAGGCGGCGGAGCGCGCCGCGTGGCGAGTGGGCGGAGTCGTCAAAGTCGATGACTCCGAGCCATTGGATCCGAATAGGATCCAACAGTCGCGATGGCGCCGTCTGGATAGACGGCGCCGTTAGCTACAGTTGACGGCAAGTTAAATACTTAACGACCCGCTTGTTAAGTATTAAAATAATATATATATATATATATATATATATATATTCCAAAAATTTTGAACATATTTTTCCTAGCTAATTGAGGGGTGAGGAATGCAATGACGAGGTCAGATTTTTGATCCGACGAGTATTTTGATTCATTGATTTCTGGGGTATTTTAATAATATTAAAAAATTCGTCGAAATTTTGACGACTTCCGATTGACACGAAAACTTCACCCTTAGCTAATTTGGGGTCAATGAACACAATGGAAAAGTCCATTTTTTGATCGGAGGTCAAAATAAATAGTTCACTTTCTGAGGTTCCTGAAATTCCCAAAATAAGGATTTGATCTGTTTGACCCTGGTTTGGACTGGATCTTGGTGGTTGACTCATAATGTCTTAATTAGTATTTAGAATCAAGATTAAGACTAAGATTAGACATAATTGACAATGGTAACAACTTGGATTGTTACATTAGTACACTCTTAAGTTTAAATGATTTATTCTAATGGGACTAATTCGTCTAATCCCGCAGGATAGAACCTGCTCATAAGTCCTTACTAGAATGAATCAGCCAATCCTGAATGTTACTGGGGACCAGTAATATGGGCATACTACACTACACCACCTATTGATCAAGATTTAATCAAGTCTAGTTAATAAAGCAAGGATTTATCAATACTATAAAGGCATAAACTAATGGGTAAGTCCTATACAAGGTCTCACAAACCATTTGTGATCAAGGATCACTTGATATACATTCTACCACAAGGAGAAGTATCTATTCTAAGGTTCTTAAGTGATTACTACCATGAGGAGATAAGATCAATCTCTAAGGTGATGGGATCTTCTATACTTCTACCTCAAGGAGTCATACAAGGTCTCTTACCTCAAATATATGAATTTAGGTCTTTTAATAATTCAAGACGATCTTATGAAGAGACACTTAAGATTCTTCCTTCTAAATGCTGATATTAATCTCTTAGGTTCTACTTCATAATTTGCTTTAGGATGATTAGATCAGATGACTTAGTCATCTGATCACAACTCAATATAAGATTTGGGGATCTAAATCAGAAATATTTTTAGGGCTTAAATCACTTGGTTAATCAATATAATTTTATAAATCTTCTGATGCTAATTCTCTTACTTAAAAGAAAATTAGGGATCTTAAGGTTTGATTCAGATTGAGAAATCACATAGGATTAATATTAACCTTAATTTGTGTAATTTAAATGTTTAGAATCAATATCAAATCAGATGCATTATTGGAAAATGTCAAGTTCGTAATCTTACAATCAAGTTAATTAAGTTAAGGTTCTTAAGGATTTGGATTCTCCTTAAATAGATTAGGGTTTGATCCCTTCTTATATCTTAAGTAAAATCAAGTGCGTGTTTAAAGATCAATGTCAAATCAGTGGATTGATCATGCATTATTGGTAGCAATCATGCATTTTAGATTCGTAACCTAATTTTGATCTCATATTAATATTCTTCACATTCTTATGAGTGAAATGAACTATTTGGTCATCAAATTTGGACATCAATTGATCAAAGTATGTCACATGCAATATTGGAATTAAATTGAAATTAATTAATTAACCTAAATTAATGATTACATAAAATACTCATCGAAACAAAAATTAAATATCATATTATTAATCTACATGTTCTTGCGATCATATGGTATATTATATCACATATATTGGTTAAGTATTTTGCAAGATATAATTAATTATAAGCATTTAAATTTACATGCAGATTTCCATTTAATCTTATTTCTGCAGTTAACACAAATAACAATACAGTTCAAAATTAAATACCGCATAGAAAAAGATAAGAAATGACTGGCAAACGCACAGAGTTCAGCGTGCCATTTGGACATGCGTCAGCTCCTAGAGAGCGACGAATGTCGTCACGGAAACAAAGAAGGAACCGCGCGGTCTACTAGGTTCAGTCTTAATGGACCGACCCGATTTAGTAAAAGCATTTGAACCACAACCTGAACCAAAGCAAACCGCTTCTTTCCCCATACGCATACCGAACATACGGGATTAGGGTTTGGTTCACCCACTGACTCTGACATTCTCTTGGCATGGCCCGCACACCGGCGAGAAGCCCTCACTGAGGCTGAGGTTCCAAGAGAAGTACCAGAGCCAATGGAGACCGAACGATCATTTTATATGATGCCCTAATTTATTTACTTTCGATCCTACGCACGTATTGGCGAAAAATTAAGAGATCCCGCTATCGATTGGGCTTTGATGAGCTCGATCGAGCCATTGAAGATAAATCAGCATCAATACATAAAGTAAAAAAGTTAATTCATAAGCTAAGGGAGAAGATGAGTATCTGGCTCAAATCGAATTAATGGAGGTAGCAGGGTTTTGTAGAAAATACTCTCAACTCATTTCTCAACAGCCTCTCACTCCCGCTTAGCATTGGGTATGAATGAATGAAGAGTATACGAAGCTTAAACGCTTAATTTCCTCAAAGAAGCCAGCTAGGAGAGTCATACCTCCACCATTCTATAGGTAGGGTACGATAGCAGAGGATAATGGAAGGCGTACGGTAACGGGATCATAGCCACTGGATTAGATCGGCGATCCAACGGTCCAAATCTTGATTCATGTGGCCACCATCCTATCTTGGTTAAATAGCATGCGACAGACAGAATTTTTTTGATCCGATGTTCCGTGTGATGTGGTGAATAGCGGATCTCCACCATTTTGAAATTTGTGTTGGATATTTATGAAATAACGCTACTAAAAAAAATTATTATTTAAGTATTAATTTTAAGCAAACTTATTACCTAAAATTAAATACTTAAATGCACTCCAAAAAATATCTAATTTTCATCCTTACCTAATTGAGGGGTGAGAAATTCAAAAATGCAATCAAATTTTTGATCAGAGGTATATTAATTATTGTATTTTTCAGGGTATTTAAATAATATTCAAATAATTTAGAAATTTTCTATGACTTCTAAACACTTCCAAAATACCACCCTAGCTAATTTGGGGGTGATGATTCTAATGGCAGGCTACATTTTTGATTCTAAGGTCTAAATAAATTAGCTAATTTCAGAATTATCGAAAAACTAAGAAATGCTAAAAATTGTCAAATGATCTCCAAATTGTATGAAAATCGAGGTGGAGACTCTTAACACTATTTTAAGTGTAATGGAAAATAATCAGAGTCAATTAATTACTAAATGATAGGTAACAACATTAGGGTTGTTACAGAGAGCTCTTGAGCTCTTGGAAGGTTTAGCAGACGGGTTCTGAGCTAGAGAAGGAGCTTAAGAGGCTGAGAGGGAATCAGTTAGGATGCTAAAGGGAGTGGGGGACAAGCCGCATGTGATGACAGCAAGATCTGTAAGCTGGCAGAGGCAAAGTGGAGCAGAGTAGAGGGACCAGTGCAAGTGTAGATGTGCACGAGACTCGGATGCGACTCGGGCTGGCTCGTGGGTCAGTGGGCTCAAGTTGGGATAGTGGGTTGGCTACCAGCTGTTGGATCCAATCCTAGATCAAACACCTGGGATGAGATTGGATGGTGAAGCTGTTTGATTTGGTCCTAAGAAACCATGGGATAGCTTAGATTACATGATCTGGCTGTCTCATATTTGGTAGAGAACAGCGGATCTGATGCGATCAGGTGAAAACTAAATCTTTAAATAAATATTAAATAAATATTTGAATTTTTAAAAGTGCTAACTTAATAAATTGGACTCAAAAGATGCCAATACTTCACCCCTATCTCATTTGGGTGCTAGAAACTCAAAAACATGATCAGATTCAAGTCAGATTTTGACTTGGAGTTGAAAATAATTATCTTATTTTCTTAATTATTTACTTAACTAGAAATTAGAGTTTGGTCCGATTGATTCCCAAACCAAATGTTGAGGCAAATAATTTTGAAATCAAATCTTCAACTCTATAAAGGTTTCAAAATAACCAATTTAGCTAGTAGGCAACTAAGGATCCAAACTCTCTTATCTCTAATTTCCTAGTGATATGTGACACATTTAGGTGCAATGGAATCACTGATTACACAATTAGACTAAGATTATTCTTGTTTACATTATGAGACAGCCAAAAGTTGTCTATGTTCTTTCCTTGGCAATTCCAATAGAACATGGGATGATTTAGCTAGGAAATTCCTAGTAATATATTTTGCTTTAGCTAAAACTGCCATTTTGAGAATATAAATAGCAAAGTATACTTAACAAGATTAGAAACTTTATACGATAGTTAGAAACACTTCAACGAGTGCTTAAGGAGCTGCCCCCATCACGGGTTATGATAATGGATGCAAGTTCAAATATTTTATAATAGATTGAATGTGCCTACTAGGACCTTAAGTGATGCAGTGGCTAAGTTTCCATGAATAGCCAAACCTAAGAAGAGGTGTATGAACTAGTAGAAGAAATGGTTAAAATTGCATATCAATGGCCGACTGAGTGACTAAATTCTAATGAAAATATATAAATAACATAGTTGAGTCAAATTAGATTATTGCACTTCAATGGGATATTATTGTGTTAAATTAAAAACTAGGCGAACTAAACGTGAGCGCAATTCAAGAAGTTGTTTGTGAATTTTGTGGGGAGCAACAGACTAACAAAAGTTGTAATTATAACTACCCATTTTCATCCTCAAATCCTAAGCAAGTAAATATTTTCAAGAACAACAACAACATTAATGAAGCCCAAAATAATCTATACTCCATCACCTATAACCAAGGGTGGAGAAATCACCCAACTTTTATATGGAGTAATAAAAATCCTTAAAATCACTATTAAAATAGAAACCAAACTTCTAATAGACAAGGACAAACTTTAATAACCCATCTCAACAACAACACAAACAACAAGAAGCAAGAATATAGGGAGGCTTCAATTCATTTAAGGTTAAGACTATCCAATTCATGCAGAGGACCGAGCATATAGTAAACAGACATGGATCCTCTATTCAAGGAATTGAAGTGACACTAAGAAACATTGAAGTCCAATTGGTGCAAATTTCACAGCAATTATCTAACTGACTACAGGGAGCACTCCCTAGCAACACTAAAATCAATCCTAAAGAAACGGTGAGCACTATTACATCTCATGATGAGGAATTTTGAGAAAAAAATATTGTTAGATAAAAATGTTAAAGCTAGATTTCATTACGCTAAAACAAGTAAAACTTTTCTTTGAAGACAGATAGGAGAATATGATGAGAAAAACCAAAATGAGTTTGAAGAAACTCTTGTTGTTGTAAAAATAAAAGATTTTGGGAGACTCAATATTCCTTGCGTTGCATGATTGATAGTCAAATCTTCTTAGATCCCTTGTAATAAATAAAGGGCTTCCATTAACATTATGTCATATTAGATATATCAATATCTAGGGATAGAAGGAATGGAAGATACTCTAGTGATCTTAGAATTTGCAAATCTAGATTCAACAACCACTATAGGAATTTTAAGGAACATTTTGGTACATTTAGGCAGTTTTGAGATTCCAACTAATTTTATATTTTGTGAATGGGGTAGATAAAATGAAAGCTCCTCTACTACTTTTGGAAGACCCATTCTTCCCAGAACTAGATCTATAATTGAAGTAGAATATGGAGGAATGTGAATATGAATAAATATCATGGAAAGGGATATAGATTTAATGCTAACTTTACACAAAAAGAGGAATATTTACTTAAAATGGAGAGAGATGGAACAAGAAAAACTGATCCCATTCAATTCTAAAAGTCATAAAGAACACTTACGTGAGTCTGAATTATAGAGACTGATAGACACCTGATCAGTAGGGGTGGATTTAAATGAAATTAAGGTAAAAAAAAAGACATGGAGAGAGAAAATAAAGAAGAAAATAAAATCAATTCTTTGGGATTTCAACAACAACACTTTAATCAATGAAAATTATGAGCAAAGGCTAAGCATATTAGAAGTAAACCTTGCTTGTGCTCATCTCAACACTATGAAGATATGGAACGAGGTAACCAAGGGTAGTGAAGGCTGAGTGAATCTAATTTCTTTAGCTGAGGATGCTAAACCAAGCACTTATTGGGAGGCAACCCAAAATTCTGATTAGATTAGTCAATTTTAGTAAATAGTTAGAATAAAAATGATTTGAAAACTCCAAATCTGATTTTCCCTATAAACTAAAAAATTTCTTATGACAGCGTGTCACAACGTGGCGTAGCACGCTACAACACACTACATCCACTTGGTTGGCAGAATTGCACAAACTGAATCATGACGCTCCATGTCAAGCTGTAGCGTGCCTTCGATGAAAAATGTTTTGTGAACTAGGCCAATTAATTGCAAAATTCATAAGGTCCATTCCTAATCGCTGCACCACATTTCAAATGAGGAAATTTTCCAAAAATGAGTTAAAACATGTGCCCTTTGGTCTTTCCAATTTTAGAGATATTAAATCACACCTTAAGGCATTTATGGGCAAATTTAAATAGCCATTGGGAGGGGAATGCTTGCATTTTTAGCAAAAAAATTATTCTTTGGTTCTTATCTTTAAATGCCATGGAGAAGGAGAAAAAAAACTTATAGCTTTCATATCTCCCTCTTATCCTTAAGAACGTAGTGCTAGAGAAGATTTTATGAAATGGCCACCAGGACAAAGGTGACTGTGAGCAAACATGTAGCAACTTCCTCCTCAAAAGCAGTCTTTGATGATAAGAGGTTCTCCTCTTTAGAAGCAAAGCAGCGCTTCAAGAAAATTACATTGAAAAGGAAGTTGATTCTTGACGAGGGTTTGGAGAACCTGATTCAATCAACCCATCCACTATCACAAACAGTGGATGGGACAACCTTGTTGGGCACCCGAAAATAGCATACCCAATCCTAGTTTAGGAGGTGTATGCCAATGTAATAAATGCCTGGATGTGGATCATTTTTATTAGAGGAAGCACAGTTGGTTTTAGGATCAACTCAATAACAAACTTTTATGAACTTGAGTTTGTAGGCACCTATTCCAACACTCAATATGATAAATCTATAATTTATAGTAAAATAGGTTAATAAAAGCAAACTATTTTCAATTAGAATTGTTTGCTTTGATGTGCTTTCACTATTTTTAGGATAAAAGAGGAGCAAAATCAAATGTGGTCTAAAATACAAAATTCTGGGAGAAAATTGTTGCAGCATGCTTTAGAGGTACAAGACAGAGAGCTCTGGCTATTGTGCATCGTGGCGGTCTCAGGACAGAGACACTGGCGTTATAGCGCACCAAAGTGGACCAAGATAAAGAGCTTTGCGCTATCATACATCGTAGCGATCTAAAGACAGAGATACTGGTGCTACAGCACCAAAGTAGACAACAAAAGAAAGCATTATACTGCTGAGCACCGTAGCGGTCTTAAGGCAGAGACTCTGGTGCTACTGCTCCCCATAGCGAAACCAAACAGAGGCTTGGATGCTACCGCATGCCACAACAAAAGCAATTGTGGTCCAGACTTAAAAAAATTTTAAAAGCATTCTACTGCCACATGCTGTAGAGGTCTCAAGACAGAGACTATAGAACTACCACACGGCGCAGCGCTACAGAACTTAAAACTTACACACTACAGTATGCTACAGTGGTCCCGAAATAGAGACACTTGCGCTACCATGCGCCGTAGCTGTAAGAACCCTAGGTTGTTACTAAATATAAGCTTAATCATGTTCTAATTATAGTTTATTGCATTTAATAAGTTATTATAAGCTAACCTTAAAAATTTGGGGTCATTCGGACCTCTCTAAGTCAAAAAGAGCATTTTGGTCCAATTAGGTACCCTGCATAATAGCTAAAATGTTTTGAACTCTAATCAAAATTTTGATTGCATTTTTGAATTTCTCACTCCCAAATTAGCTAGGGTGCAAGTTTGAGAATTTTTAGAGGTCATTTAGGCTATGATTCAATTTAAATTAAATTTGGATAATTGCATAAAAGGGATCCCATTAATTTCGAATTAGAAATCTACCCATAACCAATTTACCCATCCGGGATCCACTATGTGAACCACGGGCGATTCGCTGTGGAACCATAGTCACACAAAAATGGAGTCCCACTCCATCTCACTATTTGTCCTGCTAATTTTATGGCTGGGATTCAAATCCGTGGAGCCACGAATCTACCGTCAGATCCACCCCGGGGATCCTATGGTCTAGATCACTTTCGTGACCAGCCGTTATGATCCAATCCATCAGAGTCATTGTACCTTCTCCTTTGATTGATCAGATGGCTGTGAAGGGTCCTGCGACTGTGGATCTTTGTCTCCATTCATTTGCGCTCCTAACGGGAATAATTTGCTCGTATGCTAGCTGCCAATTTTGTTCCCCACTACCTCCTCCACCTCAGTAAGTCGTTGGGGATATTTCCTCAATTGCATGGAAACCAGATCGAGCCCCATGGCCCGGCCAAGCTCAAAATGGAACTTGAGAGCTCGACCATGGCCCGAGCTCTCTGGCCATCTCCTACAAGCCATCTACACCCAACCCATCCCCTGAGGCTATAAATAGCCTCAAGAAAACTTCCTAAAATTTTTTCTGATTAATTGAGTTTGATTTGGAGCTTCGCCCAATTCGCCATTATCGGTCTATCGAAGCTGTCCCCTGTGATTTAGTGCTTGCGTACTAATGATAGTGGGTGGGTGCATCCTGGTGTTCAGGACCCCTAGCTCCCATTTGAAGCTCAGCTAAGTCCTTGGCTCACCCTCTGTATTGCCATCTCTTGCTCTTGATCAATCTAGGTACCCCAGTTGATGTGAAGAGTTGATTAGACTTATCATTCCCTCTCTTTTAATTAGAAATAGTTTTCATATGATAGAAGAATCTATCCTAATTTATTTCAAAGCTTCAGCTAGCCCCGATTGATTGGGCTAGTTCCTTCCGTTCGGCTTGGGTTTGAGCAAGGAACCATCAATTGGGCCTTTCCCAAACACAGTGGATGGGGGCTTACCTTTTCCATCACCTAGGGATCGTGTAGAGATCAAGAGGAGCTGAAATGGTGGTCAGTGGTGGGAGAATTGTCTCTTTCTGTGGTTGGATTTTTTAATTTAGCCTAATTACTCCAAAATTTAATTAGGGTGGATTAGCATGTATACTTAGCCAAATATTTTGATTCAAGTTTCACTATGCTTCTTATGCTATATAGAATGCATATGTTAGGTGAAAGAATTTTCTAATTATTATTTTAATAATTATGCCATAATCTTAGAAATGCATGATTAATAAAAATTAGGGTTACACTTAACAAAATTTAGCAAACTAAGTCTCTGATTGTTCACATAGATAAATAGAATATATTTTTCAATTTTCATAGATTTTGAATGGTTAGATTTGTAATTAAGTGCCAATCCTTTTTTGCATGATCTAGGGCTTGATTAGCCTTAATTACTTTATAATTTTCTTGATTAAATGTTTATCTATTTCAATAACAGTAGTATGCATGTTAGAGAATTCAAACCCTAATTTGGACACTTAAATTTGATAATTTTCAGTCTTAAGCCCTAAGAATCTTAACAAACGATTAAGTTAATCAATATAATCTTTAACTTGAAATTGACATCAATAATGTACTAATAACACACTAATTTTATTATTAATCATTAAATCAACAACTAATCTTGGTTTGGTCAAGTTAAGGATTGTATTCTAACTTGATTATATTAATGTCTAAAACCTTAATCACCGTAAGTAGAACACATGATTTGAACCATTAGGGGACTTGCATGGTTTCAATAATATGTATTAATTTGAAATTGATCTTAAACTAGAAAAATAGAAGTACTAATATCTATAATTAAGTTATGTAATTGAACAACTGAACATATACCTTTAAATCTTTGATTTTCTCCTAAGCAAGACTCTTAACATGAGATAAATCCTAAATAATTATTGATTTGCAAAATGATCAATTCCCAATAAATCACAAGATTTAATCCCATAATTGCAGTATAGGTTGTGATCAAATGGGTCTACTTATCTGGATTATATGATTCAGTTTAATGAACTAAGAATTGAAAGCTTAATATAAATATTAGATCTTAGATTATAAATTGTATATTTCAGTACTAGAACTTTAATGATGTGATCTAGTGATAATAATTTAAAAATTGCTAAGCCTTATCAATAGATGAGTTATTGAGGTAGGAAGAACTTATTGTTAAATTTTGAGGCAAAAGGTTAGATGCGCCTTCATAACCTTACATACTTCATCCTAGATCCTAGTGGTAGGATAACCTAATAATAGTCTGAGGTTGTTTCCTTGTGGTAGTATTATGAATGAGTGATTTTTAAGTCACATCTTTTGAAATTTTGTGTCATATTCACCACAATAGAGAATGGATTCATTAGCTTGATATAGAGTTGTCGAAATCAGTAAAACTATCAGTTGGAGGTGGTAGTGTATTTCCATAAAACTAAATTATTTCACTAGAAAATAGTGTTGGCTGATTTACCTTGAATATAACTGTAGGGTCTAGGTCTTATATTAGGTAATTAGATAAGTATAGTTCAGTTCAGGATAAACATCCCAAGTCTAAAAGTGTTATAGGTAGGGGATTGAATACTTAGTTTGAGAATAAATAATGACTAGGTCATGCCTCTTATCATCACTTGTTACGATAAGTGCAGTTAAACAAACTAAGTATTTCAAGTTACCTATCTTAGGACACTAAAAGTATATTTATAATTAGTGTATTTAACAGCTTACTTTGAGAGAATAAACTATGCCACGTCATGCCCCTTATCATCATGCATTTTGATAAGTGCAGTTAACCAACTTAAGTGTTAATGTCACCTTTCTTAGAAAGATACCAACTATGTGTATGCAACCTCTTTAGTTGATGAGTTAAAGTTCAAATCTTATCTAACTCCATGTAATGGATTAGACTTAGGAGTCAGAATTCATATAGATGAATTCTTCATAATGCATATAAATGGAATTAGCACTTAATATTGCATTGATTTTAGGATTTTGATGATTTAAAGCATATAGTCATAAAAGCCTTGGCATATCATGAAATGCATAAGTCATGTCAGCATTAGTGGAGTGATGAGCTCACCTAAGGACTTGTTAGTAGAGTGAATGAGCTCACCTAGGATCTGTGGAGTGTCATGTGATACCAAGTCAGCATATCAGTGGCATCCAGTTGTGTGACATATTCAGATGCATAATTACAAATTTTAGTGGCATACAACATAGTTTTAGATCATTATTTATTCAGTTTCAGGTTATTTACTATTTTCCTTGCATTTTAGCAGTTAGTTGTAGTTTCAGTTCACTTACTATTTTATCTACATTCCAGTATACACTTTACAGTTTAAGTTCTACTTTACCTTTATATTTGTACTATTTTGAGTTTACAGCCATTTGATTGTCTTTTCTATAGTCTTACTTAAACAATTTAAATGCTAAATAGTAGATAACTATAATTGTTAGAGTAGTTTTTATTGTGTTAGACTTATTGTCTAACATGTGGTACTTATGGGATCCGGTAATTTGCTAGATCCAGAGAAGCTTATGGACCCAGACTAGGAGCCTTCACAAGAGATCTTAAAGGAGTTTGTGAACCATCAGAAGACTTTTCACTAGCTTTTATTTTATGCACTAGTTACTTTCAGTTCAGTAATTAGACTATTTTTTTCATTTTTACTAGTAAATAGTTTTAAAAATTATGGATGTATTTTCTTTTCTTTTTTGAGATGAATGCCTTACTTAGCTTCTGTGATGAATATTTCTGGATGTACGCTTTAGCTTCCACACTCTGTATTTTCTCCTACTCTTACTTAGTATTGTGATGTGATTAGGATATACTTAAAATGCTTGTATTCATGTAACTTGGATCTAACCTATATTCATAGTCCAATATACACGGGTACCCTATCTAATACTTAAAATAATAATACTACACTTATCTTAAGGATTAATACTTAGCCCTTCTCTCTTGAGGTTGAGTCTTAGCAATTCTTATGCTCAGCAAGTGTATTCGGGAAGGTTTAGTTATTTTTCCAACTTGAGTAACTCATCATTTCACCAAAAATTGTTATTTGTTAAACTAAACCATTTGCGCGCGACGACGGGATGGGGCGTTACAGTAGTGCCTTTCATAAAATCTGCCCAGCAACAGTAATCAAGGCAATAAATAGAAGATCATAAGGTTAATTTATTTACTCTTCCAAACAGCAAAACTTAAATTCCAATAGCTAAGACTCTTCATTACCAATGGAATAAGAGAATAATCAATTAAAAAAAATTTAACTTTCTAAATGGAGAGTTAATGACTGAATTAATTTTGAAACAACTAGAGAAGAATCTATAAAAGAAAGAATTGAAGATGAGAAAAATATTGCTGATTTTAGGCAAGCTAAGAAATATTTTACATAGCTCCTAAAAGAAAGATAGGGAAGGAGAGTTCCACTCTGCCCCAATGAGGAAGAAAGCTGTGCCTTGATGGAAATAAGACAAAGTACTGGACACGAGAAAGAAGTACTGTGAGAAGAGAAGACAAGCCGGTGAACTCGATGACAGTTCCTTGTATCGTATTACCTTCTAACTCATCTCCTTTCCTGTAAAAGCCATGCAAAGGTTTTCTAATACTTGTAAGCTTTTTTGTGTTTTCTCATTAATGGCAACTTAATCCCCCATGGGGAGGGTTGGGTGTAAGCATATAACAAGTTAAGAATTAGAAAGTGATGTACTCTTCAAATTATCAATGAATGTGTTTTCATCTTTTTATTTAAATATTGTGAAGAATGAGTTAGATTTGTAAATATTAACATGAAAATTATCTTGATGAATGACTATATTTAAATTTGCAAAAGTCATTGAGCTTATGGTTTACTAAGAACAAATGCTTTACATGTTAGTGTCCTCGTTGTAATGTCAGTGACAACATGAGCTATGCGATAATGGCCGGTGCACTCCTTAGTTCTAAGTGAAATAATATATCCATGTATATATAATAATGTCTCAGCTCTATTGCTCACCATCAGTTTATGCAAGAAGTCAGTGCATGACGACAGTTATTGCAAGTCTTCTTGATGAGCTAAGAAGTTGATGCATGTGATGCCGAGAGCCACTAATAGAGCTCCATAGCTCATTTCATGGTTATTCAAAGAGAAAGATTCATTATGAATTCATGGTGATGTGACATAGAGTCATCTATTTAGCTAACACTAAAATAGATGCATGTGAGCTATTGGTGGAATCAAGTTCATGTGATGAAAATAAAATTGTAGATTTCATAACTTGGACGTAAGCATTGAATTCAAACACTAAAAATCACATGAAAATCTAAGTGCCGAGATTGAACATTAACATGAGAATCTTTGAGCACTAGGTTAGACCTAGTGCATTTGGGGGACACTCCAAGGAATATTATGTCACTTGATTAGAATAGTTTGTTCAACTCATTTAACACTAAATTGATATCGAAGAGTACTTACATGAATTTTTGACAAGTTGCATTCTTAACTTAACTCTCCATATTTTCTCTACAAAACAATTTTTGATAAAAGAAACTCTTGCTTGCTAATATTAGGACCAACTATCAACAAGACTCAAAACATAACTCAAACCTTAAAGGACAATAAAATCTCAGGATCTTACCATTTGAATATTACTTCAGACCACATACAATTGCATGTAAGAATAGACGTACATAAATAGTCTATCACAAAACATAAAATTTGAATTTGAACCCACTCAGGTCACTGAAGAGCTCATGGGAAGCAATGCCGACTAGAGTGGTAACTATGTTAAAATTCCAAGAGCCTTACTCACTGCAGCAAGCAATGCATGGCATTTTCTAATCTCCAATAAAATAATGCCAACTGGCATTTGAATGATGCAACTCAAACAAGAGTTGTTCTATTTTTGTTATTCAATTTCTCGTAGTAATCAATGTTCTTAAATAATCTGTGAGCATCTTTGGCAAGCCCTAACCGATCCATGTGTAGCCCTTGCCTTTGGGTCCCTAATTACTAGGATTCGCCTTGAGCAAGGGGTAAAAGGTAGTAATTGAACCTCTAAATTCTAAAAATATTCACACTAATTACTTGGAGGCAGAAAGAAAAAAGAAAAGAAGAGTAAGAGCAGGGGAAGGACCTTCAACTTCAGTAAGCAAGAAATCATATTTGAAAAACCTTTAAAGGTGGATGGATAGATTGAAAAGCACTAGAAGTTCACTGGCAAATGTGTGGATTCTAGGCTCACTTATTGTGAGACTACCTTGTACCAGCATTTTTGGTACACCCAAGACTTTAATACAGCTCTTGGGGGTATGTTTATAAATTTCCATTTACAGGGTGATCCACAAGAAATAACCTTTCCTCCTCCACCTACCCTAGTGCCTCCTCCAACATTTCCATGGCCAGAATTTGCTTAAGAAGAAGAAGAAGAAGAAGAAGAAGAGGAATATGATGAACAAATTATCAGGTTGTAGTTTTTATTATTATTTTATTTTGTTTCCTTTTATTTTAGTTTTGTTTTTGAATCACCCTTTCATTGTAACAACTTGCTCATTAAGTTTTGTTAAATCAATATAAATGACTATTTGTAGAATTAGTTTTAAAATTAAAGTTCTACACATTGAATTGTAAGTTTGAACCTCTTCATGAATCAATGAGTATGATAAATGAGCAATTATGAAAGTAAATGACCATTACATATTGAGGTTCAACAAAAATTACTCATCTCACTAAGTTGAACTCTTCAATCAAATCGAAGGATGCAAATGAATTAAGTGTGAGGAAAACCATGGCTAGTATGAGATAAATTAAAGATGGTAAGAATATAGAATGTGTTAGGATTTTGTAGAACTTCATGAATATATTCTATTAGAAAATGAGATGAAGAAACATATCTCTCCCATAAACTAATGAAAAGAAAATCTAAATATAAGATAAAATGATAAAGAAAAATATCTCTCTCTAAAAAAAAATAAAAGAGAGAAGATGTGTGCATTACATTTCATAAGAAGCACACATGGCATAAAAATTTCCAAATACACCACCATTCAAATATGCTTATAAAAGCCCAAAAATTTTCCCAATTTGTAGTTCAAATAATCATTATTAGATGAAGAGGAAAGAGTCAAGAATAGTGAAGAGAATTTCAAATTAAGGTCACCTTTACCAATTTGGATCATCATTAGAACAATAATAAAATACTCATAGAATTTTAAATATGCATTAAAGCAAAGGAAGGTTGTTAAAACTAAACTATTCTAAGAAGTTGTGTAATGCTTACTCGATAACTAGCAAGAAGTTAAGTGTGGGGGTGTGATGGACTCAATAAATATAGTAATTTTCTTGTTAGAATTCATGTTTATATTAAGATTAGTTGTTATTTTAGTCTATATTTATGACATTTCAGCTATGAAGAGATCAATTTACAAATAAAAAAGGATTTGGGTGAAAAAAAATTGTAGAGCACGCAATAACATGCTACAATGTGATACGATGCCCTTATTCCTAAGAGCAAAGAGCCATAACGCTCCACAGTGCCCTTGTTCTCGAGATCAAGATGCCACCTCGCGCCACCGTGCCCGTGTTCCTGAGACCAAGGTGCCATAATGTGCATCAGTGCCCTTGTTCCCAAATCCAGGGCCCGTCATCGTGTCGCAGCACCCGTGTTTCTGAGAGCCAAGTACCACAGTGCCCAACTACCCAAGAGCAAGGCGCCACAACACCTGTTCACCTGAGACTTAGGCGCTATAGTGCGTCGTAGCGCCGGACGGACCGATAATCCTGCACTACAGTGTGCTGTAGTGCGCGCCAAAATTCTGCCTAGGAAACTTGCTCTAAGTTAGCATTTGGAAGACCAAGAACTTCAATTCTTCCATTTTTGCACATCAACAAGTAATTGAAAGTAATCAATACCCCAATTCCAAAAAGAATAAAGGAATGAAATAAATTTTAAACTCCAAGTTTTAAAAGAAAATTTATGGCAGCTTGGAGGAGAGAGGGGCAGAGGAGGAGACTATAAAAGGTAAGAAGAAAAGCATAGGAGGGTTTTGATTTTCATTGTGAGAAACATCATTATCAGAAAAACACTAACCCTATGGAGGATAAAGGACTGCTACAACTTCAAAAGGAGATAAGTATGAAGAGCAAGGGAGAAGGAGATCGAAGAGAAAAGAAAATAGAGAGAACACATATGGCTATTCTTACCTGTTGTATTCTTACTCAGTTTTTTTTTTTTGAATCATTGTAAGATCAATTTATTTGCTCAGTATTTCTTGTAGCTTTCTTTTCGTATTCATTATAATGGTAGTCTAAACCCCATTTGGGGTGGGTTGGGCAACATCTACTGTAAGCATATGGCAAAAAAAATTTTGATGAGCTTGAGGACCGAGATTACATTGATAGATAAAATCAAACATGCACAAAAATAAAGCACATCACAATCACATGCACAAGCCACAATCATCCAAAACACAAGGATTTTTATATGGAAAACTTAATAACATAAAAATCACAGAGCCACACCGCACAGAAATTTCTATTATGAATCAACAAAATTACTGAGAGTTTCACCTTCACTTGAACAAGAATGATTTACCGCTTAAACAATCTCTCGATTGACTTCTTCTTCTCAAGGGAACCCCAGCTCCCACTTTGGGTTAAAGGAGAGGAGCAGCATCCACCACCCAATTTAGTGTTAGTCTACTCTGTGCAAGGCTTAAGAAGCATCTCCATAATGTTCCCTTATATATTTAAACACTATTTGAACCCCAAATGGTCCAAAATACCTCATAAAATACTTAGGGTAACATTTAAACCAGAGTAGAAACCAGTTAGGTGTTACTATACACCGTAACTCCCCAGTCTCAATCTACCACGTGCCAGGGCACGGTATAGTGCCTTGGTCTCTGGATCCCTAGCACCAGGGCGCATTGTAGTGTCCTGTCTCTAAATTTTGGGTTCCATGGCATGCTATAGCGTAATGGTCTCGGGAATATGGGTGCTAGGGCACGTTATAGTGCCCTTGTTTGTGGATGAAGAGCATCAGGTACACTATAGCGCTCCATTCTCTAGATGTTGGGTGCCAGGGTGTGCTGTAGTGCCCCGGTCTCTAGATATTGTGTGTCAGGGTACATTGCAGAGCCCCAGTCTCTGCTGTTGGACACCAGAGCACTCTATGGTGCACCACGAGATGCTACTGTGCATGGCAATGCGCATCAGTATCTGAACTTCCCCAACTTGTCTCGTAACATCTCTGTACCTTTTAGATTACCACAAGAACTCCATTAGCACCTCCACAATGATCTAAATGATCTCCAAATCCGAACAATCTCCCAGTAGAAAACCTATAAGGATCATACATCTTTAACCTTGGATTTTTGTTTTCTTCTTTCAACTCTATCAAGATTGAGGTGTGTCTCACACTTGCTCTCTATTTATATGTTGAGGCCAACTGAAGCTGCGCACAATTTTAGTTCCTCTACTGTTATAGCTTTTGTGAACATGTTAGTGAGATTCTTAGAAGTGTGAATCTTCTCCAATACTAACTAACCTTTTTCCAATATTGTCCTGATGAAAAAATATTGAAGTTATATATGCTTCATCCTAGTGTGAAAGGTAGCATTCTTAGCTAGATGAATCACGCTCATACTATCACTGTAGCGCTTCACACCCTCTTGTTCCTTGCCCATATTTTGCATAAAGTTCTTCAACCAAATCATCTCCTTACTCACTTCAGTGATGGCGATGTACTCAACCTCCACCCCTTTGAAAAAATACTAGGAACTGCATTTTACATTCTCCTAATTTTTTTCTTTGCTCTCCAACTCGCCTTCCTTCCTGATCCTTGAGTTTCTTTCCTACTTCTCTTTGGTGGTAACCTTCTTCTTCCTTGGGTAGGGTTCTCCTTTCTCTCTTGCAACAACTTCTAAATTAGGGAATTAGGAATGTTAAAAGAAGGAACCCTTTCTAAGTCATTTTGTTTGCTTCTATAGATGCATCCTCCACCCCTTTGAAAAAATTCTATCCAACCTTTAAACTACTATTTATTTAATGGCTTGCTAATATATATTTCTATTATTCCTCTTGAAAATGAAAACATTAAATGCAATTGGAGTTAAGGAAGTGGTGGGATGACCAAGGATTTGAATTTTTGGCCTTCCCTCTGCTGAATTGAATGCTTGTTCTTTGCTGGAATTTTGATGGGCGCTATGGTGCGCTACAGTGGTTTGCTTTAAAATCTTTCCTAAGTAAATTCTCGCTATGGTGTGTGGTAGCACCGACCTCTCTGTTTGGTGACCGTTGCGGTGAGTGGTAGTGCGGAGCTCTCAGGTTTGTGACCGCTGCAGTGCGCAGTAGCGCCAAGCTCTCTATTTGCACCCGCTACGTTGCACGGTACCGCCGAGCTCTCAGGTTTGTGCCCGATATGATGCGTAGTGCAATTTTCTTTCAAATGTTCTGTTTCTGCTCAGATCTAGCTCAGCTTCTCTTTTTCCCTAAAATTAGTGAGAAACCCATCAAAGTATGCCATTCTCGCTTAAAAGTATTTGCATTTGTATTTTATTTTTCTAAAAATCTTGTATTTATCATCCCCCTTTCTCAAGATGCTGAGAGCCAAATCACGCTGTAGCTCACCAGTATCTCATGTTGAGAGCCAGGGAGCGTTGCGGCACACCACGTCATGCTACGATGCCCAGCAGCATCTGAACTTCCCCAACTTGTCCCATAACACCTCATGGCCACTCGTAAGCCCACCAGAGCTCCATTAGCACCTCCACGATGATCTGAATGGTCTCCACACCCCAATAAAAACATGTATTAAATTTGATTATTTTATGCATGTAAGATCTCTTCTTATCAATGAAATGTTTATTTGAGAAAAAAGTTTTGTATGTGAAACTTGAATGGAATGAATTGTAATATAGAATACTAATTAAAACTAAATAATTTCAATGAAAACCTCATTGAGCTTGATGATTGTATTGTTAAAAAGCTATGCATTTTTTACTGTTAATGTTGCTAATGAAGGTGACATCATTTGTTGTGTCAATACAGCTTGCGCTTAACTTTTAGATAGGATTGATCATTTCAGCCATGATAAAATTATGTAAATTTTTTGAGGTCCATAGTTCAATCCCTAACACTTGGATGAGGCTTGTTAGGTAGTGGACAAGATGACATAGTTCAAGTAGGCCATTGTTAAACTGTTATGTGCAACAGAATAATATTAGCGATGAAGTGGGTCATTACTAAAAGGATTAACCCATCTTGATTTGTTATCTACCCATCACTCATAATGTGTTAATAGGAATCCAATGAGTTATCCTAACCTACTACAACAATAGCTACTAAGACCAATCCTTAAGATAGGTATAAGATCATTATCTTAAGTATTAACTATATGGCTCCTAGACATTGGCATATAATGATTTATGAAAGGAATTGCCACTGTGTATGGAGTAGGGTTGTAAATATATGTTGATCACATCAAAATGCTAAGTATAAAATAAAATATGTATATCAAAGTGTGGAAGCTTAAATATCCATCCATAATATTCATTACAGAAGCTAAGTAAGCATTCGCCTCAGAAAAGAAAAAAAATATATCTAGAATTAATTATTACAAATTAGAATTTTAAATGAGCAGTAAAGTAAAGCTCCCATCTCACAATGAGAAATAGTAAGTTAAGTAACTAAAATCAACACTACAACAACTACTACCGTTCTACCCCCTCTTAACCTCATGAGTCTCCTCCAAAGCTGATTCCTTAAATTGCTCTAAACCTGACATGTTAGTTTCACATGCTAGGACCTCTTAAAAAAATGACAAAATCTTATGTTAGACAATAGGTCTAAGTATATTTTAGGCTGCAAATACTATTTTATTACGTTTATGAGATAATTACTTAACTTGACACAAATATAGATTATACTATCTAAAATTGCATCAAAACTATAATAGTAAAGCTAAATACTAAGACTAGAGATAGAGTAACATTGAAGTAGAGCAAGTATGCTGTAAGTAAATCGACTAAAATAAACTAAAAATTGGATAAAACATGAAAACTGAACAATATTGTATGCATTGTATATGCATCTAAATATGTCACTAAAAATCCCATAAGTATGCATGACCTCATGCAGCATATCATAACACGTTTCCTAGGTGTGCTCAGAATCGCACCACTAACATATCCTAGGTGTGCTACGCATCGCACCGCTAATGATATGTTATGCTTATGCAATTCATGTTATGCCAAAATCCAATGAAACAAAGATAAAAAGATCAAATTCAAAAAATAGGAATACACTTACCTTTTAGTTATCTAACTATTTAACTTGTTTCACTTCAATATACATATTGATCTAAATTTCATAATATCTAGAATGTTTAGTCATACGATTTGTATATTTCAGATTCTAATTCAACTGAAATCAACATATTTCATGGTTATACTACTAAATTAACTTGAATTACCACATATTTAAGAGTACATACACATAATTAATGTCTTAAGATAGGGGACATTGGACACTTAGGTTGTTTAACTACACTATCCTCACACACTAGGATAGGAGACTTACATATTTTCTTAGTTTATTCTCCTAAACTAAAGCGTCCAAACCCCTAATTTTAGCATACATTAGAATTGGGATATTTATCCTGAACTGAACATACTTATCTATTTACCTAAGATATGACAAACTCTATAGTTATATACAGGGCACATCAGTCAATCCAATATTGTACTTAAAACAAAGTTAGATCTATCGATATGTACTGTATCTCATATAAAATCAATACTTGTAATTCTAAACATACTATTTAATAATCAAGAAATTTTAAACTATAGAGACTATTTATAATCATAAGTGGTTATATCACAAAGCTCAAAGGAAATAAGCATCTAAGACTATCAATTTTGTTTTGCTACCATAAGAGAATACGTTCAATCTAGTTTGTAGGGGGTTCTAACTACTATAAGAACATAATATCAATCTTTAGGGTTCACATGGTGAATCTAGGATCATACCTCAATATATCACAAATAAGATATCTTACCTCAATAAGTTCAATTAAATATAGTTATATTAACCATATTGTTAAATATTACCTTTAGAGGTGCATCTATGGTTCTAACTTTATGCCATCTATTAATGAAAGTGAAAACACAAATTAAGGTAATTGCTAACTCATGAAAGAGCTTACGTAATTCATGATTTCTAAATGTAGTTGAATGTTTTAATAAATAGTGCAATTCTTTAATAACTTTTTTAAGATCTACAAGCAAATTCATAGAATAAATCAATCAATAATTTTGGGATTTGGTTGTTTAATCAATCAACATCTTTTATTAACTAATTAAATAACATTTTATATGCTAATTTTTTTAATTCAAGAGAAAACCAATTAAGATGCGAGGTGTACCACTTAAGTTTTAGTCACCTTAAACCTCTTTAAGACCTAAGGGCCTAACATGCAAAATTAAGTTCAAGAAACAAATCAAATGGTATTCAATCAATCCTTACTGTTAAATGAAGATTAAATTATCAAGAGAGCTAAGTATTCATAAGTAAAATGTTTAATATTAGAAAATTAAAGAATTGTGTTAATTAAGAATAATTAGAAATTAAGCATGCCTAATTGAAATGTATGATCACTAGGTGGCAAAATTAGACTATAAATGAGATTAATATCTACTAAATAAGGTTTGATATATTTAGTAAATATTACTAGAGTTAATCATAGAAAATGAATGTAACTATATAATTAAGTTCTAAATTACATACTGAAGAAATTGATACCCTTAACATGCAATTTAGATATGTATACATTCTAATATTCACAAATTAAGTTTCAAGACAATTAAGACATAATTAAGAAAATCATTCCTAGAAACTAAAATATTATTGCAATTTATTAACTTACACATTTATCTGATCAAAATGGTATATGATATCATAAGATTTGGATGAATATTGAAGGAAATAGTTGAAACCCTAATTTCCATGCATTTCCTAAAGTATAAACTTTAGTTAATTGGAAATCAAAGTGAATTATGTCATTATTTCAATTTCAAGCTCAATCAGGTCGACCAAGAATGATAGGTTAGCTCTAAAAGGGACAGTGTGAGTCAATCAGGACCCGACAACCTGCTACTGTCGAACAGCGCAGGTTGTGGGCTGGCCTGACTGCACTGTTTTTCTCCTCCTTAGGATTTTTCGATGAGGAATTTTGTTAGGGTTAGGGTTTAACATTAAATTATAGAAATATACGTAATGTCATAGCTCAGTCTTCATTTGTCCTACCTCATGGCAGTGCACAAAAGAGATAATTAGTCGGTGGCGTAGCAGCTCGCCACTCGGGGAGGAATTCCGCATCTCCCTGAATAATAGAGAATAATACTGAAGGCTACTGACTCAACCCCAAAGGAGGGTCGAGAGATAATACTTAAGATAAGAGTAGTATCATTATCCTAGGTATTTGGAAAATACATACATTAGATTTAAAATACAACATGAAGAATCCAATATATGTATAAACTATCAGTATTTCCAGTATGCTGATCATATCATAATACTAAGTATAAGTAATACATAAATAGAGTGCGGAAGCTAAGCAAACATTCAATAACATTCATCATAGATACTAAATAAAAATATTCTTCTCAGAATAGGAAACTAAATACATCCAAAAATTATTACAAAAGATTTACTAAAATAATACTAAAATAAAGTCTAAGTACTGAACTGAAATAACTAATCAAAAATAGTAAAGCGGAAGGATAAATCCACTAAGAATCCACAAACTCCTCCAGAACCTCTTGAACATCCTCCTGACCTGGCTCAATAGCTGCTCAGAATCTAGCAAATTGTCAGATCTCAAAAAGTATCACGTGTTAGACAATAAGTCTAACACATCAAAATTAATCTAAATGTTATAATTATTTACTTAACATTTAAATAATGTAAAACAAAGCTACAGAAAAACTATAAAAATAATTGAATATCTGAAACTATATAGAACTAAAGTAAAGTAAAGCTGGCAGTATACTAATTATTGAAAAAGAATAAATGGTGTATAATATGAAACTGAGTAAATAAAATATAGAACTATGATGTACGCCACTGAAGTCATGCATCTGTATATGCCATGATACTACATGCCACTAATATGCAACTGCAATATCATTAAATTGCTATGAATGGTATGGCCCAATATCAACATTCATCTAGTTAGAAAATATAGTTTACTGTGATGCCGTTGCATCCTGAATTTCCCCCGTTGATGTATGTAATATTCTGTAATCTATAAATTATCACTGATACTCATACATCATGCTTATGTTCATGCTCATCTCTCTACACTACAAGTATTAAAATCCAAAAATCTAGAAAATACTCAGATAATGAATGAGGTGTCTCCATTGTGCAGAATCCATCTAAATGGATTCTGACTCCTAGTCCTTATTTCAATAAGTAGTTTTTCTTAAGATTTTATTTAAAAATCATCAATTAAAAAGGTTGTATACACATATTTGGTATGTTTCCAAGAAAGGATAATTTAACACTTAGTTTGCTTGAAGCCACACCTATCAAAGTGATCTCCGACAGGAGGCATCACCTGATGGCAATTTTTATTTCACTCAAGCTAAGCTATTAAATACTTTAATTACAAGCACACTTACTGTCCTAAAGAGGGCGACTTAGTTTACTTAGTTTGTTTGAAGCCACACCTGATAGACGGAAATACACGTCTGTGTTTGCATGCAATTGTACGTGGTCTGAAGTAATAAGTGGAAAGTTTAATTTTCAGGATTTATCGAACCTCAGGGAATGGGTGTTCTGATACCAAGTTGTAGTTTCTTTCACTAATGTTTAGATGACAAATTTGGTTGATTTTGTTGGTTCTTAATTAGCGATACAAAAGACCTCAAGTAACGATACGATATGATTTAAAAGGAGAGAGTTGACATTTCATTGCAATATTTGCGAGGGTTGGTTTTATACTTCATTGTTGAATGTATACATTCAATTTATTTGCTTTATTAAATCAAGTGAACACCATTGGAATTGGAGTATCCTCCAATTACATTGGGTTCAAGTTTAGTGCACAAAGAGAGCTCCTTTTGGGTTCCCCCTTAGCACATAAACTCTTATGAGATCATGATCTATTTATTAGATTTTGATTCCCTATGTCTAGGTTACCAAAATATCTCTTTTAATTATGATGGTCTCACAAGCACGACTTCCATTAACCATGCATCATGTGCTTCACACACGGTTTAGCTAAATGGGAGGATGCATTGGGTTAATGGACTATGCCACATTATCCATTGAGTTTCCCAATGTTCTCTCATCCCTTCTACTTTGCTGAGTAGTAGAGCAGCAGAGCAAGATTAATGGAGAACTTGGTTCTCAAGCATCAATCTCTTGGTAGAGCTATCAAGGAAGGGTGCAAATAATCTTGAGAATTTTGTCACATAATTCTTAGCTCTACTTGCACTACCTTCCTTGCTCTTACCCAATCGAAGGGAATTGGAACACAAGTTCTCTTAAATAAAATAATTTAGATTTCAGTGCATCCAAGGATTTACTGTTCAATTAGTTCATCTATAGTTTTATAAAATGAAAATTTACCCGCTGCAGTGCGCTGCATTGGAGAAAGTTTCGTAATACTGTTCAATTACTGATTTATAAAGTTTTAATCATTCCTCGAGAAATGTCGTTGTGATGCGTTGCAGCGTGCAAGCTTTCGTATTACCGTTCAATTATTCATATGTATGATTTTAATTTATCTTTAGCGACATGTTGTTGTGGCGTGCTGCAGTGGTCTTTCCCCAGGTCTATAGTTATGCTTTCAAGTAAGGAGTTTTTAATGGGACACCATGGCTCGCTGCGGCACGCCATAGTGTGCGGCGGCGATTTTGTCCCATAATTTGGTAATTCAGCCCATGCAATCTTTTTTCTTCAATTACCTAAAAAAGAATCATTTTTTACTCATAGTATAGGGATATATATGGTGATATGAATGTTTAAGCACTATAATTTTGCTATATATTCTAGCTATATCGACACCTACCAAAGCGATCTTTGATAGGAGGCATCACCCGATGGAAATTTTTATTTCACTTATACATAAGATTTCAGTCCCTATTTATAACACTTTTATGATTGATTGATTTACTCAAAGCGGGATGGTATCCGCCTAAACTCGCAGAACATCACACAGATAAATCCTACTTAGAGTTACTCAACCAATCCTAAATACTACTGAATTGATCCTGTACTATAGATATACATTATTATACTCAACTAATAATCTGAGTTCAGTCAATTTTATTTAATCCACAAGGATCACCAAAGCAATAAATTTAGACTTCTTTGAGATGAATCCTACACTAGGTTCCAAGGATTTGACCAAAAAGGTCACCTAATATATGCTATTACCTTATGGGAGGAATCTCATTCTAAGTACTTTAGATGATTCTATCACAAGATCTAAGATCAAACTTCTAATGTTATGAAGGATCATCTAGGTTCCTACCTCAAGATGTCACAATAAGTCCTTCCTACCTCAATGTGTTAACATTTGTTAAGGCAAATATTATTACTATACCTAATGTAAGATCATCAAGATCTTACATATATAACGTCTATGATAAAATTTATAAGTTTTATTTATTAAAGCTTATTTTGATCAGATCAGATGGGTAAACCCATCTGATCAATACCTATAGAACAATTATGGGGTATAATAGAGAGTATTATTAAGATTTGATCTTGAAATAAATCAACATAACTTTATAATTTTCTTCATGCTAAGAGTCTTATATAAAAGAAAATCAAAGACCTTAAGCTTAAGTCCAGATGTTTAATCACACAAGTTCTTTAATTACCTTGGCACTTCCAATTCAATGAGTTAATATCAATGTCAATTAGAGGTGTTATTGGAATCATGTTAGTTGAGTTATCATACAATCAAGTTGATTGATTAAGTGATTAGGGTTTAGATCTTAATCAGATAGGTTAGGGTTTAACCCCTAACTTTACTAACTTAAGATCAATAGTTGATTTATATATCAATGACAAATTATTATATTATTAGTGTATTATTGATGACAAATTTTAGATTTAGATTAAGTATCAATTACTTAATCAAGTTCTTAAGATTCTTAGGTTCAAATATAACTTAAAAACAAATTAAGTAAATCAAGGTGTCCAATTAAAAGTTAAAATTCTCTAATAAACATAAACATCACATTGATTAAAATAATGAGTAATTAAGGCTAATTAAATCTTAAATCAAGCCCAAAAGGGATTAGCATTTGATTACAAATGTAAAGCATTTAAGTTCCATACACTTTGATTATTAAATTCTTCTTGGTTGTGCGAGCAATCAAAGATTCTAACATTTCTATTCGGCACAAAAATATTCCAGCAATTCTTTAAGAGATTTAGGACATGCTATTCATGGTCAAATAGCGGATTTCCCATTGAAATTCACCTATTCATACAATGCTTAATTTTTTAAATTTAGGCTCAATTTTGATATATTATGGCCCCATTAGGGTCCTAGAGACATTAAAATGCGAACATCATAACTCCGGGCAATTTTGGATAGTTTTAGGCACTCTCAGACATTTCTTGGCGCTACGGCGCACACCAATTCCTTCAGGCGATGTGGAGGATTTCAGCGCTGTGGCGCACGATAGTGCTTTCAGGCGCGTCGGTGCTAGAGTTCCCAAGAGTTAGATCCTACGGGGAGCTGTAGCACTCTTTGGCCAAAAGCGAGGTGCTACGACGTGCTACAGCGCCTGTTTTCCCGAGACGCAGGCGCTACGGCGTGCCTCGGTGCTTTCAGGCAATGCGGCATGCTGCAGTGAATTTCAGAGCCGTGGCGCATTTAATTAAATTTCTTTAAATTTATATGCTGCGGTGGCGCGCTGTAGTGCGCCATGGCCGATTTTAACTCAAAACTCGGGCGCTACGGTGCGCAGTAGCGCCCGACAATGATTTTGCCACTACGAAAACTACAGTGCCATATACCGATGGAAAGGTCTTTCCGATACCTTTCTATTGATACCAAAATCGGCATGAACGTATTATTTTAATGAGCAGAAAATGATGCCCTAGCTATAGGTATACAAAATTTAACAGTTTTTGACAAAAATTTTAATGGAGGAATGAGCTTCAATCGGACTAATTGAGTCCGATTGAGGCTTGACAATCGAACTATACTTCAAATAATAGCTACTTAAAATGCCATTCACAACATTTTGATAAATCAATGGAGAGAGTAGAACAAGTAAGAGTATATCAAAAGGGTATTTTGGCCTTAGAAATGGAAGAAATAAACCCAGATTTCTGCAAGGACTTGAGGGCTTGAGAGCTTATCCAATAGAAAACATAGCAAGTGAAGTGGAAAGAAGGTGCTTTAGCTTGACAGTAAAGGATGGATGGAGGGGGTTGAGCTCCATTTAAAGGAGGAGAAGAGGATGGCTTTCCCTTGAGCTCTCCCATCAAGTATGGAAGAGAAGAGGGAAGGGTAGGCTCCTTTGCATGTGCTAGGTGAGGGAGGCGTCGAACACAGCTATGGGGTTGGGCAGGAAAAGAATTGGAGGAAGAAAAAATAAATAGGAAAATAGAAATAAGAAATAAATATTTATTTCTAATTTTTGATTTAAGAAAAAAATTCAGATTTAGTAAACGTGTTCCAAAAAATCCCAAATATTCACCCCTAGTTAATTCGAGGGTTAGGAATTCAACGACAAAGTCGGATTTTGATTATGATGATTATTTATTATTCTATTTTTTGGTGTATTTAAATTCATTAAAATATTCACGAAAATTTGACGACTACCAAACACGTCCAAAACATCACCCCCTAACTAATTTGGGGGTGACGATTGCAATGATGAAGTTGTATTTTGATTTCGAGGTCAATTTGAATATCCAAATCATTGAGGATTAATTTTAATGACTAAATGAACTTAATGAAATGATAATTTGACTGCAATTGAGATAATATTTGGCTAAGTAACAACTCTGGGTGTTACAGACTCCCTCACTTAAGAACGATGTCGTCCTCGACATCATTGTTAAGAAGGGGAAAGAAAAAATAGAAAATTAAGAACTAAAATTTAGAATTTTAAAAGTACCAGTATTTTCAAAAAGATTGGGATATTTTAGTTTCATATTTGCCTCTTTCTCCCAAGTGGACTCTTTAATAGAACGATTACTCTACTTAACCTTCACCATAGGGATAGAATGATTTCTTAGCTACCTTTGATCACTAGCTAAGATCTTGATAGGCTCTTCCATATACAAAAGATCCAGCTAAAGAGAAATAGCTGGGAGCTGAATTAAGTGGGATTGGTTATGAAGGCACTTCTGTAGTGAGGAGATATGAAACTCATTGTAATCTACATAGAAATCCTCTAGGAGTTTCAATTTATAGGCTACAAAACTGATTTCTCTATTACTTCAAATGATTCAACATAGCGAGGACTGAACTTCCTAGCTACACCAAAATGATATACTCCTTTCATCGGGCTTACTTTGAGATACGCAAGATCTCAAACACTTAACTCCAGTGAATGATGTTGGGCATCGTGATATTTACCCTAACGATCTTGAGCTGCTTTGATTCTCTGCTAGATCAATTGTACTTTCTCTTTCATTTCTTCAACTAAATCTGAACCATATATTTGAACACTGCCTGTTTCTGACCATGCTAAAGAAGTGCTGCACTTTTTGCCGTACAAAGCTTCATACAGAGCAATGCTGATACTTGATTGGAGACTGTTGTTAAAAGCAAATTCAACTAAGGGAATATGATCTTCCCAAAAACCTTTGAAATCCAGAATGCATAGGCAAAGAAGACCTTCTAGAATCTGATTAATTCATTCTGTTTGGCCATCCATTTGAGGGTGAAAAGTGGTGCTCATGGCTAAGGTAGTTCTCAAGTCTTGATGCACTACCTGCCATAATTTAGAAGTAAGTCAACTGTCATGATCTGATACAATTGACCTTAGAATTCCATGCAGCCTGACAATTTCCTTAATATACAATTTTGCCAATTTCTCCACAAAATTGATATGATGCATTGGAATGAAATGTGCTGATTTGGTCAGTCGATTGACTATATCCCAAATAGAATCAGCACCGGATCTTGACTTAGGTAAACCCATTACGAAGTACATGGAATTATTAAACCATTTCCATTCAGAAATTGACAGAGGATGGAGAAGTCCTCCAGGCTTTTGAAGTTCTGCTTTGACTAGATTGCAAGCATGGCACTTTGTAACGAATTCGGCCACTAGAATGACTTCTTTAGATCCTGATACATCTTAGTACTACCGGGATATAGTTTGTACCTTAAATTATGGCCTTCCACTAAATTCTCTTAATGCATGAATTTGGGAATCCATAGGCGATCTCCTTTATAGAATACATTTCCTTGTAGCTGCAGGTCAAATCGATGACCACTTTCGATTTCCATTTTAAACTTCAGATAGTCTTCATCTTTTGTTTAGGAGATGGAGACATCTCAATGAAGGTTGGTTCAATGGTACTAATATCGAGTTCTTTGAATTCTCCTTCTATTGAACTTGAGACTATTATTGAGGAAAATGTAGCATGATGGCTGAGCGCATCAGCCACAACATTCACTTTATCGGTATGGTACTGTATACTTAAATCATAATCATGTATTAATTCAAATCATCATTGCTGATGACAGTTAAGTTCACGCTGAGTGAAAATATACTTTAAACTCTGATGATCGATGAAGATGAAACATTGGATGCCATACAGATAATGACGCCAGATCTGCAAAGCAAAAACTACAGCGGCTAATATGAGATCATGAACAGGATAATTATTTTCATGTGGTTTTAATTGACGAGATACATATGCAATGAATTTTCCTTCTGTCATCAGTACACACCCCAAGCCTATTCCTGAAGCATCAGTATATACTTGGTTGTTGAATCCTTCCTTAGGAAAATCCAGTATCGGGGCAAAAGAAAGAGCATTCATCAATGATTGGAATGCATTCTCACACTCAAGACTTCAGATGAATGGCACTGCTTTCCGAGTTGACTTTGTTAGAGGTGATGCTATTTGCGAAAAGCCTTTGACAAATTTTCTATAATGCCCTTCCAGACCCAAAAAGCTTCTGACATCAATCACAAACATTGGCTGTGACCAATCTTGAACAGCGCTAACTTTATTTTGATCGACTCTGATTCCTTGTGCGTCTACAACGTGACCCAGAAAAGTGACTAAGTCAAGCTAGAATTCACACTTAGAATACTTGGCATATAATTCGTGGCTTCTAAGATCTTCTAACACTATCCTCAGGTGATTCTCATGATCAGCTTTGCTCTTCGAATAAATTAGAATATCATCGATGAAGATGCTGACGAATTTATCTAAATATGCCTTCAATACACGCTACATTAAATCCATGAAAATGGATAGAGCATTACTTAAACCAAAAGACATTACCAGGAATTCATAATGTCCATAACATGCTCTGAAAGTTGTCTTTTCTATATCTACATATTTAACTCTTAAATGATGGTAACCATATCACAAATCGATCTTGGAAAATACCTTAGCTCCAGATAGCTGATTGAAGAGATCATCGATTCTCAGCAGTGTATATTTATTCTTAATAGTTACCTTATTCCACTCTCGATAATTGATACACATACGCATCGATCCATCTTTCTTTTCCATGAACAATACTGGTACTCCCCAAGGAGATGAACTTGGCTGGATATGACCTTTCTCAAGCAACACTTGAAGCTGCTTATTTAATTCTTGAAGATCCTTAGGTGCCATTCGATAAAGAACTTTTGCAATGGTTGGGTTCCCAAAATTAATTTTATATCAAATTCTATTTCACTAACAGAAGGAAGACCAGGTAGGTCTTAAGAAAAAACATACAAAAATTCATAAACTATCTGATTCTCAGTAATCAGAATGACTTCTTTCTTTTCTCCCAACATTGTTATGAGATATACATTACATGCTTTTCTGACTAACTTTTTTGCTTTCATTGCATTGATCAACAATGCTTGGGTACTAAATCTTCCAACAAAGGTTTTTGACTGACTTCCACTGCCCAAAGTGATTTTCTTCTTTTGGCAATTTATGGAAGTGCTGCGTTTGCTTAGCCAATTCATGCCCAAAATTATATCAAAATTTACGATTGGCAATATATTTAATTTAGCTCCATACTTTTGTTCACTAATAGGAGTATATATGTTGCAGAATTACTGGGATTGCATATGGGTTCCAGAAGGTAACCCAATGCTCAATGAGTTTGCTAATCAATAGGTTGGTAGCTTAAGAGTTTTCACCTAACTTTCTGATACAAAGGAATGACCCGCTCTTGTATCAAAAAAATATTATAAGATTTATCATTTATTATTAAGGTGCCTAAGATTATAAAAATTAAATAAAAAATGCTATTCAAACATTTGAAAATATTGAAATAGTAAAGACTGAATAAAATTAACTTAAGACATACCTAAAACGACATCATTATCTTCAAGTGCAGATGCAGGCATTAGTATATATACTCTTACTGGAGCTATTGGTTGCTTCCAATGGGGCCGCTGGCCTTGACAATTATAGGCTGGATTATATGTAGGTACGACTGCCTTAGTATTTTATGTAGGGGCTTGTGGGTCCTCCGTACTGATAATAAGGAAGTACGGTGCTCCAACAGTGGGAAATCCCCAACTTAAGTAAAGTTAGGTAAACCCAACCTGCCTTAAGCCAAGGACTTGTCACCAGGTGCTATAATATTCATCAATACAAATATCAAAGTGGCAGAAGTAATGCAAAATAGAGTAACATCCACAAGCATATATAGTAGGAAAAGAGAATGCAATATAGTAACTCATCACAATGCAAAAATAAAATACATCCAGAATTTAATTATTACAAACTGAAGTTTAAAGAGAATAAAAATATCTCTCAATCTCACTAAAATAAAAAGGCAACAGCTAACTAAATAGCAGCAGCATGATCCTCCTCCTGAATCTGCTCCTCTTCTACGACACTGCCCACGAACACATCTGAATCTGACATTTGTCGGTATCACAAATGCCGTGGCCCCAACCAACAAAACAAAAAGGTTACAGTTAGACAATTGTCTAAGTACATTTTAGGCTATTTTAATGAACTGAATATTTTAAAGATATCACATTAAATTATTTTTTTTTGAACATGCAAGCAATTATGGGGTGCAACAAGCTATACAAGAAGTGGAATACTATAAACTATCCATTTATAGCAAGCAACATGTATGTGAAACATCATACAAAACACCAAATAAATAAGGTAAGGCTAAAAGCAAAAATAACTTCAACTACTGAAATAAATATGATCCTAACATGATTATGATCGCAATAAAATATACTGAGTATAAAAGAACACAAGTACTGAACATGATAAATTCTAGCATCCTAAACATGTCATTTATATGTATATCTAAGCCGTAAGAGTATACATACAACATGCAGATTAATATGAAAAAGAAAGGCCACTGAGACATGTGGCAAAAGCAAAGTAATATAAGAAATATAAGGCCACTGAGGCATATGGCAGAGCGAGCGAAGACTGAAAATAATCCAACTGAAGCATGTGGCAAAGTAAATCAGAAAAACAATACAATTCAGCAAAAGTAGCAATGAGCCTAAGATATAGTACTGCCATACCAGCCAATAGGCCATACAGGGCCTCCAATATCCATCAATCAATCCCCAGCCTAGCCATCCAAATATGCTAGGTCTGAGTCCAGTCTATACAATACTACTACTGAAGAGGCAGACTAAGCTAGGACATATTCTACAAACTGCAAACAAGACAAAACTGAATGATATGCAATTCCAATACTAGCTTAGGATGTATCATCCATATCCTAAGTTTTTCCTATTATGCTCAAGGAATAAGGATCAAAAATCAAGGTAAGCAAAGCAATCTAGTCAATGTAAGCAAGAGACTCAATCTAGACTTATGTGATATCTGTTGTTATCTAATTATCAAATCTAACTATTCTGAGAAGGTACAAGTTTAGGATCTCCAATATCCAGCTATCGAGTAGAATCTCAGATTAATGTCCTTAAAGTCAAATATTGGAACTTAAACAAGTTCTAATCCAAAATCATGTGATGACTATATAGTTTAAGTAAGCAAATCAATGACCTAATTTATTAATATTTTACTCTCTTACTAAAATCTTGACTAAATAAATCAAGATTTAAGAATTTAGAACTTAAACCCTATGTTGAGTTCAAATCCCAAATCCTAGGTAATATCTTAATAAGGATCTAGGGTTCACACTTATTACCCTAAATTAAAGGTAAAGAGTCCTATAAGCTGCAAGATTCAGGAACTAAGAACTTAGTGAAAGACTATTCTACTGATTATAAGATAAAATAATCAATTAAGAACTTGAGAATTTAAGATCTATATTCAATCCTTAAGATAATTTTATTATCTTAATGATTGAATCATCCTATACCCACATGGAGGGTTTCAAAGGATGAAACAATCAATCATTAAGGAATTTCAATTGGAGGTGGTTTAATTCAAATCGAAGATCTAAGTCTAAGTTCTAAGATCTAAAGATCTGAAGTTTGTTCAATTTAGACTTCTAACTAAATATTAACTTAGGAGCTTTAATTTATGCTTCTTTTAAAATCAAAACTTATAATCATTGTAATTAAACTCATTAAGATGATATTTTAACAATTCTAAGCATTTGATTAACATTTAAGCTCATGATAATCTCTTTAGATTACTTAAGGTTTAAGGGTCTGAGTTTTGATCACTTTAGATCTTAAGCTAAGATTTTTTTTATTTAGACATTTTCAATTACTTTTTCTTTTAACACTTAATTCTTAAGTTATCTTAACTAAACTTATTAATGAGATAATTGACCATTTCAATTATTAGATTTAAAGTTTAGGGCCATATGATCTTTATAAGGAAAACTTAAGATCTAAGTATCTTAATCAAGGATTTAATGAAGATCTCATGGATTAATGATTACATTAACACTATTATTGATCTAGGATTTCAGAGAATATTTCCAATCTACTTATAGTGGTTTAGTGAAATTTTTCAATCTTTAAAGAACACTAAATCACATTTTGGCCAAAATGACCAAAATGCCCCTCTTAAGGCTAAAATTGGGATTTTAGGGTTTAATTACCCAAATTTGTTCTAATCTATTTTAATGTGTTTCATATTACTTAATGAAGTGGGAAACACCCTTAATTTAGGTTTTGATGACCTAAATAATCTTAATTAGCACTAATCACTTAATTAAGCCACTTATAGTGATTAGTGAAATTAGGGCATTCTAGGACAATCCACCCTTACACTTAAGTTCTACTATACTTAATATGAGGTTAGGAATAATCCCCACCCAAATCAGAGGCTTAATTAGGGTTAAAATTCACTAATCTTTGATTAGGGTGATTAAGGAGTGATTAATAAAACTAATTATCCAAAAATAAATTTTAAGGATTTGGAATTGTTCCTTAGGGTACAAGGAACAATCAGAGCCCTTAAAATCATACATTGGATATTTATATGATTTTATATGATTTATTTAAAAATAGAGAAGGTTTGGCAAATAATTTTTTAATCCAACCATTGGATCTAAGATTTTATTTTATATTTAGGTTCCTTGAATTTTTCTGATCCAAATGGTATATTGGATCTTACCATTTGGATCTATATAGCCAAAGTTATTCAAATAATTTAATCTAAATGTTTATTTAAATTAGAACCTTATGTTTTGATTAATTAAATTCAGAATCATTAAAAATGCATTCCTAAAATTATTCAATAAATGCGGCCCAAATTCAGAACCGCGCGGGTCACGGGTCGGCCCGACCCGTGACTTCAACCCCTACCTCTCGACGGCCGTGAATTAGGGCAAACTCAAATCGCTAAATTCGCCGCACTCCGTCCATGCCACCAATTTGTTAGCTACATGTTTAGGCTTCGAAGGCGCGTCGAATGAACCATAAACCCCTATCTGGGGGCGCCGAAATGCCGGGGGACTACTCGGCCGAGGCGTCCCTGAAGGCGCACCTGTGAGGAGAGAATTCTCCTCACTGAGGCCACGAATTTCGTCCGTGCCAATCCCTACACGTTCAGGGTCCTAAAAGGAAGCGATAGGGCGAGACAGAAAGTTCTAGGGTGGTCTGAATTACTGGAGTGCTACTCGAGGTAAAGCGAGCTGGAACTCTGGATGGGTCGATCGACCTTTGGTCGAATCGATCGACTCGATAGCACCCAACCCTTCGATACGGCTCGACAATCATTGCCGATCACTCCTGACGCCCAAAGAATGGCTAATTGCGCAAATGGTGCACACCATTTTCGTGAACCATACCTCGAATAGCAGTGCGCATTCAGATGGCAATTTCGCTGTCTGGCCCACTGCCAGGCCTCTCTCGAAGGCTCAGACGCTACTGGGAATCTGGGTGAGGACCTATCGCAGCATCTAAGGTTAGAGATGAAGCGAGTCGAGCTGAAACCAGCTCGATAGAGGTGATAAGGTCGGAGGCTGTACCTGAAATGAAGTCGAGCATGCAAATGGGGACTGCGGAAGGATAGACGACCTTCACTAATCTGGGTGCCGCTTTAGGGAACTTGAACGCCAAGTTTACCCTCAAATTCGACTGACGGGGCCTGGTACACCGATTTGGATGCAGAGGTGTCCGAGCTTAGCAAGAAGAAGTGGGAGCTCCAGAGAAGATAAGGGTAAGCAAAGGAAGTCCCATGCGAGCTCTACGACTATTTATAGCCGCTGAAGAGCTTCCGGAGCCCTAACTGAGCCGGCAGCTTCGTCCCGTGCCTGCGGATTGGGCTCCAAATGGGAGAGTGTAATTTCGGAGAATCACCAGGCTATGGCGCGAATGAGATCATGGGGGACAAGATTCCATCCCCGTACTGCCACGAGGGCAGGACCTTGGAATCCTGTCGGGAGTTTTCGGCAGAATCGCGTCCGGGACGATGATGAACAGCGACAGGTAAGGCACCGCCGTTCGATGGGTCTTCAGTTACGACTGAACGGTCCAGATCTCCTGCTCAACAACGGTCGATCGGGAATGCAGATCACCGGTTGGATCAAAGTGAAATGATCCAACGCTCAATCCAAGCTGCTTAGGGCGGGGCGCGGGAGGCATTGGATCGGGCTGTCAATTGAGCGGCTACGATCCGATCACGGCGCGGGATGGATCACGCAGTCGAACGAATCACGCCAAGATGCGTGCTAGCCATCTTACGGGTCCATAAATATGCGCCGCTGTCGGGACCTCGCAGCAGATCTGCCGCGGTCCCGACAGTGAATCCTAACTTTAAAATTTAATTAAATATTTAAATTAATTAATATAATTCATTTAAATAATCATATTAATTCTTATTAAATTTATAAATCCAATTTAGGACCAAATAAGCTCCAAAAATTCCCAAAAATTCACCATTAGCTAATTAGGGTATGAGAAATTCAAAAATGAAATCAGATTTTAATTTGGAGATCAAAATAATTTAGGTATTTTCAGGGCTTAAAAATAGCCAAAAATACCAAATTTTCCATTTTAGCTCCAAATGATCTCAAACTTCTAGGATTAGGTTTAAATGACCCATTGAGTCTAATGGAATCAAAAGCAAGGCTTGGTTTAGCTTAAATAATCTAGATTCAGCTGAGATAACAACTAAAGTTATTATAGACTCCCCCACCTAAGAACGATGTCATCCCCGACATCACCTAAGTGAAGAATTACACTACTGAGACAAATCTGAGTTTAAATATAATTGATAGTGGAGAAAAGAACAGTTCCTAGTTTTGCAAAGAGCTGAGGATATTTATTTCGCATGTCCACCCTTTCTCCTAAGTAGATTCTTCCAACGATCGACTCTTCCACTGGACTTTAACCAGAGGAATTGAACGGTTCCTTAGCTGCTTCTAATCATGAGCTAAGATTCTGACATGTTCTTCAACATACGAAAGATCGGGTTGAATCTCTACTGCTTGGAGTTGAACGAGGTGAGAAGGGTCTCAAAGACATCTTCTCAATGACGATACATGAAATACATTATGAACAGCGGCAAAACCATCAGGAAGGCTTAACCGGTAGGCAGATGATCCTACCTTGGCCAATACTTTGAAAGGTCCAACATAGAGGGGACTGAGTTTCCCAGCTATGCCAAATCTGAAGACACCTTTATTGGACTAACTTTCAGATAAGCAGAGTTTACCACGTTGAATTCTAGGAGACGATGGTGAGAATCATGATACTTGCTTTGACGATCTTGAGCTGCATGAATTCTCTGCTGAATTAACTTGATCTTGCTACTAGTTTCTTCAACTAATTCTGAACCAAAAAGCTGAACACTTCCTGTTTCTAACCAAGCTAGCGAGTACTGCATTTTCTTCCATACAGCGCTTCATAAGGAGCCATCTTAATACTGGCTTGAAAACTATTGTTGTAGGCAAACTCCACTAACGGGATGTGATCCTCCCAAGAACTAGCAAAATCAAGAATACAGAGCCTAAGCAAATCTTCCAAAACTTGATTTACTCTTTCAGTCTGACCATTTGTTTGAGGATGGAAAGTTGTACTCATAGCTAGAGTCGTACCCAAATCTTGATGGACAGCTTGCCAAAACTTGGAAGTAAATCTGCTGTCCCTATCCGATACAATTGACTTTGGAATCCCATGCAATCTGACAATTTCTTTGATGTAGAGCTTCGCTAATTTTTCTACTGAATCAGTTTGACAGATAGGAAGGAAATGTGCTGATTTAGTTAAGCGGTCTACTACAACCCAAATCGCATCGGCAGCTGATTTTGCACGAGGCAATCCCATGACAAAGTCCATAGATATATCGAACCATTTCCATTCCGGGATATCTAATGGATGCAAAAGACCACCAGGTCTTTGGTGTTTGGCCTTCACTAAATTACAGGCATGACATTTGGCCACAAAGTCAGCTACATCTTTCTTCATACCTGGCCACCAAAATGATTGCTTCAAATCTTGATACATCTTAGTACTGCCTAGGTGAATGTGGTACCTTGAATTATGGCCTTCGACTAAAACCTCTTGGTGCATGGACTTAGGTATCCACAATTGATTACCTTGATAAACTACACCATTCTGCAACTGCAAATTGTGGCGAAGACCACCTTCAATATCTGCCTTAAATTTCAGATACTCATCATCTTTGGTTTGTGAGATAGAGACATCTCGGTGGAAAGTGGGTTCCACATTAATATTTGCTAATATCGAACTTAACATGTCGCCATTAACTGGAGAAATCCCGAGCTTACGAAATTCAGGTTCTAAGAAACTGGAGGCAATCATAGAGGTTAGAGTAGCACGACGACTACGAGCATCAGCCACTACATTAGCCTTTCCTGGATGATATTGAATGCTGAGATCATAATCGCTAATGAGCTCCAACCATCTTCTCTGGCGGCAATTCAATTCTCTCTGGGTGAAGATGTACTTCAAACTTTGATGATCAGTGAAAATTGAACATTGCACTCCATACAGGTAGTGACTCCATATTTTCAAGGCAAATATTACGGTTGCAAGTTCAAGGTCATGAACTGGATAATTTCTCTCGTGGGGTTTTAGTTGACGAGAGGCATAAGCAATTACCTTACACTCTTGCATCAAAACACAACCTAGACTGATTCCAGAGGCATCGGTATATACCTGATAGTTCAAACCTTCCTTAGGTAGAACAAGAACTGGATCGGTAGATTAAGCATCCTTTAGGGTTTGAAATGCTTCCTCGCACTCTGGGCTCCAAATGAATGGAACAGCCTTTTGAGTTAGTTTAGTCAACGGCGAAGTAATCTGGGAAAAGCCCTTAACGAACTTCCTGTAGTACCCTGCTAATCCTAGGAAACTCCTAATGTCGGTGACAGACATAGGTTGAGCCCAGTCCGAAATAGCTTGTACTTTGCTCTGATCTACTCGAATGCCCTGAGCGTCGACCACGTGCCCCAAGAATGCAATGGAGTTAAGCCAGAACTCGCACTTGGAGAACTGCCATAAAGTTGATGCTCACGCAAGGTTTCCAACACTAACCTCAGATGTTCTTAATGGTCTCTCAGAGTTTTGGAATAATGAGGATATCGTCAATAAAGATGATCACAAACTTGTCCAGGTACGGTTTTAGCACGCGCTGCATCAAATCCATAAAGATTAGCGGTGCATTAGTGAGTCCGAATGACATCACCAAAAACTTAAAGTGTCCATAACGAGTACGGAATGCAGTCTTCGCTACTTCATCTTCCTTTACTCGTAGCTGGTGGTATCTAGACCTTAAATCGATCTTGGAAAATATCACAACTACGGATAATTGGTCGAACAAATCATCGATTCTCAGCAGTGGGTATTTGTTCTTTATGGTGACCTTGTTCAGTTCACGATAATCTATACACATACGCATAGATCCATCCTTCTTTTCACAAATAAAACTGACGCTCCCCAAGGAGACATGCTTGGCCTAATGAAACCTTTATTCAAGAGCTCTTGCAACTACTTGTTGAGTTCCTGAAGCTCCTTAGGTGCCATTCTATAAGGTGCTTTGGATATTGGTTGTGTATCAGGAATCAATTCAATAGAGAATTCCACTTCTCTGAAAGGAGGTACACCAAGCAAATCTTCTAGAAATACATCGGCGAATTCCTTGACTACCTTACAATCAACAAGGGAGATATTTTCTTTTGTTTCGCCCATCACGGTGATTAAGTAGGCACTACAACCCTTGCCAATCAGTTGTTCAGTTTTAATAGCATTTATTAAAGATAACTACGTGCTAGTTTTTCCTACAAATGTTTCAGGCTTACCCTAAGAATGGAGAGTGACTCTCTTTTTATGGCAGTTTATCACAACATTATTGTCACTGAGCCAATTCTTCCCGAGGATGATGTCAAAGTTATCTATTCGCAGGATGATTAGCTTAGCCTGAAATTCTTGATCATTTATCGGGACTTTGATATTGCTAAATTTATGAGCACTTAGTTGGATTCCTGATGGAATTCCAACACTCAATTTTTGTGCTAGGTTGCATGCATGAAGTTTAAGATTATTAGCAAATCATTCAGAGATAAACGAGTGACTGGCACCAGTATCGAACAACACGCTACAAGGTTGGTTATTGAAATAAAGTGTACATATATTTACACAGTTTCACATCAACATCTTGAAAAAAATATGGAAATGCAATTTTAATCAAGAGAAAGGGGTTTAGGAGTGTGTACCTAAAACCACATTGTTATCTTCTGTAGCTTCGATGGGAGTTAGAGCATACACTCGTGCAGAACAGGCAGAATGGTTGTTAGGCTGCTACCGCTGATAATTCTGAGAACTGGGAACTGGTGGTTGCGTGTGAGCAAATTCAGAAACAGGAGCTGGCATTATGGCCAGATTTGGTTCCCTCCGATTCAGTGGAGTTGCTCAGAAAACTTGCTTCTTATGATACGGCTTCATTTGAACTCCGTCTATTGTTTCCGTGTGGTCGCACTGATAGAACCGATGGCCTGTGCACCCACAATTAAAACATCTCTGGCCAAAGTGGTAACACTTGCCATACGGATGTGGCTTAGTACAATTTTAAGCTTGTTCGGCAGTAGGTGCTGCTTCCAGCTGATATACTTTCCCGGGGTTGGATCCGTGTCTCTTGAAATTTCCTCGCTGGTTCAGAGTGGTTTGTGCTTTTGTTTATGATCTTCTTCGGATTGGTGATGCTCAATCACCTTAGCCATTTCCACTAGTTTGAAGAAGCTAGTTAGACAAAGCGACACTATTTGATTCTTCAACGAACTTCTGAGTCCACAAAGGAAATGGTGGCACTTTGCTGAGTCATAATGGGTGACTTCTGGTGCGAAATGAATCAATCTACGAAACTCTCTTTTGTATTCTGCCACTGAGCAACTTCCTTGAGTCAACCTCATGATTATATCTGTAATCATGTTCTGTGCGGATGGGGGAATGAACTCAGTCTTGAAGGCCTCGATGAACTCATCCCAGGGAATGTCGTCTAGTTCATAATCGACGAACTGGGTATTTCTGACTTCTTCCCACCAATATTCAGCCTCGGCATGGAACAGATGGGTGGTGAGACAAACGGCTTCGGAGTTCGGAATTTTCAAACTAATCAAATCCTTTTCCAAGGCCTTCAGCCAATCGGTTGTATCCATCAATGACAGGTTCCCACCAAAGGTCGGAGGTCTTAACCTCAGAAAATTATGGAGGAGATTATCTGCTGAATGGTGTGACAATGAAGCAACTTGTGGAGCATGGACTATCGAAGCAACGACAGTGGCTGGAGTTACACGATCATTCAATAATTTCTACATGACTAGCGCCTGTTGAGCTATTGATGCCTAAGATTATAAAAATTAAGATTTATCATTTATTATTAAGGTGCCTAAGATTATAAAAATAAATAAAAAATGCTATTCAAACATTCAAAAATACTGAAATAGTAAAGACTGAATAAAATTAACTTAAGACATACCTGAAACAACATCATTATCTTCAAGTGCAGATGCAGGCATTAGTATATATACTCTTACAGGAGCTATTGGTTGCTTGCCCTGGGGCCACTAGCCTTGCCAAGTATAGGCCGGATTATATGTAGGTACGACTGCCTTAGTATTTTATGTAGGGGCTAGCATCACAGTCAGAGCAAGTTCTCGGTTGTTCCTCGATTGTGCATGGAATACTTATTTATGACGGGAATGGTCGATGAACACCCTATTGATTATTGTTTTAGAATTGCAGTCGAAATTACGGTGGCCAGTTCAACCACATGTAAAATACACACCACCAAAGTGGTAGCATTTCCCATATGGATGGTACCGCTTGCATTCAGAGTTCAGGGGTTGGGATTATGCAGCTTCAATGTTATAGACTTTCGTCATCTTGTGATGACCAAAGTGCTTTTTCCATGGCTACACAAACCCAACCCTACGCTTCCGGTCCATCTTACCTTAGAATCCTTCATGGAGGCTAGTATCCTCGATCAATTCCATCATATTTTTGATTTGGCGGGACACTAGATGAGCTTTTATTGAGTCCCATAACACTTTTAAGAACCGGTGGCACATAGTTGCCTTAGTTCTAACCAAGTTCAGAACAAAATGTGACAGCCTCCAAAATTCTTGTTCGTAATCAAACAAGGATTTATTTCCTTGAGTAAGATGGAGGAGTTATTCCTCCAGGATTTCCTGAGCTGATGCTGGAATGAATGCTTCGGGGAATACTTCCAAGAATATATCCCATGGGATATCTTCTAACTCGTGATCAGCAAACTTATTATTCTGCTCATTTTCCCACCCATACTCTCCCTCCTCTTAAAATAGATGGGTAACCAAGCGAATAGCTTTCAAATTTGGGCATTGAATGCTTGCTAGATTCTTTTCAGTTATCTTGAGCCAATTTGATGAAACCATAATTTATATTATCAATAAAGGAAAAATCTCAAACAAGACCTTATTAAAAATAGTCCACCTTGAACAAATTTTGTTTATTTTTAAGTAAAGTGTGATCTCAACAATTTCTGGGAGAATCTGGAGTATTTCTGTAATTTCTGAGGAAAAAGCCTCTGCAGGGCGCTACAGCACGCCACAGCATGCTCAGAATACAGGCATGCAGAAAGCACTAACCTAAGGGGATTTCTAAAATCTGGAGCTATTCCACTGTGGCGTGCCACAGCGCGCCATAGCGCGCTACAGCGGGTAAATTTTCAAAACTGAATCTCTATAGCGCGTTACTGCGGGAGAGTTTTCGAAACTCAATTGCTACAGCGCACTGCAGCGGTTAATTTTTTGAACTTAAATGGCTATAGCACTGCAGCGCGCGAGTTTTCGAACTTAAATCACTATAGCGTGCTGCAGCGGGCGAGTTTTCGAACTTAAATCGCTATAGCGCGTTGTAGCGGTTAACTTTTTGGACTTAAAACCGCTACAGCGCGCTGAATTGAGTGAGATTTGAAAAGTTAATCACTACAACATGCTTCAGTGAGCAAGTTTTTGAACTTAAAAACCACTACAGCGCACTGCAGCAGGTGAGTTTTCGAAACTTAATCGCTATAGCGCGTTGCAGAGCGCTACAGCGGGGCATCAAATTTCTATCTTTTCAGGGCATTAATTGCGGTGAGACATGACCTCCCATCCTGCTGCTGTCTCCCAGCTACCATATCTTATACAGCAGATTATTTTTTAAGAGGGAAAGGAGGGTTTTGTAATGATTATGAGATTTAAAATGGAAAAGAAGTTGTTATTTCAACCCTTAAGTGGGCAGTGCACTCATGACAGCTAAAGTATGAAGGGAAGAGCCAAAATTTGGATGCAAGAGAGGAGATTGAATCCTCTATAAATACAGCTTATTTTTACAAAATAAGGGTTCCCAATTTTCACTCAAAAAGCCTAGCTTTTAAAAGGCTGCATAAAAGAAGAAGGAGACCACTCTAAGGGAGGTTAAAGAAACTTTTGCTAGAGGATATCAAAGTCAAGCTGCACTAGGGAGCTAAGGGAAAAGAAAAGAGGAAGAAGAGGAAGAAATCCGGAGAACCCCATTGAGGACTATTCCTAGTAACTTCTAAATCTTGCTTTTGATTTCTTTTTAGTGGATCAAGATAGGGTCTTCATCCTTGTATATTTTTCTTCTTATCTTAACTATAATGGAAAGCTAAAAACCCTTGGGGAGGGTTGAGCTGAATCTATTATGATATGTAAAGGACTTAAATGAATGTTGGAGAACTTCCTCAAGCATCAAATTAAAAATCTGTGTTGAATGTCTTAATAAGATCACTAAAAATAATGCTGTGGACTAAATGAAAAATTATGTAAAGTAAATATAACTATAAATATTAACACCTTAAGTAATGTCTTATGCTCCATAGCTCATTGCTTAGTTTAGAGTTGGGCATGCGTGCATTGGTGCTCAGAACTATGTGAGAAGTTCTTGAGCCTAATCGCACCATGCTCTAAGCTCAACTAAGAAGTAAAAGCATGTGAGCTAAGATCCATTAACTGAGCTTCGTTGCTCAACATACGTGAAAGGAGGAAGAGGATTTATTGAGAGCTCATGGATGACGTGACATAGTCAATGGAGCCCAATGAAACCATTTACTTATATAAACTGCGCATGACGCAAGTGATGCTCATTAGTGAAATCAATGCTCATGAGATCGTTTAACTAAAACTGTTATTTTGGCAACCTAGATGTAGGTAAATTAAGATGCCTTAAGTGCGATCTCATGAGGATCTTCATGCTGAAATTGAACCCTAGTGTGTTCATTTCATGCACAAGATTTGAACTTATAAGAATTAGAGGAAAACTCTAAGGAATGCAATGTGCACTTGATTATTTAGCATGACCATGAAAGAATGAGAAGTGCTTGACAAGTAATTCAACATGAGTCTCCATCAATTCACGTGGAGAAGACCCAACTCTCCTCTCTAAATCTAACAACTTCTTTAATTAAAATTATTGCTTTGTTAATGGAACCAACTCAAAATTCAAATCATACCATTTAAATAATATTGAATGTAGATATACCTTAGTAACAAAACACACCATTCCCTGAGGATAATAAATCTCAGAATGTACCTACCAAATTATTACTTCAGACCACATACACTTGCGTGCAAGCGTAGACGTGTATTTTACAGTCTATCACAATTCATAGTGTCCATTGGATTAAGCACACCATTGAATGTGGGTGTTCTAAGATGTAGGAAATTGTGTAGGATCCCATATCCTATGAAATGTGAGGATGATGAAAATCTCAATTGAGGTACAAACATTGACAAGCTGATAAAATAAGAGCACAGGTCTCTTGTACCTGCTGCACATTGCTTTCTATTAATGCCCTCATCAAACTAGCGAATGAGTTCATTTCCTTAGGTCCGCCAGATGACGAAACCGCATTCTTAATCGGGGTAGGAGCAGAAGGAGATCCGAGATTCATGATTGTGAATAAAAGAATAGATTCAGTGAATAAGACAGAATTCCACTATCTTTTCAATCATTACTTTCTTAGTTAAAAAGTTACATATGTAAGCAAAAAGAAAGATTTACTGATATGAAAGAAGGACATGATGTGAATCTAGGAACATCAATTACAATATTTTTTCCTAAAGGCAACACAAAAGTCATCGAATGTTACTACTCAATGCTTCCTAGCTAATCTTCTATATGTCTAGTACCGTCATCTACCAGCTGAACCTCCAAGCTAAATTCCCATAATCTAGAGAAAGTAGTCATCATGACAAGTTGTCTCTTGAAAAGTAGTGGTCACATGGTCCAACTATTATTTGGCAAGAATAGAAAGACTAGTCCCTCTGAAGGTCTGACAAACTAAGATCTTTTCCAGCACTTCTACTCTGCGAGGAGATACTCTTTTAACAGTCCTTTAGTAGACTTTACCATCTTGGAAATCATCTAACCAATACTTATCAAATAATCTAAGGTAGAAGAAGAAACCAAACTGCAGATATTCCATCCCTAAAAATTCATTCAATTATTAGTTCTAGTTTTCCACTTACTTCAGTTTTAAGCATTTGCCTTGTACATTTTGCTTCTTTAAAGTTTTTTCAGATCCTAAGATGTCCAGTTTATGTTTTATAATTCACTATTTAATAGTGTTATTATGTTCGTTTAACTCCTAAGATGTCCTCATTCAAGACCTCTTCAGTTTTCATTTCTGAGATAACCTTGATGAACTTTGGATGTTGTTGTTCTTACACTTAGCAACTTGTGATCTTTATCGGATACAAAAAATAGATCATAAAGTAGATAAGAACAAACTCCTTATTTGACACTGTATGATACTTCCCTAATACCAGCTATAGCGCCTCACCCCATCACCGCATTCAAAAGAGATAATCAATCGGCGACGGAGCAGCGCGCTACTCGGGGAGGAGTTCTGTATCTCCCTGAATAGTTGAGAATGACACTGAAGGCTGCTGAATCAACCCCAAAGGAGGGTTGAGAGATAATACATAAGATAAGATTAGTATCTTTATCCTTAGTATTAGGTAAATACATACATTGGATTTAAAATACAACATGAATAATCCAATATATATATAATATCAGCATTTTCAGTATGCTTTTCACACCACAATACTAAGAATAAGTAATATATAAACAGAGTGCGCAAGCTAAGTATACATCCAGGAACATTCATCACAGAAACTGAATAAAAATATTAATCTCAGAATAGGAAATTAAATATATCCATAAATTATTACAAATGGTTTACTGAAATAATACTGAAATAAAGTCTAAGTACTGAACTAAAAATAACTAATAAAAAATAGTAAAGCTCAAGGAGAAATCCACTAAAACTCCACAAACTCCTCCAAAACCTTATGGCTCAATAAGCTGCTGATGATCTAGCAAATTGTTGGATCCCAAAAAGTACCACGCGTTAGACAATAAGTCTAGCACATCGAAACTAATTTAAGCAGTTCTAAATATTTAATTAACATTTAAATAACAAAAATAGAGCAGCTGAAAAACTATAAAAGTAACTGAATATTTGAAACTATATACAACTGAAGTAAAGTAAACATGTAAAACTATGTTGTATGCCACTGAAGTCATGCATCTATATATGCCATGATACTGTATGCCACTAATATGCAACTGAAATATCACTGAACAATTTATAACTAAACTATGTGATATCTTAAATGTTCTTGTGTAGATTGAAAATATCCACTTAAGATAATTAAGTCACTCTCAAAGTAATTAGAGAAACTTATGAATTCTTCTGATAGAATGAATGGAGTGTGAAAGATCAGAGTTGGACTACTACGTCATCACATTCAATATTGTTTGGAAGCTCAGTTACAAATGGGGGCAAGAAAGTAAGAGATATATTGCCGGAGTATCTACTCAAGGAGTTCTAATTTTGGACAACTTCTTCAACAACCTGTATTCAGAGTACTTGACTTCCCAAACTTAATAAGTGAATGGTTGTACCGTGTGGAGTCAGTTCTAGACCATATTGAATGTATTGATTCCATCCGCATTTTTCTCATGACTTATCAACTTTTTGACATTGCGGGAAATTGGTGGGATGTCGCTAGTAGAAAACTCAAGAAGAAGTGCAAAAGGAGGCGTCATGCTGTAACCTTTGAGGACTTTCATCTCATTTTTTATACCGAGTTCATTAAATAACACTAGTGCTAGTATAGTGTAGTTAGAGTGATTGTGATCATTTATCATCTTATGATTTCAGTGATTTTGTGAATTTCTCATTTTCTTTCATCATATGTAAATCTTCATTTTTAAAGAAAAGAAATTTTGTGGTAGCCAATAGGATGTTAAACTTAATCTCGTTTCTTTAAACTTGTTCTAAAATCAAGATTTATCTCATTAAAATGGGATGAATTTCATATCACTCTGAATGACTACACCTTTTAAGTATGCCATAGCTTCTAGCAGATCTACCGATGAAGTAGCCCATCTTCGAGGAATAGTAGCAGCAATGCTGGAAAAACCCAACATTCTTTTACAATCCAAAAGCAAATTGACATTTACCCCTCACCAACAACAACTAACAATCCTACCCCAGCTTTTCCTGCTTAGCATACATCTCTCTACTCCCATCATTCTGTTGATGGTCTTCTTCATAGCTTAATAAGGCTGAGAACTTCAAATTTTAGTGGAAATCTATCCCCTATGGATACCGCTAGTTGATTGAAGATGGTTGAATAGAACCTGATTAGTTTGAAGTGCCCAACCTCTTTAGCAATTTGTCTCACTGTACATTTGATCCACCAAAAAATTGAGTAATGGTGGGACAACATTAGGAACACATGATTCATAGACTTCAACATTGAGGATATTCTGTGGGACGAGTTTGTAGAAGCATTCAATTCTGAATTTATCCCTTCGTCTGCACAGAACATTATTGAAAATACTATTTTAAGGCTGAATTAAGGATGTCGTTCTATGTTAGACTATGAGATAGAGTTCCAAAGGCTGACTAATTTTGCCCCAAAATGGCAAGATGACATCGGCTCCAAAGTGAACTGCATGATACTTTCAAAAATCACATTGTTCCACTTCGCCATAATAATTTCTCCTTACTTGTAGAAACAACAAGGGTGGTGGAGCACCACTAATTAGAAAGGGATCTTAAGCATAAGATTCATGTAGTTCCAAACCATCACGAAGCCTTCAAGAGGCACATACCTCAATCTACTAAGGTCTATCAACTTAGTGCTGCACCTCCTACCAAACCTATTCTAGGCTGTAATCGACCTCATCCCTATAGCAAGTGTTACCACTTTGGCCATAAATGCTACTGATGAACCCAAGATTTGTATTAGAATAAGTGAGTAAGAATATACAAAACACTATGTGAACCTGCATATTTTGATTAGAATTCTTACATTTCCAAAAAAAATTGGAAAGAAGGCAAGCTGGAGCTAAAAGAACAACTTTTGGATAAAAACTGTTGTAGCACGCCACAATGCGCTTTAGAGGGCCATGGCAGATGAGCAAAAAGAAGAGACTTGGAACCAGACCTGCACAGCCTGGATGATAACCACTGTAGCATTCCACATCGAGCTTTGGCGACAAGTCAATAATATTAATTGAAACATTATCAAAACTAATTGAACAATGAAATTCAAAACTCAAACCACCACAGCGCGCCACAGTGACATTTCAATAATATTAATTGAAATATTATAAGAACTAATTGAATAATGAAATTCGAAACTCAAACCTCCATAGCGCGCCATGGCAAGAATTCAAATTAACTCGACTCGTTATAGTGCAATGTAGTAGAATAGTGTTTGGATCGAAGCTTCCACAGCGCGCTACGGTGAATTATTAGCAGAATAGCAAACCTAGAGCTAGATTCAACAAAACTAGATGCGATCACTACGGTGCGCCAAAGCTCGCCGCTGTGCGCCCCAGTGCGCCACAGCGCACTGTGACGGTCGACACAGAAGTGCCCAGAATTAACATTAATAATAGCATAGGAAAGTCTGTAAATTCCAACCTTGCGCCTTCCCCAGCCTTTTGAAAATCAAATTAATTTTAAAGTTAGCTGAATTCCAATGAATAATTAGAACAAAACATGAATGGTTTGCATTAAAGCAAGGGGAGATGAAAAGTCATTCAAGATTATTGCAAAAGGGCTGAGATCTTCCATATTTAAGGAACATTTTTAGGCCATACAATGGTTCCCAATGTTTTCAATATTCTAAGACCCTAAAAGAGGTTGCTGTTGGAGAAAGAGAGAGAACTATCTAGGGAAGACTTTCAGATCGACCTTGCAAGTTCAAGAAGGAAGAGAAGCGGAGGAATGTGGAGAAAGAAAGAGAAGAACTAAGAGAACCCCAGGCATTTAGGGTTGTTCCTAGTATCATTTCTTATCCCTATCTTGAACTTTTTATTTGTGAACTGATGTCAAGGTTCATGTTCTTTTATATCTCTTACTGTATTGAATCTGTAATGGAAGGCTAAACCCTCCTTGGAGAGGGGTGGGCTGAAATTATGTGGTGAGTAAGGAGTATGGTGTTGTATGTTGAAGTTACAATGAATAAAATATAAGCTTAATGCTTACTTATTCTTATGCTTCAATTTAAATACCTAAAAGGTTTATCAAATATAAATCTTTATTAAAAAACTTGTGCGCTAATGCTCACTAATTGGAATAGAGTAAGGAGTGAGGGCAATAGAGCTGAGAGCTATGTGACAAGTACTCAAACTCATCCGAAAAGTTGAAGCTAGTGAGCCAAGCCCCCTCCAATCATTCCTTGTGGCTCAGCAAAGTAGAAGGAGGGAGATATCATTGAACACCTATGGATGATGTGATATAGTCCATTAAGTCCAACTAATTCTCTCCCTTAGTTAAACTGCATGTGTAGCGCATGAAGCTAATTGGTGGGAATCAAAGCTTGTGAGATTAATGAACTAAAAGAATGTTTTGGTAACCTAGACATAGGAAAAAAAAACTAAATTAATTATGATCTCATAAGAATCTATGTGCCGAGGTAGAACTCCTAGAGTGTTCTCCTTGTGCACTAAATTTGAACTTGTTAGAATTAGAGGATTAATCTAAGGAAGGCAAAGTTTACTTGATTGATTAGCCATAATAAAATCACTATACATATTTTAATGACAATAATTACATCACTAAGTCCTTATGAGTTACATAATGAACCCCCAACTCTCTCTCCTTAATCACATAGTATTTAAATTTAAGTGCTTTGTATTGAAAATGTAGGAACCAAACTAAAATAACAAAAAATGATTATTCTAAACATTTTTGAAAGAAGATAGAACTTAGTATCAAAACCATCATTTCTTGTGGACGATATAAATCTGGAACTAACCATTCCAGCTTATTACTTTGAACCATGTACACTTGCATGTGAGCGCACACGTGTATTTACTGTCTATCAAGTTTTTGGTGCTGTTGCCGGGGAACGGTTTTGTTTTGTATTAAGTATAATGTTTAAGTAAATAATGATTTAGGGTTTACTTTTTGCATATATATTATTTTAATTTACTGTAAGTATATTATCACTAATTTGTAGTGCTAGTATAGGATGTAACTTAGTTGCTTTCATTGCTAAAACTACATTGCTGAATTCTGTGCACTGAAATTTATAATTGATGAACTGTGAAATTTGATTGAAGTAATTGTTCTTGCTTGCTGAATTTCTGAATTGTATGAGTAGGAGAACTTGTACTGAATCGCTTTTTGATCCCAAAAATAAACAAACGTATTTAAGAGCTAGGAGAGAACATACAAATCTGAACCATCCACCAATTGCAATGGAAAATTTAGAAGCTGATCCTTTAGAGTTATTGGTAAGGGTTAGGGGCAGACCCCTTAGAGAGTATGCACTTCCAATAGTAGGAGGAGTCCCAAAAGTAGTTATTAGACCTCCCATACAAGCAAATAACTTTGAAATTAAGCCATCAACATTAAACATGGTCCAAAACAATCAATTTAGTGGTCTAGCCTCAATGATCCCAATGGGCATACTTCAAACTTTCTGGAAATATGCGATACCCTAAGTTTCAATGGTATGTCTGTGGCGCCCCACCCCTTAATCCACAAGATTAAGTTAAGGGGTGGTGTGTCACTCTAGCTAACCTTTCACTTATAATTGAATTAGGATGAAATCTGCAATCCACCTAATAAGGGAAGGAGTGAGCATAGAATCAAACATTCAGTCACTATCTAAGTAAACATACAGAGTGCGGAAGCCATTTACAATATAAAACATCCAAGCATCACAACATAAGTATAAAGAAATACATCTCAGAATATAAGCATAGTAATCCAAATACGCAGTCACAAGTACATATATTATAACATCAATTTAAGTTCCAAATAATGAAAATAAGTGCACTCATCCTCACTTATAATGGAAAGACTAAATAGCTGCTTCTTCCACTGGCTCCTCCTCCGGATATGGCTCCACACCAAGATCTTGATCGTCCAACTAAAGAGGATCTGCCAATGTCGGTTTCACAATGTAGGGCCCCAGCCAAAAAAAGTAAAAATCTTATGTTAAACAATTGTCTAAGTACATTTTAAGCTGACAAGTTTTATATGTTTTGTAATATCACCATTTTACCATTTCTAAGTAACAATTATATAAGGGAGCAATAAGTAATACAAAAGGAAGGAAAAGCTATAAACCATCATTTATAATTTAAGCAAAAAGAGAAGCTAAGACATGCCTCAATTGCAAGCTAAACAAGGTAAGGCATAAATATAGATAATCAAACAAGTACTGTAAGAGAAATACTATATCTTAAACATGCTGGTGATCAAAAGAAATATGCCAATTAAAATAAAATAACTCAGCAGGGATACATATAAATAGCAGCAAGGTTCTAACATTCTAAAATATATAAGCAATTCAAAGAAATAGTTGACTGAATAAAAATGCTGAAAAGTAAACAAAATATCATAACTGCATATATATAAATATTCGTACATCAACTGCCATACAGAAAAGAGCTAATCTAGCCCATCGAATATCAAAAGATCTTAGCACCATCACAGCTAAGTCACAAAACTGTGTACCCCTAGCGACATAAGGAGGCTAGGCTGTAAAAACCCTAGGTTGTTACCCTAGCTAAAATTAGATTAATTAAGCTAAACCAAGGTTTGATTTTGATTCCATTGGATTCAATGGGTCATTTAAACCTAAACCTAGAAGTTTGAAATCAATTAGAGCTAATCTGGAGAATTTGATATTTTTGGCTATTTTTAAGCCCTGAAAAATACCTAAAATATTTTGATCTCTAAATTGAATTTGGATTTCATTTTTGAATTCCTCATATCCAAATTAGCTAAGGGTGAATTTTTGGGAATTTTTAGAGCTCATTTGATCCTAAATTGGATTTGGGAAATTTAAGATATTTAAATTATTATTTAATGGGACTTATTTAAATTAAAATTAATTTAAATTAAATAATTAAATCCCAGGATTCGCTGTCGGTACCGCAGCAGATCCGCTGTGAGGTCCCGACAGCGGCGCATGACTTTGCGCCCGTAGGATCGTTAGCACGCATCTCAGCGCGCTTCGATCCAACGGCTTACGCCGTTAATCAGATCCAATAGATCTAGACCATTCCACGGTTCTGAGATCTGATCAAACGGTGCTTAATCCATCCGCCTTAAGTAAGCCGCTCGCCCGTTCGATCCGCGGATCAGATCCAACAGCCGATCCAATCCCACGCGCGACCGTTAGATGTCGGGTGATCAGGACCGTCCCGCGCCAACTAACAGACCATCAGACGGCTCTGGTGACCCCGCTACTGTTCATCTTCATACCCAGAAGGCTTCATCCCGATAGGAAGAATCCGCAGAAATTTGCCATGTAATTCCTATCTGCCACTCCCCGTGCCAAGTCAGCTCGACCGTTGGTACCTTCCCGTTTGTGGCTGAGCCTAGCCAGCTGAGCCAGGTGGCCTGGATTGCCCCAATTCTGGAAAATCAGGGAAGTGCCTGGGCCGAGCCAAACTCTAATCCCGATCCCCGGCCTCCATACCTGAGCCCTCCTAGAGCCTCACAGTACCCCTGAGACTTCACAGTGAGTCCCTTTGCTCACTATGAATTCCCAATTTCCCTGCTGAAGGCTGCTGGAGCTCCCCCTTCCCTCGGCGATTTTCCAGGCAATTGCAGGACTTAACCTCCAGGAAGCTCCAGAGCCCGTCAATTCCCTTGGCAAGCTCTGTGTCCTCGACCTCATGTACAGCTTTCTGCCACTAATAATTCCTTAAGCCCCTTTCCATTCCTGTCTATTGAATGAGCCTTGATTGTTGCCTAAGCAACCTTAGCCACCTAGGAAGCCAATGGGATTGTCGCCTGGGGCTAAGCTAGCTCGAGTTGATCGTATCGATCGACTGAGCTAGCCAGCGAGCCAATCACTGAGTCCGAGTAAGGACCCAGCGATTGGCTGCGCCTCGGGTTATGATAGGTTGTGGTTTCGGTGCGTATAGTCTTCCTGATCGTGTAGGGATCAAAATCCTATCGAATTGAGGTCCCTGTGAGGAGAATTTCCCCCTCACAGGCGACCTAAGACATCTCGCAGAAGAACATCTCGGGTGAGTAAGACCCCATCAATCCAGAGGGATCCAGATGGGGGTTCTTGGTCCAATCGATGCGTCTTGCCTCAGTGAACGTGTAGGGATTGATTTGAGCCCCTGCTGTCGCCGGAGCGCCTAGAATTTCAGCTTTGAAATTCGACGGGCTCGGGACCCGTCGAGAGGTTGAAGACGAAGTCGCGGGTCCTGGGCCTGGGCCGTCCCGGGACCCGCGCGGTTTTGATTTTGGGCCGCGCCTAATTAATAATTATTGGATAGCATTTTTAATGGTTGCGGATTTAATTAATTTAAATCCTATAGTTTTAATTTAAATAAAAATTTAAAATAAATTAATTAAATAACTTTAGTTATACAGATCCAAATTGTGTGATCCAATATACCATTTGAATCAAAAAAATTCAAGGAATCTAAATATAAATAAAATCTTAGATCTAATGGTTGGATTAAAAAATTATTTGCCAAACCTTCTCTATTTTTAATTAAATCAAATAAAATCATATAATTATCCAATTTATGAGATTAAAGGTCTGATTGCTTTTTGTACCCTAAGGAACAATTCCAGACCCTTAAAATTAATTTTGGATAATTAATTTTCTTAATCACTCCTTAATCACCCTAATCAAGGATTAGTGAATTAAACCCTAATTAAGCCTCTGATTTGGGTGGGGATGGTTCCTAATATCATATTAGACCTATTATAACCTAAGTATGAGGTTGGATTATCCTAAAGTGCCCTAATTTCACTAATCACCCTAAGTGACTTAATTAAGTGATTAGTATTAATTAAGACCATTTAGGTCATCAAAACCTAAATTAAAGGTGTTTCCCACTTTATTAAGTAAAATGCTTTAAAATAGTCTAGAGCAAATTTGGATAGTTAGACCCTAAAATATGAATTTTAGCCTTAAGAGGGGCATTTTGGTCATTTTGGCCAAAATGTGATTTAATGCACTTTAAGGATTGAAAATTTTAGTAAACTACCATAAAATAGGTTAGTTATGTTCTCTAAGATCTTAGAACAAAAATAGTGTTAATGTGATCCTTAATCCATGAAATCTTTATTGAAATTCTTAATTATAATAATTAGATCTTAAGTATTTCCTTATATAGATCATTTGGACTTAACCATTAAATTAATAATAGAAATAGTCAATTATCTCATTGATAAGTTTATTAAAGATAACTTAAGAACTTAATGTCAAAAGATAAGAAATTAGAAATGTTTAAGTTAAAAACCTAGTTTAAGATCTAAAGTGATCAAATCTCAAATCTTTAGATCTTATATCTTAGACTTAGATCTTCAATTTGAATCAAACCACCTCCAGTTGAAATTCTTTAATGATTGATTGTTTAATCTTTTGAAACCTTCCATGTGGGTATAGGATGATTCAATCAATAAGATAATGAAATTATCTTAAAGATTGAATATAGATCTTAGATTCTCAAGTTCTTAATTGATTATTTTATCTTATAATTAATAAATTAGCCTTCCACTAGGATCTTAGTTCTTGAATCTCTCAACTTATAGGATTCTTTACCCTTGGGATGAAGTGAGAAACCTAGATCCTATTTTAGTATCACCTTGGACTTGGAATTTGAACTCAACATAGGGTCTAAGTTCTAAATCCTTAAATCTTGATTTATTTGATCAAGATTTGGGTAATAGAGTAAAATATTCATAAAATTAGGTCGTTGATTTTCTTACTTAAACTATATAGTCGTCACATGATTTTTGCTTAGAACTTGTTAAGTTCTAATATTTGACCTTAAGGACGTAAATCTGAGATTCTACTTGATAGCTGGATATTGGAGATCCTAAGCTTGTACCTTCTCAGGGTAGTTAGATTTGGTAATTAGACAATAACAGATATCACATGAGTCTAGATTGAGTCTCTTGCTTACTTTGATTAGATTGCTTTGCATTACCTTAGATTTTGAGCTTTAGCCCTTGAGCATAATAGGAAAACTTAGGATGATGTATCCTAAGCTAGTATTGAATTTACATATCATTCAGTTTTGTTTTGTCACAGTTAGTAGAATATGACCTAGTTTAATCTGCCTCTTCAGTAGTAGTATTGTATAGACTGGACTCAAACCTAGCATATTTGAATGGCTAGGCTGGGGATTGATTGATTGATTGATATTGGAGGCCCTGTATGACCTATTGGCTGGTATGGCAGTACTAGAACTTAGGCATATTACTACTTTACCTGTATTGTATTGTTTTATTTTTTTTCTAGTTTGTTTTGCCACATGCTTCAGTGACCTTATTTTTCAGTATTTGCTCACTTTGCCACATCTCTTAGTGGCTTCACTTATCATATATTGCTTTGTTTTTGCCACATATCTCAGTGGCTTTTCTTTTCATATTAATCTGCATGTTTTATGTATATTTTATGGCTTAGATATATGTATAAATGGCATGTTTAGGATGCTAGAATTTCATTATATTCAGTACTCGTGTTTTTTTATACTCAGCATGTTTCACTTCGATCATAATCATGTTAGGATCATGTTTATTCAGTAGTTACAGTTATTTTTGCTCTTAGCCTTACCTTGCTTATTTTGAGTTCTGTATATTACTTCACATACATATTGTATGCTATAAATAGATAGTTTATAGTATCCCAGTTCTTTCATAGCTTGTTGCACCCCTTTACTACCGCATGTATAGTTAAATTTAAATGTGATATCCTTTAATATTCAGTTCACTTTAAATAGCCTAAAATATACTTAGACAATTGTGATGAGTTACTATATTATAGTGAGGACGAGAGTCTTTTATTTGCAGTTATTCATTTTAGTTGTAATAATTAAACTTTCTGGATGTACTTTACTTCTGCATTGTGATGAGTTACTATATTGCATTTTCTTTCCCTACTATGTATGCTTGTGGATGTTACTCTATTTTATACTGCTTTCGCTATTTTGATATTTATATTGATGAAAGTTGTAGCACTTGGTGACAAGTTCCTTGCCTTAAGGAAGGTTGGGTTCGCCTAACTTTACTTAAGTTGGGGATTTGCCACAGTTGGAGCACCGTACTTCCTTATTGTCAGTACGGGAGCCCCACATAGGCAACTAAGCACACGAAGAAATCGAAGGATCTTAGCACCAGTACGGCTAAGGCACCAACAGTGTACCCCTAGCAACATAAGGAGGCTAGGCAACTAGGCACACAACAAAACAAAGTCCTTCCCCTAGTGACATAAGGAGACTAGGCAATAAGGACATAATCTGACAGGCAGCTCAACTACATATTATCTTTTCAATAATCACTTTAATATTTTCATAAGGAATCTAAGGAGTTTCCATATTTTCCTAACATTTTATTTATGCATCAAAAATCTTATATGATATACTCAAGGATTTAAGGTACAAAAATACAAGGAATGCGTAGCAATAATCATCAAAGTAAGCAAGGGACTCTACTAAGCATGGTGATATCATTTATTTTCTACTTAACCATTCTAACTATTCCAAGTTACAGAAGTTCAAGATCACCATTTTCCTACTATCGAGTGTAACTTAGAAATTCATTCTTATAAGTTAAAAAGGATTAGAACTGATCAGGTTCTAATCTAGTTTAATCAGATAGATGACTATGAGTTAAATCATTAAATCATACGTCTTAGTTTTATGAATTTAGATGTTCTAACTAAGATCTGATCAAGATCTTCTAAACCTATAGATTATGGATTAAACACTACGTGATTTAGGTTTAATCACATAACCCAAAAAGGATAAGGCCTAAGTTCTATGTTTCATTCTAAAAGTGATATACTTATTAAGGCCAATCCTATTAAGTAATCAAACTTAATATGATGAATCTCCTATCCTAAACTAAGGTTTAAGGGTAAAATAATCAGAACAAGTTGTAAAATAAAAAAAAAAATCTGGAAACTAATAAAAACTAAGGTTTCACCCATTGAGTAACCCATTTACCCAATGAATGAACTCTAACCTAAGATTTAGTCCTAGTCTTAGGAAAGGTTCTTAAGGTGTAGTTTTAAAGACTTAGGGAAATCCTGGGATTTAACCTATTAGTTGATTCACTTTGTTAAATGTCACTAAGATCTTTATAACATTGGTTTACGAGTTTTGAAATGTAAATTAGATGTTAAGAGTGCTTGGTCCAATCTTAGGGCAAAATGACTATTTTGCCCCTACCATAAGGGTCAAAAGTCAACTTTTTGACTTACAGGTCAGAATTAAATTCTCTTAGTCCTAACTGATTCCTTACTATCTAACTTGAAGATTGATGGTAAGTACGTCCAAATTGGACTCCAAACGGTCAAGCTATGACCAAAATGAGGTCAGGGATAGTTTGGTCTTTTATCTAAATTTCTAGGGTTCAGATCCTAAATGTTATTTCAGTTTATTGATCATATTGAAATTCTAAGTTAGTTAGCATCTTGAATTTTTGAATTTGGAGTTGATTTGACTAAGTTATGGTCATTTAAATTCCAAAGGCATTTTGGTCATTTTTCACTAAGAATTCTAGGGTTGACTTTTTGTCCTAATGTCTAAATGGGAAAACTAATACTACTGTAGTAATGGGGCCACTCTCCTAAGCATTTTAAGACCCATATTGACTATATTTTGATAACTGGGTAAAGAGTTATGGGGTCCTAAAGGGGTCCTAAAATGCTACCTCGTTATGCATACCCGAAATTAATTTTTATATTATACCATTTGATTCTATTTATTTTTCTGAGTATTTTGAGACCTATATTGGCTATATTTGGACCATCATACAAAAATTTATTAAGCTTTTAAGTTTTACTATTCAAAAATACAATTTGTATTAATTTACTATTCATTTATTCAAATTAAATTAACTTACTGTTCATTCCTAAAGTTATATATATATTTTTGAAATTATTGATAATTAATTAATCTGTCATTAATTAGAGCTTAATTATTAATTAACATTAATTAATTCATTAATTAATCTAATTATAAATATTATTATTATTTTACTGTAGAAAAGTAATTAACTATTATTTACTATTTACTTAGTCTTAATTATATACTAATTAATTACAATTATTGTTTAATAGTAATTAATTATTCTAATTATTGTTCAGATTTAATTATCATTAAAATAATCCTAATTAACCTCTAATTACTAATTACAGTTAATTAATTATAAGATTACTGTTCAAAAGTCATTAGCACTAATTACAATTAATTAATGGCTAATTGTAATTAATTAAGAGTTTATAGTACTTAATTTGTTTAATTATCTTACAGTGGGCCCACCTATGACACGTGACAGCTTCTGACTGGTCGCTGCACTGTGTGTGGGCCCCACTGAACACATGGCATGCAAGGTGGCTGCCACGTGGCCCTGTGGGCCCCACTGGGAAGCCGAAGAGTCTCGGGCAACAAGACAGTGGGTCCCACTTGACACGTGGCGTGCCCAGCGGCCGCCACGTAGCACTGTGGGCCCCACAATGGAAGCCGAAAAACCGCGGAGGCTCGGGCAGTGGGCCCCCCACTTGACACGTGGCGGGCCCAGAGGCGGCCACGTGGCACAGTGGGCCCCACGGCCGAAGTCGAAGAGGCGCGGACTCCGCCTGTGGGTCCCACATGACACGTGGCAAGCCGTGATGGCACCACGTGGCGATGTGGGCCCCACTGGGCTTATGCGGACTCGGCCGAGGCCGGGTCGGGCTCGGGTCGACCCGGCCCGGCCCAGAATTCGTCTCCCTCGCGAGCGTCCCGAGGGCACCGGGCTAGAGCACGGCTTTTGCCGGCCTTCCCGGTGCCAGACCGCCTCGGCCCGCACGACCGACGGTAGCCCTCGTCGAAGCCTACACGTCGGCAAGCGGACCTTAGCTGGAGGTGGCCGGAATCGCCGGCAATCTCTAACCCTAGGTCTAGGTTACGGGTGAACGGGCGCGTTCGTTCAACCCGAGGCTTCATGCCTCTATCGGACTTGATCGAGGTCGATCAGGTCCGGTTGATTGCTAATCAAACCTATAATCTACAATACCTAGGTAATGCAATGGCGAAAAATGAACGGGGGAGGGAGATCCAGTACCTTAAGGTCGACGGCTGCGGCGAGATCCGGACGGTTCGTCTCGGGTTCGCTCTCTTAGGGCTCGGGTTTCGGAAACCCGGAGCCCAGAGCTCGGCTGAGGTCTTATAAGACCTCAGGCGACCTCTCCGAGGCCGAGGAGGGCTCCGGTTGGGCACGGTGGGCGGTGGGGCGCGCCACGTGGCGTCGGGCGGAGAAGACGAAGACGACGGGTCCCGAGCCGTTCGATCGATCCCGATCGGGCGGCTCGGATTCGTCTGATGTGCTCAGACGGCGGAGATGACGGTGTCGGCTAGAACAGACAGCGCGCACGGTTAGGTGGACGGCGCCGTCAGTTGATAAATAAAATAATATATAATTAATATTTTAATTATTTAATTCCCAATTTAATTTAGATAATTAAATCATTTCCAAAAAAATTCCAAATATTCACCCCTAGCTAATTGAGGAGTGAGGAACGCAACGGTGAGGTTGGATTTTTGATCCGACGAGTATTTTGATTCCTCGATTTCTGGGGCATTTTTATTATTAAAATATTCGTCGAAATTTCGACGACTTCCGATTGACACGAAAACTTCACCTCAAGCTAATTTGGGGTCAATGAACGCAATGGCGGTGTCCGTTTTCCAATCTGAGGTCAATTTAGATAGGTCAAATTTTAGGGTTTCTGGATTTTTCAAAAATCAGGATTCGATCCATTTGATCCCTGATTTTGGGGTAGGCCCTAGAGGTAGACTCCAATTGACCTAATTAGCACTTATAATTATATTTAGGACTAAGATTAGTCCTAATTAACTAAGGTAACAACTTGGGTTGTTACAATGTCGGATGATGCCCTTAGGTTGAGATTATTCCTATTTTCCTTGAGAGATAGAGCAAAGGTTTGGCTCAACTCTCTGCTTGGCGAGTTTATTAGAACTTAGGACCACTTAGCTTGGAAATTCCTAGTTAAGTATTTCCCACTTGCTAAAATTGCTAGGATGAGAAATTAGATCTCAAATTTCTCTTAGCAAAACAGTGAAAATTTATATGACGGGTGGGAGCACTTTAAGGATTACTTAAGGCACTACCCCCATCATGGGCTTCCATTGTGGATGCAAATGCAGATTTTCTATAATGGATTGAATGCACCCACATAGACACTTATAAATGCAGCCTCAGGTGGATCCCTAAGTAGTAAGACTCAAGAGGAGGCCTATCACCTTCTAGAGAAGATGGCTACTAATGCTTATCAGTATCCTACTGAGAGGATCAATCCAAAAAAGGTAGAGGCTAACCAATTGAATGAAACAAATCAAATTTTAGCCTTGCAAAATGAAATCAATGCATTGAATAGCAAAATAAAGAACATGAGTGTATACAATATCCAAGAAATCTATTGCAAGCGGTGTGGAGGGAATCACCTGAATGAAAATTGTAACTTTAATAATCCATTTGCCCCCTGCCAAATGGAACATCTAAACTCTTAAAGAAATAACAATGCAAACCCAAATAATGCAAGGAATAACCTTTACTCCAACACTTATAATCTAGGGTAGAAAAATTAGCCTAACTTCTCTTGGAATAATAAAAACAACATGGGGAATTCTAATGGGGGTAATTCATTAAATAAATAAGGATATAATAATAAGAACAACTACCAAACTGAATCCTCAAACTTGGAGGGAGCCTTCAATGCTTTCAGGGCTGAAACAATCTAGTTTGTGTGTAGACCAAAACCACAATCACTTGACACGATGCCTCAATCCAAGGGATAGAGGCATCCCTTAGGAGCATAGAAGTTCAGCTTGGGTAAATCTCTAACAGCTGGCCACACATCAGCAAGGAGCTTTGCCCAGCTCTACGGAAGTGATCCCTAGGGAAACGGTGAGCGTTATCCATTATGAGGGAATTGAGGGTACCCACCAAAACAAAGAGAGTGAGAATTCTGGAACTAATTTAGTGGTAGAAGAAGGAGAAAAAATTTGAGAATAAGATGTGTGTCACTATTAAATGTGAGGAACCCTAGGAAGATCAACATCCCAAGTGTAATAAATGGTGAGGTTTTTATAGACTCCTTGTATGATCAAGGATCCTTAGTCAATGTCATGCCCTACCATTTATATGAACATTTTAAGGTATGAGGGATGGAGAGTATGCCTGGAATCTTATGGTTTGCCAACTTGGAATCATTGACCCCCTTAGAAGTGATAAGAAATGTGCCCGTGGGGCTAGGAAGTTGCATTGTCCCACCAGATTTTATTATATGTGAATGGGATAGATCGAATGAAAATTCCACTATCATCTTTGGACAACCCTTCCTTACTAGCACCAAGGCAATTATAGATTTGGTTAGGGGATTAATGAATCTCAAGATTCGAAGGAGAGAGGAGGTGATTGATCTTAAACTATCTTTATTTAAACAAAGGGCAATAGAGTTAAGACTAAGAAAGGGAATAAGAAAAGAAGATTTATGTAAAACCCTCCATCTTGAAAATCTTGCTCTTAGTAATAAATCTGAAACCAATCTTAGCACCTCATCTAGAGGAGTAGTTAAGGAAAGAAATAAAAAGAAAATGACTAGGAGAGAAAAAAGAATGAAAAAGGGAGTTCCTATGAATACTTTCAAAAATAGGGTGGAAGATAAAACCACAAATGCAATCACGAGCTCGAGCACAGCCCATGCTTGTGCCTACTCATGTAGTACAAAAATCTGGAAAAGGAAACAATACATAAACTCCAAACCAATTTGAACTCAATTGCATCGGGCTGACAACGTTAAACTAAGCGCTTCTTGGGAGGCAACCCAAATTGCTGTTTGATTTTAAACATAGGAGTAGTTTAATTAGAATGAAACATTTAGAATCTAGTGAATATAAAGAGTTAAAAAAAAATTGTTTTGGAAGCTTCAGAATGTGCTATAGCACGTTGTCGCAGATTTATGTGCCACAGTGTGCCGCAACGGATTCAGTCGCTCTAGTGCACTCCAGTGGATTTCGCTGCCACAGTGCATGCAAAATTTTTACAACTCCTGAGACGCCATAGCGCGCCTTGGGACTCTAATTCTAAAAATTGGTACTAGAAAGCTATATCTACCCTTCCTTTATAGGCTAAACTAAAATCACATTGATGGCATGTCATAATACCTTTTTTGACTAATCATAAACTTGCCTTAATGTGATTATTTAATTTAGAGCCTTCTAGAATTCTATCATCTATTTAAGGATCCTTAGGGTGAGGGTGAGGCTTGCACCTCTTGATAATTCTAAGCACCTCAGCCCTTATTTCCTTACAAACAAGCAACCCATTTCTAGTTCTCTCTCTCACCACTTCTTCAACCCTTGAGAGAACATGTCTTCCGAAAAGAAATCGGTCGCAAGCAAGGGAACCGCTGCCCCACAGCTGGTGGGGCGTATAACAAAAAGAAGTTCACTATGGTTGAAGCTGAACAACTCTTCAACCAAGTGATATCCAAGCAAAAGTTGATCCCGGAGTAGGGATTCAGGCTCCCATACTCGGTGAACCCTGACCAAAACATGAACAGGGCATGGGAGCACTTGGTAAGCCCCACGCACATGACTTACCCCTCCATTGTTCAAGAGGTTTTTGTCAACGCCATCAACGCGGTAGAGCTTAAAATTATAGTGAGGGGTAAGGGAGTGGAATTTGAGAGCCGGTAAATTGAACGACTTTATTTGCTAAGAGAGGTAGATGACTATTCTTACCTCCAACTTCTAAGCTCCCAATACGACTCGGCTGTGATTGCAAGTGAGTTCATTTGCACATATGCGGGATGGAGAGGAAACTTGGCAAACATTCCTCGACCACTCCAAACGAAATCGAGCAATGCTTGGCATGTGTTCATCTACAGCTTTGTCATGCCTTCTGAGCATCTCAGTGAGGTGACTCGGTCACAAGCTCTGCTCCTGTGTGCATTGAAATGGCCTAGAGATATTCACATCTCCAGCATTATAATGGAGCAGCTTTGGAACATCCTGACCGGGCCTTGCGCTGCACTAGCATTCAAGTCACTAATTTCAAGAATATATGAGGAACAAGGGGTAAATATTTTATCCTCTGATGTTGCGATTCCTTCCCGTGCTCCTCTAGAGCTTACAAAGCTGAGCGCTCGCACCCATGAGTGGTTACGAGCCATGAAGAGGAGGGGGAGGAAGGAGAAGCTTCATCCTCTACTGGCTGAACTATGGTGGATAAAATGATGATGCATATGTATGCGTATCAATGAAACTTGGTATTTCCATGGCACGTGACATGAGCTTCATCAAAAGAGAAGTCGCTCAGCAGCGTGAATTCCAAACAAAATTCCACGATGCTCTTGGAACAATGTCTGAAGAATGGAGATTGCGTGGAGGACCAAACAGATCTGGGATGCCGCGGGCCCCCGTCGGTGACCCCATCCCGGGCAATGACTGGCCAGCATACTACACTTATCGGGACATTGACAAGGATGAAGAAGAACAAGATCAAAATGAATGAATAGGTTGTTTTATTTTTGCTTTAAGTTTTTTTTTTTTTTTTCATTTTCGGTAGTTCTATTTTCCTTTTCAATAAATAAATTTTGGATTGCTGCACCCTCATTGCAACTATGACTTTATTACAAGTAAATTATTTGAAGTAATTACTCCATGGATTCAATAATGAACTTCAAATGTAAAATCTTAAGTTACTAATTGTACTTAACCTAAGGTGATCAATTGACATAACAACCTTACACTTCCAAAATAAGGTAAGAAGCTTGAGTGAATTTCAGTTTCTAAGGTTTAAAAATGAACATATAGTGAATTCTAAGTGTGGGGGTGGGGAAACCTAAGGAACTAAATCTAGCAATTGACAAAACTTGAGTGAACGTATGAGTGTGCTAGGCTCATGTAGGACTTAATGATCGCAAAAGAACTGAAATGGGGATGAAGAAAAATGTCTCTAATTGAGCTAAAAAAAAGAGAGAAATCTAAAACAAAATTAGTGATGAAGAAAATTTCTCTCCCAAAATAAATAAATAAATGAGAAAATAGGATGAAAAAAAATATCTCTCCTATAAATATTATTATTCTTTATGACTCATAAGAAGTAGCACATATGGCACAAAACTCTTGTCACTCACCAATGCCTAGCTAGTGTTGAAAATCCTAAAGTAATTACTCACCCCCTAATGAAGAACAAGCATCAACTATTTAAGATTGGAAACTAGAAAGTAACAAGAGTTTGGAACCTTAATTAAGAAGATAGTAGTGGTTGGAATTCTGAAAATCACCCCAACTTAAGGCAATAGTCAGTGACATAAGAACTTCACATTCACATCCTAAATTGAATCCATAACTAAAAATCAGAAAATCCACTTTGAGCTTACTCAAGTACGAGCAAGAATTTAACTGTGGCGATGTGATGAACCCAAGATTTATATTAAAATAAGTGAGTAAGAACATACAAACATTATATGAACCTGCATACTTTGATTATAATTCTTACATTTTTAGGAAAAATTGGAAAGAAGGCATGTAGGAGCTAAAAGGGAAATTTCAGGAAAAAATTTGGAAAGAAGAGGCTTGGAACCTGACCTGGAAAGAAGAGAATAGGAAACTAGAAAGAAGAGAGCTAAAAATTGGAAAGAAGGCAAGCCACAACACGCTACAGTGGGCCACAGCATGCTACAGCGGGCCATGGCGGATTAGTATAAAGAAGAGACCTGGAACCTGACCTGCACAGCCTGGAAGATAACAGCTGTCGCGCCACAGTGGGCCACGATGACATTTTAACAATATTAATTGAAATATTATCAAAACTAATTGAACAATGAAATTTGAAACTCAAACTGCCACAGGGCACCATAACGGGCCACAACGACATTTCAATAATATTTATTAAAACATTATAAGAACAAATTGAACAATGAAATTTGAAACTCAAACCGCTACAGTGCGCTGCGGGGAGAATCTGAATTAACTCGACTCGCTTACTGCATTACAGCGGAACATTATTTGGATTAAAGCTGCCACAGCGCGCTGCTGCAGAACAGTTTTTGGATCGAAGCTGCCACAATGCACTACGATGAATCTTCAGCAGAACAGCATGCCTATAGCTTGACTCAGCAGAACCAGATGCAATCACTGCGGTGCGCCATAGCGGCCGACACAAAAATGCCATAATTAACATTAATAAAAGCATAGGAAAGGCCACAAATTCCAACCTTTGGCCTTCCCTAGCCTTTTGAAAACTGAATTAATTTTAAATTCTGCTGACTTCCAATGGATTATTGGAATAAAACATGAAAATTTTGCATTAAAGCAATGGAAAATTATAAGTCATAAAAGATTAATGCAAAAGGGTTGAGAGCTTCCCTATTTAAGGAACATTTTTAGGCCATACAATGGTTCCTAATTTTTTCAATATTCTAAAACCCTAAAAGCAGTTGCTGTTGGAGAAAGAGAGACAACTTTCCAGGAAATAGTTTCAGATAGACCTTGCAAGTTCAAGAAGGAAGAGAAGCGGGGGAATGTGGAGAAAGAAAGAAATGGAAAGAGAATAACCAAGAGAACCCCAGTAATTTAGGGTTGTTCTTAGTATTATTTCTCATGCCTATCTTGATTTCTTTATCTATGAACTGATGACAAGGTTCATGTTCTCTTATATCTATTGCTGTATTGAATCTGTAATGGAAGGCTAAACCTTCCTTGGATAGGGTTGGGCTGAAATTATGGGGAGAGTATGAAGTATGGTGTTGTATGTTAAAGTTGTAATGAATAAAATTTGAGTTTAATGTTTACTTATTCTTATGTTTCAATTTAAATACCTAAAACATTTATCAAATGTAAATCTTTATTAAAAGACTTGCATTTCAAAGCTCACTAATTGGAATATAGCAAGGAGTGAGGGCAATTGAGCTGAGAGCTACATGATAAGTTCTCAAGCCCATTAGCACAACTCCTTAAGCTCATTTGAGAAGTTGAAGCTAGTGAGTCAAGCCCTCTCCTATCATGCTCTGTGGCTCAGCAAATAGAAGGAGGGAGAGATCATGAAACACCCATGGATGATGTGACATAGTCCATTATGTCCAATGAATTCTCTCCCTTAGCTAAACCATATGTGTAGCGCATGATGCTGATTGGTGGGAATCAAATCTTGAGAGATCAATGAACTAAAAAAATATTTTGGTAACCTAGACGTAGGAAAATGAAATTAAATTAATTATAAACTCATAAGAATTTATGTGCCAAGGTAGAACCCCTAGAGTGTTCTCCTTGTGCACTATCATTAAACTTGTTAGAATTAGAGGACCAATCTAAGGAAGGCAAAGTTCACTTGATTCATCAGGCATAGTAAAATCACTATACATATTGCAATGATATTAATTATAATACTGAGTCCTTACAAGTCACATAATGAATTCCCAACTCTTTCTCCTTGATCACATAATATCTACATATAAGTGCTTTGTATTGTTAATATAGGAACCATACTAAAACAATAAAAAATGATTATTATAGATATTTTTGAAAGAAGATAGAACTTAGTATCAAAACTACTATTCCCTGTGGACGATATAAATCTGGAACTAATCATTCCGATTTATTACTTCGGACAACATACACTTGCGTGTGAGCACAGATTTATATTTATTGTCTATCATCTACACTTATGGTCATCTAGGTCATCTATTCTATCACTACAAGCACACAAAAATAGTGGATGGTGTCCATATAAACTATTTGCAAAGGAACCAGGCTTTCAAAGCCACACCTCAGAGAAAGAGAGATACAGGATTGGCAATGATGCTAGCCCCTGCTTCTAAACCGGCACGGGATCAACATACCACTCCAAAGTTCCAGATCAATTCAAAAATTAGGTTAATAATCATCCTATTAGTTTTGTATAAGTATATGCCTTAACACCGCTTGAAGTCGCAGAGGATAACAATGTAGTTTTAGGTACACATTCTTAAACTTCTTTATTTAAATTGTATTTCTTGCACTTTAAATATTGTAACTAGTTAATGCAATTTGTATGAATAATTTTTAAGCATGTTTTATTTTAATGTCCCACCTTGCAATGTGTTATTCGGCACTGGGCTACTCATTCATTCAACTCTGAACATTTTGTCAACCTTTTTAATCTACCTTCCTCTAAACTAGCTAAATAATTAAATATTGGACATCCATCTAGAGCCCAACTCAGTGCTCATAAGTTTTGCGACGTCAAGATTCCATTGAATAATCAAATGTTTGATTCTAAATTAATTGTCTTGCCATTAACCAAATTTGATATCACTCTCAGAATGAATTGGCTTAGTAGTCAGAATGCTGTGATAAATTGCCTTTAGAAAAAGGTTCCTCTTCATTCCCAGGGCAAGCCCAAAACCTTCGTAGGAAAGATTAGTGCTCAGCTATCATTAATAAATGCTATCAATGCTGAAAAATTAGTTAGTAAGGGATGTGATGCTTTTCTTGTCATTATGATGGGTGAAGCAAAAGAAAGCACTTCTTTCTATGATTGTAAGTTGGTGAAAGATTTCATTGATGTATTTCCTAAAGTTATACTAGGAGTATCTCCGCCTAGAGAAGTAGAGTTCTCCATTGAACTAATTCATGGTACTCTACTTATATCTAAAGCTCCATATAGTATGGAACCAAAAGAATTGCAGGAGCTTAATGAGCAGTTGCAAGAGCTCTTGAGTAAAGGCTTCATAGGGCCTAGCATGTCACTCTGTCGAGTGCCAGTTTTATTCGTAATGAAGAAAGATGGATCTATGTGAATGTGTATAGATTATCATGAGTTGAATAAAGTCACAATCAAGAATAAATATCCCTTGCCCAGAATTGATGATCTATTTGTCCAGCTATTTGGAGCCATCATATTTTCAAAAATTGATTTAAGGTCTGGTTACCATCAGTTAAGAGTATGGGAAATCGATGTTGAGATGACAGCTTTTTGAACTCGTTATGGTCACTTTGAATTTTTTGTGATGTCATTTGGACTCACAAATGGGCCATCAATATTCATGAACTTGATGCAGCAAGTCCTTAAGCCTTATTTAGATAAATTCGTTATTGTCTTCATCGATGACATTCTTATTTAATCCCGAACTCCAAAGGAACATGAGGATCATTGAAAGATAGTATTAGAATCCTTGCATGATCATCAGTTATATGCTAAGTTTTCAAATCCAAATTTTGAAAAAAATTTGTCGCATTCTTGGGTCATATAGTCATTGCCCAGGGTATCCATGTAGATCAGAAGAAAGTAGGCACAGTCCAAGATTGGGGACAACCCAAGTTAGTTACAGCTATCATAAACTTTTTGGGATTGGCCGAATACTACAGAAAGTTCATTAAAGGCTTCTCTCAGATTGCCTCATCTTTAACTAAATTGACTCAAAAAGCTGTACCTTGTGTTTGGTGTCCTGAATGCGAGAAAGCATTCCAAACCCTAAAAGATGCACTCTCAACCACTCCAGTACTTGTTCTGCCTAAAGAAGGTTTAAACTATCAGGTGTACATTGATGCCTCTGGAATTAGTTTAGGTTGTGTATTAATGCACGAGGGTAAGGTGATTGCTTATGCCTCTCGTCAATTAAAACCTCATGAAATGAATTTCCTCGTTCACGACCTTGAACTTGCTGTTGTAATCTTCACCTTAAAGATCTGGCATCATTACTTATATGGAGTTCAATATTTCATTTTAATTGATCAACAAAGTCTGAAATATAGCTTCACTCAGCAATAATTGAACTACCTGACAGAGAAGATGGTTAGAGCTTATCAGTGATTATGATTTGAGTATTCAGTATCATTTGGGTAAATCAAATGTGGTGGATGATGTTCATAGCCGTAGTGCTACTCTATTTGCTATGATTCCTTCAAGTTCAATAAAAGAAGAGTTCTGTAAACTTGAAAGTTCTCCAGCACATGGCGATATGCTAAGTTCACTTCTAGATAATATCAATGTAGAACCAACTTTTCACAAAGAAGTCTCCATCTCGCAAACTAAGGATGAAGACTACCTGAAGTTCAATGTTGATAAGAAGGAGGCTGTCATTTTTATCTGCAATTGCGTGGAATAGTAATTTATTAGGGTAATTGCTTATGGATCCCTAGTTCCATGCATCAGAAAATTATGGTAGAAGGCCATAATTCTGGATATCATATTCATCTAGACTGTACTAAAATGTACTAGGATTTAAAGCAAACTTTTTGGTGGCCCGGTATAAAGAAGAGTGTAGCCAATTTTGTGGCTAAGTGTAATGCTTGCAATCTAGTTAAGGCTGGGCACCAAAAGCCTGGTGGCTTTCTGTACCCTTTGGAAATCCTCGAGTGGAAGTGGTTTGATATATCAAAGTATTTTGTCATAGGTTTGCCTCTCACAAAATCTGGTGCTGATGCAATATGGGTTATCATCAATCAACTAACTAAATTAGCGCATTTCATTTTTATCCGTCAGACTGACTCTGTCAAGAAGCTTGTAAAGCCATATATTAAAGAGATTGTGTATCCTTAAGTCAGTAGTATCCGATAGAGATAGCAAGTTCACTTCTAAGGTCTGGCAAGGATTGCACCAAGATTTGGGGACTACCCTTGCTATGAGTACAGCTTTTCATCCTAAAACAGATAGTCAGATCAAAAGAGCAAATCAAGTTCTTGAAGATTTGCTTAAGCTCTGCATTCTCAATTTTATCGGTTCCTAGGATGATCATATCCCGATAGTGGAGTTTGCATATAATAAAAATTTTCAAGCCAGTATTAAAATGGCTCCTTATGAGGCCTTATATAGAATAAAGTGTAGCACTCCTCTAGCATGGTAAAAAATAGGAAGTGTCCAACTTTATGGATTTGAATTGGCTGAAAAAATTAATAAAAAGATTCATCTGATTCAGTAAAGATTCTGCTCTTCTTAAGATCATCAGAACAAGTATCATGATGCTCGTCATCATCTTTTTAAAACTCAGTGTTGGAGATTATGCTTATCTGAAAGTACGTCTGATGAAGGGAGTCTATAGATTTGGTATAGTAGAGAAATTTAGTCACTATTATGTCAAAAATTTTGAGATACTAGCCAAGGCAGGATCATCAGCCTACGATTGAATCTTTCTGATAACTTTGCAGCTGTTCATAATGTGTTCCATGTGTTGTCATTGAGAAGATGTCTCAGGGACCCTTCCCATTTCATTCAGCTTTCAGTAGTGGAAATCTAACCATATCTTTCTTATGCCAAAAAGCTAATTAAAATCTTAACTTGCGATCAAAAGCAGTTAAGGAATCGTTCGATTTCAATGGTTAAGGTTCAATGGAAAATTGATCATTAAAAGAATCTACGGTACTAACTAGATGGAGCACAAGTTCGACTATCTTTCCATTACGACTAGCGTCTCACTATGAACTATTCTAGCCTTGCAAATTAGAAAAAAGAGGCGGATATATGCCATAAATATCCACAAACTCTTTTCAAACTCAGGTACTTCTACTATCCCTTTCTTTTCAGTTATCATTCAATATTGCATTTTAATAGTACTTTGTTCACCTGAGAGATGTCAGGGACGACATCATTGTTAAGTGGGGCAATTTATAACAACCCTAGCTGTTACCCAAAGCAAACCAAGTTAATTTAAGATAAACCAATATTTGATTATCATTCCATTAGACTCAATGGGTCATATAAATCTAACCCTAGAAGTTCAGAAACCATCGGAGCTCATTTGAGTAATATAATTATTTTACCTATTTTTGGATCCTGAATATTAGCAAAAATAATTTGATCTTCAAATTAAAATCTGATTGCATTTTTGAATTTCTTGCACCTAAATTAGCTAAGAGTGAAATTTTGGGAATTTTTGGAGGTCAATTAGGCCCATTTTGGATTTAATTTAAATTGCTTCACTTGCAATTTAGGTTTATAACATTTTCTAATTGCAATTCTATACCTCTCTAATGGTCAGCAGCCCCCAAACTGTGGGTGCCATCCAGACTGTTGATCCCGCGGATCTGATCTACCAGCCCACGCCTTCGATCAGATTCGTTTAATCTTAATTGTTCTACGGTTCTAAGATTGGATCCGACAGCATCTAGCCATCCGCCTTAAGTATCCCCGATCACCCATTGAATATATTGAACCAATCCAATGGTCGATCCCTTATCCGTGCTTGGTCATTAACAGTCTGAAGATAAGGGCCATTCCAACCCAACTGATGATCCATCAGACGGCTACACTTCCCCTTGCGACTGTGGATCATCTCCTTCCTCAGCTTACAAATGACAGATATCAAATATGTGTCTGCGCTTGCACGCAAGTGTATGTGGTTCTAAGTAATAATGGAATGGTATGTTCTGGATTTTATCGTCCTCAGGGAATGTTGGTTATGTTACTAAGTTATTACTACGTTCAATAATGTCTAGATAAATTGTATTTTTTTTTGGTGGTTCCTAATTAAATAGTGCAAAGAACTTAATTAAAGATGTTATTTGATTAAGGGAGAGTTGGGATTTCATCATGTGATTTGTTAGGGATAAGTGTTGTATTCAACTCATGCAATTTTATGTACTTGTTATCATGCCAGTTAATCATGTGAACTTTGTGTTCCATAAATTAGTCCTCTAATTCTGACAAATTCAAATCTAGTGCACATGGTGAACTCATCATGGTTCATCCTCAGCACATAGATTCTTATGAAATCACCTTTAGTTAATTTTAGAAATCCTAGATTTAGGTTATCAATATTTATTATTTAGTTCTATAATCTCATAAGCATTGATTTCCACAAATTGGCTTCTTGTGCATCATACATGGTTTATCTAAGAAAGCAGATTCATTGGATCTCATGGACTATGTCACATTATCCATGAGTTCTAGATGCCCTCTTCCTCCTTCAGTGTATGTTGAGCTGCAGAGCTCGATTGGTGGCTCTTGGCTCACAAGCATCAATCTCTTGGCTGAGCTTAAGGAGTTCTGCAGTTAGACTCAAGGGCTTGTCACTTAGCTCTAAGCTCTAACTACACACACATCTATGATCTAGACAGATTGGTGAGGTTTGTAGCTCGAAATAATCATTTTACTAAGCCATTTCTTCCATTCAAAAACTGAGGTGTTTTACACCGAGAGTCCTCGCTCAGCGATGTTATGTAGTAGCAAGGACCTTCATGTGCATTCCCTCTAGATCTTGATTATTTAGATGACTTAACAATATTTTCATTTAATAAATAGCTTTTAATTTCATTACAGAATTGCAAACATTCCAAACTATCATTCACAAGCACATAATAAAGATAGACAATTAAACACATTTTATTTATTACAGTAAGTTCACACGCAACACCTTTTTTAAAATCCCTACTTATCACAAGATTACATCCCAACCCTCCCCAAGGAGGTTTAACTCTCCATTGTAATAGACATGCAAGAAATTACATATAAGAAACTGAACCTTTTCATGGTTCACACTAAAGAAAAAATTCATAAGATAAGTTGAGAGGAATACTTGGAACTGCCCTTTGCATTCACTGGATTTTATCCCTTACCTTGTCGCTTCTTCTTCTCTAGTTGCTTGGTGTATCTCCTTTGCTTCCTTTGAATGGATCACACTCCTTCCCTGGTGAGGTCTCCTTCTTCCGCTTACAATAGCTTCTAATTTCAGGTCAACGAGTGTCAAAATTGGGAACCCTACCATAGTATCATTTGGAAGTTTATATAGTGATTCTTTAAACCCCTTGGCATAAATTCTACCTACTATTTTCCATCCTTAAATTCATAATAAGCATTTAAACTAGATTCCTTTATTCTTTTGGAAGAAAGCAGCTTTTAATGTGATTTCAGTTTTAAAATGGCTAGGGAAGGCTAATGGTTTGATTTTTCAGGTCTTCCCTAGGCAATGGTAAATGCAGTGAATTGAGCAATCTTTGCATAGGGCACCTGGGCATGCGGGAGCACATCTAGGAGCGTTGCAGCAGTTTTGCCACATAACACATTTTATAAGGATGCCAGTTGTGGTGTGTTTTAGCGCTGACCTCTCGGGAAGACTCCGCGCGAGCGTGTTGCAGTGCGCTTGGGCGCGCTGCAGCGGGTTGCCTTATATATTTTCTTCTAAGTCTTTTTTCTCCATGTTGGCCTGTTGCGGTGCGCGATTGTGCCGAGCTCTTAGAATGGATCTGCTACAGTGTGCGGTATTGCTAGTGTCTCGAGTTGAAACTGTTATGGTGCACTGTAGCGAGGGCTTCTTAATGAATGCTAAATCTATATTTGGATGGTTCCACTGTGGCGCGCAGTAGCGTCAAGCTCTTGGGTTAGACTTACTGCGGTGCGTGGCAGCACCGAGCTCTCAGGTTTGATTTGCTTGAGCGCGTTGTGGCACGCAATAGCGGTTCCTCTCCTAGGCTTGCAGATGGCTCCCAGGTTTCCTTAGATTTTCTTCATCCGCTATGGCGTGCTAAAATAATTTTTGCCCAGAATTCTCTCTTCTATTCCAGAATTGCAATTTTCTCTTTTTGTCCCTGATATGGTTGGATATAACATCAAAGCATGCTGTTCAACTGAAATATTTATATGTTTTTCTACTTTATTATGCAATAAATCTAGGATTCATCACACCTCACACATAAATTCTTGCTCTTCCTCGAGTAAGCTCAAAATGAATTTTCTGATGTTTTAAGAAGTATGGATTCAGTTCTAAATGAAAATGTGAAGTGTTTGGTTAATCGAACAATTGCTTAACGGAATTGATCATTCAATAATTCACCCTCAGAAATTCTAAACTTAAGTTCCACTCTTTTGTTGCTTCCTCAATCTCTAATTTTAAGTTTTGGGAATGCTGGTTCTTGAATTGGGGATGAAAAGTTTCCTTTCAGGGTTTCATGAATGAATTAAGACATGAGTGAGTAACTTAGAGTGTATGCTACATGTGCTCTTTCTTAAAAATCACACTGAACATATCATCTTTTAGGAGAGATATTTTTCATCATTCTGTTTTACTTTTTTTTCACCCTTTTGGGAGATAAGTTTTTTTTCATCATCTCAAAACTGCTTTATCTTTCTTGCATAGCACAAATGGAGAGACATTTTTCTTCATCCCTTTCTTAATTCATTGTAATCATGAAGTCTTACAGGAGCCTAGCATACTCATAAGCTTACTCTATTCCTGCTATTTATCACTCTAACTCCTAATTTTTCTCCACCCCCACACTTGAATTTTCAGTATCAACCTTTTAAATTGTTGGGGGCATAATGTGATTTAGGATTATCATTCTTGTTTAGAATTCATAAGGGGTCTCACTAAGTCTACTCATTTTTTGTTAAGCAAATTAATTAGTCATTTCTTCACATTTAACTTTTGTTTATTGAATCCATGCAGTGAAAATTTCAAAAATTTTAACTCTTGTAGACTATAACAGCAAAGAAAGGTTTAACAAAGACCAAAATTCATTTATTTCAAAAAGAAAAACTACAAAAGAAAGCAGAAAATGAAAATAAGAAAATGAAACATAAAAACAAAAACCAAATATCCTTGTCACATGGGTTTCCTCCCTCCAAGCGCTTTTTTTAACATTATCAGTCCGATACGTGTAGATTCTCCTAAGTGATTCCTTCCATAGGATGGTCTTGCAAAGTGCATCCTCTTTTTTTTAGTAGGTTGCCTTCTTCTAAGTATGGCTTCAAACGCTGCCCATTCACCTTGAATGTGCCATCTTTTGACTTGATATCTACTGCTCCATGCGGATAAATCTTTTCTATTACAAATGGACTGTCCACCTTGACTTCAGCTTTCCTGGAAATAATCTCAACCTTGAATTAAATAAGAGTACCGTATTCCTTGGTTGAAAATTCTTAGATTTAATCAATTTGTCATGCCATTTTTTAGTTTTCTCTTTGTAAATCTAGTCACTCTCATAAGCATTAAAATAGAATTCATCTAGTTCTCTCAATTGTATAATTCATCGCTCTCCTGCCTGTTTGAAATCAAAATTTAGCTTTTAAATGCCCAAAAGGTCCGGTGTTCCAATTCCACCGATAAGTGGCAGGATTTTCCATACATGAGTTTGTATGGGGACATTCCTAGGGGAGTCTTAAAGGCAGTTTTATTTGCCCTAGGGAATTTTGCAGTTTGGTTGTCCAGTCCTTTTTGTTTTGGCACATTTTTTTCAAGAATTTGCCTTTACTCCCACCTGGAAACCTCAACTTGCCTGCTTGTTTGAGGGTGGTAAGACGTGCCCACCTTGTGTTTTAACCCATAGCTTTTCAGTAAGTTTTCCAATTGTTTATTACAAAAATATTTTCCCCCTTCACTTATCAAAATTCTGGGTGTGCCAAATCTTGCTAAGACATGTTTCTTGAGAAATTTAATCACAATTTTAGCATCATAATTCACACAGGCAATAGCCTTAACCCATTTTGAGACATACTCAACACCCACTATAATATAAGCATTTGATTGGGCAATAGGAAAAGGGCCCATGAAGTCGATTCCCCAAACATCAAATAGCTCAACATCAAAGATCCCATTTAACGGCATCTCATCCCTTTTACCCAAGTTTCTTGTGCACTAGCACTTGTCATAACTTTTGACATACTCAGCTATGTTCTTGAATAGTTTAGGCCAAAAGAATCTCGACTACATCACCTTAGCAGTAGTACAGTCAATCCCATGATGACCTCCATAAGGATATGTGTTGCAATGGTAAAGAATGTTGTTCACTTCATATTCAAGAACACATCTTCTCAATAGTTGATCAGCAAAACATTTATATGAACGGGTCGTACCAAAAGTAATTTTTTATGTTGGTAAAGAATTTTTTCCTTTGTTGGAAGTTTAAATGTTTTCGGATGACCTCTCTTGCAAGGTAATTTGCATAGTCGGCAAACCAAGGGGGATTTGTTGAAGCGATAGTGTACAATTATTCATCGGGAAATACCTCACTAATTTGATCCAGTTTGTCAAGAGCAAGATGGGTCAGTCTTGAAAGATGATCTGCCACCAGATTATCACTCCCATTTGTATCTTGAATTTCAAGATCAAACTCTTGTAGAATCAAAACTCATTGTATGAGATGTGGTTTTGCTTCTTTCTTTTAGAGGAGATATTTAATATCAGCATGATCAATGTACATTATAGTTTTATACCCAATGAGGTAAGATCTAAATTTATTGAAAGCAAAAACAATAGCTAGTAGCTCTTTTTCAGTGGTAGCATAATTGCTTTGGGCATTATCCATGAGCTTACTAACATAATAGATTGAAAAAAATGTCCTTCCCCTTCGTAGACCAAGAACTGCTCTTACAGCAAGGTCACTCGCATCGTACATAATTTCAAAGAGAAGACCCCAACTAGGAGCAAAAGTTATGGGGAGCAGAGATTAAGGAAGTTTTTATGGCATTAAATCCTTTTACAAAGTTTTCATCAAAATCGAACTCGACATCCTTTCCTAGAAGTTTGCACTGTGGTAACCTTATTTTTGAAAGTCTTTAATGAATCTCCTATAAAAACCAGCATGCCCAAGAAAACTTCTTATTCCCTTCACATTAGTGGTAGGAGGGAGTTTTTCAATCACTTCAATCTTTGCCAAGTCAACTTCAATGCCCTTCCTTGAATTTGGATGGCCTAGTACTATTCCTTCTTCAACTATGAAGTGACATGTTTCCCAATTTAAGATTAAATTAGCATCATCACATTTTTCTAGAACCTTACTTAAATTGGCAAGACAATGGTCAAATGATTTACCTACCACAAAAAAATCATCCATAAGAATTTCCAAAATTTCTCCTATCATGTCAGAAAAGATAGCTATCATAAAACGTTGGAAGGTAGCCGGAGCATTGCACAAGCCAAAAGGAATTCTCCTAAATGCAAAGGCTCCATAGGGGTAGGTGAAAGTTGTTTTTCTTGATCTTACAGAGCTATTAGAATTTGATTGTAGCCAAATAACCATCAAGATAATAGAAATATGGATTTCCTGCTAGCCTAACGAGCATTTGATCAATGAAAGAGAGGGTCTCGATCCTGCCTAGTTGCTTTATTCAGCCTTATATAATCAATGCAAACACTCCATCCAGTCACCTTCCAAGTAGGGATTAATTCTTTGTTATCATTTTGAATTACAATCATCCCACTCTTCTTAGGCACCACATGAATTGGGCTCACCCAAAGGCTGTCAAATATTGGAAAAATGATTCCAGCATCTATAAGCTTGATTATTTCCTTATGAACCACCTCCTTTATGTTTGGGTTTAAACACCATTGGGGTTCGATTGAAGGTTGAGTTATCTTCCAAGAGTATACGGTGGATGCATAAGGTTGGGCTAATCCATTTTAAGTCAGCTATACTCCACTCAATTGCCCTCTTATGATCCCTCAAAATTTTATATAATTGATTTTCCTGAATTGGGCTCAGCAAGATAGAAATTATTACTGTAAATGTAGTTCCTTTTCCTAAATAAACATATTTTAAATTATTTGGTAATGGTTTTAGATCTAATTCCGGAAGCTCATCAATGGACAGTTGAATTTTCTTCCTTTCCTGGACTAGCTCCTCAACCTCACCTTCTCCCTCAAGATCTACAATCTCCTCATCGAAATTCAAATAAAATCTCCCAAATCTTTTGACATCACCACCTCTTCAATCAGATTAATTCTCCAATAATCTTCATTAGGCTTACTTAGATGATTCATTGCATCATTTATATTTAATTCTACCTCTTCGCCCTCACACCGTAGACTCAACTCCCATTATCCACATCAATCTTTATCTTACCGGTAGCTAAAAAGGGTCTACCTAGAATTATAGGAATCTCCTAGTTTCCATCTTCCATATTTAAGATGATGAAATCAGCGGGGAAGGTAAATTTATCAAGCTTAACAAGAACATTTTCCAAAATTCCCATAAGTGTTTTCATAGATCTATCGACTAATTGAAGGAGATCAGAAATAGGTTTTAAATGATCAATTCCCAATTCCTTGAATAAGTAGAATGGCATTAAGTTGATGGATGTTCCCAAGTCACAAAAAGCTTTTTGAAAAGAGTGGTTCCCAATAGTGCAAGGGATTGTGAAACTCCCCAGATCTTTCCTTTTGAGGGGAATTTTTTGTTGAAGAATTGCACTACATTCTTTAGTCAAGGCTACAGTTTCTTTCTCATTTATCTTTCTTTTCTTAAAAATATTGTCTTTCAAGAACTTGGTATAGCTGGGCATTTGGTCTAGTGCTTCAGCAAAGGGAATGTTTATATGAATGTTTCTAAAAAATTGTTAAATTGGATATCCAATTTCCCTCTTGCCATTCTTTGTGGATAAGGAATGCGTGGAGTGTATTCAAGTTTGTTATTTACATGAGTTTGATACAACCCCCTTGGTTCCTACTCTTCTCCCTTGATTGTATTCTCTTCCTCCCTTTGCTCCTCTCTTATTTCCTTAGATGTTTTCTCAACTTTCTTGAACACAGCAGGTTCGATCCTCTTACCACTCCTTGAGGTTATTGAATTTTGTAATTCATTTTCACATTCTTTTATCACTCCTACTAAGATAGGTTTGTTTAATTGGTCAATGATTTCTTTTAATTTTTGCTCAATTCTTTTTACCATCTCTTCTTGTTTTAAGAGAGTGTGCTCGTATTTGTTTTGTGTAGCATCAGTTTTAGTCATAAAATCGATGGTGGAGGTTTGAAATTCTCTCAAAGAATGCTCTAGCAGCATTTTATTATCTCACGAATTATTCATATAGCTTAAGATTGCATTAACGCTTCCCATTTCGCAATTATCCCTATGAATGAAATTTAGTTGCATACCTTCAATTTTTTTATTCAATTGGGAAATATGAATTTGAAGTTCAAAAATCAGATTGGCTTCATTTAAATGATTAGCTTCCTATTTTCCTAAATTACACTCTTTAGTAGGCCATTGGTAAGTGTTTGTAGCCATTTCCTCAAGAAGATTGAAGGCCTCCTCTTGGTTCTTGCAACTCAAGGATCCACCCGCGGCTGCATCTATAAGAGTTCGTGTAAGTGAATTCAATTCAATGTAAAACATCTACACTTGCATCCATAGTAGAAACTCATGATGGGGGCAACACCTTAAGCAGTCCTTAAAGCGTTCCCAGCTGTCATACAAATTTTCACAGTTATGCTAAGAGAAATTAGCAATCTCATTTCTCAGTCTGGCACTTTTAGCAAGTGGGAAATACTTAGCTAGAAATTTTCTAGCTAAGTCATCCCAAGTCCTAATAGACTCACCAGGCAGAGAGTTGAGCTAGACTTTTGATCTATCTCTCAAGGAGAATAGAAATAAATCTTAGTCTAATGGCATCATCTAATTGATTATTTTGTACATGTTTAGAGTTGAAGGTCTTATTTTGAAGTTGTTTGCTTGTATGGCAGGTCTAACTATGGCATTGGGCACCCCTCCTATAGTTTGTAAGGCATAGTCTCTAAGAGGTCTACCCCTATTATTTTCTAGCAGCTCACCAAGGATTGCTTTTAAATTTTCCATTTAGGCTTGTTGTTGGTTTAGACTTGTTTATTCTCTCCTAGCTCTCAACTAGGTCCTTTCAATTTTAGGATAAAATAAAATTTTTGATGATTTTCTCCTACTCATGCAAATGAACTAAAATTAGCTGGCCAGAACAATTCAGCAACCAAGTTATCAAATATATTTTAGCAACCTAAATTCTCAATGATTCTATTTTGGCAATTCAGGAAATTCAGATTCAACAATGCAATACAGCAATATAGTTTCAGAAAACACAAATCCACAAATAGTTTTTCTAACAATTTCTAGTTCAAAAATAGTTTTCAGCACTTCAAGTTTTAGGTTTTTTAGTGTTCAGTAATAAGACAACTAAATTAAAAATCTAATTAACACTACAATTAGCAGTAAGTGTAATTACAGAAAATAGTAACTATATGCTAAATAAAGGAAAGTCTAAATCACTATTTACTTGCAGATTATACTTAATACAAAAGTAAAAACTATTCCTCGGCAATAGCACCAAAAAATGGCAGACCCCAAATACGTGTCTGTGCTTGCACGCAAGGGTACGTGGTCCGAAGTAATAATGGAATAGTATATTCTAGATTTTATCATCCTCAGGGAATGATGGCTCTATTACTATGTTATATCTACATTCAATAATGTCTAAATAATTTGTATTTTGGTTTTGGCAGTTCCTAATTAAATAGTGCAAAGAAATTATTGAAGATATTATTTGATTAAGAAGGGAGAGTTGGAATTTCATCATGTGATTTATTAGGGACAAGTGTTGAATTCGACTCATGCAATTTTACATACTATTGGTTCTATAATTCTTACAAGTTCAAATCTAGTGCACTAGGTGAACTCATCAGGTATGAGATCACATTAAGTTAATTTTAGAAATCCTACGTCTAGGTTATCAAAATTTATATTTTAGTTATGTGATCTTGTAAGCATTGATTTCCACCAATTGGCTTCTTGCGCATCATACGCAGTTTAGCTAAGAAATCAGATTCATCGGATCTCATGGTCTATGTCACATCATCCATGAGTTCTCGATGCCCTCTTCCTCCTTCAATGTATGCTGAGCCGCAAAGCTCGATTGGTGGCTTTTGGCTCACAAGCATCAATCTCTTGGCTGAGCTTAAGGAGTTGTGCAGTTAGGCTTAAGAGCTTTTCACTTAGCTCTAAGCTCTAATTGAACACACATCTATGTTCTAGACCAATTGGTGAGCTTTGGAGCTCAAGATAATCATTTTACTAATTCATTTCTTCCATTCAAAACCTGAGGCGTTTTACACCGTGAATCCTCGCTCAGCGATGTTATATTGTGATGAGGACCTTTATGTGCATTCCCTCTAGATCTTGATTGTTTAGATGACTTAGCAATATTTTCATTTAATAAACATCTCTTAATTTCATTACATAATTACAAACATTCCAAAACATCATTCACAAGCACACAATATAAATAGGCAATTAAAAACATTTTGTTTATTTCAGTAAGTGTGACACAACACCTTTTTTAAAATCCCTTCCTATCACATGATAACGTCCCAACCCTCCCCAAGGAGGTTTAGCTCTCTATTGCAATAGAAATACAGAAAATTACATACGAGAAACTGAACATTGTCATGGTTCACACTAAAGAAAAGTTCAGAAGATAAGTTGTGAGGAATTCTTTAAACAGCCCTTTGCATTCACTGGATTTTCTCCCTTTCCTTCTCTTTTCTTCTCCTCTAGTTGCTTGGTGTATCTCCTTTCCTTCCTTTGAATGGATGACTCTCCTTCTCTAGTGAGGTCACCTTCTTCCCCTTACATCAGCTTCTAATTTCAGGTCAATGAGTGTCAAAATTGGGAACCCTGCCATAGTCTCATTTGGCAGTTTATATGGTGATCCTTTCAGCCCATTGGCATAAATTCTGCCATCTCTTTCCCTACCTTAAATTCATTATAAGCATTTAAACTAGATTCTTTTATTCTTTTGGAAGATAGCAGCTTTTAATGTGATTTTAATTTCCAAACAGCAGGGGAAGGCCAATGGTTTGATTTTTCAGGTCTTGCCTAGGCAATCATAAATGCAATGAATTGGAAAATTTCTACATAGGGCGCTGCGGTGTGCCGCAGCACCCCTGGGAGCGCTGCAACGGTTTTGCCAGATAACACATTTTATAAGGATGCCTACTGCGGCGCGCGGTAGTACCGAACTCTCAGAAAGACTCCGCGCGATCGAGCTGCGACGGGCTTGGGCACGCCGCAATAGGTTGCTTTATTTCTTTTCTTCGAAGTCTTTTTTCTCCCTATTGGCCCGCTGTGGCGTGCGGTAGCGTGGAGCTCTCGATTTGGATCTGCTATTGTGCATGGTAGCGCTAGTGTCTCAAGTTGATACTGCTGCGGCACGCTGTAGTGAGCTCTTCTTAATGAATTCTAAATCTAGATTTGGACGGTTTTGCTGCGGCGTGCGGCAGCGCCGATCTCTCAGGTTGGACCCGCTGCAGCGCGCGGCAGAGCCAAGCTCTCGGGTTTGATCCGCTTAAGCACGCTGGGGCGCGCTGGGGCGTGCTATAGTAGTTTTACTCACAGGCTTGCAGATGGCTCCTAGGTTTCCTCAAATTTTTTCATCCGTTATGGCACACTGTCTTTTTCCCAGAATTCTCTCTTCTATTAAGGAATTGCAATTTTCTCTTTTTGTCTCTGAAATGGTTGGATATAACATCAAAGCATGGTGTTCAAGTGAAATATTTATATGTTTGTAAGCTTTATTATGCAATAAATCTAAGATTCATCACACCCCACACTTAAATTTTTGCTCATCCTCGAGTAAGCTCAAAATGAGTTTTTTGATGTTCTAAGAAGTATGGATTCAGTTCAAAATGAAAATGTGAAGTGTTTGGTTAATCAAACAATTGCTTAACTGAATTGATCATTCAGTAATTCACCCTCAAGAATTCTAAACTTAAGTTCAACTCTTTTATTGCTTCCTTAGTCTCCAATTTTTGGTTTTAGGAATGCTGGTTCTTGAATTAGGGATGAAAGTTTTCTTTTAGGGTTTCATGAATGAATTAAGACATGAGTGAGTAACTTAGAGTCTATGCTATGTGGGCTCCTTCTTAAAAATCACAATGAACATATCATAATTTAGGAGAGATATTATTCATCATCCTGTTTTACTTTATTTTCACTCTTTTGGGAGATATGTTTTTTTCATCATCCCGAAACTATTTTATCTTTCTTGCGCAACACAAAGGGAGACACATTTTTATTCTTCCCTTTCTTAGTTCATTGTAATCATGATGTCATACAGGAGCCTACGATACTCATAAGTTTACTCTATTCTTACCATTCATCACTCTTACCCCTAATTTTTCTCCACCCCCACACTTAGATTTTAAGTATCAACCTTTAAATTGTTGGAGACTAAGTGTGATTTAGGATGATCCCACTTATTTAGAATTCATTAAGGGTCTCACTAAGTCTTCTCATTTTTGGTTAAGCAAGTTGATTACTCATTTCTTCACATTTAACTTTTATTTATTGAATCCATGTAGTGAAAACTTTAGAAATTTTAACTCTTATAGACTATAGCAGCAAAGAGGGGTTTAACAAAGATAAAAATTCATTTATTTTAAAGTGAAAAACTATAAAAGAAAGCAAAAAATGAAAATAGCAAAATGAAAGATTTATATGTTTTTCTGCTTTATTATGCAGTAAATCTTGGATTCATCAGTGCACAGCAGGGAGATCCCTTCATACAGCCACGTTGCCAGGCAGGTCTGCCACTCTTTCGCCATGTCCGGGAGGCCATTAGGATTCTTACCTTCGTGCGTCAAGCATCCCCAGTTGAGGTCGAGGCTTGGCCCACCCCAATTGAGGTAAGTGATGATGCACCCTTAGATCGAGCATGAGCCATGGTTCCCAACCTCTATGACCACCTTTGGACCTCCCCACTACCTATAAATGCTTCCCTAGATTCATAGTGAATTTCTTTGCTCACAAAAAACCTTCAATCCTCCTCTCACATGCTCTTGATGATTTCGACAATTTTAGTTGCTACATTCCACTGATAGAGGGTGCGGTCTGGTGTTCAGTCCCCTTGCTAAACTGCTGCAAACCTTTGGAAGCTCTCGTGACCTCAAATTTTCTCTATCGAGCCTACTTCTCCATTTCCAAGTATAATTTCCTTCCTAGCTGAGCTTTATAGGCTCAACCTCTCAATTAGTTCATCTAGAGTAGTCCATGGATATTTGGATTCTTTCCTCTAGCCTCTATGATGCTTGTAATTGAGCTAGGATGATCCAGTTTGATCCAGATAGTGAGAGTTCACTGTTTGGATGGAACTCAAACCAGAGGTGATGTTGACATCCCTTTGGTGTTTCTTAACCCAATCCTCACCTATTCCATTCCCTGATCGATCGTGCAAGATATCGAGACCCAATGTGATTTTTCCTAGGGTCTAGGCTTGCTCAAATTGATCATCCCAATCGTTTGGATTCTGCCAAGAGCTTACAATTGTGCTCAAGTAAGGACCCAAAGATCTGGGCCTTCCATGCCATCATGGTCATAGAGCTTCGATTCATCTTACTACTAGGATGGTGTAGGGATTAAGCTATGGCCAAATGGTAGCCTCTATGAGGAGAATTTTCTTCTTACAGTAAACCCTATATGCTGTGTTGGGGCCGAACCTATCGAGTATCCATTTGGTGATCTAATGCGTTTCCAAGAGGGCTTCATGGTGGAATCAACATGCCTTGACTCAATTATCATGTAGGGATCAACTCAATATGTGACGCACTATCCTGTCACCATGTGCAATTTGTTTAAGAGATAACAAATTGGCGGCAAAATCGTGCATTACTGGGGAAGGAAAAACACGACCTCCCCGAATAATACCAAACAGCTACTGAGCATAAGATCTGTTAAAACTCAACCTCAAGAGAAGAGGGCTGAGCACAAATCCTTAATACAAGTGTAATATCCTTATCTTAAGTATTAAGTATGGTACTTATGTATATTGGATTAGGAATTCAAATACAATACAAGTCACACGAATATTAGCACTTTATGATTATCTAGATTATATCATAATACTAAGCATAAGTAATATAAAGACAGAGTGCAGAAGATAAGCATACATCCAGTATCATTCATCAAAGAAACTAAAATAAACATCCAGTAACATTCACTAAAACAAATACAAAATAAAGTCTAAGTACTAAAATGAAAAGTTGAACAGAAAGTAAATACTGAAGAAGAGTCCACTACTGCTCTACAAATTGCTCCTAATTCTCTTGAGTATCCTCCAAATCTGGCTTAATGAAATGCTCAGGATCTAGCAAATTGCCAGATTACAAAAGTACCACGTGTTTGACAAGAAGTCTAATACAACAAAGCTATGATAATAGTTTCTAGTTATCTACTATTTAATATTTAAATAGCTTAACAAAACTATAGAAAAGATAGTAAAATAGCTAAAAACTCAAAACAATATAAATCTAAAGAAAAGTAACTGAAATTGAAATTTGAAACTGTAGACTAAAATTGTAAACTAAAATTGTAAATTGAGCTATAAATTGAAAATAGAAAATAAATTTGAAACTGAAACTAACTACTGAAATATGTGTAAAACAATATGAAATCTAAATCTGAGTAAATGACATTGTAAAGCTGTGCAGTATGCCACTGAATTTATAATTATGCATCTGAATATGCCACAGAACTCTATGCCACTGATATGCTGACTGGGTGTCTTGCGGACACACCACTGATTTCTCAGGGGAGAGAACACTCCTCTAACGGAATATTCTGTGGAATAGAGATAAATGGATTCAATGTTTGGTTTTATAGTAGTTTTTGAGATTTGTCGATGATTTAAAGCATATCATAATGCATGTTAGCATTAGCAGAGTGATTTGGCTCACCTAAGTGAATTCTGACTCATAAGTCTAGTTCATTGAGTTATTTAGATTAAAATTATATATAACTATCAGCTGAAATGATTGAATACACATAGTTGGTATGTTTTCAATGATTGGGATTTAACACTTAGTTTATTTAACTGCACTTATCGAAGCACACGATGATAAGAAGCATGACCCGATTATAGTTTATTCTCTAAAACAAAATTGTTAAATACCTTGATTACAATCATACAGTGTGCTCTAAAAGGATAGCTTATGATATTTAGTTTGTTTAACTGTACTTATTGAAGCACATGATGATAAGAGACATGGCCCGATTACAGTTTATTCTCTCAAACTAAGCATCCAAGTTTGCCTATTTATGAAACACCTAGGCTTGGAAAATTTACTCTAAGCGTGACTGTGCTTATCCAATCACATTGGATAAGACCGAGACTCTACAATCTTACTTAGAGTGACTCATCCAATCCCAGAATTTTACTGAAATGATTTAGTACTACGGATATACACTTTCACATCCTATTGATAATCTATAAATTGTCCCCACTTCTATATTAATAATAAGGATTGTCAAACTAATGAACATTTACTCCACTAAATTTGTACTACACAAGTTCCAAGGATGTCATCTAAAGTTCACTCAAGTTTTGGTTACTACCACACAGAAGAAACGCATACTAAGTTCTTATGTAATCCTACAACAAGGGTCTAAGATCAAGCATCTGAGCTAATAAGGGGCATCTATGTTCCTACCTCAAGATGTAGACAATAAGCTCTTCCTACCATAATAGATCAATCATTTATGTCTTACAGTTACTGATTTATTCATGCTAAGGCAAGATCGTAATGATCTTGCACCCTTAACTTAAAAGAAAATCTAAGTTCTACACTTTACACTAATTTCACAATTCTTACTTTCTTAAAGTTTGATTTGACCAGATCATATGGGTAGACCCGTTTGATCAACACTTATGCTAAAATCATGCGATTTAATCTCATAAATTATTAAAGAATGATTGGTTTATAAATCCATTCCACTTTATAGGTTTCATTATGCTGGTAGTCTTATTTAAGAAGAAATTATGGATTTAAAGGTAAGTGTTCAGATTAACCAATCACATAGATTATTAAGGATCTTAATAGGTCTAAGTTATTAAGTTAAAATTAATGTCAAATTAGGTGCATTATTGGAATTATGCAAATTGATTTATCTTAAAATCAAACCATTTTACTTAAGGTGAATAAGGATTTTAGACCTTAATCAAGGTAAGCAAGGATTTAACCCCCAAGTTAACCAAGTCAAGATCACTTGTTTAACTTAGAATCAATAACAAATCAATGAGTTATTGGTGTATTATTGATGTTTAAATTTAGGATTTAAGACTAAGCATTAACTGTTTAATCACTTCTTAAGGTTTTTAGGTTAAATATTTAATTATGCCAATTTCAATCCATTAAGGTGTTCATGTTTACTTAATGGTTTCTTAACATTCAATATACTGATATGAAAGCATAGAAACACAAATTTTCATAAAAAGAAAGTAATTAAGGCTAATCAAATCCTAAATCAAGAAATAAGGATTAGCACTTAATTAAGAATCCAACAATTGAAATTTCATGAAACTTGGCAAGAATGTTATAATAAACAATACAAATAATCAGAGGCTATAATTGAGGGTTTTAGCTAAGTAGAAACCCTAATTTTTGCTAATATTTCTTTATAAGATTAGGGCATAATTAAGAAAATTTAATTCAAAAATTTAATTCACTTAGCACATGCATTCTATAAGACAATTAAAACATTTTGGCACCTAAATCAAGCAATTTGCCAAAGTACACATGCTAATCCACTCAAATTAGGTTTTGCAATAATTAGTATAAACCATAAATTCCAACCATTAAAAATGCAATATTATTTTATATTCTTGTTCCTTATGATTTATGAACAATTTGATATATAATTCATAAGGTTTGGATTAGTGGATAAAGAGTTATTCAATTAATTTATTCTGCATTTTTCCTATTAAATTTTCCTATAATTTAATTAATTGGATTATTTTCCTTAAGGAAAATAAATCCAAATAATATAATATTAATTAAGCAGCTTGACCCAATACAAAAACCATGCAAGTCAGCTAAGGCCCAGGAGACCTGGCACTGTCGCACAGCGCGGGTCATGGGTTGACCCGGCCCGCATAGTGCCGTCGTCCCTAACCCCTCTTCTACAAGATATGGAAATTAGGGTTTGGCTTCTGTGACCAAATTCTAGGTTTCCTCGACCGTGTCTTGGCCCCCATTATATTCCTACATGATCAGTTGGTGAAGACACGTCGATCACACCCACTAGCCACTTGTGAGGAGGTCTGGTTCGCCTAAACCTTACTCACCCGAGAGGCCTCGCTTTGGAGCTACCGTGGGGAGATAATTCTCCCCACAGAGGCCACGATTTTCCTTGGGTTTGATCCCAGCAACTTCTGGGAGGTGAGACGAATCAAACCCCTAAGGTGGCTGAGTCTGTTGTGGTCTAGATCACTGGGTCCTTAATCAGAACCAACCCTTTTTATGGAACTTAGCCAGATCAATCCAATCGATCGATCGAGACTAGCTTTAGGCACAGTTATACATGCATTTAGTTTGATTCTACAATACATTCCATTACAAATCAAATGGAGGGAGCTTGAGCCTCATTGGCTAGAAGCCTGCAAGGCTGGGTACCTAGTTGACGGGATGCTTGGATCGATTAGATGGAAGGACACCAAAGGCTGCTGAGCTTTAGATTAGAGCTCTTAGGGATCCTGAATGTTCGAAATACCTTAAGGGAGCTCAAATAGACTGGTAATGGCAGTTTGGGAAGAAGAACTCCAATTGAAATCAATTAAGCAGCAAAGAGCATAAGGGAAGAATTCTGGGGCTATTTATAACCTTATTAGTGAATTAAGAACCTTCCAGAGGAGATGGCTCAGGCTAGGGGTGACCCAAGATCTCGAGCCAAAGACAAGCCCCAATTTCAACATTAGGAGCTAACAGGGCCACGGGGCTCGATAGGGTTGATATGCCATTGAGAGAAGATTCCCAACGACATACCGAGGTGGATAGAGGTCATGGTGGACAAGGATAGCAGCTGGTGTATGGGGGAACTTTTCTGTTGGTAGTGGGCGAGAGTAGGATAAAGATCCATAGTAGCATGTTCCTTGGATGCCGTCTGATCTATCGATCAGATGATGCAACAGCTTGGATTGCTAGGCTCCTAACGAGTACATCCAACGGCAGGTCTGCAGCTATGCGGATCTAGATCCTAGCCATCGGATCCACAAAAGGAACGATGGGATGGAGCGGGGCTCCGCTGTCGCGTGGCTCGGGCTCCACAGCGGATCACCCGCTGTCCGCATAGCGGATCCTGAACGGGTAATTTAGTTTAGGGTAGATTTGCAAAATTAAATTATTGGGATCCCTTATGTGCAATTGTCCCAATTTAATTTAAATTGAGTTGTCGTCCAAATGATCTCCAAAAATTACCAAACTTTCACCCCTAGCTAATTAGGGGTGAGGAATTCAAAAATGTAATTATATTTTAATTCTGAGATCAAAATATTTTAAGTCTAAATTAGGATATCTAGACTAATCGAATGGCAAAAATGCCCCGAGGTACGATTGACCTCAAATTTTCAGGGTTAGATGAAATTGATTTTTTAGATATAATGGAACTAGAACTATAGCTTGATTAAGTTGATATTAAGCTATGTAATAACCTAGGGTTGTTACACAAGGCGTCAGCATGGTATGGGCATTAAGAATTTAAGTTCTGATGGTTCCCTGGTCGGCCTGTCTGTGAAGGAAGGGTCGAAAAGATGACACTGTCGCTTTGAGCAGGGCCAGCCCAGGTCCGCGCAGTGCGACCCACATGGTTTAATAAATGGGCTGATCTAATTTAATTTATTTTAGAATTATTTTCCTTCTGTATAATAAAGTATAAATGAAAATTATTAAATTGCCTATAGTTTAATTAATTGAAAATATTCATATTAAATTAATGAAATTACATAATCAATACTTATCCATATGGTATAAGTAAATATACCATTTTGATCATAAAATCATAAGGAACAATAAAATCGTAGATCTAATGGTTAAATTTTTTAGATTAGCCTAATCTTTCTCAAATCCTAAATAGTGAATAAATAATTCATTTTATGTTTTATATCCATGATTAATGTCTTTGATTGTTCATAAGATAGAGGAGAACTTAATTATGCCTTTAAAAATAATTTAAGAGTTCAAAATTTGTTAATCACCTCACACCCTAAATCTTGATTAGTGATTAATGACTGAATTAATCCTTTGATTTTGGTGAACCAAGTTCCTATTATCTTCTTAAGGGTATTAGAACTCATCTATGTGTTTAGATTCCCATATTAAATCCTAATTTTAGTCACTTTTCTTAACCATAAAAAGTGATTAGTTCTAGTTAATATAATCTTAAGTTCGAACTTAAATTTAAATGTCTCATTTCTCTTATTAGCCAATATTAAGCCTACTAGAACTGATTAAAGTAAATTTGGATGCTTGAATCTTACAACCCCAATTTAAGCCTTAAGGGGGTATTTTTGTCATTTTGACCAAAAGTTTATCTAAGAACTCTTGAACCCTAGAAGTATCATTAATTTTCTTTTAATCAGTAATATAATGTCTTAGATTCATTTATTGAGTTTTTGGACCTAGTTGAATTATCTAAATTACTTAAGCTTATTTTCTCTTAAATTTCTCTTAAGTAATCATAAAGATCTTAAAGTTATTTTAGACCCTTCATTTAATCTTGATTAATGAAATTTAATCTTATAAAATTAGAATTAATTATCTTATAAAAACCAATCATAATAATTTTTCCTAAGAAAAAGATATTAATGAAAATCGTACGTCTAAATCTAAGCTGAAGTCTTAAGTGATTAAACCTAAGATTTAGATCTTAGATCTTTAGTAATTATCCTTAGTAATCCATTTGAATTAAATCCCTATTATTTCTATCTGATTGATCCCTTGAAATACTTTCAGTGGGCTTAGGTTGATTCATTGTATAGAATAATATGACTATTATATAGACTGAATTTAAATCTTAGATTCATATGTTCTTATCTGATATTTTGTCTTATAATTATAGATTCAGCCTTTCTTTAAGATCATAGTTTCTTAATCTTTCAGCTTCTAAGAATCTCTACCTTTAGATGGAGTGTGGGTGTGAACCCTAGATCCTTAGAGATTGCTACCTTGGATTCAAGTTTGAACCACAAATTGGAGTTTAAACCTAGGATCCTTAATCTTGATTGACATAATCAAGATTGGGTTTGCATTATTAAAAATACATTAATAATTAGGTTTGCATTATTAAGATTGGGTTACATGTCTAATTATATAAGTTCAACTCAGACGTAGCTATGAGGATGCTTAGGGAGATACATGTTGAACTTTCTATACAGTGGCCCTATTTAGGCCCAATTTTTGTTATCATAATACTAGCTTAAGAATATTTCTACTTTTTAGTTCAGCTCCAATTTAGTGGCTTATTTAGCCATATGTTTTAGTAGCATTTTTACTATTTTCTGCATGCTTTTACAGTTCACTCAGCTCAGTATTTTAGTATAGTAGCTTCAATCCAGTTTTGTTTAGTACTTGCATATTTAGGATGCTAGTCTTATTTCAGTTCTATTATGCATCAGTTTAGATTCTTTTTATGTAAATCAGCATGTATTCATATGACCATAAGCATGTTATGATGAGTTTACTTTCAGTACTTTTCATTTAATCATACACTTATTGCCTAACCCTGTTACAGCTTCTGGTTGAGGTATGTTAATTTACATAATTTGCTTTGTTTACTTATAAATGTTAATTTATAGCTATTCTATTTCTTGTAGCTTGATGCACCTTTATTACTTGCATGATTAGTAAAAAATATGATATCTTAAATATCCAATTTCATTTAAATTAACCTAAAAATGTTCTTAGATAATTTATCTAACTATAAGTTTTTGTTTTCTTGGCTAGGCCCTAGCATTGTGATTCCGACAAGGTCAGATTCAAAGTTATTCATTGAGGTTGCTTCAGGAGAGGAGCTTGGCTAGGAGGAGGACCTCCCTGTTGATATAGCTTAGCTAGGTTTTATTTTCAGCTGTGAGGATGAGTGTTCATTTTTCTTTTATATTCAGTTTGTAATAATTTCATATTCTGGATGTATTTACTTTCTGCAATTTTAATATTAAGCTGAGTTACTGTTTCTACTTTCTTTACTATGCAGTAATGTGGATGTAATACTTTTACTTGCTTCCACTACTTTGATAATTTGATGCATGACTCTCAGTTTCAGGTGACAAGTCTTCTATTTAAGGTGGATTGGGTTTATACTTTACTCGACTATAATTGGAAGGTTTACCATAGTTGGTGATCATATTCACCATAATTATGTTAATTGCAGTATTAGCATGACCACAGAAGGTACAGGGACCCACAGTTAGTATCTAAGAACACCATAAGGAGTCAAATTGGGATTTGCATTCTTTTCTACCTAATGGGCCAATCTTCAGAAATTACAGTCATCAAAATATAACATTCATAGCACAATACTCTCATCAACTCTATGAAAGTGTAGATTGAAAATATCCATTTAAAATAATTCAGTCACTCTCAAAGTAACTACAGAAACTCATGAATTCTTCTGATAGAATGAAACGGAGTGTGAAAGATCAGAATTGGATTACTACGTTATCACATTCGATATTGTCTAGAAGCTCAATTACAAATGGGGGCAAGAAAATAAGAGATCTATTGCTGGAGTATCTGCTCAAGGGCTCCTATTTTTGGTCAAACTTCTTCAGTAGCTTGTATTCATAGGACTTGACTTCCCAATTCTAATAAGAGAATGGTTGTACAGTGTGGAGTCAGTTCTAGACCATATTGAATGTCCTGATTCCATCCACGTTGATCTCATGACTTATAAACTTCTAGACATTTTGGGAGATTGGTGGGACGTTGCTAGTAAGAAGCTCGAGAAGAAGTGTAAAAGGAAATGCCGTGCTATAATGTGGGGCCCCGCACCCTCAGTGGTCTTGCAAATACTGAGAATAACATAATCACGGTGGATACGGTCACCAACTGTGGAAAATTTCCCAACTATAGTCGAGTCAAGTATAAACTCAACCTGCCTTAATTAAAAGACTTGTCACTTGAAAGTGAAGATCATGCATCTAAATATCAAAGTAGCGGAAGTAAGTAAGAAAATAACATCCACATCATAGCATAGTAAAGGAACTAGGAAATAATAATTCAGCTAAATATGAAAAATGTAGAAAGTAAATACATCCAGAATATGAAATTATTACAAACTAAATTTAAAAGAAAAAGGAACACTCATCCTCACTACTGAAAATAATACTAGCTAAGCTATAACTGTAGGGAGGTCCTCCTCTTGCCCAAGCTCCTCTTTAAAAGTAACCTTAATGAATAGCTCCAAATCTGACATTGTCGGTATCATAATGCCAGAGCCCCAGCCAAGAAAAGAAAAACTTACAGTTAGACAAATTGTCTAAGCTCATTTTAGGCTAATATAAATGAAATTAAACATTTAAGATATCACATTTAAAAAACATTTAAACAATCAAGCCGAGCAGCAATCCATAAGAAATAGGATAGTTATAAACTAACATTTATAACTAAACAAAGCAAAGTATGTAAATTAACATACCTCAACCAGAAGTTCTAACAAGGTTAGGTAGTAAATATATAAATGACTGAAAAGTAATAAAAGTAAACTAAACTTAACGTGCTTATTATCATATGAATACATATTGATTTATATATAAGAATTTTGCACTGAAGCATAAGAGAATTGAAATAAGATTAGCATCCTAAATATGCAAGTACTAAGCAAAACTAAACTGAAAGTACTGAACTAATTGCAAAAGCATATAGAAAATAGTAAAAATGCAAGTAAAATAGATGGCTAAACAAGCCACTAAATTGGAACTGAACTAAAAAGTAGTAGTTGCCTAAGTTAGTATTGCCATAATAATAATTGGCCAAAATAGGACCACTGTACATAAAGTTCAACATGTATCCCCCTAGGCATCCTCAGAGCTAGGTCTGAGCTGAACTTATAGAATCAAACATGTATCTCCCTAGCAAAGCATAGCGCTAGGTCTGAGTCTATTCTATATCCAAAGAACTGATTTGAAGAGGCTGACTAAGTTAAGACACACTCTACTGAATTGAGAACTAAATGAACTTAACGAACTGAATAAAGTTAAATCATATGCAATTTCAAACCTAGCATTGGATACTCATCAAATAGCATATGTCCAACTAATATGTCCAAGAAAAAGGCTCAAACACACTATGTGTAAAGAAACAATAATCAAAGTAAGCAAGAGACTCAATTAGACATAAGTGACATCTATTTTTATTTAATTTAATTTATTATATCTATTTTGAGCTAGTATATCTAATTCTAAAGGTAGAGAGTCTTAGAGAATCTTAGAAAATCTTTAAAGCTGAAAGATTAAGAAACTATGATCTTAAAGAAAGTCTAAATCTATAATTATAAGACAAAAATAATCAAATAAGAACATAAGAATCTAAGTTCTAAGTTCAATCTATAAAATTATCATATTATTCTATAGGTTGAATCAACCTAAGTTCACAAGAAGGATTTAAAAGGATTTAGACATATAGGAATTTTAAGAATGAGATGGTGTCATTCAAATAGATTACTATGGGTAATCCTTAAGGATCTAAGATCCAAGTCTTAGGTTTAATCACTTAAGACTTCAGATTAAATTTAGACATAGGGTTTTCATTAAGACAATTTCTTAGGAATAATTATTGTGATCAGTTTTTTATAAGATACTTAATACTATTTTCATAAGGTTAAATCTCATTAATCAAGATTAAATGAAGGGTCCAAGATCGCTTTAAGGTATTTATGATTTACTTAAGAGAAAATTTAAGAAGAATAAAGGTTAATCCATTTAGATTAATCAATTATGTCTAATGGATAAATGAATGATCTTAATACATTATATTACTGATTAAAAGCATATTAATGATATTTCTAGGGTTTAAGGGTTCTTAAACAAACCTTTGGCCAAAATGACCAAAATACCTCTTTTAAGGCAAAAATTGGGATTTGAAGATTTAAACATGCACATTGGCTTTAATCAGTTCTCTCATAGGCTTAATATGGGCAAATAAGAGAAATGAGATATTTAAATTTAAATTTGAGTTTTAAGATTAGATTAATTACCATTAATCACCTTTTAAGGCTAATAAAAGTGATTAATGAAATTAAGGTATAATATGGGAATCTAAAATGCATAGTTTCATTTAAATTTACTTTAAAATGTGCTTAGACAATTTTTCTAATAGTAAGTTGTTTTCCTTGGCTGGGACCCTGGTATTTTGATTCTGACAATGCCAAATTTGGAGCTATTCGTTGAGGCTGCTTCTAGAGAGGAGCTTGGCCAAAAGGAGAGCCTCCCTACCGCTATAGCTTAGCTAGATTTTCTTTTCAGCTATGAGGACGAGTGTTCCTTTTTTTTTTAAATTCAACTTTTAATAATTTCATATTATGGATGTATTTACTTTCTGCATTTTTCATATTAAGTTGAGTTACTATTTCTACTTTCTTTACTATACAGTGATGTGGATGTTATACTCTTACTTGCTTCTGCTACTCTGATATTTTGATGCATGACTCTCAATTTTAGGTGACAAGTCTTCTAATTAAGGCGGGTTGGGTTTATACCTGACTCGACTATAATTTAGAAGCTTACCACAGTTGGTGACCTTATTTGCCATAATCATGCTAATTGAAGTATTACCATGGCCACAGAGGGTACGGGGATTCACATATTTATAGCTCAAGGAAGCACAAAAGAGTTTGAGCCAAGGCTCTAGCACGAGCCCAAAAACCTTGCACTCGAGAGATGCTCCTGGGCTATTGTGACCCACAAGGAGGGGTAGGCTAGATTGGAAAAATGGTTGCGAGCCGTTAGAGGTTGACAGACTGTAAATACACGTCTGCACTCATACGTAAGTATATGTGGTCTGAAACAGTAAGTGGAAAGTTTGAGTTTCCGGGATTTATTGAACCACAGAGAATTGGATGTTTTGTTACTAAGGTGTATCTATTATCACTAATATTTAAGCTATGGGTGTTTTGTTTATGTTGGTTCCTAAGCAAGCACAACAATCACTTAATAGAAAATGAGTCAAATAAAAAGAAGAGGAGAGTTGGGTTTCTCCCACATGAATATGATAGATAACTTATGTATGAAGATTCCTCAAGCATCCATCTTTCATTTACTTAGATTTTGATCAAGTGCACATTGTCCTTCTTCAAGTTTTATCTAAAAAATTTACAAGTTCAAATCTTATGCACGAAATAAACACACAGTCAGTTCTATTTTAGCACAAAGATCCTTATAAGATTTCAGGTCTATAGTTTTTATCTCATCTCTTGATCATGGAGATGGGGTTGTTAATTTTTAAGATCTTATAAGCGTTGATTCCACTAAGAGCATCACACGCATCACACATAGTTGAGATGAGGGATTGATTTCATTGAGCTAAATGACTATGTCACCTCATTCATAAGCACACAACTATTCCATTCCCTCCCTCAATTATATTGAGCAACAGAGCTCAATTAGTGGGTCTCAGCATCACACACATCAACTCTTTAGTTGAGCTTAGATTAAGGTGCACTAAACTCAAGAACTCTCTCACATAGTCTTAAGCTTCATGCACTCATAAATCTAGCATCAAAACTAAGCTGAGCTATGGAGCACAAGACAAGTTAGTCCTTGAGTTCAATAGTCCTTGTCCTTTGATCCACATTCAAGTCTACAATATCCTTATACATTTTTTTAGCAAGTTATTAAGTTTGCAATTTTTGATAATACTTGAGGAAAATTTCATACATTTTATAGCAACTATTGATACATGTGGGATTGCCCCAACCCTCCCCAAGGGAAGTTTTAGCTCTCCATTACAAAAGAGATGAAAAGGAACACATACAGGATAAAGACCCTTTCATGATCAACTAAAAAAAGAAATTACAAAGCAAGAGCTTAGAAAATATTAGGAATGTTCCTTTGAAAGTTTTCCTTACTCTTCTTCTCCTTACTTGAAGTGCTTCTCTTAGGTTTGTAATGCTGCCTCTCTCCTCCTTCTCCTTAGCAAGATGAGCTCTTCCTCCCTTGGGGAGTTCTTCTTTTCCTCTATGCAACCCTTTCCTTACTTAGGTGGAAGTGAGCCAATTTTGGAACCCTCCTCTAGTCAAGAGGGCTGGTATTTATAGATGAGGGGCTGCATCTTCATTCCCATGATCAAAAGCAGCAAATGCCTTAAAAATTCTGGAGTAATGATGGAAAAATCTAATTTATGGATGAGATGACCAATATTTTCCATTATTTTATCCTTCTCATCACATCAAAGAGACTATTTTCCATTTAAAAATGGAGCTGCAGTAGGAGGAATGATGGATGGAGACAAGAGGCTGGTTGGGGGTCTCCCAACCGTAATTAATACTTCTGCCATGCAAAATTGCGGCGTGCCGTTGCAGCGCGCTATCGCAGACGATTTTGCAAAAAGGCCCACTACGGCGCGCTGGGCCGATCAGGTTTGATAAGTGAATGGTCGCTACAGCACGCTATAGCGCGCGGTCGTGCCAGCAATTTTGTAAATTTGCCCGCTGCAGCGTGCTGGAGCGCCCACATTTGCTAACTATCCCGTCGCAGCGCGCGACCATGCCTGCATTTTGCAAAATTTCTCACTGCAGTGCACGATCGCACCCGCATTTTGCAAAGTGTCCCATTGCAGCGCGCGATCACGCCCGCATTTCGCAAAGTGCGTCACTACAGCGCATTGTGGTGCCCGATTTGGCAAAATGGTTTGCTGCAGCGCGCTGTAGCTCGCTGCAGCACGCGGTAGCAGTTTTCCTTTAGAATTATTGGAAAGTTGTCCAAATTGCTCGGAATTTGTTGGATAGGTATTTTTTCCTGAAAAGATAGACAAAATTAGATTAAGGATCAATTTTATTATGAGAAATAAATGAAGTTTTCCTTTATTTGAGATATAATTTATGGATTCATCACACCCCTACACTTAAATTCTTGGTCATCCTCGAGTAAGCTCAAAATTGTATTTTTCTATTTTTTTTTTTGTATAAAAATCAACAAAAAACATCAATTAGATTTTGATAAGTAATTCAAGGTATGTGCTTAACTAAAATGACAAAAATCATAAGGCATTATATTTTCTAATTTTTAGATATAAAGCAAGGTTAATAAGTAAATCTCCAAGTAATTATTTTTAGGCTTGTCACTAGGTAATGAGGAAGGTTCCTAGGAAAACTTAGACTAGAGAGATAGTAAAATACTCAAGAGTTTGTGCCATATGTGCTCCTTCTTATGAATCACATAGATGATAATATTAAAGGAGAGATATTTTTCATCATCCTTTTTCATTTCATTCATTAATGAGAGATATTTTTAATCATCTCTATTTTTATGTTTTTCTCTTTTCATTCTTAGGGAGAGATACTTTTTTCATCCCCAATTCATATCTTTATGATCATGAAGTCCTATGGGAGCCTAGCATACTCTTTTAGAATACTCATCATAATTTATAATCTTTGTAGTCCAAGGTTTTCCCCTACACATAGTCCTTAGCATTGATTTAAAATTCTTGGAGATTAAATTAACATTAATTCATTCTTTAGTTAAAAGTTTTAATAATATCCATGTATTAGCACTTTTTGTTAAGCACCCTTGATTTCATATCATTTTCTTTATCGATATCTTGTGACTTTTATTTCTTAAAAAAAACTCAGAAAAATTTGTCATTTTAAAATGCTAGAAAGATTTTGGGAATATGAGAATTCATAAATTATGTTCTCAAAATAAAACACACATAATAAAAAGTACAAGAAACAAAACAAATAAAGCAAGAAAAAAAAACAAATACAACCTATTTATTCATGGGTCTCTTCCTCCTCCTCTTCTCCCACGTCATAGGCGAAGTCACATGGGTAGCGTGAGTCCGGAATGGGGGCACCAACAGGTGGTCTTGGCAATACGGAGGGGTACGGTCCTCCTTGCAAGCTCTAGTCCTCGAACATTAGCCCTAGGGCTTCATAAAATTCAGACTGAAATTGACATTGCTGGACAATTTCTTTTTCAAAGAACTGCATGTTGGTGGCCAATGCCTTGCTGAAATCAGCTTGTTGCATGTGGAGTCGCAGCAACAGCTTATTAGTGAGAGATTGGTCGGATGAAGTAGACGTTTCCCATTGCTCGCCCCTCCTTTTCTTGGGCAGCTTCCATTCACTAGCCCGGGCATTCAGATTTGATGGTGCAATGGCGGTGCCGGGGAAACGACGAAGTCGGAGGAGAGGATTTTGACCCCTTAGGCCTCGCAAATCCCTGATATCAAAGACCCGAAGGCCTATGCAGTGTAGGGTCCCTTGAGAGCCTTCTAGAGTTGCTCAAAGATAATACTCGAGATGTGGATCTCCCCTGACCTAACCAATGAGCACAAGTGGAGTGCTCGGGTGTGGGTCACTTCAGTTAAGTGACTTATAGGCATGACAGAGCTGGAAATGAAAATCAGCCATGCACTACTCGTATCCATTAATTCAGACGAGGAATATTAGCTAGTCCTCCCTCCCAGTCGGTGTTTTCATGGATGAGTTCCACAACGAGATCAAGGGGGGTCGTGGCGAGACTCCAAGAGTTCAAGGTAAGAGCAAGAACCTACCTCCTCAAGCCCATAGAATTGCTCTATTTGAGCAATTCCGAAGGTGACTCCCTTTCCTCTACTAAAGATCTTCTTGGTCACCATCTCCCACCATTGACGTACACCTCCTGGACTATGGAAGGTTACGTGGGAGATCTCTTGGTCACCATCTCCCACCATTCCCGAGGGTCTACTTGCTCCACCAGCACGGGCAAGTAGGGGCTAAATCTCTTCTCCGGGATTAACTTCCGCTGAGAAGATATGGATAAGAACTGGTGTTTGGCTTCAACAGAAGAGAACGTTTTCTTGTTAAAGGTTCCCCCAGATGAGGAAGCTTCGGCCTCCTTTCTAGGAATTGACTTTTTGCCGGAAAACATGATGAAGAAATTAGAGGAGAGCAAAAGTTTGTGAAGAAGTAAGAAAATTTAGAAGGTGCAAGGATCACCCCTCCCCTTGCCTTCCCTTAAATAGCCAAGGCATTCAAAGAGAAGAGAGTTATGGTCAATGGGCTTCCCCATGCCATAAATATGATGATCCATGTGAAGGGAGCGGGGGAAAGCTTTTTCAGCCCACCTTTTTTACTGCATGGGAAACCCAAATATCTTAACTTTTTGACTGCAGGGAATCCAAGGCAGTCAAGACTTTTCTACAGCGGGGACAGACCGCTGCAGCGCGCCATCACGGTTTTTCGCTACAGTGCACCATCGCAAAATTTCCGCTGCAGCGTGCCATCGCGGGTTTTCCCCTGCAACGCGCTATCGTGGTTTTTCCGCTGCATCGCGCTATAGAGCTGCTTAAATTTTTTTTTTTTACTTTTTTTTTTTATTCTTGGGTTGCCTCCCAAGAAGCGCATAATTTTACGTCTTTAGCTAGACTCGCTAACGTTCAAATAATTGGATCTGGAGGCTTTTCCTTCCATGACCTTAAGGTACTAGAGTGAGCACAACCCTTAAGGTGGCTCGAACCCTCGCCCTTTTTATTTTCCCTCATCGGATCATCTCTTTCAAGTTCTAACTTAAGGGGAATTTTCTTCTTCCTTTTACCCCTTCTTGTTTTCTTTCTTCTCACTCCTTCCTTACTCCCCTTTTTCGAGGAAGGAGTTGAGATATTATCTGAATTCTTTTCTTCTAACATAAGACTTTCAAGTACATTATCCATCCAAATTCTTTATTCTCTCATTTTCTTCCTCACCTCTTCTTCCATCTCTCTTAGTTTAAAGAAGGTAGGCTTAAGATCGATTAGCTGAGATTTCCCTTTAATTTTTATGCTCATCACCCCATGACCTACATCAATAATAGCTTTTGTTCTCATAAAAAATGTCGCCCAAAAATGATTATGGAGTTCTTGTTCCATCTATCCCACTCGCACACCACAAAATCAGTTGGAACGATGAAACTCCCCAAATCAACTGCGACATTCTTAACGATACCGAGAAGGGTAAGGGATTCTAGATTTGCAAATTATAGAATCATGGAGGTGCACTCCATTCCTCCTACCTTCAGATGTTCATAAATATGGTAGGGCATAGCGTTGACTGAAGCACCAAGATCACACAAGGGATCTAAAAATACTTCATTTCTAATTATGCACGGAATACTCAACTTCCTGGGGTCTTTACATTTCAGAGCCATGAGCTTCTCACATTCTCTTCCCCTTACTCTTTCCCGAGCCTCTCGCTCTTCTTCTATATCACTCAACTTATTAGTGTTAATTCCCCCATATGTTTCTTCTGAATGAATCACACTAACCAGCTCCCTTGGGTTCACTTCAGTGGAACTGGGTAGAGCTCCTTGCTACTGAATGGTCAGCTGCTTAGAGATCTGTACCAGTTGGGTCTCAATGTTCCTAAGGGATGCTTCAATCCCTTGGATAGAGGCATTGTGGCAAGTTCCTATAGCAAGTTCCTAGCCTTACTTGCTATAGCAAGAAAAAATAGATGAAAGCATAAGTTTAATAGAAATAAAATATACATGAGAAAATGTCATTATCCTCTGGAGCGGAAGTTGGAGTAAGCATATAAACTCTAGCAGGAACGGAGGGTTAGCGATTCTGATTTGCTCGAGCCTGATGGTTATGTGCATGAACAAGAGCAGGCAAGTTCCTTGGTGCTAGAATAGGAGCAGGTGACAGTATAATCGCAAGTGCAAAAGTTCTATTGTTCAGCAGTTGAGAACAAAAGACTTGATCTCTTTTGGAGAGTGTGATAATAGCTCCATCAAATGTATTCTCAAAAGTGCTCTTATAAAAACAACAGCATTGTCTGCCATAAGTGTAACAAGCATTACCCTGATGGTAGCACTTTTCATAGGGATGGGGGTGATTGCATTTTGGAGTAACCACTTACGATAGCTCAGCTTCAAGGTGGAATAATTTTGCCATCCTCCGATGCTTAAAGGCTTCCTTTCTGGTTGGAAAAAAGTGAGCCTTTCTCTTCTTATCAATTTGAAACTGAAAGTGCACTTGCATATGGGCAGCTTCCTAATGACATTTATAACTTAATGATGCTAAATTTAAGACTTGAATTAGGAACATATTAAGCAAGGTAACAAACTTAAGTTATTACAAGTTGAGACCCAACTATAGAGCTCCACCGCTCATTCTTAATGTATGCAAGATATTCAAGCGTGTCAAGCTATGAGCAATGTAACATAAGCTCATTTAGCTTCACAGCTCATTACCTTAGCTAAATTAAAATTTGAAGCATGTGAGCCACATATAGAGTCAAGACTGAGTGATTATGAAATTAGTATGTGAATTTTACCACTTAGACATAAGGGTAAATTTTACTCATGAAAGAATCACGAGGATATCTATGTGCTGAGATTGAACCCTAATGGGTTCATCTTGAGCACTCGATAGGATTTATCATATTTATTTATTAAATTCAAAAAGCAAAATCTCTTGATGATATAGTGAATAATAAAACTGCTGAACTATGGCATGAAATTGTCAGAAGTGAAGCATACACATAACTAAACTAAATTGTATGTTTAAACCCTTACTCTCCCTAATTTTCTAAAATTGATTACAAACCAAACTAGTTTAATATTGATAATTTAGGATAAAAATTCCCAAGCAAATCATTGCTTAAATATTATTGAAAGTGGATACACTCTAGTAACAAATTATACACCATTCTTAGAGGATAATAAATCTCAAAATCTCACCATCCCATAATACTTCGAACCACATACACTTACGTACAAGCACAAACAACGTAACTTAGGTCTGCCACTTACCTAAAAGTCAGTCCCATGGGTAAAATTCAAGGGTTTGGCATGTTAGAAAAGCTAAGCCTAAGATACTTGAAACATTTTGAAGTGATTGCAATAGTGGGGACATCGGATTACAAGATATATATGCCTGTAGAGTTTTCTACCGTGCATAATATTCTCCATGTCTTGTCACTGACGAGGTGTCTTCAGATCCACATCGACACATTCAAATTCATGCTAATGAGTTGCAATTCGACTTAACTTTTGTCATCAAGCATGTTGGAATCTGGGGATGAAACCTCAAGTAGTTGAGGAATAGCAATATTCTAATGCCTAAAGTCCACTGGCAAAATCACTCGGTTAAGGAAGCCACGTGAGAAAAAGAAAAAGATAAGCGAAAAAAGTTTTTTAATTCTTTTCTTAACAAGTAATACTTTAAATTCAAATGCTTATTTGTTTCTTATTAAAATTTGTTTAGAGGTTGAGGATGACACCTTTTTTAAGAGGAAGAGTTTGTAACAACCTTAGTGTTGTTACCAAATTTTGGGTACTCCAAATAGTTTAAAACTTTGACATTAGATTACTAGAGACATTACGAGCCAACACCTAAAATTTGGTGCAATTTGGAGAACATTTAATTTTGACGCATATTTTGAGCAATTTATATAACTTGAAAATTAAGCAAATTAAATTGACATTTGATTAGAATCCAACTTTATTTTTGAGTTCCTCACCCCAAAATTAGCTAACGATAAAGTTTTTGGATTTTTCGAAGCTTCTTTGATATCTCAAATTTAAAAATTAATATTAGTATAATTAATTAAATGGTTAATTTAAATTAAATTAATTTCCATTTTTAACTGTTAACTGAATAGCGCCAATCCATTGCACAAAGCTAAACACAGGACAGTGATCCCATGCGATCAGAGTTGTAGCGCCTTTTCCTTAGCCAGATTAGATGATTGAGGAGTGACCTGATAAGTCAAGTAAGGTCTGACCATTGGATTGAGGCATCGATTTAACGACCATAACAGGACAAGGTACTGTTAGCCTTTCTTATTCCTCTTGCCAGTCACGACCATACCAAGCGCAGAGGCCGTAGCACGGTTTGCAACTCTAGGCCTCTTTAACCCTAATTAACCCCTCTATTCTACTCCCAACTTTCCATTTTTGCATTTGAGATCCTTAGCCAAAGTCGAGAGCTAGCTTACCTTACTCAAGTTCTCACTGGAGTTGACTCATCATAGATGTCAGGTACCTCATTTTCCCTTGCCTCTGTCATTCAATTTATGTACCTAACATTTTATTATTACATTCTTAGACCTAAACTATCATCCCCCAAGCTCAATTGAGCTCAAGCGAGGCCAACTGAGTCATAGTGGCTCGGGCCTATACAGTAATGTCTAGTGCCCAAGCCCCCCCAACTTCAATCCCTGCTTTCGCAATGGTCCCACTACCTATTGAGGGTAGCCTTGGGTCCGCCTCAACCCAAGGAGTCCAACGGGATCATTCGCTAATTTAATTGCTCACCGTGGAGGGGAAAATGCATCTCCAAAGTGAACTGTAGGGTGATTGAAGATTGGATTTAATGTTTATTGAAATAGGCTGACCCACTTAGGGCTTTTAGGTTCACCAGCTAGGTCTCATCGCTAGCTTCATTTTGAGGGGTCACGTGTAACAACCATAGGTTGTTACTAAGCCTAATCTTAGTTTAATTGCTTCTTAAGTATCATTAAATTAGGTTCATTTAGTCAATAGAACCAATCCCCGAAGACTTGAAGTGATTCAAAGCACAATCGAATAATTTGATTATTTTAATAATGTTTAATTAATTAAAAAATTAGGATATTTAATATGACTTCAAAATAATAATCTGACTTTACCATTACACTCGTCACCCCAAAATTAGTTCGGGTGATGTTTTGGAAGTGTTTAGAAGTTGTTGGATTTTGTTATTGGATTTTTCTCAAATATTTTAATATATTTAAATACCCCAAAAAATAGAATGATTAAATAATCGTTGAAATTGAAATCTGACTTTGCCGTTGTGTTCGTCACCCTCAAATTAGCTATGGGTGAATTTTTAGTGTTTTTTGAAGCCCATTTATTCATCCAATTTTAATTTGGGAAATGAATTAATTAAAAATTACAAATTTAATTAATTAATTTTTTAATTCTCCATTTTTTCCTCTTTTCTCCTATGTAGGGGACCCACCTACCTTCATCTCCATTTCCTGTGCCTTCTCCCCTATTTCCTACACACATAAGGACTTCTCCCTCCAATTCTCCTCCATCCTGATGGGAAAGCTCATTGTTGGAGCCATGCCCCACTCTTCCTTTAAGTTGGAGCCTCAACCCTCCTCCCTCTCCATTTGCTCAGTTGAAGCTCCTTCTCCTCTTCCCAAATCCATTCCAAGCTATGGAAGAAACTCCTTCCCTCCCAAGCTAATGAAGAAGCCCTTCCTTCCAAGCCCCGAAGAAAGCAGAACTCGATCTTCATCCATTTGCATGCCAAGGTACCCTCTTGTAGCCTTTCCTTGCTCTTTTCTTTCCACCATTGGATTGATCCAATGGTTGCTTCGTATCACTCATACACTTATTTCATATTATTAAGAACATGTACTGGAAAAGAGCTCGATCAAAATCCATTTCAAAGAGAAAATGAATTGTGTTGTGTAGTGAGAAACTTTCATAAGTAGCTAGGGCATCATTATTTACGATGTTAAAATAGACTTTTTATGCCAATTTTGGTATCAATGGAAATGTCTTGCAAAAACCTTTCCATCGGTATATGGCAGCGCACTTGAGGCTCCCCAAATCGAGAATATTTGAGTGCGAAAGGGTACATCTTTCATTTTTGCCTTGGCAAAATCACCATCGAGCACTCCAGCGCACCGTAGCGCCCATCTTTCGACTAGGGAACACTCCAGCGTGCCACATCACCCGCATCTCAGAAATTCTAGCGCTGTAGCGCACCGCATCACCCGCATCTCAAAAATCCTAGCATTGTAGCGCGCCACAGCACCCGCGTCTCGAGAGATATGGCGCCGCAGCGCGCCGTAGCACGCTGCAGCGCCTAAAAGTGTTGTCGCGCGCCATGGTGCCTGAGTCTCTAGTTAATTGGTGCCATAGTACATCATAGCACTTAGCCCTAGGCTAGGGGCACTGTAGCACCAAAGTCTTGGGTTGACTGGCGCCGTAGCGCACAGTTGTGCCTGGCTCTCGGTCAGAAGGTGCTACAGTGCACCGCAGTGCACAGAACTGTCCAATTTTTCATACATTTAATATTTTTTGCATTTTAATGACTCTAGAACCCTAAGAATGCAAAAATATATCTAATGGCAAGTTCTAAATCTCCTAAAGTCTTGCTTGAATATTTTGTGCCAAATGGTAATTAATTTAATGTTTGGCATTAATTACTTGCTATTTTAATCAATGTGATTGTTCTTAACTTTTAATAACAAGTAGCATGCATGTTAGGAACCTTATACGTTATTTTGGACACTTAATTAATTGATTTGACATTTATTGACAATTAAACCTTAAAGAATATTAAAGAAGAGCTAAACTAAATGAACAATTGAATTAATTTTGAATTGGATATCAATAATGGGCAACAAACTCATTGATAAGTGTAGTTAAACAAACTAATTGATTTATGATACCTTTCTTAGAATGTACTGAAACTATTATATCAAATAGGGTATTGAAGATCTTAGTTTGAGAGAGTAAACTGCAAAAGGGTTTCATCCCTTTATCCTTGTGCGCATTAATAAATAGAGTTAAACAAACTAAGAAATTCAAGTTTACCTTCTTAAATACTTACTTCATATGTACATATAATCTACGCTGTGATAATTTAGGAATATGTGATTGGAATTGTGGTTGATTTTGAATTCAGTAGTGTGGAGCCTCATACTTTCCCGCAGCGATACTAATACTGATATTAGCATAATCACAGGGAGTACGGTTCTCCAACTATGGTGAATCCCCAACTTAAGTTAAATCAAGTAGGACCCAACCTGCCTTAATCCAAGGACTTGTCACCTGGAACTGTGAACATACATCAATACAAATCAAAGTGGCGGAAGCAAGAAATAGTATAATATAATATCCACATCACAACATAGTATAAGAGAGTAAAAGAAACAGTAACTCTGATCAAATGTAGAAAAGTAAATACATCCAGAGTTTAATTATTAGAAACTGAATTAAATGAAAAAAATGATCTCTCAATCTCACTACAAAAAAGAAAATCTAGCTAAACGGCAGTAGGAAGATCCTCCTCCTGCACTTGCTCCTCTCCTGCAGCACTACCAGCGAACAGCTCCAAATCTAATATTTGTCAATATCACAAATGCCAGGGCCCTAGCCAACAAATGAAAAAGGTTACAGTTAGACAATTGTCTAAGTACATTTTTGGCTATTTAAGTGAACTGAATATTTAAGATATCACATTTAAAGCATTTAAACATGCAAGCATTATAAGATGCTACAAGCTACAAAATACGGGGTAACTATAAACTAAATATTTATAGCTAATCAACAAGTATGTAAAAATAATTTACAAAACAGTAATTAAACATGGTGATGTTAAAAGCAAAATAACTGCAACTACTGAATTAAACATGATCCTAATGTGCTTATGATCATATGAATACATGCTGAGTTTATAAAGAACACAACTGCTGAAATAAATATACAATTATAGCATCCTAAACATGCCAATATTTAATATTAAACAATAAGAGTATATATACAAGCATGCAAATTAAGATATAAATGGACCACTGAGACATATGGTAAAAGTAAGCTAAGTATATGAATGAGCAAAAAGGAAAGCCGCAGAGACATATGGCAAAGCAAGTCAAGCACTAAAAGAAAGGCCACTGAAACATGTGGCAAAGCAAAACAAATACTAAAAACTAAATTGAAGTAGAAGTAAGCCTAGTACTGTCATAACAGAAACAGGCCATACTGGACCTCTGAACTGAAAGTTCAACATGTATCCATCCTAGACATCTGTAGAGCTAGGTCCGAGTTGAACTTATAGAACAAGACATGTATCTATCCTAGACATTTGCAAAGCTAGGTCCGAGTCTATTCTATAACAAAACTAGAACTGAAGAGGTAGACTAAGCTAGGACAAACTCTACTAACTTAAAGTACTAAAGGAATTGAATAAATGTTATGCTTTTCAAATACTAACTTAGGATGTATCTTCCATATCCTAAGTTTACCTATTATGCTCAAGGAACAAGGCTTAGTATTCAAGGTGTGCAAAGCAATCAAAGTCAAAGTAAGTAAGATACTCAATCTGGACTTATGTGATATCAGTTATTATCTAATTAAATCAACTAACTATTCTGAGAAGATACAAATTTAGGATCTCCAATATCCAGCTATCGAGTATAATCCCAGATTTACGATCTTAATGTTAGCATTAGAACTTAACAAGTTCTAACTCATAATCATATGACAACTATAAAGGTTAAAGTAAATAAGTCAATGACTTAGTTATTATTATTTTCCTCTCTTAACCCAAATCTTGAATTAGTAACTCAAGATTAAGGATTTTGGATTTAAACTCCATCTTGGTGTTCAAATCCTGAATCCCAAGTAGTATCCAAATAAGGATCTAGGGTTCACACTTAAAACCCAAATTAAGGATAAAGAATCTTATAAGCTGAAGGATTTAGAAACTAAGATCTTTATTGAAAGGTAGTTATAATATTATAAGATAAAATAATCATTAAGAACTAAGAATTTAAGATCTATATTCAATATTTAGGATAATTACATTATTCTATAGATTGAATTAATCTTACATCCACAAGAAAGGTTTCAAAAGGATTAAACAGTTAATTAAGTAAGAAATTCCAAATTAAGGTAGTTCAATTCAATTGAATGATCTAAAGTCTAAAGTCTAAGATTTGATCACTTTATATCTTAAGCTAAAACTAGACTTAGGAGTCTTACAAGGATATTTCCTTTAGGATTCAAACTTAAGGATCAACTTAATTAAGCTATTAAACTAAGGATCTGGCACTTAAAGGTAATTAAGCTTAACTCTTAAGAAAGATGGTTTTAAGGGCACTTAAGGTCTTAAGATCTTAATAAGACTAACTTGAGATTTCTTCACTTAACATCAATATTATTAACATAATATCAGTATTAGCATGGTCGTGGAGAGTACGAGGTTTCACACCCCTGTCCAATGGAGTAAAATGTGTCAGATCACCAAGATATTGAACCCAATGCAAATGTTATCCTAATATTCTATGTTTTCATTTTCATGCAATAATATTTTCTTATCTGACATGTACAAGGAAAATAAGTACAAAGTTTAAGGATTGCATAGCACAAAATTAAGTAGTAAGCAAGGGACTCTACTAAAACATGGTGATATCATTTATTTTTTAATTAAACCAGTATACTATTCTAAGTTACACAAGTTCAGGATCTCCAATTCCTACTATTGAGTGTAACTTAGAAGCACGACCTTATAAGTTACAAAATATTAAGACTAACTAGGTCCTAATATGATTAATCAGTGTCGACTATAGATGTTAAATAATAAATCAGTACGACCTAATTAATAAATTTAGACATTCTAGACTAAAAGTTAACCAAAACTTACTAAGTTACAGATTTTGGATTAAACACCATGAGCTTGGGCTTAAGCACATAATCCAAAGGGTAAAATTTAAGATCTAGGTTTCAATCTAAATGTGATCTATTGAATATGGCAAAACCTATATAAGTAAAGTCAAGCTCAACAAGATGATTATACTATCCTGAATCTAAGGCTAAAAGACAAAATAATCAAAATTAAGTTGAAAAATCTAGAAACTAATAAAATCAAGGTTTCATTCATTGAAAAACCCCATTATTCATTGAATAACCCCATTATTCATTGATTGAAATCTAGCCTATAATCTAGTCCTAGTTTTAGGATTAGTCCTAATATATGTGAAAGATTCTAAGGAAAGACTTAGAGGATATATTAGGGAATTTAACCAAGTTGATTTAATAACTAATTTTTATTCACTTAAATAATTCTATTATAGTTCTAGCATTGATTTTAATGATTTAAAAGGTAAAATAGGGCTTAAGAGCGCTTAACCTAATTTTTAGGCAAAATGACCATTTTGCCTCTACTTAAGGGTCCAAAAAGCTACTTTTTGATATAGGCTCTTCATTTAGAATTTCTTACTACCAAATGATTCCTTACGATCTAACATGAAGGTAGACAATAAGTTTTCAATTTGGATAAGAAATAGGTCCTACAGGTCCAAACTAATGATTTTAATATAAGCCGCAATTTAGTAACTTGCCCCTAATGGAATCTAAATTTTTATGTAGTTTACTTTTAGTTGTTATTCAAGGGTTTCATAGAGTCTAAGAACACTGAATTTTGACGTTAAATGGAAAAGTTATCGAGGTTTTAAAATTCAGGGGCAATTCGGTAATTTTTTAAGTTTAAGGGGGCAAAAATCGAACGTTTTTATTTGAGGTCCAAATTCAGCAAACTCGGCGTCTATAGCTTCCCTAAGACACACTAAGTACTTTAAATGGGTGTAGACCCAATTTGGGCTTGAATTGGTCAAGTTATGGCCTAACTGGGGTTTGGAGTATTTTGATCATTTTTGATTTTCAAGGGTTTAGAATCTAAATATTATCTTAGATTACTGTTGGTACTAAAATTCTAAGCTATCTAGCACTTTGAAATTTCTGATTTGGAGTCTCATTGATTAAGATATGGCTAAAATAAGATCTAAGGTTTTAGTGGTAATTAGTGATGGTCTTAAAAGTCATTAAGCAAACTATTGGTCAAACAGCAAAGTAAATACTATCAGGGTGTTCCTAATGTTCTTCTGATTACTTTAAGACATATATTGGCTAGGTTTAGGTTACTAGGTACAAAGTTATGAGGGTTCAATGTGGCGTGGAGGTCCTAAAATGTCACTATATTATCTGGGCATCCTATAAAAAATTTGATACTACCAAAATATTCCTCTTAGTTTTCTGTATAAAATGAGATATAACTTCAATATGTTTGGAGCAATTGATTAAAAGTTATGCATGCCTAAAGTTTCTATAATTAAATAATTAATACTAAGTAAATTAAATGAATAAATTAAACTGATTAAATAAAGATATAACAGATTAACTAAAATGAATTTAAAAACGATGGCGTGACCCCGGCCAGACACGTGGCACGCAGGGAATGGGCAGCGCAGAATAGCAGGGACCCACACCAGCTGACAGAGGAGACGAGCGGGCCCCACAAAATACGCGGCGGATCCGTAGAGGATCTCGCGCACACGGGTGGGGCCCGCTGCCGCCGACCAAGGGGACAGCGGCGGCCCCCAACGCGTCTAACCTGATGCGTGGACAAACTCATGGGTGACACATCCGTAGCAGGGCTCCACCCCTCGGGTGATGCGGCAAACACGACCCAGACGCTCTCGGGTCGGGCCCGGGTCGACCCGACCTGAACCCTTCGTCTTCCCGAGGGTTCCCGAAGGCCTGCGCTTAGGGCACGGCATGAGCCGGCCCTCCCTACAGCGCCAAAGCCCGACCCGCAGGGCCACGGATAGGCCGGAGCGAGGCCTTCCCAATGAGGGCCGAACCATGGCAAGAGGAAACTGGAGCTGCCGACTAGGGCTAACCCTAGCCTTACGGGTTCGGGCGTGTCTACAGCTAACGGTATATACTGTATACGGATCCCCGATACGCCACAATCAGGTTCGATCGAACCCGGTTAGACCGTTCAGCTAACAATCCTAAATGTGGAATTGCCTTACAAAATTGGAACGTAGTAATCGACTGAAGGGATTGGGAGATCTGGGGTACCTAATTCTGAACGGATGCAGAAGCTCGGCTCGAATGAAGATTCGCTCGACTCGTCCAGATGCTAAACCACGACCCCGAACCCTCATGTGGGAGATAAGGAGGCGAGGACAGAGTGGGCGAAGGCACCGCGAGTAGGGACTGGCGGTGCGAGGCGGTGACTGCCTTGTGGAAGGTTTGTGGAGAAGCCTAGGAAGACAAAATCAGAGCCTTCCGATTTGGTCTTGATCGTATGGCTTGGATCGCACGATCCGAGCAAACGGCGGAAAGTACTGCATTTGCAACAGCGGATGACGCGGGTATTTAAACGGACGGCATCGTTTAATAATTTAATATTATTTAATTTAAATTATTTAATTTAAACTAATTAATTTTCTAATTAAATAATTAAATTGAATTTAGAAAGATTCCAAATATTCACCTCTAGCTAATTGAGGGATGAGGAACGCAATGACGATGTCAAAATTTCAATCTAATGAGTATTTTAATTTCCTAATTTTCGGGGTATTTATATATTATTTAGAATATTTGACGAAATTTTGACGACTTCCGATCAACACCAAAGCACCACCCATATCTAATTTGGGGGCAATGAGCGCAATGGCGAAGTCCGATTTTTGATTTAAGGTCAATTTAGATATGTCAAATTCTAGGGTTTTTGGATTTTTCAAAGTCAGGATTAGATTCATTTGACTCCTGATTTGGACTAGGTTATGGTGGAAGACTCATAATGACCTAATTAGCACTTAAGACTAAGATTAGGACTTAAATTAGCCCTAATCAAACTGCGTAACAACTTGGGTTGTTACACCGGCGGCCAACTGTCCCGTGCCGGTTCGCCCCCGCACTTGCATCTGTTTTGACGCCACGTGGGGCCCGCAGCCTTTTTCGCATCCAATCTGGTGCTGCCACATGGCATGCGGGCCCCGCCCGCAGCGCTGCGGCCAGCCAGATTGTGCCTTGTGGCTGTGGCGAGTCCCTCCACCTGCGCATTATTAAATAAAAATAATATAAATATATATATATATATATTAAAATCTGAAAACTGCATATTAAATAATAAATGCATATTTATATATATACTATATATATATATATGTGTGTGTGTATTTAAGAGAACATATACATATATATAGTTATGTACATATATATATATTATTGTGTATTAGAATTTGATTAGTTATAATTATTTTAATGAGTAGGATTAATTAGTTGTCAAGTCAACAACATTTAGATTATTTAGTTAAATAAGTAGATTAGTCTAATTAATTAGCATTAATTAGTAAGTTATTTCATTCATTCAATAATTAATTTTATTTAATGTTATTATTAATTATGTTAGCATAAACAAATAATCAATGTAGTAATTAAATAAATAGTATAATGGTAGGATTAATCTAATAAATCAAATTAACTATTATATCAATTAATCAATTATATATATATATATACTAATTCTTTATGAACATTAATCAAATAATTATATTATATATATATATATATATAAATTAATTTTAAAATAATGAATAGTGAAATAAAATATATTGACTAATTTAATTTAAATAAATTAATTTTATTTAATTAAAATTGTAAAATTAATTTTAGTAATATTATTTAATTTAAGTGAAACTTTAAAGCCTCATAACTTTGAAATTTCATAACTTTAAAAATAGTAATGCAAACATATCAAATACAGTTCTCATTTTACTCAGAAAAATAAAATGAATCAAATGACATAATTAAGAAATTTGATTCGGGGAATATTTAACCTAGTACTATTTTAGGACCTAAATAAACACCTATAACTTCTTACCTAGTTATCCAAATATAGTCAATATGGATCTTAAAATGATCAAAAGAATAGCCCCATCACTGTGGTAGTATTAGTTTTCCAATTTGGATCTTAATTTATAAAGTGACATTTAGGACCCCTTCCCAAAAATGACCAAAATGACCTTAGTTTTTAATTGACCATATCTTGGTCAATTGAACTTCAAATCAAGAAATTTAAAGTGCTAACCAGCTTAAAATATTAGTGCAAACAATAAAATAAAATAATATTTTGGTTTTGAACCCTAAAAAATTCCAAAATGACCAAATTAACCCTAACCCTAGTTAGGTCATAACTTGACCAATTGAAGTCCAAATTGGGTCTACTCTAAGTTAAAGTATTCAGTGTGTTATAAGGAAGCTATAGACACTGAGTTTGCTAAAATTGGACCTCAAGAGGAAAAGTTCAGTTTTTGCTCCCTTGACCTCAGAAAAATTATCGAATTACCCTTGAAATTAGAATGGCTATAACTAATTCATTAGACCTCAGAATTTAATGTTCTTAGACTATGGAATCATTGAATAACAACTAATAGTAAACTGCACAAAAATTTAGATTCCATTAGGTGTAAATTATAAAATTGACCCTTAGGTCAAAATTCTTAGTTTGGATCTATATGACCCATTGCTTATCCAAATTGAGTGTAGTTACTGTCTATCTTCATATTAGATAGTAAGCAATAATTTGGAAGTAAGAAATTTTAATTGAATCAGATTAGAACTTGATCAATTCTAATCCTTTTTAACTTATAAAGCCGTATTTCTAAGTTACACTCGATAGTAGGAATTGGAGATCCTGAACTTGTGTAATTTAGAATAGCTAGAATGGTTTAATTAGACAACAATAATGTCAACATGTTTAGTAGAGTTTTTTTTCTCACTATTGAATTTTGTTGCTTACACATTTCTTGAAAATTATGCTTTAAATCCTTGGACATGTCATACGAGATTATTGTTGCATAAAAATAAAAATATAGAATATTAAGAAAACATTTGCATTAGGTTCAATTACTTGGCGATCTGGCACATTTTACTCCATTAGACAGGGGTAAGGAGAAATAAGGAAGCTTAACATTACTCATTGAGGAGTGTGTGTTAAGCTTGAAACCAGTATAATCTTGTAAATGTACTTGACTTCTTAGTTATTTCTGGACGTGTCTACAGAAACAAAAGTAATAACTAAAAGATTCTGCTTTTATATTACTGCCTCTTCAGTCTTACTATTCTATTCTGTTTGCCTTAGCTAAAAAGGCTTTGAGAATTTCTGTCTGGGCCCGATTAGCCAATTTTTTTGATATGGTAGTTATACATACTTGTTTCAATTTTAGTTTATTGTTTCCTATATTATTAATGTATATTATTTTAGTTAGCTGTATTTTATTACTTACCTGCTCACCTGTACGTATTTATAAGATGCTAAATTTTACTACTTACTTTATATTCTACTTTTAAATTTTTATATTAAATCAGCATATGTCATGTGATCATGAACATGCTTAAGATTAGACTTTTCTTTCAGTACTCTTACTTACTAAATTACATATGTATACATATTTCCTTACTTAGTTTGCTTGAGGTGTACCTTTTTACCTCAATTCCTGCTTAGTTATAAATGTTGTATTTATAACTTATCCTATTTTTTGTATGCTTATTTCTCCTTTGCTAGTTAGTTCACTTTTATTGGGTTAAGTAAAATGGTCACATTAATAATTCACGTAAAATATTCAGCCTAAAATGTACTTAGATAATTATCTAATAAGATTTTCTTTTATTGGCTGGAATCCTAGCATTGTGAAACTAACAATGTCAAATTCAGACAAATTTGAGGAGCTAGGTGCTGAAGAGGGAGAGACTTTCATTGAAGAGGAGCATTAGTTAGGTGATCCTGAAGCTGCTTAGTTCTTTTATATTATTTGTGAGGATGAGTGATATTGCCTTTATTTTATTTCAAATATTAAGTAAATTTTATAGTAATACAGGTACACTTGTGACTGTGTTTACTTTCTTGCACTATTATTTCATGAGCTATGTTTCATTTTGTTTCTCATTTGATGTATATTGAAATGGATGTATTATTTTACTTTATATGCTTCCAAACTCTGTACTCGTATTAATTTAGTGATTAATAATATGTACTCATCCTGGGCACATCCTTCTCTTATGAGTGGATTGTGGATCTTACTTAATCCAGTAATAAGTGAGGGATTTGTCAGAGTGGCAGACTACCCCTTAATTCTAATGTGATGACCCCAATATTGAGAATCACTTAACTCAATATTGATACGTCACCATAATATCTAATACTAGTTTAGAAGGAAACTAATCCAAATTATTAGATGTTGTGTTTGGCCAAGGATTTAGAAGAGGGCCCTAAGTCAAGATAGAAGGGAATTTTATATGACATATATTATGTTGAAATATTATATAAAATGCATATGAGAATGAAATAAAATTAATCATGCAATACATGTAAGGATATGTAAATAAAAAATATTGATGTGAATTCTTTCAAGTCTAGATATGAAGATTCTAAGTATTTAACATGTGAAACATATAAGGATACATGTGAGTATAATTTAAGAACAATTGACACATATGATTATAAGTACTTGCATTTATAAGTATGAAATTTCTATATATTTAACTTATAGAATATGAGTCTACAATTTTCAATAAAAATTCTAAGTCCTTAAATTCTTAAAAATTTTGGCAAAGTTTCCTTTGTAATTGGCTAAAGAAACACCTGCAAGGTAGAAATACAAGACTTCCATTCTAATGGAAGTTATAATTTGATAGAAAAACAACTTAAACTAACATGTATTCAATCCATTACATAGGATTATTTAGTTCCAATTCTAGTATAGAGTTGAATCCATTACATAAAATTGCTCATTTCCAATTCTAAAGTAAAGTCAATCCGTTATATGGGATTGCTTATTTCCAATTCTAAAATAGAGTTCAATCTATTACATAGATTTGCTCATTTCCAATTCTAAAGGCTTAAAGGGAGAAAATCACATGTGTAATAATTATCTATCCTAAAGTTTGCATAATTCACATGACTTATTACATACAAGAAGATTAAGAATAAATCTCAACTTAATTATGCATCTATTTTCTAATTCTATATGAAATCTAATATACTAGTAGTTCCAATTTAACATACAAGCAAATATGCAACTAAATTTTAGTTTAATATGCAAAGTAAATATGCAAGATTATTATGCAACTAATGATTTAATTAACATTCAATTCATCCATTTATTTCATCCCAAGCATTTAAGTATTTAATTAAACTCCAACACAAGCATAGCAACTATGAGGTAAATGACTTTAATTATTACAAACTATGAGTAAATTAAAAGAAAGAAATAGCTCGCATATAAAAAGTTAATAAGCTATATTTTTATTTTATTATTAGCGGAAGCAATTTAAGCTATGCACTTGGTCTTGCTCCACTAGCCTCCAAATGCACCTTATCTATCACATTTTGGCATTTAAATGTGATATAGCAAAGCTAAGAAAAAGAAAATCTGGTTAGACTAAACAGTCTAAGTACATTTTAAAAGTAGGCTAAACATTATATTAATTCAATTAGATATCACTATTAGTTACAAAATTTGCATAAGTAAGGATGCAAGAAAGTAAGTATACAAGTGTGGAAAAAAGTAAGTAAGAAAATGCAAAGTGAGTTAGGATTCTCACTTAAATATACATCCTAGCCTACAATAGAAACAAGGGTAAAAAGCATCCTAAATAGGCTAGAAAGAAATTAAAGTGCATATGAAAGTAAATGAAAGTGAAATAAAGCATATATATGTTCAATGAACTTATGTTGAGTAAGTAAAAGAAACAGTAAAGCATTAATTGAAATTAAGCAATATATACTATATTCTAAATGAATTTATAAGTAAGCAAAACACAATACTAAAGATAAAGAGTGTAAATCTTATATAGTAGGGAAGGTATCTTAGACTCGAGGTCTAAGACAAACATAACCTAGGACTATGTAGGAAACGCAGCTAAAAAACTATTATGAGTTTTCACAATCAATGAGATTGTAGAGGATCTCACAATTTATTTTATTGAAGTTATTTTTAAATAAAGCCTCATTATATAGGGACTTACAGAATGAAGAGAGGAGTTAAGTATGTCTGCCTAATCAGTATTGGAAAGATGGGGTTTCAAATGTAACTTAACCTCAAATATTTACCCTCTGAGAATATGAGGATCCTTATTTCTCCAATTTAGCCTCCCTTGGCCACTTTAATTAGCAACCCCTATTATTTTAAATGCGAAAGTTATATTTATGAACAATGTCTTATATGAATGATTCAAATAAATAAGGCTCAAGGCTAAGCAAGCATTCAAGGAAAATTCAATAATTGCAACTAAGTGATGTCCAAAATTATCTAATTTTAATGATCGAAGCTAATTGAGCTCTCAATTAACTTTGAGATATTGATCTCAAGTTAATTTTAATTAATAGTAATAATTGGAGTTTTAAAAATAATGATTTCATTTCATTTAATATGATATGACAAAATAATTTATAAGTAAAATAAATGCAAATAGAAGTTAGTTTTAATCTAGTCCTAGGCCTTAAGATTCAATTATGATAATTAAATCAAGGCTTAGATGACTAGTAAGAAAGGATTGAGATTAAGAATTATCAACTTAACAAATTGAAAGTTTAGGTTTAATCTACTAATGTTCTCTAGCTAGGTTGTAGTTTGAAGATTCTATCCAAATTAAATACAAAACTAGTTATAGGTCAATGTAAAATGAAAGGCTTAAAATAAGTACATGTAGGAATTAAGAACTATAAGTTCTATATTTTCTAATAGTTAAAGGTTAAGGAAATCAATAGAATTCATAAACTATTTTAAGTAAATTAGGACTCCTATCACTATCTCTTAAAATATTCAAGAGAAGGCTTTAAGGATTAGGATAAATAAACTAGGCTCCAATATAATCACTAAAGGCTAGTCCTAGTTGACTCAATAATCTACAATTATAAAAACATTAAGGCTAACTACTCTTAATGGATATAATTAATAGATCTAGGGATCAACTATAATTCATGTTTAAATCTATCTTAGGGATTTTACCTTAGGGTTAAAAGATGAATCAAGCAAATTTGCAATAGATTCACATATTTAGAAAGATGAGAACTAAGCTCAAACATAATTACTTAGGATTATGACTAAGAAGATCATAACCTACACTAAATAATCATTAAGGCTAAACACACTTAACGGGTATAACATCTAGTTCTAAAGGGTCACCTACAATTTAAGGTATAATTAATCCTATAGGCAATATCCTAAGATTGAAAGATGAATCCAACAATTTGCTAAAGATTCATACAATTAATTTATGAGAACTAAGCTCAAAATAATCATGTCATGGAAAATTGACATGGGAGGAAAATAGTAAAACAAGTTTACTATCTTAGGGCTTTAAACACTTAAAGCATGAAATTAATTAAATAATACTAATTAAAGAGCCAAAACCTAAATTCATTAATTGTTGTCCAAATGAAATAACATTCACAATTATGAAGCCCTTATTGTATAAGGAGAAGAATGACACTAAGTAGATCAAAATCAGACAATGTTGGGATTTTAGGGTTTTCGGGACTCCTAATTAGGGTTAAGAAGTCATTAATAAAATTAGGATTTAAAAACCTAAATTTGACTTCATAATAATTCCCTCACATTTGTGTGACTGAAATGGACTATTGAATCGCCAAGTTTGGACGAGAATTGATTAAGTTATAGCTTTGCAAAATTAGCCTAATTGTTGATTGATTAATTAAATAAAATACATTAGCATGAAAGAGGTCCATATGAGCGATGTTTACATTGCACATAAGTCTCCAATAAAGTAGCTTAGTCTATCAAAATTAAATATGGGTACCAAGTACTTAATGTACTTGATACGGCACAAAGGCTTTTGTAACCAACAATTCAACAACTGCAACCTCAGAAACCTTTACTTTATTTGAGATTCATCTGAAGTGAAATGTACTTAAAAACATTTATTGCATTTTCCTTCATTATTAAATGTCTAAAATAATTAGGATTTAGAGGTTTTTTGATTACTTATGTGTTAAGTTATTCCCATTTATTAGTACTTGATAGTTTGCATGTTTAATTTAACATATATTCATATATCTGTGGTTTTCTTAGCTCATCTTTTATATGTGCATTTATAACTGCATCACATGCAAAACTATACAAATTCACATACACAAATCCAAACTTTATATATTAACTTATCTAACAATCAAGCTTTGATATTTACAAATTGATCATCTCATTTTACACCATATTGCCCCTAAGTTTATAATGTTTGGATTAGTACAACTAATGATTGTATAAATGCAATTATGTGAATTACGGTGGTTATACCTACCTCGATATCATATTTATTGGGCCTTACAGGTTGGAATATGGTGATTAAATTTGGATAAATAAAAGTCAATCTGTAATCTAAGTTACACAATGACAACGATGCACACCATAGTTCTTGCTTGCTCAAGTAAATATAATAAAATAATAGATTCAAGTAGATGAGTAAATTTTAAGAAAAGGGTGGTAAGAATAAAAATGATACATAAGATATTCTGCTCTATATACATTAAGGTGCATTTAGTTATTGTTTAATTGAATTTATTAATAACCAAAATAATGGTTTAAGAAAATAAATTACAAATTAAACATCTAATGACATAATATTGTTCTACGAAAATTGTCGATCAATGTGACATAATAATTGTAGGTTTGGAGTTTTATAAATAAAACTATTAATTAAAAATGATGATAATTGATCAAAGTAAAAGTAATTTTTAATACAATAACAAAATTTGAAAATGCATAGACTTCTTCCACTCTGCGGCCTGTTTGGCCCAAAACATACGCTGCTCACACACGCCAAAGGCCAGGGGCCCGAACATGGGTCATAGTTACAGGCCCATTAACCAATCTTCACCTCAGCATCATAAGCGGGCGGGATCGCCTGAAAGAAAATTCCTAATAATCTAGGGTTCGCAAGATTTGCGTGAAGAGGAAACTTTGAGATGCCAATAAAATTGATATCCAAAAAAAAAAAAGCTAAGATTTGGATCTATCTAATAGCGTAATAATTAATCCAACAGGCCATCTGAGGTCACTAACTGTAATTGGGGAGTAACATACAATCGCACTGAGCTCGATCAGCGCAAAAAGACAATTGAAATTAATGCATAGATAGGCGAATGAAACTATTAAGCAAATTACCGAAATAAAAAGGATGAATGGAGGATTGTTCCTTTTATTCCGAAACAGGTTCAGAAGGGCTAGGTCGATGTGAAGGAAGGATGATCCAGGTGCTTCTTCAAACTTCCCAAGCTCAAAAATTTAGTAGTAGGAGAAAAGTGTCTAACCAAAATGGCTCTTAGGAGAACTAGAGGCCAAAAGGCACCGATCGCGGAGTATGGCACTTGCCTCTCACAAACCATGATCGAGAAGGCATACTGTGGAACACTGCAGTCCCGATCAGATTTGTTCGATAGCCTGGATTCCATCAGAGCGCGATAGAGGATCTGATGAACGGACGTGATTAGGGTGTCGCTTGCGATCGATTCTCCTGGGTGGAGGATCTGATGAACGGACGAGAGCTCCTTCGCCAAATGGAGAGAAGGATCAGCTTTCGTAGGAGAGGAGTATCGGTTGAATAGAGGAGAAGGAGGGATCGAGACATGTCGGAAGAGGAGAAAGGAATTCATTTAGGTTCTAGGAAACTTAGGTTAAAATCAGAGAGTAATATAAAGCTAAATCAATTGGCTGAAACATATATCTAACGGTTGAAATTTTTTGAGTAATAATCTGTAGCCATTCGAACTCCAAAAATTTCAAACTTAGTATCAAAACGATTGTCTCGACGAGATGAATGCAAGCGTCCAAAAATTATTGAATTTGGACTGGTATTTTATTTTATATTAATATTTAAGTGAAAACTTTGAAAATTAAGAATGATAAATTAGAAACTTGAAAATTAATAAAACTTAAAACATAACATCCTCATATGATGCTTAACTTAGATATATAAAAAATTCCAAATTCCAATTTATATTTTTCGTATTATTAGCTTTAAAGTTTAAACTTCACAAATTTATTTAGGACAAATCAGGATCCCAAATGCGCTCAAACTTTCACAGTAGGGTCTCCTCAACAGGTATTTTAAGGTGATATTTTTATTAAATTTTTTTTTGGCTTGAATTGGGATCTTGATTTCGATGAAATTTTCTGAGCGATCGAAATACAATAAAATATCCAAGAAATTCAACGACTTCCAAAAATTCCCAGAATAACACTCCTAGCTAATTTGGAGCTACTGAGTTCAATGGTGAACTCCATTTTTTATTCTGAGGTCTAAATAATTTAGGCATTCTCAGAATTATCAGAAAACCAGGAATGCTGGAAATCGACAAACGATCTCCAATTCGCATGACAATTAAAATGGAAGCTCCTAATACTATTATAAGACTAATAAGAAATATTAGAGTCAATTATATCACTAATTGACTGGTAACAATATTAGGGTTGTTACACTAATCTTACAAATTAAGGGGTGGGGCACCATAGTTGGTATTAGAGGATTCTATAAGGTGTCAGATTGGAATTTGCCTTCCACTCTACATAATGGATTGTTCTTCCACTAATTAATCACTAACTGAATACTAGAGTTACATCCAAAGCACCATAATCATGAGCTCAAAATAATAAGAGTATAAAAATGAAAATGCATCTACAAGTAAGATAAAATACCCAACCTAACAAAAACAGTCACTTGATCGGGATACCTAGGGACATTACTACTCGACCATATCAGGGCTCGACTACCTTCAGCATTTTGAAGAAAGATGGGAATTCGACGTATACCTGGCGAAGCGAGAGCTAGAGTGTTAGAGATGATGCTGGAGTACACCATCTTCCGGGGATTAGATTTCCCCATCTTAGCTAGGGAATGGTTACGTCGGGTAACCAAGATGTTTGATGACCTAGGATACACGGATCATATTCAACTCGATCTTGTTGACATCCTACTCCAGGACTATGCCGAGGAGTGGCGGGCACACATGTAGTGGGTATTCAGGCATGGATCTGCTCGATTACACTGGGAGATCACTTATGCCAACTTTCATCAGGCCTTTACTAAGGAATATATAAAATAGGCCCTATCTTATCACTTACTGTTTCTCCCTGCCTTATTTATGATGTACTCTCATTTTTATTTTGATTAATAAAAGAGATAATATATTGCAATCTCCTACTTTTTGATTTTTTGAGAATCTTTTATCTTTAATTCAGACTCTTGTGAAAATAATGAATTCTAAGAAAAGCTCTTCCCTAGCTACATCTGGCAGATCATCCTCTAAACTTAGTGCACTGCTTAAAATAGTCTAAATAATGGTAGATTCCCACCATAAGCAAGCTGGAAAAATAGCAAACACTCAAGCCAAATAAGCTGAGAGGATGGAACGGCTACTGGTAGCCCAAATAAATCAAAATCGCACAACCTCTAAAGTAGCCCCTTCACCATACTTCTCCTTCCAACACCATGTGTAGTTCGCAGATGGACTGTTACACAGTTTCCTTTGTTTGAGGCCCCCTACCTTTAATGGGAGCCTGTTTGCAATTGACACCACCAACTGGATTAAAATAGTGAAAAAGAACCTCACCAGTATTAAATATGAGTTCGCCGATTTAGAGCTTGAGGATATCACATGGGATAAGTTCATTGAAGCGTTCCAAGCTCGGTACATCCCCTTGTCCACCAAACATAACTTGGGGGACATGTTCTTAAGACTGCAACAGGAGAACCATTCTGTGTCCACATACGAAGCTAAGTTCAGGCGCCTTGCGAGGTTCTCCACTAACCTAGTTCCCACAGAATCAAATCGTTGCCATAAATTCCAAAGTGGTATGCGAGCTTCCATCAGAAGCCAAGTTGTTCCTCTTTGTTTATCAAACTTCGTCGAACTCCTGGAGTCCGCCAAAGTGGTAGAGCAGGATCAAGCAATAGAAGGACCCAAAAGGAGTCTTGGGTCAACTTCTTTCCAACATGATCATCATAAGCAAGCTACGGTGTATCAGCTCAAAGCAGAAACTCACCCACCGACCTCTTTAATGGCTGCACAAGGCCTCATCCGTATGGCCGATGCTACCATGGGAGTTGCACCTGCTACACCTGCAGAAGGCCAGGCCATGGGTATTTTTAATGTACCGCAAAGCCATCGATGGCGATCAGATTGATCACTCCAAGTGTCGACAAGTCTTTGAACTTTTCCTAGAAACTCGCAACAGCCCGTCTGGGACTACCTTCTTATGCATCTCTACGACGCGAGACAACCATTGTCCCTCGCCTAAATGCTCCAAGGCCACCCCCACGGTAGACCTACAACAACCGGCCTGCCGGCCCTGCTCATGTATATACCCTCACTCTAATTAAGGCTGCTGAGAATAACCATGTGGTGTCAGGTACACGCTCTTTTGATCCCCTCTATTTTTACAGTTACTACTTATGTAATGTAGTTAGTAATTATTGCATCTGTAAATAGATTCAATTTGGGTAAATGATAAATCTTGCAATTAACACAATTCCTGGAACCTAACCCATATCCAAATCCCCTTATCATATGGCACCCAAGAAATTCTAGGAGCCGAATAAATAGTTGCAAGAACTACTAGAGAAAGGTATCATTAGGCTAAGCTCATCTCCTAGGGGAGCACTGGTACTGTTTGTAAGGAAAATAGATCGTTCGATGCGTATGTGTATTGACTACCGTGAGCTGAATAAAATCACAATCAAGAACAAGTATCTGTTGCCTTGCATAGATGACTTATTCAACCAACTATCAGGAGCCAAGGTGTTCTCAAAGTTTGACCTGCGATCTGGCTATCATCAACTACAAGCAAGGACTCAGATATTGAGAAGACAGCCTTTAGAACGTATTATGCACACTACAAGTTCTTAGTAATGTCGTTTAGATTAATAAATGCACCTTCAATATTCATGGATCTATTGCAGCGCATTTTCAAACCCTACCTCGATAAATTTGTTATCATCTTCATCGATGATATTCTGATCTATTCCAAAGACAAAAAGGAACACGAAGATCACTTAAGAACAGTGCTAGAAGAATTGCATGATCATGAGCTTTATGCTAAGTATTCTAAATGCAAATTCTGGCTCGATTCAGTAGCTTTTCTGGGGCATATTGTAGATGCCCAGGGTATTAAAGTCGATCAGAACAAGGTCAGCGCTATCCAGGAATGGATTCAACCAAAGTCAATAACTGACATCAGAAGTTTCTTGGGCTTTGTAGTTACTACATGAAGTTTGTGAAGGGATTTCCCAAATAGCCTCTCCACTCTCCAAGTTAACCCAGAAGGTTGTACCATTCGAATGGTCTCCAGCTTGTGAAGAGGCATTTCAAGCATTAAAGAAGGCATTATCCATTGCTCCAGTTCTAGTTCTTCCTAAAGAAGGTGTGGACTACCAAGTCTTCACTGATGCCTCTAGCATATGTTTGGGAGCAGTGTTAATGCAGGAATGTAAGGTCATAGCCTACGCTTCCAGACAACTAAAAACCCACAAAAAGAACTATGCGGTTCATGATCTCGAGCTAGCCACTGTAGTGTTTTCTTTAAGGATTGGCATCACTACTTGTATAGGATTCAATGCTCGATATTCACCGATCACTAGAGTCTAAAGTATATTTTCACTTAGAGAGAGTTAAATTGCTGATAGAGAAGATGGCTAGAACTGATAAGGAATTATGACCTAGATATCCAGTATCATCCAAGAATGGCAAATGTTGTAGCTGATGCACTTAGCCATCATGCTACTCTCAATTCCATTATTTTTGTGAGCCTGTTAGAGGAAGAGTTCCATAAGTTGGACATCAAGCCTATGCGTGGAGATCTATTAAGTGAGATGATCTCCATGAGTAATGTGGAGCCAACCTTCCATAGAGATGTTTCCATATCCCAAACTAAAGATGAAGATTTCTTGAACTTTAAGATCATAATTGAAAGTAGTCACCATCCTGAGCTGAACTTTAAGAATGGTTCGATATACTTAAATAATCATCTTTGGATCCCTAAATCCATGAACCATGAAATCCTAATTGAAGGCCACAACTCCGAATATCAAGTGCATCCAGGATGCTCAAAGATGTACCAAGCCCTGAAACAATCCTTCTGGTGGCTAAGAATGAAGAAAAGTATAGCTGAGTTCATTGGAAAGTGCCACGTTTGCAGTTTAGTTAAGGTAGAACATCAAAGACCCAGTGGTCCGCTTCATCCGCTTGAGATTCCTGAATAGAAGTGGCTAGATATATCGATGGACTTCGTTATGGGATTGCCTCGTGCGAAGTCTGGAGCCGATGCTATTTGGGTCATAGTTGACTTATTGACCAAGTCCGCTCATTTCATCCCTATCCGACAAATAGACTCAGTTAAGAGACTCTCCAAGCTTTATATCAAAGAGATAATTAGGTTGCATGGAATTTTCAAATCAATTGTATCTGATAGAGATAGTCGATTTACATCCAAGTTATGGAAAGCTGGGCATCAAATTTTAGGCACAAGCTTAACAATGGGTACAACTTTTCATCCACAAATGAATGGACAGACAGAGCGAGTGAATCAGGTCCTTGAAGATCTGCTTAGACTTTGTATCCTTGATTTTACTGCATCCTTGGAAGATCACCTCCCGCTGGTAAAGTTCACATATAACAACAGTCTTCAAGCCAGCATAAAGATGGATCCATATGAAGCCCTGTATGGCAGAAAATACAGCACTCCGTTGGCTTGGTCAGAAATAGGCAGTGTTCAGTTGTATGGATCTAAATTATTAGAAGAATTTAATAAGAAGGTTCAGTTAATTAAATAATAGATTTGTACAGCCCAAGATCATCAGAGTAAATACCACGACATTCATCACCGACCTCTAGAATGTAAAGTCAAAGATTTTGCTTACTTGAAGGTCATTCCAATGAAAGGAGTCTTTAGATTCGGCATAGCAGGGGAACTTAGCCCCCGTTATGTTGGTCCGTTTGAGGTAGCAGCCAAAGTAGGTTCTTCTGCCTACACACTAAAACTTCCCAATCATTTTGCAGTAGTTCACAACGTATTCCATGTATCGTCCTGAAGAAAGTGCCTCAGAGATCCATCTCACCTAATTCAGTTCCCATAAATTCAAATCTAGCCTGATCTGTCATATGTCGAAGAACCAATTCAAATTTTGGCCCGAGATAGCAGACATCTTAGGAATCGTGCTATCAAAATAATCAAAGTTCAGTGGAAGAATCATTCTCGGAACGAAGCCACTTGGGAGTAGTAATTAGATATGCAAGCCAAATATTCTAGACTCTTTGAGAGTCTAAGTATTCTTCCTTAGCATCCTAATATTTCAATTCAATTCATGTTCTTTTATCTTATCTTTTTCTTTCCACATGAGTGATGCCGTCGTCCATATTCTGGACGACGCCGAGGATGACATTGTTCTTAAGTTGGGAGCCTATAACAACCCAAGTTATTACCCAAGTCATTTAGGACTAATTTAGGTCCTAATCTCAGTATTAGTGATTTAATTAGGTCATTAGGAGTTCATCATCAAGACCTATCCCAAATCATGAGTCAAATGGAACAAATCCTAATTTTGGAAAAATCCAAAAACTCTAGAATTTGACCTATCTAAATTGACCTCAAATCAAAAATCAAACTTTGTCATTGCGCTCATTGCCCTCAAATTAGCTAGAAGTGATGTTTTGAGGTCAATCGGAAGTCGTCAAAATTTCGTCGAATATTTTAATAATATTTAAATACCCCGAAAATTAGGAAAATAAAATACTCATCAAATCAAAAATCCGATCTCGTCGTTGGGCTCATCACCCCTCAATTAGCTAGGGGTGCATGTTTGGAATTTTTCCATTTAATTTAATTATTTAATTTAAATTGGAAAGTAATTAATTTAAATTAAATAAATAATATTTAAATTCCACTTAACGGTGTCGTCCAGAATCCCGCCTCACCGTTTGTTTCTTCAACGGCGCCGTCGGATCAGACGGTGCCTCATCCATCCGTCGGATCGGATCGATCCGACGGCTGTGAGGCTTCATCCTTCCTCGCACGCTCCGCCCTTCCACGCAGCATCCAGCCACATCCAAGCCTTATCGGCGGCCTTCCTCCCCTCATCCGCTCCGTCCGAAAATCCCTAAAGCCCTTCTCCGTTCCTAGGGTTAGTCCCGTGTGTCGAGCCAAGCCTAGACGCCTTCCAGGACAAACTCTAAGTGAGCTCCTATGACCGACGACCCTTCGCTTTCCCACTCAACCAGTGCTCGATCAGGTACCTTCTGTAACAACCCAGGTTGTCGGGCCGCCACACCTTCCCACCTCAGATTTCCATTCTTATGCACTCAGTGCATCATGCAATTATTCGATTATTGACATTTGAGCGATCCTCTATCGATCGAAGTTGCACCCTCAGTAGGGCTCGCAAGCCTGCCGAATTCTAGAAATTAGGGTTTGCCTAACTCGCACCTCCCAGCCACCTCCAGGCTCGATTCGGGGCTTGTCGGGAAGGTCTCGCAGAGACCTGCCTTCGGCCGTGTGAGCTAACCTCCGGCGAAGCCGGGAAGCCCGCGGTTCGGCGAGCCCTAATCGGGTGAGGGAGAGACCGAGTTCGGGGTCAGGCTAAGTCAACCCGGGCCTGACCCACGCCCCTTTAAGATGCATCACGCAAGGGTGGACTCGCGACTAGCTGTCGCGTGCCGGTTCGCCCCTGCGCTGCGCTTGTGGGGCCGCGCCTCCGTCTGTTCTGACTCCGCGTGTGGTCCGCAGCCTTTCTCGCATCCAATATTGCGCTGCCGCGTGGCATGCGGGTCCCGCCCGCAGCGTTACAGCTAGCCAGATTGTGCCACGTGGTCGTGGCGGGTTCCACCACTGCGCATTATTAAATATAAATAATATATATATATATAGATATATATATTTATTAGAATAAAAAAATTGCATATTAAATAAAAATGTATATATATATATATATATATATATATATATATATATATTTCACAGAACTTATACATATATATGGTTATGTACATATACATATTACTGTGTATTAGAATCTAATTACTTAGAATTATTTTAATCAGTAGGATTAATTAGTTGTCAAATTAACAATAGTTAGATTATTTAGTTCAATCAGTAGGATAGTCTAATTAATTAGCTTTAATTAGGCAGTTAATTCATTCATTCAATAATTAATTTTATTTAATGTTATTATTAATTATGTTAGCAGAAACAAATAATTAGATTACATGTTAGATCAATTAATCTAGTTAATTTAACAAAGTTAATTATATATATATATATTAATTTAAAATTTATAAACAGTGAAATAAAATATATTGACAGATTTATTTTAAATAAATTAATATTATTTGATTAAAAGAGTAAAATTAATTTTAGTAATATTATTTAATTTAAGTGAAACTTTAAAGCCTCATGACTTTAAAAATATTAATCCAAAAATATTAAAAATAGGTCTCATTTTACTCAGAAAAATAAAATAAATCAAATTGCATAATTCAAAACTTTGATTCTGGGATATTTAGCCTAATGTTATTTTAGGACATAAACAAACACTTATAACTTCTTACATAATTATCCAAACATAGTCAATATGGGTCTTAAAGTGATTAGTAGAACAACCCCATCACTGTGGTGATGTTAATTTTCCCCCTTGGAGCTTAGGTTATAAAATGACATTTAGGATTGCCTTCCAAAAATGACCAAAATGCCATTAGTTTTTAATTGACCATAACTTAGTCAATGGAACTCTAAATCAAAAAATTCAAAGTGCTAACTAACTTAGAATTTTAGTACTAACAGCAAACTAAAGTAATATTTAGGTTCTGAATTTTTAAAAACTCAGAAATGACCAAAATACGTATAACCCTAATTAGGCCATAACTTGACTATTTGAAGTTCAAATTGGGCCTACTCCCAGTTAAAGTACTAAATGTGTTATCGAGAAGCTATAAACACTGAGTTTGCTGGATTTGGACCTCAAGCAGAAAAGTTCAGTTTTGCCCACTTTACCTTAAAAATTTTACCGAATTGCCCTTGAAATTAAAATTGCTATAACTAATTCATTAGACCTCAACATTTAGTGTTCTTGGACTCTATGGAATCCGTGAATAGCAATCAATAGCAAACCACACAAAAATTTAGATTCAATTAGGTATAAATTACCAAATTACCCTTAGGTCAAAATCCTTAGTTTGGACATAAAGGACCCATTTCTTATCCAAATTAATTATACTTATTATCTATCTTCATATTAGATAGTAAGGAATTATTTGGCAATTAAAAATTCTGATTTTGGAGCCCTAAATCAAAAAGTAACTTTTTGGACTCTTAAGTAGGGATAAAATAGTATTTTTGCCCAAAATTTAGGGTAAGTGTCCTTAACCCCTAATTTACCTTCCAAATTAGTAAAATTAATATTAAAACTATAATAGAATCATTTAAGTGAGTAAAATCAGCTTTACAATCAAATTTGTGAAATTCTATAAAATCTTCTCTAAGTTTTTCCTTAAGATCTTTCACTTCACATTAGGACCATTCTTGAGACTAGGACTAGATCATAGATTATATTTCATTCATTGGATAAGTGGGTCATGCAATGGATGAAACATTGGTTTTATTAGTTTCTAGATTTTACAACTTAATTTTGATTATTTTGTCTTTCAACTTTAAATTTAGGATAAGAAAATTATTCTATTGAGCTTGACTTTGCTTATATAGGATTTGCCCTAATTTGTAGTTCACTCTTAGTAAAACCTTAGATCCTTAAACCTTACCTTTGGGTTATGTGCTTAACTCTAGCTCATGGTGTTAAAATCATAATCCTCAGTTTAGAAGATCTTGATCAGATCTTAGTTAAAATATCTAAATGCATCAAATTAGGACATTATGATTTATTACTTAACTTATAATCATACTTGATTAAATCAGATTAGAACCTGATCAGCTCTCATCCTTTTTAACTTATAAGGCCATATTTCTAAATTACACTTGATAGTAGAAATTGGAGATCTTGAACTTGTGTAATTTAGAATAGCTAGAATGGTTTAATTAGACAACAATAATGTCACCATGTTTAGTAGTGTTTATTGCTCACTATTAAATTTTGTTGCTTACGCATTCCGTAAAATTTGTGCTTTAAGTCCTTGGACATCTCATAATAGATTAGTGTTGCATGAAAATGAAAACATAGAATATTAGGATAACATTTGCATTAGGTTCAATTACTTGGTGATCTGGCACATTTTACTCCAATGGACAGGGGTAAGGAGAAATAAGGAAGCTTAATATTACTCATTGAGGAGCTTGTGTTAAGCTTGGAACCTATATAGTCTTACAAACGTGCTTGACTCCTCAACTATTTTTGGACGTGTCCATAGAAACAAAAGTAAAATAACTAAGAGATTCTGCATTTGTATTACTTCCTCTTCAATCTTACTATTCTATCCTGTCTGCCCTAGCCTAGAAAGGCTTTGGGAATTTCTATCTTGGCCTGATTGGCCAATTTTTCCGATATGACAGTTATACATACCTGTTTTAGTTTCAGTTTATTGTTTCTTATGTTATTGATGCATATTATTTCATTCATATGTATTTCTTTACTTAACTGCTCACCTATATAAATTTATAGGATGCTAGATTTTACTACTTACTATATGTACCACTTTCAGATTTTTATTTTAAATCAGCATATGTCATGTGATCATTAACATATTTAGAATTAGACTTTTCTTTCAGTACTTTACTATACATATATATATATGTATGCCTATTTCATTGCTTAGTTTGCTTGAGGTGTGTCTTTTTGTCTCAATTCTTACTTAGTTATAAATGTTGTATTTATAACTTATCCTATTCCTTATATGCTTAGTGCTCCTTTGCTAGTTAGTTCACTTTGTTGGTTTAAGTACAATATTGACATTAATAATTCATGTAAAATATTCAACCTAAAGTGTACTTAGATAATTGCTTAATAATGTTTTCTTTTATTGGCTGGGGCCTTAGCATTGTGAAACCGATAATATCCGATTCAGATAGATTTGAGGAGCTGGGTGATAAAGAGGGAGAGCCTTTCATTAAAGAGGAGCATCGGCCGAGTGATCCAGAAGCTGCTTAGTTCTTTTATGTTATTTGTGAGGATGAGTGATATTTCCTTTATTTTATTTCAAATATTAAGTAAATTTTGTAATAATACAAGTACACTTATGACTGTGTTTACTTTCCTGCACTATTATTTCCTAAGCTATGTTTCTTTTTATTTCTCATTTGATGTATAGTGAAATGGATGTATTATTTTACTTTATATGCTTCTGCACTCTATACTCATATTAATTTTGTGACTGATAATATGTACTCATCCTGGGCACATCCTTTCTTTATTAGTGGATTGTGAATTTTACCTAATTTAGTGACAAGTGAGGGATTTGACAGAGTAGCACACCACCCCTTAAGTCTAATCTTGTAGATTTGGGGGTGGGGCACTATATATTATAGCAACCCAAAGATTGTTAATCAGTATTTATAAGTTAAATCAACTCATAATCATCTCCATTAGTCTCCATAAGGTGTTTAGACCAAACTCTAAAAATTGGGAGTGATTTGGAGCTCAATCGACAAATATGCTTATTTTAATATATTTAATTAATTAGAAAATTAAAATAGTTATTTAACTTCATATCAAAAATACAATTTTGCCATTGAACTCCTCACCCCAAAGTTAGCTAAGGGTGATATTTTAGAAATTTTTGGAAGTCGTTAGATTTTCACGAATATTTTTTAAATTTTAAATACCCAAAAAATTAAAATAATTAAATTAATCTCAAAATTAAAATCCAACTTCGCCATTGAGTTCTTCACCCCAAAATTAGCTCAGGGTGGGTAAATTTTTGGGATTTTCGGAGCTCGTTTATCCATCTAATTTTAATTATAAAAATGTGTTAATTGAAAATAAAATAAATATATATTAATTTTAATATTTCTTCAAGCTTCCCTCGCTAGGACGCACCTTCCTTCCTCCTTTCTTGAGTATGGAACTCTCTCTCTCATGCAAGCTAGCCAGTGCAGCATATCTCTACAGCACACACAGACAATGAAGCTCGTGCCACCCCTATAGAGCCCATGCACCTCCTCCCTTATCTACTTCCTTGGCCCTTCATTCTCTTCATTTGCAGGCAGCTAAAAAAGCTTCTTCCTCCCAAGCTCCTCAAGAAACCTAGCTGGAACTCTCGCTTCACAAGCTAAGGTACTCTTCTTCCCTTTAATTTAATCAATATCTTGGTGTAGTGGTGTTTCAATTTGCTATTGCATGACAATAGGTTAGATTGTCAAGCCTCAATCAAACTCGAACAAGTTCGATCAAAGCTTGATTTGTCCATTAGAAAACAGTTTAAGTAGTAGAATTTATGTATTCCCGTACCTAAAGAATCATTGTTTGCGACATTAGAGTGGTTCTTTCATGTTGATTTTGGTACTAATAGAAAGGTCTTGGTAACACCTTTCCATCAGTATATGGCACCACTCTTGAGGTGCCCTAAATCAAAAGTATTTGGATGCCCTAGGGGAGACATCTTGTCTTTTGTTTATGAAGAATGACCGATGGGTGCTACAACGCGTTGTAGCGCATTCTCTTAGCCAGGGAGGGCTACAGCGCGCCGCAATGCCTACGTATCGGGATGCCTGGTGCCGCAGCATGCCGTAGCGCTTGGCTCTTGACAGATTGTAAATACATGTCGGCGCTTGCACGCAAGTGTACGTGGTCTGAATTAATAAGTGGAAAGGGTGACTTTCTGGGAATTTATCGAACCACAGAGAATTGGTTGATTTAGCACTAAAGTATATCTATTCTCACTAATGTTTAAGCTATAATATGTATTGGTTGGTTGGTCTAAAATTAGCACGAATATTTACTTAGTAAATATCAAGATTTAAAGAAAGAGGAGAGTTGGGCTCATCCCACATGAAATAATATAATACTTGTGTAGATTTGTTTCTCAAGCTTTATCAATTAGTTCAATCGAAATCAGGTGCACATTGTAGTCCTTTAGTCTAGCTCAAAGGCTTACAAGTTCAAATCTTGTGCACAAAATGAACTCACATTCGGTTCTACTTTAGCACAAAGATTCTTGTAAGATTCTTGAGATTTAAAGTTAATTCACTTTCTCATTATTTAAGGAGAAGTTAAATTTCTTAAATCTTAGGATCTCACAAGCATTGATTTTCCACTACGAGCATCACTACGCATCTCACATGGCTGAGATGAGAGAATCACATGTTGGGCTCAACGACTATGTCACTTAGTTCAAGAGCACTCAACACTTTATTACTCAATCTCAATTATGTGGAGCTAAGGAGCTCATTTAGTGGGTCTTAGCGTCACTTGCATCAACTCTTAGATTGAGCTTAGGTTGAGGTGCATTGAGCTCAAGAACCTTCTCACATGGTTCTAAGCTTCCATGCACTCAAAATCTAGCATACAACCTAAGGTGAGCTAAGGAGCACAAGATAATTAGATCTTGAATTTTTTTAGTTCTTTCCTCATAAACACATCAAGACTAATTTAGATGAAAATTTCTTGGTAAGGCATTAAAATCACAAATACATTATGCTTGAGAGAAAATATTCATACAACAATATTACATCTTGCATCATGGGACTTCATCCCAACCCTCCCCAAGGGGAGTTTAGCTACTCATTACACAAGAAAATAAGGAAGACACATACATAGATAAAGACCCTTTCATGGTCACTAAAAAGAAAATACAAGATTGAGTTTAGAAGATACTAGGAACATTCCGTAGAAGTTCTCCAAAATTCTTCTTCTCCTTCTATTTATCCTCTCCTTAGGTTGCTAGTGCTGCCTTCTTCCTCTTCTCCCTTTGCAAAAGCTTGCCTCGCCACCCTTGGGGAGCTCTCTCTTCTTTTGGCTCTCCTCATTACTTAGGGAATTTTTGCTAAAATTGTGAACCCTCCTCTAGTCAAGAGGAAGGGTATTTATAGGAAGGGGGGGCTGCATGCTCCTCTCCTCCATAAGCAACCAGAATTTTCATACAAAATGTTGAATTCATCATTGTACTAATTTTTAATTTTGGGTGAGGTGACAATAATCTTATTTCTTTAGCTACGACATCACCTCAAAGCTTACAAAAATGGCTGCTATAGTAAATGATGGCTGGAGACAACATTCAGGATAAAGATCATGTTTCCAACCGCATTAAATGCATTGTCTGGGAAAAGTTTTGGCCGGCCACTGCAGCGCGTTGGAGCATGCTGCGGCGTGCTTTAGCATACCCAGGTCCCTAGCAATTTAGCTAAGTCCTCCGCTATAGTGGGGAGTTCCACGAAAAATACTGTTCAATTAGTTCTTTTTCCAGATTTTATAGAGAGAAAATTTCTGCGGCAGACCGCTGAAGCATGCAACCTCGTGCTGTAGCAGTCAATTCCGCGAAAAATACTGTTCAATTAGTTGGGCAGCCCGATTTATATAGCCAAGTCCTTCGCGATAAACCGATGCAGCGCACGACCGCGGGCTGTAGCGGTGGATTCTGTGAAAAAAACACTATTCAATTAGTTGAGCCCCCATTTAATAATCATAAATATTTCCGCGATAAACCAATGTAGCGCGCGACCGCGGGATGTAGTGGTGAATTCCGCAAAAAAAAATATTCAATTAGTTGAGCCCCCATTTAATAATCATGAATATTTCCGCGATAAACCGCTACAGCGCTCGACCGCGCGCTGTAGCGGTGAATTCTGCGAAAAACACTATTCAATTAATTGGGAGCCTGTTTAATATAGTTTAAATGTTTCCGCTGCAGCCCGCTGCGGCATGCGACCACGTGCTGCAGCGCGTTGGAGCGGAATTCTTTGTTATATTTTTAGGAAAATTGCAGAAATGCCCTAGAGCTCCTTTGGATTCTATTTTCTGAAAAAGATAGAAAATTTTGATTTAGGAACAGTAAAAAAATATCTTAAATAAATAAATTTTCTCCTTTATTTTAGATAGAATTTATGGATTCATCACACCCCCACACTTAAATTCTTGCTCTCCTTGAGTAAGCTCAAAATAATAATTTTTTTTGTATTTGAATGGATGAAAGTCATAATGATGTAATTGAAATAAGTATAAGTGAAAATATGTGCATAGCAACAGAAAATGAAATGAACATCGTAGCAGTCTTAATGTTTTCAATTGAGTCACTAAGGTGGTTAAGTCACTAAATCTCCAAATGTTTTTAATGCTTGATAATAGGTGATGGGTTCCATACATTTTAGATTTTTAGACTAAAGATATGGTTTATAGATTCTTAGAGTTGTGTCATATGTGCTCCTTCTTATAAATTATAAAGATGAAAAGTTTTTAAATGAGAGATATTTTTCTTCATCCTATCTTATTTTGTTCACTTGGGAGAGATATTTTTCATCATCATTTTTTCCATAAATATTTTGTTCTTTTCATCTTTAAGGAGAGACATTTTTCTTCATCCCTAATATTTTTGTTATCATGAAGTCCTACGGGAGCCTAGCACACTCTATTTAGAATCCATGCCATATATTTTTTTAGTTTAAATCCTATGCCTTCCCCCACACTTAGCTCAAGTATTTATTTAAATTTTTTGGAGATTTAGATTTTTCTCCATTCATTCCTCAATCTCACATTTGATTGCGTATAATTCATTTAATCATTTTTTTGCTAAGCATTCTTTTACTTATATCTCACATTTGTGATTTTCATTTCTTTTAAAAAATTCAGAAAAAGTATGTCACTTAAGAATAACTCAATAAATGCGGGAATATGAGAATTCATAAATTGCAATCTCAAAATAAAAATAAACTACAATAAAGATAAATAGAAAAAGTGAAAAAGAACAAATACAACCTAGTTAATTTCCCTCATTCTCATCATCGTCTTCCTCCGACACATACGCCGTCTCGGTAGGGTAGCGCGTCTCCGGTATGGGTGCACTGATGGGAGGCCGTGGCAACATGGAGGTGTCCGGTTCGCCGTGCAAATTCCAATCATCAAACAACATCCCGAGGGCTTCATGGAATTCTGATTGGAACTAGCGCTGTTGGACGTATTCCTGCTTGAAAAACCTCATATCGGCAGCTAGAGCTTTACTAAGCTCTGCGTTTTGATTGTGGAGGAGCATCAAGAGTTGGTTTGTGAGATGCGAGTCAGAAGGTGCAGACGCTTCCGCCCTTTGGCCCCTTCTTTTCTTGGGCAATTTATGTTCACTTGCCCGGACGTTAAGGTTCGAGGGGTGCAGGGCAACGCTGGGGGGGGGGGGGGGGGGGCAATTTACATTCACTTGCCCGGACGTTAAGGTTCGAGGGGTGCAGGGCAACGCTGGGGGGAACAATGGTGTCAGAGGAGAGGATCTAAACTCCTTGGGCTTCGCATAACCCAGAAATCAAGGACCCGAAGGCCAATGCTGCGCATGAACCTTTGAGAGCTTTCCAAAGCTGCTCAAAGATAATGTTTGAGATACGGATTTTGCCTGCCCTAACCAATGAGCACAAAAGGAGTGCTCGGGCACGGGTCACTTCAGTTAAGTGACTCGAGGGCATGACATAGCTAGAAATGAAGACTAGCCAAGCACTACTCGTCTCCGTTAATTCGGTGTGAGGAATGTTGGCGAGTCCCCCTTCCCACTCGGTGTCATTATTGACGATTTCCTCAACAAGAGCGCGGGGGTCAAAATGAAAGTCCAAGAGATTAGAGTATGAACAAGAGCTAACCTTCGCCAACCCATATAATTGCTCAATTTGAGAAAATCCTAGGGTGACACCCTTTCCCCTACAGAAAATCAACTGCCCGGATGCGTCAATTGCGTTGGTGTACACTTCCTGGACGATTGCCGTGTATGTGGGAGCTCTCTTGGTCACAAACTCATGCCATCCTCTAAGATTGACCTGTTCATGAGGGACAGGGTAGGCAACGCTGAAGCTTCGCTCCGGGATCAACTTCCATTGGAAAGTGATAGAGGTGAAACGGTGCTCGGCCTCCGCCGAGGAGAACCTCTTCGTGTTGAAAGCTCCTCCGGACGAGGAAGCTTCAACATCCTTCCTAGAAATTGCCTTCTTCCTGGAATACATTGCCTTAGAATGAGAGTTTTAAGATGATCAAGAGATTGAAGAAGATGAAGTGAATGTGCAAGGATAACCCCCCCATTCCCTCCTTATTTATAGCCCAAATATTCAAGGAAAGAGAAGATGGTCAAATGGTCTTCCCCATGCTATTAATGTGGTGATCCATATGAAGGGGGGGGGGCAGCTTTTTTAGTAACTTTTGACTACCTTGGGAACCCAAGGGTCATGACTTGTTGATTGTATTTTCCCAAGGCAGAAAATCTGGGCAAACCGCGGAAAATTGCTGCATCGCGCTGTAGCGTGCGATCGCGGGTTAGGGTGCGCCCGGGTGGAAAATGGTTCTGCGCGCCGTCGCGATGTCGTTTAAGCGCGGTTCACCCGCTACAGCGCACTGTCATAGAATTTTTGCTGCAGCGCGCTGTCGCAGAATTTCTGCTGCAGCGCACTGTCATGGAATTTCCGCTGCAACGAGCCGTAGCGCAAAATTGTTTTTTTTTTTTTTTTTATTGGGTTGCCTCCCAATAAGCGTTCTGTTTAACGTCCTAAGCTAGACTGTCTTAAGATTAATAAGTTGGATCCAGCAGTTTAATTTCTCATAGGCTAAGGATGTTCGAGTGAGCACACTCCTCTTGGTGGCTCGAACCTTGTTCATCTTCAACTTCAACTAACGGATCCTTCTTTTCGATTTCATAATTTGTGGGAGTCTTTTTCTTCCTTTTTCTCATCGTGTTTTTCTCTTCTTCACTCCTTCCTTGCTCCCCTTTTCAGAGGAAGGAGTAGAATAACCATCAGAATTTTTTTCTTCAATCGTCAGGTCTCCTAGAACATTATCTACCCATAATCTCTCTTCTCTAATTCTTTTCCTAATTTCTTCCTCCATCTTTTTCTTTTTAAAGAGAGTGGGTTTTAAATCAATCACTTCTATTTTTCTCTTAACACTGACGCTCATTATACCGCGACTTACATCTATAACAGCCTTAATACTCATCAGAAAGGGTCTTCCAAAGATAATTGTTGAATTTTTATTCCATCTGTCCCATTCGCACACCACAAAATCAGTTGGTACAATAAAATTTCCTAGTTCCACATCAACATTTTTTATCATTCCCAGAGGAGTAAGGGACTCAAGATTAGCAAACTCTAGAATCATTGAGGTGTATTCCATCCCTCCTACCTTTAATTGCTCATATATATGGTAGGGCATAACATTAATTGAGGCACCTAGATCACACAAAGGATCTACAAACACTTCATTTCTTATTATGCATGGAATGTATAACCTCCCTAGATCATCACATTTGGGTGCGGTTAGCTTTTCATTATCATTCCCTTTTATTCCTTCCTCTACTTCTAATCCAAAATTTGTTGCTCTCTCTATTTCATCATTTATTCCTCCTGATACAACTTCAGAATAGATCACACTCACTAATTCTCTTGGATTTCAGTAGAACTAGGTAAAGCCCCATGCTGCCGAGAGGTCAGCTGCTTGTAGATTTGCCCCAATTGAGTTTCAATATTTCTAAGGGAGGCTTCTATTCCCTTGATAGAAGCCTCGTGACGTGTGATAGTTGCCTCAGTGCGGCGCATGAACTGGGTTGTTTCGGTCTTAAATGCATTGAATGCCCCTTCTAGATTGTGCTGGTAGTTGTGGCTATTGTTACTATAATTGGTGCCTTGTTGGTTGGATGAATTCCTCCCATATTGATTTGCATTGTTGTTCTTATTACTCCATGAGAAATTGGGTGGTTCCTCCATCCTAGATTATATGTATTGGAGTAGGGGTTATTTGTTTGGTTGTTGTTTCTTAAGTAGTTGACTCGTTCAGTGTTGTTTTGTACAAAAGGGTTGTTCAAGTTACAGCTCTCACTCCTATGTCTCCCTCCGAACAATTCACATTGTACCTCAGAAACCACGTGTACATTCATCCTTTCTATCTTTTCATTCAAGGCATGAATTTCTTGTTGCAAAGCTGTTATTTGATTTGACTCATTCACTTTAATGGATTCTTTTTTAAGCCTTTCAGAAGGCCATTGGTAAGCATTGTTTGTCATTTCTTCCAAGAGGTCATAGGCTTCCTCTTGGGTTTTTCCACTAATGGATCCCCCAGCAGTTGCATCAACGAGTGTCCTCGTTGGAGCGTTCAAACCATTGTAAGAGGTTTGCACTTGCATCTAGAGAGGGAACCCATGATGCAGGCAACGTCTGAGATATTCCTTAAAGTGTTCCCACCCGCATAGAGAGTCTCACCTTCCATTTGAGTAAAGTTGGTGATCTAGATTCTCAACTGTGCAGTTTTAGCCAGAGGGAAGTATTTGGCTAAGAATTTCTTAGCCAAATCATCTTAAGTACAGATAGAATTGCTTGGTAAAGAGCTGAGCCAACTCTTGGCTCTATCTCTCAGTGAGAAAGGAAATAGCCTCAATTTAACTGCGTCTTTGGAGACGCCGTTAAACTTGAAGGTATCACATATTTCGAGGAAGGTTAAAACATGTGAATTTGGATCTTCAGTAGCTAATCCTCCAAACTGATTGTTTTGTACCATACTCAGTATAGAGGGTTTGATTTCAAAATTATGGGCTTCTATATTTGGCCTTACAATCGCATGGGGAATTCCCCTAACAGTGGGCAATGCATAATCTCTCAATGCTTTACCCCTAGGCTCTTCTAAGTTTTCAGTGAAAATGTCCATCACAACTTGTTAGTTTGATAAGTTTCGTTCTCGCCTAACTTGTAAGTATGTTCGTTTTTTTTCAGGATCAAACAGATATTCAGTACAGACTCTTTTATTCATATAAGTTTCAATAAAACTTATCAAGAACGATTTAGCAATAAAGATCAAACAGATATATTTTGGAAATGAAAATAAACAAAAAAATATAAAATGTTAGCTTGATAATTACAATAGAAAATGTAAAACTACTAATAAAAAAAAAATATCAAATGCTTAAATCGCTAGCTACTTATAGATTATCTTTAGTTCAAATCAAAAACCAATTCCCCGGTAACGGCGCCAAAAACTTAGCAGACTGTATATACACGTCTGCGCTTGCACGCAAGTGTACGTGGTCTGAAATAATAAGTGGAAAGTATGACTTTCTAGGAATTTATCGAACCACAGAGAATTGGTTGATTTGCCACTAAAGTATATCTATTCTCACTAATGTTTATGCTATAGTATGTATTGGTTGGTTGGTCTAAAATTAGCATGAATATTCACTAAGTAAATATCAAGATTTAAAGAAAGAGGAGAGTTGGGCCCATCCCACATAAAATAATATAATACTTATATAAATTTATTTCTCAAGCTTTATCATTTAGTTCAATTGAAATCAGGTGCACATTGTTGTTCATTAGTCTAGCTCAAAGGCTTACAAGTTCAAATCTCGTGCACAAAATGAACTCACATTCGGTTCTACTTTAGCACAAAGATTCTTATAAGATTATTGAGATTTAAAGTTAATTCACTTTCTCCTTATTTAAGGAGAAGTTAAATTTTCTTAAATCTTAGGATCTCCCAAGAATTGATTTTCCACTACAAGCATCACTTCGCATCTCACATGGCTGAGATGAGAGAATCACATGTTAGGCTCAATGACTATGTCACTTAGTTCATGAGCACTCAACACTATATTACTCAATCTCAATTATGTGGAGCTAACGAGCTCATTTAGTGGGTCTTAGCGTCACTTGCATCAACTCTTAGATTGAGCTTAGGTTGAGATGCATTGAGCTCAAGAACCTTCTCACATGGTTCTAAGCTTCCATGCACTCAAAATCTAGCATTCAACCTAAGGTGAGCTAAGGAGCATAAGACAATTAGATCTTGGATTTTTTTAGTTCTTTCCTCATAAACACATCAAGACTAATTTAGATAAAAATTTCTTAGTAAGGCATTAAAATAACAAATACATTAGGCTTGAGAGAAAACATTCGTACAGCAATATTACATCATGCATCATGGGACTTCCCAACCCTCCCCAAGGGGAGTTTAGCTACTCATTTCATAAGAAAATAAGGAAGACACATACATAGATAAAGACCTTTTCATGGTCACTAAAAAGAAAATACAAGATTGAGTTTAGAAGATACTAGGAACACTCTGTAGAAGTTCTCCAGAATTCTTCTTCTCCTTCTAATTATCCTCTCCTTAGGTTGCTAATGCTGCCTTCTTCCTCTTCTCTCTTTGCAAAAGCTTGCCTTGCCACCCTTGGGGAGCTCTCTCTTCATTTGGCTCTCCTCCTTACTTAGGGAATTTTTGCTAAAAATGTGAACCCTCCTCTAGTCAAGAGGAGGGGTATTTATAGGAAAGGGGGGCTGCATGCTCCTCTCCTCCATAAGCAACCAGAATTTCCATACAAAATGTTGAATTCATCATTGCACTAATTTTTAATTTAGGGTGAGGTGACAATAATCTCATTTCTTTAGCCACAATGTCACCTCAAAGCTTACAAAATTGGCTGCTGCAGGAAATGATGGCTCGAGACAACATTCAGGATAAAGGTCATGTCTCCAGCCGCATTAAATGCATTGTTTGGGAAATATTTCAGCGGGCCGCTGCAGCGCGCTATAGCGTGCTCCGGCGTGCTTTAGCATACCCAGGTCCCTAGCAATTTAGCCAAGTCCTCCGCTATAGAACGCTGCAGCGCGCGACCGCGCGCTGCAGCGGAGAATTCTGCGAAAAATAATGTTCAATTAGTTCTTTTTCCATATTTTATAGAGAGAAATATTTCCGCGACAAACCGCTGTAGCGCGCGACCGCGCGTTGTAGCGGTGAATTCCTCAAAAAACACTGTTCAATTAGTTGGGCGGCCCTATTCATATAGCCAAGTCCTTCGCGATAAACCGCTGCAGCGCATGACCGCGCGCTGTAGCGGTGGATTCCACGACAAAAACACTATTCAATTAGTTGAGCCCCCATTTAATAATCATAAATATTTTCACGGTAAACTGCTGTAGCGCGCGACCACGGACTGTAGCGATGAATTCCGCAAAAAACACTATTCAATTAGTTGAGCCCCCATTCAATAATCATTAATATTTTTGCGATAAACCGCTGCATCGCACGACCGCGCGCTGCAGCGGTGAATTCTGCAAAAAACACTATTCAATTAATTGGGAGCCTGTTTAATATAGTTTAAATGTTTTCGCTGCAGCCCGCTGCGGCACACGACCGCGCGTTGCAGTGCGCTGTAGCGGAATTTTTTGTTATATTTTTAGGAAAATTGCAAAAAGGCCCTAGAGCTCATTTGGATTCCATTTCCTGAAAAAGACAGAAAATTTTGATTTAGGAACAGCAAAAAAATATCTTAAATAAATGAATTTTCCCCTTTATTTTAGATATAATTTATGGATTCATCAGCTCTAAGTTAAGGAGCGCTCTAGTGCACCGCCACATCCGAGTCTCAAGACCTTTGCATATAGTGTGTCACAGCGCACCGTAGCGCCTAGTTCTCGACCATGGAGTATTCTAGTGCACCGCAACACAATAGCGCGTTGTAGCGCTTGCTCTCGGTCTGGGGGAACCGTAACATGTTGTAGTGCCTAGTTTTGCACAACTTCACAGTTTCTTTGTAATTTGACCATCTCATAATCTTAATAAAATTATGCATTATGTAAATGTAGAGGTGACTTTAAATATGAAATTCATTTCTTATCTGAATGGTATGTTTTTAATTTCCATTACTTCATTTTAAAGTTTAAAACTTAATTACAAAGTTTGATTTGAATTCCCATGGTTAATCTTCTTAATTAGATGCTAATTGTATAACATCCTAATTATCTTAAATTAACATCTTGGCTTAACCAATATGAGTCCTAATGCTGATTTGGGCTTCAATAATTAGGGGATAGCATAATAATAATCTTGTATTTCAAATTTGCATAAGTAAACCATAATCATGTTTATTTAGCTTTTTAACTTTAATTAATTTCGATGATTAATCTAAGCCTAAGTTTAATTAAAGGTGATCCACTCCTTGATTCGCATGGATTTAACTAGTTATTGCTAATTTTTGGTATTTGATCCTCAATTAGTAAGATAAAATATTAGATGTTAAGATGATTCATGTGATTAACTATCTTAATCAAAATGTTAAGAAGTTCTTTATCTTCTCTTAAACAAGACAACTAGCATAAACTGATCCCTAATAGGTCAATAAAATATAACTGATTTGCAAACTTCCATTAATTGTATAATTTTACTCCATAATTTTAGTGCTTATGGTTAAGATAAAATTTAAAAGATTAGCTTGCTTGATTTTGCATCTTAACCGAATGATTGAACTTATAAATCTACATGTAATTACACAGCTTGAATTAGAATCAACTCATGGTAAGTATAGATTTCATGTGGTAAATATAAACTATGGATCTTTAAAGCATAAAGATAGCCTTAAGTTTAAGTAAATATTTTATCTTTAATAATATAACCTTTGAGGTAGGAAATACCTTATTTGTTATACTTTGAGGTAGGATCTTAGATGAACCTTCTCAACCCTAGATGATTGATCATATTCTTGGTGGTAGGATAACCTAAAAGAGGCTTAGATTGAGTTATCTTTTATGGTAGTTATCCTAAATTGAATGACTTATATGTCATTGGAGCTATTTGTGTAGAACCTACTACAATAGAGATTGGATGCTATTATTTGATTTTTCTTAGTTCTAAATTAATTGTTCAAATTGTAAGTTATGAGAACATTAATTTTATCATATGAAGATTGTAGTGCATATCCATAAGATTGACTTGATTAAGCAGGATATAATTGGTTGATTTAACTTGAATAGAACTGTAGACTTTTGGTCATATCTTAAGTAATTAGATAAGTATAATTCTGTTCATGATAAACATCCCAAGCCCAAAATATGTTATAAGTTGAGAAATGAACAACTTAATTTGAGAGAATAAACTGTAAAAGAAATATGTCCCTTATATTTGTGCACTTTGGTAAGTGCAGTAAAACAAATTAAGTGTTTAAGGTCGCCTGTCTCAAGACATACTAAGCAAGTATATTTACTCTTAACATGTGATAAATTAGGATGATATAAAAGCATAGTGTTGAGTTAACATTGAATTCAATAGAACTAAAATAGATTTGCATGGTTCATGCAATTAAAACTTTTGATTTATATAGCATTCAAGGTGAAAGTGCATAAGAAATTAGGTTAATTAATTAGACAATAAGAAGGGATATTTATATAGTTTTATCTACTTTATGGTTTCAATGATTTTGAAGCACTTATTTTATTAAAATCCTTGGCATATCATGAATCACATAAGTTTATCATGGCATTGGCAGAGCAGTTCTTCACACCTATGATATGTTTGCTGAGCGATTCTGCTCACCAAGGGTTGTGGGATGCCATGTGGCATCAAAGTGTGCATATTTGTGGCATAAATTCAGTGGCATATTCAGATGTATATTTAGTGACATACAATATAATTTTTACTTTCAGTTATTCCAGTTTATAGTTTCATTTCAATTGGCTTACATTTAGTACTTTTTATTAGCTACATTTTTTCCAGTTCTTAATTTCAATGTTAGATTTATAGTTTCAGTTTATTTCAGTTTTCTGTAGCTTGATTTTTTATTTTATTAAAGGTTAAGTAAAATCCCTTAAAGAGTAAGAAAATATTACTTACAACCTAAAATTTACATAAACTTATTGTCTAACAAGATTTTTATTTTTTTAGGCCAGGACCTTGGCATTGTGAAATTGACGATGTCAGATCCTGAGAAATTGGAGGATCCAGTTTTGAAGGCATCTCAGGAGATCCATGAGGAGTTAGAGAAGCATTAGCCATTTTCAGCACTTACCTTTTGTTTTTAGTTACTCTTTGCTGTGAGATGAGAGACTTTTACTGCTCATTTTACTTTAAGCTATAGTTTGTAATAATTAAACTCTAGATGTATTTTTCTCTTCCTTTTCTGAAATGAATACTTTTACTTAGCTTTTGTGATGAATGTCTAAGATGAATGCTATGGCTTCTGCACTCTGTTATCACTACTTCTTATACTTAATATTGTGATGTGATCCATATGAAAATCATATAAGATACTCATATACATTGGGTAATTTTCACCACTCTTCCTTAATCCAATGTGTATACTTAGAATAAGGCCACTACACTTATCTTAAGGATTAGATGTCAGTAAAAAGTCATATTAAAGGAAGTTCAGCTTTCTCGAGTAGCGCACCATTTTGCCGCCAATATTGACATCATTATCTTTATGTTGCGCACGGCAACAGGGTGAGTCATTACATTTACAGCCAGGAAGCAATGGAGTCAATGTGCTGAGCCAATTAGCGCAAGCCCAAGGGTCGACACCTAAATGTCTAGAAATGGAGGAGGTTGGGTCATATGGCCCACCGAGAGATCCTCCAAATCAAGAAAATTAACGGCAACTATTCGTTGATGTGGAGAGGGAGTGAGGAGCAGATTTCAACAGCCATTCGTACAACAAATTTCTTCTGTCGAGGTAGAACGAAGTTAGATAAAGGTGAGTAGTAATGGGGTGAAGGAGGATCATCTGATTGATCATTTGTGATGGTGGGATGGTTCAAATACATTAGCCCATAATGGCTGAATGCGGGAGGGATCACAACTATTGGATCGAGGATACGATTTAACGTTTGATATGGGATCTGGCCAATTCTAATCTAGGTCATCTAATCTAAGTGAATAGAATGCAAGATGGTTTGCAATTGGCTGTCACACGACCTGGGCTCCACAACGGATCACCCATGGTTCTCACAGCAAATCCCAGAGCCAGCCCACCGTTGGAAGAATAAATTAGCAATTTTTTAAAATTGCAAACCCTTTTGGGCAATTTCCCCAACTTAAATTTAATTGAATTTAGGCCTATATGGCCTCAAAAAAATCTCAAATTTTTAGCCCTAGCTAATTTAAGGGTGAGAAATTCAAAAATATAAAAAAATTTGAATTTGGAGATCAGTTTAACTAAGCTAATTTTATAGATCATTAAATTAACTATTTAGTCAATTGATCTAAACAAATTTCGATGAATCCCAAATTTTTAGGATTTGGTCCTAATGAAGGTTAGAACCTACTTGCACTAGGTTTAGGATTTGATTAAGCACATATTAAGCAAATTAACAGCCTAGGATTGTTACAAGACTGATCCCTTTAATATAAAATGAGGATAAGTTGTTGGTATCTCATTGGCTTATGTTGATGACCTCTTAATGTTTTCTCTAATATTTCTATAAGATCTACCAAAAGAATTTCCAAAACTTGGAGGGAGTTGGAACAATAAATGGGGTTTAATATCAACCCACAAAAGTCCTATTTTTATTAGCAAAAATTCTAATCCAAGAATGATCATTATCTCCAAACATCTCAGATTTAAAAGGGGTAATTTTCCTTTTTCCCATCAAGGAATCCCTATGGTTAGAGGTCATGTAATAAATGTTACCCTTAATGCCCTTACTAATAACATTCTTAAGAGTATTAGGGGGTGGGAGCTAATCTTTTTGTCATCTATAAGTGGGTCTTTACATGGGGTAGACTTGTGCTCATTCAATCAGTGCATAATTTAATTCAAATTTGTTTATTTGATGCTCTTAGCCCTACCAATTTGGTGTATCACCATCTTAAGCAAATGATTAATAAATTATTATGGTTTGTGAGGGGGGTTCAAAAATGATATGGACCAAATTGGAGGATACTGTATTTCCCTAGTAGGAAGGGGGACTTGGTTTGAGGAAGCATGAGGATATCCACTCAGCTTTCTCACTTAAGCTTTCGTGGAGTTTTAGCACATTCAATAACATTTGGACCCAAATTCTAAGGAACAAATACTTCACTGAAAAACATCTTGACATGGTCCCTGCTAAGGTTACCGATTCCCCGATGTGGAGAAGAATGATTGCTTGTAGGGACATAATGGAGAATCGCATTTATTGGGAGGAGTTGGGTAAGCCGTTGTATTTTTTGTTTGATCATTAGTCCAATCTAGGAATTTTGGAAGACCAATTCAATTATCCACCCCTTGGCTGAAGTTCCATGAGTACTTGAATGATCAAGGTGAGTGGAATTGGGCAATTATTGGTATACATTTGTCAGAGAGGTTTAGGGAGTTCATTATCTCTTTCATGCCAAAATTTGGCAGTTTTTGCTTGGCTTCTTTTGTTTTAAATGTTAACAACAACTATAATCTAAAATTGGCTTGAACTTAGTAAAAATTCAGAGGATTCAAGAGGAATTTTTAACATACATATTAGTGTGGATGAAGTCTTACAATCTAGTGGTTTTTCTTTGGCATCCAAATGCTACTGTTATGAGCAAGTTGAATCAATTGAGCATGTTTTTTGGAAAATAGGGTGGCTTAGCAAATTTTGGAAAGTCTGAAATTTGGTGGAAAATTGAATGGAATCAACACCATTGTTGTTTTGCCGAGTAGGTGGAAAGATTTCATTCCATCCTTAAAGCGCATTTTGATATTTCATGGCATGTTGTCTTTGTTTTTTTATTAGTGTTAGTTGTATTTGGTTAAAGTGGATGAATGTTCTTGTTTGTGTGTTCGGTTGTAGCTACTAAGTGATGATGGCTTTGGAAGTGCTATTAGGGTCTGCCTTTCTATGGGAGTTTGGGAGCTGTTGCAGTCAAGTTCAAGGTGGAGAAGGTGCTGCTATGGTGGTGCGGTTTTGTGATCTTGAAGGTGGCAAAAGAGACTGGAAACCGGTAGGGTGGATAGAAAGACAATATTAGTTTTACATTTATTTTATTTAAATTTTATTTACTACAATTATCAAATGAAATTAAACTTCTTAATTTTGTTGCTTAAGAGCGTGATTGATATTGTAGCGCAGTGATTGAAGCTCATGATTTAGTTATTTGAGTTTTTAAGTTCAAATTTTATCGATCCAACATTTGATTTATGTTTGAATCTCATCTAACTTCAAAAAAAATATGTTTACAAATTTACTTATAATTTTTTAATAAATTTATAAATATAAAATTTAATATTGCCTAATTCTTGGTTCAACAAAAACACTCAACGATTTGCCCTAATTTTGATACCAATCGATCAAAATTTAAGATTTAGCCTCAATTCGCTCATACGCCTGATACTATTTTTATCTTGAACTAACTCTTGGGGAATGCTCATCACTAGCAAATAAAATATGGGCATAACTGTGGTCAGATTTCACCTATTCATCCCAACCTTCCAATTCTTGCACAAAATAATCCACCATTGAAGTTCAATCCTATCATTACCCTAACCATATTTTTTGAAAGAACTTGTACTTAGATTTGTGTCCTAATTTTATGCCTTCTTCTTGAACTAACAAAGGTAAATTTCATTTCCTCCATTAGCCTTCATCTTCTACTACCTAGCATGAACCAAGCATTTACAACCCTTCTTCCCTTCTACAAAATTATTTCCAACATTCTCATCTACCCTTCATCCTAATTTAATCTAGTGCAAGTTTATCTTATAGAATTCTCTTACATCAGAGGTCAAAAGTACACTTTGGAAACCAAAGGTAACCTTCAAAATCTTGACTTATATCCCTGTTAAATTGTGACAGCCCCTAACCGTCGTCGGCTTAATACTTTTACTAATCCGACAACAATTATGTGGCTGATTATTAAGTATGATTTTTATATTCTAACACTAAGTACAATAATATACTGAGAGCAAAATAATAGAATATGAAAGCAGATATATTCATTCATACATCACATCTATACAGAAATAAAAGAAGAAATCATGCATCTCAGAAAAATATAAAGAAAACACATCTAAAGCAGTTATAGATTTATACAAACAAAATTAAATGCATGAAAATAAGCTTATCTTTCTCACAAAAGAAGCTAAAGTTGCAAAATGGAATCAAAACGCTAAATGGCGGGCTCTCCCTCGGGCTATAACAACACAAGTGATGTTACATAAAATTGGGTAATCCAGATAGCTTAAAAACCTCTCCATTGAACTCCAAATGTCATTTGGAGTAAACCTTAAACTTTTGAGCCGATTTGGAGACCATTTGAATTAGTTGATTATTTTAATATATTTGATTGATTAGAAAAAAAAGAAAATTAAATTGACCTCCGATTGAAAATTTGATTGCATTTCCTAATTCCTCATTCCAAAATTAACTAGGGGTGAATTATTTAGAAATTTTGGAGCTCCTCTAACTATTTAATTTTGATTAATTAAAAATATATTAATTAATATTAAATAAATTTATTTAAGTTTTAATTTTTTGCTAAAGGCATCCACCCACCATTTGGATCTAAATGTGGGACAAATCATCGCCATCTATCATGTAACGGAGGCGATCAAACGACTAACAGTGGATGGGGTACTTTGCTACTGTACCTCTTCATCCATCATGGCCACGATCATCTCTGGAGTGGGTGGCGGTACCCCACGCCGTCCTCATTGCCTATGGTTCCTCACCCCACTGCTATGCACAAAGAGAGTAATATTAGCTATGTGATGGGTCATCACTAAGTAAGACCCTGGATTAATGCTAACACTATAAGCGCTTACTGAGAGACACTTATGTTGTCCACACTAATCTTACTGGAATATCTATGTTGTTAAGTACTTAAATATCAAAAGTGGGCGTATATATGCCCCAAATTATTTTGAAATAATAATGATAATTTGGAGTACAATACTGTACTAAGCAAACATTCATCATAGAGTGCGGAAGCAATAAGAAACTATATATATCCATTCATCAAATTTATGCAGTAAAAAAATGGACAGTAAAAAGTAAACATCTCAAATATAACAATGCTGAAAAAAGAAACACATTGTTGGAGATGAACCTACTCAGCACACGCTTTATTCAGCAGCGGAAGCAGTTTGAGAAACAACGCACTCAAAAATTTAAAGACTAGGGTTGCATTGACGGTTACCAAGCAATTTCAGAAAAAATCATAAGACTAAAATCACAGCATATGAAGAAAAATCCAAATACAAAGAAATACATGGAAAACCCAAGAATGGGAAAAACCACGGAGCCACCCCACAAGAAAATCCACTATAAATAATTGAAGGTTACAGAGTTGCAAAGATCTTATCACCTTAGCACAAATGCTGAAGCTCTTACTCTAAAATGGAAAGGAGAGGAAGCAGCCACCACCTAGAGTATCTCCTCCAACATGCAAGGGCTGACTTGCATTGCAGCTCCCTTAGTGTTTAGCCTAGGGTTCTTCTCCTTATAGCAGCCTTAGCCTTCAAAATGAGATGCAAACCCACCTAAGTTTTTTTTTAACCTATTTTCTTAAGTACCCAACTCAAAAACATGCACTAAGAGGTCCACAATGCCCTCAAATTTGCTTAGGGCATAACCTGGATTGTGTAGATTTCCACCTGGTGCTACGACGTGCCATAGCGCCTGCGGTCTCGAGTTGAGACCGCTACGGTGCACTGTAGCATGCCATGATGCACTGTAGCACCCACATCTTAAATTAAGCCCACTGTGGTGCGCTGTAGTGTCCGCATCTCGGGATGGACCCGCTTACTCGTTGTGGAGCGCTGAAGTGCTGATTTCCACTACAACACACTGTAGCGATGATTTTTTTTGCGGTGCACTACATCATCTGCTATTCGGTTCTTAACTGCTGAGGCATGCCATAGCATCTCAGTTCTCGAGTAAGAACAGCCTGGGCGCGCTACGGTGCTCCACGGTGCGCGCAGCGGCTTTGCTGCTCCTAGAGACTAAAGGCTCTACATCACATAACAATCTCCCACTTGGAGACCTTCAAAGTATCTTCCCTCCATTCCTCCACTTACCCTTCACTATCTTCTTCTGTGTTTGTCAAGAAAACATGGCATGGCTCACCCCTCTCTCTCTTCACATACCAAGGACAATTAAAGTTGCACATAGCTTCAGTTTCTCTACTATTACTACTTTAGTAAGCATATCAGCTAGATTCTTAGAAGTATGGATCTTTTCTAATACTAGCTGCCCTTCTTCCAATAGTGTCTGGATGAAATGGTAATGTAGTTAAATGTGCTTTGTCTTGGTATGAAAAGTGGCATTCTTTGCCAGATGAATAGCGCTCATACTATCGCTGTAGATCTGCATCTTTCTCTTTTGCAGCTGCAACAGTATCAGACACTGTATTGATCAAGTAAAGTGTACCTTCCATATTGCCTCGTACAATTATGAGTGCACCCTTGGTGACCTTCCACAAGTCTCTTGTGAAATAAGTGTTGTAGCCCTCTCAGGCTAACTAGCTCACTGATATCAGATTTTTCCTTAGACATTACACATGTCTAATATCCTTGAGCTTCCAAACTGTGTCATTTGGTAGCTTAACATTCATGTCACCTTTCCCAATGATGTCGCATGCCTTATCATCTCCAAGATACACTTTCCTCATGTCACCCTTGGTGTAACTCTTGAAGGCACTCCTTGACGAAGTTGCATGAAAGGATGCTCTCGAGTCCACGACCCAGGACTCTGTCATGACAAGTGAAAGGATCAATGCAGCTTGATCCTCATCAGGTGAAATATTCACAGTGGGGTTTATCATCTTTACACCATCACTTGGCTTCTTCAGGGTAGGGTAGTCCTTCTTAAAGTGCCTTCCCATAGTTCCAGCAATCCGGCTTTACCTTTACGGGTCTTGATTTTCTTCATCAAGACATTGATCGATTTCTGTTATGCCTCCTTTCATCATGTCTTCCCCTGATCTCAGTATTCAGTGTTGTGGCAGATGCCTCTCCATGAGATTTCTTTTACACCTCCTCATTCATAACATGCCCAACAATGTTGTTAAATTTCAATGATGCATTGCCTGGAGAATTGCTGATGGCTGTAACCAGCCATCCCAGCTGTCTGACAATGAAGAGAGGAATAACAAAGCTCAGACCTCATCATTAAAATTGATGCCCACCAAACCAAATTAGCTTATCACAGTGTTGAACCCATTGAGGTGTTCAGTCACTGAATAGCCATCCATCATCTTCATATTAAACAATCGCTTCATCAATAAAATCTTATTTGATGTCGAGGGCTTCTCATACATCATCATCAGGGCATTCATGAGATCTATAGTTATTTTATCATTAACAATGTTAAAAGTAACAGAAGAAGACGGTGATAAATGAATCAAGCCCGTTGAAGTTCTATCAATAACTTCCCATTCTTCATTAGTCATAGCTGTAGGTTTCTTGTTGGCTCCTTTTAATAGAAGACAACTTCTTCTGGTAGAGCAGATCCTCCATCTGTATTTTCTAGAACACAAAGTTCGTTCTGCTGAATTTTTCAATCTTGTGTCTCATATCTTCGGCCATTGCTCCCACTCAAATAAGCAAACCCTATGACCAATAAGGGAAACCTCACTCTGATACCACTTGTTGGAGATGAACCTACTCAGTAGACTTGTTAGAGATGAACCTACTCAGCAGCATGCCCTAATCCACAATGGAAGTAGTTTGAGAAAGGGTTCACTCATAAATTTGAGGATAGGGGTTACATTGATAGTTACCAAGCAATCTCAGAAAAAATCATATGACTAAAATCACAGCACATGAAGAAACATCCAAACATAAGGAAATACGTGGAAAACCCAAGAATGAGAAAACTACAGAGCCACACCACAAACAAATACAGTAGAAATAATTGAAGGTTACAGAGTTACATAGAACTTATCACCTTAGCACAAATGCTCAAGCACTTACTCTAATATGGAGAGGAGAGGAAGCAGTCACCACCTAGAGTATCTCCTCCAACATGCAAGGGCTGACTTGCACTATAGCTCTCTTAGGGTTTAGCCTAGGGTAATTCTCCTCACAATAGCCTTAGCCTCCAAAATGAGATGCCAACTCACTTAGGTTTTCCTCTTAACATATTTTCTTATGTACCCAACTAAAAAATGGGCCCTAAAAGGTCTAAAATGCCCTCCAATTTGCTTCTGGAGTAACTTGGATCGTGCAGATTTCTGTCTGGCGCTACGGCGCGCCGTAGCGCCCGCAGTTTCAAGTTGAGCCCGCTGCAGCGTGCGTCATGTGCCACGGTGCGCTTTAGCACCCGCATCTCAATTTGAGCCCGCTGTGGCGCGCTGTAGCGCCCGTGTCTCGGGATGGACCCGCTAACTCACTGGGGTGTGCTATAACACCGATTTTCATTGCGGCGTGCGACGGCAACGATTTCCACTGCGGCGCGCGGCAGCAATGGTTTCCGCTGCAGCGTGCTGCAGCACCTGCTACTCGGTTGCTTACCACTGAGGCGTGCCATAGCACCTTAGTTCTCAAGTAAGAATCACTTGGGCGCGTTGCGGCCTGCCACGGTGTGCGGCAATGACTTTGCTGGTTATGGACACTAAAGGCTCCATCACATAACACATGTGAGTACTGAATTTAATTATTACAAGCTAAAATATAGCAAAAAATAAATATAATAAAAATTTAAAGATCAATCTATTATAAATAAAACAATAATTATAATTAAGCAAACGTAGAACGATCATCCTATTGCTCATACTCCTCGCCTGGCATAGAATCTTCAAATAACTCTAGATTTGATATGTTAGTTTCTGCATGCTAGGGCTAGCTAAGAAATAAAAAAGATCTTATATTAGATAAATTATCTAAGTATATTTTAAGCTGATAAATTATTACTGAATTTTAAAATATCTTAAATTATCCTAAACATTTTCTGAGCAATAAGCATTCAATTAAATACGAAAGTTATAAATACAATATTTATAACTTAACAAAAATAAGGCAAGTAATGTAACAAACCTCAAATCCAACTATTACAGAAAAGGTGAAGCATATATATATATATATATATAACTAGTATAAGTATAAGGGTTCATTCTTACATAGATATGATCAAATCTAAACATGCAGAACATGATGACAAAATATTGAAAAATATAAAGAAGGATTGAAAATCTAACATCTAAGCATGCTTAGATATATATAATGCCATAAAATCAATTAAAAATATTAAAAATATAGAACTACTACAAAAATTATAATCTAAGCAGAACTAAAATCATTATTTAATTGGATAGAGCTAATATTAGCCTGTCATAACAATAACTCGCTAAAGATAGCCACTGGATAGAAAGTCTCACATGTTAATATCTAGACCACTCATGGATAGATCCGAGTCAGATTTACAACGACAAGAATTGATGAGGTAGACTAACTAGGACATACTTTACGGTATTGTCATCCGATTTACTAAGTCGTAAGTTAATTGATGCAGTAATGACATGTCCTACAGAACTAATATGGAATATTCATCAAATACTTCATATCCCAACTAAATATTGAAACAACAACAAAATTTAAAATTAAGTTAGGGCAGAGTATTCAAATTAAGGATTAAGCAGTAAACTAATCATGTTTTATGATATCATTTATTTTCTAATTTATTCATTCTAACTATTTTGAGAATATACAAGCTCAGCATCTACAATATCATACTATCAAACTTAATCTCAGAATCACAGTCCTATAAAGCTAAATATTATAATTAATCAAGTTCTAATCTAAAATTAGATAGCATCTCCTATAGAGGTTAAGAAAATTAAATCAATTGTCTTATATAATGTATTAAGTATCCCAAACCAAACTTGATCAAACAAATCAAGATTCAGAGATCAAGAGCTCAAACTCCAACATATGGGATTTGAGCCTCTTCACTCAAGGTGCTAAGCATCTAAGGTCTAGGTTCTCACAAACTAGACTCTCTAAAACTATATGTTACAGGTAACCTTATTAAGGGTGATCAAAATCAATGAGACATTGAATTACTATGCCACTTAATAAGGAACAACCACTAATAATCAAAAATAAAATAATTAGACATTAAGTATAAAAGCTAGGATTTGACCTAAATTGACTCCAACCCAAAATACTGATTAAAATATATTATGCTGAGTCAAATCATTTCTCAATAGAAACTATACTACTTTAGATCACTAAATTTAGACTTAAGTGGGGGATGGTGGATTCTCAATCACACCACAGGTTCACTTGAAACTAGATTCTAATCAAATATTAGAGTTTAGCCTAAGAGATGGATTCATAATTTATATAAGCCTAAGCAGAATATGAATACCTTATACTGTTTAAATTAAGGATTTATGAAAGGAAATGTGGATTCTAAAACCATATTCTCTTACTAAGGAATTACATAGCTTTATAAGGGTAGAGCCTATAGTTTCAGCAAATGAGGCTAATAATAATTCAAATTAACTCAAACAAGGTTTTAAATAGTTTACTTACTGATTCTAAAAGTAATGGTTATATTAGGAAGGTATATTTGCTTCTTAAATAAGAATCCTTAAAAATTATTAAAATATCCTTCATTAAGGATCTAAAAGTTTACATTATGTTCTAAGGTACCAAATTAAATTTATTCAATTCCAAATGATTCTCTACTATATAAGGAGAAGATTAACACCTTAAACACTAAATTCGGACTAAGAAATGTGCTTAATGAGTACTAATTAAGGTGTGGGCTCATTAAGAAATGATTAGCAAAGTAGATTATTGAAAATAAATTCATAAGTTATGAATAGGTTCTACTTTGTCTAAGTAGTCATCAGACACCTCAAACATTAAAATCAGAGCACTAATGATCTAAATATTTAAAAATTAGGGTTTATAGTGATTAGTAAGTGATTAACAAATTTGGATAAGAAAATATTTTTAATTACAAAAATGTATTCTCCTCTATTTAATGAAAAGATTGAGACCTCAATCATGAAATTTGGTTAAGGATTAAGCATAATATCTACTAATCTATTTTTAGGGTAATTAAGACTTGACTAATAAAACTAATTTCACAAAGTGGAATTTTATTACAGATTTGCATTCCTTATGATTTTTGATCAAAATGATATATTGGATCATTTAATTTGGATTTGAATTTATCACTTTATTCTATTAAATTAAATGGAATTTTTATATTTATTAAATCATATGGTTTAGGGTTTCTAGCTGAATTATTAGAAGGAAAGCAATTCCATTTAATCTGGTTATTTAAATAACCCACTTCCAAAACATGCAGGGTGGTGTTTGACCCGACCCACTACTGTCCGTCCTTCTCACGATAGTTGTGACCTAGGGTTTGGTTTCCGAGCGAAATTCAGGACCTCTAGGCTACCTCAAGGCCAGAGCTTAATTTCCACTCGGTCCTTGCACTAATTGCACCTCAAAGCCCTCTACAGGGAGGTCGTAGACGTTGAGAACCTATTTGCCCTAAATTGAATCTTAGGGTTTACTATGGGGAGCAAATTCTTTTCACAGATATGGTGTCGTCGCTCCGTCTTGATCACTACAAGGTCAAGGATCATAAGCGGATCGATTAGGCTCATAAATTAGATGGGTGGCCAACTAACCCATTGGGATGCTACTCACGACATGGCACTGTGGTGCAGTGTTGCAGGTCCGATGATCCTTGATCAATCAGGCTAGTAAGATTGGTGTTGGGCTAGCCATTCAATTACCATGGGGTTGCAATACTGCTTCTTGACAATTAGACATCCTAAAGTGATGTTAATTGCCAGGGAGAGTGATGAGTTATAGTTGTCTGACAGCACCTGCCCAAGTAGTGAACTTCACTTCCATGCTTGCTGTCAGGTTGTCAACACCCTAATACTAAATGCTATTAAATCTAAAACTCAATTGCGCATCTACTAGCATAGAAATTAGGATGGATTGCATGTTGAAACGAGCTAAACTAGCTAAAGTGTAGGTACAGTACCTGAACTTTGATGGCTAAAAAAGATTCAAGGGAGTTGGGTGCACATAAAAGGCTGGTTCTGATCCAAATAGGTTTCTTGAGCTTTAGGAGAAGATCTGGGGGCTTGAACTCTAAGCCACACCCACTGAGCAGCTGGGGGATCGCTTGAAAACTGATGGGAGGCTGACTGGAGTAGATGAAGGAGTTACATACGATGTGGTAGCAAGCAGAGGACAGTTAGGTTTCAGGAGAGTTCCTTGGAGAGTAAGGGAACTCTCAGAAGAAATTCCCAAGCTATTTATAGCTTGGGAGTTCAATAAGTGCTCAGAAATTTGAGATTTTACTGATCCAATGAGGGCAAACTCAAAACGGCTCAGCCTCATGCCATTGGGGCTCAAAAATAAGTGGGGGATAGGGCAGATCTATCATACTGCCAGTGTGGAGGGATGACTAAAGCTATTGGGTGGGACTGCTCAGCTGGGATGTTTGAGAATGTAGATATACAATGATAAAAATAATTCTGACCATTTGATTAAGCACTGATCTAATGTTAATGAAATAGGGATGGCTATATTAAAATAGGATCATTATATCAATAGAGCAAACGATAAGATTTCGCTCGGGGTTGGCTACCTCGTGGACCAAGCCATGCAGTTAATCGATTGTGGTCCGCACAGTGGGTTCTGGCGATCAGCTGACCGTTGGAGGTCCAAAATGCATTTATGAATTATTTTAAACCCTTTTATGCAATTTCACAACTTAAATTAAATCTATTTTAGTCCTAAATAACCTCCAAAAATTCCCAAAATTCATCCCAAGTTAATTTGGGTGTGAGGAATTCAAGAATGCAATTAGATTTTAATTTGGAGATAAATTTAAATTAACAAATTTTTTGGATCATATAATTGGACAAAATGATCCATTGTTCCAAATTAGGCTTTAATGGATCTAAAATTTCTAGGATTAGGTCCTATGATAATTAAATCCTAATGGAACAAGAATTATAATTTAGTTTTATCCTTATTAGGAATGATAACAACCTATGGTTGTTAGAGACTTAGTTACTTAAGAACGATGTTTTCCTCGACATCACCTAAGTGAAAAAATGAGGAAGAAATAATAACAGGAATTTAAAAGTGGTTTAGAATAGTACCAGGGTTCTCGAATAGCTTTAGATATTTTAATCGCATATATGATTCTTTCTCCCCAGTGGTTTTTTCTGTGCTGTAATTTTGCCATTGAACTTTAACCATAGGGATAGAATGGCTTCTGAGCTGCTTCTAATATTTGCCTAGAATTTGAACATGTTCTTCGGCAAAAGATAAATTTTGTCGAAGGTTTACTGAAAGAATTTTTATATGATAATGGGGTTCTCGAAGGCACTTTCTAAGGGATGAAATGTGAAACACGTTGTGAACTGCGAAAAAATCATATGACAACTTTAGTTTGTAGGTAGATGATCCGATTTTAGATAGAACTTTGAAAGGTACTACATATATGGGACTGAGCTTCCCAACAAAACCAAATCTTTATACACCTTTCATAAGACTAACTTTCAGATAAATACAATGTCCTACTTTAAATTCCAAGGGATAATGACAGAAGTCATGATATTTACTCTGTTGAATGAGTGTGACATTCTTATTTATTTCCTCCACTAATTTAGACCCATAAAACTAAACATCACTAATTTTAGAATAGGACTACATTTACCACTATAAAGAGCTCCATAAATAGCCATCTTGATGCTTAGCTTGATAACTATTACTATAAGCAAACTCTACTAGCGGCAGATGTTCCTCCTAACTTCCATTTAAGTCTAGGATAAAAGGCTTCAACAAGTCTTCTAGCACTTAATTTACTCTTTCATTTAGATCATTTGTTTTTAGGATGAAATGCCATGCTCATTGCTAGAGTTTTGAGATCCTGAAGTACTGCCTGCCAAAACTTGGAAGTAAATCTACTATGGCGATCAGATATTATGGATTATGGAATTCCATGCTGCTTAACAATTTCCTTGATGTAGAGCTTCGTGAGATTATCTACAGAGTCTATTTAATAGATAAGAATGAAGTGAGAAGATTTAGTCAAATGATCAACAATAACATAAATTGTGTCGGCACCGGATTTTGTACGAGGCAGACCCATTACAAAGCCCATCAAGATATGACACCATTTTGACTCAGAAATTTCTAATGAATGCAACAATCTATCAAACCTTTTATGTTCGACCTTGATCATAATGCATGTATGGAACTTTGCAACAAATTTAGTGGACACTCTTCTTCATGCCTGGATACCAAAATGACTGCTTCAAATCTTGGTACATCTTGGTGCTTTCAGGATGGATTTTGTAACTAGAATTTTGTCCTTCAATAAGAATTTCCTGATGCATGGATTTAGGAATCCAATTCCTATTACCTTTATAGATTTAAGTTCCATAGAGCTGTAGGTCAGTTCAATGACCATTCTCTATATCGGCCTTGAGGTTCAGATAATCTTCATGTTTAGTTTGCTATATAGAGACATCTTTGATAAACGTCGGCTCTATCAAACTTAAATTAATCAATTCATTTAGTATTTCTTCTCTTGTTGGTTCTATGCACCATTTACAAAAGTCATCTACTATGGGGCTTTCAGCAATCATTGCACAAAGAGTACATGATGACTGAAAGCATCTGCTACAATATTTTCTTTACCAGGATGATACTGGATATTCTTATCATAATCATGATTTAATTCTAACAATCTTCTCTAATGATAGTTTAATTTGTGTTGGGTAAAAATGTACTGCATAATATGGTGGTTAGTGAAAATCAAACATTTAACACCTTATAAATAGTGTCACCAAATTTTTAAAGCAAAAACTACTGAAACAAGTTCTAAATAATGAACAAAATAATTCTTTTCATGCAGTTTCAACTGACAAGATGCATAAACAATCACTCTTTTATTTTGCATAACCACGCACCCTAAACCAGTTCCAGAAGCATCAATGTAAACTTGATAATCCACACCTTCCTAAGGTACTAACATTGGAACTCACTTTAGGACCTTCTTGAGCTTATGAAAAGCTTCTTCACAAACAAAATTCCAAGCAAATAGTATTACTTTATGAGTCAGTCTAATCAATGATAAAGTAATCTGAAGAGCCCTTAACAAACTTTCTGTAATAACTAGCTAATCTCAAAAAATAATGAATATCATTTATTGACAATGGCTATACCCATTCTTGGATAGAACTAACTTTTTTTTTATCTACACTTATTCCTTGGACATCAACGATATGCCCAAAAAATTTAACATAATCTAATTAGAATTCACATTTGGAATATTTCATGTAGGGCTCTAAGAGTTTTGAGAATAACTCAGAGATGGCCCTCAAGATCTAAGTGACTTTTAGAATAGATAAGAATGTCGTCAATGAAGACAATAACAAATTTATCCATAAATCACTTCAAATAACCTATATTAGATCTATGAAGATAGATGACACGTTAGTGAGTCCAAATGACATCACTAAAAAATTTCAAAATGACCATAGTGGGTCTTGAATGCTATCTTCGCAACATCTGCATCCTTGACTCTCAACTGGTGATAGCCAGATCTTAAATTGATTTTGAAAAAGATAATGGTTCCTAATAGTTGATCAAACATGTCATCAATACTAGGAAGGGGGCACTTATTCTTGATGGTTACCTTATTTAATTTGTGGTACTATATGCTCATCCTCATGGAACCATCCTTCTTTTTTACAAATAGAATGGGCGCTCCCCATGGAGACATATTTGGCCTAATAAAGCATTTGCTAAGTAGTTCTTGTAGTTGTTCATTTAACACATGCAGTTCCTTGGGTGCCATTTTATACAGAGTTTTAGAAATGGGCTATGTTTTAGGAATTAACTCAATAAAAAATTTTACCTCACGAATAGGAGGTATCCCAAGCAGGTCTTCTAGAAACACATCGACAAATTCCTTGATGGCTTTATTTTCAGAAAGCAGAATGTCTTTCTTTGTGTTGACCATCATAGTGACAAGATAGAAAACACAACCTTTATTTATTAACTTCTCTACTTTTATAACATTTATTAATGAAGCTTGGGTACTAAACATTCCGACAAAGGTGGTAGGAATTTCGAGCTAATGCAATGTGACTTTCTTCTTTTGGCAGTTTGTAGTCACGACATGCATGCTGAGCCAGTTCATACCTAATATTATATAAAAGTTTACTACAGGAGAAACAATTATTTTGCTTTGAACACTTGATTTTTCAGTCGAATTTCAAGATCACAAAATTTTGTGACACTTAGTTAGGCCCTAGAAGGAAGTCCAATGCTTAACATTTTTGCAAGCTTATAAAAAGATAGATTTATAGATTTAGCAAATCTATTAGAGATAAATTAATGACTCGCCCCAATATCAAGTAATATTATACAGAGCTTATCATTAATGCGTTAGGGTTCCTATGTTAAAAGTATTGGAATAAGTATACTACTTGCAAAAATAAAAGATTGTGAAATTGAAGGTGACTGATAAATATAAGATTTATAGTAAATTAGGTTAATAAAAACAACACTTTTCTATAAGGAATATATACTTTGATATAATTTTGCTATGTTCGGGACAAAAGAAGAGCTAAATTAAAACTAGGGTTGAATTCTAAAATTATGGAAGAAAATTGATGCTGTGCACCCCAGCATGCTGCAGCGGACCAAGACAGAGAGCTTCGTGCTACCATGTGCTGCAGCGGACCAAGATAGAGAGATCCACGCTACCGCGCGCTACATCAGACAAAGATAGAGAGGGCCACGCTATCGCGCACTGTAGCGGTCTTAAGTTAGAGACACTGTGTGGCACCCCACCCCCTAATCCTTAAGATTTAAACCTACGGGGTGGTGTGCCACTCTGGCAAATCCCTCACCTATCATTGGATTAGATGAGATCCATAATCCACTAATAAGGGAAGGATGTGCACAGAATGAATATAAAGATTCAGTCACTAAATCTTAATAAATACAGAGTGTGGAAGCATACGAAGTAAATATCACATCCAATTCAGCATACAACATATGAAAAATAGTATTGAAAAGTAGCTCAAAAACAATAGTACAAAAAAGTAAGCACAGTCACTAGTGTACCTGTATTATTACAACATTTAATTAAAGTTATAAATGAAATAAAGCATCACTCATCCTCACAAATAATATAAATCAACTAAGGATTTTCAGCTCGAATCTGCTACACCTCCTCTAAATAAGGCTCCTCCTCAGGCACTGAATCTTCAAATAGCTTAAGATCTGATATTATCGATTTCACAATGCTAGGGCCCCAACAATAAAAGAAAAACCTTATTAGACAATAGTCTAAGTATATTTTAGGCTGTAAATTTATTATGCATTTATTAATATCACCATTTTACACTTAAATAAAAGAAAACTATCTAGCATAGGAGTAGTAAGTAAAAAAGGAACATGATAAGCTATAAATACAACATTTATAACTAAGCAGGGATTGAGGCAAGGTACACCTCAATCAAATTAAATAAAGAATAGGCATACATATAAAATACAATAAGTAAAAGTACTGAAAGAAAAGTCTAATCCTAAACATGCTGCTGATCATATGACATATGCTGAATTAAAATAGAAATCCGAAAGTGGTACATATAATAAGCAGTAAAATCTAGCATCCAATAAATATACATACAAGTGAGCAGATAAGAAAAGTAATACAGTTAACTGAAATAACATGCATCAATAACGCAGTAAACAGTAAACTAAAACTATAACAAGTATGTATAATTGCCATATTAGAAAGAATTTTCTAATCCGGCCCAATATAATTCCCAAAACCTTTTTGGGCTAGGACAGACAGAAATTCCCATAGCCTTTCTAAGCTAGGGCAGATAGAACAGAGTAGTAGCACTGAAGAGGCAGTAAATACAAATGCAAAGTATTTTAGTTATTTTACTTTTATTTCTGTGGACACATCCAAAAATATCTGAGGAATCAAGCATGTCTGCAAGACTATACGGGTTCCAAACTTAGCACAACACTTCTCAATGAGTAATGCCAAGTACTCCTTATTTTTCCTTACCCCTGTCTAGTGGAGTAAAATGCGCTACATCACCAACAAACTAAACCCAATGCAAATGTTATCCTAATATTCTATGTTTTTATTTTCATGCAATAATGTTTACTTATGTGACATTCCAAGGAAAATAAGCACAAAGATTAAGGAATATATAGCACAAAACCAAGTAGTAAGCAAGGGACTGTACTAAACATTGCGATATCATTTGTTGTTTAATTAAACCATTCTAACTATTCTAAGTTACACAAGTTTAGGATCTCCAATTCCTACTATTGAGTATAACTTTGAAACATTACCTTATAGGTTACAAAATATTAGGACTAGCCAGGTCCTAATATGATTAATCGATGTCGACTATATAAGTTAAATAATAAATCAGTATGACCCAATTAATGAATTTAGACATTCTAGACTAAAAGCTAACCAAATCTACTAAGCTAGAGATTATGGATTAAACACCATGAGCTTAGGCTTAATCACATAATCCAAAGGGTAAAACTTAAGATCTAGGTTTCAATCTAAATGTGATCTATTAATTAAGACAAATCATATTATACAAAGTAAAACATAATAGGATGATTCTCCTATACTGAATCTAAGGTTGTAAAACAAAATAAATATAATTAAGTTGTAAAATCTAGAAACTAATAAAACTAAGGATTTACTCATCAAAAAATCCTATTTTTCAATGAATAAAATCTATCCTATGATTTAGTCATAGTCTTAGGAATAGTCCTAATATGATGTGAAATATTTAAAGGAAAATTTAATCAATTTAGGAATTTAATCAATTTTATTAGAAAGTTGATTTTATTCACTTTAAGAGATTCTAATATAGTTCTAATATTGATTTTAGTGATTTAAAAGGCAAATTAGGGCTTAAGAGCACTTAACCTAACTTTTTTGGACAAAATGATAATTTTGCCTCTACTTAAGGGTTCAAAAAGCTATTTTTTGAATTAGGCCTTCCTCTACCACCCCATCGATCCAGACCTTCCTGGTTATCGTGGCTATAGGGTTTTGATCCGCCTCATCACCAGAATAGTGTAGGGATCGAGCTCCGGCCAAATGTCAGTCTTTGTGAGGATACTTTTATCCTCATAGTAAGCCCTAGGTGTTATGATTGGGCCAAACCCATGGATTATCCATTCAGAGATTCAAGGCCTCCTAGTGAGGGCTTTTAGTTCCAGTCGATGCGCTTTGACCCACTGATGGTGTGCCGATTGAGTCTTGACATTGCGGTGGTGTATCAACAAAAAATTTAACTGTCGAAGGTTGCCTCTTGCGTATGGATACATATGAGTGTCGGGGATGACGACACTATCGCTTCAGGCCGGGCCAACCCAGGCCCACGCAGTGCGATAGTGGTGACCTAGTCAGGCCCCGATCCAACCCGTGCCTTTTGATATTTATTTGAATTAGGGAATTAAATTCTTTAAAAAAAATAAAGGAAAAATAGTTCTAATTAATTAACCTATGATTTAATTTAAGTATATTCCATTTTGATCAAAAAATCATAAGGAACAATAATATGCAATAAAATTTTAGATCCAATGGTTAGATTTTGTGATTTAGCCTAAATTTAATCAATTTATGAATTTAATCAATTTTATTAGAAAGTTGATTTTATTCACTTTAAGTGATTCTAATATAGTTTTAATATTGATTTTAGTGATTTAAAAGGCAAATTAGGGCTTAAGAGCACTTAACCTAACTTTTTTGGACAAAATGACAATTTTGCCTCTACTTAAGGGTTCAAAAAGCTACTTTTTGAATTAGGGTTCCAAATTAGAATTTATAACTGCCAAATGATTCCTTACTATCTAACATGAAGATAGACAGTAAGCACACTCAATTTGGATAAGAAACGAGTCCTATAGGTCCAAATTAAGGATTTTGACTTAAGGGGTGATTTAGTAATTTACACTTAATGGAATCTAAATTTTTATGCAGTTTACTGTTGGTTATTACTCAAGGATTACATAGTATCCAAAAACACTAAATTATGAGATTAAATGACTAAGTTATGGAGGTTATAAGATTCAGGGGCAATTCGATAATTTCTAAGAGTCAAAGGAGCAAAAACCGAACTTTTTCGTTTTAGGTCTAAATTCAATAAAGTTAATTTCTATAGCTTTTCTATAATATACTGAGTACTTTAATAGGGAGTAGACCCAATTTGGATGTCAATTGGTCAAGTTATAGCTTAACTATGGTTAGGAGTATTTTGATAATTTCTAATTTTGTAGAGTTCAGATCTTAAATATTATTTTATATTAATAATGGCACTAAAATTCTAAGCTAGTTAGTACTTTGAATTTTTTGATTTGGATTTAAATTGACCAAGTTATGGTCTATTGAAGACCAAAGGCATTTTAGTTATTTTTGGGTGAGAGTCCCAAATGTCACTTTGCAAACTAAGCTCCAAATAGAAAAACTAATACTACTATAGTGATGGGACTATTCTCTTAAGTATTTTAAGACCCATATTACCTATGTTTGGATAACTCAGTTAAAAATCATGGGGTTTGCTTAGGACCTAAAATATCATTAGGTTAAATATACCCTGAATCAAAATTTTGAATTATGTCATTTTATTCATTTTATTTAGTAAAATGTGACCTATATTTGATATGTTTGGATTATTATTTTTAAAGTTATTAGACTTTAAAGTTGATGTATTTATTTACTTAACTAAATGTTAATCTTACTGAACTAATTTATTTTATGAATTAAAATTAATTTATTAAATTTTCTATTATTTAGATAAATTATTTAATCAACTAAATATACTTACTATGTTATATTAATCTACATGTATAATTATTTACTGTTGATAAGTAATTAGTATTTAAGTATATATATATATATATATATATATATATATTATATATAATTTAGTGTTAATAATTAATTTAATTAAATTAACATAATTTAGCATAATAATTAAGTTAACATGACTAATTAATGATACTGATTGTACTTAACTACTATTTAATTTACTAACCTAATTTAATTAATATACTAATTATACTTATATAATTGTATATGCATATATATATATTTATATATATATATATATACACTATAGTTCTATTATATATTTATATATATATATATATAATATAATTATATATATATATTATATTCTTTTGCAGCTAATAATGATGGTGGGACCCACCCCGCCACGTGGCAGGCGTTCAATGGACGGGGAAGAACGGCGAGACCTACTGGGACACGCGGCGGTCACAGGTTGGACGCAGCGCTGTTGCGGGACCCATTGCTGCAGTCAAGGCGACCATAGCGCCGAGGTGGGGCCCACAAGGCACACGCAGTAGTGCTCTATTTGTGGAGCGGGACCCACCGAGGCCACGCGTCCGCTGATGAGAACAGACCCGCGCGAGAGCGGGTCGGGCCAGGTTTTACCCGGCTTGGCCCACATCGCTTCGGCTTCCCGCAAGCCAACCGAGGGCGGGGCTTCTAGGGCACGGTGGATCACGGCCTTCCCGGCGGTGTTGAGCTCCGGCCTGCATCGAATCAGATAGAGCTTGCCAAGCTCTACCAAATGAGGGGCCTGCATCGCTTCCACTGCGGGTGCTCTATTTGTTACAACACTAGGTGGTTACCCTAGATCATTTAGACTGAACAAAGACTTAATTCTCATTCCATTAACTTCACCTAGTCATTAGAACTTAACTCTAAAAAATTGGGGTTAATCAGAATTAAATTGAGTTAATTAGCTATTTTGTCATTTTTAGTATACTGAAAATTAGCTAAATTAAATTGATCTTCAAAATAAAATATAATGGTATTTTTGAATTCGCCACCCCCTTATTAGCTAAGGGAGAATTTATTGGAATTTTTAAGAATTTTTGGAGGTTATCTTATATCTCAACTAGAATCCGAAGCCTCAGTCCTACTCATTTAATTTCATAATTGCATTCCTTGATCCTATGAACCATTAGATGCATCCCAGGAGCTTGGGCTGAGTTCCAAGCAATCATATCGATACACCGAGCTACAACACTAAATAGTGCTAGAACTAGAGTAAGGACCCAACGTCCTAGCCACTTCTAGGCCGTATCGAAATAGAACTTCGATCCGCCTTTACACATTGATGGTGTCGGGATCAAGCGCTCACCGTGGCTTGTTGTCTATGGGGAGAATTTACACCCCTCAGTAAACCCTTGAAATTTTATGAAGGAAATTTAGGGCATCCAACATTCCATCACCTTCGACGTTCCCGCAAGGGGCTTCGTGGTGGATTCAGTGTGTTTAGATGCAAAGTTTGAATTATATTCAAAACTAGATCGTCATGTCGTTTTTGTGAGTGGGGTTTTCTTAGAGATCCTAACCATAGGATTGGTCTGCATCGGGATAAAGACAGCTGCAAAGACGTACAATGATGGATTGGGTCAGCTCTGACCCTGCCTTTCATTTACATGTTGCGAATTAACCGATTAATTAGAATTAAAATCCTTAAAGAAATTCTAATGAATAATTAAATTCTTGTGATTGCTTAATTAAAATCATTTCAAGTAAATTAATTGAATAATTTGCTCATTTTAAATCCAAATAGTATAATCCAATATACCATTTTGATTAGAAAAATATAAGGAATAATAAACTATTATAATATTTTAATTTATGTGATTAGATTTTCTAATAAAACTCTAAATACTTATAAAATTAATTAGTGAATAATAAACCCATTCCTTAGCCAAAATGCATGATTAAGGTCTCTAAATCTTCCTTAGAAAGAGAAGAACTTAATTATGTAATTGGAAATATTTTATGGGGTTTAATTCACTAAGCACCACTTAATTAGCCTAAACTTGGATTAATAAATAATTAGTTTAATTAAGCTCTGATTTTAATGAACTTAATATCCATGAATTCCTTAAGTTTTATAGAACTCATTGGTAAGCTTAGAACCCACTTTTATAAGTTTATTTTGGTAATCACCTTTTAATGACCCTAAAATATGAATTAGTACTCATTAAGCTTAACTTAAGCCCAAACTTGATAATTAAGGTGTCCATCATTTCATTAGACAATAAGGAACCTATTAAAATTGAGTAGATTTAGCTTAGGAATCCTAGAATTCAAAATCTCAATTTAAACCATTGAGGAGGGGTATTTTTGTCATTTTCCCTACGGTTGGTTTAAGTGCCTTCTTGCCTAATAGATCTGCTGGTCATTTCCTTAAAATCAGTTACGTGAATGTCTAAGAATCAAGATTAGACTCTTTAAGCTCATTAATTTTGGCTTATAAGTTAAAATCTTAATTATCTTAAGTTAGTTAAGTAAGATTTTTGGATTTCTGATGTGAACTTAGCATCCAAATTTTCATCTCCTTAAGTGCCAATTAATGTTTTTGAAATCAGTAATAATCAATGTAGCAATTATATATATTTTCTTAAGCTTCTTCCTTAGTAAACTTCCAAGCAAATCTTAGTAAATTCCTAAGTACTTAGCTTTAGTCCTTCCTTTCTGCGTTAGTATTCATTCAACTGAGTAATGAAAGTTACTCACTAGAATGAAACTTATTTAAGATTTAGATTCTAATTTAGAAGTGTAATTTGATTATTTTATCTTTTAACTTTAAATGTTTCATAGTGTTTCTTGACCTTGTTATTTCCATCTTAATGGGAATTAGAAGTTATTCCTTAAATATTCTGAAGTCTTTCGAATAAGATCTATGAGAAACCTTAGATCCTTAGATATTATCACATTAGATTTAAAGCTTGAACCACATATTTGAAGTTTGACTATAATTCCCAAAATCTCAATTATTTTAATCAAGAATGGTTTTTGGGTTAGTAAAATATTGATTAGGTTGATTGATTAATTTGTTAACTTTTGCAGGTGATACTTTTTGATTTAACTTAGAGCTTGATTAGTTATAATGGATGACTTTACAGAGCTATGACTCTGAGTTTATACTGAACAATAAAATATTGGAGATTCTGAGCTTGTATAAACTTAGAATAATTAGAACAACTAAATTAGATAACAATATATATCACATGTTTTTTAGTATAGATTTTCTTACTTTGACTTTGTTGATCTGCACTCCTTATGCTTGAGCCCTGTACCATGGGCATAAGTAGTTCAACATGGAATATTTGATGAGTATTCTGTGTTAGTTTTTGAAATGCATAAACATTGTCAATTATTATCAGTGGATTCAGTAATTTATATATCAGTTCAAGTAGAGTGTGTTCAAATTTGTCTGCCTTGATAGTTCAGTTTATTGTAATATAATGAATTTAGACCTAACAATGTGAGGGTTTGGATAATACATGTTCAATTCTATAGTCTGGCTCAGATCTATCCATGAGTGGTCTAGATAATATATATGGGACTTTCTGTTCAGTGGGTATGTTTAGCCAGCTTCTGTTATAACATTACAAATCTAGGCACATGTCTGATTAAAGTGTTACTTTTAGTTCAGTACAGTGAAGTACAATTGCGGTGGCTTTATTAGCTAATTTTTTTAGTTGTGTATTTACACTTTTTTTTTTGTTTCTACACATTATTTTTACTTCTATTTCAATCTCTTGTCGACCTTCAACTGCTACTTATATTTATAGGATGCTAGTCCTAATTACATGTTGTAATTTGTTTACTATTATGTATAAGCTCGGTTGTTTTTTCTATTGAATTAGCATACTTTAAAATTAATTATATGCATATTAGTGTTTTCTTTCAGTACTTATAGTTACTTTACAGTTATTTACGTATATTTCCTAACCTTGTAGCATCATGTGGTTTGAGGTTTATTTTCTTACATACTTTATTTTGTTAATTTATGTATTATTTATGCATTTCTTTTTTTTTGTGGCTTATCGCTCCTTTAATAATTACTTATTGTTCAGTTTAAATATGATATCTTACAACTATAGATTTCCTTTAATCAAACTAAAATATACTTAGATAATTATCTAATGTAAGATTTTTCTTTTCATGGCTGGGTCCCTGTCATGTAAAAATCAACATGTCAGATTTAGAGTTGTCATGAAGATAGCTTTAGGTGAGGAGCTTAGCAAGGAAGAGCATTTTATTGCTACTACTGAGGCTTAGATAGTCTTTATTTTTGTTTATGACGATGGGTGCTTCCTTTCATTTGGACTTTAATTCAAGATTGTAATAATTCATATTCTGGATGTATTTACTTTCTATACTCTTATACTAAGCTAAGCTATATTCTTCTACATATGCACTATAGATATGGATGTTGTACACTTTGCTTATGTACTCTATTCTTTAAGTATGCTTATTTGATGAATGAATTACAGAAACATGTGGCAAATTTTGTAGTTATTGGCAGAATTTGGAGAAAACCTAGTCTGACTATAATTGTGAATCTATCACTCGGTAACTGCTCTACCATAATCATGTTAACTTCATGACCACAATGTTTAGGGCTGCTGCAGGAAATGATAGATGGAGACAAATTGCATGATAGACGTCATGTCCCCAGCCGCAATAAATGCTTGTCTGGGAAAATTTTGCTGTGGGCACTGGTCCTTAGCAATTTCGCCAAGTCCCCCGCTGCCACGCGCTATAGCGTTTAAGCTATGGAAGGTGTCCGTTGCAGCGGGTCATTTTATGAAAAATACTATTCAATTACTTCACTTTCCATTTTATAAAATCGGAAATATTTTCGCTGTATACCGCTGCAGCGCGCGACCGCACGCTGTAGCAGGTCATTTTGCGAAAAACACTGTTCAATTAGTTGGGCAGCCCTATTTATAAAGTTAAGTATTTCTGCTACAAACTGCTGCAGCGCGCGACCGCGTGCTGTAGCGGCTTATTCCGCAAACACTATTCAATTAGTTTATGCATTCATTTTTATATAGTTTGGAGGTTTCCGCTGTAGCCCGCTGCGGGGCGCAGTAGCGCGCTACAGCCCGCTGTAGCGGATTCCCTTAATAAATTTTAAAATCTCTGCAGAAATGCTTTAGAACTCCTTTGGATTCTATTTCCCTAAAAAAGATTGAAAAAATTGATTTATGAGAAGCATAAAGATCTTAAATAAATGAATTTTCCCCTTTATTTAAATATAATTTATGGATTCATCACACCCCACACTTAAATTCTTGCTTGTCCCCGAATAAGCTCAAAATGATAATTTTTTCTGTTTTGGAGGGATGAAAGTCATAATAATGTACATAAAGTAAGTATAAGTCAAAATATGTGCATGGCAAAAAATGAAATGAACAATATAGCAATATTAATATTTTTAATTGTGGCACTAAGGTGGTTTAATCAATGAATCTCCAAATATTTAAATTTTTAATACTTAATATTAGGTGATGGGTACAATTCATTTATGAACTTTTAGACTAAAGAAATTGTTAGAGATTCCTAGAGTAGTGCCATATGTGCTCCTTCTTATGAACCACAAAGATGAAAAGCTTAAATGAGAGATAATTTTCTTCATCCTTTCTCATTTTGTTCATTTGGGAGAGATATTTTTTATTATCTCATTTTCATAAATATTTTGATCTTTTTATCCTTAGGGAGAGACACTTTTTTCCATCCCTAATATCTTTGTGATCATGAAGTCCTACGGGAGCCTAGCACACTCCATTTAGAATCCATGCCATATTTTTTAGTTTAAATCTTATGCCTTCCCCCACACTTTAGCTCAAGCATCCATTTAAATTTTTGGAGATTTAGATTTTCCTCTATTCATTCCTCAATTATAATATTTTATTGCTTATAATTCATGTAATCATTTCTGTTAAGCATACTTTTACTTATATCACATTTGGGTTTTACTTTTTGTGATTTTCATTTCTTTTAAAAAATTCAGAAAAAATATGTCAATTAAGAATAACTCAAAAATACGGGAATATGAAAATTCATAAATTGAAATCTCAAAATAAAAACGTACTAAAATAAAGATATAAAGGAAAAATGAAAAATAATAAATACAACATAATTAGTTGTTCTCTTCCCCATCATCGTCTTCCTCCGCTACATACGCCATCTCGGTAGGATAGCGCGTCTCCGGTATGGGTGCACCGACAGGAGTCCTTGGCAACACAGATGCGTCCGGTCCACCTTGCAAACTCCAATCGTCAAACATCATCCCGAGGGCTTCATGGAATTCAGATTGGAACTTGCGTTGTTGGATGAACTCCTGCTTGAAGAACCCCATATCGGTGGCTAGAGCCTTGCTAAGCTCAGCATGTTGATTGTGGAGGCGCACCAAGAGTTGGTTCATGAGGCGCGAGTCGGAAGGTGCGGGTGCATCCCCTTTCGGGCCCCTTCTTTTCTTAGGCAGCTTGCGTTCACTTGCTCGGACGTTAAGGTTTGAGGGGTGCAGGGCGTAGCTGGGGGGAACGATGGCGTCTAAGGAGAGGATCTTGACCCCTTGGGCTTCACACAACCCTGAAATCAAAGACCTGAAGGCCAATGCTGCGCATGGGCCTTTGAGAGCTTTCCAAAGCTGCTCAAAGATTATGCTCGAAATGCGGATTTTGACCGCCCTAACCAATGAGCATAAAAGGAGTGCTAGGGCACGGGTCACTTCAGTCAAGTGACTCTTGGGCATGACATAACTAGAAATGAAGATTAGCCATGCACTACTCGTCTCCGTCAATTCGGAGCGAGGAATGTTGGTGAGTCCTCCTTCCCAATCAGTGTCATTGTTAATGATTTCCGCAACGAGGCGACGGGAGTCAAAATGAGAATCCAAGAGGTCCGAGTAAGATATTAGCTTACCTCCCCCAACCCATAGAATTGCTCAATTTGAGGAATTCCAAGGGTGACTACCTTTCCCCGATAGAAGAGCCGCTACCCGGACGCATCGATCGCATTCGCATACACCTCCTGGACGATCGACATGTATGTAGGGGCTCTCTTGGTCACAAACTAGTTCCATCCCCACAGAGTGACTTTCTCATGTGGGACGGGCTAGGCAACGCTAAAACTTCTCTCCAGAATCAACTTCCTTTGGGAAGTGATGGAGACAAAACAGTGCTCGGCCTCCGCCGAGGAGAACCTCTTTCTATTGAAAGTTCCTCCGGACGAGGAAGCTTCAACATCCTTCCGAGCAATTACTTTCTTCCCGGATGACATTGCTTGGGATGAGAGTTAGGATGATAAAGAGCTTGAGGAAGAAGAGGAGAATCAGAAAAGTGCAAGGATAACCCCCCCATTCCTTCCTTATTTATAGCCCAAATATTCAAGGCAAAGAGAAGATGGTCAAATAGTCTTCCCCATGCCATAAATGTGGTGATCCATGTGAAGGGGGGGGGAGGGGGGCAGCTTTTCCAGCAATCTTTTGACTGTCTTGGGAACCCAAAAGATCATGACTTGTTTACTGCATGTTCCCACGATAGAGAAAAGAAAATTTTTTGAATCTGGGCAAACCGCTGCAGACCGCTGCAGCGCGCGGTCGTGGGTTCAAGCGCGCATGGAGCGGAAAATGGTTTCGCGTGCCGTCGTGATGCACAACACATGCGGTTGCCCGCTGCAGCGCGTTGTAGCAGAATTTTCGCTGTGGCGCGCTATCGCGCAATTTTTTTTGTTTTTTTTTTTTTTTGGTTGCCTCCCAATAAGCGCTTCATTTTACGTCCTAAGCTAGACTCACTAATGATCAATATGTTGGATCTGGTGACTTCCTTTTCCATAAGCTAAAGATGTCCGAGTGGGCACATCCCTCTTGGAGGCTCAAACCCATTTCATCTTCACCCTTAACTAAAGGATCCATTTTTTTATTTTCACGATTTGGGGGAGTCTTTTTCTTTCTTTTTCCACATCGCATTTTTCTCTTTTTCACTCCTTTCTTGTTCCCCTTTTCAGAGGAAGGAGTAGAGTAGCCATCAGAATTTTTTTCTTCTATCATCAGGTCTCCTAAGACATTATCTACCCATAACCTTTCTTCTCTAACCTTTTTTCTTACTTCATCCTCCATTTCTTTCTTTGTAAAAAGAGTGGGTTTTAAATCAATCACTTCTGCTTTTCCCTTAACACTGATGCTCATTATACCGCGACTCACATCTATGACAGCCTTAACACTCATCAAAAAGGGTCTTCCAAAAATAATCATTGAATTTTTGTTCCATTGGTCCCATTCACACACCATAAAGTCAGTTGGAACAATGAAATTCCCTAATTCAACAACAACATTCTTTATCATTCTAAGAGGGGTAAGGGATTCAAGATTAGCAAACTCCAAAATCATCGAGGTATATTCCATCCCTCCTACCTTTAATTGTTCATAGATGTGGTAGGGCATAACATTAACTGAAGCACCTAGATCACACAAGGGATCTACAAACACTTTATTTCTTATTACACACGGGATGCTCAATCTCCCAGGATCTTCATATTTGGGCGCGGTTAGCTTTTCATGGTCATTCCCATTTCTTCTTTCCACTTCCTCTAGTCCAAAATTTGTTGCTCTCTCTTTCTCATCATTAACTCCTTCTGATACCTTTTCAGAATGTATCACACTCACCAATTCCCTTGGGTTTATTTCTATTGAACTAGGTAAAGCCCCTTGTTGCCGAGAGGTCAGCTGCTTGGAGATTTGCCCCACTTGTGTCTCAATATTCCTAAGGGAAGCTTCTATTCCCTGAATAGAAGCCTCATGACGTGTGATGGTGGCCTCAGTGCGGTGCATGAATTGGGTTGTTTCTGCCTTAATTGAATTGAAAGCCCCTTCTAGATTATGTTGGTAGTTGTTGTTATTATTACTATAATTCATGCCTTATTGGTTAGATGAATTCCCCCTATATTGATTAACATTGTTATTATTATTACTCCATGAGAAATTTGGGTGGTTTTTCCACTCTGGGTTGTATGTATTGACGTAGGGGTTGTTTGTTTGGTTGTTGTTTCTTATGTAGTTGACTTGTTCAGTGTTGTTTTGTACAAAGGGGTTGTTTAAATTACAGCTCTCACTGTTGTGCCTTCCCAATCCACATAGTTGGGCTCAACGACAATGTCACTTAGTTTATGAGCACTCAACACTTCCTTCCTCTACCTCAATTATGTTGAGCTAAGGAGCTTATTTAGTGTGTCTTAGCATCACTTCCATCAACTCTTTGGTTGAGCTTAGATTGAGGTGCATTGAGCTTATGAACTTTCTCACATAGTTCCAAGCCTTCATGCACTCATAATCTAGCATCCAACCTAAGGTAAGCTAAGGAGCACAAGATAATTAGTTCTTGGAGTTTGTTTTTAGTTCTTTTCTCATAATCACATTCAAGACTAATTAGATAAAAATTTCTTAGTAAGGCATTAAAATCACAAACAAATTATGCTTGAGGGAAAACATTCATACATTAATATTAAATTATGCAAATGGGACTTAACCCCCAACCCTCCCCAAGGGAGTTTAACTACTCATTGCACAAGAAAAGAAGAAAAACACATATATGGATAAAGACCCATTCATCGTCAACTAAAAAGAAATACAATAGTGGAGTTTAGAAGATACTAGGAACACTTCGTAGAAGCTCTCTGGAATCTTTCTTCTCCTTCTCAATGTTCCCTCCTTAGGTCACTAGTGTAACCTTCTTGCTCCTCTTCCAAAGCAAGAGCTTGCCTTCCACCCTTGAGGAGTTCCTCTTTTCCCTTGGCTCACCTCCTTAATAGAATTTTGGTAAACTTGTGAACCCTCCTCTAGTCAAGAGGAGGGGTATTTATAGGAGGGGGGCTGCCTTCTTCTTCTCCTCATCTCAAACAAGCTTTTCCATTTAAAAATCTAAATTCATCATGGCAGTATCCTCCATTGATGGTGAGGTGACAATAATCTTCAATTGCTTACTCAAAACATCACCTCAAAGACCCTTTTTTCAAATAAAACGGGCTGCTGCAGGAAATGATGGCTGGAGACAAAATGTAGGATAGAGGTCATGTCCCTAGCCGCAATAAATACTTGTCTGGGAAAACTTACGGCGGGCCGCTGCAGCGCCCTATAGCGCTACCGCATTTAAGCTATGGAAGGTGTCCGCTGCAGCGCGCGACCGCGCGCTGTAGAGGGTCATTTTGCGAAAAACACTGTTCAATTACTTCACTTTCCATTTTATAAAGTCGAAAATATTTCTGCTGTAGATCGTTGCAGCGCGCGACCGCGCGCTGTAGCAGGTCATTTTGCAAAAAACACTATTCAATTAGTTGGGCAGCCTTATTTATAAAATTATGTATTTCTGCTACAAACCGCTACAACGCTCGACCGCGCGGTATAGCGACTTATTCCGCAAACACTATTCAATTAGTTTAGGCATTTATTTTTATATAGTTTAGAGGTTTCCGCTGCAGCCCGCCGTGGGGCGCGGTAGTGCGCTGCAGAGCGCTGTAGCGGATTCCTTTAATAAATTTTAAAATTTCTGCAGAAATGCCTTAGAACTCATTTGGATTCCATTTCTCTAAAAAAGATAGAAAATTTTGATTTAGGAGCAGCATAAAGATCTTAAATAAATGAATTTTCCCCTTTATTTAGATATAATTTATGGATTCATCAGCCGTAAGGATAATGACGCCAGATTTTTAGAGCAAAGACTACCGCTGTTAACACATAGGCTATAACTCTTCCTTCTCACCAAGAATTCGTAATGCCCATTGAGGGTTCTAAATGTTGTCTTCTCAATATCTGAATCTTTAACTCATAATTGATGATATCCTGATCATAAGTCTATCTTGGAGAAGACTTTAGCTCCAGATAATTGATCAAACAGGTCATCGATACGAGGCAGAGGGTACTTATTCTTAATGTTACTTTATTTAATTCTCTATAATTGATGCACATTCTCATCGATCCATCTTTCTGCTTTATGAACAGCACTAGCGCTCCCCAAGGAGATGAACTTGGATGAATAAGACCCTTCTCCAATAGTTCCTGGAGTTGATTGTTCAACTCTTGGAGTTCTTTTGGTGCCATACAATACGGAACCTTGACAGTGGTTGTGTTCCAGGAATTAGTGCTATGGCAAATTCTACTTCTCTCACTGGAGGAAGACCGGGTAGGTCTTCAAGGAACACATCAGGAAATTCGCAAACTATGTGGTTTTCAGAAATAGGCACGGCTTCTTTCTTCTCTCCCAACATTGTCACAAGATACACGCTGCATCTCTTTCTGACTAGCCTTTCTGCTGTCATCGCATTAACCAATGATGATTGAGTGCTAAATCTCCCAACGAATGATTTTGTGTTACTCCCACTGCCTAATGTTATATTCTTCTTTAGGCAATTTATGGAAGCATCATGCTGGCTTAGCCAATTCATGCCTAAGATTATATCAAAGTTGGTGATTGGCAATATGATTAACTTGGCTCCGTAGTTTTGTTCCCTAATAGGAATATCTAGATTGCAGAATTTTTGAGATTGCATATGAGCTCCCGAGGGTAACCCAATACTCAATTAACTGGCTAATGGATGGGTTGGAAGCTCAAGACTTTTAGCCCAACTTTCCAATACGAAGGAATGACTTGCCCGTATCGAAAAGGACGTTACAAGGTTTGTGGTTTATTAATAAGGTGCCTATAATTACCACAGCTTAATAAGGATGGCTACTCAATAGTTAAGGTACTGCAATAGTATGGAATGATTACTTAAATAATGAAAAATTATGTTAAAGTGTACCTGACACCACATCATTGTTCTCAGGAGCAGAGGCAGGAGTTAACATATATACCTTGGCAGGTGCTGAGGGTTGTTTATTCTGGTGCCTTTGACCCTGATGATCATAGTTCAGCTTTTGCGCTGGTACAATGGCTTTAGAGTTAGTAGCAGCGGCTGGCATGATTGCAGGAGCAAGCTCTCGGCTATTTATTAGTAGAGCTCGAAATGCTTGTTTGTGGCGGGAGTGGTTGATGAGCACACCGTCGATCATGTTCTTCTCCTTACACTCAAGATAGCGGTGGCCCTTACGACCACATGTGAAACATACACCATCGAAGTGGTAGCATTTTCTGTATAGATGTAGTCGTTTGCATTCGGAATTCTGAGGCTGGGGTGGTGCTGGTTCCATGTTGTAGACCTTTGCCATCTTGTGATGGCCAAACCATTCTCCCCTTGGCTACATGACTGTTGCTTTTCACTTTCGGTCCAGTTGACCTTGGAATCCTTCCTGTAGATGGGCCACCTCAATTAATTCAGCCAGCATCTTGATCTGACAGGACACTAGATGCCCTTGATGGAGTCTCTCAGGCCTTTTAGGAAAAAATGACATTTAGACGCCTCCGTTCTCACTAAGTCCGGAATGAATCATGATAGTCTCCTAAATTCCTGTTCGCAGTTGAACATAGAATTGTTGCCTTGTGTGAGATGGAGGAGTTCATCCTCCAGAATTGCTTGGGCTGATGCCGGCATGAATGCTTCACGGAACGCTTCCATATGTCCCATGGAATGTCTTCTACTTCATACTCCGCAAATTTATTATTTTGCTCATTTTCCCACCAATACTCTGCCTTTTCTTGAAATAAGTAAGTTACTAGGCGGATGGCTTCGGAGTTAAGGCATTTGATAGTGGCAAGGTTCTTCTTTACTAACTTAACCCATGTTACAGTGTCCATGGGATTCAGTGCCCCGTTGAACGTAGGAGTTCTGAGACGAAGAAAACTATGCAGGATTACGTCCCCCGCATAGTGTGAAGATGATGAGAATCCTATTGGAGGAGCAGATTGCTGTTTAACTGAGAGGATAAGAGCATGGGTCTCTTGTGCTTGTTACGCATTGCTGTCAATTAAGGCCCTTAACAGACTGGCCATAATATTGGAGTCCTCTGGTCCACTTGACGACACTACCGTGTTCTTAATTGGGGTAGGAGCAGATGGAGAACCAGGATTCATGACTATAAATATAAGTATGAATTCAGAACATAAAGGTTTTACTATAATTTCATTCATTTCTTACTCATAAGAGAAGATACATAGATCCATGAAATATATAACTAAAATAAGAAAATGATATAATGAGACTTTCTAGCATCCTAGTTATAATATTCTACCCAAAAGGCAGTACAAAAGTCATCATATGTGACTACGTGACTCCTCTGAGCTAATCTCTTGTAAACCCAATACCACCAACGATTTGCTGATCCCCTCAGTAGGATCTCCACAATCTCTAGATGGTGCTCCTCAGGACAGGCCATCTCTCGCAGCGCGGTGGTAACACGATCCAGCCATTCTCTGGCGAGTATTGAGAGACTGGTGCCTCCAAATGATGAATGGGCAAGAATCTTGTCTAGTATTTCAACTTCGTGAGGCGACACTCCATCAACCGTCCTTCCGTAGATCTGACCGTCTCGAATATCGTCCATCCAATAGTTGTCAAATCTCCTAAGATAGAACGGAAATGCTGACTGCGAGTAGTCCATTCCTAGAATACTTCAGCCCATAAGTATTTTATTCATAGTTTATTATTATTTTCAAGCGTTCATTCAAGTCCTAAGATGTCCATTTTATGAGTTGCAGTTTCAATCAATTTATTATGTGCGTTAAATTCCTAGGGTGTCAATCTTCTTGACATAGTTTTTCCCTTTTTGTTTTTGAGACAGTTTAATGAACTATTTTGGATGATTGCTTTACACTACACTTAGTAACTTGTGATCTTGATCTGAGATAGAGAACAGAGTATAAAGTAGATAAGAATAAACTCCTTATCTGACACTTTATGGTATTTCTCTGATACCAACTGTAGCACCCAGCCCCGTCGCCACACGCAAAAGATAAGAGATATGTGTACATTCTGCGGCGGAGCGGTGCGCTACTCAGGAGGACAAGTATACAAGCAAAACTCATCTTCTTGAATAGGTGGGTCTAAGACTGAGCCATACTAAAGGCTGCTGACTTGATCCTAAGAGTAGAATCGGGAGCCAATACTTAAGATAAGAGTAGAATACTTACCTTTAGTATTACATTATTACATATATTGGATTTAAAGAACAAGTAAGGATCCAACATACATCATCAACATATCAGCATTTTCAGTATACTGGTCACATCACGATACTAAGTATAGTAGTATAATAGAGTGCGGAAGTTAAAAGTAATACATCCAGAATACATTCATCCCAAGTAGTAGTAAATATTCATCTATGAAAAAAAAAGCAAAAGATACATCCAGAATTTATTACAGACTATTTTAAATGCAAAAATATATAGATTCTACTATAGTACTGAAATAAAGCTGAAAGTAAAGATATATGTCTGATCCACTAGGGCTCCACGTACTCCTCCTGGACCTCCAATGTGTCCTCCTACCCTGTCTCTACAAGCTACTCAGGATCTAGCAAATTGCCAGATCCCAAAAGTACCCCGTGTTAGACAAGAAGTCTAACACATTGCAACTAACTATGCAGAAATAAAATTAAATACAAGTAACAAGTAAAATAAAACAAAACTATAGGAAAAACTAGGGAAAAGAACTAAGGTAAAAAATGTAACAGCTAAGTAAGTAAGAGAGTAAAGGCTAAGTAAGTAAATTTGTCACACAATTGAAACTGAAAGCAAATGAAACATCGAGTATTCATAAATCAAGATGAAAGAATGTCGAATGTCGTACTATATGTCACTGGAAAGATGCACCCAAATATGTCACACCACATATGTCATGGATATGTCACTGAACTGTCACTGAAAGACTATGAGTAGTACGGTCCAATGTACATATACACCCAGTTGGGAATACAGTATGATGACGCAGATGCACCCCAAAATTCCCTAGTATGTGTATGTAATATTCCGTAACCCATACTTCATCACTGATACTCATGCATTACTATTAAAATAATGCTTCAAGTCCATGCTCATGCTTATGCCTATATTTCTATTCTATATGAGTAAAAATCCAGAAATCCATGAAAGATTGGAATGCTAATAATGAATTCTAAGTCTCCATTGTGCAGAATCCTGCTAAAAGGATTCTGACTCCTAACTTCTAGATCGGTAATTAGTTAAAGTTGCAGATTAATTAAGGATTATTAGGTAGAATGATGGTCTACACATACTTAGTGTCTTTGCAAGGAAGGTAATTCTCATCACTTGGCTTGTAAGCCACCCTAACGAAGTGATTTTCGATAGGAGGCATCACCCGTTGGCAATTTGTATCTCAAACTAAGTTATTAAGATGCCCTACCCACAATTCCACTTAGTTTCTCAAGGGAGGTAACTTCAATTACTTAGTTTGGTTGAACCAGACCTATTGAAGCGATCTTATCTAGGAGGCATTGCCCGTTGGCAATTTGTATTTCAATCAAACAAAGGAATGAATACCCATTTAATACACTCTTAGGTTTGAATGATTTATTCTAACGGGACTGTATTCATCTAATCCCTCAGGTTAGCACCAGCTCATCAGTGCCTATTAGAGTGAATTAACCAATCCTGAATACTACTGGGAACCAGTAGTATGGGTATACTATACTATACCACCCAATGATCAAGGTTCAAATAAGTCTACTTAATAAAGTAAGGAATTATCAAGACTATTAAGGCCTAAGCTAATGGGCAAGTCCTATACAAGGTTCCCCTAAAAATATGATTAAGGATCACTTAGCATGGATTATACCTCAAGGAGAAGTATCATTCTAAGGTATTAGAAGATTCCTACCACAAGGGGTTAAGATCAATTTCTAAGATTATGGGATCTACTAAGCTTCTATCTCAATGCATCATGCAAGGTTCTCTACCTCAAATAGATTTAGTTTTGGTCTTTTAAATGTTTTAAGACGATCATATGAAGAAATGCTTAGGATTCTCCCTTTTCTAGGTTTTGAGGTTTATATTTTAGGTTTCTACTTCACAATTGATTTAGAATAATCAGATCAGATGATTAAGTCATATGATCACAATTTTATCTTTGATTATGGGAGGTAAATCAAAAGATGTTATTAAGATTTTAGATCAATTATTTAATCAAGATGATTTTATTAATCTTTCATGCCAATATTCTTATTTAGGGGAAAATCACGGATCTTAAGGTTTTGATTCAGATTAAGAAATCACATAAAATTAATATCAACCTTAATGTGTCTAATTCAATGTTTAGAATCAATATCATATCAGATGCATTATTGGAAAATATCAGGTTCATTGTCTTATAATCAAAGCAATTAAGTTAATGGTTAAGGATTTGGATCTTACTTAAGTAGATTAGGGTTTGCCCCTTCTCATGTTTTAATTAAGATCAAGTATGTATTTATAGATCAATGTCAGATCAGTGGATTAAGCATATTTTATTGGTGGCAACCTCAGACCTAGATCAAGTCTTAAATGCTTGGTCCAAGACTTAAGATTTCTTAAGTTAACTAAGGAGGTTAAGATCTCCAATTTTTGGTTTATCCAATTTGTACATTATGGATTAATATATAAGATTTCTAATACATTTACCATACTGTTATGAAGCATAAAAATAGAAAAATTCATAAAAACAAAAAGTAATTAGTGCTAATCAAACCCTAAACCCATTCAAATTGATTAGCACTTAATTACAAATCTAGCTAACAAAACTAGTTGCAATTTGGCACACAAGTTCTACTCAATAATATAATTAATCAGAGCCTAAATTTGCTAAGATCCAACAAGTATAAACCTTAATTTTTACTAATCATAATTTAGCAACATTAAGACATAATTTGAAATACAGTGCTCAGAAAAATAAATCACTTAACACCAGCATTCTACTCACCATAAGTAAACTAAAGGCACCCTAATCATGCAATTTGGTTAAGTATATTTGCTAAATCCTCCTAATTAAGTTCCACTATAATTAAGTAATAATAGATAATCCAACCATCAGATGTTAAATTTTATTTTATATTCAGATTCCTGATGATTTTCTGATCATTTTCACATATAATATCATAGGGTTTGGTCCAGTGGATTAAAAGTTATGCAATTAATACATTATGTATTTTTATTTAATTAATTTCCTATGATTTGAATAATTGAATTATTTTACTTAAGGAAAATAATTCTAATTAATCAAATTTAATTATAACGGGCTAGGCCCATTAGCCGAACCGCACGGGTCGACTGGGGCCCGAAGGCCCGGGACTGTCGCACCGCTCGGGTCACGGGCTGCCCCGATCCGCACAGCGCTTCGTCCCCGCGCCTTCGTCCCGACGGAGAGGGCCAATTAGGGAAACCCTAATCATCAAATTCTGGTGCAACCAGACCACAGCAGGTGTCGCAAAAGATCACCACACTTTCACCATGACCAGACGCACCGAACAAAACCCGAAGCCCTCTGTGAAATGGTCTGGATCGGTCGGACCTTACTCACCTGAGAGATCCTCTATTAGAGCTACTATGGGGAGGCAATTCTCCCCACAGAAGCCATGCTAGACCCTGGGCTCGATCCCTACAGCATCAAGGAGGTGAGGCGGATTGAAGCCCTCTGGTCTGAGGGTCTGGGAGGGTCTAGATCGTCGGGTCCTTACTCGGCCGAGGCAATCCTTACGAACTTAACCTGATCCATCAATTTGATTGATCAGGGTTAACTTAGATCTTAATTTTGATATTGTTGGGTTCAAAATGACAATTAACACACATTCGAATCAAATGGAAGGAGGTCCGAGCCTCATTGGCCCGAAACCAACAAACGGGGGTACCTGGTTTTACCAAGGGATCGTAGTCATCAAAGGGACAATGTCGAGCTTACTGAGCTTTCTTTGAGAGTTCTTGAACACCAGGAGACTCTCCTATCAGCGGTACGCATGCTGGGAACACCTGGAGATCGCCTACGCAAGCTTGGGAAATCAGTAATGGCGGAAGGAAAGACAGTGAAAATTCGGGGCAATTGAGCAGCAAAGGGATAGGGGAAGGATTGTTGAGGCTATTTATAGCCTCAGACGAGCTTAGGAAAGCTTCTGTAGGGAAGCTTCTGGAGGGCTGGCTCGGGCTGGAGAGGACCCGAGAGGTCGGGCCATGGCCGAGCTCTTGAATTTCCAATTCGAGCTCTGCCGGGTCACGAGGCCCGATCGGGGCTCCAATCCATTACGGGAGGGGTCCTAACGGCATGCTGAGGTGGACGCGGGAGTGGGGGACAGGGCCTGGCTACCTAGAATCTGCCAGATTCCTGCTGTCGGGCGCGGGCGAGAGGTAAACGAAGGTTCAAAGTTGCGGGTCCTTCGTATGCCGTCTGATCTATCGATCAGATGGCGGAATGGCTCGGATCGTTCGGATCCTAACGACCGATTGCGAGAGTAATCCGTGCCATAGGATCTGTCGGGTAGATCCAATGGTCGATCAGTGGTTCCACGGGATCACATCTCGACCGTTGGATAAAAAGGAGGAACGGCTAGATGTGCGGGACTCTAGACTGATCAAACTACGGTGTGCTTTGGCATTTATTTTTGAAAGCTAATAACTGAGGTGCTCCACAGTGCGCCTCTAAACAAACAAGAGTCATGTGCATTCAATGCAGACAGAACCACGTGCACCCAGGCACGCCTTAGCGCTCAGTGTTTTGAATGCACAGTAACTTAAATGAACTAATCAATTTCTGAAGGAGGGAGAATAATTATTGAGCCCCTTCAGGTTCCAAGACTAATAAAAAAGGAAATATAAGAGGTACCAAGTTAATTAACCCTTTAAGCTCCCAAGGTTGATTAAAGAAGGAAATCAAGTAATCATCAAATGAAATCAATTATCTTCCAAGGCAGAAGAAAGAGGAAAGATCTTTAAGGGAAGAAAGGAGAAAAGGAAAGCATTTTTTGGAGATTTTCAGTGGAGAGAAAACCCTAACCGCTAAAGAAATATTTCTTGAGTTTCACATATAGGAGGAAGCCATAACAAGTAGAAAGAAGTCTAGGGATACAGAGGAGGGAACTTCAGAAAAAAAGTACAGAGGGAAAAAATAATGTTGAGAATGAAAGGCACTGTTCTTTTTTTATGGTATTTATTTTCTACATCTTAATTAACTTATGCAGTGAAAGAATGTATCTCATGTGTTTTATTTTCATCTTTTTTTGCTTTTCATTTGTAATGGCAGCCTAAACCCTCCTGTTGAGGAGGGTTAGGCTCAGAACTATAATTTTATAATTTTTATTGTATTATTAAATAAAGTATTTATTCAAAAATTTGTGAGAGTTAATATATGCTCATAATATATATCTGTTTAGATAAAATATTATGATTATCATAAGAAATTATTGAGTAAAGGAACTAGCATTGAGCTTTATTTTATTTTTAGACCATAGTCTAAAAACATGATGCATGTTAGTCATGAATGATTCATAATTTCATAATTTGAACTAACATATTAATCTATTTCATAGATTAGAGGAATCCATAGTAGACCCATCTGCAAAACTCTTCTTGATAATAAAAATGCCTATGTTATGTTCATGAATCACATTGAGCTCAAAATAAAACTGGGTAGGTGTAAAGACCCACTTAAATAGTAATAAGTGAAATTCTTAAACATTGAGGTTGATTTTTCAAATAACGGTGGAGCTCCTGATAAAAACTCTAAAGTTAAGCGCGCTCATGTGGGAGCACTCCTAGGATGGGTGACCTGTTGAAAGTTTCTTCTGCAGACAAAATCGTGAGGTCTTCAGGCCAAAGCAAAAAATACTTTGGTGCATAAGAGTTTGATCTGTTATAAATAGTATCAGAGTAGGTCATAGGGTGTAGCGCCCCACCCCATCGCCGTGTACAAAGGGGTAAAAATCATAATTCGGCGGGGGAGCGGTGCGCCACTCGGGGAAGAATATCCCATCTCCTCGAAATAGCTGAAGACACAAAACCTATCTGAAGGACTGCTGACTCAACCTCAAGGAGGATTGAGAGCTAATACTTAAGATAAGAGTAGTATCCTTATTCTAAGTATTAGACAAATACATACATTTGATTTAGAATACAATATGAAGAATCCAATATATGCATAACATATTAGCATTTCTAGTATACTGATCACAACACAATACTAAGTATAAGTACTATATAACAGAGTGCAGAAGCTTAAAGCAAATATCCATAAACATTTATTACAGAAGCTGTATGAAAATATTCATCTCAGAAAAGAAAAGAAAATACATCCAGAATTATTATAAATATTTATTGAATAACAGATATAGAGCTAAGTACTAAACTGAAAATAAGCTAAGCAAAAAAGCACTAGTGCTCCACTGGATCCTCCTGAATCTCCTGAGTATCCCCCTGACCTGGCTCAATACAATGCTCAAGATCTAGCAAATTGCCGTATCCCAAATGTACCCCGTGTTAGATAATAAGTCAAACTCATCGAAACTAATCTACTGTTCTATTTATTCCCTTAACATTTATATAATGTGATTAAATCTGCATAAATACTGTAAAGGTAACTGAAAGCGTAAAACTATATAAAACTGTATAAAGTAAAATAATGCTGAACTATAAATTGAATACTGAAAATAAACTGTAGCGATACTGAATATGAAACTGAGTAATCATATATGAAGCTATGCTTTATGTCATTTAAACTGTGCATCTGAATATGCCACGATATTGTATGCTACTGATATGCAACCAAAATATCACTAAACTGCTATTAGTAGTATGGTCCAATGTATACATACATCCAGTTGGGAATACCGTATACAGTAATGCTGATGCATCCTGAAATTCTCCAATCAATGTATACAATATTCTGTAACTCATAAATCATCATTGATACTCATACATCATTCTGATACTCACACATCATGCTTATGCTCATGCTCATGCTTCTAACTACATGAGATAAATCCAAAAATCCAAAAAAATGCTTTGAAATCCGATAATGAATTTGATGTCTCCATTATGCAGAATCCTACTAAAAGGATTCTGGCTCCTAAGTTCTAGCCCGATAATTGGTTAAAGTTGAGAGTTTACTTAAAATCATTAGCTGTGATAAATGTATACACATATTTAGTATGTTTGCAAGGAAGTTGGATTTAACCCTTAACTTGTTTAAACTGTACCTATCGAAATGTACTACAATAGGAGGCAAGACTCGGTCACAGTTTATATCCCAAGCTAAGCCATTAAATGAGCCAATTACAAGCATACTTAGTGGTATACACCAATTGAATTAAGATACTTAGTTTGCTTAAACTGCACTTATCGAAGCACATTATAATAGGAGGCAGAACCTGGTCGCAGTTTATATCTCAAACTAAGGATCTTGTTCACTAATTATAACACTCTTAGTCTTGGAAGATTTACTTTAACGGGACTATATTCGTCTAATCCCTTAGGATAGCACCTGGTCATAAGTCCGCATTGGAGTGAATCAACCAATACTGAATATTACTGAAATAATCCAGTATTATTGGTATACCCTACTATACCCAACCATTAATCATGGTTCAGAAGATTCTATTTAATCAACAAGAATTTATCAAAGCTATTGAGCTTCATTTTAAATGGGTGAGTCCTACACAAGGCTCCAAGGGTATGATTAAGAGATCACTCAATGTAAGTTGCTACCACAAGAAATAAGTTCCATTCTAACTGTTTTAGGTGATTCCTATCACAAGATATCAAGTTCAACTTCTAAAGTCATGAAGGATCATCTAAGTTTCTATCTCAATAAATTATAAAAGTTCTTCCTACCTCAAGGCATCAATATTTAAGGTCTTTAAGCATTTCAAGAACGATCCTAAAGCAAGACCCTTAAGATCTCACTCTTCTACTTCTTAAGGTTTACTTATTAGACTTAGGTTAAAGTGAACAGATCAGATGATTAAAATTCATATGATCCTTTCCTATTCTACAATCATGGGATGAAATCAAAGATCTTATTAAAATTAGATAATTTCCTAAATCATTACAATTCTATTGTCCATTTTATGCTAATAGTCTTATATAAGAGAAAATCAATGATCTAAAGTTTAGATTTAGATGATTCAATCACATAGATTTAATATTAACCTTAGCACTTCTAATTTAATGATTTAAGATCAATATCAAATCATATACATTATTAGAATAATGTCAATTAAATTATCTTTCAATCAAGTTAATTAATTAAGTGATTAAGGATTAGATCTTTATCAAGATAAGTTAGGGTTTAACCCCTAACCCTTTTACTATTAAGACCAAAGGTTACTTTTAATGGTCAATCACAAATCAATATGTTATTAGTGTATTATTGATGTCAAACTTTAGTTTTAGATTAAGTATCATCTACTTAATCAAGTTATCAAGGTTCTTATGTTAAATTATAGTTTAATGTCAACTAAGCACATTTAAGTATTCAAATAATGTTAAAGTTTTCTAACATTCATCCTAGTATCATGAAAGCATATAAACATAAAGATGCTATAGGATAAAAAAGTAATTAATGCTAATAAAATTCTAAATCAAACCAAAGGGATCAGCACTTAATCACAAATCTAAAAAGACTTAAGTTTTATGCTACTTGGTTATTAAGATATACATATTCAATACAAACACTTAAGATTCTATTACTTAGCATTTGGCACAAAATATATCTAAGGTACATAGTAGGTTTTGAGCACTTAAAAATGTTAAGGTTTAAACTTAATTTCCATATAGAATTTTATGCAATTTTCAATTTTAATTAAAATAGGTTCATATTTGATATAATTCAGTCCCACTAGGGTCCTAGGGACCTTAAAATGCGAAAACGGAGAAGTTTTGGCCATTTCAGCTAATTCTAGGCAGTTTTTGCAATTTTGGGTGCCAGCGCGCTGCAGCGCTTCTGGCGCTGGAGCGCGTTGCGGCGATACTGCCGCTGCAGCGCGCTGTGGCGATTTTAGCACGGCAGCGCGCTGTGGCGCTTTGAGCGCTGTGGCGTGTGGTAGCGCTCTCAGCGCTGCGGCCCGCTGTGGCGTGCTATGGCGTGCTGCAGCGATACAACTTGTGATTTACTATTTAATAATTAATTTTATATGGTTCTGCCGAAATACTGCAGCCCGCTGCAACGCCAGACGGTATTTTTCACCTGGATGAAACCTGTTATGCCTACATTCGAGCTCGAATACTCCCAATCCAAAGCATTCCATGAGCGGTACTATATATCAATGGAAAGGTCTTTCAGATACTTTTCTATCAACACTAAAATCGGCACAAACGGAGCATCCTAGCTATACGGAAAATATAGATAAAGGACAGGGTATACAGAATGGACAAAAATAGAGCATGCATTTTTCACAGAAATGAGAAGCTTCAATGAGCCTTAATGGCTTCCTTACTCTATCATGAGTTTTTAGAGCTACAAACGAGTATAGTAACAATATGAAGAAGACAAAGGAGAGGAGCAAACGGGTACCTTTTAGTCCTTGGAAGGAGTGGGGGATGACGATTTCTCTATTTTCTTTAAGACTTTGGAGGAAGCTTCTTCAAGGTACAGCAATGGAGCGGCAATGGGAGAAGGGAGTTCTCAACTTTCAACAAAGGGAAAAATGGGGCTGAAGTTCACTTTAAGGAAGGAGGAGGACATTTGAAGAGGGGGCTATGCCATCATGATCCTAGGGAGGGAGGTCATCATACCTCAGCCCAAGGGCATGGGGGCGTCATATGTGGTGATGGCTAGCCAAAAATAGGAATTAGAAAAATAGGGAAATTATAATTTGGAGGCTGTCTAATTACTTATTTATTTTCCCCAATTATTTAAAAATTCAGATTTTTGAAACGTGCTCTGAAAATTTTCAAAAATTCACCCCTAGCAAAATTGGGGGTGAGGAATTCAACAGCGAAGTCGGATTTCGATTCCGAGGATTATTTAATTATGCTACTTTTCAGGATATTTAATTATATTAAAAGATTCGCGAAAATTTGACGACTTCCAAATACATCCAAAACATCACCCCTAGCTAATTTGAGGGTGACGATCGCAATGGCGAAGTCAAATTTCAATTTTGAGGTCAAAATAAATACCTCAATTTTTAATTTAATTAAATATTAAAATATTCTAAAATAATCGATTGGGGGCTCCGAATTTCTCCAAACCTTCAGAGTTTGGTTCTAATAACTAGATGAACTTAATGGAATGACAATTACGATACGATTATGCTAAATTCAAGCTGGGTAACAACCTTGAGTTGTTACTGACTCCCCCACTTAAAAACAATGTTGTCCTCGACATCATTACTAAGAAGGGAAAAACTAAAATGCAAAAAATTAGGAACATAAATTTTGCATCTTAAAGGTACCTGAATTATCGAGACTTGGATATTTCTATCGCATATCAGCCTCTTTTTCCCAATTAGATTCTTCCACAGAGCAATTACTCCACTGAATATTTACCATGGGAATGGAATGATTTCTTAGGTGCCTTTGATCACGAGCTAAGATTCTGATAGGCTCTTCCATATAAGAAAGATTTGGTTGAAGAGATGCCACTGAAGTTGGAAAAGATGAGAAGGATTACGAAGACACCTCCGTAGAGAGGAGATATGGAACACATTATGAACTGTAGAGAAATCTTCAAGAAGTTTTAATCTATAAGCTGTAGAACCAATTTTCCCTATTACTTCGAATGGTCATACGTAGCGAGGACTGAGCTTCCCAGCTACACCGAAGCGAAATACACCTTTCATTGGGCTAACTTTGAGATACACAAAATCTCCAATGCTGAACTCCAGAGAATGATGATGGGCATTGTGATATTTACTCTGGCAATCTTGAGCTGCTTTAATTCTCTGCTGGATCAATTGCACTTTCTTATTTGTTTCTTCACCTAAATCTGAGCCATACAGCTGAACACTACCTATTTCAGACCATGCTAAGGGTGTACTATATTTTCTACCGTACAAGGCTTCATACGAAGCCATGCCAATACTTGATTGAAAACTATTATTATAAGCAAATTCCACTAAGGGAATATGATCTTCCCAACAACCTCTGAAATCCAGAATCCAAAAACAAAGAAGATCTTCAAGAACTTGATTAACTCACTATGTTTGACCATTTATTTGAGGATGAAAGCGGTGCTCATGGCTAGGGTAGTTCCCAAGTCTTGATGCACAGCTTGCCAGAATTTAGAAGTGAATCGACTATCACGATCAGATACGATAGTCCTTGGAATCCCATGAAGTCTGACAATTTCCTTGGTATACAGCTTTGCCAATTTCTCTACTGAATCGCTTTGATGTATTTGAATGAAATGTGCCGATTTGGTCAGTTGATCGACAATGACCCAAATTGAATCAGCACTAGACCTTGATTTAGGTAAACCCATTACGAAGTCCATAGAAATATCAATCACTTCCATTCAGGAATTGTTAGAGGATGGAGAAGTCCTCCAGGCTTCTGATGTTCAGCCTTGACTAGATTATAGTCATGACACTTTGATACAAATTTAGCCGTACTTTTCTTCATTCCAGGCTACCAGAATGACTTCTTCAGATCTTTATACATCTTAGTACTACTAGGATGTACTTGGTAACCAAAATTATGGCCTTCCACTAAATTTTTTTGATGCATGGGTTTGGAAATCCACAGGCGATCCCCCTGATAGATTATATTACCTCACAACTGCAGATCAAAGCGACGACCACTCTTGATCTCCATTTTAAATTTCAAGTTGTCTTCATCCTTTGTTTGGGAGATGGAGACATCACGGTGAAACGTTGGTTTGACGGTACTCATAAATATCAATTCTCTTAGCATAGCACCACAAACTAGCCTGATATCAAGCCTTTTGAATTCTTCCTCTAAAGGGCCTAAAGCTATTAAGGAGGAGAGTGTAGCATGACGACTGAGTGCATCGGCTACAACATTCGCTTTCCCTGGATGATACTAGATTGACAAATCATAGTCGCTTATTAACTCAAGCCATCTTCGCTAATGACAGTTGAGTTCACACTGAGTGAAAATATACTTTAAGATCTGATGATCGGTGAATATGGAACATTGGATGCCATATAGATAATGACGCCAAATTTTCAAGGCAAAGACTATGGCAGCTAATTTGAGACATAAATGAGATTATTCTTCTCATGTGGTTTCAACTAACGAGATGCATAAGCAATAACTTTTTCTTCCTGCATCAGCACACAACCCAAGCCTATCCCAGATGCGTCAATATAGACTTGGTAGTTCAAACCTTCTTTAGGTAAGGAGAGAATTGGAGCATCTTTTAGTGATTGAAAGGCCTTCTCACATTTTGGACTCTAGACGAATGGCACTGCCTTCTGAGTCAACTTTGTGAGAGGAGAAGCTATCTGCAAAAAGCTTTTGACAAATTTTCTATAATATCCTGCTAGACCCAAAAAGCTTCTGATATCAGTCACAAACTTTGGCTACGACCAATCTTGAACGGCGCTTACTATGTTTTGATCTACTTTAATTCCTTGTGCATCTATGACATGGCCCAGAAAAGAGATTGATTCAAGCCAAAACTCGCACTTGGAATATTTTGCATAAAGCTCATGGTTTCGGAGTTCTTGTAGAACTAGTCTTAAGTACTTCTCATTATCAGCATTATTCTTTGAATAAATCAGGATATCATCAATGAAAACGATGACGAATTTATCTAAATATGCTTTTAGTACTCGCTGCATTAAGTCCCCAAAGATGAACGTGCATTAGTTAATCCAAATGACATTACTAAGAATTCGTAATGTCCATAGCAGGTTCTGAATGTTGTCTTTTCTATATCCGCATCCTTAACTTTTAACTGATGATAACCAGATCACAAATCAATCTTGGTAAATACGTTAGCTCCAGATAACTGGTCGAATAGATTATCGATTCGTGGTAATGGGTATTTATTCTTGATAGTTACCTTATTCAATTTTCTATAATCGATGCACATTCTCATCGATCCATCATTCTTCTTCACAAATAAAACTGGCGCTTCCCAAGGAGACAAACTCGGCTGAATAAAACATTTTTCTAACATCTCTTCCAGTTGCTTGTTCAACTCTTGCAACTCCTTAGGCACCATATGATACAGAACTTTTGATAATGGTTGGGTTCCCATAATTAATTCTATAGCAAATTCTACTTCTCTAACGGGAGGAAGACTAGGTAGGTCTTTAGGAAAAACATCGAGAAATTCACAAACTATTCGGTTCTTAGAAATAGGCACGACTTCTTTCTTTTCTCCCAACATTCTTACGAGATACGCATCGCACCCTTTCCTGACTAGCTTTTCTGCTTTCATGGCATTAATCAACGACGCTTGAGTGCTAAATCTTCCAACGAAGGTTTTTGATTGGCTTCCACTACCCAAAGTGATTTTCTTCTTTTAGCAATTTATGGAAGCACCATGTTCACTTAACCAATTCATGCCTAAGATTATATCAAAGTTTGCATTTGGCAATATAATTAATTTAACTCCATATTTTTGTTCACCGATAGGAATATTTATGTTACAGAATTGCTGAGATTACATACGGGCTCAGGAAGGTAACCCGATTCTCAACGAGTTTGCTAATCGATATGTTGGTAGCTTAAGGGCCTTCACCCAGCTTTTTGATACGAAGGAATGACTCGCTCCAGTATCGAAAAGGATATTATAAAGTTTATCATTTATTGATAAGGTGCCTATGATTACCTTAAAAGAATAAGAATTGCTACTCAAACATTTGAAAATACTAAAACAGTAAGTACAGAATAAAATTTGATTTATGACATACTTGAAATGACATCATTGTCTTCAGGAGCAGAGGCGGGTATTAGCGTGTATACCCTTGCAGGAGCCGTAGGTTGTTTGCCCTGGGGCCGCTGGCCTTATCGATTATAGGCCAGCTTCTGCACAGGTACAGTTGCCTTAGCATTTGAAGTAGGGGATGGCATTATAAACCCTGGCTTATGATGGGAGTGATTGATGAGCACTCCGTCGATTGTTGACTTAGCATCGCATTCGAAGAAACGGTGGCCCTTTCGACCACATGCAAAGCACACACCACCAAAGTGGTAGCATTTCCCATATATATGGTATTTCTTACATTCAGAGTTCTGGGGTTGGGATTGGTCAGCTTCCATATTATACACCGTTTCCATCTTATGATGACCAAAATGTTCCTTTCTTGGTTGCATAACTATTGCCTTTCTTTTTCGATCCAGTTGACCTTGGAATCCCTCTTGTAGACGGGGCAGCTTCGATCAATTCGGTCAGATTCTTAATCTGACGGGAGACAAGGTGAGCTTTTATAGAGTCTCTCAGACCCTTTAGAAAATGGTGGCATCTAGATGCTTCCATTCTAACTAGGTTCAGAATGAAGCGTGACAATCTCCGGAATTCTTATTCATATTCGAACACTGAGTTATTTCCTTGAGTGAGGTGGAGGAGCTCATCCTCTAGGATTGCTTGAGATGATGCTGGTATGAACGCCCGTGAGATATCTTCTATTTCATAATCGGCGAATTTGTTGGCCCACTCATTCTCCCACCAATATTCGGCTTCTTCTTGGAACAGATCAGTAATTAAGCGAATAGCTTCAGAATTAGGGCACTTGATACTAGTCAAGTTCTTTTCTGCCATCTTGAACCAATTTACTATGTCCATTAGATTTAGTACTCCATTAAACATAGGAGTTCTAAGGCGAAGAAAACTATGCAAGATTCCATCACCAGTATAGTGTGAAGATGACGAGAACCCTAATGGGGGTGCAGGTTGTTGCCTGATAGGGGAAATTAGAGCACGTGTCTCTTATGCTTGTTGCGCATTACTTTCTATTAGGGCTTTCATCAGACTCGCCATTGCGTTTGATTCTTCGGGTCCGTTAGATGACGAGACCGCATTCAATCGGGATAGGAGCTGGAGGAGATCCTGGATTCATGACTGCAACAAAGCATAAATTTAGCAAATGTAACAAGGATCTACTATCCTTTTCAATCACCACTTTCTCAAAAGAGAAGTTACATAGGTAAACCAAAGGATGAACCGATATGAAAGCCAGGTAAGATATGAAATATAAGGATGACAGACCTAAAATAAGTGTCTGCGCTTTCACGTAAGTGTACGTGGTCTAAAGCAAAAAGTGGAAAGTTTGAGTTTCCAGGATTTATCAAACCACAGAGAATTAGATGTTTTGTTACCAAGGTGTATCTTTTATCAGTATTGTTTAAGCTATTGATGTCTTGTTTAAGTTGGTTCCAGAACAAGCACGATAATCACAGTAGTAGAAAATAAGTCAAATAAAAGGAAGAGGAGAGTTGGGTTTCTCCCACATGACATGATAGATACCATATATATGATAATTCCTCAAGCATTTATCTTTCATTTTCCTTGATCTTAGTCAAGTGCATATTGTATTTCCTTGAGTTTATCTCGAGAAATTACAAGTTCAAATCTTGTGCATGAAATGAACACACAGTCAGTTATATTTCATCACAAAGATCCTTATAAGATTTCAGGTTTATAGATTTTACCTCATCTCTTGATCATGGAGATGAGAATTGTTAATTCTTAAGAACTTATAAGCATTTATTCCACAAAGAGCGTCACACGCATACACATAGTTCAGATGAGGGATTGATTTCATTAGGCTCAATGACTATGTAACCTCGTTCATGATCACACAATTACTCCATTCCCTCCCTCAATTATGTTGAGCAACGGAGCTCAATTAGTGGATCTTAGCATCATACGCATCAACTCTTTATTCGAGCTTAGATTAAGGTGCACAAAGTTCAAGAACTTTCTCACACAGTTCTAAGCTCTTATGCACTCATAAATTTAGCATCAAACCAAGGTGAGCTATGGAGCATAAGATAACTTAGTTCTTGAGTTAAGAAGTCTTTTTCCTTTGGTCCACATTCAAATTCACAAGAATTATACATTTCTTTAGCAAGTCATTAAGTTCATAATTTTTATTAATACTTAAGAAAAATTTCATGCATTTCATAGTAACTATTAAAATATGTGGGATTGCCCCACCCCTCCCCAAGGGAGGTTTAGCTCTCCATTACAAAAGAGATGAAAAAGAACATATATATGGATAAAGACCCTTTCATGATCAACTAAGAAGAGAAATTACAAAATAAGAGTTTAGAAAATACTAGGACCTTTCCTTGGGAAGTTCTCCAGATTCTTCTTCTCCTTGCTTGAAGTGCCTCTCTTAGGTCCCTAGTGCTGCCTTTCTCCTCCTCCTTCGCAAGTTGAGCTCCTCCACCCTTGGGGAGTTCTTCTTCTCTTCTATGTAGCCCCTCTCTTTTCTTAGGTGAAGTGAGCAATTTTTGGAACCCCCCTCTAGTCAAGAGAGGAGATATTTATAGATGAGGGGTTGCATTTTCATACTCAAGATCAAAACCAGCATTGCCTTTTAAAAATTCTGAGTAATGATGGCAAATTCCAATTGATGGGTGAGGTGACCAATATTTTCTATTATTTTATCCTTCTCATCACATCAAAGAGACTATTTTCCATTTAAAAAGGAGCTGCAACAGAAGGAATGATGGCTGGAGACAAGAGGCTGGTTGGGGGTCTTGTCCCAGCTGCAATTAATACATCTGTCAGACTGAAAAATTGGCGGCCGCTGTGGCATGCTGTAGCACGCTGTGGTGCACTGCAGCATGCTATGGCGGAAACAAATTGCAAAGAGGCCCGCTGCAGTGCGCGATCACGGCTGCATTTTGCAAACTGCTCCGCTGCAACGCGCTGAAGCACCAGAATTTTTAAAGAGGCCCGCTGTAGTGCGCGATCGCGCCCGCGTTTCGCAAACTGGACCGCTGCAGCGCGCGATCGCGCCCACAGTTTGCAAACTGAACTGTTGCAGCGCGCTGTAGCACCATTATTTGTAAAGATGGCCCGTTGTAGCGTGCTGCAGTGCGCAGCAGAAGTTTTCCTTTAGAAATTTTAGAAAATTCTCCAAATTGCTCGGAATTCGTTGGATAGGCATTTTTCATGAAACAGATAGACAAAATTGGATTAAGGAGCAATTTTAATATAAGAAATAAATCGAATTTTATTTTATTTAGGGTATAAATTATGGATTCATCAAAGGACATTAGGTACAATATTCTGCCCTAAAAGCAGCACAAAAATCATCGAATGTTACTAATCGATGATTCCTGAATAACTTTTTATCTATCCAGTACCACCATCTATCGACATAACCTCCAAGCAGAAAGCCCAGAATCTGGAGACGGTAGTCGTCAGGACAAGCTGTCTCTCGAAAAGCAGTGGTCACATGATTTAACCACTCTTTGGCAAGAACAGGGAGACTAGTTCCTCTGAAGGTTGGACAAACTAAAATCTTATCTAACACTTCTACTCCACGAGGAAATACTCCTTCTACGATCCTTCAATACATTTTTCCATCTTGGAAATCATCTGCTCAATACTCATCGAATAATCTAAGGTAGTAAAAGAAATCGAACTGCTGATATTCCATCCCTAAAATTTTAATCAATTATTAGTTCTGATTTCCAATTATTTCAGTTATAAGAGTGAAATTTGTATATGTTACTTCTTTAAGGTTCGTTCAATTCCTAAGGTGTCATTTTCAGATATTCTTAATTTCATTTCTGAGATTTCAGTAGATGAACTATGGATGTTGCTTTTCTTACACTTAGTAATTGTGATCATATCTGCTGCAGAGAATAGATCTTAAAGCAGATATAAACATTTCCTTATCTGACACTTTATGATACTTCTCCGATACCAACTGTAGCGCCCCACCCCGTCGCTGCACGCAAAGGGGTAAAAATCATAATTCGGCGGAAGAGCGTGTGCCACTTAGGGAGGAATATCTCATCTCCCCGAAATAGCTGAAGACATAAAACCCATCTGAAGGGCTGCTGACTCAACCTCAAGGAGGGTTGAGGGCTAATACTTAAGATAAGTATAGTATCCTTATCCTAAGTATTAGACAAATACATACACTGGATTTAGAATACCACATGAAGAATCCAATATTTGCATAAGATATCAGCATTTTTAGTATACTGATTACATCACAATACTAAGTATAAGTAGTATATAACAGAGTGCAAAAGCTTAAAGCAAACATTCAGAAACATTCATTATAGAAGCAATATGAAAATATTCATCTCAGAAAAGAAAAGAAAATACATCCAGAATTATTACAAACATTTACTGAATAACAGACATAGAGCTAAGTACCGAACTAAAAATAAACTAAGCAAAAAAGTAGTAGAACTAGAGGAGAGTCCACTAGTGCTCCACTGACTCCTCCTGAGTCTCTTGGGTATCCTCTTAACCTGGCTAAATACAATGCTCAAGACTTAGCAAATAACTGGATCCCAAAAGTACCCCGTGTTAGACAATAAGTCTAACGCATCAAAACTAATCTACAGTTCTATTTATTCCTTTAACATTTATATAATGTGATTAAATATGCAGAAATACTGTAAATGTAACTGAAAGCATAAAACTGTATAAGACTGTATAAAGTAAAGTAACGCTGAACTATAAACTGAATACTGAAAATAAACAGTAGCGGTACTGAATCTGAAACAAAATAATCATATGTGAAGCTATATTATATGTCACTAAAACTGTGCATCTGAATATGCCACGATACTGTATGCTACTGATATGCAACCAAAATATCACTGAACTGCTATTAGTAGTACAGTCCAATGTATACATACATCCAATTGATAATACCATATACTATAATGCTGATGCATCCTGAAATGCCCTAGTTAATGTATGCAGCATTCCATAACTCATAAATCATCAATGATACTCATACATCATTCTAATACTCACACATTATGCTTATGCTCATGCTCATGCTTCTAACAACATGAGATAAATCCAAAAATCCAAAAAAATACTTTGAAATCCGATAATGAATTCGATATCTCCATTGTGCAGAATCCTACTAAAAGGATTATGACTCCTAAATTCACTAGTGCTTCACTGTCTCCACTATTTAATTAATTTATTTTTGACATTTCCTAAAGTTTTCTCGAAATTCTTCTATAGCCCGCTACAGCGCACTGCAGTGGTCCAACTTGCGAATTACTGTTTAATACTTAGGTTTATATGGTTTCTGCTGAAATACCGCTGCAGCCCGCTACAGCACGCTACGGCGCACTGCAACAGTCCATTTTGCAATTTGGGACTACAGGGCCAGACTGAGCATCCTAGGTATACAAAAAATATGGATAAAGGACAGGGTATACAAAATGGACAAAAATAGAGTATGCATTTTTCATAGAAATGAGAAGCTTCAATGAGCCTTAATGGCTTCCTTACTCTATCATGAGTTTCTAGAGCTACAAATAAGTATAGAAACAATATGAAGAAGACAAGGGAGAGGAGTAAACGGGTACCTTTTAGTCCTTCGAAGGAGTGGGGGATGAAGATCTCTCTATTTTCTTTAAGGCTTTGGAGGAAGCTTCTTCAAGGTGCAGCAATGGAGCAGCAATGGGTGAAGGGAGTTCTTAGGTTTCTATAAAGGAAAAAGGGGGATGTAATTTCTCTTTAAGGAAGGAGAAGGAGATGTGAGGAGGGGGCTAGGCCATCAAGATCCTAGGAAGGGAGGTCATCATACCTCTGCCTAAGGGCATGGGAGCGTCGGATGAGGTGATGGCCAACCAAAAATGGGAATTAGAAAAATAGGGAAATTGAGATTTGGGGATTGTCTAATTACTTTATTTATTTTTCCCAATTATTTAAAAATTCAGGTTTTCGAAATGTGCTCCGAAAATTTTTAAAAATTTACCCCTAGCTAATTTGGGGGTGAGGAATTCAACAGCGAAGTCAGATTTCGATTCTGACGATTATTTAATTATGCTAATTTTTGGGGTATTTAATTATATAAAAATATTCGCGAAAATTCGACGACTTCTAAATACGTCCAAAATATTACCCCTAGCTAATTTGAGGGTGACGATCGCAACGGTGAAGTCGGATTTCAATTTTGAGGTCCAACTAAATACCTCAAATTTATAATTAATTAAATATTAAAATATTCCAAAATAATCGATTGGGCTCCGAATTGCTCCAAACCTTCAGGGTTTGATTCTAATGACTAGATGAACTAAATGGAATGATAATTATGATACAATTATGCTAAATTCAAGATGGGTAATAACCTTGGATTGTTATATAGGGTGTCAGATATGAGCTAAGTGCCAAATATGGAAAAGTACCACTTTATGTGAGCAGCCTCTTGAACTTATGATGGTTAAGATGCTACATGATTATGAGTACCTCTTGAGCCTGTAGGGGTCACCTCTAGTCCTAACTACCCAATGGATGATTCTTAGATCTATGTGTAAATACTGATGATGATGTTAATTTCTTAAGTTGGGGAGATTGTAAAGATTCACTTAAGTAGTAATAAGTGAAACTCTTAAGCATTGAAGCACATTTTCAGATAACGGTGGAGCTCCTAATAAGAACTCTAAAGTTAAGCAGTGCTCAGGTGGGAGCACTCCTAGGATGGGTGACTTGTTGGGAAGTTATCTTCTAAGGGCAAAAGCGTGAGGCCTTTCAAGCCAAATCGAATAATACCTTAGTGCTTAAGAGTTTGGGCTATTCTAGGCATATACCATTCAAAAGCTAGCAAGCCAATCTACCTAATGAGATAAAAAGCCCTAAGTGAGGGTGCCTATTTCACTAACCCTAATTAACTAAATTCATGGATTTTGGGTTTATTAATGATAACAGTGCGTATCAACATATCGAGATCCGATAGAGCTCGATTGGAGTTCAGTAATTTGATCTAAATACAATGCAATTAGTAAACGAAAGATAAAGAGATAATTACATAACTAGATGAGTAAAAAATTAAAGTACATTGGAATTCGATGAGGTTGGCTAGGGTTAGGAAAATTGAAGGTTGAATCTACCCAAATTCCTTCTAACCTTTCTCATCACTTGGGCTTTGATTGATACAGTTGAATAGTGAGTCATCTGAGCTTAAGAGATGCTGAGGAATGGTCGTAGGGAACGAGTTTTACCGCGGCTCGATTGTTGGGAAGTAAACATATAATAGTATAGTCTTCTTCCAACCATAGCCTATGGATCGGCTCAGGTGCAAAAATGGATGGCAGTGATTTGATCCGTCGTTTGATCAAACGACGGGCAGATGCGTCTGAGCCAGATTAGGATTGATTAATTATTTAATTAATTATTAATTATTAATTATTTCAATTCTATTTAATCACAATTAGATAATCAAAGAGCTTTAAAAAATCCTAAAAATTCACCCCTAGCTAATTGGGTGGTGGGAACATAAAAATAAATTTAGATTTTTTATTAAATGTCAATTTGATTTTCTTAATTTTTGATTAATTAAATACAGTAAAATATTTGATAAATTCAAATAACTTCCAAATAAAACATATTTTCGGGATTGATCTAACCATCATTTGGATACAAATGGTAATTATTTTAACATTGTTTGAATGTATAAAATTAAGTAACAACATCAGGGTTGTTACATTAACTCCTGTGAAGAATTTTCATTGAAGAGTGGATTTATGGAGGTCCTGAAATGTAATAAATTTGCTTATGTTTGTTTACTTTAGATTTTTTATTTTCCTTTTAGGTACTCTCATATTTTATTATTCATTTTTTGTGTATTTATGAAGATAAAATAAATTTAATTTTAAATTTCCTACTTTTAAATCATTGCCAATTCACTCCCTCTTGGGTAGTGTCATATGGGAACAAAAGTTAGCATGGTTTTTCAATCTATTTTATCAAATGAATAAGCACTTGTATCATGAATATTCATCTCTTTATTTAATAAATAATAAATTATAATTATATTTTAATTATAGTAATCTTCATGAGATAGGAATTCCCCTTCCATCTATTTATTCACAATTGTTATGGATGGGCTTTCTCTTTTCATTAAATTGATTGTAAATCTGAAATAATTCATCCCTTTAAAGTGTGGCATGACTTTGTGCTTCCATTTGTGTGGCGCCCCACCCCCTGATCAGCAAGATTAGACCCAAGGGGTGGTGTGCCACTCCTGGCAAATCCCCCACTTATCATTGGATTAGGCAAGATCTATAGTCCACTAATAACAGAAGGATATGCACAGGATAAACATAAAGATTAGTCACTAAGTTTATACATACATACAGAGTGCTAAAGCAATATGAAGTAAGGATTACATCCATTCACCATACATCAAGTAAGAGACAGTAATATATAGCTCAACAAATAATAAAGTGCAGAAAAGTAAACACAGTCATAGTACCTGTATTATTATAATATTTTAATTAAAGTTAAGAAAGAAAATAAAAATAACCCTCATCCTCATACGAAATAAAAAGGGAACTAAATATCCTCTAATTCAAGCTACTGCACTTCCTCTATATAAAGCTTCTCCTCAGGCACAAGATCCTTAAACTACTCAAGGTCTGATATTGTCAGTTTCACAATAAAAGAAAAATCTTATTAGACAAAATATCTAAGTACACTTTAGGAAAGTAATTTATTAAGCATTTATTAATATCACTATTTTACTCTAAATAAAATGAAATATTTATCTAGCATAGGAGCAAATAGGCATAAAAAGAAAGACATGATAAGTTATAAATGTGTTATTTATAGCTAAGCAAAAATTAAGGTAAAAGTACACCTCAAGTAAACTAAACAAGGTAGGGCATATATATGTAATACAGTAAGTAAGAGTACTGAAAGAAAAGTTTAAACCTAAACATGTGGATGATCATATGACATATGCTGATTTAAAATAATAATCTAAAAGTGGTATGTATAGTAAGCAGTAAAGTCTAGCATCATATATATATATATATATATATATATATATATATATATATAAGTAAGCAGGCAAAACAAGAAACATAGCTGACTGAAATAACATGCATCATCATCATAATAAACAATAAGCTGAAAACTAAAAAGAATGTATAACTATCATATCAAAAAGAATTGGCTAATCCGGCCTAAAATATTCCCATATCCTTTCTGGGCTAGGGCAGATAGAGATTCCCATAGCCTTTCTGGGCTAGTGCATAAAGAACATGACAAAAGTAAAGAAATGTTGAAGGGGCAAATAATACTATGCAAATGTCTTTTAATTATATTACTTTTGTCTTTGCGGACACATCCAGAAGCAGCAGAAGAGTCAAGCACATCTACAAGACTAAGCGGGTTCTAAGCTTAGCACACACTCCTCAATGAGTAATGTTAAGCATCCTTATTTTTCCTTACCCCCATTCATTGGGGTAATGTGCACCATAATTGACCATAGAATGAACCCAAATGCAATGTTTTTTTAATATTCTAAGTTTTCATTCTCATGCAACAAAATTTTCTTATATGACATATCCAAAGAAGGTAGGCACAAAGTATAAGGAATGCGTAGCACAAAATCAAGTAGTAAGCAAGGGACTCTACTAAATATGGTGATATTATTTGTTATCTAATTTAACTGATTTAACTATTCCAAATTATACAAGTTTAGGATCTCCAATTCCTACTATCAAGTGTAACTTAGAAGTATGGCCTTATAAGTTAAAAGGGATTAGAACTGATCAAGTTCTAATCTAATATAATCAAGTACGACTACAGGTTAAGAAATAAATCACAACGTCCTAATTTAATGAATTTAGACATTCTATTTAAGACCTGATCAAGATCTGCAAAACTATATATTATGGATTAAACACTACGAGAATGGGCTTAATCACATAATCCAAAAGGGAAAGACTTGAAGATCTAGGTTTCAATCTAAATGTGAACTAAGGATTAGGTTAATCCTATTAATCAAATCAAACATAATAAGATGAATCTCCTATCCTAAATCTTGGATTAAAAGATAAAATAATCAAAATAAGTTGTAAAATCTAGAAACTAATAAAATTAAAGGTTTATTCATTAAAAAACCCCATTTTTTTTCAATGAATGAAATCTAACCTATGATCTAGTCCTAGTCTTAGGAATAGTCCTAATGTGAAGTGAAAGATTGTAAGAAAAAGACTTAGAGAAAATTAAGGAATTTTGCTAGGTTGATTGAATTGCTAATTTTTATTACTTAAATGATTCCATTAGAGTTCTAACATTAGTTTTAGTGATATAGAAGCTAATTTAAGAGTTAACGATGCTTAACCTAAATTTTAGGTAAAATAACTATTTTGCCCCTAATTTAGAGTCCAAAAACCTACTTTTTGAATTAGGGCTCCAATTTGAAGTTTCTTACTGTCAAATAATTCTTTACTATCTAACTCGAATATAGCAGTAAGTATACTCAATTTGGATAAGAAATATGCCATATAGGTCCAAACTAAGGTTTTTGATCTAAGGGATATTTTAGTACTTTACTCCTAATGGAATTTAAATTTTTATGCAGTTTACTATTTGTTACTATTCATGGACTCCATAGAGTCCAAGAAGACCGCATTTTGAGGTCAAATGGCTAAGTTATGACTATTCTATTTGTAAGAGCAATTCAGTAATTTTATCAGTCAACGGGGGTCAAAATTGAACTTTTACGTTTGAAATCCAATTCAGCATACTCAATTTCAATAGCTTTCCTATAGTATACTGAGTGCTTTGATAGGGAGTAAACCCAATTTAGACTTCAAATGATTAAGTTATGATCTAATTAGGATTATGAGTATTTTGGTTATTTCTAATTTTTAGGTTTCAAATCCTAAATATTATTTTAGTTTATTGATGACATTGAAATTCTAAGCTAGTTAGCACTTTGAATTTCTAAATTTGGAGTTAAATTGATCAAGTTATGGTCAATTGAATTCTAAGGATATTTTGGTCATTTTCTGGATAGGGTCCTAAATGTCACTTTTCAAACTAAGCTCCAAATGAGGAATCTAATACTCCTATAATATTGGGGCTGGTTTTCTAAATACCTTAAGACCCATATTGCTTATATTTGGACTGATAGCAGGGAAAGGTTAAAAGTTTCCTATATTACCTATATTTGGACCCATATTGCCTATATTTTAAGACCCATATTGTCTATATTTGGACCCATATTGAATATATTTTAAGACCCATATTGCCCATATTTTTTGGATAGGTTAAAAGTTGTGAGGGTTGTTTAGGTCCAAAAATATTACTACATTATACGTACCCCAAAATAAATTTTTTGAATTATGTAATTTAATTCTTTTTATTTTTCAGAGTAAAATGAGATCTATATTTGCCATGTTTGGATTATTGTATAAAAAATTATTAAACTTTAAGGTTTTGAATTAAATAATTTAAATTAATAGATTTTAGTATTCATTTATTCAATTTGGTTTAATTTACTGTTCATGCCTATAATTAAAATAAATTTTTTGTATTTATTAATTAAAATTTATCAACTAAGTAATTAAATAAATAAATTCTCTACTTTGAATTAAGTCAATTTGTTAAATTAATTTAATGCCAATTAATTAGTCTCAACACTAAATTAATTTTTTGTTTATAGTATTAATCACTAATTTATTGTCAATTTAAACTAATATTAATTAATTATCAAAGGACTAGTTAATTAACCACTAGATATTGATTAATTAATGTGATTAATGCTAATTAAGTAACTACCTAATTATTTAATGTCATATATATATATATATATATATATATATATATATATATATATATATATAACTCTGATTATCTAAATATGCTTCTGCATTTTCATTTAACCTAAAGTCATATAGGCATTTAAATAAGTGCATTATTTACATATATATATATATATATATATATATATATATATATATATATATATATATATAATTATATTATTTCTAATTCTGTTCTGCAGGCATTTATTGTGCGAGACCCACGGCCAGCCGGGTAGCGACCTGTCATTGGATGTGGCAAGGAAGGTGGGACACGCGGCGGCGTGCGAGGGGGTGCAGCACGGCGAGCGGGTCCCACTGGCAGACGCGGCTGTCGATGTGGGGTCTAGCGGGACGCGGGGCTGCGCGCGATGCACCGGGCTGCACAGGCAGGGCCCACGAGCTCTTTCGTATGTTGAGGCGGACCCGCAACGATACGGGTCGGGCCCGGGTGGACCTGGCCCAACTCAACGTGCTGCGTACCTCACCGCGACGAAGCAGCTAGGGAGCGAACTTTGTAGGCCCGCCCCTCGAAGTCACCCCTCGGCCCGCATGCCGCCGAAAAGGTCTCGAAGAGACCTTTCCTTTGGCGGCCAGACCGTGGCCAGAGGAGCTCAGAGCCGAGAGAGATGGCCAACCCTAGCTCTCACTAGGATCGGGCGGCAGCGGGTTTTAACGGAATCCAATGTGGATTCCGGTGTAAATTGGTCCGATCTGATCGTCAATCAATCGATCGGACCCGATCATTCGACGATCAACCTTACGCAATAACGATACACCATTGATTGCTATGAATGAACGAAGATCAAGGAACCGGGAGTACCTGATTAACGAACGGCTACGGGTAGCAGAGGGGTCGGTTCGCTCTTTCATCGGGGGTCCAAGCTCTCGATCGCTAAGTGCTCGAGTCCAGACGTTGGCTAGGCCTTAATGGTCTATAGAGGGAGACCTTGAGGCCTTGGAGCTGCGCCGGTTAGGCGACGCGAGCGGCGGGACATCGCGTGCAGACGACGAAGGGTTCGAAGAGGAAGATGGAATTTGGGCCGTTGGATCTGGCCCGGATCGAACGACTCAGATGATGCGGATCCGCGGACGCAAATCCAATTAGGATAGCGGGTCGACCCGTTAACGCATAAATAAATAATATACTTAATTAATTTAATTAATTAAAATTCTTTTTTTATTAATAATTCTAAAATATTTAATTGTCCCCCAAAAAATTCTCAAATATTCACCCCGAGCTAACTGAGGGGTGAGGAACGCAACGGCAAGTTCGGATTTTTGATCCGACGAGTATTTTAATTTTTTAATTTTCGGGGTATTTAAATTTTATTAAAATATTAGTCAAAATTTTGACGACTTCTGATTATCATGAAAACATCTCCCCTAGTTAATTTGGGGGTAATGAGCGCAATGGTGAAGTCTGTTTTTCAATTTGTGGTCAATTTAGACAAGTCAAATTTTAGGGTTTCTAGATTTTTTAAAAATCAGGATTTGATCCATTTGACTCCTGATTTGAACTAGGTCTAGGGGATGACTCCTAATGACTGAATTAATACTTAGGATCAAGATTAAAACTAAGATTAATCTTAATTGACTAAGATAATAACTTAAGTTGTTACAATTTTCTCCTTGCAAATGATGCTTTATATTTTGGTAAAGTTATTAAAGTTAATTGTAAAGCTCATATAAATTATTTATATATAATCAATGGTCGTTATTTCTTGAGATAAACTATCAAAAGCCATCCAAATATTACTCTAAAAAAGCATCCAATATTCCTAATTATCTACAAATCTTACCACATCTTTTATATATCTCTTAGTTCTTATTACAGAAAATGCTTTAAAATTAGTTCATTGCTTTAAACTTAATTAAGAAATTAGATTGTGGCTTAATGAGTGGTCAAAGAAAGTTTTAGTCTCTACAAGGAGATACAAACTTACTAAAAGCTTAGTTTTAATTTATTGAGGGTGTTTTATTCACATTTGGGGACGATGGCTATGATTACAAAAATTGAATGTTCTCTATTACTATTTTTTTAGTAAATGGAAATAAAAGAAAAAGAGACTAATCACTAATCAGTTGGGATATTGCATCATCATCTCCAAAATAACTTGGAGGGTTAAGCTTTGTGAACTTTAATGTCCTATTTAAAGCATGTAAATTATATTATATTTTCTTTGGAAGTTTGCTTCTGCCCTTCCTTTACAAACAAATTTTGGGTTGTAAATATGAATAGAATATGGCATCTAGGAGGAACTTATAACAACACTAGATTATCACTAAGTTTAAACCATGCTTAATTAAAGCTTAAGCATATCATTAAAAGCTTTTAAATATCTTTGGGACCAAAATTAAAAATACGAAGTTAAAATGATTAAGAAATATTTTCTTATTTATTTAAATAAATTTAAATACCAAGAAAATTAAGTAAAAGATTTTAACTTTAGACCCCAAATCTGAATTCTTAATTGAATTCTTTACATCAAATTATATTATGGTGTAATTTTCATAAATTTTGGACTTAAGAGTTAAAATATTAGCAAAATACAATTTATATTTTAATTTAAATTGAAACTATAGGTGTAACAGCCTTATGTCGTTACACAGTCTAAATTAGGCATGATTAGAGTCTAAAACTATTATTAGTAGATTTTAATCATTATTAGAACCAAATCATAAACAATTGAAGGAAAAATGACCAAGGTATATTTTCTTATTTATTTTATTGTATTTAAATATCCTAAAAATTAAGAAAAATATTTTGACCTCAAATCTCAAATCAGAATGAATTTTTTATTTTCTCACATCAAAATATGTTAGGAGTGTAAGCTTCATAATTTTTGAACTTGTGTCATTGAGAATATGCACAAAATATAAGTACACTTTTATTTAAAATGAAACTACAGGATTTTAATTAAGAACTTAATAAAAATTGAATTATTAATTATTGAGTTATTGTTGATTAAACGAAATCACGGATATCCCGTGCACCCGTGCTAAACATGGAACACGAAACCTGTTCCATTGTAGCCATTTTGTGATTCCTTGATAAAATCCACCAACGTTGATCTAGTTGAAGCGCTGGATTTGGTTTGAATGGTTTGATCTACATCTAAATATAAAGGTTGTAATTTAATATATCAGTTAGTAACCATTATGATCTAAATCCAACTGCCATATATTATTAGAGGGTGAGGATCAGAAAGTGCGTTGTTCACCTTCGTCCTAAGCCACACCCGACCGCTAGCAACGGAATGTCTAAGGATTCATACAAAGAATCCAAGTTGTTCTCCATTTCATTCTTACATTCTTAAATCAAACTAATTCCCATTTTGGGAAGAACCTTTTGCGCCTCTCCATGATCCAAATAAACCCCAGGATGGCTCAAGTTGGTCCCATTTCCCTTAGGCTGCTTGAAGCTCCCTAGCTGTGGGGCCTCGTACTTTCCTGCGGCTGCGCTAATATTGATATTAGCATAACTGCAGGGAGTGCGGTGCTCAAACTATTGGATGGCAAATCCCCCAACTCAAGTAGAATCCGATAGGACCCAACTTGCCTCAAGCCAAGGACTTGTCATCCAAATGAAAGAGAAACTATGAACATACATCAATACAAATCAAAATAGCGGAAGCAAGAAACAGAGTAATATAACATCCACAGACATAACATAGTATAAAATAGTAGAAGAAATAGTAATCCAGATCAAATGCAGAAAAGTAAATACATCCAGAATTTAATTATTACAAACTGAATTTAATAGAAAGTAAAGTCTCTCAATCTCACTGAAAGAAAATAAAAGGTCTATTTAAACTGTAGTAGAACGATCTTCCTCCTGCACTGGCTCCTCTCCTGCAGCACTACCCTTGAACAAGTCTGAATCTAATATTTGTCAATATCACAAATACCAGGGCCCCAGCTAACAAAAGAAAAAAAAGAAGTTACAGTTAGACAATTATCTAAGTACATTTTAGGCTATTTAATGAACTGAATATTTAAAGATATCACATTTAATTATTTTAACATGCAGGCAATTATGGGGTGCAACAAGCTATAAAAGAAATGGGATAACTATAATTTAATCATTTATAGTTAAACTACAAGTATGTGAAATAACATACGAGACATGAAGTAAGCAAGGTAAAGATAAAAGCAAAAGTGACTACGTATATTAAAATAAATATGATCCTAATATGCTTACGATCACATGGAAACATGCTGAGTATAAAAGAATACAAGTGCTAAAAATAACATACAATTCTAGCAACCTAAACATGCCAATATATATAATAGCTAATCTATAAGGATATACATACAACATGCAAATTAATATAAAAAGAAAGGCCACTGAAGCATGTGGCAAAAATAAGCTAAATAAGGTAAAGTAAAGTAAAGTAAAGTAAAGTAAAGTAAAGCCACTGAGACATATGGTAAAGCAAACTAAGTACTATAAGTAAGTAAGGCCACTGAAGCATGTGGCAAAGTAAAATAAAAACTGAAAACTGAACTAGAGCAGCAGTAAGCCTAAGATATAGTGCTGTCATACTAGAAATAGGCCATACAAGGCCTCTGAACTGAAAGTTCAACATGTGTCCATCCTAGATCCAAAGAGTTAGGTCTGAGTTGAACTTTATAGAATAAGACATGTATCCATCCTAGACATCCGTCAAGCTAGGTCCGAGTCTATTCTATAACAATACTAGAACTGAAGAGGCAGACTAAGCTAGGACATACTCTACTAATTAAAAACACTGAAAGAATTAGATAAATGCTATGCTTTTCAAATACTAACTTAGGATGTATCATCCATATCCTAAGTTCTCCTATTATGCTCAAGAAATAAGGCACAATATTCAAGGTATGCAGAGCAATAAAGTTAAGGTAAGCAAGGGACTCAATCTAGATGTATATGATATCTATTGTTGTATAATTTATCCAACTAATTATTCTGAGAAGATACAAGTTAGGATCTCCAGTATCCAGCTATCAAGTAAGATCTCAGATTTATGACCTTAAAGTTAATATTAGAACTTAACAAGTTCTAACTCAAAATCATATAATGACTATAAGGTTTAAAGAATTGAATCAACGATCTAATTATTAATATTTTTCTCTCTTACCCAAATCTTGATTAAGTAAATCAAGATTCAAAGATTTTAGATTTAAACTCCACTTTGGTGTTCAAATCCTAATTCAAGGTGATGTCCTAATAAGGATCTAGGGTTCATACTTAATACCCAATTTATGGATAAGGAATCCTATAAGCAGAAGGATCCAAAGACTAAGAACGTAGTGAAAGATTACTCTAGTGATTATAAGATAAAATAATCAATTAAGAACTTGAGAATCTAAGATCTATGTTCAATCTTTAGGATAATTTCATTACCCTATAGATTAAATCAATCCTACACCCACATGGGAGGTTTCAAAAGAATTAAATAATAAATCACTTAGGGAATTCCAAAGGAAGATAGTTCAATTCAAAGAGAAGATACAAAGTCTAAGATCTAAGATTTGATGTTTGATCACTTTAAACTTATGCTAGGTTTTAGACTTAGAATTTTACAAGAGTATTCTTTTTATTTTTTGAATTCAAGCTCATGAACTAACTTAATTGAATTATTAAATTAAGTTTTAGCATTTGGGATAGTTAAAATTTAACTCCTAATACAAGGGAAGATTCTTTTATGAATACTTAAGCTCTTAAGATTTTAATTAAGACAAATTTAAGATTTCTTAACTTAATATCAATGTTATTGACATAGGAGTTCAGATATGTATTAATAATCTAACTAAGGGTGTTTTACTGAATTTGCCAAGGTTTAAAGGGTGCTTAAACACATTTTGGTCAAAATGACCAAAATATCCCTCTTAAGGCTAAAAATGGGCTTTTAGGATTTAATTATCCAAATTGATTTTTAATCTATTCTAATGAGTTCCATGATGATTAATGAAGTGGGAAGTACACTTATCTTAGGTTTTGGCAACCTAATTAGTCCAATTAGCACTAATCACCCCTTTTAAACCAAATAGGGTGATTAAGGAGATTAGGGCAATCTAGGGCAATTCAATCTCATCCATAGGTTCCACTACACTTAGAATAGCATTAGGAATTGAACTTATCAAAATCAAAGGCTTAATTAGGGTTTAATTCACTAATCCCTAATTAGGGTAATTAATGAGTGATTAAGAAAATTAAATATTCCAAATTAGTTTTAAGGGTCTACAATTATTCTCTAGGGTCTTATGAGTAATTAGAGCCCTTAATTTTTATAATTGAGTGCTTAATGAATTTAATATGATTTAATTAAGAATATAAAAGGATTAAGTAATTATTTTAAATCCAACTATTGGATCTGTGATTTTATTTTATATTTAGATTTCTTGTATTTTTTTGATTCAAATAGTATATTGGATCATACCATTTGGATCAGTAAAACTAAAGTTATTCAAATAATTTATTCTAGATTTTTATTTAAATTAAAACATAGGATTTATTTTCTGAATTAAGTAAGGAAATTAATTCAGAAATTCGTTTTAATAATAGCCAGCCCAAATTAAAAAGGCGCGGGTCACGGTCGGCCCGACTCGTGACTTCGTCTCCTACCTCTCGACGGGCTCCGCCCTAATTGAACTTCCGCGCTTAAATTCTCGGCATCCCGATGACGGCGGTGGCTTAGCTTGGTCCCTACACGATCCCAGAGTTGAAACGCGTCGATTGGACTAAGAACCCCCATCAAGGATGCACCCGATCATCGGGGTGCTACTCGACCGAGGCGTCGATTATGGCGCATCTGCGAGGATCGAATTTTCCTCATATAGCTAACCATATGAGTCCGGCTCTAGCCCTACACGATCAGGGACCGAAGGTGATTTGAGCAATCCACTCAGCAAACCTTAGAGATGGGTGGATTGCTAAAGTGCTACTCACGGTACTTTGCCGACGTGAGCTGCGACTGGGTCAATCGATTCCAATCGAATCGATTGACCTGATCAAACCCAACCCTCGATACCCATCTACAATTATTACCAAGAGATTTCTGCATCCATTGGATGGCTAATTGCTTGTGGGGAACGTAGCATTTGGCGAAAATGGGCCGACTGGCAGTGTACACACAAACGACACATTCGCCGTCACGTTCACTGTCAGGCCTTGCCAGAAGGCTAGACACTTACTAGGGAACCAAGGTGAGGACCTAACATAGCATCTAGGGTTAGATAGGAAGCAAGTCGAGCTAAAACCAGCTCGATAGAGGAGATAGGGTCGACGACTGTACCTAAGGATGGATGGAGTGACAGAGGCAATGTAGGCTGCTCGGGTCACTCCAGATGATTGCAGAGGCTCTAGCAAGGGGGTTTGAATGCCAGACCTCACCCTCGATCAGTTGTACGCAGCAGGTCCAGATGTCGGGTCGTTGAGAACTCCAATCGCTTCAGCTGGGAGATGAGGGGATCACAGTGAGCAAAGGGGCTCACTGTGATTCTTGAGAGGTACTTATAGGTCGAGGGAGTCTCTAGGGGTGGAAGCTGAGGCTCGGGCAGCAGCGTGAGGCTCGGCCCGAAGGGGAGGATGGGTTCAACCGTCTGAGGGCAGATTGGGGAGAGCGCTGCCGACCAGCCGTTGCACCGGAGGGCAAAGGGGGGAGAACGGGTAACTTCCCGTACTGTTACGGGGCGGGGAGGATTGAGCCATCAGATGCATCGAATGTTGGCTCTGAATGGCTCGAATGGAGTACTTAAATGAATTAGATAGAGGCCGTCAGATGCGAGCGACAGATCCAATATTTAGGATTAGATCGCCCCACGGAGGAGATCCCGCCGTTCGATGGTTTGGGCTAAGATGCGTGCCATGCATCCCACGGGTTTATTCCCATGTGCCACTGTCGGGACCCCGCAGCGGATCTGCAGCGGTCCCGACAGCAAATCCCAGCCTTTTATTTTAATTAATAATAAAACAAAATCAATTAAATAATATATAATTAATCCTAATTATTCTAAATCCAATTTAGGAATAAATAAGCTCTAAAATTTTCAAAAATTCACCCTTAGCTAATTATGGTACGAGGAATCCAAAAATAAATCAGATTTTAATTTGGAGATCGATTTTATTTAGGTATTTTCTATGGCACAAAAATAGCCAAAAATATCAAAATTCTCAATTTGGCTCTGATTGATTTCAAACTTCTCGGGTTAGGTTTAAATAACTCATTGAATCTAATGAAATCAAAATTAAAGCTTGGTTTAGCTTAAGTACTCTAGATTTAACTAGGGTAACAACTAGAGTTGTTACACTAGCCTAGCACACCCTGTCACCATAAGATATATAAGCCCCATTTAATTCTCCTGAACTCTCCTTTGATAATTTTGAAATTCTAAGAATCTCCAATTTCTTATGTCAACCCTCCTAGCTATTATAATCCCACGCTCTAGCTCGATAGACCCGGACGATCTCAAGTGCTTCTTATCGGTGTCGGTGATCTAGTGGATGAAACCTGTTGTGTTCATGCTTGGTAGCTAGCTCATATTTTTAAGAACATGCTTAGCTAATATGCATAGTCTGAATATAGCTTGTAGCCTCGACATTTCCCACACAAATTTATGGTGCAAGGTGTCTCCCGAAACCCCCTTTGGTTGAATACTTACTACACTCGATAGTCCTATTAAAAGTTCTATGATGAATGAAAATTGTGGTAGGTTAATATATGTAAGTTTCAAATCGATTGATCCCAGTTAGACAATGTCTGGCTGAGAACAATTAAGTCTTAGGTGACTGTGATGGTGGCATTTCGACGGAATTTTCCCATCGCAACACACCTTTATTGAAACTCCTATGCATTTGATACGCATGTCTGGGAGTCATCGATTAATTATCAAGCTTGTCTAGTTTTGAGTTAGCCCAGTTGAGTCACGATACAATTGAGCCTTATAGTGCTCCATAATGGAGTGTGTTTAAGAAGGCTCTCAGTGATTTATGTGGGTTCATATGCCATTGAAAGGTTTGTTTTAATCATCGTGGGATGGTAAAGGTGTAGGCACCTTAACCCCCCTCTGGCATCACTTATGGAGGGAAAATTGGCCCTCCACAACACCCTAGCGGGCCCCGAACGACCAACTAAGGTTCTTGGCCACATAGCATTCAATAGTTATGTTGGTTTTCTTCCAACTCGGTGTTAAGTGTTGTGGTAGCGCTCTACTACTGGATTAGTTTTTTTGATCCAATGTTGGGGTCGCTACACTTGTGGAGGGAAAATTGACCCTCCACAGCACCCCAACGGTCCCCGATTGACCGACTAAGGTTTTGGTGACCGACACCACCATCCATGGGGCTTCTGGTGCCAATTAGAGTACCTTGTCGCACATGAGGTGGTCAGTATGATCGATAATTAGCGAGGGAAGCAGGCCCAACTCGATGATGCCAGGGAAAGGCCTTATGGAGAAACTACAATGATGGGATAGGATAGCCCGCGATCCGCTCCATTTGGAGGAAGGAATATTCATCAAATATTCTTTGAACTCATCGAGTTCCATTGAAATTAAAATATTTTTAGAATATTCCAATTTAAATAAACAAAGTAGTAAAATTAATTAAATCAGAACTTGGGAAAATTAGTACATATTGTATTAATTAAATAATTTCATAAATGAAAATCCAAAATATATGATATTTTATGTCATTTTAGTCAAAAAAAAAATGTAAGACACGATAATATAAAATTAAATTAAATTTTAGCGAGCATTTTCATTTATTACCTTATAATGATAATTAAGAGTAATTAGTGAAAATTAAGACTTAGAAAATTCAGAATATCATGTTTAAAATGTCAATAGACTCAGATAATAAGAAATCTTAACATGAACAAATTTAAGAATTTTAGTACATAATCAATAAAGTAAAATTTTGAATACTTGATTATTAAAATTTTAATCTATAAATAAGGAACCTTCTAAATTATAGGTATAGACTCCCAATCATCCTTAGAAATATGTAAAGTAATGATTTTCATTAGTTTGGAAGTCTATCCAATTTTAGCTTAAATAAACTTGAAGAATTTTGATCCTAATTAGGGTCTAAGCTTGAGTAAATCTTAAGATGTGAAGTATTTGAAGTTATCTCTTAAGTTAGAAGTTAGGATTAATAACATTGGTAGTTTTCATGATACTATCCATAAAACCAAGTATAGTTAACTATTAGAATTAATAAGTCTTGATTATTTAGATTTAGTAAATCAGCAATTAATCAGATTATGATGTTAAGAATATATTTTATGCCTCAAGATTAGCTTCAGATAAGCTAACATAAAACTGTATAAGATAGTAAGATGATAGATGGTCCTGAGCATGTTTATTTTTGGAGAAGTTAAATTAGGATAATTAGACAATAGTGCATATCCCAATTACAATTAATTATTTTGAAATAACCTTTGAATGATACATCGCTTTGAGCTCAAGTCCTTATTGCATAACACATAAAATTCATGCATGAAAATTAAAAATTAGTATATTAGAAAACATTTAGCATTCATAAGGTTCATTAGGGATGATTAGTCTAATCAAAAACATTATAGGTTGTTAAAACTCATTTAATCTCTTAGAGAGTTAAATGAGAGAAAATAATATTTTTCTTAAAATTGCATAGATGTCCTAAGCAAAGAAACGTTATAGATGAATGAATATTGAAAATGGTTACAAACCTGCTGTTTAAATGAGAAATTACAAAGAGTTTTAATAAGTTGAGGAGTTATAGTGAGTAAAATTGGAGGATTTTGTTAATTTTAACAACTCTTAAAATTACAAGAGAAAGGAATTTTTGTTAGTCAAGCCTTCTGATGAGCCTTATGGCATCTATTTAGAACCTCTCTAAGCTTAGGGATAAGCAAAGAAACAAATGTGGCCAAATGCTTCAAGGGAGAAGAGAGAAATATAACCTAATAGGCTTTTATGAAGTTAAGTAGATCCTTAAGAAAGGCTATGGGACTCTATGAATGGACAAAAGGGGGGCTAGCATGGGAGCTTGAGGATGAGAAATCCAGGTTCATATACATCCTTATTTGAAAAAGTAAATTATTTTATATTAATGTTATTACCTTAATTTTTCTATATATTAAAAATCATATTATTATTTTAGTTCAATAATAAAAGCTAAATTTAATTTAAGAATTAATTTCATATATTTTGTATTAATCCGACATTTTTTTTATTTTCTGATTTTTTAATTATGATTTTATTTTTATACAAAATTTAGAACATTTAATTTTCCTAAAAGGTTAAAATAAGTGCTCAAAAATTAAAAATAAGCTTGTATTATAAAAGCCATACATAATATAAAACTAACTTTCTCTTATTTTTCATTAATCCTTCCAATATTTTCAATTTTAAGTGTACTTTATCTTAATTTTATTTTTATTCAAAATTCAGAACATATTAGCTTGCATCATAAGAATTAAAGTAAAATTTCAAAAAATCACCATACACATATAAATTATAATCAAAACCCTCCTACAAAGAGGGTTACAGAGAAGAGATACAAACCCTCCAAACTCTAACCTCACCATCCAAACTCCCACTACAAACTCTGTACTCCTCAGCCTCGCCACATGCGGTCGGCATCCTTACAGCCACAAGGGACCTCACGCCGCTCGCGTGACCCTCCATGGCGGCGACGCAGTCATACCTCCTCCCCATCCCTTCCTTCCTCCAGACCCTTACAACCCCGTCTCCAGACCCGCTAACGACAATCTCCCCCTTGCAGGCAAGCGACAGAATCGCCCTCTTGTGCCCTCTTAGGACACCCGTGACCCTCATCCACCCCGGCCCCCCCTCCCACTCCCACACCAACACTGACCGGTCGTGGGCCCCCGAGTACAGCACCGACCCATCGTCGCTCAGCGCGAGCGCATTCACCGTCGAGCGGTGGCGGTCGAGCGTGGCCACAAGCCCGTGCCGTCCCCCCGCCCCGTCCCTCCAGACGCGGATCCTCCGGTCCGCCGACCCCGTGTAGACGGTTCCATCGGGCGCAACCGCAACCGCGTTGACCGCGTCCTCGTGCGCTGCCACGGACTCTGCGCACCGCAGCCCTGAGGCCGACCAGACCTTCAGCGTCTTGTCCCACGACACGGAGTATACGCGTCCGGATGCATGGGCCGCGACCCCCGACACGGCGTCAGCGTGCTCTATCCAAAGCCGCTTGTGGTGGCGGCGGACCGCGACGTAGTTCCTGGGGAGGGGGAGGCGGAGGAGGCGGTCCGACGGAGTCGGGAGGGAGGCGGCGAGGCGGTGGAGGCCGGAGCGCGGGGACCGCGACCAGACGCGGATGCGACCGTCCTGGTGCGCCGTGAAGAGCGAGGAGCCGTCCGGGGATAAGGACGCGGACTTGGCGGCGCCGGCGCGGGGTGGTACCGGGAGGATTTCGAGGGGGCGAAGGTCGGAGAGGGCGTAGACGGAGAGGGCGAATTCGGAGGCTGAGTAGAGGAGGAGGGAGGAGGCGGCGAGGGAGGCGGCTCCGCCGCCGGAGGAAGGGGCTGAGAGGCGGGAGAAGCAGAGGAAGGATGTGGAGGATGGGGCGATGGGAGGGATGAGGGATTGGAGGGAAGGAAGCGAAGGGTGGGTTAGCACTGAGACCGCATCGTCGGAGAAGGATTCGTCCTCCGGCTCGGAGGCTGCCGAGCAGAGCCACGTGCTCTGGAGAAGAAGCATCGAATTTGTGAATTGGTGTGCGGGCGGAAGCTGATTGCGCTATTTAAGGGATGCCAATCTCCGTTTTTTTTTGTAATTTTCTATTTGCAGATTTCGAACGCTGGGTGCGTCTGTAAATAAAAAATGTTTATTATAGTTCTTCAATTTTTTTTTGAAGAAATGTTTATTATCAGCCAAAACAAATATAAATAATAGAAATGTTGGGAGAAATGAATAATATTTTAAAATTATATGAGCTGTTTGTTAGGGTTTCCCATTTATCTTTTCTTAAGAGCCTGTAATCAGGCTTTAATGAAAAGCCTGCTGGCTATTAGAATAAGGAAAAATATAATATTACATGCAAATGCAAGCTGTTAAATAAAAATAAATAATTAATTAGTACAAAGGCATTTATAATGAAATTGCAGTGAAAATAATCTTAGTTGTGTAACCATAATTATTAAAGTTTTTAAATTAAAAATTAATTCAAAATAAATCAGATTTTTAGTTAAAATTATAATAAATAAGATTTTTTAGTTAAAATTATAATTAAAAATTTATTAAAAACTAATAATAATTAAAGTATTTTCATTGTATATTTATCCCCATGATGTTAAAGTCTATGTAACATCCAATTATTCTCAATGATGATCTTTTCTGGTCGAAGGCATAAAACATGGGCGTCTTTCGTTCGCATCTCTGTAGTATTGCTACACTTTGTACATTAAAATAATATGTAGATATATATCAATTTAATGTGTAAGTAAATTATTAGTTGAATGTATTTTTTTGATAGAATTTATATATAAAATTATAAGATAAAAAAATTTTAATTGATCTTAAATATTTTTTAGTGTATATTCTTATGTAATCATGATATTTTAGCTCTATCTATATCAAAAAAAAAAAAAAAAAAAAAAAAAAAATTACCATTAACTTATTTTTAAGGCTGATTTTTAATCAAAAAAAAGTTTATCTAAAAGGTTTTACAGCGGATTTTTAGGATTAGGCGGACGCGCGGAGCTTAGTCCGCGGTTTCTCGTTCGAAGCTTCGACGAAGACGAAGTCGAAGAGACCGGCGATTTCTCGTCCGACGTTCGAAGCTCCGCTCCTTAAAACCGCGAATCGTTTTGAATGGCATGCAGATCGACGATTCATTCGAGGCTTCGTCTCCGGCGAGGATCGCACGCAGATTCACGATTTGGTCGAGGCTTCGCCTCTGGCGAAGATTGCACGCAGACCGACAAATCACTCGAGGCTTCGTCAAGAGAGCTAAGATTGTTCGAATCGCACGAAAGGTCGAAGCTTTGTTTAGAGTTTGAAGGTCGATCGAAGCCGAAAGGTTGATTATTCGTTCAGATCGACTTTTCACAACTGGTTCTCGAAGGCGACTGGTGGTCGTTCGTTTTCTTCATAACATACATTGGCAGTAAGATTCACTCGATTCGTTAAGATTACAAAAAAAAAGGCACTAAATTCTTAGGTACTCCTTTGGTGCCCAGTCAAAATGCCTTAGCATATCTAACATAGTCTTAACACATTCTGCATCCAATCCAAGATCATTCTAATATCAATCACTTCTTCAACTCTCTTTCATCTCTCATGATAACTGGGAGATGACTACTCCTCCAAAATTTATGAACCTAAAAGGATGCTTATGCACTCTATTTTGAAGGACTCAAGCCACACCTAGTTCATAAGCAAATGTCTATCAATAGTTTTCGTTTTTCACAAACTCTTATAATAAATGAACTTCAGAACCAATAAGATTTTTTATTAAGAATTCCTGCTGGATTCGCCTTATTGTCGACCTTTTACAATATGTTGTCTCCCTTATAGATCAAATAACCCGAGGGCTCAGCACTTGTGCGCACCCAAGTACCAATCGACCAATGCAAAATCTAGAATAGATTTAGTAGCAATTTTGGACATGCTGTGCAACTAGAAGGTGCTTGTGGGATGTGTGGCTAGTAACAACGGATCCTAGCTTCAGGTGGTGGATGATGGGAGCTATTTAGAGGCTATGTACAAGTAATGTGAGCTAAAGCTTTCTTAGAGCTCATACTCGGAGATTATATAAGGAAACATGTGCTAAAAGTGTCCAGGGCAGCTAGCGCTTCCCCAGGGCAACCAGAGGTGTCAAAGAACAGGGTGGTTGGAAAGCTAGCAGCTGTTGCATGATGAAAGCTACAACGATGCTTTAGCTAAAAGGGTGGCTAGCACTGTAGCATGGCGACAAAAGCAACTGCAAAGCAGGCGCCCCGAATATTACAGGGAAATTGCAAGGTAGTTTCATTGCTGTTGTTAAAGCTTTTAATAGATGATCCAACCAGTAGAAAACTGCATACCTTGATCAGGTAGAGCAACTATAGTGATGGTAACATGGCTGTCGTAGAATGATGCTTACAGAGCATTGACAAGGTGAGTTGCTGTGGTATAGTAGTGATAATGTTAATTTGTTATGGATATAAGGCAACCTATAAAAAGATTACGTCTCTTCTTTCTTATCATAGTGAATTTTTTCAGTAGTGTGACTATGTAATTGTTTCCTATTTTAGATTTTCTATGTAAATTTTGTATTTTGTGGTTTTGCTTTATAGTTTTGTGTTTTCTACGATCTCTCTCATTGCTTCCAAGTGAAATAATTTTTCTTATGATGTCTGAGTTGCGATATGCATATTTCACAAAAATTGGTATCATAGTTTGTGGCGGCCCTGCTCCGCCATGGTCCTGTTAACTCTTAAGTTAACATGATTACGATGGAGGGGTTACCAAATGACAAGGTCCCCACTTAAGATTGGATTAGACACACATTCTAATCCAGTTTAACTAAGGACTTTGTCATTCATTCCAGAATTTATCACTAAATGATCATATATGAACTCAGAGTGTGAAAGCATAAAAACATAACATCCATCCAATACAGTATAAATATAACAATACAGAATAAGTAAAGTACTGAAAGAGAATTATAAACCTGTATTATTACAACATTTAATGAGTTTACAAGAACTGAAAGAAAACTCTCAATCTCACTGAAAACAGAAAACTAGGCTACAGATCTTCAAGAACGGGCTCCTCCTCCAATGGCAAACTCTCCACTGGATCTGCTACTCCAACAAACTCAGAACCTACCATTATCAGTTTCATAATAGTAGGGCCCCAGCCAACAAAAGAAAAACTGGTTAGACAATATGTCTAAGTACATTTTAGGGCAAACAATTTTATTAAATTAAGAAGATATCACCATATAAACAGAACTAAGCATAATAGGTGCAGAAAAGCGTACAAAAGAACAGAAATAAGTTATAAACCACAGTTTATAACTAAACAAATAGGGAGTAATACATACCTCCTCCAAGCAACTGCAACAAATATAGGTAAGCAATAGACTAAACTAAACTGTAAGAAAAGGTACAACCTAAACATGCTTATGATCAAACAGATTATGCTAAGTGAAGTACAAAATTTAAACAGTATAAAACTGAAAATGCTAACATCCTATGTGAGTATATGAAAACAGTAAGTAGAACTAGCATCCTATATATATAACATGTGCAGAAAAATTGAAAGTAAAAATAGTGCTGAAATACAGAATATGCTAGTAAAACAGAATCTACAAATTGAAACTACAGTAACTATATAAGTCATCTGAACTGAACACGAAATCGGCAATTCTTAGCCTGATGAGCTAAGAAACTCTGAACTGAACATCACTGAAACCCTTAGCCTGATGAGCTAAGATAGAACTGAATGTAAGTGTACTTAAATTAGTATATCCATATCATAATCCTGACTTTGTAGTCAGTAGGGTGAGAGTCTATCCATCCTATCACTCGGACTAGGCATGGCCAATAGACTATCGGACATTAAACCCTCGAAAGGTTGCCGACCCCGAACGGGTTGATCGAAGAGGTATACTAATCAAGCTAGACCTTACATACCACTTGTGAAATGAACACAATGCTATTTATGAATGTTCAAAATTGACATAAGATATTTACCAAATATCTTAAGTACATAATATATGTTCAAGGTATATGGCTCAAAATCAAGGAATGCGAAGCATCAAAATCAAAGTGCAAGAAACTCTATCTAAAACACAGGTGATATCCGTTGTTATCTACTTTATTTGTTCTATCTACTCTAAGTTACATAAGTTTCAGAATTTATCAATTCTTACACATTCTGTAACTTAGAATCACGAATCCTACTTATTGAAGATAATTAGGACTGGCCAAGTCCTAATTATAACTTAATCAAAAGACGACTATTTGGTTAAAATGAATAAACCATCGACCTAGTTTTGTAAATTAATTCATCCCAACCACATCTTGATTAGCCAAATCAAGATGTAAAGATTAAGAATTAGACTCCAGATGATGGGGTCTAACCACTTAATCTAAAGGTATAATCTAAGGGTCTAAGGTTTAGAACCCATAACTTATGGATTAGATTAAGGCAAATACTAATGATAAATCAAATTCATTAGGATAGATCTCTATTCTTAGTTCTAGGGTTTAAAGATTAAATAATCATTTAATAAACTAAGAAAAATCTAGAAACTAGTAAACTCAAGGTTTCATCTAATTGAGTAACCCAATTTATTCAATAGATGAATTCTATCTTAAGATTTATTCCTAATCTTAGGAAATAAGGCTCTTAATTACTAAGATTATCTCTCAAGACACACATCCTAACTAAGGTTATAAGACCTAAGGATGATTAAAGAAAGAGAACTTTACTTAAGACTTAGGAATTTTCCTTAAGGAACTAAGATTAAGATTTTAATCAAAGTCTAATTTAAACTTGGATTTGATTAATTTCAACTATGAATCATTTTATTTACTGATTTTAGTAATTAGAAACTGAATTTAGGGCTTTTAAAGGCTAAACCCTAAATTTGGGCAAAATGACCATTTTGCCCCTACTTAAGGGTTCAAAAGATCAACTTTTAATCTAGGGCTTAAACTCTGAAATTTTCTTTTGGAAAATATTTCTTACTGTCTAATATAAGATTAGACAGCAACTAAGTTAATTTTAGATAATTATTAAGCCATAAGAGGTCAAATTAGTGAATTTGACTCATAAGGGCAATTTAGTAATTTGATTAAGTGAAAATTTAAATTTTCTTTTAGATTATTGTTCTTTACTGCCTAAGCTTTCCATAGAACCTAAATTTGCTAAAATCTGATAAGTATTGGCCAAATTATGGCCAATACAAGATCTAGGGTTTAAGGTTAATTAAGGGATTCTTAATTATGAGTTAAAAACCTAACTTTGCCAATTAGTGTCCAAATTGAACAAAATCAGTGGCTATGGTTTACAAATAGTCCACTGATCATAGTAACATGTTGTAGGCTCAATTTGGACCTAATTTGACTAAGTTAAGACCTAATTAGGGTTTAGGGTGATTAGTGAGTGATTAACAAAATTAATTACTGAAATATTAATCCAACCTTATAGATTGATTCTAAATAGTTCTAGGAGTCCTCTGAAACTTAAATCATTCAATTTGGATTACTAAATTTGCTAATATTCACTAATCAAGATTTAAAGTAATTAAGGAAGATTAGCAAATCTAATCATTGGATCTAAAATATTTTTACATATTATTATTAATTAAGTATTTCTGATCTAAATGGACCTTTGGATTATTAAATTTGGAGCTCAATTGACCAAGTTATGGTCAATTGAAGTTCTAGGTCTAATTATGATAATTAGGGTTAGGTCCTAAATGTCATTAAGCAATTACTAATCCAAACAGCAAAACAAACACCATCAAATTAATCATTAGGGTTTTCTGATCACTTTAAGACCCATATTGAGTATGTTTGGATTAATCTACACAAAGTTATGGTTAATTGAATATTTGAGACATAATTTTGAACTTAATTAAACCCTAAATGTCATTTTGCTAAATACTAGTCCAAATGCAAAATTATTGGCATCAATAAATTCCTCATATTTTTCTGATCAATTTGGTATATTTATTTGCTATATTTGGACTTACATTTTTCAACTTATGATTATTTAAAGTTCTATAGTTTATTTAATTAAATTAAATCTGATTTTTAAAAATAAACAGGATTTAATTAATAAAATTTAATTCGTAATAATAATAATATGCATATATTTTATTTGACTTTTCATCTTTTGCAGGTGGTGGGCCCGAGCACTCGAACGGCGACAGCAGAGGGTCACGTGTCGTGTTGTGGTAGGTGGATGAGACGACGGTGGGACCCACCGCACTGATTTGAGCAGACAAAATTTGACGCGTGTGGGTCCCATGAACACGTGCCCGCACGATGGGGAGCCGCTTGTCGAGCGGGGCCTGCATGCCAGAACCGCGGTCGACGGCCACGGGTCGGACCCGGGTCGACCCGGCCCGACCCAAAAATTCATCTTCTCCAACGATCCCGAAGCCGAAACATTTAGGGCAGGGATTTTGGAGGTCGAATCGACAGCAACTGAACTCATCCCGCATACTATTGAAAAGCACATGAGAAGAGCTTCCTAATGACATGCGGGCTGCAAAGAGAGAAGGTCTGTACCTCCTTCTAAGATCAACCCTAATTTTTAGGGTTCGGTGATTAAGGAATGTACTATTCAGTACTGTAGACAGATTTGCGATTTAGACCAATCTAGATTCGATTTCAACAATCAAACACTATGGATGGTCAATCAAGCTTTCGGAATAGATAAACGAAATCGATATCATGCGAAACAATTAAGGATTTGAGGGATGTGAGTGTACCTTAAACGGACGGTCCAGAGAACGCGGTAGATGCCGAGGGTTGATCGATCTCTTAAGCTCAGATTCTGTGCCAGAACCTGAGTCTAAACGGTCTGGGAGACTAAAAATGGGATGCTAGAAGATTCTTCAGCGGCTGGTCGACGCGTGCCTCGCGCTCGGCATGCCGCGTGCAGACCTTCGCGAGATGCGGAGGACGAAAGGCTTCGACCGTTCGATCGTTTCGATCGAACGGTCGATGCGTACAGTTAGATGAAACGACGGCTTAGATTAAAATGGACGGCGTTACTACAGTGCTGACGGCGCTGTTAAATGCTATTTTTAAATTATAATATTTAAATTAAATTATTCAAATTTAATTAATTAATTTTAACCTATTAAATGAATCCCAAAAATTTCCAATAAATCACCCTTAGCTAAATGAAGGGTGAGGAACGGAACGGCGCACTCGGATTTTTGTTTCGATGAGTATTTAATTATTTGATTATTTAGGGTATTTAAATAATATTTAAAATATTCGACGAAAAATCAACGACTTCCAAATGCCTCCAAAATTTCACCCCTAGCTAATTTGGGTGTTCTGAATGCAATGGTGAAGTCAGATTTTAAATCTGAGATCTAGATAAAAAGTCAAATTTCCAGGTTTTGGGATTTTCCAGAATTCTTGTTTTGACTTTGTTGACTTTTGGTTTGTCCTAGGTTTCAGAGATGAGTTTCAAATTAGTGACTTAGAACCTTAGTTAAGACTTAGATTAGTCTTAATTGGGCAAAGTAACAACCTGGGTTATTACAAACTCCCCCACTTAAGAATGATGTCGTCCTCGACATCACTCAAGTGAGAAAAAGAATTTAAGCATATATAATGAAACGAATTGAAATAAGATAGAGTTGAAGAATCACCTTGATTAAAAAGGTTTGGGTACTTTTGGCACATATCCACCTCTTTCTCCCAGGTGGTTTCATTACAAGACTGGTTCTTCCACTGAATCTTTATCATTGGAATGGATCTATTCCTTAATTTCTTCAGATCATGATCTAGGATTTTTATTAGTTCTTTAGTGAAAGAAAGATCAGGTTGAATTTCAATTGCAGGATGTTCAATAAGATGAGAAGGATCTCGGAGACACTTCCTTAGAGATGAGACGTAAATACATTATGAACAGCAGCGAAGTCTTCTGGAAGTTCTAATTTATAAGCTGTTGAACCAATTTTCTGCAAAATTTTGAAAGGTCCAATGTACCTTGGACTTAGTTTTCCAAAAACTCCAAAACGATAGATTCCTTTCATCGGGCTCACTTTTAAGTACACAAAATCTCCTTCGCTAAATTCTAGAGGACGATGACGATTATCATGATATTTACTTTGCCTGTCTTGAGGTGTTCTAATTCTTTGCTGAATGAGTTTAACCTTCTTATTTGTTTCTTCCACTAGCTCAGATCCATATAATTGAGTATCTCCTGACTCAGACCATGCTAGTGGGGATGAACATTTTCTTCCATATAGGGCTTCATATGGTGCCATTTTTATGCTGGATTGAAAACTGTTGTTGTATGCAAATTCCACTAAAGGAATATGCTCTTCCCAGGATCCTGAAAAATCCAACATACATAAACGCAGAAGATCTTCTAAGACTTGATTTACTCGCTCTGTTTGGCCATCTGTTTGGGGATGGAATGCCGCACTCAAGGCCAAAGTTGTGCCTAAATCTTGATGGACAGCTTGCCAAAATTTAGAAGTAAAATGACTGTCTCTATCAGATATAATTGTTTTAGGAATTCCGTGCAATCTGACTATTTTCTTAATGTACAATTTGGCCAATTTCTCCACTGAGTCAGTTTGATGGATTGGAATAAAATGGGCAGATTTTGTAAGGCGATCTACTATTACCCATATTGAATCAGCTCCAGATCTTGATCGAGGAAAACCCATGACAAAATCCATGGATACATCAGCCCATTTCCATTCTGGGATTTCTAGTGGGTGCAATAAGCCACCAGGCTTTTGATGCTCTGCTTTTATTAAGCAACAAGCGTGGCATTTTGCAACAAATTCTGCAATGCTTTTGTTTATTCCTGGCCACCAGAATGATTGTTTTAGGTCTTGGTACATCTTAGAATTTCCTGGATGAATTTGATATCCTGAATTGTGACCTTCAATCAAGATCTCTTTCTGCATGGATTTAGGAATCCAGAGACGATTATTCATGTAAATAGCACCTTTCTTAAATTGCAATTCTGGTCAACGACCACTTTCTATTGCCATTTTAAGGTTTAAATATTCATCATCCTTGCTTTGAGAGATTGAAACATCTCTATGGAACGTGGGTTCTATGTTATTCATGGATATCATGGTACTGACTGAATTTCCCTTAGTAAGAGAAATTTCCATTTTATGAAACTCATTCATCAACGGACTTTTTGAAATTAAGCTGTTAAGAACAGTGTGACGGCTTAACGCATCAGCTACCACATTAGCTTTGCCTGGATGGTACTGGATATCTAAATCATAATCACTTATTAATTCCAGCCATCTTCTTTGCCTACAGTTCAATTCTCTCTGGGTAAAGATGTACTTCAGACTTTGGTGGTCCGTGAATATAGAGCATTGAACTCCGTACAAATAATAGCGCCAAATTTTTAATGCAAAAACTAATGCTGCCAATTCTAAATCATGTACAGCATAGTTTCTTTCATGGGTTTTAAGTTGGCGAGATGCGTATGCTATAACTTTTCCTTCTTGCATTAATACGCATCCTAACCCGATTCCAGATGCATCTGTATACACCTGATAGTTCACTCCTTCTTTTGGAAGAACTAAAACTGGAGCAGAAGTTAATGCATCTTTTATAGATTGAAATGCAGTTTCACATTCTTATGACCAAACAAATGGAACTGCCTTCTGAGTTAATTTTGTAAGAGGTGCGGCAAGCTAGAAGAAGCCTTTAACGAACCTTTTGTAATATCCAGCTAGACCCAGAAAATTACGAATTTCAGTAACTGTCTTGGGCTGAACCCAATCCTGAATAGCACTAATCTTACTCTGGTCTACTTGGATTCCTCGAGCATCAACCACATGTCCAAGAAATGATACAGAATCCAGCCAAAATTCATACTTAGAGTACTTAGCATATAACTCATGCTCTCTAAGCTTTTCCAGAACCAATCTCAAGTGTTCTTCATGATCCTTTACTGTCTTGGAGTAAATTAAGATATCATCAATAAATACTATAACAAATTTATCTAGATAAGGTTTCAAAACTCTCTGCATTAAGTTCATGAACAGAGATGGGGCATTTGTGAGACTAAATGACATTACAAGAAACTCAAAATGCCCATATCTTGTTATGAATGCTGTCTTTTCTACATCTGAGTCCTTTACCTTCACTTGATGATATCCTGACCTTAAATCAATTTTAGAGAACACTACAGCACCGGCAAGTTGATCGAATAGATCATCAATACGAGGAAGTGAGTATCTATTTTTAATTGTAACTTTATTCAACTCCCTGTAGTCTATGCACATTCTCATAGACCCATCTTTCTTCTTTACAAATAATACAGGGGCTCCCCACGGGGACATACTTGGTTTAATAAGTCCCTTATTTAGCAGTTCTTATAATTGCTCATTTAACTCTTGCAATTCTTTTGGGGCCATTCTATATGGTGCTTTTGATAGAGGTTGTGTCCCTGGAATTACATTTATTTCAAATTCTACTTCTCTGGTTGGAGGTAAACTAGGCAGATCTTCAGGGAAAACATCTTCAAAATCTCTAACAACTTTTATTTTAGAGATTGGGGTTACTTCTTTGCTACTACCCATCATCACCATCAGAATACAACTATAACCTTTGCACACCATTTTCTCTACTTGAACTGCATTGATTAAGGAGCTACTAGTGCTGATCTTCCCAATAAACGTTGTTGAAGCTCCTGGAGTTTGCAACACAACCTTCTTCTTTTGACAATTGATAGTAGCGCTATGCATACTAAGCCAATTCATGCCTAGTATGATATCGAAGTTTACTATAGGTAGCACAACTAACTTGGCTTGGAAGGTATGGTTATTGATTGGTATTTGAATGTCGCAGAATTTGTTTGCACTAAATTGAGCTCCAGATGGAAGTCTAACACTCAAGATCTTGGCGAGTTTGTAATATGATAGTCCTAATCTATTAGCAAAATTTTTAGAGATGAATGAATGACTAGCCCCAGTATCAAACAATATACTGCAGGGCTCATCTTTAAAGTATAGAGTGCCTAATAAAAATACAAATTTTAGGAAGTTCTAATTTAATAAGAAAAATAAAAGTTGCGAATTATACCTGAGACTATATTGTTGTCTTCTGCTGCTTCTACTGGAGTGAGATTGTATACCCTTGCCTTTCCAGCAGGTCTGCTATCAGATGTTTGAGCTTTTGATTGATTTGGGTTTGAAGGATTTGCAGCATATTGATCTTTTGCAAGGGTCCGCTCTTGAGCAGGAGGTGGCATAAGAGTTTTTTGAGGTTCTCTGAAATTGATGGGAGTGGCACGGAATACTTTATTTGTGCGATTCCGATCAATAGTTACTCTATCAATTATTTTATTTGATCGACAGTCTCTATACGCATGACATTGTCTTCCACACGTAAAACATACTCTGCCAAAATGATAACATTTCCCATAAGGATGTGGCCTATTACATGAGGCAGTTTGGCTTGATGTTTTAGTGGTTTCCATTTGATATACCCTTCCTTGATTTGTTCATTGTTGCTTGAAGTTCTGAGGGTATTTATTCATATTGAAAGCCTTTCTCTTCATGTCTTTAATATTTTGATGATGCTCTACTACCCGAGCTGTCTCAACCAGCTTCTCGAATTTGGTATGTTGTAAAGGAATTACATGATCTTTGATAGACTCTCGGAGTCCATTCTCGTATCTGAAACATCTATCCTCTTCAGCAGGAACCAAATGAGGTGAAAATCGGATGAGCTTTCGAAATTCTGAAGTATATTCCGCCACTGATCGACTTCCTTGAGTTAACCTCAATAAGGACTCACCAATGATGTTTTTGGTGGAGGGTGGAATAAATGATTCTTTGAAGGCTTGGACAAACCAGCTCCATTCTATTTCATCTAATTCAAATTCTTCAAAACATGTGTTCCTTTCTTGTTCCCACCAATGTTCTGCCTCTCCTTGCAGAAGATGAGTGGCTAGTCTTACAGATTGGTTGCTTGAACAACCAAGACTAGTGATGTTTTTCTCTATAGATTTCAGCCATGCTAAAGTATCCATCAGGGATTCAGATCCTTCAAAGGTAGGCGGTCTTAACCTTAGGAAACTATGAAGTATCCCATCTGCAGACTGCCGATAGGTATTGGGAACCTGAGGAGCGGGGGATGCTAAAGAGGTGCTGGCATTAGTAGAAGGTATTATAGATACTAACTTTTGAATAGCTAGAGCCTGCTGATTTTGATTCTCTAGCATTACAGTAACCCTATTTCTTAAAGAAGTTATTTTATCAACAGTATTGGAAGCGGCCACGGTATTATTTGGAGCATTGCTTACAGATGGTTGAGGGTTGAGTAGTATTGTTGGGAGAAGTAGCAGGATTTATTTTCCTGAAATTAAAACAACTATCTTGAGTTCTTTATTACAACAGGACATAATATAACTACTACTTTTCTCATTCATTTAAACTTTTATTGAAATAACAGAATACATCATCATAGATTTATAAAACTATTCCCATCCTATATATTTAATGAAAAATGCTCTACGAAAGTCTTCATAAATCACTTCACGATACTCCTTTTGTGCTTTATGAAACAGTTCTTCGTATGACATAATCCACCATTCCTTTGCTCGTATACACAGAAGACATATCATCACTTCTAATCTGATGTGACTAGGCCATTCCATAACACCAAATATGTGGTCAACTCTCGCAAGCCATTCCCTTGCTAGTACTGGAAAGTCAAGGCCTCTATAGACGCCTTCTTTTAATAATTTGTTTATTACTTGCGATCCTTGTTCTGATACTCCTTCAATTGTTCTTCCTTGCTTCTTACCTAGTTTATGTTCATATTTCCAAATAGTCTCGAACTCCTTTAGGTAAGTCATGAATGCCATTTCTAGATGATCTTCTATTCCTACAATTATAACATTCTACTTAATTTGTTGAGCATATATATATAATTTAATATTTATCATCTTTTATAGTTATCTAATAACTTAACTTATTTTGAGTTATACTCATAATGTGATGGATGTCAATTCAAGTATTCATTTAGTGATCAAGTGGCAGAAGAACAGTCCATTAGGTAGAAAGGAATGAATTCTTATCTGACATCTTATGGAATTCTCTGATACCAACTGTGGCGGCCCTGCTCTGCCGTGGTCCTGTTAACTCTTAGGTTAACATGATTACGATGGAGGGGCTACCAAATGACAAGGTCCCCACTTAAGATTGGATTAGACACACATTCTAATCCAGTTTAACTAAGGACTTTGTCATTCATTCCAGAATTTATCACTAAATGATCATACATGAACTCAGAGTGCGGAAGGATAAAAACATAACATCCATCCAATACAGTATAAATATAACAATACAGAATAAGTAAAGTACTGAAAGAGAATTATAAACATGTATTATTACAACATTTAATGAGTTTAAAAGAACTGAAAGAAAATTCTCAATCTCACAGAAAACAGAAAACTAGGCTACAGATCTTCAAGAACGGGCTCCTCCTCCAATGGCAAACTCTCCATTGGATCTGCTACTCCAACAAACTCAAAACCTACCATTATCAGTTTCATAATAGTAGGGCCCCAGCCAACAAAAGAAAAACTGGTTAGACAATATGTCTAAGTACATTTTAGGGCAAACAATTTTATTAAATTAAGAAGATATCACCATATAAACAGAACTAAGCATAATAGGTGCAGAAAAGCGTACAAAAGAACAGAAATAAGTTATAAACCACAGTTTATAACTAAACAAATAGGGAGTAATACATACCTCCTCCAAGAAACTGCAACAAATATAGGTAAGCAATAGACTAAACTAAACTGTAAGAAAAGGTATAACCTAAACATGCTTATGATCAAACAGATTATGCTAAGTGAAGTACAAAATTTAAACAGTATAAAACTGAAAATGCTAACATCCTATGTGAGTATATGAAAATAGTAAGTAGAACTAGCATCCTATATATATAACATGTGCAAAAAAACTGAAAGTATAAACAGTGCTGAAATATAAAATATGCTAGTAAAACAGAATCTACAAACTGAAACTACAGTAACTATATAAGTCATCTGAACTGAACATGAAATCAGCAATTCTTAGCCTGATGAGCTAAGAAACTCTGAACTGAACATCACTGAAACCCTTAGCCTGATGAGCTAAGATAGAACTGAATGTAAGTGTACTTAAATTAGTATATCCATATCATAATCCTGACTTTGTAGTCAGTAGGGTGAGAGTCTATCCATCCTATCACTCGGACTAGGCATGGCCAATAGACTATCGGACATTAAACCCTCGAAAGGTTGCCGACCCCGAACGGGTTGATCGAAGAGGTATACTAATCAAGCTAGACCTTACATACCACTTGTGAAATGAACACAATGCTATTTATGAATGTTCAAAATTGACATAAGATATTTACCAAATATCTTAAGTACATAATATATGTTCAAGGTATATGGCTCAAAATCAAGGAATGCGAAGCATCAAAATCAAAGTGCAAGAAACTCTATCTAAAACACAGGTGATATCCGTTGTTATCTACTTTATTTGTTCTATCTACTCTAAGTTACATAAGTTTCAGAATTTATCAATTCTTACACATTCTGTAACTTAGAATCACGAATCCTACTTATTGAAGATAATTAGGACTGGCCAAGTCCTAATTATAACTTAATCAAAAGACGACTATTTGGTTAAAATGAATAAACCATCGACCTAGTTTTGTAAATTAATTCATCCCAACCACATCTTGATTAGCCAAATCAAGATGTAAAGATTAAGAATTAGACTCCAGATGATGGGGTCTAACCACTTAATCTAAAGGTATAATCTAAGGGTCTAAGGTTTAGAACCCATAACTCATGGATTAGATTAAGGCAAATCCTAATGATAAATCAAATTCATTAGGATAGATCTCTATTCTTAGTTCTAGGGTTTAAAGATTAAATAATCATTTAATAAACTAAGAAAAATCTAGAAACTAGTAAACTCAAGGTTTCATCTAATTGAGTAACCCAATTTACTCAATAGATGAATTCTATCTTAAGATCTATTCCTAATCTTAAGAAATAAGGCTCTTAATTACTAAGATTATCTCTCAAGACACAGATCCTAACTAATGTTATAAGACCTAAGGATGATTAAAGAAAGAGAACTTTACTTAAGACTTAGGAATTTTCCTTAAGGAACTAAGATTAAGATTTTAATCAAAGTCTAATTTAAACTTGGATTTGATTAATTTCAACTATGAATCATTTTATTTATTGATTTTAGTGATTAGAAACTGAATTTAGGGCTTTTAAAGGCTAAACCCTAAATTTGGGCAAAATGACCATTTTGCCCCTACTTAAGGGTTCAAAAGATCAACTTTTAATCTAGGGCTTAAATTCTGAAATTTTCTTTTGAAAAGTGTTTCTTACTGTCAAATATAAGATTAAACAACAACTAAGTTAATTTTGGATAATTATTATGCCATAAGAGGTCAAATTAGTGAATTTGACTCATAAGGGCAATTTAGTAATTTGATTAAGTCAAATTTAAATTTTTTTTAGATTATTGTTCTTTACTGCCTAAGCTTTCCATAGAACCTAAATTTGCTGAAATCTGATAAGTATTGGCCAAATTATGGCCAATACAAGATCTAGGGTTTAAGGTTAATTAAGGGATTCTTAATTATGAGTTAAAAACCTAACTTTGCCAATTAGTGTCCAAATTGAACAAAATCAGTGGCTATGGTTTACAAATAGTCCATTGATCATAGTAACATGTTGTAGGCTCAATTTGGACCTAGTTTGACTAAGTTAAGACCTAATTAGGGTTTAGAGTGATTAGTGAGTGATTAACAAAATTAATTACTCAAATATTAATCCAACTTTATAGATTGATTCTAAATAGTTCTAGGAGTCCTCTGAAACTTAAATCATTCAATTTGGATTACTAAATTTGCTAATATTCACTAATCAAGATTTAAAGTAATTAAGGAAGATTAGCAAATCTAATCATTGGATCTAAAATATTAATACATATTATTATTAATTAAGTTTTTCTGATCTAAAGGGACCTTTGGATCATTAAATTTGGAGCTCAATTGACCAAGTTATGGTCAATTGAAGTTCTAGGTCTAATTATGGTAATTAGGGTTAGGTCCTAAATGTCATTAAGCAATTACTAATCCAGACAGCAAAACAAACACTATCAAATTAATCCTTAGGGTTTTTTGATCACTTTAAGACCCATATTGGGTATGTTTGGATTAATCTACACAAAGTTATGGTTAATTGAATATTTGAGACATAATTTTGAACTTAATTAAACCCTAAATGTCATTTTGCTAAATACTGGTCCAAATGCAAAATTATTGGCATCAATAAATTCCTCATATTTTTTTGATAAATTTGGTATATTTATTTGCTATATTTGGACTTATATTTTTCAACTTATGATTATTTAAAGTTCTATAGTTTATTTAATTAAATTAAATCTGATTTTTAAAAATAAACAGGATTTAATTAATAAAATTTAATTCGTAATAATAATAATATGCATATATTTTATTTGACTTTTCGTCTTCTGCAGGTGGTGGGCCCGAGCACTCGAACGGCGACAGCAGAGGGCCACGGGTCGCGCTGTGGTAGGTGGATGAGACGACGGTGGGACCCACCGCACTGATTTGAGCAGACAAAATTTGATGCGTGTGGGTCCCATGAACAAGTGCCCGCATGATGGGGAGCCGCATGTCGAGCGGGGCCTGCATGCCAGGACCGCGGTCGACGGCCACGGGACGGGCCCGGGTCTACCCGGCCCGACCCAAAAAATCATCTTCTCCAACGATCCCGAAGCCGAAACATTTAGGGCAGGGATTTTGGAGGTCGAATCGACAGCAACTGAACTCATCCCGCATATTATTGAAAAGCACATGAGAAGAGCTTCCTAATGACATGCGGGCTGGAAAGAGAGAAGGTCTATACCTTCTTCTAGATCAACCCTAATTTTTAGGGTTCAGTGATTAAGGAATGTACTGTTCAGTACTGTAGACAGATTTGCGATTTAGACCAATCTAGATTCGATTTCGACAATCAAACACTATGGATGGTCAATCAAGCTTTCGGAATAGATAAACTGAAATCGATATCATGCGAAACAATTAAGGATTTGAGGGATGTGAGTGTACCTTAAACGGACGGTCCAGAGAACGCGGTAGATGCTGAGGGTTGATCGATCTCTTAAGCTCAGATTCTGTGCCAGAACCTGAGTCTAAATGGTCTGGGAGACTAAAAATGGGATGCTAGAAGATTCTTCAGCGGCGGTCGACGCGTGCCTCGCGCTCGGCATGCCGCGCGCAGACCTTCGCGACACGCGGAGGACGAAAGGCTTCGACCGTTCGATCGTTTCGATCGAACGGTCGATGCGTACCGTTCGATGAAACGACGGCTTAGATTAAAATGGACGGCGTTACTACAGTGCTGACGGCGCTGTTAAATGCTATTTTTAAATTATAATATTTAAATTAAATTATTCAGATTTAATTAATTAATTTTAACCTATTAAATGAATCCCAAAAATTTCCAATAAATCACCCTTAGCTAAATGAAGGGTGAGGAACGCAACGGCGTACTCAAATTTTTGTTTCGACGAGTATTTAATTATTTGATTATTTAGGGTATTTAAATAATATTTAAAATATTCGACGAAAAATCAACGACTTCCAAATGCCTCCAAAATTTCACCCCTAGCTAATTTGGGTGTTCTGAACGCAATGATGAAGTCAGATTTTAAATCTGAGGTCTAGATAAAAAGTCAAATTTCCAGGTTTTGGGATTTTCCAGAATTCTTGTTTTGACTTTGTTGACTTTTAGTTTGTCCTAGGTTTTAGAGATGAGTTTCAAATCACTTAATTAGTGACTTAGAACCTTAATTAAGACTTAGATTAGTCTTAATTGGGCAAAGTAACAACCTGGGTTGTTACATAGTTGGATTGTTTTGGTAGCTCAAAAATTTTTTTTCTGTAATATTATCTGTTTCACAATAAACTGATATCAATGAGAAAGATTGTTGCATAGTGCAACAATATATTATTTTAGTGGGAGCATAGTGGATGATGTAAGATACTTGGTCAAGCAATGCATAGATACCTTGTGTATAACATATGAAAGAAATGCCTAAACAAAGTTGACAGTCTGAGTAGAAGAAGTTGCTAAAGCATACAACATCCACATGGAAGTATACATGGACATTTACATGCCAAAGCAACAACAACTGAAGGATGTCTAGCTTGTTCCAAACCCGAGAGAAACTTGACATTTTGTCAACCATTTTATACGAGTTAAGAGTACAATAATATTTATGGGGGACTTCAAAGGAAACTCAATAAAGGTACATGGTGGTTGTGTGGTGAAGTGCATCAAAGGCATGCATTGAAGTCTACTTAGAGGAATCAAGGCCTTAGGCACATGGTTGAGTGGGTACAAATCTATAACGACCTTATATTGGGTTAGTAACATCAAATCAAGATTAGATATTAACAAACCAAGGATCACAATAATATATAATATAAAGTTGCAAGAATAAATAGCCATCCATATTCAATACATTCAAAAAATAAAAGTCTAGAATACATTCATCATAGAAGAAAAATAAAAATTATACTTAATATTTAACATAATACTGAAATGTAAATGCTCTACTTTCTCATAGAAAATAAAAAAAATGATTGAAATTAAAGATATCTATGCAGCATCTTCCTCTTGAACTGAACAGTAAACAAAAAGTATCATGCTTAACTGAAATTGAGTAACGTCTTCTATAAACTATCATTGAATAGGGTATATATGTGTGTATATACATATACATATATACATACATACATGTGTGTGTGCGCTTATAAAAAACTAAAAAGAAACAAAGAACTAAATATGTTCAGTTGATACATGCTAAGTAAATTTGTATTGTAATAGAAAGTACTAAATTGAAATGTATATCTATCACTAAAATAGTGATTGAACATAAAAAGTAGATTAGCCACCAAAATGTGAATGAACTAAAAGCAAATTGTACTAAAAGTAAACTAAACCATCTCCAAAGATTGTAGCTGTAAAGTAAATCACTCACTAAGAATTTGACTGAATTGAAAAATAATCTATCATTAAAATATGATTGAATTGAAACAAAATTGGTAATTAAAATGACTAAACTGAACTAAAATACTGTTGAAAGTTATACCTGAATCTAAATGCAAATGCAATATGATATATTTAACTTATTTTACTATCTTGTATATGGGTAAATACATAACAAGTGAGGAGCCAAGTATGGCTGCTTCATTGTCTAAAATTGGGAGTTCTTGTAACAACTACAACCTTCTCCTCATGAATGTGTTTAGTCTCCTTATTCCTTCAAAAAATCCTACCCCAACCAAGTTTGTATGTACCAACATGATCCTCAATAGGTAAAACCACTCAATTCTAAATGTTTCTGATTTAATTATTTCATGTACAAAATATTTATGTATATTTAAATGATTCAGGCTTAGAGCTATGCAACATCAAGAATTTTAAATGTATTAATTATAGATTTATTTTATTTTATTATTTAATTTATTAAGTCGTTATATCCTTAATTACTGAAATATAATTCTTAGTTTCTGATTCTGAGTAAATGTATATATTAGAATATTCAATTACCAAGGTCACTTAATATCATGATATGCATTTTCAAACTAAAAGATCAAAATATCTATTCCAAAATTTGTTAAAAAACAACTGAGTGTCTTAACATGAAATACTGATTTAATAATAGCATTAACAAATAATTTTTATTGATTCATATTAATTGCAAAGGTTTTGAAGACACAAACCCAGTGTCTTAACCCACCTAAGTGAGTTTAGTTAATGTTATTGATTTATATTGATTTTCAGTATTTAATACAACATAAGTTATTTTCCTTAGTTTAACTTGATTGAATTTATTCTGAATATTCCTTACCTTATATGTTATGGTGCTTTAGCATTTAAATTACAACAAACTAAATTTTCTGCCATATGAAATACGATTACTAATTTTTCATATGATGTTTTTAATCCCAAGACAACTGATCTTAGATAGTATAAAAAATTATACTTTGTCTAAATTTTGTGTATAACTTGCTATTTAGGCGATTTTATTTAAAAATTTCTGTTCTTAAATTGTTCTAAGATATTTTGTTCAATTCTAAACTTTTTGAATCAACTAAATCTTCATTTCATGTTTCATGCCAAATATTAATATTTTAATTTTGAAAATTATAATTATTTATTCTCTTTGTATTATGGAGTTAGTCTTCTAAATTATTATCAATCTAGTGAATTTACATTTTAGAACATCAATTTATGCAAATTTGATTTGGATCCAACCTAAACTTAAATATTATCTAGAATATGAGTATAGAAAGTTATCATTCTAGATTCATCAAAATTTCTAAAGGTACCCTCAATATCATTATTTTGAAATTTGAATAAAATATATTATTTAAATGCTCAAAATTTGTATTTGCAAATTAGAGGGTAAACCTTTTCAATTCATTTTTATGATTCTATATTATATTAGGAGTCTATTGGCACCTTGTTCATACAACACTGAAGTATATATGTAATATTTTGCACTAATTCTCTAGTTAAGGGGGTGATAAATAAATATAGAATTAAAAATTTTGATTTTATTTCAAATTGTTGATCATGTCAAAATGATTTTGAGGGCTTGAATTGTTTAGTTAAAAAAAAGAATTCAAGAGAATATATATATATATATATAAAGCCAAAGGGCTACAAGGGGAGATTGAGAGATTGTGGGTTCACAATGAAGTAAAGGAGGATTTTGAAGGGTAATTATAGCAACCCATGATTTTACCCTGTTAATTTAGGCATAATTGAGGCTTAAAATTGATTCCATTAGACTCAAACATCAATAGGAGTTTAGTTGTGAAATTTGGAGTCAGTCCGAGCAAAGGCAAATATTTGGAATATTTTAATATTAAATTAATGCTCAAAAAAATACAAAAAATAATTTAACCTCATATCTCAAATCTGATTACATATTTGAATTCCTCACATTGAAATATACTAGCAGTGCAAGTTTCATAATTTTTGGACTTAGAATAGTCAAAATATAGACAAAATATATTTGAAAATTTTATTTAAATCAAACTATATAAATTAAATTAAATAAATCAAATTGCTTAATTTCTTAAATTAATTAAATTAGAACAGCAAAAATCCTGTGATCGAGTCCGAATGGTAGACATTGGTTCGACGTAATACCGACCGTTCGATCAAATTTTAAGTAGCATAAAATGATCCAAATCCATCCTTGAACACATGATAGATCTAAACTATCATAACAGTGATTTGATCAGATGAATGAAATTGATCGGGGACTGTGCATCGCCCCTGACAGTAATGTAGTGGGCATGCCGCACGGGGAGACATTGGCGTTTGAAAATGATGTGTCATAGAACTTTGAATGGTCAAATTAGGACTAAATTTATTTTATGTTGTGTTGTGGAGACAATTTAGTTCATAATGGAGATGCTAATGGTGTTCTGGTGAGCATCTTGGAGGTTTCGAGGCAATTCAGAACAAGGTGCAATGTCCAAGAATAGCACAAGTGTTGCGATCGTCGTGGCGCGCTGTAGCGCGCCCTGGTGATCCCTCACCTAAGACAGAGGCACTTTTGTGTGTCGCAGCTGTTAGTAGAAAGAGGAGCGGGCACTTCAGCACGCCACAGTAGATTCATCCCAAGATGCAGGCTATTCGAAAGGCAGGTGCTATCGAGCACCGCAGTAGGTTCCATCCCAAAAGACGAGTGTTACTGCGCACCGCAGTGTGTTCCATCATGAGAGGAGGGTGCTACCACGTGCCGCCTCAGTAAGACATTCGAAACATAGGCGTTACAGTGCATCGTAGCGCCTGACAGAGTTTTGCTCTAATTCAGGTTGCGCCCTAAGTAAATTGAAGAGCATTTTGAACCTTTCAGGGTTCAAAATTGAGCTGGGTACCTAAGCAAATAAGTTGGGAGGAGTTTACAATATTGGCATTTCATATTGGAGGCTGATTGGTGCTGTGAAGAGGAGATTCCAAGGTGAAGCCCTAAGGAAGCTGTAGTGCAAGAAACCTCTTGCATGTTGGAGACAACACTCCAAGTATTGACTGCCTCCTCTTATCTACATACTAGAGTAAGAGCTTGTATATTTTCAGTGAAGGATAAGCTCTTTGTGACTTTTTATTCTTCAAGTCTCATAGTGAAATTTCTGTGGTGTGGCTCCGTTGTTTTGCCGTTCTTGGGTTTTCCACATAATTTTTAGTGTTTGGATGTTTGCATATTTGTGTTTATCTTGCATGCATGTGCAGTGTGATTTTCTACTTATGATTTTGTGATTTTAGATTTGCTTGGTAACTGTCAACGCAACCCCGATCTTCAATCGAATGCGCAATCAAACTGCTTCCACTGTGGAGAGTGTGATCGGTGGTGCTGAGATTTATCTCCAATAAGTGGTATCAGAGAGTGGTTATCTTATTGGTCATAAGGTCTGTTGTTTGAGTGGGAGCACTGGTCAATGAGATGAGACACAAGATTGAGAATTTCCACAGAACAAACTTTGCGTTCTAGAAAATGCAGATTGAGGATCTGCTTTACTAGAATAAGTTATATCTTCCATTGAAAGAAGCCAGCAGAAAACCTGCAACTATAACTGACAAAGAGTGGGAATTTCTTGATAAAATTGCATTGGGTTTGATTCAGTTATCATTATCTTCTTCTATTGCTTTTAACATTGTTAATTAGAAAAATACTGTAGATCTTATTGATGCCCTGACAAGAATGTATGAGAAGCCCTCAGCTTCAAATAAAGTTTTCCTGATGAAGAGATTGTTTTAACATGAAGATGACAGATGGCTATTCAGTGATTGAACACCTGAATGGGTTCAACACGGTGATGAGCCAATTATGTTCTGTGGGCATCAATTTTGATGATGAGGTTTGAGCTTTGTTGTTCCTCTCTTCATTGTCGGATAGCCAGCCACAACCATCAGGAAATGCATCATTGAGATTTGATGAAATTGTTCAGTTTGTGCTGAATGAGGAGGTGTAGAAGAAATCCCATGGGGAGTCATCCACCTCAGCAATGAATGTTGAAAGTAGTGGAGGACACACTGAAAGAAGACATAATAAAAATAGGTCAATGTCTCAATGAGGAAAATTTAGACCGAGAAAAGTAAAGCTGGATTACTGGAACTATAGGAAGGTAGGTCACATCAAGAAGGACTGCCTTACCCTGAAGAAACCAATTGGTGGAGGTAAAATGATGAACTCTACTGTGAATGTTTCAACTGAGGAGGATCAAGATGTGTTGATCCTCTCACTTGTTAGCACGGAGTTGTGGGGTAGTGGACTGGGGTGCATCCTTTTATGCGACTCTATCAAGGAGTGCCTTCAAGAACTACACCAAGGGTGACTTGGGGAAAGTTTATCTTAGAGATGATAAGGCATGCGACATCATTGGCAAAAGTGATATGGATGTTCAACTACTAAGCAGCATAGTTTGGAAGTTTAAAGATGTTAGACATATTCCATGTCTAAGGAAAAATCTGATTTTTGTGAGCCAGTTAGCCAGAGAGGGCTACATCACTTATTTCAATGATGACTTATGGAAGGTCACCAAAGGTGTACTCATTATTTTATGAGGCAATATAAAAGGTACACTTTACTTGATCAATAAAGTGTCTAATTCTATTACAGCTGCAGAAGAGATAGATGTAGATCTATGGCACCAGAGGCTTGGCCATATGAGCAAGAGGGGATTGAAATCCTTATAGTCAAAAGGGAAGCTCTAAGGACTAAAGTCAGTTATAATGACCCCAATATTAAATAGAAGATTAATCCAACTTTGGGATGTTACCTTATCATCTAACACATAATTGAAGAAAACTAATTAAACACTAGATGTTAAGTGGCCAAGTCTCTTTATGAGTAGTTGCCAAGTTAAAATAATTTATAAAGGATACAATTAAGGAGATATATAAGAAACATTGCAAGTATAAGCAATACAAGCAATTAATATCATCCACCCATTCAACCCAAGCAATTATAAATTAAGTAACACAACACAGATATATAGATAGGTATGTATAACTCAAGCAATTCAAGTTTAGTTATTACAAATCAATTTAAATGAAAGGATAAGAGAAAATATTATCACTCTCTTACTTAAATTAAGAGTGCATGTAAACTTTAAAAATAAGCAGAAGCCATTTATTTAAGCTCTTCAAGAATTAGGACCTGCATTACATAAATTAAAGAGCTCTTGATCTATCATATTTTAGTATTTAAATATGATATGGCAAAGCCAATACAAGAAAAAGTGTAGTTAGATTAAACAGTTTAAGCACATTTTAAGATTGGATACTATTTATGTTAATTAGATACCACAAGCATAATTTATAATTTAAACTAAGCAGTAGAGCTATAAAAGTATTCAAGTAAGGGAAAGAAAATAGACATAATTGTAAGAAAGTTAGTATGAAAGAAATTGAGAAAAAATACTCACTTGTATATAAGTCCTAGCCTGCATCCAAAATAGTAAGGGAAAAGCATCCTAAAAGGCTAGAAACTACTATGTGCACTTAAAGTAAATGAAATGAAAGTAATATATGTTCAATGAAATTTATGCTAAGTAAGCAAATGAAAATATAGTGAAGTATTTAACTGAAATTAAGCAACATATAATGTATTCTAAATGAACTATAAGTAAGCAAAATATAATTTTAAAAATGGAGAGTGTAAAGCATAGAAAGTAAAAATGTATCTTAGACTCTTAGTCTAAGATAAACATAGCCTAGGACTATGAAAAGTAATCATAACTATATAGTTATAAAGAGATATTATAATCAATAATATTGTAAGCAAACTCTTATATCATTAGTTGAAGTTATGTTAAGAAACTGTCTCAATCTGCGGAAGTATTCAACAGAATTGGACGAGGAGTTAAGCATGTCTGCCTAACTAGTTCAGTGGGGTTTTGAACATTCACATTTACCCTCTCTAAAATGTAAAGTCCTTTAATAAGCGCTTCCATACTTGTCTTGTTTGCCATAAGGCATTCCCCTTAAAGTTTTATGAAACTTTTATTTATGCACAAAAATCTTGTATGAATGTTTAAGGAAAAAACTCAAAGCTAAGCAAGCATTCAAGAAATTTTAATAATTGCAAACTATGTGATATCCTTTTATTATCTATATTTTAATGATCTACTAAATGATTGGAGCTAATTAAGCTCTCAATTGACTTATAGATATCGATCATTAAGTCATTTGTAATTAATAGTAGAGGAAAGAGAAATTTGGAAAATAGTATTTTTAAGTAATTAGAATTCATCCTACCTATACTAGTCATAAACTAATCAAATCAAATAGATTAATGATTAAAGTTCAAAGAAAATAGTAAGGAAGAATAAGATTTATAATTTGCTAAGCTAAAGGAATTAAAAGCTAAAGGGAATTCTATTAGCTTCATCTAGTTAGCTTATAAATTAGAAAGTATCTAATCAATTTAATCATAAACTTATTTAAGATTAATTGATGTTGAGCATTTAAAGTGTAAGGAAAGAAATAGGTTATTTCCTATAAGTACTAATTTATTTATAGTTGTAGGCTAATAGAAATCTATTAGCTTATTAAAGCATGAAAGGAAGCTATTATTCTCAAGTTTAAATTAATTTAGAATAAATTGAAAGGTTAAAGACTATGGAGATACATGCTAATCATCTAAGTGATTGATTGGGCACTAGTCTAATCATGAGTTCTTTTAATGAACTATAACTTACAAATTGAAAGTGTTAAGCTAATTATAACATAAAGGAGTTGAAGAATTCTCAAGTTAATCTAGCATATACTTAAAGGAGAAGTAACAACATGTAGAAACATAAGAATCTAATTCCAATTCTAATAATTTTGACATGAACTCTATTGTAGTTACTTAAAAGGAGAAATTAGAAAGTTAACATACAAGTCTTCTATTATGTAGAATATTAGATGGAAAGATCAATATCAAAGAGCTATCATTTAGTTAATTCAATACATAGAACACTTATTCTAATTTAAGTCTAGCATGACATAAGTAATTGAAATTACATTATTAAATCATAATCACAACATTCTCCTTAATGAAATAAGACATGAGATATTCATACAATTTCTCAGCTTACTAGAAGATGGAATGAAAGAACAATTTATTAAAAAACTATCATTGACTTAATTTAAAATATATGATATTAGTTCTAATTAAGTTCAAACATAAACAATTTACATGTAGCTTTACATTCTAGTTACATGAATTATGACAATACATTCAAGTCAATTATTCTAAATCCCAAATGAAGAGTATTTGAAATAGAAGAATTAAATTCAGCATATATTATGCAATTTATTCCATTCAAATCGTTTATGTAACTATTCTACCTATGAAAATGATCAATTTTAGAAGTTCTAACCATTTCCAATTCATAATTTACATTAACATAAGGACTATCAATAAGATTATGAATAATTCGATTTGAAAAGATACATGCATTTTATTCAATTCAAATCATTCCTAAGTAATTCTATAATGGAAGAATTTAACTTAAATGAGCATTAGGCATCATCAATTGCCATATCCATGGAAATGCTTACTTAAATATACAATTTAAAACTATATGTGAGATAATAAAATGAAATAAGTTTGCTGTCATTGGGTTCACACATCCTAAAACAAGCATATATAAAAAATAAGAAATTAACATTCAACTTAAATTAAGGAGCTAAATACATAAAATGTCCAAATGTTGTCCAAATGATATTACATACATGTCAATATGTTCCTTATATCATAAGAAGTAATATGACACTAACTAGGTTGAATTTGAACAACATTAATTTCTCTAGGATTTGGAGGGGTCCTAATTATGATAAAATATCATTATGAGATCTAGGATTCAAAACTTAAATTTGATCTCATATTATTGGTCATCGCATTTTTATGAGTGAAATGAATTATTTAAGTGTCCTATTTGAATTTCTTATGATTGAATTATGCTACTTATAAGCTTGAGATTAAATTATAATTATTTAATTAAATCTAAAATAATAATTAAACAAATTAATCATCCAAACTTAATTTAAATGGCATATTTTAATCTATACATTCTTGCGATTAAAATGATATATAATAGTATTGAACAATTATTTTATGAATAATGAATGAATATAATTCTGCATTAATTAACACATTCATAATTAATATCATTCTATTAATTCATTATTCTAACGATGATTAATGATCTATTAATTAGGTGCCATGTGTATTACTAGAAACAGCGCGGTTCGTATAGATTGAACCGGCGGGTTCATTCGGGAACGGTCCACGAATCTTCATCTTCCCCGATAACTTTCGCACGCCAGATCCCTCTTAGGGCTACTACGCGATCGGTTCTCTAACAGAGCAGGGGCCGATCCACAAAAAAAATTAAAAATCCTTACTTGAGACTTTTGACTGGAATATGAAAATCTTAGTCTAAAATACTTTTAGAATAAACAAAATAAATGACATTTTTTTTTTCTTTTTCTGCGAGAAGATTAGAATGGAAGATTGCAAAGTTAGATCGAGCTTAGTCAGATCCATTCAAGTTCGACTGATCCATTTAGCGCTAAACTTAACATATTTTAGAACATTCATTTGATTTATGGATTATCATATAAAAAAAAAATGAAGATTCAAGGAAATTGGGAATGTGGAAGTAGTAGAGTATAGATCCTTAGATTTAGACCCCCATCGATAATTTACAAGCTAGTTGGAAGTTCGCAACATGAAACTGCAGTGAAATAACAATCAAAATATTAAATGGAACTCGTTTGGCGTAAAGTAAGAAGTAAGTGACGTATTTACACTTTCATTCCTGTTGATCAATAGCTCAGATGGCGTATTTAAATTTGAGTACACTGTATTAATAATTGTAGGACAAAAGAAATTTGAAGATCGAACCCTAACTGAACGAGATTAAATCCGCTTAATAAAAAAAAAATAAGAGTTGTTTACAAATTGAACTCATAGGAATCTACAATTAGAAGGAATGCACGAGGTACCTAGTTCCTTAGCTTCGTCAGCCGATTTACCGTTAGTCGCTAAGCTTCGATGTGCTCCCGGTTACTCTCCCCACAGTGTTAAGCTCCTTTCCCAAAAAAAGCAGGATGGAAAATGAATCAAGAGGTGAGAGTAGTGGAGCTGAACGAAGGTTAATAATTTGTGAAGGTAGCTGGAGGCAAGGATGGGCGTACGCCTGCGATGAAGAGCACGATCGCAGGGCGTGGAGGAGATGTACAGGGAATGATCCTTAGCCATTCGTTTGAGCCCGTGATTGAGAGGTTCAGGACTCAATGACGCGAGAAGGAATCTCAGCTGTTAGATTAATCAAATTAATCACTGGACCGCTAGGATTTCAAAATTTCGCTGCCCCATGTTCATTCAACCACGACGGATCTCCGCTTTTACTTAAATTCCATTGGAATATTATTTATTATATATTTATATTAAGTAATTTAAATGTATTATTTTATTAATTTATTTATCCTATTTTTAATTAATTATTTAAACTCAATTATTTTACTCAAAATTAAATATTCAAACGCACTCCGAAAAATTCTAAATGTTCATCCCTACTTATTTGAGGGGTGAGGAATTCAAAAATGTGATCGAATTTTTGATCGGTGATATATTTAATTTTCCTAATTTTCTGAGTATTTAAATATTATTAAAATATTCGTAAAATTTTTGATGACTTCCAAACACTTCTAAAATACCACCCATAGCTAATTTGGGTGTGGTGAGTCCAATGACAGACTCTGTTTTCGATTCTGAGGCCTAAATAAATTATGTATTTTTAGAATTATCTGAAAACTAAGAAATGCTGAAAATTTTTAAACAGTTATAAAAATGCATGAAATTTGAGATGGAGACTCCTAACACTTTTAAAAGAGTAATAAAAGAGGTTTGGAGTCAATTAGATCACTAATTGATAGATAACAATATTAAGATTGTTATATTAGTGGACTTGGATTTCTGTGAAGAATGTGTGCTCGGTAAATAGAAGAAGGTTTTGTTCTTTAAAGTTAGAAGAGAACTGAATGGCAAGAAACTTGAGTTGGTGCATATATATGTATGGGGGCCAACTTCTACTTCTTTCATTGATGGAGCCACATGTTTTGTCACCTTCATTGATGACCATATGAGTAAGGTATGTGTCTTTCTAAAGCATAAAATTGATGAGTTTGATGTATTTGGAAAGTGGTTAGCTTTGGTGGAGAATGAGACATGATTGAAGATTAAGTGCTTAAGGTCTGATAATGGCGACGAGTACTGTGATTGAAACTTCATGGAGTTTTGTGCCTTGAGAGACATCAAGAGGGAGTTCACAGTCCCAAGAACACCATAGCAAAATAGTGTTGCAGAACTGTAACAACCCTAATGTTGTTACCTATCAATTAGTGACCTAATTGATTTTAAATCATTTCCATTACTCTTAGAATAGTGTTAGGAGTCTTCACCTCAAATTTCGTACGATTTGGAGACCATTTAGCAATTTCCAATATTTCCTAGTTTTTTGATAATTCTGAAAATACTTAATTTACTTAGACTTCAGAATTGAAAACAGAGTCCGCCATTGGACTCACTACACCCAAATTAGCTAAGGGTGGTATTTTGGAAGCATTTGGAAGTCATCAAATTTTTTGTCAATATTTTAAATATCCAGAAAATTTGGTAAATTAAATACACATCTGATCAAAAATCTGTTATCATTTTTGATTTCCTTACCCCTCAATTAGGTAAGGGTAAAATTTTGAGACTTTTCAAAATTATGTTAGTATATTTAAATTTAGGAAATAAATTAATAAAATAATATGATTACATAATCAATTGAAATAAATTAAAATTCCAAATGGAAATTAAGAAAAGGCGGAAATCCATTGAAATCTTCAAAACACGAAACAACCATCATTAGTAATCAAGACCGTTCTCTCTTAATTAAACTTAATCCTACGGCTGCGACAATTCCAAACCAAATAAGACCCATATAACCGTTGGATCTTATGATCCAATGGACGGACCAGATTTTCCTTTTCTGTACGTCCCTTTTAGGCAGACGATCATGCATTGCGTGATCAGAATACTGGCGTACGATTTTCCTTAACATTATCTCTAAAGCAATATAGAAATTGAAAAAGGCATTCTTCGTTACCTTCCTTGGGGTTTCTGCTAAAGGTGCGATGTGAGGGGAGAGCTGGTGAAGTTTCGGGAGAACCCGAAAGAGAAAAAGGTGCTCGGAGAGGCTCGACCTCCATTGAAACCCTAATCATGTTTTCTTCAGTGGAGAAAGGTACTACCCTAATCTCTCTATTTACTCTCTCGACTTTGAATCTGGTCCATTATTTACATTTGATGATGAAACCTTTACATTAAAAGTAAGTTTGAAATTTTATTTAGGGTTGTGTTAATTCCCAGTAATATCTTAATATTATCTACTTAGAAAATATCTAACATAATGAGTTGATCATCTGCAATGCTTGTATTATTTTCTTTGAAATTAGTCGATAAGGAAAGAAGGGATTGCATATGGTTGCAAAAATTTTCCTTATCCAATTTCTTCCATTATGATGCAGATTATAAATTCTTCTATTAAAGTAAATTGAGCTTATCGCATTACTTAAGAAGATTTTGTGCTGTGTTCTATGATAAAGAAAGTATAGAAACTAGATGTGGTATGTATTGGATTGAGATGCTTTGATTTCCACTTATTCATTATTCATAATGGATTAAATTTTTTTCATTATCTCAAACGGCTTAAAGCCAGTACCTTTACTGCCAGATCTAAATTATAACTAGTTGGAATAATATTGATTGAATCCAGGTTAGTCTCTTGAAAGTTATATGTTTATATTATCATTTAAATAAATACAAAACAGATATGAGTTCTAAATGTTCTAAATCTTGAATTCCCAAACTAATTTAATTTAACCTACGATTTAACTCATATGTTGAATAGCATTTTCTAATTTCCATCAAAGGTGGTTTGCTTGGCAAGGTTTATGCATTTGAAGCACACTTTATCTTTATTCTCATTAACATACTTGCAAAGCTATTAACCATGTTGGGTTAATTTAACTGCATCCAATAAGTATGATTTTATTATGCCTTAAAGACAACATGGATTAAATCTATTCTTAGTTTCTAGATTTAGTTAATACTATTATAGTAATTTGGATTCAAGTATATGATTTTGTACTTTTAAGACTCTTGTATTATTGTAAATCCTAAAACCTTTTAAAATATAATAATTCAGAATAAACCTTATATATGAAATCATTTCCTTTCTTTCGATCAATGTTTTGATCTACATGGCCTAGCAAGGATGTTAAACAAGATAATAAATTTTTAATATATTGTCTTTCCTTATCTCTATTTTTTTTATCATTCTTCTTCATTGATGAGATGTAGGAAATGAGAACCATGTCTATAAATCGATAATTACAACCCCTTCTTGATGTTATTTACCCTTAATTCACTTGGTTTCAATTAGCTTTGTTTAAATCAAAATGGATGGAGACTTATAAATCTTCATATAATACAATAGACATAATTTATAAGATGGAATGAAGTCAAATGCCTCGTTTTGATAATTAAGAGCATCTATATTATAAATTGGATCTTAGCTTCTCTGAATTTAACATGCCATTCTTTTCTTTATTAGACTGTCTATTAATTTTTATATTAATTTGAGAAGGTCAGGTTGGGTTTAATTCACCAAAACCAAAGGTTCCTACAGCATGACTAGCTGAAGTATAAATATGCTAAGTATTACTTATAGCTTTGTATACAACTATTTTTTTTTAGAAATTAATTTAGAATTATGGCACCCAAATTGACCATAAAAGCATTCTTGGCATCAAATAATTAATATCCATTTCAAAGGTAATGCATTTAATTGGGTCTCATGATATGTTATATGAATAGAATTGTTAATGTTTTTCATTATTGTCAATATTATGAGAATTCAAAGTCATGTTATAGCAGTATTTAATGTTGATGAATGTTCTTGATTTCATATCTCCCAATTTCAATAAAAAAGGTTGCATTAAATAGTTGAGCCTTATTTCTAATGAATTGATGCAGTTTCCTTTTCTAAAAATTCTGAATGTGCTTATTTTAAATATTGAATTCTATTATGCATTATTTGCTTATTATTAATTGTGAAGAATAAGATCCTTATCAAATTTTACTATTGTCTATTTTAAGGTATTTGGTAGAAGTATTAAGACTTATGAAATCCTTTATGATGTGTTATCTTCCATTTATCATAAGCTTTATTATGTATTTCTTATAAAACCTGATGGGATTATATTCTTCTTTGTATAGTGCTTAAAATGAGTATTGAACAAATGTTGAAAGTCTCTTATAAGTTAATGCTCGATATTAATACATATTCTGCAATTTTAAGTGTATCGATGAATGTATTATTAATAGTGCTGCCAGTTAGTTATAAGATTCAATGCTGCCATTAGTTTATAAGATTCAATGCTGCCATTAGTTTATAAGATTCAAATACTACCGTTTTCTTCATATGAGAATGAATGCTATCTTTTCTTTCATTAGAATTACATGTTGCCATTATATTCATGAGATCTAAATGCTGCTATGTATCATATAAGATTCATTGATGTCATTTAGTTTATAAGAACCACATGCTGTCAGGTATCAAATAAGATTCGATGTTGCTATCTATTATAACGTGAGATCATAAGAGATTAAATGCTGCCATTTATTTCAATAAATAAAATTGCTGCCATTTATATTGAGATCCAAATAGCTGTCATTTATATTATAAGATCCAAATGCTGCCAATGAATTAAATGAGAATCAATGCTATCATTTCTTGTACAGAATCATATGTTACCATCAATTGTGTAAGAGAATATGTGCTGCTATCAATTGTGAGTAAGAACATAAGTTACCATCAATTGTATAAGAGAATATAATGCTACCATTTATCATTTAAGATTAAATACTATCATATCTTGTAAAAGAAATCAATGTTGCCATCCTTAATATTATAAGATGAAGAATGATCAAATGCTATTAGTCATATCGATGTGATCAAATGCTATTAGTCAAATCCATGTGATCAAATGCTGCCTTTTATTCTAAAGTAAGATCAAAAGTGATCAAATGCTGTCATCTTTTATATTATGAGAACAAATATGATCAAATGTTTCCTTTTATTTTAAAGTGAAATCAATTATGATCAAATGCTGCCTTTTATTTTAATGTAAAATCAATTATGATCAAGTGTTGCCTTTTATTTCCAAAGTGAAAACAAATGATCAAATGCTATCACTTCTTTTATTTAAGATCATATGTGGCCAATTATAAAAATTAAAGGATCAATGGATCATGTGGGATCTAATACTGTATTTTACATTGTTTGAATTAAATTAACTTTTATCATTAAATTCATTTTAAGAAACAAATGCTGTGATAGATTTTAGTTTAAGTAATTATTGTTTCTTTTATATGTAAATACTAACTTCAATACAGTTATTCATTGCAAGTTAAGTTATAAATTATATCAATTAGAAATGCTGAACCAAATGCCATTACTTATGGCGTATTAAGTCAAATGATGCTGCCCCTTTTAAATATTAATTTAATTACTGCACCTTTCATTATTTTTCATAAATGTATGATTTAAGATGTGTGAGCAATAGATTAGTAAATTGCTTCATTAAATTTTCTCACTTAAAATTATTAGAATTGGAAATAGTCAGTAGATTAACTTATAAATTGATGTTCTTTACAATTGTTAAAACTATTAGAACTGAAAATAGTCAATGGATTGACTTATAAACTGATGTTCTTTACAAATGTTAAAATTATTAGAATTGGAAATAGTCAATGGATTGACTTAAAAATTGATGTTCTTTACAATTGTGAAAATTATTAGAATTGGAAATTGCTGATCCCATGTAACGGATTGACTTTATTTTATAATTGGAAATAAGTAATCCCATATAACAGATTAACTTTACTTTAGAATTATAAATGAGCAATCCTATATAATGGATTGACTCTATACAGAATTGGAACTAAACAATCCTATGTAATGGATTGATTACATATTAGTTTTGAGTTGTTTTTCCTTCAATTATAACTTCTATTGGAATGAAAGTCTTGTATGTCTACCTTGCATGTATTTCTTTAGTCATTTATAGCAGAAACTCTGCTGAAATTTTTAAGAATTTATTAACTTAGAAATTTTAAGGAAAATTGTAGACTTATATTTCACATGTTAAATACTTATTAAATATCTAGAATTTCATATCTAGGATTGTAAGTATTGACTTCAATTGTAAGTATTCACTTTAATTGTTTATTTTAGAATATTAGTTCTGAATCAAGTAGATTGAGGGTAATAACTTCCTTTCATGCTTTAGTTAAGCTTTTAGATTTCTAATTCCTTACAATCTTAAAATGAATTGTTTCATGTAGGGTGTAATCTATCTCTTTTCTTAATTTTAAATATTCAACATCAATTAATCTTAGATAACTTCATGATTAAAGTGAGATGATACTTTTTTTTATAAGTTAAATAAGTGAAGCTACTAGAATATCCTTTAGCTTATACTTTCATTAACTTAGTAATCTATAAAATTATTCTTCCTTACTAGTTTCCTTAAACTTTAATCATAAATCTATTTGATTTGATTAATTTAGGACTAGTATAGAATGAAATTCAATTACATGAAAGTACTACATTCCAAACTTATCTTCCTTCTACTTATATTAAAATTGACTTAAAGATTATTATCTATAAGTCAATTTGGAGCTCAATTAGCTCCAATCATTAAGTAAATTATTAAAGTTTAGATAATAAAAGGATATCACATAGCTTACAATTATTGAGATTTATTGAATGCTTGCTTAGCTTTGAATCTTTTGCCTTAAAAATTCATTCAAGATCATTGTGCATAAATAAAAATCTTATAAAACTTTATGGGAAATGCCTTATGGCAAATTTAATCATGAAAGATATTGCTTATAATAATACTTCACATTTTAGAGAGGGTAAATATGAATATTCAACCTCCCCACCGTATCTAGTTAGGTAGACGTGCTTAACTCCTCGCCCCATTCTGTTGAGTGCTCCTGTAGAATAAGGTAGCTTCTAAATATAACTTCAACTAATATTATAAGAGTTCTTTTACAATTTTATTGATTGTAAGATCTCTTAATAACTGCTTAGTTATGCTTACTTTTCATAGTCCTAGACTATATTTGTCTTAGATCAAGAGTCTAAGATACTTCTTCATTTTCTAAGCATTACACTCTCTATTTCTAATATTGTGTGTTGCTTACTTCAGTTCAATTTAAATATAGTGTATGTTGCTTAATTTCATTTAATGCTTCACCGTATTTCATTGCTTACTTAGCATAAATTTTATTGAATATGTATTACTTTTAATTCATTTTACTTTAATGCACATAGTATTTTCTAGCCTTTTTGGGTGCTTTCCCTTACCAATTTTGGATGCAGGCTAGGATTTATATATGAGTGAGTATTTTTACTCAACTTATTTCATATTTTCTCATTTATAGTCATACTTATCTCCTATTTCCATACTTGACAGCTTTAATAGTTCTGCTACTTAGTTTAAATTATATATTATGTTTGTGATATCTTATCAATTTAAAAATATAGCCAATCATAAAATGTGCTTAGACTATTTAGTCTAACTACACTTTTTCTTTTTCTTTGGCTTTGCTCTATCATATTTAAATACTAAAATATGATAGATCAAGAGCCCTTTGATTCAGGTAATGCAGGTCCAAGTAATTGAAGGGCTTATAAAGAATTTTGCTTTCGCTTAATTTAGAATTATTTACCTGTATTTTTGTTATAAGTGTGAGAGTGACTTACTTATTATCTTTTACTCTTACTTCTAGAAGGTTTATAATATTTAAATTATAAACTATTTGAGTTTGCTTAAGTTACTTTTACCAACTCTTAAATAATCTATGTTGTGTTTACTATTTTGTAACTGCTTGAGATGAATGAGTGGATTATCTAATTGCTTGTATTGAAAATACTTGCAATGTTGTATTTACATGTATCTCCTTATCATGTATCTTCTTTTGCATTGATTTGCAAACTTTATTTTAACTTAACAATTACTCATAAAGTTACTTGGTCGCTTAACATCTAAACTTGATTTGTTTTCTTCTAATCGAGTCTTGGGTGCTAAGGTAACATCCGAATGTTTGGATTAATCTCCTATCCAAATATTGAGGTCATTACAGTTGGTATCAGAGCCAAGGTTGACAACCTTAAGTTAAAAAGAGATATCCACTCATCCAAGGAAACAACACAGAAAGGTAAAAGTACTTAAAGAGTGTCAACTTAGGAAAGTGAACAAACTTCAAATTCAATAATCAATTTAAATATTTATGAGATGAGTGTGTATGTATGTGTTTATTCTTTAAGATGAAATAATCTAATTTTAAGATGAAATAATCTAGAGTCTGAACTAGAACACATTTCTAATTCCTTTCAAAGTCGCTTATGACTTGTAGTTCCTATTTCCTTTATATTCTTTTTGTGTACTCTTCCAAAGTACTACAACTTTTAATGAATACTATGAGAATCTTTTCTTTTCCAAATTTCTAATTTTCCTTTCTTAATCTTCTTAGAATGGATCATGATCAGATTAATCCTTTCTCTTTAGCAAGTAAAGATAGATTCTTAGGATTCCCTTTTAGTTAGTGAATTCTTGAATCTTCCTAAATAGCATCTTCATTAACTTAGTTGTCTAGTATTAAAGTCTCATTCATTAGGATCACTACTTATGTATAAGTATATGAGAAATTGAAATAACTATTAACTCTTACACTAGTTTTAGTACTACTTCAGGAAGGCAAAAACTTTCAAGTTTTCTATAATGACTCTAAGGTAGACTAGGCTGTGTTCTAAAGTTAGCTCTTCGCATTATGACTTATACCTATAGATAATTAAAGCCAAAAGAGAGAAAATATCCTATATAGGATCCAAATTTGTATGGAGTTAAGTGTAAGATGTTTACAGATTATCAAAAGTTAAAGTACATCTTCACTCAGTAAGATCTTAACTGTCGTCAGCATAGGAGTCTAGAATCAATATGTGAACTTAGAAGTTATATACCATCTGGGTAACATAAATTACTAATTGATGCCTTAAGTTGTAATGTAGTTTTAACTTCACTCTGTTATAATGATTCTTTGATGAAGAACTTTTAAAGATTGAATTTAGAACCGATCAGATCTGTTGATTCGTACAATTTACTGATATTTAGTCTGAGTCATATCTAAGATCAAGGGTAGTCAAGCTCAGAAAGAAGATTCTTTTTATTCAGTATTAGTTTCACATATTGCTTATCGCAAGAGATCCTAATCAGTTAAGGAATTTCATAAAATTCTTCATTAATCAAACAACTTGAGTTCTCTCATATTCTTTCATCGATGTTTCAATAGACTTCCTTCTTATATTTCAATTTCCAATATTTTATTTGTTGTGTCATGGGTGACACTCTTTTTAAGGAGGGGAACCTGTAACAACCCTAATGTTACATGTCAATTAGTGACCTAATTGACTTTAAACCATTTCCATTACTCTTAGAATAGTGTCAGGAGTCTCCATCTCAAATTTCGGGTAATTTGGAGACCATTTGGCAATTTCCAACATTTCCTAGTTTTTTGAAAATTCTGAAAATACCTAATTTACTTAGACTTTAGAATCGAAAACGGAGTCTGCCATTGGACTCACCACACCCAATTTAGCTCGAGGTGGTATTTTAGAGGCGTTTGGGAGTCGTCAAAATTTTCGTCAATATTTTAAATACCCATAAAATTTGGTAAATTAAATACACCTCCGATCAAAAATCCGTTAGCATTTTTGATTTCCTTACCCCTCAATTAGGTTAGGGTAAAATTTTGGGACTTTTCAAAATTATGTTAGTATATTTAAATTTAGGGAATAAATTAATGAAATAATATAATTAAATAATCAATTAAAATAAATTAAAATTCCAACGGCAAATTAACAAAAGGTAGAAATCTGCTGAATTCTTCAAAACACGAAACATCCATCCTTAGTAATCAAGACCGTTCTCTCTAAATTAAACTTAATTCTACGGCTGCGACATTTCCAAACCAAATAAGACCCATGTAACCATTGGATCTGTTGATTTAATGGACGTACCGGATTTTCCTTTTATGTACGTCCCTTTTAGGCAGACGATCGTGCTTTGTGCGATCAGAATACTGGAGTACAATTTTCCTTAACATTATCTCTAAAGCAACATAAAAATTGAAAAAGGCATTCTTCTTTTCCTTCCATGGGGATTCTGCTAAGGGTGCGATGTGAGGGGAGAGCTGGTAAAGTTTCAAGAGAACCCCGTAAGAGAAAAAGGTGCTCAGAAAAGCTAGACCTCCATTGAAACCCTAATTATGTTTTCTTCAGTGGAGAAAGGTACTACCCTAATCTCCCTATTAACTCTCCCGACTTTGAATCTGGTCCATTATTTACATTTGATGATGAAACCTTTACATTAAAAGTAAGTTTGAGAGTTTATTTAGGGTTGTGTTAATTCCCAGTAATATCTTAATATTAGGTACTTAGAAAATATCTAACATGGTGAGTTGATCATCTACAATGCTTGTATTATTTTCTATGAAATTAGTCGATAAGGAAAGAAGAGATTGCATATGGTTGCAGAAATTTTCTTTATCCAATTTCTTCCATTATGATGCAGATCTTAAATTCTTTTATTAAAGTAAATTGAGCTTATCGCATTACTTAAGAAGATTTTGTGCTGTGTTCTATGACAAAGAAAGTATAGAAACCAGATGTGGTATGTATTAAATAGAGATGCTTTGATTTCCACCTATTCATTATTCATAATGGATTGAATTTTTTTCACTATCTCAAACGGCTTAAAGCCATTACCTTTACTGCCATATCTAAATTATATCTAGTTGGAATAATATCAACTGAATCCAAGTTAGTCTCCTGAAAGTTATATGTTTATATTATGATTTAAACAAATATAAAATAGATATGAGTTCTAAATGTTCTAAGTCTTGAATTCCCAAACAAATTTAATTTAATCTACGATTTAACTCATATGTTGAATAGCATTTTCTGATTTCCATCAAAGGTGGTTTGCTTGGCGAGGTTTATGCATTTGAAGTACACTTTATCTTTATTCTCATTAACATACTTGCAAAGCTATTAAACATGTTGGGTTAATTTAATTGCATCCAATATGTATGATTTTATTATGCCTTAAAGACAACATGGATTAAATCTATTCTTAGATTTCTAGATTTAGTAAATACTATTATAGTAGTTTGGATTCAAGTATATGATTTATTACTTTTAGGGCTCTTGTCTTATTGTAAATGCTCAAACGTTTTAAAATATAATAATTCAGAATAAACCTTATATATGAAATCATTTGATTTCTTTCGATCACTATTTTGATCTACGTGGCTTAGCTAGGATGTTAAATAAGATAATGAATTTCTAATATATTATCTTTCCTTATCTCTATTTTTTTTTTATTGTTCTTCTTCATTGATGAGATGTAGGAAATGAGAACCATGTCTATATATCACTAATTACAACCCCTTCTTAATGTTATTTTCCCTTAAGTCACACGGTTTCATTTAGCTTTGTTCAAAACAAAATGGAAGGAAACTTATAAATCTTCATATAATACAATAGACATCTATATTATAAATCGGTTTTGAAAATGGAATGAAGTCAAATGACTCGTTTTGATAATTAAGAACATCTATATTATAAATCGGTTCTTAGATTATCTGAATTTACCATGCCATTATTTTCTTTATTATACTATCTATTAATTTTTATATTAATTTGAGAAGGTCAGGTTGGGTTTAATTCACCGGAACCAAAGGTTCCTACAGCATGACTAACTGAAGTATAAATATGCTAAGTATTACTTATAGCTTTATATACAACTAATTTTTTTTAGAAATTAATTTGGAATTATGGCACCCGAATTGACCATAAAAGCATTCTTGGCATCACATAATTAATATCCATTTCAAAGGTAATTCATTTAATTGGGTCTCATGATATGTTACATGAATAGAATTGTTAATGTTTTGCATTATTGCCAATATCATGAGAATTCAAAGTCATACTATAGCAAATTTTAATGTTGACGAATGTTCTTGATTTCATATCTCCCAAGATCAATACAAAAAATTGAATTAAATAGTTGAGCCTTATTTTTAATGAATTGATGCAGTTTCCTTTTCTAAAAATTCTGAATGTGCTCATTTTGAATACTGAATTCTATTATGCATTATTTATTAATTATTAATTGTGAAGAATAAGATCCTTATCAAATTTTTCTAATGTTTATTTTAAGGTATTTGGTAGAAGTATTAAGACTTATGAAATCCTTTATGATGTTTTATCTTCCTATTATCATAAGCTTTATTATGTCTTTCTTATAAAACCTGATGGAATTATTTTCATCGTTGTATAGTGTCTAAAATGAGTATTGAACAATTGTTGAAAGTCTCTTATATGTTTAATGCTAGATATTAATACATATGTTGCAGTATTAAGTGTATCGATGGATGTATTTTTAATAGTGCTGCCAGTTAGTTATAAGATTCAATGCTGCCATTTGTTTATAAGCTTCAATGCTGCCATTAGTTTATAAGATTCAAATGATCCCATTTTCTTTTTATGAGAATGAATGCTTTCTTTTCTTTCATTAGAATTACATGTTAAAATTATATTCGTGAGATCCAAATGCTACTATGTATCATATAAGATTCATTGATGTCATTTAGTTTATGAGGTCCACATGCTATCATGTATCAAATAAGATTCGATGTTGCTATATATTATGATGTGAGATCATAAGAGATTAAATGCTGCCATTTATTTCAATAAATAAAATTGCTGCCATTTATATTGAGATCCAAATTGCTGCCATATTTATATTATAAGATCCAAATGCTGTCAATGAGTTATATGAGAATCAATGCTGTCATTTCTTGTACAGAATCATGTGTTACCATCAATTGTGTAAGAGAATATGTGCTGCTATCAATTATGAGTAAGAACATAAGTTGCCATCAATTGTATAAGAGAATATAATGCTGCCATATATCATTTAAGATTAAATGCTGTCATATCTTGTAAAAGAAATCAATGCTGCCATCCTTAATATTATAAGATCAAGAGTGATCAAATACTATTAGTCATATCCATGTGATCAAATGCTATTAGTCAAATCCATGTGATCAAATGCTGCATTTTATTCTAAAGTAAGATCAAAAGTGATCAAATGCTGTCATCTTTTATATTATGAGATCAAATATGATCAAATGTTGCCTTTTATTTTAAAGTGAAATCAATTATGATCAAATGGTGCCTTTTATTTTAAAGTAAAATCAATTATGATCAAATGTTGCCTTATAATTCCAAAATGAAAACAAATGATCAAATGCTGTCACTTTTTTATTTAAGATCATATATGGCCAATTATAAAAATGAAAGGATCAATGGATCATGTGGGGTCTAATACCGTATTTTACATTGTTTGAATCAGATTAACTTTTGTCTTTAAATGCATTGTAAGAGACAAATGATGTGATAGATTTTAGTTTAAATGATTATTATTTCTTTTATATGTGAATGCTAACTTCAATACTATTATTCCTTGCAGGTTAAGTTATAAATTATATCAAACAAAATGCTGAAACAAATGCCATTCCTTATGGCGTATTAAGTCAAATGATGCTGCCCCTTTTAAATATTAATTTAATTACTACACCTTTCATTATTTTTCATAAATGTATGTTTTAAGAGGTGTGAACTATAGGTTAATAAATTGCTTCATTAAATTTTCTCACTTAAAATTATTAGAATTGGAAATAGTCAATGGATTTACTTATAAATTGACGTTCTTTACAATTGTTAAAACTATTAGAACAAGAAATAGTCAGTGGATTAACTTATAAATTGATGTTTTTTATAATTGTTAAAATTATTAGAACTAAAAATAGTTAATGGATTGACTTATAAATTGATGTTCTTTACAATTGTAGAAATTATTAAAACTGGAAATAGCCAATCCCATATAACAGATTGACTTTATTTTTGAACTGGAAATAAGCAATCCCCTGTAACAGATTGACTTTACTTTAGAATTGGAAATGTGCAATCCTATGTAATGCATTGACTCTATACTAGAATGGGAACTAAACAATCCCATGTAATGGATTGATTACATGTTAATTTTGAGTTGTTTTTCTTTCAATTATAACTTCCATTACAATGGAAGTCTTGTATGTCTACCTTGCAAGGTGTTTCTTTAGCCATTTACAACAGAAACTCTGTCAAAATTTTTAAGAATTTAATAACTTAGAAATTTTATGGAAAATTGTAGACTTATATTTCACATGTTAAATACTTATTAAATATCTAGAATTTCATATCTAGGATTGTAAGTATTCACTTCAATTATTTATTTTTGAACATTAGTTCTCAATCAATTAGATTGAGAGTAATAACTTCCTTTCATACTTTAGATAAGATTTTAGATTTCAAATTCCTTACAATCTTAAAATGAATTGTTTCATGTAGGGTGTAATCTATCTATTTTCTTAATTTCAAATATTCAATATCAATTATTATTAGATAACTTCATGATTAAATTGAGTTGATACTTTTTGTATATAAGTTAGATAAGTGAAGCTACTAGAATATCCTTTAGCTTATACTTTCATTAACTTAGTAATCTATAAACATTACTCTTCCTTACTAGTTTCCTTAAACTGTAATCATAAATCTAATTGATTTGATTAATTTAGGACTTGTATAGGATGAACTTTAATTACATGAAAATACTACTTTCCAAACTTATCTTCCTTCTACTTTAATCAAAATTGACTTAAAAATTAATATCTATAAGTCAATTTGGAGCTCAATTAGCTCCAATCATAAAGCAGATTATTAAGGTTTAGATAATAAAAGAATATCACATAGTTTACAATTATTTAGATTTATTGAATGCTTGCTTAGCTTTGAACCTTTTTCCTTGAAAATTCATTCAAGATCATTGTGCATAAATAAAAAGTTTCATAAACTGTATGGGGAATGCCTTGTGGCAAATTTGAACATTAAAGATAGCACTTATAATAGGACTTCACATTTTAGAGAGGGTAAATGTGAATGTTCGACCTCCCCACTGTATTTAGTTAAGTAGATGTGCTTAACTCCTCGCCCCATTCTGTTGAGTACTCCAACAGAATGAGGTAGCTTTTAAATATAAGTTCAACTGATAATAAAAGAGTTCTTTTACAATCTTATTGATTGTAAGATCTCTTCATAACTATTTAGTTATGCTTACTTTTCATAGTCCTAGGCTATGTTTGTCTTAGATCAAGAGTCTAAGATACTTCTTCATTTTCTATGTGTTACCCTCTCTATTTCCAGTATTGTGTGTTGCTTACTTCAGTTCAATTTAAATATAGTGTATATTGCTTAATTTTATTTAATGCTTCACCATATTTCATTGCTTACTTAGCATAAATTTCATTGAACATGTATTACTTTCAATTCATTTTACTTTAATGCACATAGTAGTTTCTTACCTTTTTAGGTGCTTTCCCTTACCTATTTTAAATGCAGGCTAGGATTTATATATGAGTGAGTATTTTTACTCAACTTATTTCATACTATCTTCTTTATAGTCATACTTATTTTTTTTTTCCATACTTGACAGCTTTAATAGTTCTGCTGCTTAGTTTAAATTGTAACTTATATTTGTGAGATCTTATCAATTTAAAAATATAGCCAATCTTAAAATGTGCTTAGACTATTTAGTCTAACTACACTTTTTCTTTTTCTTTGGCTTTGCCCTATCATATTTAAATACTAAAATATGATAGATCAAGAGCCCTTCGATTCAGGTAATGCAGAACCAAGTGCTTGAAGGGCATATAAAGAATTTTGCTTTTGCTTATTTTAAAATTATTTACTTATATTTTTATTATAAGTGAGAGAGTGACTTACTTACTATCTTTTACTCTTTCTTTTAAAAGGTTTGTAATATTTAAATTATAAATTGCTTGAGTTTGCTTAAGTTACTTTTACCTACTCTTAAATAATCTATATTGTGTTTATTGTTTTGTAATTGCTTGGGATGAATGAGTGGATTATTCTAATTGCTTGTATTGAAAATGCTTGCAATGTTGCATTTACATGTATCTCTTTATCATCTATCTTCTTTTGCATTCATTGGCATACTTTATTTTAACTTAACAATTACCCATAAAGTGACTTGGCCACTTAGCATGTATACTTGAATTATTTTCTTCTAATTGAGTGTTGGGTGCTAAGGTAACATCCCAATGTTTGGATTAATTTCCTATCCAAATATTGAGGTCATTACATGTGGCGGCCGCCCCTTCTCATCTCAAGGCTTAAGGAGAGGTCGTCACTAAGCACATCTCATACTTAACATTAGGTTGGAATTTAGGACTCCAATCCAATCTTAAGGAAAAGAGGTGCTTTTCCGAATAAAGTAAATGTTAACAATCACTTAATGAGTATCAGAGTGCGGAAGAAAAGAATCAACTGAAGTAAACATCCATACCATAATACAAAGACATCCAGCTCAGAATATATACAATGCAGGAAAGTAAAGTACAAATAGTTCTGTATTATTACAAATGTTTAAAGTTTAAAGAAAACTGAAATCAAAAGAGTCACTCATCCTTACAAAGTAAAAGTAAAGCAAGCTAGTAAGAAAGCTAAGGTCCCTCAGTAGTCTGGACCTCCTCCTGGATCTGCTCTTCTGCAGATTCAATCTCCTCAAAAAGCTCAGAATCTATTATTATCGGTTTCATAATGGTAGAGCCCCAGCTAAGAAAATAAAAATCTTGTTAGACAAAATGTCTAAGTACATTTTAAGGTAATAAATTTTAATGTATTTTAATGACATCACAACTAAATTTAAGGAAAATATAGCGGTAAGCACAAAGAAAAGAAGAACAAGTATTGAGGTAGAAACATACCTCAACTCAGGCTGCAATACAAGGTAAGTAAAGTACAAGGTAAATCTACTAAGTACAAAGAAAAGTCCTAAAGAATATGATCAAACTAATATATCAGTATAAGATAACTAAAAGTACTATACTAAAAGTATAAGACTAGCATCCTAACATGCTCTCAAATAGATAAAATGGCTCACATGCAAAAAGTTCTAAAATGAAAAGGAACTATAGAAAATGAAAAATATGAAAGAAAGAAAAGTGTACTAAAATCGTAAAATAAAGTACAGTAATTCTGAAATGTAAGGAAAGAATGTAAAGTAACTGAACAATGTCTGAAATGTAAATGTAAGTAATGTTTAGTAAGTTACTGTACTTGTGAGATACTCTTACTTAGTCTGCCAAAAAGTAAAGTCCATCTAATAATCTAGGAGAAACATCCTAGATTAAAGTAAAGTTCATCAAAAGAGGCATCTAGGAGAAACATCCCAGATCCTAAAGTAAATCCCTAAAGTATCTAAAGGGCAAATATGAGAAACATCCCAATGCCAAAGTAAAGTACCATAGGGGAAATTCCCTAGGCAAAAGTAGTCCTAAAGTAAGTCATACTAAGTGGCAGGTTAAGTAAAACATAAATCACAAGTAAAAATGTTATTTATTAATGTTTCTTTTAAAATTATGCAAATGAAATGTGAATGAAACTTAAGTATAATATAAAGTAAGTAACAAGTATTTAAGTATGTCTCAAGGTATAAAAAGGTTCAAATGACAAGGAAAGCATAGCAGTTTCAAATCAAGGAAATAATTAGCACTACACAAACTTTGTGATATTACCTGTTTTCTAATTAAACAATCTACCTACTCTAAGTTACATAAGATTCAAAATCAACAATTCCTACACTGTCTGTAACTTAGAATCACAAACCTACATATTGAATATAATTAGGACTGGCCACATCCTATTTATAAATAAATCCAAGTCGCCTACAAAATTGAATAAGCAAGTCACTCGTCCTAACTTGTTATTTTATAAATCCCTTATTAAATCTTGATTAGCCAAATCAAGATATAAAGAATTAAGAATCAAACTTCAAAGAATGAAGTTTAATTCTTAATCACAGGGTTCTCCTAAAGGTCTAAGGTTTAATCCCATCTCACTAATAAAAGGTTAAGGCAAATCCTATTGAATTAACTCATATTCAATAGGATAGATCTCTAATCCTAATTCTAATGTTAAAAGATCAAATAATCAATTAATAAACTATGAAAAAAATCTAATAAACTAGTAAAATCAAGGTTTCACCTTAATGAGTAACCCATTTACCCATTAGATGAATTCTATCCTAAGATCTAATCCTAATAGGAATTAAGGCTCTTAGATACTAAGAGTATCACACAGACACACATTCTAACTAAGTTTATAAGACCTAAAGGATGATCTAAGAATGATTATGGAAAGGAAATTCTCTCATAATTTACTTAGGTTTTATTTAAGACTTTACTTAGGATTTTCTTCAATTTTCTAATTTAAGACTTAGAGTTATCTAAATCAAGGTCAAAATCATTTTAATTACTATTTGTTATAATTTAGAGATAAAATTAGGACTTAGAAATATTAAACCCTAAATTTGGGCAAAAAGACTATTTTGCCCCTCCTTAAGGGTTTAAATCTCACCTTTATGACTTAACACTAAATTCTAAATTTTAATGATGTGGAATGATTACTTACAGTCTAATATGGGTTTAGATAGTAAGTTCATTAATTTGGTAAAGTATTAAGCCTTATAGGGTCAAATTAAGGAATTTGACCTATAAGGATATTTTGGTAATTTTACCCTAATGACATATAATTTTTCTGTCAATTTATTAAAAGTTATGCTCTAAGGTTTCCATAAAACCTAAATTTATTGAATTCTGATGTGTATTGGCTAAGTCATAGTCAAAATAAAATCTAGGGTTTAAAGGGTAATTAAGGATTCTTAATCTAGGGTCAAAAACCCTAACTTTGTCATTTGGTGTCCAAATTGAATAATTTCAGTGGCTGTAAGTTACAATTGATTCACTATTATAATGACTAGTGGTTGGTTCAATTTGGACTCCATTTGGCTAAGTTATGGCTTAATTAGGATTTAGGATGATTAGTGAGTGATAAATGAAATTAATCACCCATTCACTAATCCAACCTTATAGTTACGTTCTAATAGGTTCTAGGAGTTCTCTGAAACTTAGTTTGTCCAATTTGGATTATTAAATTTGCTAATATTCACTAATCAAGTTTTTAGATTAATTAGGGGTGATTAGCAAATCTAACCGTTAGATCCTAAATATTTTGTAGATCTCTGTAGATTAGGTTTTGCTGATCTAAATTGGTATTTGGATTACCTAATTTGGAGCTAAGATGACCAACTTATGATCATTTGAAGTTCTAGGTCAGATTAGGCTAATTAGGGTTAGGTCCTAAACATCATTAGTCAAATACTAATCCAAACAACAAATTTACTACTACTAGAATACTCCTTAGGGTTTTGTGAGTATTTTAAGATCCATATTGGGTATATTTAGGTTAACACATACAAATTTATGAGGGTTTGATGTTTTGTGACATTATTTGAATTTAAATCATACTCTAAAATGTCACTAAACAAAATACAAGTCCAAACATAATTTTGATAGTCTCAGATTATTTCTTAATTTTTACTGATCAATTTGATATATTTATTTACATAATTTGGACTTATATTTATTAAGATATTAGGGTTTAAAGTTTAGATTTAATTGTTATTTCAATTGAATTCATTAATATCATTAATCATCTGCATAATTAATTACACTTATTTATTATATTCATTTAATATTAATCTAGACTTCTGTTCTATTTTATTTAGATATTTAATGTATGTATATTTATAGTATACCTATATATTATAAGTTGTTTAATGTATAGGTTATATATTTGTATAAGTCCTTAATTAAATTAATACATATGTATTATACAATTATAATACTTAAATGCATTTTAATTATATATATTTTATTTATAATTACTTTGCAGGCGGGTCCCACCACCAACAATCTATTGGCTAATTGAAGATTGAAACGGGCGTGGGGTCCACTCATCGATCCCCTCGACGACACGTCAGCACTGGGATCGAAGGCATGCCTTCGTCCCGCGAGCTTCGGCATGCAGAGAGAATTAGGGCTAGGGATTTGAGGGGGGTGCCGGCAATGGAAGGACTCAACTCATACGCCAAAATGAAGAGGGTTCAGAATCCTATCTATAGACATGCGGATCACGAATGGAGGTAATCTAGACTGAAAGCAAATCGATGCCCTAGATGTGCACGGCAGATGAAATATCAAAGGTGCCAATAGGATTTTTCGAACACAAAATAAACGGGGCTAATATGAAATAACTATAATTGCATACTGTTAATCACTTGAATGAAGTAAAATTAAATAAATAATGAAGTAAGAAGTGAATGTAGAAGTGAGATACCTTAAATTGGACAGTGGAAACAAAATAGGGTGAAATCAAGAGTTTCGCATTCGACTTCCATGGATCTAGAAAATGATAAAATGAGAACTGATAACGGATATAGGCTTTATGGTAACCTTGATCGGCGCTCTTCAGCGATGGAGGAGGCCACGCGGTGCTGAGTTGAATGCGTGTATGCGCATGGGACACGCGCAAGCCCCAGCCCGAGTCGAACGGAAGGGTTAAGCTCGACCGTTCGATCTACGATCGAACGGTTTGGGATAGCCGTCAGTTTTAATGGTGGAAACTGAGAATGGAAACGGCGCGGACTGTTTTAAGGAAACGACGGTCGTTAATTATAACTAAAATAATATTATAATTTCAATTAGTTTATTTAATTTAATAATTAAAATTATACAATTAATGTATCCAGAAAATTTCCAATAATTCACCCTTAGCAGATTGAGGGGTGAGGAACGCAACGACGCACTCAGATTTTTGATCCGATGAGTATTTAATTACTTGAATTTTTAGGATATTTAAATAATATTATAATATTAGTTGAAAATCTAATGATTCCCAAATGCATCCAAAATATCACCCCTAGCTAATTTGGGGGTGGTGAACGCAATGGTGAAGTTAGATTTTTAATCTGATGTCTAGATAAAAAGTGAATTTCTAGGGTTTTGATATTTTCTAGAATTCAGATTTTGATCTAATTGATCTCTGATTTGATCCAAATCTTAGAGATAGGTTATAAATGACTTACTTAAGCTACTAGAACCATAATTAAGACTTAGATTAATTTTAATTGACCTAGGTAATAATCTGGGTTGTTACAATACAAGAATGGATGAATTGGACAATCACAGAAAGAGCTAGGAGCATGAAATTTGCATACGGATCTCCCAAAGTAATTTTGGGCTGAAGCTATCAACTGTTTACTTGATAAATTGGGGACCTTAAATACCCTTGAATGATGGGATTCCCAAAGAAGCTTGGAGCGTAAAGGAAGTGAAACTGAACCACCTCAATGTATTTGACTGCTAATCATATGTGCACATTAATGCAGGATCTATGAGCAAGCTTGACACAAAGGCAATCAAGCGCACATTTGTTGGATATGGCACGGGTGAGTTCTATTACAGATTCTGGGACAATTAGAACCAAAAGGTCATCAAAAGTAGGGATGTCATTTTTAATGAAAGTGAAATGTACAAGGACTGTATTGGAATCAAAACTGATTCCAAGGATGCTTCAGAATTTGAGCCCCAACACATAGAATTTGATGACAGTGTTGAGCCATATGTTGGAGTACAAGAAGAAGATCAGAAGGGTGTCAATTTTGAACCACAAATACCCATGTTAAGAAGATCCATACGAGTCATAAGACCACCATATTAGTACACTCCATCATTATTTTATCTATTGTTAATGAATGGTGGTGAGCCTGAAAGCTTGGAAGAGGCACTTCAGGTTAAAGATTCAATCAAGTGGAAGGCTTCCATGAATGATGAAATGGCATTACTCATGTCAAATAGAACATGGAAGTTGGCACCTCTATCAGCTGGGAAGAAGGCCCTTCAAAACAAGTGACTTACCGGGTGAAGGAAGAACTGAATGGGAGAAAGTGCCTCAAGGCAAGACTTATAGTAAAGGGCTTCCTACAAAGGCATGGGGTTAACTATAGTGAGATCTTCACTCCAGTTTTAAAGATGACAACCATCAAGATTGTACTGAACATTATAGTAGTTGAGGATTTGCACATAGAGCAAATGGATGTCAAAACTGCATTCATTCACAGAGAGCTAGAGCAGGAGCTGCTATGAAGGGTACAAGTCTCAAGAGATGAGAAAAATTGAGGTAGTGTGCAAGCTCAAAAAGTGCCTCTATAGCTTAAAGAAAGCACCAAGGTAGTGGTACAAAAGATTTGATAGGTTCATGTTGGAATCAAGGTAAAAGAGATGCCTGACAAATCATTATTATTATATAAAATAATGTAAGTCCTCCTATATCTTCATGTTATTTTATGTGGATGATATGTTGATTGTAGGATCAGATAAGGAGGAGATAAGGATGCTAAAAGAGTATATGTCAAAGGAGTTTGATATGAAGGACTTGAGGCCAGCCAAGTAGATTCTTGGAATGGGAATCAATAAGGAAAGAAGTGAAAGAATTCAACAGCTATCATAGAAGAAATATTTTGAAAAGGTGCTCAGCAGATTCAACATGAGTGAAGTAAAGCTTGTGGGTACTTCCCTAGCAAGTCACTTCTGCTTATGAAAGGAGCAAATTCCAAAGTTTGAATATGAGAAGGATCATATGCTGAAGGTTCCTATGCTTCAGCAATTAGGAGTTGATGTATGCGATGATCTACATAAGATCGAATATTGCCCATATAGTGGGAGTGGTTAGCAAATTCATGGAATACCTAGGGAAGCACCATTGGGATGTGGTCAAGTGGATCCTAAGGTATCTGAAAGGTACAATGGACAAAGCCTTGAGCTTTGGAAGATCTGACATTATTTTATAGGGCTATGTAGATTTAGATCTTGCATGAGATGTTGATAATAGGAGAAGCACTAAAAGTTATGTGAATACATTGGGAAGTGCATCAGTGAGCTGAATCTCCAGGTTACAAATCATCATATTGCTATTTACCATAGAGACGGAATATATTGCCATCATAGAGGCAAGTAAGCAGATGATCTAGTTGAAGTGTTTTATGGAAAAATTGGGCACATAGTAGAAAATGTATTGCATTTAATGCTAGGACAAAGAACATTCAACTTTGCTATAATTTTATAAGGACAATGTTGGAAGAAGGACAGCTCAGATTGGAGAAGATCCATACTTCTAATAATCTAGCTGATATGCTTACAAAAGTAGCTATAGTTGAGAAAGTGAAGCTATGTGCAACTTCTGCTAGCCTCGATATGTGAAGAGAGAGTGGGGGTGAGCCACACAACGTTCTTGATAAGAATAGAAGAAGACAATGAAAAGTTAAAGAAGGAAGAGAGGGTGATTTCCTAAAGGTCTCTAAGTGGGAGATAGTTATGTTGTGGAGACCATTTAGTCCATCATGGAGATGTTAATAGTGCTTTGATGAGCTTCCAGGATGTTCTAAGGCAATTTGGACAATATAGGCGTTGCAGCGCATCGCAGCATGCCGCAGTGTGCTCTGGCGATCCCTCACCCGAGATGGAGGCGCTATCGCATGCCTCAGTGGTCAGTAGATAGAGGAGTGGGTGCCTTAGCGCACCATAATGGAAAGTGGCATTACAACGCACTATAATGAAAATCAGTGCTACAGCGCGCTATGGTGGAACCATCCCAAGACGTAGGCTATTCAAAAGGTGGGAGCTACCGTGCGCCGCAGCGGGTTCCATCCCAAAAGACGGGCACTTCCATGCATCGCAGTGGGTTCCATCTCGAGACATGGGCACTACAGTGCACCGCTGCGGCAGATCATTCGAAACATAGGCTACAGCGTGCCGTAGCGCATAGTGTAGTTCAACTCCAAGTCAGGTTAATCCCTAAGTAAATTGGAGAGAATTTTGGACCTTTTGGGGCCCAAAATTGAGCTGGGTACTTAAGCAAACAAGTTGGGAAGAGTTTACAATGTTAACATTTTAGATTTGAGGCTGATTGCTGCTATGAGGAGCAGACCCAAGGTGAAGCTCTAAGGAAGCTGTAGTGCAAGAAACCTCTTACATATTGGAGAAGACACTCGAAGTGTTGGATACTTCCTCTCTTCTTCATACTAGACTAAGAGTTTGTGTATTCTCAGTCAAGGATAAGCTTTTTGTAACTTTGTAATCTTCAAGCCTCATAATAAAATTTCTGTGGTGTGGCTTCATGATTTTTCCCATTTTAGGGTTTTCCACATAATTTTCTGTGTTTGGTTATTTGCATGTTTGTGTTTATCATGCATGCATGTGTTGTGTGATTTTCTACTTGCGGTTATGTGATTTCAAATTTGCTTGGTAACCAGTCAATGCAACTCCGGTCCTCAATCAAATGCACAATCAAACTGCTTATGCTGCGGAGATTGTGCTCGGTGGTGCTGAGATTTATCTCCAACACTTCATTTCCCCCCATTCCATTTCAAACCCCCATTTCCTAAGTTTAATTGTAATTTTGAACCAAAATTTGGAACCAAAATCACGGTAAACAATAGCGCACAATAGAAAATTATGGCTTTGGTCTTCAGCATTCATTGAAGGGGCTTTTGGTGTCACTCAATGCGTCATGGGGCAAGGAGTAGGTTGGCGAAACACATCTTGCCAGAGGTGGTCGGACGACATCAAAACTTGCAGCGGAAGATGAACCTTCACAGTGAATTGATGGGGAAGATGACTAGTAACATTTTGTTGTAGCAACTAGTTCGACCGAACCGTCAACTACAGCTAACCTTCTTTAGTAATTAAGGAATATTCACAAAATTTTCCCTTATTATTAACGACTTAGACGGAATATTTTATCATCCGTTAAATGAGAGGGAAAAATATTCCAAATTTAATTAAATAATAAAATTATTTAAGAAAATTCATATTTAATTATTTATATATCTTAAAAAATAAAAATCCAAACATAGTCTAGTTATATGTCAAAAATACTCATGAAAATTAGAGGAATATTTTGGTAGAATAAAATTTATTTTTCTTCTAGTAGATTTGAAAGTTACATTTTTGCCCTAGAAGATTACGCATCGTTTAGCATTCCAGATTTAGATTTAAGCAAATAAGGTGTATATAAACTTCTGATGATGTGAATAATCCAATGACAGTAATATAGGATAGTTATATTTTATACATTTGTAAGTTGAATATTAACCCTAGTTAGGCTTAGTTTTGTCTCATAAAGCATGTCAAAGTCTAATTTGGATGAATGAAGTGTCTATGAATTCCATATCCCATGAGAAATCTTATTTTATTGTAATTAGCAAGTGTTAGGACCTAAATTTATATGTTGAATTCTAGACTCAAGTATAACCTAGTTTTTCACCGTAAAGTATGTTGAATCCAGAGTTCTATAGTTTAGGTGTATAGGAATTTCTATTGACTTATAGGCTTTAAATTTGATGAGATTGATTAAATTTCCTTTAATTATATAAAGTCAAATTTATATTAATGCTATTGAGAAGTTAAACTAGCATATGTTCATAAATCAAATTAAGACTCAAGATAGCATCTTAATTACGATTAAGCTTATGAATTATGAACATATGAAATTTTAACTTCTTAATAGATTAATATAAATTTAATGATAAATAACTTATATTAAGTTTTAAGGACAGATAAAATAGTACATAATGAAGGGATATTACAAATATAATTAATTTATTTGATTATTATATTATAGTTGCAACTTATTTATGCCAAATCCTTTTGTATAAATCATTAAGATGATGTTTCTATACATAAGTTCATGAATATTAAAATATACATATAGAGATTTACTATGGGAGGATTGGATTTTGTACAGACCATTGAGCCAAGAAATACTATGGAAGGATCAATATACTACATATATATTAAGAGGGGAGTATGTATATTGTTCAAGGATCTCAAATTTAAAAGGTTGGGTAGATGTGCCTAGCTACTCACTATGTTATGTATAGTGCCCATAATATATATATCAATAAAATAAGATGTCATTTTAATAAATTGCATGAAGTACAATCTCTTAGTATTGTACATCTCATTTAGGATACAGTCATGTGAACTATAGATTCAAATATAGTTTTCAAGAACTATTTTGCATACTTATTATTTTAATTACTTGTACTGTTCTTTCATTTTAGTTAGCGCATATATTCTTTACTTTCAACATTTCTTCTTTATACAATACTTTCATCACCTAGCATGTATGCTTGTATTAATATTGTGTTGCAGATTGCTCTTTCCTTTCAACATATATATTTTATATCAATGCCAGCACAATTTATGCAAGTTGTTAGGATTTATAGATATAAGTATTTAGTCATTTGCTTTTACTATAATCCTATTTCTTTCTACCTACATTAGATTAACAATTTCAACAGCTAATTTAACTAATTGTAAATAAAATATGATATCCTTTAAGAAAATAGATTAAGAGTCTAAATTGTACTTAGACAATACGTCTAATCCGATATCTTTTTTTTTTTCTGTGCTCTGACATATGATACAGATATGTCAGATTAAGAGCCTGAGGACATATTATCTTTGGGGGAGGAGCTAGCTCTAGAGTAGTCAGCTGTTTAACTTTTTTATTTCAGCATTTTCATTTCTAGTGGATGAGACCTTAATTTATTGAAAAGCAATTGTAATAAAACTATTGTACCAGGATCATTTTACTTTTATTTTGGGTTTAGGCGCTAGGTTATATATTTTGGGAGGTATTTTGGGCCATTTGGGGTCCAAATAATGCCTAGGTAATTAAGAGAATATTATGGAATGTCTTTAAGTGTTGGCAAGTGCTTTTACATGCTGGAGCTCAACCTTAATCAGGTGGTAAATGTTGTTATTCTTCTTCAACCTAGAGTGAGAGCTGGTATTCTCTGGGGAAGAAGAAATTGATCCGGAGGCTATGTAAGCGATAAATCCTTCTTTTTTTTATGAAGGTAAGGGTTTCTGTAACTCTATAATTGTAACAACCCTAGATTGTTACTTAGCTTAATTTTAGCTTAATGACATCCTAATTATTCTTTAATTGAGTCCATCTAGTCATTAGAACCAATTCCTAAAAATTTGGAGCTATTTGGAGCTCAATCAAATAATTAGAATATTTAATAATATTTAATTAGTTAAAAAATTGAAATATTTAGTTTTACTTTGAAGTCAAAATCCAACTTCGCCATTGTGCTCATCACCCCCAAGTTATCTTGGGGTAATCTTTTAGATGTGTTTGGAAGTCGTCAGATTTTCACGAATATTTTAATGTAATTAAATACCCAAAAATAAGAAAATTAAATACTCGTCGGAATCAAAATCCGACTTTGCCGTTGTGTTCCTCACCTCTAAATTAGCTAGGGGTGAATTTTTAGAATTTTTCGAAGATTGTTTATAAAATATAATTTTAGAGATTAATTAATTTAATTTTTATTTTTCCCTCCTTTTTCCTTTTTTTTTCTCTGGCTGAACACCACTTCCCTTTATTTCTTTCTAAAAATTTGGCACCTCCCTCCTCTTTTCCTCTGCTCCTGCCATATTTTGTTCTCCCTCTCCTCTCAATCTTTTGCCACCCCCCCTTATCTCCACAGCTGGGATGGGACAACTCATGCCCATCCCATCCAAAGCCATGATTTCCCTTCCATTAAAAGAAGCTCAGCTCTCCTCTCTTCCTCCATTTACTGCCAAGCTGAGCTCTCCCCCTCCCCCCCTCCATTGTTATGTTGTTGAAGAAGTCCTCAATCCCTCAAGCTCCCAAGTTCCTGCAAAAAAAATAGTTCTCTTCCTCCGTCTTCTTCTATTTGAAAGCCAAGGTACCTCCTTTTCCCCACTGAATGGATTGAATGGCTACTTCATTTTACTCTTAAGCTTATGTTGTATTATTAAGGAATATGTGTTAAGATTATTGAGTTCATTAAAGCTCATTAGGCTTGTGATTTTAGGAAGTTGTAATAGCTCTGTTTTTTTTTCTTTCTACACACCTGAACCTTTAACTCCATTATTTGCATAAATAAAATAATCGCTTTGTGCCGATTTTAGTATCGATGAAATGGTCTCGGAAATACATTTCCAACAGTATATGGCACCGCACATGAAGTGCTTTAGATTGAGAGTATTTGAACCTGAAAGATGACCCATTAGGGTTTTTGCACAGCGAAATCATCGTCAAGCGCTGCGGCGCGCCGCAGCGCCCGAAGTTTCAAATTCGGATCCGCCGCGGCACACCTCAACGGCATAATAATTTGACTGAAGCATAAAAAATAAAATTTTGATGAAATTAAATTTCCTCGCCGCTGCACCTGAAAGTACTGCTGCACGCCTGGCTTTCGGCCAGAAGGCGCCACAACGCGTCATAGCGCCCAGAACTGTCCTGAACTGCCCAAATCTGTCCGGGATGGCCGAAACATCACATTTTTTGCATTTTAATGACAGTAGGACCCTAAAAGGTTCGAAATATATCAAATTTGAATCTAGTTTTAGTAAAATTAAGTATTATATAAAATCGTAGATAATTTTTGAATATAGAAAAATTAGGTTTTGACCCCCCTTTCAAGAAAATAGAACCCTAACATTGAAATGACCATAACTTGATCATTTGGACTCCAAATTAAGAAATTCAAGATGCTAACTAGGTTAGAAATTTAGTGCCAATAGTAAATTGAAATTAAAATTCGTCTTTTTGATCATGAGAAACTCTAGGTTGACCAAAATACCCCTAACCCTAATTCGGTCATAACTTGGCCAAATGAGGTCTAATTTGGGTCTACTCCCAGTTAAAGTACTCAGTGTGATATAGGAATGCTATAGCCACCGAGTTTGCTGAATTTAGATCTCAAATAGAAAAGTAGGTTTTTGACCCCTCTTAACACTATAAATGACACATTTACCCTTAAACTTAGAACACTCATAATTAATCTAATAGACCTCAGAATTTAGTGTTCTTAGACTCTATGGAATCCTTGAATAGCAAGTAATAATAAATTGCCCAAATTTTTTGATTCCATCAGGAGAAAATTACTAAATTGCCCATTGGGTCAAATTTCTTAGATTGGACCTATAGGACCTATTTCTTATCCAAATTTAGTGTACTTATTATTTATCTTCATGTTAAATAGTAAGGAATTATTTGATAGTAAGAAAATCCAATTTGGAGCTTTAAATCAAAAAGTAGCTTTTTGGACCCTTAAGTAGGGGAAAAATAATTATTTTGCCCAAAATTTAGGTTAAGTGTTCTTAACCCTAAAAATATCATTTAAATTATTAAAAATAGTAATTATACTAATAGACAATTGTGCGATTAATCACACCTATTGGATCGCAGCTATGATCTGATGGCATCAAGCGATCTGCGCATTGAGAAACTGGGACCGCTAGATCTAGCAAAAAGAGGTGGAACGGTCAGGATTTGGCGGTTAATTTTGTTATCGACCGCTGGGGGTGAGAGAAAACTGAATAATGTAATTAAACGAATTAATTCAAATGAAATTCAATTTATTCTTAAATGACCTCCAAAACTTCACCCTTAACTAAGTTGGGGGTGAGGAATTCAAAAATGCAATCAAATTTTAATTTGGAGATCAAATTAATTTGCTTATTTTTAGAAATCCAAAATTGACAAAATAGCTATTTTGCTAAAATGAGCTCCAATTGATGCCTAATTTTTAGGGTTAGGTATAATTGACCACTTGAGTCTAATGGAATGGAAATAAATGCTTAGTTTATAGAGATTTAGCAGAGTTACAACTTTAGGCTATTATAGTGGTAAATAAAGAAATAATATTTTGTAGCATGGAGATCTAGCTCATCACTACACTTCTCAATCTAAACATATATCCAGTAGTTCTCGTCCAGCTATCAACATCTCTTGCATGATCTAAATTTACATAGCTTTATAGAGAAATGATTGGTTTACCAAAATAAAGTGCTTTTCCTATTATACCTTTCAGATAATTCAAAATTCACTTGACCACATCCCAATGGATCTTTTATGGGTTTCCCATAAATATGCTGACCACCCCCACTGCATGTGCAATGTCTGATCTCATGCAGATTGTTACGTATATCACTCTCCCAACTACTGAAGCATAAGGAACCTTCTGCATGTGCTCTTTCGCCTCTTCAATCTTAGGCATATGATCCTTTGATAAACTGAAATGACTTGCTATGGAGTGCCCACTATCATTACCTCACTCATATTGAATATTTTTAGCATATTTTTAACATAATCCTTCTAAGATAGCAGGTTTCTTTCACTTCTTTATCTATTGATTCCTATCCCAAGAATCTGTTTGATTGGCCCCAAGTCCTTCATGTCAAACTTCCTTGACATCTGATTCTCCAACTTCCTTATCTTCTCCATGATTGATCCTGCGATCAACATATTATCCTCATATAGTAACAGAATAATATAGGATGATTTACACTATTTCATGTAATAACAGTGATACACCTAGCATCTCTTGTAGCCAGTTTTTGATATAAACCTATCGAATCTTCTATACCATTGCCTAGGCACTTGTTTCAGGCCATAAAGGCTCTCCTTAAGCTTACACACTAGCTCAACTTTTCCTTTCTCTTGAGACTTTTGCCTCTCTAGTTATTGTATGTACAACTCTTCTTCTGGCTCCCCATGAAAAAATACAGTCCTTATATTCATTTGCTCCAAGTGCAAATCTTCAACTAGAATAATATTCAGCACAACCCTGATGGTCGCCATCTTTACAACTAGGACAAATATTTCACTGTAGTCTACTCCATGTTGCCGCTATAAGTCCTTTGCTCCCATCTGGTTCTTCCTTCAGTCAATGAACCCACTTATTGTAAAGGGCCATCTTCTCAATTGGTAGAATTGTCAACTCCCATGTTCTATTTAACATGAGCGATACCATTTCATCATTCATGGAAGTCTCCCACTCGATTAAATCATCTACTTAAGGCACCTCTTCAAAGCTTTCTAGTTCACCACCAACCATTAGAAATATATAAAATAAGAAGAGTGCCTCTATGGCAATTTGATAATTCTTGTGGATCTCCACAATATGGGTGTTTGTGGTTTAATTTCAACACCCTCTTGAGTATCTTCCTGCACACACTCGTTGGCTCAATGCTATCATCAACTTCTATGTGCCAGGGCTCACTATTTGAAGCAACCTTAGAATCAGTTATGACTCTAAGATAATCCTTGTAAATCTTACTTTCATTGAAAGTGACATATCTACTTATGATAACCTTATGGTTCTGATTGTCTCAGAAGTAGTAACCAAACTCACCCACACCATATCCAATAAATGTTCGCCTGATTGCCTTTGAATCAAGCTTGCTACTGGATCCTGCATCAATGTGCACAAACGATGAATAACTAAATACCTTGAGGTGGTTTAGTTTCACCTCTTTTATGCTCCAGGTCTCCTAAGGAATTCCTTCATTTAGAAGTACAGAAGGTCCCCAATTTATAAAGTGAACCATAATGTAAACAACCTCAACCTTGAACTTATTTGGGAGACCTAAATGCATTCTCATTCTCTTGGCTCGTTCATATTTCAACTCATCTATTTTGCAACACCATTTTGTTGTGGCATTCCTGGAACTATAAATTCCCTCTTAATTTCTCTTAAAGCACAAAACTTCATGAACTTTGTATCACAGTATTCACATCCATTTTCATATCTTAAGCACTTAAGGCTCTAACCCTATCTCATTCTCCATCAAACCCAGCTATTTCTCAAACACTTCAAATACATCAAATTTATGCCTTAGAAAATAAACATATACCTTCCTTGTATGGTCATCAATGAATGTGACGAAATACGTGGCACCACTTATGAAAGAAGTAGGAGCTGGCTCTCATACACCTGTATGCACCAACTCAAGTTTTTTGCCTTTCAGCTCTCTTATAACTGTGGAGAATAAAATATTTTTTTGTTTGCCCAACATACAGTCTTCATAGAAATTCATGTCCACTGACTTTAGTATTGGGAGCTTTCCCCTTGACTATAAGGGTTTTAAACCCCTCTTGCTCATATGGCTAAGCCTCTAGTGCCATAAACCTGTGTCTATCTATTCTGTAGCTACAATGGAATCAGACACTTTATTAATCATGTAAAGTGTACCTTCCATATTTCCCCATGCAACAATGAGTGTACCCTTGGTAACTTTCCATGAGTCCCTTGTAAAGCATGTATTGTAGCCTTCCTAAGCTAATTAGCTAACAAATATAAGGTTCCCCTTTAGACACGACACACATCTAATTTCTCTTAGCTTTCAAGCTACATTGCTTAGCTGCTAGACATCTGACAGACTAAAAATACATGTCTTTGCTCACCCACAAGTGTATGTGGTCTGAAGTAATAAGGGATTATGAAGTGCCAAGATTATTGTCCACTGCAAATAGTGTGTTTCGTTACTAAAGTATATTTGATTTCATTAATGTTTGAACAATACTTTAGTTGTTGATGTTGGTTCTAATTTTAATAATCATGGTTTCTTTGATGAGAAAATACTAGTTGGGAAAGTTGGGTTTAGCATGCTATTTGTAAAGGGTTTTGTGTAAGTACTCCTTTTTATTAACTTTTAGTGTCAAATTACTTAGATATTTTAATTATAATCATGAAACATAGTCTTCATTAGGGTGTCCCCCAAATTGGAATAAGTTTTGCCTAATGCTCAGCGATGAACACAAGAAAGTTCAATCTCAGCACATAGACTCTTGTGTGACCGTTAATGTTTGAATTTAAGACTTATGTCTAAGTTAATAAATCCATAGTTTTAGTTAGGTGTCACATGAGCTGGATTCCACCGATGGCTCACAAGCATCCATTCTGGCTAAGGAAATGATTCATTGGGCTAGATGGGTTATGTGACATCACCTACAAGCACACAATGCATCATATTCCACGCATAAGCTTAGAACAAGCTATGGAGCTCAATTGGTTGTTCTTAACTCACATGCATCAACTTCTTAGCTTAGCTAAAGGAATAATGCTACGACGCTCATAGTGCTTGTCATAAGGCTCTTGGCAATCATGCACATGTTCTTAGCATAAGCTAATGGTGAGCAGTGGAACTCAAAGATCATGTATTGTTTCGTCGCTCTGTTCATCTTTCATCTTAAGTGCTTGCGTCGATCATCCTCGCGCAGCGAATGTTGTCACAGGCATTTACAACAAGGATGCTCAATATGCATACCCTTAGTTTTAAGAGATAAATTAGCTTGATAGTTTTAGAGTCTTAAACATTCGCATAAAAATATAATCATGACATGATATTCATTTGAGCATTCTTCAAGTCAATAACCAAAAGAAATGACCAAAAAACATTTTCATTAATAATTTTGGAGTACAAACACACTTTGATCCCTTAACTCATTACATGTTTGTGCCCAACCCTCCTCAAAGAGGGTTTAGGCTTCCATTAGAAAATAAATACAAGGAAAACAAAATAGAACTAGTAGCCTTTAAATGGCTCTCATAGAATAGAAATTGAGAGAGATGGAGATACAATACTAGGAACTATTGTTGCGTTCATCAGATCTTCTCTCTTTCTCCGACCTCCTTCTCCCTTCTGCTTCATGTGCTTGATATTTTTCCTTTAATGCAAGCCTTCTCCTTCCTTGGGCAGGGGGACTCTCTTCCCTTATGCTTAGCAGCCTCAAATATTATGACTCCTTGAATATCAAAATCTAGAACCCCTATTTAGTCTTAAGTCCTTACTTTTATAATCTTTGCCAATCTTCTTAGTATTTGTGCAACCAATCTTTCCCTCTTCTTAAGAATTGTATTGCAATTAAGTTTTATTCCTTTATTCCTATGCTAACCCCCACTTAGTTCCATACCCATTCTTGACCCTAAACCCTTGATAGATCCTGATAAGGTGTGGGGACTAGGGTCGTGTCATCATTTTATGCCAAGGATTATAGTCGAGAGCTTAGAATAATACTATAAAGATCACATATATTTTCTTAATTAATTAGAGAGCATGAAAGTAGAAATTTTTATTTTAAAAAAAGTATTACTATAAGCATAAGTTTTTTTTTATTTATAAATATAATAAGAGAATAAGACGTGCAACAGTAGATTGATTAGGCTAACTGAAGATCCTCAGCAACAACTGGACTTGGCATTTACAACAAAAATGACCAAGTAGAACACCAGTTAGAGATAAATTCTAGTACTTTGGATATCATTAATTACATTGCATATATATGAGCAAAAGCATGAAATTTAAGTGTAAGAAAAAATGCAGGGAAGCATAATAATAAAAGTTTGAAAGACAAAATTTCTATTTTTGAGGATTATCACGGCTTTTCCTGTAAATCATAATTTTGAAATAATAATAAAAGTAACATATCACCAGTAAGCCATAGTTATCAAAAACTGATATCTCAATCTCGAAAGTGAATAGTATATATATAACATTTTCATACGAGCGGACAATTTTTTGAATCTTGAGGAAATCAAGTACGTCTGCCATGATTATTACAATTTAGGTACAAATATTATCATTCAGGCATTATTCCACCTATGCTAGCCCCCTCGTAGGCATAGTCATAGTATCTTTATATCTTCACGGAATAGTATGATAGCGAACTAACCTCATTGTTATTACATTCTATATGGATTGTAAATACTTCTTATGGAACCCCATTTAATACAATCAATAAAGATTCATTATTTATCTTTGAAAGTATCTCATATAATGACAATAAACTTCAATTATAGCAGAGTAAGAAACTAAGTTGGTTAAATTTGCGAAACAAAAGTGTATAATTAAATCAGCATATATAAATGTAGTTATTTGAATTTGTGCAAAATTTATTTATTAGAAAATTATGGATGGACAAAGAAAATAAAGATATTTATATTATCTTATTTTTATATCTCTCTATCTCTCTAGTTCTCTCTCTTATTATTTTAATGTTAATATAAATAAGATGATGATAATAGTGGTGTAGGGAAAATAATGATAATAGTAGTGATTGTAAATGTGATGATTGTGGTAATGATAATAATAATTATAAAAATTGATGTTATTATTATTAATGCAGGAATTAATTTACAAAAATAAAAGGTAGTGATTAAGAATAAAAATAAATATAAAATTAGTGGTTAGTAAATTAGCATATTTATGAGTCAAATTAAATTTTAATTATTATTAACCTCTCATTTAAATTTTAATTATTATTAACCTCTCAAATTAAATTTTAATTATTATCCGTGGATCAGATCCGACGGTCGATCCAACTCCTCGCGCGGACGTTAGATGTCGGGTGATCAGAGCCGTAACGTGCCAACTGTCGATCCATCAGACGGTCCTGGAGCCCTCCGCGACTGTGGATTGTCTTCCTCCCCAGCTCGCGCCCAACAACCAAATATTTCCCGTACAGCCACGTCCTCCCGCCTGGTCTGCCACTCCCTTGCACGTCAGGAAGGTCGTTGCGACCTTGCCCAAGCTTCCCTAGCACTCCCAGCCAAGCCTGAGGCCCGGTCCACCCCCAATTTGGGAAATCGAGGGAACCCCTTGGGCCGAGCCATTCCTCCCAACCCAAGCTCTGGAAGCCACCCCCATAGCCCCCTGGGCCTATAAGTACCATGAGAGAATCACAGTGAGCCCCTTTGCTCACTGTGATCCTTCAATTGACGGCAAGAACCCCGTGGAGCTCTCGCCTTTCTCGGCGAATTCCTGGCATTTCTGAAGGCTAGAACCGCTGATAGAGGGCCCGTCTGGTGTTCAGACCCCCTGTGGAGCTTCGTTGCCTGTCCAGGAAGCTTCAGAGTACCTCAGCATCCCTCAGTCAAGCCCGTAACCCCAACTCCAGGTACAGCTTTCCACCATTGATTTTCCCTTCAGCTCATTTCCATTATGTCCTTCTGAATGTGCCCTGGTTGTCACCTAGGTTGCCTAAGCCATCTAGAAACCCAGTGTGATTGTCGCCTGGGGCTAAGCTAGCTCGAGTCGATCGTATCGATCGACTGTGTTAGCAGCCGAGCCTAAGGCTGAGTCCGAGTAAGGACCCAGCGATTGGCTGCACCCCAGGTTAAGATAGGTTGGGGGTTCGATGCGTCTTGGCTCCCTGAACGTGTAGGGATCGAACCCCGGTCGAATCGAGGCCTCTGTGTGGAGAATTTCTTCCACACAGTCGGCTTGAGACGCCTTAAGGAAGGACGTATCGGGTGAGCAGCACTCCATCGATCCAAAGGGATCCAGATGGGGGTTCTTGGTTCAATCGATGCGTCTTGACTCAAGGAACGTGTAGGGTCGATTTGAGCCCCTGCCATCGCCGGAGCGCCGAGAATTTCAGCTTTGAAATTCGACGGGCTCGGGACCCGTCGAGAGGAAGAAGAAGAAGTCACGGGTCCGGGTCGGGTCGGTCTCTGACCCGCGCGGTCTTGATTTTGGGCCGCGGTTAATTAAATAATTATTGGATTGTATTATTAATGGTTACAAATTTAATTCATTAAATCCTATAATTCTAATTTAAATAAAAATACATATTAAATTAATTAAATAATTTTAGTTATACAGATCCAAATAGTATGATCTAATATACCATTTGAATCAGAAAAATTCAAGGAATCTAAAAATAAAATAAAATCTTAGATCCAATGGTTGGATTAAAAATTATGTGCCAAACCTTCTCTATTTTTAATTAAATCATATAAAATTATTTGATTGTCCAATTAATGAAATTAAGAGCTCTGTTTGCTCCTTGAACCCTAAGGAACAAATTCATACCCTTAAAGGTAATTTTGGATAATTAATTTTCCTAATTACTCCTTAATCACCCTAATCAAGGATTAGTGACTTAAACCTTAATTAAGTCTCTCATTTGGGTGAGGATTGTTCCTAAAGTCATATTAGGTCTAGATTAACCTAAGTGTAAGGTTGGATTGCCCTAGAATTCCCTAATTTCATTAATCACCCTAATTGACTTAATTAAGTGATTAATACTAATTAAGATTAATTAGGTCATTAAAACCTAAAATAAGTGTGTTACTCACTTCAATAATCATATTGAATCATATTAAGTCAGATAGGATCTAGCTTGGGCAACTAAACCCTAAAATCCTAATTTTACCCTTAGGAGGAGCATTTTGGTCATTTTGACCAAATGGTGTATAAAAGCTCCTTAAACCCTGGAATTTCAGTAAGACTATCCTAAGGTAGATTAGAAGTGTTCTCTGAACTCTTAGACTAATACTAAGGTTAATGTGATCTTCAATTCAAAAAAACTCTACTTAATCCCTAATTAAGATACTTAGATCCTAAGTGATCATTAAAGAGTCTTTTGGCATCAGTCCTTAAATCTAATACTTGAGATGAGTAAATACCACCTTAATAAGTTCAGTAAGATTAACCTAAGAGCTCAAACTTAAAAGAAATGTAATTGGTAAAGTCTAAGTTAGAATTTAGCTTAAGGTCTAAAGTGATCAAATCTCAGATCCTTAGATCTTAAGTAGCCCTAAAAAGGTCAATATGAGTTTAATGTTAATCTAATACTTAGAATTGTCAATTTCAACCTTAATAAGCTCCATATAGTTTAACTATGAAGTTAGATTCTAAAAGAATCACAAATGAAAGCTCTTAAGATAAAACTCTAATTTAGAGATCTAAAGTGATCAAATCTCATATCTTTAGATCTTAAGATCTTAGACTTAGATCTTCAATTTGAAATTAAGCCATCTCCAATTGAAATTCTTTAATGATTGATTATTTAATTTTTTGAAACATTCCATGTGGGTATAAGATGATTCAATCCAAAAGATAAAGAAATTATCTGAAAGATTGAATAAAGATCTTAGATTCTCAAGTTCTTAATTGATTATTTTATTTTATAATCAGTAGAATAGCCTTTCACTATGTTCTTAGTTCCTGAATCTTGCAGCTTATAGGACTCTTTACCTTTATTTTGGGGTAATAAGTGTGAATCCTAGATCCTTATTAAGATATTACCTAGGATTTGGGATTTGAACTCAACATAGGGTTTAAGTTCTAAATTCTTAAATCTTGATTTATTTAGTCAAGATTTGGGTAAGAGTAAAATATTAATAAATTAGGTCATTAATTTACTTACTTAACTATATAGTCATCTCATGATTTTGATTAGAACCTGTTAAGTTCTAATATTAACTTTAAGGACGTAAATCTGAGATTTTACTCGATAGCTGGATATTGGAGATCCTAAACTTGTACCTTCTCAGAGTAGCTAAAATTGGTAATTAGATAACATCAGATATCACATGAGTATAGATTGAGTCTCTTACTTACTTGACTAGATTGCTTTGCTTACCTTAATTTATTGAGCCTTATTCCTTGAGCATAATAGGAAAACTTAGGATATGGATGATACATCCTAAGTTAGTATTGAATTACATATCATTCAGTTTTGCCTTGTTTGCAGTTGGTAGAATATGTCCTAGCTTAGTCTGCTTCTTCAGTAGTAGTATTGTATAGATTGGACTCAGACCTAGCATATTTGGATGGCTAGGCAGGGGATTGATTGATTGATATTGGAGGCCCAGTATGGCCTATTGGCTGGTATGGCAGTACTATGTCTTAGGCTTATTGCTACTTTAGCTGAATTGTATTGTTTTCTGATTTGCTTTGCCACATGCTTCAGTGGCCTTATTTTCAGTATTTGCTCACTTTGCCACATGCTTCAGTAGCCTTATTTTTAGTATTTGCTCGCTTTGCCACATGTCTCAGTGGCCTTTCTTTTTTATATTAATCTGCATGTTGTATGTATACTCTTATGGCTTAGATATATGTATAAATGGCATGTTTAGGATGCTAAAATTTTATCATGTTCAGTACTTCTGTTCTTTTATACTCAGTATGTTTTATTGTGATCATAATCAGGTTAGGATCATATTTATTTCAGTAGTTGCAATTACTTTTGCTTTTAGCTTCACCTTATTTATTTGGTGTTTTGTATGTTATTTCACATACATGTTGCTTGCTATGAATGGATAGTTTATAGTATTCCCCTTCTTGTATAGCTTGTCGCACCCCATAATTGCTTGCACGTTAAAAATAATTAAATATGATATCTTTCAATATTTAGTTCATTTAAATAGCCTAAAATGTACTTAGACAATTGTCTAACTGTAACCTTTTTGTTTTGTTTGCTGGGGCCCTGGCATTTGTGATACCGACAAATGTCAGATTCAGACGTGTTCATGGGCAGTGTCGCAGAGGAGGAGCAGATTTAGGTGGAGGATCATACTGCTGTTGTTTAGTTAGCTGTTGCCTTTTTATTTTAGTGAGATTGAGAGATATTTTTATTCTCTTTAAAATTCAGTTTGTAATAATTAATTCTAGATGTATTTTATTTCTGCATTGTAATGAGTTACAATATTGCATTCTCTTTTCCTACTATGTATGCTTGTGGATGTTACTCTATTTTGTATTGCTTCCGCCACTTTGATATTTATATTGATGGATGTTATAGCACTTGGTGACAAGTCCTTGGCTTAAGGCAGGTTGGGTTTACCTAACTTTACTTAAGTTGGGGATTTGCCTTAGTTGGAGCACTGTATTTCCTTATTGTCAGTATAGGGGCCCCACAGTTGGTATTAGAGAATACCATAAGGTGTTAGAATGGGATCTATGATTCCTTTCTACCTAATAGATTCGTTCTTCTGAAATACACGGATCAATATAAGTGACGTCCATAACATAGTAGTGTCAGTAACTCTATGCAAAATGATAGAGGAGAATACTCCCATCCTAATAAATTTATTCATTTGGAGTCTAACACAAATATAATAAAATTCTGTCCCTAGAGTCAAATGGGATCTGAAGAGTTTGATATAGACTATTATTAGTGTGCCTTCAGGAGAGTTTGGAGCTGTAGCTTCAAATGGAGGCAGGAAAGCAACTGGCAGATTGAAGGAGTTTCATCAAGAGGAATTTTGGTCCTAGAGAAGCTTCTACAACAAGCTGTATATCGAGGGCTCAACTTTCCCATATACGCGCAAGAATGGTTGAGCCGAGTGGAGTCCATTTTGGAACACATAGAGTGTCCCGAGTCACTTTATGTAGATATTGTGACTGACCTGATGGTAGACTGCGCCGGAGTGTGGTGGTATGAGACCATGGCAAGGCTCGAGAAGAAACATAATAGGAAGCATCGGGAAGTCACCTTTGAGGATTTTTGTGTAGCTTTTAGGGCAGAGTACATTAATAATGTTTGAATGATAGTTAGGTTAAATATTATTTCATTTTCAAGCAACTCCATTTGATTTACAGTTTTGGCATTGTAATTTCTAAATTCTATGATTAATGAAAATTTTTGATTTTCCTTCCTTAGAGTAAATTCTGAGTTTGTTCTTTTCTTAATTAACTAGAATGGATTCCGGATCACCACCCACAGTTACTCCTATCAAGAACACTATGGCCTCCAGTAGTTTTAGCGATGAGGTGGCTCATCTGCGAGCCATGGTGGCAACTCTCTTAGAAAACCAAGCTCAACAGGCACTAGTCATGCATAAATTATTGAATGATCGTGTAATTCCAGTCACTATCGCTGCTCCGACAGTCCATCCTCCACAAGTTACTTCGTCGTCACACCATTCAGCAGATAATCTCCTCCATAATTTTCTGAGGTTAAGACCTCCAACCTTTGGTGGGAACCTGTCCCCGATGGATACAGCCGATTGGCTGAAGGCCGTGGAAAAGGATTTGATTAGTTTGAAAATTCCGAACTCCGAAGCCGTCCGTCTCACCACCTATCTGTTCCATGCCGAGGCAGAATATTGGTGGGAAGAAGTCAGAAATACCTAGTTCGTTGATTATGAACTAGACGACATTCCTTGGGATGAGTTCGTCAAGGCCTTCAAGACAGAGTTCATTCCCCCATCCGCACAAAACATGATTGCAGATACAATCATGAGGTTGACTCAAGGAAGTCGCTCAGTGGCGGAATACGAAAGAGAGTTCTGTAGATTGATTTGTTTTGCACTAGAAGTCACCCATTCTGAGTCAGCAAAGTGCCACCGCTTCCTTTCTGGACTCAGAAGTTCGTTGAAGAATCAAATAGTGCCGCTCTGTCTAACTAGCTTCTTTAAACTAGTGGAAATGGCTAAGATGATTGAGCATCACCAATCCGAGGAAGATCATAAATGAAAAGAGCAAACCACTCTGAACCAGCGAGGAAATTTCAAGAGACACGGATCCAACCCTGCGAAAGTGTATCCGCTGGAAGCAGCTCCTACTGCCGAACAAGTTCAAAACTGTACTAAGCCACACCCGTATGTCAAGTGTTACCACTTTGGCCAGAGATGTTTTAATTGTGGGCGCACATGTAACAGCCCAAACACTTAACACCACGGTATTGTCCGCTTTGTCCTGAAAGGCCTCACGGTTTTGCCCTCATAAGATAACTTCGTAGCAGGTCACCCATCCTAGGAGTGCTCCCACCTGAGCATGCTTAACTTTGGAGTTCTTATCAGGAACTCCACCGTTATCTAAAAAGACGCCTCAATGTTTAAGAGTTTCACTTATTACTACTTAAGTGGGTCATCACAATTTCCTCAACTTAAGTAACTGACGTCCTCGTCAGTATCCACACACAGATCCAAGAACCATCCACTGGGTAGATAGGACTAGAGGTGACCCCTACAGGCACAAGAGGTACCCACAATCATATAGCACCTTAACCATCATGGGTTCAAGAGGTTGCTCACATGAAATGGTACTTTGTCCTGTATGACACTTAGCTCCTATCTAACACCCTATGGTTTGCTCTGATATTATTTTATAACAGCCCAAACTCTTAACACCAAGGTATTGTTCGCTTTGGCCTGAAAGGCCTCACAATTTTGCCCTCATAAGATAACTTCCCAGCAGGTCACCCATCCTTGGAGTGCTCTCATATGAGCACGCTTAACTTTGGACTTCTTATCAGGAACTCCACCGTTAACTGAAATGGCGCCTCGATATTTAAGAGTTTCGCTTATTACTACTTAAGTGGGTCATCACAGCACAGGCCATCGGTTCTATCAGTGCGACCACACGGAAACAATAGACGGAGTTCAAATGAAGTCGTATCATAAGAAGCAAGTGTTTCGAGCAACTCCACTGAATCGGAGGGAAACAAATCTGGACATAATCCCAGCCCCTGTTTCTGAAGTTGCTCACACGCAACCATCAGTCCCCAATTCTCAGAACTATCAACGACGGCTATCTAACAATCATTTTGCTGGACCTGCACGAGTATATGCCTTAACTCCTATCGAAGCCGCCGAAGATAACAACGTGGTTTCAGGTACACATTCCTAAACCTCTCCTGTCAAAATTGTATTTCTGTATTCTTTTCAAATTGTTAATACGACACTGTATAAATCTAGGCACACTTTATTTCAATAACCAACCTTGTAGCGTATTGTTCGATACTGGTGCTAGTCACTCGTTTATCTCTGAATGATTTTCTAATAATCTTAAACTTCATGCATGCAACCTAGCACAAAAATTGAGTTTTGGACTTCCATCAGGAATCCAACTAAGTGCTCATAAATTTTGTAATATCAAAGTCCCGATAAATGATCAAGAATTTCAGGCTAAGCAAATCATCCTACCGATAGCTAACTTTGACATCATCCTCGGGATGAATTGGCTCAGTGACAATAATGCCGTGATAAACTGCCATAAAAAGAGCGTCACTCTCCATTCTCAGGGTAAGCCTAAAACAATTGTAGGAAAAACTAGCAGGCGATTATCTTTAATAAATGCTATTAAAGCTGAACAACTCATTGGTAAGGGTTGTAGTGCCTACTTAGTCACCATCATGGGCGAAACAAAAGAAAATATCTCCCTTGCTGATTGTAAGGTAGTCAAAAAGTTCACCGATGTATTTTCAGAAGATTTGCCTGGTGTACCTCCTTTCAGAGAAGTGGAATTCTCTGTTGAATTGATTCCTAGTACACAGCCAATATCCAAAGCACCTTATAGAATGGCACCTAAGGAGCTTCAGAAACTCAACGAGCAGTTGCAAGAGCTCTTGAATAAAGGATTCATTAGGCCAAGTATGTCTCCTTGGGGAGAGCCAGTTTTATTTGTGAAAAAAAAGGATGGATCTATGCGTATGTGCATAGATTATCGTGAACTGAACAAGGTCACCATAAAGAATAAATACCCACTGCCTAGAATCGATGATTTGTTCGACCAATTATCCGGAGCCATGATATTTTCCAAGATCGATTTAAGGTCTGGATACCACCAGCTGCGAGTAAAGGAAGACGATGTAGGGAAGACTTTGTTCCGTACTCGTTATGGACACTTTGAGTTTTTGGTGATGTCATTCGGACTCACTAATGCACCATCAATTTTTATGGATTTGATGCAGCGCGTGCTAAAACCGTATCTGGACAAGTTTGTGATCGTCTTTATTGACAATATCCTCATTTATTCTAAAAATCTGAGAGACCATGAAGAACATCTGAGGGTAGTGTTGGAAACCTTGCGTGAGCATCAACAATATGCCAAGTTCTCCAAATACGAATTCTGGCTTAACTCCATTGCATTTTTGGGGCACGTAGTTGATGCTCAGGGAATTCGGGTAGGTCAGAGTAAAGTAAGAGCTATTCAGGAATGGAATCAACCTAAGTCTGTCACCGACATTAGGAGTTTCCTGGGATTAGCAGGGTACTACAGGAAGTTCGTTAAGGGCTTTTCCCAGATTGCTTCGTCGTTGACTAAACTAACTCAAAAGGCTGTTCCATTCATTTGGATCCCAGAGTGCGAGGAAGCGTTTCAAACCCTAAAGGATGCTCTATCTACCGCTCCCGTTCTTGTTCTACCTAAGGAAGGTTTGAACTATCAGGTATATATCGATGCCTCTGGAATTGGTCTAGGTTGTGTTTTAATGCAAGAGGGTAAGGTAATTGCTTACGCCTCTCATCAACTAAAACCCCACGAGATAAATTATCCAGTTCATGACCTTGAACTTGCAGCCGTAATTTTTGCCTTAAAAATATGGCGTCACTACCTGTACGGGGTGCAATGTTCAATTTTCACTGATCACCAATGTTTGATGTATATCTTCACCCAGAGAGAATTGAATTGCCGCCAGAGAAGATGGTTGGAGCTCATCAGCGACTATGATCTCAGTATCCAATATCATCCAGGAAAAGCAAATGTTGTGGTCGAAGCCCTTAGTCGTCGTGCTACTTTAACCTCGATGATTGCCTCCAGTTTCTTAGAACCTGAATTTCGTAAGCTCAAAATTTTTCCAGTTAATGGCGATATGCTAAGTTCGCTATTAGCAAATATTAATATGGAACCCACTTTCCACCGAGATATCTCTATCTCGCAAACCAAAGATGATGAGTATCTGAAATTTAAGGCAGATATTGAAGGTGGTCTTCGCTATGATTTGCAGTTGCAGAATGGTGTAGTTTATCAAGGTAATCGATTGTGGATACCTAAGTCCATGCACCAAGAGGTTTTAGTCGAAGGCCATAATTCTAGGTATCACATTCACCCAGGCAGTACTAAGATGTATCAAGATTTGAAGCAATCATTTTGATGGCCAGGTATGAAGAAAGATGTAGCTGACTTTGTGGCCAAATGTCATGCCTGTAATTTAGTGAAGGCCGAACACCAAAGACCTGGTGGTCTTTTGCATCCATTAGATATCCCAGAATGGAAATGGTTCCACATATCTATGGATTTTGTCATGGGATTGCCTCGTGCAAAATCAGGTGTCGATGCGATCTGGGTAATAGTAGACCGCTTAACTAAATCAGCAAATTTCCTTCCTATCCATCAAATTGATTCAGTAGAAAAGTTAAAGAAGCTCTACATCAAGGAGATTGTCAGATTACATGGAATTCCAAAGTCAATTGTATCGGATAGAGATAACATGTTTACTTCAAAGTTTTTGCAAGCTGTGCATCAAGATCTGGGTACGACTCTAGCCATGAGTACAGCCTTTCATCCTCAAACGGATGGTCAAACTGAGAGGGTAAATCAAGTTCTGGAAGATTTGCTTAGGCTTTGTATTCTTGATTTTGCTGGTTCCAGGGAATATCATATTCCGTTGGTGGAGTTTGCCTACAACAATAGTTTTCAAGCCAGCATTAAGATGGCTCCTTATGAAGCACTGTATGGAAGAAAATGCAGTACTCCACTGGCTTAGTCAGAAACAGGAAGCGTTCAGCTTTTTGGTTCAGAATTAGTTGAAGAAACTAGTAGCAAGATCAAATTAATTCAGCAGAGAATTCGTTCAGCTCAAGATCGTCAAAGCAAGTATAATGATTCTCACCACCATCTCCTAGAATTTAATGTGGAAGATTCTGCTTATCTAAAAGTCTATCCAATGAAAGGTATCTTCAGATTTGGCGTAGCTAGGAAACTTAGTCCCCGCTACGTGGGACTTTTCAAAGTATTGGCCAAGGTAGGATCATCTGCCTACCGATTAAGCCTTCCTGATGGCTTTGCAGCTGTTGACAATGTATTTCATGTATCCTCATTGAGAAGATGTCTTCGAGACCTTTCTCATCTCGTTCAACTTCCAGCAGTAGAGATTCAACTCGATCTTTCGTATGCCGAAGAACCTATCAGAATCTTAGCTCATGATCAGAAGCAGCTGAGGAATCGTTCAATTCATATGGTCAAAATTCAGTGGAAGAATCGATCGTTAAAAGAATCTACTTGGGAGAAAGAGGTGGATATGCGCAATAAATATCACCAGCTCTTTTTCAAATCCAGGTACTATTCTTATCTTTTCTATCAATTGTATTTAAACTCGTATTGCCTCAGTAGAATAACACTTTCCTTAGGTGATGTCGGGGACAACATCGTTCTTAAGTGGGGGAGTCTGTAACAACCCTAAGTTGTTACCCTAGCTAGATCTGGATTATTTAAGCTAAACTAGGCCTTAATTTTGATTCGATTAGACTCAATGGGTCATTTAAATCTAACCCTAGAAGTTTGGAATCAATCGGGGCTAAATTGGAAAATATTGTATTTTTGGCTATTTTTAAGCCCTGAAAAATACCAAAAATAATTCAATCTCCAAATCAAAATCTGAGTTCATTTTTGAGTTCTCACCCCCAAATTAGCTAAGGGTGAAATTTTGGGAATTTTTGGAGGTCATTTAGTCACATTCTGTATTTAATTTAAATTGGTTTAATTGCAAATTAGGGTTTTAGACAATTCCAAATTGCAAATCTACCCTTCTCCAATAGTCGGCTCCTTCCCAAACTGCGGGCGTCATCTGGGTCATCCGTTCCGCGGTCTTAATCCAACGGCCCGTACAGATGGACGGATCCGTCTAATCTCAACCGTTCTGCGGTTCTGAGATTTGATCCGACGGCATCTAACCCATCCATCTTAAATATCCCCGATCGCCCGTTCGATCCGTGGATCAGATCCGACAGTCGATCCAACTCCTCATGCGGACGTTAGATGTCGGGTGATCAGAGCTGTTCCGCGCCAACTATCGATCCATCAGACGGTCCTGGAGCCCTCCGTGATTGTGGATCGTCTTCCTCCCCAGCTCGCGCCCGACAGCAAAATATTTCCCGTACTGCCACATCCTCCCGCCAGTCTGCCACTCCCTTGCCATGTCAAGAAGGTCGTTGCGACCTTGCCCAAGCCTCCCTAGCAGTCCCAACCAAGCCTGAGGCCCGGTCCACCCCCAATTCGGGAAATTGAGGGAACCCCTCGGGCCGAGCCATTCGTCCCAACCCAAGCTCTGGAAGCCACCCCCATAGCCCCCTGGGCCTATAAATACCCTGAGAGAATCACAGTGAGTCCCTTAGCTCACTGTGATCCCTCAATTGACGGCTAGAACCCCGTGGAGCTCTCGCCTTCCTTGTCAAATTCCCGGCATTTCTGAAGGCTAGAACCGCTGATAGAGGGCCCATCTAATGTTCAGACCCCCTGTGGAGCTTCGTCACCTGTCCAGGAAGCTTCAGAGTACCTCAGCATCCCTCAGTCAAGCCCGTAACCCCGAATACAGGTACATCTTTCCACCATTGATTTTCCCTTAAGCTCATTTCCATTCTATCCTTCTAAATGTGCCATGGTTGACGCCTAGGTTGCCTTAGCCATCTAGAAACCCAGTGTGATTGCCGTCGCCTGGGGCTAGGCTAGCAGTTGAGCCAAAGGCTGAGTCCGAGTAAGGACCCAGTGATTGGCTGCACCTCATGTTAAGATAGGTTGGGGGTTCTATGCGTCTTGGCTCCCTGAACGTGTAGGGATCGAACCCCGGTCGAATCGAGGCTTCTGTGAGGAGAATTTCTTCCTCACAGTCGGCCTGAGACTCCTTAAGGAAGGACATCTCGGGTGAGCAGCACCCCATCGAGACAGAGGGATGCAGATGGGGGTTCTTGGTCCAATCAATGCGTCTTGACTCAAGGAACGTGTAGGGATCGATTTGAGCCCCTGCCATCGCCGGAGCGCCGAGAATTTCAGCTTTGAAATTCTACGGGCTCGGGACCCGTCAAGAGGAAGAAGATGAAGTCACAGGTCCGGGTCGGGTTGGTCTCTGACCCGCGCGGTCCTGATTTTGGTCCGCGGTTAATTAAATAATTATTAGATTGTATTTTTAATGGTTACGAATTTAATTAAATAAATCCTATGATTCTAATTTAAATAAAAATACAGATTAAATTAATTGAATAATTTTAATTATACAGAACCAAATGGTATAATCTAATATACCATTTGAATCAAAAAAATTCAAGGAATCTAAATATAAAATAAAATCTTAGATCCAATGGTTGGATTAAAAATTATATGCCAAACCTTCTCTATTTTTAATAAAATCATATAAAATTATTTAATTGTCCAATTAATGAAATTAAATGCTCTGATTGCTCCTTGAACCCTAAGGAACAAATTCAGACCCTTAAAGGTAATTTTGGATAATTAATTTTCCTAATTACTCCTTAATCACCCTAATCAAGGATTAGTGACTTAAACCTTAATTAAGCCTCTGATTTGGGTGAGGATTGTTCCAAAAGTCATATTAGGTCTAGATTAACCTAAGTGTAAGATTGGATTGCCCTAGAATGCCCTAATTTCACTAATCACCCTAATTGACTTAATTAAGTGATTAATACTAATTAAGATTAATTAGGTCATTAAAACCTAAAATAATTCGTTACTCACTTCAGTAATCATATTGAATCATATTAAGTTAGATAGGATCTAGCTTGGGCAACTAAACCCTAAAATCCTAATTTTACCCTTAGGGGCATTTTGGTCATTTTGACCAAATGGTGTTTAAAAGCTCCTTAAAACTTAGAATTTCAGTAAGACTATCCTAAGGTAGATTAGAAGTGTTCTTTGAACTCTTAGACTAATACTAAGGTTAATGTGATCTTCAATTCAAGAAAACTCTACTTAATCTCTAATTAAGACACTTATATCCTAAGTGATCATTAAAGAGTTTTTCGGCATCAGTCCTTAAATCTAATACTTGAGATGAGTAAATACCATCTTTATAAGTTCAGTAAGGTTAACCTAAGAGCTAAAACTTAAAAGAAATGTAATTGGTAAAGTCTAAGTTAGAATTTAGCTTAAGGTCTAAAGTGAGTTTAGATCTTAAGTAGCCCTAAAAAGGTCAATATGAGTTTAATGTTAATCTAATGCTTAGAATTGTCAATTTCAACCTTAATAAGCTCCATATAATTTAACTATGAACTTAGATTCTAAAAGAATCACAAATGAAAACTCTTAAGATAAAACTCTAATTTAGAGATCTAAAGTGATCAAATCTGAGATCTTTAGATCTTAAGATCTTAGACTTAGATCTTCAATTTGAAATTAAGCCATCTCCAATTGAAATTCTTTAATGATTGATTGTTTAATCTTTTGAAACATTCCATGTGGTAATAGGATGATTCAATCCAAAAGATAAGGAAATTATCTGAATGATTGAATATAGATCTTAGATTCTCAAGTTCTTAATTGATTATTTTATTTTATAATCAGTAGAATAGCATTTCACTAAGTTCTTAGTTCCTGAATCTTGTAGCTTATAGGACTCTTTACCTTTCTTTTGGGGTAATAAGTGTGAACCGTAGATCTTTATTAAGATATTACCTAGGATTTGGGATTTGAACTCAACATACGGTTTAAGTTCTAAATTCTTAAATCTTGATTTATTTAGTCAAGATTTGGGTGAGAGAGTAAAATATTAATAAATTAGGTCGTTGATTTACTTACTTAAACTATATAGTCGTCTCATGATTTTGATTAGAACTTGTTAAGTTCTAATATTAACTTTAAGGACGTAAATCTGAGATTTTACTCGATAGCTAGATATTGGAGATCCTAAACTTGTACCTTCTCAGAGTAGCTAAAATTGGTAATTAGATAACATCAGATATCACATGAGTATAGATTGAGTCTCTTACTTACTTGACTAGAGTGCTTTGCTTACCTTGATTTATTGAGCCTTATTCCTTGAGCATAATAGGAAAACTTTGGATATGGATGATACATTCTAAGTTAGTATTGAATTGCATATCATTCAATTTTGCCTTGTTTACAGTTGGTAGAATATGTCCTAGCTTAGTTTGCCTCTTCAGTTGTAGTATTGTATAGATTGGACTCAGACCTAGCATATTTGGATGGCTAGGCTGGGGATTGATTGATTGATATTGGAGGCCTTGTATGGCCTATTGGCTGGTATGGCAGTACTATGTCTTAGACTTATTGCTACTTTAGCTGAATTGTATTGTTTTCTGATTTGCTTTGCCACATGCTTTAATGGCCTTATTTTCAGTATTTGCTCGCTTTGCCACATGCTTCAGTGGCCTTATTTTCAGTATTTGCTCGCTTTGCCACATGTCTCAGTGGCATTTCGTTTTCATATTAATATGCATGTTGTATGTATACTCTTATGGCTTAGATATATGTATAAATGACATGTTTAGGATGCTAGAATTTTATCATGTTTAGTACTTGTGTTCTTTTATACTCAGCATGTTTTATTGCGATCATAATCATGTTAGGATCATATTTATTTCAGTAGTTGCAGTTACTTTTGCTTTTAGGTTCATCTTGCTTATTTGGTATTTTGTATGTTATTTCACATACATGTTGCTTGCTATAAATGGATAGTTTATAGTATTCCCCTTCTTGTATAGCTTGTCGCACCCCATAATTGCTTGCATGTTAAAAATAATTAAATGTGATATCTTTCAATATTTAGTTCATTTAAATAGCCTAAAATGTACTTAGACAATTATCTAACTTTAACTTTTTTATTTTGTTGGCTGGGGCCCTGGCATTTGTGATACCGACAAATATCAGATTCAGACGTGTTCGTGGGCAGTGTCACAGAGGAGGAGCAGATTCAGGAGGAGGATCGTGCTGCTGCTGTTTAGTTAGCTGTTGCCTTTTTATTTTAGTGAGATTGAGAGATATTTTTATTCTCTTTAAACTTTAGTTTGTAATAGTTAATTTTGGATGTATTTTATTTCTGCATTGTAATGAGTTACTATATTGCATTCTCTTTTCCTACTATGTATGCTTGTGGATGTTACTCTATTTTGTATTGCTTCCGCCACTTTGATATTTATATTGATGGATGTTATAGCACTTGGTGACAAGTCCTTAGCTTAAGGCAGGTTGGGTTTACCTAACTTTACTTAAGTTGGGTATTTGCCACAGTTGGAGCACCGTACTTCCTTATTGTCAGTACGGGGGCCCCACAAGCTGCATTCAAGAGAATTGGTTTAGTGATCATTATAATGACTTTATGTGCCGTATGTGCTAGTTTTTATAAAATGTAATACTTTTTTCATAGGGAGAGATATTTTTCTTTATCCCTTTTATGTTTTATGAGAGATATATTTTTCTTCATCCATTAATAGTTATCAACTTTTTTTTTTAATTTTTTTTTTGAACATGCAAAATTTAGCACATACATTACATCCATGAAGTCCTACAGAAACCAAGCGCATTCCAAATTCAATCACTAGTTCCATTTCTCTCTTTGCAATCTTTGCTCCCCCACACTTAGTTTATTTCATCATTTTAATTAAGTCAAGAGTATGTGCTGGTTATTTTATCAAGTTAATCCAACAAACCTTACTTTGTTTGGTAAAAAGTTTAAGTTAGACATCCTTCATAAATCTAAAGCATTTGATGCACGAAATTCAAATTTTGTTTTCAATTCAGATTTTTGGTAGAGTAAATTCTCAAATCCATCAACTCAATTATCAATCACTAATTTTGGTCTTTACTCTTAGATGAACAATTTCAATGAATGACCACATTAATAAGACTAAAATATAAAATAATAAATATAATACTACTAATAATTAGTGGATTAAAAATAATTTATTAGGAGTAGTAAAGAGTGAAACGATCTGATAGAGTAATGACATACTATCATTACAGTAATAATGCATGAGGCTCCTCTTGCACCATTATTGACACGCACTGATACAAACAAAACATAAAATTATTTGTTGGGTTGCCTCCCAACCAGCGATTAGTTTAGTGTCCTTAGCCTGACCAAAAAGAGTTTACATCCCTATAAAATTTCTTTCCATATTTTTATAAAGGCCTTAGGATGAGTACGAGCTTGTTTAATAATATACTCATTATAAATGTTAGCTACACTATTTTTCTCCTTCCTGTACCACTATGTGTCCTCTAACTTACAATAATTATTCTTTTTGTACTTCTTTTTATTCTTCTCATTTCTCGCCTTATGTTTGTCATCAAATTTATCAAACTCATCATTAATATCATTCTAAGTTTCATTTTGTAAGAATGTGTAAACTTTAAATTTCTTAAGAGTACAGTCAATGCATTTCTCTAAAAATTCAAATTGCACACAATGATCATTAAGATTGCTAAGAGGTCTGTTGATGTTTGAGATGCGACAAAATCAGGTCGCTACGGCACGTTGTAATGCCAGGCTCTCTATCTTCAGGGCACTACGACGCGTGATAGCACCAAGCTTTAGGGTTGAGTCAAGCTGCAGCACACGATAGCACCGTGCTGTCGGGCAAGAGGGCGCTACGACGCGCTGTAGCACTGAGCTTTCTGTCTAAGGCCCACTGTAGCACCATAATGCGTTGCAGTGCACTGTAGCTCCAGAATACGCTACGGCGGGTTGTAGTGCTTGACTTTCTATTTTTGAGCACGCTACAGCGCGCGATAGTGCGTAGTGGCGCATTGTTGTGCACAAAATTCTCTATTTTCATCAATTTCCATCTGTTTTGTAATCTGATCACTTCCAAGCTACAATGATAATAAAACATATTAGAACAATGATTGGTTTCAGATAAACTATGCATTTTAAATATGAAAATGACTATATATATGTGGCTCATCAACATCTGTATCACATTTATATATAATATTGTATGCCTTATTATCTCTAAGATATATCTTCTCCCGATAGCACCAGGTGTAGTTTAAAAGCACCCATTGTAGGAGTGGCATGAAAGGATGTACCCGAGTTCACCACCCAAGACTTTTTGTTGACAAGTGATAGGATCAATGCAACAAAATTCTCTTCAGCTAAGACATTTATTGTGACACATATCTTTGCTCCCACCACTTATCTCCTTCAGGGTATGGCAGTTCTTCATGCAGTGGCATGCTTTTCCATAGTTCCAACAATTAGTCTTTGCTTTATATGTCTTAATTTATCTCGTCGTGACATAGAACTATTTATGTTACATCTCCAGCTTACACCTGTTCCTTGGCTTTCAACATTTAATGCTAAAGTAGATGGCTCACCATGAGATCTCTTCTGCACCTCTTCATTCAGCACTAGCCCAATAATGTTGTTGATTTTCAATGACATATTTTTTGATGAATTACTAATGGTTGTAACCAACCCATCCCAACTATTTGTTAATGATGAGAGGAACAATAAAGCTCATACCTCATCATAAAACTTGATACTCATTGAATTCAACAGACTTGTCATTGTACTGAACCCATCCAAATGTTTAGTCACTGAGTAACCCATCCGTCCTATTCATATTAAATAGTCTTTTTATTAGAAAAAACTTTATTGGAAGTCGAAGTCTTCTCATATATCTTCGTTAGAGCAACCATGAGAATTATATTAATTTTCTCATTAACAATATTAAATGCAACAGATGAAAATAATGAAAGATGAATCAAACCCAATGTGGTTCTTTCAAGAACCTCCCAATCTTCATCTAATATAGTTGTCAATTTTCTATCAACTACACTTAATGGTAAATACAACTTCTTCTAGTAGAGCAAATCTTCCATTTGCATTTTCTAAAATGAAAAATTAGTGCCATTGAACTTCTCTATTTTGCATCTCATTTCATTGGCCATTGCTCCCACTCAAACTATAAACCCTATAACAACAAGAACAAATGAAGAAGAAACATCCCTTTTATACTATTATTGTGACACAAACACAGCAACACATGCATTGCAGTGGAAATAATTTTAAGCTTGAGAACCGGGGTTGTATTGATGGATACTAAACAATTGATAAAATTATCCAAGCACAGCAAAATAAAAATTACAACATATACATATGCATAAAAACCACAAGCATCCAAACACATGGATTTTTTACATGGAAAACCTAAATATGGGAAAAACCATTGAACCACACCACACAGAAATTCTATTATAAATATGAATGATTAGAGAGTTACACAGAGCTTCACCTTTATAAGAATAAGGAAAATCTACCACTTACACAATCTCTCGATCGATTTCTTCTTCAGCAGGGAACACCAACTCTTAGTCTAGGTTGATGGAGAAGAGTAGCAACCACCACCTCTTAGGGTTCTCTCCAACAGCAACCATACCACTTAGCTTGCATAAGCCAACCTATAGCAACACATCCATAATATTTCCTTAAATATCCAGGCAATATTCAGATCCCAAATGGTTCAAATTCCCCCAAAATTATTTAGAATGATGCCAAAACTGGAGTAGAATTTAATTTGGTGCTACACCCACTGTTGCGCCAAGGTTTCGAGTGGCCAAGCGCTAGGGTGCCCTGTAGCGCATGGGTCCCTAGGCGCACTATAACACCCTAGTCTTTGAACTGCCAGCCACTGGGACATGCTGTAGCACCCCAGTCTGTTGACTGCTTTCCTGGGGCACATTATGGCATGTCATGGTGCGCATACCACCCTACTCTTTGAACTTTCTCCCACCAAGGGGTGCTGTAGCACCCTGATCTCTGTTTGCTGGGTGCCATGGCACGCTATGGAGCTTCACAGCACACTGTGGCGCCTGATGCAATTGAATTTTTCTAGTTTGTTCTGTATCACTTCAGAACCTCCTAGAAGCACACCAGAGTTCCATTATCACCTCCACAATTATCTAAATGGTCTCCACATCCTAACAACAAAAAGAGAAAATAAGAATATTATCTTAGAGTGAGGTTTGATGGGATATCTTTGAGAGAAAGTGCAACTTGGAAACACAATTCCCTAGTGATTTGGAGCTCCCAAAATCTCTTGTTTGCTTTTGCTATAGCTTGGGAATGGAGAAATATAGGGTTTATAGAAGTGAGGAGAAAGAGGGGAGGAGTTGGTTCTGGAACATGGAAAAAAAGAGTGTGGTGGCTAAATTCTTAGGGTTTCAATTGTGGTTCAGAGTTTATAGAGTGTTTGTAAAGGCTTTGGGTTGATCAAAGGGTGGAGATTTAATTGAAGGGAGATTTGGATGGCTCAAAATTTATCATCCAAATGAGAAGATTTCTATGAAATATTAATTAGTGCACTTAATTAAGTAGTTTACATGTGAAAACCCCTAACAATCTGGTCTAATTTAAGTCTAATTTATCTAAAAACAAATGTTTTGTATTTTTGAAAATTAGATAAGCATATGCCACAAAAATACAAATTTATTGTTCTAAATGATAGATCTTAGTGAGAGGAATCTATATAGTTCAAAATTATCCAATTTGGCAAAGTGGTTAAGTCAGGATCTGGGTTTGAACCTTGACTCAGCTCGGGTCTCGCCACCTCTAGACTAGACTTGACAAGTTCTACTAGTCTTGTTGATGGGCATAACTCCCGTTGCTTTTGGAAGGTAGGGTGTTAGCATGAGGTACCATCTGTGTAGTCCATAGGGCAAGATCGAGTCAGCGCCATTTGATCTCCGTTGAACGACTAACACCATTTAATATACCGGCGATTCAGATCTGCCATATGATCGGATCCCGTAAAAGCGGAATGAATGAGATCTCGTGGATCCGGAGTTCCATGTTTGGCTTGGACTGCAGAATCTTCATCAATTCGATTAAAAAATACTAATTCTGAATTTCTATTTTAATTATTTAAATAATTCAATTAATTTAATTATAATTGTAAATTTGGTATAAATCACCCATTTTTGCTCTTAAAATTATTAAGTTCTTGCTGCTATTTAATTTAATAGTGTAGAATTCAAAATTTCAAAAATATTTTAATTTTGACACTTTCATAATTCTATATAATTATTTGTTTAAATCCATCATAAATCTTAATTTTTTTTTGCAAAAATTACAAATGGCTTATTAAAATTAAAATAGATACTAAATAGAAATTTAATAATCTTAAAATCTTGAGATTTTATAACCCCCTAGCCATGTAGTACGTTAACCATCATGGGTTCAAGATGTCACTTCTATGGGGTGGCACTATGCCCTATATGAGACTTGGATCCTATTTGACACCCTATGGCCTACTTTGATACCATTTGTAATAACTCAAGATTTTAAGCACCAAGATATTATCCACTTTCCAAAAATGCCTCACGATATTATCCTTAGAAGGTAACTTCCCAACAGGTCACCATCTTAAGAGTGCTCCCACCTGAGCATGCTTAATTTTGAAGTTCTTATTAGAAACTCCACCATTATCTAAAAAAATACCTCAATATTTAAGAGTTTCACTTAATACTACCTGAGGGGATTGTTACACATACACATATACTCAATATGTTGTTAGATGTAAAATACAGATACTTAGATTGTTTAACTGCACTTATCCCCACATAAAGAGATAAGATACATACCCTTTACAGTTTCAATCAAGCCATGGTACCTAAATATAAATGATAATAAACTATGGAATTGGGGTAACCTATCTATAATTATATAAGGACCAGTGAACTAATTATAATAACATATCAAAGATGGTGAATAAATGTATATAACACTTCCTTAGCTGTAACGACCCCAATAATTGGATAGAAGAAAACTAATCAAATATTGGATACTAAGTGGCCAAGTCTCTTTATGAGTGGTTGTCAAGTTAAAATAGTTTGTAATAAAAGCAAAAGAAGGTATGAAACAATGCAAGTATAAGTAATACTAGCAATTAATATTATCCACTCATTCAATCCAAGAAATTTCAAAGTAAGTAAACTCAGCACAGAATATAGGTAACAACATTACAAGCAAATTAAAGTCCAAGTATTGCAAGCCAATTATTAATGAAACAGTAAAGAGAAAATATAGCCACTCTCTCACTTAATTAAAAGAGCAAGTAAATTTAAAAGTAAGCAGAAGCTGATCTTTTAATAGCCTTTCAAGTACTAGGTCTAGCATTACCTGAATTAAGAAGCTTTAGATCTATTATATTTTGGTATTTAAATATGATAGGGCAAAGCAAATAAAAGAAAAAAAATAGTTAGACTAAACAGTCTAAGCATAATTTAAAATTGGCTAATATTAAGTTCATTTGGATATCTCTTGCATAATTTACAATTTAAAAATAAGCAGCGAATCATTGAAAGCATTCAAGTAGGGGAAGAAAATAAAAAAAACTATAAAGAAGAATAGTTTAAAAGAAGATGAACAAAAGCACTCACTTGTATTATTGTTCTAGCTTGCAACCAAAAATGGTAAGGGAAATGCATTCTTAATTAGGTTAGAAGCTACTAAGTGCATTTGAAAGTAAATAAAATAAAATATGTATATATTCAAAATAAATTATACTAAGATAGCAAAAAGAAAAACATTGAAGCATTTAAATAAGAAAGTAAGGTAAAAATTAACTGTAATAAAGAATAGTTGTAATTGAAGTGAACATAACTGTAATGAAGAACAATTGGAGTTGAAATGAATATAACTGTAATGAAGAACAATTGGAATTGAAATGGATATAACTATAATAAAGAACAATTGGAATTGAAATGAATATAACTATAATGAAAAATAGTTGGAACTGAAATGAAGAATAGTTGGAATTGAAATGAATATAACTATAATGAAGAACAGTTTGAATTGAAATGAATATAACCGTAATGAAGAACAACTGGAATTGAAGTGAATATAACTGTAATGAATAATAGTTGGAATTGAAATGAATATAACTATAATGAAGAATACTTAGAATTGAAATGAACATAACTGTAATAAAGAACAATTGGAATTGAAATGAATATAACTGTAATGAAGAATAAATGGAATTGAAATGAATATAACTATAATGAAGAACAATTGAAATTAAAATTCAGTAAAGCATTAAATAACATTTAGGTAACAAACATTGTATTCAAAATGAACTATAAATATGCAGAACATAATACTGAAGATAGAGAGTGTAAAGCGTAGAAAGTAAAGAATATATCTTAGATTCTTGGTCTAAGGCATTCATAGCCTAGGACTATGAAGAGGAAGCATAACTAAACAGTTATAAAGAGATTTTACAAACAAAAAGATTGTAAAAGAGCTCTTATCATTTTATTTAACGAGTGCATCAATAACTAACTCATTCTAGCAAAATTCAACAGAATGTGGTGAGGAGTTAAGCACGTCTACCTAACTAGATCAGTGGGGTATTTTAAACATTCGCATTTACCCTCTCTAAAATGTGAAGTCTTTTAAAAGCATTTTCATCTTTATTCAGTTTGCCATAAGACATTCCCCATATGGTTTTTATAAGACTATCATTTATGTGCAATGTCTTGTATATTATTGAAAGATAATATGCAAACATCCAAGATAATACAAAGAAATTGAAAGATTCTTAAGTTAATCTAACATGCACTTAAAAGAGAAGTAGAAACATGTAGAGGCATAAGAATCTAATTCTAATTCTAATAATTTTGGCATAAACTCTATTATATCTACTTAAAAGAAATAATTAGGATGTTAACATGCAATTCTTCCATTCATTTGGAGGATTCTTTTTGAAAGATCAATATTAAAGAACTAACATTAAGTTAATTTAATATATAGAGCTTTATTCCAAATTAATATCTAACATGCAAGAGTAATTTTTACATTCCATAATCATGATATAACATTCACCAAAGGAAATAGAGCATGAGATGATTATATAACTTCTCAATTTGCTAGGAGATGAAATGAAAGAACAATTCATTAAATTCACTTAATAGAATAAGCAATTCATTTATAGTATCCTTATGCAATTGGAATCTATCCAATATTTATCCTAAACAAGCTAATTCATTTTGATTTATGAATGAAGTTTTGGAAAGTAGTATGGAAAAGTAAAATTAAGTATTTACTAAGTTAAAATAAGTAGAGGTTAAGGTAATAACCTATTAACTTCATCATTAAGGCTTATGAGATGAAAGGTTTTATATCAAACAACTCACTAACCTAATTAGGATCAATTGATAGAGAATGCTTGAATGGAATAAAGATGTGAGATTAGTAATCTACCACTCTAGTTTTACTAAAGTTCATAAATTTGAGGAATCCTTACAAGATGTCTTAAACTTGATAAACAACTAAGGATATTCTTAATTTAAGTATTAGAGAACTTAAAAGAATATTAAGAAGTTGTGGAGAACGAGAACTAGTGATTCAAATATAATAAGATTGGACATTAGTCCTACTAAATTCTCTAAATGAAATTAAAAGTAAGGTTAACATACTATTTCTCAATTTACTAAAAGATAAGGTGAAATAACTAGTATTAAAGAACTAATACTATGGTCGAGTGAATCATATGATGATAGTTCAATTTACAATTAATACATGACAAGGAAAACATGCAATTTGTAAACTAACATCATGAATTAAATTGACTAAGATTCTAATAACAATTTAATTAAACAAACAACCTAAGTTCCATGATATAAAATCAAGATAATAATATTAAATTAAGAAGGATACTATGAATTAACAATAATAGATTTCATAACATTTCTATTACATACTTGCCAGTTATATTAAGATTAACTTGAAATTAATCTAGTCTTAAAGATCTCAAACATTAATTACATTTCAATTGGAAGAAACATTTGTTCCAATTTTCTATGAAATAGCAGCATTTAATTTAGAATTACAAGGGACAACTTAAATTTAATTTAATAATGAAAAGGATAGTATTATATGACTTAATATGCAAAGAATAGCTATATTTAATTCAGCATTTGTAAAGTACTACAGTAATCTTGAAGTATCATCACGAAGGACAGCAATATTCATTCAGCATTGTGAAGTATTGAAATCATTTAATTCAGTAAATATAGAATACAATAATATTAATACAGTATTTTAAATGTTATAATATTGATTCAATATTGCAAGGATATGCAGTATATGACTTAACATTAAAGAAGTAATGGCATTTGGTTTAGCATTTGTAAAGAGCAACTGAAATGTAAATAGCATTGTAATGTAGTTTAGTTCTATATTATCCGCTACCTATCAAGTAATAACATTTTATAATAACATGCAAATAACAAATACTTAGTTTGCTGTCGTATTATTTATTGATGGAACAATTATAAAAGCTATCAATATTCACGAATATTCAAAAAACACATGATTTTGCACACAGGCACATGTAGCTAAATAAAATACAAGATTGTTCATTAATTCCAAGTATGGTAACAATTTAAGTGTAGACACCAACAAAATGTACAAGAATTCGATGAAGCAAAAATTGTGTTATAGACAAATTTGTATGTTGCAATGAAATGTAAACATCTTATTCAACATTAACAAGACTGCACAACTTGAGATATATCAACTTGAAGATAACCAAAGTGATAAATTGAACTTATTACATGCCAACTTCAGATTCATTTTCCTTTTTACTGAGTCAAATTCACATTTATGTGTATGACACTTGAATGGAAGGTTTTAACAATTAAATGAACAGCCACTAAAAGATAAGATAACTGTCGATTGAATAAGTATGATATGAAAATTCATTGCTTGATTTAAACAAAAATATATTATCATACCGGCATGGCTAAGAATAACATAAAATTAGTGTGTATTATTTAGAGGAAAATGGCATCCTATTATTGTTAGTTTATAAAGTATTTTGCATGAATACAATCAAACAGAAAAATAATAATAATGATAATTAGTTTAAGATGCATATGTGAAAACCACATTCAATTTAGTTATATTTTTCACCCGAATACTAAACTTCTCAAAGAAAATAGCCACTAGGAGAAAAAAATGGATCTATAATCTCCAAAGGTATGAGTCAACAAACCAAAGCACATGTAAGCGAGATGGCCTGGAGCATAAAGTGCTTATATGTCAAGGACACTTAAGTATTTGGCCGTCCCATCCAAGTACTAATACTCAAGTTCTAGCAAAGAAGAAAACGTAAATCTTATAAACTTTTCATTATAGCAAGCAATTATAAATAGAACAAATTTTTAAACATGCAAGGCAGCTTAAAAAAGTAAGTTACTCTTCCAAATCTAGATAGAATCAATCAAATCCAATCAATAAGAACAATTAGATTAATATTCAGCATTAGGATCGATTGATCCAGAAAAATATTATGTAAAGGAGGGTTATATGCATAAGGTATCAGTCATTACGAAGGTACCATGTGATTAGTTCTAACTCGATCCAATTTCAATCGAGCTTAATAGCACAGATGTCCATCCATTATATAATGAGATTGAAATTTATTCTATGTTCTAAGACATTAAGAATAGATGAAAGAAAAGGAATTTTATACATATGAAAAGAAAGTTATTATAGGGATTGAAGAAATGGATGATGATAGATATAATTTAACTCTTAATATCCTATCCAATGTTAATAAGAATGTGTGAGATAGCAGAAATATAAATGAAGTTAAAGGTAGCGCACAGAATCAACACTTGCTGAAAATTTATCATTGAAATCTGTTCGAGTTCATCAGGGTGCTTATGAGTCCTATTAACTCAATGATCTATCAATAAATGAGTTGGCATAACCATCAATTAAAAATCTACTATATTTGTACCTCTATTTTCAATTTATTCAAAATTTAAACAAAACTAGTATGAGATTCGAGCTTCCTCTTAGCTCGATTCAATTTGAAACTATGAGTAAATGATAATAATAAAACTTGCTGCATTTTGGATTTAACAGAACAATTTTTGAGAGCATCTGATTGAGCTCGATAGGGCTCATCAAGCATATGTAAGATCACTATGATATCACACGGAGTTTAATTAGAGAAATACTAATAGAAGATGAAGTACCTCATGGAGCATCTCCTTTGCTATTGCCAACTAAAACTTATGCTTGCAGATCACTGCACTTTCGTCAGCAAGCTTAGGTGGGCTAGGACGCAGTTGCTTCAAGCGGCAGCAGAATCCTTTAGTAGCTCCTCAACCCAGGAATGAAGGTAAGAATGGCAGAATATAAGCATTAGGTGAGGCTTAAAGTCGCGGAAGAGGGGTAGCTGGCTTGACAATGGAAGCAGAGAGGAGGAATGATTCAGTCAAGGATCTCCTGGGATATGAGATGAAAATGAAAACCTTCCAGCATAAGAAAAAATGCATAAATGAATATTGCATGAAATGTTGAAGATGTAACAACCATAGTTATTACCTTAGCTAAATTTAGGTTAATTAAGCTAAACCAAGTTCTAATATTGATTCCATTAGACTCAATGAGTCATTTAAACCTAACCCTAGATGTTTGGGATTAATCAGAGCTAAATTGAGAATTTTGGTATTTTTATCTATTTTTGGATCCTAAAATATACCTAAATAAATTTGATCTCCAAATTAAAATTTGAGTTTATTTTTGAATTCTCCATACCTAAATTAGCTATAGGTGAATTTTTGGGAATTTTTAGAGTTCATTTGGTCCTAAATTGAATTTAGGAAATTATTATAATTAATTAACTAATTAAAGGATTTAAATTATTAATTAAATTAAATTATTAATAATTTTATATTCGGGATTTGTTGTCGGGACCGCAGTAGATCCCCTGCTGGGTCCCGACAGCGGCGCATATGTCTTAGCCATTGGATGCCCTAGTGTGCATCCTAATGCATCTAATCCTATGACTCGTATTACTCGCGCCATGATCTAATACTACCTGCTTGATCAGCATCTCTCATTCAATGAATGAGATCCTATCCACGGTTCTGTTATTCGAGAGCTGCATTATATCGTCTATCACCAACAGTCACGCAATCAGACGGTGGAGGCAGACCCCATCGCATTAGACCTTCATCTTCGTTCGATCGCTAGCCCGACAAAAAAGATACGCTCATACGAGCCACGTCAACCTAGTCTGCCACTCCCTCTACCACGTACTCCAGATCATTAGACATTCTTGGTTAAGATACGCTCATACAAGCCGCATCGACCTAGTCTGCCACTCCCTCTACCACGTACTCCAGATCATTATACCTTCTCAGTTCTAGTAAGGTGAAGCTCGTCAAGTCATGAGGACCTGCTAGCCCCAATTATGGTGGCTCAGGATTCCGCCCCTGCCCGAGCCTGAACCATGGCTTCTGGCCATGGTGTCCTACCCTTGGACCTCCCTCTCACTTATAAATACCTTTAAAACATCTCAATGAATCCCTTTATTCATTGAGATCCATTAATTTTCCCAGCCAAAGGTTCTGGAGCTCTCGGCAAATCCCGGCGACTGCCATTGCTGCATACCACAAATAGTGGGTGGTGTCTTGTGTTCAAACCCCCTGCTAGGTCCTTGCGATCCTCTAGAAGCTTTAGCTAGTTCTAAACCCCCTCGGTCGTGTCTGCAAACCCAACTCCAGGTACAACCTTCACCCTACCTTGTTGTCGAGCTGAATTAAGCTCGGCTCGTCATCAATTAAACCTCTAGATGATGTGTTAGGACCTCACCCTAAATCACCTCTAGGAAGTCGAGGGGTTGGGAGTGACTGGTAGTAGACCAGATGGTGAATTCGTCGTGTGAGCATGCACTGCCAGCCAATTTCTGGTTCGCCAAACCCCCGCAATTCTCCAAGCCATTAGCTCCCTAATTGGTGCTGGAACCTCTCAGCAAATGATTGTAGACTCATATTGATGTTTGGGTTTGATCATATTGATTGATTCGGTTGAAATTGATCAACCCATTGATGGCTCCCATTTGTGTTCCACCTCGAGAAGCACTCCATCGATCTAGACCTCCTCAAGACCTCACGACTCACCAATTCGTTTCTCCTTCGATCCCTGAACGTGTACGGTTAGACCTTAGCTCGTGGCATGGATGCTATGAGGAGAATTTGCTCCTCATAGATGCACTTTGGAGGACGCCTCAGTTAAGTAGCACTCCAGCAATCTGGCACATCCCATGCGAGGCTTCTTAGTTCCTTCGACACATCTAGTACCACTGATGGTGTAGCCGTCGAGATCCATGTGCAGCATGGCTAGTGCGTGGAGAATTGGGCGTCTGAAGCTAACCCTAGAGGATCAGGTATCAGGCATTAGGCGCTTAGACGATACACAGTGCCGGGCCTGGACAAACCCTGACTTGCGCGGTTTCGAATTTGGGCCGCAAGATTATTTAAGAATTTTAGGAATTATTTTCTTTAAATTAATTCATTATAAATAGATTTAAATTAAATATCCTATGATTCTAATTTAAATAAATATTCAGATTAAATTATTTAAATAATTTTGGTTGTACTTATCCAAATGGCATGATCCAATATATCATTTTAATCAAAAAAATGTAAGGAATAATATTATAAAATAAAATCAAAGATCCACTGGTTAGATTTTAATTAATTGCCTAATCATTTTCTATTTTCATTTAAATCATAATTAATTCATTAATAGTTCAAAATATTGATTAAGGTCTCTAATTGCTCATGAGACTATAGAGAACCTATTTAAGTTATTAAAGATAATTTAAGAACTCTAAAATTATTAAACACATCTTAATTACCCTAATATGGGATTAGTGAATTAAGCTTTAGATTAACCTCTGATTTTGGTAAATCTAGTTCCTAATGCCTTATTAAGTATAGTAGAGCCTATAAATCTATTTGGATCATCCTAGTATGCCTTAATTCCCTTAATCACCTTAATTGGCTTAAGGTGTGATTAGTGATAATTAAGCTAGTAATGCTATCAAATCCTAAGTTAAGTGTTTATTTCACTTCATTAATCAGTATAAAGCTCATTAGGATAGACTTAAATCAATTCATTTGATCAAACCCTAATTTCTCAATTTTAGCCTTAAGGAGGGTATTTTGGTCATTTTGACTAGAATATAGTTTAAGCACCCTTAAACCCTAGAAACCTCAAGTGAAGTGATCATGATCAGTAATGGAATATATTAACATTAATTGTTAAACTTTATCACCTCATGATAGAATCCTAGTGCTTAAGTCCTAAAATCTTTAAGTAAGTCCTTATAATCTTAAGTGATCTTAAGACCCTTCATAAAAGAATTAGCTTGATCAATGTTAAAGCTAAAGTTTCTAATCCTACCACCTTATTCAGGATTATTCATAAATTGTAATCTTAAAGCAAAAGCCATGTAAAATCCTAAGTTTAGTTTTTAGCTTAGATCTAAAGTGATCAAATCTTAGATCTTAGATCTTAGATCATCTAATTGAATTATATCATTTCATTTGGAATTCAGTACTTGATTTATTGCTTAATCCTTTTGAAACCTCCTTGTGGGTGTAAGAAGTATTCAATCTATAACTTGTATCTTCGCAGAATAATTAGATTTGAACTAATTAGACAATAACAGATATTACATAAGTCTAGTTGAGTCCCTTGCTTACTTTGACTTTGATTGCTCTGCACCTTTAATGTTGAGCCCTCTTCCTTGGGCATAATAGGTAGATTTAGGATATGGATAATGTATCTTAAGTTAGTACTTGAAAAGCATTCATTCAGTTATTTCACTGTATTTAGTCCAGTAGGGTGTGTTCTAGCTTAGTCTGCCTCATCAATTCCAGTTTTATTATAGAATAGACTTGGACCTAGCCCAGTGCTTGGCTAGGATGGATACATGTCTTATTTTATAAGTTCAACTTTGACCTAGCTCTGATGATGACACATGTTGAACTTTCTGTTTAGAGGCCCTGTATGGCCTATTTCTGTTATGGCAGTACTATGTTTTAGGCATACTTTTACTTCAGTTCAATTCAGTACTTTATTTTGCTTTACGACATGTTTCAGTGGCCTTACTTTTCAGTATTTTTAGTTGCTTTGCCACATGTTTCAGTGGTCTTTCATTTATTAACTTTGCATGCTTGCATGTATGTTCCATTGAGTGGTTATTAAATATTGGCATGTTTAGGAAGCAAATTTTGTATGTTTATTTAGCACATTTCAGTACAATTACTTTTGTTAAAATTAGCATGTATTTATGTAATCATAAGCACGTTAGGATGAGCTCTACACTACTTGCAATTATTTTTGCTTTTTAGCCTCACCTTGCTTAGTTTCATGTTTTGTATGTTACTCCACATACTAGTTGCTCAGTTATAAATGCATTATTTATAGCTATCCTTTTCTTTGTAGCTTGATGCACCCTAAGATTTATGCATGTTTAAAAGTAGATAATGTGATATCTTTAAATATTCAGTTCACTTAAATCAGCTTAAAATGTACTTAGATAATTTGTCTAACTATAACCTTTTTCTTTTGTTGGCTGGGGTCCTGGCATTTGTGATATCCACAAATATCAAATTTAGAGCTGTTCGTTGGTGGCTCTGCAAGAGAGGAGCTAGCACAGGAGGAGGACCTTCTTGTGGCCACTTAGTTAAATTTTTCCTTTTCTTGCAGTGAGGTTGAGAGATATTTTCTTTCCTTTAAACTTTCTATCTGTAATAATTATTTTTGGATGTATTTATTTTCTGTATTTGATCTTAGTTACTGTTGCAGTTACTTTCTCATACTATACTGTGGTGTGGATGTTATGTTATACTATTTTCTACTTTCACCACTTTGATTTATGTTGATGTATGTATACAATTCCAAGTGATAAGTCCTTGGCTTAAGGCGGGTTGGGTCTTACCTATCTCTACTTACGTTGGGGATTTGCCACAATTGGAGTATCGTACTCCTCGCATTATGCTAATATTAATATTAGCATGGCCGCGGAGGGTACGGGGCCCCACAGAAGATAAGGACTAGCTAGCTAAGGAATTCGTACACCTCCCTCACCTTCAGAGAGGCATAATTATGGGCTAGTGGTCAGATACGTACATAGGAGATGTTCGAGCCACTGGATCTCACCCACGATCCGACGATCTAATGAGATCTGCGACTAACGGTCATTTGATTTGGATCTTAATTGATTAGATGGTTCAATTTGAGGAGGTTGGTTGATTCATACAAGACTTATTTCGGCAGATTTCCACCTTTTAGAATAGCTGATTGGATATATTTCAAATATAATAGATATTTTTCTTAACATATGATAATTAAATCAAATAAAATATCATTAAATTATCCTTATTTAATTCTTAAATTTATAACTCATTCACACTTTGAAATTTTTTATAATTTGACCCTTTCCTAATTGAGAGGTGAGGAACTCAAAAATGAAATTAGATTTTTGATCAAAGGTGTATTGAATTATCCTAATTTTTTGGGTATTTAAATAATATTAAACTATCCGTGAAAATTTTAACAACTCCCAAACACTTCCATAATACCACCCCTAGCTAATTTATGTGTGGTGAGTCCAATGGCGGTCTCCATTTACGATTCTGAGGCTAAATAAATTAGGCATTCTCAGAATTAACAGAAACCTAGAAATGTTGGAAGTTGTCAATTGATCTCCAAATCACACGAAATATGATATGGAGGCTCCTAACATTATTATAAGAGTAATGGGAAGGAATTAGAGTCAATTAGGTTATTAATTAATGGGTAAAAACACTCGGGTTGTTACAAACTCACACCCTTAAAAAGAGTGTCGCCCTTGACACACAACAATCGTAAACTGAAAATTGAAAAGCAAGAAAGAACTCTTTTGAAACATATATGAAAGAATATGAGGAAACTTAAGCTATTTGATTAATAAAAAAGTTGGGAATTTCCTTAACTGATTATGATCTTTTGCCCCTAGCAATATCCGAAACTAAAACAGAATAAGAAGAATCTTCCTTCTGAGCTCTAACTATCCTTGATTTTAGAGATGACACAGACTGAATAGCAGCCAATGAAGTGCACAAATTAGAAATTCAGATTGGCCTTAAATTTAGTATCTCAAAGTCCTTGATCAAAGAATCGTTGCAATGGAATGATGATAAAATTACCTTACGACTTAAGGTATCTGCTACTGATTAGCTTTACCAGGATGATATATAATCTATAAGATCACATGACGATTCTAGCCACTTATGCTTATGGCAATTAAGTTCTTTCTGAGTGAGGATGTACTTCAGACATTGATGAGCAGTAAACATCTCACACTTAGCTCCTTACGTATAGTGTCTCCAGATTCGTAGAGCGAAAATTACTCTTATAAGTCCTAGATCATAAACATGATAGTTTCTCTCATATTATTGCAAAAATTTAGTCTCCACTTTTATTTTAAATAAAGATAGGTTTTGTGAGTATAATAATATTCACTTGAAGAAACCAAGTAACATTACCATGTGGATTACCAATGCAACCTGTTGGCAGGACTTATGTCAGTAACTCTTTGCATGCTTCTCAACATAAAAAGTATTTTAGATAATAAACCCTTTCATTATAGTGTTACATATTATAAAAGTAAGCTTAAATAACAAATAGAAAACAAATTTCAATGCTCAGGATGGTTGTGCACAAACAAAAACTACTTATGGAAGCCAAATATATAAAAGAAACATATTGTAACGCCCCACCCCGTCGCCGCGCACAAAAGACACGGTTATAATCAATTTCGGCGGCGGAGCTGTGTGCCCCTCGGGAGGAATATCTCATCTCCCCAAATAGCTGAAAACTGAACCCATCTGAAGGGCTTCTGACTCAACCTGAAGGGGGGTTGAGAGCTAATAGGTATTAAGGATTTGCAATTGAATCAAATAGGTATGGAGTACCTGATCTTCCGACGGTCCAGAATTTAGGGTTCGACTGACGGTACCTCGATCACTCACAGTGCTCGAATTGTAGAAAACGAGGCATTGGGGAGTCGATCGGGAGAGTTAATTCAACTCTATAGCGGTGGAAGTATACCATGCAGCAGAGGAGGGATGCCCCGTCCATGCACGCGAACACGCGTTGGGCATGCCCTTGCTCACGGGAGAGACGATCTCTCAACTGTCCGATCTCCCAATCGAACAGTTCTAGAGATCCATCTGATCTAATGGTAGGCGCGGTTTCTTAGAATGACGTTGACTGTTACCGTTAAGTAATTTATAAATATATTATTATTTAAGTATTTTTCACTCTGATTTTTTTAATTAAAATTAATTAATCAAATACATTCTAAAGATTCCAGATAAATCACTCTTAGCTAATTGAGAGGTGAGGAAAGCAACGAAAAAGTTAGATTTCAATTTCAACGAGTATTTAATTTTTCTATTTTTAGGGTATTAAAATATATTAAAATATTCACCAAAAATTTAACGACTTCAAAATACCTCCAAAACTTCACCCCTATCTAATTTGGGGGTGATGAACGCAATGGCAAAGTTAGAATTTTGATTTGGGGTTAATTTGAATTGGTCAATTTCTAGTGTTTTTGGAATTCCTAAAAATCAAGATTTAATCCATTTTACTCCTGATTTGGACTAGGTCTTTATGGTGAACTCTTAATGATATAATTAGAGTACTAGAATCAAAATCAGAATATGTCTTAGTTATAATTGACCTAAGTAATAATCTGGGTTGTTATAGTTTATCTACTTTTAGTAAATATTAATTTAATGTTATAATAATATAGGTATTTAGATTGTATTTTCTTTTACTGCACATTTTATACTAAGTTGAATGTTATTTATTTATGCATTATGGTTTGATAGATATTATTATTTTTATCTGCTTCTGCACTCTGAGATTCTTGTATGGTCAATTAGTGAAACTTTAGCTTAATTTATGGCACATCCTTCCCTTATTAGTGGATTAAGGTGGAGACTTGAAAGTGAGGGATGTACTGTATAGACCACCCCATCGTAAGCATGTTAACATGCATGTTAGTAATACCATGGTGGGGTTGGGGTGCCATAAAAAGTCTTTCAATCTCACTGCTGAAAGTAAACTAAACAAGTGATAAATATGTGTCTTCTACTACTCCTTCGGGTTCTTTTGAATCTCCTAGCTAGTCCCCACAGTTGGCTATTCAAACTACTCAGGATCTGACATATTGTCAATCCACAATGCTGGCACCCGCCAAAAAGAAAGAAAGAAAGAAAGACATCATGTTTGATAATAAGTTTATCACATGCTTAGGCTACAACATTATTTTTTTATAGTTTAAGAAATCTCTACTTAATATTATATAAATAAGAAATCTACTGCTGAAAATTGAAATAAACTGAAGCAAAAAATACATACTAAAAACTGAAAATAAAATAAGGCAGCACTGAAAGAAGGTGCTAAAACAAACTAATTGTAAAGACTTAAAATTGAATAAAATTCAAAGATAGAACCATGCAATATGTCATTGTAAATGTATCTAAATATGCCATTGAAATGTTATGAATATGAAATTTGATGCCACATTGCATCCAACAAAAATTATCCCAAATGTCTGCTACATCCTGTAGTTCCTACTCAGTCTTGATGCATGCTGCATCCCACAGTTCACAAATGATTCTTGATGCTTATGCTTATGTAGTTTATGCAAAATGCTTTCAAAATAATCTGATTTCTTTTAAATCAACAAAATACCAAAAAATTAAGCAAAAGAAATCATCTTTTTTTGTTATCTAAATATTAAGCTTGATTATCTTAACAATATATATACTTGTAACTTCTGAAAATTTAAAACTTAATCATAAGAGTTCTTATAAACCATATTTGTTCAACTGAAATATGATGTTCAATTTGACTATATTCTTATAGCTTTCTAAGTTATCACATTTTAGCAGTACATATGCATAATTAGCATGTTTCTAAGAATGGTAATTTGAAATACTTAGTTTGTCTAACTACACTAATCAATGCGCACAAATATAAGGGGACATAACCCTTTTATAATTTATTCTCTCAAACTAAGTTGTTTAATCTCCTACTTACATAACTTTAAGTGTTTTAAGAAAGGTAATTTGAAACACTTAGTTTGTTTAACTGCACTTATTAATAAGCACAAAGATAAGGGGACAATCCTTTTATAATTTATTCTCTCAAACTAAACAGTTCAATCACCTACTTATAAACACGCTTGCTAAAAATGGGAAATTTATCATGAATTGTACTTGTATATTCATCTAAGACAAGACTAGGTGTAACAACCCAAGTTATTATCATAGTCAATTAGGACAATCTCAGTCTTAATTTTTATCAAGTGTTAATCAAGTCATTAGTAGTCATCCACTAAAACTTAGTTTAAATCAGTAGTCAAATGGATCAATTCCAGATTTTTTCTTGGAAAATCCAAAAGCCATAAAATTTGACCTATCTAAATTGACCTCAGATCAAAAAACAGACTCCACAATTGCGCTCATTGCCCCCAATTAGCTAGGAGTGATGTTTTCGCATCAATTGGAAGTCGTCAAAATATTGACCAATATTTTAATAATATTTAAATACCTCAAAAATTGGAAAATTAAAATACTTGTCAAATCGAAAAGCCGACCTCGTCATTGCGTTCCTCACCCTTCAATTAGCTAGGAGTGAATATTTGGAATTTTTCTGAAATCAATTTAATTATTTAAATTAAATAGGAAATTAATTAATTAAAATTATTAAATAAATAATAATTAAATCCCTTATTAGGTCGGATCCCCGCTGCCTATCGGATCCAACCTGATATTCTTAACGGATCCAGATCGCAGATCTGCTTCGAGGGATCCGTTCGATCGGATCGAGATCGAACGGCTCTCGATCCTTCGTTCCTACGTCCTCTCTGCCGCCAACCACGCGGCGTCCAGCCGTGGCCATGCCCAATCGATGGCCTCCCACGCCTCGCAGCCTCTGTCCAGTGGTCCATATTAACCCCTAGGTGCATAGAATGTCTCTGTTTCATGTGATCGATCTCTGATCGGGACCGGCTGAACTCGAACCTCCCTCGGCGTCGTCCATTTTAGGTACCCGTTTCTCCCTGATCCTTAATAATTTTGCAATACTTTAATTTTGTATGCTTATTCTGTATCGTGGATCAATCATCCATCGGACGCGATCGGCTTGATCAAGCCCGAGTGCGTCCAATTGGATGATCGATCCACAGCAGAAGTCGTGAGGGATCCCTTCATCGTGGCTTGGCCTCTAGGGTTGAAATTTGTGGTCGCCTCTGTCCACCTCTAGGTGCCGCCCGAGTCCCGTTTGGCAGGTCTCAGCGAGACCTGCCCTCGGCCTTGCGGGGAGCCACCAATGGCCGTCGGCACGCCTGTAAAATCCCGTGCCCTAGCCAGTGCTTTCGGGTTAGGGTGCGGGGAAGGCAAGCTCTCAGGTCGAGCCAAGTCATCCCGAGCCCTACCTGCTTCGTGCAGGTCATTGCGTCAGCAGACGTAAGTCGCGCGCGGGACTCGCGGTGGCCAGGTGGCTAGCGTGGATTGGCCACGCGTTGCCCGTGGGGCCCACCGCTGAGCCGCGGTCTTCAACTGCGGCAATGGGCCCCACTTCTGTCGTGTGCCCAATCGCGGGCTGCCACATGTCCGTGGCGGGCCCCGCCTCCTCTGGCACACCTAATCAGAGGCCACCATGCATCCATGGCGGGCCCTACCGCATTAAATACCTGCATAAAAATACATAAGAATTAATATATATAAATAAATAATTACATTTTATATATTATATGTATATATATATGTAATCATATGTATATATATATATATGTTTTTAATTTAACAAATAATTATACCTATACTTAATTAGTCAGATTAATTAAGTAGTAATTAATAGTTAATTAATTAAGTCTTTTGTTAATTAATTAATATTAGATTAAACTAATAGTGAATTAGTAATAAACATTATGAATAGAGAATTAATTAGGTGTTAAATTAATTAATTTGCATTTACTTAATTTAATAAATAGAAGATTTAATTAATTAATTAATTAATAATTATTAGATTAGTTTAGTTTAACAAAATTAGATGAATCTAATTTAATGATTAGTTACTTAATTTAATTGAAATAGTGAATAATTTTTAGAATAAATAATATTTTCTAATTAATTTAATTAAGTAATAATTTATTTAATTTGAATAAATGAATAGTAAATTTAATTAAATTAATTTAATTTAAATAAAACTTAAAAGTTTAATAAATTTAAAAATACTTGTCCAAACATATCACATATAGAACTTATCTTACTCAAAAAAATAAAATGAATCAAATGATATAATTCAAAAATTTGATCCGGGGTATATTTAACCTAGTGACATTTTATGTCATAATCAAACCCTCTCAACTTTTAACCTAGTTGTCCAAATATTGGCAATATGGGTCTTAAAATACTCAGAAGATCAACCTCATTACTATAGAAGTATTAGTTTCCTTATTTGGAGTTTAGTTTGAAAAGTGACAGTTAGGACTCACACCCAAAAATGACTAAAATGCCCTCAGTCTTCAATTGACCATAACTTAGTCAAATCAATTCCAAATCTAGATTATTAAAGTTCTTACTAGCTTTGAATTTTTGTGCTAACAATATTCTAAAATAATAGTTAAGCTCTGAACCCTAGAAACCTAGAAATGACCAAAATACCTCTAACCCTAGTTAGGCCATAACTTGACCGATTGAAGTCCAAATTGGGTCTACTTCCTATTATAGTACTCAGTATACTATAAGGAAGTTATAGAAACTGATTTTGCTGTATTTGGCCCTCAAACAAAAAAGTTTGCTTTTGTCCTTAGAAATTACTAAATTACCCCTGAATTTTAGAACCTCCATAACTTAACCATTTGACCTCAGAATTAAGTGTTCATAAGTTCTATGAAATCCTTAAATAGCAACTAACAGTAAACTACATAAAAATTATATTTTATTAGGAGTAAATTACAAAATTTCCCCTTAGGTTAGAAACCTTAGTTTGGATCTATATGACCTGTTTCTTATCCAAATTGAAAGTACTTACTGTTTGTCTTTATGTTAAATAGTAAGAAATCATTTGGCAGTAAGAAATTTAGATTTAGAGCCCTAATTTAAAAAGTAGCTTTTTTGACCCTTAAGTTGGGCAAAATGATCATTTTGCCCAAAATTTAGGTTAAGAGTCCTTAACCTATAATTTAACTCTTTAACCACTAAAACTAGTATTTGAACTATAATGGAATCATTCTAAGTGATAATATCTGTAGTTCAATCAACTTAGTAAAATTCCATAACCTTCTTTAAGTCATTTTCCTTTAAGAACTCAACACTTCACATTAGGGTCATTCCTAATATTAGGGCTAGATCATAGGTTAGAGGTCATTCATTGAATAATGGGGTTATTCAATGAATAAATCTATAGTTTTATTAGTTTCTAGACTTTATAGTTTAACTTTGATTATTTTACCTTTCAACCTTAGGTTCAGGATAAGAGAATCACCCTATCAAGTTTGACTTTGCTTAATAGGATTAGCTTTAATCAATAGATTGCATTTAAATTAAAACCTTAGATCCTTAGACTTACCTTTAGGATTATGTGATTAAACCCAAGCTCGTGGTGTTTAATCCATAATCTCTAACTTAATAGTTTTTGGTCAACTTTTAATTTAAAACATATAAACTCATGAAATTAGGTCATAATGATTTATTATTTAACTTTTAAACGATATTAATTAATCATATTAGGACATAGCTAGTCCTAATATTTTGTAACCTATAAGGATGTACTTCTAAGTTACACTCGATAGTAAGAATTAGAGATCCTGAACTTGTGTGACTTAGAATATCTAGAATGGCTTAATTAAACAACAATAATGTCACCACGTTAGAAGGTTCTCTTGCTTACTATTGATCTATTTGTGCTACGCATTCCTTGTATTTTGTGTTAAATTCCTTGGACATGTTATATAAGAGAACTTTGTGCATGAAATAAAAACTTAGAATAATTAGGATAATAGTTGTCTTGGGTTCAGTATATTATGGTAGGTTCTGATGCACATTTAACCTAATGGACAGGGGTAAGGAGTAATAAGGATGCTTAACATTACTCATTGAGGAGCGAGTATTAAGCTTGGAACTCGTTTAGTCTTACAGATGTACTTGACTCCTCAGCTATTTCTAGATGTATCCACAGAAACAAAAGTAAAATAACTAAAATATTTCTGCATTTGTATTATGCCTCCTCAATTTTGTTGTACTGTTTTGTCTGCCCTAGCTCAACAGGGCTTTGGGAATTTTTGTCTGGGCTCAATTGGCCAACTTTCTGATATGTTAGTTTTGCGTACATGATCAGTTTTAATTTACTATTTTACTGTATTATTTATGCATGTTATTTCAGTCAACTATATTTCCTTACTTATCTGCTCACTTGTACATATACATATATATATATATATATATGATGCTAGACTTTACTGCTTACTATATGTACCATTTTCAAATTTTTATCTTTAATTAGCCTATGTCATATGATCATCAACAAGTTTAGGATTAGACTTTTCTTTCAGTACTTTTACTTACTGCATTATATACATATATGCCCGTTTCTTGCTTAGTTGCTTGAGGTGTGTCTTTTTAACTCAATTTCCTAATTAGTTATAAATGTCATGTTTATAGCTTACTCTGTTCCTTGCACGCCTACTGCTCATATGCTTTTTGGTTCACTTTTGTTGTGTCTAAGTTTAAATGGTGACACTAATAATTCATGAAAAATATTCAGCGTAAATGTACTTAGTTAATTATCTAATAAGATTTTCATTTTATTGGCTGAGGCCTTGACATTATGAAATTGATAATGTCAGATTCATATAGGTTTGTGGAGCTGGGTGTTGAAAAATAGGAGCCTTATATAGAAGAGGAGCATCAGCCAAGAGAGTCAGATGCTGTCTAGTTTCCTTTCAACTTAATGTGAGGATGAAAGAGGCTTAGATTTATTTTTAGTTTTTTAAACTATTTATTAAAATATTATAATAATACAGGTACTGTGACTGTGATTTCTTTTCTACACTATTAATTTATGAGCTATCCATTTCCTTTTACGTCATGTTTGATGTATGGTGAAATGGATGTACTGTTTACTTCATATGCTTCCACATTCTGTGTTTATGCAGATTTAGTGACTAATATTTTATCCTTTCTATTCATATCCTTCCCTTATTAGTGGATTGTGGATCTTACCTAAATTCAATGATAAGTGAGGGATTTGTCAGAGTGGCACACCACCTCTTAATTCTAATCTTGTAGATTAGGGGGTGGGGCACCATAGTTGGTATCAAAAAATTCTATAAGGTGTTAGATTAGAATTTGTATTCCTCCCTACCTAATAGATTGTTCTACTACCAATCAGTCACTAACTAAAACTAGAGTTACATCCAAGGCTCTATACTTACAAGCTTAGAATAGTAATAGTAAAGAGAAGAATATACAATTACAAGTAAGATAAAATGCTCAGTCAAACTAAAATAAATTACTTAATATGGATACCTAGGAACATTACTATACGACCATTCACTGTACAACTTTTTCACCGACTTTGAAGAAAGGTGGGAGTTTGACGTGTACCTGGCAAAAGATACGGGAGAGAAGTCCAAGGAGTCTCCCCAGCAGGAGCCAGCGTGTTGGAAAGGATGCTGGAGGACACTATCTACCAGGGATTGGATTTCCCCATCCTAGCTAGGGAGTGGTTACGAAGAGTAACCAAAGTGTTCGATGATCTGGGATACCCAGATTATATTCTACTCGACATCATTTACATCCTCCTCCAAGACTACGTGGAGGAGTGGTGGGCTCACAAAGTATGGGTATTTGAGCATGGGTCTGCTCCCTGTCGCTGATAAATGACTTACGCTGACTTTACCTAGGCTTTCACCGAAGAATACATAAGATAGACTATATTTTACATTTGTTATGTCATATTTTATATATTGTCTTTTGATGATGTACCCTCATGTTCGCTCTAATTAATAAAAGTAATGAAGTGTTGCAATCTTTTATTTTCTGATTTTCTGTAAATGTTTCTTCTTTGACTCAGAATCGTACAAAGGGAAATCATGAATCCCCGATAGAGCTCTTCTCCCACCACCTCTGACAGTTCCTCCTATGAGTTAAATGCCTTGATGGAAGCAATCAAGATCATGGTGAATTCCCACAACAAACAGGCCAAGAGAGCGGCCAAAGTTCAATCCCGATAGGAAAACACATTGAATGATTGCTCACAGCACAAATGAGCCAGAATCTCTCGGTTCCCGAAACAGCGAGCCAGAATCGCTCAGTTCCCGAAATAGCCATAGCCCCCCTCTATTTATTCCAGTATCATGTTAAGTCCACTGATGGGTTGATACACAGCTTCCTACACCTCTGACCTCTGACCTTTGATTGGAGGCTCTCCGCCATTGACATGGCAAATTGGATAAGAATGGTAGAGAAGAACCTCACCAGCATCAAGTGCCTAGATTTCGAAGAAATATGTCTGATGACTCGTCTCCTTCAAGGTGAGGCAGAATATAGGTGGGATAACATCCGCCATACATTGTTTGCGGACTGGGAACTGGAAGACATCTCTTGGGATGAATCCATAGAGGCATTTCAGACCCAGTACATCCCCACTTCTGCCAGGCATATGATGGCAGATCAATTTCTTAAGCTGTAGTAGGGAAGCCATTTAGGTTCGACATATGTAACAACCTAAGTTGTTACCTTAGTCAATTAGGATTAATTTCAGTCCTAATCTTAATCTAAGTGTTAATTAAGTCATTAAGAGTTAAACTCTAAGGCCTAGTCCAAATCAGGAGTCAAATGGATCAAATTCTGATTTTTGAGAAATCCAGAAACCTTAAAATTTGACCTATCTAAATAGACCTCAGATCAAAAACGGACTTCGCTATTACGCTCATTGCCCCCAAATTATCTAGGGGTGATGCTTTCGTGTCAATCAAAAGTTGTCAAAATTTTGATGAATATTTTAATAATATTTAAACATCTCAAAAATTGAGAAAATACAATACTCATCGAATCAAAATTACGACCTCATCGTTGTGTACCTCACCCCTCAATTAGCCAGGGGTGGGTATTTAGGAATTTTTGGGAATCAATTAAAATTATTAAAAAATATATTTTTTAATTAATTACTTAACGGTGCCGTTAGATCATTAGCCTTGTCGTTAAAATTCCTAACGGCGCCGTCTGATCTGACAACGCCTCATCAGCGTCGGATCAATCCAATTCGACGGTTGAGGCATCGTCTCCTTCGGAGACTCAGCCCGCCTCACATGCGGCAACCTGCCGCTGCGGAGCCCTAATCCGCGGTTCTCTGACCTCGGCAACTCCGTCCTGCGGTCATTAAGGACCTCTGGAGCTCCCATCTAAGGTCTTTTTGCGCGGATCGTGTCACTGAGGAAGATCGAACCTCTGCGAATGCCAACCGTCAATCCTAAAGGTACTCCATTCCCCCGATCCTCCGTGATTTCTCTACCTTTCAATTTAATTAACCTAACCCTACTTAGATCAAACATCCCTCAAGTCAGATCGACCCGATTAGACCTGGATGCGTCGATTTGATGAGGCTAAAGTTAGCCTCATCGCGCCTCTTCCACGCGAGGAAGATGAGGCGATTGGGCCTCGAGGTTGGGCCGGCGCGACCCGAGATCGACCTGTGTTCCGCGCGACCATCCGAGTCAGTCGGACCTATCAGCAGCATAGGACTCACAGGGCCGCGTTGCTCTCCACGGGCGCGACATGCGACATGGGTGGCCCGCAGCGCTGCGTGGCGCTCTCTCGGGTGCGATACGTAGCGTGTGGGGGCCCACTGCCTGTGCCGCGGTCTCATCGACAGCGACAGTGGGTCCCACGCGCAGCGCAGCGCCTAATCCGGCGCTGCTAAGTGTCAGGGTGGGGCCAGCGGTCATATCTGCGTTAATATTTGGTCCGCCATGGCTTTCGTGGCCAACCATATGGTGCCACGTGGCAGCCGTGGGTCCCAAACATCATATCTGACAGATTTGTAATGATTAATAGATAATAATTATATTTATATTCTATTAATTAATGTTAATTAAGGATTAATTAGGGATTAATTAGGATAAGCAGCAGCTTAGTAGTATGATTAATTAATTTAAATCTTTGTAATTTAATTAATTAATTAATTAATTAATAATAAACATTAATTAATTAATTGAATTAATTAATTAATCAATTAAGCAGTAATTAGTAGTTTATTAGTATATAACTAATATTATAATAATGATAAATAGTAACTATATTTAATCAAATTAATCAGGATTAAATAAAATTAAATATAAACAATATTACTAAATAGTATTAATAATAATTAATTAGGATTAATTAATACTAATCCTAAAACTAATAAATAAATATTTAAATATTATAATTAAATAATTAATTAAATTAAACAATAGGTTAATTATAATTAATTAATGTTAATCCTAACTAAATAGTATATTAATATTTAAATATAATTAAACTGATCATGAATATATTTAATTAATTAATTAATTAAACATTAGATTAAGTAATAATTAATTAAAATTAATGATAATTAAAAATAGATTAAGGATAATTAATTAATTAATAAATATAGTAAATTTATTTTAACTATAGACATGAATAGTAAATTAATTCAAATTGAATAAATAAATAGTAAAATATATTTAATGTAAATTATTTAATTAGAAAACTTTAAAGTTTATTAACTTTTTGTGCAATGATCCAAACATATCAAATATATATCTTATTTTACTCAAAAAAATAAAAGGGGTCAGATGATGTAATTCAAAAATTCGTTTCAAGGTACGTATAATGTAGTGATATTTTAGGTCCTAAACAAACCGTTTCAACTTTTAATCTAGTTATCCAAACATATGTAATATGAGTCTTAAAATACTTAAGAGAACAGCCCCATCACTATAAAAGTATTAGTTTCCCCATTTGGAGGTTAATTTAAAAAGTGACATTTAGGACTCTACCCTAAAAATGACCAAAATGCCCCTAGTCTTCAATTAACCATAATTTGGTCAATTCAACTCCAAATTCAGAAATTTAAAGTGCTAATTAGCCTAGAATTTTAGTGTCATCAATTTTCTCTAAGTCTTTTCCTTAGGATCTTTAACCTAATATTAGGGCTATTCTTAAGACTAGGACTAGATTATATGTTAAATTTTATTCATTGGGTAATTGGGGTACTCAATGGATGGAATCTTGGTTTTATTAATTTCTAATTTTTTTTCAATTTAATGTTGATTATTTTGTTTTCAACTTTAGATTTAGGATAGGAGAATTATCTTATTAAGCTGACTTTATATTATAGGATTTGCCTCAATCAATATATCACATTTAGATTTAACCCTAGATTCCTTAGATTATACCTTTGGATTATGTGCTTAACTCTAATCTCGTGGTGTTAAGATCATAATCTCTAATTTAGTAGATCTTGATCAGATCTTAGATAAAACATCTAAATTCATCTAATTAGGACATTATAATTTATTTCTTAAACCTGTAGTCATTCTTGATTAAATTATATTAGAACCTGACCAGTTCTAATCTATTTAATTTATAAGGTCATGCTTCTAAGTTATACTTGATAGTAGGAATTGGAGATCCTGAACTTGTGTAACTTGGAATAATTAAAATAGTTAAATTAAATAACAAATGATATCACCATGTTCAGTAGAGTCCCTTGCTTACAATTTCATTTTGTACCACACATTTCTTGAATTTTGTGCTTATTTTCCTTGAACATGTCACATAAAAATGACCCCTGTTTATTGGATTAATGTGCACCATAATCCACCATGAACTGAACCCAAATGCTTAACATTACTCATTGAGGAGTGTGTGTTAAGCTTGGAACCCGCTCAGTTTTGAAGACGTGCTTGACTCCTCAGCTGTTTCTGAAATTGTCTACAGAAACAAAAGTAAAATAACTAAAATATTTCTGTATGTGTTAATACTGCCTCTCAGTTCAACTATATATATTTTCTGCCTATGCCTCCTTATTGAACTAGGAGAAAATCTTTTATATATAATTTCACCTATGCCTCCTTGTTGATGCTAGGAGAATTATAATTTTTATCGCCTTAGCCTCCTTGTTGATGTTAATAATCCTTTTAATTTCAGCAGGCTAGATGTATCCCTCTTTTGTATGGTAGTTAATACACAATGGTTTTATTTACAGTATTTTCTAATTTCAGCTATATATTTCAATTCACTTTACTTCAATCAGTTATTCCACTTGCTTTACTTATATATTTTAGGATATTAAACTTACTGTTGCTTACCTATATATATCACAATTGAATTTACTATTTTCAATTTACATATGTCATATGATTATCAGCATATTTAGGTTTAGACTTTTGTTTCAGTACATTTACTTATTATATTACATATGTATGTCCTACCTTTTTTAGTTTATTTGAGGTGTGCTTTTACCTCAATTCTTGCTTAGTTATAAGTAATATGATTATAACTTATCCTGTCTTCCTTTTATGCTTACTTGCTCCCATGCCAAATAGATGCTTTATTTTATTTAGAGTAAAATGGTGATACTAATAAATGCTTAATAAATTATTTGCCTAAAATGTACTTAGACAATTTTATCTAATAAGAATTTTCTTTTATTGGCTGGGGCCCTGGCATTGTGAAACTGACAATGTCAGATCTTGAGCAGTTTGAGAATCCTGTGCTTGACGAGGAGCCTTACATAGAGGAGGCACGACAGCTTATATTAAAGGATATTTAGTTCCCTTTTTTTTTTACTATGAGGATGATAGTGTTTTTATTTCATTTCTAAATCTTAATTAAAATGTTGTAATAATACAAGTATATATGATTATGTTTACTTTTCTGCACATTATTATTTACTGAGCTATACTTTTATTTCTTCTTGATGTATGGTGAATGGATGTAAACTTTACTTCATATTGCTTCCGCACTTTGTATGTATGTATAAACTTAGTGACTGATATTCGTATTCATTCTGTGCACATTCTTCTCTTATTAGTGGATTGTGGATCTTTCCTAATCTAGTGATAAGTGAGGGATTTGCCAGAAGTGGCACACCACCTCCCTAGGGTCTAATGGTGCTGACCAGGGGGCGTGGTGCCACAGCATATGAGTCTGAATTCTGGCGACTTGCAAGGTTCGCCTCTAACCTCGTCCTTACAGAATTCGATAAATGCCATCTCTTTCAAAGCGGATTACAGCCCTCCATCCAGAGGCAAGTCGTCTTACACAGCTTTACCAACTTTGCGGAACTGCTGGAATCCGTCAAAATGATAGAACTAGATGAGCCGTCTGAACCTAAGCGCAGCTACGAGTAGACAACCTTTCAGTAGAGATCCTTATAAGAGCTAGGGTATACCAACTTGAGGCAGGAACTTTATCAACAAATCTCTTTGATGGCTGCACTCATCCCCATCCATTTGGGCGATGCTACCATAAGACGGGGAACTGCTTCAACTACGGGAGGCCAGGTCACTCCTATTATCGGTGCAACTACACTGATACTGTTGATGGCAATTAGATCTATCACTACAAATGCCATTGAGTTTTCAATTTGTTCAGGCCCTCCAAGCATTGCTAGCTCCTCCTTCTAGTCAACGGCGTGAGATAGCCATTGTCCCCCACTCAAGTGCTCTGAGACCACCCACCCGGTAACCTTACAACAAACAGCGGGCTGGTCCAACACGAGTCTATGCTCTTACACCTATTGAAGCTGAAGAAGATAATACTATGGTGTCAAGTACACACTTTTGAACTAATCTACAATTTTAGTATTACTTGCTTAAAGTAACTAGTAAATTACTGCATCCATAATTAAGTACAATTTATATAAATAATAAGCCCTATAACATTTTATTCGACACTAGAGCGAGTCACTCCTTCATTTCTGAGAGCTGGACAAAGTCTCTCAACATATCGTTACGCCGTCTAGCAAAACCTCTAAGTGTAGGACTACCGTCTAGAGCTAAACTACAAGCTCGTCAATTCTGCAAGATACAGATCCCCATTGGTAAAATAGAATTGGAAGCCAAGCTTGTAGTCTTGCCAATAACCAACTTTGATGTTATTTTGGGCATGAATTGGCTAAGTCAACATGATGCCACCATCAACTGTCAAAAGAAAAAGATCACCCTGGGTGCTGGTAAACAAGCTAAGTCATTTGTTGGAAACCTTAGCACTAGAGCTTCTTTATTTAATGCTATCAGGGCCAAGAAGTTAATAAGTAAAGGTTGCAGTGCCTTCCTAGTGATAATACTAGAAGAAAAGATGGAAGACATTTCCCTATCCACAAATCCCATCATTTGCAAAATTACCGATATTTTTCTCGAAGACATGCTCAGTCTTCCACTTATACGAGAAGTAGAGTTTGCAATCAACATTGTCCCAGGAACCCAACCAATCTCCAAGGCACCTTATCGAATAACTCCTAAGGAATTACAGGATTTAAACAAGCAATTGCAATAGTTATTGGAGAAAGGTCTTATCAGGCCTAGTTCTTCCCCATGGGGAGCGCTAATTTTATTTGTCAAGAAGAAGGATGGGTCAATATGGATGTGTGTTGATTACAGGGAATTGAATAAAGTAGCCATAAAGAACAAATACCAACTTCCCCGCATTGATGATTTGTTCGATCAATTAGCCGGAGCAAAAATGTTCTCGAAGATCGATCTGCGATCAGGATACCACCAGCTGCATGTGAAAGATTCTAACATAGCAGAGACTGCCTTTAGAACCAAATATGGGCACTATGAGTTCTTAGTGATGTCATTTGGATTAACAAATGTGCCTTCAGTCTTCATGGACTTTATGCAACATATCTTGAAGACATACCTTGACAAATTTGTCATAGTCATCATAGATTATATTTTAATATACTCTAAGACAAAAGAGGAACACGAATGTCATCTCAGGGAAGTATTGGAAGAACTAAGAAGCCACCAGTTGTATGCCAAGTACTCAAAGTATGAGTTTTAGCTTGAATCTGTTGCCTTCTTAGGCCACGTAGTAGATGTTCAAGGGATTAAAGTAGATCAGAACAAGGTCGGCTCAATCCAAGAGTGGGTGCAACCCAAGTTAGTGATAGAAATCAGAAGCTTCTTGGGTTTGGCCGGTTATTATAGAAGGTTTATGAAGGGCTTTTCTCAAATTTCCTCTCCACTCAACAAACTCACCCAGAAGGCTGTACCATTTAAATGTTCGCCAGCTTGTGAAGCAACATTCCAAGCACTAAAAGATGTGCTTACATCTGCCATAGTTCTAGTTCTTCCTAAGGAAGGAGTGAACTTTCAAGTCTACACTGACGCCTCTGGTATAGGATTAGGTCCTGGGCTAATGTAAGAAGGGAAGGTCATCATATACGCTTCTCATCAGCTGAAGCCTCACGAAAGGAACTATGCAGTTCATGACCTCGAACTAGCTGCAGTAGTGCTCGCTTTGAAGATCTGGCATCACTATCTATATGGAATTCAGTGCTCAATATTCACAGATCATCAGAGTTTGAAGTATATATTCACTTAGAGGGAGTTAAACTACCGACAGAGAAGGTGGCTAGAACTGATCAGTGACTACGACCTAGATATCCAATACCATCCTGGAAAAGCAAATATTGTAGTTGATGTTTTTAGTCATCATGCTACTCTTAATGCTCTTATTTCAAAGAGTCTTCTTGAAGAAGAATTTCGTAAGATGGAGATCAAATTAGCATGTAGTGACCAAGTGAGTACAATGGTCTCAACGATTAATGTGGAGCCCATATTCCATCGAGACGTATCTATCACTCAGACATAAGATTATGAATACCTAAATTTTAAATAAGCCATCGAAAGTTGTCATCGCATAGACATTCGATCCCATAAGGGTGTTATATATCAAGGGGATCGTCTATGGATCCCTGAGTCCATGCATGAGGAGGTGCTAATTAAAGGACATATCTCTGAATATCAAATTCATCCTGGAAGCTCAAAAATGTATCAAGACTTGAAACAATCCTTCTGGTGGCCGGGAATGAAGAAAAGTGTAGCTGAGTTTGTTTAAAAGTGCCACGCTTGTAGTTTGGTCAAGGCAGAACACCAAAGGCCCGGTGGTTTGCTTCATCTGTTGGAGATTCCCGAATGGAAATGGCTAGATATATCGATGAACTTTGTTATGGGATTACTTTGTATAAAATTTGGAGCTGATGCTATTTGGGTCATAGTTGACTGACTGACCAAATCTGCTCATTTCATCCCTATCCGGTAGACCGACTCAGTTGAGAAACTCGCTAAGCTTTATATCCAAGAGATAATCACGCTACATGGTATCCCCAAGTTCATTGTATCTAATAAAGACAGTCGATTCACCTCCAAATTCTGGCAGGCCGTGCATCAAGATTTAGGCACAACCCTAGCAATGAGTACAGTCTTTCATCCATAAAAAAATGGTCAGACAGAGTGAGTAAATCATGTTCTTGAAGACCTGCTCAGGCTATGTATCCTTAATTTTGCTGGATCTTAGGAAGATCACCTTATGTTAGTAGAGTTTGCTTATAATAACAGCTTCCAAGCCAGCACAAAGATGGCTCCATATGAAGCCTTGTATGGCAGGAAGTGTAGTACTCCGTTGGCGTGGTCAGAAATAGGCAGTGTTCATTTGTATAGATCTGAACTAGTAGAAGAAACAAACAAGAAAGTTCAGTTGATTCAACCGCGTATTTGTGCAGCCCAAGACCGCTAGAGTAAATACCACGACATGCACCATTGTCCGCTAGAATTTAAAGTTGGAGAATTCGCTTACTTGAAGGTCAGTCCAGTGAAAGGAGTCTTCAGATTTGGCATAGCAGGGAAACTTAGTCCTCGCTATGTTGGTCCATTTGAGGTAACAGCCCATGTAGGTTCTTCCGCCTACAGACTAAGCCTTCCTGATGACTTCTCAGCAGTCCACAATGTATTCCATGTTTCGTCACTAAGGAAGGGCCTTAGAGATCCATCTCACCTAGTTCAGTTACCATAAAATCAAATCTAGCCCGGCCTGTCATATGTCGAGGAACTAATTTGATTTTTGGCTTGTGATCACAAGCAACTTAGAAACCGTGCTATCAAGATGATTAAAGTACAGTGGAAGAATTATTCTCAGAATAAATCCACTTAGGAGAAAGAATCCGATATGTGAGTCTAATGTCCTAGACTCTTTGAGAATTCAAGTATTCTATCTTAGCATTCCAAAGTTTTAAAATTCAATTCATGTTTTATTCTTATCTTCTTCTTTCCACTTGAGTGATGTCAAGGAAAACATCATTTTTAAGTGGGTGAGCCTGTAACAACCCAAGTTGCTACCATAATCAGTTAGGACTAATCTTAGTCTTAATCTTGATCCTAAATGTTAATCAAATTATTAGGAATCATCTACTAAGGCCTAATCCAAATCAGGGGTCAAATAGATTAAATAGTATTTTTTTTTTTTGGAAAATTCAAAAACCCTAAAATTTGACCTATCTAAAGTAACCTCAAATCAAAAAATGAACTTCGTCATTGTGCTCATTGCCCCCAAAATTAGCTAGGGGTGATATTTTCGTGTCAATCGGAAGTCGCCAAAATATTGACGAATATTTTAATAAAATTTAAATACCCCAAAAATTGAAAAATTAAAATACTCGTCGAATCAAAATCTGATCTCGTCATTGTGTTCCTCACCCCTCAATTAGCTAGGGGTGAATATTTGGAATTTTTCTGAAATCAATTTAATTATTTAATATAAATAAGAAATTAATTAATTAAAATAATTAAATAAATAATAAATAAATCCCTTATTGAGTCGGATCCCCGCTGCCTTTCGAATCCAACCTGATATTCTTAACAGATCCGGACCGCGGATCCACTTCGAAGGATCCATCCGATCGAAACAAGATCGGAAGGCTCTCGAGCCTTCGTTCCCTCATCCTCTCCGTCGCCAGCCACGCGACTTCTAGCCGCGGTTGCGCCCAATCGGCGACATCCTACGCCACGCAGCCTCCGTCCAGTGGTCCATAAGAACCCATCGACGCGTGGAATGTCTCTTTTTCGTGCGCTCGAGCTCTGATTGGGATAGGCTGAACTCGAACCTCCCTCATCGCCATCCATTTCAGGTACACGTTTCTCCCCGATCCTTACTCATTTTGCAATACTTCAATTATGTATGCTTATTTCGTATCGTAGATCAATCATCCATCTGACGCGATCGGCTCGATCGAGCCCGAGTGCGTCCAATTGGACGATCGATCCACAGTAGAAGTCGTTAGGGATCCCTTAGCTGCGGCTTGGCCTTTAGGGTTGAGATTTGTGGCCGCCACCGGCCACATCCGAGCGCAGCCCGGGTCCCGTTGGGTAGGTCTCAACGAGACCTACCCTCGGCCGTGTGGGGAGCCACCAATGGCCACCGGCACGCCTGTAAAATCCAGTGCCCCAGCCGGTGCTTTCGGGTTAGGGTACAGGGAAGGCGAGCTCTCAGGTCGGGCCCAGTCGACCCGAGTCCGATCCGCTTCGTGTAGGTCATTGCGTTAGCAGACGTATGTCGCACACGGGACCTGCAGTGGCCAGCTAGCACGCGTGGTTTGGCCACGCGTCGCCGTGGGGCTCATCACTGAGCCGCGGTCTCTTCACACGCGGCAGGGGGCCCCACTCATGTCCTGTGCCCAATCACGGGCTACCACATGGCCGTGGCGGGCCCCGCGTCCATCTAGCATGCCTGATCAGAGGCCGCCACACGTCTGTGGCGGGCCCCGGCGCATTGAATACCTGCAAAAAATTCTATAAGAATTAATATATATATATATATAAATATAATTACGTTTTATATATTATATGTATATATATGTAGTCATATGTACACACATATATATATATATATATATATATATATATATATATATATGTTAATTAAACAGATCTATACCTTAATTAATATTAGTCAGTTTAATTAAGTAGTAATTAGTAGTTAATTAATTAAGTCTATTGTTAATTAATTAATATTAGATTAACCTAATAGTGGATTAGTAATAAACATTTTGAATAGAGGATTAATTAGGTGTTTAATTAATTAATTTGCATTAACTTAATTTAATAAATAGAAGATTTATTTAATTAATTAATTAATAGTTATTAGATTAGTTTAATTTAACATAATTAGATAAATCAAATTTAATGATTAGTTACTTAATTTAATTGAAACAATGAATAATTCTTAGAATAAAAAATATTTTTTGATTAATTTAATTAAGCAGTAATTCATTTAATTTGAATAAATGAATAGTAAATTTAATTTAAATAAAAGTTTAAAGTTTAATAACTTTAAAAATACTAGTCCAAATATATCAAATATATAATTTATTTTACTCAGAAAAATATAAAGAATCAAATGGCATAATTCAAAATTCGATCCGAAATATATTTAACCTAGTGATATTATAGGTCATAATCAAGCCCTCACAACTTTTAATCTAATTGTCCAAATATAGATAATATAGGTCTTAAAATACTCAAGAGAATAACTCTATTACTATAGAAGTATTAGTTTCCCCATCTGAATCTTAGTTTGAAAAGTAACATTTAGGACCCTCACCCAAAAATGACCAAAATGCCCTTGGTCTTCAATTGACCATAACTTGGTTAAATTAACTCCAAATCTAGAAATTTAAAGTTCAAACTAGCTTAGAATTCTTGTGCTAACAATATTCTAAATAAATAGCTAGGCTCTGAACCCCAGCAAATCAGAAACGACCAAAATACCCCTAACCCTAGTTAGGCCATAACTTGACCAATTGAAGTCCAAATTGGGTCTACTCTATGTTATAGTACTCAGTATACTATAAGAAAGTTATAGAAACTAATTTTGCTGAATTTGGATCTCAAACAGAAAAGTTCGCTTTTGTCCCCTTTAACCCTCAAAAATTATCGAATTGCTCCTGAATTTTAGAACCTTCATAACTTAACCATTTGACCTCAAAATTTAGTGTTCCTAGGTTCTATGGAATCTTTGAATAATAACCAATAGTAAACTTTATATAAATTTAGATTTCATTAAGAGTAAATTACAAAATTGCCACTTTGGTCAGAAATATTAATATGGATCTATAGGACCCGTTACTTATCCAAATTGAGTGTACTTACTGTTTATCTTCATGTTAGACAGTAAGAAATTATTTGGTAGTAAGAAATTTAAATTTGGAGCCCTAATTTAAAAAATTGCTTTTTGGACCCTTAAATTGGAGCAAAATGCTCATTTTGCCCAAAATTTAGGTTAAGAGTTCTTAACCTATAGTTTAACTCTTAAGCAACTAAAACTAGTATTAGAACTATAATAGAATTATTCTAAGTGATAAAATTAATAATTCAATCAATTTAGTAAAATTGCATAACTTTTTTTATGTTTTTTTCCCTTAAGAACTCAACAACACACATTAAGGTCATTCCTAAGATTAGGACTAAATCATAGGTTAGATTTCAATCATTAAATAATGGTGTTATTCAATGAATGAATCTTTGGTTTTAATAGTTTCTAGACTTTACAATTTAAATTTGATTATTTTGTCTTTCCACCTTAGATTCAGGATAAGAGAATCATCCTATTAAGTTTGACTTTGCTTAATAGAATTTGCCTTAATCAATAGATCACATTTAAATTGAAACCTTAGATCCTTAGACTTACCTTTGGGGTTATGTGATTAAATCCAAGGTCATAGTGTTTAATCCATAATCTCTAGCTTAATAGTTTTTGGTTAGCCTTTAATTTAGAACATCTAAACTCATGAAATTAGGTCATAATGATTTATTATTTAACTTATAAATGACATTAACTAATCATATTAGGACATAGCTAGTCCTAATATTTTGTAACCTATAAGGACATACTTCTAAGTTACACTCGATAGTAAGAATTAGAGATCCTGAACTTGTGTGACTTAGAATAGCTAGAATGGCTTAATTAGATAATAATAATGTCACCATGTTAGAAGGTTCCCTTGTTTATTATTGATCTATTTGTGCTACGCATTCCTTGTATTTTATGTTAAATTCCTTAGACATGTCATATAAGAGAACTTTGTGCATGAAATAAAAACTTAGAATAATAAGGATAATAGTTGTCTTGGGTTCAGTATATTATGGTAGGTTCTGATGCACATTTACCATAATGGACAGGGGTAAGGAGTAATAAGGATGCTTCACATTACTCATTGAGGAGCGGGTGTTAAGCTTGGAACTCATTTAGTCTTACAGATGTGCTTGACTCCTCAGTTATTTCTGGATGTGTCCAAAGAAAGAAAAGTAAAATAACTAAAATATTTCTACATTTGTATTACTACCTCCTCAGTTCTATTGTACTGTTCTGTCTTCCCTAGCTCAAGAGGGCTTTGAGAATTTTTGTCTGGGCTCGATTGGCCAACTTTCTGATATGGCAGTTTTGCTGTACCTGTTCAATTTCAATTTACTATTTTACTATATTATTTATGCATGTTATTTCAGTCAACTATATTTCCTTAACAATACTCATTGAGGAGTGGGTGTTAAGCTTGGAACTTGTTTAGCCTTGTAGACGTGATTGACTCATCAACTATTTCTGGATGTGTCCACAGAAACAAAAGTAAAATAACTAAAATATTTCTACATTTGTATTACTGCCTCCTTAGTTTTGTTGTACAGTTCTGTCTTCCCTAGCCCAGCTGGGCTTTGAGAAGTTATATCTAGGCCTGATTGGCTAATTTTATGATATGGCAGTTTTGCATACCTGTTCAATTTTAGTTTACTATTATACTGTATTATTGATGCATTTTATTTCAGTCAACTACATTTCCTTACTTATATGTTTACCTGTACACACACACACACATGCACACACACACACACACACACACACACACACACACACACACACACACACACACACACACACACACACACACACACACACACACACACACACACACACATATATATATATATATATATATATATATATATACGATGCTAAAATTTAATGCTTACTCTATGTACCATTTTCAGATTTCTGTCTTTAATTAGCATATGTTATATAATCATGAACATATTTAGGATTAGACTTTTCTTTCAGTACATTTACTTACTACATTATATACGTATATGCCCGTTCCTTACTTAGTTACTTGAGGTGTATCTTTTTACCTCAATTTCCTGATTAGTTATAAATGTTATATCTATAGCTTACTTTGTTCCTTGCACACCTACTGCTCCTATGCTTTTTGTTCACTTTTGTTGTGTTTAAGTTTAAATGGTGACTCTAATAATTCATAAAAAATATTCATCCTAAAATATACATAAACAATTATCTAATAAGATTTTCTTTTTATTGGCTGGGGCCCTTGCATTATGAAACTGATAATATTAGATTCAGATAGGTTTGAGGAGCTGGGTGTTGAAGAAGAAGAGCCTTATATAGAAGAGGAGCATCAGCTAGAAGAGTCAGGTGCTGCCTAGTTTCCTTTCAACTTATTATGAGGATGAGAGACTCTTAGATTTATTTTTAGTCTTTTTAAACTATTTATTAAAATATTGTAATAATATATGTACTATGACTGTGATTACTTTTATGCACTATTATTTTCTGAACTATCTATTTCATTTTACTTCATGATTGATGTATGGTGAAATGGATGTACTGTTTATTTCATATGCTTTTATACTTTATGTTTATGCTGATTTAGTAACTGATACTTATATTCATTCGGTGCACATCCTTCTTTTATTAGTGGATTTGTGGATCTTACCTAATCTAATGATAAGTGAGGGATTTTCCAGAGTGGCACACCACCTCTTAAGTCTAATCTTGCAGATTAGGGGGTTGGGCTCCACACTATGATTCTACAATTCCATTCAAGATGAATAAACAAATCTATATCTTTACTGAATCAAATTAGTTTTATGGATATGCACTGTAATCTCCATGTGATAATACTGATACTATCATCACTTATAGTTCTACACTTACTATTTTAATAAATAAGGAATTTGAAACTATTGAATATGTTCTCCATTGCAGTATATCTAATTAATTGATTCTAAGAAGGTGGCATATAATTCATTCAAATTGAGTGAAATTCCACAAATGAATAAGTTAAATTTATAGTTTAATTAAATTATTGCTATCATAAGGAAAAATATCAATTATATAGAGTTCAAGAAGTACATCTAAGCACCTACCTCAATATATGTTCAATAAGGCATTTTTCTACCTCAAGGTTATCTTAGCTATAGCCATAGTTATATTAATCATCTTAATTATATTACTTAACTTGTCTTTTAAAGAATAAAAGTTTTTAATCATTCCATCTACCATTTACAAATTCTATGACTAAACTAAATTAATGATAAGTATAATTCTGTGCAAGATCACATATTAAATCATTAATTGAAAGAGCAAATCAAGGATGCAATTTACTTAATACAGAATCCTTAGAAGCTAATATTTAAATCTTGAGGTAAGTCATTACAATCTTTGTATTGGATTGTTTGATAAATAAAATATCTTTTATTAGTTAATTAAAGATCATTACATGCTGGTCCTCTTATTTAAGAGAAAATTAAGAAGGTGTAAACTGAAGTTCATGAGAATAAATCACATTAATCACCATAAGATTTAAATTTTTATTTCCTAAATAATTATTTGATGATTTAAGGGAAATGAAATATTTCTAGGACTTAAGGCACTTAAATCAAAACTTGAGACAAAATTACCAAAATGCCCCACCTTAAGGGTCAAAATAAAATTTTAATATTTATGGTTTTAAATTAAATTTTATTAATTCCAAATGGTTTCTTAATATTTAATATGAAGATAGACACTAAGAATACCTAATTAGGCTAAGAATTAAGCCTGATGAGCTCAAATTAGAGTTTAAGCTCATTAAAGATTGATTACTAAAATTTCTTAAGGAAATCTAATATTTTTATTATACTTAGGTTGTACTCTATCTAAAAATTCCATAGAAACCAAGTTTGTTAAATTCTAAGTTCAATTGATCAAGATATGAGCAAATCAAAGTTTATCCTAAAAGGGTAATTAAGGAAGAATAAGAGTGGGGTCCAATAACCCAACTTTATCAATTGATGTCCAAATTGAGTATAGTTGGTGGCTATATGTTCCTTATAGCACACAAATCATAATGACAGTGAGTTTTTTCAATTTGGGCCTCAATTAATTAATCTAGTGATTAATTTAGTTTTAGGGTGATTAGTGAGTAATTAGGGATAATTAAGAAATATATCAACTAAAATTTAAAATTTCTTGCAGTTTACTATTCTTTGTATTCTCCTGATCAAAATAGTATATTTTGTCATATAATTTGGAGCTAAATTGGCTAAGTTATGAGCTAATGAAGATTTAAGGTTAAATGGGGGTTTAAGAGGGCCTAAAATGTCATTAGCAAAAATAATCACCCAATAAAAAATTTGACACTACCAAATGTTTCCTCATATTATTTTGAATAAAATGAGATATAACTTTGCTATATTTGGATCTGTTGATTTAGAGTTATGAGGGTTTAAAGATTTGTAATTAACTAATTTAATCAACTAATAATTAATTAGTTATTTAATAGTTTTCAATTCAAATCCTTCAAATAGACAGAAGTGGGTCCCACTGCACTTACCGACAGTATACAGCGTGAGACCCACACCTCGGTTTCAGCAACTGACGGGATTGGCGAGTCCCACCACACGGAAGCACGACTCATGTCGGCTTGATACGACATCTTCGTCCCAACGAAAAATCGGAGACAAGGGCTAGGGCACAAAGAATGGAGGCCATCCCAATGTCACTGGAGATTAGCCCATACATTCATGATGATCGGGCCATCACCAGAGGTGGTTGGGGTTGCCAGCAAAAGCTAAACCTAGGTGATGAGGTTCGGATTGGAGGAGAGATGAAAGATATATTGTGTAACACTATAAGCCCTCTGTCAAATTAGTTTGATCAGGCTTGATTGAGTGCGAGACTCAATTAAACAATAATATAAGACAAGGAATAGGTAATCTAAACAAAACATTATAGATTGCATAAAGAAATGGGTACCTCGATCAATGACAGAGCGTAGAGGATCCTTTGGGATGACAATGCAGAATGGTTTGCAGCTTCCTGATCAATCCTAAGGAAAAACAAAATAATTTTAGAACATACTTAACGCACTCACACATACACATAAGAACATCGTTATTCTTTTAGATGGATGCATTCCCATTTTCTTACACAATTCTCATCATACAAAAACAATAGCTACACCAAGCCTTAATCCTTTTAGGTGTGGTCATCTACATAAGTCCTTTGTTTCCATTTTGCATGACCATATAGAAGCCCTCCCTAAGTTTTAAATAAAGGGGATTAAAAATAATTAAAATTAACTACAAAAGTATTTTTTGCCTTTTTAGTGCAGTTCAACTTTTTTGCTTTAGCTTTTAAAAGCTAAATGACATGTATGATAAATAATGTTACAGTACAGTTACATTGGTTTTATTAGCCAATTTTCTGCACACTTTTACTTCAGTTCATCTTTTGACAGTCTTTTACTACTACTTATATACATGTTAGGGTGCTAGTCATGATTGAATGTTTTAACTTGGTCTACTTATATGTATCACAACTCAGTTTTACTTTCTCTTTAATGAGCATACTCTTAAATGATCATGTGCATGTTAGGATTTCCTTCAATAGTTACAGTTACTCTACAGTTTATATGTATATATGCTTAACCGTGTTTCAGCTTCTTGTTTGATGTACGTTTCTTACATATTTTCTTTGTTAAATTATAAATAAATTATTTATAGCTTTTGTTTCTTTGTATCTTGTTGCTCCTTTAGCTATTAATGTTGTTCAGTTTAATTGTGATATCTTAATAATATAAAAATTTCTTAAATCAGCTTAAAATATACTTAAATAATTGTATGATGTAAGATTTTTCTTTTCTTAGCTAGGGCCCTAGTATGTAAAAACCAATATGTCAGATTCAGAGTTGTTCGCGGAGATAACTTCAGGTGATGAGACTAGCCAAAAAGAAGTTATTTTTGTTGCAGTTGAGGCTTAGATAATTTTTATTTCTATTTGTGAGGATGAGTATTTTCCTTTCAGTTAAACTTTATTCTGTATCATAATAATTCAGGATCTGGATATATTTACATTTTTGCACTTTTACTCTGAGTTGAGCAAAACTCTTTTACTTATGCCTTATGGATATGAATGTTGTATACTTTGCTTCCGCACTCTGTTATTTACGTATGCATATTTGATGAATGATTTACTTAAACAGTGGCAAATTCTGAAATTATCCGGCAAGTTAGGGAGGGTACCTAATCTGACTATTATAAAGGATCTGCCATGTGATGACTGCTCTATCGTAATTATTTTAATATTAGTATTAACTTGACCACGGTGGGGATGGGGCTCCACAGTAAGAACCTAAGGTAGTTATAGTAACCTTATTAATGATAATGGTGCTTGGGCAATCTAGATGGCTAGAAACAAAGATAAGTATAATAATAAATACTGTGTCACATGGTTATTACTGTTTACATCATTAATGATGTTCAGCTTCTCCTTAAGAGTATCCTTATAAATATCTGAAAATGGAAGAATATTGATAAAAATAGATTTTTCAGTAGATTCAAAATTTATGAAATTGACAATTTTGCTAATGTGGGCTAGCTTTGTCTTTATATAATTTCAATTTTTGGCCCCACTTTTTTGTTATTCTATTTTTAAAATGTTAATTATGTTGTTCAATTAATAATAATTTTCAATGGGTAGTGATGTTGCTTTATTTAGTGAGATTGACAAAGTTTCTTATATTTCTAAGCCTCAAGTTATCATCATAACAAGATTATTAAGGTATTCTTTAAATGCCCGTGTTCTTATTGTTTCTGGGTTCATTTGTTGCTCAAGTTATCATAATAGGGTCCTTACATCGTGCTTTATGGTTAAGTTGTATGGTCATTGGAATTAGTTCTATGGGTAGGTTGTTTTGTACTCTCATTTTATGTGTTGTGGCATGTGCCCATGGATTCCATTACTATTGGTATTTAGTAATTTAGATTACATGGTAACTCCCAAATCAGTCAGTGGAATTGGTGGTTTGTCGGTAGTCGTTTTGTGTATGATGCCTATGAGGCAGTGGCTGTAAATAGATTTTTTATTCAGTACATGATTTAATTTTGTGTTGGGGTGTTAGATTTTTTATTTAGTACATGGTATAATTTTGCATTGTGGGTGTTAGTGCATTATTATAATGTCCATTGTTTGTGTAGTTTTTAAATGTAGAAATAGTATCAATTGGAGATTAGGAAGTGGGCTACTGAAGACTGGGAAAGATTCAACAGAGATCAAGAAGATAGGTAACGGAAGAAGATACAAGGTATTTAGAAGGTGTATTTGGATTATGTCTTTGCTTGTATGTAGGGAGTATTTTTCTGTAAGGTGATTTGGCTAAGGCTATTTTGAATTGCTCTTAGGTTGTCTTTTTTCTTTTGCAAAGCATCTTCTGGGAACATACCATGGGTTACCTTTATTGGGTTTACTTGAATTTTTTTAGTTTCTTCTTTTCTAAGACTTTTTGTAATCAACCAACCCCAACTTGTATGTATATATATCATTTCAAAAGTATAACGACATTTATTAAATTATATATAAATTAGAATAAGTTTTTTGTAATATCTAAATATCCAAATATTAGACCCAAAAATAAAAATTATAATGACATTTTGTAATATTTTTGTAATATTTTAAGTTATTTATAATATTTTTGTAATATCCATTCAAATGTTTTATATGTTTTCTTATGACTTAGTTCATTTAATATAATGACATTTTAAATTAATCCTAATTTCCTTAAAAAGTTAAAACCATGATTAAGTTGTTATTAATACTTTTATAATTTCATTAAAATAAGTTTAGAGTTTAATAAAACTTTAATTCTTATAACACGAGGAATATTGGAATATACTTTATGAGGTTTATTCTAAGTCAGAGTTTCATTGCATCACTATGCCAATTTATTTTGTTGTTTATTCACATAATGGTTTTGGACACAATGTTTTTAAAATTCAACTTGTATTTAATGCATTGTTACTATTATTATTACTACTATTATTATTATTAGTGCATTGTGATTTATTATTATTATTACTATTATTATTATTATTAATATTATTATTATTTAAAAAATATAAAGCTATAGCTTACATATATATAAGAAATACAATTAAATGTGTTTAGTATAACCTTAGATATGATTTTGACTATTAAATCTCAATTATTATCAGTTTAATACTACATTTAAATACGCTATTTATGATGTGGCATCGAATAATACCAAAATCATATCGAAATTTGGGTGTTTAATAGGTAATATTAAAACATTAGAGTTTTTTTGTACATCTATGACTTTAGAAGGAGGCATTCTCTCTTTATTGTAAAAAAAGAGTGTTTTGTATTTTAGTGAGGGAGTAATGTATTTCTAATACAACTTGCTTATATCATTTTAGCAAATAGCTTCCAACTTTTGTATGAGTTGAGCTTTAGAAAAGACTTATTTAAGGAGTTAGTTGATTTTAAAGTTTTATATATCTTTTGTACGTTAGGATGCATTGTTTTGCATGAAGGCTCTCTGAATAGAATATTGTCTTGAAGAATTTTCATGAATTATATCATGTCGGTTAGGCAACTTGTTTGTTGAAAGGGAGAGGACAAATAAATGCACTAAGCAATATAAAATAAATTAAGTTAAAAATGCTTATTTCCATTGAATGAAATAATAATGCTCTAGCCTAATGTTTAGGCATTATGATTTGTTATTCTGTATGTATGATTCAAATCTTATCGGCCACACATTTTCTTCAAAAAAAAAAAAAAACTATTTCTCATTCGATATGTAGCTGAAGACTTTATTATATATATTCTCTTCCTCTTCCATTCCTCCTCTGATAGCTGTTTTCAGTGGCCTCCTCCATCTTTGCTGGTTTAGAATGTTTGGAGTTTGCATTCTGACATTCATTAACAACATCTTTCGCTGTAAGTTTTTGAGGAAGAAACATAATACCACACTTTTAGCACCCCTTCTATTTTCATCCTCTTATGATTAATTCTAAGACTGGAAAATGTCTTATATAAATGTTAGGTCTTGTTTATTTATGTTTCTAATTTGGAAACTAAGAGGAATTTATTATACAATATGGTGAAGGATATACATATATATGATTGTGAGTCTTGATTTATTGTTGGAGATTTTAAGTGTATTAAATTTGTAAGATAAAAAATGGGTGGCACTCTTCCTTCACCTCAAAAGCTTGCTCCTTTTAATAATTTTATTCTTGAGGCAGAAACTTATGAATCGCCTATGATTTGAAGTAATTTCATCTGGGATATTCATAGATCAGAGAATACAATCAAAGCTGAACTACTGCAACAAGTTTTTTGCAATGTTGCCTGGTTGAATGCTTTCCCTACTTCCTTTTGCAAGGGTCTCCTTCCATCAACTTCTTCTGCAAGGTTGAATTCTTTTAAGAAAAAGTCTTTGGCTTCTAATTCTGAAACTTTGAAAAATGTTCAAGTTGATAAGATTTTCATATAACAAAGAGTCGGATAATATTTCTTACTTCTCAAAATAAATCATCAATTGAGCAAAGCTATTTCAAGGGAGATCTCTTCGGCCAAATAGAGGTCTGAGGCTCATTGGTGCCTCATTGGTTATATATATGGGCGAGAATAACTTAAAATTCTTCTACACTTTATTGGCAACAAGAAGAAAAAAACAATTGGAATCATTATATGCTAGCTGAAAACTCCATTTCCATGGAAGAAGCTCGAGCTGTTCACTATTTTCTTAACCTTCTCAACAAACAAAGTGGGAATCAGATTTATTATTTTGTTATTATTGCATACATTCCTTCCTCTTATCATCTGGATATGTGCAGGCTGATTCTTAATATGAAAATTAAAAAGGCTCTTTTTTTATTTAGGATAATGCATCCCCTGGCCCCAATTTACCTCTTTTTTCTATAAGAACTTGGAGTATTATTAATCAATGTTTTCGTGAAGGGATCCAGCATTTTGCGAAAAAGTTAAAATGCCTTAGATGGCTTTATCGCACTCTAATTACTTGTTTCCTAAATCTAGGAACGGCCGGCCTATTTCTCTGTGCAGCATAATTTTAAGAAAAACTATTTCTAAATTTGTTGTTGGGAGGCTCTCTCATTCGATTCCCGACATAAACAATACTGCTCAATCAGCTTTTACTCATTGAAGATGACCTTTCCATCATGTAATCCTTTCCAACGAAGTGTTTAGAACTTTTAGTGAGAGAACGCGCCACGGCTCGCCGCAATGCCTGCGCGTTCGAGAGAATGAGCCATGGCGCGCCACAGCGCCTGGGCGTTCGAGAGAATGCGCCATGCGCGCCCCAGCGCCCGGGCGTTCGAGAGAATGCTCCGTGCGCGCCCCAGCGCCTAGGAGTTCGAAAGGGGGTGTCACGGCGCGCTGTAGCGCCCGCAGCTCAGTTGGCCCATTTTGGAGCCTTTATAAATATTTTCAATGCACATTTTAGGGTAAAAACCAAAAGATAAAAGCCTCTATTATTGTTTGTGTGTGGTGGTTGTTCTAAATAAGAGAAAAATGGCCATAAGGTTTGGGTAAAGGTTTCAAAACCTTAAAACCATTGCAATCTTCTCCAATAGAGAACATTTTTCTTCTTTCCTTTCCGTGGACATAGGTGTTAGCACTGAATCACGAAAATCCCTTTTGTTGTACTGTGATTATGCTTGCATGTGAATTCTTTTTGTTTTATTTTAATTTTACTCAGCATATACTTACTTTGTTTCGTATTATCTCAACTCTAAACATCCCAATAGGTAGTGTCAGAGAGCGGTTTGTTTGGTAGTGGTTGATTGTTAGGATTTTGTTGCAAGCTGTGTATTGCTTATGTTTGAGCTTTGTAAAGCAAAAGAAAATATGGTAGAAAGAGTGGAAGAAGTGGCTGGTACTTCGTCATTATTGGTGGGAGAGATCTCTCCTTCAAGTTGTGACACATCTAGCAAAAATTGATGTGGTCAAGTTCGATGAAAAGAACAAGTTTGTTATGTGGCAGTGTGATGCGACAGACATACTATGTGCACTAAATCTGGATTATGTTCTTGATGGCAAAGAAAAATCAGAAAAAATTTTGGAGAGGGATTGGATCAAAATGAACTGTAGTGCATGCGGTTTAATCTGAAACCGGTTAACCGTGGAGATCAAGTATGCAGTTATGATAGAGACTCTGGCTCGGAAGCTATGGAAATTTCTAGAGAGCAAGTACCTAATAAATAGTGTGAAGAACTGGCTCTACATGAAAATGCCACTCTATCAGTTCCAGATGAGAAGCGAAATTTTCATAGATGAGCACCTTAATGAGTTCACAAAGTTATTGGTGGATTTTCTAAATTTGAATGAGACTGTGGAGGATGAATACAAGTCCTTACTTTTGTAGAACTCATTTATAGATGAGTTTGAGAACTTCACCATGATATTGATTCATGAGAAGGATTCCTTGAGGTATGAGGAGGTGACTGCAACCCTTTTTAACTATGAGTTTAGCAGAATGGATAAAGAGTATACCAAATCAAATATAGCAGAGGCTCTTACACTCTAGAGAGGCAGATCATATAATTAAAAGCAATGGCCAAAGAAGAGTGTTGATTTCCATAAGAGAGAAAAATTCAGAGGCCAGAGCATTGGGCATAATCAATGCGCATTCTGTTGGAGACAAAATATTGGAAATAAGATTGTCCAAAGTTGAAAGAAAAGCAACGGGCAAATGGATCTTACGAAGCAAGGGTTAATGTGATTCAGAATGTGATGAAGGGTTCAGACTCAAATGTATCTCTTGTAACTATTTCTAGTGGAATAATAACTGACAGCTCCGGTTGGATTAAGGATATGGGTGCAATGTATCATTTATGTTCTCAAAAGGATTGGTTTTATTCGTACAGAGAAACAGACAGTGGTGCGATTTTAATAGGAAATGATATTACGTGCCAGATTGCAGGAGTTGGAAGTGTGTTGATTAGGACACATGTAGGGAAAATTTAAAAACTAAAGAAGTTAGGCATATACTTGAGATCAAGAAGAATATTCTATTTATTAGGGCCTTAACAACAAAAAGATTTAATGTAGTGATTTAGGTAGGGTTCCTAAAGATCAACAAGGGTGCAATGATTTATTTGAGAGGAGCTAAATGATAGAACCTTTACTACCTTCTGGTAAGAAAAATGACAGGTTCAGTAATTGTGGCTGAAGATTCAGATGATGCCATGATGCTATGGCAAATGAGGCTAGCACATGCAGGAGAACCTTCACTGAGAGCAATGGAGAGAGACAAACTCATATGAGGTATAATATATTGCAAATTATATATTTGTGAACATTGTATATTTTGCAAGAAAACACACAAACCATTTGGTGTTGGCCTCCACATTACCAAAATATACTTGAGTATATACACACAAATATTTGGGGACCAATAAAAATAATATTATTCGATGGTCATACATAATTTGTTTCTTTTATAGATGAATACTACAAATTTGCATAAGTGTACATAATGAAGTGCAAAGTAAATGTGCTGGAGATTTTCATAAATTGTAAGAAGTTGATGGAAAATCAAACTGGCAAAAGAATCAAAAGGATCCGATTGGACAATGGCGAAGAATATACTTTTGATTATTTTGTAAAAGAATGCCACATTTCAAGGATAGAACACCACTTCATAGTGAGAGAAACACTACAACAGAATGGGGTAGTAGAATGTATGAATTATAGCTTGGTAGAGAAGGTGTCATGTATGTTGCCTAACGCTGGGTTAGAGAGAGCTTATTGGGTAGAGATCCTAGATAATGCATGCTACTTGGTGAACCGTCTGCCAGATGCAACACTTAATAAGAAAAATTTTATATAGTTGTGGTATGGACATCCTACTATAAATTATGATCAACTCAAGGTTTTTAGGAGCCCAAGAGCCCAAAGTTATCATCATGTTAGTAAAGATAATCTAGAATAAGGGGCTAGGAAGGCAATTTTTGTGGGCTTTCGATGCAGATTGAAGGGCAACAAGTTGTCTGATCCAACTAACAAGAAGATCACGGTGAGAAGAGATGTCACATTTGATGAAGATTTTTTCTTGAGACTCAAAAGTTCACATCAGGTGAAGGATAATACTGAGATTCCTGTAAACAAGCAGAGAGTGGGGTTTAATGCCACCCCTTTCATTCTATAGAAGCCTTCACATCACATTGAAGATACTCTTATATATGAAGATCACATTAGTCATGTGAAAGAACAAACTGACATTTATGTGACACTCTAATTTAGGAGTTGATTGTGAGAGAAATACCCAAAATGAATGCAACATAATAGCCAGCTTGGCTCAAAGACCACGTCACATATGCATTGTTAATATTGGAGGATGAAGTTCCATCCTATTACAAAGAAGCGGTGATGGCATAGAAGAAATTTTATGGAACCAGACAATGTATGAAGAGATTGGGTCTCCTCGTAAAAATGAGGCATGGAGGTTGGAGAAACTTCCTCCAAGAAAAAAGGATATTAATTGAAAGTGGGTGTATGCGTAAAAAGAAGGACCTTCAAAAGTTGATGTGCACTTCAAATCAAGACTAGTGGATAAAGGCTCTGCTTAGAAAAAAGGTATCAACTATGATGACGTGTTCTCCCCAGTTTATAAACACTCATCGATCTGCATGCTTTTAGCTTTGGTGGCACAGTTTGATCTGCTACTTGGGTAGTTTAATGTCAAAATAATATTCTTGTATGGAGAACTAGAAAAAGAGATCTTTATGGCACAACCCCTAGGGTACATTGAGCTAGGAAAAGGAGACTTAGTATGTAAATAGGACAAGTCTCTTTATGGCCTAAAGTAATTACCAAGACAATAATATAAAAAGTTTGATCATTTTGTACAGAAAAAAGAGTAACGAAGGAGCTAGTTTGATCACTGCATGTATTTTAAGAGGTTTCCTCAAGATAACTTCATTTATTTACTCTTGTATGTCGACAATTTGTTGGTGGTGACTTCAGGTTAGTCTGAGATAGGTCACAAAAAAGAGTAGTTGTTGATGAACTCTGAAATGAAGAACTTGGGAAAGGCGAAAAATATACTATAACTCCTCCTGAATCTCCTGGCTGCTCTCCTAACGTGGTTCAATATACTGCTCTAAATATAGCAAATTGCTGGATCCTAAGAGTATCCCGTGTTAGATAATAAGTCTAAGACATCGAAACTAATCTAAATAGTTTTAGTTATTCATTTATCATTTACATAATGTAAATAAATCTGTAAAGAAACTATAAAGTAACTGAAAGTAAAAAATTGTGTAAAATTGTACAAAACTGAAGTAAAGTAAAGTAAGGCTATATTGAAAATTGAATACTAAAAGTAAACAAAAATAGTAATGGATCTGAAACTGAGTAATATCATATAAGACTATGTTGTATGCCACTAAAACTATGCATCTGAATATGCCATAATATTGTATGCTAGTGATATGCTACCAAAATATCACTGAACAGCTATGAGTCGTACAGTTCAATGTATACATACATCCAATTGGGAACTGCGATGCCGATGCATCCTAAAACTCCCCAGTCAATGTATGCAACATTCTATAACCCAAAAATCATCACAAATACTCATACATCATTACTGGTATTCATACATCATGCTTATGCTCATGTTCATGCTTCTAATCTATATGAGTTAAATAAAGAAAAACTAGAAAATACTTTGAAATCCAATTCTGAATTCAAGGTCTCCATTGTGCAGAATCCTATTAAAATGAAGGATTCTGACTCCTATATTCTAGTTTGACAATTAGTTAAAGTTGAGAGTTTACTTTAAGAAAAATCATTAGTTAGGAAGGTTGTATACACATATTTGGCATATTTCTAAGAAAGGTGGATTTAACCCTTAGCTGGTTTCCAACTACACTTAGCGCACTTCGATAGGTAGTAGAACCTGGTCACAGTTTATATCTCAAGCTAAGCTATTAAATAACCTAATTATAAGCATACTTAGTGTTCTACACAAAGTGACTTGAAATACTTAGTTTGCTTAAACTACACTTATCGAAGCGCAATACGATATGAGGCAGAACCAGGTCGCAGTTTATACCTCAAACTAAGGATCTTGTTCACTAATTGTAATACCCTTAGTCTTGGAAAAATTACTCTAATGGGACTGTATTCATCTAATCCCTCAGGATAGCACCTGGTCATAAGTTCACATTGGAGTGAATCAACCAATTCTAAATACTACTGAGATAACCCAACACTATGGGCATACCTTACTATACCTAACCAGTAATATGGGTTCAAATAATTCTATTTAATCAATAAGGATTTATCAAAGATTTTAATCCTTACTTCTAAATAGGTGAGTCCTACACAAGGCTCTAAGGGTGTGATCAAAAGATCACTCAATATTGATTACTACCACAAGGGAGAAGTTCCATTCTAACTGCTTTAGGTAATTCCTACCACAAGGTGTCAAGATTAACTTCTAAGGTTATGAAGGATCATCTAAGGTTCCTACCTCAAAAAGTTACAAAAGTTCTTCCTACCTCAATATCTCAATATTTAAGGCTTTTAAACATTTCAAGAATGATCCTACAGTAAGACTCTTGAGATCTCACTCTTCTATTTCTTGAGTTAACATTCAAAGTTTACTTATAAGACTTGGATCAAGGTAATCATATCAGATGAATAAAATCCATCTGGTTGTACTTTATTCTACAGTCATGGGGTGAAATCAAGGATATTATTAGAGTTAGATCATTTTATAATTCATTACAATTTTGTTATCCATCTTATGCCAATAGTCTTATATAAGAGTAAATCAAAGATCCAAAGTTTAAATTCAGATGATTCAATCACACAGATTTAATATTAACCTTAGCACTTCTAATTTAATGATTTAAGATTAATGTTAAATCATATGCATTATTGGAATAATGTCAATTGAATTATGTTTTAATTAAGGTTACTTGATTAAGGTGATTAAGGTTTAGATCTTAGTCAAGGCAGATTAGGATTTAATCCCTAACCTTACCAAAATTAAGACCAATGATTAATTTAGAGGTTAATGACAAATCTATGTATTATTGGTACAATATTGATGTCGAATTTTAGATTTATATTAAGTATCATCTACTTAATCAAGTTCTTAAGAGTCTTACATTCACTTATAGTTTAATGTCAATTTAGGCACAATTGGTGTCCAAATAACTGTTGAAGTTTTCTAATATACATTCTAATATCATGAAAACATAGGAATGTAAAGTAATATAAAATAGATGATAATTAAGGCTAACCAAATTCTAAATCAAACCAATGGGGTTAGTACTTGATTACATATTTAAAAGACTTAGGTTTCATACAATTTAGTTATTAAGACCTACTTAGCCAATACAAGCATTCAAGGATCCTACTCTTTAATATTTGGCACAAAATTTTATAAGGGATTTTAAGCGCGGGTTATAAAGGATAATCTTTCAAATTTAATTATCACATAAAATTTTATGCAATGCTAAATTTTAACTAAAATAGGTTCAAATTTGATATAATTCAGTCCTGCTATCTTCCTAGGGACCTTAAAATGCAGAAATAGTTAAATTTTGGCCATTTCAGCCAATTTTGGATACTTTCGAACATTTCTGGGTGCAACAGTGCGCTGCAGCGCTATCAAACGCTACGATGGAAAACAACGTTGTGGCACGCAGCATCGCTTTCAGGCGCTGTAGCGCGCTAACAGCAGAAAATGATGCTGTGGCGTACTGCAGCGCTTTTGATGCTATGACGCGCTACGGTGGGACCAATCTGAGAGCTGATTGCTACGGCGCACTGCAGTGCTTTCAGGCGCTGCGGTGAGTTGGGGCGGATTAACTTGCGGAAATATTGTTCAATTTATTTATTTTCTGGTCTCATATAGTTTTTCTTAGAAATAATGCTGCGACCCGCTGTGGCGCGCTGCAGCGATTTAACTTTTGTGTGACTGTTCAATTAATTTTTCTCTTGATTCCCTATAGTTTTTCCCGAAATGACGCTGCGGCCCGCTGCGGCGTGCTGCGGTGCACTGTGGCGCACTGCGGCGGCTTAACTTACCGTAATTAGTTTATTTGTTGATTTCATATGATTTTTTTGAAATAACGCTGCAGCCCAATGTGATGTGCTGTGGCACACTACAGCGAAAACTATTTGAGCTTCGGGTGCCCGACGGTGAATTCGCCTGTGCGAAAATCATGAATGGCCACATTTCGAGCTCAAATACTCTCAATCTAGAGCATTCTATGAGTGGTGTCATATATCAATGGAATGCTCTTTCTGATACCTTTCTATTGATATCAAAATCGACACAAATGGATTATTCTAACTATATGAACGATAGAGTTAAAGGTTCAAATATACAAAATAGATGAAAAATAGAACATGATATTTTCAAGTAATATGATGCCTTAATGAACCTCAATGTCTTTCTCATACAATTATGGATTTCTAAAGATACAAACCAACATAATATCAACATGAAGTAGATAAGGAAGATGAGCAAATTGGTACCTTTGCCTTTTAAAAAGAGAAGGAAGAAGACTTGGAAGGCTTGGAGCAACTTCTTCTTCTTCTTCTTCAGCACCAAGCTCAACAATGGAGGGGGAAAGGAGGGAGCTCTCAGCTTTAACTTGATAGCAAAAATGGAGAGGAAGGGGCTGAGCTCCACTTAAAGAAGGAGAAGAAAGGGGGAGGCCATCATGCGCTAGGGAGGCTAGGAGGTATGGGAAGAGGGATAGCCTTTGCCATCATGGAGGGTGAGGAGATGGGTCAGCCAAAAAGGAGAAGGGGAGAGGGGTCAGCTGAATTTTTGGCCAGCTAGGAGAGAGCGAAAGAAAGAGTTAGGAAAGAAAATAGGAAAAATTAGAAATGAATAAGCATTTGTTTCTTCAATTATTTAAAAATTCAGATTTTAGAGACGCGATCCGAAAAATCCCAAAAATTCACCCCAAGCTAATTTGAGGGTGAGGAATTCAACGGCGAAGTTGGATTTTGATTTCGACGATTATTTAATTATTCTATTATCTGGTGCATTTAATTATATTAAAATATTCGCAAAAATCAGACGACTTCCAAACGCGTCCAAAAGATCACCCCTAGCTAATTTGGGGGCAACGATTGCAATGGCGAAGTCGAATTTCTATTTCGAGATCAAATTAAATACCTCAATTTTCTAATTAATTAAATATTATAATAATCCAAAATATTTGATTTAGCTCCAAATCGCACAAAATCTTTGGGATTAGTTCTAACAATTGGATGAACTTAATTAAGATGCGGTTAATCTAAAATTAAGATGGGTAATAACCTTGGGTTGTACATTATATTTTAAAAATTGGTTATAACGAAACACATTAAATCACTCCTACATTTAAAACTTAAAGGGATACAAATATAGGTCCTCGTCGTGAACTGATGTTCGTTGCGCAAGAATTCTCAGTGTAAAACACCTTGAGATTGAAATGTAAGGGTGATTTGATAACTCAGATTCTCTTCTGCCCCATTGCTCACCAATTAGAATGGAGCCAAGAATAAGTGCTTTAGTGCCCAGAGCCCAGTGACAAGCTATTGAGCCTAGACGCACTATTCTTTGAGCTCAATCGAGAGGTCAATGCGTGTTATCTAAGAGCCACCCAATTAATATCCGTAGCTCAGCATACATCCTAGGAGGAAGATGAATAGTTGAGAGCACATAGATGATGTGACATAGTCCATGTAGCTCGATAATTCACTTCCTTTGCTAGACTGCGCATGAAGCATGTGATGCTAATTGGGTGGAAATCAAGCTCATGTGATCGCAGAACTAAAACATCCTATTGATAACTTAGATGTAAGAAATCTTAATAATTCTATTTGATCACATGAGAGTCTAAGTGCTAAGATTAAACCCTTGTATGTTCATTTTGTGCACTAAATTTGAAATAGTTGGAATTAGAGGACCAATCTAAGGAACACTATATTCACTTGATTAATTGGCGTGAAAACAAGTTCATTAAAAGTTGCATGAATGTGAGTACAACACCAGTTCCTTACAACTTACATGATGGAAGCCCAACTCTCTCTTCTTTATCAAATAGTATCTTAAATTACAATCTTTGATCTGTTAAATTAGGAGCCATTAAAACTAAGAATATATTTTTCTAAACATTGTTAAAAGTTGATACACCTTAGTATCAAAACAAACTATTCCCTGAGGATGATAAATCTCAGAACTTACACTCCATTATTACTTCAGACCACGTACACTTGCGTGCAAGCGCAGACGTGTATTTCTGTCTGTCAAGTTTTTGGCACCATTGCCAGGGAATTGTAATTATTTGTATTAAGGATAATCTATAAGTAAATAGTAATTTAGAATTATCATTGTTCTGCATATATTTTCTTATTTCTAAAATTTACTTTTCTATTAATTTTTAAAGTTTTTATTTTCAAATATGGAGTACTCAAATTTCATGGTCATGCATAATAATAATAAAAATTGGTGTATGTTGTGTGGGGGAACACATTTAAGTTTTGGTTGTAATACAAACAACCCTTTTGTACCTTCAAGAACAAAGCTGATTAATGACATTACGTTTAATCATAACTTGCAACACTATTACACTAACATCCTAAATTGTGGCTTCAATAAGAATCTCTTGGTGCATGGATTTAGAAATCCATAAATGATTGCCTAGATAGATTACATTACCACGCAACTTCAGATCTAAAGGACGGCCTCCTTCAATATTGATTTTGAACTTTAGATAATCATCATCTTCACTTTGCAAGATGGAGACATCTCGATGGAATGTTGGTTCTACATTAAAATTGGTTAGCATGGAGCTTAACATATCTCCACATACTAGAATAATTTTGAGTTTACATAATTATTTTTATAATGAACTTGTAGAAATCAAGGCTGATAGTGTACCACGACGACTGAATGCATCTGCTACAACATTTGTCTTGCCGGTATGGTATTGAATATTTAAATCATGATCACTTATTAATTCTAACCATATTTGCTGATGAAAATTAAGTTCACATTGAGTGAAGATGTACTTCAAACTTTGATGATCAGTGAATATCAAACACTAAATGCCAGAGATAATGACACCAGATCTTTAGAGCGAAAACTATTGCGGTGAGTTTGAGATCATAAATAGATAATTCTTCTTGTGTGGCTTTAGCTGACGAGACACATACGTAATGACCTACCCTTCCTGCATCAGCACATAACCCAAATTTATTCCAGAAGCATCAGTATAAACTTGGTAATTTAAGCCATCTTTGGGTAAGCCAAGTACTAGGGCAGAAAAAAGAGCATTTTTTAATGATTGAAAGGCATCCTTACATTCAGGACTCCATACAAAAGGCATCTCCTTTTGAGTTAACTTTGTTAAAGGAGAGGCTATCTAAGAGAAGTCTTTATCTGTAATATCTAGCTAAACCTAGAAAGCTTCTAATGTCGGTCACAAATTTTGGTTGCAACCAATCCTCAATGGAACGGACCTTATTCTGGTCTACTCTAATTTCTTGAGCATCTACCACATGGCCCTAGAAAAGTGGCCGAGTCAAGCCAGAATTTGCATTTGGAATATTTGACATAGAGTTCGTGATCATGTAGTTCTTCTAATAATGCCCTTAAGGGTTTCTCGTGTTCTGCTTTACTTTTTGAATAAATCAAAAATATTGCTGATAAAAATGATGATGAATTTATCTAAGAATAGCTTAAGCACATGCTGCTTTAAGTTCATAAAGATAGACAGTGCATTTGTTAGACTAAATGATAGTACCAAAAACTCGTAATGCCTATATTGAGTTTTGAATGTTGTCTTCTCTATATCAAAATTTTTGACTCGCAATTGATGGTAACCTGATTGGAAGTCAATCTTGGAGAATACCTTTGCCCTAGTAATTGATCAAGGAAATCATCAATGATAATGGGTATTTAATCTTGATGGTCACCTTATTCAGCTCACGATGATTGATATACATGCGCATCAAACCATCCTTCTTTTTTACAAACAATGCTGGCGCTCCCCAAGGAAATGAACTAGGTCTGATAAGTCCCTTCTCGAGCAGCTCTTGGAGTTGTTTATTCAACTCTTGCAATTCCTTAGGCGCCATGCCATAAGGAGCTTTGGTCAATGGTTATGTTCCTGGAATTAATTATGTCACAAATTCTACTTCTCTGACAGTCAAATCAGGAAGAAGAAAGTGAAGACCAGGTAGGTCTTTAGGAAATACATCGGGGAATTCACATAATATATGATTTTTGGCGATAGGGATTTTTTTTTCTTCTCTCCTAGCATTGTCACTAGGTATGCATCACCCCCTTTCCTGACTAGTTTCTCAGCTTTCATCACGTTGATTAATGAAGCTTGAGTATTAAATTTGTTGATGATGGTTTTCACTTGACTTCCACTACCTAATGTGACTTTCTTCTTCTGACAATTGATAGTTGTGTCGTGCTTGCTTAACCAGTTCATTCCCATAATTAAATCAAAATTTGCAATCGATAGTACAATCAACTTAACTTCAAACTTTTGTTCACCAATATGGATTTCTATATTACAAAATTGATGAGATTGCATATGGTTTCCAGAAGGTAACCCGATGCTTAACGAGCTTGGAGTGACTCGCTCTAGTATCAAAAAGGGTGTTGTAGGGATTATCGTTAATTATTAAGGTGCCTATGGTTTTAGCAATAATAAGAATTGCTAATTGAAACAATCAAGCAATACCGAAATAACAATGCAGAAATGAAAATTAATTTAAGATGTACCCGAAACAATGTCGCTGTCCTCAAGAGCCGACGCAAGAGTTAGCATATAAACTCAGGCAAGAGCTGTTGGTTGCTTGTTCTGAGGTCTTTGGTCTTGATGGTTGTAGGCCGACTTAGGATCAGGCACTGATGCTTTAGGATTTGAAGGAGTGGAAACTGGCATTACAGCCAAGGCAAGAGTTCAGTTGTTTAGCAGTTGAGAATGAAACATTTGATCACGCCGAGAGTGGGTGATAGGTACTTCATCGATAGTGGTCTTAGAGGCGCAGTGATAAAAAAGGATGGCCTTGTTGATTGCAGGTATAACACATATTACCTTGGTGGTAACACTTTCTATACGAATGAAGACAGTTACACTATGAGGGTTTGGCTAGTGGTTATTCTGCTTTAAGATTATATACTTTTGCCACCTTTTGGTGACTAAAATTTTTTATTCTTGGCGGTGCAAAGTTGGTCATTCTCTTGCGATCCATTAGGCTTCATAAGTTCTCCTATAGACGAGGAGCTTTGACTAATTTGAAGAAACTTTTAATTTGATGGGAGATTAAGTGAGCTTTGATTGAGTCTCTCAGCCCTTTTAGGAATCTATGGCATCAGGAGGATTCAGATTTAACCAAATCTAGAGTGAAATGAGATAGCTGGCAGAATTCGAGTTCGTAATCCTCCGCAGATCTTCCACCATGAGTAAGATGAGCAGTTCATCTTGAAGTATCACTTGAGCAGATACTGGAATAAAAGCTTCTTTGAAGGCTTTAACAAATTGATCCCATAAAATATCTTCTAGTTCATAGTCCGTGAACTTGGTGTTGCTCTCATTTTTTCACTAATATTCAGCCTTATCTTGGAACAAGTGGGTAACTAGATGAATGGCTTCAGAGTTTGAGCACTTTATGCTTGCTAGGTCTTTCCCAGCCAGCTTTAATCAGCTGATCATGTCCATTGAGTTTAGTGCCCCATTGAAGGTAGGCATCTGGAGATACAAGAAAATGTGCAGAAAACTATCTCCTGAGAAATGTGGTGTAGATGGAGCGATCATTTGAATAACTTGTGGCTATTGCGTGTTAAGAATGAGGGCACGAGTTTCTTGTGCCTGTTGATCATTGCTTTCTATTATGGCCTTCATTAGACTTGCTAGTGATTTAACTTCATCAGGTCAACCTGATGATGAGACTATGTTCTTAATGGGTGTAGGAATAGATGGGGAACTTGAATTCATAACTGCAATATCCAAGATACAAATTTCAGGGAATAATGCAAGATCACTATTTCTTTTAATCATTACTTCTCAAAGGAGAAGTTATAAGGATATGCATGAATGATAAACTAATACAAAGGATGGATGCAATAATTTAGTAATTGAATCAACTACAAAATTCTGCTATGAAGGTAATACAAAAATCCTCATTAGTGACTTTTAGACGCTTCCTTGCTAATCTTCTTTAGGTCTAGAACCACCATCTCTCTGCTGATGCTCCGAGTAGAGTTCCCAAAATCTGAAAATGATAACTATTTGAACATGTTGTCTCCCAAAAGGTAGTAGTCGCATGATCCAACCATTCCTTGGCAAGAACAGGAAGGATGGTTCCTCTGATGGTTGAGTGAACTAGCATCTTATCTAGTACTTCTATTCCATGAGGGGACACTCCAATAATGATTATACTTTAAACTTTACTATCTTGGAGATCATCTGTCCAATACTCATCGAATAATCTAAGGTAGTAGTTGAACCCAAACTGTTGATTATCCATTCTTAAAGTTTCATTCGAATATTAGTTCTAGTTTTTAAAATTTTTTTCACTTATTTTAGTTATAAGCATTTTCCTTATATATTAGACTTCTTTAAGTTTTTTTTTGGTTCTACAATGTCCTTTATTATTTGTATTTCACTTTTAAGAGCATTTTAAGGATTGTTCAGATCCTAAGATGTCCTTTTTCTAGATATTTTCAATTTTCATTTGTGATTCAATTTGAATAACTCATGGATGTTGCTTTTTCTTACACTTAGTTATTGTCATCATAACTGCTTTAGAGAACAAATCATAAAGTAGAAGGAACACTTTCCCGATCTGACACTTTATGATATTTCTCTGATACCAACTGTAACACCCCTTCTCATCGCCGTGTGCAAAACGGTTAACAATTGATAACAGAACGGTGCGTTACTTAGGAAGGATTGCTGAACTCCCCGAATAAATTTTACTGCTGAATCAAGAGCTGTTGAGACTCAACTTCCAAAAAGAGAAGAGGGCTGATTTCTAATCATTAAGAAAAGAGTAAAATCCTTATCTTAAGTATTAGGTAAGATATTTATGTACATTATATTATGTGTATGGAAGAAGGATTCAATATACATGAGTATTAGTATTTCATTTATGCAGATCACATCATAATACTAATTATAAGTAATTGTAAACATAGAGTGTGCAAGCTAAAGTATACATCCCAATCATTCATTACAGAAGCTAAATAAAATATCGATCTCAGAAAAGAATAGAAAATACATCCAGAGATTAAATTTATTACTAATAGTTTACTTAATAAAATAAATAAAATAGTCTAAATACTAAATTGAATGTAAACTAAGGTAGGGAAAAGTAATGCCAAAGAAGAGCCCTCTAGTGCTCTATGGACTCCTCCTGAATCTCCTGTGTATCCACCTGATCTTGCTCCACGAACTGTTCAGGATCTTGCAAATTTCCAAAATCCAAATGTACCACGTGTTAGACAATAAGTCAAAATACATCGAAAGCTATTCTAAGCAATTATAATTATCTAATATTTAACATTTAAGTAAAACTGCATAAAGTAAGAAAATAGCTGAAAGAGTCCAAAACAGTATAAATCTGAAGTAAAGTAAAACTGAAACTATAAGTTGTATACTAAAAGTAGAGAGATCATTAAAGTAACTACAAGTAAGTAAATACTAAAGTAAAACTATATTGTATGCCATCGAATTCATGTAAATTCATCTAAATAAGCCACAAAACTATATGGCATAATTATGCTGACTTGGTGTCACATAACACCCCATAGATCCTAGGTGAGCAAACTTTCTGTAAACATAGTCCTTAGGTAAGCCAAGCACTCCGCTTATGCTAACATAACTTATACAATAATGATATGCCAAGGATTTAATGACTACATGCTTTAAATCATCAAAATTTAAAAATTGATTAAAATCTAGTAATGATTCCATTTATCTCCATTGTGCAGAATTCACCTAAATGATTTATGACACTTAATTCTAATCCACTTAATGGTATTAGCTAAGATTACCTAAATTAACAAATGAAGAAATTTTATATACATAGTGGGTATGTTTCAAAGAAGGGTGCTTTTAACATTTAGTTTGTTTAACTACTCTAATCGAAACGCATGACTATAAGGGACAGAATCCTTTTATAGTTTATTCTCTCAAACTAAACTGTTAAATACTCTTTTTATAAGCATACTTATAGTTTCCTAAGAAATGTATCTTTAAACACTTAGTTTGTTTAACTACACTTATCAAAATGCATAACGATAAGGGACATAACCCTTTCACAGTTTATTTTCTTAAACTAAGTTATTCAATCCCCTACTTATAATACTCTTAGACTTAGGATTTTTATTCTGAACTGAACTGTACTTATTTGATTACTAAAAATAAGAATAAATCTCTACAGCTCTATTAAGGGTAAATCAACCAATTATGATTTATACTGAAATAAATCAGTTCTATAGATTTACACTATCATCTTCCACTGATAGTTCAACTAATTTTCATTCAAATAGCTATATATATATATATATATATATATATATATATATATATATATATATATTAAGTAATACAAACTAATGAATCCACACTCCATTGTGGTGAGTCATACATAAAGGATCTAAGGGTAAGATATAAAAGTCATCTAACTTAGGATACTACCACAAGAAAGAATCTCATTCTAGAAATCTTAGGTTATTTTACCACAAGGATTTAATATTAAATATCTAAGGCTAAGAAGGTGCATCTAAGTTCTCAAAAATTAGATAATATGCTCTTCCTACCTCAATAGTTTATCTAATAATAAGGTCTAGCAATTATTAATTTAAAATACTACATCTCATCCTTAAAGATCTAAGTACTAAAAGATACAATTATTCAAGTTATAAGAGTTATATTAAATCTATAATTCTTAATACATTAAGCTACATTATACGAATTAGATTGGTAAACCCATCTGATCAAAATCTGAACTATAATTATGGGATATATTCATATGAATTATTGAGAATTGTTTGAGTTCACAAATTGAATTAATTTTATAAGTTAATTTATGCTAATGATCTTTTTTATGAGAAAATCATAGATCTAAAGGTTAGATTTAGATGAAAAATCATATGAATTTGTTATAACCCTTAATACTTCTAATTTAATAGCTTAAGATTAATGGCAAATCAATAAAGATTTTTTAAAATTATGCAAGTTCTTAATGTACAAACCAAGTTGATTAGGTTTAAGACTTAATCCAATCAAGTTAGGATTTAATCCCAAACATAACAAATTAATTTTGTTTGCATATATGATGATCAATAATAAAATCAGTGAGTTATTATCCATTATTGATGTTCAATTTAAGCCTAATTTCAGTATTGATTTAAATAAGTATTTTCTTAAGATTCTTGAGAGTTTAAATGGAGATTAATTCCCAATCAGCTAATTTAAGTGTTCAAATCAGAGTTTTAGTTTTCTTACATGCATATTACTGTTAAGTATATAAACATTATATCCGTAAAAATAAGGAGTAATTAGGGCTAACAAACCCTAAATTATATCAAAGAAGATTAGCACTTAATTACAAAATTAGCAATCTAAGTTTCATATAACTTAGTGTTTAAGTTCTACTTATTCATGTGAACAATCAAAGACTTAGTTTCCTAGATTTACTTAAGTATAAGCCCTAATTTTCACTAATCATGCATTTCTAAGATTAGGGCATAATTAACAGCAAATAAATCAGAAACTTAATTCACCTAGCACATACATTCTACAGGGCATAAGGAGCATAATGAAACTTGAACCATGTATTTTAGCTAAGTGTACATGTTAATCATCCCTAATTAAGTTCAAAAGTAGTTAAGCAAAATTGGAAAATCTATTTATTGAAACCTAAATATTATTATATATTATTATTTCTCATGATTTTTTGAGCAAAATGGTATATACTTTTATATGGTTTGGATAAGTACATAAAAGGTTATTGCATTAATTAAATTTGCATTTTTCTAATTAAATTTCCCTATCATTTGAATAATCAGATTATTTTCCTTAAGGAAAATAATTCTGATTATTCTCCTTAAGGAAAATAATTCTGATTATTCTCCTTTTATTCCTTATTGAACCTGGCACTGTTGAATATCACGGGTCACGAGTCACCCGACCCGCACTGTGCATCTCCCACACAGCGCCATCCCCGACACCCTGGCGATTAGGGAAAGCCCTAATCACAAAATTAGGAAGTTTCAGTGCATGCCAGAGCCTCCAGTCAATCCCTACACCATCCACTGGTCGAGGTTTAGCGATTGACTATGAATGCCCTAAGACACCATGGCTAATCCACTAGTGTGCTACTACACCTAATCGGTAGTTATGGGGACCTTACGGTTTACAGTGGGGAATCAATACTCCCCATAGAGGCCATGCCATCATAGACCTTGGTGGCTACATGTAACAGCCCAAGGTTGTTAATCATCATTTAATAATCCAATTAATCACAAATCTCATCTAATTAGTCTTAGTTAATAATTAGGAGCAAGTCCCGAGATTTTGATTCAGTTTGGAAACCAATAAGAAAAATCCTAATTTTAGATGATTAATTAAATCAAAAAAATGAGAAAATTATTTTGACCACATATTAAAAATTGGATTTTGCTATTGGGTTCCTCACTCCCAAATTAGCTAGGGGTAAAAATTTGGTGAACTTTGGAGATTGTCAAAATTTCCTGATTATTTTATTACATTTTTTATATTCTGAAAAATGCAATAATTAAGACAATCTCTAATTGAAATTTTGACTGTATTTTTGAACCCGTCACCCGATTTAGTCAAGAGCAAATTTTTTTGAAAATTTTAGTATACATGCAATTGCTTATCCTTCGGGATTCTATCTCTCTACCCGAATCCAATGCCGCTCGACTGAAAGGATGAATCTCCTTCTCCTCTTCGATCAAGGCGAGCGGCCGACGACGCGTAACTCACATTGCGAATATGTGCCAATGGAAGACCTCGAGGAATCGGATAGCAACCATTACCCCAATCAAACACATACTACTTTCCCTCTTTATCAATGCAATCTTTATCATTTCGGCACAAAAAGGAAAGAAGAGCAAATCCAAGCAGTAATCTCCCGACCCTTAGGCGCGACGTTAAGGTACTCCACCCGATTTTCTCCCTTAGTGTCGCTTCTATAAGAATCAATGATAGTTTAGGGTTTTATGCTAATAACAGAGAATTCATTAAAGTTAATCGAATCCAAATTATATTGTATTAGAATTAGGTTTGTGAAATATTATGATTAGATATTTTATAGACATATTAAAGTCTGTCTAAAAATTGTTTGTGAGCTATTCTATGTTTCTTTTCTGTTTAAAGCAAGTTTTTATTTTAATATTTCTATTATTAATCAAATAATCATATTTAAATTACAAATATATATCCTTTTTTTTTAAATTCCATACAGAACTTGAAACTCTATTTGAGTATGCTAAGTAGTTAAATAGTATTTGTGCATTTTTTTTTATCAAATGAGGTTGGCAACAATCTAATAATAATGCTTAACATTTTATTGCTGATATAGTTTATATACTTATATCACTCAAGATTAAATTTTGTATTAATTTCAATCCGGCAAATGTTGAAATTTGTAGTATTATAAGTTGGTCTCTAATGCCTTCCTATCAAAATGAATTTTTTTTTTTTTTTAAGTTGATGTCTTATTAAATATTATGTATGGTATTAATAGGTGGAAAAGTTCTTATATGCCTTCAGCTGATCAATTATCGTTGACCACTGTATATCTAAATTAAAGAACCATACTTATAATAAATGTTATTTGATTTTAGTAAGAGAAGAATCATAAATTGTATTGGCACTTTAATGTAGCACTTTTACTTTAATGTAGCACTTTTTGCTCATATATAAGACTCCATACAATGTGATAATATATCAAAATTTCACTATTCTCTTTGTATCAGATGAGCTTTGATATTATTTTCTTATATCCTTTACTATCAAATTCAAGAGATTCGCATTCGATTTTTTTTACTTTTATTGCTGTTTTACTTTTATTGCTGTCTTTTAATAATTATACGCAGAATTTTACTAATGTTCTTGGAAATCATTGTTAAGCTGCTCATTATCATCTGAAATACACTATTAAACAACCAAATAATTTCAGAATTTGAAATGCCCAAGATTTATAATTTCAAGTTAAGTAATTAAGATGTTCTACTCAAGTTATTTTTATTGGTTACCAAACAAATTGCTCGTATCATTGTATTAATTGATTGTTACAAATTTATTCATTGCCTTCTTAACTAGTTAGTGTAATCAAAATTTAATATTGAAATTAGATTATGTCAGTTTTTCACTATTTGTATGGTTAAGCTCACTTCCATTAAGATAGCTATAGAGGTAGCATATATTATAACCCTTCAAAAGACATCAATGCCTAGTTTATTATTCAGCGCATTTATTAGTTCTACCAAGGAGTGTGTACCTCTTATGTCTCTATAACTTTTAAATATCTAGAGATTTTTGTATCATTCTTGATATAATTTTTTCAAATATATATATATATATATATATATATATATATATAAGTGGGTATGCTTCTTACATTTTCAAGAAATTGTCTATTATAACTGTATCATATCGCTAAGGTTTGGGACACTTTCTAAAGAGGTGAAATTTATTAAGATGATGAGAAACTCAAATTTATGTTTATTTAACTCATGCATAAATTTGGAAAGTTGATTTTTTTTAAAAAAATTATAAGTATGAATCAACTGCTGAATAATGCGGCATAGCTTTGCCTTCATATGTATTCGGACTGATATGAAAGGATCAATACAGATTTTACAATATGGATGCTTACATGATTTTTTTTATATAGCTGAATAATTTGTGTGCCTTTGCCTTTCTAATTATCTTATATTATGATGCAAGTTCTACCTGTTGATGTTGTTGGCTATTTCCTGCTTATTGAATAAAATTTTAGTATATAGTGGCTAGGTTGTCTACAAAATATTAAGAATATTCCATATGATAATTCAGTGAACACTTCCAATGGGATAAAGTTGCTTGCATCAATTACTCATTATATGCTAGTGAAATAATTGTACATTTTTATTGGAATTACCAATTGAAGTTGGCAAAAATCTGATATGATGCTATAAAAGTATATTTGAGCTGCATGCGTATTCAGTTTTACACTTCTAGTTTATATATATCTATATATATATATATATAGAGAGAGATAAATATATTACTTCATAAACAGTAAAAGAGAATGAGAAGTTATATTGATGTGTACTGATTAGAATTTGTTAAAAAGAAATTTATTTATTGAACATGTTGCTGCATTAGTCTCACATTGAACTTATAATGGCTTGGAAAACTTTTTAGCCGCTATTTGAATTCCAATTTTTCTTTATGAAAAAGTTACTTATTTCACATCGGTATAAGAAATATTGTATACAATAGTATATTTGTTTTTTAAGTGATTTAAATATTAATTTAGTGTTAGATTAAACAAATAGAAAAAGAAATTTATTGAATCGAAAAGCAGCTCCACTTCTTTCTCACATAAACAGTTTTTTTTCCTTCTAAAGCAAAATTAATTACTTCTCTATCCACAATCGAAAATACAAACTTTGTTATTCAACATCTTCTTTTGAAAGACTAATGAAGTGGAATTTTTTTTTATATATATGCTGCGTGCATGTGCAATTTTAAATTCTAAAAATGTATTTGTCCGAGCTCTAATTTTAGCTTAATGATTTCTTAATTGTATAGAGTTAATTTATTATGCATCAAAATTCTTACTATCAATGAGCTTTAAAGTATAGTATGTCAATTATGTTGCACTAATACTTTTTCAATTGATTCAAAATGCTAAATCAATGAGAAAATAGCAAGTATTGTAATACCATCTCATGTGATAATTTATCAATATTTCATTCACTATTATTAATGTTCTATAAGGCCATCTAGCCATTAAGCTTTCCTGCCCCTCTTGTATTAGCTAAGAATTGTTGTTAAGTTACAATAAATATTAATATGCATAAATTATGTTTGACAAAATGGAAAGGATGCTATCATTACAAATTCTCCAAAGTTTTTCTTTATTATGTTCTTAATCGGCTTTATTCTCATTTACTTATGGTTTATTTTGATGACTTCTATTTTATTCATATTGAAGTGATTCAATGATTTAAATTCTGTATGCATATAAGATATTCTCACTTTTGTCATATTAACGGCAAGATATGCTAAGTAATATCTCATATTGCAAGACTTAATGTTTTTGTCTTGAGTAATGAATTTATTTAGCATGCCTTGATTTTACCATTATAAACTCTAAAATATATAACAATGGATAACACATGATTTACAATACTTTAAAAAAATTCCTTGTGCTGCAATGCATTGAATCCAAACCTTGAATCTTATAATAAAATTTGGTGCATATAATAAACACTTTAATAAAATATTTCAGAGGAGTTTATATAGTGGATTTTAGTAAAGTTGTCACTAAGCATGGGCAGGCTGTTAGTGTACCCGGAGACCACATAAATCCTTTGAGGGGGAATATGTGTGTTTACAGTTAACCTCACTTTCAGATAAGTTGAGTAGACATACTCAACTCCTCACTTGTTCTGCACTTATAGAACAAAAATACAAGATAAATAAGTCATAAATTACATTTTCACAGTCTTATTGATTGTGATTGATTAAATAGTCTTCTGATTATATATATTAGTCTTTTTAAACTGAATTTGCTTACTACTTTTATAGCATATTAAATCATATAGAATTATTTATGCAGTATAAGGATTCATACAAAAATGTGATTTCATTTCTTACATTGTTTTCCTTATTTAGTATACAAATTCATTTGAACATAATCATATTTTCTTCAGTTGTAAATATTTCAATCACTATGTTAACCTATTTACTGCATGATTCATAAAAATGCTTAAGTATTGTAAGAAACTTTTCTTACTTTACCTTCTTATTTTTTTATGCTTATTGAACTACTCTTACTTAAATTGTAAATTGCTAATATGATATCTGCTTAATAATTTGCTTAGACTATTTTTAAAATGTACTTACACTTTTAAAGTCTAATCACCTTTTTTTCTTCTTTTTTTGTTGTGCTATACCTATTTAAAAACTAAAATATAGTAGGTTCAGGAGCTTGTTATGGACCTTGGACTCGAGATGGAATGCGTCGAATTATGGGTGTTCGTGCACCTTCCTAGCTTCAGTCTCTTACTGTATTTATTTTAGAGGACACACGTCCTTCTTTAAGAGATTGTTTAAATATTTTAAACTATTGTATGTTACTTTACAAATCTGTGATGCATTTATTCCTTTTTTATATGAATGGTTAGAATGGCATAAATGTTTATTTTCATTAGTCATGCATCTAGTTTATCCCCTTCATAGATCATAAACTCCCCGTAGTACTTAGTAATTGATTTAGTTTCATTGATCAAGTATTAAGTACTACAGTAACACTCGTCATTGGATTAGATTACATACTAATTTCAGGGCATTACACTACACCTTTAGGGTGACTAGGCGCACCTAAACCCTCTACTCGTAAGACCTGAGAGTGGATGAATCTCTGGGTCCTTACTCGTATCAGGTTACAGAGGAAGTGTTTGTCCGATTGATCAATTTGATCAATTGGGATTGACCCATTCTCAGCCAATTATCGCAATGCATTCATGAGCTTTAAGTGATTGATTATAAATCAAATTAAGTGGGATGTCGAGTCTACCCAACTCAACACAGCAGGTGGGTACCAGGGTTTTGAAAAAGTTGGCAAACAGAGGTGATAGAGTGTTGATTTGTCCCTCCCAAGCTGACTTAGGTTATTAGGAACTATCAGGGAGTTGGAACGCCCAGCTTAACCCTCTAAACTGACTTGAACTTAAACTGCTGCATGTCGGAGCTTAGCTGAAGTGGTTTGAGGAGGCAACTGAGCTTGCAAATATGCCAGGTGAGTAATTGGGTTTTGGGATGGGTCCTTAGTGAGTAAAGGATTCTCTAATGGAGTTTTCAGGCTATTTATTGCCTGAGGGATTGAGATGGAGCTAGGGCTGCCACCCATGGATGGCCCAAGTCTTGAATTTGTTGGGTCAAGGCCAGGCAAGGGTAGTCCCGAGAGATGGGGCTCAAGACCATAAGATTTTGGGCAGCGGTAGGGAGGAGGGAGGATCCTCGTACCCATGCAAGTGATGACAGTAGGATTTGTCAGGCTTCTTCCGAATTCTTTGGGGATGATGATCCACAATTAGAGATGGGCTAGGGACTGTTTGATCAACAATTGGTTAGGGGTAAACTGTCGAGCCCCGTACACTCTACGGTCATGCTAATAGAGAGATTAACATAATTACGGTGAATACGATTTTCAACTGTGGCAAATCTCCCAACTATAGTCGAGTCAGGTATAAACTCAGCCCATCTTAATTGGAAAACTTTTCACCTAAAACTGAGAGTCACACATTAAAATATCAAAGAAGCAAAAGCAACTAAGTGTATAGCATCCACATCACAACATAGTAAGAATAATAGAGATAGTAACTCAACTCAATATGAAAAATGCAGAAAGTAAATACATTCAAAATAAAAAATTACTACAAACTAAATTTAAGAGAAAAAAGAATACTCATCCTCACAGCTAAAAATAAATCTAGCCACACTATAGTGGCAAAAAGGTCCTCCTCGTGGCCAAGCTCCTCTCCAAAAGCAACATCAATGACCATCTTGGAATCTGACATTGTCGGTATCCACAATGCTAGGGCCCCAGCCAATAAATGAAAAACTTATAATAAGACAAATTATCTAAGAACATTATATGCTAATTTAAATGAAACTAAATATCTAAGATATCATATTTTTACTAAGCATGCAAGTAATTAAGGGTGTAATATGCCATAAGAAATGGACAGCTATAAACTAAACATTTATAACTAATCAAAGCAAAGTATGTAATTTAACATATATCAACCAAAAGCTGTAATAAGATTAGGCAGTAAATATATAAATAACTAAAAAGTATTGAAAGTAAACTCATCCTAACATTCTTATAATCATATTAATATGTGATAATGTATATAAAGGAAATCTGAACTGAAGCATAAGAAAACTAAAATAAGATAAGTATCCTAAATATGCAAGTACTAAACAAAACTAAATTTAAAATGCTGAATTAAAATGAACTGTAAAATTGTACAAAAAATACTAAAAATGCAAAAAAAAACATATGGCTTAACTTGCCACTAAACTGGAATTGAACTGAAGAGAAGAAGTATGCCTAAGCTAGTACTATCATAACATAAATGGGACAAAATAGGGCTACTGTACAAAAAGTTCAATATATATCCTCCTAGGCATCATGTAATAGACCAAACACTTAAGCACCAAAGTATTATCCGCATTGGTCTGCAAGGCCTCATAGTTTTGCCCTCATAAGATAGCTTCCCAGTAGGTGTAACAACCCAGGTTATTACTTTGGTTAATTAAGATCAAATTAAGTCTTAATTTAGATTCTAAGTCACTAATTAAGTAATTTAGAACTTATCTCAAAAACTTAGGTCAAATCAGAAGTCAACTTAGTCAAATTAGAAATTCTGGAAAATTCCAAGCCCTAGAAATTTAATTTTTATCTAGACCTCAGATTGAAAATCTGACTTTGCCATTATATTCAGAACACCCAAATTAGCTAGGGGTGAAGTTTTGAAGGCATTTGGAAGTCGTTGGATTTTTGTCATATATTTTAATAATATTTAAATACCTGAAAATTCAAATTAATAAATACTCATCGAAATAAAAACCCGAGTACGCCGTTGCGTTCCCCACCCCTCAAATAGCTAGGGGTGATTTATTAGGAATTTTGGGATGCATTTAGTTAATTCACTTTAATTAATTAAATCAATACAAATTAATTTAAATAATAATTATATTAATATTCTGTTAACTATTCTTTACGCCGTCGACCTTAAACGGCCAAATCCCATTAAGTTTGAACGGTGCCTCTCTGCGCCATTCGATCAGAGCGCTGGATCGAACGGTGCTGATCCATCTTCTCTCGATCGTGCTGCTTTGCCGCGTGCTACGCGAGAGAAGATGGATCAGCACCGTTCGATCCAGCGCTCTGATCGAATGGCACCCTGCGTAGCACGCGGCAAAGCAGCACGATCCAAATGTCTCTCCACCGCTTAGGAACTTCTTAAAGTAGGATATTAGCTCAATAAGTCTTGTTTTCGAGTTCAGGGATCGAAGAGAGGCCCAGCAAGAGATCAAATCGAGACCCTAAATATCTTCACTGTTCGTCCGAGGTACCTCACAAACCTTAAACTCTATTTTGTGATTTCGCAATTTACATCAAGCATTATTGTCTGCTTAATCCAAACTCTCTTCGCTCGGTTCTCTAATTATCATGCGAACCCCGAATCGCGTAACCCTAATTTGGGATCTCTGCGCCATCTAGAAGACGAAGGGGTGCCGAGTGAACCGTCCTGGACCGGATCGAACCTGTCCGGTTCGCATTTTCTATGAACCGGACACGTGTATGCATCCCGTGAGGCGGGGTACGGGTTCTGTAAGTCCCGAATTTTGTCCACGTGTCGAGACAGATGGATGACAGCAGATCCCGCTGTCATTTTAATTTAAGGCGGTGGGGCCGCCGTCTTTTGCTGTGCCAATGATTGCACGCCACGTGTCCTGCAGAAAAATAAATTAACAAAATATATATATATATAAAACATTTTAATATAAACGAATTTATATATATATAAATTAAATCAGAATAATTAAAATAATTAACAGAATTAATTAAATAATTAAATCTAATTATTTAAACCCCAATATCTTACAAAATATAGACCCAAATTATGAAATCAAATATACTAAAGTGATCAGAAAAATATAAGAAATTTATTGATGCCAATAAATTTTCCGTATGATTAATATTTATCATAGTGATATTTAGGGGTATTAATTAAGTCCAAATAATGTTACAAAGTTTCATTTGCCCATAACTTTGTAACCAATAATCTAAACCTATTAAAAATGGGTCTTAAAATACTCAGAAAATCCTAAGGATCATTTTAGTAGGGTTATCTTTACTGTTTGGATTAGTATTTGCCTAATCACTTTTAGGACCTAACCATAATTACCCTAATTAAACCTAGAACTTCAATTGACCATAACTTGGTCAATTGAGCTCAAAATTAGATGAATCAAATATTAATTTAGACTAGAAAAACCTAATTAACAGTAATCTGTAAAAATATTTTAGATCCAACGGTTAGATTTGCTAATCACTCATAATTACTCCAAAACTTGATTAGTGAATATTAGCAAATCTAATAATCCAAATTGAGTGATTTAAGTTTCAGAGGACTCATAGAGTCATTCAGAACCTAGCCATAAGGTTGGATTAGTGTTTAAGTGATTAATTTCACTAATTACTTACTAATCACCGTAAACCCTAATTAGGTCATAACTTAGTCAAATTATATCCAAATTGAGCCTACCACATGTCATTGTAATCAGTGGACTATTTGTAAACTATAGCCACTAATTTTACTCAATTTGGGCACTAATTTAGGATTTTGACCTTTAATTAAGAATCCTTTAATTACTCTTTTTAACCCTAAATATTGTATTGGCCATAACTTGGCCAATACTTATTAGAATTTAGTAAATTTAGGTCCTATGAAAACCTTAGACAGTGAATAACAGTAATCTGAAAGAAAATATAACTTTTATTTAGCCAAATTACTAATTTGCCCTTATTAGTCAAATTTACTAGTTTGACCTCATAAGGCTTAATAATCATCCAAAATTTGTGTAGTTGCTGTCTAATCTTACATTAGACAGTAAGAAACTTATTCTAATAGAAAATTTCAAATTTTAAAGCTCTAGATCAAAATTTGATCTTTTAAAACCTTAAATAGGGGCAAAATGGTAATTTTGCCCAAATTTAGGATTTAGCTTTCTAAATCTCTAAAATCATTTTATAATCATTAGAATTAGTAAATATAATGATTTATAGCTAAAATTAATCAAGTTCATGCCTAAATTAGATTTTAATTAAAATCCCAATCTTAGCTCTTAAAGGAAATTTCTAAGTCTTAAGTGAGTGAATCTTCTTCCTTAATTCATTCTTAGATCTTTCCATATGTCTTATAACATTAGCTAGAATGTGTGTCTTGAGAGATACTCTTAGTAATTAAGAACCTTAATTCCTAAGATTAGGAATAAATCTTAAGTTAGAATTCATCTGTTGAGTAAATTGGGTTACTCAATAGATGAAACCTTGAGTTTATTAGTTTATAGATTTTCTTAGTTTATTTTAATGATTATTCTATCTTTGAACCTTAGAACTAAGAATAGAGATCTATCCCAATGAATTGATTAAATCATTAGGATTTGCCTTAACCTAATCTGTGAGATTTGGGTTCTAAAACCTTAGACCTTTAGTTGTACCTATCATCTGGAGTCTAATTCTTAATCTTTTCATCTTGATTTGGCTAATCAAGATGAGGTTGGGGTAATTCAAACTATAAAATTCGATCGATGATTCATTCATTTAAACCAAGTAGTCGTCTTTTAATTAAGATATAGTTAGGACTTGGCCAGTCCTAATTATCTTCAACTTGTAGGATTCGTGATTCTAAGTTACAGAATATGTAAGAATTGATGTTTCTGAAACTTATGTAACTTAGAGTAGATAGAATGAATAAGTAGACAATAATGGATATCACTTGTGTTTTAGATAGAGTCTCTTGCTCAGTTTGTTTTGATGCTTCGCTTACCTTGATTTTTAGCTTTAAACCATGAGCATATATAAAGTAAATAAGATAATTGATAACTATCTTATGTCAACTTTGATCATTCATAAATAGCATTTTATTTTCTTCTAGTATTTTTGTAAGGTGTAGTTTGATTAGTATGCCTCTTCAATCACCCGTTCGGGGTCGGTTTCATTGTTCGGGTCAGTCCGATAGTCTATGCCATGCCTAGTCAGTGGGATAGGGTGGATAGACTCTTGCCCGTACTGACTGAATAGTCAGCATCTGATATGGTTATACTAATTCAAGTACACCTACAATTGGTTTTTACTTTAGCTCATCAGGCTAAAAGGTTTCAGTGATACTCAGTTCAGAGCTTCTTTCTTAGCCCATCAGGCTAAGTATTTACTGAGTGTGCTTTCAGTTTGAGTGGCTTGAATAGCTAATGTAGTTTTCAGTTTTGTGGTTACTGTTTTACTTTACATATTCAGCATTTCAGTACTATTTTTACTTATAGTTTTCATAGCCTTGTTTCTATATAGGATGCTAGTCTTATTTACTATCTTCATATGCATATTTATAGGATGTTAGCTATGTTTTCAGTTTTATAATGTTCTATATGTTTAATTACTGTTATGTCACTTAGCATAAGCCTGTTTTGATCATAAGCATGTTTAGGATGTATTTTTGTTATAATATCTGTTTAGTCTTTCTTTTTGCTTACCTGACCTTGTTGCAGTTGCTTGGAGGAGGTATGTGCTTACTTCCTAGTTGATTTAGTTATAAATTGTTTATTTATAACTTTACACCATTCTTTTCTTATGCTTTACTGCACCTACTTGCTTTTGCATTGGTTTATGGTGATATCTAAATAACATAATCAATAGATTACCCTAGAATGTGCTTAGACAATAGTCTAACCAGTTTTTATTTTGTTGGCTGGGGCCCTACCATTATGAAACTGATAATGGTAGGTTCTGAGTTTATTGGAGCAGTGGATCCAGTGGAGAGCTTGCCATTGGAGGAGGAGTCTGTGCCTGAAGACCCTTAGATTTAGTTTCCTTTCTGCTTGTGAGATTGAGAGTTTTCTTTTCAGTTCTTTAAACTTATTAAAATGTTGTAATAATACAGGTTAAATCTTTTCTTTTCAGCTTCTTTACTTATTCTGGATTATTGTATTGTATGGATGAATGTTGTATTTTATGCTTCTGTGCTCTCTGCATTTTCTTGTATGTTCATTTAGTGAGATAATTACCTTAAGAATGGCAAAGTACTTAGTTAAGTTGGATTAGAGTGTATGTCTAATCCAATTCTAAGTGGGGACCTTGTCATTTGGTGACCCCTCCACCGTAATCATGTTAACTTAAGGATTAACAGGACCACGGCGGGGCAGGGTCGCCATAGTAGGTCACCCATCTAGGGAGTTCTCCCACTTGAGCATGCTTAACTTTGGAGTTCCTATCATAAACTCCACCGTTATCCAAAAAGGTACCTCAATATTTAAGAGTTTCACTTAGTACTACTTAAGTGGATCTTTTTAATCTCCCCAACTTAAGTAATTGATGTCCTTATTGGTAACCACACACAATTCCAAGAACCATCCATTGGGTAGATAGGACTAGAGGTGACCCCTATAGGCTCAAGAAGTACCCATAACCATATAGCATCTTGTAACAATACTAGGTTGTTACCCTATTAATTCTCAATTTAATTAGATATTAATTTTGATCTCATTGCATTTAGAATATCAAGTTAAGCTTATTCTTAAAATTTGAAGTCAATTAGACTTCTCTAAGCTAAGTTAGCATTTTGATCAGTCTAGATGCCATAAATAAGATCTAAAATATTTTGATCTCAAAATTAAAATCTGAGTTTATTTTTAAATTTCTCACCCCCAAATTAGCTAGGGGTGAAAGTTTAGTAAAATTTAGAGATTATTTAGACCATAATTCATTATAAATTAAAATGGTCTAATTTCATTCTAGAGTTTCCAACAATTTAAATATTCAAATATACCATATACCCGATTAAACAGTCAGGATCTGCTATGCGAACCACGGATGATCCGCTGTAGATCCAGGGTCGCATGTTAGTAAAGTCCACAGATCTCACCGCCATACTTAAGGAATCAACAGTTAGGATTAGATCCCACAGATCTGCTGTTAGATGTGCCCCGTGAATCCAATGGCATGGATTCTATCAGATCTGGCCATTAGGATCTGGAGAATCAGAACCATAGCACGGTTCTGATTGATCCATCAAATGGCCCATAATGGTCCCGCACTGTGGATCTTCGTCTTCGCCTTGCCTACGCCCAACAGAAGGAATCTGAAGGATTCTAGATAGTCAAGCCTGTCCCCCACTATTCGCTCCACCTCATCATGTTGTTGGGGATCTTCCCTCAATGGCATATCTGCTCTTTTGGGCCCTATGGCCTGGTTAGTTCCAATTAAGGAAATTGGAGTTCAGCCATGGCATGAGCTCTCGGGTCTACCCCAGCCCAAGCCAATGCCTCTGGAATCTTCCTCATACCTTATTGAGGCTATAAATAGCCTTAGTATTGCTCCTTATGATCCTTTGCTGATCAATTGGTGTCAAGCTTCATTCCACCATTGCCAACCTTCTCAAGCTTCTCTAGGAATCCTTGGTATGCGTACTGCTGATAGAGGAAATTTTTGGCATTCAGTAATCCTAAGTGCATTCGTTTGAAGCTCTGCAGCCCCTACCTCGCTCTCTGTCGACCGATCCAGCTCTCACCATCAAACTAAGTATCCTAATTTGTAAATTTTTAGCCAATGAGGCTCAGAATTTACTCCTTTTAATTGTAATAGCTCATATTGTTGAATCGAACTCACTGCTATCATAATTGCACCCTAAGCTAACTCCAATCGATTGATTTTGATTGATCGGGCTAAGTCCCGTAAAAAGGGCTGGGTCTGAGTAAGGACCCGGCGATCCAGCCCACCTCAGACCCTCAAGCCAGAGGGCTTCAATTTGTGTTACCTATCTAAGGATGTAGGGATTGATCCCTGGGCAAATTATGGCCTCTATAGGGAGAGTTGTCACCCCATAATATATCTCTCTCTAATGAGTAAGGTCTTGGTGATCCAGACCACCTCACAGAGGGCTTTGGGTCCCCATCGACGAGTCTGGCTACTGTGAATGTGCGATGATTATTGGTTGGTAGTGTCGTGACGCATATGAGTGAGAATTGGCCGATGAGGGTTTCCCTAATCGGGTATTCCGCCGGGATGAGGGGTCAGGGATGAAGTCACTGTGTGTGTCAGGCCGAGCCATAACCCGTGCGGTGCGACAATCCAGGTGTTATCAAGAAGAGTTATGGTAGCAACCACTGATGCTACCATGCACTATCGTGCACCATAGCACGCTGTAGCGGAATGCATCTTTGAAACTTCAGCCGCCACAATGCGCTATAGCGGACAGGCTTTTGAAACCTAACCGCTGCAATGTGCTATAGCGGATGGGCTATTGAAATCTGACCGTGGCAGCGCGCTATAGCGTACACATCCTCCAAACTTTAGCCACTATGGTGCACCGCGATGCGCTATAGTGTGCTATAGCGGACTAACACAAGAGAGCCAGAACGCCACAGTGCATCACCGAGGACCGTCATAAGCAATTTGACCGCTGCAACGTGCTACAACGGGCGCTGAATTTCTGTCTTCTCAGAGCATTAAATGTAGCAGAGATTTGACCCATAATCTAGATCTTGTGTTCCAGCCATTTTTCCAGACCTGCTACTTGATATTTAATTGAGAGGAGGTAATTTGAAACAAAATAAAAGAATAAAAAAGGGAAAAGAAGTTGTCATCTCAAGCTCCACTTGGTTTGACAATGATGGCAGAAATTTTAAATCAGTTCTTAGATTTCAAAAGGGCTGAAAATGGATGTGCACCCCTCCTATAAATATAGCCCTTCAATTCATTAGAAGAGTTCCCAATTTGGCTTACAAAGCTTATAAGTGTGGAGAGGGCTACATAAAAGAGAAGGAGAACTCTCCAATGGTGGAAGGACTTTAATTGCTAAGGAGAATAGGGAGAAATGCAGCACTACGGGCCTAAGAGAAACGACCAAGAATAAGAAGAGGAGAAATCCAGAGAACTCCATCAAAGGAATATTCCTAGTAATCTCTAACTCTTGTCTTTGTATTTTTCTTAATTGATCATGTAAGGGTCATTATCCATGTAAGTGTTTTTCTTTATCTCAAGTGTAATGGAGAGCTAAACCCCCCCCTTAGGGAGGGTTAGGCCAATCCTATATGTCATGTAAGGGACTATTATGTATGAAAATTTCCTCAAGCTTCTAATGAAAATTTGTGAAATGAATGACTTTTTAAGGAAATCAAAAAGGGACTATTTGTGGACTTAAATGTGGACCATATGATGAAGGAACTAAATGACATCAAGACTTAAAAGTCCTATGCTCCATAGCTCACTCTTAGTTTGGAGCTGGAATCATGAGTGCATAGAAGCTTAGAACTATGTGAGAAAGTTCTTGAGCCTAGTGCACCTTGATCTATGCCTAACTAAGTTGTCGATGCGTGTGAGCTAAGACCCACTAAATGAGCTCCACAGCTTAGCATACATGATGGGAGGAAGATAACTTGTTCAGAGCTCATGTGTGACATGAGATAGCACATTGAGACAAACTAGTCATCTCCTTATCCGAACTGCGCATGACGTGCGTGATGCTATTAGTGGAATTAATTCTTGTAAGATCTTAAATAAAAAAACAATAACTCTCATTTCGATAATCCAAAAATGAGAGGAAAACCAATGATCTAAAATCTTATGAGGGTCTTCGTACTGAATATAACCGACTGTGTGTTCATTTCAGGCATGAGATTTGAACTTGTAAATCTTGGAGTTAAACTCTAAGGAGGACAATGTGCACTTGATTAAATTACATAAGACTAAGTAAGAAAAATAAAATAAAATGGGCAATGCTTGAGGAATTATCTTACCCGAGTCTCTAACATTTCACGTGGGAGAGACCCAACTCGCCTCTCCTATTATCATAGTTACTTTCTACCAAGACTTGTTGTGCTTGTTTAGAAACCTAATCAACAAAATACGCATAGTTTAAACATTATTGAACGTAGACATACCTTAGTAACAAAACACCCGATTCCCTGAGGACGATAAATCTCGGAACTCACATTCCAAATTATTACTTCATACCACGTACACTTCCTAGCAAGCACAGACGTGTATTAAACGTCTGATAGTATACTTAACCAAATTGTAGGATTTAGGTGTCATTGTGTTCCGTATTCCTTGTAAAATGCATGTGCTAGGTGGTTTAATTTTCTTATTTGTGTATTCTTTATTATTCCATAATCTTATAAAAGCATGATTAGTGAAAATTAAGGTTTTTGATTATCCAAATTTAGTAAACTTAATCTCTGATTATTCACATGATTATAAGGATGGTATTTGCCAAGTTGTATAAAATTCTAATGATTTCATTTGTAATTGGATGCTAATCCTTTTAATTAGGATTAAGGTTTGATTAGCACAAATTAATTTTTGTTTCTCTGAATTTTTCTATTAATATGCCTTATAATAATAATGTGAATAAGCTTAACTCTTTTATGCTAACACACAATTGATCCATCTAACAAACATGATTTAAGTAACAAAAATTCTTAATTAATCTTAAGAAATCTTAAGATCTTGATCAAGTTATTAATGCTTGATCCCAATCTGAGATTGCCACCAACAATACTTCAATAATCTACTGATTTGACATTTGATTTATAAGTCAACAATTGATCTTAATTGGGTAAGGATAAGGGTTAAACCATAACCTATTTAATTATGATCTAAATCCTTAATCACTTAATCAAATGACTTAATTGTAAGATACTTCAATTTACATTATTCCAATAATGTATCTAATTTAGTATTGATCTTAAATCATTGAATTAGAAGTACTAAGGTTAATATTGAATCTATGTGATTGAATTATCTGAATTTAAGCTTTAGATCTTTCATTTTCTCTTATATAAGATTATTAGCATAAGATGGATAATAAAGTTATAATGATTTATGAAATGATCTAACTCTAATAATATCTTTGATTTCATCCCATGACTGTAGAATAAACTGTGATCAGATGGATCCAACCATCTGATCTGATCACTTTAATCCAAGTTAATAAGTAAACCTTGAATGTTAGCTTGAGTAATAGAAGAGTGGGATCTCAAGGACCTTCCTTTAGGAGTGCTTTAAAATGTTTAAAAGCCTTAAAGAATGTTATATATTAAGGAAGGAAAGACTTATTATGACATATTGAGATAGCAACTTAGATAATCCTCCTCAACCATAGAAGTTGATCTTAAACCTTGTAATAGAATACACCTAAGATATTAGATTGAGATTCTCCCATGTGGTAGTAAGCCATGTTGAGTAACTTCTTGGTTACATCCTTGGAACCTTATGTAAGACTCACCCAATTAGAGTAAGGATTAAAGTATTAGATAAATCCTTGGTGATTAAATTGAAATTGGTTGAGCTTAGTTTATTAGTTGATTATGATCATGCATATCCATGGTATAGAATTACTTAAGTAATATTCAGGCTTAGATGAGTCACTCCAATGTGGACTTCTGACTAGGTGCTTCCTACGGGTTAAGTCGAATATAGTCCCGCTAGAGTAAATTTTACAAACTTTAGAAAGTGAGCAAGAATCTTAGTTTGGGTGAATAATAACTGCAAAAGGTTCTGCATCCTATCCTGTGTGTGCCTCGATAAGTGCAGTTATAAGCAAACTAAGTACTAAATTCACTTTCTTGAGAATATACAACCATGTGTATACACCCAATCCAATTGATGACTCTAAGCAAAACTCCCTAAATAAGAAGAACTAATTAGTGAAAGTAGAATCCAAGAGTTAGAATTCTTTTAGTAAGATTCTACATAATGGAGACATTTAAGTCATAATCTAATTTTAAGTATTTCTAGATTTCTCTTGATTTAACTCATGTAGTATAGAGGCATGAGCATGAGCATAAGTGAGATGCATGAGTATCAATGTGATGCATGAATATTAGTGATGATGTATGAGTAATAGTGGTGAATTATGAGTTATGGAATATTACATATATCAGCAGAGGAAATTCAAGATGTTGAGGCATCATGATAAAATTTTCCAATAGGATGTATGTAGATATTGGACTTTACAACTCATAATAATTTAGTGATAGTTCAATTGATATCAGTGACATAACATGTTGTGGCATATTCGGATGCATGATCCTAGTGGCATATAGCACAGTTTAAATGTTTTACATCAATTTCAGAGCATATATTATTTTTATTCATTCTTAGCTTTCTATGTACAGTCAGCTTATATTATTAAGTTTTATGCAGTTTTAGCCATTTAGCTATCTTTACAATTTTTCTATTGTTATTTTACTTTACTGTTTCATTGCACCTATTTTAGAACTATTTAGTTTAGTTTGATGTGTTAGACTGTTCGTCTAACACGAGGTACTTTTGGGATTCAGCAATTTGATATATTTGGAGCAGCTTGTTGAGCCAGGCTAGGATGACTCTTAGGAGATTTAGGAGGAGTTTGTGGAGCCTTAGTGGACCTTCTTCCAACCTTACTATTTATTTCTTCTTTTATTTCAGTACATTACTTAGACTTTATTTCAGTATTAATTCAGTAAGCAAATTGTAATAATTATGGATGCACTCTTACTTTTATTTTCTTAGATGAATATATTTTGGATATTTTACTTTAGCTTCCACACTCTGTTTTTATACTACATATACTTAGTATTATGATTTGATCAGTATACTAGAAATGCTGATATTTGAGAACATATATTGGATTCTTTACTTGCCTTTATAATCCAATGTATGTATTAGTATAATACTCAAGATAAGATTCTTACTCTTATATTAAGCATTGGCTCTCGACCCTCCTCTTGGGTTGAGTCAGTAGTCTTTAGTATGGCTAGTTTCTTTAGCCCACCTATTTGGGAGAGATGGGTTATGCCTTCTCGACTAGTGTGCTGCTTCATCGCTGAATTTAGTTTCTTTTTGTGTGCGGCGATGGAGCAGGGAGCTACACACCTTAACAATCAGGAGTTCAAGAAGTTGCTCACACGAAGTGGTACTATATCTTGTATGGGACTTAGCTCCAATCAGACGCCTTACAGCTTGCTCTGATACCACTTGTAATAGCCCAAACTCTTAAGCACCAAGGTATTGTCTGCTTTTGTCTGAAAGGCCTCACAGTTTTGCCCCCAAAAAATAACTTCCTAGTAGGTCACCCATCCTAGGAATGCTACCACTTGAGCATACTTAACTTTGGAGTTCTTAATGGGAACTCCACCATTATCTAAAAGAATGCCTCACTGTTTAAGAGTTTCACTTATTACTACTTATGCGGGTCTTTACACATCCTCAAAGCTAGGTCCGAGTTGAATTATAGAATCAGACATTTATCCTCCTAGCCAAGCACAGAGCTAGGTCCGAGTCTATTATATATCCAAAAAACTGAACTAAAGAGGCAGACTAAGTTGGGACAAATTCTACTGAGCTGAGAACTGAATAAATTGAATGAAGTTAAATCATATTTATGCAATTTCAAATCTAACATAGGATATTTGTCAAATTTCCTATGTCCAACAAATATGTCGAAGGAAAAAAGCTCAAATACAAGGTGTGCAAAGCCAAAATAGTCAAAGTAAGCAAGAGAGTGAACTAAACATATGTGAGATCTATTGCTGTCTAATTTAGTTCATTATATTTATTTTGAGCTAGTATAAGTTTAAGATCTCTAATATCCAACTATCTTGTAAAACCCTAGACTTACGATCTTAAAGTTAACATTAGAACTCAACAAGTTCTAATTTATAATAAGAAGTGACAACAACTATAAAGGTTAAGTATATTATTAAATGACTTAATTAATATGTTTTATTAACTCAACCTCAATCTTGATTATGTCAATCAAGAATAAGAATTCTGGGTTTAAACTCCAAATTTGGGTTCAAACTTAAATTCAAGGTACTAATCTTCAACTAATCTAAGGGTTCACACCCACACTTAATCTAAAAGTAGAGAATCTTAGAAACTGAAAGATTAAGGAACTATGATCTTAAAGAAGGGCTGAATCTAACATTATAAGACAAAATGATCAAATAAGAACTTAAGAATCTAAGATCTAAGTTCAGTCTATAAAATAATCATATTATTCTATAAGTTGAATCAACCTAAACCCACGAGAAGGATTCAAAAGGATTAAATCAAATAATAATTTCAAAAATAAGATGGTACAATTCAAATGAATTACTAAGGGTAATCATTAAGGATCTAAGATCTAAGTCTTAGGTTTAATTACTTATAACTTCAGATTAGATTTAGACTTGGGGTATTCATTAAGACATTTTCTTAGAAATAATTATTATGATTCCTTTTGATAAGGCACTTAATACTGGTTTCATAAGGTTAAATTTCATTAATCAAGTTAAATGAAGGACCAAGATCACTGATAAGTCCAAGGTTTACATTAAAATAATAGAACAAATACAAATAATTTCATGTTAGAATTGTCTACTTTGATGGGTTCTCCAATTTTTTCAGGTAAAAAGACTAGCTGAGCAAAATCTAGAAAAAAATTAAAATTTTGGAAGAAAACCTCTGTAGCACGCCACAGTGCACCCAAGCAAATTAAATTTGAAAGTTCGATGCTGCCGCACACCGCAGGGGCATTCATGGAACCGAAGAAAATTAATTTTATTTGCTGTCGCACGCTGTAGCGGTTTTGACTTGAAAGCTCACCGCTATTGTGGGCCTCATCGGAATGAAGATTGAATGAAAATTAATTAGATCCGCTACCGCGCGCTGCAGCGATGTCGCTTGAAAGCTCACCGCTATCGCGCACCATAGCGGAATGAAAATTTCATAAAATTTAATTAGAGCTGCTACAACGTGCTGCAGGGGTTTCAGACCGAAAGCTAGGCACTACATCGCGCCACAGCGCCCACCGTATTTCCTACCAGGATCAACCATTAAATGCAGCATAGGGAAGGCCACAAATTCAAATCTCTTGCCTTCCCTAGCTATTTGAAACCCTTAATTCCATTAATTCCTTATAATTTTCATGAGAACATTAGAATTTTTTTAGTGCATGCCATTAAGGCAGGCAAGTTGGAAAGGTGACAGCTTATTTTGCAAAAAAGGTTGAGAGCTATTCTATTTAAGCTAGCATGCAAGACTAGGAGAGGGTTCCCCCTCTTTGACATTCCAAAGTTTAAAATCAGATCCTACTATGAGAAAGAAAAGGAGACCCTCACTAAGGAAGAAAAGGAGTACCATTCAAGGAGAGAAAAGAAGAACATTTCAAGGAGCTGGAAGGGACAAAGTTGGAGAGCAAGGAAAGATCTAGAGAACACCAAAAAGGGGCTATTCTTAGTATTCTTCTCAAAACTTTTCTTCATTTTTTTTTTTGTAGAACTATGCAAAGGTTCATGTTCATGTATGTATTTCTTGTAGTTCTTTTGTAATGGAAGGATAAACCCTCCTTGGGGAGGGTTGGGCCGACATTATGTTAATAGTAAAAGGGACTTATGGTGTTTGTATGAATCTTCTTCAATGACTAAAAATCTATTTCATTTTGATTTAGATAAGTTACTTGTGTTTGCATGCTTGTGGAATGAATGCTTATCTATTTTCTTAATGGTTTATAATGAAAAAAATATCTAACCAACATTACATTCCAAGCTCAAGGGAATGCATATAAAGGTCCTCGCCAGGAACACATGTTCGCTGTGTGAGGATTTATGGTGTAAACACCTTAAGATTGAAATGAAAGGTTGATTCTGTAACCTTAATCTCTTTGATCTCTATAGCACATCAATTGGCGTACAGCTAGGAATATGCGAGTTAATACTTAGAGCCCAGTGACAAGCTCTTGAGCCTAATGGCACTATTATTTGAGCTTAAAAGAGAGGTCAATGCATTTGAGCCAAGAGCCACCAATCAAGCTCCGTAGCTTTGCAGATGTTAAAGGAGGAAGATGAATTATTGAGTGCTTATGGATGATCGTGACATAGTCCATGTAGCCCGGTAATTCACTTCCTTATCTAAACTGCGCATGTAGCATGTGGGGCTAATTATGTAGAAATCAAGATTATGTGATCGCAGAATTAAAAATGATTGTTTTGATTACTTAGATGTAGGAAAGCTTAATTAACTCAATTCGATCATATGAGAGTCTATGTGTCAATATCGAACCCTTGTGTGCTCATCTTGTGCACTAGACATGAAGTAGTTGAAATTAGAGGACCAATCTAAGGAATACTATCTTCACTTGATTAAATTAGCATGAAAATAAGTTTCATTAAAAGTTGAATGAATATGAATACCAACACCAGTCTCATAACAATTTGCATGCTAAAAACCCAACTCTCTCTTTTTGTCAAATAGTATCTTCAATTTGAAATCTTTGAATTATTAATTAGGAACCACAAAACCAAAAATATCTTAGTCTAAATATTATTAAAAGTAGATAAACCTTAGTAACAAAACACACCGTTCCCTGAAGAGGATAAATCTTGAAACTTACCTTCTAATTATTACTCCAGACTACGTACACTTGCGTGCAAGTACTGACGTGTATTTACAGTATGTCAATCACTTTAGGGTTATTATGATTTACTTGAGAGAAAACTTAAGAAGAATTAAGCTTGAGCCATTTAAATTAATCAATAAGGTATAAATACTAAATGAATGATCTTAATACATTATATTACAGATTAAAAGCATGTTAATGATATTTCTAGGGCTTAAGAGTTTATAAATAAACTTTAGTCCAAAATGACAAAAATACAGAGCTTAAGGCTAAATTTGAGATTTTAAGATTAAGGCATCCAAATTTAATCTAATTAGTTTTAAAAGGCTTAATATTGATTAATAAGAGGAATTAAACATTTAAATTTAATTTTGAACTTAAGATTAAATTAATTAACACTAATCACTTTTAAGGCTAAGAAAAGTGATAAATGAAATTAGGGTTTAATATGGGAATCTAAACACATAAGCAAGTTCTAATACACTTAAGACGATTGTAGGAACTTGGTTCATCAAAATTAGAGGATTAATTAGGTCATTAATCACTAGTCAAAATTTAAGGTGATTAAGAGGAGATTAATAAATTAAGAAGTCTTAAATTAATTTTAACATCATAATTAAGTTCTCCTCTATCTTATGAATAATCAGAGACCTTAATCATAGATTTTGGATATAAATTGAATTATTTATTCACAAATTAAGATTAGAGATAGATTAGGCTAATCTAAAAAATCTAACTATTAGATCTAAGATTTTGTTGCATATTATTATTCCTTATGATTTTCATATTAAAATGGTATATTGGATCATACCATTTGGATAAGGGTAGACAAAGATATGTAATTAATTTAAATGGAATTAAATGAAATAATTAAACTATAGGGTTTAATTTTTTGAATTAATAGAAGAAAATTAAGTCTAGAAAACTATAATTAAAGTCTTGGTCTGAAATCAAAAACAAGCAGGTCAAGAGAACCCCTACCCGTCACTATTCATCTTCCACGCCTTAGGAATTCCCCAACAAAAGGCAACCTTGGGTTAGCTCCCATTGAAGGATTCTCCACCCACAGACCATGCCACGCCTTGTTCTCAACGGCTACACGTTCAGTAGAACCAAAGGCAACGATTAAGCTAGGAAGCCCTCTCAGGGATGTGCTAGGTTGATGGGTCCTTACTTGATTTGATTGACTCCAAGGGAGAGTCTATGAGGAGTGAATCTTCCTCACAGAGGCATTATTAAGGGCTAGGATTCAATCCTACATGCTCAAGAGTCCATGGTGAGATGATTAGGTGAGTCAAAAGATTTTGAGAAGGTTTAGATTGCTATAGTGCCACTCATGGCTGATCACAGGCACGAGTCGAGTCTAATATGATTGATTTGAGCTGAGTCGATCGATCAAATCAAACCTAATGATTGCTACGACTCAACAATCACCTATAGAGGAAATTCAGCATCAATTAGGGCCTTGAATGCTTGAGGATTTGCCGCCACTTGTAGTGGTTCAATGGTTGACTGGCGGTACACACTCAAATAGTGATTTTACTGCTGGTCCACTACCAATCCATTCCAATGCCTTGGCTACTCGCAGAGAGATTGAGGTGAGGTCCTAGCATAGCTTTTAAGGTGAATTGATCACTAGGGAGAGGACAATGAGCTTAATCAGCTCACTAGAAAGAGGCGAGTAACTAAAACTGCTAAGAAGATAATAGGTCGAGCTTTGATGGGAACACTGATGAATGCTCAAACTCCTTGAAGTTGCCTAAGGGTTTGAATGTAAAATCACACCCACTACCAGCAGTTCATAGAAGCTGGCACGCCGAAAGAGCTTCGATTGCTGAGAGCAATTAAGTGTTCTCAGTGAATAAAAAGTGATCACTAAGAATCCTTAGAGGCATTTATAGGACTCTTGAGGGTGCTAGGCTGGGAGCCATGGCTAAGGGCCAGGCCTTAGGCTCGAGCTGAGAGGCTTATTCAGCTTACCCGAATTAGAGGGATTCAACCTTATTGACTTGCAAAGGAGGCTCGACCACTAACGGGGAGGATCCTAATGGCTAAGGAAATATGGCAGAGAGAAATGGAGGACATACTGGCAGTGAATGGTACGAAGGATCTTCAATTTTCGGGCGAGCGAGTTGGGGGTGATAGTCTACAACGCTAGGGATTGAGTCCACCGTCTGATTGTGGAGCCGTTGAGATTGGATGGTCTAATGATCCATCCGAATAATGAAACTGCAAGCGTGCCGACAACTGTTGGATCAGCTACTCGATCCTACGGGTATTTGAGAATCCTAGTGCTACTATTCAGTGTTGTCTAATTCCACACCAAGATTCATGCAGGGGCATCTATTAGCTAGGCAAGCTGCGCCGCTGTTGGGACCCCACAGCGGATATGTCGTGGTTCCAATAGCAAATCCCACTGCCTAAATTTAAATTAAATTTTAGTTTAATTTCATTTAAATATATTTATTTTTTCTTTAATTAATTATAATCAATCCTAAAAATTTTAAATTTAATTTAGGATTAAAAGAGCTCCAAAAATTCCCAAAATTTACTTTTAGCTAATTAGGGTATGAGGAATTTAAAAATGCAATCAAATTTTAATTTGAAGATCAAATTATTTTTGCTAATATTCAGAATTAAAAAATAAAAAAAATAACCAAAATGCTCTAATGAGCTTCGATGGATTTCAAACTTCTAGGGTTACGTCTAAATAATCCACTAAGTCCAATGGAATAAAAATCAAAGCTTGGTTTAGCTAAAATTCACTTAGATTAGCTAGAGTAACAAATAGGGTTGTTACAGACTCCCCCATTTAAGAATGATGTCATCCTCGACATCACTCAAGTGAAGAAAGAACAACATAAGTGAAGGAATGAATAAGAATTTAAAAGAAAGGAAAAGTAGAAGTACCTAAGTTTGCAAAGAGTTGCTGATATTTATGGCGTATAACCACTTCTTTTTCCCATGTAAATTCTTTTAATGATCGATTCTTCCATTGAACTTTGACCATTGGAATTGAACGATTCCTTAGTTGCTTTTGATCACAATCTTAGATTTTAACTAGTTCTTCAGCATAATAAAGGTCAAGTTGGATTTCCACTACTGGAAGTCGAACGAGATGGAAGGGTCTATGACACATCTTCTTAATGACGACACATGGAACACATTGTGAACAGCAGCAAAGTCATCAGGAAGATTTAATCTGTAGGCTAATGATCCTACCTTGGCAAGTATCTCAAAAGGTCATACATAACAGGGAGTGAGTTTCCCTACTATGCCAAATTTGTATACACCTTTCATTGGACTTACTTTCAGATAAGTAGAATCTCCAATACTAAATTCTAAGACATGGTGACAAGAATCATAATATTTTCTATGACGATCTTGAGTAGAGCGGATTCTTTGTTGAATCAAATGAATCTTCTTATTAGTTTCTTCAACTAATTCAGATCCATAAAGCTATACACTTTCTATTTCTGACAAATCTAGAGGAGTACCGTACTTTCTACTATATAAGGCCTCATAGAGAGCTTTTTTAATACTAGCTTGAAAACTATTATTATATGCAAACTCTACTAACGAGATATGATCTTCCCAAGAATAAGCAAATTGAGAATGCAGAGCCTAATCAAATCTTTAAGACCTTGATTTCCTCTTTTAGTCTGACCATCTATTTAAGGATGAAAAGCTATACTCATAGCCAGGGTAGTCCCCAGATCTTGGTTCACTACTTGCCAAATAGAGAAGTAAACCTGTTATCTCTGTCAGATACTATCAACTTAGGAATACCGTGCAAACTAACAATTTATTTGATATAAGGCTTTGCGAGCTTCTCGACAGAGTTAGTTTGACGGATAGGATTGAAATGCGCTGATTTAGTTAATCAATTAATGACAACCTAGATTGCATTGGCACTAGATTTTGTTTGAGGGAATCCCATAACGAAATCTACTAAGATATTAAACCATTTCCTTTTAGGTATTTCTAGAGGATGCAAAAGACCACCAAGCTTTTGGTGCTCTGCCTTCACTAAATTGTAAGCATGACACTTAGCAACGAAATCGGCTACACTCTTATTCATACTGGGCCACCAAAAAGACTGCTTTAAATCTTGGTATATTTTAGTACTGCTTGGATGAATATGATATCCAGAATTATGGCCTTTGACTAGAATTTTTTGATACATGGATCTAGGGATCCATAGACAATATTCTTGATAAATTACTGTTCTACGTATTTGCAGATCAAAATGACGGCCTCCTTCTATATTAGCTTTGAACTTTAGGTAGTCCTTATCTTTAGTTTGCGAGATGGAGGCATCTTTGTGAAAAGTGGGTCCCACATTGATATTAACCAGAGGTGAACTTAGCATATCACCATGTAATGTAGATATTTTGAGTTTATGAAATTCTTCTTCTAATGAACTTGAAGCAATCACAACACATAGGGTAGCAGGATGGAAAAGTGCATCGACCACCACATTTGCCTCACCTGGATGATACTGAAAACTAAGATCATAATCACTAATGAGCTCCAACCATCTTCTTTATTAGCAATTCAATTCTCACCGAGTGAAGATATACTTCAGACTCTAATGATCAGTGAAATTGAGCATTGAACTCCATATATATATAGCAGGTTCACTTCTAAGTTTTGAAAAGCTGTGCATCAAGATCTGGGTACTACTGTAGCTATGTGCACAGCTTTTCATCCTCAAACAGATGGTCAGACTGAAAGAGTGAATCAAGTTCTAGAAGATTTGCTTAGGCTGTGTGTTCTTGATTTTGCTAGTTCCTAGGAAGATCATATTCCATTAGTGGAGTTTGTTTACTATAACCATTTCCAAGCCAGTATTAAAATGGCTCCTAATGAAGCATTGTATGGTGAAAAATGTAGTACTCCGCTAGCTTGTTCAGAAACAGGAAGTGTTCAACTTTTTAGTTTTGAGTTAGTTGAAGAAACTAACAAGAAGATTCATTTAATTCAATAAGGGATTCGTTCAGCTCAAGATCGTCAGAGCAAGTATCATGATGCTCATCATCATCTCTTAGAATTCAATGTTGGAGATTCTGCATATTTGAAAGTCAATCCAATGAAGGGCGTCTACAGATTTGGAGTAGAAGGGAAACTCAGTCCCCGCTATGTTGGACCTTTCGAGATTTTGGCCAGAGTAGGATCATCTGCCTACAGGTTAAATCTTCCTGATGACTTTGCAGCTATCCACGATGCATTTCATGTATCGTCATTGAGGAGATGTCTCAAAGACCCATCTCATCTCGTTCAACTTCCTACAGTAGAAATTCATGAACCAATCAAACTCTTAGCTCGTGATCAGAAGCAGGTAAGGAATCATTCAATTCCTATGGTCAAAATTCAGTGGAAGAATTTCTCATTGGAAGAATCTACTTGGAAGAAAGAGGTGGATATGTGCAATAAATATCCCCAACTTTTTGCAATACCAGGTACTGTTTTCTTCTTTTCCTATCTGTTCCATTTAAATTTCAGTCCTTGTAGCACTTTCTTCATTAAGTGATGTCAAGGACAATATCGTTCTTAAGTGGGGGAGTATGTAACAATCCTAATTATTACCCTAGCTAAATTCAGACTAATTAAGCTAAACTAAGTTCTAATTTTGATTCCATTAGACTCAATAGGTCATTTAAACCTAACCTTGGAAGTTTAAAATCAATCGGAGCTAAATTGAGAAATTTGGTATTTTTTCCTATTTTTGAGCCCTGGAAAATACCTAAATTAAATGGATCTCCAAATTAAAATCTGATTTAATTTTTGAATTCCTCACACCATAATTAGCTAAGGGTGAATTTTTGGGAATTTTTGGGAATTTTTGGAGCTCATTTAAGACTAAATTAGATTTAGAATTAATTAGAGTTTATTATATTAATTAATTGATTTTATATTATTTAAATTAAATTATTTAATTAAAATAAAAATCAGTGGGCTTTGCTGTCAGGACCGCGACAGATCCGCTGCAAGGTCCCGACAATGGCTCAGCTATGCTAGCCAGTGGATGCTCTAGCACGCATCCTGGCGCTCATAATCTAACGGGTCGTATCATCCGTGCCGCGATCTAATCCTATCCACTTGATCAGCATCTCTCATCCAATGTGCAAGATTTAATCCGCATTTCTGTTATTTGGGAGCCGCATCAGATCGTCTATCCTCAACGATCTCGCGATTAGATGATGGAGGTGAACCCCGCCACTGTCGATCGTCGTCTCCGCTCGATCGTAGGCCCGATAGAAGAATTCTGCTCGTACAAGTGATAGACTATAAATAGACGTCTGTGCTCACACGCAAGTGAACGTGGTCTGAAGTAATAAGTGGAAAGTGTTAATTTCTGGGATTTATCGAACCACATAGAATTGGTTGTTGTGACACTAAGGTCTATCTATTCTCACTAATGTTTAAGCTACAATTGATTGGTTGAGTTGGCCCTAGATTTAGCACAATAATCACTATGTGAAGATAAGTTAGATAAAAGAGAGAGAAGAGTTGGGTTAACCCCACATGCGATGAGAAGCTTATTAATGCATGTTGAATTCTCAAGCTTTTTCTTTTATTCTTTTTGATTTAATCAAGTGAACATTGTGCTTTCTTGAGTTTTACCTCAAGATTTCACAAGTTCAAATCTTGTTCTCAAAATAAACACACATTCGGTTCTATTTTGACACAAAGATTCTTATAAGATTTTATGTTTAGTGTTTTTATCTTATCTCTTGATCAAGGAGACATTCAATTTTTAAGTCTTTTAAATCTTATAAGCATCGATTCTACCACGAGCATCACTCGCATCACACATAGTTGAGATGAGGAATTAATATGTTGGGTTCAATGACTATGTCACTTAATTCATGAGTAATCAGCTATTTCTTCCTCTACCTCAATTATGTTGAGGTAAGGAGCTCATTTAGTCGTTCTTAACATCACATGCATCAACACTTTGGTTGAGCTTATATTAAGGTGCATTAAGCTCAAGAACTTTGTCACATAGTTCTAAGCTTTCATGCACTCATAAACCTAGCATCCAACCTAAGGTGAGCTATGGAGCACAAGACAAGTTAGTTCTTGAGATTATGAGATCATTTTCCTTTCATCCACATTCAAGACTAAATAATAAAAAGGGATTTCTTAACAAGGGATAGAGTTCTCACATTTTATTTGTGCTTGAGAAAAGAAACTTCATACATTAAAATTTACTCATACACATAAGGGTTTTCCCAACCCTCCCCAAGGGAGAATTAGCTACTCATTACAAAGAAAATGAAGAAAAACACATACATGGATAAAGACTCTTTCATGATCAACTAAGAAAAGAATCTACAAAAGCAAAGTTTAGAAGATACTAGGAACATTCCTTGGAAGTTCTTTGGATTTCTTCTTCTTCTTCTCCAAGGTTCTCTCTTAGGTCGCTAGTGCTGCCTTCTTTCTTCTCTTCCTTAGCAAGAGATTACTTTACCACCCTTGGGGAGTTCCTCACTTTCACTTATGCACCCCTCCTCCTTACTTAGTGAATTGAGCAAAATTGTGAACCCTCCTCTAGTCAAGAGGAGGTGTATTTATAGGAGAGGGGCTGCATTCTCCTTCATCCTCTCCATAACCAGCAATTGACAATTAAAAATTCTGAAGTCATGATGGCAAATTCCAAATTAAGGGTGAAGTGACCAATATCCTTCTTTGTTTATCCTTCATATCACCTCAAGAGGCCACTTTCCATTAAAAATCGGAGCTGCTGCAGAGAATGATGGTTGGGGACAAGATGCAGATTGGGGGTCTTGTCCTAGCCGCAATAAATGCTCCTGACTGGCAAAAATTGTGGCGGCCACTGCAGCGCGCTGTAGCGCGCTAAGGCACAAGAAAAAATAGCTAAGTCTTCCGCTACCACGCACTACCGCGTACACGCATTGTAAAATTACCCACTGCAGCGCACGGTAGCAGTTCCATTTGCAAATTATACCGTTGCAGCACGCTGTGGCGGGAGCATTTCGCAAGCAGTATCCGCTGCAGCGCGCTACCGCGCCCACTGTTTGTAAATGAACCCGCTGCAGCGTGCTACTGTACCCGCGGTTCGCAAATGAACCCACTCCAGCGCGCTACCACGCTTACGGTTCGAAACAGGATCCGCTGCAGTGTGCTACCACGCCCACAGTTCGCAAATGAGCCCGCAGCATCGCGCTACCGCGCCCACAGTTTGCAAATAGACCCGGTGCAGTGTGCTGTAGCGCGCTGCATCGCGCGGCAGCGGTTTCCTTTGAAAAATCTTGGAATTTTGTAAAAATGTTTCAGAACTTCATTGGAGAGGCTATTTTCCTGAAAAGATGGACAAAATCTGATTTATGAGCAGTTTAAAGATCAGAATTGAATGAAATTTTTTTTTATTTTAGATATATTTTATGGATTCATCAACCAGCCACATCAACCTTATCTGCCACTCCCTTAGCCACATCATCCAGACCGTTAGGCCTTCCCGATTCTGGTAAGGTAGGGCTTGTCGGGTCCTGAGGTCTTGCTAGCCCCAATTATGGAGGCTCGCGGTCCCGTCCCTACCCGAGCCTGAACCATGGCTACCAGCCATGGTATCCACCCCTAGACCTTTCCCTCACCTATAAGTACCTCCCGGGAATCGCAGTGAGCGCCTTTGCTCACCATGATCCCCTAAGTTCCCAGTTGGAATCCTCCTGAAGTTCTCAGCATTCCCGGCTAATCCTGCAGCTTGAACCGCAGATAGAAAGCCCATCTAGTGTTCAGACCCCCTATGAACCTACGTCATTGGCTTGGTGAGCTCGGAAGCACTTCAATCCCTCTCTGTCGCAGCCATTCCTCAATCCTCAAGTACAACTTTTCCACTAAATTTTATAAGTTCAGTTTCCATCCTTGACTCCATATTGAGCCTCTGGATATCGCCTAGATTTCCTTAGCCACTTAGGAAACCTATCATGATTGTCGCCAGGGTATGAGTTAGCTCAGATCGATCGATCGAGCTAACGGCTGAGCCGAGGCTGAGTCTGAGTAAGGACCTAGCAATTGCCTGCACCACAAGCTATGAAACCTTGGGGGTTCGACTCACCTAACCTCATTGATGGTTTAGGGATCGAGCCCCGTCAGTTTGGGGGCTTCTGTGAGGAGAATTACTCACTCACAGTGAACCCTAATTCCCTGCCCTTAGTGTGTCTCCGTCGAGTAGCACCCCGACAATCTAGCATGACCCAGATGGGGGTTCTTACTTCAATCGACGCATCTTAGTTCCCTGAAGGTGTAGCCGTTGAGTTTAGGGCATGGCGTGGAGTGTGCACGAAGAATTGCTCAGTTTGAGGCTAACCCTAATTGAGAAGAAACCGGGCAGTGGGCGCGGGGAAGACGAAGCACTGGCGCTTTGGCCCGGGTCAGACCCCGACCCGCGCGGTTTTGATTTTGGGCCGCGGTTTAATAAATGAATTATGGAATTAATTTTTTTGCTAATTATTTTATAAATCATTCCTTATAGTTTTGATTTAATAAAAAATACATATTAAATTATTTAAATAACTTTAGCTATACTTATGTAAATAGTATAATCCAATATACCATTTTAATCAGAAAAATGCAAAAAACAATAATCTAAAATAAAATTAAAGATCTAATGGTTAGATTTTAAATATGTGCCTAATCTTTCTATATTTTTAATTAAATCATAATAAATTCAATTAATGTCTAAAAATATTGATTAAGGTTTCTAATTGCTCATGAGACCATAGAGAATCTATGTAGACCATTAAAAGTAATTTAAATACCTTAATTTTATTAATCACTCCTTAATTACCTAATTTAGGATTAGTGAATTAAGCCTTAGATTAACCTCTAATTTGGGTAAATCTAGTTCCTAATACTTCATTAAGTATAGTGGAGCCTTTAAATATGTTTGGATCATTCTAATATGCCCAAATTTCCTTAATCACCTTAATTAGCTTAAAAATGTGATTAGTGCCAATTAGGCTAATTAGGTTACCAAAACCTAAGATAAGTGTGTATCCTACTACTTAACCAATATTAAACTCATTAAAATAGAATTAGATCATTTTGGATGAGTAAATCTTAAATTCTCATTTTTAGTCTTAAGAGGGGTATTTTGGCCATTTTTAGCAAAATGTGTATTAGCACCCCTTAAACCTTGAAAATTCAGTAAAATATCTCTAGTTAGATTATTGGCACCTTTCTAAAATCTTATGTTAATAATATTGATGCTAAGTGAAGAAATCTTAAGTTAGTCTTATTAAGATCTTAAGATCTTAAGTGTCTTTAAAACCCTCCTTAAGAGTTAAGCCTAATTGCTCTTAGACCTTAGTTTAATAGCTTAATTAAGTTGATTAATAAGCTTGAATCCTAAGAAAAATATTCTTGTAAGACTCTTTAGTCTAGTTTTAGCTTAAGATCTAAAGTGATCAAATCTTAAATCTTAGACTTTAGATCTTCCAATTAGATTAAGTTACCTTCATTTGGGATTCCTTACTTGATTAACTATTTAATTCTTTTGAAACCTTCCTTGTGGGTGTAAGATTAATTCAATCTATAGAATAGTGTAATTATCCTAAAAATTGAATATAGATCTTAGATTCTTAATTCTTAATTCATTATTTTATCTTATAACCAGTAGACTGGCCTTTCAATTAGAATCTTAGTTCTTAAATTCTTTAGCTTATAAGGTATTGCTCATTTAGATTATGTTTTAAGTGTGAACCCTAGTTCCTTATTAGGATACTACCTTGGATTCAGGATTTGAACTCCAAAGTGGAGTTTGGATCCAGAATCCTTAATCTTGATTTACTTAAATTAAGATTTAGGTTAAGAGAGGAAAATAATAACAATTAAGTCATTGATTTACTTACTTTAATCCTTTTTAGTCATTAAATGATTATGAATTAGAATTTGTTAAGTTCTAATATTAATATTATGATCATGAATCTGAGATTATACTCGATAGCTAGATATTGGAGATCCTAAACTTGTATCTTCTTAGAATAGTTAGTTGAATAAATTAGACAGCAACAGATATCACATAAGTCTAGATTGAGTCTCTTGCTTACTTTGACTTAGATTACTTTGCACAACTTGAACATTGAGCCTTATACCTTGAGCATAATAGGAGAACTTAGGATATAGAAGATACATCCTAAGTTAGTATTTAAAAAGTATAGATTCATTCAGTTCTTTTAGTGCTATCAGTTAGTAGAGTATGTCCTAGCTTAGTCTGCCTCTTCAGTTCTAGTTTTGTTATAGAATAGACTTGGACCTAGTTCTGTAGATGCTTTGGATGGATACATATGTTATTCTATGAGTTCAACTCGAACTTAGCTCTGCAGATGCCTAGGATGGATACATATTGAACTTTAAGTTCAGAGGTCCAGTATGGCATGTTTCTATTTTAACAGTACTATGTCTTAGGCTTACTTCTACTTCAGTTTAGTTTTCAGTATTTGTTTTACTTTGCCACATGCTTCAGTGACCTTTCTCTTAGTGCTTTATTTGCTTTGCCACATGTTTTAGTGGCTTTACTTTTGCTTATTCATGTACTTTACTTACTTTTGCCACATGTCTCAGTGGCTTTTTCATATTAATCTGCATGCTTGTATAAATACTCTTATCAATTAGTATTAAATATTAGAATGTTTAGGATATTAGAATTGTATGATATTTGAGCACTTATGTTCTTTATATACTCATCATGTATTCATGTGATCATAAGCACATTAGGATAAGATTTATTTCAGTAGTTACATTCATTTTGTGTTTAGTCTCACCTTGTTTAATTGCTGCTTTGTATGTTATTTTTACATACTTGTTGATTACCTATAAATAATTAGTTTATAGCTACCTCGTTCTTTGTAGCTTGTAGCACCTTATAATGCTTGCATGTTTAAAATCTCTAAATGTGATATCTTAAATATTCAGTTCACTTAAATAGCCTAAAATATACTTGGATAATTTTCTAACTGTAACCTTTTTCTTTTGTTGGCTGGGGCCCTGGCATTTGTGACACCGACAAATGTCAAATTTGGAGATGTTCGTACGCAGTATTGCAGGAGAGGAGCCGATGCAGAGGGAGGATCTTCCTACTGTTATTTAGTTAGATTTACTTTCTTGCAGTGAGGTTTTAAGAGATTTTTTCTTTCATTTAATTCAGTTTATAATAATTAAACTCTGGATGTATTTACTTTTTTGCATTTGATCTGAGTTACTTTTTCTTTTACTCTCTTATACTATGTTATGCTGGGATGTTATATTATACTGTTTCTTGCTTCCGGTACTTTAATTTGTATTGATGTATGCTTACAGTTCCAAGTGACAAGTCATTGGCTTAAGGCAGGTTGGGTCCTACCTGACTTTACTTAAGATGGGGATTTGCCACAGCTGAAGCACCGTGCTCCCCGCGATTATGCTAATATCACTATTAGCATCGCCGCGGGAAAGTACGGGGCCCACATAACCCAACATTAAATACTTCCTTATATTATATGGATCTATGGGTGGGAGGAAATTCAATCATTCTAATTTTAAACATTATTTATCCAAAATATGAAATTATAAATAACATGAAAGAATAGTTTACAAACATCACAAAATATTTTAATTACAAGTCTATAAGAAATAAAATCCCTCATCCTCACATAAAGAGATTGAAACTAAACAAGCTCCCTTGTGCAATTACTACTTCGGTTCTTCTTTAACTGTAGCACTTGATCTATGCTTCTAATCTACAATATTTTGGTTTTTAAATACAGTAGGGCATAGCCAAAAATAGAAAAAGTGATTAGACTTTAAAAATCTAAGTACATTTTAAAAGTAGGTTAAACACATTATTAAGAGGATATTACATTAGCTATTTACAATTTAAAATAAAAGCTGTGCAATAAGCATGAAAATAATGAGGAAAAGAAAGAAAAATTTCTTACATTATTTAAATATTTTTAAAAAAACTGCAACAAATAGCTTAGCATAGTATTTGAAATATTTGTAACTAAAAAAATATGAATATGTTCAAATGATTTTGTATGCTAAATAAGAAAAATAGTATAAGAAATCAAATTGCAATTTTGTGTGAAACCTTATATTGCATAAATAATTTTTAAGAGATTTAAAATGCAATGAAGCAATAAAGTAAATAAATTTAGTATAAATACTGAGTATAGATAATCATAAGACTATATTTAATAATTCACAATAAAATTGTGAGAAATATAATTTATGATTATATGGGCGCAGAACAAGTGAGGAGTTGAGTATATCTAGTCAACTTATCTGAAAGTAGGGTCAATTGTAAACACACACATTCCCCCTCAAAGGAATTATGTGGTCTCCGGATACACCAATAGTCAGCCCAGGCTTAAAAAGTTCCTGCTCATAGATGGCTATCAATGGCGTAATCATAAATTTTGAGAGCCATACATATAGCAGTGGGCACAAAAATAAAAGAGTTAACCATTAAACTTCTATAAGAAGTTCACTTCCAAAGTAATTGGTCTTTTTGATTATGTATCACTTTCCTTGTAATGCTGAATATGCACAATAATTTTGCAACAGATTGATTATTTTAGCCATAATTAACATTGAATTCAACAAACAATATGCACAGTAATGTTTTTTTTTTTTAAATCAATAACTTTTAACAGAACTTCACGCCAGATACTTTGTAAAGATAAAGATACGAATGATAGTTGTTCATATTCTTGCCAAATAAATCAATGATGCATACGGTGAATAAAGGAATCTCAAGCCAATAAAATTTCATAATAATTTTTGTAAGAAAAAATATCGAGCAGCACCTTAGTTTCCCATACAAAATCCACCATGATTTAATTTGCATAATCACAACTTCTAATAATAACTAAAAACCCCAAATCAACATTCGCACTTATCTATGTAATAATGAAGAGGTGAATCGAAGTAGGGTATCGTACCTGATTGCGCTTCGTGGGGTTGTCGGTTGCTGCTAGAATTCGGGGTCAGTCTTATGAGGGTTTGGTACATACTTCTAATCGCGTCCGGAAAGGATGAAGGTGCACATTGATAAGGAAAGGGAGTGGTGTGGGATTGATTAGATAGCGACTGTGATTTTATCCCTATCGATTTCTTCCATTGGCGTAAATTAGCGATGCGAGCCAAGCGTTGCCTTTGTGCGTTTGAAGAAATAGCCGATCTCGAGGGAATGGAGCGACGTGCAATTAAGGCAGAGGATAGGGTAGATTTAGGATAAATATATATATATATATATATATATATATATATATGTATATATATATATATATATAATCTTATATTTGATTAATTATATAATTAATAGGTATTTTACTTAATTAGAATTTAGGCATTTATATGCTTCTCAAAAATTTTAAAAATTTTGTTCTTTAACTAAATCGGGGGTGACGAGCTCAATAATATAGTCAGAATTTTCATTGGAGGTTGTTTTAATTATTTTATTTTTCAGGCTTTCAAAAATATAATAAAATATTCAAAAAATTTTGATGATCTCCAAAACTTATCAAATTTTTTCCCTTAGTTAATTTGGGGGTGAGGAACGAATGGTGGAGTCCAATTTTTAATCAGAGGTCAAAATAATTTCTCATTTTCTTGATTATACTAATTACCCAGAATAAGGGTTTTACTCGTTTGATTCCCAAATTGGTCTAAAACTTTGAAACTTACTTCTAATGACTAAATAAAACTATTATAAGAGATTTGAAGTTAATTGGACTGTTAAATGATGATTAACAACATTAGGCTGTTACAATGCCATTCTTGTTTTGTTAAGAGAGTATAAATTGGTTAAAAAGTTTTTGAAGTGTGAATTTTGGCTCAACTCTATGGCATGTTTGGGTTACGTAATTGATGTTGAAGGCATTAGGGTTGACCAAAGGAAGATCCAAGCTGTTCAACAATGGGTGCAACCCAAATTTGTAATAGAAATTTTCAACTTTTTTGTACTTGCTGGATATTACAGATGGTTTGTCCCTAGATTTTCCCAAATTGCCTTTTTGCTAACTAAGTTAACTCGAAAAGAAGTTTCGTTCTTCTAGAGCACTGCTTGTGTAAAAGCCTTCTAGAAGTTGAAATAGTTGTTAACTTCCACACCGGACTTAGTACACTTCAAGAGGGTAAAGATTTTGGGTTTACACCTATGCCTCTAGAAAACATAAGCCTAATGAGAGAAATTATCCTGCACACAATCTAGAACTTTCATGGTAGTTTTTGCTATTAAGATCTGGAGACACTACCTATGCTGAGTTAAGTGTGAGATATTTGTTAATCACCAAAGTTTTAAGTATATCCTTACCCAAATGGAACTTAACTGCCATCAACGTAGGTGGCTAGAATTAATCTACGATTACGACTTAGAAATTCTGTACCAGTCAGGTAAAGCTAATGTAGTAGCTGATGCCCTAAGTTGTAAGGCAACCTTCTCTTCCCTCTGTTGCAGTGACTCTTTGATCAAAGATTTTAAAATATTGAATCTTGAGTTGATCAGATCTACTATTTTGTGCACTATATTATTTGCTATTTAGTTTGAATTATATCTAAGGTCAAGGATTGTTGAAGCTTTGAAAGAAGACTCTACTTATTCTGATCTAATTTCTGATATTTCTGGTGGTAAGAGATCTGAATTACATCTTGATGTTGATGGTGTGATTTTCGAGAAGGCTAGATTATGAATTTCTAAAAGATTGTAGTTACAAATACTATTTGAAGCCCATAACTCTAGCTATATTGTTCACATAGCTGTAAGATGTTTCAAGATCTTAAGAAATTATTTTGGTGGTCTAGCATGAAGTGGGGTATTGCTATTTTCATTTCCATATTCCATTCCTGTCCCTTAGTCAAAGTAGAGCACCAGAAGCTTGATAAACTTCTTAAGCCCTTAGACATTCCTGAATGAAAGTAGTCCAACATTTCCATGGATTTTATTATGGGTTTGCCTAAGGGTAGATTTGGTTTAGACTTGATTTGGGTGATTGTCGACAGGCTCACCAAATCAACTTACTTTTTTCCAATCCATCAGTCTGATCCTATTGAGAAGTAAGCCAAGCCTTACCTTAAGAAGATCATTCATTTGCATGGTACACAGAACTGCATAGTTTTTGACAGAGATAGTATATTTACTTCAAAATTTTGGTCCGTTGTTTTGCAAAACTTGGGGACAAACTTAGCTTTGAGTACTGCTTTCCATCCCCAGACAAATGGTCAAACTGAGTGTGTTAAACAAATGTTGGAAGATCTTTTGTGTCTTTGTGTTCTAGATTTCGGTGGATCATGGGAAGATCACCTGGCCTTAGTTTAGTTTGCCTACAACAAAAGTTATAAGTCCAGTAGTGGTATGGCTCCTTGTGAAGCTCTTTATGGTAGGAGGTGTACTACTCTTGTTGCGTGGATTGAAGTAGGAGATTCTCAATTTATGATTATAAAATAATTGAAGAGACCACTAGATAAGTTCTTTTAATTAAGCAAAATATGATGGCAGCTTAAGATAGACAGAAGAAATATTATGACGCTCATCATCATCAGTTTGATTTTCAAATGGGAGATTGTGCGTATCTAAAAGTAAGTCCAATGTGTGGTGTGCAAAGGTTTGGTGTGTCTATAAAATTGAGTTTAAGATACTTGGGACCCTTTGAAGTGATTGGAAAAGTTGGAATATTTGCGTACAGGTTGGAGTTGCCTGAAGACATCTCGGCCATGCACAATGTCTTTTATGTTTCATCATTTATGAGGTGTTTGCTTGATCTGAATCAGCAAATTAGATTCCAGCAATCAAAAATTAGCCCAATTTGACTTTATTTGTAAACTCATTGCAATTCTAGGAAGAAATCTCAAGTAATTGAGGAACCGCAATATTTCTATGATCAAAATCTACTGGCAGAACCATTCCGTTGAAGAAGCCACGTGGAAAAAGAAAAGGACATGCGGAAGAAATTCCCAGAGTTCTTTCCTTAATCAGATAGATTAAGTTCTTTCATTATCTTTCATGTTTCATTTGACTTCCTTCATGCATTTTCAATTTTGTAGTTTTTAATTGTAATGTGTCGAGGGCAACACCTCTTTTAAGGAGGAGAGTCTGTAACAACCCAAGTATTGTTACCCATTATTTAGTAACCTAGTTAACTCTATTTCTTTTCCAATACTCTTATATTAGTATTAAGAGTCTCCACCTCAAGTTTCGTGCGATTTGGTGATTATTTGAAACTTTCCAACATTTCCTGATTTTCCCGATAATTTTGAGAATGCCTATTTTATTTAGGCCTCATAATAAAAATCAGAGTCTACCATAGGACTCATAACTCCCAAATTAGCTAGGTGTGGCATTTTAGTAGTTTGGAAATAGTCAAATTTTTCTTGATTATTTTGATAATATTTAAATTCTCAAAAAGCTAGGATAATTAAATTTACTTTCAATCTAAAATCCGATTTTATTTTCTAGTTCCTCACCCCTCAATTATGTAAGGGTGAATTTTAGGAATTTTTTGAAGTCTGTTTGATTATTTAAATTGGAGTAAATAATTGTGTTTAATTTTAGTAATTATATATTAGTTTTAAATTAAATTCTTATATATTATTATTGTTTATTTCTATCGGCTGCATATGGAATCGTGGAAATCCATTGTAAGGGACCAAGCAAGAGACAGCAAACCCAGCGCATCAAGACCGTTGCACGTTTTGCTGATTAGATCTACGGCCTGGAATTAATCATGTATATCAGATTATCGAATCAGCGCCTTGATCCGATAGTCTAGATAGGTTTCCTGTATGTCTCTATCTCCGATAGAGAGATCATGTGCTTGTTCACTAGAAAACTGTGCTATGGCCCACCTCTCACGCTATCAAAACCTTCTCCGCTACCTCAATTCTTTCATTTGCCTTCCATTCTTCTCCTTCCCGTCTTGCTGCGAGTTGTTGGTGCTACGAGGAGCCAAGGAGATCGTCTTCAGGCAAACCCTAAAAAGGGCGACATGACCAAAACTTTGAAGACTACAAGGTACCGATCCTCACATTACTTATTTTAATTGGGTATGATAATTTCTATTCTGCACCTACTCTATTGTTTCAAACCTCAATCAGGCTCGATTGAGGCTGATCAAGCCTGATATAGTCACCGAGTCCACAGTGACCTACAGTTTAGGCACCCTAGTCATTCCTTCAATGCTAGTTCATTGCACAATTGGCCCCTACCTCAGTGGATGACCGGGATTTTGATCCTATTAGGTCGGCCATGGTCAGGGATGGAAGTCAACATGCAAGCCGTGCCTAGAGGACCCTAGAATCGATTAGGAAAGCCAGCTCTAATTGGCCTCTTGTGGGGAGTTTTTGGGATGAAGCGGCTCACACCACAAGTCTCGCGGTCTGGGCATTTTGGCTGAGTCAGCCCGGTCTGACTGCGGGCCTCTCTGTAAGCATAGCATAACCCACGGTGACACGTAGCCCACTAATGAAATGCTGCGTATCTGACAATGCAGAATTCAGTGCCACTGTCGGACTCCATTTTTCGCACTGTCATTGTCACCAAAAGTTTGCGCATGTCCTTTTTTTCTGTGCTGTGAGAATTAGCCCTGAATAGTTAAGTTAATCATTAATGATGGATTTAATTAATTTCATATGCAATTTAATAATTGTTAATGTTTCTAATATTCATTTAATCATAACCTTAAATATACTTAGCCAAAATATATGATATTATATATCATTTAGATCAAAAAAATGAGATGAACATAATGGCATAATTAAATTTAGGTTCTTAACCCTAATTTTTTAATGACTTTTAACCCTAACTAAGAGTCCCAAAAATTCTAAAAACCCAATGTTGTTCTATTTTGTCCTAGTTAGTGACATTATTTTCCTTATGCTATAAGGATTCCATATTTACTTACACTATTTAATGTGGACAATAATTGAATGTTTTAGTTATTTGGCTCCTTAATTAGTGTAATTTTATATTTTTCAAGTTTCATAAATATGCATGTGTTAGGTTTTTAAACCCTAGGATAGCAAATATATCTCATTTTATTTACTTCCCATATACTTTCAATTGAATATTCGAGACTTGAATTCCAAAATTTAGATAATTGGAATACTTAGCAAAGTATTAATTCAACGTTCATCTTTAATAGAGATGCTATACGATTGATTTTGAAATCTAATTTGCTTACAATCTATAGAGCTAGATAACATTCCCCTAAGTGTAGATAACATTAACACTTATGTGAATGTAAGTTATGAATCTCTTGGGACAAGTTCATAACACATTCTAGATTAAATTTTCAAATCCTAGAATTTATTTTGTGGAATTTAGGAACTTTAGCTTATTGATTTGAAATCAAGAGCTTAGCTAACCTATTACATAATTATTGAATGCCATTGATATGCTTTAGTCCATTAAGTGAACTTAATAGGTCTAATGCCCAACTATTAGATTGTATCTTTAGTTCACATTTTCCCTCTAGCTTCTAGCTCTTTTCTAAGCTCTCTACTGATTTAATTAAGAATTCCTAAGCTCCCTAAGATGATTCAGATGCCCTATAGACTTTCATAATTTAAATCTATAGAATATATAGAGCTTGTAGCTTCTAATCTTACTTTTCCTTTACAGTTAGACCTTTCCTACCAATTAATCCTAGCTAGGTTAGTGATTGATTTGGTTGGAAGCCTTTCAATTATAACCAAATAAGATGAAGTTAGTAGGTAGTATATTAACCTCCACTTTAATCAGTTTAGTAATCCATTAGTTTTGCTCTTCCCTACTAGTTTCCTATACCTTAATCATAACTTACTTGATTTGATTAGCTTAGAATATAATTATAAATTATTTTATCACTTTATAAATTAAAGCAAACTACTATTTTCCAAAACTTCTCCACTTATACTATTACTTATAATTGCCTTAGATATCAATATCTATATGTCAATTGGGAGCTCAATTAGTTTCAATCATTAACTTAATTATTAAAATTAGATAACTTTGGATATCACATAGTTTACAATTACTTGAAATTCTTGAATGCTTGCTTTACTTTGAGCCTATACTTTAAATATACATACAAGACTTTGTGCATAAATAAAAGTTTCATAAGACTATAGGGGTTTTTCTTGGTGGATAGCCAAGTGCAGGCTTAAGGGGGGATATAAGAAAACCTTATATTCTCAAAGGGTGAATGTGAGTAGTTTATTTTCTATGAGATTCCGCTTTCCTTCACTTGTTAGGCAGACATGCTCAGCTCCTCTCTTCATTCTGTATGTGCCCGTAGAATTAGAATTTTCATAGATAACTTCAACAAATAAATTATGAGTATTTTACAATCTTATTGATTGTGAGATCTCAACATAAATTTCGAGCTATATTAACTTTGCATAGTTCTAGGCTATATAATCTTAGACCAAGAGGCTAAGATCTTTCCTTATTTAGTTACTTTGCACTTTTATTTTCAGTACTGTGCTTTACTTACTTACAATTCATATTTGAATACAGTGTATGTTGTTTTAATTTCAACCTAATGCTTCACTGCCTTTCTTCACCTTACTTTGCATATATTCATTGAACACATAAATGTTTCCATTTCATTATTTTCATTTGCGCATTAGTAGTTTCTAGCCTTACTTAGGATGCATTTCTCTTTCCTCTTTGTTGCACGCTAGAGCAATTATACTTGTGAGTTTCTAATCCACTTTCCTTTCTACTGTTCTTCTTTACAATTATACTTTTCTTTCTTCCCTTACATGATGCTTTTAAATGCTCCACTGTGGTTTCAAAATGTAAATTAACATATGTTATATTCAACAAAATTTCTATTAATAATTAGTCAATCTTAAAATTTGCTTAGACTGCATAATCGAGCTACCTTTTTCATTTTCCTGGATGTGCCCTACCATATTTAAAATACCAAAAATATAGTAAATCAGGAGCATTATCAGGCTAGAGGATTTGAACTCTGGCGTGTTTGAAGAATTTTAAATTGCTTCCACATTTCTTTTCCTTTACTACTAATGTGAGAGAGTGAATTTACTTTTATTGCTCTTTCAAATTTCAAAGTTTGTAATAATTAATTTTTGTAATGTTTTTACATATTCTTATAATGAATTTACTTTCATATTAAATTTTTGGATTGGATAAGTGGGTAGTTTACTGTTCTACTTGCACTTGTTTCATATTCTTCCTTCTCTGCTATTACAAATTTCTTAACTTAACACCCTCACAAAGATACTTGGCCACATAACTCTTGGTATTGGGCTAGTTTTTTTCTTGCCCAGTGTTAAGTATTATGGTAATGCTTTAGTGTTGGATTGGATTCCCGATCTAATATTGGGGTCATTAGATTGTGCGCTCATGCGTGACAGAGATAAGAACTTGTGAGCTCTGGCATGCTCAAGCGCGACATAGAAAAAACTTACGTGCTCAAGCAGTGACAAAGATCTGCACGCTCAGGCGCTTATAGGTATCAGCCAAATGGAGGCATACATGATCCAGCATGTCCAAGTGCTGATGCGACAGAGACTCGCGCACTCAAGCGTGTGCAAGCGCCCATTTGATAAAAAGTTGGGCGCTTAAGTGCACTCAAGCACCCGAATGATTCAGAATTTGAACTACCAAATTGATAAAGGAAAGGAGGTGACTCTTTGCTCCCTTGGGGCATTTTTTGGGTGGCTTAAAAGTTGAAATGAAGGAGGACAAAAGGAGATGATTGAAATAGGGAGAAAATTAGGGTTTTATAGAGTAGTTTTGAACCATCAATAGGAGATACCCTAAAAGCTACCTTTGAAAGAATTGAAGAAGGAGGAAGAAGAAGATAGCAAAGATGGAGAGAACTCTTAGGGGCATTTGTTTAGTAACATTGATATGCCTTGTATTTATACTAAAATCACCCTATTATTTTATGTTGATTTTAACTAGATTTTTACTATTTATAGCTTAAATTCATAAGCTTCACTCTTATTTTGATTTTGTAGAATTTTGAGATTAATTTGGTTTATTTTACGCTTAGAATGCACAAAGGAGAGTAGCCATGCACTTAGGCATGCCTGGGAACCTCCATACAATATCCAAACCAAAAATCCAGAAAGTTGGGTGCTTCAGCATGCTCACGCGCTGGAAGCAGAATTCCTTGATAGAAAGTCCGGCGCCAAAGCTTGCTTGGGCACCTAAAGCAGAATTCCCTAATAGAAAGTCAAGCTCTGAGGTGTGCCTAGGCTCAACAAGCAAACTTCACAAATAGAAAACTGGGCAGTCAGGTGTTCCCCAGCACACGTTAAGTAATGATCATAATGAGCGGTTCTTGATAGGCAGAGATGCTTTTCTTAGAAGAAGTATAAAAATGGAAAAATATATTGGAATTAAGAGAATTTACAAGGGAAAAAAGAGAAACTACTATTGAAAAGGAAGATAAAGTTCTAAAGAAAAACTTTTCAGCCACCATCAATGAGGAATCCAAAAGCTGTCATTGGAGCAGAAAGAAGGAAAAAAAGAAGAAGAAATTGAAGAGAACTCTAGAGATGATCCATCAATAACTTTTTCTTAGACTTACTTGATGTTTATTTCTTGAATCAAACTAGTCTAGAATTATGTTATTCTTCAATTTAAAAACTATATTCGCTTGTGATTTTGTTTTAATGGCATCCTAAACTCTCCCTTTTAAAGTGGGTTAGGCTAGACCTATTTGTAACAACCCTAGTTACACTCCAGCTAATCCAAGTTAATCTGAGTCAAACCGAGTTTTAAATCTTGTTCCATTAAACTCAAAGGGTCATTTAAACCTAACCCTAGAAGTTTGAAATCCATCAGAGTACAATTAATCAATCTAGCTATTTTTACCTATTTTAGGATCCTAAAAGTTAGATAAAATAATTTGATCTCCAAATTAAAATCTAGTTACATTTTTGAATTCCTCATACCATAATTAGATAAGTGTGAAATTTTGGGAAATTTTGGAGCTCATCTAGTCCTAAATTGGATTTAAGAGTATTAAGATTAATTTATTAATAAGAGATTATTAAGATTTATTTTTATTTAAAATAATTAAGCCAGGATTTGCTATCGGGACCGCGTCAGATCCACTGCGGGATCCTGACAGCAGGACAGCTTTTCCATCAAATGGATTCCATCACATGAATCCTTGTACACTTATCATACGGCACTAATAAAACATGCATGGATCCTCTGTCATCAGTAAGATCGAATAGTCGATCTAATGTATGATGTCTTCTCTATGTTCAACCATTTAAGTATCGCATCAAAGCCATCCATCTCCAATGGCTCTGTGATCAGACAGCCCACAACACTCCATGCCCTGTTCACCTTTATCCTCCGCCCATCTGCTCGCGTGTCGGGTTCCCTTTAACAGCTCGATCCTCAATAAGCATTGTGGCAATAAGAAGATAGCCCGAATTCTTAATTCTGCCCACAATTGTAACAGCTTGCCTGCTGCCTTCTCCCTAAACTGTCCCCAACCGTTGGAACCTTACCACTCCATCAGGCCGAGCCTTTGCCAAAGACCCAAGCCTCGGTAGCCAACCCAAGACCTCCCCACTTCTTATAAGTACCCCACTAGATTCATAAGGAGTTCCCTTACTCACTGTGGACCTTCAATTCCTGAATTCACCTCCCTATGCTCTCAGCAATTCCTGACAAATTCAGGCTACTATGAACCACAGATAGAAAGTGTACTCTGGCTTTCAGGCCCCTAAGCATCGGTCTTGATCATCTAGAACTCATGCAATCATTTTCAGCTCTCTGATTCATTAGAATTCAGCTCTTCAAGCATAGACCTCCCAACTAAGCTGTGTAAGCTTAACCTTTTTAGTCCATGCAATAGAATAGCTCTGTGAAGCTCTAGATTCATTCATCTAGAATTTAGGCCATTTGGGAATGGAAGGGAATGAGCTAGCTCAATCTAGATAGTGAGAATTCATTGTCTAGATGAAGCCTTAACCAAAGAAGATGTTGACATAACTTTGGCAATTTCAAGCCCTAAATTGAATTCAGGATTCCAGGGCTTGGGCTTGCTCTGATCGATCATTTTGATCATCGGGTTCTGCCAAAGGCTCATAATTGAGCTCTAGTAAGGACCCGTTGATCTGGAACCTCCCGACCATTGTGGCTATAGGGCATCGATCTGCCTCACCATCAAAAGGTGTATGGATAGAGCCTTTGCCAATGATGGCCACTATGAGAATGGTTTTTTCATCACAATAAACCCTATACGTTGTGATAGGGCCAACCTAATGGAATAAATATCTCGCCATCCAGTGCCTCATAGATAGGGCTTCCAGATTCAATCGACGCACCTTGACTCCCTGATGGTGCGGTGATTGAGTGGTGGTCATGGTGTGGCGTATCAGCGACAAATTTGGCAATCCAAGGTACTCTTTAAGCAGCAATCTATGAAAGGATATCAAGGATAATGATAGTGTCGCATTGGGCCAGTTCAGCCCAGGCATGGGCGGTGCGATAGTGCCGACCAGGTCAGGCCCCGGTTCGACTTGCGCCGATTGGTTTTTGGGCCTGCTATTTAATTTATTTAGGAATTATTTTTCCTATTGCTAATTAATTGATAATTGTATTAGTTAATTTAACTTATGGTTTAATTAATTAAAATCAATCCATTTAAATTAATTGAATAACTTTAGCTAAACTTATCTAAATGGTATGATCCAATATACTATTTTGATTAAAAAATCATAAGGAACATTAATACACAATAAAATTCTAATTCCAATGGTTATATTTTTTAATTTAGCTTAATCTCTCCATAATCTTATTTAGTGAATAAGTAATTTAATAATTGGCCAAATTTCAAGATTAAGGTCTTTAATTGCTCATAAGGTAGGGGAGAACTTAATTATGTTTCTAAGAATAATTTATTAATTCTAAATTTGCTAATCCACTTTTAATTAACTTAGATCTTGATTAGTGTATAATGATCTAATTAATCCTCTAATTTTGGTGAACCAAGTTCCTATTTCTTTCTTAGGTCTGCTAAAACCTATTTATGAACTTAAATCTCCATAATAAGTTGTAGATTCCTTATTCACTTTTCTTAGCCTTAAAAGTGATTAGTGCTAATTAAACTATCTTTAAGTTTAGACTTTGCTCTTAAGTTCTCATTGCTCTCATTAAACAATATAAAGCCTAATAGAACTGATTAGAATTAAATTTGGATGCTTAAATCTTAAAATATTAATTTTTGCTTTAAGAAGGGCATTTTGGTCATTTTGCCAAAATTTTGGTTTAAGAGTCCTTAAACTCTAGAAACATCATTATAATGTTTAAAATTAGTAAAGTAAGGTTCTAGAAATATTTTATATGTAATTGAAATCTCTTAATAAAAATCCTAAGTCTAAACCCTATTTAAAGATCTTAAGTGTTTAGATCTAAGCCTTAGATCTTAGATATTTAGTAACTCAACACCTTAATAATTCCTTGAGAATTAAATCCTTCCTTCTTGAAGTTCTAAGTGATTTAATCCCTTAAAAATACATTTTGTGGGTTTAGGTTGGTCCAACCTATATAATAATGAAATTATTCTATAAATCGAGCCTAGATCTTATTAGATTCTTAAGTTCTTGTTTGATTATTTTATCTTATGACAATTAGATTCAGCCCTTCTGTAAGATCACAATTCTTGAATCTTTCAGCCTTTAAGACTTCTCCACCTTTAGACTAAGTGTGGTTGTGAGCCCTTAGATCTCTAAAGATTAGTACCTTGAATTCAAGTTTGAACCCCAATTTGGAGTTTGAACCTAAAATTCTTAAATCTTGATCGACATAATCAAGATTGAGTTTGAGTTATTAAAATAAAATAATTAAGTCATTGATAAATTTTTAATCTTTGTACTCGTCACTTTTGATTATGAATTAGAACTTGTTAAATTCTAATGTTAACTTATGGTCATAGATCTGAGATTTGCATGATAGTGGATTTTAGAGATCCTAAGGTTGTACTATCTCTGATTAGATAGAATTAATTAAATTAGATAACAACAAATATCACATATGTTTAGTAAAGTCCCTTACTTTCTTAGATTAATGTTGCTTTACATACCTTGTATTTTGAGCTTTATACCATGGACATAGAAGTTGAACATGGGATATTTTGACGAGTATCCTATGTCAATTTTGAACGCATAAAACCTCATTACTTAAATTAGTAATTCAGTTTATTCAATTTATTAAGTTTATTTGGTATGTTCTGTTCATTCAGTTCTTCAATGCTCAGTTTAGTAGAGTGTATTCTATTTAGTGTGCCTCTTCAATTCTGTACTTTTGCAAATGAACATGCCAAGCCTAGCTCTATGATTGGCTAGGATGGTATTTGTCTATTTATCGAAGTCTAATTGGGCCTAACTCTATGGCTGTCTAGGTTGGTATTCATTAGAATTTTTGGTTCAATGACTTTGTTTAGTCAATTTATATTATAGCAGTACTAGTTTAGATACATATCTCTTTTCTGAGCTTTTAAGTCTAACTAGGCCTGACTCTAGGGTTGGCTATGATTGTATTTGTTAGACTTTCTTTTTGCTTAGTGCTTTATTTAGCCAAGTTATTTATATTGTTAGTCATGCATAATTTTGATTCTCAATTCATTTTTAGTTCATTTCAATACAATTATTTTAGTTCAGTACTTTTTAGTTCAATTATTTGCATATTTTAGAATGCTAACTTTATTTCTGTCCTTTTATGCTTCTGTTCAGATTTTTTTTATGCATATGAACACATATTTATATGATCATAAGCATATTATGATTAGTTTTCTTTCAGTTTATTTCAGTTATATACGAATTTATTGCCAAACCTTGTTTGCGGCTTCTGGCTGAGGTATGTTAATTTACATAATTCATTCTATTTAGTTATAAATGCTTAATTTATAACTACCCAATTCTTGTTGCTTGTTGCACCTTAAATACTTGCATGCTTTGTAAAGTGTTATATCTTGAATATTTAGTTTCATTTAAATAGCCTAAAATGTACTTAGACAATTTGTCAAACTATAATATTTTCTTTTTTTGGCTGGGGGCCTAGCATTGTGATACCAACAATGTCAGATTCAGAGCTATTCTTTAAGGTTGCTCAGTCAGGAGGAGGATCTTCCTGCAGCTAAGGCTTAGTTAGATTACTTTTCCGCTTGTGAGGACGAGTGTTCCTTTTTATTTAAATTCAATTTGTAATAATTTATTATTCTAGATGTATTTATTTTTCACATTTTCATATTAATCTGAGTTGTTGTCTTTACTTTCTTTACTGTGCTATGATGTGAATGTTATGTTGTTACTTGTTTCTACTACTTTGATAATTTGAGGCATGATTTTCGATTTCAGGTGGCAAGTCTTCCAATTATGGCGGGTTGGGCTTATACCTGAATTGACTATAGTTGAGAGGGTCGTCACACAGTGATCGTATTCACCATAATCATTTTAATCTCAATGTTAGCATGACCACGAAGGGTATGTGGCTCCACAGCTGGTATCAGAGAATACAATATGGTGACATATTGGATTTTATATTCCTATCTGCCTAATGGATAGTTCTTATGAATCGCAGTCATCAAAATATAACATCCATAAGCACAATACCCTTAAGTAACTCTGTATGAAAGTGTAAATTGGAAAATGTCCATATAAGATAACTAAGTCACTCTCAAATAACTGAAATAACTTATAAATTCTCTTAATATAATCACATGGAATATGGAAGATCTGAATTGGACTACTGCTTAACCACATTCGATACTGTCTGGGAGTACGATTACCATTAGGGTCAGGAACTTGAAAGATTTGTAGCTAAAGTATATGCCAAAGGAGTTATAGTTCTAGAAAAACTTCTTCAGTAATCCATCTTCAGAGGATTTGACTTCCCAATTCTAGCAAAGGAATGGTTGAATCACGTGGATTTAATTTTGTATCATATAGAATGTCCCGATTCCATCCATACTGATCTTATCACCTTCATGCACCAAAATGCCGCAGAAGATTGGTGGAAAGTCACCCTTTGGAAGTTTGAAAAGAAATGCAAGTGGAGCGTCATGTTATAACCTTCGTGAAATCTCCCTTTTTGTGCCAAGTTCATAGATAGGCTCTAGCATCTATTATATAGTCATTAAGTCAATTATAATCCTTTATCATTTCATGATTTCAGTATTTATATACATCCATCATTTCATTTTATGCAATCTTCATTCTTGAATAATGAAATAATGTGTTTACAAAATTGAATGTTCAGTATAAACTCATTTCATTAAGTTCATTCTGAAATCAAGGTTCATCTTACTACGACAGGATGAATCCCCGATCACCCCCATCAACTACACGCTTTAATAATTCAGTAGCATATGGCATTCTACTGATGAAGTTACTCATCTGTAGAGTATGACATCAACTATGCTAGAGAACCACACCCAATAGGAATTGGCTATTCAAAAACTAATTGCCATCTATCTGGTGCTTGCAACCACTAACGACACTGCAACAGCAGCCCCTGCTCAACACATCCTCTTTCATTCCATCATTCTACTGATGGACTCTTACACAGCTTCCTGAGGTTGTGACCCTCAACCTTCAGTGGAAAATTATCACCCATGGATATAGTCAGTTGGCTAAGGATGATAGAAAAAAGTTTGTACATCCTTAAGTGTCATAATTCAAAGGCCATTCATCTCACTACCCATCTATTCCATGAAGAAGCGGAATACTGGTGGGATAACGTCCAAAATACTCACTTTGTTGACTATTATGTTGAGGATATTCCTTGGGATAAATTTGTGAAATTTTTCTTGTCTGAGTTCATTCCCCATATTCACAAAACAAGATAGAAGATATAATTCTAAGGCTGAAGCAAGTCAGTCATTTTATCTCAGATTATGAGATGGAATTCTAGAAGATTACATGCTTCATTCCAAACATAATCCGATCTAAATCAGCCATGTGTCACCGGTTTCAAAGTGGTTTGCATGATAATATCAAATATCAAATTATTCCACTTTATCTTACTGATTTATCCAAACTCGTAGAGATATCAAGGGTGGTGGAGCACCACCAATCCAAAAGAGAACTAAAGCGGAAAGTTATCATTGTACCAAACCATCACGAAACCTTCAAGAGGTAAAGGCCTCAACCTACCAAGGTTTATCAACTTGAAGCAACTCCATCTACTGAGCCTAATCCAGTCTGTAATAGACCTCACCCATATGGCAAGTGTTATCACTTTGGCCATAAGTGCTTCACCTGTGGTCATCAGGGCAACATGTTCTATAACTACACACACTCAAAATATGTGGATGGTGTCCATATAAACCATTCACAGTATGACCTAGTTTTCAGATCTATACCTTTGAACAAAAGATATCAAGGAATGGAAACAATGCCAGCTTCTTCAGCTAAACCAGCAAGGGAGCAAGCTGTCACTCCAAAGTTCCAGCATAACTTCAAGAAGGAAGTTAACAACTATCCGGCTAGTCCTACACAAGTTTATGCTCTAACATCGCTTGAAGCCGCTAAAGATAACAATGTGATTTCACATTCACGTACGCATTTCTGAACTTCTTATGAAATTTGTATTTCTGCACTTTAAATATGCAATTGTTAATGCAATTTATGCGAATAAATTTAAGAACACTTTATTTTAATGACCAAGCCTACAATTTGTTGTTTGACACTGGGGCCAATCATTCTTTTACCTCTGATTAATTCGTCACAACTCTTAATTTGCCTACCTATAAACTAGTTAAGTCACTAAGCGTTGAACTTCCATCAGAAGCCCAACTTATTGCTCAAAAATTATGCGATATTAAAAGTCCGTTAAATAATTAAGTGTTTGATTCTAAGTTAATCGTCCGGCCTTTAGCCAAATTTGATATCATTCTACGAATGAATTGGCATAGTAGTCACAACGCCATGATTAATTACCTAAAGAAGAAAGTCACTATTCATTCCCATGGCAAACACAAAAATTCATTAGGAAGATTAGTACCCAGCTATCATTAATAAATGCTATTAAAGCTGAAAAGTTAATCAATAGAGGCTATGATGCTTTCTTTGTCACCATGATGGGTGAAGTCAAAGAGAGCATTCCTCTCTCTAAATGTAAAAGAGAAAAAGGCTTCGCCAATGTATTCTCTAAAGATCTGCTAGGAATATCTTCGCCTAGAGAAGTACAATTCATTATCAAGTTAGTTCCCAGAACCCAACCTATATCTAAAACTCCGTATAGAATGTCACCTAAGGAATTGCAAGAGCTTAACAAATAGTTACAAGAGCTTTTAAGTATGGGTTTTATCAGACTTAGCATGTCTCCTTGGGGAGCGCCAGTTTTATTCATGAAGAAAAAAGATCGTTCTATGCAAATGTATATAGACTAATGGGAACTGAATAAAGTCACCATCATGAATAAATATTCATTACCCAAAATCGATGATTTATTTGATCAGTTATCTGGAGTTCTCATATATTCAAAAATCAATTTAAGATCTGGATACCATGAGTTGCGGGTAAGAGAGGATGATGTTGAGAAAACAACTGTTTACGCTCATTATGGCCACTTTGAGTTTTTTCTGATGCCTTTCTGGCTCATCAATGTGCCATCAATATTCATGGAATTAATGCAGCGAGTCGTCATGCCTTATTTAGACTAATTTGTCAACATCTTTATCGACGATATCCTTATCTATTCTCGAACGCTAATGGATCATGAGGATCATTTAAAGGCAGTATTAGAAACCTTGTGCGATTATCAATTATATGCTATGTTTTCCAAATGCGAATTCTGGCTAAAATCTGTCACATTCTTGGGTCATATAGTTGATGCCCAAGCTATCCGTGTAAAATAAAATAAAGTAAGTGCAATCCAAGATTGGGTACAACCTAAGTCAGTAATTGATATCTGAAGCTTTTTGGGATTAGTTAGATACTGTAGAAAGTTTGTTGAAGGCTTCTCTCAGATTGCCTCACCTTTAACTAAGCTGACTCAGAAATCTATTTCTTTCATTTGGAGTCCTAAATGCGAGGAAGAATTTCAACCCTAAAAGATGCACTCTCTACCATTCCAGTGCTTATTTTGCCCAAGGAAGGTTTAGACTATCAAGTTTACATTAATGCATCTAGGACTAGTTTATGATGCATATTAATGCAAAGAGGGTAAGGTATTAGCTAATGTTTCTCTTTAGTTGAAGCCTCACAAAAGAAACTATCCTGTTCACAATCTTAAACTTCCTGATGTGATCATTGCCTTGAAGATCTAGCATCACTATTTGTATGATGTTCAATGTTCCATTTTCACTGATCACCAGAGTTTGAAGTACATCTTCACTCAGAGCAAACTAAATTGTAGACAAAGAAGGTGGCTAGAGCTGATTAGTGATTATGATCTAAGCATTCAATATCATCTGGTAAAGCGAATGCCGTAGTAGATGCCCTCAGTCACTGTGCTACAGTATCTGTTATGATTGCTGAAAGTTCATTCGAGGAAGAATTTTCTAAGCTCGAGATTGTGCCAGTTCACAGTGATATGCTAAGCAGTATGCTATCTATGAGGATCATTGAACCCACATTTCATAGAGATGTCTCCATCTCACAAACAAAAGATGAAGACTATCTAAAGTTCAAAGCTGCAATTGAAGGTGGTCATCACCCTGATCTTCAATTGCGTAACAACGTTGTTTATCAAAATAATCACCTTTGGATTCTTAAATCCATGCATCGAAAGTCATCACTCTGGATATTTTGTTCACCCTAGTTGTAGAAAGATGTATCAAGATTTAAATCAGTCCTTTTGGTGGCTTGAAATGAAGAAGAGCAGGGCTGATTTCAGGGTCAAATGTTATACTTGCAATCTAATAAAGGCCGAGCACCAAACGCCTAGTGGTATTCTGCATCCACTGGAAATTCTTGAGTGGAAATGGTTAGATATATTAAAGGATTTAGTTATGGGATTGCCTCACACAAAATCTGGTGCCGGTGTAATCTAGGTTATCATCAATCGACTAACTAAATCAACACACTTCATTCTTATCTGTCAAACTGGCTCTATTAAAAAGCTTGCAAAGCTTTATATCAAAGAAATTGTCAAGCTGCATGGTATCCCTAAGTTAATAATATCTGATAGAGACAGCAAATTAACTTCTAAGTTTTGGCAAGCAATGCACTAAAATCTTGAGACTACCTTAGCAATGAGTATAGCATTTCATCTTCAAACATATGGTCAGTCTGAAAGAATAAATCAAATTCTTAATGATCTGCTTAAGCTCTATATTCTTAATTTTTTTAGTTCCTCAAAAGCTCATCTCCCATTGGTGGAGTTTGCATACAATAATAATTTTTAAACCAGTATTAAAATAGCTCCTTATAAAGCTTTATATGGTAGAAAGTGTAGTACTCCTCTGGCATGGTTAGAAACAATAAGCGTTCAGCTTTATGGATCTAAATTAGCTGAAGAAACTAGTAAGGAAGTTTAGCTGATTCAGTAAATAAATCATTCTGCTCAAGATCACCAAATCAAATATCATGATGCTCATCATCGTCTTATCAACTTCAGTGTTCAATATTCTGCTTATCTAAGAGTCACTCTGATGAAAGGTGTTTATATATTTGGTGTAGTAGGGAAACTCAGTGTGCCGATCATGCCCCGACAAGCAAGTTGGGGTGGTTGTCACTTATAAAATCCCTCACTTATCATGAGATTAGGCTATAATCTCAAATCCACTAATAAGGGAATGATGTGCACTATGTAAAGCTGAACCATTCACTAAATAATATACATAATTATCAGAGTGCAAAAGAAAGAAATAGCAAGCTTACATCCATTGAAACCATAATACAAAAAAATAGAAAAGATGCAGCTTAGATAAAGTATGCAGTAAAGGAAAATATAATGAGTACCTATATTATTACATCACTTTAAATAAGTTCTAAACAGAAATGAAGGACACTCATCCTCACTTAAATAAAATAGGCAACCTAAACTAAGGCTCCTCAGCTCCAAGGTGCTCTTCCTCCTAGAACTGCTCCTCCATGGGTGCTAACTCCTCAAAATGCTGAGAAGCTCACATTGTCGGTTTAACAATGCCAGGCCCCCAACCAAAAAAAGAGAAAAACTAGTTAGGCATATTGTCTAAGTACATTTTAGGCTATTAATTATTTATGTATTTAATAATATCACAAACACCCTAAGCATTATAGGAGCAATAAAGTAATAAGAGAAAGTGGTAAAGGCTATAATCATATAATTATAACTTAAGCAAAATATGAGATAAGCACATACCTCAACCCAAAGCAGCATAAAAGTTAAGCAATGAATATATACAGGAAATTACTAATTATACGGAAGCATCCTAAGTAAATATAATCAATTCTACACATGCTAGCTTTATAAATAAAATTCAATATAAATAGAACTCAAATAAATCTAGCATCCTAATATGCTTGTATATAAATCAAGGTATGGTGATTATAAAAAAAAAAAAAAAAAAAAAAAAAAAAAAAAAAAAAAGAAAGGTATGGTGATTATATAGATAAATATTGGAAATACTGTAAGTACCAAAATACTGCATAAATACTAAAGAATGCAAAACTGAAAGTATAATAGAAATGCTATCTTATATGGATTTATGCCTACTTAGAACTGTCATGATAAGAATTAGAGGCTCATCTAGCCACTAAGTAAGTCTTCTGAAGTAACTAGGAGAAATTTCCCATATCAATAAGTCCATTGAAAATATACCATCTAGGAAAAATTTCACAGGTCTTCATCATCTCAAATATTTGCAACAACACAATAGAGGTAGACTAAGTAGAACACCTTCCAATTAAAATGTCATATAATTCATTAATTTCTTTTAATCTAATTATTTATAAATATATCTCATGAAAATTTCAAAGCTAACATAGAATATTCATCAAATATCATATTTTCATATATTATGTCATAATGTAAATACTCAAAGCAAGAAAGCAAGGCATCAAAACAAGGTAGTAAATAGCACTACTCAAAATCTGTTATATCACTTATTTTCTAATTAAATTTATTCTAACTAATATGAGATTATATAAGTTCAGGATCTCCAATATCCTACTATCCAATATAAACTCTCACAACTACGATTCTATAAGGTTTTAAGTAATTAGAACTAATCAAGTTCTAATATAATTCAATCAATGATACTTACTTAAGTTGAATAATAAATTAAATGACCTAATTAATAATTTTAAATAACCCAAGCCTATCTTGATTAATATAAAGCAAGATTAAGGGATTAAGAGTTAAACTCCAAATATTGAGGCTTAACCTCTTAATCTAATAGGTTCTATAGGCTTAGGGTAAAGAATTAATCCCAACTCTCATGTTCTATATGTTAAGGCTATCTTATTAAGCAAAGTCAAGCTTAATAAAATAGATCATTAAACTTAGACTAAGGTTTAAATATAAAATAATAAAAAAAAAAGATGAAATCTAAAAACTACTAAAATTAAGTTACATCCATTGAGTAACCCATTTACCTAATGAATGACCTCTATCCTAAATCTACATCTAACTCTTAAGGAAAGTTCTTAAGGTTTAAGGAAGAAACTTAATCGAGGAACAATTTGGATTTTCATTAGAAACTTTATTTAATGAGCTTAGATAAATTAATATTGATTCCAAATCACTTATATTATTAATTTTATTAACTAATTTAGACTTCTAATGCTTAAGAATGCTTGGACCTAATTTTGAGCTAAATGATCATTTTGCCCCTACTTAATGGTCTAAAATGCAACAATTTGAATTAGGGTTCCAAATTAACATTTATTAATGCCAAATGGTTAGTTACTATCAAATATGAAGATAGATATTAAGTACACCCAAATTGGATAAGGATTAAGCCTTATGAGCTCAAATTAGAGTTTTAGCTCATTAAGGTGGTTTGGTAATTTTACTTAGGTAAATTTAAATTCAATTATATTTATATTGTTTACTTTCTAAGGATTCCATAGAGTCTAAGAACACTAAATTTGAGGCCATTTGGCCAAGTTATGGCCAAAATAATATTGGGGTCTAAAAGGCTAATTACTAAGTTTTAGGAAAGGTCCAAAAACTTAACTTTTCCAAATAATGTCCAAATTCAGTAAACTCAGTGGCTATAGCTTCCTTATAACATATTGAGTACTATGACTGGTAGTATACCCAATTTGGACTTCATTTGCTTAACCTATGCCCTGATTAGGGTTTAATATGATTAATGAGTGATTAGTGAAATTAATCATAGACTTGGAAAATTAACTTCACTAATGTGTTCTACTCTGCTCTAGGAGTCTATCGCAACTTATTTATAAATTTGGATCACTACTTATGCTAATATTTACTAATTAAGTTTTATGGTGATTAAGGCTAATTAAGAAATCTAGTTACCAAAACCTAATTATTTTTATAGTTTATTGATCTTTAGGTTTTCCTAACCAAAATAATATATTAGACAACCTAATTTGGAGTTCAAATGGTAAAGTTATGACTAAATGAAATTCTAGGGTTTAAGGGTGTAATTAGGGAAAGATCCTAGAAGTCATTAGTCAAATCATATTCCAAATAGCAAATTTGACAGTACCAAAATGTTCTTGGCACCCTCCTAAGTAAAATTTAATATAACTTGACTATGTTTGGAGCTAGGGGTGCAAAGTTATGATTGTTGGAAGATTACGGTTAATTAGGCCATTAGTTAAGGGTTTAAAATATCACTAACAGAAATACTCCTCCAAATGGAATATAAACACTACCATAATATTCCTTGCATTTTTCAAATTAAAAAGAGATATATATTTAATATATTTGGAGTTCTGGATTCATAATTATGGATGTTTAAGGTTTTGTATAATTATTTGAATTAAATTAGATTTACATTAATTAATTAATCATCTTGATTAATTTATGTAATCCCTAAGTCTAACTACAGTCAATGGCTTCAAACCCGTTGGGGACCCACCACTACAGACCGCTAGCTGACAGAGATGGTGCGAGACCCACTGCATGCCGTCAGTGGATGACACACATAATAACAGGACCATCCATCCTCGTTACGGTAGGGACGCGCGTGGAGAGACTTGAAGGGCGAGCCTAGGGCTTACTAAACAACGGTAGTTTTGTCATCGATAGGTGCTAGTACGCCCGCCATTGGGAAGGTCTCGGAGAGACCTTATGTACTGCTGTGGGGTCAACATGTAAGAAGCTCTCATTCGTATGAAATCACTAACTCTAGTTTCAAGATAATGGGAAGAAGATAAAGCTACTATGGAGTACTATTTGAACTTTCAAAATTTTCTCTATCGAGCTCCATCGAGCTCGATCGGGCTCAATATAATTACTTTAAGGAATGCTAAATAGAATTTTGAAATGAAAAATAAGCAAATGCATGAAGGAGGAAGAAGATCTAACATACCTTGATCGACGGCTTGGATGGCTCCTGGGGCTTGGACGACTCGATAAAGATGTGAAGCTCCCAGATGTAGCGCAAGATGGATCAGAAGAGGGGTAAATCGCAGATTCAACATGCAATGGCTTAATGGAGATCCTAATGACGGTGTTTACTACCTATGGGAGTAGCCAACTGGCGGGGAGGCATGGCACAAGCTTCATAACACGCTTTGGCGCTGGCGATTTATGCGAGGGAAATGATGCCCGAGAGCCGTTCGATCAGCCGATTGAATGGTTAGCTTTTGTCATTCTATTGAACGGAAGAATCTAACAATGCAGGAGAGGGAAGATGGGTCATTAATGGGACAATTACTTAATAATTTATTAATTATTATTTTCAATTTTTCTTAATTAAAATTAAATAATTAAATGGATTTTTAAAATTTCTAATAATTCACTCTAAGATAATTGAGGGATAAGGAACACAATGGCGAAGTCAGATTTTGATTTCGATGAGCATTTAATTTTCCTATTTTTTGAGATATTTTTAATATATTAATAACGTTCGCCGAAAATCCGACGATTTCTAATTGCCTCCAAAATATCACCCCTAGCTAATTTGAGGGTGATGAGCGTAATGGCGAAGTTAGATTTTTTATTTGAGGTTAATTTAACTTTGATTAGTCATAATTGAATAGGGTAACAACCTTGGGTTGTTACACTTAGTCCCCGTTATGTTGGCCCTTTTGAGATCTTAGCCAATGTAGGATCATTAGCTTACAAGTTGAAGCTTTCTGATAATTTTGCAATTGTTCACAACGTGTTTCATGTATCATCATTAAGAAGATGTCTGAGAGATCTTTCTCATATAGTTCAGCTTTCAGCAGTAAAGATACAGCCTGATCTTTCTTATGCTGAAGAGCTAGTTAAAATCTTAACTTGCGAAGAAAAGCAGCTAAGGAATCGTTCTATTCCAAAGGTTAAAGTTCAATGGAAGAATTGTTCTTTGAAAGAATATACTTGGGGAAAAAAAGTAGATATGTACCATAAATATCCAAAGCTTTTTGAAAGCTCGGATACTTCTTCCATTCCTTTTCTTTTCTATTATTTATCAACCATTCTTTTTCGTTGAAACTTTCTTCGCTTGATTGATGTTGAGAACGACATCATTCTTAAGTGCGGGAGTCTGTAACAGCCTTGGTTATTACTCTAGCTAATTCAAGTTAATCTGAGCCAAACAAAGTTTTAATTCTTATTCCATTAAACTTAATGGGTCAATTAAACATAACCCTAGAAGTTTGAAATTGATCAGAGTTCAATTAATCAATCTAGCTTTTTTACCTATTTTAGGATCCTGAAAATTAGTAAAAATTATTTGATCTCCAAATTAAAATCTAATAATATTTTTAAATTCCTCATACCCTAATTAGCTAAGGGTGAATTTTTGAGAATTATTATAGCTCATATAATCCTAAATTGGATTTAAGATTATTAAGATTAATTTATAAATTAAGGATTATTTAGATATAATTTTATTTAAAATTAAGTAAGCCAGGATTTGTTGTCAGCACCGTGGAAAATCCACTGCAGGGTCCTGATAGTAGAGCAGCTTTCTCATTAATTGGATTCCATCGCACGAATCCTTGCACATTGATCCTACGGTGCTAATAAAACACTCTTAGATCCTCTATCATCTGTCGGATTGAATAGCCAATCTAATGGTTGAGTTCTTCTCCGTGTTCACCTATTTAAGTATCACATCTGGACCATCCATCTCCAATAGCTCTATAATCAGATGGCCATCAACACTCCATGCCATATTAACCTTCATCCCCAGCCCGTCTGCTAGAGTGTCTGGTCCCCACCGATAGCTCGATCCTCAACAGGCATCGTGGCAGTATAGGGATAGCTCGAACTTTCTCTTCTGCCCTCAATTGCAATGGTTGCAAGTTGCCTTCTCCCTAACCGGCCCCTGACTGTTGGAACCTTACCTCTCCATTGAGCTGAGCCTTTACCAAGGACCCGAGCCTCGATAACTAACCCAGGACCTCCCCATTACTTATAAATACCCCTCTAGATTCATAGGGAGTTTATTTGCTGACTATGAACCTTTAATTCCTCAATTCACCTCTCCTGTGCTCTCTGTAATTCCTAGAAAATTTGAACTACTGTGAACATCTAATAGAGGGTGTGGTCTAGCATTCAGACCCCCTAAGCATCGACCATGATCATCTGGAACTTTTAAAATCATTTTCAGCTCTTTGATTCCTCAAAATTTAGCTCTTCATGTACAACCTTCTCCCAACTGAGTTGTGTATGCTCAGCTTCTTTAATCCAAGCAATAGGTTAGCTCTGTGATGCTCTGGATTCATTCAGCTAGATCTTAGGCCATCTTGGAATGGAAGGGATTGAGCTCGCACAATTCAGACGGTCAGAATTCACTGTCTGGATGGAACTTTAACCATAGCAGATGTTGACATTACTCTAGCAATTTCAAGCCCCAACTCCATTCCATTCCTATCTCTAATTATTTTGGTAAGCTAACCAGACCCAATGTGATTATTATTCATGGGGCCTGGGCTAGCTTCAATAAAACATTTTGATCAATTGGGTTCTACAGAAGGCTCGCAGTCACACATGAGTAAGGATCCGATGTTCTAGAACCTCTCGGCCATCGTGGCTATAAGGCTTCAATCTGCCTCACCATCAGGATGGTACAAGGACTGATCATTGGCCCAATTATTGCCACTATGAGAAGAATTTCTCCTCACATTAAACCCTAGATATTGTGATAGGGTCAACCCAATGGAGTAGTCATCCAGCAATCCAGTGCCTCCCAGTTAAAGCTTCCAAGTTCAATCGATGCATCTTGACTCCCTGATGGTGTGGAGATTGAGTGGTGGTCGTGGTGTGTGTATCGGTGGCAACTTTGGCGGTCCAAGGTACTCTGTATGTGGCTGTCTGCAAAATTATATTGTGGACGACGACACTAGCGCGTTTGGCCGGGCCAACCAGGCCCACACAATGCGACAATGATGATGCATTCGGGCCCTGATTCAACCCGCGTCATTTGGTTAACGGGTTAGGCTATTTAATTTATGAATTAATTGTCCTTCTGTTAATTAATTTAGACTATGGTTTAATTAATTGGAATCATTCCATTTAAATTAATTGAATAACTTTAACTATACATATCTAAATGGTATGATCCAATATACCATTTTGATCAGAAAATCATAAGTAACATTAATATGCAATAAAATTCTAAATCCAATGGTTAGATTTTCTAAATTAGCCTAATATCTCCCTTATCTTATTTAGTGAATAAATAACTAAATAATTGCCCAATTTTCATAATCAAGGTCTCTGATTACTCATAAGGCAGGGGAAAAGTTAATTTTTTTTAAGAACAATTTATTAATTCTAAATTGAAAAATCACATCTTAATTACCTTATATTTTGATTAGTGTATAATGATCTAGTTAAGACTTTGATTTTGGTGAACCAAGTTCCTATTGCTTTCTTAGGTGGCTAGAACCTATCCATGAACTTAAATCTCCATAATATGTTCTTGATTCCTTAATCACTTCTCTTAGCCTTAAAAAGTGATTAGTGTTAATTAAGCTATCATTAAGTTTAAACTTAACTTTCAAGGTCTCATTGCTCTCACTAGACAATATAAAGCCTAATAGAATTGATTATAATTAAATTTGGATGCTTAAATCTTAAAATCCCAATTTTTGCCTTCAAAATGGCATTTTGGTCATATTGACCAAAGTTGGTTTAAGAGCCCTTAAACCATAGAAACATCATTAAAAAGTTTAAAATCAGTAAAGTAAGGTTTTACAAATATCTTAGAAGTAATTGAAATCTCTTATTGAAAATCCTAAGTCTAAACCCTATTTAAAAGTCTTAAGTGTTTAGATCTAAGCCATAGATCTTAGATCTTTAGTAGCTCATCACTTAATAATTCCTTGAGATTTGAATCCTTCCTTCTTAAAGTTCTAATTGATTTAATCCTTTAATATCCTTTTTGTGGGTCAAGGTTGGCTCAACCTATAAAATACTAAAATTATTCTATAAATCAAGCTTAGATCTTAGATTCTTAAGTTATTGTTTAATTATTATCTTATGACAATTAAATTCAGTCAATATATAAGATCAAAGTTCTTGAATATTTCAGATTTTAAAACTTCTCCACCTTTAGAGTAAGTGTGGGTGTGCACCCTTAGATTCCTAAAGATTAGTACCTTCAATTCAGGTTTATAGCCCAATTTGGAGTTTGAACCCAGAATTCTTAAATCTTGATCAGCATAATCAAGATTAGGTTTGAGTTATTAAAATAGAATATATAAGTCATTAATTAATTTCTTAATCTTTGTAGTTGTCACTTCTGATTATGAATTTGAACTTGTTTGGTTCTAATGTTTACTTAAGGTCATAGATCCGAGGTTTTGCCTGATAGTTGGTATTGGAGATCCGAAGCTCGTACTATCTCAGATTAGATAAAAAGAATTAAATTAGATAACAATAGATATCACATATGTTTAGTTGAGTCCCTTGCTCACTTTAAATATAGTTGCTTCGTATACTCTATATTTTGAGCTTTATACCATGAACATAATTGTTGAACATGGGCACTTTTGATGAGAATCATATGTCAATTTTGAACGTATAAAACCCCATTACTTAAATCAGTAATTCAGTTTATCATGTTTATCCAGTATATTCAATTCATTCAATTCTTCAGTGCTCAGTTCAGTACAGTATATTCTATTTAGTCTGCCTCTTTAGTTCAGTATTTTTGCAATAAAATAGGCTAGGCCTAGCTCTATGGTTGGCTAAGATGGTATTCATCTATTTCTATAAGTCTAACTATGCCTAGCTCTATGGTTGGCTAGGATGGTATTCGTTAGACTTTTTGGCTCAGTGGCTTCATTTAGCAGATTCTATTATAGCAGTACTAGTTTAGATATGTCTCCCTCTTTGATCTCTTAAATGTAACCAGGCCTAGCTCTATGGTTAGCAAAGTTGATACTTGTTAGACTTTGTTTCAGCAATTTAGCCAATTTAATTATATTATTAGTCATGCATATTTTATTTTCCCAGTTCATTTTCAATTAATTCCCATATAGTTATTTTAGTTCAGTGCTTTTTAGTTCAGTTATTTGCATATTTTAAGATGCTAGTTTTATTTTAGCTCTTTTATGCTTCAGTTTAGATTTTCTTTATGTAAATCACTGCATATTTATATAATCATAGGCATGTTAGGATGAGTTTACTTTCAGTTCCTTTCAATTATATATGTATTTATTGCCTACCCTTATTTGTAGCTTCAGGTTGAGATATGGTAATATACATACTTCATTTTATTTAGTTATAAATGCATAATTTATAATTATCCTGTCCTTGTTGCTCATTGCTTGTTGCACCTTAAATATTTGCAAGCTTAGTGACATGTGATATCTTGAATATTTAGTCATTTAATCAGCCTAAAATGTACTTAGACAATCTGTCTTACCGTAAGTTATTCTTTTCTTGGTTGGGTCCCTAACATTGTGATGCCGATAATGTCAGATTCAAATGTGTCTGTCGAGGTTTCTTCGTGTAAGGAATTCAGTCAATAGGAGGACCTTCTTGCTACTGGCTTAGTTTGATTTGTTTTTCATCTAGTGAGGATGAGTGTTCATTTTCATTTAAATTCAATTTATAATAATTTATTATTCTGGATTTATTTACTTTCTATATTTTCATTTTGGGCTTAGTTACTGTCTTTACTTTCTTTATAGTGTTGTGATGTGGATGTTATAATATTGCTTGTTTTCACTACTTTGATATTTTGATGCATGATTTCAATTTTCAGGTGGCAAGTCTTCAAATTAAGGCGAGTTGGGCTTATACCTAACTCAAGTATAGTTGGGAGGGTTGTCACACGGTGACTGTATTTGTCATATTCATGTTAATCTCTATATTAGTATGACCATGGAGGGTACGAGGCACCACACTATGTGTAAACTTTTCACATAGATTTGCTAAGTTTTGAATGAATTGTTTCTTAAGTTTAATGTGCATGCATGTTATTATTTTATAAAAATCATATATTTCTTATTGAACCCTAAGAAAAACTTTTGTCCAAAGAAGAATGTGTTAACATCGTGATTCATCCTAGATCAGAGAAATAGTTTTGATTAGAATGAATAAGCATGTGAACGATTATCTTCCATGCCGCACTAAATATTTTGATTAGAGAAAAAGCCTTGGTCAAGGAATTATATGCATTGAAATTTAACTTTAAGGAAGCTTGCCCGCATAGCACTACTTCTGAGATCAAACCAAAAGTTCTAATTGAGATGTATGTGCATGTGAAAGGAATGCCATGCAAGCAGCATTAGAATCATTGATCAAAGCAAAAGTTTGAAAAAAGAATTTATGTGCATTTGTTGTTTCTTGTCTTCCATGTTCTTTTCCTCATTAGGTCTTTCATTTAGACATAACATTGAACCAAGTAAAGAATTATAGGAGTAGAGAGATCGACACACTCTCCTTTGAACATGAAAGTATCTATGTGCATGTGAGAATAATGAAGGTAAAATCTAGTTCAATTTGCATTAGAGAAGGAATACTGATTGAGCCTAAAGAATTCACCTTTTAAATATTAAGGTCTGAAGTCAAGAGGTCTCATATGAGATCTGCTAAAGATGGCCTTAGCGTTTAGTGGTGAGTGACCCATGTATGTGAGAGATCACTAGTTTGTTTTCAACCCTAGGAAATATCAATTTAACTAACTCAAAATGCAATCCATTAAAGCTCTGCAAGAACTAGAAATGTTGAACCATTGTAGAACAACCTAACTCTCCATGATTCCTAAAAATTTACTACAATCCCCATAATTGAGGTTTAAAATATTTTGCATTTACCACAATAACAAAACCACTTTTGTTTATCTAAATATTCGAAGAGACAAAAGTAACTAGTGACCTTCATTTAATCTCTATGAATGATAATTCTGAGACTCACCATCCCTATATTACTTCAGACCACATACGCTTGCATGTGATCAAAAGTCACACTATTTTGTGGTCTGTCAAACATCTTCTTTACTTTATTTTGTCATTTTTTCTTGTATTATTTTATTGTAAAATCATTATGCTTTTGAGAACCAAAACTTCTTTTACTTGTGATTTAATTTTACTGGCAATCTAAACTCCTAGTTTGAGGAGGGTTAGGCTAGACCTATATAGTAAACATTCTAATTTTAATGTTGAGTTTGATGTTAGAAAAACCTATGATGAATGCTTGCATTTATCCTTATACAAATCTTCTATTTTTCAATTACAAGATCAATCACTTAAAAAAAAAAGAAGTATGCTTATAATGCATTATACATTTGATTGAACCAAAAGTTCAGATCAGTATGTATGTGCATGTGAATGCACAAAATGTAAGTACCACTAAATAGCTCTGAGTTGTTAGCTCCACTTCATGTAATGATATGACCTCTTTGATTAATGATGCATTGAGAGTTGGTCAGAATCGTGTTACCTCTCACTTAGCCTCTTTGCCTACTGAAGAGGAAATTGGGCGATTATCCAAAGCTTGAAAGATAATGTTGTTCCTAGCCCAGATGAACTCCTTACAGAGCTATATAAGTCTTGGAGTATCATCAAAGTTAATGATTTTAATGGCATTTTAAAAAAAATTTATGCTGCTAATATTCCCAAATTATTCACCCATATGGTGATTGCTCTTATTCTCAAGGAGGACAATAAAAAAAGGTAGAATAAATTTAAGCCTATTAACTTATGCTTTGTATTTAATAAAATCAATGCCAAACATCTTGTTACTAGATTGCCCCAATGTCTGCCTTCCATAATTGAACCTATTCAACGTGCGTTCATCCCTAACTGTAATATTAAAGATAACATTATTGTTATACTTCAAATGGTGCACATTTTAGAGAAAAATGAGAGGTCATAATTTGATCCTTAAACTTGACATTGAGAAGGCTTATCATAAACTATATTGGTCGCACTTATATCAGTGTCCGCGTGAATGTGGGTTTCAGAAAATTTTGTTTTTATTATTAAGATATTTATTGAGAAAGCTTGGTTCTCCATTTTAATTAATTGTTCTCTGAAAGGATTATCTTAATCCCAAAGATGATTTAGATAAGGTGATCCTTTATCCCCTATCCTCTTTGTTATTGCTATGGACCATTGGTAAGAAAATTAAATGCCTTAATTCTTGAGGATCAATCTCATAGGTCAACACAAGAGGTAAAATTTTGGTATCTCGCCTCACTTATATGAGCGACCTTATCATTTCACAAATGGGGCATGTCACTCCACAAACATTATTTTCCATATTTTAAACAAGTTGTTTTTTTAATCGGGTCTCAAATTAATGTTTCTAAGTTTGCCTTCTTTATGGGGAAAAAGTTGAGTTGAGAAGAGCTAATAAGATTTCTCTTGACTATGGGAACATTTGGGGAAATATACCTTTGAATTATATAGGAATTCTCATTTTCAAGGGGTACTCTAAAAATAATCATTTTAAAAGCCTTTTGGACCAAATTCTCAGTAAATTTAAGGGTTAGGATCTTCCTAAATTATCACCAGATGGTCATCGGTTCTCATCCAATTGGTACTGAATTTGATTCCCCTTTTTTGGTTGGACATCTCTTCTCTAATTAAATGGATTCAGAATAAAATTAAGATTGACCTTAACAAACTTTTATGGTTTAACTCGAATGGTTCCAAAATCATTTGGACCAAGTGAGATTAGTTTTCTTACCCCCTTCATGAGGGGAGTTTGGGGATTAGAAAGATGGAGGATATCATTCCTATTTAACTCTTAAATTTTGGTGGATGTTCATTACTTCTTATTCTATTTGGACCTAAATCCTTCGTGCTAAGTACTGTGTAGCTATGCACCCTGATATTGTTGTGCTGAAGGCTTAGAACTCTACCCTTTTAAGGAGGATGCTGGGTAGAATAAATAAAATGGAGAAGCATATCTGGTGGGAGAGCATCTAACTCAATATTTTCTTAGTGAATATATTGGTAATGTTAATTCCAACCTCAATGTTAGGGACTATTTCAACTCTATTTCTTGCTAGAATTAAGGTTTGATTAAGAACAGTACTCCCACTCACATGAGCTCAAGAAATAACTTCTACTTAATCTCATGCAAAACTCTTTGGTTCAAATCCCAATATGATCAAATGATTGTTATTTTATAAAATAAATCTTCTTAAGAAATAAAGCCAAATTTGGCAAGGTCTGAATTTGAATTCTAGCCATATCGAAATGAAGGTACCAATGCCACCACACTAAGAATCTTTATTTGCAAACAATGGATGGTTTTATATTTTATATATTTTGAATCACACTCAAATTAAGTTCAAGTCAGCTTAAACTCTAACCAGTTTGAGTTAAAATTAACTCGACCTAAACTCAATTTGATTTCGAGTCGAGTTCAAGTCAGACTGGGCTCAAAAATTTTGAGTTTGAGCTTGTCCTAGCTCATTCAAACTCAACTTCAATGACCATATATGTTGTTTTGAAAAGAGCTTGTTAGGGCTCGGACACTCAAATGTGCCCCAGCACCCCTTTGCGAGAGCAACATGCGCTCATGCTCCTCAAGGTGCCCGCTAGACAGAAACTTGGGTACTCATACTGTAACAACCAAAGGTTGTTACCCAGCTTAATTTAAGCTTAATCATGTCTTAATTTCCATTTCATTAAATTCATCTAGTCATTAGAACCAAACCCTGAAGGTTTGAAGTAATTCAGAGCTAAATCCAATATTTGGATTATTTTAATATTTAATTAATTAGAAAATTTAGGTATTTATTTTGACCTCGAAATCGAAATCCGACTTCACCGTTGCGATCGTTACCCCCAAATTAGCTAGGGGTGACGTTTTGGACGCGTTTGGAAGTCGTTGATTTTTTCACAAATATTTTAATATAATTAAATACCCCAAAAATTAGCATAATTAAATAATCGTCGGAATCAAATTCCGACTTCGCCGTTGGATTCCACACCCCCAAATTCATTAGGGGTGAATTTTTAGAAATTTTCGGAGCGCGTTTCAAAGATTTGAATTTTTAAATAATTTAAGAAAATTAAATAAATAATGATTGAGTCCCTAATTTACAATTCTCCAGAATTTTTTATTTCTTTGCTGACAGCCCCCTCCCAATTTTGATGCCCCCATGCTCCCATGCCACCTTAGGCTTCTTCATGATGGCTCTTCCCTATGCCTCATGATGGCCTCCCTCCCTAGGCTTATGATGGCCTAGCCCCTACTCCCATCCTCCTCTCCTTTTTTAAGAAGAACCACAGTCCTCTCCTCCTTCTTTTGCTGAAAGTTTCTCATATCCCCTTACATTTTTTGATACACTTATGTTGAAGAAGAAGGAGTTCAGCTCACCCTCTAAGGCTTTAAAGAAAAGCAAAGGTTCCCTCTTCTTCCTCTTCTTGCAAGGACTAAGGTACCCCTATACCCCTCTCTTTGGTCTTCTTCATATATTTAAAATGCTTAATATATCTCTAGAAGTCTATAAATATGTACGAAAGCCATTAAGGCTCTTAAAAGCATAATAGAAAACTACTCTGTTTTCTTTGTATTCTGCATACCCTTGTATTTGTCAGCATATTTTGTATAGCTAGGATATTTTGTTTGTGCCGATTTTAGTGTTGATGGAAAGGTATTGGAAAGATCTTTCCATCGATATATGGCACCGCACGTGAAGTGCTTTAGGTTGAGAGTAATCAAACCTGAACGTTGACCCATCATTGTTTACGCTCAGGAAAAATCACCGTCTGATCCTACAGCGCGCTGCAGCACCCAGAGTTACGAATTTGGGTCCGCTCCAGCGCGCTGCAGCACAAAATTCGCTACAGCGTGCTGCAGTGCCCCAATTTTTTAATCCGGGTCCGCTAGAGCGAGCCATAGCGCTGAAATTTGCATTTTTGCCCGCTACAACGCACTCCAGCGCCCATTTCATATAAAGACCGCTATAGCGCACCCTATCACTTAAAAATGCATTTTTTGGTCGCTACAGCGCACTACAGCTCGCCATAGTGGCCAGAAAATTGAATTGACCATATCTTAGTCATACAGACTCCAAATTCAAAACTTTAAAGTGCTAGATAGCTTAGAATTGCAGTGACTACAATATTATAAAAAAGTATTTTGGTTTTAAACCCTAGAGAAGTCAAAAATGACCAAAATATCTCTAATCAAAATTAGGTCATAACTTAGCCAATTGAGGTCCAATTTGGGTCTACTACCAGTCAAAATACTTAGTGGGATATAAGGAAGCTATAGCCACTAAATTTGCTAAATTTAATTGGCTATAAATAATTTGTTAGACCTCAAAATTCAGTGTTCTTAGACTCTATGGAGTCCTTGAACTGTATCCAAAAGTAAAATATATAAAAATTTAGATTTCATTAAGTGCAATTTACTAAAAAGCCCATTAGGTCAAAAACCTTAGTTTGAACCTATAAGACCCATTTCATACCTAAATTTGGTATACTTACTATCTATCTCCATGTTGGATAGTAAAGAATCATTTGATAGTAAGAAATCCTAATTTGGAGCCCTAAATCAAAAAGTTGACTTTTTAGACCCTTAAGTAGGGGCAAAATGGTCATTTTGCCCAAAATTTAGGTTAAGTGCCCTTAACCTTTAATCTATGTTTTAAATCACTCAAACTAGTATTAGAACTGTATTAGAATCATTTAAGTGAGAAAAATCAGCCATTAGGTCAACTTAGTAAAACTTCTAAAATTTTTCTAAGTCTTTTCCTTAAGATCTTTCACCTCACATTAGGACTACTCCTAAGATTATGACTAGCTCATATGTTAGATTTCATTCATTAGATAAGTGGATTATTTAATGAATGAATTTTTGGTTTTATTAGTTTCTAGAAATTTTACAACTTATTTTGATTATTTTGTCTTTTAACCCTAGATTTAGGATAAGGAGATTCATCCTATTAAGTTTGATTTGCTTAATATGATCTACCTTAATCAATAGATCACTTTTAGACTAAAACCTAGATCTTATATCTTAACCTTTTTGGATTATGTGATTAAGCCCAATCTCGTGGTGGTTAAACCATAATTTATAGTCTAGTAGATCTTGATCAGATCTTAGATAGGATGTCTAAATTCATAAAACTAGGACATATGATTTATTGATTGAAGTTGTAGTCGTATTTGATTGAATTAGATTAGAACCTGATCAGTTATAATCCTTTTAACTTATAAGGTCGTGCTTCTAAGTTATACTCGATAGTAAGGAATTGGAGATCCTGAACTTGTGTAACTTAGAATAGTTAGAATGGTTAATTAGACAACAATAGTGTCACCATGTATAGAAGAGTCCCTTGCTTACTGTGTATTCTTCCACAAAATCTGTAAGTGTTTGGTGTTCTCAGAGCAGGTCCACTGAGATTACTTTGAATATTGAAAACTCTCCCTTAAGGTCTTGAGAACTGCTGCCTCTTTGATGAAAATTTGGGTGAAAAGGCTGGCCTCTTAGTTATTCTTGAAGAGTATTGCTCTTCTTGAGCTTCCATGAGCTTGGCCTTCTCTACTAATTGAGCAAAGTTTGAAATCTAAAGAGGTGTTTGAATATGCTGAAAATTATTCCTTAATCCATTAAGGAATAAATGACACATGACTTCTTCAGTTGTAACCATCTCAGGAGCAAAGCTAGATTAACGAGTGAATTCTTCCTCGTATTCTGTCACAGTGTAACTTCCTTGCTTTAGGTTTAGGAGCTCTTTTCTCATTGTCTGCCTAGCAGACTGGGACACATACTTACCTAAAAATGCCTTCACAAATTCTTCCCACTGAATTTCTTCTTCTTATTTATTCTGGAATGTAGTGGTCTTAGTTGTCTTCCACCACTTCTCAGCACTTTCTATCAGAAGATAAGTAGCTAGGGATACTTTTTGATCTTCAAAACTTTTAGCACATCTTAATTCCTTTTCTATCCTTTGAATCCACTCCTCAGCTTCCTAAGGAGTTGCTTTTCTATTGAATCTCAGAGGCTGGAGTTTTAGAAAAATATGCATATCTTCATTTACTGCTTTCTTTTGAATTGAAATAGGGTTTGGGTTTTTAAATTGTTGATTGTTCATAAATTAACTCATCATATTCATGAATTGGAGCATCTGATTTGTTCCACTATAATCAAAAGGGTAGACTGCTTCAATGTTAGGTGAAACAGTCTCATTATGGCTTGGGGTATTTTGAGGAACATTTTCCTCCTGAGATTGGTTGTTGTTGTTTTGATTATGGCTCTTCATAATCTGGAAAAATAATAAACTATACTTATTATGCTCTCCAACTTAAAATCTAACTACTAATAATTTAGTAATTGTATTCATATTGTTGGCTATTTAATGAATCATTCCTTAAATTGTCTCAAACTTCGCTCTAATACCAATTTGTGGCAACCGGGGATCGAAGTTCGAGAGTCTTTAAAAAAAAATTCATCTCAAATGTAAACATATACATTTTTATAAACAAAAGGATATAAAATAATAAAAGTCCAAAGTCCAATTATACATTTACAGATATAGCCAAAAGATATATGAAATTTTACAATAGTTTATCTTTTACAAAAATAAAGATGAAATATTCACATTTTCTTGCTTCTTTATTCTTCTCTTTTATTTGGCAGATCCTTAATTATCAAAACCTAAAAAACACAGTTACCAGTCAGGTAGGAGTACGCAAATTGTTCTTATAAGATTAATTCTAGCATCCTAAAATAGGTATAAATCAAACATGAAAGTAACTAAAATATCTGCATAAGTAAAGCAAATTTCCAAATTTAAGTATTGCCCTGCAAGTTAGCTGTGAAATTCAATATAACTGTAAAGCATGAAATAAATAAATTTTATCAAAAAGCATTTGTAACAATAAGTCGAGTCCGTAGACTCCTAAGCCCAAATGGGTAAACCCATAGGCATAACCTGTAGGAAGCTTATCTCACTACCCGTCGGTAGCTTATTTAAAATAGGAACTGATTCTGTGTCTTTTCTCTGGATTTGCCCACTTCCTACAAGGGCTAACTCCCTCCATTTAATTCCCAGGAGCTGCCAACAGGCCCAATCTGTACAGATTATCAGTGTTGCGTTCCACCCTCCAAAGACAAAAACCACAATAGTATCTACCATTTTTCATCTTTTTATTACATGCTATTTGATATCATTCTTTTGCAGGTTTAATAGCGCTAAGCAGTTTGTAATAAATAGTGCTCAAAAGAAAATGGCTCAAAATAAGAATACTGAAATGAAACTTACAAGTAAATTTACATACCTGACTGTTTTGACAAAATATCAATCAATTTAATTTCTTTGATCTGCCAAAAATAGTTTAAGTTATTAATTTAATGCCTTATGATTGTAACATGATTTATAATAATAATTAATACTTGAATATTTGCTTTATTTATTAAGTTACATAATTATTTATGCCTTATAAGATCAAATTAGGAATTTGACCTCATAAGGGTATATTAGTAATTTTACCCTTAATGAAGTTTAGAATTTCTATTAGTTTATTGTAGATTATGTCCTAAGGTTTCCATAGAACCTAAAATCATCTAATTCTGATATTATTGGCTAAGTTATAGCCAATAAAATTTCTATGGTTAATAATTAGGGTTAAATGTGATTACTGAGTGATTAGTGAGATTAGTCACAAAAGTATTAAACTAATTATACAGCTAGGTTCTAATTTACTTTATGAGTCTTTTAAAACTGAATTTATTTAACTTGGATCATTAGTTTTGTTAATATTTACTAATTAAGATTTTAAGATAATTAGGGTTGATTAGGAGATCTAACTGTTGGATCCTAAATATTTTTGCAGTTTATTGTAAATTAGGTTTTTCTGATCTAAATTGATATTTGGATCATCTAATTTGGAGCTAAATTGACTTACTTATATCTATTTAAAATTTCTAGGGTTAAAGGCTTAATTAGGGTTAAGCCCTAATTATGATTAGTCTCAATTTAATCCAAATGTCAAAATTAACACTACTAAAATATTCCTTAGGATTTTTTGAGTATTTTGAGATCATATTTGGTATGTTTGTGTAAAAGCTTACAAAGTTAGGGTTATTTAAATATTTGTAACATATTTTTGAATCATTTTAATACCCTTAAATATCATTATATTAAATATTAATCTTATAGTAAAATAAATTACATTATTAAACTCTTCATATTTTTCTGATTAATTTGAGATATTTAATTGTATAATTTGGTTAAATATTTTAAGAATTATGTAGGTTTGAAGTTTAGGGTATTTAATTAAATTTATTTAATAATGCTATTTATATTTGGTTTATTGTTAATTATATTTATCTATATTAAATATTACTTTATTATATTCATTTACTTAATTATTCTATTTATGTGTATATATATAAGTTTTTAAAATGATTATATATATTAATATATTTATTAGATATTATTAATTAATTATTTTAAATTTTATGTTTATGAATATATATATATTAAGTATGTATATAAGTATTAATAAGAATTATTATTAAAATTTTATTTTATTATTATTTTATTTTCTTTATTCTGCAGATTAATCATTTCAACGACAGTGGTGGGCCCCACCATCCAGGTAGCGCAACAACAATTGTTAGTCAACCACTGGCGGGCCCCACAATTGACAGCTTTGAAAAACTGCGGGGAGTCAAAAGCTGTGAAAACTTTCACATGAGGTGGGCCCCATGCCATCCACGCGGTGGCATAAGACTCGCAGCAGCGTATCAAATGGGCCCGCATGCCGCATTATCTAAGTCCACGTGGATGGATCTGAGCGGCTCGATTAAGTGAATCGAACGGTTTGAAACTTTGATTCAATCGGACAATCCTAACAATTTATTTAAGATCTAATGGTTCTAATTAATTACATAAATCGAAAAGAGTTGAAAATAATCCAGATCAAATCCAACGGTTTGATTCCGATTTGGATCTTACGGTGGATTCAGAGGGGCGTTTCGCCTTCCCTCTCTATCCTTTGCATGCGATTAGAGTTTTTCTGAATGATCGATTGGAGGTTTCGATTGTTATCATGAGGTGAAGAGATGCGATATTAAGATCTAAATATAGGATGCATATACAAATGGAAGAGAGGTACCTTTAATTCGATATTTTTGACCTAAGTTGATTTAGAGGAAGGAGTAAGTTGTCGATCGAGCTCTCTGATCGATTGATTATCCAAATAATGTTTTTTGTAAGAGGTTGAAGTCCTTAAACTAGTCCTAAAGCAGTGGGTGGATGCGTGGATGCGGCTCAGTGCGCCGCGCGGAACGTAGGGTTACACGCGCCGCAAGTCCCGTGAGTGCTGAGGAAGACAAGCTCAGATCCGTCTGATCGCTCGGATGGATCAAAATTCCCATCCATTCGAACGGTTAAAGAGAAACGGCGTCAAGCACTAAGTAGACAGCGCCGTTATTATTTAATTAATTAAATAATTATTTATTTTAATTAATTTAATTAATTAATCTTAATTTAATAAATATGTTCTAAATATTTTCAATATATCAATCCTAGCTAATTGGGGGCTTCTGAACGCAACGGTGCACTCGGATTTTTTATCCGACAAGTATTTAATTATTCGAATTTTAGGTATTTAAAATAATATTAAAATATTCAACAAAAATTTACGTCTTTCAAATGCATTCAAAACTTCACCCCTAGCTAATTTGGGGGTGGTGAACGCAACGGCAAAGTCAGATTTTTAATCTGAGGTCAAAATTATTTAAATATTAATAAACAAATTGGAAATTAATTTATAGTATTTTACATTCTCTCCAACTTAAAAGAGATGTCGTCCCGACATCAATCTAAAATTTAAAGGAATTTACTAAATTTAGAATCACTTACTTAGCGAAATAAATGAGGATAAGATTTCCTCATGCTTGATTCTTCCTCCCATGTAGCTTCTTCTTTGCGGCAGTTCTTCCATCAAACCTTTATCATGGGAATGGATTTATTTCTTAGTTTCCTCTCATCTCGATCTAGAATTTCTTTTGGTTCGATCACATAGCTAAGATTTGGTTGCAAATTGATATCTTCTACTTCTACTCTCATTGAAGGTTCTGATAAGCATTTCCTTAATGAGGAGATATGAAACACATCGTGCATCAGACTCAGATGTGGTGGAAGTTTGATTTGATATGCCACTTGGCCGACTCTTTTTATAACCTCAAAAGGTCCAATAAATCTTGGATTTAATTTCCCAGAAACTCCAAATCTTGAAACTACTCTGAATGGATTAACTTTCAAATACACGAAGTCTCCAACAGAAAATTCCACATGACGATGATGAGCATCAAAATATTGCTTCTGCCTATCTTGAGCTGCTTTTATTCGATGCTGAATTAACTTAATCTTTTCTGTTGCCTGAAGGATCAAATCTGATTTTAATATTCTATTTTCTCCAATACTATTCCAGGATAAAGAGTGATACACTTTCTTCCATAAAGGACTTCATAAGGAGCCATTCCAATACTTGCTTGAAAACTATTATTATAAGAGAATTCAATTAATAGAAGGTGATCATCCCAACTTCCTCCAAAATCTAATACACACAGACAAAGAAGATCTTCTAGAGTTTGATTCACTCTTTCAGTTTGTCCATCAGTCTGCAGATGAAAACCTGTGCTCATACAGAGCTGTGAACCAAGATCTTGATGAACTGCTTTCCAGAACTTTGACATGAATCTGCTATCTGTATCAAAAATGATGGTTTTTGGAATACCATGCAATCTTACTATCTCTTTTAGATAGATCTTTGCCAATTTGTCTACTGAATCTGTCTGCTTAATGGGTAAAAAGTGTGCCGATTTTGTAAGCCTATGCATAATTACCCAAATAGAATCATTATTGAAATTCAGTTATGAAATCCATAGTAATATCTTCCCATTTCCATTGAGGTATAAGCTAGAGGTTGAAGTAATTTTCCTGGTTTCTGATGTTCCGCTTTTACTAAGTTACAAGCTTCACACTTTAATATAAAATCAGCTATACTTTTCTTCATCCCTGGCCAACAAATGTGTGATTTCAAATCTTGATACATTTTGTTATTTCCAGGATGAATTGAGTATCTAGACTAGTGAGCTTCTTTCAATACTTTAGATCTTAGCTTATCTTTATTAGGTATCCATATTCTGGATCCACACCAAATATTTTTATTTGAATCCAATTTCAATTCTAAATGCTTTCCTGATTGAAAAGATGCAGATAAGGATTAATTAGAATTATTATTAAAATTTTATTTTATTATTATTTTTATTTTCTTTATTCTGCAGATTAATCATTTCAGCGACAGTGGTGGGCCCACCATCCAGGTGGCGCGACAACAATTGTTAGTCAACCGCTAGCGGACCACAATTGACAGCTTTGAAAGACTGCGGGGCCCACAATCAAAAGCTGTGAAAACTTACACATGAGGTGGGCCCCATGCCATCCACGCGGCGGCATAAAACTCGCAGCAGCGTATCAATTGGGCCCGCATGCCGCGTCATCTAAGTCCACGTGGACGGATCTGAATGGCTCGATTAAGTGAATCGAACGGTTTGAAACTTTGATTCAATCGGACAATCCTAATGATTTATTTAAGATCTAATGGTTCTGATTAATTCCATAAATCGAAAAGAGTTGAAAATAATCCAGATCGAATCCAACAGTTGGATTCCGATCTGGATTTTACAGTGGATTCAGAGGGGCGTTTCGCCTTCCCTCTCTATCCCTTGCACGTGATTAGGGTTTTTCTGAATGATCGATTGGAGGTTTCGATTGTTATCATGAGGTGAAGAGATGTGATATTAAGATCTAAATAAAGGATGCATATACAAATGGAAGAGAGGTACCTTTACTTCGATATTTTTGACCTAAGTTGATCTGGAGGAAGGAATAAGTTGTCGATCGAGCTCTCTGATTGATTGATTATCCAAATAATGTTGTTTGTAAGAGGATGAAGTCCTTAAACTAGTCCTAAAGTGGTGGGTGGATGTGTGGATGCGGCTCGGTGCGCCGCACAGAACGTAGGGTTACACGCGTCGCTGAGTCCCGTGGTGCCGAGGAAGACGAGCTCAGATCCGTCAGATCACTCGATCGGACGAATAAAAATTCATCTCCATTCGAACGATTACAGAGAAACGGCATCAAGCACTAAGTAGACGGCTCCGTTATTATTTAATTAATTATATAATTATTTATTTAAATTAATTTAATTAATTAATCTTAATTTAATAAATATGTTCTAAATATTTTCAATATATCAATCCTAGCTAATTGGGGGCTTCTGAACGCAACGGTGACTCGGAGTTTTGATCCGACGAGTATTTAATTATTCGAATTTTTAGGTATTTAAAATAATATTAAAATATTCGTCAAAATTTTACGTCTTCCAAATGCATTCAAAACTTCACCCCTAGCTAATTTGGGGTGGTGAATGCAATGGAAAGTCAAATTTCAATCTGATGTCAAAATTATTTAAATATTAATAAACAAATTGGAAATTAATTTTTGGTATTTTACAAGCCATGAGCACAAAAGGCAATCATTGTTAGAATTCAGCGTGGAGTCAAGGGCTATAAGTTATATGATGCAGTTTATAGGAAGTTTGTCATCAATAAGGATGTGAAATTTGAAGTGGATTTCTTTATGAGGCTTATGAGTTTACATTATGTGGAAGAAATTACAGTGACTCCTACAAGCAGGTAGAGAGTGGGGTTTGATGCAGCCTCATTTGTTCCATAGGATGCTTCCCATCATGATGTAGCTACTAATGTCATACATATTATTGAAGACCATTTTAGTTATGAGGACGAGGATGATGATGTTGGTAATTAAGCACAAAGACCTTCTAGCACACAATACCGACTGTATAAGTGATTATTAAAGTGTGTACTCTCTACTTGAGGATCGGGGTTGCATTGACAGTTACCAAAGAAATCCAAAACATAGATTTATAAAGAATAGATCACAGCACATGCATGAAAAGTAAACACTATCACACAAACATCCAAACACAAATGATTACATGGAAAACCCAAGATTGGAAAAAATCACAGAACCACACCACAAAGAAAATCCATTAGAAGACTTGAAGAGGTACAGAGTTACAAAGAGCTTATCTGTTGATTAGAAAAACACATGCTCTTACCCTAATATGGAGAGGAGAGGAAGCAACCACCAATAGGAGTCTCTTCTCCAACATGCAAGAGGATTCTTGCACTGCATCTTCCTTAGGGCTTCACCTAGTGATCTCCTCCTCACATCTAGCACAAGCCTCCAATTGAAAATTCCAACATAATAAACTCTTCCCAATTTTTCACTTAAGTACCCAACTCACATTTGGACCCTGAAAAGTTCAAAATGCCCTCTAATTTACTTTGAGCATAACCTAAACTGGTGCAGAAGTCCTCCAAGTACTATGACATATTGTAGTGCCTGAGTCTTGAGTTGAAACCTGCTACGATGCACGGTAGCACCCGCATCTTGGGTTAGCACCCACCGAGGCACGCAGTAGTGCCTGCATCTCGAATCGTTTACAACTTGGGATGGACCTACTGCGGTGCGCGGCAACACATGCTTTTCTAGCTTCTATTCACTAAGGCACGTGATAGTGCCTCCATCTCAGTGAGGGACTGCTAGGGCATGTTGTGGTGCACCACAGTGCTCTACAGTGCTTGTGTTGATTATGAACTTCACTCCTTGTTTCGAATTGCCTCAGAACCTCCCAGAAGCTCGCCAGAGCACCATAAGCATATATATGATGGACTAAATGGTCTCCGCAACATAACAATCTTCCACTTGGAGATCAAAAGAAAATCATCTCCACTTCCGACTTTGATTCTTTTTTGTCTTCTTCCATTCTTATCAAGAATGTTGTGTGGCTCACCCGCTCTCTTTTTACAGACCAAGGCTAACTGAAGCTGTATATAGCTTCAGTTTCTCCACTATTACTGATTTAAAATGATGTTGTATGCCACTAAATTCATAATTATACCTTTGAATATGCCAAAGAACTGTATGCCACTGATATGCTGACTTGGTGTCTCAAGACACCTCACAGATTCCTAAGTGAGTGAACGCTCTGCTAACAAGTCCTTAGGTGATCTAAGTGCTCCGCTAATGCTGACATGACTTATGCATTAATGATATGTCAAGGCTTTGATGATGGTATGCTTTAAATCATCAAAAATCCCAAAATCAATTTAATATCAAATACTGATTCCATTTATCTCCATTGTGCAGAATTCATCTAAATGAAATTTGACCCCTAATTCTAATTTATTGAATGATCTTAGTTAAGATTATATGTAGAATCATCAACTGAAGGGGTTGTATACTCATAGTTGGTATTCCAAGGATAGTGAATTTAACACTTAGTTTGTTTAACTGCACTTATTGAAGTGCACGACGATAAGGGGTAGAACCCGGTCACAGTTTATTCTCTCAAACTAAGCTGTTAAATTGTAATAACCTTAGTGTTGTTACCCATCAATTAGTGACCAAATTGACTCTAATCTTCTTTCATTATGCTTATAATAATATTAAGAGCATTTATTTCAATTTTTGTGCGATTTGGAGATCATTTGACAATTTCGTGCATTCCTGATTTTCTGATGATTTTGAAAATTTTAATTTATTTAGACCTTAGAATCAAAAATGGAGTTCACCATTGGACTCACCATACCCAAATTAGTTGAGGGTTGTATTCTGGATCATCGAATATTTCTCGAATATTTAATATTATTTTAATACTCAGAAAATTGAGATTTTTAAATTGACCTCCGATCAAAAATCTGATTTCATTTTTGAGTTCCTCACCCCTCAATTAGGTAAGGGTGAAATTTTGGGATTTTTTGGAGAGCGTTTGATTATTTATTTTGATTTTTTAAAAATTAAGTTTAAATAATTATATAATTAAAATATTTAAAATAATTTAAATTATAAATTATTTTTCCCAACGATAGTATTTTTTGAAAAGACGAAGATCCACTCTTGGGCCCATTGGACGAAGCAGTCGAGCGGCATGATCTGGACCGTCGCGTGCCTTTGATTTAGATTAGATTGCACAATCAATCCCATCTGATCTGGATCGGGATCTAGCGGCCAAGATCATTTCCTGCTCACCGTCCTCTTTGCACTCGATCATGGCCTACAATGGCGTACGACCGCCTTTCCACCGTGGCACCAGCTCCCTCCTTATCCTCTAAGGCTCTCCTTTCTTTTCCTTTTTGCTTCTATTTTGCTATCTGGAAGTTCAAGGCGATGCTGAGAACTTGCTGGAGAAACTTGGCTATCGAACCATATACCTTAAACTCGGCAAAACTAGCGAACTTCACCAGCTCTGGGTACTAAATCCTTACCTCTTTACATTAAATTGTTTTTGCATAACGTTATTCCATGCAATCATCTGTCAATTCAAACTTTGATCGGGCTCGATCGAGCCTAAATATAGCAAACTGTCCACAGTGGACTACAGCAAATTGCTCTGAGTCCAATCCATGGGACCTAGGGCTTGACCCTGTGACCTACCTCATCGTCATTAGCGTCCGATCCATAGCTCGTTGGGTCGGCATCGGCGAGGACTTTTCGCAGGTATGTGGGTTGCGCCCTGAGGCACTCGGATTCAACCGAGAGGCCAAACCCTAGGATCACCCTCTCGAATTTGTAATGGGGACGACGCGGTTTAGATCTGCGAACGTGCGGTTCGGGCGCATTCTTGAACCGGACCGGTTCGACCGGTCCGACCGCATTTTCTGCGCCGGTTCCAGAATCGACACACGTCGCCCTCTCGAGCTGACACGTGTCTTGACGGCGCGCATAATTGCATGCCAGAGTCCAATCCATGGGACCTAGGGCTTGACCCTTTGGCTTACCTCATCATCGTCAGGGTCCGATCCATAGCTCATTAGGTCGGTCTCGGTGAGGACTTTCCGCTGGTATGCGGGTCACGCCATAAGGCCCTCAGAATCGACCGAGAGGCCAAACCCTAAGATCACTATCTCAGGTTCCTAATTGGGACGATGCAGTTTAAATCTGCGGACGTGCGATTCGGAGGCATTTCTTGAACCAAGACGGTTCGACCGGTCCGACAGCGTTTTCCGTGTCGGTTCTAGAATCGACACGTGTCGCTCTCTCGAGCCAACGCGTGTCTTGAAGGCGCGCATAATTTCACGCACTATCTTTTCAACAGTCGCTGTCATCTACTGTTTTCTACACCATTCTTATTTTCCGTGCAGCTGCCTGTTAATGATTAATGCAAATTAATTTAATGATTGTTATGAATTTAATTTAATGTTAAATAAATGATTATTTTTATTTCATAGATAACTTTAAATATACTCATCCAAATAATATAAAATTATATGCCATTTTGATTGCAATAACATGTAGATTAATAAAATGCTATTTACTTTTTATTTTGGTGAATGTATTAATTAATCATTATTTTAGATTTCAAATAAACTTCAATAAATCAAGTGACCTAATTTGATCATTAAATGTCCAAATTAAATGATCAAATAATCCATTTCACTCACAAAAATATGAGGAATATTAATATGAGATCAAATGTAGGTTTATAGCCCTAGCTCTCATAGTGACTTTTTAACCCTAATTAGGTGTCTTGAAAATCCTAAAATCTCCACATTATCCAAATTGGACCTAGTTAGTGTCGTTTTACTCCTTATGCTATAAGGACTTCATATTTATGTATATTAATTCATTTGGATAATGTTTGGTGATTTTGAGTTTTTAGCTCCTAAATTAGAGTAATTTTGATAATTTTTTTAATTTTCTAATTTTATGTTTTAGGTGTTAGAACCTTAGGGTAGCTAACATGTTACATTAAATTTCTTCCCATATTAATTTTAATTGCATGAAATGAGCTTAGTTCTCTTAATTTAGGTGCTTATATATTTAGCAAATTGATTAATTCAACCTTCAACCTTAGAATAAATGCCTTAGGTTTGATTTTATAATTGATTTACATGTGATCTTAGAAGTTGTTAATGCACCCAATTAGTGTAGTTAACTTTAAATACCTATGTGATCCCATAAGGTAAATTGTAACAACCCATATTGTTATCTTGGTTAATTAGGACAAATCCTAGTCTTAAAAGTGATCATAAGTACTAATTAGGTCAATTATAATCACCCTCTCTAAGACCTAGACCAAATCAGGAATCAAATAGATCAAATCCTGATTTCTGAAAAAATTCAGAAATCCTAAAATTTGACCTATTTAAATTGTCCTCCGATCGAAAAATGGACTTCGTCATTGCGCTCATTGACCCCAAATTAGCTAGGGTTGAAGTTTTCATGTCAATTGAAAGTCATCGAAATTTCGACGAATATTTTTAATATTTAAATACCCCGCAAATCGAGAAATTGAAAATACTCGTCGGATCAAAAATCTGACCTCACCGTTGCGTTCCTCACCCCTCAATTAGCTAGAGACAGTATTTAAGAATTTTTGAAAATTAATTACTTAGGTATGATTAATTAATAGGTTTAATAAATATATAAACTAAATAAAATATTTATTAAATAAATAATTTCGGCGCCGTTAGATTGCTGACGTCGTCAGCTGCAAACAGTTGCACCGTCAAGGTGTGCCGTCTGGATCAGACGGCAGATCAGAGCCGTCGAATCCAGGATCGAACGACGCTCCCGTCGTCTTCCTTCGTCGAGGACTCCACCCCTCTCGCAAGTGCCACGCGGCGTTCAGCCGCGGCCGGGGCCAATCGGTGGTCCTTCAGCCCTCGCCGACTCCGCCCCTCCTCCCTTGAGTCCCCCCACAGCTTGCATGTATGCGGATCCTTGCAACGGTTGGATCAAGTTGGTGCGCTTCGAACCCTAGGCGAACCGTCATGTACTCCTAACCCCCCCTATGTCGATTCCTTCTTCTGATTAATTGCATACTATCGTCGATCAAGAAGCGACCGGCTCGTTCGTAGACGATCGAGTCCGAACGCTCGAAAACCTCGCGTCGTTCCGGAACCCTAACCCCGGCGCATTCGTGAAGACGGAGACGGACGGTCGAGATCCGTCCGTCGGGTTGAAGATCGATCCGAGCCATCGGATCTTCCTTGACCCGACTCATAGAATTAAGGGCCCGACCCGTCATGACAAAGCCAGCCACCAGCATTCGCCCGGAAGACAAAGAGGCGTGGCCCATCCTGAGTCAGCTCGACCTGGCCAGCCCGAAGGTCGAAACCACGCCCGTAGGTCCCGAACCCGCCGCGTGTCGCGCGGGCCCAACGCGCGTACGCGCAAGTCAGCCGGTGGACCCACCCTCTGCCCTCGTACCAATCCCGGCACGACACGTGTACGGGCTGCCTCCTTCAGCCGCAGCAGGTGGGCCCGCTGTCTCTACCACGGCCAACCACGAGCCACCACGTGTCCAAGACTGGTCAGCCGTCATGATTACCAGCAGGAATAGAATATCTTAGGGGATATGTAATTCAAAACTTATGTTAATCTTAGTGATTGTGTTAGCTAATTAAGCATAGTTAAGGGATATTAAACAGCCCTATTGTAATTGGAATATATATAAATATATATACGCCGATAAATAAAGATTCATTAAACAAATTAAATTTTTGTTTCTAGAATATCTAGATTAAGTAGATTAAATTATTATAATTTTGTTAGTTAATTAGTGCACCTTAAATAACTATAATAACCGACATTTATAAGAAATATGTTTAAACAGTTAATTCGGCTAATAATAATTAAACAACAATTTATTAATAATGAATTAAATTTGACTAAGGCAGCCAATTATAACTACCTAAGATACATATATAGACGTACAGTCACGTATTCAATATATATATTAGAGGATTAAGTTAGTTTAATCAGACACTAAAATAAGTGATTAATCTTAAGGAATTAATTACAGTTAGTGTATAAGTATGAATATGAGTATATAATAATTAACGAGGTTAAATAGAATATTAAATTAATTAGTAATGAATAACTTAATAAATTAAGGTCTTTAGTTAATTAAAACATCAATTTAATTAAACAGCGAGAATTATTAATATAATAATATAGGTATATATAAACAGATTTATATATATAGACATATATATTACCTATTAAGATATATGTATATAAATTGAGGGATAGATGAAAAAGTGAAAGAACATTTATATATAAATATATTTGTAATTAGTTAATAAGCAGAGAAACTTACATCGACGTTTTAGCAGTAATTAAGTTAGTGACAGAAATCAGTTTTACTAATAACTATATATAGATATATATGAAGGTATACACATTATGCATGTAAAATAATTATATATATAGTAAGACAAAAATCATTATATAAGCTAATTATATATAGTAAGACAAAAATCATTATATAAGCAAATTAGGTAGTTTATTTATATATATATATATATATAGCTAAACTTTGACTAATTAGATTTACTTCATAATATTAATACACATATATATTGAATAGCTATATATATAAATGCAGATTTATGTGCATTCATATGTGAGCTTTAGGACGTATGAGAATATAGCGAAATATTAAGATAGATATATTTAAATGAACATATATATATACATATATATAGTAGACAGAAAAATGATAATGATGTATTAGAGGGTTAATATAATTAGCTTAATCTAATCTAATGGTAAGAAGTTTATATATATATATATATATATATATCAACTGATAATTAACTGAAATGTAAGCTAAATTAATTAGCACAACTAATTAGATAATTAACATTGGTGCAGTACCATAAATAGACTAACAACAATAAATTGATAGAGTAAATTAACTTATAGTGAAGTAGCTTAATATAATTAAACATTCAATAAAATAATCAGCACTCCCATAATCCATACATTCCAATATGTCAAAATTAGAGGATGTTTCGATCAGCAAAAATTAGGAGGACAGTATAGTGATTTCCAATATGATGAATATTTAATCAAGTGACGTATTCCCAAAATTACCAAATTACCATTCAAACTTAAAACATCCATAACTTAGTCAATTGACCTCAGAATGTAGTGTTCTTGGACTCTATGGAATCCTTGAATAGTAACCTATAATAAGCTGCATCAAAATTTAGGTTTCAGTAGAGTGAAAATTTCTGAATCACCCTTAGGTCAGATTCTAGAATTTCCCTGAGTCTTTAACACTACACCTTAAGGACCTTTCTTGAGACTAGGATTAGATCATAGGTTTGATTTCATTCATTGAAAAATAGAGTTTTTCAATGAATGAAACCTTAGTTTTATTAGTTTCTAGACTTTTCTTTTATTTTACAACTTGTTCTAATTATTTTGTCTTTTAACTTTAGATCTAGGATAGGAGATTCATCCTATTAAGTTTGATTACTTAATAGAATTGGCCTTAACTAATAGATCACTTATATAATAAAACCTAGAACTTAGGTCTTATCCTTTTTGGATTATGTGATTAAACCTAAATCCCGTAGTGTTTAATTCATAATCTATAGGTTCAGAAGATCTTGATCAGATCTTAGATAGAATGTCTAAATTCACAAAATTAAGATGTATGATTTATTGATTCAACTCATAGTCGTCTATCTGATTGAATTAGATTAGAACCTGATCAGTTCTAATCTTTTTTAACTTATAAGGATGAGTTTCTAAGTTACACTTGATAGTAGGAAAATAGTGATCCTAAACTTGTGTAACTTGGAATAGTTAGAATGGTTAAGTAGAAAATAAATAATATCACCATATTTAGTAGAGTCCCTTGCTTACTTTTGATGATTGTTGCTACGCATTCCTTGTGTTTTTTGTGCCTTAACTCCTTGAGCATATCATATAAGATCTTTGATGCATAAATAAAATGTTAGGAAAATATGGAGACTCTTTAGATTCCTTGTGAAAATATTAAAGAGATTGATTAAAGATAATAATTGTATGTGTTAGAGCTGCCTCTCAGTTATGTCTTCTTTGCCTAGTCTCCTTGTTAACGCTAGGAGAAGACCTTGTTTATATCTTCTTTGCTTAGTCTCCTTGTTGACACTAAGAGAAGATCTGTTGTGTTTTCTTTGCCTAGTCTCCTTGATGACGCTAGGAGAAAACTTTATATATCTTCCTAGTCTCCTTGCATGACACTAGGGTTATGTAATTTTGCGCCTAGTCTCCTTGATGACACTAGGATTCTTTCAGTGGGCTAGATTAGCTTTTTTCTGTATAGCAGTTAGTACACAAATGTTTACAAATGTGTTTAGTTTTGATATGTTGTTTACTTTTCAGCATTCTTATTCAGTTAGCTATTTCTTTGTTTTGCTTATATATATATATATATATATATATATATATATATATATATATATATATATTAGGATGTTAGAATTTTGCTACTATTATATGTATCACTGCTGAGTTTGTTATTTTAATTTGCATGTATCTCTTGATCACCAGCATGTTTAGGATGTAGTATTTTCTTACAATACTTGTTTGACTATTTATATTCATATGTCTTACCTTGTTTAGCTTGCATTTGAGGTATGTCTTAGCCTCTCTTTTTGCTTAAGTTATAAATAATTATTTATAGCTTTTTCTTTCCTTTTGTATTGCTAGTTGCTCCTATATTTGTTATAGTTATTGCTTAGAATTTGTAAAATGGTGATATTACAAAACACATAAAAACTTAACAGCCTGAAATGTACTTAGACAATTGTCTAACACAAGATTTTTCTTTTTTTTGGATGGGGCCCTACATTGTGAAACCGATAATGGCAAATCCTCTTTAGTTGGACGATCGGGAACTTAGTGTGGAGCCATATTCGGAGGAGGAGCCTGTAGAAGAAGTAGCTATTTAGTTTCCCTTTATAAGTGAGAATGAGTGCATTTTTCCTTCATTATTTAAACTTAAATTGATGTAATAATGCAGGTACTCGTGACTGTGTATTTGGATTCTATGCTTATATTCTGAGATGTATTTTATTATATTTATGTTGTGATGCTTGGATGTTTCTTATTGTAAATCACTTCCGCACTCTGTATGAATTCTTATTAAGTGACTGAATATTTTATTATATGCTTACTCCTTCTCTTATTAGGTGGATTGTGGATTTCATCCTAATCCAATAATAAGTGAAGGGTTAGCTAGAGTGACACGCCACCCCTTAGCTTAATCTTATGGATTAAGGGGTGGGGCGCCACATAAACTAATTAGGACTAGCCTTAAGTAACTAAATTATATCCTATCTCATCTCAACCTTAGTTTTTAAACCCTCATTTAAGTCCTTTAAGGAGTTGAATTAGGAGTCCTAAACTCATTTGTATAGTTTAGGAATCCTATTAATTTCATTAACCTTTAAATTATAGAAATTGAAAAGCTTATAGCTTACAATCCCTTCCTTTCCTATACGCTTAGATCTTCCTCAAACTATTTCAATCTAACTAGATTAGTAATAGATTTGATTAGATCCTTCCAATATAACCTAATTAGATGAGTTGAGCTTGTAGAACCTTAACTTACACCATGTCCTAATGTGATAATTACATAACTACACCCTTTCCTAACTAGTTCTTAAGTCATGATTTAATTAACCAATTCCAACTAAATGGCTTAGAATTAGGATAGGACTAGTTTAATATAATATTATTATACTTACAAATTATTTTTCCAATTCATAAATTAATTTAAACTACTATTTTCTAAAACCCCAACTACTTATATTACTTACAATTGACTTGAGATCAATATCTCTAAGTCAATTAGGAGCTCAATTAGCTCCAATCATTTAGTAAATCATTAAAATTAGATAACTTAGATATCACATAGTTTGCAATTATTAAATTTTTCCTTGAATAATTGCTTAGCTTTGAGCCTAATTCTTTGGCACATTTATGTAAGATATTGTGCATAAATAAAACTTTCAGTTTAATACAATAAGGGTTTACATTGTTGGTTAGGCCAAGGACAGGTTAATAAGATGTACTAAGGAGACCTCACATTCTCAGAGGATGAATGTGAGTGTTATTTGTTTTGACCCCGCTTTCCTTTACTTGTTAAGAAGACGTGTCTAACTCCTTGCTTCATTTTGTAATTTCCCATAGAATGAGAAATTTCAAAAAATAACTTCCATTAATAAAATATGAGTTCCCCACAATATTATTGGTTGTGAAGACTCATCTTAACTTTCTATCTTACTTTGCATAGTCCTAGGCTATGTACCTCTCAGACTTATAGTCTAAGATTTTCTTTTATTTAATATGCTTTATACATTTCATGTTTTTAGTACTATACCTTACCTATTTACAGTTCATTTAGATTGCAGTGAATATTATTATAATTATATTTAAATGCTTCACTTCTTCTTTTCCTTACTTAGCATACGTTCATTGAACATATACATGCCTCATTTTATTTATTTTCATATGCACATTAGTAATCTTCTAGCCTATCTAGGATGCTTTTACCCTTTCCTTAATTACAGGCTAGAACATCTAAACTTTTGATTATTCCTACGCATTTTACTTTTTATTAGCCTTTCTTACTATTTTTCTTATTTATTTTCCCTATTTAAATGCTTTCATTTTGCACCACTGCTTTTATTTATATTCTAAGCTAGTTATGATATCCAAAATGAATATTAAAATGCTTAGCCCAATCTTAAAATATGCTTAGACTATTTAGTCTAAATATGTTTTTATTTTTATTTGCTTTGCCATATCACATTTAAATGCCAAAATGGGATAGATCAAATGCATTTGGATGTTAGTGGTGCTAGATCAAATGCTTAAAGTCTTATATTGCTTCTGCCTAAAAGTTTAATTCTTGCTTTTATATTAAGTGAGAGAGAGTTTCTATTTACTTGTTTCTTACCTTATTATCATGTAATAACTAAATTTAATTATTTGCCTTTACTTATTTTGTGTTGGAGCTAGATCTCTTATATAAATTGCATAGTTTGGATAAATGGATAATTTAATGAATTACAAAAATATTTCATGTCCATAAGACTATTTGTTGCATGTAATTAATTATATCTATCACTATTATAGCATATTTGAACATGGATCTCATAAATTGTAAACTTATGTTCATATATGTGAATGTTCATTTTTACTCTTACTTGAAATGTTAGTCTCACTTATATATTGCAATCTCCTTAAATTCTTATTGATACTTATGATTGCAACTATCATATACTTCAAGTAATTGCAAATATTTCTATTCACATGTTTCATATCATTTACTCATAATTGAAATTACTTCCATTCAAGTATTCTTAATACTTGCATTCTATTATTGACACATGTTACTCTTCCCTTCCTACTATCTTTGATTTCAATTACTTCATATTCATAGTATGCATTTGCTTACTTCCACTTTTTCATTTTAACATAAGACCCTCTTCATGATCCTTGGCCAAACTTAGCATCTAGCATTTTGTTAACTTCCTTCTAATTAGATATTTTTTAGGTGACGCACCATGGTGGGATTAATCTCCTATCCTATATTGGGGCTGTCACATGAATACGCTAATTACAAACATACTTAGTGTTTAAGAAGGATGACTTAAGATATTTAGTTTGTTTAACTACACTTATCAAAGCGCACGATGATAAGGGACTGAACCCAACACAGTTTATTCTCTCAAACTAAGTATTCAAGATACCTAATTATAATACACTTGGGCTTGGAAAATTTACTAAAAGTTGGACTGTACTTATCCAACTACATATGATAAGATCGAGACTCAACAATCCTACTTAGAGTGACTCATCCAATCCTAAGTTTTACTGAAATGATTCAGCATTATGGAAATATACTATCACTTCCTACTAACAATCTACTGATTTCAATAAATCTATTTAATAAACAAAGATTATCAAACTAATAAATTCTTACTCCATTGGGATGGATCTTACACAAGGTTCCAAGGATGTGACCCAAAGGTCAATTAATTTTAGGTTATTACCTCATGGTAGAATCTCATGCTAAGTTCTTAGGTGATCCTACCACAAGAGTCTGAGATCAAATATCTAAAGCTAATAAGGAGTATCTAACTTCCTACCTCAAGATGTAAGCAATAAGCTTTTCCTACCTTAAAAGGTTATCTATTAATAAGGCTTAATAATCATTGAATTATTAACACTAAGGCAAAATCATAATGATCATGCACTTCTAATATAAAGAAAGATCTAGGCTCTATGAATTTCACTAATTGCATAACTCTTATATTAGTTAGATTTGATAAAATCAAATCAGATGGATAAACTCATCTAATCTCCACATATAATACAATCATGGGTTTTAATCATGTACATTATTAGGAATTGATCATCTTGCTAATCAATATAGTATTATGATCCATTATATGCTAAGGATCTTATATAAGAGAAAATTGAGTTGAAGGACTAAGTTCAGATTGAAATCACATAAATTCCTTAAGGATCTTAACACTTTTTGTTCAATAATTTAAGATCAGTGCCAAATTAGGGTATATAGTTAGAATTATGCAAATCAATTTATCTTTCAATCAAGTTATTTTAATTAAAGTGATTAAGGATTTAGGATCTTAATCAAGCTAAGTTAGGATTTAACTCCTAACTTGACCAAATCTAGATCACTTATTTAGTTTATGGATCAAGGACAAATCAGTAAATTATTAGAGTATTATTGATGTCCATTTCAATATTTGGATTAAGTATTAATTACTTAATCATTTTCTTTAAAGTTCTTAGATTCAAATATTTTTTAATGTCAAATTAATTAAATCAAGTGTCCAAATAAGTATGAGAGTTCTTTAACATATATACTACTGTGGTTGAAGCATAGGATCATAAATTTACATAAAATAGAAAATAATTAAGGCTAATCAAACCCTAAATTAAGCAAAATGGATTAGCACTTAATTTTAAATCCAACCATTAAAAATTAATGAAACTTGGCAAGTATGTTTTATATAACCATGTGAATAATCAGAGATTGTGTTTACTAATTTTGGTTAAGTATAAATTCTAATTTTCACTAAACATGCATTTTTAAGAATATGGCATAAATAAGAATATAATAATTAGAAAATTAAGCCACCTAAATCATGAATTCTACAAAGTATTAGAAACATAATGGCACCTAAATCATGTAATTTTGCTAAGTATACATGCTAATACACCTTAAACAAATTATGGAGTAATTAAGCAAAATAAAAAAGGCCAACTATTAAAAGTGCAATATTATTTTATATTTTGATTCCTTATATTTTCTTAAACAATTTGATATATGATTTTATATAGTTTGTATTAGTGGATCAAAAGTTATTGAATTAATTTATTCTGCATTGTTTTAATTAAATTTTTCTATGATTCAATTAATTAGAATTTTTTTCTTAAGGAAACTAATTCTAATTAATATCTTTGATATTAAACGGGCTCAGCCCATTATCAAAAGGCGTGGGTCGGCCGAGGCCCAATAGACCTGGCAATATCGCACAGTGTGGGTCATGGGTTGACCCAACCCGCACAGTGCTGTCACTCCCGTTCACCCTAACCCGATAGAGACCGATTAAGGAAACCCTAATTAATGAAATTCTCTATAAATAGGGCACGCCATGGCCTCGAATGGATCATAAATTCATCCCCGAGCCCAGACGCACCGATTGGGACCCAAAGCCCTTTGTGAGAAGTTTTTGTTCGCCCGGATCTTACGCACCTAAGAGCTTATGCTATGGAGCTACTGTGGGGAGTCAATTCTACCCATAGAGGCCATGATTGACCTAAGGATCGATCCCTCACCTTCATGGAGGTGAGACAGATTTAACCCATATGGAAGCAAGGTCTGAGGTGATCTGGTTCACTGGGTACTTGCTCCGACCTAGCCTCCTTATGGAACATTATCCCAATCAATCGATTCAATCGATCAGAACTAACTTAAACCTAAATAACATATGTATTGAGTTTATCTAACTTAGGAGAACAATCACGAATCATGAGGGAAGGAGTGTTGAGCCTAATTCGGCTCTTCATAGCAACTGGGTATCTGGATTTATGGGGAAGCTCAGATCGATGAGCAGAAGAGACTCCAGAGATTGTAGAGCTTATCAAAGATGCTAGGGGTATTGAACACTGGGACTCACCCACTATCAGCAGTACGCAAGCGCTAGATCACGGGGGTGAGCTTCGACAGACTGAAAATGGAAAATTTGGGGAGAACTTAATTGGATTCAATTGATCAGCAAAAGGGCTCAAGGAAGAATTTTGAGGATATTTATAGCCTTAGGGAAAGTTAGGGTTAGGCTGGATGGGCTGAAAGGGCCCCGAGAGGTCGGTCTATAATTGAGCTCTCATCTTTCCAATTTGAGCTTGGCCAGGCCACGGGGCCCTATTGGGTGGATATGCCATTGAGGAAAGATCCTTAACATCCTGCTGAGGTGGAGGAGGTAGTGGGGGACAGGATTAATAGCTGGTGTACAGGCAAATTTTTCCTGTATGGAATGTGAGTGAGTGGAGACGAAGATCCATAGTCGTAGGACCCTACACAGCTATCTGATCGATCGAATAAAAAGGCACAATGACTTGGATGGATTAAATCCTAAAGGCCAATAGCAGGAGTGATCTAGACTGTAAGATCCATGGGGTGGATCTGACAGTAGATCTGGGGCTCTGCGAATCTATATCCTAGCCATTGGGTGGGACTGTGAGATGGAGCAGGGCTCTGCTGTTGCATGACCTGGGCTCCGCAGTGGATCGCCCGAGATTCGCATAGTGGATCCCGGACGGGTTATTTAGTTATGGTTATATTTGTAAATAGGAATTATTATGAACCCTAATTTATAATTTCCCCATTTTAATTTTAATTTAATTAATGCCTAAATAACCTCCAAATTTTCTCAAACTTACACCCCTAGCTAATTTGGGGGTGAGAAATTCAAAAATGAAATCATATTTTGAATCTAAGGTCAAAATATTTTAGTTATTAATTAGGGTATCTAAAATGATCAAATGGCTTAATTGACCTAGAGAGGTCCGATTAATCCCAAACTTTCAGGGTTAGCTTAGAATGATATATTAAATGTAATGGAACTCTAACTAAGGCATGATTAAGCTTAGATTAAGCTAGGTAATAACTGACGGTTATTACAATGCATCTCAAGGTATTGAACTCCTTAGGATCCCTGTCACAATACTCATTACTATTATCTAACCTTAAGCACTTAAGCTTTAATCTTGTCTCATTCTCCACCAAAGCTAACTACTTTCCAAGCACATCAAATACATCAGATTTATGGTTTAGCAAGTAGACACATACCTTCCTCATATGAACATCAATGAAAGTGACAAAATATGTGGCTCTACCTATAGAAGAAGAAGGAGCTAGCCCCCATACATTTGTATGCACCGACTCAAGTTTCTTGCCTTTCAGCTCACTTCCAACTTTGGAGAATAAAACCTTCTTTATTTTGCCCAGCACACAATCTTCATAAAAATCCAAGTCTGCTGACTTTAATCCTTATTACTTCCCTTTTGATTACAGGGATTTTAATCCCCTCTCGCTCATGTGGCCAAGGCTCTGGTGCCATAGATCTGCATCTATCTCTTCTGCAACTGCAATAGAATTAGACACTTTATTGATCAGGTAGAGTGTACCTTCCATATTACCCCATGCAACAATGAGTGCACCATTAGTGACCTTCCACGAGTCTCTAGTAAAGCAAGTGCCATTGCCATTTTTGGCTAGCTGGCTCATAGAAATCAGATTTTTCCATAGACATGGCACATGTCTAACATCTTGAGCTTCCTAACTGTACTGCTTAGAAGCTGAACATCCACATCACCTCTACTAATGATGGTGCATGCCTTAGCATCTCTAAGATATACTTTCCCTAAGTCACCCTTGGTGTAACTCTTGAAGGCACTCCTTGATGGAGTCGCATGAAAAAATACGCACGAGTCCACTATCTAGGACTCTGTGTTAACAAGTGAGAGGATCAAAGCTCCCTGATCCTCCTCAATAGAAACATTCACAGTAGGGTTCATCATCTTACCTCCACCACTTGGCTTCTTTAGGGTAGGCCAGTCCTTCTTAAAATGACCTGCCTTCCCACAATTCCAGCAATACGGCCTTGCTTTTTTGGGTCTTGATTTTCATCATCGATACATTAACCTATTTTTGTTATGTCTCCTTACAACGTGTCTTCCCCTACTTTCAGCATTCACTGCTGAAGTAGATGCCTCCCCTTGAGATTTCTTTTGCGCCTCCTCATTCAGTACTAGCCCGGCTATGTCCTCGAATCTCAATGACGCATTTCCTAATGAATATCTGATGACTGTAACCAACCCATCCCAACTATCTGGCAATGAAGAGAGGAATAACAAAGCTCTAACCTCATCATAAAAAATGATGCCCACTGAACTTAACTAGCTCGTCACTGTGTTAAACCCATTGAGGTGTTTAGTCACTGAATGGCCTTCCATCATCTTCATGTTAAAATATCTCTTCATCAAGAAAACTTTATTTGAAGTCAAGGGCTTCTCATACATCCTCGTCAGGGCATCCGTGAGATATATAGTAGTTTTCTCATTAACAATGTTAAAAGAAATAGAAGAAGAAAATTATAAATAAATCAAACCATGTACAGTTCTATCGAGAACTTTGCAATCTTTGTTAGTCATAGTTGCAGGATTTCTACTAGCTCCATTCAATGGAAGATATAATTTCTTCTGGTAAAGCAAATCATCCATCTACATTTTCCATAATGCAAAGTTTGTTCCATTGAATTTTTATATCTTGTGTCTCATCTCTACAGCCATTGCTCCCACTCAAACAACAAACGCTTCTAGGACCAACAAGGTAACCACTCTTTGATACCACTTATTGCTAATTAAGCATGAAGAACTTTTGGTACATAATACCTGAAGCAGAAGAGATTAAATAAAGTGCACTCTCTTTGATTGAGGATCGGGGTTGCATTGGCAATTACCAAGCAAATCCAAAACATAGATTTATAAAGAATAGATCATAGCACATGCATGCAAAGTAAACACGAGCACACAAACATCCAAACATAAAGGATTATGTGGAAAACCCAAGAATGGGAAAAACCATGGAGCCACACAACAAAAAAAATACACTAGAAGACTTGAATAGGTACATAGTTACAAAGAGCTTATCTCTTAACTAAAAAAATACAAGCTCTTACTCTAATATGGAGAAGAGAGGAAGCAGCCACCACCAAGAGTCTTCTCCAACATGCAAAAGGATTCTTGCATTGCATCTTCCTCGGGGCTTTACCTAGGGATCTCCACCTCATAGCTAGCACAAGCCTCCAACTAAAAATGCCAACATAGTAAACTCTTCCCATTTTTCACATAAGTACTCAGCACACAATTGGACCATGAAAGGTCCAAAATTCCCTCCAATTTACTTATGGCGTAACCTGAACTGGTGCATAAGTTTGCCAGGCGCTATAGCGCGCTGTAGCGCCTGAGTCTCTGGTTGAAACCCGCTACGGTGCGAGGTAGTGCCCACAGTTATGGGTATATTTTGATATTTAATGATTTCACTATGTGCCAATTTACTTTTTTAGAAGCAATCATCAATGTAAGATTTATGTGTTAGTTATGTGGATTCTGACTATGTTGGAGATTTGGATCAAATATGATTAACTACTATCTATAAATTCACATTAGCAGGAGGTCTGATTGGGTGGACATCTATAATAGTAACACTAGGTTATTATCCTGACACTAGCCCTATCACCATTAAACTATAATCATCATTTGAATCAAACTCTAAAGTTTTGAACCCTTTTGTAAATTGTTTGAAAAATGTGAATAATTTTTTCAAATTAAATAATTAGAAAAATAAGAAATCAATTTGACCTCCAATAAAAAAATTGATTACATTTTTGAGTTCCTGATACCCAAATTAGCTAAGAATAAATTTTTGGAGCACATTTGGACAAAATATACTAATTATATTAAATAATATTATTTTAAACAATTATTTAAAATTCAATTTTGCATTTGATGACCTTAACCATTTTGGCGAGCAATCTGTCAAAATCTGCATCACATGGGACAACCAGATCCCACAATCTGGGCCGTCCCACCATCCCTTTATGTTACATCAGATAACTGATGATTAATCTAATCTCAGTCATTGGATCTAGGATCAGATCCACTCACTAAGATTAGCCCTGTGGTTAATCAAACCGTGAGATGGTATCTTAGCCAAGCGAGCAATCGAGCGGCCACGTTCGATAGGAGCACTATGCTCCATCATTTTGTCCACCGTGGACACGACCCGTAAAAAATTCACCCCACTTTACACAATGGATCATCCTTACCCTACCAATTCTCTTTCCATAAGGCCGATAATTGCCTCCATTCAATGTTATTGATCTTCAGCATTAGATTGCAAGGAAGATCAATGGCCATCGAACCTTATATCCTAGGTCCAGCCCTAGGTGTCCCCTATCCCTTGTTATTCCATTGCAATTGCTCATGTGATTGTGTAATTACATATGCCTTATCATTTGGAAATGATTGATGAACTCTATCGATGTTCAAGTTGACCAAGCCTGTACAATGGGGTACAATGCCTCAGTCAATTAGAGTTCTAACCATCTTAGCCCTCTCGGTCGCCGATATTGGTGTCCTTGGGTCGGCCTTGACCTAAGGAACACATTGGTGGTTGGATTGAGCTAATCAGTTCACTGTGGAGGAAGAATTGTCTTCCACAGTGAAGCCCTAATTCAACAAAATTAAGATTAGGGTTTCATATTTTAGCTGATAATATTTTGGGTTGTTAGACTTTAATAGAAAGCCCCCATTTGAGTGATCATTTTGACACCTTTCTTGTTACTTAATTTGACAAGTGTGCTGAGAATTTAGGGTTTCCTTAGCCTCCGTCTCTCACTCGAGATAACAGAGCACAGTGCCGGGCGGGTTGCCCGCTACCTGCATGGTACTATGCAGTGAATATTCTAACGAATATGTGCAATAAATATTCTCATGTATATTCACTGACCCGTCTAGCCCCATGGCCTGACCGACCAAGTAAGTTGCAGTTTAAATGCAAAAATGAATGTTCTATGGAATATTCTATTTTTAGTTATTTTGAAATATGGGAAAATAATACATAATATATTATTGAAATAATTTGATCAATTTAGATCAACTATTACAATCTATATACTATTTTGATCAAAAAAAATATAAGATCCTAAATATGAAATAAAATCTGAAATTTAGTGGGTGATCTTTCTAATTACCATTGATCAACCCAATAAAAATAGGAAATTTTTTGTTGAAAATTATACTTTACTTAGTATTCGTTGTTCTTTGAGTTGGTTTTTTGTGGCATTTTAAGAAAGAATAGCTCAATTTGAGATAGAAATTTTTTTTGAATGAAAGTATTGCAGCGTGCCATAGCGCGCCATAGCACCCTTGCTCTCGAGTGTAAGGTGCTACAATGTATCATAGTAAACAATTTCCCGAAAGCCAGGTGCTACAATACACCGTAGCGGACAAAATTCTTAGAGCAAGGTGCTACAGTGCACCATAGAGGCCAAGTTGTCAAAAGCAAGGCGCTACAGCGTACTGTAGCGGCCAAGTTCCTAAGAGCCATGAGCTACAGTGCACCATAGCGAGCAAAATTCTAAAGCCAAGGTTCTACGGCATGCCGTAGCATCCAAGTTCTCAAGAGCTAGGCACTACAGTGAGCCATAATGCTCTTATTCCCAGGAGCAAAGCGCTACAGCGCACTGTAGTAGCCAAATTCCTAAGAGTTCGGTGCTACAAAGCACCGTAGCAAACAAAATCTCGAGAGAAAGGCACTACAACATGCCATAGAGGACAAAAACCTGAATGCTAGGTGCTACGTGCATCGTAGTGCCCGTCGAATAGAAATATTAGTGTTGCAGCGCGTCATAGCGCGCACTGTAATTACTACTTGAAACTTGTTCAAATTCAGCATTGGCAAGATTAAAAAACTTAATTCTCTCCATTTTCCACAACATATGAATTAAATGGCCAACATTAAGACTCCTTCATTACCAAGAGAATAAAATAATAATTCATAAATGAAATTTAATTTTCAAGAGAGAGTTGGCTAGTTGTTATTAATGTAAAGAGGATGATTGGAGGTCTATAAAAGAAAGAATGCAAGACTTAGAAAAGGTTCCAAATTTCATTTCCAAACTCTTTGTGATAAGAAATATTGAGGAGAGATTCCCACCCCAAGAAGGAGAAGGCGCCAGCTAGAGGAAAAGGAGAATCACAGAGAGCTAGGAGAAAAAGGAGATTGAATAAACAAGAAAATAAGGAGAATTCAACAACTGTTCCCTAGTATTTTATTCTTACTTTATCTCTTATATTTCATTGTAAGAGCTATATAGAGGCTTAGAATTTCTTATAGATTTTCTTATACTTATATTTTAATGGCAATCTAAACCTCCCTTGGGGAAAGTTGGGTAAGAGCATGTAAAAACCATGAATGTAATGCTAAAACTCTTCTAAATCAATGGGGTATTACTTAGATCTCAAAATATTTGCATGTTTAGTTGAATGAACAATTGGAGAATGGTGAATCTTCATACATATAAATCTTATTCTATATATCCAAATGCAAATCTCATTGAGTTTAATGATCACCTCACCCAAAAGCTGTGCATGTTTGAGTGTTAATGTTGTGAATGACCATTATTAATATTCCCTGTGAGAAAATTGCCCATACACAACTTTGTACATGTGCTTGATCATTTGAGCCATGAGAAAAGTTAACAAAATATTCACTAAGCCTTATAGATAACTCTTGATTTATGTGAGGCAGTCGAGTGCATCAAGCTATGAGCAATGTGACATAAGCTCATTTAGCTTTAAAGTTCACTACCTTGGATAAATTAAGAGTAGACGCATTAGAGCCGAGAACCACCTTTTAAGCTCCACAGCATACCCTTGATTTATGCAAGGATCTTGAGTGCTATGAGCTATGAATGATATGACATATGCTCATTTAGCCTAGCAACTCATTTCCTTAGCTAAATCAAGAGTAGATGAGTGTGAGACATTGGTGGATTCAAGTTCATGTGATACTCAAATTAATGTAGATTTTATCACTTAGACGTAAGAGAAAAATTAATATGCTAATGATCACATTATTATCGATGTGCTGAGATCGAACCTTTTTGGTGTTCATCTCAGAGCAGTTGATAAGATTTAGTATATTAGTTAGTCCACTAGAGAAGACTGAATCTCTTGATTAGGAAATGACAATTAATCCAATTGACTTGACATGAAGTTGAAAATAAGGGTACTTGCATGAACCGATAATACTTTGTATATATAACCACTCTCCTCAATTTTTCAAAACTATTTCAAAACCAAAAAAAATATTGGAATCATAATTTAGGACTAAACCTGGACCATTTTGTTCACTTAAATATTATTAAAATAAGGGAACTCTAGAAACAAATCTAAATACCATTCCTATAGGATGATAAATCTCAAAATCTTACCATCCTATATTTCTTTGGATAACATACACTTTCATGCAAATGCAATCATATGTATTTTAGGTTCGTCAACCTTATTAAGACCTCTAATTATCCAAATTTGGTGTTTAAGGTGTTGCTCTACTCCTTAGATAGTAACCTTGCCTTATAAATAGAAAAAAACTAAATTTGGAACCCTAAATGCTAAAGTCAATATTTGGACCCTTAAATAATATTATTTTAATAAGCAAAAGTCAAAAAAAATATTATTTTAAAGATTTAGAACCCCAGATTCTTCCATGACCTCAAAATCAATGATTATATGGATTAGAACACTAGTATGGCTCAAATTAACCCATTTATAACCTCTTAAGTCTATATCTTAGAAAGTGTCTAAGGTTGAGTATCTTAGGCCTTATAAGCTTAGATTATGAATTTATGATCCATGATCTCTCACATAACCCTTAATTAGCAGTTGCAGTAATTATAGAATTTGTAGAGCCTAATTATACTCAATAGAATTTTTATTTAAGTCAATCTCTAATTTGAGTCTAGGTTTGAGTAGCTTAGACCCTAGAAGCTTTGAACCTTAAGTTAAGAGGCTTAAACCTTATAAATATAGTTTAACCTCTTAACTCTTAATTTTGATAGATTGTATCAAGAATAATCAAGTTGTGTAAGAAAATGAAATATTAGGATGATTGATTTGATAATTGAATTCAGTAGGAAATATTGTCTCATTTTGGTTAGTTCTACGATTAGTTTTACTATGTTTTAATCTTAGGACCATGAATCTGGGATTGTACTGAATAGTATGATTTTGAAGATTCTAAGCTTGTACCTTCTCAGAATAGAATAATTAGAATGGATAAATTAGACTAAAATGGATATCACATGTATTGCAAATGGATAGTCTAGCTTATCCTTGATTTTTGCCTCTTTTTCATTTGAGCCAATTTCCTTGAACTTTGTGCATGAAATGGAAACTTAGTAAAACTAATAAATATGTCCAATGGGTAGGCTATAAGAAGAAATAAGGATACTAACATGTGCTCATTGAGTAGAGTTGTTTGTGTCTAGTTCGTGATCCCACCCTTAGTCTTGTAGACAATCTTGACTCATCAACTACTTTTGTACGTGCCAAAAGAAGTAAAGTAAATAATTAAAATAAATAGTGCATATGTATTTTTGTCTATTCAGTTCAATTCAGTCTAATACAGCTCTAGCTCTAATTAGCTACATGATTCTTACATAATATTGTTAGTTCAATTATAATTATAGTGGCTTTATTAGCTAATTTTTGATATGGTAATCTTAACTTTTATTTTTTTCTTTCATTACTTAAGTACTTTTATTACTACTTACTTAAGTTATTTTTATGTTTACATTGTAGATTAAATTAGGTTTATATGTACTATTTATTACCTAGCCTTATTGTTATTACTGAATCCGAGGTATATACCCTTACTTACCTCATTTTGTTAAGTTATAGATTGATAGATTTTTAAATTTATCACTTTCCCTAGTGTTTATTTATTATACCTATACTTGTATAGGTAACATATAAATGTGACATCCTAAAACATATAGAATTTATTAAATCAGCATCAAATGTACTCAGATAATTATCTAATACACGATTTCTTTTTTTGACTAGGGCCCTGACATGTGAACCCAACATGTCAGATTTAGAGTTATTTGTTGAGCCATCTTCAAGTGAGGAGTAAGAGCATTAGGATGATCTTGTAGCTGTTGCTTAAATTTTATTTTGCTTTCCTTTATTTTTGCTTTGAAGAGAGAAAGAGAGTTATTCATTTCAGTACCTTTATTTAGATTTGGTTTATAATAATTCATGATGTCTTACTTTCTATTGTTCTAAAATGCATTTTTACTTGCCTTTAACATTACATGTATGTAATGAAGGAATGGAATTATATTTGCTTCCACACCTCTGCCTATTTATGTTTACTCATACATAGAAGATTAGGAAGAGACCTAAACTAGCAATAAATTTAATAATTTGTAGTAGTGTAATTAGAATCATATATGTTTTAATGTACATCTTGGTATTATATATACACTATAGCTTATGTTTGACTTGTCTATTGCAGAAACTGAATATATGACAGTAATAGAAGTATTTAATTCCATGTGGATGAGAGGGCAACTGAAGGATTTGAGAGTGTAGCAGGAGAAGGTGGCAGTACATGATGATAGCTAGAGTGCTATATTTTTGCTACTAATCTGGTCTATCATGCTAGCACAAAGCACAAAGATATGTGACACCATCTTTTTCAGGATATCATCGAAGATGATATGATCTTATGTAACAACCCTAGGTTGTTACTTAGCCTAATCTTAGTTTAATCATAGCCTAATTATTATTTTATTGAGTTGACTAGAAACAATCCTAGAAATTTTGGAGTGATTCAGAGTGCAATCGAATAATTGAAATATTTTAATATATTTAATTAATTAGAAATTTGAGGTATTTAAATTAACCTCTAAATCAAAATCCGACTTTGTCGTTGCGATCGTCGCCTCTAAGCTAGCTAGGGGCATTATTTTGGACGCGTTTGGAAGTCGCCAAACTTTAGCGAATATTTTAATATATTTAAATACTTTGAAAAATAGAATAATTAAATAATCGTCAGAATCGAAATCCAACTTCGTTGTTGAATTCCTCTCCCCAAAATTAGCTAGGGGTGAATTTTTGAAATTTTTCGGAGCGCATTTATCGAAACTGATTTTTTTTTAAATTAAAAAGCAATAATTAATTATTTCTTCATTTTCTTTATTTCCTATTTCTATTTCTTTCTCTACATTCTGGTTGGCCCATACCTACATTCAGTGCCTCCCTCACCTGGCGCACACAAAGGTACTCCCCTCTCCTATCTCTTCTTCCATGCTTGATGGGAGAGCTCAAGGGAGAGCCGTCCCCTCTTCCCTCCTTTAAAAGGAGCTCAGCCCCCTCTTCTTCTTCTCCATTTTCTTAAGCTCCATTCTCCCTGGAATCCCTAGACTTTCTCCACCTTTGGTGGCTGAAGAAGAAGAAGGAGCTTCTTCCTCCAAGCTTTAGCAAAAATTCGAGTCTTCTTGCCCCATTCTTACAAGGTCAAAGGTACCCATTTGCTACCCTCTTCCTTGGCTACTCTTTTGATTTATCAAAGTAATATGAATGGCATATTCATTAGTTTATGTATGGAATCTATGTACGATTGTTGATCCTCAATCCGATTCAAATGAGTCCGATTAAAGCTTGTTTCTCCATTGAAAAATATTGTTAAGAACTGTGAAATTTCTGTATACTTGTAGTTAGGGCATTTATTTTTATTCATTAGAATAATTTATTTAAGCCGATTTAGGTATCAATGGAAATTTCTCGGAAATACCTTTCCATCAGTATATGACACCACACATAAGGTATCCAAAATTGAGAGTATTTGAGTGCGAAAGGAGACCCATTACTGTTTTCGCACAGGCGAAATCACCATCGGGCGCTGCAGCGTCGCAGCGCCCAAAGTTTTAAATTTAGGTCCACCATAGTGAGCCGTAGTGCTTTATGTGTGTCGCAGCACAAAAATTCACCACAGTGTGCCGTAGCATCTGCGCCTTAAGAAAACAGGCGTTCTAGAGCACCGCAGCGCTTAAAAGCGCTGTCGCACACCACCGCACTGAAATCTGCCGCTGCGCCTAAAAGCGTTGTAGTGCGCCGTAGTGTCTGGCATTGAGTCATAAAGCACCACAGCACTATCAGGAAGTGCCCAGAACTATTTGGAATTGCCTGAATTTGTGATTTTTTGCATTCTAATGACCCTAGGACCCTAATGGGACCAAAATATATAAAATATAAACCTAAATTTCATAAAATTAAGAATTGTATAAATGTGTAGGTGAATTTCAATGAAAAATCCACTATCGTACCCTAAAATGGCATGTCCTAAATCTCTTAAGTATTTACTTAAATATTTTTGTGCCAAATGTTAATGTTAGAATCTTTGATTGCTTGCATGACTAAGTAAAATTAAATAATCAAATTACATTGAATTTAATTGCTTTACATTTGTAATCTAGTGTTAATCACTTTTTATGTTTAATTTAAGGATTTGATTAGCCTTAATTACTCGTTATTTTAATCTATGCAATGTTTATGTGTGTTAGTGGACTTTAATACTGATTTGTACACCTTGATTTACTTAATTTAATATTAAACTATATTTAAACATAAGAGTCTTGAGAACTTGATTAAGTAAATGATACTTAATCTAAATATGAAATTTGCCAGCAATAATACACCAATAATTCATTGATTGGTCATTGATCTATAAATTAATAGTTGGTCTTAATTTGGTAAGGATAGGGTTAAACCCTAACCTGTTTAATTAAGACTTGAACCCTTAATCACTTAATCAATTAACTTGATTGAAAGATAATTCAACTGATATTATTCCAATAATGCATCTGATTTAGTATTGACCTTAAATCATTAAAGTAGAAGTGCTAAGAACTTATGTGATTGAAACATCTAAATCTAAGCTTAAGATCCTCAATTTTTTCTTATATAAGACTCTTAGCATAAAAATGATAATAAAACTATATTGCTTTATGGAATGATCTAATCCTAATAATATTCTTGATTTTATCCCATGATTATAGAATAAGATGTGATTAGATGGGTCCAACCATCTGATCTAATCAATTTAATACAAGCTCATTAAGTGAACCTTATGATTTTAGTTTAATTGTTAGAAGTGTAAGATCTTGATGATCTTGCTATAAGAATGTTTTGAAATGTCTAAAAGGCCTAATTAATGCTAATACATTGAAGTAGAAAAGGCTTATTGTGGCATATGGAGGTAGGAACTTAGATGGTCCTCCTTAACCTCAGAAATTGATCTTAAACCTTGTGGTAGAATTCACTTAAGATATTAGAATGAGATTTATCCCATGTGATAGTAACCCATATTCAGTGACCTTTGGTCATATCCTTGGAGCCTTGAGTAGGACTCACCTAATTAGTGTAAGAACTTATAGTTTTGATAAATCCTTGGTTATTAAATAGAATTAATTGAGCTCAAATTATTGGTTGGTTATGATCATGCATACCTATGGTGCTGAGTCACTTCAATAATATTCAGGTTTGGATGAGTCACTCCAATGAGGAGTTATATAACAACTCTAAGTTATTGCTTAGCTTAATTTTAGCTTAATCGCATCATAATTAATATTTTATTGAGTTCATCTAATCATTAAAACTAATCCCCGGAGATTTGGAGCGATTCAGAGCTCAATCAAATAATTGGAATATTTAATAATATTTAATTAATTAGAAAATTGAGATATTTAGTTTAACATCGAAATCAAAATCCAACTTCTCCATTGTGCTCATCACTCCAAAATTAGCTAGGGGTGATGTTTTGGATTGTTTGAAAGTTGTCGGATTTTCACAAATATTTTAATAAAATTAAATACCCCGAAAAATAGGCGAATTAATACTTGTTGGAATCAAAATCTGACTTTGTCGTTCCGTTCCTCACTCCCAAATTAGCTAGGGGTGAATTTTTGGAATTTTTCAGAGCATATTTATAAAATTTGATTTTTCTTATTTTAAAGCATTAATTACTTAAATTAAAATAATTAAATGAATCCATTTTCCCTCTTCTTTCCCTCTAATTGATCCCCATGCTATTCCTTCCTCCCTTCCCAACAGTTTCCTCCCCATTCCTTGCACTCAAGTAAATTTCTGCCCCTCTCCTTCCCTTGTATGCTGATGGAAGGCTCATTAATGGAGCCATCTCCCCTCTTCTCCTTTAAGATGGACCTTTAGCCCCTCCTCTTCCTCCCTTTATTCTCAAGCTGAAGTCTCTTCTCCTCTTCCCAAGCTTCTTCTCCTTTCACCATTGTTGTACTTGCTACTGGAAAAAACCTCAGCCATCTTCTCCTTATTGCTAGCAGTTGAAGAAGAACAAAAAACTTAATCCTCAAGCTCTCAAGCTCCCAAGGATCTTTAGAGAAATCTACTATTTTCAAGTCTAAGGTACCTCTCTTTCCCTCCATTGGTTAATCCAATGGCTATTCCATTTTATTCTTATGCTCATTTGTATATCTAAGAATCTGTGTTATCTTATTTTTATATCTATGAATTTGTATTTAAAATGTGGAATCCATTAGAAGCTCGATAAAATCTGCAAATGTTAGGGAAGGAGATATAAATCTGCAAATGCAAATTTATGTACACCTAGTTATTTAACTCCACTGTTTACATTGATAACATAATCTATTGGTGCCGATTTGTGTATCAATGGAAGTGTCTTGGAAAGACCTTTCCATCCATATATGGCACCGCACGTGAAGTACTCTAGGTTGAGAGTATTTGAGCTCGATGGATGACCCATTACGATTTTCGCATAGGCGAAATCATCGTCGAGCGCTACCGCGTGCCGTAGCGCCTGAGTTTTGAAATTGAATCCGCCATAGCACGCTTCAGCGTGCCACAGCGGCATATAAAATTTGATGAAGAATAAAAATTGATGAAATTAAATTAAATCCGCCGCAACGCTAAATTTCACTGCAGTGCGCCGTAGCACCCAGAACTGTCTAAAAGTACCCAGAACAGTCCGGAATTGCTGAAACTTCATATTTTTTGTATTTTAATAACCCTAGGACCCTAAGGGGGCCAAAGCATATCAATTTTGAACTTAGTTTTAGTAAAATAAATCATTGCATAAAATTGTATGTGATTTTTGAATATGAAAAAATTAGGTTTTAACCCCACTTTCATGAAAATAGAACCCCAACATTGAAATAATCGTAACTTTATTATTAGATATCAAAATTTTGTATTCTTAGGCTCAATGGAACCCATAGACAGTAGACAACAATAAACTTACTGAATTTTTAGATTACACTAAGGGAAATTACCAAAATGCCCTTATCTGTTAAAATTCTTAAATTTGACCTATAGAACTTAATACTTGTCCAAATTTGATGTACCTACTATCTATCTTCATGTTAGACAGCAAGGAATCATTTCACATTAATAAAATATAATTTAGATCCCTTAATCAAAAAGTAGCATTTTAGACCCTTAAATAGGGGCAAAATGGTCATTTTGCCCAAATTTTAGGTTAAGTGTCATTGACCTCTAAAATATTATTTAGAAAATTAACATCAGTAATAAACTGATTTCAAATCAAATTATATTTTTAAACCCATAAATTAAGTGAATTAATGAAAATTGAATTTAAGGTTTATAAAATTCTTAAGTAAAATCCATTATATCTCAACTTAGTTAAAACTCATACTTAATTCCTTTAAATGAACAAAATCAGCAAATGAAAGTAAATTATAATAAATTCCATCAAATCCTCAAATTTCTTAAGTAATTCCATTAGGAGCTCATCAGGATCTACACTTCACTTTAGGATCTTTTTCTTAAGATTAGGAATAAATCATATGTTAGATTTCACATATTAAATAAACAGGTTATTCAATGGATGAAACCTTGGTTTTATTAGTTTTTAGATTTCCATATTATTATTCTGATTATTTTATTTTTCAACTTTAAATTAAGATTAGGAGAATCATTCTATTAATCTTGATTGTGCTTAATAGAATTTGCCTTGATTATTAGTTCACATTTAGACTCAAACCTTAGCCCTTAAGACTTACCCTTTAGATTATATGATTAAACCCAATTCATGGTGATTAATGCATAATTCCTAATTTTATAGATCTTTATCAAATCTTAGTTTAGAATGTCTAAATTCATCAAATAGGATGTGTTGATTTCTTATTTAACTTGTATGCAATATTAATTGAATTAAATTAGAACCTGATCAGTTCTAATTATTTTTAACTTATAAGGTCGTGTTTTTAAGTTATACTCCATAGTAAGAATTAGAGATCCTAAACTTATGTAAGTTTGAATAGTTATAATTGTTTAATAGATAATATTGGATGTTACTTTGTGTAGTAGAGTCCCTTGCTCACTATTTTTTTACTTATTATTTTTACATTCCTTGTACTTTGTGCATTTTTTTCCTTGAATATATCATACAAGATATCATTATTGCATTAAATGAAAATATAGAATAATTTAGGATAACATTTGCATAGGGTTTAGTTACTTATTGATCTTGCATATTTTACCCTACTAGATAGGGGTAAAGAGAAATAAGGATTACTTAACATTACTCATTGAGGAGTGGTGTGTTAAGTTGGAACCCGAATAGTCTTGCAGACATGCTTAACTCCTTAGCTACTTCTAGAAATGTCCATATAAGTAAAGTAAATAACTAAAACATTACTGCATTTGTGATTACTATCTCTTTAGTTCAGTTTCTATTCTGTTATTCTGGCCTAGTCTTAGATGATGCTAGGAATATATACATATACTTATTGCAGTAGGCTAGACTAGTCCTCTTTTGATATGGCAGTCATTACATACCTATTTAATATTTACTATTCACTATTTATCATTTACCATCTACTATTGTATTTTACTTTAGTCAACTTTACTTTACCTATTTAATTACTTATAGGATGCTACTTTCTATTACTACTTACTATACATATCATAGTTAGATTATTTTTTTTTAACCTGCTTATGTCAAGTGATCTTAAGTATGTTCAGGATGAGTCTTTTCCTTTAATATTTTCTTTAATTTACTTATACTAATTTGTCTAACCTTGTTATAGCTTTGGTGTTGAGGTATGTTCTTCTACTTCACATGTTGCTTAGTTATAAATGTCTTTATTTATAACTTATTCCTTCTTTTGTATGCTTGTTGCACCCTTACGCTTTATTTATTTTATAGTCTAAGTAAAATGGTGATATCATAAAATTCATAAAAAATGACAGCTTAAAATGTACTTAAGCAATATGTCTAACCAAATTTTTCTTTTCTTTGGCTGGAGCCCTATCATTGTGAAACCGACAATAGTAGATTTCAAGTTATTCAAGGTAGTCGAGCCTTCTGAAGGTCAGATTCAGGAGGAGGAGTGTGCTGCCATTGGAGATCCTTAGCTTAGCTTCTCTTTTATTTTTATGAGAATGAGATCTTTATCATTTCCATTATGACTTATTTAATGTTTGAAATAATTCATATATTTATATATATTCTTTTACTGTACTATTTTATTATGAGCTGCATGTTTACTTCTTACTTATATTATGGTGGATTGGTTGTAGCATATTTTATTGTCTTGCTTCCGCTCTCTGATGAATGTATATACTTAGTGAATAATTCCGTTACATTATTCAGGGGCACATCCTTCCCTTATTAGTGGATTGAGGATTACACCTTAATCTAATGATATGAGAGGGATTTGCCAGCATGGCACACTGCTCCTTAGCCATGATTATTGGCGGTTAAGGGGTGAGGCGCCACAGTTGGTATCAGAGAATTCCATAAGGTGTTAGATTGGAATTTGTATTCCTCTCTACCTAATGGATGATTCTTCTGACTAATTAGTCACTAATTAAAACATTAGAGTTACATCCAAATTACTGCAATACCATGCTCAGAATAAAAAGGTATAAAAATGAAAAATACATATGTGGCTCAAGTATAAAAAACATAGACTAAACTAACTTGTAGAATAGTTAGACACTCGAAGATGTCATTTTGGTGGTACCACAGGCGATTTGAGGCCATATGGGACTATGTCTCCTAATCTTACCAGAGGTATAGTAGGTATGTTGAAGGGGTGTTGGAGCCAGGCATTAGAGTACTAGACTGACTGCTCCAACACGGCATCTTCAGAGGCTTTGACCTTCCAGTTTTGGCCAAGGAGTGGCTGAAGCGTGTAAACTTCGTTATGGAAGAGATAGATTGTCCCGATGACATTCGAGTTTCCATAATATTTCTTCTCCTTCAAGACTACACCGAAGAGTGGTAGGTTGTCATCTACTGGGCACTCACCCATAGGCACGAAGAAAAGCAGCGTAAGGCTACCTTCGAAGATTTCTGTCGTGCTTTCACCACAGAGTACGTTAGATACATGTTTTAGTGTTTCCCATTCATGATCTCTATTGTATCTTCCAATTGTATGCATCCCAAATTAAAATAATTAATGCAAGAACAAGTATGTTTTATTTTCTCAAAATTCTAAAAAGATGATATTTTATAAATTCATATTTAAAGAATGAATCCTGGATAAAGCTCTTCCCCAACTGCATCTGGCAACCCATCCTCTGAACTAAATGCACTGCTTGAAGCAATCAAAATGATGGTAGATTCCCACCATAAGCAAGCATAACAAATGGCAGAATCTTAAGCCAAACAAGCAGAGAGGATGGACCGGCTACTGACAATCTAAATGAATCAAAATTGCACTACCTCTGAAGTAGCCCTGCGCCATACTACTCTATCCAACACCATGTGTAGTCCACAAATAGACTGTTATATAGTTTCCTTTGTCTGAGACCCCCTAGCTTCAATGGGAGCTGATAGACTGTAAATACTCGTCTGCGCTCACGTGCAAGTGCACGTGGTCTAAAGTAATAAGTGGAAAGTGTTAATTTCCAGGATTTATCAAACCACAGAGAATTGGTTGTTTTGACACTAAGGTCTATCTATTCTCACTAATATTTAAGCTACAATTGATTGGTTGAGTTGGCCCTAGATTTAGCACAATAATCACTATGTGAAGATAAGTTAGATAAAAGAGAGTGGAGAGTTGGGTTCATCCCACATGTGATGAGAAGTTTATTAATGCATGTTGAATTCTCAAGCTTTTTCTTTTATTCTTTTTGATTTAATCAAGTGCATATTGTGCTTCCTTGAGTTTTACCTCAAGGTTTCACAAGGTCAAATCTTGTGCTCAAAATGAACACACATTCGATTCTATTTTGGCACAAAGATTCCTATAAAATTTTAGGTTTAGTGTTTTTATCTTATCTCTTGATCAAGGAGACATTTGATTTTTTTAAGTCTTTTAAATCTTATAAGCATTGATTCCACCACAAGCATCACTCACATCACACATAGTTGAGATGAGGGATTAATATGTTGGGCTCAATGACTATGTCACTTAGTTCATGAGCACTCAACTATTTCTTCCTCTACCTCAATTAGGTTGAGCTAAGGAGCTCATTTAGTGGGTCTTAGCATTGCATGCATCAATACTTTGGTTAAGCTTAGATTAAGGTGCATTAAGCTCAAGAACTTTGTCACATAGTTCTAAGCTTTCATGCACTCATAAACCTAACATCCCACCTAAGGTGAGCTATGGAGCACAAGACAAGTTAGTTCTTGAGATTATGAGTTCATTTTCCATTCATCCATATTCAAGACTAAATAATAAAAGGCATTTCTTAACAAGGCATAGAGCTCTCACATTTTATTTGTGCTTGAGAAAAGAAATTTCATACATTAAAATTTACTCATACACATGCGCATTTTCCCAACCCTCCCCAAGGGAGAATTAGCTACTCATTACAAAGGAAATGAAGAAAAACACATATATGGATAAAGACCCTTTCATGATCAACTAAGAAAAGAAACTAGAAAAGCAAAGTTTAGAAGATACTAGGAACGTTCCTTGAAAATTCTCTGGATTTCTTCTTCTCCTTCTTCAAGCTCCTCTCTTAGGTCGCTAGCACTGCCTTCTTTCTTCTCTTCCTTAGCAAGAGCTTGCTTTGCCACCCTTGGGGAGTTTCTCACTTCCACTTATGCACCCCTCCTCCTTACTTAGTGAATTGGGCAAAATTGTGAACCCTCCTCTAGTCAAGAGGAGGTGTATTTATAGGAAAGAGGCTGCATCCTCCTTCATCCTCTCCATAACCAGTATTTGATTATTAAAAATTCTGAAGTCATGATGGAAAATCCCAAATTAAGGGTGAAGTGACCAATATCCTTCTTTGTTTATACTTCTTATCACATCAAGAGGCCACTTTCCATTAAAAATCGGAGCTATTGCAGAGAATAGTGGCTGGGTACAAGATGCAGGTTGGGGGTCTTGTCCCAGCCACAATAAATGCTCCTTACTGGCAAAAAATGCGGTAGCACGCTGCAGCATGCAAAGGCTCAAGCAAAAAGGTAGCAAAGCCTTCCGCTGTCGCGCGCTACCACATACACCCATTGCAAAATTACCCACTGCAGCGCATAGTAGCGGTTCCATTTTCAAATTAATCCAATGTAGCATGCTACCGCGCCCGCGGTTCGCAAATGAACCCGTTGCAGTGCGCTACCATGCCTGCTGTTCGCAAATGAACCCGCTGCATCGCACTACCGCGCCCGCTGTTCGCAATTGAACCCGCTTTAATGATCTTTAGAGAAATTTATCATTTTCAAGTCCAAGAAAGAATCTTTGCTTTTAAGTTTCAAACTCAGTCCGGTGTAGCGGTTGAGTTTCGATGTTTCAACCCACTGTAGTGCACTGCAGCGTGCTATGGCACGTTAGTGTGGTTGAGTTTCCAAGTTTTAATCCGCTGTAGCACACTGCAAGGCACTATGGCCCAATGTAGCATTTAAGTTTTGAATTTTCAACCACTATAGCACGCTATAGAGGAATTGTTTCATGCTCCAGAATTTCCCCTTAGTCATTACTGTCTACTCTCCAATCGCTGGACTGCACTATGGCGCGCTAGAGCGCGCTGTAGCGGTTTTCTCCTAGAATTGTAGAATTTCTCCAGATCTTGCTGAGCTTCTCATTTTTTTTGAAAAATATAAAGAATTGATCAAAGTAGGTTGTTCCCAATATGGATATGTATGAATTCTTCCTTTGCTTTTGCTATAAATTATGGACACATCAACCACCCCCATGGTAGACCTATAACAACAGGCCTATAGGCCCTGCTCGTATTTATACCCTCACTCCAATTGAGGCTGTTGAGGATAACCATGTGGTGTTAGGTACATGCTCTTGAATTCCTCTATTTTTACAATTACTACTTGCTCAATGTAGTTAGATATTATTGCATTTGTAACTAGGTTCAATTTGTGTAAATGGAAAACCTTGCAATATACTATTCAACACTGGAGCTAATCATTCATTTGTTTTAAAAAAATTGAGCAAAGTCACTCAACTTACCTCTATATCACCTAGCCAATCCCTTAAGCATTGGGTTACCTTCTCGAGCCCAAATGCCAGCTCGTTAGTTCTATAAAATGCAAATTCCCATTGAGGATAGAGAATTTGAAGCCAAGCTAGTAGTCCTTCTTATAGCCAACTTCAATATAATTTTAGGCATGAACTGGTTGAGCCAATATAACATTACTATCAACTGCATGAAGAATAAAATCACCCTATGTATCGGTAGTCAGACCAAATCCTTCGTTGGCAACCTTAGCACACGAGCTTCATTAATTAATGCTATAGAAGCAAAAAGGGTAGTCAAGAAAGGTTGCAGTGCCTACCTAGTGGCAATATTAGGTGAAAAGAAGGATAACATACCCATAACCAAAAATACCATCGTTGGTGAATTTCCCGAAGTCTCCCCAATGATCTACCCAGTCTTCCACCCACTTGGGAAGTGGAATTTGTAATAGACACAATTCCTAGAACCTAACCCATATCCAAAGCCCCTTATCATATAGTACCCAAAGAATTGTAGTAGCTAAATAAACAGTTGCAGGAACTGCTAGAGAAGGGTCTCATTAGACTAAGCTCATCCCCTTGGGGAGCATTGGTACTGTCCGTAAAGAATAAAGATGGTTTGATGCATATGTGTATCAACTATCATGAGCTGAATAAAGTCACAATCAAGAACAAGTACCCATTGCCTCGCATAGATGACTTGTTCGATCAGCTGTCAGGAGCTAAGGTATTCTTAAAGATTGATATGTGATCTGGCTATCAATAATTGCAAGTCAACGACTTGGACATCGAGAAAACATCATTTAGAACTTGATATGGACACTTTGAATTCTTACTAATGTCATTTGGGTTGATGAATGCACCCGCTATATTCATGGATCTAATGCAGCACATCCTCAAACCCTACCTTGATAAATTTTTTATCATCTTCATTGATGACATTTTGATATATTCCAGGAATAAAAAGGAACACTATGATCATTTGAGGACAGTATTAAAGAAATTGCATGACCATGAGCTTTATGCTAAGTATTCCAAATGTGAATTCAGGCTTGATTCAGTAACTTTTTTGAGGCATGATGTAGATGCCTAGGGCATTAGAGTCAATCAAAACAAGGTTAGCGCTAACTAGGAATGGATTCAACCCAAGTCAATAACTGACATCAAGAGTTTCTTGGTCTTAGTCGGTTATTATAGAAAGTTTATGTAGGGGTTTTTGCAGATAGCCTCCCCAATGACCAAGTTAACCTAGACGGAAGTACCTTTTGAATGGTCTACAGCATGTAAAGAAACAATTTAAGCAATGAAGAATGCACTATCCACTACTCCAGTTATAGTTCTTCCTAAAGAAGGTGTGAACTACCAAGTCTATACTGATGCTTCTGGTATATGCTTGGGTGAAATGCTAACGCACAAAGAAAATGTCATTGCTTATGCTTCTCACCAGTTAAAGCCACATGAAAAGAACTATCCCGTCCATGATCTTGAACTCACAGTAGTCATTTTTTCTTTGAAAATATGGCGTCATTATCTATATAGAGTTCAATGCTCTATCTTCACCGATCACCAAAGTTTAAAGTATATATTCACTCAGAGGGAGTTGAATTGCCAACAGAGAAGATGGCTAGAACTAATAAGCAATTATGACCTAGATATCAATATCATCCGGGATAGGCAAATGTTGTAGCTGATGTGCTTTGCCGTCATGCTACTCTCAACTCCATTATCTCTGAGAGCCTATTAGAGGAAGAATTCCGCAAGATGAATGTCATGACAGTGCGTGGTGATCTATTAAGCGAGTGATCTCTGTGAGCAATGTGGAGCCAACCTTCCATAGAGATGTTTCCATATCCCAAACCAAAGATGAAGACTACTTATACTTTAAGATCACAATTGAAAGTGGTCATCATCCCAAGCAATACTTTAAGAAGGGTTCTATAAACTTAAATAATCATCTCTAGATCCATAAATCTGCACCATGAAATTCTAATTGAAGGCCACAATTCTGGGTATCAAGTATATCCAAGAAACTCTAAGATGTGCCAAGACCTGAAATAATCCTTTTGGTGGACAGGAATAAAGAAAACTATAGCCGAGTTCATTGAAAAGTGCCACGCTTGCAATTTAGTTAAGGCAGAACATCAAATACCTGATGGTCTGCTTTATCCGCTTGAGATTCTTGAATGGAAGTGGCTAGATATATCGATGGACTTTGTTATGGGATTACCTCATGTAAAGTTTGGAGCTGATGCTATTTGGGTCATAGTTGACTGATTGACCAAGTCCGCTCATTTCATCCCTATCCGACAAACAGACTCAGTTGAGAAACTCGCCAAACTTTATATCAAAGAGATAATAAGGTTGCACGGACTTCCCAAATTAATTGTATTTGATAGAGACAGTCGATTTACCTCAGGACATGGGAACCACCCTTATAATGAGTACCGCTTTTCATCCGCAAATGGATGGTCAAACAGAGCAAGTGAATCGGGTTCTTAAAGATCTACTTAGACTATATATCCTTGATTTTGCTAGATCCTGGAAGATCACCTCCTGTTGGTGGAGTTTGCATATAACAATAGTTTTTAAGCCAGCATAAAGATGGCTCCATATGAAGCCATGTATGGCAGAAAATGTAGCACTCTGTTGGCATGGTCAAAAATAGGCTGTGTTCAGTTGTATGGATTCGAATTAGTAGAAAAAACTAACAAGAAGGTTTAGTTAATTTAATAGCAGATTCGTACAGCCCAAGATCGTCAGAGTAAATACAACGACTTTCATCAACCTCCTCTAGAATTTAAAGTTGGAGATTTTGCTTACTTGAAGGTCAGTCCTATGAAAGGAGTCTTCAGGTTCGACATAGCAGGTAAACATAGCCCCCATTATATTGGTCCATTTGAGGTAGCAGCAAAAGTAGGTTCTTTCGCCTACAGACTAAATCTTCCCGATGACTTTTCAGCCGTGCACAACGTGTTCCACGTATCTTCATTGAGAAGATACCTCAAGGATCCCTCTCATTTGATTCAATTTCTAGAAATTGAAATCCAGTCTGACTTGTCCTATGCTGACGAGCCAATCCAAATCTTAGCTCATGATCAAAAATAACTAAGAAACTGCTCCATCCCAATGGTTAAAGTTTAGTGAAAGAACTTCTTATCCGCTAAAGCCACTTGGGAGAAGGAAATTGATATGCAGTCCAAGTATCCAAAGCTATTTGAAAATCTAGGTACTTCCTTAGCCCCTTATCATTTCAATTCATTTCCTTAAAATGTGCATTATTCTTTCCACTTGAGTGATGTCGAGGAAGACATTATTCTTAAGTGGTGGAGTTTGTAACAACCCTAGGTTGTTAAATAGCTTAATTTTTTCTTAATAGCATCCTAATTATTATTTCATTGAGTTCATCTAGTCATTAGAACCAACCCCTGGAGATTTTGAGAGATTTGGAGCTCAATCAAATAATTGGAATATTTAATAATATTTAATTAATTAGAAAATTGAGATATTTAGTTTGACCCCAAAATTAAAATCTGACTTTGCCATTGTGCTCATCACCCCCAAATTAGCTAGGGGTGATGTTTTGGACGTCTTTGGAAGTCGTCGAATTTTCACGAATATTTTAATGAAATTAAATACCCCCGAAAAAAAGGAAAATTAAATACTTGTCGTAATCAAAATCCAACTTCGTCGTTGAGTTCCTCACCCTCAAATTAGCTAAGGATGAATTTTTGGGATTTCTTAGAGCATATTTATAAAATTTGATTTTTTTTTATTTTAAAGCATTAATTACTTAAATTAAAATAATTAAATGAATCAATTCTCCCTCTTCTTTCCCTCTAACTGATCCCCATGATGTTCCTTCCTCCCTTCCCAGCAGCTTCCTCCCCATTCCTTGCACTCAAGTAAATTTCTGCTCCTCTCCTTCCCATCCATGTTGATGGGAAGGCTCATTAATGGAGCCTTGTCTCCTCCTCTCCTTTAAGATGGACCTTCAGCCCCTCCTCTTCCTCCTTTTGCTCTCAAGCTAAAGTATCTTCTCCTCTTCCCAAGCTTCTTCTCCTTTCTCCATTGCTATACTTGCTGTTGGAAGAAACCTCAGCTCTCTTCCCCCTATTGCTAGCAGTTGAAGAAGAATGAGAAACTTAACCCTTAAGCTCTCACGCTCCTAAGGATCTTTAGAGAAATATATCATTTTCAAGTCCAAGATACCCCCCTTTCCCTCTATTGGTTAATTCAACGGCTATTCCATTTTGTTCTTATGCTTATTTGCATATCTAAGAATCTGTGTTATCTTATTTTCATATCTATGAATCTGTATTTAAAATGTGGAATCCATCAGAAGCTCATTAAAATCTGCAAATGTTAGGGAAGGAGATAAAAATTTACAAATACAAATTTTTGTACACCTAGTTCCTTAACTCCACTGTTTGCATTGATAACATAATTGTTTAGTGCCGATTTGTGTATCAATGGAAAGGTCTCGGAAAGACCTTTACATAGGTATACGACACCGCACGTGAAGTGATCTAGGTTGAGAGTATTTGAGCCCGAAAGATGACCCATTGTGGTTTTCGCACATTCGAAATCACCGTCAGGTACTACAGCGCGTCGTAGCGCCCGAGTTTCGAAATTGAATCAGCAGTAGCGCGCCGCAGCGCGCCGCAGTAGCATATAAAATTTGATGAAGCATATAAATTGATGAAATTAAATTAAATCCGCCACAGCGCTAAAATCCGCTACGGTGTGCCACAGTGCTGCAATCCGCCACAAGGATAAAAATTGTATAAAATTGTATGTGATTTTTAAATATGAAAAAATTAGGTGTTGACCCCCCTTTCATAAAAATAGAACCCCAACATTGAAATGACCATAACTTTATTATTAGATAATAGAATTTAGCATTCTTAACCTCTATAGAACCCACAGACAGTAGACAATAATAAACTAACTAAATTTTTAGATTTCACTAAGTGAAATTATCAAAATACCCTTATAGGTTAAAATTTTTAAATTTGACTTATAAATCTTAATACTTGTTCAAATTTGATGTACCTACTATCTATCTTCATGTTAGACAGCAAGGAATCATTTGGCATCAATAAAATCTAATTTTGATCCCTTAATTAAAAAGTAGCATTTTAGACCCTTAAGTAGGGGCAAAACAGTCATTTTGCTGAAAATATAGGTTAAGTGCCCTTAACCTCTAAAATATTATTTAGATCATTAACATCAGTAATAAAATTAATTTGAATCAAATTAGATTCTTAAACTCATAAATTAAGTGAATTGTAGAAAATTTAATTTAAGGTTTGTAAGTAAAATCCATTATATCTCAACTTAGTTAAAACTCATCCTAAATTCTTTTAAATAAATAAAATCAGTAAATAAAGGTAAACTATAATAAATTCTATCAAATCCTCAAATTTCTTAAGTCATTCCATTAGGAACTCATCAGGATTTGCACTTCACTTTAGGATCTTTTCCTTAAGATTATGAATAAATCTTATGTTAGATTTCACACATTGAATAAATAGGTTATTCAATGGATGAAACCTTAGTTTTATTAGTTTCTAAATTTTCATACTATTATTCTGATTATTTTATTTTTCAACTTTAAATTAAGATTAGGAGAATCATTCTATTAAGCTTGATTGTACTTAATCAAATTTGCCTTGATTATTAGTTCATATTTAGACAAACCTTAGCCCTTAAGAATTACCCTTTAGATTATGTGATTAAACTTAATTCATGGTGTTTAATGCATAATTCCTAATTTTGTAGATCTTGATCATATCTTAGTTTAGAATGTCTAAATTTATCAAATAGGATGTGTTGACTTCTTATTTAACTTGTAGGAGATATTAATTGAATTAAATTATAACATGATCAGTTATAATTATTTTTAACTTATAAGATCATGCTTCTAAATTGCACTCAATAGTAAGAATTGGAGATCCTGAATTTGTGTAACTTAGAATAGTTAAAATGGTTTAATAGATAACAATAAATGTCACCTTATGTAGTAGAGTCCCTAATGTACTATTATTTTACTTGATGCTTTTGCATTTATTGTACTTTTTGCCTTTTTCCTTTAGCATGTCATACAAGATATCATTGTTGCATGAAATGAAAATATAGAATAATTTAGGATAATTTTTGTATAGGGTTTAGTTACTTATTGATCTTGCATATTTTACCATACTAGACAGGGGTAAAGAGAAATAAGGATTACTTAACATTACTCATTGATGAGTGTTTTGTTAAGTTGGAACTCAAACAGTCTTGCAGACATGCTTGACTCCTCAGCTACTTCTGGATATGTCTATAGAAGTAAAGTAAATAACTAAAATATTATTGCATTTGTGATTACTGCCTCTTTAGTTCAGTTTATATTCTGTTATTCCAGCTTAGCCTCAGATGATACTAGGAATATATACATATAGTTGTTGCAGCATACTAGATTAGCCCTCTTCTGATATGGTAATTATTACATACTTATTTACTGTTTATTGTTCATTATTTACCATTTACCATTTACTATTGTACTTTACTTCAGTTAGCTTTACTTTACCTGTGTACTTATTTATATGATACTACTTTCTGTTACTGCTTACTATATATATCATAGTCAGATTATTTGTTTTTAATCTGCATATGTCAAGTGATCATAAATATGGTTAGGATGAGTCTTTTCCTTCATTATTTTCCTTACTTTACTTATACTTATATGCCTAACCTTATTACAACTTTGGTGTTGTGGTATATTCTTCCACCTCAAATATTGCTTAGTTATGAATGCCTTTATTTATAACTTATTTCTTCCTTTGTATGCTTGTTGCCCCTTACACTTTACTTATTTTATAATCTAAGTAAAATGGTGATATCATAAAATTCATGAAAAATGATAGCCTAAAATGTACTTAGACAATATGTCTAACCAGATTTTTCTTTTCTTTGGCTAGGGCCCTATCATTGTGAAACTGACAATGGTAGATTTCAAGTTATTCGAGGTAATCGAGCCTTCTGAAGGTCAAATTAAAGAGGAGTAGTATGCTGTCGCTAGAGATCCTTAGTTTAGCTTCTTTTTTATTTTTGTGAGAATGAGAGCTTTATTATTTTTATTAAGATTTATTTAATATTTATAATAATTTAGATATTTATGTATATTCTTTTACTGTACTATTTTATTCTGAGCTGCATATTTTCTTCTTACTTGTATTGTGGTGGATTGGAAGTAGCATATTTTATTGTCTTGCTTCCGTACTCTGATGAATGTAAATACTTAGTGAATAATTTTGCTGTATTATTTAGGGGCACATCTTCCCTTATTAGTGGATTGAGGATTACACCTTAATCTAATGATAAGAGAGGGATTTGCCAGCATGGAACACCGCTCCTTAGCCTTGATTGTTGGCAGTTAAGGGGCGAGGCGCCACAACTTATGACCAGGTGCTTTCCCGAGTGATAAGCCGAGTACAGTCCCACTAGAGTAAATCCTCCAAACTTAAGATTGTGAACTAAAATCTTAGTTTGGGAGAATAATAACCGCAATAGGGTTCTACCTCCTTTATTGTGTGCGCCTCGATAAGTGCAGTTATAAGTAAACTAAGTACTAAACTCACTCTCATGGGAATATACAACCATGTGTATCCAACCTTTCCAATTGATTATGTAAAGCAAAGACCCAAAATAAGAGAAACTAATTATTGAAATTAGAATCTATGAGTCAGAATCCTTCTAGCAGGATTCTGCATAATGGTGATATTTGAGTCATAATTTGATTTTAAGGCATTTTTGGATTTTTTAGATTTTTAAGTCATGTGGTATAGAGGCATGAACATGAGAGTAAGCATGATGTATGAGTATCAGTGATGATTTATGAGTTTGGAATGTTGCATACATCAACAAAGGAAACTCAAGATATTCAGACATCACAGTAAATTGTATTTCCTAACAGGAGTATATAGATATTGGACCATATAACTTATAGCAGGTTAGTGATAATTCAGTTGCATATCAGTGGTATGCAGTACTGTCGCATATTTAGATACATAATTTCAGTGGCATACAACACAGTTTTACATGTTATTTACTCAGTTTCATATCAGATACTGTTTTATTTGTTTTTAGTATTCAGTATACAGTCAGCTTTTCTTTACTACAGTTTGAGTTATTCAGTTACTTTTATAATTTTTCTGCAGCTTTGTTTACTTTACTGTTAAATGTAAATAATTAAAATTGTTTAAATTAGTTTTAATGTGTTAGACTTATTGCCTAACACGTGGTACTTTTGGGATTTGACAATTTGCTAGATCTTGAGTAATATGTTGAGCCAAGTCATGAGGACTCTCAGGAGATTTAGGAGGAGTTCGTGGAGCCTTAGTGGATCCTTCAGCCTTGTCATTTTCTTTCAGTATTTATTTCAATTCAGTAGTTAAACTTTATTTTAGTACTATTTCAGTAAATATTTTGTACTAATTTTGGATGTATTTACTTTTCTATTCTGAGATGAATATTCCTATTCAATTTTATGATGAATGTTCTTGATGTATGCTTAGCTTCCGCACTCTTTTTATATATTACTTATACTTAGTATTGTGATGTGATCAGCATATTGGAAATGTTGATATTTATACATATATTAGATTTTTCATGCTGTATTTTAAATCCAATGTATGTATTTATCTAATACTTAGGATTATGATACTACTCTTATCTCAAGTATTAGTTCTCAACCCTCTTTTGAGGTTGAGTCAGCAGCCCTTCAGATGTGTTGTAATTCTAACTATTTGGGGAGATGGGATATTCCTTCCCTAGCGGCGCACCGCTCCGCCACCGAAATTGATTATGCTATCTCTTTTGCGCGCGGCGACGGGGCTGGGCGCCACATCTTACTAAAGAAGATTTACCCTAAAGATAACATTGATATATATATATATATATATCTTACAAAAGTTCACTATTCATAAATTTATCCATTGTAAAAATTTTGGTGAATATGAAGAAACATCAATAGGCCACTTTTAGGGATGAACAATACGTGGCTTGATTCCTTTGAGAGGAGGATACGTAGGCAAATATTTCTGATGTAGTTGCTATGCTACACTTGGGAGCATGTTGAGTTTAGCTCTCATATGACCCATATGAGATATGAGGTGGAGAATTGATGTTTTGAAAGAAGCTTGTTAAGGGCTTGGGCACGCAGGTGCCCCATTAAAGAGAGCAGTAGGTGCTCATGCTCACTTAGGTGCCCGCCAAATGGAAACTTGGGCGCTCAAGCGCCAGCTAAACAAAAACTTGGGCGCTTCAGCGCGCCCAAGCGTCCGCGAAGCAGAAGTGGACCTGAGGCCTAGTGCTTATGAGCGCCCAAGCGTCTGCATATTTACAAGCCCGCTTTGATGGTCCTAAAAATTTGTTCTTAGCTCATTTTTAGGTGAATCTTATTTTTTTTGGGTGGCTATTGAGGCTTGGATAGGATTTTCTATACTCTATAAATTATAATCTCTACCCATATATGAAAGATTCTCATATCCTCTCCCCGTTGATGTAAGCATTCGCACCGAACCACATAATTCTAATCTGGTGCTATGAATTGCTTTTTTTGTAATTTTTTTTTTATTGTTTGATTTGCTCAACAAATAGCCGATTACTCCTTATTCTCATATATATATATATATATATATATATATATATATATATATATATTTTATAAAGAAAAGTCTCTTTTCATTTTATATCTTAAAAGAAACATTTTTACAAATTGACACAAAATCCCGACCTGACATATAGGACTTTGACCAAAAAGCCACCCAACTTACCCCAAGTAGATTTCCAATCCGGTATGAAAACAAAAAAAAAGCTAAGTACAAAAGATATCCAAGCATGGGACCACAAAACTCCAAAACCATCCCAGGTAGAAACCCAACAGGGTACCGCAAAAAATACAAAAAAAACTAAATACAAACGAAAACCAGCATTGGATTTAAAAGTCACAGAAAACTAATAAAAATTGAATCTAGCAACAGAACCACAATGCGCAGGCCACCGATAGAGAGGGAGTATAGCAGAACAACACAGAATCCAGGGGCTGGCCTATAACCAACAACATCGAAGCACCAAGCCAAAAGGACTCAGCAACCCCGAAAAGCAGAGGATTCAATCGAGCAGATATAGCCAATTTGCAGAACTGGATAAAGGTTCCAAGCATCCAGCCTAACAGAACACCACCTGCCACCTTCCTGAAAAACAAGTGAATACAAAATCTACCTGGTTCCAACAAAAAAGGTGGTCAATGCCCCAATTTTAATGCTCAGACTTCCTGCCATTAAAGAGAGAAAGTATTATCCAGAAAGTACCCCCAATAAAAAGGAATACAGCATATATATATATATATGAGAAATTTTATTATTCTTAAAATAAACATTAAAATAAAAAAACTTTATTATCTATTATTTATGAAAATTATTTAAAAGTCAAATAATAAAATTTTTAAAATAGAGTTATTACAATACCTCAAATATATTTTATCATATTATTATAAAAATACTTAAAATTAATATTTAACTCATAATAATTAAGATTTACTAGTAAAAATTTATGATAAAAAATTCATTAAAATTTAATATTTACATAAAAAAAAAGAAATGAATTGAGACATTTCTCATTATAAAAATATAATAACCTCTCCCAAAAAATGTTAATATACGGTGTGTTAAATAGCCACGTGCCCTCACTAAGGTTTATATTTATTTTTCTAATAAAAACAATAAAATTATTTATTATTTATTTATTTGCCAATTAAAATATTGCGTCGGGTAAGTCTTAATCAAATAATAACAAAAAATAATTATATTAATCTAACTTCATATTTTGTTTAGGATTTTTGTATTTTGCATATCATATACATATTAAAATGAGAATGATATAACAATTCTATATATATAAGAAAAATAAAAAGAAGATAAATATAATTATATATATGATTATATAACTGTAACATTTTTCTTATTTTTATTATATTTTGAGTAATTTATAATATGAGAAATAATGTCCAAATCTAATTGGATAAATTTTTTGAGGTGCTGCATACGTGCAGACAAACACAAGAATATCAGTAGTCTAATGTTGATTTTGTCAAGCTGCATTATCCATTCGTGAATACTAAAATTCTAATTTTCCCTAAGAAAAAGTTAGATATTTTATTAAAACATATTAAACCTTTAAAATAAAAAAACTTGTATAAATAAAAATTCATAAATCCAAAGCAAGCGTTTAGTCGGATTTAATTTCTGATTACAAGTTGACACACATTTAATAGTTAGATGAATATTAGTAGATGAAAAATGTTATATTTATATTATCATTAAAAAAATTTTTTACAGATCCTAATAAAAAGTAAATTATACTAATCATATATTTACGCATACAAGACATTGACGAAAGATAAGCGCTAGCAGGTGATTGGTAAGTTTAGGGTTTAGGGTTTAGGGTTTAGGGTAAATTATACTAATCATAAATTATACTAATCATATATTTACGCATACAAGACATTGACGAAAGATAAGCGCTAGCAGGTGATTGGTAAGTTTACGGTATTGTGACATTAATAAAAGCAAAGGGTTGGCAGATGATTGGCAAGTTGCCGGCATTGGTGGTAAGTGGATGTATTGAACCAAAATGGTAATTTTCAAATAAATATTGATAGAAAATAGTATATATATATATATATATATATATATATATATATATTTTTTTTTTTTTTTTTTTTTTTTCTCTAATTTTATTATTCTTTGAATATATTGTTATAGAGAAGTTTTATTATACAGTTTGATATCACATTCATCGCAGGAGTCAGCACATAACTGTAATTCAGAAAACTGCTGTGATATGAAAATATTATACAGCAGGGCATAATCAACAAACAAGCATCCCAGCAAATATAACACGGATAACCAACATGCCGCAACACCTCTGGCAATCAACGCATCAGAAACTATATTTCTGAAAAAATAAATAAACCCACTGAACAAAACACAACCATTTGACAATAGCCAAATAATACAGCATGAATAAAGTTTAGAATGCAACCCCTACCTCAGAAGAAGCAAATAATACATCTTTGAAATTCTCGAAGTTAAAAGTAGTTTTAATTTTAACTTTTTCAACTTTCTTCCAACAACGGTTTTTTAGATGAATGTATTTAAGAGTGAGATGAACTTCATTATCCAAACGATTAATAATCTTCCAGTACCCCATAGGAGAATTATGATATTTAACCTTATTCCTACCATTTTAAACGGCCCATAACGTATACAAATCAGTAAGATTTTCAATATGAATTATTTGAAGTTGTAATTGGAATTCCATTTGGGAGAAGAGTTCTCATATCAAAAATGTTAAAATGAGAAGAGTTCTCATTTTAAACGGCCCATTCCATTGTATCTGTGGAAGCTGAGCTATGGGAGAGGCCATCAAGAGTTTGGGCAGCAGCAATATTTGATCTTCCTTATCCTAGTTAACCCCGACAAAATCAAGGTACCCCATACTCATTTAGTTATGAAATTCCCTCCCTTAAATTTCGTTTATTCATTGCATTTCCTTTAGAATAAATTACTGAGCTCCAATCGAGCTCGAATGAGCTCGATTAGTGATCGACGCGTTGATCTAAATAGTTATCAACATTAAACTCTAACATGTGGAATCATAATTAGGGTTAGCATATATAAGCATCACCATTTAAGGATTCCTACGCCATTCAATAGTTTTAGTCATTAGCTTCATTTTAGCACCAGTTAGGTGGTCTGAGATGCCTCGTACGTGACCAATTTTGTAACCCTAAATCTTTAAGAATGACATTCGACGGGATGAGCTACAGTGCCGGGGGGTCAACCTCGACCCGCACAGCACTGCAATCGGGCTCGCGCTCGTGAACCGCACACGTGCATGGGAGCAACCGCAAACTGAGGCTTGCATGCAGTAGGAGCCTTGCATGCGGGTGATTAGTTTGGTTAAAAAATTAATTTATTTAGATTAATACATTTTTATTAATTTAATAACTTTTTAAATATATATTCAAATAAATTAAATTATATACAAAAATGATCAGAAAAATATGTAGGATTATTATGAAGTTAATTTTTCATTTTGATAATAAATTTTTTAATCGCCTTTTAATTGTCATTTAACGTCATTAAACTTAGATTAGCTATTTGATGTCCGATTAGATCATACTTAATGTCGTTGTAGTCATTATGTTATAGAGAAGCTATAGCCACTATATTTATATCATTTGGACATCAATTAAAAAATATGAGTTTTTGACTCTTGATTAATTTAATAATTAAATCACATAATTAGAGCTTTCCATATTTAGGCTTCCTAAACCCTTGGAGATCGTAGGGTAACATAGATTATGCCATGCTTAAACATAAGATGATGAATTGGATAGGAAAACAATTAAAGTGACTTAGTCTTGACCTAATACTAGTGAACTTGGATTTAACCATTACTCTTATGAGAGAGAAATTATACGATAATTTTATGTCTTAATTTAGTGAACTATTTAGGATACTGGTGAGTAAGCTTTAGTGTAATATATGTGGCTATGAGAAAATTCCTAATATTATTAGAGTGAAGCCATCATAAGAGGATTATTGTGATACTGAATCTAGTATAATTAGATTATATCCTCTTGGAACTCAACAAGTAATCTAGTGTAACTTACATAAGTGTAGTGTAGGATGCCATACTATGCTAATTGTGAGACTTAGGGTTATTTAGGATGTTTAGTACTTGAGCTATAGCTAGATGTAGTCTTAGGTGATAAAGAGACTTAGAACCCTTAAGTGCTAATTAACAAAGTGAAATCTAATATTTAGTGCTAATAATATTAGGACATGGAGCTTTAAAATAAAAAGGAGAATTATTTCTACTTAGACTAGAAAGCTAATAAGTATATTACCATCCCTTAAGTTTTGCAAATATTAGACTAGTAATCATGCAAAACTATTAAGTTTAAGGATAAACAAGTAATGATATATTAGTGCATGAATAAGGATAAGACAACCTAAATTATTAGATCAAAGAACCTTTTAAGTATAGGATATTAAGAGAATTAATGATAATAGGAAGATTAGAGATAGTAATGATAACCTAAAAGTTTGAATAGTGCAATTACAAAAATTTTATCTAATAACCCTAGGTTGTTACTTAGCCTAATCTTAGCTTGATATCATCCTAATTATCATTCCATTAAGTTTATCTGGTTATTAGAACCAAACCCTAAAATTTTAGAGCGAATCAGAGCTCAATAGAATATTTGGAATATTTAATAATATTTAATTAAATAGAAAATTGGGATATTTAATTTGACATTGAAATCAAAATTTGACTTTGTCATTGCGCTCGTCACCCCCAAATTAGCTACAGGTGATGTTTTGGAAGTATTTGGAAGTTGTTAGATTTTCTCCAAATATTTTAATATATTTAAATACCCCAAAAATAGAATGATTATTTAATCGTCATAATCAAAATCTGACTTCGTCATTGAGTTCCTCTCTCCCAAATTAGCTAGGGGTATATTCTTGGAATTTTTCGGAGCACATTTATAAAATATAATTTTTGAAGCATTAATTAATTAAAATTAAAATTATCAAAAATCCATCTTTCACTCTTCTTTTCCTGAGCTGAGACCCACTCTTCCTCCTTCCCTCCATTCCCCGCAAAGGGGCATCTACCCCTCTCCTTCCTGTTCATGCTGATGGGAAGACTCACTGATGAGCCATTCCCCCCTCTCCTCCATAAAAGCTGTCCCCAACCCTCTTCCCTCTCCATTTGCTCAGCTGAAGATCCTTCCTCTCTTCCCCTCTTCTCTTTATTTGTTGTACTTGCTGTTGGAAGAACCCTCTACCCTTTTTCCTCCTCTTGCTAGCAGTTGAAGAAGAAGAAGCTTAACCCTCAAGCTCTCAAGCTCCCAAGGATCTGTAGAGAAATCTATCATTTGTAAGTCTAAGGTACCCCTCCTTTTTCCCATTGGTTGATCCAATGGCTACTCTATTTTTATTCTTATGCTTATTTCACATCCTTAAGAATTTGTGGTTGGGATTAGGAATCCATTAGATCTCATTAAGATAGTAAGTCTTAGGGAAGAAAATCCATTCTGCAAATATGGTTTTTGTATACCTAAACTTTTAGCCTCATTATTTGCATTATTAAAATGATTATTTCATGTCAACTTTAATATCAATGGAAAGACCTTGGAAAGACCTTTCCATCAGTATATGGCACCGCTCGTGAGGTGCTCTAAATCAAGAGTATTTGACCATCAAAGGAGACATGTTTCGGTTTTAATACAGGAAAAATCACCATCGAGCGCTACAGCACACCGTAGCGTCCACGTCTTAGGTTTATTATGCTGTAGCACGCTACTGCGTCGTAGCGCGCTACCGCGTCGTAGCACCCAACTCTCAAAATATTTGGCACCGTAGCGCGCCACAGTGCTGAAATCCACCGCCATGCCTGAAAGCACGGAAGTGCACCGTAGCACCCGCGCCTCATAAAAGCTAGCACCACAGTGCACCGTAGCGCTTGGTTCTCGGCCATGAGGCTCTACCGCATATTGTAGCGCTCAGAACTATCCTGAACTGCCTAGAACTATCTAGAATTGCCTAAACTTCACATTTTTTGCATTTTAATGACTCTAGGACCCTAATGAAGCCAAAATATACCAAAATCAAGCATTGTGTGAATTTGGAGGTGATTTTTAATATGGAAATCCTCCATTTATCCTAAAGGGCATATTCTAAATCCTAAAATTACGCTTTTAGACCCTTAAGTAGCGGCAAAATGGTCATTTTGCCCAAAATTTAGGTTAAGTGCCCTTAACCTCTAGAATATTAATTAAAATATTATAATTAGTGATAAAATTGATTTATAATCAATTTAGGCTCTTAATCTCCTAATTGAGTTGAATTGAGAGAATCCCCATTTATGGCTTGAAAATCTTAAGTAAAACTAATACATCCCTGGCTTAGTTCTTAACTCACATTCTATCTTCCTTAAGTTAATTAGGTCACCAAGTAAAGATAGAAATAAAAGTCAAAAATTCTTAGAGTGTGAAACAAAAATTCTATCTCAAATTATCATAGGCTTTTTTAAGGACAACCTTCAAAATGAGGTTTTGCACCTCAACTTTTTTTTTAAGACTAAGGAAGACGTCTTACATTGCTTGAATGTTAGCATTAATTTTTTTATTGGGGAAAAAAGCTATCCAACCCTCCCCAAGGGGGGTCTAGCCTTCCATTATAGCTGAAATACAAAGAAAAACATACAAGGATGAATACCCTTTCATGATTCACTAAAAAGAAATCAAAAGAAAGATTAGGAGTTTACTAGGAATAGCCCTTATTGGGGTTCTCTGGATCTTCCCTCTTCTTCCTCTACTCTTTTCCTTTAGCTCCCTAGTACAACTTTTACTTCTTTCTCCTCTGGCAATGGCCTCTTCAACCTCTCTTGGAGAGGTCTCCTTCTTCTTCTATGTAGCTTCTAAAAATTTGAGATTTTGGAGTGAAAATGGGAACCATTCTTTTGTTAAGAGAGGTTGCATTTATAGAGGAGTCATTCTCCTTCCTTTTACATTCAAATTCTACCTTTTTTTCCTCCACCATTTCTGCTATAAAGAGTGCATATCCCATTTGATGCATGAAATGATTTCTCCCTTTGCATTTTTAAATCTTGTAATCATTTTAAAACTTTCGTTTTCTCTAAAAAATATTCTTGTGGTAGAGGATATAACAACTGGCTGGGGATCTTGTCCCAGCTGAAATTAATGCCCTGAAAAGATAGAAAATACGGTGCTTGCTGTAGTGCGCTGCAGCGTACTGGAGCGCATTGTAGCGGGTTGAGTTTCTAAAACTCATCCGCGGTAGCGCCTTTAAATTTCGAACCTGATTCACGGTAGGACTCTGTGGTGCGCTAGAGCGGGTCACGTTCAAAATTTTACCCGCTGTGGCGCGCTGCAGCGACTCAGTTTCAAAGTATCATCCGCGTTAGCGAGCTATGGTGCACTGCAATGCACTGTAGCGAACATAAGTTTTGAACCTTCATCCGTTGCAGTGTGCTGTGGCTCGTTGTGGCGCACTGTAGCGGTTGGAGTCTCAAACTTGTGCTCGCTGTAGCGCGCTATAGCAGAATCTCTCCATGTTTCAAAATTTTCCTTGGGTTTGTGTTGTCTGCTTCCTAGTAGCCGAAGCGCGCTGTGTGACACTGCAGCGCGGTGTAGCGCATTATAGCATGCTGCAGTGCAGTGTAGCACACTAGAGCGCGCTACTCCGATTTTCTCCCAGATCTTGTAGAAATGCTTCAGATTTACTGTGCTCTCATTTTATCCTGAAAATAAATAGAGTTTGATCAAAGTAGGATGTTTCCAATATGAACTTGTATGACTTTTTCCTTTATTTATGATATAAATTATAGATTCATCACACCCCCACACTTAAATTCTTGCTCATCCTCGAATATGCTCAAAAATAATTTTTTTATTTTTAAAGTATGAGAGTCAAGGTTTTAATATCAATTGGATGATTATTGTTGTTCAAAGCTTGTTGTAACTGAAATGACTTAGCAAATTTTCAGCCACAAAATGTTCCTAACTTTGGCTATAATCCTTGGTTGCTTGTCTAGTCTCCAATTTTAAGTTTATAATGCTTGATGTTTCATGATGGGAGATGTTTTTTAGAATTCCTTAAACTAGTGATGCTATGAGTGACCAAGAGTTTTGTGCAATATGTGCTTCTTCTTATAAATTACAAAGATACACAAATTTCAGGAGAGATACTTTTCATTATCCTGTTTCATTTTTTTTCCTTAGGAGAGATTTTTTTTTTCATCCCAGTTTTTGTTTTCCTTTCTTTTTCAGCTTTAGGGAGAGATATTTTTCTTCATCCCTTTTCTTGTTTTTTGTGATCATGACGTCTTACAGGAGCCTAGCACACTCATTAGTTCACTTAATTTTTTCCAATCACTAGTTTTGGTTTTTCAGTTCTCCCACACTTAGACCTTAGTATTGATCTTGTTAAATGTTTGGAGACTAGATATGACCTAGGACAATTCCCTTGTTTTGATGATCTAGTGTTGTCAATTAATTGTGTTACTTTTCGTTAAGCAAGTTTTGGTTGACTTTAATTTTCAAATTGATATTTTCTTGGCATTCATGAATTGAAAAGTTCAGAAAAATTTATTATGTGCAAATCATAGAAAAATTGGGAAAATATGAAAATCCATAATTTATTCATTCAAAAGGGCAAAACACAAAAAGAAAAATAAAAATGAAAACAAGAAAAAGAACAACCTAATTACTCATCATTCTCTCCTTCTTCCTCTTCTTCCTCTCCCACATCCTGATAGGTGTAGCCAAAAGGCCAACGGGTATCCAGAATATGGTCGCCAACAGGTGGTTGCAATAGCACTGATCCATCCGGTCCTCCTTGCAAGCTCCAGTCTTGGAACATCATTCCAAGGGCTTCATGGAATTCTGATTGGAACTCTCATTGCCAGACAATCTATCCCTTGTAGAACCACATGTCGGTGGCCATAGCCTTACCCAAATCTGTTTGTTAAGCATAGATCTGCATCAACAATTTCTCTGAAAATGTATGGCCAGTGGACGCTGAGGCTTCTCCTTCTTCACCCCTCCTCTTATTGGCCTTCTTCTGTTCTTGGGAATGGACATTCAGATTTGTTCGCTCAAGAGGAGCACTAGGGAGGATAGTGGTGTTCGAGGAAATGACCTTAACCCTTTGAGCTAGACAGATGCCCGTTATTAATGACCCGAAAGCAAGCACATCGCAGGACCCATGCAGGGCGTTCCAGAGAGCTGCTCAAAAATAATGCCGCAGAGATGAATTTCTCCTGTCTTTTGAAGTACACACATGAGTAGCTCCCTAGAATGGGTCACTTCACTGAGGTGCCCTGTTGGCATGATGAAGCTAGAGATAAGGACCACCCATGCACTGCTCGAGTCCGTGAGGAGGGCCCGAGGAATGTTGGCCAGATTTCCTCTCCAATCCGCATCATTGCGGATGAGCTCACAAGTAAGTGCTACCGGGTCATAACGTGATTCAATAAGGGCCAAGTAGGAGCAGTCCTCGACCTCCCTCAACCCATAAAATTGCTCGATTTGCTCAAGCCCAAAATTTACTCCCCTTCCTCGTACAAAAATTTTACGCCACGTCGAGTTAATGGTGTTGGCGTAAACTTCTTTAACCAAGGTCGGGTATGAGTTGGATTGGGTGGACCCATCCCCAGGGATAAACTTGTTCAGAGGGTATAGGCAAGACCACCCCGAAACTTTTTTTGGGGATCAACTTCTGCCAAGAAGTAACCTTTGCTCAGCCTCAGCAGAGGAGAACCTCTTCTTATTGAAGGCTCCACCAGATGTAGAGGCCTCGGCTTCCTTGCGTGGGATGAATTTCCTTCTAGATGACATGTTTGAATTTGAGAGAGGCTAAAGTTTTCTAGAAAGCAGGAGAATGAGAATAACAAGAACGGATGAATTAGTAGGTGCAAGCTTAAATTCCCCCCCCCCCCTCTAATCCCCTTAAATAGCCAATCAACCATGAGGGCAAGGAAAAATCAGGTCAAAGATGCTCCCCATGCCATAAATGTGACTTACTTTAATTAGGAAGGCAAAGAGGGGTTTTATGGCATGGGGATCAACCATAAACTTCAGGTTTGGGATCCCCACCTCCTTTTGACTGCCTAGGAATCCCAAACTTGAAGCAATTATTGACTTATTGGGTTCCCTAGGCAGTCAAAATTGCTAGGAGCCCTTCGCTATAATGCGCTGTAGAGCACTGTGGCACGCTACAGCGGCTAGGACTTAAAAAAAATTTTGAAACCATGCCAGTGAACTCTACAGTGCTTCATAGCAGCAATTTCCATCGTAGCGCGCTGCAGCGCACTGTGGCGCACTGCAACGATTAGGTTTCAAAATTTTACCCGCTACAGTGTGCTGCGGTGGTTGAGGTTTGAATTCATCTCGCTATAGTGCACTGCAGCGCACCATAATGCGCTATGGCAGATTTGATTTCTTCAGCCTTCTTTTTTTTTTTTTGGGGTTGCCTCCCAAGAAGCGCTTAGTCTTACGTCATTAGCTCGACTCTTTTAGGATCACTTTTTGGCATGATTGGTCAGGAGGTCTCTCCTTCCATACTTTTGAGGTATTGGGGTGAGCACTAACATAAAGTGTGCTCGAACCCACACCCTCATTTCTCACCCTAGGTTATACATGTTGGAATAAGGGTTATTCATGGCATTGTTGTTCCTCAAATAGTTAACTTGCTTGGTGTTTGATTGCACAAAATGATTGTTTAGATTGTAGTTTTCACTAGCATGCTTTCCCCCACACAAATCACAATAAGTTTCTTGAACAAAATTAACATTCATATTTTCAATTTGTTGATTTAACGTGAGGATTTCATTTTGTATAGCTATTATTTGGTTTGTTTCTGTTAACTGGATTGATTAGTTTGTAAGCCATTCAGAAGGCCATTAATACGCGTTGTTAGCCATTTATTCTTGGAGGTCATAAGCGTCTTCTTAGGTTTTACTACTAATTGAGCCTCTAGTAGCCGCATATATGAGTGTCCTTACTAGAGCGTTCAACCCATTGTAAGAGGTTTGAACTTGCATCCACAAGGGGAACCCATGATGCGGGCATCGCCATAAGCATTCTTTAAAGTGATCCCAGCCATCATACAACATCTCACCCTTAAACTAATTGAAGTTGGTTATCTCAATTCTTAGATGAACAGTTTTTGCTAGAGGGAAATATTTGGCTAGGAATTTCTTAGTCAAATCATCCCAAGTACAGATAGAATTGTTTAGGAGAGAGTTGAGCCAACTCTTGGCTCTGAAAAATCCTAAGTTTAATGGCGTCTTCAGAAATGCCCTTAAACTTGAAGGTATCACAAATCTCAAGGAATTTTAAAATGTGTGAGTTAGGGTCCTCCATGGCTAACCCACCAAATTGATTATTTTGAACCATGCTAAGTGTTGAAGGTTTGATCTCAAAATTATTGGCTTCTATATTTGGCCTAACAATTACATGTGGAATGCCCCTAACAGTGGGCAAGGCATAGTCTCCGAGTGCTCTACCTCATTGTTCTCTTAAAGGCTCTCTAGAATTTGTATCAAAATCTTCCATGACAACTTATTAATGATTTAAAATGGCTTGTTCTCTTCTAGCTTGTAGATAGACGCTTTCAATTTTTGGATCAAAAAGATATTTAGTACAATTTTTTCTACTCATACAAATCAGAAATTAAGCTCTCAAGAATAAGTATATCAATAACGCTTAACAGTTCAGCTAATGAAAGAAAAGTAAATTAGTTAGTCTAAGCTATAAATTAGTGCATAAATAAATACAAGAAGAAAATAAAATTATATGCAAAGAGAGATTTGTTTAAATCACTATTTACTAATAGATTATTCTTAATACAAAACAGTTACCATTCCCCGGCAACAGTGCCAAGAACTTGACAAGCTGTGATTACACGTCTGCGCTTGCACGCAAGTGTACGTAGTCTGAAGTAATAATTGGAAGGTAAGTTCGAAGATTTATCATCCTCAGGGAACGGTGTGTTTTTATACTAAGGTATATCTATATTCAATAATGTTTAAATGGTATATTTCAAATTTTAAATTGGTTCCATTAATAAAGCAAAATTCTGAGTTAAGAAATATAGAGGAGAGTTGGGTTTCCTCCAGGTGAATTGATAGGGACGCATGTTGAATTACTTCTCAAGCAACTTTTCATTCTTTCGTTGTCATGCCAAATAATCAAGTGCACATTGTATTCCTTAGATTAGTCCTCTAATTCTTACAAGTTCAAATCTTGTGCATGAGATGAACACAAGGGTTCTATCTCAAAATAAAGATTCTCATGAGACCGCAAATGGAGCATCTTAGTTTTCCTTCATCTAGGTAGTCAAGATAATAGTTTTAATTAGGCAATCTTACGAGTATTGATTCCACTAATGAGAATCACGCGCATCATGCACAGTTCAAATAAAGAAGTGATTTCATTGAGCTCCATAGACTATGTCACATCATCCATGAGCTTTCAACAAATCCTCTTAATCTTTTCACGTATACTGAGCAACAGAGCTCCATTAGTGGGTCTCAACTCACATGCTTTGACCTCTTGATTGAGCTTAGAGCATGGTACAGTTAGGCTCAAGAACTTCTCACATAGTTCTAAGCATTGACGCACACATGTCCAGTATCTAAATCAAGCTGTGAGCTATGGAGTATAAGACATTTATTTAGATATTCATTTTATACTTATATTTTCTTAACATATTTTTCATTTAGTCCACAGCATGATTTTTTAAGTAATTTTAGTCATTTTAACACAAATTTTTTATTCACTGCTTGAGGAAGTTCTCCAACACTCATTATGTCCCTTACATTTTATATTGGATTAAGCCCAACCCTCCCCAAAGTGGGTCTAGCCTTCCATTATAGCTGAGATATAAAATAAATATACAATGATGAAGACTCTTTCATGATCCACTAAACAGAAATCAAAAGAAAGATTAGGAGTGTACTAGGAATAGCCCTTATTGGGGTTCTCTGGATCTTTCCTCTTCTTCCTCTCTTCTTTTCCTTTAGCTCCCTAGTGCAGCTTTTACTTCTTTCTCCTCTGGTAATGGCCTCTTTAACCTCCCTTGGAGAGGTCTCCTTCTTCTTCTATGTAGCCTTTAAAAATATGAGATTTTAGAGTGAAAATGGGAACCATTCTCTTGGCAAGAGAGGCTGCATTTATAGAGGAATCATTCTCCTTCCTTTTACATTCAAATTTTGCCTTTTTTTCCTCCACCATATCTACTGTAATGAGTGCATATCCCACTTGATGCATGAAATGATTTCTCCTTTTGCATTTTTAAATCTTATAATCATTTCAAAAACCTTCCTTTTCTCTAAGAAATATTCTATTGGCAGAGGATATGTCATCTGGGAGATAGGCAGTTGACTGGGGTCTTGTCCTAGCTGTAATTAATGCCCTGAAAAGACAAAAAATATGGCACCCATTGTGGCGCGCTGTAGCGCGTTGGGTTTTGAAAACTCATTTAGTGGTAGCATGCTGTAGCGCCTTTAAGTTTTGAACTTGATTCGTGGTAGCGCACTGTAGCAAGTTAAGTTCAAAAAACTCACCCACGATAGCGCGCTATGGCGCGCTATAGCAGGTCACATTCAAAATTTTACCCGTTGTGGTGCACTGCAGTGCTCAGTTTCAAAGTATCATCTGCTGTGGCACACTGTAGCAATGTAAGTTTGAATATTCATCCGTGGTAGCATGATATGGCGCGCTGTGGTGCACTGTAGCGAACAAAAGTTTCGAACCTTCATCCATTGCAGCGCGCTGCGGTGCGCTATGGCACGCTGTAGCGGTTGGAGTCTTGAACTTGTACTCGCTTGAGCGCGCTATAATGTAATCGCTCTAGGCTTCACATATCCCCTTGGGTTTGTGCTGTCTGCTTCCCAGTAGCCAGAGCGTGCTGGGGAGCGCTACAGCGTGCGCTACAGCGATTTTCTCCCAAATGTTGCAGAAATGTTTCAAATTTTCTGTGATCTCATTTTATCCTAATAATAAATAGAATTTGATCAAAGTAGGTTGTTTCCAATAAGGACTTGTATGACATTTTTCTTTATTTATGATATAAATTGTGGATTCATCAGTAGAAGAACCCACTTCCACCATAACTTCTCATACTGATTAAATGCAGAATCTATTGGAGATGATGCGGGTGATGATTGAAGCACAAACCCATGCTGTTGAGAGGATTGCCTCATGTGTACTCCTTCTCAACCTTCCCCTACCCCATCTCAACCATTTTCAACTCCTCCCCAAACTTCTTTTCCAGTTTCGCCTAAAATTCCAGTGGCTCCACAGCCAACTACTGGCCCGGTAGTGGACGCCTTTCTCCTCACCTTTCTTCGTTTGAATCCCCCGACATTTAACAGCTCTGTTTCTCATTTTGAAGCTATTGACTGGTTCAAGGCAATAGATAAAACCCTGACCAGTATTAAATGTTTAGAAAGTTAATGTATTCTTCTTGCCACATATATGTTTTATGACGATGTTGAATATTGGTGGGATAGTGAGTTAAAGACCCGTTTCTCGGATGTTCAGATGAAAGATAGTCCATGGGATAAGTTTGAACAAGCTTTTTGTGAAGAATTCATTCCTCCATCTGCCCAAACCATAATCAAGATTGACTTCATGCAACTTACTCAAGGAAGTTGTTTTGTTCGTGATTATAAGTTGTAATTCCGTAAGCTTTCTCATTTTGCTCCCAATCTAATCCACACTAATGTGGCTAGGTGTACTAGATTCATAGCTGGTTTGAAGGATTCCATTAAAAGTCATATGATGGCTCAGCATCATGATGATTTCCTTAAGCTTTTTGAAGGTGCTCGCTTGGTCGAGTACCACCAAGCTCAGATGGAGTTGAAAAAGCATTCTCACCACCAGTTTTCTAAATCTGAACCATTCAAGAGAAATTATTCCCATGGTCCAAAAGTCTTTCAACTTACCTCTAGTCCAAATCCAAATTAGAATAAGCAAGGAAGACATGGTACAATATGTAATAGGCCACACCCCTATGAAAAGTGTTATCACACCAGCAATCGATGTTACATCTGCGGCATAACCAATCTTTGACATTGGGACTGTCGGGCCAATTGAACTATGGATAAGATGAGGATTAATCGCCAGCCTTTCGTGCAAAACCTTGTTCCTCTCAATTCTCAAGTGCTAGCGCTTGCCTTGATGCGTCCGTCTACTAGTGGAAGTGCACAACATCAAAATGGTGTACCTCTGTCTCCTTCTAAGCAAGGTTAGTCTAGCAGGAAAGATATGGGCAAGCCTATTTCCCAATCTTCTACAGTACCATGAGTCTATGCTCTATCTTCTTCTATAGCATAAGAAGATAGTAGTGTGTTAATAGTACATTATACATTTAATTTTTTAATTTCTATTTTTCATTTCTTTATTTCATTTTATTTCTAGTATTTTTTGTTTTAGTTTTCATTAATTGCAATTAGACTTTATTTTCTCTGCTATAGGAACTCTAATTATTAAGAATCAATTCTGTGACACACTCTTTGACATGGGTGCTAGACACTTCTTTATGTCTGAGAGTTATGCTTCTTCCCTTAATCTTCAATATTTCAGCCTAAGCAATGCCTTGAGAGTGCAGATACCATCTGGTGCTTAGATGTGCGCTAAAGAGTTCTGCTTGGTAGACATCTCAATCAGTAACCAATTCTCTTAATCCAAACTTATTGTTATGTTAATTATGAAGTTTGACATAATTTTCGGTATGGATTGGTTGAGTAAGTTCAATGCCGTCATAGATTGCTTTTGAAAGAAAGTTTCGCTTAAGGTTAGGAAAAAACTTGAGGTTTTCATAGGAAAGCTTAGCTTAACTGCATCCCTAATTAATGTAAGTGAAGCCAAGCACCTCATTAGTAAAGGTTGTTGTGCAATTCTATTAACCATAATTGGCGAGGATAAATAAGTTAGAAGTTCTGAAGAGACTACTGTCGTTAGAGAGTTCCTGAATGTGTTCCCTGAAGACTTGCCTAGACTACCTCCTTTGCGTGAGGTAGCATTTTCTATTGAACTTATTCTTGGGACTCAACCTAAATTTAAGGCTTCGTACAGAATGGCACCAAAGGAATTACTAGAGCTTAGAGAGCAGTTGCAAGAGTTATTAGAGAAAGGATTTGTTCGCCCTAGTATATCATCTTTGGGAGCTCCCGTCCTATTCGTCAAGAAGAAGGATGGATCAATGTGGATGTGCTTAGACTACCGCGAGCTTAACAAAGTAACTGTGAAGAATAAGTATCCTCTCCCTAGGATTTATGATTTATTTGATCATCTTGTTGCAGTGAAAGTCTTCTCCCTGATTGACTTAAAATCAGGTTACTACCAGATTTGATTCAAGGATAAAGATATTCTTAAAAATACATTCAAGACCCATTATGGGCATTTTGAGTTTCTAGTCATATATTTCGGACTAACTAATGCTCCTTCTATTTTCATGGACCTGATACAGCGTATCCTTAAGCAGTATCTCAACGAGTTTGTCATCATTTTCATCGACGACATACTAATTTATTCCAAGTCAACTGCTGAGCATGAAGATCATCTACATGCCATTCTTAAGTTATTAAGAGAGTATAAGTTGTTCGCTAAATTTTTGAAGTGCGAGTTTTGGCTCAAATTCATGGCATTTTTGGGTCACGTGATTGATGATTAAGGCATTAGGATAGACCAAAGAAAATTCATGATGTTCAATAGTGGGTCCAACCTAAATCTGTAACCGAGATTTGCAATTTCCTAGGTCTTACTTATTATTACAGATGGTTTATTCTTGGATTTTATCAAGTTGCTTCATCATTAACTCAGTTAACTAAGAAGGAAGTTTCATTCATCTGAAGCATAGCCTGTGAAGAATCTTTTCAGAAGGTTAAGATTCTTAGATTTATACTGATGCCTCTAAGGTAAGGCTTGGTTGTGTCTTTATGCAAGATCGCCATGTGATAGCCTATGCCTCTAAACAACTTAAACCCAATGAGAAGAATTATCTTGTGCATGATCTTGAACTTGCAGGGGTAGTTTTCACTCTTAAGATCTGGAGACACTACCTGTATGGAGTTAAGTGTGAGATCTTTACTAATCATCAAAGTTTGAAGAACAACTTCACTCATAAGGAACTTAACTGCTGTCGGCATATGTGGCTAAAGTTACTTTGTGTGAAAACCCTGCCCCGCCATGGTCCTGTTAACTCTTAAGTTAATATAATTATGGTGGAGGGGTCACCAAATGACAAGATCATTACTTATAAATAGATTAGTCACACATCTTAACCTATTATAATAAAGGAGTTTACTATTTACAATAGATCTTCACTAAATGATATATACAATAAATCAGAGTGCGGACATAAAAACATAACATCCATTCCATCACAATGCAAATGTAAGAGCATACATCCCAGAATAAAAGCAATAAAAGAAAATATAAATTAATATGTATTATTACAGCACATTAAAGGATAAAAGCTGAAATAAAGTAAGATCATACATCCTCACAACAAAATAAGTAAAGAACTATAGATCTAAGATTCTTCAACAACTTGATTCTCCTCCTGAACTTGATATTCAGAAGGCTCCAAAACCTTAAAATGCTCAGAGTCTACCATTGTAGGTTTCATAATGATAGGGCCCTAGCCAACAAAAGAAAAATCTAATTAAATAAAAATTCTAAGTACATTTTAGGCTACAAATTTTAATATATTAATTTAGATATCACCATACACTTTAAATTTAAAACAAGCAGTAATGGAGCAGAATGCATATGAAAGAGAAGGCGGTTATAAACAAAAAGTCTATAACTTAACAATTATATGAAGTAAGCATATACCTCCAAGTATAGCTGCAACAAGATTAGTTATAAAATAAAGACTAAGTACTAATATAACTGAAAGAAAACTCAACCTAAACATGATGATGATCAATATAAACTCATGCTGATTGACTTAAAGTAAGAGCACATGTGAAACAATTAAATAACTAAAAGTGAGACTAACATCCTATAAGTAAAAACATTAAGTAAGACTAACATCCTATAAGTACGAGTAAAACTAGTAAATGCAGCAAGACAGTAAGTAATAAAGTGCTAAAAATGTAAACTGAAATAGAAAGTATGAAACAGAAACTACTATGACTTAAACAAGTCAATCAAACTTAAACTAGAAATGCACCTAAATTAGTATTGCCAATAAGGGAAAAAGGATATAAATTCTAATGAATACCATCCTAGCCGGTCATAGGCCTAGGCTTGGTTAGACTTACTTTAGACAAACGAATACCATCCTAGCCGATCATAGGTCTAGACTTGGCCTGTACTAAAGTATAGGTATGAAAAAGGCATACTAATTAGGTGACATTCTAAATAACCACAAATTTAACTCAACATTGATAATGACATATGCCAAATCTATTATGCAAATCAAGTTTAACATGAGATATTTTTCAAATGTCTTATGCCTAATACATGTGACCAAGGTATAAAGCTCAATTTAAAGGGATAGCAAAGCATCAAAAATCAAAGCGAGCAAGAGATTCTACTAGGACACATGTGATATCTATTATTGTCTAATTATTTATTCTATCTATTCTAAGTTACACAAGTTCAAGATCTTCAATTCCTACTATCGAGTGTAACTCAGATTCATTAATGATTTGATTTGATTATTTTATGTTTATTAAATTATTAATTTCATTTATATATATATATATGCATACACATATTATAGTATATTAAAGTTTAATAATAGTTAATATATATATATATATATTTATTAAATAAATTAGTTCATTCAGGTTAAATCAATCTTAATAGCGGCGGGACCCAGCCTATTTGACAGCTTTGCAGGTCCCCCAAGTCAAACGGCCAAAAAGAAGATAGTGGGGAGGATAGGTGTGGGTCCCACCGCGACATGTGGAGATCCTAGTGATGCTAATGCTACAATTTGGGTCCCATGCCATCTTCATTGAATGCCATACAAGCAACCCAGCCAACCCGCGAATCGGGTCGAGTCGACCCAGTCATATCTCCTTCTTCCTGCGAGCGAACGCCATGGGATAAGTTATGGTTCCCTACTAGATGCCGCACACAGCTCCTCCGTGCAAAATACAAAAAAAAAATGAAGCTTAATGTTCAACCTTTCTAAGGAATCTTAGATACTGAGATTTGAGGTATTCTAGCATCACTAAACCTGATGCCCTAGAGTTGCGAAGCAAAAATTGAAAAATCACTGCAAATCGATCGCCATATTGGCGATCGATCCAATTTCAATTAAATTTAATTAACTGTTGTCTGATTCTTAAACATTTTAGATAAACATTGGATACCAATTTTGAAAGGATTAACATGAGAAAGGAGGTACCACAATTAGGTTCGCTGCGACTTAGGGTTTGGCCATGATAGACTCTCGATTACAAAAATGAAGAATCCAAATGATGCAGTCATCGGTAGGGATAGAAATAGATATAAGGATCAAGCTTGGAATGTCCTAAAGCGGCAAATGTCACTTGTGACAGTGAAGGAGGTGTCGTGCATCGCACATGTATGCCACGCACTGAGCAGATCGGTGACGGTGAGCTTGGACCATCCGATTCCCGATCGGACAGTCAAGATCTATCGATGGATCCAACTGTAGAGTTCTAATGGCATGACGGGAATGACAACGAGCACAAATGGAAGTTAACGGAGGCATTAAATGCAGATATTATAATAATAATTAATTTATTTATTTATTCCAATTTTCTCAATTAAAATCACATAGTTTAATGTGTTCCAAAAAAATCTCCATAAATCACCCCTAACTAATTGAGGGGTGAGGAACACAACGATGAAGACAAATATTTGTTTCGACAAGTATTTAATTTTCTAATTTTCCAGGGTATTTAAATAATATTAAAATATTTGACGAAAATGCAACGACTTCCAAATTCCTCCAAAACATCACACTTAGCTAATTTGGGTGTGGTGAACGCAATCATGAAGTATGATTTTTAATTTGAGGTTAAAATAAATAGGTCAATTTCTAGGGTTTTTGGAAATTTCCAAAATTAGGATTTGATCCATTTGATTCCTAATTTGGACTAGATCTTAGAGATGAGTACCGGATCACTTAATTAGTATACTGTAATCATAATTAGGACTTGGATTAGTCCTAAATGATTTAAGTAACAACTTGGGTTGTTACAAAGTCTCTCACTTAAGAATAATGTCATCCTCAATATCACTCAAGTGGAAAGACTAAAGTAGAAATTAAGATGATGAATTGAAAATGGAAAGAGTTAAGAAAGTACTAGGACATTCAAATGGCCTTTGGTACTTTGACTGTATAACATACTTCTTCTTCAAGATGATTCTGTCAATGGATTGGACTATAAGAATTGATCAACTCCTTAAGTGATTCTGATTCTTACCCATGATCTCGACAGACTTTTCCAATAATGATAGTTATAATTGAATTCTCATTAAGGAGATGGATATAATATGATAAGTTTCATGGAAATATTAATCTGCACTTAATTGGGGATTAGAAGAAGATAAAAAAGATTTATAGGCATGTAAAATCCTGTAGGAACTAAACTGTAATCATGGCTCCTTACCATGAATTCAGTAATGTATTTCTTAGTAGATTGCATTGATTTTAGGAATTGAAGATTTGATTGATGATTATTATCCAAAGCTGCCATGAATTTAAGAATCAATTTATAATATATAATTATCCAAGGGAGCTAAGACTTAAGGGTATTTATAGGTTCAAGGATTTGATAATCTCAAACTTAAGATTTAAAGAAACTAACCAAATTAAGTAATAATCATCACTTAATAAGGATAACAATAGATAAAAGAGAAATTAATATTCATCCAAGCTAAATGCGACTTCAAAAGTTTAATGGTTAATTCCTAAGTCATAACATATGACTTAGCACTATAAGATAAGACTGCTACTTTAGTAGGTAGCATCACATACTAAGCGCATGATAATTTAAGGATTAGAGATCTTAAAGGTCTTTATACTTAAGTGGTATTCACCACTTAAAAAAGTTTAAGTAAATTGGTTAAACCACTATAAGACTTAACATAGATTATAGGATAACAAAAATTCTAATTTTATGAATTAGAATCCAAAGACTTTGCATCAAAGAATGAACATTCTTTGATTACTTGTACTATTAGAATTTTAGGATTTGGACAAAGATCCATCATTATAATCTAAGTCTAATAATGAATCCAAATTGTTTAGCTTATAATTCTTAACTAAGGATAAGATAAGGATGGAATAACTATATGAATTAGTTCACACTAGGTTTGAACTATTAAAGAGACATTCATCTCTTACTAAAAGGTTCTATTAGGGCAAAAAGAGCAATATTCATTTAGGATACATAATTTCAAAGTTAAGGAGAACTTAGGTCATTAACATAACTTCAAAGTTAAGGAGAACTTAGGTCATTAAGTCACACATGATGACTTAACATCCAAGACTTAAGATAAATTGTTATTAACACAAGTCATAAGCTTTGACTTAGTAATGGCAAGGAACTTACTTATCCATATGGTTAAGTACTAGGAAGATTAATAGGAAACTAAGACTACAATCATAAGTCATCTCCTATGACTTATGCCAAAAATTCTAGAACTAGATGTTAACATTTAACTTGCAAGATATGAGCTAGATCAATAAGAATCTAAGGTTAAACTTAACTTAGCTTGAAGGAGTGCTCATTCCAAGGGAATGATCAATAAAGGCTTAAGTTGTATTATAACCTAGTCACACATTTAATGGTTGAACTTAAACTACTTGGGAGAAGAGATTTTCTTATTCAAAGAGAATAAGATTTCCCACAATTAGGTTATTCACTTAAGTGACTTTCCCCACTTAATGAAGATTGTAGTAAAGGAAATAGAATTCTTATCCAATTAAGATGGACAAGGGAAAGTACAAGATCAACTTATTAAGTTACCACAAGTAACTTAACTAAAAAGGTGGTTTCCAAGGGATTAATTATAAATTCTAATAAAAAAAATTAAAATTTAAAGTGTTTTGTAACTTAAAGGAAGGTTTAACCTTTAAAGAACAAAAATTCTTTGACTTAGAATGGGTGTTATGTTTAAAACTAGATAGAACATCATCATTAGGCTAGGACTAAGAATGAATTAGGGTTCACTATAGCTAAGCTTATAAGCATTACACATACAGTTTAAAATAATATAACCATAATATAATCTCACCTTAAGGGCTATAGGGTGAACTTAATCATAAAATATAATTCACTCTAAGGCTTCTATTAATAACCAAGTAATCATCCTTGGTTAAAGAATGATACTTAGGTAAAGAGAGTGATTATCTAACTTGGATACTTAACCTCATGAGAGAGAGAAGTCTATTGCATTCAATCACATAAGGTGATTTGATACATTTAAAATTGGAAGAGTCACCCAAATAGATTAAGGCAATGGTTTGCTCATCAAGTATGATGATATACAATTATAAGGTTACTACAAAGATTCATAATTATAACTTGATTAAATAAGGTCTTATGATTATAACTACTCTTTTCAAAAGATGTGGGGATACTCATCCCAAGGGAATAAGATGCTTGGAATCCAAAAGATAAGCTCGGATAATATTTCAAGTCACAACTATGACTTACTCGACCATAGATTCAAATATATGAATCAATCTAATCTAAGAAACTAGAAGCTATTCACCCAAATTGGGTAAGTCACTTCTTAGAAGAAGAATTATTTCTATAAGTCACAAAAGTAAGACTTTGCCAAAGAATCTAAGGCTTGATTGGTTAAGTTAAGGAAGAGGCAATTGTCTAATCAAGGATAAGATGCTTTAAATATGATATTAGGCTTATATGCAAGGTTCAATTTAACTAATGACTATAACTAAATTATTACAAATTAAATTTATATGAAATAATAAAATTTTAAGGTTGAAAGTAATAATGGAATTAAATATATGTACCTGAGATGGTATTATTATTAATTTCCTTTGCTTCCAAGAAATCTTGTACTTGAGTTTTATGAATAGCTACTTGCTCTTTGCCAGCTGGATACTTTTCTGCAGGCGGCGGTGATGTTAGAGTCATCCTTGATTCCAAATCTTTATGTGAGATGTCACGAAACACTTTGTTCAATGAGAATAATCAATTAAAACTTCATCCACCATCATTTTAGCATGGCACTTCTGATATATGTGGCCCCGATGACCACACTTAAAACAGCAGCAACCAAAATGATAACACTTTCCATAAGGATGTGGTCTAGTGCATTCTTGGATTGGTTCCATTGCTGTGCTAGTTTCCTTTTGGTAAGCCTTGCACTTTCAATCACTTTTTATTGTCTCATGCTGAGTCTCGATATCTGTGGGGGAATATTTTCCATTAAAGATTAGAAGTCTCAATCTTAGGAAGCTACCAAATAACTCATTAGTAGATAGATAAGAGATAGGAAGAATATGAGGAGTAAAGGATGCATAAGAGGTACCAATATTTGTAGTAATAAGAGCAGATACTAGTTTTTGGATGTCAATGACTGTTGGATTTGGTTTTTTAACATGGCAGTTACCATATTCCTGAGTGAAGTAGCTTCATCGGTATTGCTATTTGATGAATCAGCGATGTTGAGGGGAGAGGTTGTAGGATTCATTCTGAAATTAATATACTTAATTTTAGTCTTAAAGGAAGAGTTACAATACTTCTTGGATGCTCATTGTTCAAAGGATAATTTATTACAACATACAAAAAGCTAAGTATAACATAGCAGCTTGAATTGATAAAGATCATATGCGCTTTAGGTCACTATTTAGTCAAATGTGAAAGATCTGGTCTTCTAAAGATGGTGTACAGAAGAAGTTCATTTAGAACACAAATTTTAAATTTTCTATATCTTGATCTATTTGATAGTTGAATTACTAATATTGTCTTCAAAAATCTTAGTATAAAGGTTAAGATTTAACATTTTAGTTTTTCTAATCCTAAAGATATTATGAATGTTCATTTAGGTTTCACTAATTATGAAAGTATTTTCTACCTCATTCCTTTCATTCTGAGTGTTTGATTATGATAATGTGGATGTTATTTCAAGTATTCATTTAGTGACTATGTGGAAGAAGAACAAACCATTAGGTAGAGAGGAATACAAATTCTAATCTGACACCTTATGAAATTCTCTGATACCAACTGTGGCGGCCCTTCCGGGCCATGGTCCTGTTAACTCTTAAGTTAATATGATTACGGTGGAGGGGTCACCAAATGACAAGATCCTTACTTATAAATAGATTAGGCACACATCATAACCTATTATAATTAAGGAGTTTATCATTTACAATAGATCTTCACTAAATGATATATACAAGAAATCAGAGTGTGGAAGTCAAAACATAACATCCATTCCATCACAATGCAAAAGTAAGAGCATACATCCCAGAATAAAAGTAATAAAACCAAATACAAATTAACCTGTATTATTATAACATATTAAAGGATAAAAGCTAAAATAAAGTAAGAGCATGCATCCTCATAACAAAAGAAGTAAAGAACTAAAGATCTAAGATTCTTCAATAACTTGATTCTCCTCTTGAACTTGGTCTTCAGAAGGCTCCACAACCTCGAAAAGGTCAAAGTCTACCATTGTCAGTTTCACAATGATAGGGCCCCAACCAATAAAAGAAAAATCTAATTAAACAAAAAGTCTAAGTATATTTTAGGCTACAAATTTTATTATGTTAATTAAGATATCACCATACACTTTAATTTATAATAAGCAATAAAGGAGCATAATGCATATGAAATAGAAAGGCAGTTATAAGTAAAAAGTCTATAAATTAACAATTATAGGAAGTAAGCATATACATCCAAGTATAGCTACAATAAGATTAGTTATAAAATAAAGACTAAGTACTAATATAACTGAAAGAAAACTTAACCTAAACATGATGATGATCAACATAATCTCATGCTGATTGACTTAAAGTAAAAGCATATGTAAAATAATTAAATAACTAAAAGTGAGACTATCATCCTATAAGTAAGAATTTTAAGTAAGACTAACATTCCATAAGCTGGAGTAAAACTAGTAAATGTAGTAAGATAGTAAGTAATAAAGTGCTGAAAATGTAAACTGAAATAGAAAGTATGAAACTGAAATGGGTATGACTTAAACAAGTCAATCAAACTTAAACTAGAAATGCACCTAAATTAGTATTGCCAACAAGGGAAAAAGGAAATAAAGTCTAACGAATACCGTCCTAGCCGGTCATAGGTCTAGGCTTGGTTAGACTTGCTTTAGACAGACGAATACCATCCTAGCCGGTCATAGGTCTAGGCTTGGCATGTACTAAAGTTTATGTATGAAAAAGGCATACTAATTAGGCTACATTCTAAATAACCTACAAATTCAACTCAACATTGATAATGTCATATGCCAAATCTATTATGCAAATTAAATTTGACATGAGATATTTTTCAAATATCTTATGCCTAATACAAGTGACCAAGGTATAAAGCTCAATTTCAAGGGATAGCAAAGCATCAATAATCAAAGTGAGCAAGAGACTCTACTAGGACATAGTTGATATCCATTGTTGTCTAATTATTTGTTATATCTATTCTAAGTTACACAAGTTCAGGATCTTTAATCTTATGATCGAGTATAACTCAGATTCACGACCTTATAAATTGAAAATAATTAGGACTGTCCAAGTCCTAAATTAATTAATCATTGTCAATTATAAATTAAGTAAATAAATCCATCGACCTATTTTAATAATTTAAATAGCCCAAATCATCTTGATTAGCCAAATATTGGGGTTTAATTGCTTAATCCAAAGGTGAACCTATAGGACTAAGGTTTTACCACCCAATCTCACAGATTAAGATTTAAGGCAAATCCTATTAAGTGAAGTCATACTTAATAGAATGGATCTCTATTCTTAAATCTAAGGTTAAAAGATTGAATAATTATTAATAAACTATGAAAATCTATAAACTATAAAAAATCAAAGCTTCTTATATTGAGTAACCCATTTTACTCAATAGATGAATTCTAACTTAAAAGATAATCCTAATTCCTAAGAAATGAGCTCTTAAATACTAAGATGAACACTCAAGCTCCAAACCTAACTAACGGTATATGAAGGATTAAGGAAAAGAGATAAGAGGTTTAAAGAAGGGGTATGATGTGAGATTTATCTCACATTATACAACCAAAGACTACTTAGAATTTTCCTAAGGAAACTAATGATTTTGATTAAAACTTAAATAATGGCTTAAATTAACGAAATTTTATTTAAAATACTTTACTTACTGATTTTTAGCTATCATAACATGAAATTAAGGCCTAACAACACTTAACTCTAAATTTGGGCAAAATGACCATTTTACCCCTTCTTAAGGGTCTAAATATATACTTTTTGATTTAGGGCTCTAAATTGGAAATTTTTAGTGGCAAATGATTACTTACTATCCAATATAAAGATAAGCAGTAAGTACACCAAATTTTGGATGATTATTAAGCTTTATGAGTCAAATTAATAAATTTGACTCATAGGGGCAATTTGGTAATTTTACTTAGTAGATTCTAATTTTTCTATTAGTTTATTAAGTCTTACTGTCTGAGGGTTCCATAGAATCTAAAATTTCTAAATTCTGATAAGAAATTTCCAAGTTATGGCTAAATCAAGATTTATGGCTAATTATAGAAATTAGGGTTTCCTAAAATGGGGCCAAAAACCTAACTTTTCTATTTGAAGTTTAAATTCAATAAACTCAGTGACTATAGCTTTCTTATAACCCATTGAGTACTTTAACAGAGAGTAAACCCAAATTGGACCTCATTTGGTTAAGTTATGGCTTAATTAGGGTTTAGGTGATTAGTGAGTGATTAGTAAAATTAATCACAAAATTACTAAACTAATCACACCGTTAGATTTTAATCTATTCTAGGAGTAATCAAAAACTAAAATTACTCAATTTGGAGTTTTAATTATGCTAATATTCAGTAATCAAGTTTTAGGGTGATTAGGGATAATTAAGAAATCTAACAATTGGATCTATAATATTTTTATAGTTTACTGTTAATTAGGTCTTACTCATCAAAATAGTATATTGTAATACCTAATTTGGAGCTCAATTGACCAAGTTAAGGTCAATTGAAGTTTTAGGGTTAAATAGGGTAATTAGGGTAAGGTTTAAGCTAAAACTAATCCAAATAGAGAAATGAATATTATTAGGTTGTTCTAAAAGTTTTCTTGATCACTTTAAGTCCCATATTGAATTATGTTTAGACCAGTGAGTAAGAAGTTATAAGCTTTGGAAGATTAGGGTTTGGGTCCAAAAGTGATTAATCAAATTATTCTTCAAACAAAAAAATTAATACTACTAGAATATTCCTGAGAGTCTCCTGATTAAAATGAGACCCATATTAGGTATGTTTGGATAAGTGTGCACAAAGTTATGTCTAATTGAAGTTTTGTGGTAATTTTGTAATTATTGAAATACTCTAAATATCACTATGCAAAATATAAATTCTACTGATAATTTTATGACCCCATAATATTCCTCTATTTTTGCTTATCACAATGATATATTTATTTGTTGCATTTGGACTTGTGGTTGACTAGATATGGGTACTTAATGTTTTGTATTTAATGTATTTTCTTTTTTAGAAATTAATTTAATTCATTAATAATCAATTGATTATTTATGTTTAATTATCCTTATTTGCACATATTAATGATTTGATTATTTTTTATTAAATAACTTATTAATTTCATATATATATATATATATATATATGTATGTATATATATATATGCATATACATATTATATTATTTTAAAGTATATTAATTGAAATATATATATTTATTAAATTAATTAGTTCATTCAGGTTAAATCAATCCTAATAGCGGTGGGACATAGACTATTTGACAGCTTTGCGGGTCCCACAAGTCAAACGGCTGAAAAGAAGATAGTGGGGAGGACAAGTGCGGGTCCACCGCGACACGTGGATGATCCTAGCGATGCCAACGCTACGATGCGGGTCCCATGCCGTCTTCACTGAATGCCACGCAAGCAACCCAGCCAACCCGCGAATCTGGTCGAGACAACCCAGTCCTCTCTCCTTCTTTCTACGTGTGAACGGCCATGGGATGAGTTAGGGTTCTCTACTGGGTGCCACACACAGCTCCTCCGTGCAAAACACAAAAAGAAAAATTGAAGCTTAATGTTCAACCTTCCTATGGAATCTTAGATACTGAGATTTGAGGTATTCTAGCATTACTAAACCTGATGCCCTAGAGTTGCGAAACAAAAATTGGAAATCGCTATCCAATTAAATTTTAAACATTCCATATAAAAATTGGATACCAATTTTGAAATGAATAACATGAGAAACGAGGTACCTCAATTGGGTTCACCGTGACTTATGGTTTGGCTAGGATAGACTCTCGATTGCAAAAATGAAGAATCCAAATGATGCAGCCATCGGTAGGGATAGAATTTGATATAAGGATCGAACTTGGAATTTACTAAAGCGGCGAATGCCACTTGCGACAGTGAAGGATGTGCCGCGCGTCGCGCGTGTACGCCATGTGCTAAGCAGATCGAAGAAGATGAGCTTGGACTGTCTGATTCCTGATTGGATGGTCAAGATCTATCGATGGATCGAACTGTGGGAGTTCTGACAGCGTGAAGGGAATAATGACGCGCAAAAATGGAAGTTAACGGAGGCATTAAATGCATATAATATAATAATAATTTATTTATTTATTCCAATTTTCTCAATTAAAATTACATTGTTTAATATGTTCCAAAAATATCCTGATAAATCACCCAAACTAATTGAGGGGTGAGGAACGCAATGGCGAAGACGAATTTTTGTTTTGATGAGTATTTAATTTTCTAATTTTTCGAGGTATTTAAATAATATTAAAATATTCAACGAAAATTCAACAACTTCCAAATGCCTCCAAAACATCACACTTAGCTAATTTGGGTGTGGTGAACCTAATAGTGAAGTCAAATTTTTGATTTGAGATCAAAATAAATAGGTTAATTTCTAGGGTTTCTAGAAATTCCCAAAATCAGGATTTGATATATTTGATTCCTGATTTGGACTGGATCTTAGAGATGAGTACCTAATGACTTAATTAGTGTACTGGAATCATAATTAGGACTTAGATTAGTCCTAAATAACCTAAGTAACAACCTGGGTTATTACACTTTGTGACTATGACTTGGAAATCCAGTATCATCTGGGTAAAGCAAATATAGTAGCTGATGCCCTGAGTCATAAAGTGACTTTATCTTTCCTTTGTTGCAATGAATCTTTGATCGAAGATTTTGTCAATTGAATCTTAAGCTGATCAGGTCTACTGATTTGGGCATTCTATTATTTATTATTCAGTTAGATGATTCTCTGAGGTCTAAGATTGTCAAAGCTCAGAAGGAAGATGCGAGTTATTCTATTTTGGTTTTTAATACTATTAGTAGAAAGAGATTTGAATTACATCTTGATGCTGAAGGTGTGATATTTCAGAAGACTGGGTTATGGATTCCTAAAAACATATGGTTGCAAATACTATTAGAAGTCAATAATTTTGGTTATACTGTTCATCTCGGAAGCAGTAAGATGTATCAGGATTTAAAGACATCATTCTGGTGGTCTGGCATGAAGAGAGATATTGCTATTTCATTTCAAAGTGCCATTCCTGTCTTTAGTTAAAGCAGAACATTAGAAGCCTGGTGGACTTCTCAAAACCTTAGATATTCTTGAATGGAAATTGTCTGATATTTCCATGGACTTCATTGTGGGTCTGCCTAAGAGTAGATCTGGTTCTAACTCAATTTGGGTGATTGTTGACAGACTCACCAAATCAGCTCATTTCCTTCCAATCCGTCAAACAAATCCTATGGATAAGTTAGCTAAGCATTATCTTAAGGAAATCATTTATTTATACGGTACACTGAATTGCATAGTTTCTGACAGAGACAATAGATTTAATTCTAGATTCTAGTTTGCTGTTCAGCAAGACTTGGGGATGTACTTAGTTTTGAGTACTGCTTTTCATCCGCAGACTGATAGTTAAACTAAGAGAATTAATCAGATTTTAGAAGATCTTCTTCATCTTTGTGCTCTTAATTTTGGCGGATCGTGGGAAGTTCATCTTGCCTTAGTTGAGTTCATCTACAACAATAATTTTCAGTCTAGTATCTGTATGGCTCCTTATAAAGCTCTTTATGGTAGGAGATGTATAACTCATGTTGCTTGGACTGAAGTAGGAGATTCTCAGCTTTATGGCTCTGATCTGATAGAGGAGAATACTAAAAAAGTTCTCATAATCAAGCGCAAAATGATGACAGCTCGGGATCTACAAAAGAAGTATCATGATGCTTGTCATCGTTCATTTGAGTTTCAAGCTGGTGATCATGCGTATTTGAAAGTAAGTCCGATGTGAGGTGTGCAAAGATTTAGTGTTTCTGGAAAGCTGAGTCCAAGGTATCTAGGACCCTTTAAAGTGATTGAAAAAGTTTGAACTTTAGCATATAGTTTGGAGTTACCTGATGACTTCTCAACCGTGCATAATGTATTTCAAATCTTGTCATTAAGAAAGTGTTTGCTAGATCCTAGTCAACAAGTTTAGATTCCACCAATCGAGCTGCAGCCTAATTGGACTTTCATCGTTAAGCCCATCGCAATTCTGGGAAGGGATCTTAAGCAGTTAAGAAACTGCAGCATTCCTATGATCAAAGTCTACTAGCAGAACCATTCAGCTGAAGAAGACATGTGGGAGAAAGAAGAGGATATGCGAAAGAAGTTCCCATAATTCTTTTCTTAAGATGGTAGTTTTAGTTCTTTCATTTTCATTTATGTTTTATTAGACTTCCTACGTGCAATTTTAATTTCTTGTTTTGTTTTTAATTGTTGTTTGTCATGGGCGACACTCTTTTTAGGGAAGGGAGTCTGTTACAACCCTAGTGTTGTTACTCATTATTTAGTAACTTAATCGAATTAATTTCTTTTCCATTACTCTTATATTAGTGTTAAGAAGGTTATGTCATTTTGAGCCGGAAGGCGAAGTAGTAGTCCCGCCGGGCCGGGGCGAAGGGCAGTTCGGTAGCTCTTTAATGAAACATCTCTATACCCGAAAGGCAAGGGCACTCATCTGCACTGTCGGGGGATACCTTTTCGATGACCTGGTACAAATTTTCCCCGTCGGGGAGGAATTCTTGGTCTCCACGGACCAACTCACCTTCTTTTAAGCTTCTAGGGTCTAGGGGCGAATGCATTCTGGGGTGAGCTCGTTCTATTTACCAGAGCGACAGCGAAGCGGGTAAGAAGCGGGGGGGAAGGTACTGGGGAGAGAGCGATCTACTAGTTAAGCTTCACCACCGGTAGTTCGCTGAATGCAAGAGTGAGAATCCCTCTCCTATATTGTTTCTAGGAATGGATCCTGCACTTCAGCCTTATCATCTTCCATCTTCTTAGGTACTGGTGGTCAAACTTCTGGGCCTTATTACATTCATCCCGGGTTGCCAGACAGCTAGAAACTATAGTTGTAAAGAGGGGGAAACCAAAGCCTATCTCTAGCGTATTCTCTTTCTATTCTATTTATAGAAAAAGAACAATATAGTTTAAGTGAGGCTACCAAGACCGAGCTTACATTCCTCTTCCTGCTAACCCCTTACTGCTAGACCGGACTCCAAGAATCGTTCATCCGAGGACATAGTTTGAGTAAGGCCGCGCAGCGGAACGGAAGAGAAGCCTCCCTCCTCTCCTCTCAATGGAACCTAGAACCTCCTATCCAACTCAATCTCCAGGGAATGGAGAGAGATTTCCTTTGTGTTCGTATTCGTTTTTGAAGACAAGAGATCCTTGCCTACTGAATGGGATTCTCGAACAATGGCCCGTCTTTTTGTCACTTTAAAAAAGCAAGGAAAAAGAACTCTTTAATTTATTTCTTAAATTTAAAGAATTAAAATGCACTCTGAAAAATTCTTAATTTTCACCCTTATTTAATTATGAGGTGAGGAACTCAAAAATGAAATTGGATTTTTGATCGGAGGTATATTTAATAATCGTAATTTTCTAGGTGTATAAATAATATTAAAATATTGGCGAAAATTTTGACGACTATCAATGTAGCACCCCGCCCCATCATCATGCGCAAAAAGGATAAGTAATATATATACATATTCAACGGCGGAGCGGTGCGCTACTCGGGAGGACGAGAACAAGCAAAACTCATCTTCCCGAATAGGCTATACTAAAAGACTAAGCCATACTGAAGGCTGCTGACTCGAACCTAAGAATATGATCGAGAGCCAATACTTAAGATAAGAGTAGAATACTTATCTTAAGTATTAGTCTAATACATACATTGATTTAAAGAAACAAGTAAGGATCCAATATACATTATCAATATATATCAGTATTTCCAGTATGCTGATCATATCATAATACTAAGTATAGTAGTATAACATAGTGTGGAAGCTTAAAGCATATCATCCAGAATACATTCATCACAGATAACTTGGAATGCAAATAATGAATTCAAAGTCTCCATGATAACTTGGAATGCAAATAATGAATTCAAAGTCTCCACTGTGTAGAATCCTATTAAAGGGATTCTGTCTCCTAACTTTTAGAACGATAATTGATTAAAGTTACAGATTTAATTAAAGATCACTAGATGGGCTGATTGTATACACATATTCAGCATGTTTGCAAGAAAAGTGATTCTCATCACTTACTCACCACCATACTTAGTGTCTTAAAGAAGGTGAATCTCATTACTTAGTTTGTTTGAGCCACACCTATTGAAGTGGTCTTCGCTAGGAGGCATTGTGCCGTTGGCAATTTGTATTTCAATCAAACTAAGGAATGAATACCCATTCAAAACACTCTTAGGTCTGAATGATTTATTCTAATGGGACTATATTCGTCTAATCCTGCAGGATAGCACCTACTCATAAGTCCTCATTAGAGTGAATCAACCAATCCTGATTACAACTGGAGAACCAGTAATATGGGTATACTATACTACATCGTCCAATAATCGGGGTTCAAACAAGTCTACTTAATAAATTAAGGAATGACCAAGACTATAAAGGCCTATACTACATAAGGAAGTCCTATACAAGGTTTTACAAAAGTGTGATCAAAGATCACTCATCATGGATTATACAATAAGGAGAAGTATCATTCTAATGTCTTAAGAGATTCCTACCACGAGGGGTTAAGATCAATTTCTAAGGTTAAGGGATCATCTAAGCTTCTACCTAAATGATTCATACAAGTTCTCCTATCTCAAGGTATATGTAATTTAGGTCTTTTAAATATTTCAAGACAATCCTATGAAGAGATGCTTAAGATCTCCCTTTCAAAATTCTGACATTAACATTTTTAGGTTCTATTCCATCGTTAGGTTTAGAATAATCAGATCAGATGATTAAGTCATCTAATCACAACTTAATCTAAGATTATGGGGTTTAAATCAAGAATGTTATTGAAGTTTTAGATCACTAGTTCAATCAATATGATTTTATTAATCTTCTTATGCTAATGGTCTTATTTAAAAGAAAATCAAGGATCTAAAGGTTTGATTCAGATTAAGCGATCACATGGCTTTAATAATAACCTTATCATGTCTAATTCAAGTGTTTAAGGTCAATATGAAATTAGATGTATTATTGGAGAGATGCCAATTTAATTCTCTTATAATCAAGTCACTTTAATTAAGGTTTTTAAGGGTTTGGACCTAAATTAAGTAGATTAGGGTTTGACCCCTAATCTTATTCAATTAAGATCATGTGTTAGATTAATGATCAATGTCAAATTAGTGAGTTAAGAGTGTGTTATTGGTGGCAATCTCAGATCTAGATCAAGTCTTAAAAGCTTGATCAAAGTCTTAAGATTTCTTAAAATTGATTATGAGGGTTAAGTTCTCATTTCTTTAATTTGTTCAATTTACACATCATAAGTTTGCATAATTGATTTCAATGTATCTAGCTTACTATTATGCATTTAATTAATAATAATATTTCAGAAAACATAGGACACTTAGTGTTAATGAAACCCTAATTCAATCAAAAGGGATTAGCACATAAGTTCAAATCCAACCATCAGAATTCCAAATAACTTGGCATATAAGTTCTACATTACCATACAATTAATTAGAGACTAAGTTTGCTAAGATCCAGTGATTACAAACCCTAATATTCAGTAATCATGGTTTAACAAAATTAGAGCATAATTTGAAATATAGAGATCAGAAAAATAATTCACTTAGCACATGCATTCTACTCATCATAAGTAAACTAATGGCACCCTAAACATGCAATTTAGTTAACTATAATTGCTAATCCACCCTAATTAAGATCTATAATAATTAGGCAATAATTTAAAATCTAACTATCAGATGTGCAATTTTATTTTATATTTAGATTCCTGATAATTTTTTGATCATTTTCATATATAATATCAAAGGATTTAGACAAGTGGCTTAAAAACTATTTAAATAATACATTCTGTATTTTTCTGATTTAATTTTCCTATGATTGGATTAATTGGATTATTTTCCTTAAGGAAAATAATTCGAATTAATCAGATTTAACATAAATGGTCTCGGCCCAATAGCCAAACTGCGCGGGTTGACCAGGGCCCGAAGACCCAGGACTGTCGCACCGCGCGGGTCACGGGCAGACCCAACCCGCACAGGGTCTTCGTCTCTACCCTTCGTCCCGACGGAGTCGCCCGATTAGGGAAACCCTAATTGGCCAATTCTGGCGCATATGGACCACGACATGACCGGCGATTGATCGTTACACATTCACCATGGTCAGACGCATCAGATGGGACCCGAAGCCACCTGTGAGACGGTCTGGATCGGCCAGACCTTACTCACCCGAGGGCTCCTCTAATGGAGCTACTGTGGGAAGCTATTCTCCCCACAGAGGCCATGCCAGACCCCAGGCTTGATCCCTACACCATCAGGGAGGTGAGGCGGATCGAAGCCCTCTAGTTTGAGGGTCTAGGGCGGTCTGGATCGTCTGGTCCTTACTCGATCGAGATGATCCTTAAGGGACTTAGCTCGATCGATCATATCAATCAATCGAAGATAGCTTAGGTCCTAGATATGATCACATTGGGTTCGAATTGATAATACACAAGCATACAAATCAAATGGAAGAGGTTTGAGCCTCAGTGGCTCAAAACTAGCAATTGGGGTACCTGGTTTTGCCGAGGGGTTGCAGACATCGCAGGGGCAATGTCGGGCTTGCTGAGCTTCCTTTGAGAGTTCTTAAACACCAGGAGACTCTCCTATCAGCGGTACACACACCGGGAATGCCTGGGAAGCTCGGTCCGAAAGCAATGGCAGCTTGGGAATGGAGGAAGGTAACTCAATTCCAATTGATCAGCAAAGGATCATAGGATGAAACACTGAGGCTATTTATAGCCTCAGCATCAAATGGGGAAGCTTCCAAAGCCATTGACTTGGGCTGGGGAGACCCGAGAGGTCGGGCCATGGCCGAGCTCTTGAATTTTTAATTCGAGCTCGACCGGGTCACGAGGCTTGATCGGGGCTCTAATCCATTACGGGAGGGGTCCTAACGGCATGCTGAGATGGATGAGGGAGTGGGGGACAAGACCTAGCTGTCTGGAATCAGCCATATTCCTTATGTCGGGCGCTGGCGAGAGGAAGACGAAGGTCCATAGTCGCGGGACCTTCGGATGTCGTCTGATCTATCGATCAGATGGCAGAACGGCTCGGATCCTAATGGCCGATCGCGGGAGCGATCCGAGCCGTAGGATCTGTCAGGTATATCCAATGGTCGATCCATGGTTCCACAGGATCACATCTCGACCGTTGATCAAAAGACGCGACGGTTAGAATTTCAGGATACCGCTGTCGCGCAACCCGGGCTCCGCAGCGGATCGCCCACGGTTTGCACAGCGGATCCCGGCTGTTAATTTAGTTTAATGGGCATTTATGCAATTATGAAATGTTAGGAACCCTTAAGTGCAATTAGAACATTTTAATTTAAATTGAATTATAGTCCAAATGATTTCTAAATTGCACCAAACTTTTACCCCTAATTAATTTGAGGTGAGGAATTCAAAAATGCTATCAGATTTTAGTTTTGAGATCAAAATATTTTGGGTTTAGACTAGGGCATCTAGAATGATCAAATTATTATTTTGGACTTAGAGAAGTCCAATGGACTTCAAATTTTCAGAATAAGTTTCATTTGATGTTCTAAAAGCATTGGGATCTAAATAATGACTACTTATGCTAAATTTAGCAGAGTAACAACATAGTGTTGTTACAATCAAATACTTCCAAAATACCGCCCTTAGCTAATTTGGGGGTGATGAGTCTAATAGCGTACTCCATTTTTTATTTTGAAGTCCGATAAATTAGATATTTTAAGAATTATCAGAAAACTAGGAAATATTAGAAATTATCAAACGGTCTCAAAATCGCACCAAATTTGAGGTGGAGACTCCTAATATTATTATAAGAGTAATGCAAGGAGATTAGATTCAATTAGGTCACTATTTGACAGGTAACAATAGTAGGGTTGTTATAATAACGGAGGTCGCAATCAAGGGAAGCAATTGGAGGCCTACATTCTCAAGCGTACCCAAGCAGTCGCGGTGGTTTTAGCAGCGAAGGGACTTGTCCCATGGGCCCCTAGGCATGTTTAGGGAAAATAAAGTTTGGATTAACACTATATAAAGGTATGAACTTGTGTGGGGCTGGGTGTGATACATAAACAAGCCTTGTAAGTGCAAAGGAGAAGGGTGCAACAGCCGTAGGGCTGAGGCTACGCCAAAAGCCATAGCGGAGGTCGCAACCAAGGGCAGTAACAGGAGGCTGTAGCGAGGGAGTTACACCAAGAATCCATTGATAGAAATCTTTACCATATATTTGCATAGAAGGATTATAGCGGTGTGCTACAGTATGTGGCTACAAGGGGACTGCATCGATGGCCGCAACGGTGTGCTACAGTGGAAGACCGCAGCAATGTAACGCAGCGATGTTAGTATATATGTGCTACGATGGAAGGCTGCATGGGTGTGTTGCGGTGGTTGTCGTAGCGGTGTGCTACAATGGTGGCCGCAGCAGTGTGCTACTGTGTGAAAGGTTGTGGCGGTGTGCTATTGTGGTGGCCATAGCGGTGTGCTACCACAAAGGGTAGAAGTGATGGATCGGTGGAAGCAGTGTTTACGGCAATGAGAGTTGTTGTATGTTCTAGAGTTGAGTTAGAGAATAAAGTGAAGGTCATAGAGAGAAGGATGCTAGGATCTGTGTGATCTCTCTAGCGGTACGATCTTCATCTTCTTCCAGGTTCTAGGATTTTTCAGGAATAACTTTGTAAGCTCTTGATGTTTTCTTCATAGTGGATATTTTGGGTGGTGTGTCTCTATGATTTTTCTCGTTATCAAGTTTTCCACGTATATTGTTGTGTTTGGATGATTATATTTCTATGATGTGCTGAAATTTGTATGGCATTCTGTTTGGCGGGTTTTTCTTCGGATTCACTTTATAATTTATGGTGAAATATTCTAACAACATTTAACATGGAATTCATTGAGTTATCTACTAATAACGGAGGAGGAGTAAGGTTAGAAGATTGAATCACATCATCATAACTATTATAAAGTCCTAAAAATAATGAATAGAAGAGTCAGCCATATCCATCTTCTTTTAAAATAATATTCTCGAGAGTATTCCTTTTTTATCAATCAAATTGATTTACCTTCTTTTACTAATGCAAGAATGATAAAATCAAGTGGTTTTTTCATTGTAATGTCCAATTTAAATTGTAATTTTATTTCCAAAAGCTCTCCTCATTATTATGGGATTGAATAAAATCTTCTTTAGTTTTAAAAAAGGTGGCTCTATTAATATCATTTGGTTGATCTTCAAATATAGTTTCTAGGTAAGACACTAAGATTTTCCTAATGAGTAAGATTATTAAGCATACTGTCTATATAATTCCTATTCCAAATAGGCAGAGTATTTCTAATTCTTTTTAATTTAGTAACTAGCATGTACATACCAAATATTTGACACTTCTCATTCCTTGATCTAGAGACAGCCTTCTCAAAAGCCTTCCTTTCGAAACCAACACAATTGGAATATGAAGAACTTAGGAGAAGCCATGCCTATACCATGCCTAGATGATGAACATAGAGAACCACGAGACCTCACTAATTTCTTTTTTAATCTTAGTGGTGCAGGCCTAAGTGGCAAGGCAGCTTCTGTCTGGAAAGGCTAAATAAGCAAGAAGAGGTGCAGCACTTGTGCTCGAACTGAAATCTCTTAGAAAAATAAAAAGGTTTGTACTAAATAATCTCTTATAGTATAAAGTATGTAAGATAATATAAGGATTCTGCTAACGTAATTTTCCTTCGCAGTTTAGTATAATTCATATTCGCATTAAATAAATAATGTGAGGGATGCGGACGATGTGGAGGGAGACATGCTTTATGGGTGTGGAATGGTTGCCCATCAGGAAAACCAAGTGGTTTGTAACGAAAGATGTTATGGGAAAGCGACAGATCGTTTGGATTTATACTGTTTATTTGTTCTTTTTCAAAGCTGCCGTTTGGAGAGATTAAACTAATAGTTAGTGGATAATTTTCTTATACTTTACGTTTGCAAGAAGAAAATGCAACTTTGTTCATGGTTTAAGAGATCTACATATATGATTGACTGAGAAACGAATTAAACATAATTTAAATCATTAATTTGATATAATTACACTTATTTTCACAAAGAGTCCCACATGAGGATTTCCGGCCTTTGTTCTTCCAAAAACTATTAGGACTAAAATGAATAAACGTGAATTAGTGCCCTAAATCCATGAAAATATTTCTAGACCTTAATCAGCTTCTAACAACTCATGTACATAAAGGACCTAGCCTAATGATGTCTATCGTGAGAATCTTGACAGAAATGTCTATGATTACTACGAAACTTAGAGAAAGGTTATAGTGTCTTCGACACAACTTTGAAAGGTTTCAGGTATCTAGAGGACAAGGTGGCTAGGTTGGAAACGACTTACTTGGCGGAGTTCTAATGCAACCCACGCAACATTTCAACAGTGGTGGGGGGTATTTGGGGGAAATTAGTACTATGGGCTTGCTTTAATTGCTCAAAGGCTCAAATGTGTGGTGGAGAACAGGAACGGTGGCATATTAATAGGAGGTATGGCCCTGGGGTCATAAGGGTTATAATCTTTGCTTTTAGTGCATAAGGAAAATCAAGAGTGTAACAACTCAAGTCCTTAGTAGACAATTATGACTAAATTTGATGAATTCATAAATTATATCTAAAATAAAAGAAAATGCATTCATTTCTGACCTTTAAACTGCTCCTAAATCAAATTTTATCTATCTTTTTCAGGAAAATGGCATCCAAAGGAGTTCTGAGACAATTTTTACAAAATCCTAAATTTTTCAAAGGAATCCGCTGATGCGCGTTGCAGCGGGTCATTTTGCAAACGGGGACGTTATAGCGCGCTGCAGCGGGTCCATTTGTGAACCGTGGGTGCGGTAGCGCGCTGCAGCGAGTCCATTTGGGAACCGTGGGCGTGGTAGCGCACTGCAACGGGACCATTTGCGAACCGCGGGATCAATAGCGCGCTACAGCGGGTCCAATTGCGAACCGCGGGCGCGGTAGCGCGCTGCAAACGGAACGTTTTGCAAACTGAGCCGCTACCCGCACACTGCAGCGGAGCATTTTGCGAAATGCTCGCGCTCCAACGCGCTGCAGCGGAGCATTTTGTGAAATGCTCCCGCTACAAACGCGCTGCAGCGGTACGATTTGCAAAAAGAACCGCTATAGCGCGCTGCAGCGGGTATTTTTACGAAATGTGGACGTGGTGGCGCGCGGCAGCGAGAGACTTAGCATTATTTTGCTTGCTCCATTGCGCGCCACAGCGCGCCGCAGCGCGCTGCAGCTGCCGACGCCAGTTTTGCCAGTCAGATACATTTATTGCGGCTGGGACAAGACCCCCAACCTGCATCTTGTCCCCAGCCATCATTCCCTGCAGTAGCTCTGATTTTTAATGGAAGATGGCTTCTTGATTTGATAAGAAGGATAAACAAAGAATGATATTGGTCACTTCATCTTTAATTTGGGATTTGCCATCATTACTTCAGCTTTTTTTATCAAATTATTGGTTTTGGAGAGGATGAAGGAGTATGCAGCCCCTGTCCTAAAAATATACCTCCTCTTGACTAGAGGAGGGTTCATAATTTTGCTCAAGACACTAAGTGTGGCGGCCCTGCCCCACCGTGGTCCTGTTAACCCTTAAGTTAACATGATTACGGTGAAGGGGTCACCAGATGACAAGGTCCCCACTTAAGATTGGATTAGTCACACATCCTAATCCAATTTAAATAAGGACTTTGCCATTCAATCCAGAACTACTATCACTAAATGATCATACATGAACTCAGAGTGCGGAAGCATAAAACATAACATCCATCCAATACAGTATAAATACAACCATACAGAATAAGTAAAGTACTGAAAAAGAAATAAAATCCTGTATTATTACAACATTTAATGAGCTTAAAAGTACTGAAAGAAAAATTCTCAATCTCACTAAACCTACGGATCTTCAGGAACGGGCTCCTCCAATGGCAAACTCTCCACTGGATCTGCTAAACCAACGAACTCAGAACCTACCATTATCAGTTTCATAATGGTAGGGCCCCAGCCAATAAAAAAAAAACTGGTTAGACAATAAGTCTAAGTACATTTTAGGGTAAAAGTTTATTTAAGTTAACTGAATATCACCATAAAAATAGAACTGAGCAAAATAGGTGCAAAAAAGCATACAAAAGAACTGTAATAAGTTATAAACCATAGTTTATAACTAAACAAATAGGAAGTAATACATACCTCCTCCAAGCAACTGCAATAACACAGGTAAGCAATTGACTAAATTAAATTGTAAGAAAAAGTACAACCTAAACATGCTTATGATCAAACAGAATATGCTAAGTGACATACAACAATTAAACAGTATAAAACTGAAATACTAACATCCTATGTAAGCATATGAAAATAGTAAGTAAAACTAGCATCCTATATATAAACACGTGCAGGAAAGCTGTAAGTAAAACAGTGCTATAACGCAGAATATGCAAGTAAAACAGTAACTGCAAACTGAAACTATAGTAACTATATAAGTCAACTGAACTGAACATGAACTCAGCAATTCTTAGCCTGATGAGCTAAGAAACTCTGAACTGAACATCACTGAAACTCTTAGCCTGATGAGCTAAGACAGAACTGAATGTAAGTGTACTTGAATTAGTATATCCATATCAGAATCCTGACTCTGTAGTTAGTAGGGCGAGAGTCTATCCATCCTATCACTCGGACTAGGCATGGCCAATAGACTGTCGGACATTAAACCCTCGAAAGGTTGCCGACCCCGAACGGGCTGATCGAAGAGGTATACTAATCAAGCTACACCTTACAAACTACTTGTGAAACGAACACAATGCTATTTATGAATGTTCAAAATTGACATAAGATATTTACCAAATATCTTAAGTACATAATATATGTTCAAGGTATAAGGCTCAAAATCAAGGAATGCGAAGCATCAAAATCAAAGTGCAAGAAACTCTATCTAAAACACAGGTGATATCCTTTGTTATCTACTTTATTCGTTCTATCTACTCTAAGTTACATAAGTTTCAGAATTATTATTTCTTACACATTCTGTAACTTAGAATCACGAATTCTACTTATTGAAGATAATTAGGACTGGCCAAGTCCTAATTATAACTTAATCAAAAGATGACTATTTAGTTAAAATGAATAAATCAGCGACCTAATTTTGTAATTTAATTCATCCCAACCACATCTTGATTAGCCAAATCAAGATGAATAGATTAAGAATTAGACTCCAGATGATGGGGTCTAATCACTTAATCTAAAGGTATAATCTAAGGGTCTAAGGTTTAAAACCCAAATCTCACAGATTAGGTTAAGGCAAATCCTAATGATAAATCAAATTTATTAGGATAGATCTCTATTCTTAGTTCTAAAGTTTAAAGATCAAATAATCATTTAATAAACTAAAAAAATCTATAAACTAGAAAACTCAAGGTTTCACCTAATTGAGTAACCCAATTTACTCAATAGATGAATACTAACTTAAGATCTATTCCTAATCTTAAGAATTAAGGCTCTTAATTACTAAGAGTATCTCTCAAGACACACATCCTAACTAATGTTATAAGACCTAAAGATGATCTAAGAGTAATTAAGGAAAGAGAACTTTTCTTAAGACTTAGGAATTTTCTAAATGAGCAAAATCTGAGATTTTAACCAAAACCTAATTTAGACTTAAATTTGATTAATTTCAGTTCTAAGTCATTCTATTTACTGATTTTAGTGATTAGAAACTGAATTTAGGGCTTTTAAAGGCTAAACCCTAAATTTGGGCAAAATGACCATTTTGCCCCTACTTAAGGGTTCAAAAGATCAAATTTTGATCTAGGGCTTAAATTTTTAAAAATTTTCTTTTGGAAAGTGTTTTTTACTGTCTAATATAAGATTTGACAGTAACTAAGTTAATTTTGGGCAATTATTAAGCCATATGAGATCAAATTGGTGAATTTGATTCATAAGGGCAATTTTAATAATTTTGATTAAGTGAAAGTTAAATTTTCTTTCAGTTTAATGTTCTTTACTGCCTAAGCTTTCCATAAAACCTAAATTTGCTGAAATCTGATAAGTATTGGCCAAGTTATGGTCAATACAAGATCTAGGGTTTTTAGGTTAATTAAGGAATTGTTAACTATAGGTCAAAAATTCTAATTTTGCCAATTAGAGTCCAAATTAAGCAAAATCCATGGCTATGGTTTACAAATAGCTCACTGATCATAATAACATGTGGTAGGCTCAATTTGAACTTAGTTTGACAAAGTTAAGACCTAATTAGGGTTTAAGGTGATTAATGAATGATTAGCAAATCTAACCGTTGGATCTAAAATATTTTTACATATTATTGAAAATTAAGTTCTTCTGATCTAAATGGACCTTTGGATCATTAAATTTGGAGCTCAATTGACCAAGTTATGGTCAATTGAAGTTCTAGGGTTTATTAACCTAATTAGGGTTTGGTCCTAAATGTGATTAGGCAAATACTAATCCAAACAGCTAGGTAAATACTATCAAATTAATCCTTAGGATTTTCTGATCACTTTAAGACCCATATTGGGTATATTTGGATCAATCTACACAAAGTTATGAGCTAAATAAGATTTGTGACATTTAATTTAAATTAAATTAAACCTAAATAATTACTTTGCAAAATATTGATCCTATAGTAAAAATTTTAGCATCAATAAATTCCTCATATTTTTTTGATTAATTTAATATATTTATTTGTATAATTTGGATAAATATTTTAGGAGTTATTTAGGTTTAAAGTTTGGTATTATATTAATTATTTAATACTATTTAATTAAATTAAATTAAATCTGTTTATTATACATTTAAATATAATTATAAATCAATTATCATTATTTGTCTAATTATAATTATTTAAATTTTATTATTTAAAATCTGCAGGACACGCGGCAGCTGCTTATTGGCGCGGCAGACAGCGGCGGGCCCCACGGGTCTGACCACTGACGCGCAGTCCACGCGTCGCGCCAGGATTGGCTGGCGCGCTGCGCGGTGGGTCCCGCCGTGGCAGCTGAAGCACCGCGGGCACGGGCCACGGGCCGACCCGACCGGCCCGAAAACGCCTTCGTCTTCACGCGATCGCCCCGACGCTCGGAACCTAGGGCTTGGAAAACGACGGTGAAGACGGCGGTGTCAAATGGCGAGCCATACACCGATCGAAAGGTCTCGGAGAGACCTTTCATTTGCTACCCTAAACGCCACCGAAGAAGGCATACAACTCCGGCAAACGTAAACCCTAAATTCCCTAAGTTCGGCTAACGGTTTGTACTGTTTTGGACTTTGCAAATCTGAGCTAACCCAACCTGATCGACTCAATCGGAACCGTTAGATGAACAATCAAGCATATGAAATTGAGAAATGAAACTTTAGATGCAGACTTTGATGAATATTAGAGGTGTTGTGCATACCTTTAGACGAACGGCTGAAAAAAAGTCGAAGCTTGATCTTAGGTTTTTGGACCTCTGGTTTGAAACCGGGCAAAAACTGAGGTCTTAGGGTCTTTAAGGAAGCTCTAAGGCGGTGGCTGGAGGCGGTGGAGAGGCTGGGAGGCGACGCGCGGAGGGTCCTCTGCGCGATACGTGTCGCTTCTCGCGACACGCGGAAGCCGCGAGAACGAAGGGCACGGACCGTTCGATCTTCGATCGAACGGTCAGGGATCACCGTCAGATCCAGACGGCGCTGCTTTAATTGAACAGTAATGGTGCTTCTTAATACGGATGGCGCCGTTAACTGTTATAATTAAATAATAATATTTAAAATTAAATTATTCATATTTAATTAATTAATTTTAGCCTATTAAATAAATTCCAAAAATTTCCAATAAATCACCCTTAGCTAAATGAAGGGTGAGGAACGCAACGGCGCACTCGGATTTTTATTTCGACGAGTATTTAATTATTTGATTATTCCGGGTATTTAAATAATATTAAAATATTTGACGAAAAATCAACGACTTCCAAATGCCTCCAAAATTTCACCCTTAGCTAATTTGGGTGTTCTGAATGCAATGGTGAAGTCAGATTTTCATTCTGAGGTCTAGATAAAAAGTCAAATTTCCAAGTTTTGGGATTTTCCAAAATTCTTGATTTTGACTTTGTTGACTTCTTGGTTTGACCTAGGTTTCAAAGATGAATTCCAAATCACTTGATTAGTGACTTAGAATCTTAATTAAGACTTAGATTAGTCTTAATTGAGCAAAGTAACAACCTGGGTTGTTACAAACTCCCCCACTTAAGAATGATGTCGTCCTCGACATCACTCAAGTGAGAAAAAGAATTTAAGCAGATATAAAGAAACGAATTGAAATAAGATAAAGTTGAAGAATCACCTTGATTAAAAAGGTTTGGGTACTTTTGGCGTATATCCACTTCTTTCTCCCAGGTGGCTTCATTACAAGACCGGTGCTTCCACTGAATCTTTATCATTGGAATGGATCGATTCCTTAATTTCTTCAGATCACGATCTAAGATTTTAATTGGTTCTTCAGTGTAAGAAAGATCAGGTTGAATTTTAATTGCATGATGTTCAATAAGATGAGAAAGATCTCGAAGACATTTTCTTAGAGATGAAACATGAAATACATTATGAACAGCAGCGAAGTCTTCTGGAAGTTCTAATTTATAAGCTGCTGAACCAATCTTCTGTAAAATTTTGAAAGGTCCAATATACCTTGGACTGAGTTTTCCTGAAACTCCAAAACGATAGATTCCTTTCATCGGGCTCACTTTTAAGTACACCAAATCTCCTTTGCTGAATTCTAGAGGACGATGACGATTATCATGATATTTACTTTGCCTGTCTTGAGCAGTTCTAATTCTTTGTTGAATGAGTTTTACCTTCTTATTTGTTTCTTCTACTAGCTCAGATCCATATAATTGAGTATCTCCTGACTTAGACCATGCTAATGGGGATGAACATTTTCTCCCATATAGAGCTTCATATGGTGCCATCTTAATACTTGATTAAAAACTGTTGTTATATGCAAATTCCACTAAAGGAATATGCTCTTCCCAGGATCCAGAAAAATCCAACATACATATACGCAAAAGATCTTCTAAGACTTGATTTACTCGCTCTGTTTGGCCATCTGTTTGGGGATGGAATGCTGTATTCATGGCCAAAGTTGTGCCCAAATCTTGATGGACAGCCTGCCAAAATTTAGAAGTAAAATGACTATCTCTATCAGATACAATTGTTTTAGGAATTCCGTGCAATCTGACTATTTCTTTAATGTATAATTTAGTCAATTTCTCCACTGAGTCAGTTTGACGGATTGGAATAAAATGGGCAGATTTTGTGAGACGATCCACTATAACCCATATTGAATCAGATCCAAATTTTGATCGAGGCAAACCCATAACAAAATCCATGGATATATCAGTCCATTTCCATTCTGGGATTTCTAGTGGGTGCAATAAACCACCAGGCTTTTGATGCTCTGCTTTTATTAAGCAACAAGCATGGCATTTTGCCACAAATTCTGCAATACTTTTCTTCATTCTTGGCCACCAGAATGATTGTTTTAGGTCTTGGTACATCTTAGAATTTCTTGGATGAATTTGATATCCTGAATTGTGACTTTCAATTAGGATCTCTTTCTGCATGGATTTAGGAATTCAGAGACGATTATTCATGTAAATAGCACCTTTCTTAAAGTTCAATTCTGGACGACGACCACTTTCTATTGCCACTTTAAGGTTTAAATATTCGTCATCCTTGCTTTGAGAGATTGAAACATCTCTATGGAATGTGGGTTCTATATTATTCATGGATATCATGGTACTGACTGAATTTCCCTTAGCAAGAGAAATTTCCATTTTATGAAACTCATTTGCCAATGGACTTTCTGAAATTAAGCTGTTAAGGACAGTGTGACGGCTTAACGCATCAGCTACTACATTAGCTTTGCCTGGATGGTACTGGATATCTAAATCATAATCACTTATCAATTCCAGCCATCTTCTTTGCCTACAATTCAATTCTCTCTGAGTAAAGATGTACTTCAGACTCTGGTGGTCTGTGAATATAGAGCATTGAACTCCATACAAATAATGGCGCCAGATTTTTAATGCAAAAACTAATGCTGCCAATTCTAAATCATGTACGGCATAGTTTCTCTCATGAGTTTTAAGCTGACGAGATGCGTATGTTATAACTTTGCCTTCTTGCATTAATACGCATCCTAACCCAATTCCAGATGCATCTGTATATACTTGATAATTAACTCCTTCTTTTGGAAGAACTAAAACTGGAGCAGAAGTTAACGCATCCTTTATAGACTGAAATGTAGTTTCACATTCTTCTGTCTAAATAAATGGAACTGCCTTCTGAGTTAGTTTTGTAAGAGGTGCGGCAAGCTGAGAGAAGCTTTTAACAAACCTTCTGTAGTATCCGGCTAAACCCAGAAAACTACGAATTTCAGTAACTGTCTTGGGCTGAACCCAATCCTGAATAGCACTAATTTTACTTTGGTCTACTTGGATTCCTCGAGCATCAACCACATGTCCAAGAAATGATACAGAATCTAGCCAAAATTCACACTTAGAGAATTTAGCATATAACTCATGTTCTCTAAGCTTTTCCAGAACCAATCTCAAGTGTTCTTCATGATCCTTTACTATCTTGGAGTAAATTAAGATATCATCAATGAATACTATAATAAATTTATCTAGATAAGGTTTCAGAACTCTCTGCATTAAGTCCATGAACAGAGATGGGGCATTAGTGAGACCAAATGACATTACAAGAAACTCGAAATGCCCATATCGTGTTTTGAACGCTGTCTTTTCTACATCTGAATCCTTTACCTTCACTTGATGATATCCTGACCTTAAATCAATTTTAGAGAATACTACAGCACCGGCAAGTTGATCGAACAGATCATCAATACAAGGAAGTGGGTATCTATTTTTAATCGTGACTTTATTCAGCTCTCTGTAGTCTATGCACATTCTCATAGACCCATCTTTCTTCTTAACAAAAAGCACCGGGGCTCCCCATGGGGACATACTTGGTTTAATAAACCCCTTATTTAACAGTTCTTGTAATTGCTCATTTAATTCTTGCAATTCTTTTGGAGCCATTCTATATGGTGCTTTTGATAGAGGTTGAGTTCCTGGCACTATATTTATTTCAAATTCTACTTCTCTGGTTGGAGGTAAACCAGGCAGATCTTCAGGGAAAACATCTTCAAAATCTCTAACAACTTTTATTTTTGAGATTGGGGTTACTTCTTTGCTACTACCCATCATCACCATCAAAATACAACTATAACCTTTGCACACCATTTTCTCTGCTTGAATTGCATTGATTAAGGAGCTACTAGTGCTGATCTTCCCAATAAACGTTGTTAAAACTCCTGGAGTTTGCAACACAACCTTCTTCTTTTGACAATTGATAGTAGCGCTATGCATACTAAGCCAATTCATGCCTAGTATGATATCAAAATTTATTATAGGTAACATAACTAACTTGGCTTGGAAGGTATGTTTATTAATTGGTATTTGAATGTCGCAGAATTTGTTCGCACTAAGTTGGGTTCCAGATTGAAGTCCAATACTCAAGATCTTCGCAAGTTTGTAATATGATAATCCTAATTTCTTGGCAAAATTTTCAGAGATAAATGAATGACTAGCCCCAGTATCAAATAATATACTGTAGGGCTCATCTTTAAAGTATAAGGTGCCTAATAACAAAAGTATAGACTTTAGGAAATTCTAATTCAGTAAGAAAAGTAAAAGTTTGCGATTTGTACCTGAAACTACATTGTTGTCTTTTGCTGCTTCTACAGGAGTGAGATTATACACTCTTGCCTTTCCAGCAGGTCTGCTGTCAGATATTTGTGCTGTTGACTGATTTGGATTTGAAGGCTTTGCTACATATGGAACCTTTGTAAGAGTTCGCTCTTGAGCAGGAGGTGGCATAAGAGTTTTCTGAGGTTCTCTGAAATTGATAGGAGTGGCACGGAATACTTTATTTGTATGATTCCGATCAATAGTTACTCCATCAATTGTTTTATTTGATCGACAGTCTCTATATGCGTGACCTTGTTTTCCACACGTAAAACATACTCGGCCAAAATGATAACATTTCCCATAAGGATGTGGCCTATTACATGTGGCATTTGACTTGATGTTTCAGTGGTTTCCATTTGATATACCCTTCCTTGATTTGTTCGTTGTTGTTTGAAGTTCTGAGGGTATTTATTCATATTGAAAGCCTTTCTCTTCATGTCTTTAGTATTTTGATGATGCTCTACTACCCGAGCTGTCTCAACTAGCTTCTCGAATTTGGTATGTTGTAAAGGAATTATATGATCTTTGATAGACTCTCTGAGTCCATTCTCATATCTGAAACATCTATCTTCTTTAGTTGGAACCAGATGAGGTGAAAATCGGATGAGCTTTCGAAATTCTGAAGTATATTCTGCTACTGTTCGGCTTCCTTGGGTTAACCTTAATAAAGACTCACCAATGATGTTCTTGGTGGAGGGTGGAATAAATGATTCTTTGAAGGCTTGGACAAACCAGCTCCATTCTATTTCATCTAACTCAAATTCTTCAAATCGTGTGTTCCTTTCTTGTTCCCACCAATGTTCTGCCTCTCCTTGCAGAAGATGAGTGGCTAGTCTTACAGATTGGTTGCTTGAACAACCAAGACTAGTGATATTTTTCTCTATAGTTTTTAGCCATGCTAAGGTATCCATTGGGGATTCAGATCCTTCAAAGGTTGGCGGTCTTAATCTTAGGAAACTATGAAGTATCCCATCTGCAGACTGCCGATAGATATTGGGAACTTGAGGAGCGGGGGATGCTGAAGAGGTGCTGGCATTAGTAACAAGTATTATAGATACTAACTTTTGAATAGCTAGAGCCTGCTGATTTTGATTCTCTAGCATTACAGTAACCATATTTCTTAAAGAAGTTATTTCATCAACAGTATTGGACGCAGCCACGGTATTATTTGGAGCATTGCTTGCGGATGGTTGAGGGTTGAGTGGAGTATTGTTGGGAGAAGTAGCAGGATTCATTTTCCTGAAATCAAAACAACTATCTTGAGTTCTTTATTTTAACAAGACATAATATAACTACTGCTTTTCTCGTTTATTTAAACTTTTATTGAAATAACAAAATATATCATCATAGACTTATAAAACTATTCCCATCCTATATATTTAATGAAGAATGCTCTACGAAAGTCTTCATAAATCACTTCACGATGCTCCTCTTGTGCTTCACGAAACAGTTCTGTGTATGTCATAATCCACCATTCTTTTACTTGCATTCGCAAAAGACATAGCACCACTTCTAATCTGATGTGACTAGGCCATTCCATAACACCAAATATGTGGTCAACTCTCGCAAGCCATTCCCTTACTAGTACTGGAAAATCAAGGCCTCTATAGACGCCTTCTTTCAGTAATTTGTTTATCACTTGCGATCCTTGTTCTGATACTCCTTCAATCACTCTTCCTTGCTTCTTTCCTAATTTATGTTCATATTTCCAAATAATCTCGAACTCCTTTAGGTAAGCCATGAATGCCATTTCTAGATGATCTTATATTCCTACAATTATAACATTCTACTTAGATTTGTTGAGCATATATATATATATATATATGTATTTTGATAATTATCATCTTTTATGGTTATCTAATAACTTAACTTATTCTGAGTTATACTCATAATGTGATGGATGTCAATTCAAGTATTCATTTAGTGATCAAGTGGCAGAAGAACAATCCATTAGGTAGAAAGGAATGAATTCCAATCTGACACCTTATGGAATTCTCTGATACCAACTGTGGCGGCCCTGCCCCACCGTGGTCCTGTTAACCCTTAAGTTAACATGATTACGGTGAAGGGGTCACCAGATGACAAGGTCCCCACTTAAGATTGGATTAGTCACACATCCTAATCCAATTTAAATAAGGACTTTGCCATTCAATCCAGAACTACTATCACTAAATGATCATACATGAACTCAGAGTGCGGAAGCATAAAACATAACATCCATCCAATACAGTATAAATACAACCATACAGAATAAGTAAAGTACTGAAAAAGAAATAAAATCCTGTATTATTACAACATTTAATGAGCTTAAAAGTACTGAAAGAAAAATTCTCAATCTCACTAAACCTACGGATCTTCAGGAACGGGCTCCTCCAATGGCAAACTCTCCACTGGATCTGCTAAACCAACGAACTCAGAACCTACCATTATCAGTTTCATAATGGTAGGGCCCCAGCCAATAAAAAAAAAACTGGTTAGACAATAAGTCTAAGTACATTTTAGGGTAAAAGTTTATTTAAGTTAACTGAATATCACCATAAAAATAGAACTGAGCAAAATAGGTACAGAAAAGCATACAAAAGAACTGTAATAAGTTATAAACCATAGTTTATAACTAAACAAATAGGAAGTAATACATACCTCCTCCAAGCAACTGCAATAACACAGGTAAGCAATTGACTAAATTAAATTGTAATAAAAAGTACAACCTAAACATGCTTATGATCAAACAGAATATGCTAAGTGATATACAACAATTAAACAGTATAAAACTGAAATACTAACATCCTATGTAAGCATATGAAAATAGTAAGTAAAACTAGCATCCTATATATAAATACGTGCAGGAAAGCTGTAAGTAAAATAGTGCTATAACGCAGAATATGCAAGTAAAACAGTAACTGCAAACTGAAACTATAGTAACTATATAAGTCAACTGAACTGAACATAAACTCAACAATTCTTAGCCTGATGAGCTAAGAAACTCTGAACTGAACATCACTGAAACTCTTAGCCTGATGAGCTAAGACAGAACTGAATGTAAGTGTACTTGAATTAGTATATCCATATCAGAATCCTAACTCTGTAGTCAGTAGGGCGAGAGTCTATCCATCCTATCACTCGGACTAGGCATGGCCAATAGACTGTCGAACATTAAACCCTCGAAAGGTTGCCGACCCCGAACGGGTTGATTGAAGAGGTATACTAATCAAGCTACACCTTACAAACCACTTGTGAAACGAACACAATGCTATTTATGAATGTTCAAAATTGACATAAGATATTTACCAAATATCTTAAGTACATAATATATGTTCAAAGTATAAGGCTCAAAATCAAGGAATGCGAAGCATCAAAATCAAAGTGCAAGAAACTCTATCTAAAACACAGGTGATATCCTTTGTTATCTACTTTATTCGTTCTATCTACTCTAAGTTACATAAGTTTCAGAATTATTACTTCTTACACATTCTGTAACTTAGAATCACGAATTCTACTTGTTGAAGATAATTAGGACTAGCCAAGTCCTAATTATAACTTAATCAAAAGACGACTATTTAGTTCAAATGAATAAATCAGTGACCTAATTTTGTAATTTAGTTCATCCCAACCACATCTTGATTAGCCAAATCAAGATGAATAGATTAAGAATTAGACTCCAAATGATGGGGTCTAATCACTTAATCTAAAGGTATAATCTAAGGGTCTAAGGTTTAGAACCCAAATCTCACAGATTAGGTTAAGGCAAATCCTAATGATAAATCAAATTCATTAGGATAGATCTCTATTCTTAGTTCTAAAGTTTAAAGATCAAATAATCATTTAATAAACTAAGAAAATCTATAAACTAGAAAACTCAAGGTTTCACCTAATTGAGTAACCCAATTTACTCAATAGATGAATACTAACTTAAGATCTATTCTTAATCTTAAGAATTAAGGCTCTTAATTACTAAGAGTATCTCTCAAGACACACATCCTAACTAATGTTATAAGACCTAAAGATGATCTAAGAGTAATTAAGGAAATAGAACTTTTCTTAAGACTTATGAATTTTCTAAATGAGCAAAATCTGAGATTTTAACCAAAACCTAATTTAGACTTAAATTTGATTAATTTTAGTTCTAAGTCATTCTATTTACTGATTTTAGTGATGAGAAACTGAATTTAGGGCTTTTAAAGGTTAAACCCTAAATTTGGGAAAAATGACCATTTTGCCCCTACTTAAGGGTTCAAAAGATCAAATTTTGATCTAGGGCTTAAATTTTTAAAAAATTTCTTTTGGAAAGTGTTTCTTACTGTCTAATATAAGATTTGACAACAACTAAGTTAATTTTGGGCAATTATTAAGCCATATGAGATCAAATTGGTGAATTTGACTCATAAGGGCAATTTTAATAATTTTGATTAAGTGAAAGTTAAATTTTCTTTCAGTTTAATGTTCTTTACTACCTAAGCTTTCCATAGAACCTAAATTTGCTGAAATCTGATAAGTATTGGCCAAGTTATGGTCAATACAAGATCTAGGATTTTTAGGTTAATTAAGGAATTGTTAACTATAGGTCAAAAATTCTAATTTTGCCAATTAGAGTCCAAATTAAGCAAAATTAGTGGCTATGGTTTACAAATAGCTCACTGATCATAATAACATGTGGTAGGCTCAATTTGAACCTAGTTTGACAAAGTTAAGACCTAATTAGGGTTTAGGGTGATTAATGAATGATTAGCAAATCTAACCGTTGGATCTAAAATATTTTTATATATTATTGAAAATTAAGTTCTTTTGATCTAAATGGACCTTTGGATCATTAAATTTGGAGCTCAATTGACAAGTTATGGTCAATTAAAGTTCTAAGGTTAATTAACCTAAATAGGGTTTGGTCCTAAATGTGATTAGGCAAACACTAATCCAAACAGCTAGATAAATACTATCAAATTAATTCTTAGGGTTTTCTGATCACTTTAAGACCCATATTGGGTATATTTGGATCAATCTACACAAAGTTATGAGCTAAATAAGATTTGTGATATTTAATTTAAATTAAATTAAACTTAAATAATCACTTTGCAAAATATTAATCCTACAGCAAAAATTTTAGCATCAATAAATTCCTCATATTTTTCTGATTAATTTAATATATTTATTTGTATAATTTGGATAAATATTTTAGGAGTTATTTAGGTTTAAAGTTTGGTATTATATTAATTATTTAATATTGTTTAATTAAATTAAATTAAATCTGTTTATTATACATTTAAATATAATTATAAATCAATTATCATTATCCGTCTAATTATAATTATTTAAATTTTATTATTTAAAATCTGCAGGACACGCGGCAGCTGCTTATTGGCGCGGCAGACAACGGCGGGCCCCACGGGTCTGACCACTGACGCACAGGCCACGCGTCGCGCCAGGATTGGCTGGCGCGCTGCGCGGTGGGTCCCGCCGTGGCAGCTTAAGCGCCGCGGGCACGGGACACGGGCCGACCCGACCGGCCCGAAAATGCCTTCGTCTTCACGCGATCGCCCCGACGCTCGGAACCTAGGGCTTGGAAAACGACGGCGAAGACGGCGGTGTCAAACGGCGAGCCATACACCGATCGAAAGGTCTCGGAGAGACCTTTCATTCGCTACCCTAAATGCCATCGGAGAAGGCATACAACTCCGGCAAACGTAAACCCTAAATTCCCTAAGTTCGGCTAACGGTTTGTACTGTTTTGGACTTTGCAAATCTGAGCTAACCCAACCTGATCGACTCAATCGGAACCGTTAGATGAACAATCAAGCATATGAAATTGAGAAACGAAACTTTAGATGCAGACTTTGATGAATATTAGAGGTGTTGTGCATACCTTTAGACGAACGGCTGAAAAAAAGTCGAAGCTTGATCTTAGGTTTTTGAACCTCTTGTTTGAAACCGGGCAAAAACTAAGGTCTTAGGGTCTTTAAGGAAGCTCTAAGGTGGTGGCTGGAGGCGGTGGAGAGGCTGGGAGGCGACGCGCGGAGGGTCCTCTGCGCGATACGTGTCGCTTCTCGCGACACGCGGAAGCCGCGAGAACGAAGGGCACGGACCGTTCGATCGAAGGTCGAACGGTCAGGGATCACCGTCAGATCCAAACGGCGCTGCTTTAATTGAACAGTAACGGTGCTTCTTAATACGGACGGCGCCGTTAACTGTTATAATTAAATAATAATATTTAAAATTAAATTATTCAGATTTAATTAATTAATTTTAGCCTATTAAATAAATTCCAAAAATTTCCAATAAATCACCCTTAGCTAAATGAAGGGTGAGGAACGCAACGGTGCACTCGAATTTTTGTTTCGACGAGTATTTAATTATTTGATTATTCCGGGTATTTAAATAATATTAAAATATTCGACGAAAACTCAACGACTTCCAAATGCCTCCAAAATTTCACCCTTAGCTAATTTGGGTGTTCTGAACGCAATGGTGAAGTCAGATTTTCATTCTGAGGTCTAGATAAAAAGTCAAATTTCCAAGTTTTGGGATTTTTAAGAATTCTTGATTTTGACTTTGTTGACTTCTTGGTTTGACCTAAGTTTCAAAGATGAATTCCAAATCACTTGATTAGTGACTTAGAATCTTAATTAAGACTTAGATTAGTCTTAATTGAGCAAAGTAATAACCTGGGTTGTTACACTAAGTAAAGAGGAGGAGTGCATAAGGAGAAGTGAGGAACTCCCCAAGGGTGGCAAGGCAAGCTCTAGCTAAGGAAGAGAAGAAAGAATGCAGCACTAGCTACCTAAGGGAGGAGCTTGAAGAAGGAGAAGAAGAAATCTGGAGAACTTCCAAGGAATGTTCCTAATATCTTCTAAACCTTACTCTTGTATTTTCTTTTCTTAGTTGATCCTGAAAAGGTCTTTATCCATGTATGTGTTTTTCTTCACTTCCTTTGTAATAAGTAGCTAAATCTCCCTTGGAGAGGGTTGGGGAATTTTCATGTGCACGTGTTATTATTAATGTATGAAGGTTTCCTCAAGCGAAATTAAATTGTAAATAACTTAATGAAATATGTTTTTTATTATTTGGTCTTGAATGTGGATAAAAGGAAATGAACTAATAATTTCAAGAACTAAATTGTCTTGTGCTCCATAGCTCACCTTAGATTGGATGCTATGTTTATGAGTGCATGAGATCTTAGAACTATGTGACAAAGTTTTTGAGCTTAATACACCTTAATCTAGGCTCAATCAAAGTGTTGATGCATGTGATGCTAAGACCCACTAAATGAGCTCTTTAGCTCAACATAATTGAGGTAAAGGAATAAATAGTTGAGTGCTCATGAACTAAGTGACATAGTCATTGAGCCCAACATACTAATCCCTAATCTCAACTATGTGGGATGCAAGTGATGCTCGTAGTGGAATCAATATTTATAAGATCTTAAAACATAAATAATCATAATCTCCTTGATTAAGAGATAAGATGAAAATATAAAACCTAAAATCTTATAAGAATCTTTGTGCCAAAGTAGAACCAAATGTGTGTTCATTTTGTGCACAAGATTTGAACTTGTGAGACTTTGAGATAAAATCTCAAGGTGATCAATGTGCACTTGATAAACAAAATATAAATGAAAGACAAAGCTTGAGAAATCAAAAGTACATTGGTAATGTATCATCACATGTGGAATAACCCCAACTCTCCTCTCTCTTTTATCTAACTTATCTTCATTTAGTAGTTACTGTGCTAAGTCTAGGACCAACTTATCAATTAAATCATAACTTAAACATTAGTGAAAATAGATAGACCTTAGTAACAAAATAACCAATTCTCTGTGGTTCGATAAATCCCGGAAATTAACTCTTTCCACTTATTACTTCAGACCACGTACACTTGCGTGTGAGCGCAGTCGTGTATTTACAGTCTGTCAAAACTCAACTCAAAAATAAGAATCCCAAGTAACTTCAAAATTAGGGATAACCAAAAATACCGTTGGATATGATATATTTTTGTGATTGAAATACCTAAGTTTGGAAGCAATATGGATAATATATACTCCTGAATTAATTTCTGAATCATTTAAATTCGATAAATTGGGAAAATTAAATACAAGTCCAAATTTAGCAATTTTAAATTCGTTGGATTAAGAATATTATAAATAGGGTACACAATAGTGTTCCCACATGAGCACGCTTAACTTTATATTTTTTATCTGAAACTTCATCGTAATCTGAAAAGGTGCCTCGATGTTTAAGAGTTTTACTAATTATTACTTAAGTGGTTCTTTACACCTACCCAGTTTTATTCTGAACTCAATGTGATTCATGAACATAACAGGGGAATTTTCATTATCAAGAAGAGTTGTGCGGATGGGCCTACTATGGATTCCTCTTATCTAAGAAATAAAATCACATGTTAGTTCATATTATGAAAATATGAATCATTCATGACTAACATGCATCAAGTTTTTATACTATGGTCTAGAAATAAGCAAATAAAGCTCAGTGGTAATCCCTTACTAAATAATTTATTATGAAAATCATATATTTTATCTAAACATATATATCTTTTGAGCATATATTAACTTTCATAGATTACTAAATAAAGACTTTATTTTATTACACAATAAAAATTATAAAATTATAGTTTTGAGCGTAACCCTTTCCAGTATGAGGGTTTAGGCTGCCATTACAAATGAAAAGTACAAAGAGATGAAAATAAAACACATGAGATATATTTTTTCACTGCATAAGTTAATTAAAATGTAAAATAAATACAATACAAAAAGAACTGTGCCTTGCATTCTCAATATTGTTCTTTCCCTCTGTACTAAATTAAGAAAATAATTAAACAACACAGAATCCCTAAAACTATTTGTTGTTAAGAGATAGAGCACATCACAAGATACATAATGCATAATGGCACTTGTAATGCAAACAACAAACCAAAGTCCAATGACTTTGAGGATCGGGGTGCATTGACAGTTACCGAGCTAGTTTAGAAATCACAAAAGAGCAAGAAATTTGCAGCACATACAAATCATCCAAACACAAGCATATACGTGAAAAACCCAAAAAATAGGAAAAACCATGGAGCCACACCAATGAGAAAATCCACTATAAAAAAGCTTCGAGGCTTACAGAGTTACAAGAGCTATATCACCTCATCATACACAGCTGTACCTCTACTCTTAGAATGGAGAAGGAAGAAGCTGCTACCTCATGAAGTTTTTTCTTCAAACAGCAATCCTTCTCTTGCTCAGCAGCAGCAATCCTTCTCTTGCTCAGCAGCTCCCTAGGGCTTAGCTTAGGGTTCTTTTCCTCCACAGCCTCCAAGCCTCCAAAACTAATTGCAAAGCCTTAGGTTTTCCTCCACTACTTAGGCCTAATTGAATTTTGACGTATAGATTTATCATAATTAATTTTTGAAGTTTTTATATTCAAAAATTAATATAAAATAAAGCATTGCTCCAAATTGAAAAATTTTGGCGCAAGTGTGTTCGTCTTATCAAAATATGCATATATTTCAAATTTTGTTATATTTTTGGAAATATTGGAGGAGAGAGAAAGAAGATAGAGAAGAAAGAAGAGAAAGATAATTTGTACATTCCAAAGCATTTATGAGAAAAAACCTAATTTTCTCATGTTGGAATAATGGAGGAGAGAGAAAGAGGAGAAAGAAAATTTAAAAAGAATTAATAAAAATACTCCTCCCCCTTATTCTCCCATCCTCCCCCACTCCCCTCCCACCCTCCTCTTCTCCCTCCATTTCCCCCTATTCTTCCTCATCTACCATTGGATTCCCCCTCCGACCTCTAGTAAAGCCTCTTCAATATTAAGATAGAATAAGAAATGAGAAAGAGATGAAAATTTTTCATATTATTTTCATTTCTTCTTCTTCTTCTTTTATTATTTATAAAAATGTTATTATTATTATTTTTATTAATGTTATTATTATAATTATTATTATTATTATTTTCATTTTAGTAAATTTTTTAGTCATTTTATATATATATATATATATATATATATATATATATCATAATTTCTATAAATTTTATCTCAGTCATTTTCTTTTTTTCTATATATAAATATATATTTTATAATTTCTACAACTTTCATTTCAGTTATTTTCTTTTTTCTATGTATATATATATCTTAATTTCTATAACTTTAATTTCAGCTATTTTTTTCTATATATCTATATATTTTCTAATTTCTGTAATTTTTATTTTAGTCATTTTTTTCCATATATAAATATATATATATATATATATATATATATATATATATATATATATATATATATATATATATATATATATTTCTTAACTTTTGCAACTTTTATTTCTATCATTTTTTCTATATATATATATATTTTTTAATTTTAGCAACTTTCATTTCAATCATTCTCTTTTTTTTAATATGCATATATATATATATATATATATATATATATATATTTCTTAATTTATGCAACTTTTATTTTAGTTATTTTCTTTTTTCTATATATATATATATATATATATATATATTTATATATATATCCTAATTTCTGTAATTTTTATTTTAGTCATTTTCTTTTTTTATAAATACATAAAATTTCTAATTCCTACAACATTTATTTTAGTCATTTTAATTTAATTATTTTTTTATTTAATTTATATATATATATACATTATTACTTATAATAATTATTATTATTATTTTTAATATATACAAATAAATAAATAATATAATATTAGTATTAATATTTTTACTAAAATAAAATAAAGAATGTTATACTTTTTATTTAATTATTTTATTTATAGTTTTTGCATCACTATTAAGTTTTGATACACTTTCTTGAACATTCATATAAGATCATTGTGCATAACTAAAAGTTTCATTAAACTTTATGGGAAATGTCTTATGGCAAATTTGAACAAGAAAGATAGCGCTTATAATAGGACTTCACATTTTAGAGAGGGTAAATGTGAATGTTCGACCCCCCGCTGTATCTAGTTAGGCAGGCGTGCTTAACTCCTCGTCCCATTTTGTTGATTACTACCACATAATGAGATAGCTTTTAAATATAACTTCAACTAATAACATAAGAGTTTTTTTTCAATCTTATTGATTGTAAGATTTCTTCATAACTATTTAGTTATGATTATTTTCATAGTCCTAGGCTATATTTATCGTAGACCAAGAGTCTAAGATACTTCTTTACTTTCTGTGCTTTACACTCTCTATATTTAGTATTATATTTTGCTTATTTATAGTTCATTTAAATACAGTGTATGTTGCTTACTTTCATTTAATGCTTCATTGTATTTTATTTGCTTACTTAGCATAAATTTTATTAAACATGCATAACTTTCATTTTATTTACTTTAAATGCACATAATCATTTCTAGCATTTTAGGATGCTTTCCCTTACCATTTTTTGAGCATGCTAGAACTTATATACAAGTGAGTATTCATACTCAGCTTATTTTATACTATATTCTTTACCGTTATGTTTACTTTCTTTTCCATGCTTGATAGCTTTTACAGCTTTGCAGCTTAGTTTAAATTATAAATTAATGCTTGTGATATCCTATTAACTTAAAATATAGCCACTTTTAAAATGTGCTTAGACTATTTAGTCTAACTACACTTTTTTTTATTGGCTTTGCCCTATTATATCTAAATACCAAAATATAATAGATCAAGAGCTCTTTGATATAAGTAATATAGGTCCAAGTGCATGAAGAGCTTATAAAGAATTTTACTTCCACTTAATTTAAATATTTAGTTGTATTTTATTACAAGTGAGAGAGTGATTTACTTTCTTTTGCTCTTACTATTAAAAGGCTTGTAATAATTAAATTTTTAAACTGCTTGAGCTATTTTTACCTATCCTTGTATATATATATTGTGATTACTTATTTTTGAAACTATTTGGATCAAATGAGTGAATAATTTTAATTGCTTATATTGTATATACTTGCAATGTTTTCATGTATCTCCTTAACATGTATCTTCTATTGCATTTATTTGTATAATTTTATTAACTTAACGTTTGCTCATAAAGAGACTTGGCCACTTAGCATTTATATTTGATTAATTTTCTTCTAATTAAGTATTGGGTGCTAAAGTAACATTCCAATGTTGGATTAATCTTCTATCCACTTATTGGGGTCGTTACAGCTTGTGACTGAAGAGGAGCCTTTCTTAGAGGATGAGCAGTAGGGGAGAACTAAAGCCTTATAGATCCTTTACTTCTTTGCTTGTGAGGATGAAAGATTGCACTTTTATTTCCTTAAAACTTATCTAAAATATTGTAATAATACAGATGTCTGTGACTGTGTTTCTTACTGCACTTATTATTTTGAGCTACATGTTTTATATTTCTTACTTGTATTGTGGTGAGTTGGATGTATGATTTATCTTTCTGGCTTCTGCACTGTGTTCTATTTATTTAGTGATTGATCTCGTTACATATATTTTGGGCACATCCTTTTCTTATTAGTGGATTATGGATTACACCTAATCCAATGATAAATGGGAGATTTGCCAGAGTGGCACACCTCCCCTTAACCTAATCTCGTGGATTAGGGGGCGGGGTGCCACAAGTAGTCAGCAAATATATACATAATCCTAGGAGAACATTAGCAAACTGTAAAATAGATCTTGAGATATTTGAAGAGAATAGTGATGTTGGTTGATATTTGAGAGACAAGTATTATTCTCTAACCTATGTATTAGGTATATAGATTCAAACTATGATGTGACACTGATCAGTATTGAGCTATAATAGGATAGGTGCTTATATTGGTAGGAGCACCAGTTAGCTATAAGTTTACAATGTAGCTCATAATTGCATTGGCAATTGCTAAAGCATAGTATATGTCTGTTCTAATGGTGATCGTGGAGGTAACTTGAACAGGTTCTATGAATGATTTGGGGGTGCATAAGCAACATTTTAGTGAATTTTGTGATAGTTAAAGTGTTATATGCTAGGCTACAAATCTTGTTTATCATGTTATGACTTAATATTTTGATGTGTGGTTTTACTCTATCCGGTATTTGACTAAAGAGGGTGACATCATGAATAAGAAGATTAACATTAAGGAGAATTCAACTTACATGCTCATAAAGGTTCTACAATTACAAAGGCTCGCTCATGCAAGATATTGATAAACATATAAGATCAATGCTAAATGTTGCCTTTTATGTGACATTGTTTGGTCTACTTTCTTTGGGAGAGGGATACGTAGGCAACAATTTGTGTGTTGTCGCTTCAGTTGTTTGTCTGCATCGATACATTTCATCTCTCTGCCGTAAATAAGAAATGAGGTGGAAAGTTATAGAGATGAACTGATCATAGATTATAGAGTTTGGCATCCAACTATTGAAGATTAGATGAGCTTTAGAAGCTCAACAATGCTTTTGGGAGAGTTACAAACCAATTGGATGTGAAACAGTGGCAAGATTGTCCAAGAATGGGCTCCAGGACAAAAGTTGATTTTGGTTCGAGACTTGGGCCCGACTCATTATTCGTTTGTCCTTTGGTCGAGAGGCGAGCTCCTACGCTCGCAGTGCACTATCTGAAGGCTTTTGGGGCATTTTAAATTTGAGAGATTGGCGCTTGGGACCGCCCAAGGACTCGAAGAACTGCTTTCATATAAACTACTTAAATTTAACAATTATGAATAAGAATTTGGACCTTAATATAAATTCTTAAAATACTTTAGGGGCAATGGCTTGTACCTGCATTTGTTTTATCTTTTGAGGTTCGTCTTGTTTTTCCTTGAAAGCAAATATGGTAATGGTTGTCAATCCAAGAAGCTTTTTTTTTTCTTCATCCTCCCTTTAGTGAAATCTTTTCATCTTACTGACCCACATAAATATTTATATTTTGTATGTGAATTTCAACTTTTGTAACTATGGTCTCTATTATTAGTAGTTCTTAAGAACAAAATGACAAGAACACGATGGCCCAATTCAAAGCTTTAGAAAAGAATTCTAGACTTATCCCCTTTCACCTTTGTACTGTGTAATTCTGACACTTCAAATATTTGGTTGTTTGCTAGTGTTAACTGTATTTAAGAGGAAATAGGGTTGTAGACTTTCTTTCTTTGGAAACATAGCTTAGCCCAAAATTATTATTAAAAAAAGCGAATTACAAAGTTTGATGGAATCAAAGCAATATACATTGAGAAGAAAATCATTAGGCAGCAGAAGCACATGAAAAAGGAAATAAATAAAGATAGAATTGATGGGCTCAAATAATTTCTTATATAAAATTAACAAATGATTGTTTCATCTTGTAGTATTTGTTATAGTATCTGTAAGAAAGAAGTCGACTAAGCTTAAAATTGTTCACCTGAAAGATTTGAAATAGTACTGAAATGCCACAACAATATTGAATAGATTCACGAGAGTAAAAATAACATGATAATTGAATCTCCTACCATCCCCTCAAAAAAGCAATATAAAACTAGAGAAGCGACATAAATCAAATGCAAAGAGTCTTTAATAGCCATTTAGCATTGAAGTGCAACAACCCAGCCAGAGAACGATGACCAAGCGCAATGACTCAGCAACTCATAATCATAGATCAAGCACTCAAAGCCATCAAACAAACCAAAATAGATCAAGCATTCTGAAGTGCAATGACACATCAGAAGAGAAATAGATGATAAAGTAATAAAAAGTTGTGGAGAAAGCATTAACAGTATTGCTAGTAATCATCCAGTGCCAGTGTGAAGAAGAGGCTCGCCAAATGCTAACGAAAACTCATAAATAGTACCGGAATTGAACTAACCCAGAAGCCAAAGTTGCTAAGCTAGTCATAAGTAAACACGTTAATGTTAGAATATAGTGCGTTCTTCCAATTATGAAAAGAACCCTCCAATAGATGCTCCCCTCGACTTTTCCATTTTTAAACAATTTGACAAGCTGGAGCTTAATCTTGCCAATTCTCGTAGAAACCAGATAAAAAGAGTTTTCAGACTTGCGCCGATAACATCTTGCTATATACAAGAGATTAACATTGAAACCCCAAGAAAATAAGCTTTCTTAAGCCAAATATTTTTGCAAGAAGAAAAAATATATCCTTATGGAGTATTGCCCGCAGCACCTCAAAAGAGTATGTGCACGAAAAAAAAGATCACATAAGAATGGTAATCATCATTATTACATAAACAGCAATTGAAGCTAACCGGGACTCCTTTCACATTGAAAATATAGGAGGTCTAAAGTTCAAACCTCATGGCTTTCCAAAGCAAATGCATATATTTTGAATGCTATACTTAAAATCAAATGAATTTAGCCCCACCACACATCAGGATAATTAGAAAATTTTCATTTAACAATAAAGGCAAATGCAATACTAATTGAATATGAGCAAAGGAATAAATTTTACTAATTTTTTTCTAAGAAATAAAGCATACTCATTTTACCAATAGAGAAGTAAAAGCACAAATTAGTGTACTTTCTCTCAATCTTTCAAAAAAGCTCATTTCTAAGTACTCCACTTAAATACCCAAAAGTCCTAAGAGCCAATAAATCTTTTTTTAATGCTTAACAAGCAAATTTGCATTGGTATATCCTCAAATTACATATGAAGGGGTTGGGACTCATTTTTTGGCATGAGTCTGCTAGAGAGCTTCTAAAGTAAGTAATGAGGCCTATGCTTTTGATGATTTGACTATTAATACACAGAAAAGTATCTTCCATACAATATATCTCAATTTCAAAAGATGAAAATTATAGAATCATAGATTGCTGTAAAATAACAACAAAGAACGCTAGATTTACGTGACAAACGTAAAAAATGGGAAAAATAACTGTGCCACATAACACCACAAAAGCTTCACTGTGAAGAAATATTATAGGAATTACAGATTTCTCGCTCTCTTTTGAAAGAAGATAATTATTCCAATATATATAGACAAAAACCAGAGTACCAGCACAAATATGATGAATACCACCTCCGAAAAAAATTGAGGATCATCAAGCTTCACAAATAACATCCTATATATGCTTTGTTATGACATCTATAGTTTATTTTTAGAAAATTTTGTGAAATCAAATTTCTTGAACTTAATTTCTTAAGATATAAATAAACAAAATCTGATTTTATGAGATGCTCTATGATCATGTGCTGAAATAAGAATAGCAAAGAATAACTTTCAACTGTGCTGATAAACGTTTGCAGAATTTGTGGCCATATCTTTTTATATATACATGACATTAGCGAATCTAACTTTGAAAGAAGAGGAACTCCTTATGTTCCTTCTGTATAAAATTAATTGATAGTACTGTGTAGAGTAAATTTTTCTTATAATTTTTAGAGATCTGACGCCCTATTAATCAACAGAAGGAAATCATCATTTCTTATCCAAAACATTGAATTTAAAACTCTAATTCCTGCTAAACAGGTTATTAATATTTTTCGTGTGAAGAGTTGTGTTGGGTAGTTAATAACTAGCGCAAAAATTTATCATGAGTAGGCTGTTCAGAATGCAAGAATTTGAGCTTTAAATAATCTGATTACAATGCAATATAATAGCTTACTATAATTGAATTTTTGAGAGATAAGATTATCCTAAATAAATTTTTCTTAAGATCATTCATTAAAGTAGATTAATCAACTGGCATAAAACACCCTTTTGCTTTTAAAAATTCTTCTCTTGCAATGGCATGACATCAACAATATTCTATCTTATAGTTTCTGTAATTATATTGTTCGTTCGAATCTCTCTGATTCGCAAACGAAGGCCTCGATCCGTATGATTCGTGCGGAGAAGTAGCGTTGGACGAAACTTTGTCGAGATCGTCCGAAGACGTAGGTAGCTTCGAAGACGAAGCTCCGAGTTCGTGGGGTGATGAAATTTCAATTCGTGCGGAGATGAAGCTTAGGAGATAAAGCTTCGTCGAGGTGGGAGAACTCTAATTCATGCAAGAGACGAAGGAGCTTTGTGCTGATGAGTTTTGTGACTTCATGCGGTGATGAAGGCGTGAAATATCGACTGATATGGCTGAAAAAATTTTATCCGAGTAATGCTGCTCACACCCGCTGTTAATGTGGTACCCAAAAAGTTCGTCTAATGAATAATGAGCAGCATTGTATTATATTTTTATTAAATATTTATTTTATTATATATTTATCTCCCGCGGACATGGCACTCAATACTGCTCACACCTCATTGGACGGGCTTTTTTAGGTGCCACGTCAACGGGTGTGAACAGCATTACTCATTTTTATCCAGAGCTATTTATTATTGGGTAAGAGTTTTGCTTTGCACTCTTAACTCTCAAATTTCAGCAAACCAAACACGAACCTTGGATTGCATTACTTAAATGTGGTGAAAAGTGTGCAAATGCCACTCCATTAGTGCCAGGGTTCTCGTATTATGACAAATGCAAGTACATATGCTAGTTTATGATTCTAAATTAAGATAATGAGGTAGTCAACAAAACGTAAAACTTTGTGAATCTTATTATGAAATGAATCACTTAAACAATGGAGTACCCAAGATATAAAATATATGGTGGTGAAAACAAGATATTTAAGTTAAAATTAAAGATAAAATAGTGTGATATAAGAAACCATATAAATGTAACATAGAGGAGAATTGGAAAAACTATAAATTAGCTTACTGATATTCCATAATAACAGTTTGTGACGCTAAAAGTGCAATATTCGAGGATTTATACAATAAATTAGATAGTGTTGAAGGAGAGAAATACTTATACAAGCTAACCAAATTAAAAATTAAGAGAACCAACTATTTGAATTATACAAATATATCAAAAATGATCAAAAAATTATTTTTAGAGATAAATATATTCAACATAAATGAATGGCTTATTTTATTAATTTTTAAATGAAGACGGCACCAATATAATTAATATAAGTGAATATAATCAATACAAAAATAGTATCAATTATACTTTCTTAAAACGTGATAGTAAAGCTTAGATTTAGAATGATTTAAATAGGATGAAGAGCAAAAAAGCAGTATAATCAGATTACATTCCTATAGATCTATTGTTATTTTGAAGACAAAAGATGTCTAATGAGTGAAAAAAGAGTATTATTCTACTTCTTTATAAGAATAAATGAGATTCTTAAGTCAGTGAAAATTATAAAGGAATCAAAATAATGTGTTATATGATAAAATTTTGAGAGAGAGTGATTGAATATAGATTACAAGAAAAATAATTGAATTTATCAAAATCAATTTGACTTTATGATAGGTAGACCTATCATGAAAGTCATACATTTACTAAGAGATTAGTGGAAAAATTTAGAAAAAGAAAAGAATAACTTTAGATAAACTTTATTGATGGTATTAATAATATGTACAATACAGTTGTAATATGTGCTCTGATCGCAATGTGGTTTGTCAAATGATTTTCTTATTACTATTGGATTACATCAAAGCTTGGCTCTCAACCCATATTTTTTACTTTAACTGTGAATGTTCTTACTGAGCACAATCTAGAGAAGGTTCTTTGGTGCATGTTATTTAAGGATACCATCCTATTAATTAATAAAACTAGGGATAGAGTTAAGTCAAAACTTGAGTTGTTGTAAATCTAAAACATAATATATTAAGTGTAAGGTGAATTGTATTAAATGTCTTGATCTAGTATGCATATATATTGAGGGCCATGTGATTGAGAAAAGCTAGATGTTCAAATACCTCGGTTAAAGTATTCAAAATAATTGCGAAATAGAGAGTGATATGATTATGAAAATTGAAGCTGGTTTGATTAAATGGTGGAGTGCTTCTAGAGTGATAAGATTAAAGGATACTACTGCCTTAGATGGATTGGATATTCCACTACTAGAAATATTGAGTTTATGAATTTTGCCCATATTAAAAGAGGCAGAGGAAAGCAAAAAATGGCATGATAAGAAATCAATTAAAAAACGTTCTATTTGGAACTTAGGAGGGCTTCCAATTTGAACACGCACAATGAAGACTAAGGGCTTATATCTCTCACCTAATAGGATTACCACATACATACGCTTTTATCATAAACAGATACTTATATACTATGCCCCTTTGATCATAAATTTAAGAGATAGAATTATTTTTCTTGAACATCTATAAAATAATCATTTTAAGAGTTTATCATATATATATATATATATATATATATATATATATATATATTGGGATCCAATACAAACTAAAAAAATTGCGAATTGATTATATGATTATCTTTGATATGATTTTAACAGTTATTTGATTTTAACTAAAATGATATTAACGATATGGATCATATTTATATAAGGTTTTATCTAATGATTAAGTATGACTTCGTGTCCAGCTCAATAAAGACATCCAAGTTTAGCTCGAACTCAAACCGAGCGCAAATAGATTTCAAACCTAACAAGCCAACCACAAACATAAGCTTCAATGGACATGCAGTAGATTTGATTTGAGAAGCCCCTGTGGGCTTGATAGACAAAAAATGAGACGAATTTGAACAGATGTTTGGAATTTGTTCTTTAACAATCCGGACTCGGACACAAACATGTCACCATTCGATCATATTAGGCTCAGTAAAATGGTGAACATATTAAACTTAACCAATATGAATGAGCCAACTGCATATAGAATGTTGAACTAACACAGCCAAAGCTTGAGCACAATGGGGGAGCTCACTTGAGCAAGTAAACGAAAATCACTTCTTTGTTATTCCCTATAAAATATCAGCTTATGCTATCAATGTACCCAGCTCAACAGCTGTCATAAAATTGCCAAACACACAATCAAGGAATGAGAATATAACTTTTAAGAACACAAATAAATTTCCAAGCACATGAAATAATATTTTTACAACAAAGGGGGAGAAGGAGATTTTACCCTGTCCATATTCTGTCCAAGCGATCGACACTCTTCCTGGACTTCTCAATGGCTTCAGCATTATTTCTTCTGGACCTCTCCAGACAGCAATCCACACTCCTCCTTGACCTCTCCGAATAATCATAAGAGAATTTAAGCCCTTCCCGGCTGCTAGAGCTCTTCCTCGGGGCCTCAAAGCAGTCAGTGCTCTTCCTTCCGGGCTCAGTGCTCTTTCGAAGAAGAGCATGCTTCTGTACAAATAATGATCTCTCGACGGTTGATATGAACTTCTTGAGATGTTGAATGTAGTCGGGGAAGAGCTCCAGGTCGCAGTGCTTTCCTCCTTTGAGCCATAATGGTTCATACTTCTCCTTGCAGAGTTCCCAAAGCTGCTTCCCGTGAGCACAGTCGACGACATCATCGGCCGTTCCCTATATGTTTGATGAAATATAGCATAGGTTAGCGTGTTGGTTTTGTTGACCGGAGGTGTAATTGAGTCAAGGTAACATGTGAGCAGAGCCTGTAAGCTAATAAATCAATCTAGCTCGTCTAGAATTTGTCAATATAAAAGACATAAATTGTATCAAATTCAAGGAACTTTAAATAAATTATTTAAGATAATTTATATTTCTTTTACATTTTGAATGATATTTTTAATAATTTACCATGATTTCTTGAGTCCTTTTACATTTTGAATGACATGTGAGCAGAGTCAATGTTTGTTAAAGGACAAAGCATAACAGAAACCTGAGGTGTGAATACTATAGATATGACCTTAAGACAATTGTATTCTAATTAAAATCAAATAGCGTATCATTTTCAATAGCATTCTGGAGTTGCATGAGAACTTAATGAATATTTTTGTCTTAAATATTCATCCCAGGTTTCCAAGAAATAGATGAACCAGCCAAATCACGTCGTTGTTACTTGTGCTCAAGAAATATCGCAAGTTTCCAATTTTCCAATTCAGGGCTACAAAAATTGCTAGTGACGACGGGAATGGCAACAGCGTGATTTAGCGTGGCAACATGAATTGGCGAAGTACCTGAACAAGGTAAGCAATCATCTAAATGATTATAATGATTTTTTTAGATGCTATGGCACTAACGGCTCATTTTTCAAAGCATAATCATCTCGACATTTTTAATAAGGAAATGTTCAAACAATTCTATGGACGATCACGTAAAATCATCCATTACAATCATTTATTCAATTGTTTACATCATTTCAAGCTTCATATTACCAGTGCCTCGTATGTTTGCAAAACAAAAAAAAAACTAACTAAAATTTTATGATCTCATTGCTACTGCGTTCATGACAATATAGAAATAAAGATGGAATTTGCATCAACATAAACAAGATGTGTGCGGGATGGTCACAACTTATGGAGAAATATGTAGTTCTGGTAGCTGCCTCATAAATAAACATTTTTTAAAAAAGAATATACCAGGGCTAGACCCACGGTGGGGACACATATCCTTATGCATATATGTGGTAATATATAATTTTTATCATGGGTGGCGTTCGCCGCCTTCTTGACACGAGACGAATGGGCTTCGGAGTCACGGAACTAGGATGGAGGCATTGATCCTTACGTCGATTCTCAATGCATCGGCGACTAAGAAAAGTCAGACAGTAGTTTGATCAGCTGATCCACCGTCTCCTGGCGTTTCTACAGCAGACTTTCAACGTCCTAGAGCTAGCCTTGAAGAATCCAATTATCTTCCGGTTCTTTATCGAAAGAAAGTGGTGGTATTTTCGGCACCTTTATCATTTTGAGAAGCTCTAATCAGCACTTCTCATGGAGAGCTTGTCAAGATCAAACCGATTGAGCATATTCGAGTTAAACCAGCCCTCCTCTCTAATGATGAAATTCAAAGTCGACAAAACCTATTGAGTTCTCGCTTGTGGGAAAATTTGCCAACGAGAAATCTTCAAGGGTAGACATTTGCAAGTTTCTGAAGTCTGGGATTATCAGAAACCTACAATGCGGGATTAATTGATTACCAGCATATTCTCAACAAATTATCAAATGAAGTATATTATACTAGATTATTTGCAAGGGGTTCATATTTTATAAAAAACTTCCACATGAAAGTTCTGAAATGGACAACATCCTTTGACCCAATGAGTAAACCTCCCATTGTCCCCATATGGATAAACTTTCCGCTACTCAAGGTTTATTTGATGACCTATTAAAACTTGTTTTGGCAAGCCGCTTAAAATCGATTTCACTACAGCCAATCTTCTTTATCCTTCGATGGAACATGTTTTGGTCGAGCTAAACCTCACTGATAAGTTTGAATCAGAAATATAGATTAGGAATGAGGTAGAACGGATATTTACAAGAATGCACCTTTGAACAAGCCTTTTTTGTTCTCATTGTTCAACCATTGGGCACGGAGTTGAAAATTGTTATCGTTTTCATCCACATCTCACAGAATCAAAGCCAAAGGAGTTTCCTCCCTTAAAACTACCAAAAAAAGAAGCAAGTTATATGCCAAAGAGGAATGTTAACATTGGGGTGGATAAAGCTCCTAATGATATCATGGAGGTCGAAGTGATGGGGATTCATTCGACGGTGGAAGAAGAGACCGCAAACGATGTTAGCAATGTTGAATTTTTTTCCTCAGGATATGAAGTGGTTAATCTGCCCACCCTTTTGATTGAAGATGGTCATAAAAGGTTGGGTACAGATCTTGCAGATGCAGTTATGGAGGTCTCTATCCCTATACGGCCAACTATTTTGATTGCTATGGAAGACTATGTCTCTTTTGAGGTAGACCCTCAGTTGGATGTTCTAACCATTGCCTTGGAGGATATGTTCTTCCCCACCTCAGTTGGAAGGGGAGATTGTAGGTGATTTGGTTGCTCTACCATTAGATCCTTTTGGTGATAGCAGGAGCTTACAGGATATGATGTGTTTTCCATACAAAAGCTCTGTAACATTCTTTTGGGATCAACCCAAATTTTGAGTAGAAGAGCTGAGGGAGTTTTGATGAGGAAGATAAGGTCATTCCTTCAGAAGTGCTCAGTATATATATTAATGAAATTCCGGTCATCTTGCATAGAAAAGGCTTTGACCCTCCTCCGTGGAGGCTTCTTCCCAGAGCAATTTGAACTTAAATTCCCTCGCTTTGGAGTTTCATCCGCCTGACCCTGAGAGATCTCAAGATACATTGGCTCCTAAAATTGTATCGGGATATGAGGACTCTAAGGTGGATGCAAACAAGGAATTCAAGAACAGTCTTTTGAATCAAAAGCTATTATATGATTTCATTGTAAGATATAAAAAGGGAAAAAGAAAAAGAAGCAGAAAAAAAAGGCAGCTCCAACTGGTAACCGAAATCAAATCTCCAACATAGACGCAACATTGAACCGAGACCATCTTGCACAATTTTATTTAACTTCAGATGGGATCTTAGATCTTGTGAAGTTTGTTGACTATTTCTCATTTTTTTCATTTTATTTGTTTTTTTTTTAGCTTTTAATTTTGAGATCTCAAACTTCCTATCTGTTTGTAAGTTTTTTTTTTGCTAAATATATAAAATAAAACAGGTAATAATATATATATATATATATATATATATATTACACTCTGAGCAAATAAATATCATGAGGTCTAGCGGTCAGCATGCATTTTTAAGCCACTCTTCACTAAATCAGGGTACATTTTTTTAACATTTTTTAACTTTTTAGGCCTAGTTTTTACTATATAAGCATCTGTGATTTTACTTGCTCAACCCACCCTTAACTAAATCCTAAATCCTGATCCTCCTAAGCAATTTTGGCTCAATAGCCGACGCCAATGCTAACTACAATTTTGCTTCTCTCTCCAGCACCCTTACAAATCTCTAAACTCAGCGAGAGAGCGAGTCATCAAAGCAGCTTGCCGGTTACCAAGGGGTCAACCTTCGCTTCATCCATACAAATTTTTCCTTTTGGCCTTTTGGGTGGAACTTCTCTTCGTCTATCATTTTCGAGCAGCTTGCTAAGGTTATAATCTTTCCATTTTTTTTTTTTAAGTTAATGAAATTAACTACTTAAACAATCACGTTATTTTTTTTTTTTGTTAATCAATTGTGCCTGATCCATTTAGATTAGTACATATTCATTTATTTGTCATATGCATTTTTAAGTACTTGAAAATATTATCGAAATCAAGTTGCTTACAAAGAACTAAAAATAAAGCTGGCAAGAGAACAAGATAATATTTGTTGATAGATGTTGTCACCTAATGATTTTCATGTATAATTCAGATTTTAATAATTATTGTTTTGAAGGAAAACATTTGATCGATATACCTAGAGTTATTCTAATAGATAAAATTACCGCAGTGTCATTAAAATTGGTTTCTTAAACTTGCAAAAATGTTGTTTTATTCTTCTGCTCTAAGAGAAAAAGGTGTGTGTAAGGTGTGTTGCGTGAACAAACTTGGGCTTCTTTTCAGAAGCTGCGATTAGAAAAATGCATTTGGGATTGCAGATGTGAGCTATAGGATATGAAGATAACAGTAAATATATTTGGACCATTACAGATCTAGATGCTTAAATAAATAAATTAAGGTTTTGGATGAATGTGTTTCTTATAATTTGATATTTATAGTATTATAACAATTTGAAGAGAGCTGGAATGGAGAGGAGATTGAGAATAGAGAAGAGGTGACTGCGGTTAGGCGGGAGAAATTCGGAACATTTTATTCATCATATGAAATGAGCAGTACATGTGTATATATAACTGCAATTTGTTGGAGATTATGGTCCTGATCGGATCGTAATTATGTTAGCGGCTGGGATTAATCCTGGTTTTTAATATCCCCCACAAACGAGCCATTCTGTTCCGTGGCGGTGAGTTTGGGCCGGAGTTTGCAGAACCAAGCCGCAAAGAGAAGTTTGGTGAGGATGTTTGTTGCCTTGCTCTTTGCTAGGAAGGTGAAGCAGCTAAACTTCTTGTCGTAGGATGCATTCTTGAATGAAATGACAGTCAACTTCTAAATGGTTTGTGCGAACATGAAAGATAGGATCCGTTGCTAGAGCCAAGGTGGAGAGATTATCGCAAAAATAACCGAGTTGGTTGGTGGTGTTGAATTCCTGTAGTAATCTGCATAACCAGATAACATCCGAGGCGGTGGTGGCAAGAGCTTTGTATTGCTTCTGTGGACGATCTAGAAACTGTGCTTTGTTTTTGTGCACTCAATGATATTGGAGTGTTGCCTAAGAAGATGCAATAGCCAGTAAAGGCCTTCTTGTCTTCAGTGTCTCCAGCTCAGTCGGAGTCGGCATCTGCTCTAAGGTGCATGGTACCAGAATCAATTGGGATCCCGAGCTGAAGGGTGCTTTTGACGTATCCTAAGATGTGTTTAAACAGATCAAAGTGTGCTTAGGTAGGATTGTGCATGTGCTGGCGTATCTTGTTAACAACGAGGCTAAGATCAGGTAGTGTGATGGTAAGTACTGTAGGGATCCGTTAAGTTGCTTGTATAGTTTTGGTTGATCAAAGGGTGGAGATGATGTGGATTTCAAAGTTTGCAAAGGCAGTGAGAGCTATGTTATATTGCTCCATACCTGAATTTTCTAGATGTTGGATGTGTAGGCTGCTTGACATAGCATGGGACATGTTGCTGATTTCGTGATGTGGATGCCGAGAAATGTGTCTAGTGTTCCCAAATTCTTCATCCGAAACTACTAAGTGAGTATTTGTATGAGAAAGTTGAGAGCTGCGTGATTCGGGCCTTTTATGAGGATGCCATGCACGTAAATCAAGATGTAAATGCAATTGGGTGTGGAGTCGATTATGAGAAGAGAGGAATCAGCTTTGCTGGTTCTGAAGCGTTTGGAGTGAAGGAATTCGGTAAAGGTGGAATATCATTGACGGAGTGGCTATTTGAGGCCGTAGATTGCTTTGTATAGCTTGCAAATATGGCTGTGGATATTGGGGTCCTCAAATCCTCTTGGTTGTTTCATATAGAATGTTTCATTTAGTTTCCCATGTAGAAAGGTGTTTGATACGTCCAATTGGACTACTGGCCGCTTGTAGTTAGTGGTAATAGTGAGTAGGACTCGTATAGTTGCATTTTTGCAATGGGGCTCAATGTTTCTAGGTAGTTTGTACCATAATCCTGATTGAATCCTTGGGCCACTAGTCGGGCTTTGTAATGAGCCATTGTGTTGTCATCCTTAAGCTTTGTTCGGCACATCGATTTGCAGCCGAGGACATTCTAATGTAGTTGTGGAAGTACGAGCATCTAGGATTGTTGTTCTATCAAGGCACAATACTCGTCTTCCGTGGCTAGCCTCCCTTGTATGGATGAGGTTGAATAGTGCTTTAGGTTTTATGGTTCATGTTTTTAGACATGTTTGCATGGGATGAGTGGGGATGGGGGTTTTCAGTTTGGGTATAGGTAAGGTTTCGTAGACATGAAGAGATGGCTGGGGATCCGAAGATGAAGAGTTTGATGAGCCAATTGAATGGGGCTGAGAGTGAGAGAATGATGGTTCAAGATTTTGGGTTAGTTTTTGTATGGTTGTGGTGGATGTTGGAACTAGAGTAAATTGTGCAAAAAAGAATTGGTAGGATGATGTTGTGGTAGTGGTTGGTTTGATATATGTGGGATGAGAAAATACATCTTCGGTGATTTTGACGTGACTGGAGATTAGAGAGGTGGATGTTTTCAGGTTGTAATAAATGTAGCCTTTATGGCTTGGAGAGTAGCTGAGGAATATGCAAGGTAGAGTTCTTGGTTCAAGTTTGGTTGTTTTTATAGGGGGGAGGAAGAGAGAAGTATAGCAACCGAAGACCCTGAGATGTTCGTATTTGAGTCTGGTTTTGTATATGATTTGAGATGGTGAGATACTATTGGAGTTTTGAGAGGGTAGTCAGTTGATTAGGTAGGTAGAAGTGAGTGGGGCGTGAGCCTAAAAACTATCGGGTAAGTGGGCAGTTTGGAGGAGAGCACGTCTGATTTCTAGTATGTGACAATGTTTGCACTCCACAACTCCATTTTGTTAAATGGTGTATGGGCACGACATTTGGTGATGTATACCAAAGTTTTTTAGTAGGTTGTGGAAGAGGGTTGAGTTGTACTATCCACCCGTCGGATTGAAGAACATTGATGCTTTTGTTGAATTAACATTCAATGAGTTTTTGGACGTGAATGAATTTTTGTATAGTTTCATATTTGTGCTTTAATAGAAATGGTCATGTAAATCATGAGGAATCATCCACAAATGACAAAATCTAAAACCTTCATTAGATATGATTGGAGCGAGACCCCATACATCGGTATCAAGAAATTCAAACTCATCATAATTTCTAGTTGACTATTTGGAAAAAAGCAATTTGTAGTGTTTTGCAGTAATGCACAGGAATGTAGAGATGCTCTTGACAATGTGTGGATGTTGCTTGATGAGGTGGTGGATGTCATAGCTTGGATGTCCTAGCCATAGATTCTAGGTGTAGAATTGTCTTGGAGGGAGGAGGTTCTGGTGATAGTCAAATGGTGTGTCTGTTAATATGCAGCAACCCTTAAGGAGAGGTGTGTTTGTTTGAAGGTCCATTATGGTGAATTCATTTGGATCAAAAGAGATGGATCAAGTGCTATCAGATGTAAGTTTGTGAATGGAGAGAAGATTGTATTGACATTGTGGAACATGAAGGAGATGGTTCAGGGGAACTTACGGTGAGGTGTAGGTAGGATGTCATTGCCAATGCTGAAAATCGGGAGAGTTTGGCCACTTCCAATGGTGACTCGATCGTTACCATGATATGTTTCAGCGATAGATAGGTTGTTTAGGTCATTGGTGATGTGGTTTGACACTCCGGAATCGAGGTACCAACTTGAGTCATTCGAACCATCGGCGCATAGAGAATTTGGGTGTCATGGCAGTTGATTTGGAGTATTGTTATAGTTGGAATCCATTTGGTGCCAGCATTCCTTGACCGAGTGACCGAGCTTGCGAAAAATTTGGCACTCAATAAATGAAGATCTGTGGATCTTCTGCATAGATGTGGTACCTCTATATTGCATTGATGAGCTTCCTCCCCCTTTGCTATCTCTATGGATCTTCTGCCTAGGGATTGACCCGAGAATAACAATAGGTAATGTTGATTGCTTATGGTTGACGGATGGTTGAGCTAAAGCTCCTTGTGAAGATCTTGTTAGACATCAATTTCTTCACTACATAAGAGGAAGAAGAAATCTTCCAAGCTAATTGGAGTTAGACTAGTTTTGATTGCTGTTTTGAAGGTTTGATGCGTAGAGGGAAGTTCATTCAACGCATAGAGGATGATGTCTTCGCTGGAAACTTTGGAACTGCTGCAGCTATTTTGTCCACCAAAAATTTGATTTCATAAAGGTATTCATACATGGGTCAATCTTTAAGGGATACATTGTGAAGTTCATTTTTGAGTTGTATAACTCTAGAACGATTTGAGGACTGAAGACATCTTTCCATAGTCAGCCAAACTTTAGCACATGAGCCGGCTTCTAGAATGTAGGAGAGGATTGAGGGAGATATGATAGAGTAGAGGGTTGTTATCATGTTTCTATCAATGGAGATCCAGAATAAGTATTTGGGGTTGTCGGTGTGAATAGTGGGATCTAGTGCTGGCAATCTGACCTGAAACTCGAAATTCGAACTTGACTTAACTCGAACTCGAGACATTTTGACTCGACTCGAAAATTTTCAAGTTGAGTTCGAGTCATACATCTTGACTCAAACTCTATTTAAATTGACTCGAAATGACTCGAACTCGACACAAACTCGACTCGAACTCAAACTTGAACAAGTTCGATTCGAGTTCGAATATGGGCTGAATCGACTCGAAGCCAGCCCTAGTGGGATCGGTACCATCAAGATATCTGTGCAGGCAGTTTGTTTGAATAATTGAAGTACCTGTGCACGCTAAATTGGGTAGTTTTCGGAGGTGAAAAGGGTGTGAACCATATTCTTGATGTTGGACATTAAGAGTTTGAGATCCTTCGTCTCAGTGGCGAAGGTGGAGTTGCTGTAGTGGGTACTTGAGCTGTCGCTAGACTGGGATTCCACGTTCATGGACTCCATGATGGTAGATCTGGCAGAGAGACGTTGATTTCACTGGGTTGGGGAAGCGACGGAGCAATTTCGACTTGAGAACAGTACTTAGCTAATCGTGATTGCGGCAATCGGATCTAGATCGGTTCGATCTGAGAATGATCGAGATTGTGTGTCGAGGTTGAACACTAATCTGATACCAGGAAGAGAGCAAGAATGGAGAGGAGATCAAGAATAGAGGAAGAGGTGACTGTTGTTAGGCGGGAGGCACTCAGAACATTTTTATTCATCATATGAAATGAGCAGTACATGTGTGTATATATAGTTGCAATTTGTTGGAGACTTGTAGTCCTAGTCAGATCGTGATTGTGCTAGCGGCTGGGATTAATTCTGGTTGTTATTACAAATATAATCTTTTTTGAGAAAAAGTTGGGTAAATTAACATTTTCGTTCAAAATTGCATTTGTTAGTAAATTCTTATATGTATGATTCACTATTGTTCTTATCTAACAATCAATTAAAAAGTAAGTCTTTCAAAAGTCTAGTAAGAAGTTTCCATTAATTGCAAGCGTATCTTCATCTGCATATCTTATGTAGTTGAGTATGTGAAACTATTCTTCAAACCATAAATTCATGTAGAGAATTTTCTTATGTGATTGCAAAATTAACATTTGATTTTGATTCTTATATGAAATTTTTTGTTAAGCTAGTGATTAGCTATATTTCTTAAGTTACGGACTTGCTTCATGACCATTAAAATTTTTAATAGCCTAATCAGCCTTTTAGAATTTTTCTCAGCTCAACATTTCAACCAAAAATTAGTTTAGTTACTTGACAAAGCAGTTGTTGGTGACTTTTATGTATATAAGAGACCGGTTTTGACATAAGGCATCTCAAAGCATTTGTAAAGACGATCGCATTCTTATTTCAACATCATGTCCAAGTTGATCAATTTCATTAATGGTTCATGTAAAAGAAAGGATATTCTTCGTGAGAAGAAAATGAGCAAGACTAAAGTTATTATCTAATGAAAAAATAACAACTGGACCAGGATTCCATCAGAAATGTCTAACAAGCTAGTGATACGCGATGCAATTCTCCTTACAGGTCATTACTTGATCTATCAATTTATTCTATTCAATAATTGAAGTTCTTGAAATTTTTATAAATGATTCCACCCCATTAGACTTGAAAGAAGAAACTAAAATGCTGCTTTTTCCCATAAACACTTTTGAATGTCTTCATATAGCATTTTTGATGAAATCTGATTTAGAAATTACAAATGAATTATTATAACATTTACTGAGAAAGAAAAAAGACAGCTAATGCAACATCTCTTGTTAGGGTATGCAAGAAACATTTATAAAGTATGAGAGAGGATAAATGAGATTCTTTGCATGAAATTTCCTTGTTAAATTTCAAAAATAATGAAAGTGTTGTTAATATGAAAGAAAAATTTGTTATGCTAAAATTCAAACAAACACTTAGAAAATCTTAAATTTATATCATTACAAAATTGAATTATTTTATAATGTATAGACAGTCAATTACAGGAGCTAAATAATAAACTTGATGAAATCAACATATAATTATTAATTCAGGTTTCCTACTTGAGTCCTGTCAATTCCTTCTTCGCTTCTGACGAAAGACGATTGATTCAGCTTGCACATATTTTATCCTTCCAATTTTTCAGAGATTGAAAATATTGCATTAGAGAATCAACTTAAGAATTTCATTGCTCATGTAAAATAAAACATCAGATTTTAGAATTTAATGGGAACATGTGATCTCAGCAGGGTTGTTATTGAAACTAAGCTGCATCAATTTTACTCACTAGTTTCAATTGCCACAACAACTATTGATTGAGCCTCTCTGCAGTGAATATTGTAAAAAGTCGTTTGCACAACATGGGAGATTTTTGGATAAAGGATTGCTTAGTAACATATATTGGAAAAGAGGCATTTTCTCTTGCTAACAATAAGAATAATCTCATAATTTGAATTCTCGGAGAGAGATTATGATTTGTATAGCATGCAAGTACTATATTTTCAATTTCATTGTGATCATGATTTATTTTTAATATTATAATTCAATTGTGCCCATTAATGTTTTTTCTGGGAGGTCCACCTCTAGAATAATTTTGTTTCTAATTTCTTAAATTTTGGCCTGTTGTTAATTGAATTAAAAACAATAAATGTATACATATAAATATATATATATATATGTATATATATACATAACAAATAAGTCCTATAACATCTAAAAAAAGTTTGACATCACTATAAACTTTGTTTATAAGTACTTAAAGCCTGTTGTTAATGGTATTAAAATAATATATATATATATAAACAAAATGTTGTATTTTATATATAATCAGAATTGAGTACAATATAAAGAGAAATTGGTAACCTCAAGACAGAAAAGTAAGAAGAGAAAAACACAAGCAAAAAAATAAAAAAGGGGAAATGATCACTAAAATTCACATGATTAAAGTCCCAACAAAAGTAAAAAGAGAAAACTATGCTAAAGAAGCACTATCAGGTGCATCATTGTCGTTGGTTGTAATTTGATTTCCAATTGGAATTCGAGTTTTTCTTTTGTTTCGGTTTCTTTTTCTTTACCTTTATGCCTAACAAGGAGATCGAGTAAAAGCTGTGAGTCTGAAGGTTATCTATAGATTCCATGAAAGAATCCACCTCCAAGTTCTTTGCGGGATCTGCATCATCTTCCGGAGCAAACAAAGCAAGACCGAACAGATGAAATTCCAATATGTGTGGATTCTAGTTCAAAGAAATACCCCATCTACGTAAAACAATCGGAATTTCATCAATAAATGCAAGAAGATGTTTTGAAAAAAGGGACAACAACTTCCTCATCAAAAATCCCCTCATCCATTCTCAATATCTCAGAAGATTTCAGCAGAACATCCTAATGTTGTGATGAGGGGCATTCTGGGTACTCCACAAGCACCGCACCGCACCAGCACCAAAAGGATCTATAGGCTGGCCAACCAGAAGACCATCTTATTCCCCTATCAACGCATGGCAAGAAGCGTCATCTGCAAGCTAGATTAAATCAGCAACTCCAATTATTTCTAAACTGACATCTTCCACTCTAACATTTGCAGCTGCAACAAAGCCCTCCAAAACTACGGAAGAGTTTGACACCGATGGCAATGTATTTTCTTCATCAATAGCAACATTACCTTGAACAGCAAGAGCTGTACACCAGCACTCCTTGTGTCATAGACATTGTTGAGAACATTATATCCAAGCCATCCTCTGCGACCAGACAGCTTGCCTATGGAGGATGGCACAACAGCTTCCAGAGGGGCAAACCAAACTCCGAAGGAAAATAACATTTGTCATCTTGGACATATTTGAGCTTAATTGTATTAGGTTTGTGCACATTTTCCTTCGATCTTTCCTTGAGGTGAGAGTTGAGCTTGAAGCAGTTCGATTCATCACGCCCAACTATCAAACAATGGGAGCAGTAGATAGGAGTTTTTCAAATATGCATTCCTGGAAATACCACAAGCCTTCGCCACCTCTCTGTCAAATCCATCTCCACTAAAACCCTTGCATAGATGGTTTGGTTATATTTGTTGTAGCAAAATTGGTTTTCATAGATTTACTGTAGTATGACCCCAAAGAGAAAAATATCGAACGAGTAATAAGGTGGTTCTTGAAAAGTGGAAAGTTTAGCCATATAAGAACAATTAGAGGTTCACACACTGGATCAAAGGAGGGTAGCCATTAGATAGTTTTCAACAAAGTAGATTCCCCTATAAAAGATATGGGAATAGTCTGTTTCGTTGGAAAGCCTTATGAGAATATGTCTAGTATCAATCTACCCAATGTGTGTCTCTTGATATAAAGTCCAAATCATTGAAAATATTCCTAATGGTGATCAAATTAGGTCACCATTAGAAAACTTCCCCACAAGAGTTTGCTTGTACGGTTTATCTAATGTATTCACCTCATCATTCATGAAGATAAGAGTCGGTTTACCTCATAAAAGAACGATTGGTTTTATGCCCATCCAACTAGCTGTTGAGGAAGAGTTTGTCAAAGCCTCCCAAAATGATTTGGGAGCCCCCGACCTCCTCCCTTGCCGGAGGTGTTTGCAAGACATGTAGGGGGTTCTCCTCCAGAGCTGTCGTTTCCTCTGGTGCACCCATATTTGAGCGCTTGCCATGCCATGCGAGCCCGCAGCCAGCCTCATTGCTGACGCCGTTGCACCGGAACCATCAGCTTAGGCCTCCGATCACATCGTTAGGGTTCCGCAATGTGTTCCATTCCGTTCGGCACTGCTTCATGTCGACCATCAATCGCATCGTTAGGGTTCTGCATCGCGTTCCAAAAGCGGTAAGAAAAAAATATATACGCACACAAATTTCTAACTTTCAGTATTTGCAAGTTATTTTTTAATGTAAATAAATTATCATGGTTAATAAAACTAATGATTTGTTTAGTTTGAAGATATTCAAAAGATTTTTAATGTATGTAGTAGTACCAAATCTTTAAGAGATGCATAGCCAACACCCGGTCTATAAAATTTATAAAATAGCATTATGTAGAATCTCAATCATGCGTGGGTCTATATATATATATATATATGTGTGTGTGAATGGTATTGTAGCCCAGTCATTGAGGCTCAGGATTTGTTATTTCAGGTCAAAGGTTCAAATCTCACCAGCCACACATAAGCAAAAAAAAAAAAAAATATATATATATATATATATATATAAACATTTTATGTACAGTTAAATGACCAAAATTGCTGCCGTATTGTGTTTCTTATTTATCTATTTTCTATAATTTTTAGGAATTAAAATTTCAGCATGGGTTCAAGGTGAAAAATAAAAAATTATGCCCTCACATATATCAAAATATAAATCTGATATATCAAATAGAAAAGAAAAATATATAAACTAAAAAAAATTATAACTAATTTATGTGTATGCATTAAATAAACCTTTGTGTGGGTAAATAATAGAAATTGTTGTCGTACTGTGTTTCTTATTTATTTGTTCTGTTATTGTTATGAAAAAAAAATTTCTGCAAACATATAAATTTGATGTATCAAATAGAAAATAAAATCATAAGAAAAAATTTAAGAAAATTCTTATAACTTACTTTTTAAGTGTACGATATGAATTTTTTTTTTGTGAGTTTAATATTATCAAATATCAAATTAAAAATCAATACTATAATATAAATTTTAATCAATCCCGTTTAAATCTAATAATAAAAATTATATTATGGAAAAAGTTTGGGAAATATAATACCAATAGTTGTACGTCACGAGATCGATCACGAGAAGCACAAGGCATGCAGAGCCAAGAACGAGCGCGACACAGTGCCCTTCAGTGCATCACAGCGCAACAGAGATGCATATTACGGATACGAAGCAAATGTGTGCACATTTGGCGGAGAGTTCAAGCCTCCCCAGGAAACCAATGGAGGAGCACGGAAGCAACATTGGTGAGGCAAAAGTGCGATCACGGAGGAGAGAGCGAGGCCATTGCGTATAAAATTCATTACTGAGACACGCGTAGGACATGGATGCAACACAATGACATGTGCCAACTTAGGAACAAAATTTAGTGTATGGGCGCCGCATGAGTGCAGACGCAAGAGCTCGAAGCTCCCTGTACACCCCCGGGGGGCGAATCCTAGCACATCGTACAGGTTTCATCTCGGCGATAATTAAGATTATACGAGAGTGCTTATTCGTAACGATCAAATTTTGGGTGCTTCAAATGTAAATTATAAAGCTTTGGGACCTATGTAACTATTTTTTCTAACTAATAAACTATCATTTCAAGTCAAAAATACACATCTTTGAAACAATTTAACGAGCAAATGTTATCTGTAGTGATGCAACAAGCTAATCTAAAATATAAAATGTTAGCACTTGTAGAATAAAGTTTGATTGATTATCGTACAATAAATAAAAGTACTAACAAAATCAAGGATAAAAGACTTACATGTATTATTAACACAGGACAGCTGACTAACGGCATTTTGTCAATATTCTGGAAAATAGAAATGTTATAAATGACAACCTTCATCGGGATGTATAAAGGAGATGAGAGTAAAACAAATGAAAAATAAGCACCAACCTTGTAGATATCAAACCAATATGTACGTTTTACAGGGTACATAACTCTTAAACCAGATAAAATGGGGCTATGTAGAACAACAGCGCGCAATAAAGGAAGACGTGCAGCCAGATCAAGTGTGGGTCCACTTCCCACAGATTGTCCATACATGATAATATTTTCATCTTTTGCACCATAATTCTCTTTAAGACACTTATAAACAGCCTCTATATCAGCATACGTATTCTGCTCACTTGGCTACAAAGAATAAACAAAGGCATTAGCTTTTCATTACCAAAATTAGAATCCGTTTGGGGCAGCTGCAGTTGTTTCCACTATTAAACTAGTGCAAAGAAAGTTGTGAATTAACTGCATATAAAGCAGCTGCTATTGTTTTTGAATACCCTGATATAGTAAAATTGTGCCCAACACCTACACAATGGTCAGCTGTGGCAAGAGGATAGCCAGAGGACAAGTAGAAGGTGGGTGAGTAGGCAGCATCAGCGGTGGTGGAGAGAAAAAGGAAAAGCAACAATTTTTTATGCTAAAAACAGAAAACATCCAAACGAAACCTGCTTTCTGAGAGCTGCTTTATGTAAGGCAAGCATATACCATCACTTGTGAATGACAATATAGACAAAAAGCATCTTTATGTAAAGCTCGATACCCAAAAAGCTGCCTTAAACGAAGCTTTTTCCCATGTCCAACATTGTTATTATTTTATAGTGCAAATTATCATCAGGAGCATAAGATTTAGTGCAACAAACCTTTCCAGACGACTGGCCATAACCAGAATAATCATACCTGCAGAAGTACAAAAATTTACTCAGAATTGTGAACACTAAAGCTACGATGGTTATAATAGATAGGACAAAAAACAGTGAATTGGATGCAAGCATGTACATGCTGTTAAACATTAGAGATACTTATAAACGAGCAATGCATGTGAATAATGATCACGACATTAATTTAACTAAATTCTGCCATCATTTTATGTAATACACAGGTGAGGGTAATGTCAAACCTGAGTGAAGAAAAAACAACCAAAGGATACAAAAACCAGTTAGAAAAATATGCATTTTACCATACAAAATTACATAAAACAGCTATTTGATTTAATGAGGGTGACTTATAAAATTCAACAAACTAGAAGAACTGTGTTTCAGAGACACAAGACTAACTCGACATTGTCAATCCATAATTAACGTCACATTTTTCTTAATCAATATTAATGGGTAGGATGAGGATGCTTAATTGTTTATTGTTTGCAAACTCAACTTATTAACCAGTTGCTCAGAAATCACATTCTACTTTCAGAGTTAAATATAGCAACGATGCTATCTTCATCGACTCATAATTTGATGGTAAAGAGTTCCTCTCTACTTTGACAGTCATCAGTGCGAATAAAGGCATTTTTCCTTTAGCATTGCCATCGAGAAGATATTTGACTCAGCATAGCCCACTCTGAGTCATATCAATAGTTGTAGCCACCCTCATTTTTCATGATTGAATATTCCAAGGAGCTTTGTTAGGGTGTTTATTCCATACTTGATTTCTTTATAGCCCAATTTCTTATAGAACTTACATGCACTAGGCTAAGGATTGACGGTCTTTCAATCAAAAACCTCAAGTTGGGCAGGAAGCATCTGAACCGTCCTTCTGGGTTTTGAACTCTCTCAATTTGGATGTTTCATAAAAATTCTTATCAGCAATTAATGCTATCTATTTTAAGATAATTGGAAACGACCTTGTGGAATACATGGATATCACATGAGGTCTTCCAGTGATTGATCCATGAGCAATGCTATCTCCTGAATATTAAAATGCAACTCTGAACAAACCAATTTTTATGTTGTCAAAGCACACTCCATTTCCTCCAACATTCTTCTTCATATCCCTTAGAACAGAATTTTATTTTAATCAGTTGTTAATAATCCTTCCAGGTATAATCGTCTTCTTGCCCTTTAACCTATGCATTCCTTTAAATCCTCATCTGACTCGTCAATCTCAAATGACCAAAAATAAACCTCTTATGTTTGGAATAGCTCTAGAGCTCATAATAGCTCTCTAATTGAACAAATCAGAAATCAACTAACAAAATGCTAGGAGAACTGTCATAGATCAATATATCGACTTTGGTCTCCACTTGGAGAATCATTTGATTTCCTCTGATGTTATCCTTCTTGATCTCTATAACAATGTCTTCACACTATTCTCCATCACTTCCAATGTGTAATGAAATTTCTACTTGCTGACTTGTCCTCATAGGCTGAAATTGAGTGCATTTGTTGCTGAACTTCTATATATGTATCTTTCTGAGCTTGCTATGTGAATTGAGTTTGAGCGATTGGCTCCATCATGGAAATCATTTGCTTTGTAATGGTTAACAAAAATTTAGCCATATCGACATTGCTTGAACTCGTTGGAGAGGTCTATAATCTTTATATCATTCTCAAGTCAATACCATAAATAGTCAATGTAAAGCAGCAGCTTAAAGCCTAACTTCATATGCACTGATACCAATAATATGATCTGTTTTCGGCTTAAGAGGATACACAAACTTTTCAACCAAGTTCAATGGGGTAAGCATCAGTTCTGATTCGGCAATGATACAGAAAACTCAATTAGGAACTAGAAAAAAGAAATTAATCAGTAATCAATGCAAGAGAATGTATGAGTATAATTAGAGCAAAGTAAAGGAATCAAAAAGCCCTAATTGCTACTAGAATTATTCTATTTATACTAAGGTGTACTGAACTAGAAATCAACATATCCAGATATTACAATCTATTATCCATGTTAGCCATATTTTCAGCATTTGACAAACTGAGCCATATGGCCAATATGCTTGCTGTTGTAATTAATTATTTAGCAAGTAGAGATAGTGGCAATTATATCACGACACGAGAATAAGAATGCTCGGCAAGTTCTTTTATAATTTCCTAATTTAAGTGAGTCAAGACACTTTCCTGTCTCAAAAGTAACTTGAGGAAACATTCTTTCAATTTGGTCACTAGGTTACCAAGGTAAAATATATAGCTCAGTTTCTTGCTCTAAATCAGCTAGGCTTCATTTGAACTCTTCCTCAGCTTCACATTGACATCAGTTGACTTAACAACTTCCTGATAAATTTCTATATATGGAATGATTGTCATTATATACATAAGTGCAAGTGCGATGTCCCGATGCCGGTTTAGCGGAAACCGTTCAGACATCGGGCATTCATTTACCTACCGCAAGATCATATTGAGTAATGAAAGAAAAGGGACACATATAAGAATATAAGATATTTCTCATTTATTTCAAACTTTATATTACAAGATCTGACATCGTACTCCTCGTACAAAAGTGAAAATAAATATAATATAAAATATAAGCAAAAACAGTGTCGTTGTAGATCCATTTGCAGATTAAAAATTTTAAGCATTAGGGTTCTTGTTTAAGCTCTTCCAGAAGTACCTGACCTGGTATTATACAACAAATAATACTGGGATTAGAATTCCCAATAATTAGAGAGTACTCTAACTGCCACAGTAATCAATGCAATATTACATTTTATAATAGCAGAGATGCGATTTGCGAAAGAGATGCAGAAAAAATAATAATGTAAAAGCGCAAATAAAATAATTAATTTCCTGCAAAAGATATTAGCTCAAAGATGTAAGTTATTGATCTCGTTTTTCTAGTAACCCACCACGAATGTTGTTACTGATGCCATTTTTCCAGTAACAACCCACAATGCTATTACCAATATCATTTTTCTGGTAACTAGCCACGAATGTCATTACTGATGTCATTTTTCCAGTAACTGACCACGAATGCTATTACTGATGTCTTTTTTCCAGTAATTAGCCATGAATGCTGTTACTGATGTCATTTTTTTAGTAACTAGCCACGAATGTTGTCACGTTGATTTCGAACAACCAACCAAGCTTCAAATTGAAATTTTGGCTCAAAGCAATTAAAAGCTAAGCAGTAGTAACAATACAAAATATAATGCTTGTCATATACTAGGTACCTTTGTTCCTTAAGTTCAAAAGTTCAACAGTTCGGATGAGTGACAATTCGCTCAATCTGCATTTGGGTTTGAATATTTTAAGTTAGCTTTTTAATCAAATGATTTAGGAGTCAATTTTTATTTTTACTTTCATTCTGTTCTTCTTCCATTTCTAAGATTGAAGTTCAATTTATTTAAGTTGTTATATCCATTAACGCGTTATGATTATGATAATAATGTACGCGAGGAAAAAAAATCAGAATAAAAAAGACTGAATTGACAAATAGGAAATAATAATCATTTATAACATTTGAATTGTTCTCATTATTAATTAATGAGAATAATATTAATGTGAATGACTAATTATTAATTTGATAGTTATAAAAAGAGAGTAACAAGATTTGGAGAAATGCTCTTCCCATTTTCTTTCTTTCCAACAATTTTTACCTTATGATTAGGACTGTCGAAAAATGGAGGGGAGCCGGAACGGGGTGGCCGAAGGTTGGCCGAGGTGGCAGCGGCTACTGAGTGGCTGGCGGCTTGCTGGCCGGCTGAAAGGGCTGAGGAGGAGCTGGCTGGCGGCTGGAAGGAGGGGAAGCTGGCTGGAGGGAGGAAGGGAAGGCTATGAGGAAGAAGATGTTGTTGTGGGTGAAGAAGGAGAGGGCAGAAGTATTTGTAGGTGGCGAGGGCGTAGGAGGCGTGCGTCGTTTTAGCGCCATAATGGCACCTGGCATGTGCCAGAACCCCCTGGCGCGGAAGCTTCTTCCGCTAGAGGCGGAAGTAAGGGGTGGTCTGCCAAGAGGGCCGACCAACCTGCGCCAAAATTGGCGCAGGTTGCACACCAAGCGGGACTTTCCGCCTCTGCAGGCTCTGTTGCGATCGCAGGCTTCTGCGATCGGATTCGGCCGAAGGGGGGATCGAGCGAACAGGGGAAAAACAGAGGATAGCAGGGGAATGGAAAACAAAATGTTAAACTTTAAATTTATCGCATTTTTTCGCCATTTGGCGACCAAATCCAACAAAACTTGACACCGTGGTGTGTTACAACATCATGAACACCGTCGCGCCAAAAAAAATTTGATTCGGAGCAAAATTTTATTTTATTTTGATTCTTTTTTTTAGGTTTAAAACTTCAAAAATTTGCCACGATCAAATCAGCTCTCAGAATTTGATGAAACTTCTCGAGCAGCTTTTAAATAATATACTTAACACAACGACATTGAAAACAATAAATTCGGACACGTATTTCAATATTTTTTATTTTTATAATTTAAATAATTCCGAGAATAAGGCGAGAGCTTTGATCTTTAAAATAGTTTCTATCTATTGGTAATTTTGTTTGCCCTAAAATGAAATTTCCTGGCGTTCTAATGTTAGCGTCAAAATTTGACCTAATTCGCAAAGTAACGACTTTGGGTCGTTACAAACTCCCCTACTTAAAAACGATGTCGTCCTCGACATCAAAAGAACAAAAAGAAGGCTTAAGGGAAGTTCTGGGTTACCTTAATTAAGAAATAACTCTGGATACTTTCTTCGCATAACATCTTCTTTTTCCCACGTGGCTTCTTTTGCAGTATGATTGTACCACTGCACTTTAACCATCGGGATCGTTCTACTTCTTAATTTGTGACGGTCTTTCTCAATGATTTGAAGAGGCTTTTTGACACAAGTCAAATCAGGCTGAATTTCGACCGTCAAATCAGAAATTTGTTGAGAGAATTCCTGGAGGAATTTGCGGAGTGCTAAAACATGAAAAACGTTGTGTACGGCAGAAAATCTTTCAGGAAGTTTAAACCTGTAAGCCGAGCTTCCAATTCTTGTAGTTACTTCGAATGGTCCAACATATCTGTGGCTCAGCTTACCCGTAACTCCAAAGCGATGAATACCTTTCATCAGGCTAACTTTTAGATAGGCATGATCACCAACGTGAAATTCTAGCATCCGATGTCTGGCGTCGTGATACTTCTTTTGTCGGTCCTGGGCTGCCGCAATTCGGCTGTTCATTTGCTTTATCTCATTTGTTTCTTCAATCAACTCCGAGCCGTAAATTTGAACGTCTCCAACTTGTGTCTATGCTAGTGGAGTACTGCACTTTCTTCCATATAGGGTTTTGTAAGGGGCCATCCCAATACTTGCTTGGTGGTTATTATTATATGCAAATTCAATTAAAGGTATGTGATTTTCCCAATTACCACCAAAATCTAGAATACTCATCTGTAATAAATCTTCGAGTATTTGATTAACTCTTCCAGTTTGCCCGTCTGTCTGTGGGTGGAAGGCGATGCTTAGAGTTAATACTGTCCCCAAATCGCGATGTACTGCTTGCCAAAATCAGAACGTAAATCTGTTATCCTGATCTGAGACTATTACTTTTGGAATCTCGTAATGTCTGATTATTTTCTTGATATAGAGCTTGGCTAATCTTTCAACGGTGCCGATTTGCTTGATAGGAATAAAATGGGTTGATTTAGTTAATCGGTCCACTATCACCCAAATTGTATCTGCTCCTGAACAATTCCTGGGTAATCCCATGACAAAGTCCATAGAAATGTCTGACCATTTCCATTCCGGAATCTCTAATGGGTGCAGGAGTCGTCCTGGCCTCTGATGCTTAGCTTTTACTAAGCAGCACACATGGCATTTAGCGATAAACTCAGCCACACATCTTTTAAGTCCTGGCCACCAGAATACTCCTTTTAAATCCTGATACATTTTATTGTTTCCGGGATGAACTAAATATCCTGAATTGTGAGCTTCACTTAGTATCTGGTTTCGAATGAATGCGATATTAGGGACCCAAACTCTTTTCCCGTGGTAAATGTAAATCCCTTCCTGAAGTTGTAAGTCCGATCGACGTCTACTTTCTATGTCCCTTTTTAGCTTTGCATACACTGAGTCTTGTTCTTGAGCAATATAAATATGTTGCAGAAGCGTAGGTTCGGTGATACTTATCTGGAGTAAATCGTTTAATTGCTTGCTGGAAGTGGGCCTTATCTCGAGCTTCTGAAATTCTTCCATCAAGGGATTTTTTATGATTAATTCATTTAGAGACTTTTCTGCTGAAGGCATCAGCAACAACGTTAGCTTTACCGGGGTGATATGTGATACTAAGATCATAGTCGCAGATTAATTCAAATCATCTTCTTTGCCTACAGCTCAGTTGTTTCTGGGTAAAAATATATTTTAGGCTTTGGTGGTCGGTAAAGATTTCGCATTTTATCCCATACAAGTAGTGTCTCCAGATTTTTAAGGCAAAAACGACTGATGCTAACTCCAAATCGTGAACTGGGTAATTCTTTTCATGCTTCTTTAATTGTCTTGAGCCATAGGCAATTACTTTTCCTTCTTGCATTAAGACGTATCCCAAGCCAATGTTGGATGCATCAGTGAAAACTTGAAAATTAATTCCCTCTTGCGGTAAGATCAAAATTGGTGCGGCGGTTAGCAATTCTTTCAATTTCTGGAATGCTTGTTCGCAATCTTGATTCCATACGAAAGGTACCGCTTTTTGAGTTAATCTTGACAGGGGTGAGGCTAATAGCAAAACTCCCTTAACAAATTTTCGGTAATAGCCTGCTAAACCCAAAAAACTTCGAATTTCGATCACAATAGAAGGTTGCGGCCAATCCTGAATGGTGCTTATCTTATTCTGATTAACTTGTATCCCTTCAGCACTGATCATATGACCAAGAAAAGCAACTGACTTCAACCAGAATTCACATTTTGTGAATTTTGCGAACAACTGATGTTCCCTTAATGTGCTCAAAATGAGTTTTAGGTGATTCTCGTGATCCTCTTCACTTTTGGAGTAAATAAGAATATCGTTGATAAACACGATCACAAATTTGTCCAGGAAGGTTCTAAGAACTCGCTGTATTAAATCCATAAAGACTGATGGAGCGTTGGTTAGTCCGAATGACATTACCAAAAACTCGAAATATCCGTAACGAGTTCTAAACGCAAATTTTGGAATGTCTTCCTCTCGTACACGAACTTGATGATAACTTGATCGCAGATCTATTTTTGAGAAGACTTCTGCCCCGGCGAGTTGATCGAATAGATCGTTTATTTGAGGAAGCAGATACTTATTTTTAATGGTTACTTTGTTTAGCTCTCTATAGTCGATGCACATACGCATCGATCCGTCTTTCTTCTTCACAAAAAGTACAGGAGCTCCCCAATGTGACATGTTAAGCTTTATTATGCCTTTTTCCATTAGTTCTTGTAATTGCTCGTGAAGTTCTTGTAATTCCCTTGGGGCTAAACGGTAAAGTGCCTTTGATAGAGGCTGGGACCCAAGTACTAATTCAATAATAAAATCTATTTCCCTTTTTGGAGGTAGACCAGAAAGCTCGTAAGGAAAGATAACAGGGAAATCTCTGACTATTCTGGTTTCTGCTAGGGGGATGTCCCTTTCTAATTTACTTATTAAAGAGACTAGGTAAGCCTCACAACCCTTGCAAATTAGCTTTTTAGCTTTAAGGTGCTGATTAGAGAGGAGTTAATACATAATCTGCCTATGAATACTTCCGATTTTCCTTCTTTCTTAAAAGTAATCTTCTTCTTCCGATAATCAATGACTATTTTATGCATACTTAACCAATCAATCCCTAAGATGATATCAAAGTTTGTTATAGAAAGGATTTGCAGAGTGGCCTTGTAAATCTTATTATTGATTGGGATACTGCAAACGCAAAACTGTTGAGTACTCATGGTGGCACCGGAGGGTAGTTCGATCTTTAAAGTGTTGGCCAAATCGCAATATAGAATATTTAGAGTCTCAGCGCAGTTGTTCGAAATAAAGGAGTGGCTTGCACCCATATCGAACAAGACATTAAAAGGCTTACAATTAATGTAAACGGTGCCTAATTCGAAAAGAAATTATTAACATAAGGGTATGCAAATGTGGAAAGACTCAAGTAGGGAAAAGGGATGTACCTGACACCACGTCGTTGACTTCAGGTGCCATGATAGGAGTAAGGTTGTACATCCTTGCTGGAACGGTGGCCCGAGGGGTCTGACCATTCCTTTGGGCAGGTGCTGTCATTAACGCAACTTGCCTAGGAGCACCACCTCTATGCTGGTTATTGGCGGGGGCTGCTGGTGTTGCGTATTGCCTTGGGGCAAATCTTGCCCCCGGGATAATATCTCCGTCAATTGTCTTCCTGGCGATACAATGACGATAACCATGACCGGAGCGCCCGCAGGTAAAACAGCGATCTTGCCCATGGTAACATCTACCAATTGGGTGAGGTCGATTGTAACCCACACCTTTATTGATATTGGGGACTTTTGCGGATAATTGGTATGCTTTGGCTGGAGGAGGGTAACGAGGACGCTTGTAGAGCTCCTAGTCCCTAGCAGACGTGATTGGCCTCTTTCCAAGTCTTACCGCAATCACCTGCTCATTGTGCTAAAGCATGGTTGCACAGTCCAAAACATCGGCAAATTTTGTATGCCTAAGAGAAATTAGGTTGGTGCGAATGCTATCTTTTAAACCCTCCAAGAACCTACTGCACCTTGAAGCTTTGCAGTCAACCAGCTTCGGTGCAAAACGAGAGAGTTTCGTGAACTCTGTCTCGTATGCTGCCACGGATCGATCGCCTTGAGCCACTCTTATAAATTCGCTCTCAAGCATCCTCTGAGCGGAATGAGGAATGTAGCGGTTTCTAAATGCGGCCGTGAATTCTGCCCAAGGTATGTCCTCCAAACTGACGCCTTCAAAGGTTGTCTCAAACGTGATCCTCCACCATCTCTCGGCCTCACCTTCTAGCAAATATTTTGCTAGTTTGACTTCCTCGCTTGAAGGACACTTCAAGCTATCTAACTTGCTCTCTACTGCTTGGATCCAGTCTTTAGATTCCATGGGTGTGGTCGATCCGTTAAAAGTAGGATGGTTAAGTTTGAGGAAGGCCTGTAGGGTATTATCTATTCGCACTCTTTGCTCTTGAGGGGCTTCTTGTGAGGATCCGGTGCCGGGTCAGCGGGAGCTAATCCAGCACCGGTTACTGTGGGTGTGATAAAATAACAGCAATAAGTCCTCTAGCCGCATGATCATATTGAGTGATTTAAGAGATAAATATATAGTTATCAAACATAACTCATTTATTCATTAATTTATAAGTCTTAGATACATAGATTAAAATAAAATAAAAATTACAAACTTTTTAAAAGAAGATAGAGTCAAAAAGAAAACGGAAGATCAGCAGGAAGCAGTATCCGCACTGCTTGGTTCTTAGCACCTTTCTTCAAGGACGAACTCCTGATCTGGGCACGTTTCAAAAGTGTGGGCATTCGAATACAAGTTAGTTGTGAAACTAAGTACAGATAAATATCATATTTACAAATGTTTAAATAATAAGCAAAATAATCAATATTTGACAGAAAATAAAAATTGTACCAACTTATCCCTGCAAACCTATTTTAATTGCACTTGAAATTTAGCATAAAAATAATTGCAGTCACAAAAATAAATACAGAATTTTTAGCACTTGATATCTGAGACAAAATATAATTTTGTTGGGCAAGTACAAAATCGAGGAAAAGGGAGTTCATTTTTGTGTTACATATCTCAACTTCCCTCTATACCTGCCCCCTCAAAGGCTTATCAGTATAGGCTCCTTATGACTCCCGATGTAGGACAGCCCCGTCCTAGCGATTGTCTGATCAGACAAAAAGTATAAAGCAACATGGAACCCTTGCTTCTCACTTATCCAAACTTATTCATATATCATTTTATGTGACTTTAAAAAGCACTTTTATCAAATTTGTGCGATGCTGAGCAGAAAAAACATATTTAAACAGAAGTAATAAAAAACAACTGGTACCTTGTTCTATAAGTTCAAAAGTTCAACAGTTCGACAATTCGACAGTTCAACAATTCCGATGAGTGACAGTTCGCTCAATCTGTATTTAGGTTTTTTGATATTTTAAATTAGTCTTTTAGCCAATATTATTATTTTTGTTTCTATTCTGTTTCTCTTTTATTTTCTCAACTTGATAGAAGTTCGTATTTTTAAATTACTGATGTGGCAATAATATTTATAATAGCATTATTATTATCATTTTAATAATAATAATGATAATAATAATAATGCATGAAAGATAATGGAAACGACTGCATAAATTACAGAACGTAATAATAATAATAATAATAAAATGAAAATGATAAAATAAAAATGCTTGAATTGAAATAGACAGCATGGAAATAATAGTCATTTTCTAGCATTTCTACCGTTGTTCATTATTAATTAATGACATCAATAATAATGCAATGACATAATATAATAGTATAAGAAATGAAATAAAGGAAATAAAATATTAAAAATCTCATTATTTTCTTCCTCTTTTCCTTCTCATATTACCTAAAGCTGGGGTTGCCGAAAGCCTAAGGGAGGCCGGATGTAGCTAAAGGGAGCTGGCAAGAGATTATCGGGGCAGCGGGGGCTAGCTGGTCGGATGGTTGGCTGGCTGGCCGGACGAGGGAGGGCTGCAGCAGGAGGGGCTGCTGGCTAAGGGAGGGCTGCAGCAGGAGGGGCTGCTGCTGGCCGGCTGCTTGCTGGAGGGCAGGAAGGAGAGGCTGGGCTGCTAGTAGTTGTGGGAGAGGGAGGAGAAGGCTACTGCTGTGTGGGGAGGGGAGAAGAGGGTTGCTGTTGTGTGGGGAGAGGAGGAGAGGGCTGCTATGTGGGGAGGGGAGGAGAGGGTTGCTGCTGTGTGGAGAGGGGAGGAGAGGGGAGGAGAGGGTTGCTGCTGTGTGGGGAGGGGGGAAAGGGCTGCTGCTGTGTGGGGAGGGGAGGAAAGGGCTGCTGCTGTGTGGGGAGGGGAGGAGAGGGCTGCTGCTGTGTGGGGAGAGGAGAAGAGGGCTGCTACTGTGTTGGGAGGGGAGAAGAGGGCTGCTGTGTGGCTTAAGTAGAGAATAGAGCAGGATGGGTAAGAGGGGGATAAGGGAGGCTTAATGGCATGTGGACAAGGGGGATAAAGGGAACTTAAAGTGCCATTAAGATGCTAATTAATGCTTTATGGGTAGAGAAATATTCTGCCTTAATGAAGGGGGGTCACAGTTAAGGCGGGAAAAGAAGGGCTTAGGAAAATTCTTTAAGAAAAAAAAGAATTTATATAATTACTTGAACTTAAATTATTCGCATTTTTCCGCCGTTTGGCGTCCAAAAATAACGAAATCTGACACCGAGGTGTGTTGCGATTTAACGAACACCCTTGCGCCAAAAAAACTTCGGTTCAAACAAATATTTTATTTTATATTAAATTTTGAGGTTTAAAACTTCAAAAATTAACCATATCAAATTGGCGCTCATAATTTGACGAAACTTTTCAAGTAGCCTTTAAATAATATGCTTAACACAACGACACTGAAAACAATGAATTCTGACACATATTTCAATATTCTTGATTTATTGGATTTAATTAATTCTGGAAATAAAAGCGGGACTTTTCGTTATCCGAATTCTCTCAAACTATGGCACTTTGATCTAAAAAATTATTTCTGTCTAATGGAAATTTTGTTTGCCCTAATTTGAAATTCCCCAGGGTCCTGATGTTTGAAGCAGGTTTTGACCTAATTTGAAAAGTAACGACATTGGGTCGTTACACTTCTGATGAGAGCAGGGAGGTGGAGGCCTTCCCTTGATTTGAGAAAGCTTGCAAAATAGCTTCTAATAAACGGTTTGTCCTATTGTCTGGTGCAGATGAGGAGATTGTGATTTTAACTGGGGTTTCAACGGGTACTGAGAGGAAGCCTTCATCGGAATTCATCTATTTGGAGTGATAAAGTTTGAGATTTAGAAGCGGTTGAAACTTACTGAATACACAAGCAACTAATAATGATAAATAAGGTTTCAACTTTTAGTTTCAAAAAATTTTATTTAATAAAAAATTTATACATAAAGGGGGTTGCATTAACAGTATGACTTATTCCATATTGGATGCATAAAAAAAAACTAACTCTTGTTCTAACTTTCTATGAACTGGAGGACTCAGAACTAATTTTTCTTTTTGAAGTAGACTCTCCAGGGTTCCTGGCTTTCCCCTTCCCTTTTGAGGTGGAGGCAATCATGCCGCCAGTCTTCATGAGCCCCCTAACATGCTGAAATTCATCCTGAAGTCGGATGATTTGACGATTCTTCACGACATTTTTTCTCTTCACTTCCCACTCAAGAGCGGTCATCCTCCCATGTAGCGTTCATCTTAACTCCTGTAATTCTATTTCTAGGTTCCTTATTCTGTGCCTGGATACTGATATCCACCAGGCCAAAGTACTTTTTACCTCACTCAGCTTCTCTGTCAAAACATCAACTTTGGATTCTTCGGCAGGAATGTTCATGTTTATGCTGAGATTAGTTATCCCTGTATTTGAGGACTCATTCTCACTTTCTCCTTCCTCAAAATACTCAATCATATCAGCACGATGGTTCATCTATAAAAGATTAATAAAATGTTATTCTTATATTTTTCATAATGATGACCATGGCGCTTATTATCCTAAGTTATTAAAATCTTCTTTGAATATATCTTTATATTTTACATGTATATTCTTTTCCTCCACAATACTCAATCCTGCTCTAATACAACTGTGGTGTCCCGATACCAGTTTAGCGAAAACCGTTCCGACATCGGGCGTTCACTTACCTACCGCAGGATTATATTGAGTAATGAAAGAAAAGGGACACATATAAGAATATAAGACATTTCTCATTTATTTCAAACTTTATATTACAAGATCTGACATCGTACTCCTCGTACAAAAGTGAAAATAAATATAATATAAAATGTAAGTAAAAACAGTGTCGTCGTAGATCCATTTGCAGATTAAAAATTTTAAGCATTAGGGTTCTTGTTTAAGCTCTTTCAGAAGTACCTGACTTGGTATTGTACAACAAATAATATCGGGATTAGAATTCCCAGTAATTAGAGAGTACTCTAAGTGCCACAGTAATCAATGCAGTATTACATTTTATAATAACAGAGATGCGATTTGCGAAAGAGATGCAGAAAAAATAATAATATAAAGTGCAAATGAAATAATCAATTTCCTGCAAAATGTATTAGCTCAAAGATGTAAGTTACTGATCTCGTTTTTTCAGTAACTCACCACGAATGTTGTTACTGATGCCATTTTTCCAGTAACAACCCACAATGCTATTACCAATGTCATTTTTTCGGTAACTAGCCACGAATGTCGTTACTGATGTCACTTTTCCAGTAACTGGCCACGATTGCTATTACTGATATCTTCTTTCCAGTAATTAACCATGAATATTGTTACTGATGTCATTTTTTCAGTAACTAGTCATGAATGTTGTCACATTGGTTTCGAACAACCAACCAAGCTTCAAATTGAAATTTTGGCTCAAAGCAATTAAAAGCTAAGCAATAGTAACAATACAAAATATAATACTTGTCATATATTGGGTACCTTTATTCCTTAAGTTCAGAAGTTCAACAGTTCGGATGAGTGACAGTTCGCTCAATCTGCATTTGGGTTTGGATATTTTAAGTTAGCTTTTTAATCAAATGATTTATGAGTCAATTTTTATTTTTACTTTAATTATGTTCTTCTTCCGTTTTTAAGATTGAAGTTCGATTTATTTAAGTTGTTATATCTATTAAGGCGTTATGATTATGATAATAATGTACGCTGAGGAAAAAAAATCAAAATAAAAATGACTTAATTGACAAATAGGAAATAATAGTCATTTGTAACATTTGAATTATTCTCATTATTAATTAATGAGAATAATATTAATGTGAATAACTAATTATTAATTTGATAGTTATAAAAAGAGAGTAACAAGATTTGGAGAAATGCTCTTCCCATTTTCTTTCTTTCCAACACTTTTTACCTTAGGACTAGGACCGTCAAAAAACAGAGGGGAGGGGGAGCCGGAACGAGGTGGCCGAAGGTTGGCCGAGATGGCAGCGGCTTGCTGGCCGGCTGGAAGAGCTGAGAAGGAGCTGGCCGGCGGCTGGAAGGAGGGGAAGCTGGCTGGAAGGAGGAAGCTGGCTGGAAGGAGGAAGGGAAGGTTGTGAGGAAGAGATGCTGTTGTGTTGTGGGTGAAGAAGGAGAGGGCAGGGGTATTTGTAGGAGGCGAGGGGCATAGGAGGAGTGCGCCGTTTTAGCGCCATAATGGCGCCTGGCATGCGCCAAAATCCCCTAGCGCGGAAGCTTCTTCCGCATGGAGGCAGAAGGAAGGGGTGGTCGGCCAAGAGGGTCGACCAACCTGCGCCAAAATAGGAGCAGGTAGCACGCCAGGCAGGACTTTCCGCCTCTGCAGGCTTTGTCGAGGGACAGAGCCTGCGATCGCAGGCTTCTGCAATCGAATTCGGCCGAAGGGGGGCGATCGAGCGAACAGGGGAAAAACAGAGGATAGTAGGGGAAATGGAAAAAAAAAATTAAACTATCACCGCATTTTTCCGCCATTTGGCGTCCAAATCCAACAAAATTTGACACCGATGTGTGTTACAATATGATGAACACCCTCACGCCGAAAAATTTTTTATTCAGAGCAAAATTTTATTTTATTTTAATTCTTTTTTTTAGGTTTAAAACTTCGAAAATTTGTCACAATCAAATCGGCGCTCATAATTGGATGAAACTTCTCGATCATCTTTTAAATAATATACTTAACACGACACTGAAAATGATAAATTCGGACACGTATTTCAATATTTTTTATTTTTATAATTTAAATAATTCCGAGAATAAGGCGGGAGCTTCCGTTTTTCAGTTAAAATTGTTTCTATCTATTGATAATTTTGTTTGCCCTAAAATAAAATTCCCCGGGGTTCTAATGTCAGCGTCGAAATTTGACATAATTCGCAAAGTAATGACTTTGGGGGTCGTTATAGTAAGTTATAAATAATCAACCCAAAACAAGCATTGACTTTTTTACAATATTTGGGGTCAACAGTATTTGATCTGTTCTAAGAAGTTTGAAGAAAATTATCTACAATGTGAAAGAGTTGGCAAACAGAACAAACTAAATTTTTGTGTATGGAGTGGTGTGCCTACTATCACCGCCTTTGGAGAATATAGGCTTAAGGACTAACCAAACAAATTAAACATGATAGGAAAGAGTTCAAATACTAGGAAAATGATATTATACAGCTAATTTGTTATAATTAAATTGATATTGACCCAATTCTTAAAATAGGAGTCATATATTATAAATTTAAAGTTGTGATTTAGTGATTTAAATAAGTATGAAGATCATCGGGTGAAAAAAGTAGACATAGGTTTGGGAATGATTAGGAAATCAAATAGAGAAAGTATGGGAGAAGAATGGCCTAATGCTTGATTGATACTGGTTCAATCCTCAATATAAGAGACACAAATAATAAAATTAATGTTGTGATTGAGCAAGCTGAGATAAGCATGAAGATCATCGGTGGAGATAAAAAGTAGAAATAAATTTGAAAATGACAAGGTATTCAAATGGAGAGAGTTCGAGTGAAGGCAAATGGCGAAGAAACGTTGCATATATAAACAACGATAATCGCTTAATAAATGGAAAAACATTGGCCAACAAAATAAGCTTGCAATGATTGATCAACCTTGCTAAAGGTCAGTGTGAAAGCTATTAACCGAATATTTGTTTTCACATAATTGCTTAGTGAACAATCCCTATTCATTGAACAAAAGATAAAAACTTTCGCTTCAGTTTCATTAGGCATGCGCTCTTGTTTTCATTGAGATACAATAATTCACTTGGCAAAATGCTAAGGTTCACTAGGTAAAATTATTCCAGAAACATTTCCTCTGGTTTCACTTATGTCACTCAATTAACTAGAACGCTATTTATAAACAAAGAAATGAATAGACAAAGAATAAGATCTAGTACGGTTACAAAGAATAAGATCTAATATCTAACTAGTAAAAATAGATATCTAGTATGGTCACTAAAAAATAAGATCTTTCAGTACAAAATGGACCCAAGTTTAAGCGAGTCTATTCCCAAAACGTAGAGCTTATACTTTCAGGTATGTCTTCACTTAGAAGCTGTGAAGACATTCAGTACTAGCAAATGCTCTTTATGCGCTAAAAAGAAGATGATAAAATAGGCAACTTTACATTTCTGCGAATGTAAGCTAATAGTTGAATTTTCTATTTTGTTAGAAAAAAAAAGCTTTATGGTTCTTATTTTTAGTCATTAGCATACTTAGGAGGGCTCATATTTTTATGCCTTGCCTAAGCATGCTATAAAATGCACACAGACAGACCCATACAAACGTATCAAATAACGCACCCAATTGATTAGTCCTGATGCGTTAACCAACGAACCCAAGCGTGCTCAATAACGCGGACTGACTAATTCCGGCTAGACACATTGAATAACATTGTGTGCCCAGAGACACTCGTACACACGCCCAAGCACGCACGAAGGCCCATGAGCTACCTGCAATTCCGCAATTTTTATTCCTACTTAACCCCTTGACATTTCTATTTAAACCCCTTACTATCTAGTATTTTTTGCACAGCAAAAATCAACTTCTAATCTTTCTCAAAAAATCTCTCAATTAATCATTCTCAAATATTTTTTCATATCGCACCCAAATTCGGAAAATATCTTAAGAAAGAGTTTGGATCCTTCTCTCGCTTGCCGAGGGAAGAGTTTTCTTCACAAGAAAAGGATATTAGCATAGAAGATAATTCCTTCTATGCTAAAGAAATGAAATGTACCTACAAGGTATTTCAAGATTCTCGCACATGTACAAGTGCCACATACTGAAAATTTTCCATTGCAACCTCACCTCATTTTTTTCAAATTCACTTCTCTTTCTTATTTCCCCTTCCTAAGTTTATTGCTTATTCCTTGATAATGAATTCTTTGTGAATCTTTAATTTGTTTACAACAATTCCACCACCTACTCATTTTACTAAAGAAGATTATTTTTTATCTCTTCAAAAGATCTCAACTGTTGTATAGGTCTTTACACATATGCCCCTAAGCCGAATTAAAAGCTTAAAGCTTTAAATGGTTTGGACTCAAAGTTAATTCCCTAACTTAAAATTCTACGTCCATCACAACCCCCTGTTAATAATCCTAGACCACAACCCGAGCTATCCAATTCATTCTCCAGAACACCCTCCTTCCCAAAGTCGGAGACAATAATAAGATCACACCTATCCTAGCTCTTCTTACATATTTTATTTATACCAACACTACTTTTTATGAAGCATCTATGGTTCTCCAACATCTTTTCGGACACCCCATCCTTAAGAACCTCTCAAATAACAGAAATTGAAGTTCTGTTATAGTGAATTCATTTGTTATATTTTAAAAAAGATATATAATTTTGAGTTTACTGAGTTGCTAATCACCCTTGATCCTCCACCTTTGCTATTTTTTTCAATCATTATAAACTTAATCCAGCATCTAGACCCTCAACTTCTACCTCTGCCCTTCCAACTCTCATCCTACTTGTCCCCAACAGGATCAAACATTGTTGGATATCTAAAATGGTCTACACTCTTTGAGAAGAGCAACAAGATATAGGTCAACTTGGATGCACACTTCTCAAACTTTGAAAAAAATATAAACAAGACAATTCATGGGAGAATTCGAAAAGTTATTTAAATAATACTTTGATTCACCGCAGCAGGATTCTCCACCTCCTAGAAAAGTCCTTTTCCAGTTTCAGTGATTATTGTTGTACTTTTATCTTTTAATTGTAACTTTTTTTTTCATTTTTAAGTTATAGTTTTCAATTTACCCTTATGTATTTTAGAAGTTGTTTGGCATGAAGTAAGATGAGTGTAAAGTAAAAAAATTTAAACTCAAACTTAAAAATTTAGATGTTTAGCGTGATGAAAAAGCGGAGTAAAATAAAATAGTAAATAAAGGTTTTCTTGGACTATAAATAGGGAGGTATAAAATCTTTTATGGTGGATTTGGCCCAAATTTGGGATTACTCGAAGAAAATCACTCGGTTCGCAAAAGAGTTTCCTTCAATGCCTTCGATCGAATTTCTTCGTTCATTGTGTTGAAGGAATTCATTTAGTTCAAAGGCAATCACATGTTGACGTCGAAGAGTTTCATTCAAAGCCAATTTGCAAATGAACGAATATTCAAACTTTCGAAGACCTTCGTTCAAAGGCGAAGAGTTCCAAAGGTGATAAGTTTCGAAGGCGAAGAGTGTAGGAACAAACAAATCTTCGTTCAATTCCAAGGCGATTACGCATCGACATCAAAGGGTTTTGTTCAAAGCCTCCCATATTTCGCAAATTCCATTTCCAACGATTTATTTGCGAATTTGATTCGTCAAAAAAAAAAAAAAAAGGTAATCTCTCCCCTTAAATTACTTGAACTCTCAGACTGTAGATTATTTCATTCCAAATAGAAAATTCAAATTTCTTGAAAAACTATTACATACAACCAAACATAAATAAAGTAATCATATTACACTGTAATTAGATTATTTACCCCCACTTTTCTAAATTCCAAACAGCTCCTTAATGAATTTTGAATATTTTTTTCTTCATTATGCATTTAGGAGTCACTAGCTTTACATAGTTCAAATTTATTTTATCTTTCTTATCAGAACAAAAGGGGGATAATATTTTCTAACTTTTATTATAATTTAGGAGAAGAATTACTTTTTACTTGTATTATTAGAGCATATTTGAATGAAATTAATCTCTTATTGCTTAGATTAAGATTTACTTCACTGCATTTTATTTTTATTATACAAAATTTGTCATAGTGCTTTATCATCATCAAAAAGAGGAAGATTGATTACTCTAGGAGTTACAAGCACATCAGACTTACTAGATGTTTTGATTTTGATGATATAATAAAGTATTGACATTTGATACTAATGTTCGATTTTGAGTTCTCATTTAGTTAATATATGTATTTGATTCAGAATATTATCTACTCAGCAGTTGCAGATACCAAATGATCTAGGTGATCAAGCTTTAAAAACTAGAAGATCAAGGCTCAGCTATGACGACTTAAAGATAGCTAGAATGATGAATTTGCATCTTAAAAGTAACTGTTAAGCATGAAACCATCAAATGAAGAATGCAGTAGCAACGTGATAATTATACTTAGATTTTATTTTTTTATTTTGGTTAAATTGATGCATTTCATTTATTTTACTTAAACTAGAGTTAAACTTAGGTCAATAATGTTGCAAAACGATGATATTAGGTTGAGCTTAGTATGAGCCATAATTAAGGTAAGTATTAGAATTATTATCTGCAATCTTCTAATCTTACGGTCTTCCAATTTTTTAAGCTTAGTATCTTCCAATCTTCTAAGTTTGATCATCAAAGTCATTTGGTATCCACAAGTGTTTAGTAGCTAATAACTTGGAGCTAGTATAGGCTCAACATTAAACATTAAATCAAAAGTTGTTTATAATATTTTGTAACAATTAAAATTAGAGCATCCACTAAGCTGCATGTGCTTGTAATTCCTAGAGTCAATAATCTCCTACTTTTAACGATAACAATACATTATAATAACTTTTGTATAATAAAAATAAAATGCAATAAAATAAGTCATAATCTAAGAAATAAAAGAAAAAGTATGTCTGAAAATATGCTTTGAAGAAATAAAACAAATAAAAAAAAAAGTCTCCCCCTTAATCATAATAAAAGTTGAGAAAGATTCTTCCCCTTTTTGTTTTAATCAAAAAGAGAAAATAAAACTAAACTAAGTAAAGCCAGTAACTCCTCAAGATATAATGAACAAAAATTATTAAAAATTCATTAACATAAATAAGGGTACAAGGAGAAAATATAATTGAAAAAAGTGCAAAAAATAAAGTGAAAGATAAAAACAAAATAATAGTAACTTTTTTATCTAAGAATCTCCTCCAAGAGGTTAAGGATCTTGCTACGGCGAATCAGGGAATAAATTGAATAGCTTTTCAAATTCTCACATGATTGTTGGTCATGCTCATATTTTCTTTTAAAGTTTGAGAAGCGTCCATCCTAGTCAGCCCATTTATGTTGTTGCTCTTTTCTTAGTCTATAGATCATTGTAAACTTCCAGCTAGTTTAATTTTGTCAAGGGCAAGTAGGATGAAAACTAAAAGGGGTAGAGATAGAAGTGGAGGGTCTATGCTAGAATGGGTTCAAGATGAGAGAGGAAATCAAATGTGAAGGAACTAAAAGGATAAAAAGTGAAGACAACTCAAAAAACTTTAAAATATAATAAATGAATCACCATAACATCAACTCAACTTTTTTATATGAGGGGTTCCTAAAGATAGCAAATGAGGTAAAAAAGGGTAGAATATGAATGACCTTAATCTTGTCTCCGGCTTTGGGTAGGAGGGTATTTTGGAGAACAATCTAGATAGCTTAGGTTGTAGGTTTAAGATTGCAAACAAAATAGTTGGGATAAACAAAGAAATCTAATCAACTTTAAGAATTTATTTGAGTCCATTCATTTAATATTTTAATAGTTTCATTAGCTTAAGGACAGAGTTGGAAAAATCTAAATAAGAGTTGACCTCCACAAAAGAGGTGGAAAAATCTCTTCCTCGATAGAACAAGTAGATGGAGAAATTGTAGTTAACAAAATAAAAATTTGCAAAGAATTCGTGGCCAAGAGATAGGAAGTAGACACAGAAAAGGGAAATAAGAAACTAAAGCAAATTTGGGAAAAACAAGGTGAAGTTGCAAGGAAAATTATTCGATATGTCGTTGTGGTCCATGTGCGAGATCCCCAAAATTACTGCGTAGGCACATCTCAATTCTTCATCAAGTAAATAGATTTTTGAGATAAAAGCTAGCTAAACTTTTCAAGTTATTGTTGTATTCTTCATTTATTGGCTGCATTCTTACATTGCTTCTAAGCTGCAAATCCATCCTTCTAGCTACTTGAAGCCTTCATAGCTTAGGCATGATCTTCCAAACTTCAAAACTTGATCATCCAAATCATCTATATATATAAGTGTTAAGTAGCTAACAACCTGGAGCTAATACAAATATTAGCTAAGCTTGAAATATTTTTTATTAGCCTCATATCAAGGCATTTAAACCGGATGTACTTGTAACTTCTATAGTCAACAATAAACTCAAAGATAGAAATAAGGATGAACTTATAGTTTAGAAGTAGCAGTTGAGCATAAAGCCATCAAATGAAGAATGTAGAAATAAGGATGAACTTATAGTTTAGAAGTAGCAGTTGAGCATAAAGCCATCAAATGAAGAATGTAGTAGCAGCTCAAATATTTTACTTAGATTTTGATTTGATTATTTTGTTCATGTATTTTTTTATTTTATTTTTGTCGCTTAAACTTATGTTAAACTTGGATTTGTAATAACGTTAAATGTTCAAATTGGGTTGAACTTAAGATGAGTCGTAATTAAGCTAAGTATTGGAAACTTACCTGTGGTCACGCCCATATGCTCTTGTAAGTGCACCCAAACACCAGTTCCCAGGAGACCTCAATCACCCTCACAGGCACATTGTGACTGTAGCGGGCCGATTGGTGGCTTGACTGGATGGCGCCCAATTACCCTGCCTAGAAGGAATTAACTAGGTTTCAAATTGACAGCTAAACGAGCCTGAAAAGAATATAGCGAACCATGAATCACGGTGCATGTCTTACCACGCCTCACGCCCAAGCAAATCTAATATGTGAGCCATGTATTGAAGGCACGCGCCAAGATGCGTTTAGGCCACGTCACCAAATACATTTGTTCCCAAATTTAGATGGTTGTTTATATATGAATGTCTCTACTCTTCTATAAATAGAGGTTATCCACAATCTCTCAAATAACTCCAAAAGATTTAAATTTTCTTAAGAACCTAAAAGAAGTTTTAGAGAAAATATAAAAAGACAATCTTATACTAGTGGCTTTGTTCCCAAACAATCACAAGTTTTTGAAGCTTTATGGAGATTCTCTCAAAAATATTTTGCAAGTGTTTTTTTGTATTTCTTTTGCTTTCTTACCCGATTCTTGTCGGGTTGTGCAAGTTATTGTTTTTAGGCAGCTCCACATATACAAAAACTTGGAAAGATCATAAAAACAACACTTGTACAACCCAACAAAAATTAAGTTAGAAGGCAAAAGAAATGCAAAAAATAAATAAATAAATAACCCACAGCAAATACTAAAACTTAGAAAGGAGAGGTAACTCTACTACACCACGACTAAGTTTTATGAAAATGAGTGAAGACTTCTCTGTCCGTTGGGATCAGCAATAAAGGAACTCTTAGTGAATTTTGAATTGGACAAACTTATGAAACGTGAATGTAAGGTCGAGAAGAACCGAACCACTATAAATTTTTAATGTTCTATTATTGTATTTTTTTAATTTTTTTGTGTTGTGCTTGTGTTTGCATTTTATTTTATTTTCTATGCATGATTAAGTTTTGTAAATATCATCATAAATTTCCTAAATTGCAAATATCTAATCTTTAAATTTCATAAATAAAAAACCAATCCATCACTCCTCTTGGTAATGTTATTTGGACTACAAATGCAGCAAAAACTATTGCAAAAACCATTGCTCTAGTTTCGCTTCAATCTCACCTTAGTATTACTCAATTAATTATAGTGCTAAATGAAAACAATAATATTTTTGTGCAATAAAAAATGATAATAGTAACTGGCTTTTGAAAGCTTTTAGGGAGATGTTTCGGCAACATAACAACACTCGAAATAGTTAAAGTTGGGGAACACTTGCTAAATAATCATTACATGTGCATATGAAAAACTTAATATAACAGTTAATGACATTAGTGAATAATTTAGCTCTATAAATGGGTCTCTTGAGTTGGTATTTTAAATTTGGAGCTCAAATCTCATTAGTCATTATTAATTCTCAATAAAGCTCACTCTCTTTAAAATCTTTTAATAAAATAATAAAATAGAGATAATTGTCAAAATGGTTTATTAACTCTTGCAATATATTCATTTTAGTCCTTAACACTTGTTCATATCTAAGAGTGAGGACTAAAATGAATAAATTACAAGAGTCAAGAAACCATTTTGACAATTTTCTCTAATAAAATATAAAGACTTTGTAGATTAAAAATATAATGATATATTTTATTAATCAATATATATGGTCAATATGCCCTTCTATGGAGATCAAATTACACATCTAAATAATCATCAAACATCAATAAAACTACAACAAACAAAGTGATATAAGAAATCATAATGATGTTCTTACTATCACTGCCTATAAAAATAATGTAGATTTAAGGACTAATCGATCACATCAAGCATTGTAGAAAATAGCTCAAATACTCAAAAAATATTGCATAACTCTATTTATTATAATATTGCTGGTATTGACCCAACCCTCAATATAAGAGTCATAAATAATCGAATCATTATTGTGATTTGGTATATCAAATGAGCATGAAGATCATCAATGGTTTAAAAATAGATGAAATAGATTTGGGAATGATAAGGAATTTGAGTGGAGACAGTATGAGAAGAGAAAAGCCTAATGGTTTAATTGATATGGCCAAATCTTTAATACAAGAGACATAAGTTATATGCTTTAGATTGTGGGGGGTTGGGTTTAATATTATTGATGGTAAAAAAAGTAGAAATGGTTTAAAAATGACAAGTATTTCAAACCGAGAGAGTATGGGCTAAGAAAAAGGGTGAAGAAAATGTTGCATTTACAAACAATAAAGAATCACTTGATGAATATGAAAACATTCATTGAGCAAATAAGTTTGCAATGATTGATCAACCTAGCTAATCGTTAGAAAAAGGATAAGCATTCAATCAATATTTAGCAATCAAAAGTGAATTTATTTACACATTCGCTTAGTAAACAATCCCTATTCTTTGAACAAACAAAGGATAAAAGCAATAGCTCTTGTCTTACTAAGAATCCACCTTTTTCATTGGATACAATAACTCACTCAGTAATGTGCTAAGTACCACTAGCAAAACTATTCCAAAATCCATTGCTCTAGTTCACTCTGGTTTCACACATGCTATCGCTCAATTAACTAGAAAGCTAAGTGAAAATAGTAACATCACAAGGAAATAAATATAAATAAAGAAAATGAAATGTTTTTGAAGCAAAAGAATTAATAGCACTTAATGCGTGACAAATAAAGTTAAAATGACCTTGAGAGAATATTTTTGTGAAAATGTTTCATTATAGTTCTACTTTAATGATACTCAAGTGATCCCAGATAAAAAATAACTAATCTATAGATGATTTGTGCATGTGTTAAAATCAATTCTTAGTATGACGGGCATAAGGAGAGCGTTTGGTGGACGATCATAGAAAGTTTCATGAGGCACTATGGCTAAAGCAAGAAGCAAGAAGTAAGCTGAAACAAGCATGATTATAAACGACAAACATATGGCAACTGCTACCACATGGTGGGATTCAAAGTTATTGCACGAAAGTTCCAATGAAAACTCATAATCAAAGAAATGGCATTCTTTGTTATAGATCTATCACATGTAGTGGAATACCTGAGCAACACAAGGAGAAAATGCAAGTGAAGGAATCAAGCAAGTGAAAATTGGCTAAGAATGAGAAGATAACCTCTTTATCAAATGGTCAAATGTGGTTGCTGACTCCAAAAGTTAAGACAAGCTAATAAAATAGGAAAGGGTGGCAATAAATAAAATCATGAGTGGAAATTGCAAAAGAACCTGATTAGGTTCAAACAAGTAGATGACAATGGTACAAGAAATTTGATACAAAAAAAAATTAGATGGAAATGATATCACATATATTTACATATGAAATCTTTATGTAAAGTACCACATGCAACAAAGATTGTGCAGTGGAAGAAGTTGATTAGCATGTAGCAAATCTAGAAAATGAGCCTTGAAATGTTGAGAAGAGAATCCATCAATGCTTTAAAAGAACACTGAATGGTGTTCAAGTAGTGTAAAACTAAATACATAATTTGATGCAGAGTTGTACAAAGATCTAGATGGAGTGGCATTGTTGCTAATGAAAATGCTCAAGATGAAGAATCTTGCAGACAGATGACTAAGGTCAAAACCATTCAAAAAGTGGAGGAAGTGCCCAGCCTCAGTTGGCCTCTAAGGTAATTGAAGATGATGCATTAAATTAAGAAGATTATGATTAGCATGGATTTGAGGATCCATTAAAGGAAAAGTATTCAAGGTTGAGAATATTGAGAATGTGAAGACTGTTTTAGAGAGAAGAGACAGACTAAATCAAGTCAATAAGTTCCAATAATGGGTCACCACATGTTAGCAATTCACCATCAATAAATTTGTAGATCATTGTTAAAATTTGTATCATCATGTAAAGTGGCAGCAACAAATTATTTGAGGGGCTTATGAGTTAATTCGTTGTTGTAAACTAGGTAGGTTGTCACTAATGCCACAAAAGCAAGGCACAAAGTTAATGAGTTGCTACTACAGTCGGTGGCAAAGCAACAGCTCTAGCAATTCCAGATTGATTTCTTTCCTTATTGGGCGTGAATAAAACAAAACCAACCCAAAATTCATCTAGACACTAATTTATATATTGGATAGATTTATTAACATTAACCGTGTAAGTTAGGTGTGAATATTTTTCCTAACATTCATTAATTAATAAGGATATCAAGGTTTGTTATCATGAAAAGGTTGAGTTGTGGAAAGTTGTATTGGAGAGCTATGTGATAGTTCTTGTATATGATATGTTCTCTCTTCCCTTCCTCATTTTTCCCTTAAAAACAAAACAATGATCTAGTGTGAGATCATAGATGCAAATGAAATATCATAGAATCACATAAACATCATTTTAATGCATGTGCTTTATTAATTTTTTAATTGTCAAAATCATTCGTTAGTGTTGAAGAAAGTGGCGTTCCCCTCTTAATATCTTTTATAATGATATTTGCTACAAATGTATTAGATTTAGTGTAGTGATAGGTAGAGATTAAGGTTTTCTCAACAATTGCTATCAAAAAACAAATCCTCAAGTACTGTTTGATCACATGTTCCCAACAATGTTAGTGTGTGCGCTTCATCTAGTTCTTAATTGTTCTTATTCTATTGCAACTTTGAAGAATGAGGTGTTGTGATGTTTGTTAAAGTTGACTTGGATGATGTAAGTGGTGTGTTTCTCTAGAAAATGGTATAAGTTGATTCATGTGTTTTGTTAACTCCCATAGATCATGACTATTGGTGTAATTGAGAATATTTTGAGATCAATGGATGTCATGATGCCTCCAAGTGAAGAAATAGGTAGCTGCCACAATGCCACCAAGCAAAGGTCTGTGCTCTTAGAAAATAATTGTAAAGTATTGAAAGATGTTAGTTTGAGGAGAATAATTTACATCGAAAATCATTGAAGAATGTGAGAGTAACTTTGTCTCACTTCATATAATGCACAAACCTATTTTTGCAGCTATACTTGCAACGCATTAAAATAAACTTTGTTTATTATATTGAACTAACCCCGGAGAGCTAGAGCCTGTCTATAGCTTCAACCCGATTGATCCTGAACCCAAGTAGAGTATAGTATGTAAGAGTTCCTAGTTGCAAGGTAAGATCAGCACAGCATTATTGAGAGGGGGAAAAAAAAAAGAGCTGGCAATAGAAATCAAGCATTGTAGAACCCATTGCAATAAAATTAAAGCCTTTTATAGCCTCAAAGTATACATAAAAACCGAAACAAAAACATTATCTATTAGCAGCCACACAACTACCCAGCCAGTGTCATTAACAGCTCACTAGAATTGTTTTGTGTGGGGTCGTAGGTGGATGCTGTAAACTCTTTGTCTTTGTGTGGTTCCTAGGTGCCATCTTCTTCGACACATCTCCGTCTTGCACGTCTGATTGATTTACGACTGAGCCTTGAAAGGCTCGAATAAATCTCGGAAGGCTTATCCGAGTCTCAAAAGGCTCGACGGCTTCGTTTACCAGCTTCTCTCTTTATTCAGCAAGTTTCATCTGTCAAGTATTCCCCAATTGGCACAGCTTCACTCAAAAACACACAATATAGGCTCAGCTTTATCTTTGCTAAGCTTCTCGAATGAGCCATTAATCACATGTTCCTTCTTTTGATGTTGACTCATTCCTGAGAGTCATATATAGTTCAAAGGATAATCTAAAGGCTTTCTCTTCGTAGTACCACTTTGCCTTGTATATACTCTCGCCTTGTTTGCATATGCAATATGTCACTCAGGTGTCTCGTCAAGTTACTGACTCTTCACCTCCAGCAGTATATCTTCTAAAACTGAGTAAACAGACTATAACAATTACAGATCATTCATTGGTAAGGTAATCTCCTCAATCTGCTTGTCAAGAAAAGAGGTTTTGAATGGTATCAGGTTCTCTACATTGATGACTGAATATATCTACATGAAGGCAAGCAGATCCAACCAATAGGGATTGTTATTTATCTTCACGATGATTCAAAAAAATTCATAGCTGAGTGGTTGCAATTTCCTTCCTTCCCCTTGGTTTCAATCCTTACTGAAGTCTCAAAATATGCTTCCAACAGCAAACACTCCTTCACCAATATAACCTCTCCACCAATGTTTATCATGCCAGCTTTGTATTGTCATTGGGTGATTTGAAGTTATCCGGCAAACTTCGAACTTCGAACGTACTTTCTTAATCCCTTTTAGAAATTTGACTGATGAGCTATCTCCGAGGCTATAGATAGAAAATTAAAAGTTCGGACTACTTAGCATATATCCCAAAATGCTTCAATAGGTGTCGCTTTTGTAGACCCATGAACTGCTTGATTAATAAATGTGAATTGCATGAACAACAGATTTTCATCCTAGGTTTTTAGATGGATTTAACAATTATCCAACTAACCACCTCGACCTAACCATCGATCTGAAAGGAATACTGTACTTCTCTTGTGTGAGGTGCTCATCATGCTCCATTTTGATTCTTTCAAAATGCGCTTACGAAGTGTGGGTCATAATCAAAAATGAAAGATTTGGAAAGGCCAAAATTGGCATAAACATGCCTGCAGAAAAATCAAGAGCATCCTCTCTATATTAGTCTTGCACTACCTCACAATCATCTTTGAAAATTAGTCTAACGATTGTATAGACATAATGCCTCTTAACCAAGCGTTGGGAGTCTTCTAATGAAGTTCATGGAGACACTTTTTATTGGTCTGGTTGACACTAATAGTTCAACGTAAAGCCCTTGCTTGGATGTCTTGTTGAATGCACACTCTTTAATGAATCAAATCACATCTTCCCTTTTCTTTAGTCAATACACATAATCTTGCCCTCATCAAAATATCTTGCTATTTTGGATGAGTGAGCTTTCTGAATTCATCGCAAGTGGTTGGCTCCCTTTGTTGCACAATCGGGAACTTTTAAACACCATTCCACATTAAAGGTTAAATTCTCTCTTAGGTGGCTGCTCAGATTGTCCTCCAGTCACTTGAAATCCTTCCAAAGTATACTAAAAGTCTTCACCCAACTCATACACTCCCACATAAGCTTGAATCCCAACATTTAATAGAATCAACAACATTACTAATAGTTTGACAACATATCTGCCATCTTTTTATGCATCCTTCTTTTATACATTATCACCAGGTTGAACTACTAAAGTTAGAGTATCAACTTCAAGTGTAGTGATTGTTAGAGTTTGCTTTAGGTTTGCAGGAATTGAAGTAGCTGATGGCCCGAGTGTATTATGGTCACTTGCCTTAGTAGGCGATTCCTACAATGTTTCATGGTATTATGCATTGCCAGCAACTCTTGGCCAAAGGTAAAGTAATACAGTTGAGACTATTGTTCATCTCAAAGTAAAATACGATAGCTTTAGCGTATATCTTGATGCATAAACTTCTATTTCAAACTTCTTATGAAGGCCAGAAATGGCTAGGACAAGCGCATCACTTATCCAATGCTTCAATTCTTTAAATGCCTTATGTCGCTCAGCTACCCTTTCAAACACACCTCTTAGTCAAGTAGTGTAATTATGTTGCAATAGCAAGAAATCCCTAATAAACTTCTTCACGTATTGGCATGCTCCCACGAAGCTTTTTGTTTTTGAGATGTTGGTAGATGGGAAACACTCAACAACTATAAGGAGCTTTTTGAGTGAATTTTTTTTCCTTATTGTTCCTAATTTCGAAGAATATGCAATAGTCTTCTCCCAAAACTTGTTTTCTTCAAATTTAAGTGCATAGCTCACTTGGAAGAATTTACATAACTCTCTTGAAGTGTTCCTCAGGATCAACTTCAGTCTAATTATACATTAGGATATCATCCAGATAAACTGACAAGATATCATCCAAGTATGGCCTAAGTACCTCGTTCATCAAATGCATAAATGTTGTGGGAGCATTGCATAGGCCAATTGGCATGACAAGCCTTTCAAATAAACCCCAATGGACCAACTTCTGGCAAAACTTCAGAAAGACTCAGGTTGATCTCATTTATCTATCAACTATTTTATTTTTTGTTGTGGTATATCGGTTCTTAATAATAATCAACTAAGTGCACAGTAATCAATGCAAATCCTCTACCCATCTTTCATCTTTGATGGTAAAAATTATTGGTGTTCCATAGGCTGGCACACAGCTTGATCACATCTTGCACTAGAAGTGCAGCAATTATCCTCTTAATCTCTTTACTCTCAATGAATGAGTTCTGGTATCATAGACTCAATAGAATTAGCATCAGCGTGCAATTGTAGTTCATGCTCAATGGCTCAGCAAGAAGGCAATCCTCTAAGTTCCTCAAATATATCATCATACTTATAGGTTAATACCTCCACCCCATGTCTTCAGAATTAATTCGGGCTACCAGTGCCCTTAGATTGTCAACGACTGGTCGACCGATTTCTTCAGTTTCACAGAAGAAGCGAAGCAAACACTTCTCCCTAGCATAGATAGTTGCTTCATTTCAATCTCCAATGAACCATCAACTTCTAAGGATAAATTTTTATCTCGCCAACCATTTTAGAGTGACTTTATATTGTAGCCGTCGAGTGAAATCTGCTTCCTGATCCCAAGGATAGGAACTTCCCATAATCATCTGGCATATACCTAGAGGCACTAAGTAACAATTAACACCATCAATAAGATCTTTGCCAATACAAAAATTTTAATCAACACTGTCAAGTTACCTACATCACGGTCTCATCCCAAATCCATTCAAATAGGTATGGCCAGCAATTTGAGTTTCTTCCCTAGCTCCTCATAAATAAGGTTTTTCCTTCTCAAGTAAAATAAACCAAGTCTTATTCTGCCTTCATTCACTAGATGTAAATTGTGAATATATCTTCTTGATTTGTGGGATCCGTAGCCCGAGAAATGTTTCCACTTCAGCATTGCATCAAAAAAAAGTGCTTCTCGGTGCACTCGAATGTTTCCACTTCATGTGATTTGACTATCGCAATAATCGTCTTTCACTTAGGGGTTGTTTAGTATGAGAAATTTGAGTATAAAGTAATCCGGTTACAGTGAAATCTGATTACAGTATAATCAGATACTTTACAATTATTTAGTAATTTTATATGAATTTTAATATTTTTTTATTTAAAATGAAGTAATGTATGAGTGTGGTATTTTGAATAAATTGGAGGGATAAATTTACCCCCAAATAATTTGTTTTGAGTAAATTGGAACGAAACAAACAAATGAATCCTTTGTTCGAACAATGCTACGAATCATCTTAAAATTTTTTAGAGTTTCATTCGAACAAAACAAACGAATCGTTCGAACAAATCCTTCGAATCGTTCGTTCAAACAAACGAAGGATTCGATGGAATCGTTCGCCGAAGAAAATGCACGAACAGAATCGTTCGTTTGAACAAACAAAATTGTTTGTTCGTTTGAACAAACAAAATTGTTTGTTCGTTCGATTTTGCTTGCTCGAACGATCGAACTAAATCCCTTCTCGTTCGCTCACTTGGCTGCAAGACACCGCATAATCTCCAGATATGCCTGATTCGAGTGTAATATGTTTACTTTCATCTTATATATATTAATACAAAATCAAATTACAATGTAAAAATTTTTCACTCATTTTAATTCATACCAAATGCCAGTAATCTCATACCTAAAAAAATTTTACTTTACACTGCTTTTACCTCATGCCAATCATCACATTAATGAACTTTGGCAGACAAAGTTGAAGTAAAGCATCCAACAATTCTATAAGTGAACTACAATCTTCCAGAGATTGTGGAAGAGTTCCCCAATTAAATTGGTTATTTTTTTTTACAACTTTGATGATAGAGTGATGATGTTATTAATTCAATGCTCTCTAACACACTTCACCTCTCTTCTGTTTCCAAGCCCTCTGGGGCTTCTTCCCTTAATCTCATCTTGGATAGCTCCTCTCTTAGTCTACTCGGCTCTTGCCTTCATCGAACTCTTCTTCTCAACTATCATCGTGAAGGGGCTCATTTGGTTGGCAAAGATTTTATAACTTATACTTAATTGACGTTGCTTCACCATTAAGAGATGCTCCCATCTCGATGGCTTATCGATGAAACTCGATGGCACATTCCTGTAGCAATTAATCCCTTCTTTGTTTGAGGTCATACCACTTTTAACCTTTGTACTCTATTGGATAAAATTCCTTATAAAAGAGTTTGTATAACTCACCTCATGAAGTCTTCTTATACTCAGCTTTAATTCAAGCATTCCACAAAGTCAACACATGTAGAGTGAGCTTCAATTAGACAAAATTGATACATTCCAAACTATTGTACTTGTATAAATCAAAGTATGTCTTCATTTTCACCAACCAGGAGTCAACTTTCTTGACATTTCGAGTGCCATTCAATTCGACTTTGCCTAGACTTTCAATAGAGTTCTCCCATTGGACACCTCTTTCCTTCAATTTTCTCCTCACGAGACTCTACTCTACTAGATCTATCCTTCTTAGAACCTCGTACGAAAACATTCTCGGCACAATTATGTGGTTCCTTTATTGGGTCGCTCGACCTAGAGGTGGTTATTTTATCATCAGTTGCATCTGCATTACTATCTCCATCATCATTAGGATGTAAATGTGTTCTCCCATCTATTTGTCAATGTTTATGCAATGACTCAAGTAATACTCCCACATTTAACTGGTTGTCACCACTAACATTTCTTCTCCACATATAAAAGATTCTTCAAACAAAATCAACTCTTCTCTTTGACCTTTATAACCTCAATAGCTCATCATCAATGGCCTTCCCTAGTTTTTATGAAACCTAGCACCCTGATATCATAATTTACATGATCTGACCCTAGTCAACTGAAGCTCGTCTATGGCTTAACCCAACTAATCTTAGACCTTAGCAGAGTATGTAAAAGTTGTTAGATGTAGGATTACCCTCGATACTATAGAATTAGAAGTGGGAGGACGAAGAAGAGGAAAGCATAGATAGAAATAAAATTCAAGCAATGCATCCCTTTTTTCATTAAAATTAGAGGCTTCCATAGCTTTAGCGTTTACATCAAGACCAAATCAAAATATATGATCTATTAGTAGCCACACAACTAAACTGGCGACCGTTAATGCCTAGTCGGGATACTGCACAGCCCACTGGAATTGCGCTACATGGCACCGCATGCGGCTTTTATCAGCCTTTGTCTCATGTGGTTCCTATGTCTTATTTTTTTTTGGCATGTCTCCATCTTCCATGTCTGACTAATTTTCACAAGCTATAGTAGCTTAAGCTTGACCAAGTCTCAAAATAAGCGGGAGGAAGAAGAATAGGAACGCGTAGATAGCAATAAAACTCAAGCAATGCATCCCCAATTTTCATTAAGATCAAAGGCTTTTATAGCTTTAGTGTTTACATCAAGACCAAGTCAAAATATATGATCTATTAGTAGCCACACAATAAACTGGCGACCATTAATGCCTAGTTGGAATAGTGCACAGCCAACTAGAATCGCGTTGCATGGCACCGCAATGGTTGTTATCATCTCTTTTTAACTCGTATGGTTCCTATGTGTCTTCTTTTATTTGGTATGTCACCATCTTCCTAGTTTTGATTAATTTTCACAAGCTATAGTAGCTTAGGCTTGACAAAGTCTCAAGTGGGAGAAAAATGAAGAGGAAAGCGTATATACCAATAAAACTCAAGCAATGCATCCCCATTTTCATTAAAATTATAGGCTTCTATAGCTTTAGTGTTTACTACAAGACCAGGTAAGAATATATGATTTATTAGTAGCCACCCAATCAACTGGTGACTATTAATGCCTAGTCAGAATAGTGCACAACACACTGGAATCGTGCCACATGGCACCGCATGCGACTGCTATCAGCTTTTTGTCTTGAGCGATTCCTATGTGTCTTCTTTTTTTCGGCATGTCTCCATCTTCCACGTCTGACTAATTTCACAATCTATAGTAGCTTAGGCTTAACAAAGTCTCAAAAGAAGTGGGAGGACAAGAAGACAAAAGTGTAGATAGCAATAAAACTCAAGCAATACATCCCCATTCTCATTAAAATTAGAGGCTTCTATAGCTTTAGAATTTACATCAAGACCAAGTCATAATATATGATCTATTAGTAACCACACAACTAAATTGGCGACCATTAATGCTAGGTCGAAATACTGCACAGTCCACTGGAATCGCACCGCATGGCCCCGCATGCGACTGCTATCAGTTTTTTGTCTCGAGCGGTTCCTATGTGTCTTCTTTTTTTGGCATGTCTCCATGTTCCACATCTGACTAATTTTCACAAGCTATAGTAACTTAGGCTTGACCAAGCCTCAAACGAAGTTGGAGGAAGTAGAAGAGGAAGGCGTAGATAGCAATAAAACTCAAGCAATGCATCCCCCATTTCCATTAAAATTTGAGGCTTCCATAGCTGTAGTGTTCACATCAAGACAAAGTCAAAAATAAATGATCTATTAGTAGCCATACAATAAATCGGCGACCATTAATGAAATATATGATCTATTAGTAGCCATACAATAAATCGGCAACCGTTAATGCCTGGTCGGAATAATGCAACCCCACCGGAATAGCACAGCATGGCCCCGCAAGCGGCTGCTATCAGCTTTTTGTCTCGTGTGGCTCCTATGTATCTTCTTTTTTTTCGGCATGTCTCCATCTTCCCCGTCTGACTAATTTTAACAAGCTAGTAGCTTAGATTTGACAAGTTTCCAAAGACTCGGCAGTTTCATCATTCAATTCTCTCCTCGTTCGGCAGAGTGATCCTCGATTGACATAGCAATCATTTGGGAACTCACAATATAGGCTCAGCTTCTTTGTCTAGCTTCTCAGCTGTACTCCTAATGAGATTTAGGTAATATAGCAAAAGTTTTTTGAAATTGAGTCATATAAGGTGACAGGATCAAGGCAGATTCAGAGTGCCCCCTCCTACCGTACAATTCACAGAATCTTGACCCCAAATAAGCACATGGAAGCCACAATGAAAGAGACGCCGCACCAATTCACATGCAATAAACGACAGAAGCGATAAGAATATAACAGTTTCCAACATCCCCACGAAACCACCTAAAATCGCTCCAATCATCGCCAGTGAATAAAAAAAGAAAAGACAAAAAAAAAAAAAAAAGAAAAGAAAAGAAACGAGAAGAAAAAAGAAAAGAAAAAAAAGAAAAGAGAAGAGAAGAGAAGAAAAAAGAAACGAAAAGTAGGATACCCAATTCAAACAAATGAAAATTAATCATAAACAATAAAAAGTAGAGAAAAAAAATTTAAAGCCCGCTCAATATAATACATGCTTGCAACCGCAAATCTAAATCATGGTAGCGTCAAGTGATTGTTCCATTTGGTTCAAAAAAAATCGGCACTAATCGACCCATTGACGAGGAAAAAAATTACAAAAAGGAACCGCATCGACTGTCAACATAGCAAAAATGAAACAATAAGAGATCTGCATCCGTGAACTAATCAGCTGCAATGCAGTATACTTTAAATGATAGATAGCATGAACCAAAGCATCCAAATCGAAATCAAGCAGCCATTTGATATCGCTTGTTGCTAAAATCAGAGCCTAAGAGAGGGAAAAAACAATTAAATGGACACTTTAAGTTGAAAATGGTACCCGATGAGATTGAGGTGGAGGTGGATGCTAAGTTGAACGAAGAGTTCGTACATCTGGCCGAGATCGGTGGCGTTCCCGTGGGAGTAAAGAAGCGTGGAGGATGCCATGGGGTTTCGAATATAGACGGCGACGATCTCTGTTCCTCGACGAGTCGGGAGTTGCATCACCTCCACATTTTCACGGTGCGGGAACAGGCTAAGCGTCTTCAGTCCCGTCACTGGCTCCGTCACTAGGGCGTAAGATGGGGGGCTTGGTGGAAAGAAAGCTAGCTTAGCCGCCATTGACGAAGTCACTCCCCCCATTCTTTCTATCGCTAACTCACTCTGTTTAGTTTCGGCCTGCGTCTCTCTCTATCTATATCGATCGCGCTAGCTACAAACCGACAATTCCATCAAAAACAATAATACCTATAAAATTATACAAACATAATATATTACTTCAAATTATATTTTAAGTTCTTAAAAATATATATATGAAATTTTAGTGTTGTATGTTGGTAAAGAACATCTATTATAATTAATTATATGAAAAAATAAAAAATTTATGATTGAATTTGAAGTATTATATTCAGAACTTAAAATAATATAAACAAGATTAGTTTTATGTTAACCATATAAGAAAGAGAATAGTATAATTGAACTTAAAATAATATAAAAATAGAGTAGTATAATGCAATTGATTGTATAATTTGATAATAAAATGATATTCAATGAAACTATGCTACTCAAAATATATATTTACTTGCATAATAGAGTTTTGTTGGGTTCAAATTAATCATATATGCAGGTGTTAGTGATATTTGGTTTAGTGTTGTTTTGAGATAGATTCATTGAACATGAGATTTATCCCATAAAAACATTGAAACTGCCATATAATAAAATCAGTGTACAACAACCATTACAAAGTGGACGGGTTGTATTAATGTTTCAACAGAGCAACAAATAGCATTTGATTCTCTTTTATAGATTCGTGCTTGAGTTGTTCATTGCCTTCCTTGAATTCAAGATGAAGCATTTGATACATCAATTGAAACACTAAAATTGAATATCTTTTTGAATGGTTGGATTTGTAAACATAAGTTAGTGATCCATTCTGAGTAAAATTACTTAAATTATTATGATTACTCTTCATACAATTGAAAGATCAGTTCCAAGGTTCATCTTGGTGTTAGAAGAGCAAACCCCAAAACAACATTGCCAAGTGCCCCTATATAATGACCCGTTGTTAGGTTAGTCAAATTAAACCAACATTAGGTGCTAAGTTTCCAAGAATTATATTAAGTTTAGTATAATAGTGCAATAAAAAAATATATTCTGACATTTGTCACACATTCATTCATATACAATAAAAAAACTCAAAAAAAATAAAAAATACATTAATTTCACCTTATTACATTTATTTTAATATAAAGTTATACATAATGAAATATAAAACTCTCTCACTCTCCAAGTACTTTACCAAATCTCCTCTTTTAGGTCTTACTCCTCAAATGCCAAATCTGACATATACTCATAATCTGTCATATGTATAAATATGATAAGGCGTAACTAAAAGAAGAAAAATCTTGCTAGACTTTTAAAGTATAAGTACATTTTAAGCTTTATATTTTAATATTTTAGAATATTCTACATATTTAATTACAATTAATTTAAAAGCAGTACAAAAAGAAAGAAAAAAGCAAACTGAACATATGAAAGAAAAATAAAAATAAATAAAGTTATTGAATTAGGTAATAAAGTGTGTTACATAAGTTCTGCAATATATATATCAAACTAGAAGTATCATGTTTTAATGCTCCGATATTATATTAGGTAATTTAACCCAATACTAGGTATTACTGTAATATTTAATACTTGATTGTTACAAATAACTCGATATTAAGTACTATTTAGGCCAATAATCTAATAAGATGCAAAATAAATATATAAAAGAATGAATAAGAGTATATAAGTTTATTTTTCCATTCATTCAGAGAAATATAAAAAAACATCAATCAATTTGAGAATCTTAAAATCAATTATGTTCCAAGCCCGCCAACCATACACGAACAAATCCAAATATTGGAAGAAACGGTGAAAAGAGTCATCATAACCCTGGCCACATTTATAATGTAAATTGATGAGAGTATTAACAACCTAGAAAATCAAATGCAAGATCTTAGTATGACAATACGAACATCACTCGTCTTCTTTACATGGATAATGAAGGAACAAGATGATGAAATTAGTCTTCAAACAAAAAAACTAAAAAAAAAAATTCATCTTTTATTAAATCCCAAGACTATAGATAAAACATCCACCCCACATGCATCCCAAGACTATTGATTGTCGTCATTTTGGAAAAGGGTCATCTCCCCATTACAACACTTGCCAGCTTCACAAGTAAATCAGCTACATTGGGTAAGGCTTCTCTAGTTGTTGGAAGATTATCTGGATTGTATTGCTAATCATGTGCCCCTTGGCTAATGAACCTCACTTCAGTAAGTTACTTTATAATTGAACTTTGGAAAATGAAGCTTAGCTTTATTTGTGGTGTTTCATTTTTCCTTGTATTGATTAGTTCACCCTTCTTTTGTATTCGATAAGTAACTTATCTACTTTTCCGAGTATTAGTGTGGGGCCCCCGTACTGCCAATAGGAAGTACGGTACTCCAACTATGGAAAATCCCTAGCTTAAGTAAAATTAGGTGAAAACCCAACTTGCCTTAAGCCAAGAACGTGTCACTAGAATACCATAAATATTCATCAATATACATACAGATATCAAAGTGGCAGAAGCAATAGGTGTAAAGTAACATCCACAAGCACAACATAGTAGATAAAAAGGAAAACAATATAGTAACTCATCACAATGCAGAAATGAAATACATCCAGAATTAATTATTACAAATTAAATTTAAAAGGAAATAAAAATATCACTCAATCTCATTGAAATAAATTACAAGATCTATCTAAACGGTAGCAGCACGATCCTCCTCCTGAACCCGCTCCTCTCCTGCAATACTGCCCACGAACAAGTCTGAATCTGACATTTGTCAGTATCACAAATGCTAGGGCCACAGCCAACAAAATAAAAAGGTTATAATTAAACAATTGTCTAAGTACAGTTTAGGCTATCTTAATGAACTGATTAATTTAAAGATATCACATTTAAATTATTTAAACATGCAAGCAATAAAGGGTGCGACAAGCTATGAAAGAAATGGGTAACTATAAACTATCCATTTATAGCCAACAACTAGTATGAAAAGTAACATACAATATCAAATAAACAAGATGATGCTAAGGTTAAAAGAACAGCAACTATAATACAAATTCGGAACCTGACATGCTTATGATCGTGCTAACACATGCTGACTGTATAAAGAACACAAATGCTGAAATAAACATACAATTCTAGCACCTTAAATATGCCAATATACATAAGTAAGCCATAAGAGTATACATACAACATGTTAATTAATACAAAAGAAAAGAAAAGGGCCACTGAGATATGTGATAAAAGCTGAACAATCTATGAAATGTAAAGCCACTGAGACATGTGGCAAAACAAGCAAGTACTGAAAGTAAGGCCACTGAAGTATGTGGCAAAGCAAAATAAAAAATAATACTGAACAGTCCAACTAAAGTAGCAAAAAGCCTAAGATATAGTACTGCCATATCAGTTAATAGGCCATCCAGGGCCCCAAATACTGAAATATCAATCAATACCCAGCCAATAGGCCATCCTAATTACAATGACCCCAATAATTGGATAGAAAATTAAATCCAAATATTATGATATTACCTTAGCACCTAATACTTGATTAGAAGAAATCAAATTAAGTGTAGAGGATAAGTGGCCAAATCACTTTATGAGTAGTCGTTAAGTTAAAATAAATGAAAAGGAAATTATAAATGCAATAATGTAAGTATTTACAATACAAGAAATTTTATTAATCCACTCCTTCATTCCATGTAGTTTTTAAACATAGAAGATACAACACAGATAAATATAGGCAAAAGTAACTTAAATAATTTATAATCTAATTATTACAAACCTTTTAAAATGTAAGAGAAAAATGCAGTAAGTAAATCACTCTCTCTCACATATACAAGTAAATTATTTAAAATTAAGCGGAAGCAAAATTCTTTATAAGTCCTTCAACTACTTGGACCTGCATCACCTGAATAAAAGGGCTCTTGATATATCATATTTTGGTATTTAAATATGATAGAGCAAAATCAAGAAAAAAAAAAGTATAGTTAGACTAAACAGTCTAAGCACATTTTAAAATTGGCTATGTTTTTAGATTAATAAGATATCACAATTATAATTTACATTTTAAAGTAAGCAGCGGTGCTATAAAAGCTGTAAAGTATGGGAAATGGAATAAGCATAACTGTAAGGAAAATAGTATGAAATAAATTGAGTAAAAATACTCACTTTTATTAAAGTCCTAGCCTGTATTAAAAATTAGTAAGGGAAAGCATCCTAAGGCTAAAAAATCTACTATGTGCATGAAATGAAAGCAATATATGTTCAATGGAATTTATGCTAAGTAAGCAAATGACATACAGTGAAACATTAATTGAAATTAAGCAACATATACTGTATTCAATTTAAACTGAAGTAAACAATATATAATACTGAAAATAGAGAGTCTAAAGCCAAGGAATTAAGGAAATATTTTAGATTCTCAATCTAAGATAAACATAGTCTAAGACTATGAAATATAAGCATAACTAAATAGTTATGAAGAGATCTTTTAATCAAATAAAATTATAAAAGAACTCTTATATCTTTAATTAAAGTTATATTTAGAATTACCTCATTCTGTAGGAGTACACAACAGAATGGGCGAGGAGTTAAGCACATCTGTTTAACCAGATATAGTGGGGAGGTTGAACATTCATATTTACCCTCTCAAAAATGTGAATTCCTATTATATACACTTTCTTTTGTACTCAATTTGCCATAAGGCATCCCTCTTTAAAACTTTAAGAAAATCTTTATTTATGCACAACGAGCTTGAATGAATGTTCAAGAAAAGAGGCTCAAAGTTAGGCAAGCATTCAATAGATTACAAAAATTGTAAAATACGTGATATCTTTTTATTATCTAAACTTTAATAATCTACTCAATGATTGGAGTTAATTAAGCTCCAAATTGACTTATAGATATTTGATCTTAAGTCAATTCTTAATAAAAGTAGAATGAATGTAAGTTTATTCTCATATAATTTGAAGTTTATGGAAAAGAATAGATTAAATTCAATTTCAAATAATTTAACCATTAAAATAGATATTTTGAATTGAATACTAAAATTTTCTTAAGAATTTCTAAGTCTTAAAATTCTTAGAAATTTTGGCAGAGTCTCCTTTATTTTTGTTCAAATAAATAATTTTCACAATCAATATATAAGTCAATTTCATTGACTATCTCCAGTTCTAAAATAGAGTTCAACCCTTTTTATAGGATTGCTCATTTCCAATTCTAAAATAGAGTTCAATCCTTTTTTTATAAGATTGCTCATTTCCAAATCTAAAATAGAGTTCATTTCTAGTTCTAAAATAGAGTTCAATCCTTTTTATAGGATTGCTCATTTCTAATTCTAAAATAGAGTTCATTTCTAATTCTAAAATAGAGTTCAATCCTTTTTATAGAATTGATCATTTCTATTCTATCAATTTCAAATTATAAAGTCAAATAAGCAGCTTACTAACTTATAATTCATGCATCTTATATCAAACATTTATGAAATTAATAAGAGAGATGTAAAAATTAATTTAATAATTTATAAGGGCAGCATTTATCGCACATAGCATTTAATTAAGCATTTTATTTTGTATTTATTTATAGCTCAACCTGCAAGGAATAATATTGAGGTTAGCATTTTATACAAAAGAAACATAAATAATCTAAATTGTATTTTAACATAGCAATTGGTTCTTTCAATACATTTAATCATAAGAGTCAACTTATACAATTAATGTGGAAGATAGTATAAGATCTCAGGTGATAAAAAGGTTCTTTCAGTTATATGAATAGACGCATATACTTTTAATAAGAGGAATGATAACATTTAATCATTTATTTTTACTTTGGAATTAAAAGTAACATTTGATCAATTTAATTTTACTTTGAAATAAAAGGCAGCATATGATCTATGGTAGCATTTAATTTATTGAGGAAAATAATGGCATTCAATTATTTGGCTTTATATATAAGAATGACATCAATAAAACAGTATTTGGATCTTTTTGTGATAATTCTATAAATAGCAACATATGATTCATACTTAAATAAATGACAACAACTATTCTTATCTTACAAGGAACATAAAAACACTTACTCCTTCTTAACATTGATAGGAATATATGATATAAAAAAAAAAGAATGTCAGCATTTGTTTTCATATAACATAAATGGCAGCAATTTGATTCATAATTTACATGGGAGCAATTTGAATCTTATACATTTAATGGCATCATGTGATCTTACTCATAATAGACAGCAGCATATATATTCTCTTATGAAATTGAAGGCGACATATGATTCTATAAAGAATGAGAGCATTGATACTCATATAATCCATTGGAAGCTTTTGTATTTTAAACATAAATGGCAGCAATTATTCTCATAAACTGGATGGTATCATTGAATCTTATAATAGCAGTATTTGGATCATATCAAATTTCACTTTAATTAGAAAGGCAACATATGATTTTACACATGATAAATAACGACATTTGATCCTATAATGAAAAGATAGCATTTATTTTCATATGTTGAAAGAAATGACATGACAATCTTTTAGACCACATCCTTCAAACAAGATTATAATAAGACAACTAAATGCAAAACATAATTTATAATTAGTTTGATATGAAACTTATTGCATATAATTGAGAAGTATCAACTTAGCACTTATGCCAAACATAATCCTCAACTACTTAACATACGTTTAAGAACATTTAATTACAACCTTTAATCAAAGTATGTTCAATTCAATTCATAAAAATGTCTAATAACATTTCATAGATGTCTTTAACTAAAATAAAATTTTAAATCTTAAATCAAATAATTTCATCAAACTAAAATACAGCAATTAAATGTAGAAGTATGCAATACATAGAACTATAGATTTAAATGGAATTGGCCACTTATTTTCTCCTTACATCTTCAATTTAACTAAAGCATTTGATCTCAAATGATAATTGACAGCAATTGTAAAGAAAAGGTAGCATTTGACTTTATAAGTAATTAGCAGCATGTAATTCTAATTAAAGGATGGCAGCATATTATGATAATAAGGGAAACAGTAGTACATATTCTCATATACAATCACATGATCTTTAAATGACAACATTTGATCTTATACTTAATTATTATCTCGCAAATTCACATATCCTAGCACAAATATGCCTTGAATAATAATTTCCTTAAAACATATGTAACTTAGCTTGTGAATATTCATAATAAGTACTTAAAGATTTTGTATAAAACCTTCAAGCTTCATGGCACAACACAAATTTTTAATATTTAAAAGAAAACACTTACTTCAAAGAAATGTTTAACATAACTACATAGGATGTTGCCAACTAAGTTAGAATATGAAAATACTACTAATACTGCTGGTTGAAATTATGTGGCACTCAGCCTTATTTATAAAACTTTAAGAACCATGGGCCTCATCAACGACCATCTTATGTGATAATCTAGCCCAACATATTTAAAATCTCTTATTCAAAAACAATAGATATTTGAATCCTGCAAGAAGTATAAGACTATAATCATGTTTAAATATTTGTTTGAAGTTTTAAAAATTTTGTTTATTTTATAAGAATTGTTGATTGTCTAAAATTGATTGGATCAATATTCTATATTTGTTTTATGATGAGTACTCCACGATGCAAACTACATCTTTAGATTGAGAAGTGAGATAGATGTCAATGGAGTGTACAGAGACCAAAGCTGAAATTCCTAATGAGATATAGCACATGAGAAATTTCATTCCAGGTAAATTGAATAATGCATAGCCTTGCCATTTTAGTTTAATAAAAACTACTCCAATTTGGACTGTCGAGCTACTCATAAGCACCCATGAGAGATTAGTTAACATGATTATGTGAGTACCATCATAAGACAAACAGAACGAGCATAGTGAACGAATAAACACACTACAAAGTGTTAATAGATAATAATTTATGGAAGTTCAGCATATATAAAAAAAAATTGTAATAGAAAAATTAATGTGAAAAACATTGAAGTGCGATATTCATTGAATCTCACAGATTTTAGTAAGATAATCATAAAAGCACAGGTGTCACAACTTTTGACTGATTTTTTCTATTATTTTGATCAAACTCTATTTGATTCATTTATCTCAACTCCAAGAATGATTAAATTAACACAGCAATTAAAACTATGGGAGTAAAATTATTGTGTCCTTAGGATAAACGAAAGGGATAAATCCAAATTTTTTTCCAATTCATTTAAGGAGATAACCTTTGCAACTTTTCCAAGATAAATCTCTAAAGTTACAAAAATAATAAAGAACAAGTTAAGTTCTATATGAATTTATTTAAACATAGCAGTTATTCTATGATATCTATATAGAAAACATAACATACGAACTAAACCATTTACTTTGTTGATTTGCCATATTCATCCAGCACTAATGAATAAAAAAAATGATGTAGTTCTAGGATTCTACTTTACTTCCCTCAAGAAACTTCAGTTACGAATCAGCACTCATATATGGTGTTTTTCTTAATAAGCCATGAATACTGATATGTTGGAGTCAAATTACTCATATAAAAAAAAATTGAAATACTTCAAACTTGATTCAACATAAGATTATTTAACCTTATTAAGGTAAGGAAATGAGATATTTGAGAAGTCGAGACTTATGAAATTTATAGGAGGAGAAATGGAGGTGGTACCGTTGTTCTTCAAGATGCGGCTAGAAGAAGCGCTTGGCTTGGAAGGCTCGACTGGATGGAGACTCGGCGAGAGGAGGCTTGGCGAGTGGATGGCTCGGCTAGGAGAGGTTTGAATAGGGTTTGCTGTCCTCTTCGCTACTTTACCTTCGGATAATCCTCCCGGCCAAGAGGATGAGAAGGCGTTGATAAGGAGAGGGATTGGCATGGGTGCGAGCCTTCCCATTGGAGAGGTCAGCGGCGCGATCCACGCGTCATCACCTCTCTTCTCACTTGCTCGAGAGATAAGGATGAGGGGCTCGGTCTCGGTCGCGTGAGGGTATCGGCTTGCATAGGAGAAGGAGGAAATTTCGGCTGAGGGAAAAGTAGGATTTAGGTAAAGAGAAATTAGGTTTGGAGAGATTTAAACATAAATCTAGGATCTAAATAAGTCGTTAGATCAAAATAAATGATTGGAATTTCTGAGCCCAGATCTGAAGTCATTTGAGCTCCAAAAATTACAAACTAGTATCAAAATATCTGCCTCAATAAGATGAATGCACATGTTTAAAAATTATTGAATTTGGGTAAATATTTTATTTTATAGTGATTTTTAAGTGAAAAACTTAGAAAATTAATTACTTAAACCTTATTGTCACCACATGATTTTAGATTAGAACTTGTTAAGTTGTAATATTAACTTTAAGGATGTAAATCTGAGATTTTACTCGATAGCTGGATATTGGAGATCCTAAACTTGTACATTCTCAGAGTAGTTGGATTGGGTAATTATATAATAACAGATATCACATAAGTTTAGATTGAGTATTTTACTTACTTTGACTAGATTTAATTTGCACACCTTGGATATTGAGCCTTATTCTTTCAGCATAATAGAACTTAGGATATGGATGATACATCCTAAGTTAGTAATTGAATTGCAATATCATTCAGTTCTTGCCTTCTTTGCAGTTGATAGAATATGTCCTAGCGTAGTCTGCCTCTTCAGTAATAGTATTGTATAGGACTGACTCAGGCCTAGAGGATTGGTGTAACAACCCTAATAATTGGATAGAAGATTAAATCCAAATATTGGGATATTACCTTAGCACCCAACACTTGATTAGAGCCAATGTTGAGAATGTTAAGTTAAAAAGAGTTGTCCACTCATCCCAATCAACAACATAGAAAGGTAAAAGTACTTAAAGAGTGTCACCTTAGGAAAGTAAACGAACTTCAAATTCAATAATTGATAAAAATCTTATTTAAATTAAGTAAATGATTTTAAGATGAAATAATCTAGAGTTTGATCTAGAACGACTGTCGGATCGGACCCAAGGATTGACCGTTGGATCGGACCCAAGGATCGAACAGGCGATCGGGGATACTTAAGACAGAGACCTAGATGCCGTTGGTTTAAGATCTCAGAACCGCGGAACGGTCAAGATGAGACGAGACTTGATTTAAGGTGCGGTCGTTGGATCAGATCCGCGAAACGGATGGCCCGGATGGCGCCCGAGGTTTGGAAATTACCCGACCATTTGGAAAAGGTATAATTGCAATTAGGAATTGTTTAAAGCCATAAATTGCAAATGAACCAATTTAAATTAAATCCAAAATGTGCCTGAACGACCTCCAAAATTCCTAAAATTTCACTTTTAGCTAATTTGGGGGTGGGGAATTCAAAAATGAAGTCGAATTTTGATTTGGAGATCAAATTAATTTAAGTATTTTCTAGGGTTCAAAAATAGCCAAAAATACCAAAATTTCAAATTTAGCTCCGATTGGTTTTAAACTTTTAGAATTAGGTTTAAATAACTCATCGAGTCTAATGAAATCAAAATTTAAAATTGGATTAGCCTAATTAATCCAAATTTAGCTAGGATAACAACTAGGGTTGTTATAATTAAGGAGTCTTCAAGCAGCTCATTATTGTCATGTATCTCTTATTGCATGTGATAAAGCCCATCCAAGGTTGAAAGTGTGGGGACCCAATGTCAGGTTAGCGAGAGCTAATTTAGCATCGATTTTGGGGTAATTCCCAAGCCGCATGATCATATTGAGTGGTTTAAAAGATAAAATATGTATACATTAAACATAACTCATTTATTTATTTATTCATAAGTTTTAATTACAAAAATTAAAATAAAAATTACAAACTTTAAAAAAAAAAGAGTCAAAAGTGGCAAATCAGTAGGTAGCAGTATTGGCAATACTTGGTTTTCAGCACATTTCCTCTAGGATGAGCTCATGATTTGGGCACCTTTAAAAAGTACGGGCATTTGAATACCAGTTAATTGTGAAATTAAGTATTGATATATATTAATTTTATAATTGTTAAATAATAAACAAACTAAATAATAATTTGACAGGACATAAGAAACTGTACAAATTTATCTTTATAAACATATTTCAATTACATTGAAATTTTAGCATAAAAATAATTGTTGTCACAAAAATAAATATAGAATTTTAGCGTTTGATATCTGGTGCAAAATATGATTTTGTTGGGCAAATACAAAATCAAAGAAGATGGAGGTTCTATTTTATATTATGTATCCCAACTTTTCTCTATACCTACCCTCCCAAAGGCTTATCAGTATAGGCATCTTGTAACTCTCAATGTCAGACAGCTTCGTCATAGTAGTTGTCTGATCAAACTAAAAACAGATCAACATGGAACCCATGCTATTCAGTTATCCAAAGTTTTTATATATCATTTTATGTGACTTTTAAAAGCACTTTTATCAATTTGTACGATGCTAGAAAATCATATTAAACAAGAATAATAAAAGATATTTGGTACCTTTTTCTTTAAATTTCGAAATTGCAATATTTGATTGAATTTGCATAAATTTTTAATATTTTAAATTAGCCTTGACTTAGAGATTTATGAAAATATAATATGATATTTTAAAGAGTATTTAATATCTTCTTTTTTATTATGTTTTCTTTCGCTCTCTTTTTTTAATAGAAGATAAAATTTTAAGTTACTGAAAATAACAATAATATTTATAGGAGCATTATTATTATCAATATTTAATAAAATAATAATAATAATAATATATGAAAGAAAAAAATAGAATGTAAATGACTGACTTGTAATTGACAAAAAGTAATAATAATATTAATAATAAAGAATAAATGACGGAATGAGATGATGAACCCAAGCAGGGTACATCGGGACATGCAATAAATGGTGTTGTAATGAGTTGGAACCGAATATGTTGAGCTTATTAGATTGGCCTTGGAGTTGGCCATGGGACAATGGAAAAACTCTTGAGTTATTTTAGGACCAGTCGAATGCGAGCTAGACGAGAAGCGGGTCAAAGTGAGCTAAGGAATGTTGGATATATTGGAATGGACTAAGAGTCCGACGATTGGGAGCGCCTAAGCGTTTGGGCAATGTCTCAATGTTTACCATGGAGCTGAAGCCTGACGCTTCTTGTGTGGGCCCAAGTGCTATAGATGCGATTTAGAATAGTAGCTTGGGCGCTTGAGCGCGTACAGGTGTCAACAGATCAACAAAGGAACGAACCGGGTCGAGACTTGGGTATTTGGGCGTGCCGAAGTGTTAGTGGATTTGAACAACGAAATTAGATCGAGAGTCTGGCGCGTGGGCACGCCCAAGCACCAAGAGTTTAAAATAAACAGGAGCCGAAACAAAGGCTTGGGAGCTTAGACATGCAATAGGAGTGATGCATTTTATTAGACATATGGGAGCTTAGACATGTAGGAGACATGCAATAACTTAGACATGCTCTGTGTTTTTCAAACAGTTGGAGAACCCAAGAGCCCTACGCTTGGGCACACTCAAATGCCTTGTGCATGGAATTGCAACTCGAGAGTTCAATGCTTGGGCGAGAAATCTAGAAAAGATTTTGCGTGCATAAGCTCTCTATTTGAACATGTGGCATGACCAGGAGGTGCATATGGGCACGCTCAAGTGCCTTGGGCATGGAATTACAACTCGAGGGTTCAGTGCTTGGGCGCGCCCAAGTTTTGGTCGGCAAATTAGAAATCTAGAAAACATTTAGCGTGCATAAGCTCTCTATTTGGACATGTGGCATGACCAAGAGGCGCATGTGGGACACATGGCCAAGACTCAAAAAATTGAGATAGATGGAGGTTGATGGGAGCTATTTGGAGGTTGTATATAACTAAGTGTGAGCTTAGGGTTAAAGATTAGCTTGTGGCTAGAACTTGGAGGCTGATACAAGGCAGCTGGTGCTGGAACCTGTCAGGGTAGCCAAAGGTGTCGCAGAGTAGCGTGGCCAGAAAGATGGCAGCAATAGCACGATGACTGTTTGTATGTCAAGCTGAGATGCTGGTGTGTGGAGGTTGCAAATGTAGTTAAGTGTTGGAGCTGTAGAGGTGGCTTGGGCTGCTACAGGGAGGTTAGCGTCGTTGCAGAGCAGGGTAATCAAAAAGTTGCGGGGCAATTGCACAGTGGTTGCATGGGTGTTGTGGAAGTTTTTGGAAGTCAATTCAAGTTACGGAAGATTGCATATTATGACCAGGCAGTGCAGCCATGGTGATGGGCTGCTGGGCGGCTGCAGCACGAAGGCTACGGAGTGTTGGCATGCAATGGTGAAGTGAGTGTGGTTGCAGTTTTGCTATGAATGTAAGACTACCTATAAAAAGCTTGTATATTTTTTTCCTAATATTATATTGAATTTTTTTGTTGGTCTAGTTTCATGATTTTTAAGGACTTTTAAGTAAATCCATATTTTGTAATTGCGCTTTTATAATTTTGTGTTTACTGTAATTGTTTCTCGCTGCCGTTATTTCTAGGTGAAACAGTTTTCACTGCAGTGTCTGAATCGGGGCATGAGTGGGGGCATGCAATATTTCACAACAATGAAGTCCTCTCAACTACCTTGCGCCTCTTCCATTAGATTTATATGATTACTTGTTTGGCACATTGTTTTTAGCAAGAGGACTCTTGTGTATAAACTGAGGAGAATAACCACTCTTTTGGGTTTTGCGAGGAGCTTTGAGATGCAGTATTTGGGGGTTACTGTGATTGGCAAACCCTTGAGGAGAATGGATTCTCGGGCAGTGGCGGAGAAGATGCGTTTCAGAATCGGCTCTTGTAGCAGTCGTTTCTTGTCACTTACAAGACGTTTTTGCCTGATCCGGTCCGTTATCTTCATCATCCTAGTTTACGTCATGATGGTATCGACCATCATTTCTGCTTGCTGGAGATTGAGGCCGCCATCCGAAAGTTGTAGGATGGAACTGAGGGTTGTGGCATGCACTCCGTGAAATGGAAAGAGGTTTGTTGTCCTCTCTCTGATGGTGGTCTAGGGGTCTTGGACGTCAGGATGTGGTGGTGGATTCTTGTGGTTTGCCACACTCCTAGCTTCATGGGCAGGGATGATTTCTTGTTGGTACGTGCGATAGAGGCACAATATCGATCCTGCAGGCAAGCTTTCATGGTGCGACGGAACTACTCTGCAGTTGGCAGATGACCTGTAAGGGCTGGTAGATTGTTTGGAGGCACACTACATTGTGGATTGGTAGTGAGATTCAGATTTGCACCTTGGATGATGATTGGATTGGGCTGGGCGACTTTCAACACCCGTTGATCTTGGGTGATGATGGTTATTGGGATACAGTTAGACTCCACACCTTTGAAGATAGCGTCTTCAACCACATCCTCTCAGCATGTTCTGATCCACCACTATGAGCAGGATGAGGTCCAGCAACATTTCCGTAGTTTTTTTGAGAGTACATCGTGTAAGATCTACCAACTAGAGGAAAACAGGGATGAGTGACCTTTCCACCGTATTTGGGAGCTCCACCTCTTAAGGTTTCTGAGAGATATGCTATCCCCACGAACTTGTGGTTGGGGGATTTCTACCTCAACCACTTGTGAGGGAGCATTTTGTTACTAGTTGTATTTACACGGGAGCCATTCAAAAGGCCCTTGTTAGGTGGAGAGTCATGGACTCTGCCTTACAGATTAGGAACAACTTGTCTCATTATAAATTGTACCTTCAGCAGGAGACATAGGCTTACCGGGTGGATCTTGGGGTACACCCTCTATCAGTCTTAGCGGATTAGGCTAGCGAAGAATCATGGATGTCTCTTCCCCATAGAAGAATCATGAATGCCTCTTCCCCATTTCGACGATTTGTGCTTGCTCTATACTTGTGGTAATAATTGGTACTAACCTCTGCAATGAGATGGATACATGGGGCACCTCAGCTTTAATTGATTCTTTCACCTCACTCCACAAATGGTGCTCCCATCTACTTATTGGCTTAAGGTAAACATCGAAAATTCTTTTTGCTACTGGGATCACGACTCCTTTGGCGGTCTCATCATCCGGGATGTGAGGCGAGTTGGTGGCCGCCTGCGGGGTCCGACTTCAGGTTTAGACTCTCGAGGAGGCTGAGATATAGGTAATCTTTCTTTAGAGGGCGTTCTTGGAGTGGATCGGGAAATGGGCGATATTGTCATCGTGCGTGACTGTCTAACCACCCTGAGACGGACCCGACGAGCTTGGGAGCATTCTAAGAGGACTTGTGGCTACCTGGCATGATGACTAGCTCCCTTATTGTTATTCTAGCCTTGTTTGTACACTGCAAGCTTGAGTTTATCCATGCAGTGAACTTTTGTGTTTTTTTTTGTCTGCCAGGGCAATTTTTTGCTTTTTGAGGGGGATGGGCTTCTTGATAAGACTTTCAGACCTTCTCAAAGATGGGTACTGGTCCTAGATGATGATTTTTGAATATATATAAAAACTATCATCTATGATCAAACCCCACAATTTCATCCTGGAGGATGACAGAATAACAATATGAAATTTGGCGATGGTTTTGTTCATAGCTGTCTACTTGGGGGGAAATTTAGTTCGAATGATATGGAGATAAAAGGGATATCAAAGGAGGGCGGCAGTTGCCCATTTAGCTTGCTATTGAAGTGGCATGCCTAGAGCTTATAATGCAAAACATCATCTAATTTGCATTTATATTGAGTTTTTAATCAGTTTACTGCATTTCAAGGGACACTAAGAACTGCAACGCATCATCAGTTCAAGATGATCCGACACAGGAATATTTATATCTTATGGAGCACTAACATATTTAGCGTTTTCCTTCTTTCGGCAACCACTTTTATGTATCATAGTTGAATGTTTAACTATTTTTATTCCCTGTAAGTTTCATTTTTTTCTCAGCGCCATGTTAATGAGGGTGTGCAATAGGTGTGATGCATTTTATTACAGCTGGGATTACTTTTTTCAAAAAATTGTCTTTTTTTTTCGTAACCATAGAATTTAACTGAACAATAGGAAGAACATTAAAAACCCTCATGAGTTTTGAACAATGCATTATAAGCTATAATTCAAAAACCGACCAACTCTCATTAGCTGAGAGTGGGACCATACACAATTTCTTATAAAAAGTATGAAAATTACATCCATAATGTTTGAAACTTGTATTTACTGAACCCCTTCCTCAAAAAATAAACTAATGATTGGGCGTATTTATGCTTGCTACGATCAAATCGTTGTGTATTTTACAACTGTGAAATATACGGGCCAAAATTTTCTTGTATTTTTGGAAATTAGGATGGTTTTATTAAAAATGATGGTAATATGGTGGTAATCTCGTAAATATGCAAATTTTTAGTGGCATAATATGTAAAGATTCCAAAAAAAGGTACCCTGGTCCACTGTCACAGCCAATGAGAGTAGGCGGACTTTAACGGGTTTTCTTAGAGCTGGGCTTAAAAATCATTTTCCAATTGCTAATAAACTCATTTGTACTGATGACATATTTAAAATGTTTTCTATTTCTTGTGACATTTAAGAGTGGAGTGATCCAGCTTCGTAAGCACTTCCTTGAGCCGTTTTTTTCATTCAAAGAGGAGAATCATCACGAATAACTCTTATTTCTTGAATACAGCAAGATGACAAGTCGATTTTGGAGGTGTTATGCATATTATCTCTTTTACAAGGGTGAGAAAACGGTATTGTGGGAAATGACTGAGCCATACAAAAGTCCCTAGTCCTTCTCTCTTCTTGTAGTTATTTATGTTTCTGCATTTTATACCGGTGTTGTTGGATCGGCAATTACTGAACAGCTCTATAAGGTATGCAGATCAGCTTTATTCCATCTCTTTACTATTTTCCTGCAATTTTGGCTTTCACTGCCTATCTTTTGATTTTTTTGTTGTATTATGGATTTATTTTTGAAGAACTATCATTTATAAAATGTGACATGGTTGCTAGAATGTAGGAAAGCTAGCTCGGAGCATTTGAATGCTTTCATAACGCAAATTTACAGGCTTCTTTGGTAACTTGCTTATGCAAGACTGTTAAGCTGAGTTCCTTGTCTTTCTAATCTAGTTTACAGAAGGAAATTTCCCTTGCATTTATAGTAAATTTTTGTTGAAACAAATGCGCACAACATATTTAATTAAAGTAGAACCTGCTTGGCAAAGGGATTAATGCAGGATTTAAGAGATTAAATCCCCAAATTCTGCCACATGGGTTGCTTTTAATAGTTTTATAAACCCTCCGTTGCCCATAAATTCTCTAAAACTTCGTAATCTGGGATTTTATTAAGCCCTGCTCTGCCGGATTTAGGTATATATGCTAGCGATTTCAAAGGATTATTCTTGAGCTTAAGAAATTTATGAAATCCATGCCAAGCAGTTTTCTGAACTACTGGAACAAAGTCATTAAGATTCATTATATCCAGATTTACGATTCTACTAAATTCTACTTGAACTAAATTTGCAGTGTGCCAAGTAGTCCTGTGGTAGTGAAAGTTTGTGGTTAATTAGGCTTTTGAGATCTATGGAAAACATCTACGAGAAAGCTAACGCATGCCACACATGCCACACGGATAAAGGAAAATTCCCCTTAGAAAAGGAACCAAAACGATTGTTTGATGGAGAAACATCTTCTTTATGGACATTGATGCTCTTGAAACATGGGTCTCTATGAAGACGAGCAATTCATTTTTCAAAGACCGGATGAATCCTTTTATAAGATATGGCTTCCAAATATTAAGAACTTAAAGGAGAACAATTTGTGCCCCACTGATCTTTGTTCAAAATAGATAGGTTGAAGAGATAGAAGCCCTGACAAATGTTGTCCTTGGCCTTTTGAGTGAGCGGCTAGTTTATCAGGTCAATAAAGCCGCACCATAGCATTCTATAACAGTAATGCTAAAGTTATGTCCAGCGAATTCTTATGTCTTAGAAACTAATCTTTTTTACTACGGCTATAGGTTGTGCGTTTTAATTGAATACCAATTTACTGCTTAACTTGTTTTTTTTGCAAAATTTCATGCATATCACTCAAATCCTCAGTATTTATGTATTTAATACCTAAACTTTGATATTTGCAAAATTGCCACCAGCTTTACACCTTCCTACATTAAAAAATGGTGCAATTTCTTCACAAAATTAGGTAGTAATCTTGTACATAATAGTGTTTGGGTTTTAGATTTGTAAATATTTAAACTGTTCAGTTCTATTCAGTTTTAACCAGTACTGGTGCTGTTATCATCTCAAGATTTTCATGTAGCTGAATCCAACTCGTCTCTCTGCTGAAAATAATTAGGAGAAATTCTGGGAAGATCATCCGGGAGAAGCAGTGCCTATAATGAGACCAAAGTTCTACTGTGGTCCTTGGAAAATCTATAACGGGATTGAACTCCCTCCCAACAAGTAATTCTAATGTTTGCATGGTGAGGTACTTAATTTTTTTCTTATTTTTCTCAAGAAGTAGAGAGTCGTTAAAGGGACAAAGATATAGATCTTGTTTTTGAACTCATGATTTGCCAAGAGTGCAAATACAAGAGCCCTATTCGCTATGCTACAATACCATTTGCATGCAATCTTTTTTGTTTTGTATTTTTATTTGAAGATGTTGGAACTTTTTCAATATTTAAGCTGCTCAATATACTTGTTATGTGAATGCATGAATGATCTTATATTTTACAAATGACTAGGCATGCAATATTGTAGCCTTTAATTACTAGTGTACTTGAAATATATGCGGAGGGGTAGATTGAACTTGCATGCCCTGCAAAAAAATTCACATTTATTGTATTCATGTGTGTTTTCATTCTTGAAGGAAATTCATGAGCGTGAGTAATACAATCCTTGTAGAAAGACTTCTAAAGAAGAAATGTTGCTCTTACGAAGAATGATTATGGGTAAGCTCAACTCTAATTTGTCCCTCCTCCCTTCGGCACTAGTTACCTAAGGTTGACACTTGTTAGATAAATCATAACTTTTGCTTTTCTTTTAACTTTAGGAGGATTATGAATATTGTGTTCTTTATAGAATAGAATTCATAATATTTCACTTTTGTTATGTTCTCGCACTTCTCATGTTTTCTATTATTGCTATTATAACTTTTTGAACTAATGTTGTAATCATCTTAGTTTTGTATTTATAATCATTATATTTTAGTATACTTTTCGTCTCATTTTGGCATTATAGCAAGTATTTTCATGAGAAGGTAAACTTTTGTAGTCATCTTAGATTTGCATTTCATAAACTACACAATAATATTTAATTTAAATTCTTTTTGGAATGACTTTACACTATTGAGGTTTGACTGTTTGTGCATGTCATTATTTTTGTTATTTATTATAAAAATAATTCCATAAAAAAAAAAAAAAAAAAATTGCATATCAACCTAGATCATTGCATACATCACATCTAAATTTCACACAATATATTTGAGCATGTTTACATCCTATAATATTTTGGGCATACTTATATCTCCTTTATGATACTTGTGTTAATTTTCTTGAACGCTTACTCAAAATGGGGAAAAATCTCTCACCTTACATAAACAATTGATTCTGGAACCTCAAATTAAGAGTTAAATTAAGGAACAAAAAATTTGTCAAATTTTATGATAATAAAAAAAAAAGATATAGCTTGTGGATTTGGTTTGGTACAAAGAAAAAAAAGAAAGGATAACTCAAGGTATGTTCATAAAAGGTTAACCGGTCAAGAAAAATGAAAATATAGGCAATAAACACATAAAGCAATGTAAAGTAGAGAACATATAATAAAAATTATGAGAAAAAAAGTCTTTCCACATGTAGGATGATGATAGAGTCTCAGAAGAATCTAACGCATCATCTAAAGTCGTATGGTGATTTGTAAGAGCCAACAAAGAAGAGAATCCACGCATCTAAAATGCAACAATGCATTATTTAAACTAGGAAGTTAACATAACAAATGAAGGAAGTCCATAAATCTGACTTGGCTTGAGCCTATCGAACACCAAACTGGACATCTTCATATCACTAGGTCTTGATAAGCCCACAACATTAGTGAAACTTCATTAGCATATTAACATAGAAGGGAGAAAAACCCATAGTAAGAGAAGCTAAAACTATAAATTTTATGCCCATAGTAAGAGAAGCTAAAACTATAAATTTTATGCCCAACAACAAAGTGTTGCTACCTAAGAAGTAACTCAACATGAAGTCTAAATTGTCCCCAGACTTAGAACTTGTAAAATAAAAGTTAGTATTATTAATATAAAAATCTTGCCACAAAGCAGAAGGAAAATAATCTATGAAGTAGTTACGTTTGACCATATTTGGGGGGAATAAACTCCTCATGAAAAGTTTCTCAAGTAATATCTTTTGTCTTTTCTTACAAAGCGAGTGGCTAATTCATATTCACACTATAACTCTGCTTATTCAGTGACAAATGGGTGGTCAATTGAATAACTTCTGTCAGTGGGCACTTGATGCTAGCAAGATATTTCTTTATAAATTTCAACCAATTTGTTGTATCCAATAGTGATGCAGATTCATTGAAAATAGGGGGACATAAATGTAAAAAATTATGAATGCATCCTTGAACTGCTGAACTTGAAACTGGTTGAGTATTAACTTGGATGACATGAGGTACAAGCGGAGTTGGAGGGTGTCTGGCTGCGCTTGGTTTAATTTTCAATTAACATTTTGTCCAAATCAACCAAAGTGCTGATTTGCTCTGTGAAGCATATGCTAAGATGGAGTAAATGGGGTATCATTTGGAGTGTGCGGTGGTGGGCTTGTGGCATGTGAGTGATGGCTCTCGGCCCTCGGGGGGCATGTTTCCTTTTGCGATTACTTAGTTGGAGCGGTCGGAATTTAACTTTTATATTATATTTAAATTATTATATTAAAATATTATAATATTATATATTATATTATATATTAAATTTAAATTTTATATTAATTAATATTATTAATTTTAATTATATTATATATTATAATATATTATAATAATTATATTATATATTATTTATTATTATTCTTATTTTATACTTTAATATATTTCATATATATTCTTATATTAAACTATATTCCCATCTCTATTTTAAATCACTTATTCTATGTTATTACACCTTAAATTTCCTCTATCTTCTCTCACTATATCTATATCCTCCTCTTATCTCTTATATGCCTATTCTCTATACTAAATACTTTAAATTATTAAATTCCAGATTAAAGGAAATCTTCAGAATTAAAGGAAGCAAGCTTTATTGAATAATTTTACCTATTTAGTTTTCGTTAATAAAAAATAATAATATTATTATTAAGAATGTTAAGAGATTAAGAAGAGATTAAGGAAATAATATTTAATTTGTAAAAATTAAAATAATTTTTTTAAGCAAAAGAATTATTCTATCCACTACTATTAAAGAGTATTCTCTTTTTTTTTAACATATATTAGGCAATCTAAAGTCAATATCAACCTTTAGTTATAAAAAGAGATTTAGTTTACTTTTTGTAAAATGTTTAATTAATTAAATTTATCATCAAAAATATTCTTAGTTTTATATTATTGATTCCAAAGAAAAATGTTACAAAAACTTAATTTTTCTTATCAAATGCTATTATAAGGTTTTATTTTCTTTTTAGAAATATCATTATCCTTAAAGTTAGTAGTATTTAAAAAAAAAAAAAAAACTAATATATAAGAAGTTAAGATCTATTTATTCAAAATTAATTTCTTAGAAGATAAAATATCAAATTTAAATTATGTAACAGACATTAATAGTATATCCAATTTATTTGAGAATTTTAGTGAAACTATTTCAATGTTGGATCAAATATGCTTCTTCATTGTATTTATTAATAGTATTCTTTTGTGAATATAATCAAATTAAGAATAATATTTTTTTAATTCAAACACTTTTTTATAAAGAAAATATATAAAATATTCTTATTTATATCTTCTACATAATTATTATATCCATCAATTTGAATATATTATTATGTTTATTTAAAAAAGGTCTTCCTATTTAAAATTCATATCTTATGCAATCTTTCTTGAATGAATATATTTTAATAAAAATTAGTATTTATGTTAAATATGTGTTTCGTCTATTTTAATGCTTTTCCAAGTATCCATTAGCAGTTTATCAAAGATCCTCTTATACATTATGTTCGATATAAAGGCAATTTAATTATATTGTTAATAGAAAATATTATTTTAATTTTAATATTACTAATAGTAAATAAAAGAGAACTTTATCTCTGTAAATTTTTGACAATATTATTTTAATTTTTTGGTGTGAATCTTATTATAGAATTATTAAGAAATAATTAATTAACTATTTTTTCTATTATATAGTAATATGATATTTTTTAAATATATTACGAAAAGTTTTGAGAATAAAAAATATAATGCTAGAGAATTATTTTATCATAACTATTTTCATTAAAAAATTATTTAAGATAGCTCCATCTATTTATATTATTAAATTTCTAGCAAAAGTTAATTTTTGTACTATCAAAGGTAAGCTTATTGAGCAATTGATCCTAACTCATTTATCACATTTTGATATTATTTATTATTTTTGTCAAATATATAAGAATCTTATTTATTATTATAACGGATCTTCAAGATTTATTTTTTAAAGTATTAGAAATTATTAGAAAATTTTTTATTGGAAGAAGAAAAATTGACAATATATAAATTGCATGAAAAATGGATTTGTTATTTTAACATTATCCAAAAAATTTGAAAATTATAAAAAAACCTGATATGATTTTGGTATAGTAAATACTTATTAATTATAAAGAAATTATAAAAATAACTATCCATAATAAAAAAAGATATGATATGTAAAAGAATATAAAATATTTATTATATATAGTTTTTATATTGTTTAAATACTTTTTTTTTAGTTTTTTTTTTTTTTTTTTTTTCTGAAAAATTTGAGGGCATAGCCCATATATTAATACAAAGATAAGAGTTTAATCAAACAAGGGCTAGTTAAAGAAGAAAAAACAAAAGAAATTAAGAGAAGATAGTAATGTGGAGAGAAGAGACAAGATAAAATAAAAGAAGCAGACATAAACTAGAACTAGTGAAAAGGAGCAAAAAAATAAGTAAAAATAAAATGAAAGGACATAGAATTCAGATCCTCCACCGTGAGGTCGACTTAAGACCAAAGATTTGCCGGGCAACAGTCCATATGATTAGTGTAGTATCAGTATAGTATCCAGGAAGGCTTGATGGAACTCGCTAGCGAGCAAATGAGGTCTTGAAAAGCATCATAATCCATCCTTGTCCAAAATAAACCGAAACCATAGAAGCAGCAATAGAACTGATATACCAAGCTCAAAAGATCCAGCAATGCAAAGCACAAACCAATATAGTACCATAAAATTTCGTGAATTGTCCATAATTTTGAAAGTGAAGTAACTGTCAGCAAATTGGAACAGCATAGCTAGAATTCAAGCAACTCCTAAAAGCAAATATTAACCGCAGTTTGAAATAATATAAAGTATAGCAGCACATGCCAAATGTTCGAAAGAGGCTTAAACAGAGGTTTCACAATTTGAAACAGCTGATAAGAAAGTCTCAGAAATAAAATGCCCGCAAGAAGAAAACTGTCTTAAATTCAGTCAATCCGCAAAATAGATAGAAGAAAAAGGAAGAGCCGGCAACCCACAGGATTACTTAAATTAAGGCCATAAGGACTGATAAACTATGTCCAAAATTAGAGAACTGCATCATTAACACCCAAAAATTGGTCTCCAAATAAGTCAAAAGCAGAAAAGAACCAGATGAAGAACATATCCAGAAATGAAGAAGAGAATATAAAACAATAATAATATAGAAGAAATAACCACGAGAATAACCAATAGGGGCACAATGAAGGCCCAAATAAAATCTCCCAAAGATAATAAAAAGCATCAGTGTCCCGTAAATGAGGCATAAACCAGCCAGAACAAAATCAATATATAGTAAGGAGCTCTTGCTTCCATTGTTGAAGAAATTTGGACTTATTGAACTGTTTCCAACTACAAGTAATGCTTATGAGTCTAGATATTAGAGATGATTAAGTATATGCTAGCCACTGAATTACTAAAACTCGGGCATTTCTTTCTTTCCAAATATTGTTAATAATCAAACTAACAGCAGTAATAAAGCCCCGCTTATAACATTTGCTATGATTGCAGGTGTCCCATAAAATCTGAGGAATTGAGGGAGAGAAAAGGTAATTGTGGCCGCTCAGTAGAATCTTGTTCAGAATATAGAATGCAAAGTCACATTGAAAGAAAAGTTGAGAATGTGTCTCATCAGAGGAAAGGCAAAATTAGCACGAAGGGGAGCAAGGGATTCCCCTCCTATTAAGGATATCCGCAATTTTTAATTCCATATTCAAGGCTTTTCAGATGCTACATTTTAAATGGAGCTTGATAATTTTGAGGCCCACGAAACATCAGGCATAGTCTGAAATTGTAGATTGTGGGCATCTTTAAAGGTGATATTGGCTTTGTTTTGAAAGAGAAAAATATTTCTAGTTGCATCAAAACTAATGTGAGGATTTAGAATACCAGAAATTTTTGTCAAATTCCTCCAAAAAGGAGATGCCAACTTATTCTAGTGAGGAGGAGTATAAAAGACCTTTAATCGATTGCTTTTCCACCAATTTATCAAAAGAGAAGTATTGCATAAAACATACCAGCATAAAGAGATTTTACAGCTAAGCAGAAGTTTAGAGGGACAAATAATACCAATCCCTCCTTTATCAGTAGAAGAGGCAATCCTGTTCCAAGCAATGATGTGTAATTTGTTCTCCATAGAGCCATGATCTAGAAATTTGGCACAAAGCCATTTAATAGCATTAATGATACTTCTGGGGATGAGAATGGACTTAAACCAATGCAGAAGGAGAGGCTAGATAGAAAATTTTAACAACTATAAGCGGCCTGCAAAAGAGAGTGTTTTTTGCGCCCAACCAAAAATCCACTGATGATTTTGAGATTAGAGGAGAAAATTTTTCTATTTTTGGGCGAAGAGGCAAAACAAGGAGCCCCAAGTACTTCATAGGAATTTGGGCAGTAGGAAAATTCCATATTTTATATAGCTCATTCACATTTGGAAACTAACTTGAATAATAAGATTGGGATTTTTCAATGTTAAGGCTGAGACCAAAAGCCTCAAAGAACCCATCTAGACATCTTTTATAAGCACGCATGTTCATTGTGGAGGCTTTCCCAAAGATAAGAATACCATCAACAAAGAGTAGATGAGAGCAGCTAAAATCCCCCAATTTTAAAAGGTTTAATGTGCTTGCTTTGGACAGCTTCATCTATGGAAGAAGAGAGAAAATTCATGGCAATAATAAATAAAAGAGGAGATAATGAACAGCCCTGCCTGAGACCCATAGAGGAGCAAAAATAACCATGAACAGCGCCTTGAATATTGATTGAGAAGTGAATATTAGAGATGCAAGCAGAAATTCACGGTTGATGCTATCAAAAGCTTTTCTTAAATCGATCTTACACAAAAATATTTTGAAGGATGCCAGCTGAAGGTCTAATAATCTCGTTTGCAAGGATGACGTGATAAGATAAGTGCCTCTCTTTTACAAAAGCTGCTTGAGCTGGGTGAATGAGACCCGGGATAAGAGAAGAGAGCTGATCCACAAGAAGCTTCAAGATAGTTTTATACATGGTGTTGCAAAGAGCAATCAACTTATAATTGTCAATGGACACATTCCCTTTATGTGGCGGCCCAGCCCTGCCGGGGTCCTGTTAACTCTTAAGTTAACACGATTACGGTAGAGTGGTCACCAAATGACAAGGTCCCTACTTATAATTAGATTAGGTACTCATCATAATCCATCATAATCAAAGAACTTTGCCATTCTCAAAGTATATTTCCACTAAATAAAAAGTACAAGAAAGCAGAGTGCGGAAGCAAAATAGTAAACATCCATTCATTACAATATAAGGAACTAAATATTCAACTCAGAATAAGTAAAGTAGCAAAAAGATAAAGTTAACCATGTATTATTACAACATGATTTTTAAAGGATAATAGCTAAAATAAAATAAAGACAACACTCATCCTCACAATGCAGAAAAGAAAAGCTAAGGGTCTTCAACAGCTTGAACCTCCTCCTGAATCCTATCTTCAGAAGGCTCCACAATCTCAAATAGCTCAGAGTTTACCATTGTCAGTTTCATAATGATAGGGCCCCAGCCAACAAAAGAAAAATTTAATTAGATAAAATGTCTAAGTACATTTTAGGCTGCAAATTTATTATATTAATTTAGATATCACCATAAACTTTACATTTAAAACAAGCAATAAAGGAGCAGAATGCATGTGAAAGAGAAAAACATATATAAACAATAAGTTCATAACTTAACAAAAAGGGACGTAAGCACATACCTCAAACTATAACTGCAATAAGGTTAGGTATAAAATAAAAGTAAATACTAATAAGTGAATGAACTCATCTTAAATATGCTTATGATCAATATAAACTCATGCTAATTGACATAAAGTAAAAGGTACGTAAGAAATAATTAAGTACATGAAAGTGAGACTAGCATCCTATAAGTAGAAGTAAAACTAATAAATGCAGTAAGATAGTAAATAAGAAGTGTTGAAATGTATACTGAAATAGAAAGTATGAAACTGAGACTGTTATGACTTAATCAAGATAATCAAACTTAAAGTAGAAATGCACCTAAATCAGTATTGCTAACAAGGGGAAAAAAGATGTAAAGTCTAACGAATACCATCATAGCCGGTCATAGGTCTAGGCTTGGTTAGACTTACTTTAGACAGATGAATACCATCCTAGCTGGTCATAGGTCTAGGCTTGGCCTGTACTAAAGTATAGGTACGAAAAAAAAACATACTAATTAGGCTACATTCTAATAACCATAAGTTCATCAAACACAACATTGAGAAGAGATTTGCCAATTCTATTATGAAAAATAAGTTTGACATGAAATACTTTTCAAATGTCTTATGCCTAATACATGTGACCAGGGTATAAAGCTCTAAACAAGGGAAGCAAAGCATCAAATATCAAAGTGAGCAAGAGACTCTACTAGGACACAGTTGATATCCATTATTGTCTAATTTATTCATTCTATCTACTCTAAGTTACACAAGTTCAGGATCTCTAATTCTTACTATCAAGTGTAACTCAGATTCACGTCCTTATAGATTGAAAATAATTAGGACTAGCTAGGTTCTAATTATAAATAAATTGATGTCGACTATAAGTTGAATAATAATCAAACAACTTACTTTAATAATTTAAACCACCCAAAATCATCTTGATTAGCCAAATCAAGATGAAAGGATTAAGAGTTAAACTCCAAATATTGAGGTTTAATTACTTAATCTAAATGGTGAACCTACAGGACTAAGGTTTTACCATTCAAACTCATAGATTAAGATTTAGAGCAAAATCCTATTAAGTGAAGTCATACTTAATAGGATGGATCTCTATTCTTAAATCTAAAGTTAAGAGATTGAATAATCAATAATAAACTATTAAAATCTATAAATTATTAAAATTAAGGCTTTACATACTGAGTAACCCATTTTACTCAATAAATGAATTCTAACTTAAGAGTTAATCCTAATTCCTAAGAAATGAGCTCTTAAATACTAAGATGAACACTCAAGCTTCAAACCTAACTAATGTTATAAGAAAGATTAAGGAAAAGAGATAAAAAGTTTAAAGAAAGGGGGTATGATGTGAGATTTATCTCACATCATACAACAAAAATTACTTAGAATTTATTTAGGATAGAAAATTAGGGTTTTGATTTAAAACTTAATTAATAGCTTAAATTAAATGAGATTTTATTCTAAATTACTATACTTACTGATTTTAGAGATTAAAATATGAATTTAAAACTTAAAAGCACTAAACCCTAAATTTGGGAAAAATGATCATTTTGCCTCTCCTTAAGGGTCTAAAAATCTACTTTTTGATTTAGGGATATAAATTGGAAATTTTTAGTGGCTAATGATTACTTACTATCTAATATGAAGTTAGACAGTAAGTACATTAATTTTGGATAATTACTAAGTCTTATGAGATCAATTTAAGGAAATTGACTCATAGGGGCAATTTATCCTAATGGAATCTAAATTTTTTGTCAGTTTATTATAGCCTGCTATCTAAGGGTACCATAGAATTTAAAATTTCTAAATTTTGATATGTATTGGCTAAGTTATAGCCAATACAAGTTTTTAAGGCTAAATAAGCAAATTAGGGTTTCCTAAAATGGGCCAAAACTTATATTTTCCAAAATTAAATCCAAATGAAGTAAACGTAGTAGCTATAGCTTTCCTATAATCCATTGATTACTTTAATTGGGAGTAGACCCAAATTAGACCTCATTTATTTAAATTATAGCTTAATTAGGGTTTAGGTGATTAGTGAGTGATTATGAATTAATCACAGAATCATTAAACCAATCATACCACCAGGTTCTACTCTACTCTATGAGTAATCAAAAACTGAAATTACTTAATTTGGATAATTAATTATACTAATTTTCACTAATCAAATTTTAATATGATTAGGGTTGAATAAGAGATCTAACTATTGATCTAAAATATTTTTATTGTTTAATGTTAATTTAGGTTTTTCTAATCAAAATGGTATATTAGAAGATCTAATTTGGAGCTCAATTGACCAAGTTATGGTCAATTGAAGATCTAGGGTTAATTAGGGTAATTAAGGATAGGTCCTAAAAGTGATTAGGCAAATACTAATCTAAATAGAGAATTGAACACTACTATGTTGTTCTAGAGGTTCTACTAACCACTTTAAGACCCATATTGTTTGGACTAGTGGTTAAAAAGTTATGAGCTTTATAAGATTAGGGTTGGGGCCCAAAAGTGATTAGTCAAAATATTAATCAAATAATAAATCAAATACTACTAGAACATTCCTGGGAGTCCGCTGATTAATTTATGACCCATATTAGGTATATTTGAATAAGTGTGTGCAAAGATATGGTCAAATAAAATTTTGGGACATTTAGGGCATAATTAGGGGTCCTAAATGTCACTAGGTGATATTCAACTCCAAAAGGAAATTTGACAGCTCCATATTAATCCTATAATTTTACTAATCAATTTGATATATCATTTTGGTACATTTGGAGTTCAAAATCAAAAGTTATGCTTAGTAAAGTTTAGTAATTAAATAAATTTAAATAACTAATTTAGATTACATTAAGATTATTAGTTAAATGCTTAATAATCCTAATTAGTTTAATTCAGCAGTGGGACCCATAACCATCAGACAGAACTTATCATGCCAGTCCAGGGTGCGCCCCACCCATTACATTCAACCGCAGCTGACGGGTGAGAGCGACCAGTGCGGGACCCACATCAGGCACTCAACGGAAGCCATGTGGAATGAGCAGATGGCAGGACTCGGTTTGAAGCGCAGGTTCGAGGCTAGACCGTTCCGATCAAGACCTATCCATTTACCGTGGATCGTCCCTGAAGGGGACCGAGACCCGTGGATTTGGGTAACAGATCCCTCTCAGCGGAAAGGCACTCAACAGAACCGTCGAATTTAGATGAGAAGTGCGGAAAGGCGGGATGGCGCTAGCTGCAGACTGACAGCAACCATTAAGTTACTTAAATAATATTATTAATATTATATTAGTTATTTCAATTTAATTAATTAAATTTAAATGATTAAACACATTCCAAAATTTTCTAATAAATCACCCTTAGCTAATTGAGGGGTGAGGAATGCAACCGCGTAATCAGATTTTTTGATTTGACAAATATTTAATTATTGATTTTCGGGGGATTTAAATAATATTAAAATATTCGATGAATGTCCAACGACTTCCAAATGCCTTCAAAACATCACCCCTAGCTAATTTGAGGGTGATGAGCGCAATGACGAAGTCAGATTTTTGATTCGAGGTCAAATTAAATAGGTCAATTTCTAGGTTTTTAGAAATTCTAAAAATTAGGATTTGATCCAATTGATTCCTGATTTGGACCAGATCATTGCTGTGAACTCCTAATAACTTAATTAAAGTACTAAAATCATACTTAAGACTTGAATTAGTCCTATTTGACCTATGTTACAAACCTGGGTTATTACAGACTCTCCCACTTAAGAACGATGTCGTCCTCGACATCACTCAAGTGGAAAGAAATAAAGCAGATATAGAATAACGAATTGAAATACACTAAAGTTAAGGAAGTACCTTGATTAAAAAGACTTGGGTATTTCTGTCGCATGTCCACTTCTTTCTCCCAAGTGGCTTCATTACACAAACAGTTTTTCCATTGAACTTTTATCATTAAAATAGAATGATTCCTTAATTTCTTCTGATGATGATCTAGAATTTTAATTGGTTCTTCAGCATAAGAAAGCTCAGGTTGAATCTCTATTACTAGAAGTTGACTAAGATGGGAAGGATCTCGAAGACATTTTATTAGTGATGATATGTGAAATACATTATGAACAGCATCAAAGTTTTTCTGGCATTTATAGTTTATAAGTTGTCGATCCAATCTTCTTTATGATCTTGAATGGTCCCACATATCTTGGACTGAGTTTTCTTGAAACTCCAAAATGATAAATTCCTTTCATTGGGCTAAAACTTAAGTATACTAAATCTTCTTCTAAAAACTCAAGAGGATGGTGACAATTATCATGATATTTACTTGTCTATCTTGAGCTGTTTTCTATTGAATGAACTTTACTTTCTTGTTTGTCTCTTCCACTAACTCTGAACCATACAATTGAGTATCTCCTATTTCAGACCAAGCTAGTGGAGTGGTGCACTTCCTACCATATAAGGATTCATACAATGCCATTTTGATACTTGACTAGAAACTATTATTATTAGTAAATTCTACTAAAGGAATGTGCTTTTCCCAAGATCCTGAAAAATCCAACATACATAATCGGAGAAGATCTTCTAATACTTGGTTCACTCTTTCTGTTTGGCCATCACTTTGTGGGTGAAACGCAGTACTCATGGCTAAGGTGGTTCCCAAATCTTGATGTACATCTTGCCAAAATTTTGACGTGAAATGATTGTCTCTATCGACACGATTATTTTAGGGATTCCGTGCAATCAGACTAATTCCTTAATATACAATTTTACTAACTTTTCCATAGAGTTAGTTTGATGGACAGGAATAAAAAGTACTGACTTAGTAAGACGATCGACTATAACCCATACTGCATCAGCTCCAGATCTTGCCCGAGGTAAGCCCATAACAAAATCCATAGATATATCTGTCCATTTCCATTCTGGAATCCCTAGTGGATGCAATAAACCACCAAGTTTTTGGTGTTCTGCTTTAAACCAGATTACAAACATGACATTTGACTACAAATTCTGCTACATTCTTTTTCATGCCAGGCCACCAAAATGATTTCTTCAAATCCTGATACATTTTAGGACTTCCAGGATGGACCTGATAACCCGAATTATTGCTTTATACAAATATATCTTGATACATTTACTTGGGAATTCATATACAATTGTCTTGATAAATTACTGTCCCATGCATCTATAAATCATGACGATCACCACCTTCAATATCCGTTTTGAATTTCAAATAATTTGAGAGATAAGAACATCTCTATAAAAGGTGGGCTCTACATTGATATTAGTTAGTATAGAGCTCATTCTATCACCACGAACTGGAACAATTTCCATCTTCTGATTCTTCTGTTAACAAACTTGTAGCGATTAAAGTTGATAGTGTAGCACAATGACTGAGGGCATCTGCTATAACATTTGCCTTACCCTGGGTGGTACTGAGTATCCAAATCATAATCAATGATCAATTCTAGTAATCTTTTTTGTCTACAATTTAGTTATCTTTGGGTAAAGATATACTTTAAACTCTGGTGATCAGTAAATATAGAACACTGTATCCCATACAAGTAATGATGCCAAATTTTCAAGGCAAAAACTACTGCAGCTAACTCCAAATCATGGATTGCATAATTCCTCTCATGAGGCTTCAGTTGACGAGATGCGTATGCTATAACCTTGCCTTCCTGCATAAGTACACATCCTAAGCTGATTCCTTAGGCATTGGTATATACTTGATAATTAACTCCTTCTTTTGGAATAACAAATACAGGAGCATAAGATAATGCATTCTTTAGTCTGAAATGTATTTTCACATTCCATTGGCCAAGTAAATGGAACTGCCTTTTGGGTCAACTTTGTTAAAGGAGAAGTAATTTGGGAAAAAACTTTTAACAAATTTTTTATAATATCCTGGTAATCCCAAAAAAGCTACGAATCTTTGTAACTAATTTTGGCTGAGCCCACTCTTGTATGGCACTGATCTTCTGTTGATCTACTCTGATTCTTTGATCATCTACCACATGCCCCAAAAAGGATATTGAGCTTAACTAAAATTCACATTTAGAAAATTTAGCATACAATTCATGTTCTTGAAGCATTCCAAGTACTAATCTTAAATAATCTTCATGATCTTCTAGGGTTTTTGAATAGATGAGGATATCATCAATAAAAACAATAACAAATTTATCTATATAAAGCTTTAGGACTCTCTGCATTAAGTCCATAATCATAGATGGTGCGTTTGTGAGACCAAAAGACATTACGAGACATTCATAATGTCCATATCATGTGCGAAACACAGTCTTTTCCACATCTGTATCCTTCACCCTTAACTGGTGGTATCTAGATCTCAAATCAATTTTGAAAATACTACTGCACCAGCCAATTGATCAAAGATATCATCTATTCAGGGAAGAGGGTACTTGTTCTTAATGGTCATTTTGTTTAATTCTCTATAGTCTATGCACATTCTCATAGATCCATCCTTCTTCTTTACAAATAGGACTGGAGCTTCCCATGGGGACATGCTAGACTTTATAAACCCTTTGTTCAACAATTCTTACAATTGTTCATTTAATTCTTGTAACTCTTTAGGAGCCATTATATATAGAGCTTTTGATAATGGCTGAGTACCAGGAATTAAGTTAATCACAAATTCCATTTCTCTTGCCGGTGGCAGACCAGGCAATTCTTCAAGAAATACATATGTGAATTCCTTAACTACTTTAATATCAGAAATAGAAACTTCTCTTTTACTATCTCCCATCATGGTTACCAAAAATTCCATTCAACCTTTACTCACTAGCTTCTCTGCTTGGACTACATTTATTAAAGAACCTTGAGTGCTAAACCTTCCCACAAAGGTTTCTGAGATACTAGATGACTGAAGAATAATCTTCTTCTTTTGGCAATCTATAGTGGTGTTATGCATACTAAGCCAATTCATGCCTAGTATAATATCAAAATTTGTAATGGGTAGTACTATTAACTTAGCCTGAAAGGGTCTTTTATTCACCAGTAATTGCATATTGCAGAACTTAGTTGCAATTAGTTGAGCTCCAGATGGAAGTCCAACATTTAAGGTTTTGGCAAGTTTATAACATGGAAATTTCATATTGTTAACAAAACTTTCTAAAATGAAAGAATGACTAGCCCCAGTACCAAATAATACACTACAAGGGCTTCTCTTCTATATTTATGGTGCCTAATTAACCATTTAAATGAAAAAGCATTTAATAAATATCGTAATGCTATAATTAAAGGATTATTAGGGATATGTACTTGAAACCACATTGTTGTCTTCAGTGGCCTAAATAGGAGTAAGATTATAAACTCTGGCTATCCCAGCAGGTCTAATATTGATTGCTTGGACCCTTGCTTGATTTGGAACTAGAGGTCGAGAGGTAGTTGTCTAAATCTTTGAAGGAATCTGGTTATCTTTGGTTGGAGGTGGCATTAAGGCCATCCTTGGCTCCCTCTTGTTCAAAGGAGTGGGTCTGAATACTTGATTTCGGTGAGAATGATTAATTTAAACTCCATCGATTATTTTGAAGGCATTACATTGTTCATATCTGTGGCCCTAACGACCACATGTATAACATCGATGATCAAAATGGTAACACTTCCCATAGGGATGGGCCTCAATCTTAAGAAACTATGTAACATTCTATCACTAGATGATCGATTGGGATTAAATGTATGTGCAACTAGCGATGCGGATGAAGTACTGGCATTGACGGATGGAAGAGCAGATACCAGCTTTTGAATGGCTAGTGCATGTTGGTTCAGAGTATTCATCACACTTCTCATAGAAATTGATTTATCCGCATTATTGTCATTAGATGTCGCAACAATATTATTTGGGGGATCAATAGAAGATGGGACATCATTAATTGAAGTATTGTTAGGAGAAGTAGCTGGATTCATTTTCTGAAAATAAAAATCAGCATTCTTAGTCTTATTGAAAAATGAACTAGAACATCATCCACATTTCATTATTCTTCAAACATGAAGCTATTACAATCGAAGAAACATAAAGCAGAATCCTTATCACAATAAGGACCTTAGCCTATATACTTAGTGGAAAAGGCTATACAAAAATCTTTGTAAGTGAGTTTGTGATGCTCTTTTCGAAGTTCCTTGGATAAACTCTTGTAAGTATCAATCCACCATTCTCTTGCAAGATCTCTTAGAAGACATAACACTACATCTACTTTAATATTATTTGGCCATTCCAAAGTGCTAAAATATGGTTCACCCTTGTGAGCCATTCCTTAGCCAAAATGGGAAAATCAAGCTCTCTATAAGTGCCTTCCTTTAGTAGTTTATTTAATACTTGAGCTCCTTCAATTGACACCCCTTCTATAGATCTTCCTTGCTTTAGTCCCAGTTGAAATTCGTATCTCCAAATGGCCTCGAATTCTTTTAAGTAACTCATGAACACCATTCTTAAGTATCCTTTATGTCTATAATTATCATTAAATTCTTTTAGTTGGTTAAGCATATAATATTATTTAAATATTTATACTTTAGTGTTTAATATAGTTTTCTCATTCCTTACTTTATTATGAGTTATACTCATCTTGATATGGATGTTATTTCAAGTATTCATTTAGTGATGAAGTGGCAGAAGAACAATCCACTAGGCAGAGAGGAATGCAAATTCCAATCTGACACCTTATGAAGTTCTCTGATACCAACTGTGGCGGCCTAGCCCCGCCATGGTCCTGTTAACTCCTAAGGTAACATGATTACGGTAGAGTGGTCACCAAATAACAAGGTCCCTACTTTAAATTAGATTATGTATTCATCCCAATCCATCATAATTAAAGACTTTGCCATTCTCAAAGTATATTTCCACTAAATGAAAAGTACAAGAAAGCAGAGTGCGGAAGCAAAATAGTAAACATCCATTCATTACAATATAAGGAACTAACCATTCAATTCAGAATAAGTAAAGTAGCAAAAAGGTAAAGTTAGCCATGTATTATTACAACATGATTTTCAAAGGATAAGAGCTAAAATAAAATAAAGACAACACTCATCCTCACAATACAAAAAAGAAAAGCTAAAGGTCTTCAACAGCTTGAACCTCCTCCTGAATCCTATCTTCAGAAGGCTCCACAATCTCAAATAGCTCAAAGTCTACCATTGTCAGTTTCACAATGATAGAGCCCCAATCAACAAAAGAAAAATCTAATTAGACAAAATATATAAGTACATTTTAGGCTACAAATTTATTATGTTAATTTAGATATCACCATAAACTTTACATTTAAAACAAGCAATAAAAGAGCAGAATGCATGTAAAAGAGAAAGGAAGATATAAACAATAAGTTTATAACTTAACAAAAAGGGATGTAAGCACATACCTCCAACTATAGTTGCAACAAGGTTAGGTATAAAAGAAAAGTAAATACTAATAAGTGAAATGAACTCATCTTAAACATGCTTATGATCTATATAAACTCATACTAATTGACATAAAGTAAATGGTACATAAGAAATAATTAAGTACATGAAAGTGAGACTAGCATCCTAATAAGAAAGATTAGCATCCTATAAGTAGAAGTAAAACTAAAAAATGTAGTAAGACAGTAAAAAAAGTGCTGAAATGTATACTGAAATAGAAAGTATAAAACTGAGACTACTATATCTTAATCAAGATAATCAAACGTATGGTTGAAATGCACCTAAATTAGTATTGCCAAAAAGGGGAAAAAGGATGTAAAGTCTAATGAGTACCATTCTAGTTGGTCATAGGTCTAGGCTTGGTTAGACTTACTTTAGACAGATGAATACCATCCTAGCCGGTCACAGGTTTAGGCTTGGCATGTACTAAAGTATAGGTACGGAAAAAGACATACTAATTAGGCTACATTCTAAATAATCATAAGTTCAACAAAACATAATATTAAGAAGACATGCCAATTCTATTATGCAAAACAAGTTTGACATGAATTACTTTTCAAATGACTTATGCATAATACATGTGACCAAGGTATAAAGCTCAAAACAAGGGAAGAAAAGCATCAAATATCAAAGTGGGAAAGAGACTCTACTAGGATACAAGTGATATCCATTATTATCTAATTTATTTATTCTATCTACTCTAAGTTACACAAGTTCAAGATCTCCAATTCTTACTATTGAGTGTAACTCAGATTCACATCCTTATAGATTGAAAATAATTAGGACTAGCTAGGTCCTAATTATAAATAAATCAATGTCGACTATAAGTTGAATAATAACCAAACGACCTACTTTAATAATTTAAACCACCCAAAATCATCTTGATTAGCCAAATCAAGACGAAAGGATTAAGATTTAAACTCTAAATATTAAGGTTTAATTACTTAATCCAAATAGTAAACCTACAGGACTAAGGTTTTACCACCCAAACTCATAGATTAGGATTTAGGGAAAAATCCTATTAAGTGAAGTCATACTTAATAGGATGGATCTCTATTCTTAAATATAAAGTTAAGAGATTGAATAATCAATAATAAACTATGAAAATTTATAATTATTAAAATTAAGGCTTCACATATTGAGTAACCCATTTTACTCAATAAATGAACTTTAACTTAAGAGCTAATCCTAATTCCTAAGAAATGAGCTCTTAAATACTAAGATGAACACTCAAGCTTCAAACTTAACTAATGTTATAAGAAAGATTAAGGAAAAGAGATAAGAGGTTTAAAGAAAGGGGTATGATGTGAGATTTATCCAAAATTACTTTAAGTTTATTTAGGATAGAAAATTAGGGTTTTGATTTAAAACTTAATTAATGGTTTAAATTAAATGTAATTTCATTCTAAATTATTATAATTACTGATTTTAGAGATTAAAACATGAATTTAAGACTTAAAAGCACTAAACCCTAAATTTGGGCAAAATGACCATTTTGCCCCTCCTTAAGGGTCTAAATATATACTTTTTGATTTAGGGCTATAAATTAGAAATTTTAAGTGGCTAATAATTACTTACTGTATAATATGAAGTTAGACAGTAAGTACATTAATTTTGGATGATTATTAAGCCTTATGAGATCAATTTAAGGAAATTAACTCATAGGGGTAATTTAGTAATTTGTCCTAATGGAATCTAAATTTTCTGTCAGTTTATTATAGCTTACTGTCTAAGGGTTCCATAGAACCTAAAGTTTCTAAATTTTGATAAATATTGGCTAAGTTATAGCCAATACAAGTTTTAAGGCTAAATAAGCAAATTAGGGTTTCCTAAAATGGGCCAAAAACCTATCTTTTCCAAATTAAGTCCAAATTTAGTAAACTTAGTGGCTATAATTTCCCTATAATTCACTAATTACTTAATTGGGAATAAACCCAAATTGGATTTTATTTGGTTAAGTTATGGCTTAATTAGGGTATTGGTAATTAGTGAGTGATTAGTGAAATTAATCATAAAAATACTGAACAAATCATATAACTAGGTTCTACTCTACTCTATGAGTAATCAAAAACTAAAATTACTCAATTTGAATCATTAATTATGCTAATTTTCACTAATGAAGTCTTAAGGTGATTAGGGTTGATTAAGAGATCTAACTATTGGATCTAAAATATTTTTATAGTTTACTGTTAATTAGGTCTTCCAAATCAAAATGGTATATTGGAAGACCTAATTTAGAGCTTAATTGACCAAGTTATAGTTAATTAAGATAATTAGGGATAGTCCTAAAAGTGATTAGGCAAATACTAATCTAAATAGAGAATTGAACACTACTATATTATTCTAGAGGTTCTACTGATCACTTTAAGACCCATATTGCCTATGTTTGAACTAGTGGTTAAAAAGTTATGAGCCTTATAAGATTAGGGTTGGGCCCCAAAAGTGATTAGTCAAATTATTAATCAAACATCAAATCTAATACTACTAGAACATTCCTGGGAGTTTGCTGATTTATTTAAGACCCATATTAGGTATATTTGGATAAGTGTGTGCAAAGATATGGTCAAAATAAAATTTTGAGATATTTAGGGCATAATTAGGGGTCCTAAATGTCACTAGGTGATATTCAACTCCAAAAGGAAATTTGACAGCTCCATATTAATCCTCTAATTTTACTAATCAATTTGACATATCATTTTGGTACATTTGGAGTTCAAAATCAAAAGTTATGCTTAGTTAAACTTTAGTAATTAAATAAATTTAAATAACTAATTTAGATTACATTAGATTATTAGTTAAATGATTAATAATCCTAATTAGTTTAATTCAGTAGTGGGACCCACAATCATCAGACAGAACTCATCATGCCAGCCCAAAGTGTGCCCCACCTATCACATTCAACCACAGCTAACAGGTGAGTGCGACCAGTGTGGGACCCACAGCAGGCACTCAGCGGAAGCCACTTGGAATGCGCAGGTGGCGCGACTTGGTTTGAAGCGCCGGCTCGAGGCTAGACCAGTCAGATCAGGACCAGTCCATTTACTGTGGATCGTCCCCGAAGGGGACCGAGACCCGTGGATTTAGGGTTACAGATCCCTCTCAGCACATGTTACTTTAGGCAACGATTAATATATCAAAACAAAGATATCAACGAGATCTACCTATTGGATGTAAAAATTGAATCTAGTAGTTATCATAGCTCTTACATTTAGCAACCCTAAATATTTTTTGATATAGACAATATTAATCAATTCTATAGTCCATACATGTTCTTAAAAGTTTAATTGATCAAAATACACTAAACTACAATCACGAAATGAATTGAAAAATTGAACATGCCTTAATATAGGTTTAATTGAGGAAAGAAATTAGGTAAGTACCTCTATGATAGTGAGAGATTGAATCGAAAGGATGATGAACTATCTTAAGAAAAAAAAATGAGACTAGAAGATCGATTGAGGTCTCTAAATGGCCGAGGATGAAGTCCTCCATCGGTGCTTGCCATTTGGGACGGAGGACAAACCCGCGTGTCCGTGAGTGGGATGCGCGCAGCATACCTGCGGCCTTCGCAGGGGAGATGGAGCTTGACCGTCAGATCTTTCGATCGGACGGTTCGACGGAACCGTCAGATTTAGACGGTAAGTGCGGAAAGGTGGGATGGCGTTAGCTGCAGACTGACGGCAATCGTTAAGTTTACTTAAATAATATTATTAATATTATTTTAATTATTTCAATTTTATTAATTAAATTTAAATGATTAAACACGTTCCAAAAATTTTTAGTAAATGAACCTTAGCTAATTGAGGGGTGAGGGACGCAATTGCTCAATCAAATTTTTGATTTGACGAGTATTTAATTATTTGATTTTTCGGGGGATTTAAATAATATTAAAATATTCGGTGAAAGTTCAACGACTTCCAAATACCTTCAAAACATCACCCCTAGCTTATTTGAGGGTGATGAGCGCAATGGAGAAGTCAGATTTTTGATTCGAGGTCAATTTAAATAGGTCAATTTTTAGGGTTTCTAGAAATTCCAAAAATTAGAATTTGGTCCAATTGATTCCTGATTTGAACCAGGTCATTGCTGTAAACTCCTAAGGACTTAATTAAAGTACTAAAATCATAATTAAGACTTGAATTAGTTCTATTTGACCTAAGTAACAATCTGGGTTGTTACACTTTACCTTTTGGAATAAGAGAGATGAGAGTGTGATTAAGCCTCCAAGGCATAATACCCTTCTAAAAAAAGAACCCAATGGCATGAGTAATGAAATAATTAATGCTACTCCAAGCTTTTTTGAAAAATAAGGAAGTGAAACTGTAGTGCCCCGTACTTTCCCGTGGCGATGCTAATACTGATATTTGCATAATTACGGGGAGTACGGTGCTCCAGGTGTAGCAAATCCCCAACTTAAGTAAAGTCAGGTAGGACCCAACCTGCCTTAAGCCAAGAACTTGTCACCTAGAACTGTGAACATATATTAATAAGAATCAAAGTAGTAGAAGCAAGAGACATTATAATATAACATCCACATCACAATATATTATAAGAGAGTAAAAGAAATAGTAATTTAGATCAAATACAGAAAAGTAAATACATCTAGAGTTTAATCATTACAAACTGAATTAAATAAAAGTAAAGATCTCTCAAAACCTCATTGCAAGAAAGAAAATTTAACTAAGCAGCAGTGGGAAGGTTCTCCTCATGCACCAGCTCCTCTCCTGCAGCACTGCCTATGAACAGTTCCAAATCTGGCATTTGTCAGTATCACAAATGCCAGGGCCCCAACCAACAAAAGGAAAAGGTTACAGTTAGACAAATTATCTAAGTACATATTAGGCTATTTAAGTGAACTGAATTATTTAGGATATCACATTTAAAGGCTTTAAACATACAAGCATTATAAGGTGCAACAAGCTACAAAAATGGTGTAGCTATAAACTAGTCATTTATAGCCCATCAATAAGTATATAAAAATAATATACAAAACTTGCAACTAAACAAGGTGCGGCTAAAAGTAAAGCAACTGTAACTACTGAAGTAAATCTGATCCTAATATGCTTATGATCACATGGATACATGCTGAGTATATAAAGAACAAAAGTGCTGAAATAATATATAATTCTAGCATCCTAAACTTGCCAATATTTAATACTAATCCATAAGAGTATTTATACAAGCATGTAGATTAATATGTAAAAGGCCACCGAGGCATGTGGCGAAAGTAAACTAAGTACATGAATGAGCAAAAAGTAAAATCACCGAGACTTGTGGCAAAGCAAGCTAAGCACTAAAGTAAGACCACTAAAACGTGTGGCAAAGCAAAACAAATATGGAAAACTGAACTGAAGTAAGAGTAAGCCTAAGACATAGTACTGCCACAACAGAAACAGGCCATATAGAACCTCTGAACTGAAAGTTCAACATGTATTCATCCTAGGCATTCATAGAGCTAGGTCGAGTTGAACTTATAGAATAAGACATGTATCCAACTTAGACATTCGTAGAGCTAAGTCTGAGTCTATTTTATAACAAAACTAGACCTAAAGAGGCATACTAAGCTAGGACATACTATACTAACTGAAAGCACTGAAAGAACTGAATAAATGTTATGCATTTCAAATACTAACTTAGGATGTATCTTCCATATCCTAAGTTTACCTATTATGCTCAAGGAACGAGGCTCAATATTCATGGTGTGCAAAGCAATCAAGTCAAGTAAGCAAGAGACTCAATCTAGACTTATGTGATATTTATTGTTGTCTAATTTATCCAACTAAATATTCTGAGAAGATACAAGTTTAGGATCTCCAATATCCAGATATCGAGTATAATCCCAGATTCACGACCTTAATGTTAACATTAGAACTTAACAAGTTCTAATTCATAATCATATGATGACTATAAAGATTCAAAGTAAATAAATCAATGAATTAATTGCTATTATCTTCCTCTTTTAACCCAAATCTTGATTAAGTAAATCAAGATTAAGGATTCTGGATCCAAACTCAACTTTGGAGTTCAACTCCTGAATTCAAAGTATATCCTAATAAGGAACTAGGGTTCACACTTAAAACCCAAATTAAAGATAAGGAATCTTATAAGCTAAAGAATTCAGAAACTAAGATCTTAGTGAAAGGTAACTATACTGGTTATAAGATAAAATAATCAATTAAGAACTAAGAATCTAAGATTTATATTCAATCTTTAGGATGATTATGTTATTCTATAGATTAAATCAATCCTACACCCACAATAAAGGTTTCAAAAGGATTAAATAGTTAATAAAATAAGGAATCCCAAATGAAGGTAATTCAATCCAATTAGAAGATCTAAAGTCTAAAGTCTAAGATATGAGATTTAAGATCTGAAGTTCTAATCACTTAGATCTAAACTAATAAATCTAAGTTTAGAGTTCTTTAAAGCTTTTGCTTATACTTTCATTGAGACTATAATTCATAACCAAGCTTTGGTAGGATAGCTAGGATTAGAAACTTCAACATTAATATTAATTTAAGCTGTCTTTTATGAAGGGGGTCTTAAGATCACTTAAGATCTTAAGAGCTTACTTAAGGATTTTTAAGATTTAAACACTAAGATTCATTCAAGAGATGATACCATTTAGCAATTGATGTTAATACATCTCATTACTGATTATTATTACTTTAATTGAAAATTCTAAGGTTTAAGGGTACTTAAATATATTTTGGTCAAAATGACCAAAATACCCCTCTTAAGGCTAAAAATGGGATTTTAAGATTTACTCATCCAAATTGATCCAAGTCTATTTTAATGAGTTCCATATTGGTTAATGAAGTAGGGTACACACTTATCTTAGGTTTTAGTAACATAATTAGCCTAATTAGCACTAATCACATTTTTAAGCCAATTAAGGTGATTATGGAAATTTGGGCATACTAGAATGATCCAAACATAATTAAAGGCTCTACTATACTTAATGAAGTATTAGAAACTAGATTTATCAAAATCAAAGGTTAATTTAAGGCTTAATTCATTAATCCCAAATTAGGATAATTAAGGGGTGATTAATAAAATTAAAGTTCTTAAATTACTTTTAATGGTATACATAGGTTCTCTATGGTCTTATGAGCAATCAGAGACCTTAATTAATATTTTTGAATATTAATTGAATTTATTATGATTTAAATAAAAATATAGAAAGATTAGGCAATTAATTAAGATCTAGCCATTGGATCTTTGATTTTATTTTATATTATTATTCATTGTATTTTTTTGATTAAATGATATATTTGATCATACAATTTGGATATGTATAATTAAAATTATTTAAATAATTTAATCTGTATTTTTATTTAAATCAAAACCATATGGAATTAATTAAACATATTTATAATAAATTATTAAAAGGAAAATAATTCCTAATTTAATTAAATATAACTGCAGCCCAAAATCAGAACTGCGCGGGTCGGGGTCTAACCCGGCCTGAAGCGCTAGTGCTTCGTCCCCGATACCCCTCTTACGCAGACAGCCGTGGGGAGGGCACCTTGGACTGCACAATTTGCCGCTGATAGGCCATGACGCGACCAGCATTCAATCGCACACCTTCAAGAGGTCAAGGTGCATCGATTGAAACTGAAAGCCCTAACTAGGACAGGCCAGAATGCCAGATGGCTACTATACTGAAGCGTCACTTTACAGACAATTTTTGTTTACTGTGAGGGGATAATTCTCCTTACAGAAGCCACTAAATGGACAGGGATCAATCCCTACACCATCAGTGAGGTGAGGCAAGTCGAACTCCTGAGGCTTCATTACTTGGGGTGCAGCCGATCGCTGGGTCCTTACTCGGACACAACTATGGCTTGGCTGCTAGCTCGATCGATTGATACGATCGATCAGAGATAGCTCAAACATGGCTACAATCACAACTGGTTTCCTAAGTGTCTAAGGCTAGTTATACGACATCCAGATGCTCCATCCAGAGGAAGAATGAAGAACTGAGCTTAAGAAATTCAGTGGGAGAAGGCTGTACTTGAAGTCTAATATTACGGGCACAACTGAGAGGATTTAAGGTGAGCTGGAGTTTCCCAAGTAGCAGACGCAAATTTGCAGGGAGTCTGAACACCAGACAGACCCTCTATCAGCGGTTCAAAGCTTCGGGAATGCCGGGAATCGATGAGAGAGACAGGAGCTATAGGGACGTTAGATGGGAAATTGAAGATTCACAGTGAGCAAAAGGACTCACTGTGTTATCCTGAAGGTATTTATAGGACTTAGGAGCAATGGGGATGGCTTCCAGAGCTCGAGCTCTATGGCATTGGCTCGGACTGAAGGGGAGGCTCGGGTGCAACGGCCAGGGGTAATTTAGGGAAGCTACTACCGGCAGGAGGTCGCACCGAGGGTAGGAGAGGAAATTCGACATCCTCTAGTACTGCCACGGGGGCTGGAGGTTGCCTGGTTGTCAGGGGGGGGGAGTGAGTGACGGGTCGAGAGGTGGATTAAGGTCTACAGTGCTCGGGGACTTCAGAGCCGTCGGATGGATTGACCGTTGGCTCCAAACGGTCCTGATGGATTGCTTAAGAAAACTAGATAGTAGCCGTCAGATGCACGCGATGGATCCGACGCTTAGGATTATATCTTAATATGGAGGAGATCCCACCATTGGATTGATTTGCGCTAGGATGTGTGCTAACGCATCAAGTGGCTAGAACCCATGCGCTGCTATCGGGACCCCGCAGCTGATCTAACGTGGCCCCGATAACAAATCCCATATATATATATAAATATATATTAAATTTAATTTATATTAATTCATTTAATAATTAATTTAAATTATAATTAATTCTATAAATCCAATTTAGGATTAAATGAGCTCTAAAAATTTCCAAAATTTCACCCTTAGCTAATTAGAGTATGAGGAATTCAAAAAATGAAATCAGATTTTAATTTGGAGATCAATTTAATTTAAGTATTTTCCAAGGCTCAAAATAGCCAAAAATATAAAAATTTTCAATTTAACTCCGATTGATTTCAAACTTCTAGGATTCGTTTTAAATGATTCATTGAGTCTAATGGAATCAAAATTAGAGCTTGGTTTAGCTTAATTAATTTGAATTTAGCTAGGGTAATAACTAGAGTTGTTACAGACTCCCCTATTTAAGAATGATGTCATCCCCAATATCACTTAGTAAAGAAAGTACTATAGGGGTTAAAATATTAAATAAAACAGATGAGAAAGAAAAGAACAATACCTGGACTTGCAAAAAGCTGTGTATATTTATTGCACATATCCACTTCTTTCTCCAAAGTAGATTCTTCCAAAGATCGATTCTTCCAATGGACCTTGACCATAGGAATTGAATGATTCCTTAGCTGCTTCTGATCACGAGCTAAGACTTTGACTGGTTCCTCGGCATAAGAAAGGTCATGTTGGATTTCTACTACTGGAAGTTGAACGAGATGAGATGGGTCTCGGAGACATTTCCTTAATGACGATACATGGAATACATTGTGGACAGTTGTAAAGTCATCAGGAATATTTAACCTATAGGCAGATGATCCTACTTTGGCCAGAATCTCAAAAGGTCCAACATAGCGGGGATTGAGTTTCCCTACTACACCGAATCTATAGACACTTTTTGTAACAACCTAAGGTTATTACCCAGCTTAATTTTAGCCTAATTATATTGTAATTATCATTTCATTAAATTCATTTAGTTATTAGATCCAAACCCTTAAGGTTTAGAGCGATTCAGAGCCTAATCGATTATTTTGGATTATTTTAATATTTAATTAATTAAAAAATTGAGGTATTTATTTTGATCTCGAAATCAAAATCCGACTTTGCCGTTGCGATCGTCACCCCCAAATTAGCTAGGGGTGATGTTTTGAACGCATTTGGAAGTCGTCGAATTTTCGCGAATATTTTAATGTAATTAAATACGCCGAAAATTAGCATAATTAAATAATCGTGAGAATCGAAATCCAACTTCGCTGTTGAATTCCTCACCCCCAAATTAGCTAGGGGTAAATTTTTTGGGATTTTTTGGAGGGTGTTTAATTAATCTGAATTTTTAATAAATTAAAAATTTTAGGAATAATACTTAATTATTCCTTAATTTGCATTTATCTCCTCTCTCTTCCCTTGCATTTCCGTTGGCATTCCCCCCATTTATCTCTTATGCAAGCAACTTAAGGCCACTCCTTCCATTCCATGCCTTGATGTGAGGTCACATCCTCATCGCCTCTCCTTGCCCCTAGCTCATGATGGAGCCTCCCTCTCACTCTTCTCCTTTAAAAGGAGAGCATAACCCTTCTTCTCTTGCTTGCTAAAATTTTATCATCTTCCTCCTCCATTGATCCCTTGTGCTGAAAGAAGGAGCTCATTTCTAAGGCTTTGAAGAAAGGCAAAGGTTCATTCTTCCTCCACCCCTTGCAAGGCTAAAGGTACCCATTTGTTTCTCTCCTTGTCTCCTTCATATTACTACAATGCTTGAATATATCTCTAAAAGTCTATAAACATGTATGGAAGCCATTAAGGCTCATTCAGGTAGCTCATTTATTCGAAAAATGCATGCTCTGTCTTCATCCATTTTGTATACCTTGTCCTTTATCTATATTTTTCGTATAGCTAGGATGCTCCGTTTATGCCGATTTTGGTGTCAATGGAAAGGTATCGGAAAGACCTTTCCATTCATATATAGCACCGCTTATAAAATGCTCTGGATTGAGAGTATTGGAGCTTGAAAATAGGCCTTACAGGTTTCATTCAGGCGAAAAATGCCGTCTGGCACTGCAGTGCGCTGCAGCGCCCAAGATTGCAAAATGAACCGCTGCAGCGGTATTTTAGCAGAAACCATATAAAATTAATAAATTAAATAGTAAATCGCAAGTTGGACCGCTGTAGTGCGCCATAGCACGTTGGAGCAGGCTGTAGCACGCTGTAGCGGGTTGTAGCGGAATTTTGGGAAAACCTTAGGAAATGTCAAAAATAAATTAATTAAACAGTTATTTTGCAAGTTGGTCCGCTGCAGCGCACCATAGCGCGCCACAGCGGGCTGCAGCGCTACCACGCGCCGCAACGCTAAAAGCGCCATCGCACGCTGCAGCGCTAAAACCGCCACAGCGCGCTGCAGCGGCAGAAGCACCACAGCGCGCTATAGTGCCAAAAGCGTTGCAGCGCGCCCCAGCGTGATGTAGTGCCCAAATTTGCAAAAACTGCCCAGATTTTTGTAAAATTGCCCAGAATTGGCTGAAATAGCCAAAACTTTACTATATTTGCATTTTAAGGCCCTAGAACCCTAGTGGGACTAAATAATATCAAATTTCAACCTATTTTAGCTAAAATGGAACATTGCATAAAATTCTATATGGAAATTAAGTTTGAAAGTTTATTATTTTTATCAAGCACTCAAAACCTACTCTGTACTTGAAATATATGTTATACCATATGCCAAGTAATAGAATCTTAATTGCTTGTAATGAATAGGTATATCTTATCAACTTAATGGCATGAAACCTAAGTTTTTTAGAATTATAATCAAGTGCTAACCCCTTTGCTTTGATTTAGAATTTGGTTAGCCTAAATTACCTTTTTATTCTATATCATCTTTATATTTAGATGCTTTTATGATATTAGGATTTATATTAGAAAACTCTAAATATCTATTTGGACACCTAATCATGTGTAAATGATATTAAACTACAATTAAATATAAGAATCTTGCTAACTTGATTAAGTAGATGATACTTAATCTAAAACCAAAGTTTGACATCGATAATACACTAATAACACATTAATTTGTCATTGACCTATAAATTAACCTTGGTCTTAATGGTAGAAAGATTAGAGGTTAAACCCTAACTTATCTTGATTAAGATCTAAACTTTAATCACTTAATCAATTAATTTGATTGAAAAATAATTTTAAGTGACATTGTTCCAATAATGCATATGATTTGATATTGATCTTAAATCATTGAATTAAAAGTGCTAAGGTTAATATTGAATATGTGTGATTGAATTATCTGAATCTAAACTTTAGATCTTTGATTTTCTCTTTTATAAGACCATTAGAATAAAATAGATAATAAAATTGTAATGATTTATGAAATGATCTAACTCTATTAAGATCTTTGATTTCATCCTATGATTGTAGAATAGGTAACGATTAGATGAATTTTAATTATCTGATCTGATCACTTTAACCTAAGTCTAACAAGTAAACCTTAAAAAGTAGAAAAGTGAGATCTTAAGGGTTTTGCTTTCGGATTGTTCTTGAAATGTTTAAGGACTTTAATTATTGACATATTGAGGTAGGAAGAGCTTTTGTAACTCTTAAGGTAGAAACTTAGATAATCCTTCATAACTTTAAAAGTTGAACTTGATACCTTGTGGTAGAAATCACTTAAAGTACTTAGAATGTGACTTATTCTTTGTGGTAGCAACCTATGTTGAGTGATCCATTGATCACATCCTTGGAGCATTGTGTAAGACACACCTATTTAGAGTAAATAATAATAGCTTTGATAAATCCATGTTTATTAAATATAATCTTCTGAACTCGGATTATTGGTTGGGTATTGTAGGGTACACCCATAGTACTGGATTATTTCAGTAGTATTTAGGATTGGTTGATTCACTCTAATGTGGACTTATGACCAGGTGCTATCCCGAGGGATTAGACAAATACAATCTTATTAGAATAAATCTTTCAAGACTAAGAGTGTTACAATTAGTGAACAAGATCCTTAGTTTGAGATGTAAACTGCGAACTAGTTCTGCCTCCTATCGTAGTGCGCTTCGATAAGTGCAGTTTAAGCAAACTAAGTATCTTAAGTCACTTTGCGTAGAACACTAAGTATGCTTATAATTAGATCATTTAACGGCTTAGCTTGAGATGTATACTGTGACCGGGTTCTACCTCCTATCGTAGTGCGCTGCGATAGGTGCAGTTTAAACAAGCTAAGAGTTAAATCCACCTTTCTTGCAAATATGCTAAATATGTGTATACAATCATCCCAACTAATGATTTTCAAGTAAACTTTCAACTTTAACCAAGTATTGAACTAGAATGTTAGGAGTCAGAATCCTTTTAGCAGGATTCTGCACAATGAGACATTGAATTCATTATCGGATTTCAAAACATTTTCTGGGTTTTTGGATTTATCCCATGCAGCTTAGAAGCATGAGCATGAGCATAAGCATGATATTGAGTATCAGAATGATGTATGAGTATCAGTAATGATTTATGGGTTACGAAATATTGCATATATTGACTGGGGAATTTTAGGATGCAATGGCATCATCAGTAAGCAGTATTCCCAATTGGATGTATGTATACATTGGACCGTACTACTCATAGCTGTTCAGTGATATTTTGGTTGCATATCAGTAGTATACAGTGTGGTGTCATATTCAGATGCACAGTTTCAGTGACATACAACATAGTTTTACATAGGATTACTCAGTTTCAGATTCATTATTGTTTCGATTTATTTTCAGTGTTCAGTTTACAGTTCAGTTTTACTTTACTCTACTTCAGTTATGTACAGTTTTATACAGTTTTATGCTTTTAGTTATCTTTATAATATTTTTGCAAATTTAATCATTATATAAATGTTAAAGGAATAAATAGAACTGTAGATTAGTTTTGATGTGTTAGACTTATTGTTTAACACGGGATAGTTTTGGGATCTGACAATTTGCTAGATCTTGAGCATTGTATTGAGCCAGGTCAGGAGGATGCCCAGGAGATTCAGGAGGAGTTCGTGGAGCACTAGTGGACTATTCTTCAATTTTATTTTTTGCTTAGTATTTTCAGTTCAGTACTTAGCTCTATGTTTATTATTCAGAAGATGTTTGTAATAATTTTGGATGTATTTTCTTTTCTTTTCTGAGACAAATATTTTCATACAGCTTCTGTGATGAATATTTCTAGATATTTGCTTTAAGCTTCCGCACTCTGTTATATATTACTTATACTTAGTATTATGATGTGATCAGCATACTGGAAATGCTGATATCTTATACATATATTGGATTCCTATTGTATTCTAAATCCAATGTATGTATTTGTCTAATACTTAGAATAAGGATACTACTCTTATCTTAAGTATTAGCTCTCAACCTTCCTTGAGGTTGAGTCAGCAGCCCTTCAGAGGGGTTTTGTTTTCAGCCATTCGGGGAGATGGGATATTCCTCCCCGAATAGCGCGCCGCTCCACTGCTAAAATTGATTATAACTATCTCTTTTGCGCGTAGCAATGGGGTGGGGTGCTACACCTTTCGTTGGTCTGACTTTCAAATAGGCAGAATCGCCAATATTGAATTCTAAGAGACGATGATGAGCATCATGATACTTGCTCTGAAGATCTTGAGCTGAACGAATTCTCTGCTGAATTAATTGGATCTTCTTATTAGTTTCTTCAACGAACTCTGACCCAAGAAGTTGAACGCTTCCTATTTCTGACCAAGCGAGCAGAGTACTGTATTTTGTACCATACAATGCCTCATAAGGAGCCATTTTAATACTGGCTTGAAAACTATTATTGTAGGCAAACTCCACTAACAGAATATGATCTTCTTAGGAACCGACAAAATCAAGAACACAAAGCCTAAGCAAATCCTCTAAAACTTGATTCACTCTTTCAGTCTGACCATCCATTTGAGGATGAAAAGCTATACTCATGGTTAGAGTAGTACCCAGATCTTGATGCACAGCTTGCCAAAACTTAGAAGTAAATCTGCTATCTCTGTCGGATACGATCGATTTCAGAATACCATGCAGTCTAACAATTTCTTTGATATAGAGCTTTGCTAATTTCTCCACCGAGTTAGTTTGACGGATAGGAAGAAAGTGCGCTGATTTAGTTAAGCTGTCTACTATAACCCATATTGCATCCATGCCAGATCTTTCGCGAGGCAATCCCATGACGAAATCCATAGATATATCGAACCATTTCCATTCAGGAATTTCTAATGGATGCAGAAGACCACCATGTCTTTGGTGCTCGGCCTTTAACAAATAGCAGGCATGACACTTAGCCACAAAATTGGCTACATCCTTCTTCATACTGGGCCACCAAAATGATTGTTTTAAATCCTAGTACATCTTAGTACTGCCTGGGAAAATATGATACCCAAAATTATGACCTTCAATAAACACTTCACGGTGCATGGATTTAGGAATCTACAAATGATTACTTTGATAAATTATTCCATTGCGCATTTACAATTCATGACGACGACCACCTTCAATATCTGCTTTGAATTTCAGATAATCATCATCCTTGGTATGCGAGATAGAGACATCTCTAAGAAAGGTAGGTTCCACACTGATATTTACTAGAAGCGAACTAGCATATCGCCACTGACTGGAGAAATCTATAGCTTACGAAATTCTTGTTCTAAAGAACTGGAGGCGATCATGGAAGATAAAGTAGCATGAAGACTAAGAGCATCAGCCACTACATTTGCCTTTCCTGGATGATACTAGATACTAAGATCATAATCACTGATGAGTTCTAACCATCTCCTCTAACGGTAGTTTAGTTCTCTTTGAGTGAAGATTTACTTCAAGCTTTGACGGTCAGTGAAGATCGAATATTGAACTCCATATAAATAGTGGTGCCAAATTTTTAGAGCAAAGATTACAGCGGCAAGTTCAAGATCATGAATTGGATAATTCTTCTAATGGGGTTTTAACCGATGAGAGGCATAAGCGATTACCTTACCCTCTTGCATTAACACACAACCTAGCCCAATTCCAGAGGCATCGGTGTACACCTGATAGTTCAAGCCTTCCTTGGGTAGAACAAGTACTGGAGTGGTTGAGAGTGCATCCTTTAAGGTTTGAAACACTTCCTTACATTCCGGGCTCCAAATGAATGGAACGTCTTTTTGTGTTAACTTAGTCAAAGGTGAAGCGATCTGGGAAAAGCCCTTGACAAACTTCCTGTAATATCCGGCCAATCCTAAGAAACCTCTAATATCTGTGACTGTCTTAGGTTGAATCCAATCCTAAATAGCGCTTACTTTATTTTGATCTACACGAATACCCTGGGCATCAACGACATGCACCAAGAATGCAAAGGACTTGAGCCAAAACTCACATTTGGAGAACTTGGCATACAGCTGTTGTTCGCACAGAGCTTCTAATACTAACCTCAGATGTTCTTCATGATCTTTTGAGGTTTGAGAATAATGAGGATATCATCGATAAAGACAATTACAAATTTGTCTAAATATGGTTTTAGAACTCGCTGCATCAAATCCATGAAGATTGACGACGCATTGGTGAGTCCGAAAGACATCACTAAGAATTTAAAATGACCATGGTGAGTACGGAAAGTGATCTTTCCTACATCATCTTCTTTTACTTGCAATTGATGATATCCAGACCTTAAGTCAATCTTAGAGAATATGACAGCTCTAGACAATTGGTCAAACAAATCATCAATTCTAGGTAATGGGTATTTATTTTTTATAGTGACTTTATTTAATTTGTGATAATCTATGCACATTCGCGTAGATCCATCATTCTTCTTTATAAATAGAATGGGTGCTCCCCAAGGGGACATACTTGGCCTAATAAAACCTTTATTCAAGAGCTATTGCAACTGTTCGTTGAGTTCTTGAAGTTCCTTAGGCGCCATTCTGTACGGAGCTTAAGATATAGGTTGTGTACCCAGAGCAAATTCAATAAAGAATTCGACTTCTCTGGAAGGAGGTACACCAGGCAGATCTTCTGGGACTACGTCGGTGAATTCCTTAACTACTTTACAATCAGAGAGAGGGAAACTTTCTTTTGCTTCACCCATCATAGTGACCAGAAAAGCATCACAACCCTTACTGATCAATTATTCAGCTTTAATAGCATTTATCAATGATAATTGTGTGCTGGTTTTTCCTATAAAGGTCTTAGACTTGCCATGGGAATGGAGAGTGACCTTTTTTTTCAGGCAGTTTATCACGGCATTATTGTCACTAAGCCAGTTCATCCCAAGGATGATATCAAAGTTTGTTAATGGCAGGATGATTAATTCGGAGTTAAACTCCTGCCCATTTAATGGAATTTTAACATTACAAAACTTATGAGCACTTAGTTGGGCTGCCGATGGAAGTCCAACACTCAAAGATCTTGCTAAGTTGTACGAGTGTGGTTTAAGGATGTTGGCAAAATATTCAAAAATAAATGAATGACTAGCACCAGTGTCAAATAACACATTCAAGGGCTAGTCATTAAAATAAAGTGTACCTAATTTATTCATATGAATTGCGTTAACAAGTTGCAATAATTAATGTACAAGAAAGTAATTAACAAAGGAGAAGTTCAGAAATGTGTACCTGAAACTACATTATTATCTTCTTCAGCTTCTAAAGGCGTTAAAGCATAAACTCGCGCAGGACCGGCTGGATAGTTGTTTTCTTGCCTCCAGGGATTATTCTGGGACTTGGGAGCGGAGGGCTGTTCTGGAGCAACTTCTGGTACAGATGCTGGCATTATTGCCAAATTTGGTTCTCTGCTGTTCAGCGAGGATGCTCTGAACACTTGATTCTTTTGAGGTGGCTTCATCAGAACTCCATCCACTGTTTCCATATGTGTACAGTGATAGAACCTATGGCCTAACTATCCATAATTGTAGCACTTATGGCCGAAGTGGTAACACTTGCCATATGGGTGAGGCATATTATAGTCTTGAATTGGTTCGGCAGAGGGTGCAGCTTCCAGTTGATAGACCCTTACAAAGTTAGGTCTGTGCCTCTTGAAGGCTTCATGCTGGTTAGTAGGTGATTGCACCTTTTACTTGAGATCTTTTTCTGAGTGGTGATGCTCAATCACCTTAGTTTTCTCTACTAGTTCAAAGAAGCTAGTCATGCGAAGTGGAACAATCTGATTTTTCAGTGAATCTCAGAGTCCACTGAGAAAGCGATGACACTTAGCCGATTTAGAGTGGGTAATTTCTGGAGTAAAACAAATCAACCTACAAAATTCTCTTTCATAGTCAGCGACAGAGCGACTTCCTTGAGTCAACCTTAGAATCGTGTCTGCAATGATGTTCTGTGCAAACGGGGGAATGAATTCAGCTTTGAATGCTTCAACGAATTCATCCTAAGGGATGTCTTCCAATTCATAGTCAATGAACTTTGTATTCCAGGCTTCCTCCCACCAGTATTCTGCTTCAGCATGAAATAGGTGTGTAGTGAGATGGATGGCTTCTGAGTTTGGAATCTTCAGATTAATAAGATCCTTCTCTACTACTTTCAGCCAATCGACTGTATTCATTGATGATAAGTTTCCACTGAAGGTGGAAGGCCTTAGTCTTAAGAAGTTATGGAGAAGACTATCCATAGAGTGATGGGAAGGAAAAGTATGTTGCGGAATAGGAACAGCAGGAGTAATAGCAACGACTGGTATTGGACGATCAGACATCATCTTTTGCATTACCAGTGCTTGTTGAGCCTGATTCTCCAACAAGGTTACCACCATTGCTCACATATGAGCTACTTCATCAGAAGAACTGCTCGAAGCGATAATATTCTTGATTAGGGTAGCAACAGGAGGTGATCCAGAATTCATTCTAAGTAAGCAATACAAATCTAGATTTCATAATTATTATACGGAAGACAGTAATTTAAATTTCTAATAGATGCCAAAAATTTTCATTACTTTTGAAGGATTACATAATATCTAGAAAATGCCAAAAATCACAACACTACTAAAATCAAGAAATGATAATTACTCTAACTAGTGCTCAGATTTCCTTAATGCACTCAGTCCTAAATGCAACACAAAAATTTTCAAAGGTCACTTTCTGACGCTTTCTCTTGCATTTCTGTTCGAGTTTCTTGATGGTTCGTACTTCCAGACTCCCGCATAGTATAGCATCAGATCTATCATTATATCAAGCCAGAGGGACTCTGGACACTCTATGAACCTCATGACTGACTTTACTCGGTTCAACCACTCCTGTGGGTAGATAGTTAAGTCAAGCTCTCGGTACACCATTTGATGTAGAAGTTTGTCCATGACTAGGGTTCCTTTTATTGAAACTCCTTTGATTTGCCGTTTGCTCTCCTATCTCCATTTGAAACTATAACTCCAAGCCAACTCGAAGGCATGTAGATAATATTCCAAATCAGACTCTTTATGATCTATTTGATCCTAATAGTAGAATATATGGGTTTTTGTTAGCTATAGATGACTAGATATTTAGGGTTTGAGTATTTTCATTCTATATTTTCCAGAGAGTTACTGATAGTACTATGTTGTGGATGTTATGTTATGATGTTTGTACTTCAAAAGAATGGTCCATTAGGTAGAAAGGAATCACAAATCCCATTTTGACACCTTATGATGTTCTCTGATACCAACTGTGGTGCCCCGTACTTTCCTGCGATGATGCTAATACTGATATTAGGATAATCATGAGAAGTACGGTGCTCCAGCTATGGCAAATCCCCAACCTAAGTGAAGTCAAGTAGGACCCAACCTGCCTTAACCTAAGAACTTGTCACTTGAAACTGTGAACATACATCAATAAGAATCAAAGTAGCGGAAGCAAGAAACAGTATAAAATAACATCCACATCTCAACATAGTATAAGAGAGTAAAAGAAATAGTAACTTAGATCAAATGCAAAAAAGTAAATACATCTAGAGTTTAATTATAACAAACTGAATTAAATAAAAGTAAAGATCTCTCAAAACCTCACTGTAAGAAAGAAAATCTAACTAAGCAGTAGTGGGAAGATTCTTCTCCTATACCAGCTCCTCTCCTGCAGCACTGCTTATGAACAGCTCCAAATCTGACATTTGTCAGTATCACAAATGCCAGGACCCCAGCCAATAAAAGGAAAAGATTACAGTTAGACAAATTGTCTAAGTATATTTTAGGCTATTTAAGGATATCACATTTAAGGGTTTTAAACATGCAAGCATTATAAGGTGCAACAAGCTACAAGAATGGGGTAGCTATAAACTAGTCATTTATAGCCCATCAATAAGTATGTAAAAATAACATACAAAACTAAATTCAATTAAGATAAAATAATCAATTAAGAACTAAGAATCTAAGATCTATATTCAATCTTTAGGATGATTATATTATTCTATAGATTGAATCAATTCTACACCCATAATGAAGGTTTCAAAAGGATTAAACAGTTAATCAAGTAAGGAATCCAAAATGAAGGTAATTCAATCTAATTAGAAGATCTAAAGTTTAAAGTTTAAGATCTGAAGTTCTGATCACTTATATCTAAACTAATAAGTCTAAGTTTAGGGTTCTTTAAAGCTTTTGCTTATACTTTCATTGAGGCTATATTTCATAAACAAGCTTTGGTAAAATAGCTAGTATTAGAAACTTTGATATTAATATTAATTTAAGCTATCTTTTATGAAGGGGTCTTAAGATCACTTAAGATCTTAAGAGATTACTTAAGGATTTTAAAGATTTAAACACTAAGATTCATTTAAGAGATGATGCCATTTAGCAATTAATGTTAATACATCTCATTACTGATTATTATTACCTTAATTGAGAATTCTAAGGTGCAAAGGTACTTAAATACATTTTGGTCAAAATGATGAAAATACTCCTCTTAAGGCTAAAAATGGGATTTTAAGATTTACTCATCCAAATTGATCCAAGTCTATTTTAATGAGTTCCATATTAGTTAATATAGTAGGTTACACACTTATCTTAGGTTTTGGTAACCTAATTAGCCTAATTAGCACTAATCACATTTTTAAGCTAATTAAGGTGATTATGGAAATTTGGGCATGCTAGAATGATCCAAATATATTTAAAGGCTCTACTATACTTAATGAAGTATTAGGAACTAGATTTACCAAAATTAGAGGTTAATCTAAGGCTTAATTAACTAATCCCAAATTAGGGTAATTAAGGGATGATTAATAAAATTAAGGTTTTTAAATTATTTTTAATGGTCTACATAGGTTTTCTATGGTCTCATGAACAATCAGAGACCTTAATCAATATTTTTAGATATTAATTGAATTTATTATGATTTAAATAAAATAGAAAAAGATTAGGTAATTATTTAAGATCTAACTATTAGATCTTTGATTATATTTTATATTATTATTCCTTGTATTTTTCTGATTAAAATGGCATATTGGATCATACCATTTGGATAAGTATAATTAAAGTTATTTAAATAATTTAATATATATTTTTATTTAAATAAGAACCATATGAAATTAATTTAACATATTTATAATGAATTATTAGAAGGAAAATAATTCTTAATTTAATTAAATATAGCAGCAGCTCGAAATCAGAACCATGCGTGTCGAGGTCTGACCCGGCCTGAAGCGCCAGTGCTTCGTCCCTGATACCCCTCTTACGAAGACAACCACGGGGAGAACACCTTGGATTGCACAATTCACCGCCGATAGGCCATGCCGCGACCATCATTCAATCGCCACACCTTCAAGAGGTCAAGGTGCGTCGATTGAACCTGGAGGCCCTAACTGGGACATGCTAGAATACCGGATGACTACTCCACCGAAGCGCCCCTTTACAGACAATTAGGGTTTATTGTGAGAGGATAATTCTCCTCACAGAAGCCACTAAATGGACGGGGCTCGATCCGTACACCATCAGTGAGGTGAGGCGAGTCGAACCCCCAAGGTTTCATAACTTGGGGTGCAGCGAATCGCTGGGTCCTTACTCAGACTCAGCCATGGCTCGGCCGCTAGCTCGATCGATCGATATGATTGATCAGAGCTAGCTCAAACCTTAGCCACAATCATAACTGGTTTCTTAAGTGGCTAAGTCTAGTTAGACAACATCCAGAGGCTCCATCCAGAGGCTGAATGAAGAATTGAACTTAAGAAATTTAGTGGGAGAAGGCTGTACCTGAAGACTGAGATTGCAGGCACGACCGAGATTAATTGAGGTGAGCTAGAGTTTCCCAAGTAGCAGATGCAAATTTATAGGGAGTCTGAACACTAGACGGACCCTCTATTAGCAGTTCAAAGCTTCGGGAATGCCGAGAATTGCCGAGAGAGACGGGAGCTCCAGGGGACGTCAGATGGGAAATTAAGGATTCATAGTGAGCAAAGGGACTCAGTGTGATATACTGAAGGTATTTATAAGACTTAGGAGCAATGGGGATGGCTTCCAGAGTTCGGGCTCCATGACATTGGCTCGGACAGAAGGGAAGGCTCGGGTGCGATGACCAAAAGCATTTCAGGGAAGCTACTACTACCGGCAGGAGGTTGCTCCAAGGGTAGGAGAGGAAATTCAACATCCTTCCATACTGCCATGGGGTATGGAGGTTGCCTGGTTGTTGGGGGGGGGGGGACCAGCGAGTGACGGGTCGAGAGGTGGACGAAGGTCCACATTGCTCGGGGACTTCAGAGCCATCGGATGGATTGACCGTTGGCTCCGGACGGTCTTGATGGACTACTTAAGTGAAATAGATAGTAGCCGTCAGATGCACGAGATGGATATGATGCTTAGGATTATATCTTACCATGGAGGAGATCCCGCAGTTGGATTGATTTGCGCTAGGATGCGTGCTAACGCATCCAATGGCTAGAACCCATGCGTCGCTGTCGGGACCCCACAGCGGATCTGCTGCGGTCCCAACAACAAATCCCATATATAAAAAATATATATATATATATTAAATTTAATTTATATTAATTCATTTAATAATTAATTTAAATTCTAATTAATTATATAAATCCAATTTAGGATTAAATGAGCTCCAAAAATTACCAAAATTTCACCCTTAGCTAATTAGGGTATAAAGAATTCAAAAATGAAATTAGATTTTAATTTGGAGATCAATTTAATTTAGATATATTATAGAGCTCAAAAATAGCCAAAAATACAAAAATTCTCAATTTAACTCCGATTGATTTCAAACTTCTAGGGTTATGTTTAAATGACGCATTGAGTCTAATGAAATCAAAATTAGAGCTTGATTTAGCTTAGTTAATCTAAATTTAGCTAGGGTAACAACTAGGATTATTACAGAGACCATCAGGACTGGGACTTGCATTGTCTTTAATAGAGAAGATAGTGCGCCTGATGTCTTCTGTAGTAAAAGGCCTGCAAATAATGTTATGAAGAGCAGTGCTGATAGTAGCAAAAAGGTTAGAAGTAATAATGCCATTCCCCTTCTTGTCATTGAGTAGATTTTTAAATGGATTGATCTTTTAAATGAAAGGTGTAAGAGCTGGCTTGGTTTCTTCTAATTGCCATATGAGTATAGAACAACTTGAGATTATCTTCCCCAAGAGAAAGCTAATGAGCCTTTGAACACTGTTTAACCCAAAAGAGTTAATTACAGATAACATCTTTAAGGGACTGCTGAATATCAAGATATATGGAATGATAAACATCAGTTAAGCATTGAGAATTTAACACATTCATAGCCTCAAGTTGAGCAAGCCGCATTTTCTTAACTTCAGTGGGATTAGCAGAGTAAGCCTTATTTATCATTTTAAAAACCTTCTTTGTTTGGACTAATTTTTGGTGAAGCTCAAAGAGAGGATCACCCTCATAAGTTTCATTCCATGTAGCAACAACTAAAGTATTACTATCAGATCTGTTAGTCTAGAAAATTTTGAAACAAAACCTTGACGACTATTGAAAGGCTGAGGCCCCGTAATAAGGAGGGGGGAATGATCAGAAGTGGCTGGGGGGAGAACCATGTAATAAACCTCAGGGAAGGAGTTAATCCAATCGACATTTCCCATACATCGATCCAGTTTTGCTTTGATAGGAGAATCTTGCCTATGGTTGTCCCAAGTGTAAAGACTGCATGAAAAGTGTAGGTCAATAAGCCCAGTTTCGTTCAAGCAGTAATTAAATGCATTGAGTTTGGACAGGGAAGGCTGGATTCCCCCAAGTTTTTTGTAGGTGAAGCGAATGCAGTTAAAGTCTCTAGTGACAAGCCAGGGACCATTAAGGCCCTCTTTAATTCAGATCAAATCATCTCATAGCATGAGCCTTTCATTTTCATGATTTGAAGCATAAATAAAAGTAATCCAACAGTCAATACCATTGTGATGAAAACTGTCATGAATAAGCTGGTGATTTATGACACTTGGGATGAAGGAAGAATTATGAGAATTCCATTTAATCCAAATTCTACTAGTTGAAACCGAGTCAAAATTGTTGCAAAAACTTTCTGGGTTGTATAAGGCAAATTTTTTCAGTTTAAAGGTGGATGAAATGTCAGAATTATTGATTTTGGGTTCCAAAATTCTGACAATATCAGGAAGAAGGTCCCGCATATGGGACAAGGTCCGCAACACGGATGTTAGTGTGAAGGCCTCTAACATTCCAAGTAAAATTTTTGGCATTAGCATAATTCAGAAGAAAGAGCCAGGAAGAAGGGAGAAGAAGAGAGGTAGGAGAAAAAGAATGAGCTATTTGGGACGAGCCCTGAGAGAGCGGCTGTGACCTTCAGTTTTCAGGAGATCGTGAGAAATTTTTAGGTTAGGGAAAGAACCAATAGCACAAACTAAAGCAATATCTTTTCCCTTACTAGAGGAGGGAAGAAAGGATGGGATCTCATGGGAAATTAAAGAAGAGGTCAGACCAATAATATTGTGAGGAGAATCACTCAAAGAATTTGGTCCAAAACTGAGAACCGGGTTAGGTAGAGCATTTTGGTCCTGGTTTGATAAAGGACTAAGGACTATAGTAGGAGAAAAAAGGGAGTCCCTTACACCTAAAAGAGAGGAAGTAGGGGTAAGAGATTCCACGTTGGGGAAAGGGGGGAGGATGAGGAAGTAGGATTGACAGAGACCAGTGAAGGAAGAGGAGGTCTTGAGAGCTTAGAGGGCCAATTTCTAGGAGGTCTGGATCTGCTTCTGCCTCTAGCCACAGGAGGGGGGGATGAGGGACAACCACATCCAATATTTTTGAATGAACTACATTTTCCGCAAACTGAAGGAATCTAGTCATATTCAACTTTCTGATTAAGTGTGTTTCCATCCACTCTAATTTGAATTGTCTCAGGAAAGACAGTGGACGTATTGACTTCGACACAAACTCAAGCATAAGTAAGTCTCAGCTTTGACGCAGTTAGAGTATCCGCCATTATCCGTATACCAATTTTACTTGCAAGTTTTGAGATTATACCTTCCGACCAAAGATGAAGAGGTAGTTCTGGGAACCTGATTCACACTGGAAAAGAAGAGAACGAGGAAGCCGTCGGTATGAAATTTCGATTCCATGGCTTGACTAAAAAAGGGATATTAAAGAAAAACCAGGGACCGCCTTGAAGGGTTGTCTGCACATCTTCATCACAACAAAGTTTTATTAAATAACAATTAGCACATAGTGAAAATAAGGAAAGTGAACCTTTAAGCTTCCATGATTTTGTCATGGAGTCAAGTAAAGCTCTGTAAGAATGTTTGCGGCCCAAATTGAATCTAACTACACAATTTTTCCATTGCTTTTCTCCAATAGAAATTACTTCTTCCGAAATGTCGATGACATCCTCAAAGGGAGGGACGTAGGAGAGATTGAAGTCTTTCTTTTCTAGTTGAACTGATGAAAAAAGGGATTTTCATGAAACCGAACCTGGAGGGGCTGTCCCGCAAGAGATAGGTGCGGCTCTAAGAATACCCGAAATGGGAGAGGAGAGAGGAGGCGACAGAGGGAGAGGGGGGGAAGACCCCATACTGGGGCCGACGGAAAAAAACGCCCGAACTGTGGAGCTTTCGGGAACACCCGAGCGGCTAGGGCATTTCTCAAAACTCCACTCTTTTTTCTCCTCTTACTAAACCCTCGCACTCTGTGTAATCTGCAATATGTAATCTGTATGTGCCCGCGCAAAAGCTTGCTTCGTTTAAATATATTAATCTTAATATAATATAAATATAATATAATACTAATATAAACTAATATAATTAATAAATTAATATAATTTATAAATACTAATATAAACTAATATAAAATACTAATATAATTATAATTAAAATTTTTATATTTTTTATTTTTATTTTTGTATCCAATTATATATCTCATTTATTTATATATCCAAATCTTAAAGCCCAATATTCCAGAGCTAGTTCTAATCGTATGAGAACAGTAATCAATTTTAGCTATAATTGTTTGTAAATGAACTTTTCCTTCTCTAATCCACTCAACACAAGGTATTTCTATTCCATCAAAATGCCCTGCAAGCTTTACTTGAATCCCTTTAGTACCTGCTTTTTCAGTTAATTCAATAGCCTTTTTAATTGATTTTCAAAATAATACTCTATTTTTTAATTGTAAAGTTATATACTCTGCAAGAATCATTAGTTGTTCATAAGATTTTTAAATTCTTTTTATGAACATATTCAGTTGACTATTTACATAAATAAGCTCTCTTTTTAAATGCATTTGCAATCTATTGAAACTTTGTGTTGTCATTCTATTAATACATTTGGGAATCCTATATAGATTATTATCTTAATTAAATTTAATATTTTTTAATCCCTATATGAACAATTCCTTCTAAATCTAAAGATAGTATTTTATCTTTTTTTACATAATCATTAATATAGTTACGTATCTTATATCTTCTTGTAGACTCATAAAAAAATATTTTGGTTTTGCAAACCAAAAAGAATGATAAATTTGAGTTGTTCTAAGTTTGAAATCAAGTGAATTTATTTTTTGTCCCATATTTTTTTTATTCTTGATACTTATTTATCTTATCTAAAATTATATTTTAAAAATATTATAAAAAAGTTACATTCCAACGGCTCCCATCATTATCCATCACCTTCTCTCTCTCCTAAACCGTGCGGTCTATGCCATCTAGGTCATTGCGCTGTTTGATTGCCCGAATCAAACGACCTGCGTAGCTTTAGCCGCTCGATCCAAACCGACCGTTGGATATGAGGTTGGATCCAACGACCAGAATCCGCTCCGCCTTAAATTGATCACCGCGGATCAGATTTGGACCGCCATATCTGATCCAACGGCTTTCATTGACAGGGCACTGTACACAGTCGTCCCAGGCCGCGTGGCCACACACACATGCGCCTGTGCGACTCCTCGTCGTTCCCTGCTAGGTTTGCTTCCCACTACCAGCTGTCCCCCAACTGAATCTTCTTCTTTTTCCTCCTCTGCAAAGCCAACCAGGCTTGCTGAGAATTTCCTTCGGCATCCCCTCTTCCGCTCCCGAGAGCTCGGTGTCCTCTAGTTGCTGAACCAAATCCTGTTGGAGTGCCTGTGCTTGTGATTTGAGCTCGAATCATTTGTGTCTATGTTTGAAGGCCTTCAACGAATCGACGAGTCGCGTCAGCCAGGTACCCCTTCTACGCTAGCCACTGTCATATTGCCTTAATTTCCAGTTCGTTGTGCTATTCCAAACGATGCTCGATTGATTGATGAACCCAGAGGGGAGCTATCAAGCTCAATCGAGCTCGATAAGGTTCATGCCCGTACAGTGGGCACCCCAATGGCTCGTCGGTGCTTCTGAGCGTATCCTACGAAGCTCATTGACTCATTGGGTTGAACTTTACCCAAGGAGCGTGTAGGAGGCTGAATCGGGCCAGATGGTTGATTGTGGAGGGCGAATCTCCCATCAACAGTAAACCCTAAATTAGGGTTTTGACCTAATAGGGTTTTGGCGAATCCGTCCGCATAGCTTAGGGATTTTAGGACTGGTGGATGCACCGTGCCTCAGGAAACGTGTAGGTGCTTGGATTAGATTTCGGTGTCACGTGGATGACTAGAATTTGACGTTGGGAGTAAGCTTTAGCCTTCTGCTGTGGTCCGAAAGGGACCAGCTTGTCGGGTTGCGGTCGACCCGGCAGAGCCCAATGCCCTAAACGCAAATATTTTCATTTAATGCAATTTAGTCCAAAGTCATAACTTAGGAAATTAAATTGAAATTATGGTTTGCAAATTTTAAGTCATCCGACATCCAATTTTAGTAATCTTATATACCAAATTGATTAGAAAAACATGTAGAATTTAATCATAGAATAATATTTAAATTTCTATGGTTAGATTTCTCAATCTCATGCTAATTAACTTAGAAATAGAATATTATCTAATTTTCTTAATACTTATCCAAATTGGTTGATTAAGGTTTTGTTTTGCTCATTAGACTGAGTAGAACCCTAATGTATTGTTAATTGTTGTTTTCTGTAGTTATTGCTAATTAAGTCTTAATGATATTTTAGGGTGGTTAATCAAGATTAGCACTTTAGGACTCCAATTTTGGTGTTCTTGCTATCAATCTCTTTTAGGATGTGTAGATCAGTAAAGCATGCTCTTATTTCTGATTTCAAATCTATTTAAATCAAATTGATCGTGCCCAATAAATGACTCTTTTATCCTTAGGATGAAGTTAAGTTTCCCTTGGTGGTTTAGACCACTATCTTGTTAACTAATTTGTTCTTAAGTATATAAGATAGTTTAAACTAACCTAGAGTTATTTAGATTAATATTGAGGTGATTCAACCTTAGTTTGGAAGGATTTATGCTTTAATTAATGTTATAACATAATTAGTGAATAATAGCTTTTGTAGTAAATCCTATTTGAGTGTTCAATGTGTCCTTAGACTCATTGGACAACAACCTTCCTATTTGAGTAAGATTTTGTAACCTTAGAATTCTAATTTGTTAAGTCAACTTTTTGTGACTTAAAGCATCCTATTCATTAAATAATGATTTTTCCATTTAGTTGGATAGCTTCCTTATGCTATTGGTGTAAACCTAGTAAGTGAAGAATTTCACTTAAGCTATTAATCTCTAAGTCTAATCCTTTGGATAATATCCTTAACCTTTTGATGGAGTAGATCTAATTGTTAGTGCACTCCACCATTGTATCTAAGTTATATGTGAAAGTTTAGTTATGAAACCTTTAAGGCTGAGAGTTGGTTCAATATATTAAGGAAGATCTAGAATTCTCATTATTTAATCAACCTTTGAACCTTAGTACTATAATTAGATTTTAGTATAAATATTCTAGAAAGTTTAGAATACTAAACTTGTGGATTAGATCATAAGTCTTGAATTATTAGATTATCCTTAGAACCTTAAAAGTAAATCCTTAGTGTTCTTACTTAGATTTATTAAGGAGGAATATGTTATTTTTTCTAAAATTTGATCAAACACAAGTTTAAATGTTAAGCTTGTATATGTGAATGAAAAAATAAGATGAGTTCTTATAAGTCAGTTTCAGATCTGTTAATAATTGAATTGTAATCTGTTAATAAGATAATCAAAATCTTGTTAAAGATGTTGTTAATTGGAATCAGTTTTGTTAGCCTTATTGATTAGGCTAAGACTTGTTCATGTCTTAGCTTATGTTTAGGCAGATCACATCAGGTAAATAGATAACAAATGTGATATCTGTTCTATGCTTTGATGCCTTCTGTTTTATTACGCTTTCAGTTCTGTTCATTCAGTAATGTATGTATTTTAATTTAGTATTTTCAGCACTTTTAATAATCGGTTGGATTTTTGGCATATTTTATGCATGTTATAATATTTCAGTCATGCATAAAATGTTGTTGCTTATCAGTGTGTTGAGAACAAGCCTTTTATTGTTATTAGTGCATTGGGCACAATTCCTTTATTGTTAGCAGTGCATTGGGTACAAATCTTATATTATTAGTGGTGCATTGGGCACAACTTAAGGACCTATTAGCAGTGCATTAGGCACAATTTAAGAACTTATTAGCAATGCATTGGGCACAACTTAAGAATCTATTTATTGGTGCGTTGGGCACAACTTAAGAAACTATTTATCGGTGCATTGGGCACATATTCTTGCATTGGTGCGTTGGGCACATATCCTTTTTTTGCGGTGCATTGGGAATATTTCTTGCTACATTATGTTGAGGCATATGCATTTTTATGTTAGCATATGCATTTTGGTTCCATATTGCATATTATAGCATTTTAGTTATTTCAATTTATAGCATGTATTACAATGATTTTATGTAGTTCAGTTTTATTTAGTCTTTTAGCAAATTTCAGTACACTTTCAGTTTAGTGTTAGTTTAGTTTTCTGTTAAATATCACTTTAATATAATTATTGCATTTTAGTAAGACTAAAATGTACGTAGACTCAGGACTATTTAGGTAGCCCGCCTCACATTCAGCTACGCCAACAGGGAGGATCTCCTCTAGGAGTGAGCTATGGAGTTTCGCTACCATCACAGGGTGTGAAGACTTTACTGTTCATAATTATATAGTTTGGAGGATACTAGGATATGGGTGGTTGATCGTATAGCACCACACTTTGTCAGTGGAGGATAGTTTGCAGTGGCAGGTCGACACTTTCTTGGAGACCCGGGCTAGCCAGATTTATAGAGCAGATGTGGGCGACCGGCCTTAGCAGTTTGTGGCCATGTGAGTGATGGCTTTGGGCCCCCGGGAGGCATGTTTCCTTTGGCGATTACTCAGTGATGCCATCCCGATGGGGTGTTAGCTGTTCAGAATGGGACTCTCTCAGTCAGTGACTTGTGTCTGAGGTTGTGATACTAACAAGGACAGGGAGCACTTCGTGGACCACTATAGTTACACGAGGGCTATACTAGAGACTTTTGTGCGTTGGGGCTTGCTGTCGGCCATTCTGACCTCTTGGGGTCAATTTACTTCTTTGTTTTTGACTGCTATTGCATCCCGCCAATGCCGTTGTAGTTGTCAGGTTGTGGCCTACTCCCTATACTAGGCTTGACAGAATAGGACTAAGCATTCTCATGGCTATCCATACTTGACATCACTGGTTTGTGCGGGTTCTATTCTCTCAGCGATGGTTAGTGCTGGTCTGAATGATGGGTCTGATTCATGGGGTTCCATGGCTCACTAGGGCCCCTCCACCTCCTTGAGATGGCGCCTCCCTCAACTCATTGGCTAAAGGCCAACACTGATGCTTCCTATAGATACAAGGAGCTTGCTTCTTTTGGTGGAGTTGTACTCCGCGACTAAGGAGGCCACTTGCTTGCTACTGCTAGAGCTCGTTTGTAGGCCTTGTCTCCTCTTCAAGCTGAGATGCAGGCGATTACTATTCTGTGACAGGCACTCCTGCCAAGAGACACTGACACTGGGGGAGTCATCATAGAGGGTGATTATCTTAGAGCGATCTGGAGGCTCCAACATCACTGGGAAAGGACTCTTCATTCATGAAGCATAGAGTGCCACGTTGATCACCTTGCTTTATTGCTGGAATTTCCTCATGTGATTTTTGTTCACAGTTTGGGCGATGTGAATCGTGCAGCAAACTTTTGTTTTATGTTAGCCTGATTTGGCGATTTTTTTATAGGGGAGATGTGCTTCCCGAGAGGCTCTTCAACCTCCTCATTGATGATACAGTGGAATTTGATTCCTATTGATATGTACTGATGCTTTTATTTAATTATGCTTAGGCTATGCTCATCTTTCCCAAATGTACTTAGACTCATTGTCTAAGTAAAATTTTTTCTTTTTGGTTGGGGCTTTGGTATTGTGAAACCGACAATGGAGCTGCAGGAGCCACAGGAGGAAGAGGAGGGGGGTGTTACTAGGTAACTGTTGCAATTTTCTTAGATAATTTTCCTGCTTTAGTGTGATGAGAGTTTCTTTTTAGTATTATTATTAAGTTTGTAATAATTATTCAAGTCTGGATGTATCTCTCTTCTTTTCTTTTTGAGATGTGTTATTTTACTTACTGTTCTAGGATGGATGAATGCATGAATGATTTACTTTTCAGCTTCTGTACTTTGTACTCATTATTATACTACATATGTATTGTGTTGTGATCATAAGATGTGTATATTTTCTATCATTTGTCGAGTCATGGAAATACTTAATTTGGCCAATGAAACAGTTCCTATAGTTGGTATAAGGGATGCCTTAAGGTGCATCCAGGGTACCTATTGCTAGCCTTTGTCATTATTATGGAGTAATGGTCCATCCCATCGCTAATAGAATTCTCTTTGCGCGAGCGGCGGGGTGGGGCATTACATTGCTGAATTTAACTAGCTCATTAGGGTATTGAAGTTGTTTCGGTGTTTTGTTACCAAGTTACTATCCACCATTTTTATGTTGAAGAGCCACTTCATCAGGAAGCCTTATTCAACATTGATGGTTTAATGTACATCTTTGACAGCACATTCATGAGACAAATAGTGATCTTTTCATCGATAATGTTGAAGGTGATTGAAAATGCAAGGGATAAGGGACTCAAACCAGAGCATTTCTATTGAGCATTTTCCGCTGTTATTCGCTCATGTCAAAGGGTTTCTCTCTATTTCTCCAAGTGATGGATGCAACTATTTTTTGATAGAGTAAGTCCTCTCTCAGCATTTTTCACAATACAAAATTTCAGCTATTGAACTCATCAATCTTGTTTCTAATTTCATCTGCCATTACTCCCGTTTAAACTTGCCTTCTAATGCTCAACTCTCAATTTGCTATGCTACTAATTATTGTGATATTTCCTTACGTACATGAGTGCAAACTTAACAAAATTATTTGAACTTTTATTGATTTCAATGGGGATCATAGTACAATTAAAATTGAGCAAATGAGGTTAGACAAAATGATGCAGTTCAAAACAAAACACAACACCCAAAAATTAAGCACATAAAACTTATGTGAAAAACTCAAAGAAGAAAAAAAATCACAATGACATTTTCTCTAGAAATTTCACTATAGAGAAGAGGGGCATATAAAGTTATAATTTTGTAGTAAGCAATGCTCTTCTCCCAAGGAAGAAGAAGATTCTTCTTTTCTATCTTTTTAGCAGCCAAAATTCAATGCAATGCAAGTGAACTAACACTAAACATTAAGGAAATGATGGCTTAAATATTTTAATACCTCCCATGTCATAAAAGACCAAAACATGCTCTTAATTAGCTCTAGAAATTTCCTCTGTAAAATTTTTGCTCCGTATGGGGCCTAAGCGCCAGTTTTGTTGTTTCCTTGCTACGAAGGATCTCGTGTAGACTTAGTTGTACACAAATCACGGCTGCTTTGGGGAGCCCAAGCACAGCCTTGTTAGCCCATTGCTAGGAAAACATCAAGTTGAAGTGCTTCAGTGCGCCAAGCACCCAAGCCTCATCCTGCTTCTCATTGTTGAGAATTCTACGACGCTCGGGCGCACCCAAACACCAAGCTTTTTACCATGTAGCATATCTAATGCTTGGGCATGCCCAAGTACCCAGAATTGACCCTTGACATTTCCAAGTCTAATCTTTATTCAATTCACCTTAGTTTGATCAACAATCTCCGTATGCTTGATTCAAAGCACTCAAGGATCAACTTATCAATTCCATCTTCTTGGCACAACTGATAATAACTTTGAATTGACTCAACCAACCTTTTACCAAAATGATGTCAAAAGCCATGATGGGTAGGATGATCAAATTTGCTTGTATGGTTTTTCGTGTTATCCCAATTTTATATGCATGCATACTATTTTGTTGCTACTAATTTATCTCCCGAAAGTAAACTTACTCATAAATGAGTGAATAGTTCCACTTTAGGGAGTGAAAGGGTTTTGACTTTATTTGTAGATATACAAATAAAATTGTAATTGAATGACGGTGTAAGGAAATGGTACATATAGAGCTTCCAGAGCATCTACTGTAATGATCCGTGTCATTAAAAAATCAATTTGAACCTAAACAGGTCATTAAAGTACCTAATACTTTTGATAAAAAGATCCCTAAGAAATTTGAAAACAAAATATTGCAATAAATATTTTTGATCATTTTATTTATTTATATTAATTAAATACATGAGAAAAGTAATTTAATCTCGGATCACGAAAATAGTGGTATTTTGAATTCCTCATCCCTAAATTAGTTAAAAGTAAATGTTTCATATTTTCAGATGCAAAATAGAGGGAAAAAAATGTAAAATACATTTGGAATTAATCAAATTAAAATTTTATTTAATAAAAATTTGAGTTATTTAAACGGCGGGCGATCTGCTGTGGGCGCGTATTGCCAATTTGCCGTTCGGCGCATTAGTGGCAGTTGGATCGGCCCATCAACGACCAAAATTTGATTTGGCATCCGCGGCAAGGATCTCGCCCAATGGACGGGATCTTGAATTATAGAATGACTCAACCGCAACCGTCAGATAGAGTTTAAGTAGGATTCAACGGATGGAATTAAATTCTGGACCGCGGATCATATTAGGCCGTCGGATCTGAGCGCTGGATCTGATAACCAGGATTTTTCCTAGTTTCTCTTCCCCTACCGCAACGCACCCCGAGACAACCGTCGATGCCGCGTGTGGTAGTTGCATGCGTCGAACATCCGGATTCCGCAGAAATTATTGCACGGCAGTCGGCTTCCCCATATGGTTGCGTTTGGCTCATTGGGTGCTTCGATGGGAGCTGACCGTCCCTAGTAGCAGCCCACAAACCACTGGGCCTAAATCCTAGCCTAGTCGCACCCTACGCCGCCCTAGTGGCCAGGGAGAGGGTTGGGTTGGACTATAATTGGCCCCTTGAACCCCTCAACAAACCTCACACATCCAAGACATTCTCTTGAGCTCTTCATCCCTCTCTCAGCCTCCCCCTTCAGCCACAACACCGTCTCCGCTTGGCCACCTCTGGCCTTACCTTGGTCCCGACGACATGCCAGCACCGAGCCAAGGTTTGCTGTCAGAACCCCCGTGGGAATCTTATAAAATATGCTTGTAAAAGTAGATAAATTTATATTCCTAAGTGATATTATCATTCTAGATATGGAAAATAAAATTCAAGAGATACCAATATTCTTGGAAAACCTTTTTTAGCCACTGGTAGAACTCTAATAGATGTAGATAAAGGAGAATTGAGTTTGCATTATGATGGGGAAGAAGCGAGATTTAACATTTGAGAAACAATAAATCACCCAACTGATTCTGAGGAGGGTTGCTGGAGAGCTGACCTTTTAGAAGATTTAATTATGTTTAGAGAAATTCTAGAAAAGGAACATGATATCTATGATGGTGAAGAAGAGGACGAAATTGAGAGTGAAATAGAAGAATTAAACGAGGAGAAAAGAAAAATTGCTCCTTCAATTGAGAGTCATCCCAATTTGGAGCTTAAACCCCTCTCCAACCACTTGAAATATGCAAATTTGAGGGAGGGAACCTCCTTGCATGTAATAATCCCAGCTTGACCTGATCCAACAAATCAAGAAAGTCAATTATGCACCATCTTGAGAAAATATAAGAAAGCATTAGGGTGAGCATAGCTGACATAAGGCGAATTAGCCCAACTCTTTGCATGCATAGAATCCTAATGGAGAATATTTTTAAACCATCAATTGAACCCCAAAAAATATTAAATTCAAATATTAATGAAGTGGTACATAAGAAAATAGTAAAGCTATTGAATGCTGGAATCATTTTCCCCATCTCAGATAGTTCTTGGGTTAGCCTTATTCATGTTGTGCCTAAGAAAAGTGGGATAACAGTGATGATAAATGAAAATAATGAACTTATTCCTACTAGAAAGGTAACTGGCTGGAGAGTGTGTATTGACTATAGGAGGTTGAACAAAGCAACCCGTAAGAATCACTACCATTTGCCATTCATTGATCATATATTAGATTAAAATTGGCCAAAAATCCTTTTTATTACTTCTTGGATGGATACTCAGGATACAACCAAATTTTAATAGCTCTAGAAGACCAAGAAAAGACTACATTCACCTGCCCGTATGGCACCTTTGCTTTCAGAAGAATGCCATTTGGACTATGTATTGCTCTCGCCACTTTCCAAAGACGCATGATGGCAATATTTTTGAAAATAGTAGAGGACTTTCTTGAGACACTTATGGATGATTTTCGGTTATGGGATCCTCTTTTGACCATTGCTTATCCAATTTAGACAAGGTGCTTAAAAATGTGAGGAAACAAACCTAATTTTAAATTGGGAAAAATGCCACTTCATGGTAAAGGAAGGGATAGTTTTAGGACATCTAATTTTGGCATGAGGAATTGAGGTAGAAAAATAAAAAATTTATGTGATAGAAACACTTTCTACACCTACTGATGTAAAAAGCATAAAGAGTTTGTTAGGACACACGGGTTTCTATATGCAATTCATTAAGGACTTCTAAAAATTAGTCTTTCGCTTTGCAAGCTCCTTGGTAAGGATGTTCAATTCAATTTCAATACATCATGTTAGAAGGATTCAAAACGATAAAAGCTGCATTGATTTCTACTCCTATAATTTGCACTCCTAACTGGGAGTTCCCATTTGAAATCATGTGTGATGCAAGAACATTTCATTCTATCTACTATGCTAGTGGAGTTCTAAATGATGCATACAGAAATTATGCAACTACTGAAAAGGAGCTCTTGGTTGTGATATTTGCTTTTGATAAATTCAGATCATATTTAATTGGCTCAAAAACAATTGCTTATATTGATCATGCTGCCAATAAATATATACTTCAAAAGGAGGAAGAAAAGCCAAGATTGATAAGGTGGGTATTATTGTTCCAAGAGTTTGACATGGAAATTAAGGATAAAAAAAGAAGTGATAATGTTGTGGTAGATCATTTGTCTAGATTAACCCACCTTGAGTCAGATGAAACTCATGATATATGTGAGAGCTTCCCCAACAAACAACCATATGCTATTGCTTCAGCAAAATCACCTTGGTTTGCTGATACTGCTAATTACCTTGTGGGAGGTGACATACCGAAGGAAATGACTTATCAACAAAAGAAAAAATTTATGTCCAATATTAAAAATTACTTTTGGTATGATCCCAATTCTTTATAAAAAATGTGCAAATCAAATCACGAGGAAGTGCGTGCCTGGAGATGAAGTAAATGAAATCCTTTTCCATTGTCCTACTTCACCATATGGAGGACATCAGGGCATTGAAAGAACCACATCCAAGGTAATTACAACCATGTTTCTCTTGACAAACTTTTTTTAATGATGCTACTAAGTATGTTAGAAAGTGTGATAAATATCAAAGGACATGGAACATTGGTAAGAGGGACGAGTTGCCCTTAAATGGGATTTTTGAAGTCGAACTCTTTGATGTATAGGGAATTGACTTCATGGGGCCTTTTCCAGCATCCAAATTGAATAGCTACATTTTGGTGGTTGTAGATAATGTGTCAATATGAGTGGAGGCAACTATTTGTGTAAACAACGATGCTAAAACTGTGATGAAATTCCTTAAGGAAAATATCATAGCGAGATTTGGCACACTTAGAATTCTCATTAGTGATGGTGGAAAACATTTTTGCAATAGACACAACTAGAAATATTGCTTAAGAACTATGGAGTGAAACACAAAGTGGGAACTACCTATCAACCACAAACAAGTGGTCAAGTGGAAGTTTTAAATAGGGAATTGAAACAAATCCTAGAGAAAACAGTGAATCATAATAGGATAGATTGGTTATGTAAACTAAAAAATGCCTAGTGGGCTTACAGAACATCATACAAAACCCCTTAGGAATGCCACCTTACAAATTTGTCTACGGGAAGTCATGTCACCTACTTGTTGAGCTTGAGAATTGCGCCTTCTCGGCTGTGAAAAAGCTTAATTTTGATTTCAAACAAGCTTGAGAGCGAAGAACACTGCAGCTTAGTGAGATGGGAGAAATTAGAATGAATACATACGAGAATCTTAGGATTTACACGGAAAGAATGAAGAAATGACATGATAAAATTTTAAATCCCAAAAATTTTGAACTAGGGATGTAAATTTTGTTATTCAATTCTAGATTAAAATTATTTCTAAAAAAGTTAAAATCTAAGTGGTATGGACCGTTCACTATACTTAAATTTATCCCCATATGGAGTGATTGAATAGCATTGAAAGAGGGATCTTTCAAGGTTAACAATCAACATCAAATCCTACCACATTGAAGAAAATGTACAGGACAAAGAAGCAATGAAATAACGAGATGTACCTATGGAAGGGATCACATAAAGAGCAACTATTTGGTCAGACTGAGGATGCTAAACTAAGCAAATTATGGGAGGCAACCCAGGAATAAATAGGTTGAACTTCTCTTTTTGTTTGTAGTTTTTTTCTTTTCAGTTTGTTTGGTTGCTTTTTTATATTTGGGTCATCCACCAACACTGTAGCTAGTGTTCATATTTTATAAAAATTAATAATATCACTTTTTATGAATTTAGATACGCACAATTGATCTCTAACTAGTGATCTAAGAATATTCTTGAATTAATGTGTTTGATAAATAATTGATTGAGCAAGTAAGTAACCATCATATGTAAAGACTTTAGTAAAACTTGCTAAAATCATTACCTCGTATCTCTTATTAAAAAAATTTGTGATGCTATGAAATTAAGTATGGGGGAAAGCAAGACTTGTATGAGATAAATGAAAGAACGATGCAATCAATGAATGTGTTAGGCTTTTGTAAAACTTACTGAATGCAATGCATGAACAATGGGATGAAGAAAAATATCTTTGTAACTTCTCAAACTCTAAAGCACCAAGGTATTGTCAGCTTTGGCCTGAAAGGCCTTAAGATTTTGCCCTCAGAAGATAACTTCCTAGCAGGTCACCCATCATGGGAGTGCTCCCACCTGAGCATGCTTAACTTTGGAGTTCTTATCAAGAACTCCACTGTTATCTGAAAAGGCACCTCGATATTTAAGAGTTTCAATTATTACTACTTAAATGGGTCTTTACAATCTCCCAAACTTAAGTAACTGACGTCTTCATCAGTATCCCCACATAGATCCAAGAACCATCCATTGGGTAGAACAGATTAGAGGTGACCTCTACAGGCTCAAGAGGTACCCATAACCATGTAGCACCTTAACCATTATGGGTTCAAGAGGCTGCTCACATGAAGTGGTACTTTGCCCTATATGGTACTTAGCTCCTAGCTGACACCGTATGGCCTTCTCTGATACTATTTATAACAGCCCAAACTCTTAATCACCAAGGTATTGCTCGCTTTGACCTGAAAAGCATCACAGTTTTTCCATTAGAAAAAAACTTTTTAGCAGGTCACCCATCCCGGGAGTGCTCCCGCCTTAGCGCACTTAACTTTGGAGTTCTTATTAGGAACTCCACCATTATCTGAACAGGCGCCTCAATGTTTAAGAGTTTTACTTATTACTACTTAAGCGGGTCTTTAGACTCAACACACAAATTATTGAAATATTAAACATTAAATAAATTGCTTTATATTGAGTTAGTTTAAGGAATAATTGGCAGTAGAACAGTGTGTTACTCAGGAAGGAAACTGAACCTCCCCAAATACACCTGTTGCTGAGATGAAAATAAAGAACTAATATTGGGACTCAACCTCAAAGGGAAGAGGACTGAGTACTACTAATCCTTAAGATAAGTGTATTATCTTTATATTAAGTATTAGATAAGGTACTCATGTACATTGGATTATGGATATAAGTAAGATCCAAGTTACATGAATATTGGCACTTTATGTATATCTTGATCACATCACAATACTAAGTATAAGTAGTAGTAAACACAGAGTGCAGAAGCTAAAGCATACATCCAAAAATATTCATCACAGAAGTTAAGTAGCATTCATCTAAGAAAAGAAAAGAAAATACATTCAGAATTATTATAAACTATTTACTTGTTAAAAAATACAAAAAATAATCTAAGTACTGAACTAAAAGTAGGTAGTGCAGAAATATAAATGTTGATGAAGAGTCCTCTAACATGAATACTGGCACTTTATGATGGTTCCTGATCTGGCTCCAGAAGCTGTTCTGGATCTAGCAAATTGCTGGATTCCAAAAGTATCACATATTAGATAATAAGTCTAATACATCAAAAGCTAATCTAACAATTATAGTTATCTAATACTTAGCATTTAAATTGTTTAACTAAGACTATAGAAAAGATATTAAAATAGATGAGAACTCAAAATAGTACAAATCTGAGAGTAAGGTAAAGTTGAAACTATATTTTAATAATGAACCTAAAGAAAATAGAAAGTGATCTAAAATAGAGTAGTTAATGACTCAAAACTATGCTGTATGCCACTGAATTCATAATTGTGCATCTGAATACACTGCTGATATGTTGGCTTGGTATCACATGACACTCCACAGATCCTAGGTGAGCAAATGCTCCACTAATAGAGTCCTTAGGTGAGCTCATTCACTTCGCTAATGCTGCATGACTTATGTGTTTTATGATATACCAAGGCTTTTATGACTATATGCTTTTTAAATCATCGAAATCTGGAAATCAATATTCAATATTGAACAATGATTCCATTTATCTCTATTGTGCAGAATCCATTTAGATAAAATATGACTCCTAATTCTAATCCACTAAAGGGTATTAGTTAAGATTATATTTGAACGTATCAAATAAAAAGGTTGTATGCACATAGTTGGTACGTTTATAAGAAAGGTGTCTTTAACACTTAGTTTATTTATCTGCACTTATCAAAACACATGATGATAAGGGGCAGGACTCGGTTATAGTTTATTCTTTCAAACTAAGTATTTAATTCCCCACTTATAACACTCTTGGACTTGGGATGTTTATCCTGAACTGAACTGTACTTATCTAATAACCTAAGATAAGACTGATACTCTATAGTTCTATTCATGGTAAATCAACCAACTCTATTTTCTACTAAGATAATTAGTCCTATGGATATATACACTATCACCTCCAATTAATAGTTATGATGATTCTAATAATTCTATTTAATAATCAAGAAGTATCAGACTAATGAAATCCACACTCTATTATGGTAAATCATACACAAGGGTTTCAAGGATGTGACTTAGAAGTCACTCAATTCAGGATACTATCATAAGGAATCAAACTCAGTCTAAGTTCTTAAGTTATTCTACCACAAGAATCTAAAATCAAGTATCTAAAGATAAGAAGGTGCATCTAAGTTCCTACATCAATATTTCATAATATGTTCTTCCTACCTCAATAGCACATCTAATAATAAGGCATAATAATTATTGAATTATTACTACTAGATCATAACACTAAAGTTCTAGCACTGAAATGTACAATTTCTGATATAAGATCTAAGCATTATATAAAGTTTAATAATTCTTATTTTATTAGACTGAATTCTATAAATCAGCTGGTAACCCATCAGATCACAACCTATACTACAATTATGGGATACAATCATGTAATTGATTAAATATTGATCATTTTGCAAATCATTATAATTTTATGATTCATCTCATTCTAGGGGTCTTACTTAAGAGAAAATTAAGGATTTAAAAGTATATGTTCAAATGATCAATCACATGAATTCATATAGATCTTAATATTTCTAGTTTAATGATTTAAGATCAATGCATAATCAATAAATATTATAGAAATCATGAAAATTAATTCAATGTTCAATCAAGTGTTTTAATCAAGTTGATTAGATTTAGAACTTAATCTGATCAAGTTAGAGTTCAACCCCAAACTTACCCAAATCAAGTTTGTTTGCATTTAAGATGATCAATAATAAAATCAATGAGTTACTGGTCCATTATTGATATCCATGTTAAGCACAAATCAGATATTGATTAATTTAATCATTATTTAAGATTTCTAGGGTTTAATGTTGAATTATATCAAATCAATTAAATGAGGTGTCCAAATTAGAGTTCAAGCTCTCTTACATGCATACTATAGTTCTTAAAGCAAATAAACATTTAATTAAGCAAAACTAAAAGTAATTAAGGCTAATCAAACTCTAAATCAAGCCAAAAAGAATTAGCACTTAATTACTAATTTAACAATTTAAAATTTTATAAAACTTAGTCATTAGATTCTACCTATCCATATGAACAATCAAAGACTTGGTTTATTAGGTTTAGTTATGTATAAACCCTAATTTTGATTAATCATACATTTCTAAGATTAGGGCACAATTAACAAAATAATAATAAAAAAATTGTCTTACTTAGTGTATGTATTCTATAAGGCATAACAAGCATATATAAACTTGAATCATGAAATTTAGCGAAGTATATAAGCTAATTTACGCTAATTAAGTTCTGGAGTAATTATGCTAAATCAAAAAATCCAACCATAGAAAATGTAATATTATTTTATATTTAGATTTCTTATGATTTCTTGAACAAAAATGATATATAATTTTATATGAATTAGATCAGTGGATCAAAAGTTATTCATTTAATTTAATCTGCATTTTTCTAATTATTCCATTTGATTTTTCTTAAGAAAAATAATTCCTAAATGGTTTTAATATTTATTAAATAGGTCTCAGCCTGTTATCAAAACGCGAGGGTCGGCTCGACACGGGGACCTGTTACTGTCGAACCGCGGGGGTCACGGGTCGGCCTGACCACACAATGACATCGTCCCCGCTTCGCCCATAACCCGACAGAGGCCGCTTAGGATAACCATAATTGGCAAAATTCTTTGTCGATAGACCATGTTGCGGCCTCGAGTCGATTGGGATTCCATCCTTAGGTCGAGATGCACTGATGGTACCTGAAATCCCTTTCAGAGGCTGGCGCTATCCCAGAGACCATAAATGAATAATCTGTGGCCTCTGGATCTTTTAAGGAGGGACCATCTTGAGAAAATATAAGAAAGCATTAGGGTGTAGCATAGTTGACATAAGGCGAATTAGCCCAACTCTTTGCATTCATAGAATCCTAATGGAGAATGATTTTAAACCATCAATTGAACTGCAAAAAATATTAAATTCAAATTTTAATGAAGTGGTACATAAGGAAATAGTAAAGCTACTGAATGCTGGAATCATTTTCCCCATCTTAGATAGTTCTTGGGTTAGCCTTATTCATGTTGTGCCTAAGAAAAGTGGGATAACAGTGATGATAAATGAAAATAATTAACTTATTCCTACTAGAAAAATATCAGGCTGGAGAGTGTGCATTAACTATAGGAGGTTGAACAAAGCAACCCGTAAGAATCACTACCATTTGCCATTCATTGATCATATATTAGATAGATTGGCCGAAAATCCTTTTTATTACTTCTTGGATGGATACTCAGGATACAACCAAATTTTAATAGCCCCAGAAGACCAAGAAAAGACTACATTCACCTACCTGTATGGCACCTTTGCTTTTAGAAGAATGCCATTTGGACTATGTATTGCTCTCGCCACTTTCCAAAGATGCATGATGGCAATATTTTTGAAAATAGTAGAGGACTTTCTTGAGATACTTATGGATGATTTTCGGTTATGGGATCCTCTTTTGACCATTGCATATCCAATTTAGACAACGTGCGTAAGAAATGTGAGGAAATAAACCTAATTTTAAATTGGGAAAAATGCCACTTCATGGCAAAGGAAGGGATAGTTTTAGGACATCTAATTTTGGCACGGGGAATTGAGGTAGAAAAATAAAAAATTGATGTGATAGAAACACTTTCTACACCTATTGATGTAAAAAGCATAAGGAGTTTTTTAGGACTCATGGGTTTCTATATGCAATTCATTAAGGACTTCTCAAAAATTAGTCTTCAGCTTGCTTGGTAAGGATGTTCAATTCAATTTCAATACATCATGTTAGAAGGATTCAAAATGATAAAAGCTGCATTGATTTCTGATCCTATAATTTGCACTCCTAACTGGGAGTTCTCATTTGAAATCACATGTGATGCAAGAACATTTCATTCTATCTACTATGCTAGTGGAGTTCTAAATGATGCACAAAGAAATTATGGAACTACTGAAAAGGAGCTCTTGGTTGTGATATTTGCTTTTAATAAATTCAGGTCATATTTAATTAGCTCAAAAACAATTGCTTATATTGATCATGCTGCCAATAAATATATACTTCAAAAGGAGGAAGCAAAGCCAAGATTGATAAGGTGGGTATTGTTTCTCCAAGAGTTTGACATAGAAATTAAGGATAAAAAAAGAAGTGATAATGTTGTGATGGATCATTTGTCTAGACTAACCCATCTCGAGACAGAAGAAACTCATGATATATGTGAGAGCCTCCCCAATGAACAATCGTATGCTATTGCTTCAGCAAAATCACCTTGGTTTGCTGACAATGCTAATTACCTTGTGGGAGGTGACATACCAAAGGAAATGACTTATCAGCAAAAGAAAAAATTATGTCCAATATTAAAAATTACTTTTGGTATGATCCCATTCCTTATTAAAAATGTGCAAATCAAATCATGAGGAAGTGCGTGCCTGGAGATGAAGTAAACGAAATCCTTTTCCATTATCATACTTCACCATATAGAGGACATCATGGCATTGAAAGAACCACATCCAAGGTAATTACAACCATGTTTCTTTTGACAAACTTTTTTCATTGATGCTACTAAGTATGTTAGAAAGTGTGATAGATATCAAAGGACATGGAACATTGGTAAGAGGGACAAGTTGCCCTTAAATGGGATTTTTGAATTCAAACTCTTTGATGTATAGGGAATTGACTTCATGAGGCATTTTCCAGCATCCAAATTGAATAGCTACATTTTGGTGGTTGTAGATAATGTGTCAATATGGGTGGAGGCAACTGTTTGTGTAAACAACGATGCTAAAACTGTGATGAAATTTCTTAAGGAAAATATCCTAGTGAGATTTGGCACACTTAGAATTCTCATTAGTGATGGTGGAAAACATTTTTGCAATAGACACAACTAGAAATATTGCTTAAGAACTATGGAGTGAAACACAAAGTGGGAACTACCTATCAACCACAAACAAGTGGTCAAGTGGAAGTTTTAAATAGGGAATTGAAACAAATCCTAGAGAAAACAATGATTCATAATAGGAGAGATTGGTTATGTAAACTAAATAATGCCTTGTGGGCTTACAGAACATCATACAAAACCTCTTAGGAATGCCACCTTACAAATTTGTTTACGGGAAGACATGTCACCTACTTGTTGAGCTTGAGAATCGCACCTTCTCGGCTGTGAAAAAGCTTAATTTTGATTTCAAACAAGCTTGAGAGCGAAGAACACTGCAGCTTAGTGAGATGGGAAAATTAGAATGAGTACATACGAGAATGCTAGGATTTACAAGGAAAGAATGAAGAAATGACATGACAAAATTTTAAATCCCAAAATTTTTGAACTAGGGATGAAGATTTTGTTATTCAATTCTAGATTAAAATTATTTCTAAAAAAGTTAAAGTCCAAGTGGTATGGACCGTTCACTATACTTAAAGTTTATCCCCATATGGAGTGATTGAAATAGAATCGAAAGATGGATCTCTCAAGGTTAACGATAAGCATCAAATGCTACCACATTGAAGAAAATGTACAGGACAAAGAAGCAATGAAATAACGAGATGTACCTATGGAAGGGATCACGTAAAGAGCAACTATTTGGTCAGAATAAGGATGATAAACTAAGCAAATTATGGGAGACAACCCAGTAATAAACAGGTTGAACTTCTCTTTTTGTTTGTAGTTTTTTTTTCTTTTAAGTTTGTTTGGTTGCTTTTTTATATTTGGGTCATCCACCAACACTGTAGCTAGTGTTCGTATTTTATAAAAATTAATAATATCACTTTTTATGAATTTAGATACGCACAATTGAGCTCTAACTAGTGATCTAAGAATATTCTTGAATTAATGTGTTTGATAAATTATTGATTGAGCAAGTAACTAACCATCATATATAAAGACTTCAGTAAAACCTGCTAAAATCATTACCTTGTATCTCTTATCAAAAAAATTTGTGATGCTATGAAATTAAGTATGGGGGAAAGCAAGACTTGTATGAGATAAATGATAGAATGATGAAATCAAAGAATGTGCTAGGCTTTTGTAAGACTTACTGAATACAATGCATGAACAATGGGATGAAGAAAAATATCTCTGTAACTTCTCAAACTCTTAAGCACCAAGGTATTGTCCACTTTGGCCTGAAAGGTCTTAAGATTTTGCCCTCAGAGATAACTTCTTAGTAGGTCACCCATCAGGGGAGTGATCCCAATCAAGCATGCTTAACTTTAGAGTTCTTATCAGGAACTCCACCATTATCTAAAAAGGTGCCTTGATATTTAAGAGTTTCAATTAATATTACTTAAATGGGTCTTTACAATCTCCCAAACTTAAGTAACTGACGTCCTCGTCAGTATCCCCACACAGATCCAAGAACCATCAATTGGGTAGAACAGATTAGAGGTGACCTTTACAGGTTCAAGACGTACCAACAACCATGTAGCACCTTAACCATTATGGTTCAAGAGGCTGCTCATATGAAGTGGTACTTTACATTATATGGTACTTAGCTCCTAGTTGATACCCTATGACCTTCTCTGATACTATTTGTAACAGCCCAAACTCTTAATCACTAAGGTATTGCTCGCTTTGACCTGAAAAGCATCACAATTTTTCCATTAGAAAAAAACTTCTTAGCAGGTCACCCATCCCGGGAGTGCTCCCGCCTTAGCGCACTTAACTTTGGAGTTCTTATTAGGAACTCAACCATTATCTGAATAGGCACCTCAATGTTTAAGAGTTTTACTTATTACTACTTAAGCGGGTCTTTAGACTCAACACACAACTTATTGAAATATTAAACATTAAATAAATTGCTTTATATTGAGTTAGTTTAAGGAATAATTGGCAGTAGAACAGTGTGTTACTCAGGAAGGAAACTGAACCTCCCCAAATACACCTGTTGCTGAGATGAAAATAAAGAACTAATATTGGGACTCAACCTCAAAGGGAAGAGGACTGAGTACTACTAATCCTTAAGATAAGTGTATTATCTTTATCTTAAGTATTAGATAAGGTACTCATGTACATTGGATTATGGATATAAGTAAGATCCAAGTTACATGAATATTGGCACTTTATGTATATCTTGATCACATCACAATACTAAGTATAAGTAGTAGTAAACATAGAGTGCAGAAGCTAAAGCATACATCCAGAAATATTCATCACAGAAGTTAAGTAACATTCATCTAAGAAAAGAAAAGAAAATACATTCATAATTATTACAAACTATTTACTTGTTAAAAAATACAGAAAATAATCTAAGTACTGAACTGAAAGTAGGTAGTGCAGAAAAATAAATGTTGATGAAGAGTCCTCTAACATGAATACTGGCACTTTATGATGGCTCCTGATCTGGCTCCAGAAGCTGTTCTGGATCTAGCAAATTGCTGGATTCCAAAAGTATCACATATTAGATAATAAGTATAACACATCAAAAGCTAATCTAATAATTATAGTTATCTAATACTTAGCATTTAAATTGTTTAACTAAGACTATAGAAAAGATATTAAAATAGATGAGAACTCAAAATAGTACAAATCTGAGAGTAAGGTAAAGTTGAAACTATATTTTAATAATGAACCTAAAGAAAATAGAAAGTGATCTAAAATAGAGTAGTTAATGACTCAAAACTATGCTGTATGCCACTGAATTCATAATTGTGCATCTGAATACACTGCTGATATGTTGGCTTGGTATCACATGACACTCCACAGATCCTAGGTGAGCAAATGCTCCACTAATAGAGTCCTTAGGTGAGCTCATTCACTCCGCTAATGCTGCATGACTTATGTGTTTTATGATATACCAAGGCTTTTATGACTATATGCTTTTTAAATCATCGAAATCTAGAAATCAATATTCAATATTGAACAATGATTCCATTTATCTCTATTGTGCAGAATCCATTTAGATAAAATATGACTCCTAATTCTAATCCACTAAAGGGTATTAGTTAAGATTATATTTGAACGTATCAAATAAAAAGGTTGTATGCACATAGTTGGTACGTTTATAAGAAAGGTGTCTTTAACACTTAGTTTATTTATCTGCACTTATCAAAACACATGATGATAAGGGGTAGGACTCGGTTATAGTTTATTCTTTCAAACTAAGTATTCAATTCCCAACTTATAACACTCTTGGACTTGGGATGTTTATCCTGAACTGAACTGTACTTATCTAATAACCTAAGATAAGACTGATACTCTACAGTTATATTCATGGTAAATCAACCAAATTTATTTTCTACTGAGATAAATCAGTCCTATGGATATATACACTATCACCTCCAATTAATAGTTATGCTGATTCTAAAAATTCTATTTAATAATCAAGAAGTATCAGATTAATGAAATCCACACTCCATTGTGGTAAATCATACACAAGGGTTTCAAGTATGTGACTTAGAAGTCACTCAATTTAGGATACTATCATAAGGAATCAAACTCAGTCTAAGTTTTTAAGTTATTTTACCACAAGAATCTAAAATCAAGTATCTAAAGATAAGAAGGTGCGTCTAAGTTCCTACATCAGTATTTCACAATAAGTTCTTCCTACCTCAATAGCACATCAAATAATAAGGCATAACAATTATTAAATTATTACTACTAGATCATAACACTAAAGTTCTAGCACTGAAATGTATAATTTTCGATATAAGATCTAAGCATTATATAAAGTTTAATAATTCTTATTTTATTAGGCTGAATTCTATAAATTAGTTGGTAACCTATCTGATCACAACCTATACTACAATTATGGGATACAATCATGTAATTGATTAAGGATTGATCATTTTGCAAATCATTATCATTTTATGATTCATCTCATTCTAGGGGTCTTACTTAAGAGAAAATTAAAGATTTAATGGTTTATGTTCAAATGATCAATCACATGAATTCATATAGATCTTAATATTTCTAGTTTAATGATTTAAGATCAATACACAATCAGTAAATATTATAGAAATCATGAAAATTAATTTAATGTTCAATCAAGTGTCTTAATCAAGTTGATTAGATTTAGAACTTAATCTGATCAAGTTAGAGTTCAACCCCAAACTTGCCCAAATCAAGTTTGTTTGCATTTAAGATGATCAATAATAAAATCAATGAGTTATTGGTGCATTATTGATGTCCAAGTTAAGCTCAAATCAGATATTGATTAATTTAATCATTATTTAAGATTTTTAGGGTTTAATGTTGAACTATATCAAATCAATTAAATGATGTGTCCAAATTAGAGTTCATGCTCTCAAACATGCATACTATAGTTCTTAAGGCAAATAAACATTTAATTAAGCAAAACTGAAAGTAATTAAGGCAAATCAAACTCTAAATCAAGCCAAAAAGGATTAGCACTTAATTACTAATTTAACAATTTAAAATTTCATAAAACTTAGTAATTAGATTCTACCTATCCTTGTGAACAATCAAAGACTTGGTTTATTAGGTTTAGTTATGTATAAACCCTAATTTTGAATAATCATACATTTCTAAAATTATGGCATAATTAATAAAATAATAATAAAAAAATTGTCTTATTTAGTGTATGTATTCTACAAGGCATAACAAGCATATATAAACTTGAATCATGAAATTTGGCTAAGTATATAAGGTAATTTACTCTAATTAAGTTCTGGAGTAATTAGGCTAATCAAAAAATCCAAACATAGAAAATGTAATATTATTTTATATTTAGATTTCTTATAATTTTTTGAACAAAATGATATATAATTTTATATGAATTGGATCAGTGGATCAAAAGTTATTCAATTAATTTAATCTGCATTTTTCTAATTATTTCGTTTGATTTTTCTTAAGAAAATAATTCCTAAATGGTTTTAATATTTATTAAATAGGTCTCGGCCCATTATCAAAACACGAGGGTAGGCTCGGCACGGGGACCCATTACTGTCGAACCGCGGGGCCACAGGTCGGCCTGACCCACACAATGACATCATCCCCGCTTCGCCCATAACTCGACAGAGGCCGATTAGGATAACCATAATCAGCAAAATTCTTTGTCGATAGACCATGTTGCGGCCTCGGGTTGATTGGGATTCCATCTTTAGGTCGAGATGCACTGATGGTACCCAAAATCCCTTTCAAAGGCTGGCTCTATCCCAGAGACCATAAATGAATAATCTCTAATGTCTAGATGTTCTATGGAGGGACAATTCTCCCTCCACAGACCACCATTGGCATCCCTCTCAATCCCTACACCATCCCCAGGTGATGGAGAAGTGAAGCCCTCCATCCACTGGGTCTAGGAATGGCCCAATCAGTGGGTCCTTACTCGAACCATGACATGGCGGAAGAGACTAGCCCAATCTATCAATACGATCGATCGGGACTAGCTCAGACCCTGTAACTGATTGAGTCGAGTTTGGCTACCCTAATTGCACATTTACGAATCAACATGAGGTGAGTGTCAAGCCTCACCAGCTCTTCACAACAAACTAAGGTATCTGGTTTGATGGAGGAGCACTGATCGATCTGTAGAGGAGACTCTAGAGGCCAGCTGCAATTCCATAAGGCGCTAGGGCTCATGAACACCAAGACTATCCTCTATCAGTGGTACGCAAGCATTAGATCACCGGGGAGAGCTTAGGCAGACCGACAATGTCAAATTGGGGAAGAATTTTATTTGATAGCCTCAGGGGACGGGTTGGGTGCCATGGGGTTGGCCAGAAGAAGCCCGAGAGCTCAGGCCACGACCGAGCTCTCAATTTCTATTTTGAGCTTCGTCGGGCCACGGGGCTTGATTGGGTTTCCATGTCATTGAGGGAAGATCCCCAATGACTTACTGAGGTGGTAAGGGGAGTGGGGGACAGGGTCTGCTATTTGCGTATAGGAGATCCCTTCGGCCTGGCATGCGGGTGAGTAGAAATGAAGGTCCACAATGTCAGGACCCTCGGATGCTATCTGATCGATCGATCAGAAAAGCCATATGGTCCTGATCTTTTGGATTCTAATGACCGGATTCGAAATGATTTGGACCGTGGAATTCGAGAGGGAGATCCAATGCCCAATCTGCGCTCTCGTGCGATTAGATCCCGGCCGTTGGATTAAGTAGAGGAATGACTAGATTCCACAGAGTACCACTATCATGGGACTTGGGCTCCGCAACGAATCACCTGCGGTTTGCATAGCAGATCATAGACGGGTAAAACGATTAAAGGTAAATTTGGCAAAAATGGAATGTTAGGAACCCTTATGTGCAAATTTTCCTAATTTAATTCAATTGTGCCATAAATGACTTCCAAAATTTTCAAACTTGCACCCCTAGCTAATTTGAGGTAAAAAATTTAAAAATGCAATCAGATTTTTGATTCAAAATATTTTAGCTATTAATTAGGGTACCTAATTTGGACAGAAATGCCAATTTAACCTAGAGAGGTCCGATTGACCCAAATTTTTAGAGTTAGCTTAAAATGACCTATTGAATGCAATGGAGCTAAAATTATAGCACGATTAAGCTTATAATCAGCTAAGTAACAACCTAGGATTGTTATAGTCTCTCCATTAAAAAAGAAAAATCAAAATGAAAGAAAATGGAATGAAGAAAAATATCTCTCTCAAGCTATTTGAGAAAATAAAAAGAAATGTTAGGATAAAAAAAATTGTCTCCCGAAAAGGGCAATATGCATGCATTTCATAAGAAGAAGCACATGACATGAAAATGTTCAAGGACACCAACTTTCGGTTATACTTATACAAAAGCTTGAAGGTTCCCAAAAACATCTATTTAAGGCATCAGTCAATATTTTAAAAGAAAAAGAGAAAGGAAGTGGAAAAATACAAATGAGCAATTACCCTTTATGAATCATGACTTTGTTGAACAAACTTTAAATTATAAGGAAGAATTTCAGAACTATTTAAATTTAGAGAAGGTTAGATGATTATAAGTATTCAAAAAGATATTCATTGAGTATTTGAGGATGAGCAAGAAGTTAAGTATGGGGGTACGATGAACCTAATAAATATAGATGATTTAATATTAGAATTTATATTTTTCATAGTATTAGTTTTACTTTGATGGGTGTTTCTGCTGCATTTTAGAAAGAAGAACTCAATTTGGAAAAAATGAAATTTATAGCAAGGAGTGGCGATATAGCAAGCCACAGTGTGCTCAAAAAGTGCCGTGGCGGACGTTGCCCGATACCTAGGCGCCACGGTGCGCCTTAAGCAGACACAATATCGAAAGGAAGGCACTGTAGCGGGTGAATTCCTGAAAGCCAATTGCTATAGCATGCCTCGGCGGGTGTTTCCCAAAAGCATGGCGCTGCAGCGTGCCGTAGCGGGACGTTACTCGAGAGTCGAGCGCCACAGCGTGCCATGGCGGGCATAATTTCGAGAGCTACGCGCTACAACGCACTACACTTTGGTGCCAGACGGGCCACAACACGCTGTGGCACAACATGGGCCGAAAGCACGCTGTGGCGCTGTGGTGCCAGACGGGCCGAAAGCCTGACGCTACAGTACGTCATAGCGCTCACCTTATTTCTGCTCTAGAAAAAGCCTCCTAATCAGCATTGGGAAGAACAATGAACTTAATTACTTCCCATTCCCACAATATAAATCAAATGCCTGCATTAAGAACTCCTCATTAACAATTTAATAAGAGAATAAACTTAAATGCAATTTCAACTTTCAAAAAGAAGATTGGTTGGCCATGTAAATGCCGAGATATTCATTTAAGGGATTATAAAAGCAAAGAGTGAAGACTTAAAAAAGGTTCTGAATTTTCAGTGAAAGAGTTCTTAACCCTAAGTGCTGCTGAGATCCATTAGAGGAGAGCTCCCTACCCAAGAAAGAAAAGAGCTACAACCAAAAGAAGAGGAGAAGAACAGAGGGCAAAGAGCTAAAGAGATCCAAGGAGGAGAGATCCAGGCAAATGTGACAACAATTCCCTAGTATTGTACCCTTTCTTTACTCTTTTGTTTTCTTGTAACAGCCACGTGAGGGCTTAATTTCTCCTATTTCTTTTCCTACAATTTCAATTTAATGGCAGCTAAAACTCTCCTTGGGGAGGGTTGGGCACAAGCATGTAAGGATATATGAATATAATGCAAAGTACTCTTCATATCAATTATTGTTGTTTAAAGTCTTGATTGTGTGAATGTTGTGTGATTGTAAGAATTGAAGTTTTTATGATTCCCTATATAAATCTATGAATGAATGTTTTAATTATATAAATTCTATAGAGGCTCATTAAACGCCTTGTTTGAAGGTTGCGCATGCTTGAGTGTTAACATCGCGAATGTCCGTGATAAAATTCATCATGCAAAAACATTCCATGCACAACCTTGGACAAGGCTTGATCAGTCGAGCTATGAGATATGCTAACACTCTCTGTGCTCCATAGCTTACTCCTAATTTATACGAGGTGATTGTTGTACGCTAAGCTTTGAGTCATGTAATAGGCCTATTTGACTTTGTAGAACATTACCTTGGCTAAATCAACTAGGGATAAATGTGAGCCGAGAGCCACTAATTGAGATCCATAGCTCATTCTAGGATTAAATGAAGATATTAATGCTATAAGTGCTATGGATGATGTGACATAAACCTATTAAGCCTAATAACTCATTTCCTTAGCTAAATCAAGAGGGGATGCATGTGAGCCATTAATTAATTCAAGTTCATGTGATATTCAAACAAAAACAAAGATTTCATAACTTAGACGTAAGAAATGAACTCATATGATAAAGATCAAATGAATGTCTATGTGCTAAAATTGAACATTCTAGTGTTCATTTTGGAGCACTAGACAAGACTTAGTACATCCAGTAATTTTACTAGAGAAGATCAAGTCTCTTGAATAAGAAATTTAAAATTAATCCAATTCACACAATATGAAGTTGAAAAGAAAAGTACTTGAATGAACCCATATGAACTTACATGTTAAATACCAACTATCCCTAATTTCTCCAAAAGTAATTTCAAGTTAAGAACTCTAAAATTATCATTAAGACTAGTATTAACAAACTATTTTAACACTTAAATATTAGTGAAATTAAGTATACTCTAATAACAAAACAAAATACTCTTCACAGTAGACAATAAATCTCAAGATCTTACCATCTCATATTATTTAGACAATGTACACTTACGTGCAAGTATAGACTATGTATTTTCAGTCTGTTAATCAGTGAAAATAGAATATTGAACCCCATAGAGATACTGATGCCAAATTTTTAATGTAAAAATAATGGCAGCAAGTTTGAGATCATGCAATGGATAATTCTTCTCATGAGGTTTAAGCTAATGAGAAGCATACGTAATCACTCTACCTTCTTGCATTAACATGCATCACAAGCTAACTCTAGATGTGTCAGTGTAGACTTGGTAGTATAAACCTGTGGCACCCCTGCTCTCTAAGCACACAATAATTAGGCTAAAGAGTAGAGTGTCACTTTGCAATTCCCTCACTCAGCATTGGATTAGGTGAGATCCATAATTCACTGCTGAGGTAAGGATGTGCACACAATATATATATAATAGGATTAGTCACTACATCTATATATACAGAGTGCGGAAGCATATGATAAGTAAAGGCTACATCCATTTACCAAACATCATACATGAATTAAAATAAGATAGCTTTGAAAATAATAAAGTATAGAAAGTAAATCACAGTCACAGTATCTGTATTATTACAATATTTTAAAGTAAAGTTTATGAAATGAAATAAATAATACTCTCATCCTCACAATAAGTAAAAAGGCAGCTAAATATTCTCTGGTCCAAGCTGCTGCACCTCCTCTATGAAGGGCTCCTCCTCAAGCACAGGCTCATCAAGCTGCTCAAGTTCTGACATTGTCGGTTTCACAATGCCAGGGCCTCAGCCAATAAAGAAAAATGTTATTATACAAAATATCTAAGTACATTTTAGGCAAGTAAATTTTATTAAATATTTATTAATATTAGCATTTTACTCTAAATAAATCAACATCTATCTAGCATGGGAGCAAGTAAGCATATAAAGGAATGTGAATAAGTTATAAATGCAATCTTTATAACTAAGCAAAGATTAAGGCAAAAGTATACCTCAAGTAAACTATACTAGACATGGCATACATATATAATACAGTAAGTAAAGGTACTGAAAGAAAAGTCTAAATCTAAACATGCTAATGATCATATGACACATGCTAATTTAAAATATAAATATGAAAATGGTACACATAATATAAGTAGTAAAATATAGCATCCTATATAAATATATAAGTAAGCAGGTAAAATAGGAAACATAGCTGACTAAAATAACATGCATCAGCATCATAATATACAGTAAGCTGTAAAATTGAAAAGAATATATAACTGCCATATCGGAAAGAATTAGCCAATCTGGCACAGTATATTCCCATAACTTTTCTAGGCCAGGGTAGACAGAGATTATCATAGCCTTTCTGGGCTAGGGCATAAAGAACATAATAGAAGTAAAGCAAAGTTGAAGAGACAGATAATACTATGCAAAATCTTTTAGTTATTTTACTTTTGTTTCTATGGACACATATGGAAACAGCTGAGGAGTCAAGCATGTCTGCAAGACTAGGCAGGTTCCCAACTTAACACACTCCTCAATGAGTAATGTTAAGCATCCTTATTTCTCCTTACCCGTATCCATTGGGGTAATGTGCACCATAATCAACCAAAGACTGAACCCAAATGCAAATATTTTCCTAATATTCTAAGTTTTCATTTTCATGCAACAATATTTTTCTTATATGACATGTCCAAGGAAAATAAGCACAAAACTCAAGGAATGCGTAGCACAAAGTCAAATAGTAAGCAAAAGACTCTACTAAGCATGGTGATATCATTTGTTTTCTAATTTAACCATTCTAACTATTCCAAGTTAGATAAGTTCAGGATCTCCATATTCTACTATCGAGTGTAATGATGAATCTATAAATTATATCTAAAATAAAGTAAAACTCAATCATTTCTGACCTTTAAAGTGCTCATAAATCAAATTTTATATATTTTTTCAGGAAAATGGCATCCAAAAGAGTTCAGAGACATTTTTTTTTGCAAAATTTCCAAAATTTTCAATAGAAAACCGCTGTCGCGTGCTACGAATTAGGCCGCTATAGCGCGCTGCAGCAGGTGCATTTGCGAACCGCGGGCATGGTAGCGGATCCAGTTGCGATCCGCGGGCGCGGTAGCGCGTTTGCAGCGGATCCAGTTACGATCCGCGGGCGCGGTAGCGCGCTGCAGTGGGACGTTTTGCAAATTGAGCTGCTACTGCGCTTGCAGTGGAGCATTTTGTGAAATGCTCCCGCTATAGCATGTTGCAGCGGAGCATTTTACAAAATACTCCCACTCCAGCGCGCTGCAGCGGTACGATTTGCAAAAGGAATCGCTATAGCGCGCTGCAGCGGGTAATTTTGTGAAATGTGGATGCGTTAGCGCGCGGGCAGCGGAAAACTTTGCTAATTTTGCTTGATCCATTGCGCGCTACAGTGCGCTGCAGTGGCCACCAAAATTTTTGCCAGTCAGGAGCATTTATTGCGGCTAGGATAAGACCCCCCATCCTGCATTTTGTCCCCAGCCATCATATTTCTACAGCAGCTCTATTTTTTTTAATGGAAAGGAAGATCTTGAGGTGATGTTTTGGCTAAACAAATGGAGATATTGGTCAATTCACCATCAATGGGGATTTTTGCCATCATTGCTTAGATTTTTCTATTTGAAATGCTGGTTATGGAGAGGATAAAGGAGGATGCAGCCCCTCTCCTATAAATACAACTCTTGACTAGAGGAGGGTTAAAAAAATTTTGCTCAACACACTAAGTAAAGAGGAGGAGTGCATAAGGAGAAGTGAGAAACTCCCCAAGGGTGGCAAGGCAAGCTCTTGCTAAGGAAGAGAAGAAAGAAGGCAGCACTAGCGACCTAAGGGAGGAGCTTGAAGAAGGAGAAGAAGAATTTCGGAGAACTTCCAAGGAACGTTCCTAATATCTTCTAAACCTTACTCTTGTATTTTCTTTTCTTAGTTAATCATGAAAGGGTATTTATCCATATATGTGTTTTTCTTTATTTCCTTTCTAATAAGTAGCTAAATCTCCCTTGGGGAGGGTTGGGGAAATCCCATGTGTATGAGTTATTATTAATGTACGAAGTTTTCCTTAAGCAAAATTAAATTATAAAGAACTCAATGCCTTGTTAAGAGATGCTTTTTATTATTAGGTCTTAAATGTGGATAAAAATGAAAATGAACTAATAATTTCTAGAACTAAGTTGTCTTATGCTCCATTGCTCACCATAGGTTGGATGCTAGGTTTATGAGTGCATGAGAGCTTAGAACTATGTGACAAAGTTCTTGAGCTTAATGCACCTTAATCTAAGCTTAACCAAAATGTTGATGCATATGATGCTAAGACTCACTAATTGAGCTCCTTAGCTCAACATAATTGAGGTGGAGGAGGAAATAGTTGAGTGCTCATGAACTAAGTGATATAGTCATTGAGCCCAACATATTGATCCCTCATCTCAACTATGTGGGATGCGAGTGATGCTTGAGTGGAATTAATGCTTATAAGATTTAAAAGACTTAATAATTGATGTCTCCTTGATCAAGAGATAAGATAAAAATACTAAACCTAAAATCTTATAAGAATCTTTGTGCCAAAATAAAACTGAAAGTGTGTTCATTTTGTGCACAAGATTTGAACTTGTGAAACCTTGAGGTAAAACTCAAGGAAGAACAATGTGCACTTGATTAAATCTAAAAGAATAAAAGACAAATCTTGAGAATTCAACATGTATTCATAAATTTCTCATCACATGTGGGATGAACCCAACTCTCATCTCTCTTTTATCTAACTTATCTTCACATAGTGATTATTGTGCTAAATCTAGGACCAACTCAACCAATCAATTGTAGTTTAAACATTAGTGAGAATAGATAGACCTTAGTGTCAAAATAACTAATTCTCTGAGGATCGATAAATCTTGGAAATTAACACTTTCCACTTATTACTTCAGACCATGTACACTTGCGTGTGAGAGCAGATGTGTATTTACATTCTGTCATGTAACTTAGAAGCTTGGCCTTATAAGTTAAAAATGATTAGAACTGATCAGGTTCTAATCTAATTCAATCAAATATGACTACAAATTAAATCAATAAATCATACATCTTAGTTTTATGAATTTGGATATTCTATCTAAGATCTGATCAAGATATACTAAGCTATAAATTATGGATTAAACACCACAAGATTAACCTTAATCACATAATCTAAAAGGATAATACAACGGATCTTGGCTTTATTATAAAAGTGATATATTGGTTAAGGCAAATCCTGTTAAGCAAATCAAACTTAATAGGATGAATCTCCTATCCTGAATCCAAGTTTTAAAAGACAAAATAATCAAAACAAGTAGTAAAAATCTAAAAAACTAGTAAAACCAAGGATATATTCATTGAATAACTCTGTTATTCAATGAATAAAATATATCTTATGATCTAGCCATAATCTTGAGAAGGAACCAAATGTGAAGTGTACACTCCTAAAGGAAGGACTTGAGTTACTTCTTTTGATTACTTAAATGATCCTACTAGAGTTCTAACATTGGTTTAACTCATTTAGAAGTTATTTTAAGAGTTAAAGATGCTTAACCTAAGTTTTGGGCAAAATGATCATTTTGCCCCTACTTAAGGGTCTAAAGTCTACTTTTTGAATTAGGGTTTCAAATTGAAATTTCTTACTACCAATTAATTCCTTACTGTCTAACATGAAGATAGACAGTAAGTACGCTCAATTTGGATAAGAAATGGATCATGTAGGTCCAAACTAAGGTTTTTGACCCAAGGGGTAATCTTGTAATTTAAGCCTAATGAAATCTAAATTTTTGTGTAGTTTATTATTGGTTACTATTCAAGGATTCCATAAAGTCCAAGAATACTACATTCTAAGGTCAAATGACTAAGTTATAGTTATTTCAATTTCTAAGGGCAATTCGGTAATTTTGGTTGGTCAACGGGTGAAAAAAACCAAACTTTTCCATTTTAAGTTCAATTTTAGCAAACTTAGTTTTTATAGCTTCCCTATAATATACTGAGTATGTTGATAGGGAGTAAACCTAATTTGGACTTTAAATGGTCAAATTATGGCCTAACTAAGGTTAGGGGTACTTTAGTCATTTTCTAATTTTTTAGGGTTCAAATCTTAAATATTATTTTAGTTTATTGATGACATTGAAATTCTAAGCTAGTTAGCACTTTGAATTTTTGAATTTGGAGTTGAATTGATTTAGTTATCATTAATTGAAGTCTAAGGGCATTTTGGTCATTTTTAGGGTAAGGTCCTAAATGTTATTTTTCAAACTAAGCTCTAAATGGGGAAACTAATACTTTTATAATATTGGGGCTATTTTCTTGAGTATTTTAAGATCCAAATTGCCTATATTTGGATGACTAGGTTAAAAGTTGAGGGTTTAATTATGTCCTAAAATGTCACTACGTTATACGTACCCCGAAATTAATTTTTGCATTACGCCATTTGATCCCTTTTATTTTTCTGAGTAAAATGAGATTTATATTGACTATGTTTGGATCATTCTACAAAAAGTAATTAAGCTTTTAAGAATTTTGAATTTAATAATTTAAATAAATAAAGTTACTATTCATTTATTCAAATTGTATTAATTTACTATTTATTCCTGAGGTTAAAAATGAATTTTCTATATTATAAATTAATTATTCAATTATTTCTGATCTATATTTAATTAGTATTAATTAATAATTAATTAGTGATTAATTTGTTATTTAATTAATTTAAGTATTCTAATTATATAATATATTATTATTTAATTAGGGTTAGTGTTAATATTAATTAATCATAATTAATTAGTGTTAATACTATTTAATAGTATTAAACCAAATTAATTATATTTTACTGTTCATTTTTTATTAATTAAATGAATCACTATTTAATTAACTAAGTACTATTTAACAAATAATTAAATATTGATTTAATTAGTTAATTAGGCTAATTTAATTAATCCTTACTGTTACTATTTAATTAGTATTAAGATAATCTTTTTAAATCTTAATTAACTAATTATTAATATAATATTAATTAAATAATTAGTTAACCTAATGATTAATAACTAATTAGTTAATTAATTAATTAATATTTTTTGATTAATATTAGTTAATTACTAATTATTATTACTTAAATATACTAATCTAACTATTAAACTTAATTAATTATTAATTAATCATAATTAACACTAATTAATTATAATTATTAATATTAAATTTCTGTCGAATTGACCTGTGGGCCCCACGGCTGCCACGTGGCATGCGGTGATTAGCCATGGGAGCCGTGGTGGATCCCACGGCTGACGCGTGAAGAGACGGTGGGTCCCACCATGACACGTGGCAGCACCTGATTGGGCGCTGCACAGCGTGTGGGCCCCCACGTTGACATGTGGCAGCACCCGATTGGGCACTGCACAGCGTGTGGGCCCCATGGCTGCACTCGAAGAGACGCATCACGACCAGTGGGCCCCACGCGACACGTGTTGTCCCTGTAAGGGGCCACGCGGTGTTGCGGGTCCCACCTACCGTGGACGCGGACCCGAAAGTTCTGGGTCGGTCCCGGGTCGACCCGGCTCGGCCCGGACTCTGTCTCCCTTGCGCCTTTTACCGAGGGCCGGGCTAGGGCACGGCTTTTGCCGGCCCTCCCGGTGCCGGATCGCCTCGGCCCGCACGGCCGACGAAAGGCTGGTGCCAGGCCTACACCCCTGGTACCAGACCGACGGTGGAGAGGGATGGAGTCGCTGGTAAATGCGAACCATAAGTCCTAGGCTACGGTCGACTATGGGTAACAGTTTCCACTGTGGTTTAACGTCAAAATGCAGCCGATCAACTCACTTAATGATCAATCTGACTCGCTCAACACCTAATCTATCACATGCAATAAGATATCGAAAAGAAATTGCATTGATCGAATGTAATGAAGGGTTTAGGAGTATACCTGGATCGACGGCTACGAGGGAAGGTAGGGTTCGTAGGTTCACCCGAAGCTTCAATCGCCAGCAATTGATCTATTTGAATGTTGAGGAGGCCTTCGGGGGGTTCCGGGACGGAGTGAACGAGGACTCGGGGGGCCGGATTGGGCGATACCGACGTTTGGACGCCGTGTGGACGTGCGGCGGAGAAGACGAGGGAGACGATCCCCCGTCTGTCCGATCCGCAGCGATCCAACGGTTCGCGCGGAGCGGATCCGCGGATCGGACCCGATAGCGCTATCGGGTCGGATCCGAAATGAAGCGGGGATCCGACCCAATAAGAATTTCCTTTTTATTTTATTTAATTAATTTCCTATATAATTTTAAATAATTAAATTGATCCCAGAAAAATTTCAAATATTCACTCCTAGCTAATTGAGGGGTGAGGAACGCAACGATGATGTCAGATATTTGATTCGGCAAGTATTTTAATTTTTCAATGTTTGGGGGTATTTAAATATTATTAAATATTCGTCAAAATTTTGACGACTTCCGATCGACACGAAAATATCACCCTTATCTAATTTAGGGGGCAGTGAGCGCAATGGCGAAGTCCGTTTTTTCTATTGGAGATCAATTTGAATAGGTCAAATTCTAGGGTTTCTAGATTTTCTAGAAATCAGGATTCGATCCATTTGACTCCTGATTTGGACTGGGTCTTAGAGGTTGACTCATAATGACTTGATTTACACTTAGGATTAAGACTAAGATTAGTCCTAATTGACTAGGATAATAAATTGGGTTGTTACAAAACCTTTTTTGGCAAAACGAGCACTGGAGCAATTGAGAGTGCGTCTCTTAACATTTGAAACGCTTCTTCACAGCCGGAACTCCAGAAAAAGATATGGCTTTCTGAGTTAGTCTGGTCAACGAAGAGGGGATTTGAGAGAAGCCCTTAACAAATTTTCTGTAATAACTGGCTAATCCCAAAATGCTTCGAATTTTGTTCACTGATGGGGATCGCTATACTGCAAAAATTGTTGAGCTTGCATGCGTGCTCTATAAGGTAACCCTATGTTTAAGAAATTAGCTAAGCAATAGAATGGTTTCTTTAGAGTTTCGACCCTCCATTCTGATACAAAGGAGTGACTTGTTGCAGTATCAAAAAGGACATTACAAATTTTATCGCTTATTTTTAGAGTGTTTATGTTCAATTATAACATAGTTTTACTTGCAACATTCAAAGAAGAAATCAATAAACGAAAGCAAAACTTAAAATAAATTTAAAACATACCAGAGACTACTTTAGTGTCTTCGGGAGCAGATGCTGGAGTCAACATGTAGACTATAGAGGAGCAGAAGACTGAAAATTCTGGCGTGCACATCCCTAATGATTTTGGGCATGAGCAAGAGCAGTGCAATCTTAGGAGTTGCATCAAGAGCAGGTGGCGGCATGACCACAAGAGCAGGTGGTGACATGACCACCAGACCAGGGGCTCGACTATTGAAAGGTTGAGGGCAGAAGAACTGATCGCTTTTGGAGCAGACAATAGCGGCTCCATCGATCGTCCTCTCAAAGGCGCAGTTGAAGAAACAGTGACCTTGTCTGCTGTAGGTGAAACAGATGTTTCCTTAATGGTAGCTTTTACCATAGGTATGGGGTCATTTGCACATTGGGGCATCCACCGGGGGTTATTCAGTTTAGTTATGGTAGACCTTAACTACCTTCTGATGCTTAAAAGCTTCTCTTTTTCAGGAACGAGGTGAGCTTTTCTCTTCCTACTCATCTGACCTTGAAAATGTTCTTGCATATGCACAACTTCAACGAATTCTAAAAAGTGTTTGAATTGATGAGAGAAGATGTGCTCTGATTGAGTCTTGAAGTCCCTTTTGAAATCGGTTACATCTTGATGCCTCTAATCTTACTAAGACTGGAGTGAAATGAGATAGACGTCGAAAATCCATCTCATACTCAGAGATAAATCTCCCTCATTGGGTGAGTTGAAGTAGTTCATCTTTAAAAATAGTTTGGGCAAACTAAAGAATGAAGGTCTTTTTAAATGCTTTAAGAAATAGTTCCCATGGAATGTCCTCAGTTTTGAAATTAGCAAACTTTGTATTTTGCACATTTTCCCACCAAGACTCTGCTTCATCTTAGAACAGATGGGTGGTCAAACAAATTGCCTCTTAATTAGGACATTTAATGCTTGTCATGTTCTTTTCCACTAGCTTCAGCTAGCTAATGGTGTTCATGGGGTTCAGAGCCCCATTAAAAGTGGGTGTCCTCAGACATAAAAAGCTATGCAGAATAACATCAGCTGAAAAATGCAGGGCAGATGGAGCTGCAATGTGAATCACAGGCAGTTGCTGAATGGTGAGGATATTACGAGTCTCTTCAGCTTATTGAGCCTGATTCTCAATTCAAAATCTGACCAAACTTACCAACGAGTAGAACATTGCCGATTTATGACCATGCAAGTGGAGTGCTACACTTCCTCCCATATAAAGCTTCATATGGGCCATGTCAATGCTTGCTTGATGACTGTTGCTATTAGCAAATTCCACAAGAGGAATGTGGTCTTCCCAAAAACTACCAAAATCTAAGATACATAGACGCATGAGAGATCTTTGAGAACTTGGTTAATACGTTTTGTTTGTCCATCTATTTGAGGATGGAAAGAGGTGCTCATGGCCAGAGTAGTTCCCAGGTCTTGATGCACTACTTGCCAGGCTTGGATGTGAATCAGCTATCATGCGTATCATATTTTTAACCCTATATTTTATTCTCTTATCTTGTAAGAACGCAATGAGTTTCATGTGTTGTTCTTATATTTCCCTTTTTGTATATATTATAATGGCAGCTTAAAACCCCCGCTTTTGGGGAGAATTAGGCTAAGAACTATAAGATGTATGTAGTTCTTGTGCATGTAATCAATTTCTCAATTTAATGAAATCGTATTTGAGTTTTGTTTTGAATTTATTTATATGTTTGTAAGAATAAGAAAAATAACTTGAAAATGTCTAAAATAGATTTTACTATAAAACCTTCACTGAGCTAGAAGCTCATCTCTAATTTAGAATAAATGCACTAAGAGCATGTAAGCTGTGAATAAAGATAAGTTTGCTGAGCTTCACTGCTCGTACAATTGCTTGAAATCAGAGATGAGGCACATATGAGCCGTGAAGAATAATCTAAGAAATTTTCTAAGCTCTGTGCTCAATTTAAGACTTAAATAAAGAGAGCTGAGCATATTTCAAGCAGTGGATGATGTGACATAAATTCATGTATGGTTCATTTCTCATCCCTATATTAAAGTTAGGAATTAGATGCATATGAGCTGAGACTAACCGATTTATTGAACTCCAATACTCACTTGTGAATTAAGTGAAAAAGCTTGATGCGTGATAAATGGTGAGTGATGTGACATAAACTCATAGACCTTCATTGCTCGCTTCCTTCGTTAAGTCATAAGTGGACAAGTGTGAGCTGTGAACGTCTCAGAATTTTGTGATTACCAATTAACTTGCAAATTTTATTACTTAGATGTAAGAATAATATTTATCACAAAATTATCTATGTGCTTAATGAGAACCCTAGTGAGTTTCATATATAACTAGATATGGAAAAATTGCAAGAAGCGTTAAAGTGACAAGAGTAGCCCATTGATAAATAAAATGATAATAATAAAAGAGAATAATGGAAAAACAAATAAATTGAAGAGATCACATGCACATAATTACTACATATTGTATGTTCAAAAATCTTATTCTGCCCACCTTAGTACAACTGATCAACAAAACCTTTTGGCATAACCTAGTTTAATCTAGCTTAGTAATCATCACAAAAATTTGGTCATTCAAATATTATCAAAAAGAGGAAGTAATCAGTCACTAACACACACCATTCTCAGTTATTTTTAGTTTTTATTTTTATTATATATATATGGTACTCATATTTCATAATAATGCACACAATAACAATCTGAATTCATGCATATTGTGCGAGGGAGCACATTCGAGTTTTGATTGTAATACAAATAACCCTTTCACACTTACGAGAATAAAGCCTATTAACAACATTGATTATGATTACAACTTCCAATACTATCACACTAAACCTGACAAGAACATTAATAACACAAATTGGACAAATGAACAATCACACATAGAAAATTCATGGAAGAATTCAATAGGTAAGTGAAGAACTATATGTAAGAAACTGTGACAACATTAATTAGGCATGAGCTGAATTTGGAAGATCAAGAGAATACATGTAAGAGAATTGAGGCTCAATTAGAGTTTATATTGCAACAATTGATTAAACTTGCCCAAGAGATAGTTGCAAATGAGCATATAAGGGAGCAATATCAAGAAGTGCCAATGTGTAGAGAGGAAACTTTAAATCAAATAAATAATGATATTAAGGAAGAGTTGGAGTACCGATTTAAATTAGAACATATGGAAATGCCACAAGATTTCCAAACAGAAAAAGTTGATCAAATGCAACCCAAAAGTTATATCCCATGCACACCTCAGGCACATCTACCTTAATGTTTAAAGATAGGTAAAATATTAATTTTTATGGGACAAAATAAATTGATACAATATTATGAAGGTGTAGAAGCCATTTGTAACATCTCCAATATCATAAAACCCCATAGTAGTCTTGATGAAAATTGTAAGCAAGTTGAATTTGTGGAGAAATGCTTGAAATGCACTCCTAATAAAATTGAGTACGCATTTTTACAAAATGAAGTCGAGAATCAGGTTAATAATGAGTTGATTGAAAAACAAAAGACAAGACGTGGAAAGAAAGAAAATATAAGGAAAAAGAAGAATTATTGTAAGTCAGATCATATAGGTTAGGTTTGTTAGGGAAAATATAGCATAGATGATATCCATAATGACTATATATTAAACAAGCTCATGCACATCCTAATGCCTTAATAAAAACATGGAAAGAGATTCTAAAAGGATATAAAGTCTTATTGGTCGGGCTTAGGACTTAAACAAAGCGCTAATTGGGAGGCAACCAAACAAATATTTTTATGTTCTTATTTCTTATTTGTTTCTGGTTTTATGAAAAATGTGCGTGTATGTCAATAATGGAGCAGGAGAAATCTCAAATATGGTTACAATAACAGGACTCTATCATTATTCTATTAGGTCATTTCATTCCTTTACTGCTCATAATGATTTATTACAATTTATTAATTAGTTTTGAAGTATTCTTTCTGTTGATTTATGTTTTAGTTTTTATTTTATGTTATTCATCAATTAACTTGTTCATCTATAAGTAATAATTAAGAATAGTGATTTTTTGATTGGGGATAATGAATCTGAGAATTTTATCTTTCAAAAATTTGATTACAAGCCAAACTTGATTTTGAAACATCAAATGGTGTTGAGCGTGCAATAAATGTCCTGATAGAAAAAGAAACCAAACAAAATAGGGTTAAGTGAAAACAAAACTTGATAAACTAACCAAAACAACTTCATAGCTTAATCAAGTGATGAAATAAGATAAGTGTGGGGGAGATGTGATTGTGAAGAAAGAACTGGAATGACTAAATTTGGATGTGCTAGGATTCTATAGGACTTTATGAATATAATGCATGTGCTGAATCGAGCGTATATAATATATATAAACACACTAGGCTGAAGAAAAATGTCTCTCCCATCAAGAGAGAAAGAGAGAGGAGAGAGAGAGAGAGAAGAGGGACAAATAAAAATCTCTTCCGTTATGAAAAACATTATATTTCATAAAAAGAAGCACACTTGGCACTTAACTTCCTTGTAACAATCACTATAATCAATTCCTTCAAGAACTACTATAATTTTCTCTAACTCCGGTTTGTATTCATCATGAGATTAAGTGAGAGAAGTTGAGGTCAGCTAAGGGTGAGTTTCATAACAACCTGAAAAATACTTGGTGATAGTTTCTAAATAGAATTGATCACAGTGATCCAACCATTCGATTCTTACTGAATTTTTATTGACAAATCTAACTCGCAAAAATGTAGTTCTCATTTATTTAACTCCAAATTATCGGGAAACTATTTGATCACCTTACTTGAGAACGAAATATATATATATATATATATATATATATATATATATTATTTTTCATAGTAAAAACTAGTATTTTTAGATGAATTATTTGCTACTTTATGCCATTTTTTATATGTTTTATGACTTTTCTAGCACAAGAGACCAATCCACACAAAAGAAGGAAAAGATGAGTTATTCAACTGAAGAGTCAAACACTATAGCATTCCGCGGCTCCTAACCATCATAAGGAAGGCACTACAATGTGCCATAATGCATGGTTAGTGCACACGATACGCTACGCCCACCGTAGCACCAAATCATCACAAGTGATGCGCCACAGTGCCAGGTCATCGCAAGTGACACGTCGCGACACCAAACCATCAAGAGTCAAGCACCATAGTGCACTGCATCGCATATTTATGAAATCTAAAGGCAAAACATTATTTGAAAATTGATGCCCTAGTGCCTTAGCATCCTCCGTTCAAAATTTTTAGAAAAGGTGAACAGTTGAGAGCTCAAGGGACTTAATTCATTAATCCCTATAGCTCCCAAGGCTGATTTAAAAGAAAGGTAAACCTATTCAACTCCCAAAATAGAATAAAAAGGAATATTCAAGGAATTAACAATTAAAAACTCTACCTTCCAAGAATAATTAAGAGGATAATTAATTAAAGAAAAAAAGGAATTAAAATCTAAGTCAACCCCTGAGCTGAATGGGAGATTTGTATTTAAGGGAACCTGAGAAATATAAGAGGGATCTTGTGATGTCCCGATATTCGGGTGTTCACATACCGCAAGATCATATTGAGCAATTCAAGAGCAGAGGAAACATACATACAAAATCCAAAGATATTTTCTATTCATTTCAAAATCACATATTACAAAAATTTTCATCGTACATTATGAACATTGTTCAACAAAAGAGAAAAATAAAGAGATAAAAAGTTAAAGTAGCGCCGTCGTAGATCTATCGACAGTTTGATAATGTATGTTCTTAAAATTTTTCTTTGAGCTCCTCCAAAAGTACATGACCTGGTATTGTTCAGATAACAACACTCGGATTAGAATTCTCAGTAATTAGAGAATACTCTAAGTACCACAGTAAACAAAATAATATTATATTTTTATAAAAATAGAAATGCGATTAGCAGATATAAGGATAAAAATATAGAAAGAATAATGAAATAGCACAAAAAAATAAAAGTTTTCTGCGGCAAGTGTTATCACAAAGATGTTAGTTACTTGATATCTTTTTTTCCAATAACCAATCACAAATGCCACTGATGTCATTTATTCAGTGACAACCATAAATAAAATGATGTTGGTTACTTGATGTCTTTTTTCCAATAACTAACCACGAATACCACTGATGTCATTTTTCCAGTGACCCACGAATGTTACTGATGTCATTTTCAAGTAACCCACAAATATTGTTACGTTGGTTCCAGACAACCAACCAAACTTCAATTAAATTTGGCTCAAAGCAAATAAGCAAATCTAAGTAACAATAAATTATAAAAAGTAATACATGTTATATGCTGGGTACCTTTGTTCTTTAAGATCCAAAGTTTGACAGTTTGACTTTTGGATCTGCATTTAGATTTTAGATTTTATTTTTAAATTAGTCTTTTAGCCAACGTTCTTAAGAGTAACTACTATCTTATTTTACATTCTATTTTTCTTTCGCTTTTACAATAGATTAGTATTTTTATTAAGATAATAAAATATATGAAAGTAAAAGATATAATGGAAATGATGGAAATTAATAATTATAAAATGTTAGAATGAAAAGTGCTTGAATGGAAATATAGTCAGCTTATAACATATGCACTTATTTATCATTATTGATTAATGACAACAATGCTAATGTAATGACATAAGATTTATCATATTTAATTTCTTAATAATGAAATATTAAGTATATAAAATGAAATACATAATAGTAAAATCTCCTTGTTTCTACCTTATTTCCTTCTCTTCTTACCTAGGATAGGATTGTTGGGAGGCTGAGGAAGGGGGGGGGGGGGGGGGGCGACTGTAGGAGGTGGCCGAAGTGGCTGGATATTGACTGGCAAGAGGAGGGCTGTTGGTGGAAGGGGAGGGGGTTGAGAGGGGTGAAGATGGTTGTTGCTGGTTTGGAGAGCCGAGAAGGGGCTGATTGGGTTTGGAGGGTCCAAAAGGGTAGCCAGAATGGCTAGTGGGGTGGTTGCCGAGGTTGGTGGCTGGCTGCCGGAGCTGGCAAATGGCTGGGAGGAGGGCTGGCAGAAGGGTGAGGGAGCTGGCAGCATGGTGAGGAGGCTGAGGAGGAGAGTTAGCTTGAGGGGAAGGGGTGGGGGGGAAGAAGAAGAGAAAGGGTCAGAAAAGAAGGGGTGGGGCCCTCCAGGCACTAAACTGGCAAAAATAGCACCTGGACGTAGGGAAAATCTATGGGGTAGAGGAAATCCTTAAGGAAAATTTTAAAAATTTTCTTAAAGTTAAAATATTCACATTTTTTTGCCATTTGGCGCCCAAATACAACAGAACTTGACACCGATGTGTGTTATGATGCAATGAACATCCTCGCTCCAAAATTTTTTGATTCAGACAAGTATTTTATTTTATATTAATTTATGAAGTTTTAAACTTCAAAAATTAATTTAGGTTAAACCGACAATCCAAAATTGATGAAACTTCATAAGCAGCTTTTAAATAATGTTCTTATCATGATGACATAAAAATTGAAGAATTTAGACACGTATTTTAATATTCTTAATTTATTAGATTTTAAAAAGTTTAGAAAAATAAGGCGGGAGTTTCCGTTATTCGAGTTCTCTCAAACTAGAGCATTTTTATCTAAAATTTGTTCTCATCTAAGGGTAGTGTTGTTTGCCCTAATTTGAAGTTCCCCGAGATCTTGATGTTAGAGTTAGGATTTTGACCAAACTTACAAAGTAATGACATCGGGTCGTTACAGATCTTTTTTAGATCCTTAAGAAGGGATATAAACCCTAGCCACAACATAACATTTTAAGGAGTTCTTGAAGAGAAAGGTTGTAGGCTAAAAATAAGAAGAGAAGTATAATACCAAGGAAGAAGAACAAGGAACCAAGAGAAGAGAAGATGAAGAGAATGCTGGAAAGCTATTCCTGCATATTGTATTTCTAACATTGTATTTCTATTCTTTTATCTTGTAAGAGCACAATGAGTTCCATGTGTGTTTCTGTATTTTTTCTTTTTCTATATATTGGTAATATCATCCTAAAACCCTCCTTTTGGAGAAAATTAGGTTGAGAACTATGAGATGTATGCAGTCCTTATGCATGTAATAATTTTCTCAATTTAATGAAATCATATTTGAGTTTGCACAGAATTTATTTATACATTTAAAAGAATAATGAAAATGATTTGAAAACATTTAAAATATATTCTATTGCAAAGCCTTCACTCAGGTTAATGCTCAACTTTGATTTAGAACAAATGAATTAAGATAATGTAAGGCGTGAACAAAGTGACATAAGCTTACTGATCTTCACTGCTCGTGCAATTTCTTGAAATTAAAGGTTATACCCATTTGAGCTGCGAAGAATAATCTAAGAAATTCTCTTAGCTCTGTGCTCAATTCAAGACTAAAATATAGAGAGATGGACATGTTTCAAGCAGTGGATGAGATGACATAAGTTCACATATGATTCATTGCTCGTCTTTATATTGAAGTTAGGAATAAGGTGCACATGAGTCGAGACTAACCAATTTATTGAGCTCCACTGCTCATTAATTAAGCGAGAAAACCCAAAGTGTGTTAAACTGTGAGTAATGTAACATACACTCACAAAGCTTCATTGCTCACTTCCTTAGCTAAGTCAGAAGTGGATGTGTGTGAGCTGTGAATGGATTAGGATTTTATGGTTACCAATTAACTTGTAAATTTTTTTTTTTAAACATAAGAATAATATTTATCACTAAATTGATCACAAATTATTTGTGTTTAATGAGAACCCTAGTGAGTTCCATATAGAACTAGATAGGAAAAAATTGAAAGAAATATTAAAGTGACAACAGTAGCCTTTTGATAAAATAATAATAATACAAGGCAAAACTAGTACATTGAAGAGATCTCATGCATAGGATAACTACAAACGCTATGTTTAAAAACTTAATTCTCTCCACTTTAGTCCAACTAATCAATAGAACCTCTTACCATAACCTAGTTTAATCTAGCTTAGTAATCATCAACAAAATTTGGTCTTAGTCTAAAAAACACGCACTGTTATGAGAGGATGAAAAAGGTTCAAGAATTAACCATTCCTATATTACTTTAGATCACGTGTACTTGCGTGTTCACACAAAGGTAGATGGGATCGACAATCCATTTTCTCAAAGGGAGAGGGAGACCAGCGCTCCAAGGATTTAGAGCTCGATAGAGGAATGGAGCCATCACTGTGTAGGGAAGAGTTGACAAGCTCATTTGTCGATATAGAAGGATGGGTCAACAGAACCATTGCCTTGCATTGGATGGAGAAGGAGATAGGAAAGATGTAGGGATTAGTGACCTTAATTGCCGCATGGAGAGGTAGGGGGTTTGGCTCCTTTGTGCGCTGAATGGATGGGAGAGCCACATGGCTCCCTTTCTTCTAGCCGAGAAAAGAAAATGGAATAAGGGCTTTTGCTTGTTTTTAACACTAGGGATGAGATGGTTAGATACTAAATTCTTAATTTGGACATCCCTTAGTTCTAAATCGGATGGCTACAACTTCTACGAAGCTCTAAGTTAAGATCGATCACCGATTGAAGTCTAAAAATTATGAAACATGGCCAAATTGAGTGTTTCGATGAGATAAATACACACGTCCAAAAGTCATCAAATTTGGAGGATTATTTTATTTATATCAATTTTTTAAGTGTTAAAACTTCAAAAATTCATCATGGTCAATCCAGAGTATGAAAATTAACAAAACTTGAAATATAACATCTCCGTTTGTTGTCCGATATTAAACTGCAAAAATTCAATATTTTGATTTATAATTTAAGTTCTATAAATTTTTGAAATAAAATTTTCAAAATTATATTAGAAATATCCAAGATCTCAATTGCGCTCAAACTTTTTAGCAATAGGATCCTTAAATTGTGCTATATTTAAGGTATTTTTATTTGACTTAAATTGAGATCCTGATTAAGTTTTAATCTGGTTAATTTTAAGAGTAATTGACATAGTAATAACCTTGGGTTGTTCTATATATTAATTTTATTTTGACTAAGCGTTAAATGTCACACTAATCTACAAGATAGTTCTACAATAAAATAATATCAAAGAAAGATAGCACATGCAATCAATATAAATTCATCTGTAGCTGATTCTACAGATGATACATTGATTAGTTTCTTTAGTTTCTTTATTATTATTTGTAATGTTATTACTCTTTCAAAAACACCTTTTTTATTAATAACTTTACTGGATATTATTTATATAACAAGTTAAATTATTTAGAATTGACTATTTCCTGTAGCGCCCCGCCCACTAATTCACGAGATTAGGTCAAGGGGAGGTGTGCTACTCTGGCAAATTTCTCATTTATCATTGGATTAGATATAATCCATATTCCACTAATAAGAGAAGGATGTGCCCAGAATATATGCAACATGATCAATAACTAAGTAAATAGAAATATATAGTGTGGAAACAAGAAAGGTAAATTATACATCCAACTCACCACAATACAAGTAAAAAATAGAAAACATGCAGCTCAGAATAATAAGTAGAGTAAGAAATACAGTCATAAGTACTTGTATTATTACAACATTTTAAATAACTTTTAAAGAAATAAAAGTGCAATCTCTCATCCTCACAAGCAAAGAAGTAAAGCATCTATAAGGCATCAGCTCCACCCTACTGGTCCTCCTCTAAGAAAGGTTTCTCTTCAGGCACAAACTCCTCAAAGCGACCAGATTCTTATATTGTTTGTTTCACAATGCCAGGGCCCCAGCCAAGAAAAGAAAATTCTTGTTAGACATATTTTCTAAGTATATATTTAGGTTGATAATATTTTATAAATTTATTAATGTCACAATTTACTTAAACTATATAAAATAAATTAGCATAGGAGCGACAATCATACAAAATGGTGTGATGAGTTATAAATAAAAGTATTTGTAACTAAGAAACAATGAGACAAAAGAACATACCTCAAAATAAGCTAAGACAAGACTAGACATATATATATATATATATATATATATATATATATATATATATATATAATAAGAAAAGTACTGAAAGAAAAGACTTATCCTAAACATGTTGATGATCATATGAATAATGTAAGTTTAAGAGTAAGTAATAGGTCTGTGATACGTATAAGTAAATTGTAAGGAAATCTAGCATCTTATAAGTATACAAGTAAGTTAGTAAAGTAGAGCTGACTGAAGTAAAATAATAGTAAAATGGTAAATAAGTATGTACAGACTGTCATATTATAAAAGTTAGCCATTCGGGCCACTGTAAATTCCCATAGCTTTTCTAGGTTAGGGCAGAACAGAACATAATAGTACCGAGGAGGCAAAAAATACAAATACAATGAATTTTTGCTTTTTACTAATACGTCCAGAAGCGGCTGAGGAGTCAAGCACATCTGCAAAATTATTTGGGTTTGAACTTAACACAACACTCCTAAATGAGTAATGCTAAGTTATCCCTTATTTCTCCTTACCCCCCCTGTCCAGTAGAGGTAAAAGTGCACGATAATTAACCAAAAAATTGAACCAAATGCAAATGTTATCCTAATTTTTCTATGTTTTCATTTCATGCGGCATTGTTATCTTGTATGACATGTTCAAGGTAATGGCACAAAGTACAAGGAATGCAAAAGCAATAAATAAATCAATAGTGAGGAAGGGACTCTACTACACATTATGACATTAGTTGTTATCTACTTAACTAATCTAACTATTCTAAGTTATAAAACTTAGAAGAATAGACTTATAAGTTAAAAATAATCATAACTGATTAGGTTCTAATTTAATTTAATCAATATCGACTATAAGTTAAATAAGAAATCAATACATCATAATTGATGAATTTTGATGTTCTAAGCTAAGATTTGATTAATATCCACTAGACTAGGGATTATGAATTAAACACCATGAATTGGAGTTAATTATATAATCTAAAGGTAAAGTTTAAAGATTAAAGTTCAAGTCTAAATGTGAACCAATGATTAGGGCAAATCCTATTAAGCATAATTAATCTTAATAGGATGGTTCTCCTATTCTTAATCTAAAGTTAAATGATAAAAAAATTAGTATTAAAGTATAAAAATCTATAAACTAATAAAACTAAGGTTCCATTCATTGAATAACCTACTTTATTCAATGAATGAAATTTAACCTAGTATCTATTCCTATTCATAAGGAAAAAATCCTAATGTAAAGTGTAGATTCCTAATAAACTCCTAATGAAATAACTTGGGAAATTTTTAAGATTTGATGGAATTTATCACAATCTATCTTCATATATAGTTCTAATTCATTTAAAGGAGTTAAAGATGAACCTTAGCTAAGTTAGGGTGCATTAGCCTCACTTAGGGATTTTCAAGCCTTTAATTGAATTTTCATCAAATTACCTAATTTAAGAGATTAAGAGTCTAAGCTAATTTTAAATCAGTTTTATCACTGATTTTAATGAGCTAAATGATATTTTAGAGGTTAAGGGTGCTTAACCTAAATTTAGGGTAAAATGACCATTTTACCCCTACTTAAGGGTCTAAAATACTACTTTTTGATTTATGGTTCCAAGTTAGATTTTATTGATGTCAAATGATTCCTTACTATCTAACATGAAGATAGATAGTAACTTCACCAATTTTGGACATGAATTAAGTCATATGGGTTCAAATTAAAAATTTTGACCTATAAGGGTATTATGGTAATTTCACATAGTGAAGTCTAAAATTTGTTCAGTTTACTATTATTTACTATCCAAAGATTTTATAGAGTTCAAGAACACTGAATTCTAATGTATATTGGTTAAGTTATGATGAATCTAAGATTATGGCTTAAATATGAAATTTTAGGGTTTAATGAAGGGTTCAAAAACCTAACTTTTTTATTTGGTGCTCAAATTCTACAAATTCAATGTTTATAACTTCCCTATAATACACTGAGTACTTTAACTGGGAGTAGACCTAAGTTAGACTTTAATTGGTCAAGTTATGATATAATTAGGGTTAAGAGTAAATAGGGCAAATTAGGATTTCCAGTGGTCAAAATCCTAATTTTATTTCAGATTATTATTGGTTATATTTTTCTGATCTAAATAATATATTGGATGACCTAAATTGGAGTCCAATTGATTAAGTTATGGCTAAATCAATTTCTAGGCTAGATAATTATGGAAGGTCATAAAAGTGATTAGTTAAACTAATGATCCAACATCAAAACTAATAATATCAAATTAAATTAGATATTTTCTTGATTAAAATGAGACCTATATTGACTAGATTTGGGTCACTAGGTATAAAGTTATGATTAGGAAAAGTTTTGGTACAAGTGTGGGGGTCCTAAAATATCACTACGTTAAATAGGTGTCCTACAAAAAAATTAACATTACCATAATATTCCTTAAATTTTGCTAATTAAAATGAGATACATATTCAATATATTTGAACTTATGTATTAATAATTATGAGTGTTCAAAGTTTTTGCATTTAATTTAACTTAATTTATGAAAATTTAATTAATTAATACTTTACTATTTTAATTAATTAAACAAAATTTGATTTAATTATGCATTTAATTGAAACGGCGAGAGCCACATAACCAAACGACGTCGATAGCGGAACACGTGTCGGCATGTGGATGGTAGAGGGCGATGGCGGGACCCACACGCTATCAGCGGAGCTGACCCCTCTACGCTTGCTGATGGGATGCTATGTGGCACTTTGATAAGCCGACACGCAACAAGGCGGGCCCCACAAGCTCGCAGACGCGAACCCGGAGAGACACGGGTCAGGCCCGGGTCAGGCCCGGGTCAGGCCCGGGTCAGGCCCGGGTCAACCCGGCCCGACCCAAACTTCTTCGCCTTCAACCCTATCGGCCGATCCCAGGGCATGCTGCGACAGGCTCCTCCGACAGTGCTAGACACCGACCCTCACGCCATTGGGTTTGTTCTTGATGAGAGCTTGCCACCAATGACGGGCCAGCTCATTGGGTGGTCGAAGACGCTAGCAAAATTGAGACCAAATTTCTAGGGTTCGGGAATATGGCGCTCCACCCCTTAATCCACAAGATTAAGCTAAGGGGTGGTGTGTCACCATAGCTAACCCTTCACTTATCATTAGATTAGGATGAAATCCATAATCCACCTAATAAAAGAAGAAGTAAGCATAGAATCAAACATTCAGTCACTTAATAAGAATTCATACAGAGTGCGGAAGCGATTTACAATAGGAAACGCCCAAACATCACAGTATGACTATAATGAAATACAACTCAGAATATAAGCATATAATAATCCAAACACACAGTCATAGGTACCTGTATTATTACAGCATCTAATGTTTAAACAAGTAGAAGAGAAAAATACGCTCATCATCACAGGTAAAATAAATAGCTAAATATCCTCAGGTCCAAGCTGCTGCTCCTCCTCTAAGTAAGGCTCCTCCTCAGGCATTGCAACCTCAACTTGCTATAAACCTGATATTTTCGATTTCATAATGTAGGGCCCCAGCCAAAAAAAAAAAATTTTGTGTTAGACAATTATCTAAGTACATTTTAGGCTGATAAATTTTTATGTGTTTTGTAATATCACCATTTTACCATTTCTAAGCAATAATCATACAAGTATAGGAGCAACTAATAATGCCAAAAAGGAAGGAGAAGCTATAAACAATCATTTATAATTTAAACAAAAGAGAGGCTAAGACATGCCTCAAATGCAAGCTAAACAAGGTAAGGCATATGAATATAAATAATTAAACAAGTACTGTAAGAAAATACTACATCCTAAATATGCTGGTGATCAAGAGATACATGCAAATTAAAATAACATAACTCAGCAGTGGTACATATAATAGCAGCAAAATTTTAACATCTTAAAATATATATACATAGGCAGAACAAAAAAATAGCTGACTAAATAAAAATGCTGAAAAACAAACAAACATCATGGCTGCATATATATATATATATATATATATATATATATATATATATATATATTTATATATATATAAACATCCGTGTATCAACTGCCATACAGAAAAGAGCTAATCTAGCCCATAGAATATAGAAGGATCTTAGCACCAGTATGGCTAAAGCACCAACCGTGTACCCCTAATGTCATACGAAACTAGGCAATCAGCACACAACGAAACAACAGAAGATATAATAAGGTCTTCCCTTAGTGTCAACAAGGAGACTAGGCAATTAGAAGATAATACTGAGAGGCAGCTCAAACACATAAAATTATTATCTTTAATTAAACACTTTAGTATTTTCATAAGGAATCTAAGGAGTCTCCATATTTTCCTAACATTTTATTCATGCATCAAAGATCTTATATGATATGCACAAGGAGTTAAGGCACAAAAATACAAGGAATACATAGCACAAAATATCAAAAGTGATCAAGGGACTCTACTAAACATAGTGATATCATTTATTTTCTAATTAACCCATTCTAACTATTCCAAGTTACACAAGTTCAGGATCACCATTTTCCTACTATCTAGTATAACCTGAAAACTCGACCTTATAAGTTAAAAAGGATTAGAACTGATCAGGTTCTAATCTTGTTCAATCAGATAGACGACTATGAGTTGAGTCAATAAATCACACGTCCTAGTTTTGTGAATTTAGACGTTCTAACTAAGATCTGATCAAGATCTTCTTGTGGTGCCCCCCAAATCATCCGGATTAGGAGGTGGTCATCACTTTAACAAACCCTCACTTAACATCAGATTAAGGAATGGGCCTTCTTAATCAAATGCTAAGGGAGGATGTGCTTTAATAAGCAAAGAGCATCAAAGGAAATAATCACATAAATGAGTATACTATAATTTATCAGAGTGCGAAAGAAAAACAAATGTAACATCCATACAATCCAGATAAAAACTGTACAACTCAAAATACATAAGCATAAAAAGTAAAGCAGATAAATTCTATATTAATACAAAACAATATTAAAGTTTATGCAGTAATGAAAGTAAAGTCTCTCATATCCTCATAATATCTGGTAGTGACTAATAATCTTCTACTGTATGCTCCTCCTCCTGAACTGGATCTCCAAAAGGTCTTACAACCTCGAATAGCTCAGAATCTACCATTGTCGGTTTCACAATGGTAGGGCCCCAGCCAACAGAAAAAAAATCTAATTAGACAAAATGTCTAAGTACATTTTAGGCTGTAAATTGTTAAGTTTTAATGATATCACAATACTAAGCAACATAGGAGCAGTAAGCATTAAGGAAAGGTAACAAAGTTATAATTAACATAATTATAACTTAATAAGATGTGAGATAAGCACATACCTCAACTCAAGCTACAGGAAAGGTTAAGTAATGCATAAGGAAATCTACTAAACACAAGTAAAACTTCTAAGTATATGATCAATATAAAATATGCTGCTTTACAACTAGGCTGAAAATATAGAACTGAAAGTAAAATTCTAACATCCTAACATGCCAAAGATAAAGGTGAACTACGAAAAGGTATAAATGAATATTCAAAGATGTGAGTACAAAGGAACTGCAAAAAATGAAAATATAGCAGAAGGCGTACTGAACTATAAGATAAAGTAAGAACTGCAGTAAATGAAAATATAGCAGAAGGCGTACTGAACTATAAGACAAAGTAAGAACTGTAGAAAATGAAAATATAATAGAAGTGAACTGAACTATAAGGTAAAAGTGAGCCAAAACTGTAAAGTAAATAAAATGCAACTACAAAGTGACTATAATACAGATGAAGTAATTAAAAGTAAAGTCCATCTGCTCATCTGGAAAAGTAGTCCCAGATTCCATCTGAAAAGTAACTGCTAAACATCTGGAAAAGTAGTCCCAGATTAAAGTTAATTCCATCAAAAAGTACTGCAAACTATCTGGAAAAGTAGTCCCAGATTCACTAGGAAAGTAGCCCTAGTCAGAAACAACCAGCATCTGGAAAAGTAGTCCCAGATATACTAGGAAAGTAGTCATAGTTAGAAACAATAGGCATCTGGAAAAGTAGTCCCAGATACACTAGGAAAGTAGTCCTAGTCAGAAACAACATGCATCTGGAAAAGTAGTCCTAGATACACTTGGAAAGTAGTCCTAGTCAGAAACAACATGCATCTAGAAAAGTAGTCTGAGATACACTAGGAAAGTAGTCCTAGTCAGAAATAACTCGCACTAGGAAAGTAGTCCTAGCCCCAAAAGCTATCTTATAGGCACTAGGAAAGTAGTCTTAGCCCAAAACCATTCTCAAGTAAAGTCATACTACATGGTAGACTAAAAAGACATATCACCTCAAGTTTAGTAAAGCTATTTTCCATCAAATTTTTTTTTAACAATATGAAATTCCATATGAATGTATTTAAAATCAATATAGAAATAATCATCTAATGCAATGTATCCAAATGTAAAGAAGTCCAAAGCAAAGGAAAGCATAGCATATAATATTCAGTGTATATATAAAATAGCACTAAACAACATTTGTGATATCACTTTATTTTATATTTAAGACATTCTAACTAATCTGAACTTATACAAGTTTAGGATCTCCGATATCCAGCTATCGAGTATAAATCCAGAATATCGAGCCTACAAGTCAAAAGAATATTAGAACTAATAAAGCTCTAACATTTATAAATCACATGACACTTAGTTAAGTTAAAATAATAAATCAAACATCCTAATTAATGATTTTATGAATTCTAAACCAATCTTGATTAGTATGAATCAAAATTGGGGGATTAAGATGTTAAAATCCAAGTATTAGATTTTAACTTCTTAATCTAATAGGTTCTAATCCTAATGATATAAAGTTAAACCCAAATTTCATGAACTATAATTAAGGTAATCTTATTAAGCAAAATCAAGCCTAATAAGATGGATCTCTAATCTTAAATCTAGAGTTTAAATATAAAATAATCATAAATAAAGAATAAAATCTAAAAAACTATAAAACCAAGGTTTCATCTATTAAATACCCACTTACTTAATAGATAAATTCTAACCTAATTTGTAAGGTAGATCATAATGAATTAAGATCCTAAAGTTTGAAGGAAAACCTTAAGAGAATAATTAAATATTTAGGTTTGATCTTTCTTAACAATTATTATGATGAATTTAACTTAAAGGAGGCGTAAGGTGAACTAAATTCACCTTATGAGACTTAATTTAGGACTTAGATTATTTTAGGCAATTCTTAGGGTTTCTCATATTTTATTACTTAAATAAGTTTAAATGTTTTAAAATGAGTTTAAATTAGTCATATTACTAATTTTAAAGGTTTTAAGACTAAATTTAAGGTTTTAAGATGCTTAAACTTAAATTTGGGCAAAAGGACCATTTTGCCATTTACCTAAGGGTCTAAATTTTAGCTTTAGAAATTAGGGCTCAAAATCTGAAATTTCTTAAAGTGGAATGATTACTTATTGTCTAATATGAGTTTAGACAGTAAGTTCATTAATTTTGGTTAAGGAATAAGACTTATAAGATCAAATTAAAGAATTTGACCTATAAGGGCAAATTTGTAATTTTACCTTAATAAAATCTAAATTTTCTGTTAGTTTATTAAAGGTTATATTCTAAGGTTTTCATAGAACCTAAAATTATCAAATTCTGATAAGTATTGGCTAAGTTATAGCCAATACAAGCTTTAAGATTAATAATTAAGGTTTAGTGTAATTAGTGAGTGATTAGTGAAATTAATCACTGAATGACTAAATCAATCATACAACTAGGTGCTAATCTACTTTATGAGTAATCAAAAACTAAAATTACTCAATTTGGATCATTAGATTTGCTAATCTTCACTAATCAAAATTATGAGTAATTAGGGTTATATAAGAAATCTAACCGTTGGATCTTAATTATTTTTACAGATTATTGTTAATTAGGTTTTCTGATCTAAATGAATATTTGGATCACCTAATTTGGAACTGAATTGACCAACTATGGTCAATTGAAGTTCAAGGGTTAGTTGACCTAATTTGGGTTAGGTCCTAAATATGATTAGTTTAAATTTAATCCAAACAGCAAAATGGATACTACTAAATTAATCCTTAAGGTTTTCTGAGTACTTTAAGACTCATATTGAGTATGTTTGGATAATCATACACAAAGTTATAGCAATTTGAACAATTGAGACATTCAGGGTTTAATGTGAGGATCCTAAATGTCACCATATTAAAAATAGCTCTAAATGAAATTCTGCTAGTGCCAATAAATCCCTCATAATTTTTTGATTCCAATGATATATTAATTTGCTATTTTTCGATCAGTTGATCTAAAGTTATGGATAGTTGAATGTTTGTGATTAATTGATTTAATTAATCTACTCATTTAATTAATCCAAATTTTAATTCCTTATCTTATGCGGCTTTATAATATGGCGGGTCCCACCACTTAACAAAGGGCCACGTGTAAGGCTATTCGCCCGGGCCCTGTATCGGGTCGAGAAGACCCGAAGGAGATCGGGCTTCTTCTTCTCCTTCAGAGGCGTGAATAAAGAAAATTAGGGCATTTCCCTAATCGACCATCACAGCTTCTTCAGAGATCGCACGCACACTAGTTGCAAGCCCTCGATTCCTTCTTCTTAATGAACTAAAGAAATCAAGATGTTCCGACTTCCATCGATCGAATCTATGATGCCCTAGAATCGATTTAGGGTTAGAGAAATCAATTGAATTGAGCGAAAAATGAGTTCAATCAAACTTGATTGAACAATTGAAAATCAATATACGTATAATAGTGATTGAACAAAGTAATTTAATTGAAATGATAGATAAAATTGAATGTATATTGGGAAGGTGAAGTACCGTTGCTTCGACACCAGATAACTCATGATGGACCAGAACTAATGCAGAGGCTTTCCTGCTTGCGCTTACTTGATTTTCTTAGAGATTTATCCAGACACAAAGGCCTTAGATGATTTTTGATAAGGCATTTTGGCGGTCGATGAGCAAATGGACAACGTGCTGCCAGATTTTTGTAAGACACGCACGACCTTGCGTAGCACTGTGTTGGGCGGACGAGTCGCAACGATGAAGATGATCCATGATCCGTTCGATCGGATCAGTCGATCCGATCGAACGATCCAAATGATTTGTGCCAGCACAGATGGAGTTAAATGATAAATGGAAATGGCATTACAATTGCTAACGGAGCGCTTAAGATATTAAACTTGAGCCATTAAGGAAAATTATTAATTAATTAATATATTAATTATCACATAATTTTTTAATTAAAAGTTAGTCTACTAAATGACTCCAGAAAAATCCCAATAAATCACCCCTAGCTAATTGAAGGGTGAGGAACACAATGGTACGATCAAATTTTTGATTTGATGAGTATTTAATTATTTAATTTTTCAGGGTATTTAAATATTATTAAAATATTTGACAAAAATCTAATGACTTCCAAATGTCTTCAAAACTTCACCCCTAGCTAATTTGGGGGTGATGAATGCAATGACAAAGTCAGACTTTTAATTTGAGGTCAAAATAAAAAGTCAAATTCTAAGGTTTTGGGATTTTCCAGAAATCAGGTTTTGATCTATTTGATCCCTGATTTGATCTAGATCTTAAAGGCAGGTTCTAAATGACTTAATTAAGACGTTAGAAACAAAATTAAGACTTAGATTAGTTTTAATTAACCTAGGTAATAACCTGGGTTGTTACACTTCTAAACCTATAGATTATGGATTAAACACTATGAGATTTAGGTTTAATCACATAATCTAAAAAGAACAAGACCTAAGTTCTAGGTTTCATTCTAATAGTGATCTACTTATTAAGGCAAATCCTATTAAGTAATCAGACTTAATAGGATGAATCTCCTATCATAAAACTAAAGTTAAAAGACAAAATAATCAAAACAAGTTGTAAAATAAAAGAAAAGTCTAGAAACTAATAAAACTAAGGTTTCACCTATTGAGTAACCCATTTACCCAATGAATAAACCATAATCTTTAATCTAGTCTTAGTCTCAGGAAGGGTCCTTAAGGTGTAGTGTTAACGACTTAGGAAAATTCTGGAATCGGACATAATGGTTGATTTCACTCACTTAAATGTCACTAATACAATTATAATATTGGTTTTAGAGTCTTGAGAAGTTAATTAAAGGTTAAGGGTATTTAATCTAATCTTAGGGCAAAATGACTATTTTGCCTCTACCTTAACGGTCTAAAAGTCAACTTTTGACTTAAGGGTATAAACTGAAGTTTCTCTCTTCCATATGATTTCTTACTGTCTAACTTGAAGATAGACAGTAAGTAAGTATAATTTAGACGAAAAATGAGTCATACAGGTTCAAACTAAGATTTTTGACTTAAGGGTATTTCCAAAATTTTTACTCTATTAAACCCTAAATTTTTATGCAGTTTAATGTTGGTGGCTGTTCAAGGATTCCATAGAGTCCAAGAACGCTGAATTTTGAGGCCAATTGACTAAGTTACGGACGTTTTAAGTTTCAAGGGCAATTTGGTAATTTTGGGTCGGTCAACGGGTGGCAAAAATCGAACTTTTTTGTTTGAAGTCCAATTTTAGAAAACTCAATTTCTATATCTTTCCTATAATATACTGAGTATGCTGATAAGAAGTAAACTCAATTTGGACCTCAAATGGTCAAGTTATGACCTAACTAAGGTTGGGGGTATTTTAGTCATTTTCTAGATTTCTAGGGTTCATATCCTAATTATTATTTTAGTTTATTGATGACATTGAAATTCTAAACTAGTTAGCATCTTGAATTTTTGAATTTGGAGTTGATTTGACCACGTTATGGTTATTTGAATTATAGGGGCATTTTTGGTCAATTTTCCCGAAAGTCAACTGGAAATTCTAGAGTTGACTTTTTGTCCTGATATCCAAATGAGAAAACTAATACTACTACATGGATGGGGCCGCTCTCCTGAGCATTTTAAGACTCATATTGACTATGTTTGGTCAACTAGGTCAAAAATTATGGGATCCTAAAGAGGTCATAAAATTTTACATCGTTATGCGTACCCCGAAATTAATTTTTACATTATGCTATTTGATTCTATTTATTTTTCTGATTATTTTGAGATCTATATTGACTATATTTGGATCATCCTATAAAAAATTATTAAACTTTTAAGTTTTACTATTTAAAAATACAATTTCAATTATTTTACTATTCATTTATTTAATTTGTATTAATTTACTATTCATTCTTAAAGTTAAAAATATATTTTTCTGTATTTATTAATTATTAATCAATTGTGATTAATCTTAATCAACTAATATTAATTAATTATTAATTAATAATTAATCTTTTAAATATTTTAACTATAATTATCATTATTACCACTGTTTAACTATGATTATAGTTAATCTTACAGTTTTAATAAAAATTAGTGATTTTATTTAATTCATTTAATTTACTGATTATATAATATTTAATTAACTAATCTATATTAATATCCTAAGCTAATAATAAATCTTAACAGAATACTTTTAATTAAATTTTTACTAAACTCAATTATTATAACTAACTATCTACTAATTATAATATCTGCAATTTAATTAAACCAACACTTCTGTTTTAATTAACTATATATATATATTTGATTATTATATATATATATATATATAATATTTAAATATTCTGCAGGTCATCATGGTGGCAGGACCTGCCACGCACACATGGCGGAACCTGACAGGTCGTGGCGCTATGGGGGGACTCGCATGCCACGCGGCGCGGCCTGACTGGCCGAGGGTCCGTGGGCGGGCCCCACGGGCGCTTCGGACGGCGCGGCCAGCAAAGGCGTGGGCCCCACTCCCCGGGCTCCGAGCCCGCTCGCAGCCCGTGCATGAGGATACAGGACGGGTCCGGGTCGACCCGGCGCGTCGCCCCTTCGCGCCTCCAGTCTCGACAGCCGCATCTAGGGCTCGACTTTGCAGGCCACAACGGCAGTGGCTGTGTCGTGCCCGCACGGCAACGGGAAGGTCGTGAGGAGATGTGGCGACCGGGGATCGAAGTTCGAGAGTCTCAAAAGAATGATTCATACACTGAAAATATACATTTATGAAAATAAAGAAAACAAAATACATAAATGTCCATATTTATATTCAGAGCCATTCATATATGAAATTTACAACAATTTTAATATTTACAATAAAGCTTTAAACATTTTCCATTTCTCACATATTTAACTATTCTCTTCTTTAATTATTTAGACAGATCTTCAATTATTTAATTTTTAAAACTTGAAAAATTCAGTTATTAGTCAGGTAGGAGTATACAAATCGTTCTTATAAGAGTAATTCTAGCAACCTATAATAAATATAAATCAAATATAAAACTGAATGAAATATTTGCATATGAAAGAAAAGCAAATTTTCAAATTTTAATATTTCCCTACAAGTTAGCTGTGAAATTCAATATAGCATGAAATAAATAATTTTATCAAAAGCATTTGTAACAATAAGTCGAGTCCGTATACTTCTGAGCCTAAATGGGTAAGCCCATAGGCATAACCTGTATGAAGCTTTTCTCACTACCTGTCAGTAATTTATTCAAATTAGGAACTGATGGTGTGTCTTTCCTCTGGATTTGCCCACTTCCTAATAAGAGCTAAATCCCTCCATATGACTCCCAGGGTGTAACAATGCAAGTTATTATCATAATTAATTAGGATTAATCTGAGTCTTAAAACTAATCATAAGTGCTAATTAGGTCAATTGGAGTCAACCTCTAAGATCTAGTCCAAATCAAGAGTCAAATGGATCGAATCCTGATTTCTGGGAAATCCAGAAACCTTAAAATTTGACCAATTTAAATTGACCTCCGATCGAAAAACGGACTTCGCCATTGCACTCATTGACCCCAAATTAGCTTGGGGTGAAGTTTTCGTGTCAATCGGAAGTCGTCGAAATTTCGACGAATATTTTTATAATAAAAATGCCCCGGAAATCGAGGAATCAAAATACTCGTCGGATCGAAAAACCGACCTCGCCATTGCATTCCTCACCCCTCAGTTAGCTAGGAAAAACATGTTCAAAATTTTTTTTTGGAAATTTTTTTTTTTAGTTATTTAACGTCGCCGTTAACTATTTAACCCCTGCCGTCAACTGTAGCCGACGGCGCCGTCTGATCAGACGGCGCCATCGCAGCCGTTGGATCTGATCCAAATCCAACGGGTACAGAGCCGTCGTCCTCGACGGCTCCGTCTAGCGCGACACGCGGCGCTCCTGCCGCCCTCCGTGCCCAACCGGCGCCTTCCCCGGCCTCGGCGAGGTCGCCTGAGGTCTTATAAGACCTCAGGCAAGCTCGGGGCTCCGGGTTTGCGAAACCCGAGCCCCGAAGCGTCGAATCTGAGCTGACCCAGTCCAGCCGTCGAACTTTAGGTACCCCGATCTCCCCCATCTTGACTCAATTTCCTTCAATTATTGTCTCTATACCTATTGCATGTGCTGGATTAGCGATTGAACAGTTCCGATCGGGGCTAGCCAGACCGGATCGTCGGGATTTAGATTTAGGTGCACAGTAGAAACCATTAGGATCCCGTAACTCGTAACCCTAGGACATAGGGTTGGGATTTGCCGACGATCCCGGCCACCTCCGGCGAAGGTCCGCCCACCGACGTGTAGGCCTCGTCGAGGGCTACCGTCGGCCGTGCGAGCCGAGGTGGTCCGGCGCCGGGAAGGCCGGCAAAAGCCGTGCCCTAGCCCGGCGCCCTCGGGACGTCTCCGCGAAGGAGATCAAGTCCGGGCCCGGCCGGGTCGATTTGAGCCCGACCCGGTCACGTCCGGATCCGTGTAAGCCAGGTGGGGCCGCAGCGCCACGTGGCAGCCTCTAGGCTTGCCACGTGTCCCGTGGGACCCACCGCCCGCGCCGCATCTTTTCGGCTTCGGCCGTGGGGCCCCTTGCGCCACATGGCAGCCAGCCGGCACGCCACGTGTCACGTGGGGCCTACAGCTCGAGCCAGCGCGGCGCTTCGGCTCCCCCGTGGGGCCCACAAGTGCCACGTGGCAGCCCCTGGGCCCTCCACGTGTCAAGTGGGACCCACTGCCTGGTCACCCGCGACCTTTCGGCATCCCTGTGGGGCCCACAGTGCCACGTGGCAGCCTCTGGCAGTGCCAAGTATCAGGTGGGGGCCCACTGCCCGATCACCCGCGACCTTTCGACTTCCCTGTGGGGCCCACAGTGCCACACGGCAGCCTCTGGCAGTGCTATGTGTCAGGTGGGGCCCACTCCCTAGTCACCCGAGCCTACTCGGCTTTCCCGTGAGGCCCACAGTGCCACGTGGCAGCCTCTAATAGTGTCACGTGTCTGGTGGGGCCCACTGTCTGTTAATTAAAATAAATTAATTACTGTTAGTGATTAATTAATTACAGTTAGTAGTTAATTAAATTAGTATTAGTGTTAATGACTTTTGAACAATAATTTATAATTAATTAAATGTATTTAATAATTAAGAGATTAATTAGGATTATTTTAATATTAATTAAACTTTAAACAAAAATTAGAATAATTAATGATTATTAAATAGTAAACTATAATTAATTATTCTTAATTAAATATTAAAGGTGATTAAGGTTAATTAAATAGTAATTAGTGCTAATGACTTTTCAACAGTAAAATAATAATATTATATAATTTAGTTAATTAATTAAATGGATTAATTATTGTTAATTAGTAATTAAGATTAATTAATCATAGATTAATTAAAAGTTAATAAATTCAGAAATTATATATATAAACTTTAGGAATGAACAGTGAAATTATTTAATTTGAATAAATGAATAGTAAATTAATACAAATTGTATTTTTGAATAGTAAACCTTAAAAGTTTAATAACTTTTTGTAGGATGATCCAAACATAGCCAATATAGGTCTTAAAATACTCAGAAAAATAAATAGAATCAAATGGCGTAAGTGAAAAATTAATTTCAGGGTATGCATAATGAGGTAATATTTTAGGACCTCTTTAGAACCTCAAAACTTTTTACCCAGTTATCAGAACATAGTCAATATGGGTCTTAAAATGCTCAGGAGAGCGGCCCCATAACTGTAGTAGTATTAGTTTTCTCATTTGGACATCAGGATAAAAAGTCAACCCTATACTTCTCAGTGAAAAATGACCAAAATGCCCCTAGACTTCAAACAGCCATAACTTAGTCAAATCAACTCTAAATTTATAAATTCAAGATGCTAACTAGTTTAGAATTTTAATGTCATTGATAAACTAAAATAATACTTAGGATCTGAGCACTATAAATTTAGGTAAATGACCAAATTACCACTGACCTTGTTTTGGAGTCCAAATTGGACGTGCTTACTGTCTATCTTCAAGTTAGACAGTAAGGAATCAGTTGGGACTAAGAGAAATCAATTCAGACCCGTAAGTTAGAAGTTGACTTTTTGACCCTTAAAGTAGGGGAAAAATTGTCATTTTGCCCTAAAATTAGACTAAGTACTCCTAACCTTTAGTTAACATTTCAAAACTCGTAAACCAATATTATAAAGATCTTAGTGACATTTAAGCGAGTGAAATCAACCATTAGGTTATATTCCAAAAATCTCTCTAAGTTTTAAACACTACACCTTAAAGACCTTTCCTGAGACTAGGACTAGATCATAGGTTAAAGTTCATTCATTGGGTAAATGGGTTACTCAATGGGTGAAACTTTAGTTTTATTAGTTTCTAGACTTTTCTTTTATTTTACAACTTATTATGATTATTTTTCCTTTAAATATTAGATTTAGGGTAGGAGATTCATCTTATTAAGTTTGATTACTTAATAGGATTGGCCTTAACTAGTAGAGCACTTATAGAATAAACCCTAGAACTTAGGTCTTATCCTTTTTAGATTATGTGATTCAAACCTAAATCTCATAGTGTTTAATTCATAATCTATAAGGTTAGAAGATCTTGATCAGATCTTAGTTAGAACATCTAAATTTATAAAATTAGGACGTATGATTTATTGATTTAACTCGTAGTCGTCTATCTGATTGAACTAGATTAGAACTTGATCAGTTCTAATCCTTTTTAACTTATAAAGATGAGTTTCTAAGTTACACTCGATAGTAGGAAAATGGTGATCCTGAACTTGTGTAACTTGGAATAGTTAGAACGGTTAAGTAGAAAACAAATGATATCACCATGTTTAGTAGAGTCCCTTACTTCTATTTGATATTTTGTTGCTACATGTTCCTTGTACTTTTGTGCCATATTTTCTTGAGCATATCATATAAGATTTTGGATGCATGAATAAAATGTTAGGAAAATATCGAGACTCCTTAGATTCCTTGTAAAAATATTAAAGTGATTAATGAAAAGATAATAATTGGATGTGTTTGAGCTGCCTCTCAGTATTGCCTTCTTATTGCCTAGTCAACTTATGTCACTAGGGGAAGGCCTTTGTTTTGTTATGTGCTATTTGCCTAGCCTCCTTGTTGACACTAGGGGTACACTGTTGGTGCCTTAGCCGTACTGGTGCTAAGATCCTTCGATTATGCTGTTGGTGCCTTAGCCATACTGGTGCTAAGATTATTCAACTTTTCTGGTAGGCTAGATTAGCTCTTTTCTATATGGCAGATTGTACACAGATGTTTATATGCAGTTTGATGTTTTTGTTACTTTTCAGCATTTTTATTCAGTCAGCTATTTCTTTGTACTGCTTTTATATATTAGGATGTTAGAATCTTGCTGCTATTTATATGTATCACTGCTGAGTTATTTAATTTTAATTGGCATGTTTCTTTTGATCACTGGTATGTTTAGGATGTAGTATTTTTCTTACAGTACTTGTTTGATTATGTACATTTATATGCCTTACCTTGTTTAGCTTGCATTTAAGGTATGCCTTAGCCTCTCTTTTTGCTTAAGTTATAAATGATGATTTATAGCTTTTCCTTCCTTTTGTATTGCTTGCTGCTCCCTTACACATTGTTGCTTAGAAGTTATAGAATGGTGATATTATATAATACATATAAAACTTATCAGCCTAAAATGTACTTAGACAATTGTTTAACCAGATTTTTCTTTTTTTGGCTGGGGCCCTACATTGTGAAACCGAGAATGGCAGATCCTCTTTAGTTGGATGATTAAGATCTTGGAGTGGAGCCATATTTGGAGGAGGAGCCTGTGGAAGAACCAGTTCTTTAGCTTTCTATTCTTAAGTGAGGATGAATGCCCCTTTTAACTTTATTATTTGAACATAAGTTGATGTAATAATACAGGTACTGATGACTGCATATTTGGATTTTATACTTATGTTCTGAGATACTTTTCTTTATACTTATGTTGTGATGCTTGGATATTTTATATTAAAAATTGCTTCCACACTCTGTATGTTTACTTAGATAGTGACTGAATGTTTGATTCTATGCTTACGCCTTCCCTTATTAGGTGGATTGTGGATTTCATCCTAATCCAATTATAAATGAAGGGTTAGCTAGAGTGACACACCACCCCTTAATTTAATTCTTGTGGATTAAGGGGTGGGCGCCACACAGTGGCTGCCAGCCGGCCCAATCTGTACAGATTCTCAGTGTTGTTTTCCATCCTCCAAAGACAAACACCACAATAATATATACCACATTTCATCTTTTTATTATATGTTTATTTGATAATATTCTTTTGCAGATTTATAAGTGGTAAGCAGTTTTGGAATAAATAGTGTTCAAATGAAAATGACTCAAAATAAGAATACTAAAATAAAACTTATAAGTAGATTTACGTACCTGACTATTTTGATAAAATTTCAATCAAATCAATTCATTTGATCTGCCAAAAATAATTTAATTCATAAATTTAATATTTTATGCTTTTAATATGATTTGTAATATTAGATTTATATTAATTTATTTTTAAATTTTGAGTGATTATTATGCCTTATAAGGTCAAAATGGGAATTTGATCTTATAAGGGAATATTAGTAATTTTACCCTTAATTAAATCTAATTTTTTTGTTAGTTTATTGTAGATTATGTCCTAAGGTTTCCATAGAACCTAAAATCATCAAATTCTGATATGTATTGGCTAAGTTATAGTCAATGCAAGTTCTAAGTTTAATAATTAGGGTTTAATATAATTAGTGAGTGATTAATGAAATTAGTCATAAAATTACTAAAATAATTAGACAATTAGGTTTTAATCTTCTTTATGAGTTCTCTGAAACTGAAATTACTCAATTTGGATAATTAGTTTTGTTAATATTCACTAATCAAGATTTTAAGTAATTAGGGTTAATTAGGAGATCTAACCGTTGGATCCTAAATATTTTTGCATATTACTGTAAATTAGGTTTTTTTGATCTAAATTGATATTTAGATCACCTAATTTAAAGCTAAATTAACTAACTTATGGCTAATCAAAGTTTTAGGGTTAAAGAGCTTAATTAGGGTTAGGTCCTAATTGTGATTAATCTAACTTTAATTCAAACAGCATAATTAATACTACTAAAATATTCGTTAGGGTTTTCTGAGTATTTTGAGACCCATACTGGGTATGTTTGGGTTAAGGGTTGCAAAGTTATGACTATATGAATATTTGTGATAATTAGGGTTTAGTGTGAGATTCTTAAATGTCACAATATGATATTCAGCTCTAATTAGTATTTTGATAGTTCCAAAATATTTCTCATAATTTTTTGATCAATTTGGTATATTTATTTGTATTATTTGGACTTATATTTATTATGATATGAATGTTTAAAGATTGGAATTTAATCAATTTAATTAAATTAAATTAATATATATATATATACATATATATATATATATATATATATATATATATATTATTTATATTTAAACAAAGCGCAGTCCCCGCCACTTAAATTATCCACGCTGCGTAAACGGGCCATTCACCTGCGTTCGGGTCACGCGAAGCCCGAAAGTGACCCGGCTCCTTCTTCCCTCCCAAACGCAAGCGAGAAGGCGGATTAGGGCATCTTCATACTCGTCGAACCCTGGCATTTCCAGAGACGAAACTTAAGATGACGCGAGTTCCTGATCCAGACTTCCTTATGATCTAAAGAAATCGAGTTGTGTCGACCTCCATCGCTCGGACTTATGATGCCCTAAATCGCCAAGTTTATGCCTTTAATGGCTGAATCATTTCAATTCGATCCTTGTTTAATGGCTAGTTCTTATCCTGTTTGATTTCAATTGTTTAGTGTATATTCTTTTCTTTATTTTTGTATAGCATTTAATTCAAGTTTGTTTGGATTTGCCATTAAAATGAGCTGCTGAATTTGATGTTCGAATGAAATTTAAACTTTAAGGTATCGAATGATAATTTGGAAAACTGATTACATTATATATTATCGTTTATACATTGCTGCGTTAATGGAATTCGAATTTTGGAATTTAGGTTAATACCTCTTTGGTTTAACTGAAATTGAATTTAATCCAATTCAATTAATCCATAATACTTGCAATGTAAAACAATTAAGCAATTTCAAGAAATAGTATGATACAATTATTGAAGTATTTTGCTTAAACGAATTTTGGAGGATCGAGTACCTTCGTATGCATCGTCAAAAATAATGAATCCACGAAAAATTTGACGAACGGGAGTTTTGCGAGATTTCAACTGGTTTTAACAATCAAACCTTAACTTAGTGAGGATAAGTAAGGATATATTTTCCTCATACTTGATTCTTCTTCCCATGTAGCTTCTTCTTTGCGGCAGTTCTTCCATCGAACTTTTATCACGGGAGCCATTCCATCGGTGGAGCGAATGGCTCCGCTGCGCCGTTTGATCAAACAGCGGGGTGCTAACGGTGTGCACGAAAAGGGTAGACGGCGTTGAATATCTGATGGCCGCGGGATTTTAAATTAATAATATATTATAAAATTAATGTAAATAACTTAACTAATTAATTCTTTAAATTAAATAAATCCTAGTTTTATAATTTAACTCCAAAAACTTCCAAATATTAACCCCTAGCTAATTGAGGGGTGAGGAATGCAACGGCGAGGTCAGATTTTTGATCCGATGAGTATTTTGATTCCTCGATTTTCGGGGCCTTTAAATATTATTAAAATATTCATCGAATTTTCGACGACTTCGATTGACATGAAAACTTCACCCCTAGCTAATTTGGGGTCAACGAATGCAATGGTGATGTCCGTTTCTCGATCGGAGGTCAATTTAAATAGGTCAAAGTTTAGGGTATCCGAATTTTCTAGAAATCGGGATTTGATCCATTTGACTCCTAATTTGGACTAGGTCTTAGAGGTTAACACCAATTGACCTAATTAGCACTCATGATTATATTTAAGACTAATATTAGTTCTAATTGACTAAGGTAACAACCTGGGTTGTTACAAGGAAGGATTGGGTAACAGTTTACACTATTTAACCTAGTCCTAAATTGATCGATTTGCCGAGTCCCACCGCAGTCAGATTTGATCAATCATCAATCAGGAATGCAGAATAGATGTGCAATTTCTACAATTTGAAAATGCGATAAGAAAAGGGGACAGTCGAGGTACCTTAGATGGACGGTAGTAGAAGGTTCGAGGCTGGAAGACTACTATGGGTTCCTGCTGTGCGCTGATAGGGTTTGATCCGAACGGAGGGATCACAACCAGGAGGTTAATGAAGCCTCGACGGACTCACCGAGGTCTCCCTCACGCGTTGAGTGGTGGCCGTGGAGCAGACCTCACGCGGTGTGACACGTAGAGGAGTTCCATGAGACGATGACTGTGCGCCGTCTGATCCGACAGAAAGGAGGGAGACGGCATGAGCTAGCTGACGATGCCGTTAGTTTAATTTAAAATATTAATATTATTTAATTAAATTCAATTAATTTCCTATTTAAAATTAAACAATTAAATGTATTTAAAAAAATCAAAATATTCACCCATAGCTAATTGAGGGGTGAGGAACGCAATGGTGAAGTTAAATTTTGGTTTCAATGAGTATTTCATTTTCCTAATTTTTGGTGTATTTTAAATATTATTAAAATATTCTATGAAATTTTGACGACTTCCGATTGCCACCAAAACATCACTCCTAACTAATTTGGGGGTAATTAGCGCAATGGCGAAGTTCGATATTTGATCTGAGGTTAAAATAATTAGGTCAATTTCTAGGGTTCTCAGAATTCCTAGAATCATAGTTTGATCTATTTGACCCCTGATTTGGACTAGGGCTTGGTGGTGATCTCCTAATAACTTAATTAGTGTACTAGAATTAAAATTAGAACTTAGATTAGTCCTAATTAGCTTGAGTAATAACTCGGGTTGTTTCACTTTTATTTATAACTTAAGGGAAATCTCACTATCTAAGTCCATACTTCTTTCTATTTATGTATAAACTCTTGACTTAATTTATGAAATATTTGCTTTAAAATTATAATCCTTTAAACTTATCATATATTAAGGATGAATTCAAAGAGCTAGTTAATATTTAGTATCCAAAATCAATACTAGATTCGTAAGAGATTATATCAAAATTAATTTTTGCAATTCTTATTTCACTTATTTGATTTGATTGAAGATTTACTTTTCAAGCTTCATTATTCAATGAATCAAAAGTAACTTTGTTTAATTATACAGTCTTCCAAGTATTTTTCAATATAAACCAATGTGATTAAATGAAACATTAATTTCTCTTCTAAAATTTTCCTACTAAATTCCAGCAAATAGATTGATCTCTATAATTCATAATTTACACACCAAAGCATTTATTTTAGCGAATCCAAAGTATCCATCAATTTTAACCTAAACACACTCATAAGTTTCATTGTTTATCTCATCATCTTTAAATTTTATCTGAGTATCTCATTAACTTGTATATATGGGTATATCTATGCTCAGTCAATAATCTAGTATCCATTGACTTTATGACTTGGTCAACTCACTGATTTTTTTGTCACCCAAATAATTCATATAAATTAAGAACAATATTCAATGAAATACCTTTGTAGTCTCCCATTTTTTCTTAACTACTTCCAAACAATTTTCTTGCCATCAAAATAGCAAGTAGTTTTAACTTAGAAATTAAAAATACAATAATTAGTTATCCCAACATAGAATTTTAAATTTTGATAATCAATACATATTTCATTTTAAATATTTAAACTTACAATTTACAAATTACCACGAATATCAAAAGAAAGTTCTCTTGCCACTCTAAATCTTCACCAACTTTAAAGTAGAATTAAAATCTCCATAAGAATCTAACAAATAAATTAAATTTAAATTGAGAAATCTTAAAATTTCATTTAACAAAAAAAATGTGATTAGCCACAATCTCCTGACGCTCCAAAATAAGGTTTAATAATGAGTTCTTCGCTAGTATTCAATATTAAGATAATAAAGTCAAAAAGAATTCTTATTTTATATTGTAATAATACAAGTTGTTATCCTAGTAAATTAGGACTAATCTCAAGCATAATCTTAGTCCTAGGTGTTAATCAAGTTATTAGGAGTCAAACTCTAAGACCTAGTCCAAATTAGGAGTTAAATGAAACAAATCCTAATTTTTGAAAAATCCAGAAAACTCTAAAATTTGACCTATCTAAAATGACCTCAGATCAAAAAATGGACTTTGCCACTACGCTCATTGCCCCCAAATTAGCTTGGGGTGATGTTTTCATGTCAATCGGAAGTCGTCAAAAATTTGACGAATATTTTAATAATATTTAAATACCCCGAAAATTGGAAAACTAAAATACTCATCGAATCAAAAATCCGACCACGCCGTTACGTTCCTCACCCCTCAATTAGTTAGGGGTGAATATTTGAGATTTTTTGAAGTCATTTTAATAATTAGAATTAATTAATTAAAATAGGAATTTTAATTAATTAAATAAATATTAATTAAGGCTTAACGGGTTGGATCTGCTGTTCTTAACGGGTCGGATCCGCCCCGTTAATGGATTCGAAATTCACGGGCTTAACCGATCGGATGAGGGATTCAGATCTGCATCCGATAATCAGCGGCCGATCGCGTTCGATCCGACGGCCCATAGCCTTCTCCCTCGAGCGATCCGCCGTATCCACGCGGCAGCGATGCTCGCCGCCCCGCACCACCAACCAGGGCCACCCTAGGCTTTGTCAGGTCCGTCCATGACACCCATAAGATCACGACTGCATCCAGCCATTCGTTTTGCGAAGTTTGGAGTTCTAGCAGTCGGCACTGAGCCGAGCTTTCGAATATCTCCCAGTCGTCGAAGCCAGGTACCTCCTCTACCTTCAATCGTTTATTTGATTTCTTAGATTAGGCTTCGATAATTGATTGTATGTTGTGGATCGAGCCTTGACCGGACCTGATTGAGTTGTATAACTCCCGGCGCCTGGGCATGTAGGGTTTGATCCCGCCGGTGGTATATGCCACCTCCAGCAGTATTCGTAACACCGTCAGAAAGGCCTCCCCGAGACCTTTCCAACGGTGGGTAGACCGTTCGCTGGTGTCAGCAGGGAGGCCCCCATTTCGCGAACCCTAACCCCCGCGCCTCGGTGTGCCGCGGAGGAGACGAGAGGTCGCGGGTTGGGTCGGGTCGGACCCGACCTGCGCAGAGCCTGCGCGGAGTGCCACGCGTCGCACTTCCGCAATCTTGGGCCCCACCAGCGCCAGACCGTCGCGTCGTATGCAAACACGCGTCCCGCTGGGTCCCACGCCGACAGCCGCGGTCTGCCAGTGGGACTCGCTCCCAGCGCGGCACACTCTCTCGCGCGGCGGCGTGTCCCATGGGGACCGCCGTTCTGCCCACGACTAATCAGATGCCGCCACGCGTCCATGGCGGGTCCCGCCGCCATTAATGAGCTGCAGAATAATAAAATATTAATATATATATATATATATATATATTAAATGCTATATGTTAATATATATATATATATATATATATGGTGTTATTATTATTTACATTATGTTAAGTTGAGTTAATTAGGTTAATAATTACTAGTTAGGGCAATTAATCCTCTGTGTTAGTTAAGATTTAAAAATAATAATGATTTAAAGAATAAAATGTATATATAAATGCACATATATAGTTATATTGTTCATTAGACAGAAACTTTAGGACCTAGATATCTATATATATATACATTAGGTTAGTTAAATTAGTATTAGTGAGTATTAATTAGTAATTAATAATCACTTAATTAACTTAATGATTAAGTTAATTTAATTAAATGTAAACAATAATTAATTATGAATACATTGAAACAGTAATTTATTTAATAATATTTATACAATTTAATTATTTAATAATTAACTATTAATTACAAAGTTAATTCAATTAATTGAATTTATAACTAACATTTTTCCTTAATTATTAACAGTAATGAATTAATTAAGGTTAATTAATATCAGGATAATTAATAAATTAAACTTAATTAGTTTATTTAATTTAATTTAATTAAAGATAGTAAATCTTAAATTAATTAATGTTATTTAATTAATTGAATTAAAAATAGTAAGATTATTATAAGTTTTTGAATAGTAAATTTATTTAAATTGAATAAATGAATAGTAAAATTAATTTAAATTTAATTAAAACTTAAAAGTTTAATAACTTTCAGAATATTGATCCAAACAAAGCAAATATAGGACTCATTTATTCAGAAAAATAAAAGAAATCAAATGACATAATTCAAAAATTCGTTTTAGGGTACATATAATATATTAATATTTTAGGTCATAAACAAATCCTCATAACTTTTAACCTAGTAATCCAAACATAGGCAATATAGGTCTTAAAATATGTAGGAGAATAGCCTCATTACTATAGAAGTATTAGTTTTTCTATTTGGAGCTTAGTTTGAAAAGTAACATTTATGACCATACCTTAAAAATGACCAAAATACTCCTAGTCTTCAATTGACCATAACTTGGTCAATTCAATTCCAAATTCAAAATTCAAAGTGCTAACTAACCTAGCATTTTAGTGTCATCAATAAATTGAAATAATATTTAGGATCTGAACCCTATAAAATCCAATATGACCAATATACTCCTAACCCTAGTTAGGTTATAACTTGACTATTTGAAGTCCAAATTAGGTATACTCCCTGTCAAAGCACTCAGTATACTATAGGAAAGCTATAGAAACTGAGTTTGATGAATCTGGACTTCAAACATAAAAGTTTAGTTTTTGTCTCCCGTTGACCGACAAAATTACTGAATTGACCTTAAAAATTGAATTAGCCATAACTTAGCCATTTGACCTCAGAATATAGTGTTCTTAGACTCTATGGAAACCTTGAATAGTAACCAAATTGCAACTATACAAAAACTTAGATTATATTAGGAGTAAATTACTAAAATACCCCTTAGATTAAAAATATTAGATTGGAACTGTAGGACCCATTTTTTATTCAAATTGAGTATGCTTACTATCTATCTTTATGTTAGACAGTAAGAAATTATTTGACAGTAAGAAATTCCAATTTGAAACCCTAATTTAAAATGTAGCTTTTTGGATCATTAAGTAGGGGTAAAATGATCATTTTGCCCAAAATTTAAGCTAATCATCTTTAAATCTAATATTAGCTTCTAAATTAGTAAAACTAATATTAGGACTCTAATAGAATCATTTAAGTAATCAAAATCAGTAATTTAAACAATTTAATAAAATTCTCTAATTTTCTCTAAGTCTTTTTCTTAGGATCTTTCGCCTCACATTAGGACTATTCCTAAGATTAGGACTAGATCATAGGTAAATTTCATTCATTGAAAAATAAATGAATCATTAGTTTTATTAGCTTCTAGATTTTTACAACTTATTTGGATTATTTTATCTTTCAACTTGAGATTCAGGATAGGAGATTCATTATATTAAGTGTGAATTGCTTAATAGGATTTGCCTTAATCAATATATCACATTTAGATCTAACCTTAGATTCCTTAGATTATACCTTTAGATTATGTGCTTAACTCCAATCTCGTAGTGTTAAGATCATAATCTCTAGTTTAGTAGATCTTGATATAATCTTAGATAGAACATCTAAATTCATCTAATTAGGATATTGTGATTTATTCCTTAAACTTGTAGTCATTCTTGATTGAATTAGATTAGAACCTGATCAGTTCTAAGCCTTTTAACTTCTAAGGTCGTGCTTCTAAGTTACACTCGATAGAAGGAATTAGAGATCCTGAACTTGAGTAACTTGGAATAGTTAGAATGGTTAAATTAGAAAACAAATAATATCACCATATTTAGTAGAGTCCCTTGCTTACCATTTGATATTGTGCTATATATTCATTGAATTTTGTGCTTATTTTCCTTAAACATGTCATATAAGAAAAATATTATTGTATGAAAATGAAAACTTATAATATTAGGAAAATCCTACATTTGAGTTCAGTTCATGTGAATTATGGTGCACATTACTCCAATGGACAGGAGTAAGGAGAGATCAGGATGCTTAACATTACTCTTTGAGGAGTGTGTGTTAAGCTTGGAACCCATTTAGTCTTGCAGACATGCTTGACTCTTCAGATATTTCTAAAATTATCCACATAAATAAAAGTAAAATAATTAAAATATTTCTGCATGTGTTAATACTGCCTCTCAGTTCAGTTTTATATATTTTCTGCCTATGCCTCCTTGTTGACACTAGAAGAAAATTTTCTATATATAATTCCGCTTATGCCTCCTTGTTGACATTAGGAGAATTATAATTTTTGTCGCCTTAGCCTCCTTGTTGACGCTAAGAATCCTTTTGATTTCAAAAGGTGATGAATCTATAAATTATATCTAAAATAAAAGGAAATTTCATTCACTTCTGATACTTAAGCTAGTCCTAAATCAAATTTTGTCTACCTTTTCAGGAAAATGGCCATCCAAAGGAGTCCTGAGATATTTATGCAAAATTTCAATTTCTTTTCAAAGGAAACCGCTGCCGCGCGCTGCAGCGCACTACAACACGTTGCAGTGGGTGAGTTTGTGAATTAAGGGCGCTATAGCGCACTGCAGCGGGCGCATTTGCGAACTGCGGACGTGGTAGCACGCTGCAGCGGGTCCAATTGTGAACCACGAGAATGGTAGCGCGTTGTAGCGAATCCATTTGCAATCCATAGGCGTGGTAGCGCACTGCAGCGGGGCTTTTCACAATTTGAACCGCCACCGCGCGCTGCAGCGGAGCATTATGCGAAATGCTCCCGCTACAGCGCACTGCAGTGATACGATTTGCATAATGCTAGAGCTACAGCGCGCTGCAGTGGATCCATTTGCAATCCATAGACGCGGTAGCGCACTGCAGCGGAGCATTATGCGAAATGCTCCCGCTCCAGCGCGCTGCAGCGGTACGATCTGCATAATGCTAGCACTACAACACTTAGCAAAATTTGCTGGCGCCATTGTGCACCGAAGGGCGCTGCAGCGCGCTGCCACGGCCCATCGCAAATTTTGCCAGTCAGGAGCATTTATTGCCGCTGGGACAAGACCCCCAACCTGCATCTTGTCCCCAGCCATCATTCTCTGCAGCTGCTACATTTTTTATATGGAAAAGAAGATGTTGATGTGATGTTTTGGCTAAATAAATGGAGATATTGGTCACTTCACCATCAATTGGAATTTTTGACATCATTACTCAGAATTTTCCATTAGAAAATGCTGGTTTGGATTCTAAGTGAGATGAAGGTAGCCCTTCCCCTATTAGTATCACTCCTCTTGATTAGAGGAGGGTTCACAATTTTGCTCAAATCACTAAGTAAGGAGGAGGGTTGCATAAGTAGAAGTGAGGAACTCCCCAAGAGTGGCAAAGCAAGTCCTTGCTAAGGAAGAGAAGAAGGAAGGCAGCACAAGCGACCTAAGAGAGGAGCTTGAAGAAGGAGAAGAAGAAATCCTGAGAACTTCCAAGGAATGTTCCTAATATCTTCTAAACTTTACTCTTGTAGTTTCATTTCTTAGTTGATCATGAAAGGGTCTTTATCCATGTATGTGTTTTTGTTCATTTCTTTTGTAATAAGTAGCTAAATCTCTCTTGGGGAGAGTTGGGGAAACCCCATGTGCATGAGTTAATTTTAATGTATGAAGTCTTTTTCCTCAAGCACTCATAAAATGTAAGAACTCTATGGCTTGTTAAGAAATGCCTTTTATTATTTAGTCTTGAATGTGGATGAAAGGAAAATGAACTCATAATCTCAAGAGCTAACTTATCTTGTGCTCCATAGCTCACCTTAGGTTGGATGCTAGGTTTATGAGTACAGGAAAGCTTAGAACTATGTGACAAAGTTCTTGAGCTTAATGCATCTTAATCTAAACTCAACCAAAGTGTTGATGCATGTGATGCTAAGACCCACTAAATGAGCTCCTTAGCTCAACATAATTGAGGTAGAGGAAGAAATAGTTGAGTGCTCATGAACTAAGTGACATAGTCATTGAGCCCAACATATTAATCCCTCATCTTAACTATGTGGGATGCGAGTGATGCTCGTAGTGGAATCAATGCTTATAAAATCTTAAAGATTTAATAATCATAATCTCCTTGATCAAGAGATAAGATGAAAACTCAAAACCTAAAATCTTATAGGAATCTTTGTGCCGAAATAGAACCGAATGTGTGTTCATTTTGTGCACAAGATTTGAACTTGTGAGACTTTGAGATAAAACTCAAAGTGAACAAAGTGCACTTGATTTAAAAATAAATGAAAGATAAAGCTTGAGAAATCAACATACATTAGTAATATATAATACATATGGGATAACCCCAACTCTCCTCTCTCTTTTATCTAACTTATCTTCATTTAATAATTATTATGCTAAATCTAGGACCAACTCATCCAACCAATCGTAACTTAAACATTAGTGAGAATAGATAGGCCTTAGTAACAAAATAACCAATTCTTTGTGGTTTGATAAATCCTGGAAATTAACACTTTCCACTTATTACTTCAGGCCACGTACATTTGCGTGTGAACGCAGACATGTATTTACAGTCTGTCAAGTTTTTGGCACCATTGCCAGGAAATTGGTACTTGTTTTGTATTAAGGATAATCTATGAGTAGCTAGTGATTTAAGTATTTTATTGCATATATTTTTAGTTTTGATTTTTTGTAAATTGTAGAAACTAACATCTTACATTTCTGCTTATCTTATTTTTGCTAAACTTTTTGAATATTATTGCTAAAATTGTTCTCGATAGCCATATTGCTATTTTGTATGAGTAAAAGAGTTTGTATTGAATATCTTTTTGATCCAAAAATTGAGAGAACATACTTATAAGCTAGGAGAGAACAAAACCTATCAAATCAACAAGCTGTTTATGGACAACTATACTGAAAATTTAGGAGAGCTGTTAGGAGAGCCTAGGGGAAGAGCACTAAGAGACTATTCACTACCCACTGTTAGGGGAATCTCCCATACTATTGTTAGGCCAAATATTGAAGCTAATAATTTTGAAATCAAACCTTCCACATTGAGTATGGTGCAAAATAATCAATTTGGGGGATTGACCACTGAAGATCCGAACTCACATATTTCAACTTTCCTTGAAATATGTGACACCTTCAGGTTTAACGGCGTTTCTGAAGATGCGGTTAAATTGTGGCTCTTCCCATTCTCTCTAAGAGATAGAGCCAAGAGTTGGCTCAGCTCTCTACCTAGCGATTTCATTCGGACATGGGATGATTTGGCAAAGAAATTCTTAGCCAAATATTTCCTTCTGGTGAAAACTGCCAGGTTGAGGATTGAGAGAACCAACTTCACTCAGTTGTAAGGCAAGACTCTATATGATGGGTGGGACCATTTTAAGGAATGCCTCAGGCGCTGCCCACATCATGGGTTCCCTCTATGGATGCAAGTGCAAACTTTTTACAATAGTTTGAATGCTCCTACGAGGACACTCATTGATGCAGCCACTGGTGGTTCTATTAGCGGAAAAACTTAAGAGGAGGCTTATTACCTCTTGGAAGAAATGACAAATAATGCTTACTAATGGCCTCTCCATAGGAATGATCACCATGATATAAAAGAATGTAACTCACTAGGAAATTCACAGCAAATCCTTGAACTGCAAAATCAAATCTCCCAACTCGATAAGAAACTAGAATGTGGGTATATAAACTCTTGTCAGGAGGATGATGGAGGGTCGAGTGATGTTAATATGATCATGAATCATGGAAGGAATAGAGAGAGATTCGCTTATCGAATTTAGAACTTCCACTACTGAATTTATGAATAAAACTGACGCCACTTTAAACAGACACGAGCACACTCTTTTAAGACAAGAGGAGACGGTTAAAAGAATTGAACAAAAACTAAAAGACATAATGAAGCAGTTAGAGCAACCTTATCTAGTTAGAGTGATCGGTGAGTATAGAAAGGAGTTGGGAAATGCAATAACCTTAAGAAGTGGGAAGGCTACACAGGAGATTGTGAGAAAAGTGAATAGTGAAACTTAACAAAAACTAGAGAGGAAAAAAAGGAGGAAGGAGAAACAATCAGGGCATAGAGAAGTGTTGCAAGAGATTTAGAAAAGGAAGAACCTAGAGATCAACCAAAGGAAATCCCTTATATACCTTATCCTCAGCAGTTGGCTAAGGAGAAACTCGATGTCCAATGTCAATAATTCCTAAGTAACCTTTAAAACTCTTCATGTCAATATCCGTTTCATAGAAGCTCTAGAGAAAATGCCTAGTTATGATAAGTTTATGAAAGACCTCCTCTCCAAGAAAAGGAAGATTGATGAAAGGGAGACTGTGGTATTAACAGAAGAATGTAGTGCAATCCTTCAAAGAAAGATTCCTATCAAAAAGGACCCAGGGAGTTTCACTATCCCTTGCACGATTGGATGCCAATATTTCCAAAAAGCCCTTTGTGATCTTGGTGCATCTGTTAATTTAATGTCTTTTTACATATTCAAGAAACTAGAAATTGATCATTTAAAACCCACCTCTGTTCTACTCCAATTTGCCAATAGATCAGTAAAATCCCCTTTAGGAATTGTGGAAAATATTCTTGTAAAGGTTGACAAGTTCATCTTCCATGCAGATTTCATAATCTTGGATATGGAAGATGAAATCAAGAAACTCCTATTATTCTAGGTAGACCTTTCTTAGCCACAGGACGAATCTTAATTAATGTAGATAAAGGGAAATTGAAGGTATGTTATGGGGAGGAGATTAAGTTTCATGTGAATGATTCTATGAGACACCCTTCTAAACTAAATGAGGATTATTGGAAGATCAATTTAATAGAAGAAGCTTGGTTAATGAAAGATGTGGAAGAAGAGGGAATGTTAGCAAGTGAGTAAGATGAAGATCCCATTGACACGAAAGTTATTGAAGAATTGATTAAGGAAAGGAAGATGATTCAACCTTCGATTATTTGTCCTCCTAAAATTGAATTAAAACCTCTTCCCTCACACTTGAAGATGAATCACTTTGTATAATAATCTCCTCATTGCTAACTCAACTTCAAGAAAATCTTTTATTTAAGGTTTTAAAAGAACACAAGAGAGCAATGGGATAGAGTATTACAGATCTGAAGGAGGTTAGTCCAACTCTGTGTATGCATCGTATCCTTTGGAGGATAACTCCAAACATTCTATTGAGCCTCAGCGGTGATTAAACCCAAACATCAAAGAAGTAGTTCACAAAGAAATCATCAAACTCTTAGATGCTGGAATCATCTTCCCCATTTTTGATAGCCCTTGGGTGTGCCCTATACATGTGGTTCCCAAAAAGAGTGGGATGACTGTTATTCTCAACAGCAACAATGAGCTGATCCCCACTAGAACTGTGACCGGATGGAGAGTGTGCATCGATTATAGGAGATTAAATAAAGCCAGACAAAAAGACCATTCTCCCCTTCCCTTTATTGACCAAATGCTTGATAGATTGGCAGGAAATCTTTATTTTTACTTTCTTGATGGGTATTCAGGATATAATTAAATCCTGATTGCACCTGAAGACCAAGAGAAAATAACTTTCACCTGCCCCTTTGGAAGATTTGCCTTTAGAAGAATGCCTTTCGGATTGTGCAATGCTCGAGCTACTTTTCAACGCTGTATGATGGCAATTTTCTCTGACATGATAGGAGAGTTCTTGGAAATTTTTATGGATGATTTTTCTGTTGTCGAAACCTCTTTTGATCATTGCTTAATTAATCTGGGAAAGGTTTTAAAAAGATGTGAAGAGTCAAATTTAATCTTGAATTGGGAAAAATGTCACTTCATGATTGAAGAGGGTATTGTTCTTAGTCATTTCATTTCTAAGAGAGGGATAGAAGTTGATAAAGCAAAGATTGAAGTAATTGAAAAACTTTCCCCTCCCATTAATGTTAAAGGAATTAGAAGCTTCATTGGGCATGCAGGTTTTTATCAAAGATTTATCAAGAATTTCTCAAATATAAGTATGCCACTTTGTAAACTGTTAGGAAAAGATGTCGAGTTCAACTTTGATGAAAATTATTTAAAAGGATTCAATACTATATAATCTGCCTTACTCTCAGCTCCAATAATTTCTACTCCAATTTGCGATTCACCTTTTGAAATTATGTGTGATACGAGTAAACTTGCAGTAGGTGCTGTCCTTGGGCAGCGAAGGGAGCGAACCTTCTATTCAATCTACTATGCTAGTAAACTCCTAGATGATGCTCAAAGAAATTATGCTACCACGAAAAGGGAGCTTCTTACCGTCATTTTTGCCTTCATTAAATTTAGGTCGTATATTATTGGGTCTAAAACTATCGTTTACACTGATTATGCTGTTATAAAGTATCTCCTCCAAAAAAATGAGGTAAAACTGCGCTTGATATGTTGGGTATTGCTCTTGCATGAATTTGATCTTGAAATCTAGGATAAGAAGGTGAGTGAAAATGTGCATGCTGATCATTTGTCTAGATTCACCCACCTTGATAATGATAAGTTGACCAAAATTAGTGAATCTTTCCTCGATGAGAAGCTTTATGGTGTGGCTACAAATGATCCTTCTTGGTTTGCTGATATTGCAAATTACCTTGCAGGAGGAATCATACCAAAAGATATGAGTTACCAACAAAGAAAGAAATTTTTCGTTGATATAAAAATTACTTTTGGTGTGATCCCTTTTTGTATAAATGTTGCAATGATTAACTCCTAAGAAAATGTGTTCCAGACTCTGACACCAGAAATATTCTCTTTCATTGTCACACATCTCCTTATAGAGGGCACCATGGGATTGAGTGAACGGCTGCGAAGGTACTTCAATCCGGATTTGTTTGGCCCCATTTGTTCAAAGATGTCGTCAACTTTGTCAAAAGCTGTGACAGGTGCCAAAGAATCGAGAATTTAAGCAAAAGGGATGACCTCCCTTTAAATGGAATATTTGAAGTAGAACTATTCGATGTGTGGGTAATTGACTTCATGGGACATTTTCCCTCGTCTCAAGCCAATCTGTATATTCTTGTGGCGGTTGAATATGTCTCAAAATGGGTTAAGGCAGTGGCACGTGTAAATAATGATGCTAAAACTGTGATTAAATTTCTTAAGGAACACGTGCTAGCTTTATTTGGGATGCCCATATTCTTAATCAGTGATCGGGGAAAACACTTCTGCAATAGGCAGTTAGAGAATAAAGTGGGTACTCCCTACCAACCCCCAAACTAGCGGGCAAGTTGAAGTCTCTAACAGAGAACTTAAGCAAATCTTAGAAAAAATTGTGAACCAAAATAGAAAGGACTGGACTTCAAAACTTCAGGATGCCCTGTGGGCTTATAGAACCGCCTTCAAGACCCCTTTAGGAATGTCCCCTTATAAACTCATTTACGGAAAATCATGCCACCTTCCGATATGACTTGAGCATCGAGCCTTTTGGGCAATAAAAAATTTAAATTTTGATCCCCAAAAGGCAGGTGCACAAAGAATGCTGCAACTGAATGAACTTGACGAATTTAGGTTAAACGCCTATGAAAGTGCCAAGTTGTATAAAGAGAAAATAAAAAATGGCACGATAAGCTAATTAAGCCAAAATATTTTTAACCTGGAATGAAAGTACTACTTTTGAACTCAAGATTAAGTTTATTTCCAGAAAAATTGAAGTCAAGATGGACAGGACCATTTACTATCACGAAGGTTTTTCCCCATAGAGCAGTTGAGGTCGCCTCCAAAGATGACACTTTTAAGGTAAATGGAAATCATCTAAAGCTTTACTTGGAGGAAGGAATCTTTTAAGAAAAGGGGGGATGGACCCTTCAGGACCTACCGGATGAAGGTATTACATGAGGATCTTTCTCATGTCAGGCTGAGACACTAAAACAAGCGCTTACTGGGAGGCAACCCATAATTAAATAGGTTGTATTTTTTTTTTTTACTTTTTCAGTGTTTTCCTTTATATTTTTATTTTTGTGTGTTTTATTTTGAGATTTTAATTTATGAAATTTCATATTCCCTCATTTTTATGGTATTTTTAATTAACATATTTTTTCTGAATTTTTTAAAGAAATGAAAATTACAAAATGTCAAGATGGAATTTGAAAAAAGTAAAATGGTGCTTATTAAAAATGATCAAATGCATTATAAGCACTAAAATATTTTAATTAAGGAATGAATGGAGGATAATCTAATCTCCAAAAATTTAAATAAATGCCTTGAACTAAGTGTGGGGGAAGGCATTGGACTTAGACTAGAAAATATGATGAGTACTCTAAAACGAGTGTGCTAGTCTCCCGGAGGACTTCATGATCACAAAGATGCGTATTGGGGATGAAGAAAAGTGTTTCTCCTTAAAAATTAAAAGAACAAAATATATATTTAAAAGGGGATGATGAAAAATATCTCTCCAAATGATCAAAATGTGAAAGGATGAAGAAAAATATCTCTCTTTTATTCTTTTCATCTTTGTGATTCATAAGAACGAGCACATATGGCAACACTCTTGGAGTCTTTCACCACCTATCTAGTCTAGGGTCACAATGAACTTTACCCATCACCTAGTGTCAAGAATAAAAATCAAATACTTGGAGATTATTTGATTAACCTACTTTATTGCTACGGTTAAAACATTAATGTTGCTAAATGTTTTGTTTCATTTTTGCTATGCACGTACTTTGACTTATAGTCATTCTAATTGCATTTTTGTGACTATCATCCTTACAAAATAGAAAAAATATCATTTTGAGCTTACTCGAGGACGAGTAAGAATTTAAGTGTGGGGTGTGATGAATCCATAAATTATATCTAAAATAAAAGGAAATTTCATTCATTTCTGATCCTTAAGCTGGTCCTAAATCAAATTTTGTTTACCTTTTTAGGGAAATGGCTATCCAAAGGAGTCCTGAGACATTTATGCAAAATTTCAATTTTTTTTCAAAGGAAACCGCTGCCGCGCGCTGCAGCGCGCTCCAGCACGCTGCAGCGGGTCAGTTTGCGAATTAAGGGAGCTATAGAGTGCTACAGCGGGTGCATTTGTGAATCGCGGGTGCGGTAGTGCGCTACAATGGTACAGTTGTGAACCATGAGTGCGGTAGCACGCTGCAGCATATTCATTTGCAATTCATAGGCGCGGTTGCGCGCGGCAGCGGGGATTTTCGTAAATTGAACCGCTACCGCGCTGCAGCGGAGCATTATGCGAAATGCTCCCGCTCCAGCACGCTGCAGCGGTACGATTTTCATAATGCTAGCGCTACAGTGTGCTGCAGCGGATCCATTTGCAATACATAGGCACGGTAGCGCGCTGCAGTGGTACGATTTGCATAATGCTAGTGCTACAGCGCACTGCAGCGGATAATTTTGCGAAATTTGGATGCGGTAACGCGTTGCAACGGAACACTTAATTTGAGGCACCATTGTGCGCCGTAGCGCGCTGCAGTGACCCGCCGCAAATTTGCCAGTCAGGAGCATTTATTACGGCTGGTACAAGACCCCCCAACCTGCATCTTGTCCCCAGCCATCATTCTCTGCAGCTGCTATATTTTTTATATGGAAAGGAAGATCTTGATGTGATGTTTTAGCTAAATAAATAGAGATATTGGTCACTTCACCATCAATTGGGATTTTTGCCATCATTACTCAGAATTTTCCATTAAAAATACTGGTTTGGATCCTAAGTGAGATGAAGGCAGCCCTTCCCCTATAAATATCACTCCTCTTGACTAGAGGAGGGTTCACAATTTTGCTCAAATCACTAAGTAAGGAGGATGGTTGCATAAGTGGAAGTGAGGAACTCCCCAAGGGTGGCAAAGCAAGTTCTTGCTAAGCAAGAGAAGAAATAAGGCAGCACTAGCGACCTAAGAGAGAAACTTGAAGAAGGAGAAGAAGAAATCCGGAGAACTTCCAAGGAACGTTCCTAGTATCTTCTAAACTTTACTCTTATAGTTTCATTTCTTAGTTGATTATGAAAGGGTCTTTATCCATGTATGTGTTTTTCTTTATTTCCTTTGTAATGAGTAGCTAAATCTCCCTTGGGGACGGTTGGGGAAACTCCATGTGCATGAGTTAATTTTAATGTATGAAGTTTTTTTCCTCAAGCACTACTAAAATGTAAGAACTCTATGGCTTGTTAAGAAATGACTTTTATTATTAAGTCTTGAATGTGGATGAAAGGAAAATGAACTCATAATCTCAAGAACTAACTTGTTTTATGCTCCATAGCTCATATTAGGTTGGATGCTAGGTTTATGAGTGCATGAAAGCTTAGAACTATGTGACAAAGTTCTTGAGCTTAATGCACATTAATCTAAGCTCAACCAAAGTGTTGATGCATGTGATGCTAAGACCCACTAAATGAGCTCCTTAGCTTAATATAATTGAGGTAGATGAAGAAATAGTTGAGTGCTCATGAACTAAGTGACATAGTCATTGAGCCCAACATATTTATCCCTTATCTCAACTATGTGGGATGCGAGTGATGCTCGTAGTGGAATCAATGCTTTTAAAATCTTAAAGATTTAATAATCATGATCTCCTTGATCAAGAGATAAGATGGAAACTTAAAACCTAAGATCTTATAGGAATCTTTGTGCCAAAATAAAACCGAATCGGTGTTCATTTTGTGCACAAGATTTGAACTTGTGAGACTTTGAGATAAAACTCAAAGTGAACAAAGTGCACTTGCTTTAAAAATAAATGAAAGACAAAGCTTGAGAAATCAACATACATTAGTAATATATCATGACATGTAGGATAACCCCAACTCTCCTCTCTCTTTTATCTAGCTTATCTTCATTTAGTAAATATTGTGCTAAATCTAGGACCAACTCATCCAATCAATTAGAGCTTAAACATTAGTTAGAATAGATAGACCTTAGTAATAAAACAACAAATTCTCTGTGGTTCGATAAATCCTGGAAATTAACACTTTCCACTTATTACTTCAGACCACGTACACTTGCTTGTGAGCGCAGACGTGTATTTACAGTCTGTCAGCAAGTTAGATGTAGCCCTCTTCTGTATGACAGTTAATACACAGTGGTTTTATTTACAGTACTTTCTGTTTTCAATTATATATTTTAGTTCGCTTTACTTCAGTCAGTTATTCCACTTGCTTTACTTATATATTTTAGGATGCTAGACTTGATGTTGCTTACTTATATGTACTACAATTGGATTTATCATTTTCAATTTGCATATGTCGTATGATCATCAGCATATTTAGGTTTAGACTTTTCTTTCAGTACTTTTAATTATTGCATTGCATATGTATGCCCTACCTTGTTTAGTTTACTTGAGGTATGCTTTTGCCTCAAATCTTGCTTAGCTATAAATAATACATTTATAACTTATTATGTTTCCCTTGTATGCTTACCTGCTCCTATGCTAGATGATTTACTTTTGTTGGGTTAAGTGTAAATGGTGATATTAATAAATGCTTAATAAATTATTTGTCTTAAATGTACTTAGATATTTTATCTAATAAGAATTTTTTTTTATTGGTTGGGGCCCTGGCATTATGAAACCGACAATGTCAGATCTTGATCAGTTTGAGGGTTCAGTGCCTAAGGAGGAACCTTACATAGAGGAGGCGCAATAGCTTGGATCAGAGGATATTTAGTTCCCTTTTCTTTCATTACGAGGATGAGAGTGTTTTTATTTCATTTCTAAACTTTAATTAAAATGTTGTAATAATATAAGTATATAAGATTATATTTACTTTTCTGCACATTATTATTTACTGAGCTATATTTTTTATTTCTTCTTGATGTATGGTGAATGGATATATTGTTTATTTCATTTTGCTTCTGCACTCTGTATGTATAATAGACTTAGTGACTGATCTTCATAGTTATTCTGTGCATGTCTTTCCCTTATTAGTGGATTGTGGATCTTACCTAATCCAACAATAAGTGAGGGATTTGCTTGAAGTGGCACACCACCCCTTAGGTTTGATCTTGCTAATCAGGGGGTGGTGTGTTACAGTTGGTATCAAAGAATTTCATAAGATGTCAGATTGGAATTTGCATTCCGCTCTACTATTGATCGTTTTTGTAGCCGCACATCTATAATAGCCATGGCCTGGCCATCCGCAGGTGAAGCAGATATGATTCCCGTGGTAACACCGACCATATCGGGGTGGTTTTGTGCAACCATTGAACGAATAGGAGGAAGGAGCTTCGGCCATGAGCTGATATACTATGGCTCATTTAGGAGGATTCTGCTGGAATGAAGTGGACCTGATACTCCTCTTGGGTCCATCTTTATATTGGTCTTGTTCTACTACTTTGGCAGTCTCAAGTAGTTCAGCAATGTCTAATACGTGTAGGGGAATTATTTGGCTCCTGATAGAGGGCCGCAGACCGCTCTGACACCGGTGGCAGCAATCTGGCTCAATGGGAACCAAGCTGGTAGAGAATCTTGCAAGACGACAGAATTTTGCTTCGTAAGCAGACACAGATTGATCACCCTGTTGCAGTTTCAGAAACATGTCCCCCAAGCTATACTTGGAGAATAGCGGGATCAATCAAGCCTAGAATACTTCGATGAATTCATCCAAGTAATGTCCTCGAGTGGTATATCAACAAATTGTGTGCTGCGAGTGGTGTCCCACCAATATTCGGCCTCGTCTTGCAGGAAGTGAGTAGTAAGACGGACTACCTCCAAGTCGAGACACTTGATACTCATCAGATTCTTTTCCACCATTTTGATCCAGTCGGTGGTATCTACTACAGAGAGGCTCCCATTGAAGGTAGGGAGCCTCAGGCGGAGGAAGTTGTGCAATATTCCATATGCAGATTATATGTGATGCTGGTAAGAGTAATGTAATGCCGGGGCTACCTCAGTTGTAGTGCGGTTCTGGTCTAGCTAGGACACCGACAGTCGCTCCATTCTCTTGGCCTGCTTGGCCTGAGCATCGGCGACTCGCTTAGCCTGTTTCTGGTTGGATTTTGCTTATTTTTGGTGGGATTCCACCATCAATTTGACCCATTCCAGTAAGGCATTTACCTCGCTAGAGGAATTGCTGGAGGGAGTAGGAGAGGGGCTCTGTCCGGGATTCATGGTGTTTTGCTAGAGTCTGAATTAAAAATATTACATTTTCAGAAATCCAGAAAGTAGGAGATTATAACATTTCATCTCTTTTATTAATCAGGTAAAATGAGAATATATCATCAAAGGCAGTAGATAGAACATAGGATAATGAAAATAGCAAATGGAAAACATAGAGTCTATTCTTTGTATTCTTTAGTGAAAGCATGGTAGAAGTCGGCGTAGGTCATTTCCCAATGCATGTGAGTGGTCCCATGAAAGAATGTCCATTATTTGTGGGCCCATCACTACTTGGCGCAGTCTTGGAGTAGGAGGTCGACAGTGCTGAGTCGCACATGATCTGAGTATTCCAGATCATCGAACATCATGGTTACTCGTCGTAACCATTCTCTAGCCAAGATGGAGAAATCCAATACCTGGTAGGTAGTATCTTCTAGCATCCTCTCTAACACGCTTGCTCTTGCTGGGGTAACCCCCTAAACTTCCCTCCCATATCGTTTTGCCAAGTACACATCGAACTTCCACTTTTTCTCAAAGTGGTTGTAGAAATTGTATATTGACATGATCGTGTAGCAATATCCCTAGGTATTCAGGTCAAGCAACTTGTTTTATATATATAAGAATAATACGATAACTCCATCATTCATTCAAAATTAAGATACAAGGTGCAGAAGGTAAAATGGTGGCATAGGAATAAAAGTTAAAAAGATCTATTTGATATATCTAGCGGTAAAGGCATGGTGGAAGTCCGCACAAGTGATCTCCCTTTGCATTTCTTCATGCCTACGGGTGAGTGCCCATAGGGGAATGCTTCACCAATCCCTGACTTCGTCATGTAGGAGACGAGATACAATGGAGACTCTAATGTTGTCTGGGCAATTAATGTCTTCAAACACAAAGTCTGCCTGTTTCAGCCACTCCTTGACCAAAATGGGGAGGTTAAATCCCCTGAAAATACCTTGCTGGAGTAGTTGATCCAGCACTCAGATGTCAGGCTCTGATACTCCTTCTATGTGCCTCCCATCTTGCTAATGGAATTGGAAGATGTACACCCACATATCTTCAAATCGTTGGTAATGTCACCTAAGCGTCATCCTTGAATGCTTAACGATTTCATAAGTTGACTTTAGTTTGCTAATGTCTTACTTGTGCATGCATCTTTACTTTTATACTCTTATTATTCTGAGTTCATAAGTATGGTGCTTGGATGTAACTCTGGTATTTAGTTAGTGACTGATTGGCAAAAGAACAATCCATCAGGCAGAGTGGATTTCAAATTCCAATCTGACACCTTATGGAATTCTCTGGTACCAACTGTGGTGCCCTGCCCTCTGATTCGTAAGATTAGACCCAATGGGTGGTGTGCCACTCTGGCAAATCCCTCACTTATCATTGGATTAGGTAAGATCTACAATCCACTAATAAGGGAACACCGTGCATAGAATAATTATGAAAATCAGTCACTAAATCTATCATACATAGAGAATGTTACAGTAATAAGAAGTAAACATTACATCCATTCACCATACATCAAGTAAGAAATAGTAATATAGCTAAGCAAATAATAATGTGCAGAAAGTAAATACAGTCATGAGTACATGTATTATTATAATATTTTAATTAAAGTTTAAGAAATAAAATAAAAAAAAACACTCTCATCCTCATAATGAAATAAAAAGGGAACTAAATATCCACTGATCCAAGTTGCTTGCACCTCCTCTAAGTAAGGCTCCTCCTCAGGCACCGAATCCCTAAACTGCTCAAGATCTGACATTATCGGTTTCACAATGTTAGGGCCCAACTAATAAAAGAAAATCTTATTAGATAAAATGTTTAAGTATATTTTAGGCAAATAATTTATTTAGCATTTATTAATATCACCATTATACTTTAAACCAAACAAAACATCTATCTAGCATAGGAGCAGGTAAACATACAAGAGAAAAATGTCAAGTTATAAATGTATTATTTATAACTAAGCAAGAATTGAGGCAAAAGCACACCTCAAGTAAATTAAACAAGGTAGGGCATACATGTGTAATACAGTAAGTAAAAGTACTGAAAGAAAAATCTAAACCTAACATGTTGATGATCATATAACATATGCTGGTTTAAAATATAAATTTGAAAGTGGTACATATAGTAAGAAGAGTCTAGCATCCTATATAAATATATAAGTAAGCAGGTAAAATGGGAAACATAGCTAACTGAAACAACATGCATGATTATCATAATATACATTAAGCTGAAACATTGAAAAGAATGTATAACTGCCATATTAGAAAGAGTTAGCCAATCTGACCTAATATATTCCCATAGCCTTTCTAGGATAGGGCAGACAGAAATTCCCATAGCCTTTCTAGGCTAGGGCTTAAAGAACAGAACAAAAGTAAAGCAAAACCAAAGAGGCAGATAATACTATACAAATCTCTTTTAGTTATTTTACTTTTAACTCTATGGACACATTTAGAAATAGCTGATGAGTCAAGCATGTCTATAAGACAAAATGAGTTCCAAGTTTAACACACACTCCTCAATGAGTAATGTTAAGCATCCTTATTTCTTCTTACCCGAGTCAATTGGGTAAAGTTCACCATAATCGACCATAGACTGAACCTAAATGCAATGTTTTCCTAATATTCTAAGTTTTCATTTTCATGTAATAATGTTTTCTTATATGACATATCCAAGAAAAAATAAACACAAAGTTCAAGGAATGTGTAGCACAACATCAAATAGTAAGCAAGAGACTCTACTAAACATGACGATATAATTTGTTTTCTAATTTAACCATTTTAACTATTCCAAGTTATACAAGCTCTGGATCTACAATTTCTACTATCGAGTGTAACTTAGAAGCACGACATTATAAGTTAAAAGGATTAAAACTGATTAGGTTCCAATCTAATTCGATCAAGTATGACTACAGGTTTAAAAATTAAATCACAACGTCCTAATTAGATCAATTCAGACGTTCTATCTAAGATCTGATCAAGATCTACTAAACTATATATTATGGATTAAACACTATGAGATTGGGCATAGTCACATAATCCAAACGGGTAAGACTTAAGATCTATGTTTTAATCTAAATGTAAACTAATGATTAAGGCAATCCTATTGAGCAAATTAAACTTAATAGGATGAATCTCCTATCCTAAATTTTAGGTTGAAAGAAAAAATAATCAAAATAAGTTGTAAGAATCTAGAAATTGATAAAACTAAGTATTCATTCATTGAAAACCCTTATTTTTCAATGAATGAAATCTAACATATGATCTAGTCCTAGTCTTAGGGACAGTCCTAATATGAGGTGAAAGATCCTAAAGAAAAGACTTAAAGAAAAATTATGGAATTCTTACTAAATTGATAAAATTACTAGTTTTTATCACTTAGAATGATTCTAATACAGTTCTAATGTTGGTTTTAGTGATTTACTAAATAAATTAGAAGTTAAAGATGCTTAACCTAAATTTTGGGCAAAATGACCATTTTGCCCCTACTTTAGAGTTCAAAAAGCTATTCTTCAAATTAGGGTTCTAAATTGGAATTTTTTTTTACTTCCAAATGATTACTTACTATCTAACATGAAGATAGACAGTAAGTACGCTCAATTTGGATAAGACACAGGTCCTATAGGTCCGAACTAAGGATTTTGACCTAAGGGGCATTTTAGTAATTTACTCCTAATGGAATCTAAATTTTTATATAGTTTACTATTGGTTACTGCTCAAGGATTCCATAGAGTCTAAGAACACTGCATTCTGAGGTCAAATGGCTAAGTTATAGCTATTTCAATTTCTAAGGGGAATTCGATAATTTTGTCGATCAACAGGGGACAAAAATTAAACTTTTTTGTTTGAGGTCCAATATTAGCAAACTCAGTTTCTATAGCTTTTCTATAGTATTCTGAGTGTTTTGACAAGAAGTAAACCCAATTTGGACTTCAAATGGTCAAGTTATGGCCTAATTAAAGTTATGAGTATTTTGGTCTTTTTTGATTTTCTAGGGTTCATATCCTAAATATTATTTCAGTTTATTGATGAAACTAAAATTTTAAACTAGTTAGCACTTTGAATTTCTGAGTTTGGAGTTGATTTGACAATTTATAGTCAATTGAAGATTAGAGGCATTTTGGTCATTTTTAAGTTAAGGTCCTAATTGTTACTTTTCAAACTAAGTTATGAATAGGAAAACTAATATTACTACATCAATGGAGCTATTCTCTTGAATATTTTAAGACTCATATTGCATATGTTTGGATAACTAGGCTAAAAGTTGTGAGTATTTATTTATGACCTAAAATATCACTACATTATATGTACCCCGAAACGAATTTTTGAATTACGCCTTTAGCTTCCTTTTATTTTTCTGAATAAAATGAGTTCTATATTGACTATGTTTGGATGAGTATTTTTAAAGTTATTAAACTCTTAAGTTTAATTAACTTTAAATTAATTTTACTATTCATTTATTTAAATTAAATGAATTTACTATTTGGAATTATTAAAATTAAATTAATCTAATTTAATTAACTAATTAATTAACTAAATTACTGTGTATAATTAACTATATTAAATTAATAAGATAACTAATTAATTTAACTACTTTGATATTAATTAGCAATTTGATTAGGTTTAACATTAATTAGATAATACTCACTTAATTAACTTAGTAGTTATATATTAATTTACTAATTTAAGCCTTATTAACAGAATTAAACTAACATAATATCCACAATTACATCATATAATATATATATATTTATACCTAAAGTTATGCATTGATCTGTCTATAAGTATGCAGTTATATACATACTATACCTATACATATATATAATTATATATCTAAGCTTACTGATTATAATATATAATTCTATTATATATATATATATATATATATATATTATTTCATTTTTAATTGCCATTGTGCACGTGACGGGACTCACGCCAGAACATGTGTTGGCCTCCGGTTGAACGGGCGGCTGCAGGCGGGCCCCACACATGCACGTGGCATGCTCTGGTTGGACTGGACTGCGGGTGGGACCCACAGTCTGAAACGACGGAGTGGCTGACGCGGTGCGGCCCCACCATGCCTCCGCTGCTCTACGGGCGCCCGACGTGTGGCCCCCGGGCCCACTGGCATGCGACAGACGCGGCCCGCTGTGCTACGGGTCAGGTCCGGGTCGGCCCGGCCCGACTCGAAGGTGCTTCCCTTCTCGCGCAGGCATCCCGAGACAGAGCCCTAGGGCGCAGCTAATGCCGACCGTCCCGGAGGCGAGGTGGCTCGATCCGCACAGATTTGGGTAGTCCGGGACGGGAGATACACGTTGGTGGGTGGGACGTCAGCCGAGGAGGACTGCACCGCCGGCATCGACGAACCCTAGCCTACCCTCTACGGAACGCGGCAAAACCTAGCTTATACTGTGGATAACTCAGCAAATTGGACGAATCTAGGTTTGATCAAGTTGATTCTATGCTATGGATGGAGAATCAAGGTCTCAGAATAGATAAACAAAATTGAAATAACATGAAACAATTAAGGATCGAGGAGTGGGAGTGTACCTTAGATGGATGGTGCACGAGCTTCTAGGGTTCGAGGATGATGGTCCGGGCCTCCAATTGACGAAACTTCAGACCCAACACGCTGGAAGGGGTCTTAAGAGAGCTCGACGGACTCGGCGAAGATGAGCATGATGAGGCAATAGGCGACCGCGGCGGTGCCCTTACCCACTGCGTCACGCAGAAGAGCCTTTCGGGATAACGCGCGGTGACCGTTCGATTGATCGATCGAACGGTCACGATTCACCGTTCGATCAAACGGCCTAAAGTAACGGCGCGCACGAGGATAACGGTGCAAGCGACGGCGCCGTTAGGATTTTATTTAATATTATTATTAATTAATTTAAATTAATTAATTTTTATTTTATATTAAACAATTAAATTGATTTGGAAAAATACCAAATATTCACCCATATATAATTGAGGGGTGAGGAACGCAACGACGATGTCAGATTTTCAATTCGACGAGTATTTTAACTTCCCAATTTTCGAGGTATTTTAAATATTATTAAATATTCATCAAAATTTTGACAACTTTCGATTGACACGAAAACATCACCCCTAGCTAATTTGGGGGCAATGAGCGCAATGGCAAGGTCCGTTATTCAATATGAGGTCAATTTAGACAGGTCGATTTTAGGGTTTTTGGATTTTCCAAAAGTCAGGGTTTGATCCGTTCGACTCCTGATTTGGACTAGGTCTTAGAGTTTGACTCTTAATGACTTGATTAATAATTAGGATCAAGATTAGGATTGAGAATAGTCCTAATTGACTAAGGTAACAACTTGGGTTGTTACAGGCTCCCCCACATAAAAATGATGTCGTCCTCGACATCACTCAAGTAGAAAAAAAAAGGCAAGAATAAAAATATGAATATAAATTGGATGAAAGGCTATACTCATTGCTAAGGTTGTGTCTAGACTTGATGCACGGCTTATCAGAATTTAGAAGTGAACCGACTGTCTCTATCGTACACGATTATCTTGGGAATTCCATGTAGCCTAATTATCTCTTTCATATACAGCTTTGCGAGTTTCTAAACAAAGTCTGTTTGTCAGATAGGAATGAAATGAGCGAATTTGGTCAACCGGTCAACTATGACCCAAATCGCATCTACTTTATATCTTGCACGAGGCAATCCAATAACAAAATCCATTGATATGTCTATCCATTTCCATTCAGGAATCTTCAGTGGATGAAGCAGACCACCGGGTCTTTGATGCTCTGCCTTGACTACACTGTAAGTGTGGCACATTGCGACGAACTCAGTCACACTTTTCTTCATCCCTGACCACCAGAAGGATTATTTCAGGTCTTGATACATCTTTGAGCTTCCTAGATGGATTTGATATCCAGAGCTATGACCTTTAATTAGAACTTCTTGGTGCATGGATTTAAGAATCCATAGACAATCTTCTTGATATATAACACCTCTATGGAATCGGAGATTAGTACGACGATCACTCTCGATAGCTTGTTTAAAGTTTAAATACTAATAATCCTTTGTATGAGTGATAGATACATTTCTGTGGAATGTGGGCTCGATGTTAATCATTGAGAGAATTGTACTCACTTGGTCACTATGTGCTGATGTGATATGCATCTTAAAGAATTCTTCTGCAAGAAGACTCTCAGAGATAAGAGTATTGAGAGTCGCATGATGGCTAAGCGCATCAGCTACGACATTCGCCCTTCCTGGATGGTATTGGATGTCCAGGTCATAGTCACTGATCAGTTCTAATCACCTTCTCTATCAGTGGTTCAACTCCTTTTGAGTGAATATATACTTCAAACTCTGATAATCTGTGAAAATTAAGCACTGAATTCCATATATATAATGACACCAAATCTGTAAGGCGAACGCTACAGCAGCTAGTTCGAGGTCATGAACGGCATAATTTCTTTTGTGTATCTTTAGCTGATGAGAAGCATAGGTGATAAGCTGTCCTTCCTGCATTAACACATCTCCTAAACTTATACCAGAGGTGTCAGTATAAACTTGATAGTTTACACCTTCTTTAGGGAGAACTAGGAGTGGGGCAGATGAAAGCGCATCTTTTAGGGCTTGAAATGCTCCTTCACAAGCTGGCGACCACTCAAATGGCACAGCCTTCTGGGTGAGCTTGGTGAGCGGAGAGGCTATCTGGGAGAAGCCCTTCACAAACTTCTTGTAGTAATCAGCTAAGCCCAGGAAGCTTTTGATGTTGGTCACTGACTTAGGTTATACCTGGTCTTGGATGGTGCTGACTTTGTTCTGATCTACTCTGATCCTTTGAGCATCTACAACATGGCCCAAGAAGGAGACAGATTCAAGCCAAAATTCGCATTTTGAATACTTGGCATACAGCTGGTGGCTTCTCAGTTCTTCCAATACTGTCCTGAGATAACCTTCATGTTCCTTCTTCATCTTAGAATAAATTAAAATATCATCTATGAAGACAATGATAAATTTGTCAAGGTATGGTTTCAAGATACGCTGCATTAGGTCCATAAAGATGGAAGGCGCATTTGTCAATCCAAACGGCATTACTAGAAACTCATAATGGCCTTATCTGGTTCCGAAGGCAGTCTTCGCTATATCTGAATCCTTTACTTGCAATTGATGGTACCCTGATCACAAATCGATCTTTGAGAACACTTTTGCTTCTGCTAATTAATTGAACAGATCATCTATGTGGGGCAATGGGTACTTGTTCTTTACTGTTACTTTATTTAACTCCCTAAAATCGATACACATCCGCATTGATCAATCTCTCTTCTTGACAAAAAATGTGATTAGCCACAATCTCTTGACGCTCCAAAATAAGGTTTAATAATGAGTTCTTCTCTAGTATTCAATATTAAGATAATAAAGTCAAAAAGAATTCTTATTCTATACTGTAACAACTCAGGTTGTTATCCTAATTAATTAGAACTAATCTTAATCATAATCTTGGTCCTATGTGTTAATCAAGTCATTAGCTCTAAGATCTAGTCCAAATTAGGAGTCAAATGGATCAAATCCTATTTTTTGGAAAATTCAGATAACTTTAAAATATGAACTATCTAAAATAACCTCGGATCAAAAAATGGACTTCGCCATTGCGCTCATTGCCCCCAAATTAACTAAGGGTGATTTTTCATGTCAATCAAAAGTTGTCAAAATTTTGATGAATATTTTAATAATATTTATGTACCCCAAAAATTGGAAAATTAAAATACTAGTCGAATAAAAAATTTAACCTCACCATTGCGTTCCTCACCCCTCAATTAGCTAGGGGTGAATATTTGGAATTTTTTTGAAGTCATTTTATTAATTAGAATTAATTAATTAAAATAAGAATTTTAATTAATTAAATAAATATTCATTAAGGCTTAACGGGTCGGATTCGCCGTTCTTAACGGGTCGGATCCTCCCCGTTAATGGATTCAAAATCCGCGGGCTTAACGGGTCAGATGGAGGATTCAAATCTGCATCCGATAATAAGCGGTCGATCACGGCTCGTAGCCATCTCCCTCAAGCGATCCGCCGTATCCACGCGGCAGCGATGCTCGCCGCCCCGCATCGCCAACCAGGGCCACCCATGGCTTCGTTAGGTCCATCCATGACCCCCATAATATCATGGCTGCATTAAGAGCCTTTTGTTTTGCGAAGTTTGGAGCCCTAGAAGTCGCGTAGTGAGCTGAGCTTCCGGATCTCTCCCAGCCGTCGAAGCCAGGTACCTCCTCTACCTTTCAATCGTTTATCTGATTGCTTAGATTTGGCTTTGATAATTGATTGTATGTTGTGGACCGAGCCTTGACCGAACTTGATTGAGTTGAATCAAGTTTGATCGACCCCAACCCAGACATAAGTCCTAATCGGGCTCGACCTTCGGTCACGCCCCGCGCTTGGGCACGTAGGGTTTGATCCCGCCGGTGGTATACGCCACCTCCGGCAGTGTTCGTATCACGTTAGAAAGGCCTCGCCGAGACCATTCCAACGGTGGGTAGACCGTTCGCTGGTGTCAGCGGGGAGGCCCCCGTTTTACGAACGCTAGCCTCCGCGCCTCGGTGTTCCGCGGGGGAGACGAGAGGACGCGGGTGGGGTCGAGTCAGACCCAACCTGCGCAGAGCTGCGCGGAGTGTCACGCGTTGCACTTCCGCAATCGTGGGCCCCGCCAGCGCCAGCCCGACGCGTCGCACGCGGGCACGCGTCCCGCTGGGTATGCAGTGGGACCCACCCACAGCGCGGCGCCCTCTCTCGCGCGGTCGCGTGTCTCAGGGGCCCGTTGTTCTGCCCGCGCCTAATCAAATGCCGCCACGCGTCCATGGCGGCCCCGTCGCCATTAATGAGCTGCAGAATAATAAAATATTATATATATATATATATATGTGTGTGTGTTATTATTATTTACATTATGTTAAGCTGAGTTAATTAGGTTAATAATTAGTAGTTAGAGGAATTAATCCTCTCTGTTAGTTAAGATTTAAAAACAGTAATGATTTAAAGAATAAAATATATATATATATATAAATGCACATATATTATTATATTGTTTATTAGACAGAAACTTTAGGACTTTTATATATATATATATATATATTATAGGTTAGTTAAATTAGTATTAGTTAGTATTAATCAGTAATTAATAATCACTTAATTAACTTATGGATTAAGTTAATTTAATTAACAGTAAACAATAATTAGTTATTAATACATTGAAACAGTAATTAATTTAATAATATTAATACAATTTAATTATTTAATAATTAACTATTAATTATAAAATTTATTCAATTAACTGAACTTATAATTAACATTTTTCCTTAATTATTAATAGTAATGGATTAATTAAGGTTAATTAATTAATTAAACTTAATTAGTTTATTTAATTTAATTTAATTAAAGACTATAAATGTTAATTAAATCAATTAATGTTATTTAATTAATTGAATTAAGAACAGTAAGATTATTAAAAGTTTTTGAATAGTAAATTTATTTAAATTGAATAAATGAATAGTAAAATTAATTTAAATATAATTAAAATTTGCTTTGAGGTACGTATAATATAGTAATATTTTAGGTCTTAAACAAGCCCTCATAATTTTTAATCTAGTTATCCAAACATAGGCAATATGAGTCTTAAAATACCTAGGAGAACAGCCCCATTACTATAGAAGTATTAGTTTCCCTATTTGGAGCTTAGTTTGAAATGTAACATTTATGACCCTATCTTAAAAATGATCAAAATACTTATTATCTTCAATTGACCATAACTTGGTCAATTTAACTCCAAATTTAGAAATTCAAAGTGCTAACTAACTTAGTATTTTAGTGTCATCAATAAACTGAAATAATATTTAGAATTGGAACCTTATAAAATTCAATATGACCAAAATATCTCTAACCCTAGTTAGGTCATAACTTGACTATTTAAAGTCCAAACTATGTATACTTCCTGTCAAAGCACTCAGTATACTATAGGAAAACTATAAAAACTGAGTTTGTCGAATTTAGACTTCAAACGAAAAAGTTCAGTTTTTGTCTCCCGTTGACCGACAAAATTACCGAATTGACCTTAAAAATTGAATTAGCCATAACTTAGCCATTTGATCTCAAAATATGAGCCCACCATTCCTCTACGTATTCTTGGAGGAGGATGTCAATGATGTCGAGTCGTATGCAATTTGGGCATTCCAGATCGTCGAACACTTTGGTCACTGTGGAGCCCCACCCCTTAATCCACAAGATTAAGCTAAGGGGCGGCGTGTCACTCTAGCTAACCCTTCACTTATAATTGGATTAGAATGAAATCCACAATCCACATAATAAGGGAAGGAGTAAGCATAGAATCAACATTCAGTCACTATCTAAGTAGACATATAGAGTGCGGAAGCGATTTTTCAATATAAATCATCTAAGCATCACAACATGAATATAAAGAAAAATATCTCAGAACATAAGTATAAAATCTAGATACGTAGTCATCAGTACCTGAATTATTACATCATTTTAAAGTTTCAAATAATAAAAGAAAGTGCAAATACACTCATCCTCACATATAAAAGCTAAACAACAGCTTCTTCCACGGGCTCCTCCTCTGGGTATGGCTCCACTCCTAACTCCTGCTCATCTAACTGAAGAGGATTTGCCATTGTCGATTTCACAATGTAGGGCCCCAGCCAAAAAAAAGAAAAATCTGGTTAGACAATTGTCTAAGTACATTTTAAGCTGATGAATTATTGTATGTGTTAAGTAATATCACCATTCTACAACATCTAAGCAACATATATATGTATATATATAAAGGAGCAGCAAACAATACAAGGGAAAAAAGGGAAAGTTATAAACCATCATTTATAACTTAAACAAAGGAGAATCTAAGACATGCCTCACATGCGAGCTAAACAAGGTAAGGCATATAAATATACATAAACAAATAAGTGCAGTAAGAAGAATGCTACATCCTAAACATGCGGGTGATCAAAAGAAACATGCCAATTAAAAAAAAGAACTCAATAGTGGTACATATAAGTAGCAGCAAGATTCTAACATCCTAAAATATGTATATAAAAGCAGTACAAGGAAATAGCTGACTGAATAAGAACACTGAAAGGTAACCAAACATCAACTGCATATAAACAAACGTGTACAATCTGCCATACATAAGAGAGCTACTTTAGCTCACCAAAAAGGGGCTGAAGGGTCTTAGCACCAGTACGGCTAGGGCGGTTCCTAGCACGATATGGCTAATGCAATAACAGTCAATATCGAATGTTCTAGCACCAGTACGGCTAGGGCAGTTCCTAGCACGATACGGCTAGAGAACCAACAGTCATAACCAAAGGATCCTAGCACCAGTACGGCTAGGCCGGTTCCTAGTACGATATGGCTAGGGCAACAATCGGTATGATCAAAATAAATACTGAGAGGCAGCTCAACACATTAAATTATTATCTTCTCGTTAATTACTTTAATATTTTTATAAGGAATCTAAGGAGTCTCCATATTTTCCTAACATTTTATTTATGCATCAAAAATCTTGTATGATATGCTCAAGAAAATATGACACAAAAAAATCAAGGAATGCGTAGCAACAATGGTCAAAGTAAGCAAGGGACTCTACTAAACATGGTGATATCATTTGTTTTCTACTTAACCATTCTAACTATTCCAAGTTACACAAGTTCAGGATCACCATTTTCCTACTATCGAGTGTAACTCAGAAATTCGTCCTTATAAATTAAAAAAGATTAGAACTGATCAGGTTCTAATCTAGCTCAATCAGATAGACAACTACGAGTTAAATCAATAAATCATATGTCCTAATTTTTATGAATTTAGACGTTCTAACAAAGATCTGATCAAGATCTTCTAAACCTATGGATTATAGATTAAATACTACGAGATTTAGGTTTAATCACATAATCCAAAGAGGATAAGACCTAGGTTCTAGGTTTTATTCTATAAGTGATCTACTAGTAAGGCAAATCTTATTAAGTAATCAAATTTAATAGGATGAATCTCCTATCATAAATCTAAGATTAAAAGACAAAATAATCAGAATGGGTTTCAAAATAAGAGAAGAGTCTAGAAACTAATAAAACCAAGGTTTCACCCATTGAATAACCCAATTTACCTAATGAATGAACTCTAACCTATGATCTAGTCCTAGTCTTAGGAAAGGTCCTTAAGGTGTAGTGCTAAAGACTTAGGAAAATTTTGGAATCTGACTTAATGGTTGATTTAACTCACTTAAATGTCACTAAGATGATTATAACATTAGTTTTAGTATTTTGGAATATTAACTAAAGGGTAGATGTATTTAATCCAATCTTAGGGCAAAATGACTGTTTTGCCCCTACTTTAAGGGTCAAAAAGTCAACTTTTGATTTAAGTGTCCAAATTGAAGTTTCTCTTTTTCATATGATTTCTTACTGTCTAACTAGAAGATAAACAGTAAGTATGTCCAATTTGGACGAGAAACGGGTCCTACAGGTTCAAACTAAGGTTTTTGACTTAAGGGCATTTAAGTAATTTTTACTGTACTAAAAACTAAGTTTCTATGCAGTTTATGATAGGTTATTGTTCAAGGATTCCATAAAGTTCAAGAACACTGCATTCTGAGGTCGATTGACAAAGTTATGGACGTTTTGAGTCTGAAGGGTAATTTGGTAATTTCGAGTAGGTCAACGGGTGACAAAAACTGAACTTTTCCGTTTAAAGTCCAATTTCAGCAAACTCAGTTTCTATAGCTTCCCTATAATGTACTGAGTATGTTGGTAGGGAGTAGACCCAATTTGAACCTCAAATAGTCAAGTTATGATCTAACTAAGGTTGAGGGTATTTTGGTTATTTTCTAAATTTCTAGGATTCAAAACCTAAATGTTATTTCTGTTTATTGGTGATGTTGAAATTCTAAACTAGTTGGCATCTTGAATTTTTAAATTTGGAGTTGATTTGACTAAGTTATGGCTATTTGAAGTCTAGGGGCATTTTAGTCATTTTCATTGAGAATTCTAGGGTTGACTTTTTGTCCTGATGACCAAATGGGATAACTAATACTACTACAGTGATGGGGCCGCTCTCCTGAGCATTTTAAGACCCATATTGACTATGTTCTAATAACGGGGTAAAAAGTTATGAGGCTCTAAAGAGTTCCTAAAATGTTACTTCGTTATGCGTACCCCGAAATAAATTTTTACATTACGTTATTTGATTCTTTACATTTTTTTGAGTATTTTGAGACCTATATTGGCGATGTTTGGATCATCCTATAAAAAGTTATTAAACTTTTAAGATTTACTATTCAAAAATACAATTTGAATCAATTTACTATTTATTTATTCAATTAAATAATTTTACTATTCATTCCTAAAGTGTATATATATTTTCTGAATTTATTAATACCTTAATTATTCTATAATTTATTAATAATTAATTTGTCATTAATTAATATTAATTATTAATTAATTAATAATTAATCTATTTATTTTTAAATGTTATAATTATATTAATATTAATTATTAATTAACTGTTTAATATTAATATCAATTTATCTTACTGTTTAATAATCATTATGATAATCTTAATTAAATTCTAGTTATTTAACTAATTAATTAATAGTTAACCTAATAATTCATAATTAATTAGTTAATTAATTAATTAATACTAATCTCAATGTTAATCTAAATTAATTACTAATAAACCTAAATTAACATTAATTAATTATAATTAAAATAATATTAATATTATTAACTATTCTCTGCAGCAATGATGGCACGGGGCCCACTGCCACGTGGCAAGCCATTACTGGCTGCGGCAGAGGGTGCGGGACCCAAAGCTGCCATGCGGCAGCACGGGACGCGCGGAGGGCCATGGGGTGGGCCCCGCAGCTGCGGTCGAAACGACCGCAGCCGTCCCCATAGCTGACGCGTGGCGGCCCGAATGCGGAAACGAGTGGGTCGGGCTGACCCGCTCTGGCCCGCGACTCCTCGGCTCCCTCTACGGGCGACGCCGGCCCGCATGGCCGCGGAAAGGCCGCGGCTAGGCGTACCTAGCCCCACCCGGTCCGGCCCATAAGGGCATCGATGGTGCCCGAAAAACCTAGCCCTAGGTGCCTACGTGCGGTGCGTGCGCGAGCCGCCGAACCCGTAGGGATCAAGACTCGATCCGGGTCGATCGGACCTAATCGTGCTCGATCAGGTCCAATGGATTAATGATCTAACCTAGAATCTATGACTAGCAATCATCTGGAGTGACATGCAATGGAAGGAGGAGGAGTTGGAAGGGTACCTGATGGACGGTCGGCAGAGGAGGAGAGCTAGGGTTCGCAGAAGTGACCTCCAGAGAGCTCCCGATGGTTCCCGGATGTGTGACTCGAGCTGAGAGTCCTTTAGGTAGATTAGGGGGGAGAGGGCGGACTCGCCACGGCCCTCCGGGCCGTGGATAGGCCACCGCAACGGCGGCCATCCCTCGCGAGCCACGCGGACGGGGATGCCGAGGGACGATAGCTGAGGGCTGTTCATTCAGTTTGATCGAACGGCCCAGATCTGTTTGGGCGAAAACGGCGAGCGCTCGACGGCGTTAGGGAGAACGGACGGAAAGTTAAATAAGCTGACGACGCCGTTAATAATAAAATAATATTTTTTTTTTAATTCTTGAAATTTTTGAACATGTTTTTTCTAGCTAATTTGGGGTCAAGGAATTCAATGGCGAAGTCGGATTTTCGATCCGATGAGTATTTCGATATCTCGATTTCCGGGGTATTTTTATTATTAAAATATTCATCGAAATTTCGATGACTTCCGATTGACACGAAAACTTCACTCCAAGCTAATTTGGGGTCAAAGAACACAATGACAGTGTCCATTTTTCAATCCGAGGTCAATTTAAATAGGTCAATTTTAGGGTTTCTGAATTTCCAGAAATCAGGATTCGATCCTTTTGACTCTTAATTTGGACTAGGTCTTAGATGTTGACTCCAATTGACCTAATTAGCATTTATAATTAGTCTTAAGACTAAGATTAGTACTAATTGACTAAGGTAACAACCTGGGTTATTACAATCACTCTGCGTAATCACTCCTTAGTTAGGATGGGGAAGTCCACTCCCCGGTACACACCATCTTCTAGCATTCTTTCCAAAACACTGGCTCTAGCCAGGGAGACCCCTTGGACTTCTCTCCCATATCTTTTTGTCAAGTAAATGTTGAACTTCCACCTATCTTCAAAGTGGGCAAAAAAGTCGTATCCTGACATGCTCGTATAGTAGTATTCCTTGATATTTAGATTAAGCGATGTAAGAATAATAGTTTAATTCTAACTCCAACATTTATTTCAAAAGGTACACGATGTAGAATGTGAAACAAGTAGCATGTGAATAAGAGCTAAAATGTCTATCCGATATATCTGGGGGTAAAGGCATGACAAAAGTCAGCATAGTTGACCTCCCTTTGCAATCCTTCACGCTGACGGGTGAGTGCTCATAGGGTGACGCTCCACCAATCCTTGGCCCTGTCGTATAGGAGATGAGATACAATGGAGATCCTAACATTGTCTGGGCAGTTAATAATTTCAAACATAAAGTTTGCCCATTTCAGCCACCCCTTGGTTGCAACGGGATGATCGTATCCCCTGAATACACTTTGCTGGAGTAGTCGATTCAGCATCTGGACTTCGGGGTCCAACACTCCTTCTATGTACTTCTTGTGTGCTGCTTATGAAGGTGGACGATGTATTCCCACCTATCTTCAAATCGCTCGTGATGCCACTTAAACATCATCTTTGTACGTCTAGTAATTTTATAGGTTGAATTAGTTTACTGATATTTTACTTGTGCATGCATTCCATTTCCATTCTTTTATTATTTTGAGCTCATGATCAAGATGCTTGGATATAACTCATGTATTTAGTTAATGACTGATTTGTAGAAGAATCATCCATTAGGTAGAGTGGAATTCAAATTCTAATCGGACATCTTATGGGATTCTCTGATACCAACTGTGGCGCCCCTTCTCTCTAGGTCCCCAATGATTAGGCTAAGGAGCAGGGTGTCTCTTGTGCAGATCCCTCACTCAATATTAGATTAGGTAAGATCCATAATCCACTGCTGAGGGAAGAATACGCACAGAATAACTAATAGGATCAGTCATTACATCTATATATACAGAGTGCGGAAGCATATGAAAACTAAAAGATATATCCATTCACCATACATCAAGAAAGAAATAGTAATATAGATTAGTAAATAATAAAGTACAGAAAGTAAACACAGTCACAAAACCTATATTATTATACCATTTTAATTAAAGTTGATGAAATACTAAAAATATAAATATTGCCCACCCTCACAGAATAAGGGAAACCACTAAATGTCCTCTGGTCCAAGCTGCTGCGCCACCTTTATGTAAGGCTCCTCCTCAGGTATAAGATCTTCAAACTGCTCAAGATCTGATATAATCAGTTTCACAATGCTAGGGCCCCAGCCAATAAATAAAAATTATATTAGATAAAATATCTATGTACATTTTAGGCAAGTAATTTATTAAGTATTTATTAATATCAACATTTTACTCTATGCCAAATAAAATATCTATCTAGCATGGGAGCAAGTATGCATACAAGGGAAACTGAATAAGTTATAAACATAGCATTTATAATTAAATGACAGGTGAGGCAAAAGCACACCTCCAACAACAAAATAAGGAATAGGTATACATGTATAATACAGTAGTTAAGAGTACTGAAAGAAAAGTCTAAACCTAGCGTGCTGATGATCATATGACATATGCTAATTTGAAACATAAATCTAAAAAATGGTACATATAATATGAGCAATAAAGTATAGCATCCTATATATATATCTATACAAGTGAGCAGGTAAAATAATATCACTATACCTGACTAAAATAATATGCATCAATAATATAATAAATAGTAAATTGAGAAACTGCAAAGGAACGTACAACTGCCATATCAGAAGAATTGGCCAATCTGGCCCAATATATATATCTATCCCCATAGCCTTTATGGGCTAGGGAAATCATATCACAATGTAACACTATATAACTGAAGAGGCAGATAATACTATACAAATATCTTTTAGTTATTTTACTTTTATTTATGTTGACAATTTCAGAAATAGCTGAGAAGTCATGCACATCTGCAAGACTAAATGGGTCCCAAGCTTAACACACTCTCCTCAATGAGTAGTGTTAAGCATCCTGATCTCACCTTACCCATGTCCATTGGAGTAAATGTGCATCATAATCCACCATAAACTGAACCCAAATGCAAATATTTTCCTAATATTCTAAGTTTTTATTTTCATGAATCAATATTTTTCTTATATGATATATCCAAGGAAAACAAGCACAAAACTCAAGGAATATGTAGCATAAAGTCAAATAGTAAGCAAGAAACTCTACTAAATATGGTGATATCATTTGTTATCTAATTTAAATATTATAACTTTTCCAAGTTACACAAGTTCAAGATCTCCAATTCTTACTATCAAGTGTAACTTAGAAGTACGTCCTTATAGGCTACAAAATATTAGGACTAGCTAGGTCATAATATGCTTAATTAATGTTGACTATGAAAAAATGTTCAAGACCTAATTTATGAGTACAAACATTCTAAACTATTAGCTAGCAAAATCTACAACTAGAGATTTTGGATTTAATACCATGAGATTGGGCTAAATCATATAATCCCAAAGGTAAAACTTAAGATCTTTGTTTCAGTCTAAAAGTGATCTATTGATCTTAAGGTGAATCTTATTAAGCAAATCAAACTTAATATGATAAATCTCCTATCCTGGATCTAAGGTTGAAAGACAAAATAATCAAAATAAAGTGTAAATTTTAGAAACTAGTAAAACCAAGGATTCATTCATTGAAAAACCCTATTTTTCAATGAATGAAATCTAATTTATGATCTAATCCTAGTCTTAGGAATAGTCCTAATATGGGGTGAAAGATCGATCCTAAAGAAAGGACTTAGAGAAATCTTATGAAGTTTAGCCAATTTGATTGAAAAGTTTAATTGAAAGATTAGAAGATTTAATAAAGGCATAACGTGAGATGAATCTCACATCATGAATCTTAATACTCATTTATTTTGCACAAAAAGAAAAAGTGCAATTCAACTCATAATTCTATTATTATTCGATCCGCTATTTTTACTATTCAATCCGTTGTTTTTACTATTCAATCTGTTGTTTACTATTCAATCCGCTGTTTAAACAATTTCATTATAAAGGTGGTACATATCAATTAATTCCTTCTTAGTTACATATCAAACATTAAACTTATTAAATTTTTAAAACATATTACTTAAGTTCTCATTTTATACCTAAAATTGACAATAAGAAAATGCCATATGAATCAAAAATAGATCAGAGCGACTAGTTTAACAAGGTAGTTTTAGCGTGTGATTGAACCGATTCGAATTGAATTAGGGGTGAATAATTCGAATCATAGAACTATAGATTTAATAAAATCACAACATGATAAGAGAGTATATCATTTATAATTTAAAATCATGGGGTATGTTAATTAAGATTCTTAATGTTAATTCATTCAAGCTAAGATCGAATTTCCACATGAGGTATGTTAATAGTGGAAGAATAGCATAAAACAAGGCAAGGTTAGGTAGTGAGAATGTGTGAAGTGCAGGACTATCTAAAAGCATAATTTCTAAATTATAACGGGAGTCAATAAAGAATGATTTAAACAATTTCTCATGATAATAAAAAGAATCAATGAATGTCAATGAACATTAATGTTGTCTGCACAGCAGTTAAATTGAGCATGTGAAAATTGAAAGACCATTTTATTTTGTACTAGAGATTCCTCATCAATACATGTAATATTTATAGTAAAAAATGAGTCAAGGGAGAAAGAAAAAGATATACACTATCGGCTAGAAAAGTGCACCTCAACTATAATGATAATGTTCAATCTTATAATCAAGGAAGCAACAATGACAAGCATGAGGTTCTAACATGCTATAGGGTCGTGTGGTTCTCAAAGAAACTAGGCACAACCAACTACCTTTTAAAGCAACATAAAAAGGATAATAAACAAAAGTCGTGTGAATGAGACTAATAGCAATGATGATTAATGCTGTGATTTGAAAACTTGGAAATGTTTGCATGAGTAAGCCCACTTAGCCTACAACTAATTTGACAAGGATAAGAGGTGATAAAACTCTAGCTAGCAAACTAAAATAAAGATTGTTTTTCAATAAATGAATAAAAAGAAGGTTATATATATATATATATATATATATATATATATATATATATGTTTCATCTGTCATAAGTTTAACATTCAGCACGTGCATTGATAAATAAATAAAAAATTGAAAAGATCAATATGAGAATACAAAAAAAGTCAAGATATAATGCTATGCTTCTCTTCCTGATATGGTGTTAAAATTTATAATAAAAACACCTTTATCTTCTAGAGTGCGTGCCAAGTCCGTAGTTCCAGCATATCTCCCCATCATAGCTGGACGAAAAGATACGTTTATGGACCAACACAAGGAATGGCAATAGTTGCACCAGGGAAGATACGTTGAATTCCATCTGGTACTTCCGTTTAACTCATAATAAAATCAATAAAATGTTCAGCTCCAAATTACCTTATTTCAAATACTAAAATAATGTGGCATGCTTGGTGTTCATTTATAGACTTATCGAATAATAATAATAATAAATATTATTATTAGAAGAAGAATCCCTCTGTCAACTCAATTTCTTTGATGCCCTGGGATCTAACCTATAGGAAAATGATATTCTACTCAAAATAAATGTGTCAAAACCTTTAAAAATAAGAGGCCTTAATCTCTAGGTTTGGAGTGAGATTAGGTTTGGAGCGGGTTTTGGGGAAAAAGAGTAAGAAAGGTCTTTTATTTTATTTATTTATTTATTATTTAATACATTTTATTCAAAATTCTCTCGATTAAAATTACATAACTTAAGTTGTTCAAAAAATTCCCAAAAAATCACCCATAGCTAATTGAGGGGTGTGGAATGCAACTGCTAAGTCAGATTTTTTGTCTGACGAGTATTTAATTTTTCCAAATTTTGGGGTATTTAAATATTATTAAAATATTCGTCAAAAATTTGACGACTCCCAATTGACACGAAAACATCACCCCTAGCTAATTTGGGGGAAATGAGCGCAATGGCGAAGTCCATTTTTTGATCTGAGGTCTATTTAGATAGGTCAAATTTTTGGGTTTTTGGATTTTCCAAAAATCAGGATTCAATCCATTTGACTCCTAATTTAGACCGAGTTTAGAATTTGACTCCGAATGACTTGATTAACACTTAAGATCAAGATTAAAACTAAGATTAGTCCTAATTAACTAAGGTAACAATTTGGGTTGTTACAATAGGTTAGATTTCATTTATTAAAAAATGGGGTTTTTCAATGAATGAATCCTTGGTTTTATTAGCTTCTAGATTTTTACAGCTAATTTGAATTATTTTATCTTTCAACCTTAGATTTAGGATAGGAGATTCATCATATTAAGTGTGAATTGCTTAATATGATTTGCCTCAATTAATATATCACATTTAGATCTAACCCTAGATTCCTTAGATTATACCTTTTGATTATGTGCTTAGCTCCAATCTCGTGGTGTTAAGATCATAATCTCTAGTTTAGTAGATCTTAATTAGATCTTAGATAGAATATCTAAATTCATCTAATTAGGATGTTGTGATTTATTCCTTAAACTTGTAGTTGTTCTTGATTGAATTAGATTAGAACATGATCAGTTATAATCCTTTTAACTTATAAGGTCGTGCTTTTAAGTTACACTCGATAGTAGGAATTGAAGATCCTGAACTTGTGTAATGTGGAATAGTTAGAATGGTTAAGTTAGAAAATAAATAATAACACAATATTTAGTAGAGTCTCTTGTTTACCATTTGATGTTGTGCTACGCATTCCTTGAATTTTATGCTTATTTTGCTTGAACATATCATATAAGGAAAACACCGTTGCATGAAAATGAAAACTTAAAATATTAGGAAAATATTGCATTTGAGTTTAGTTCATGGTAGATTATGGTGCACATTACTCTAATAGACAGGAGTAAGGGGAGATCAGGATACTTAACATTACTCTTTGATGAGTGTTGTTAAGCTTGGAACCTATTCAGTGTTGCATACATGCTTGACTCCTCAGTTGTTTTTGAAATTGTCCTCAGAAATAAAAGTAAAATAATTAAAATATTTCTTCATGTGTTAATACTACCTCTCAGTTCAATCATATATATTTTCTGCCTATGCCTCCTTGTTGACTCTAGGAGAAAATTTTATGTATATAATTCTGCCTATGCCTCCTTGTTGATGCTAGGAGAATTATAATTTTTGGCACCTTAGGCTCCTTGTTGATGCTAAGAATCATTTTGATTTTAGCAGGCTAAATATAGCCCTCTTCTATATTGCAGTTAATACATAATGGTTTTATTTACAGTACTTTCTGATTTCAGTTATATATTTCAGTTTGCTTTACTTCAGTCAGTCATTCCACTTACTTTACTTATATATTTTAGGATGCTATAATTGTTGTTGCTTACTTATATGTACCATAGTTGGATTTATCATTTTCAATTTATATATGTCGTATGATCATTAGCATGTTTAGGTTTAGACTTTTCTTTCAATACTCTTACTTACTGCATTACATATGTATGCCCTATCTTATTTAGTTTACTTGATGTAAAATACCAAAACTCTCATTTCCAATTGTTTATTAATATTTAAATAATTTTGACCTCAGATTTAAAATCTGACTTCGCCATTGCGTTCACCACCCCCAAATTAGCTAGGGGTGAGTTTTGAACGCATTTGGAAGTCATTAAATTTTTAGCGAATATTTTAATATTATTTAAATACTTGAAAATTCGAATAATTAAATACTCGTCGGATCAAAAATCATAGTGCACCATTGTGTTAAGAAGACCTCAATTAGCTAGGAAAGATATTTTTAAAAAATTTTGGAACATATTTATAAAAATAAATTTATTAAATTAAAACTATTAAAATAAAATAAATAATAAATATATTTTAATATTCCTAATGGCTGCCGTTTCTTCTAAATCTGCGCCGTTTATATTAAATCCATTACTCCTCTTTTTGCCGTTTGTTTTGGCAATAAATCAAGACCGTCTGATCGTAAAGATCAAACGGTGGATCAGTGTCTCCTTTGTTCGTTCCTACGCGTGTCAAAGCACAGACGCGCGTCGCGCTCCTCTGCCGCTCGTCACTCACCGCCGACTTAGGCACGCAAAGACTCCACATCTACCTCTCTTTCTTTAAACCTTTAAGTCTCCATTAGAACAAAAAGGGGACGGCATCTTCAACCCTTAAGGCAAATCTACCCCTTTCCAGTTTTCTTTCACTCGAACCCTAAATCTCTTTTTGCTTCAGTCTTCGAGTAATTAATCCTCTCCACAATCTCGTAACAAGGTACTATAATCTTCTGAAGTTATTTCAATTAATGTTATGTTGCGTGTTGCGAGTGATTCTGCAAAGTATTGAAGTTAATTCGATTAAATTCTTGGTTCTCTTTATACTCAAATTTACATTCAATATCTGATAAATTGAAGTTCTGTAATTGATAATTGTAAAGCAAATCAAATAGATTGGTATAAACTATATTTTGTTGAGATCATTTTACGCCTGTAATCTGCGATTTTTTGGAATTTAGGGCATCAGTATCTCTAAGACTAGGGAGATCTATTAGTGATGATTTTGGTATTCATTAAGAGGTCTCAAAAAGACCTCTCGATCGGCATCAGCACTTTCTCATTTGGTACCCAGTACTGCGAAAATCCGAGAACCCTAATTTTTTCAATGCGTCAGGACTTTGGGGACGAAGGAGATGACTTCGATCCCTATTGCCACGTGGAGGTGTTGACGCCAACGCGTGGGACCCGTCGTCTTTTGCTCAGTCGGTGAACGCACGCCACGTGGCTATGGACCTGTCATTTTGCCATTCTGTCTCTTCATACAGACAAAATAAAATTTAAATTATAATAATAATAAATTAATTAATAAGCATTTAATTTGATTCTTATATAATTAAACAGAACCTAATAATATCATAATTACTTTAGACAAATATATAATAAATTAAATAATATAATAATGTATTAGTTAAATCAGTCAACATAAAATAATCTATACTTAAATAATAACAAAAAATTTTATAAATAAATATAATATAAAATAAAAACATTAATATAAATATATTTGTAAATAGAAAATATAATATTTGATAAATATTAGATTAATAATAATAACATTTTAATTAATTTAAATAAATATATTTAACTGATAAAATAAAATAATATATATAGCAGAAAATTTTATATAAATAAATAAAAATAGAAGATAAAATATTTCTTTAAAATTAATTAGAATTAATTAAACAGATTAATTAAATAATGCATTTAATTAAATAAAAATCTTAAAACTTTAAAAATCCATAACTTATAAAATATATATTCAAATAAAATAATTAAATATATTAAATTGATTTGCAAAAATCAAGGAATAATTTAGTGCCATCTAAATTTCAGTAGGAGTAATATTTTACATAATGATATTTTGAATATTTAAATAATTACAAAAATAATACAAAACTTAGATTAACCCTAACTTTGAGTGTGCTTACCCAAACATATCAAATATAGGTCTTAAAATACTCAGAAAATCCTAAGGAATAATTTAGAAGTATTAATTTTGCCATTTGAATTAAAATTAAACTAATCACTATTAGGAACTAACCCTAATTAAGCCTTAAACCCTAAAAACTTCAAATAGTCATAATTAAGTCAATTTAACTCTAAATTAAGTTATCCAAATATCCATTTAGATCTGAAAATCCTAATTTACAATAAACTACAAAAATATTTAGGATCCAATGGTTAGATCTCCAAATTAACCCTAATTACTCTAAAACTTGATTAGTGAATATTAGCAAATATAATAATCCAAATTATGTGATTTCAATTTTAGATAACTCATAAAGTAAAATAGAACCTAAATATATAATTAGATTGATAATTTGTGACTAAATTCACTAATCACTCACTAATCACATTAAACCCTAATTATTAATCATAGAAATTAGATTAGCTATAACTTAGCCAATTCATATTAGAATTTGATAATTTTAGACTGTATAGAAACCTTAGGACATAATCTACAATAAACTAACAGAAATTTTATATTTCATTAAGGGTACAATTTCTAAAATGCCCTTATAAGGTCAAATTCCCAATTTGACCTTATAAGGCATAACAATTGAATAACTTAATAAATAAATCAAATATTCAAATGTTCATCATATTAAAAATCATGAAGCATTAAAAATAATAAATTTAATTATTTTTTTGGCAGATCAGAGAAATTAAAAGTTGATTGATATTTTGTCAAAACAGTCAGGTACGCAAATTTACTTATAAGTTTTATTTCAGTATTCTAATTTGAGCCATTTTCCATTTGAATATTAGTTACACTGCTTACCGCATTTTAATCTGTAAAAGAATGTTATCAAATAGCATGTAACAAAAAGAATGAAACACAGTATATATATTTTGTGGTGTATGTCTTTGGAGGGTAGAATGCAACATTGGAATCTGTACAGATTGGGCCAGCTCGGAGTTATATGGAGGGATTTAGCCTCTTGTAGGAAGTAGGCAAATCCAGAGGAAAGACACACCATCAGTTCCTATTTTGAGTAAGCTACCGACGGGTGGCGACATAAGCTTCCTATAGGTTATGCCTATGGGTTTACCCATTTGGGCTCAGGAGTCTACGGACTAGACTTATTGTTACAAATGCTTTTGATAAAATTTACAAATTTCATGCTTTTCATATATGTTGAATTTCAAAGCTAATATGCAGGGCAGTATTTAAAATTGAGAAAATTATTTTCTTTTCATATATGCAGATATTTCTTTCAGTTCTATATTTGATTCATACCTATTATAGGATGCTAGATTTATTCTTATAAGAACAATTTGTGTACTCCTACCTGACTGGTAAACTGAATTTTTCAAGTTTTGATAATTAAAAAGCTTAGAAAATCTGCCAATAAAAAGGAGAAGAAATAAAAGAAGCAGAAGAATGTAGATATTTCATATTTTATTTTTGAAAAATTTGAACTGTTGTAAAATTTAATATATGTTTTGGCTCTATTTATATAAATGGACTTTTATTATTTATTATATCCTTTTTGAATTATAAAAATGTATATATTTTCAATTGAGATGGATTGTTCTTTAAAGACTCGAACTTCGATCCCCGGTCGCCACACTTGAGGTATGCTTTTATCTCAATTCTTGCTTAGCTATAAATAATACATTTATAACTTATCATATTTCCCTTGTATGCTTACCTACTCCTATGCTAGATAGTTTACTTTTGATGGGTTAAGTGTAATTGGTGATATTAATAAATGCTTAATAAATTATTTGCCTAAACTATACTTATACATTTTATCTAATAAGATTTTCTTTTATTAGCTGGGGCCCTGACATTGTGAAATCGACTATGTCAGATCTTGATCAGTTTGAGGATCCAGTGCCTAAGGAGGAGCTTTACATTGAGGAGGCACAGCGGCTTGGATCAGAGGATATTTAGTTCCCTTTTATTTCATTGTGAGGATGAGAGTGTTTTTATTTCATTTCTCAATTTTAATTAAAATGTTATAATAATACAGGTATATATAACTGTGTTTACTTTTCTGCACATTATTATTTGTTGAGCTATATTTTTATTTCTTCTTGATATATGGTGAATGGATGTAATGTTAATTTTATTTTGCTTCCACACACTGTATGTATGATAGACTTAATGACATATCTTCAAAGTTATTCTATGCATGTCCTTCCCTTATTAGTGGATTGTAGATCTTACCTAATCCAATAATAAGTGAGGGATTTGCCAGAAGTGGCACACCACCCCTTGGGTCTGATCTTGCTGATCAGGGGGTGGGGCCCCACATATACATTTTGTAATGTACTATCAATACAGTCATTTGGTATAGGATCATCCTTCCTCACTCTTTATTTACATCATACACTTTGATCACATAAGCACTCAAACTCAAAATGGATTCTTAACAAATAAATAGAATCCTCATCATTGACAAAATGACTTGAACTTGAAGTTGGTTGAACATAATTTAATTAGAATTTCAGAATCCCAACAATATGTTTTATATGCATTAAGTGTCCAATTTTATGAATCCTAATGCAATCAAATCTATTAAGCAGTTATTTGATACACATAAAATGAATGCAATTGTTAATACACATAAAGTTTGATTGAAATTGGACATACATTGTAGGGTCTCAAAAGTGTAGAATCAAAACATAACACCCTTAGGTTATGAGTATGGGCATTATTCTGAAAATTTTCAATAGTGCTTCTTAAATTTGGTATAAAAGTGCAAAATTTGCAAGGGAAGAAAAATTTAGGTTTCTTTTAGTGCATGTTTTCCTTATTGGTTGAATTTCAACTTACTAATGCTTGTATGAAAATGAATATCTGCTACTAAATACTTTTTTGTAATACTCAAATTTACTTTCAGACAACCTTCTGCCTCATGCATCTTGGTATGTATTATAGGCAAAATTTAAGGTTTAAGAAGAAAAGGAGCTTACATGCTTCAATGTTTCTTTATAACTCTAGGAAGAGTCCATGAACTTAACTAAACTGCACCCAGACTACCACATAGGAATTTGGTTAGCTATTTCTAATTGTAATTATGCAATTCCATTGCATTTAATTCTAACACTTTAACATAATTATATATATTAACTCTTACATAAGGGTTTGACAATTCACATTTTCACAGCATTTTATTATCAATATTAGTAGTTTACAATCAACTCGATGGAAAGTATATTTTGATATGTCTATAGTTTATTATTATGGCTATAGTTTTGCATAATAATAGTAAATTTTGCTAATAAGTAAATTAGAATTAGACCTTTACTACTATATTCCCCAAGTATTTATTCTATCCTTTTTATTTTATTTTGATATTTTTTACTCTACTTGAATTGTTATTTGAATTTTCTCAAGCTTAGCTCTGTACCAATCTGTGATAACCAAGGGATCAGGTGTGGCACCCCAGCCCCGCCATGGTCCTATTAACACTTAAGTTAATATGATTACGGTGAAGTGGTCACCAAATGACAAATTCCTCACTTATAGTCAAGTTAGGTTTTTACCCTAATCCATTATAATTAAGGAGTTTTTCATTTATAAGAGCTATTTACTAAATGATAATACATGAAATATTCAGAGTGCGGAAGCAAAAATAAAAACATCCATCTCATCATAATTCAGTGAATAAATACATCCAGCTCAGAATAAGTTGTGGCGGCCCTGCCCCGCCGTGGTCCTGTTAACTCTTAAGTTAACATGATTACGGTGGAGGGGTCACCAAAATGACAAGGTCCTTACTTATAATTAGATTAAACACATTCTAATCCATCATAATTAAGGACTTTGCCATTTTCCAAAGAAGTCATCACTAAATGTAAATACAAGCAAAGACAGAGTGCGGAAGCATAGATATAACATCGATCCATCATATATAATACAACAGTACTGAATAAGTAAAGTGCTGAAAAGTAAAGTTAACCTTGTATTATTACAACTTTAAACAGTTTAAAAGGAGCTGAAATAAACACTCGTCCTCACAAATGCAGAAAGATTCTAAGGATCTTCAGTAGGACGCTTCTCCTCCAAAAGCAGATCTCTTGAAGGCTCTACAACCTCAAATAGCTCGGAGTCTATCATTATCGGTATCACAATGATAGGGCCCCAGCCAACAAAAGAAAAATATAGTTAGACTATTTGTCTAAGTACATTTTAGGTTTCAAAATTTTTTATGTTATTTGGATACCACTATAAAGAATTAAACATATAAGTAGGTGTAGGAGCATGAACGTATAATTAAAACTAACATCCTATAAGATATGAGTAAAGAACATAACTAGCACCCTATAAGTAAAAGTAAAGCTAGAAACGCAGTAAAGTACTAAAAGTACAGTAAAGTAATTGAAACATAAAATATAAGTTGAAACACTGAATTGGCCAAATTTGCCATATGAAAGAAGTATGTAAATAAAGACTCACTTATTGTCATATCAAAGCCGGGCCAACTGCCACAAAAGATGAATAAGATGAAGTAAGTGAATCGAGATGTATAAAACTAGTACTACCATATCGGCACTGGGCTAATAGCCACATGAGAAGTATAAGATGAGGTAAGTGGCAATGAGAGGCAGAAACACTAAGTAGAAGTGCACCTAAAATTAGTACTACCTTATCGGTACCGGACTTAATAGCCACATGGAAAGTATAAGAAGAAGTAAGTGACACTGAGAGGTTAGACGAATTAGATTACACTCTACTTAACTGAAAGCACTAATAAAAGAAATGTAAATGTTGTTTATACAATTTCAAAGATGACATGAGATACTTATCAAATATCATATGTCCAATATATGTATACAAAGTATGAGGCTCAAAATAAGATAAGCAAAGCATTCAAAGTTAAAGTGAGCAAGAGACTCTCCTAGGACACAAGCGATATCCATTGTTGTCTATTTTATTCATTCTATCTACTCTAACTTACATAATATTCAGAATCATCAATTCTTAGTCTAAGTGTAACTTAGACTTACGATCTTATAAGTTAAAGATAATTAGGACTAGCCAAGTCCTAACTATATATAAATCAAATGACGACTACTTGATTTAAATAAGCAAATCATCATCCTAGTTTGATATTTTAATTAATCCCAACCCATCTTGATTAGCCAAATCAAGATGAAAATATTAAGGATTAAACTCCAAATGATTAGGCTTAATCACTTAATCTAATGGCATATCTAAGAATCTAAGGTTTAATACCCATACTCACTGATTTAGATTAAGGCAAATCCTAATGAATAATCAACTCATTAGAATAGATCTCTATCCTAAATTCTCAAATTTAAAGATCAAATAATCATTAAATAAACTAAGAAAATCTATAAACTAATAAACTCAAAGTTTTACCCATTGAGTAATCCAATATACTCAATAGATGAACTCTAACCTAAGATCTATCCCTAATCCTAGGAATTAAAACTCTTAATTCCTAAGAGTTTCTCTCATGACACACATCCTAACTAGTGTTATAAGACTTATGGGGAGATCTAAGAAAGTTAAGGAAAGAAAGAACACTCACATTTTTACTTAAGGAATTTCTTAAGGACTTAAATATGAAATTTAGATTCAAATCAAATTAAGACCTAAACTCTCTTAATTTCTGATCTAAATCACTTTATTTACTGTTTATAACAATTAAGATATGATTTTAGGGCTTAAAAATATTAAACCCTAAATTTGGGCAAAATGACCATTTTGCCCCTACTTAAGGATTCAAAAGATCAAATTTTGATCTAGGATTCTAAATCTGAAATTTTTTATTGCAAAGTGTTTTTACTATCTAATATAAGTTTAGACAATAATTTCACAAATTTTGGGTAATTATTAAGCCTTATGATCTCAAATTAATGAATTTAACTCAAAGGGGCATTTTAGTAATTTGGCTAAATAAAATCTAAATTTTCTTTCAATTTATTGTTATTTACTATCTAAGGTTTTTATAAAATCTAAATTTGCTAACTTCTGATAAGTATTGGCCAAGTTATAGCCAATAAAAGCCTAGGGGTAAAATGGTAATTAAGGGTTTCTTAATTAAGGATAAAAAATCCTAACTATATCAATTTGTGTCCAAATTGAGTAAAATCAATGGTTATGAATCACAAATAATCCACTGATTACAATGAATAGTGGTAGGCTCAATTTGGACTCTAATTGGCTAAGTTATGACCTAATTAAGGTTTAAGGTGATTAGTGAGTGATTAGTGAAATTAATCACCAATTCACTAATCCAACCAAACCATTAGGTTCTAATTTACTCTAGAAGTTCTCTAGAACTTAAATTGTTCAATTTGGATCATTAGAGTTGCTAATATTTACTAATCAAGTTTTAGGGCAATTAGGGGTGATTAGCAAATCTAACCATTGGATCTAAAATATTTATATAGATTACTATAAATTAAGTTTTTCTGATCTAAATTGATATTGGGATCACCTAATTTGGAATTTAATTGACCAGCTTATGGTCAATTGAAGTTCTAGGGTTAAATGGCTTAATTAGAGTTAGGTCCATAAAGTGATTAGTTTCAAACTAATCTAAATAGCAAATTAAACATTCTCAAATTATTCCTTAGGGTTTTCTGAGTATTTTGAGACCCATATTTTGTATGTTTGGAGTAATGTGTGCAAAGTTATAACTAAAAGAAATTTTGTGACATAATTTGAATTTAATTAATACCCCTAAATGTCATTAAATGATATAATGCTCCTATTGAATTTTGAATGGTATTATAATATTCCTCATAATTTTCTGATCATAATGGTATATTTATTTGTTATATTTAGACTTATATTTTGTAAGTTAGGGATGTATAAAGTTTAGGGTTTAATTATTTAATTAATCTGATTTTAATTAGATGATTTATATTAATATATTTTCATTTAATTAATTTAAAACGTATATATATATATATATATATATATATATATTAGTTAATTTATTACGCAGGTGGGCCACTGGACCTGACGGGTGGCAACGGGAGGCCAGGTGTCGCGCCACGACTGACCGACAGGACGCAAGTGGGTCCCACAGCATCAATTCCTGCTGTCGGATGAATCTCCTCTAGCGGGACCCACGGACACGCGTCCGAGCTACGGGACGTCCACGTGTCGTGCGGGATCCACCCACGCCAGCAATGCATGCTGAACTCCACGGGTCAGGCCCGGGTCGACCCGGCCCGACCTGAACGCCTTCTTCTTCGCTCGGAGGATACCGCAAGCCGCAACCTAGGGCATCAAACTCGATGGCACAAATGACGTTGCCGAAGGTCGACTCACCCACCTATCGAAAGGTCTTGGAGAGACCTTTTGATCGGTACTAGAATCATCACCGGAGGGAGCGTGTTACTTTGGCAAGATTAACCCTAGCGTAACCCTAACGAAGCGCAAAATTTTAACGGTTTGAACTGTATTCAAAATGCTAAATTGGATCGATTGTGACCAGCTATACACGATCGAAACCATACAATACCTAATCCATCTATTGAAATAGCAATTCAAAATTAAGCGACATGAAATGATGAAGAAAGTAGGATGGATTTATTAAGAGTACCTAAATCAACGGCTTGAAGTAGGTTTGGAATTGTCTGGAACCCGATCGATCTTCGCTGATCCTCGATTCATGAAAATGAGGTCGGGGATCGATCAAGAACTCTATATGGTTCTGAGATCAACTTTTACGGCGGTGGTAAGCGCGTGGCAGGAGGCTCACGCGACGCGAGTCGCGGCTCGTGACATGCATAGGCCCGCTGAGGATGATAACACCGCGACCGTCCGATCGTTCGATCAGACGGATCAAGAGATCCGTCTGATCAGACGGTGCATGGTCAAAAAGAGGAAACAGCGGACGGTTATGCTGACGGTGCCGTTAACTCTAATTTAAATAATATTAATATTATTTATTTAATTTTAACAATTTCATTAATTAATTTAGCTAATTAAATGTAGTCATAAAATTTTCAATAAATCACCACTAGCTATATGAGGGGTGAAGAACGCAACAGCGCGATCGGATTTTCAATCTGATGAGTATTTATTTATTTGATTTTTTGGGCTTTTAAATAATATTAAAATATTTGACAAAAATTTAACGACTTCCAAATGCCTCCAAAAGTTCACCCCTAGCTAATTTGGGGGTACTGAGCAAAGCCAGATTTACAATTTTAGGTCTAGATAAAAAGTCAATTTCTAGGGTTTTGGGATTTTCCAAAAATCCAAATTTGATTCAATTGATTTCAGATTTAACCTAAATCTTAGAAATTAGTTCTAAATAACTTAATTAGTGTACTATAACCTCAATTAAGACTTGATTAATCTAAGTAACAACCTGGGTTATTACATAAGTGCAGCAAAAGAAAATACAATTTAAACCTGTATTATTACAAATATTAAAAGTTTGGCTGAAAATGAAATAAAAGCACTCATCCTCACTTAGCAAAATAAAAGAGACTAAAAGTAAGGATCTCCAGCAACAGCATGCTCCTCTTCCTAAATTAGATCATCAGAAGCTCAACCATCTCGAAGATCTCGGAATCTTTTATTATCAGTTTCACAATGATAGGGCTCGGCTACAAAGAGAAAATCTTGTTATACATACTGTCTAGTACATTTTAGGCTGATTATTTTTCAAGTTCTCTTAAGATATCACCATTTCAACTTAGCAACTAATCAAAAAAACATATGTAAAGAATGCATATGAAAGAAAAAAGGAAAGTTATAAATAACATATTTATAACTTAAGACCAAAAGGAAGTAAACACATACCTCCACCTAAAGCTGCAACAAGGTTAGGCATATAAATAAATATATATCAAATAACTAAAGTACTAAAAATAGAACTCATCCTAAACATGCTTATGATCATATGAAAGTATGCTGATTAACATGAAATAAAAGAACATGTAATACTCACAAGTAAGCTGAAAACAAATCTAGCATCCTATATATAAATAAGTAAATAAAGCTTGCATCCTAGCATATATAAGTAAACAAAACTTGCATCCTAGCATATAAGTAAACAAAGTAAAATTGGACTACAGTAATAGCAAATAAAAAGTAGTAAGAAGGAAATAAAGAAAAAGAATTGCCATGACTAAACAAGCCACTCAACTGAAACATGTACGGTATTACTTAGCCTACTGGGCTAAGGTATAAAAACTGAACTAAAGAGTAGAAGTGTGCCTAAAATTAGTACTTTCATATCAGAAACAGGCCAACACCGAGCCACTGCATAGAAATTTTAGCACGTAGCCCCCTAGACATCCTCAAAGCTAGGTCCCAGTTGAACTTATAGAATCCGAAACATATCCCCCTTAGGCATCCACAGAGCTAGCTCCTAGTCTATTCTATATCAAACAAAATGAACTAAAGAGGAAAAATATTTAGGATTCACCCTACTGACCCAAAAAGTTAGGGAAACTAAAATGACCAATGTAAATACAAACAATATTTATGTAATTCAAAATTGACATATGATACTCATCAAATATCCTATGTCCACTATACATGTCCAAGGTGTAAAGCTCAAATACAAGGTAAGCAAAGTATCAAAGTTCAAAGTAAGCAAGAGACTCTACTAAAATACAGGTGATATCTATTATTATCTAATTATCCATTCTAACTATTCTAAGTTATACAAGCTCAAGATTTCCAATTCCTATAATCAAGTATAACTCAAACTCACAACCTTATATGTTAAAAGAAATTAGAACTGATTAAGTTCTAATATAATTTAATCAATGTCAACTATATAACTTGAATAAATAATCAATCAACCTATTTTAATGATTAAAGCAAATCAAAAACCCACCTTGATTAAGATAAATCAAGATGGAAGGATTAAGAATTAAACTCCAATTAATGGGGTTTAATCACTTAATCCAAAGGTGATCTTAAGGACTAAGGCTTTAAACCCAAACTTCACAGATTAGAGATTAAGGCAAATCATATTAAGTAAGGAAAAACTTAATAGGATGGATTTCTAATCTTAGATCTAAGGTTGAAAGACAAAATAATCATAATCAAACTATGAAAATTTATAAATTAATAAAATTAAGGTTTCATCCATTGAGTAACCCATTTACCCAATGCATGAAAACTAACCTAGTTTTATTCCTAATCCTAAGGAAGAAGATCTTAAGGATTGAGGTACTAAGGAACTACATAAGAAGAGATTTAGAGAATAATTCAATTAATTACCATTATAGTTATTTGAATCTTATTATGATTATTTATCGATTTAAGGAACTTAGGAGGGAAATAATATGTAATAATCCTAGGTTGTTACTTAGCCAAATTTTTAGCATAATCACATCCTAATTATTATTCCATTAAGCTTATCTGGTCAGTAGAACCAAACCCTAAAATTTTGGAGCGATTTGGAGCTGAATCCAATATTTGAAATATTTTAATATTTAAATTAATTAGAAAATTGAGATATTTAATTTGACTTCAAATCTAAAATTTAACACTGTCATTGTGCTCGTCACCCCAAATTAGCTAGGGGTGATATTTTAGAAGTGTTTGAAAGTTGTTAGATTTTTTTTGAATATTTCAATATAAAATAATTAAATAATCATCAAAATCGAAATCCGACTTCGCCATTGTGCTCGTCACCCCCAAATTAGCTAGGGGTGATATTTTGAAGTATTTAGAAGTCGTCATATTTTTGTGAATATCTTAATGTATTTTAAATACCCCGAAAATTAGGATAATTAAATTTATCTACAAATTAATATTTGACTTCGCTGTTGAGTTCCTCACCCCCAAATTAACTAGGGGTGAATTTTTGGGATTTTTTGAAGCACGTTTTTAAAATCTGACTTTTAAAGCATTAATTAATTAAATATATTAAATTAAAATCCATTTTTCCCTCCATTTCTCTCCTTTTGCTGGACCCACCCCTCTTTTTCCTGCTAGGAACGATGCCTCTTCTCCCCTATGTGCAGATAAGAAGCCTTCTTCTCCTCCATGCTGCTGATGGGAAGCTCAGGATAAAGCCATGCTTCCATCATCCTTAAAGCTACCCTCAGCACTCCTCCCTCCATTTGGCCAACAGCTGAAGCTCCTTCTTCTTCCCAAACTCTTGAAGAGTTCCATCTGCTTTGATTTGCAAGCCAATGTACCTCCCTTTTTCCCCATTAGTTTGATCTAATGGCTACTTCATTTTGTTCTTATGCTTACTTTGCATCCTTAAGAATCTGTGGTTGATATATGGAGTTCATTAGAGCTCATTAGAATTATAAATTTTAAGGTAAATGATCAACTCTGCAATATGATTTATGTATACCTGAACCTTTAAATTCATTGTTTGCATTAATTAATCTGCATGAACTCATTTAACTCTTGCTTATTTTAATATTTGAGTCTATACTAGTAGACCACAAGTTCTTAAACCTTATAATAATTCATGTGATTATAGTCTTAACTTAACCTTAAGATCTTGGATCCTTAAGGGCTCATCATTTTATAAATCCAGCTTGAATTGAATCATTCTATTCTTGAAATTCTTAATTAATTGAATCCTTTGAAATCTTTATAGTGGGTTTAGGTTGATTCAATTTATATATAATGAGATTATTCTATAAATTATGCTTAAATCTTAAATTCTTAAGTTATTATTTGATTATTTTATCTTATGATAATTAGATTTAGTCTTTTTATAAGATTATAATTTCCTTAATCTTTAGATCCATAGAAGATTAGTACTTAGAATCTGGAGTTTGAACCCAGAATTCTTAAATCTTGATCGGCATAATCAAGATTGGCTTTGTGCTATCAAAATACAATAATTAAGTTATTGATTAATTATTTAACCTTTGTAGTCGCCATTTTGATTATAAATTAGAACTTATTAAGTTCTAATGTTAATTGTAAGTCATAAATTTAGGTTGTACTGGATAGATGGATATTGGAGATCCTAAGTGTGTACTATCTCAGATTAGATAGAATGAATTAAATTAGATAATCACATATATCATATATGTTTAGTTGAGTCTCTTGCTCGCTTGATTATTGTTGCTTTGCATACCTTATATTTTGAGCTTTATACCTTGGGCATAATATTTGAACATGGGATGTTTTGATGAATATCCTATGTCAGTCTTGAATGCAGAATACCTCATTACTTAAATAAGTAATTTAGTTTATTTAGTATATTTTTGTATATTCAGTTCATTCAGTTTTTAGTGCTCAGTTTAGTAGAGTGTATTTTATTTAGTCTGCCTCTTCAGTTCATTACTTTTGCAATAAAATAGGCCAGGCCTAGCTCTATGGTTGGCTAGGATGGTATTTGTCAATTTCTATAAGTCTAACTAGGCCTAGCTCTATGGTTGGCTAGATGGTATTCCTTAGATGTTACTTTTTGGTTCACTGGCTTTGGTTAGCCCATTTTTGTTATGGTAGTACTAGTTTATATATATATATATATATATATATATATATATATATATATATATATATATATATATATATATATTTCTCTGCTCTAATCTTTAAGTCTAACCAAGCCTAGCTCTAAGGTTGGCTAGGATGGTATTTGTTAGACTCTCTTTCAATTTAGTGGCTTCATTTAGCCAAGTTATACATATTATCAATTATGCATATTACCTGTTCATAGTTCATTTTCAGTTCATTTCAGTACAGTTATTTTCAGTTAAGTGCTTTTCAGTTTTGTACTTACATGTTTTAGGATGCTAGTCTTTATTTCAGTTCTTTTATGTTTCAGTACATATTTTCTTTATGAAAATCAACACATATTTAATTGATCATAAACATGATAGGATGAGTTTACTTTTAGTTATATATGCTTAATTTATAACTATTCTGCTCTTATTGCTTGTTGCACTGTAAATACTTGCATGCTTAGTAGAATGTGATATATTGAATATTTCGTCTCATTTAATCAGCCTAAAATGTACTTTAATAATTTGTCTAACTGCAAGTTTTTCTTTTTATTGGCTGGGGCCCTAGCATTGTGATACCAACAATATCAGATTCGGAGCTGATCCTTGAGATTATTTCAAGTGAGGACTTTGGTTAGAAGGAGGATCTTCCTACTGCAATAACTTAGCTATTTTTATTTTTACTTGTGAGGATGAGAGAGTTCTGTTTCATTAAGCTTGTTTGTAATAATTAAATATTTTGGATGTATTTCTTTTTAAGCATTTTCATATTGAGCTGAGTTACTATCTTTTCTTTCCTTTATAGTGCCATGATGTGGATATTATACTCTTATCTGCTGTTGCTACTATAATATTTTGATGCTTGACCTCCAGTCTCAGGTGGCAGGCCTCTCAATTAAGGTGGGTTGGGTTTGTATTTGACTTGACTATGGTTGGGAGGGTTGTTGCATGTGGATCGTACTCTCCGTAATCATGTTAATTTCAGCATTTCCATGACCACAAGGGGGGTACGAAGCCTAATAGTTGGTATCAAAGAATGCCATAAGGTGCCAAATTAGAATTTGTATTCCTATCTACCTAATGGATAGTTCTTCTAAAACGTAGTCATCAAAATATAACATCCATAGTGCAATGCTCTCAAGTAACTCTATATGAAAATGTAAATTTAAAATATCCATCTAAGATGACTAACTCGCTTCCGAGTAACTAAAAGAACTCATAAACTCTCCTAATATAACCAAATGGAATGTGGAAGATCTGAATTTCACTACTACTTGATCACATTCGATACCATATGAGAGTACAATCACCGTTGGGGTCAAGAACTTAAAAGATCTATAGCTAGAGTATCTTCTAAGGGAGTTCTAATTTTGGATAAACTTCTTCAGCATTCCATCTTTAGAGGATCTGAATTCCTAATTCTAGCAAAAGAATGATTACATCACGTGGAGTTAGTTATGGATTATATAGAATGTCCCAACTCTATCCGTGTTGATCTATGATCTTTATGCATCAAGATACTACAGAAGATTGGTGGAATGTCACTAGTTGGAAGTATAACAACTCAAGTTATTACCTTAGTCAATTATGACTAATCTTAGTCTTAATCTTGATCTTAGGTGTTAATCAAGTCATTAGGAGTCAAATTTTAAGACCTAGTCCAAATCAAGAAATCCTGATTTCTAGAAAATCCAGAAACCCTAAGATTTGACCTATTTAAATAGACTTTAAATCAAAAAATGAACTTCACCATTGCGCTCATTGCCCCCAAATTAGCTAGAGGTGTTGTTTTCATGTCAATCGGAAGTCGTCAAAAATTTGGCGAATATTTTAATAATATTTAAATGCCCCGAAAATTGGGAAATTAAAATACTCGTCAGATCAAAAATCTAACCTCATCGTTGCATTCCTCACCCCTCATTTAGCTAAGGGTGAATATTTGGAAATATTTTCTTGGAATAAAATTAATTAATTAATTTTAATTAATAAAATTTGTAAAATTAATTATTAAAATAAAATTACTTTAATTAATCAAACCCTTATCGGGTCGGATCCCCGCTGCCTTTTCGGATCCGACCCGATAGCCCAAACAAATCGGATCTGTAGATCTGATCCAGCGCCGATCGTCCGATAGGGACGGATCCAACGGCTAAGGCTACTTCGTCCCTCGAGCTTTCTGTCGCCCTCCACGCGATAGGCCGCCGCACACCTCGCCCAACCGGCATTGCCCGTCACCTCGACGAGTCCGTCCCCACTTCCTCTCAAGTTCTAGATCGGTCGGCTCGACTCATCCCGACGCGATTCCTACGGAGCTGAGCGAAGCCCGAACCCTCAAAGCCCTAGTGACCACTCACAGGTACTCAACTTCACTCATTCTTTCGCTTACGTGCAATCTCCTTGGGTACACTCTTATTCCCCATGGTAGATTAAGTATGCATCGTGTCTGATTGTCGACTTACTGGATCGATCGAGCGAATTTTAGGATCGATCCACAGTCGTGTTCGTTAAACCCCGTTGACCCGTAGACCTAGAACATAGGGTTAGGTCATACCGACAACACTGTCCACCCTAGGCGCCGGCCTGGCTATGGTTGGCAAGCCCTCGGTGTCCTCCTTTGAATGGCATATGGGTCGAACCCATCCAGCGCTGGGAAGCCAGCCATCCGGCAAGCCCTAGTTCCGACAATATTTAGAAATTTTTTGAAGTCGTTTAATTAATTAAATTGAATTAATAAAAGTGAGAATTTAAATTATCAAATTAATTAAATAATTAATTAATTTATTTAATATAAACCATGGCGCCGTTAGTTATCCAACCCTGTCCACCTTTAAACTTAGGTTGTTCCCTTTTTCCCTAAGAGACAGAGCCAAAAGTTGGCTCAGCTTTCTCCCAAGTGATTCTACCCGTACTTGGGATGACCTCACTAGGAAATTCCTAGCGAAACACTTCCGTTTGGCAAAAATTGCTCGGTTGAGGATTGAGATAACCAACTTCAATTAGTTTGAAGGGGAGACTCTATATGATGGGTGGGATCGCTTTAAAGAATGCCTAAGGCGATGCCCGCATCATGGGTTCCCTTTATGGATGCAAGTGCAAACCTTCTATAATAGTTTGAATGCTCCAACAATGACTCTTATTGATGTGACCGCTGGTAGCTCAATTAGTAGCAAAACCCAGGAGGAGGCTTATGACCTCTTAGAAGAAATGGCAATCAATGCGTACCAATGGCCTTCTGAACGGCTAAAAAAGGAATCAATTAAGATGACTGAATCAAACCAAATAACAGCCTTGCAAAACAAAATCCACACATTGAACCAACAAATTGAAAAAATGAATGTTAATGTTGTTCAAGAAATTCAGTGTGAGTTGTGTGAGGGAAAGCATGCTAGTGAAAACTGTAATTTAAATAATCTTTTCGTGCAATTGAACACCGAGCAAGTTAACTACTTAAGGAACAACAATGTCATGAACAACCCTTACTCTAACACGTATAATCCGGGGTGAAAAAATCACCATAATTTCTCTTGGAGTAACAATAACAACAATGGAAATCCTAATGGGGGTAGTTCATCCAATCAACAGAATTACAACAATGGGAACAATTTTAATCATAAACCGACAAATTTAGAAGGAGCCTTTAACGCGTTTAAGGCAGAAACCGTCTAGTTTATGCACAGAACTGTAGCAACAATCACCCGCCACGATGCCTCCATCCAAGGGATAGAGGCATCACTCAAAAATATTGAAGTTCAACTATGACAGATCTCCAAACAGCTGACTACTCGGCAGCAAAGAGCATTGCCTAGTTCTATAAAAGTGAATCCACATGAATTTGTGAGTGATTTATTCAGAAGGCGTGGAAGGTGATGACCATATTAAAGGTAGTAATTCTATTGAGAAGGAGTTAAAAGATAGAGAAGGGGGTAGAAATCCTGATTTTGAAAAACTCACAGCCCCTAAGTGCGAAGACCCGGGGAGGTTATGCATTCCTTGCATGATTAAGAATGATGTATTTTTAGATCCCCTGTGTGATCTTAGTGCCTTGATTAATTTCATGCCCTGCCATATATATGAACATCTCAAGGTATGAGGGATGGAATTGTAGCGCCCCACCCCGTCGCCACGCCCAAGAAGGGGTAATCGTAATCAGTTCAGCGGCGAAGCTAAAGCAAACCCATCTCAGGGATCTCAGGGAGGAATATCCCGTCTCCCCAAAATAGTTGAAACCAAACCCATCTGAAGGGCTGCTGACTCAACCTCAAGGAAGGTTGAGAGCTAATATTAAGATATGAGTAGTATCCTTATCCTAAGTATTAAACCAAAATATATATTAGATGTAAAATACATGAGGAATCCAATATATATATATAAGATATCAGCATTTCTAGTATACTGATCACATCACAATACTAAGTATAAGTAGTATATAAGCAGAGTGCGGAAGCTAAAGCAAACATCCAGAAACATTCATCACAAAAGTTGTATGAAACATTCATCTCAGAAAAGAAAAGAAAATATATCCAGAATTATTACAAACAATTTACTGAAATATAGATATAAAAGCTAAGTACTGAACTAAAATAAACTAAGCAAAATATTAATGCTAGGGAAGAGTTCACTAGTGCTCCACAGGCTCCTCCTAAATTACTTGGGTGTCCTCCTGACTTGGCTCAATATACTGCTCAAGATCTAGCAAATTATCAGATTTCAAAAGTATAATGTGCTAGACAATAAGTCTAACACATTGAAACTAATCTAAACATCTCTAATTAATCATTTAACATTTACATAATGTAAGCCAAACTATAGAAATACTGTAAAGGTAATTCAAATTATAAAATTATATAAAAATGTACAAACCTAAAGTAAAGTAAAGTAGAGCTATACTGGAAATTGAATACTGAAAGTAAACAAAAATAGTAATGGATCTGAAACTAAGTAATAGCATGTAAAATTATGTTGTATGCTACTGAAATTATGCATATGATTATGCCATAAGACTGTATGCTATTGATATGCAACCAAAATATCACTGAATAGTTATGAGTTATACGGTCCAATACATACATACATTCAGTTGGGAATACAGTTTACTTTGATGTCAATGCATCCTAAAATTCCCCAGTCAATGTATGCAACATTCCATAACCCATAAGTCATCACTGATACTCATACATCATTATTGTTATTCATTCATCATGCTTATGCTCATACTCATGCTCCTAAGCTACATGAGTTAAACCTAAAAATCCAGAAATGCTATGAAATCTGATAATGAATTCAATGTCTCCATTATGCAGAATCTTACTAAAAGGATTTTGATTCCTAAATTCTAGTTTCAATAATTAGTTAAAGTTGAGAGTTTACTTAAAAATCATTAGATGGGATGATTCTATACAGATATTTGAAATGTTTGTAAGAAAAGTGGTCCTTAACACTTAGTTTGATTAAGCCACCCTAACTAAGCGATCTTCGATAAGAGGCATCACCTGATGGCAATTTGTATCTCAAGCTAAGTCATTAAGATGCCCAACTCATAATCACACTTAGTATCTTAAAGATGGTGACTCGAATTACATAGTTTGTTTAAGCCACACCTACTGAAGCAATCTTTACTAGGAGGCATCACCTGATAGTGATTTATATTTTAATCAAATTAAAGAATGAGTCCCTATTTATAACACTCTTAGGATTGATTGATTTACTCCAAGGATGTGATCAAAAGATCACTCAATATTAATTTTTACCATAAGGGAGAAGTTCCATTCTAATTGCTTTAGGTTTCTTACCACGAGGTGTTAAGATCAACTTCTAAGGTTATGAAGGATCATCTAAGTTTCTACCTCAATAAGTTACAAAAGTTCTTCCTACATTAATGTATCAATATTTAAGGTTTTTAAATATTTCGAGAATGATCCTATAGCAAGACCTTTAAGATCTTACTTTTCTATTTCTTAAGTTAACATTCAAAGTTTAATTATTAGACTTGGATTAAAGTGATCAGATCAGATGATTTAATCATACAGATTCAATATTAACCTTAGCACATCTAATTCAATGATCAATTCTGTGGCACCCCGCCCCTGGTCCCACATGATTAGACCCAAGGGGTGGTATGCCACTCCTAGCAGATCCCTCACTTATCATTGAATTAGGTAAGATCCACAATCCATTAATAAGGGAAGGATGTGCACAGGATGAATATAAGGATCAGTCACTAAGTTTGTACATACATATAGAGTGCGGAAGCAATAAGAAGTAAAGATTATATCTATTCACCATACATCATCAAGTAACAGATAGTAATATATAGCTCAACAAATAATAAAGTGTAGAAAGTAAACACAGTCATGAGTACTTATATTATTACAACCTTTTAATTAAAGTTTAAGAAATGATGAAATAAATAACTCTCATCTTCACAAGATAATAAGAGACAACTAAATATCCTCTGCTCCAAGCTGTTGTGCCTCCTTTAAGTAAAGCTCCTCCTCAGGCACAGGATCCTCAAACTGCTCAAGATCTGACATTGTCGGTTTCATAATGCCAGGGCCCCAGCCAATAAGAGAAAATTCTTATTAAACAAAATGTCTAAGTATATTTTAAGCAAGTAATTTATTAAGAATTTATTAATATCACTATTTTACACTTAACTTAACAAGAGAAAATTTTTTAACATGGGAGCAAGTAAGCATAAAAGGAAAATAGGATAAGTTATAAATATATTATTTATAACTAAGCAAGAATTGAGGCAAAAGCACACCTCAAGTAAACTAAACAAGGTAGGGCATACATATGTAATACAGTAAGTAAAAGTACTAAAAGAAAAGTCTAAACCTAAATATAATGATGATCATATGATATACGCTAATTTAAAACATTAATTTGAAAATGATACATATAATAAGCAGTAAAGTCTAGCATCCTATATATGAATCTACTCAAGTAAGCAGGTAAAATAAGAAAAATATAGCTAATTGAAATAAAATACATCAACAACATAGAAAATAGTAAGCTAAACTAAAATGGAACATATAGCTACCATATCAGAAAGAATTGGCCAATCCAGCCCAATATATTCTCATAGCCTTTTTGGGCTAGGGTAGGCATAATATAATAATATAGTACAGTATGACTGAAGAGGCAGATAATACTATGTAAATATCTTTTAGTTATTTTACTTTTGTTTCTGTGGACAATTTTAGAAATATCTGAGGAGTCAAGCACATCTGCAAGATTAAATGGGTCCCAAGCTTAACACCCACTCCTCAATGAGTAATGTTAAGCATCTTGATCTCTCCTTTACCTTTATCCATTAGAGTAAATGTGCACCATAATCCACCATGAACTGAACCCAAATGCAAATGTTTTCCTAATATTCTAAGATTTCATTTTTTTTTTCATGCAATAATGTTTTCTTATATGATATGTCCTAGGGAAACAAGCACAAAATATAAGGAATGCGTAGCACAATAACAAATAGTAAGCAAGTGACTCTACTGAGCATGATGATATTATTTGTTATCTAATTTAACTATTATAACTATTTCAAGTTACACAAGTTCAGGATCTCCAGTTCCTACTATCAAGTATAACTTAGATGCATGGCCTCATAAGTTAAAAAGGATTGGAATTGATCAAGTTTTAATCTAATTCAATCAAGTACGACTACAGGTTAAGAAACAAATCATAACATCATAATTAGATAAATTTAGATATTCTATCTAAGATCTGATCAAGATTTACCAAACTATAGATTATGGATTAAACACCATGAGATTAGGCTTAATCATATAATCCAAAAAAGGTGAGACTTAAGATCTATATTTCAATCTAAATGTGAACTAATGACTAGGGCAATCCTATTAAGCAATTCAAACTTAATAGGATGAATCTCCTATCCTGAATTTAGGGTTAAAAGATAAAATAATCAAAATTAAATTGAAAAATCTAGAAACTAATAAAACTAAAGATTCATTCATTGAATAACCCATTAATCCAATAAATAAAATCTAACCTATGATCTAGTACTAATCTTAGGAGTAGTCTTAAGGTGAGGTGAAAGATCATAAGGAAAAGACTTAGAGAAAATTAGAGAATTTTACTAAGTTCATTGACTTACTGATTTTATTCTCCTAAATAATTCTATTATAACTCTAATACTGGTTTTAGTGATTTAAAGGATAATTTAAATTTTTGGGCAAAATGACCAGACCATTTTTGGGCAAAATGACCAGACCATTTTGCCCTTACACTAGGGTCCAAAAAGCTACTTTTTGAATTATGAATCCAAATTAGAATTTCTTACTGCCAAATGATTCTTTACTATTTAATATAAAGATAGACAGTAAGTACACTCAATTTGGATAACAAATAGGTTACTATAGGTCCAAACTAATATTTTTGACCTAAGGGGCATTTTTCCTAATGGAATCTAAATTTTTATGTAGTTTACTATTAGTTACTATTTAAGGATTCCATAGAGTCCAAGAACATTACATTCTGAGGTCAAATAGCTAAGTTATAGCTATTTCAATTTCTAAGGGGCAATTCGGTAATTTTGTCGGTCAACGGGAGACAAAAACTGAACTTTTCCATTTGAGGTCAAAATTCAGTAAACTCAGTTTCTATAGCTTCCTTATATTATACTGAGTGTGTTGATATGGAGTAAACCCAATTTGGACTTCAAATGGTAAAGTTATGTTCTAACTAGAATTATGGGTATTTTGGTCATTTCTAATTTTCTAGATTTCAAATCCTAAATATTATTTCAGTTTATTGATAACACTAAAATTCTAAGCTAGTTAACACTTTGAATTTTTGAATTTGGAGTTGGATTGATCAAGTTATGGTCAATTGAAAACTAGGGGTATTTTGGTCATTTTTGGGGTACGGTCCTAAATGTTACTTTTCAAACTAAGCTCCAAATAGGGAAACTAATACTTCTATAATTATGGGGCTGTCCTTCTGAGTATTTTAAGACCCATATTATCTATATTTGGATAATTAGGTTAAAAGTTGTGAGGGTTTGTTTAGGACCTAAAATATCACTACGTTATACGTACCCCGAAACTAATTTTTGAATTATATCATTTGATTACTTTTATTTTTTTGAGTAAAATGAGATCTATATTTGTTATGTTTGAATCTTTATACAAAAAGTTATTAAACTTCAAATTTTTGAATTAAATAATTTAAATTAAATAAATTTTACTATTCATTTATTCAATTTAAATTAATTTACTATTCATGCCTATAATTAAATAATTCTATTATATTTAATAATTAATTACTTAGTTATCTACTATTTAATTTAATTAAATATATTAATTATCAGCTTAATTTAAATATTAAGTTACTATTTAATTAGGATTAGTGTTAATTAATTAACACTAATCCTAATTAGTATTAATTAATCTTAATTACTTATTATTAATAGTACTATTTAATTAAATTAAGCCTAATACAATTATTGTTGTAGTTAATTATAATTAATTAATTTAATCTACTAATTACTACTATTAACTTATTAATTATAATAAATTAATATTAATTATTTAACTAATTAACTAATCACTCCTTAATTAATTACTAATAGAACAATTAGTATAGTAATCCTATAATTAATTAATATAATTATATAATTATATTCATTAATCATTTTATTTTAAGGAATTGACTTGCGGCGGACCCACCTGCCATGTGGCAGGTGCTGGTTGGCTGGCTGTGGGACCGCGGGTCCCACAGGGACACGTGGCAGGCCCCGATTGGTCGCGGCCTGATGGCCAGTGGGCCCCATAGAACACGTGGCGGCATCTCGGAGGACACTGGCCGCAGCAGAGCAGATGGGACCCACGCGTGTCAGTGGCTCTGCACTGCTGGGGGGCCACGTGGCATCGTGAGGGAACGTGTGGCGCCCGCCCCTTCTAATCATAAGGATTAAGGAGTGGTCGTCACTAAGCACATCCCTTATTTAACATTAGGTTGGAATTTAAGACTCCAATCCAATCTTAAGAGAAAGATGTGCTCTTTTAAATAAAGCAAATGATAACAATCACTTAATGAGTATACTATGTAATCAGAGTGCGAAAGAAAAAGATACAAACTGAAGTAATCATCCATTCATCCATATTGAAAGTAAAACATCCAACTCAGAATATACAATGCAGGAAAAGTAAAGTACAATTTAATCATGTATTTATTACAAACATTAAAGTTAAGAGCTGAGATATAAAATAAAGTCTCTCATCCTCTTGAATGCAAAAGTAATCGAAACTAAAAAGTATGATCTAATGGTCTTCATCAACCTGAACCTCCTCCTGGGTCTGCTCCTCTAAAGGCTCAACCTCCTCAAAAAGCTCGAAATATACCATTATCGGTTTCATTTTGGAAGGGCCCCAGCCAAGAAAAGAAAATCTAGTTAGACAAAAATGTCTAAGTACATTTTAAGGTAATCATTTTTATGTATTTTAAAGATATCACAAACTTAACTTAAGTGTAAAAATAGTGGTAAAGCGACAAAGAAAAGAAAGGCAAGTTATAATAATAAATTATAACTTAAACAAAATGTGAGGTAACCACATACCTCACTCAAGCTGCACAAAAAGGTAAGTAAAGTACTAATAAACGTCTACTAAATACAAGGAAAAATCCTAAGTAATATGATCAAACTAAACATGCCAATTTATAGTATAAAGTAAGAGTTCTGTACTAAAAATAAAGTCTAGCATCCTAACATGCTTTTAATAAAGTAAACTGACTGAATACAAGAAGATTATAGAAAATTCTATAATATAAAATAATTGCAGAAAATCAAAATATAACTGAAAGTGTACAGAACTGTAAAGTGAAAGTAAGCAAAAACTGTAAAGAAACTGTAAACTCAATTGAAAAGACAACTGTAAAGTGACTGTAAAGTGAAAGTAATGTAACTGTAAGGTGACTCGAAAATAAAAGTAAAGTAAAGTATAAAGTAAAGTTGGAGATACTCCTACTTAGTTCTGCCAAAAAGTAAAGTCCATCTGCTCATCTAGGAGAAATATCCTAGATAAAAGTATGATGTGCTAGGAAAGTGTCCTAGTCACAAGGTAACGTCCATCTAATCATCCAGGAAAGTGTCCTAGGCAAAAGTAGCATGCACTAGGGGAAATTCCCTAGGAAAAAGTAACACACACTAGGGAAAATTCCCTAGGCAAAAGTAACACGTACTAGGGGAAATTCCCTAGGCAAAAGCTATTATAAAGTAAGGTTATACTAAATGGCAGACTAAGTAAAACATAACCCACAAGGTGTATTAAAGTTTATTTTATTTAAGTTTTCTTTTTAAGTTATGCAAATGCCATATGAATGTAATTTAAAGTGTAACATAAAATATTCATCAAACATCTCATGTTTAATAAAATATATCTAAAAGTGTAATGAGGCTCAAAAATAAGGAAAGCATAGCATATCAAATTCAAGGTAATAGATAGCACTACACAAATTTTATGATATCACTTGTTTTTTAATTTAATCATTCTAATTACTTTAAGTTACATAAGATTCAGAATCAACAATTCCTACACTGTCTATAACCTAGAATCACGAACCTATAAGTTGAACATAATTAGGACTAGCTACATCCTAATTATAACTGAATCAATGTCACTTATAAAGTTAAATAAGTAAATCAATTGTCCTAAGTTGCTATTTTTTAATATTCCCAAACTGAATCTTGATTAGCCAAATGAAGATTTAAAAAATTAAGAACTAAACTCCTAAATAATGAAGTTCACTCCTTAATCACAAGGTTATCCTCAGGACTAGAGTTTAATCCCATCTCATTGATTTAAGTATTAAGTCAAATCCTATTGAATTAAGTCAAACTCAATAGGATAGATTTCTAATCCTAATCATGAGATTAAAAGATCAAATAATTATTTAATAAACTATGAAAATCTAATAAACTAATAAAATCAAGGTTTCACCTTAATGAGTAACCCACTTTACCCATTAGATGAATTCTAACCTAAGCTCTATCCTTAATCTTAGGAATTAAGGCTCTTAAATCTAAAATTAACACTCAGACACATATCCTAACTAAGGTTATAAGACTTATAGATGAACTAAGAAGTTCAAAGGAAGAAAAAGATCTCTCATTTTTACTTAGGTTTTTACTTTGGATCAAATTTAGAATTTTTCTTAAATTTCTAATTTAAGACTTAGATTTATTAAAGTTTAAATCACTTTAATTACTAAATGTTATGATTTACGGATAAATTCAGGACTTAAAATCATTAAACCTTAAATTTGGGCAAAATGACCATTTTGCCCCTACTTAAGGGTCTAAGATTCATCTTTATGAATTAGGGCTTGAATTTGGAATTTATTGAAGTGGAGTGATTACTTACTGTCTAATATGAGTTTAGATAGTAAGTTCACTAATTTTGGTTAAGCATTAAGCTTTATAAGGTCAAACTAAGGAATTTGACCTATAAGTGCAAATTGATAATTTTACCTTAATAAAACCTAAATTTTCTATCAGTTTATTAAAGGTTAAGTCCTAAGGTTACCATAGAACCTAAAATCATCAAATTTTGATATGTATTGGCTAAGTTATGGCCAATATAAGATCTAGTGTTATAATGGTAATTAAGTATTCTTAATTAAGGGTCAAAAATCCTAACTTTTCTAATTGGTGTCCAAATTGATTAAAATCAATAGCTTTGAATCACAAATGATCCACTGATTACTATGACTAGTAGTAGGTTTAATTTGGACTCTAATTGGCTAAGTTATGTTCTAATTAGGGTTTAGGGTGATTAGTGTGTGATTAGTAAATTAATCATTAAATTACTAAACTAACCATACCATTAGATTTTAATTAATTCTAGGAGTTCTCTGAAACTTGAATCACTCAATTTGGATTATTAATTTTGCTAATCTTCACTAATCAAGTTTTAGATTAATTAGGGTTAATTTAAGAAATCTAACAGTTGGATACTAAATATTTTTGTAGTTTACTATTAATTAGGTTTTTCTGATCTAAATTGATATTTAGATCACCTAATTTAGAGCTAAATTGACCAACTTATGGTAAATTGAAGTTCTAGGTTTATTTGACCTAATTAGGGTTAGGTCCTAAAAGTCATTAGTCTAAAACTAATCCAAACAGCAAAATAAATATTACTAGATTAATTCTTAAGGTTTTCTGATTACTTTAAGACCCATATTTGGTATGTTTGGTTTAATGGTTACAAAGTTATGGCTAATTGAATAAAATGACAATTTTGGTAATTAATTAAATACCTAAAATATCATTATGTAATATATTGCTCCTATAGAAAAATAAATGGTATCATTATATTCCTTGAATTTTTCTAATTAGTTTGGTATATTTATTTGTATGATTTGGAGTTCAGAATTTTAAGATATGGTTGATTAAAGATCTAAGTTATTTTATTTAATTTAGTTAAATATTAAGCATTCTGTATTTATCAATATATCAATTAATTTAATTTAATTTGTTAGCATTTCATTTACTGAATTTCAAAATTCGAATTAATTAACTCAGAATTATCGACTGATTAAGATAATGGGTCCCACACATCTAAGAGCTCTGCAAATCATAGTATGCCAACTATCAAAGGTGGGCCCCACGATACGATGCTGGGACCCAGACTGCTGCACAGTAGTGCTGTGCTGGTGGCCCACTGAGTGATGAGGTGTGAACCGGGCCCGGCCCGAAGATGACCATTCGCCTTCTTCGTTGTTTCGGTGGAACCGGCATCTAGGTTAGGTTTTCGCTACTTCAATCGAGCTCCTTAGGACTCGATCAAATGCTAGAAGCTTGATAGATGCAATAAGAGACTACAACAATCAGCATAATAGGATATATGAACTACGAATGCATTGATCGAACAATAAAATTCTGGAGTTGGGACGGTACCTGATCGATTTCAATCGATGGCTTTAGGGTATTTGAGACATGCTGATGAATCTACAAGACCTTCTCTTCGATCTCCTCAAGGTTTCCGAGAGGCTAGGAGATATGCCAGGAGTTTTCAGCAAACCCTTAGGCAGCTGCAGACGCACGTCTGCGATTCAGCTGGCCGCGTGCAGGCCTGTGTAGCACGCGTCGCACGCTAGCGACCCAGCGGGAGAGACAGCCCGCAGACCGTTCGATCGGATCAACTGATCCGATAGGATGATGCAGAAGAGCCAACACCAGATCAAACGGAGGTAGCAAAAAGTGAACGGTGTGATTTAGAAGTAGACGCCTTCCGTTAATTAAATTTTTTAATATATGATATATAATTAATAAAAATCTGATTTTTCTTTAAGTAAAAATTTCAAAATAAAAATATGATTTCTGAAAAATTTCAATAAATTACCACTAGCTAATTAAAGGGTGAGGAATGCAACGGCGAGATCGGATTTCGATTTTGACGAGTATTTAATTACTTTATTTTTTTGGGTATTTAAATATTATTAAAATATTCGACAAAAATCCAACAACTTCTAAATGCATCCAAAATTTTACCCCTAGCTAATTTGGGGGTGGTGAACGCAACGGCAAAGTCAAATTTTCAATTTGACATCAAAATAAAAAGTCGAATCTAAGGTTTTGGAATTTTCCAGAAATCAGGATTTGCTCTATTTGATCCCTGATTTGATCCAAATCTTAAGGGTTAGGTTCTAAATGACTCAATTAGTGTACTAGAACTATAATTAAGACTTAGATTAGTCTTAATTGACCTAGGTAACAACTTGGGTTGTTGCAGACTCCCCCACTTAAGAACGATGTCATCCTCGACATCACTCAAGTGGAAAATAAAATAGAGCAGAATATTAGAATTGAAAATACTAGAATTGAATAAGTACAATTGTTAGAGTTTAAATGAATATAGAATAGCTTGGTGGAGGTGGAAGAACATCAAGGTTCTCAATTAGTCTTTGGAACTCATATCAAATAACCAATTTGATCTTTATTCAGGATTTTGACAAGCCATTTAATGGGTGATAGTTTTGGTTGAAATTCTCACTAGAAATAAGAAGATGAAGATCATGAAAGTATTAAATTACTCTCATTTAAAATAGAGGATATTTATTGATATATAAGGTCCTATTGTAATTAAACTGTAATCACAGCCCATCACCATTAATACAGTAATGCATACCTTAGAGGAATGAATTGCTTCTATGGATTGAAGATTTGATTGTCGATTACATACCATAATGGTCATGAACTTAAGAATATGACATTGTTCAAATGAGTAAAGACTTAAAGGAACTTGAAGAATTTAAAGATTCTCCCTTTAGGATTCAGTCCTCATAATCTTACCTTATAACTAATGATAGAAAATTTTCTATCCAAAATTTTGTGTTTAAGGAACTAATCAATTAAGTGATAACCATCACTTAAAAAGGATCTTAATATTAGAAAAAGATAAGTTAACATTTATCTAAGATAAATAAAACTTTAAAGATTAAATACTTAGCCCTTAAGTCATAATACATGACTTGGCAATATAAGATAGTTATAACTTAGCAAGCGACACCACTTGCTAAGCATAGTATGAATTTATGAGTCAAGATCTTAAAACTTTGACATTAATGTTATATTCACTATCTAGAAAGCTTAGGTAACTAGTTAAACTATTATAAGATTTAATAAAGATTAAAGGATGCGAATGATTCTAATTCAATGAATTGGAATTCGAGGATTTGATATCAAAGAATTTTGAATTCTTGAAATCTTATTAAGATTTAGAAATTTATACAAATATTCATTATTAAGATTTAAGTCTAATATTGAATCCAAATGGTTTGGCTTATAATTTTGTAATTAAAGATAAGATGAGAATGGACTAATCTATATAAATCAGTCCGCACTAGGTTTGAACTATTAAAGAGACATTCATCTCTTGATAAAATGTTCTGTTAGGCAAATATGATTAATATCCAATTAGGACATATCATCCCAAATTAAGGAGGAAGTTTAAGAATTTAAGTCTCACATTATGAATTAATATCCAAGGTTTAATGATTACAAAATGTATTAACACAAGTCATAAATTTTTACTTGGTAATGACAAGAACCTTACTTATTCTTAAGTACTAGGAATATTAATAGGAAACTAAGGCTACAGCTACAAGTCATGTCTTATAACTTATGCCAAAGTTTTTAGAACCTATTGCTAATATCTAAGTCACTAATTGTGGCTTAGATTAATAGAATTCTAATAATTAATTTATTTTATATTGAATAAAAACTCATTCCAAATAAATGTTTAATGACTGCCTAAGTCATATCATGACATAGACAAACATGCAAAGATTGAAATCAAATTATTTGGGGAAATGAGATTTTCTTACTCAATAGGAATAAGATTTTTCTCAATTAATCTATCCACTTTAAGTGACATTCATCACCTAATTAAAGTTATACTAAAGGAAGGAGAATTTTCCTTCTAGTTAAAATGGACAAAGAGAAGTACATGATTAATTTAGTAAGTTACCATAAGTAACTTAACCTAAAAAGGGTTTCTAAGGAGTTAACTATAACTTTTAATTGAAAATTAGGATTCAAAATGTTTTATAACTTAAAGAAGGTTTAAGCTTCAAAGAACAAAGGTTCTTTGATTTAGAATGGGTCCTATGTTTTAAAACTAGATAGTACTTCATTACAGGCTAGGACTTAGAATAGAATAGAGTTTACTATAGTTAACTTATGAGTGTTCACATATAGGTTAAAATAATATAATTATTATGTAATCTCACATTAAGGAATATAGGGTGAACTAAGCATAAAAATTAATTCACTCTAATGCTTACATTATTAACCAAGTAATCACCCTTGCCTAAGGAGTGATATTTAGATAAAGAGGTGATTATCCAACTTGGATACTTAACGTCACGAGAGAGCGAAGTCTATTGTATCCAGTCACATAAGATGACTTGATATATTGAAATTGTAAGAATTAACAAAATAAATTAAGACAATGGATTGCTTATCATTTAGGATAAGATACAATCATAGGTTACTACTAAGAGTCATAATTATGACTTAGTTAACTAAGGCCTTATGATTATAACTATCCATTCTAATGGATATGGATACACCCATCCCCAAAGGAATGAGATGCTTGGAAACTAAGGGATAAGCTAGGCTAATATTTCAAGTCACAATTGTGACTTATTTAACCATAGATTCAAGAATCTTAGTCGATCCAACCTAAGGAATGAGAAGTTACTCACCTAACTGGGTAAGTCACTTCTTAGAAAAGAATTATTTCTAAAAGTCACAAAAGTATGATTTTGTCAAAAGAATCTAAGGTTTGATTGATTAAATTAAGGAATTAGGTATTTACCAAATTAATGATAAAACACCTTGAACATTAGATTAAGCTTACTAACAGCATATTCAATGTATCCATAGCTTAGAGATTTATCCTACCAAGATGGGGTAGAATTATCTACACTATAATATTTAGGTTAAGTCAAACGGACCCAACATCAAAGCTTATAAATGATTAGAAATTAAAGACTAAACTATAGGAACCAGCTTTACTTTTGTCTAAAGAGTGAAATAATTCTCAAAACATAAAACTTATGCTTGAATCACATGGTTCTAAATTTAAAGGTTACGTACTAATTATAGTTTTAAGACTATTTATAGAATCATGAATATTATCATATTTTGAGATTTTATAAGTTTTTCTAAGATTGCTGAGCCTGGTATTTAAGGTCAAACCCCAACCAAATTCATAAGAGATTTGATATCTTCAATTTATTAGAAGAAGAGTCTGTGTTCTAATTTGGAATCCTGATAGCTGTGCAGTAATTTACTAATGAACTAGTAATAAGAGTTGGGGGAATAATAGGGCATGAAGTTACAGACACTTGTGATGAATAATTTTGATTGTATTAAATAATGAATGCCCTTTCTATTGCTCTATTTACTTTAGCTGAATATCTGCTCATGCTATAATAGTTTAATCAGAGTTTAATCTCTCTAGCAAAATTTGTTAAATGCAATAGGACTAAAAGATGATTGCCCATGGTTTATTTCTACATTAGTTTCTCACCTCACTTTATAAGAGAGAAGCTACAAGTGAAACAAAAGATGTGATCGAGAAACTCAATTTCCTCTAAGATGGATTATATGCTCTTTAAGTCATATTTTAGTTAAATGATAAAGATCTAATCTTCTGAAGATAAGATGGTATAAAATCTTGAATTTCTATCTATTTGAATTTATCGATATTAGAATTCCTAATATTAACCCAAACCTTCTAGTATAAGAGCCAAGGTTTAACCATTTAGTTTATCTATTCCTAAAGATCTTTTAATTATTTCTTTGAGTTATTAAGCTATTTGTCATTCTCAAATTTGGTCCTTAACTTTTACTAATTATGGAAGTACTTTCTATTTTATGCCTTTCATTCTGAGTATTATGGTAATGTGGATATTATTCTAGTATTCATTTAGTAATTGTATGGCAGAAGAACTATCCATTATGTAGATATGAATACAAATTCCAATCTGACACCTTATGGAGTTCTCTGATACCTACTGTGGCACCCGCCCCTTCTAATCATAAGGATTTAGGAGTGGTCTCCACTAAGCACATCCCTTATTTAACATTAGGTTGGAATTTAAGACTCCAATCCAATCTTAAGAGAAAGATGTGCTCTTTTAAATAAAGCAGAGGATAACAATCACTTAATGAGTATACTAAGTAATCAGAGTGCGGAAGAAAAAGATACAAACTGAAGTAATCATCCATTCATCCATATTGAAAGTAAAACATCCAACTCAGAATATATAATGCAGGAAAAGTAAAGTACAATTTAATCATGTATTTATTACAAACATTAAAGTTAAGAGCTCAAATATAAAATAAAATTTCTCATCCTCTCGAATGCAAAAGTAATGCAAACTAAAAAGTATGATATAATGGTCTTCATCAACCTGATCCTCCTCCTGGGTCTGCTCCTCTGATGGCTCAATCTCCTCAAAAAGCTCGGAATCTACTATTATCAGTTTCATAATGGTAGGACCACAGCCAACAAAAGAAAATTCTTATTAGATAAAAATGTCTAAGTACATTTTAAGGTAATCATTTTTATGTATTTTAAAGATATCACAAACTTAACTTAAGTGTAAAAATAGTGGTAAAGCGATAAAGAAAAGAAAGGCAAGTTATAATAATAAATTATAACTTAAACAAAATGTGAGGTAACCACATACCTCACTCAAGCTGCACAAAAAGGTAAGTAAAGTACTAATAAACGTCTACTAAATACAAGGAAAAATTCTAAGTAATATGATCAAACTAAACATGCCAATTTATAGTATAAAGTAAGAGTTCTGTACTAAAAATAAAGTCTAGCATCCTAACATGCTTTTAATAAAGTAAACTGATTGAATATAAGAAGATTATAGAAAATTCTATAATATAAAAGAATTGCATAAAATTAAAATATAACTGAAAGTGTGCAGAACTGTAAAGTGAAAGTAAGCCAGAACTGTAAAGAAACTGTAAAGTCAACTGAAAAGATAATTGTAAAGTGACTGTAAAGTGAAAGTAATGTAACTGTAAGGTGATTAGAAAATAAAAGAAAAGTAAAGTATAAAGTAAAGTGTGGAGATACTCCTACTTAGTTCTGCCAAAAAGTAAAGTCCATCTGCTCATCTAGGAGAAACATCCTAGATTAAAGTATGATGTGCTAGGAAAGTGTCCTAGTCACAAGGTAACGTCCATCTAATCATCCAAGAAAGTGTCCCAGGCAAAAGTAACATGCACTAGGAAAAATTTCCTAGGCAAAAGTAACACGCACTAGGGGAAATTCCCTATGCAAAAGTAACACGCACTAGGGGAAATTCCCTAAGAAAAAGCTATTCTAAAGTAAAGTTATACTAAATATCAGTCTAAGTAAAACATAACCCACAAGGTTTATTAAAGTTTGTTTTACTTAAGTTTTCTTTTTAAGTTATGTAAATGCCATATGAATGTAATTCAAATTCTAACATAAAATATTCATCAAACATCTTATGTTTAATAAAATATGTCTAAAAGTGTAATGAGGCTCAAAAATAAGGAAAGCATAGCATATCAAATTCAAGGTAATAGATAACACTACACAAATTTTGTGATATCACTTATTTTCTAATTTAATCATTCTAACTACTCTAAGTTACATAAGATTCAGAATCATCAATTCCTACACTGTCTGTAACTTAGAATCACGAACCTATAAGTTGAACATAATTAGGACTAGCTACATCCTAATTATAACTGAATCAATGTCACTTATAAAGTTAAATAAGTAAATCAATTGTCCTAAGCTATTATTTTTTAATATTCCCAAATTGAATCTTGATTAGCCAAATGAAGATTTAAAAAATTAAGAACTGAACTCCTAAATAATGAAGTTCACTCCTTAATCACAAGGTTATCCTCAGGACTAGAGTTTAATCCCATCTCATTGATTTAAGTATTAAGTCAAATCCTATTGAATTAAGTCAAACTCAATAGAATAGATTTTTAATCCTAATCATGAGATTAAAAGATCAAATAATTATTTAATAAACTATGAAAATCTAATAAACTAATAAAATCAAGGTTTCACCTTAATGAGTAACCCACTTTACCCATTAGATGAATTTTAACCAAAGCTCTGTCCTTAATCTTAAGAATTAAGGCTCTTAAATCTAAGATTAACACTCAGACACACATCCTAACTAAGGTTATAAGACTTATAGATGAACTAAGAAGTTCAAAGGAAGGAAAAGATCTCTCATTTTTACTTAGGTTTTTACTTTGGATCAAATTTAGAATTTTTCTTAAATTTCTAATTTAAGACTTAGATTTATTAATGTTTAAATCACTTTAATTACTAAATGTTATGATTTAAGGATAAATTCAGGACTTAAAATCATTAAACCCTATATTTGGGCAAAATGACCATTTTTCCCCTACTTAAGGGTCTAAGATTCATCTTTATAAATTAAGGCTTGAATTTGAAATTTACTAAAGTGGAGTGATTACTTACTATCTAATATGAGTTTAGATAGTAAGTTCTTTAATTTTGGTTAAGCATTAAGCCTTATAAGGTCAAATTAAGGAATTTGACCTATAAGTGCAAATTGGTAATTTTACCCTAATGAAACCTAAATTTTCTATCAGTTTATTAAAGGTTAAGTCCTAAGGTTACCACAGAACCTTAAATCATCAAATTTTGATATGTATTGGCTAAGTTATGGCCAATACAAGATCTAAGGTTAAAATGGTAATTAAGTGTTCTTAATTAAGGGTCAAAAATCTAATTTTTCTAATTAGTGTCCAAATTAATTAAAACTAGTGGCTTTGAATTACAAATGATCCACTGATTACTATGACTAGTAGTAGGTTCAATTTGGACTCTAATTGGCTAAGTTATGGCCTAATTAGGGTTTAGGGTGATTAGTGTGTGATTAGTAAAATTAATCACCAAATTACTAAACTAATTACACTACTAGATTCTAATTAATTCTAGGAGTTCTTTGAAACTTGAATCACTCAATATGGATTATTAATTTTGCTAATCTTCACTAATCAAGTTTTAGAGTAATTAGGGTTAATTTAAAAAATCTAATTATTAGATCCAAAATATTTTTGCAGTTTACTATTAATTAGGTTTTTCTGATCTAAATTGATATTTAGATTACCTAATTTGGATCTAAATTGACCAACTTATGGTAAATTAAAGTTCTAGGTTTATTTGACACAATAAGGGTTAAGTCATAAAAGTCATTAGTCTAAAACTAATCCAAACAGCAAAATAAATACTACTAGATTAATCCTTAGGGTTTTCTGATTACTTTAAGACCCATATTGGGTATGTTTGGTGTACTGGTTACAAAGTTATGGCTATTTGAATGAAATGACAATTTTGGTAATTAATTAAATATCTAAAATGTCATTATGTGATATATTGCTCCTACAATAAAATAAATGGTATCATTAGATTCCTTGAATTTTTTTGGTTAGTTTGGTATATTTATTTGTATAATTTGGAGTTTAGAATTTTAAGATATGGTTGATTAAAGATCTAAGTTATTTTATTTAATTTAGTTAAATATTAAGCATTCTGTATTTATCAATATATCAATTAATTTAATTTATTTATTAGCATTTAATTTACTAAAATACAAAATTCAAATTAATTAACTCAAAATTATCGGCTGATTAGGATGATGGGTCCCACATAGCTGAGAGCTCTACAAATCAAAGTACGCCAACTGTCAAAGGTGGGGCCCACGATACGATGCTGGGACCCAGACTGCTGCACATCAGCGCTGTGCTGGCGACCCACTGAGCGACGAGGCGCAAACCGGGCCCGGCCCGATTCAACTTGGCCCGAAGATGACCCTTCGCCTTCTTCGTCATTTTGGCGGAACTGGCATCTAGGGTTAGGTTTTCGCTACTTCAATCGAGCTCCTTAGGGCTCGATCAAATGCTAGAAGCTTGATAGATGCAATAATAGGCTATGACAATCAGCATAATAGGATATATGAACTACGAATGCATCAATCGAATGATAAAATTCTGGAGTTTGGACGGTACTTGATCGATTTCAACCGATGGCTTTAGGGTATTTAAGACATGCTGCTGAGTCTGCAAGACCTTCTCTTCGATCTCCTCGAGATTTCCGAGAGGCTAGGAGATATGCCGGGGGTTTTGAGCGAACCCTTATGCAGCTGCAAACGCACGTCTGCGATTCAGCTGGCCGCGTGCAGGCCTGCGTAGCACGCGTCGCACGCTAGCGACCTAGCGGGAGAGACGGCCCACAGACCGTTCGATCGGATCAACTGATCCGATAGGACGATGCAGAAGAGCCAATGCCAGATCAAACGGAGGTAGCAAAAAGTGAACATCGTGATTTAGAAGTAGACGCCATCCGTTAATTAAATTATTTAATATATGATATTTAATTAAAAAAAATCTGATTTTTCTTTAAGCAAAAATTTCAAAATAAAAATATGATTTCTGAAAATTTTTAATAAGCTACCCCTAGCTAATTGAAGGGTGAGGAATGCAACGGCGTGATCGGATTTCGATTTCGATGAGTATTTAATTACTTGATTTTTGGGGTATTTAAATATTATTAAAATATTCGATGAAAATCCAACAACTTCCAAATACATCCAAAATTTCACCCCTAGCTAATTTGAGGGTGGTGAACGCAATGGCAAAGTAAAATTTTCAATTTGATGTCAAAATAAAAAGTCAAATCTAAGGTTTTAGGATTTTCTAGAAATCAGGATATGCTCTATTTGATCCCTGATTTGATCCAGATCTTAGATGTTAGGTTCTAAATGACTCAATTAGTGTACTAGAACTATAATTAAGACTTAGACTAGTCTTAATTGACCTAGGTAATAACTTGGGTTGTTACAGAATGCCACGTGTCAAAGTGGGACCTACCACTCTAATGCGGAGCCGGGATAAAAATTGGGGCGGGCCCGGGACAACCCGTCCCAGCCCGGACTCCGTCAACCTCGCGAGGCTACCCGAGGGCGCCGGGATAGTGCATGGATTTCGCTGGCCTTCCCAATGCCGAATCACCTAGGCCCGCATGGCCTACGACAGGCCGGGGCCAGGCCTACACGCCGGTGGGTGGATCAGCGTGGGAGGTGGCCGGAGAGACCGGCTAGGGTCAAACCTAGTGGCTAAGGTTCTGCGGGATTAGGCCTAAAGGTAAGAATTGTGTACTCAATCCCAAATCCCGTCGATCGAGTCAAGCTAACTCCGATCAGAGCCACTCGATTGATAATTAGATGCATGCAATAAGGGTATGAGCAATAATCGAGCGAAACAGATACAAAGAGGGGGAGATCTAGTTCCTAGAAAATGGATGGGTCGAGATTGCTAGGGTTTGTAGAGGATCCAACTGGTCACAATTGCACCAAACAGATGTGATATATGTGCGCGAAGAGTCCTTATGGGCTTTGGAATGGAGCTCACGAGGCAGGGGAGGTGCACGGTTGGTGGTGCGAGGCAGTGGGTGCCGCGTGTCGCGGGCAACGCCCACGATAAAGGTGAAATTCGGGACATTGGATCTGGCCCGGACTGAACGGCTCAGGTGCTACGGATCTGCGGGCATGGATTCTATAGGCTGGCAGGTTTCGGATCCACGATTTCAGATCTGGACCCGTTACGCGGTATCGGGTCGGATCCGATAGGCAGCGGGGATGTGGCTGCTGCCCCTTAATCATTCGGATTAAGAGGTGGTCGTCAATGGGTAAACCCTCACTTAGTATTCAAATTAAGGAATAGGCCTTCTTAATCAAATGTCAAGGGAAGATGTGCCCTAAAGAGAAAGAGCAAAAGAAAGCCAATCACTGAATGAGCAAACTATATATATCAGAGTGTGCAAGAAAAATAAGTAATAACATCCATACAAACCAAATAAGAACTATACAACTCAAAATACATAAGCATGAAATGAAAAGCAATTTAAACATGTATTATTACAAAATGACATTTATGTTTAAGCAGTAAAGTAAAGATCACTCAATCCTCACAAAGTAAAAGAAAATGACTAAGGGTCTTCTCCTGCATGCTCCTCCTCCTGAATCAGATCTTCAGAAGGTTCCATGATCTCAAAAAGCTCAGAATCTACCATTATCGATTTCACAATGATAGGGCCCCAGCCAACAAAAGAAAATTCTAGTTAGACAAAATATCTAAGTACATTTTAGGCTGTAAATTTTTAAATTAAATGATATCTCAATATCTAAGCAAAGTAGGAGCGGTAAAGCATCAAAGAAAAGTGACAAAGTTATAATTAAATTAATTATAACTCAAACAAAGTGTGAGGTAAGCACATACCTCAACTCAAGCTGTAGAAAAAGGGTTAAGTAACACATAATGAAATCTACTAAGCACAAGGAAGTTCCTAAGTAATATGATTAACTTAAGATATGCTGGTTACAATATAAAATGAAATTACTGAATTGAAAGTAAAGTTCTACCATCCTAACATGCCATAAAGTAAAAGTGAACTGCTGAAAAGTACAACATACATGTAAAGAGGTAAATACTAAAGGAACTAATGTATATAAGTATGCTGAACTATAAAGTAACGGTAAAGTAAATGCAAAGTAAAGGTATAAAGTAAAGTGTGGAGATACTCCTACTTAGTCCTGCCAAAAAGTAAGGTCCATCTGATCATCTAGGAAAGAGTCCCAGATTAAAGTATGCCACACTAGGAAAGCATCCTAGGCATAAGTATCACGCACTAGGAAAGAGTCCTAGGCAAAAGTATCACACACTAGGAAAGTGTCCTAGGCAAAAGTAACACGCACTAGGAAAGTGTCCTACGCAAAAGCTATCTCAATAGTATTGTTATACTAGAAGGCAGACTAAATAGGACATAACTCACACAGTTTAATAAAGTTATTTTCATTAAATTTTCTCCTTAAGTTATGAAAATGCCATATGAATGTATTCAAAGTTTAACATAGAATACTCATCAATTATTCCATGTTCAATATAATGTGTCCAAATGTATAATGAAGTCTAAAATAAGGAAAGCATAGCATACAATTTTAAATTAATAAAAAGGCACTAAACAAATTTATGATATCACTTTGTTTTCTAATTAAGTCACTCTATCTAATTTGAACTTATACAAGTTTAGGTTTCCAATATCTAGCTATTGAGTATAAATTCATATTATCAGTCCTATAAGTTAAAAGTATGTTAGAGCTAATCAAGCTCTAACATATATGAATCACATGATGCTTAACTAAGTTTAAATAATAAATAAAACATCCTAATTGATGATTTTATGAATCTCAACTAATCTTAATTAATATAAATCAAAATTGGGGGATTAAGATATTAAAATCTAAGTATTGGATTTTAACTTCTTAATCCAATAGGTTCTAATCCTAATAGTATAAAGTTAAACCCAAATTCTCACGAGTTATAATTAAGACTATCTTATTAAGCAAAATCAAGCTTTAATAAGATGGATATCTAATCTTAAATCTAAAGTTTTAATACAAATAATCATAAATAAAGGATGAAATTCTAGAAAACTATAAAACCAAGGTTTCATCTATTAAGTACCAATTTACTTAATAAATGAACTCTAACCTAATTTCTAAGCTAAATCCTAAGGAAGTAAGATCCTAAAGATTTGAAAGAAAGTCCTAAGAGAATAATTCAGCTTAAGGTTTGATATTATTTAACTGAAGTTATGGTGTAATTAACTTATAGAAGGCATAAGGTGAATTAATATTCACCTTAAGAAACTTAAATTAGGACTTAGAATTTTAAGTGATTTTTAGGGGTTTTCAAAAATATTATTTTAACGAGTTTAAATATTTTAAAATGATTTCAAATCTGTCATATTACTGATTTTAGAGGTTTAATTGTAAATTTAAGGGTTAAGAATGTTTAAACCTAAACTTGGGTAAAATGACCATTTTGCCCCTTCTTAAGGGTCTAAAATTCATCTTTATGAATTAGCTCAAATCTAAAATTTACTAAAGTGGAATGATTACTTACTGTCTAATATAAGTTTAGACAGTATGTACATAATTTTTGGTTATGGATTAAGCCTTATAAAGTCAAATTAATAAATTTGACCTATAAAGGAAAAATGATAATTTGGCTTAATGAAACCTAAATTTTCTGTCAGTGTATTAAAGATTATGTTCTAAGGTTTTCATAAAACCTAAAATCATTAAAGTCTGATAAGTATTGGCTAAGCTATAGCCAAAATAAGCTTTAGGGTTAATAATTAGGGTTTAGTGTGATTAATGAGTGATTAGTAAAATTAATCACAAAATCACTAACCCAATCATACAGCTAGGTTCTAATCTAAGAGATCTAATCATTGGATCTGAAATATTTTTGTAGTTTACTATTAATTAGATTTTCCTGATTAAAATGGTATATTGGAAGACCTAATTTGGAGCTTAATTGACCAAAGTATGGTCAATTGAAGTTCAAGGGTTAATTAGGGTTAGGTTCTAAAAGTGATTAAGCATACTAATCCAAATGGAGAATTGAACACAACTAGGTTGTTCTAGAGGTTCTACTAATCACTTTAAGACCCATATTGCCTATATTTGGACTAGTGGTTACAAAGCTATGGTTAAATGAAGTTTTGGGACATTTATGGTTTAATATGGAGATCATAAATGTCACTATGCTAAATATAGCTCCAAATGGAAATTTGACAGTACCAAAATGTTCCTACCAAAATGTTCCTCTCATTTTTTGAATTAAAATAATATATGTAATTGATAGAATATGATCATTATATTAAAATTTATTAATTATTAAAATTATGTATTTAATAAAATTATTTAAATTTGTCTAATTTAAATTCATTTAAAAATCCTTATTTTCTTATTGCGGCAAACTGGACTCAAAAGGGCTCGGGACAAAATGACACGGCCCAAACAGAAAATGGGCCGGCCAAAGATTCAAGTAACTGGGCCTAATCACGAAATTGGAAGTGCCCAGCACATAATGGACACAAGGCACGCCACGATCTTCTTCCCCGACTCAGGACACGACGGAAGAAGACAAGGCAGACGCAAGCATATAGGAATTATCCTAGCGGCGCATGGAACTCTACAAGCTCAGATTGGCTAGCACAAGAAAGTTTGATGCTTGATTCTTTCTCAGACTCGACAATAAGCCCTAACCTATACTCGACTCTCGACAACTCTAGGTCTTATAGTCCTTAGGTTATAATCGAACAATCGGCAGTTATTTAAGAATTAAGTTAAATTAAATCGTGACTAAGAAATCAATACATGTAAATAAACATTCAATTGCAGAATAAAAATCAAAATATTAAGGAAGATTGATGTATGAATATTGAGCAAGTATGTGCTTAGAGATCGCAAATGGATCGGGAAGGGGAAGGTTAGGATGCTTAGCACAAGATTCGGCTGCCAAAGACTTGCTACTGAGGTCAAGGAAGAGATGCAGTTAACGAGTTCTGGCGGTGGAGGCAAGGCCACCTGGCAAAGCCAGCGGGTGCCGTGCATCAAGACCAGCGACACGCGTAGTGCGCTTGGCCGAGCGCACGGGAAGATGAAGCCGTGGCTGTTCGATCGGGGTGATTAATCGAACGGCCCTCGATCGAACAAAAGAATTAATGGGCCTAGCCCATCTCGACACAGAGGTAGGCCCGGCCCAAAGTGCAAAGCGGCTCGGAAGACAAATGGCATGAATTTAGCTTGCAAAGGCGGGCCCACGATTTAAAATAATGGAAAAATTAATTATATTAAATCAGAATTTTCATATTTAAATTTGGACTAATAATTTAGTCTTAGAAAATTTTCAATAATTCACTCCTAGCTAATTGAGGGGTGAGGAATACAATGGCGAAGTCAGATTTTTAATACTACGAGTATTTAATTATTCAAATTTTTGGGGTATTTAAATAATATTAAAATATTTAACGAAAATTCAATGACTTCCGAATGCCTTCAAAACATCACCCCTAGCTAATTTCGGGGTGATTAACGCAATAGCGAAGTCAAATTTTTGATTTGAAGTCAAAATAAAAGGTCAATTTCTAAGGTTTTCTTGAAATTCTCAAAATTAGAATTTTATCCATTTGATTCTTGATTTGAACCAGATCTTAGAGGTGAGCTCTAAATGACTTAATTAAGACATTAGAACTATAATTAGGACTTGGATTAGTTCTAATTGACCTAAGTAATAACTTGGGTTATATTACAGGGGATCCAACCTGATAAGGGTTTAAATATTATTTATTTAATTATTTTAATTAATTAATTTCGTATTTAATTTAAATAACTAAATTGATTTCAGAAAAATTCCAACTATTCACCTCTAGCTAAATGAGGGGCAAGGAACGCAACGGCGAGGTCGGATTTTTTATTCAATGAGTATTTTAATTTCCCAATTTTTCGAGGTATTTAAATATTATTAAAATATTCGTCAAAATTTTGACGACTTCCAATTGCCATGAGAACATCACCCTAGCTAATTTGGGGGAAATGAGCGTAATGGTGAAGTTTGAATTTTAATTTGAGGTCAATTTAGATAGGTCAAATTTTAAAGTTTCTGGATTTTCCAAGAATCATGATTTGATACATTTGACTACTGATTTGGACAATGACTTAGGGGATGACTCTTAATGACTTAATTAACACTTAAGATCAAAATTAAGACTAAGATTAGTCCTAATTGACTAGGGTAATAACCTGGGTTATTATAAATACTGAATCAGATGCATTATTGGAATAATGTCAATTGAATTATCTTACAATCAAGTTAATTGATTAAGTGATTAAGGTTTAGATCTTAATCAAGATAAGTTAAGGCTTAACCCCTAGCCTTACCAAAATTAAGACCAATGGTTAATTTATAGATCAATAACAAATCAATATATTATTAGTGTATTATTAATGGCAAATTTTAGATTTATATTAAGTATTATTTACCTAATCAAATTCTTAGGTTCAAATTTGATATAATTCAGTCCTATTAGGGTCCTTGGGGACCTTAAAATGTAAAAAATGAGGAGTTTTGGCCAATTCAGCCAATTATGAACACTTTTGGATGTTTCTAGGAGTTACGCCACTCTACGGCGGAAAACAATATTGTGGCGTGCTTAGGCACTGCTGCACGCTACGGCGAAAATTAGTGTTGTGGCACGTAGCAACGCTTTTAGGTGCTGCGGCGCGCTACGACACCCAATTTTTCGAGAGTTGGATGCTACGGCGCGCTGCAGTGCATTCGGGATCTACGGCGTGCTGTAGCGGTCTAACTTTCAAAAATTGGTGTTCAATTAATTTATTTCTTGGTTTCATATAGTTTTCCAGAAATGACGCTGCAGCTTGCTATGGTGTGCTGCAGTGGTTTAACTTTCGTGTGACTGTTCAATTAATTTTTCTCTTGATTTCCTATAATTTATCTAAAATGACGCAGCAGCCCGCTGCAGCGCGCAGCGGTTTGCTTCCAGGCCCTTATTTTGGCTCCAGAAGTGTTGTGGCATGCGTAGCGCGCTATGGCGTGCTACAGCGAATTCAGTTCTAAACTCGGGCGCTGCGGCGCTGATTTCGCCTGTGCGAAAATTATAAGTGGTCACATTTCAAGCTCAAATACTCTCAATCCAGAGCATTCCATGTGTGGTGCCATATATCAATGGAAAGATCTTTCCAATACCTTTCCATCAAAATCAAAATCAACACAAATAGATTGTCCTAACTATATGAAACATGTAGTTAATAGTTTAAGTATACTAAATGGACGAAAAATAAAGCATGAGATTTTTTAAACAATATGATGCCTTAATGAATCTCAATGGCTTCCAAATATAATCATGAATCTTCTAAAGATACAAAACAGCATAATAGCAAAGTGAAGTAGACAAGGAAGAGGAGGCAACGGGTACTTTAGCCTTGCAAGAAATGGAGGAAGAGGACTTGAAAACCTTGGAGGAGGAACTTCTTCTTCTTCTCCTTCAGTCCAAGACTTAGCAATGGAGGGGAAGGTTAGAGCTTCAACCCTTTTAGCAAAAAGAAAAAGAAGGGGGTTGAGATCCTTCTTAAAGGAGGAGAAGGAAGGGGGAGGCTATCATGAGCTAGGGAGGCTAGGAGGTGAGGGAAGAAGGAAGTAGAGGAATGGCCCTCAGCTTGCTCCTTGCGTGCAAAATGGAGGAGGCGCCGAATGAGGGGAGTGGTCAGCCGAAAAATAAAAATTAAGAAAGAGGGAAAAATGCAAATTAAGGAAAGAAATTAGGAATAAATAAATACGTATTCTTATAATTAATTTAAAAAATTCAGATTTTAGAAACGCACTCCGAAAAATCTCAAAAATTCACCCCAAGCTAATTTGGGGGTGAGGAATTCAACTGCGAAGTTAGATTTAGATTCCAACGATTATTTAATTATTCTATTTTCTGGGGTATTTAATTATATTAAAATATTCACGAAAATTCGATGACTTCCAAAGGTGTCCAAGTCATCACCCCTAGCTAATTTGGGGGGTGACGATCGCAACGGCGAAATCGGATTTTGATTTCGAGGTCAAATTAAATACATCAAATTTCTAAGTAATTAAATATTAAAATAATCTAAAATAATTGATTGAGCTCCGAATTGCTCCAAATCTTTAGGGTTTGGTTCTAATGGCTAGATGAACTTAATTAAGATACAGTTAAGCTAAAATTAAGTTGGGTAACAATCTTGGGTTGTTACAGGAATACACCTCTATAATTCTAGAATTCGCTAATTTGGAATCGTTAACTCCGTAAGGCATTGTAAGGAATGTTCTTGTAGGGCTAGGAAGCTTCATTGTCCCCACTAATTTTGTCATTTGTAAATGGGATAGGTAGAATGCAAACTCCACCATTATCTTCGGAAGAACTTTCCTCATGAGCTCTAAGGCTATCATAGATGTGTGCAGGGGGGCATGAGCATAAGGATCAAAGGGTAGGTTTGAATTAATAGATCTCAAACCTACCCTTTTCAAACAAAAGGTTATGGAGTTAAATGTAAAAAGGAAGGCTAGGGAGGAAAGATTTCATGAAACACTGAACTTGCAAAGTTTAAATCTAAGTGAAAGGAATTCCGAGGCTAGCTCTAGCACATCTTCCGAAAGTGAAAATAAGGAGAAAATGAGGAGGGGAAAGAGGAAAAAGAAAGTTTCCTCCAAAACTGAAGGCGTGGACCGTGAAAGGATTGATGAGGATGCGGGTTTGAGCACACTTTTTGTTAGTGCTCACCCAAATACCTCAAAAGTGTGGAAGGAGAGATCTCTTGACCTTTTTAGCAATAAGGAGATCCTTAATGAGTCATGCTAGCGACATTAAACTGAGCGCTTCTTGGGAGGTAACCCAAGTTTTAAAAAAAAATGAAGAACTCAGATGCGCTACAGCACGCTGCAGCGAGCAAGTTTTTAAAACTGAATCGCTACAGCGCGCTGCAGTGGATGAGTTTTCGAAACTCAATCGCTTCAGTGCACTACAGTGGGCAAGTTTTATAACTTCAACCCGCTCCAGTGCACTGCAGCGAGAGAGTTTTCGAAACTCAATCGCTACTAGTGCGCTGTAGCAATTTGCTCCAGCTGTAGTAGTTTTGACCACCTAGGGAATCCAATGTAGTCAAAAAATTACTTTATTTGGGATTCCTAGGTAGTCAATAGGATGGTGCTGATAAAGCTGCCCCCTCCTCTTTCTTGTTCAATTAAACATTTATGACATGGGAAGCTCCTTTGACCAGATTTTCTTTTGCCATTATGGACATGTGGCTATTTAAGGGGAATGGGGGGGTATAAACTTGCACCTTCTGATTTTTGCTCCTAATTTACTCACTCTCTCCTTCTTCCTTGAAAATTTTAGCATACCTTGAATTTTCAGCATGTCTTCAGGAAAGAAATCCATCCCAAGAAGGGAAGCCAAGGCCTCCACATCTGGTGGAGCCTTTAACAAAAAATGGTTCTCCTCCGTCGAGGCTGAGCAGAGGTTCACCATGGTTACTTCCCGACGGAAGCTCGTCCCGGAGAAATGTTTCGTGCGGCTCTTTTCGGTGCCCTCCGAGCAAGTAGACCCTCGGGGATGGAGGCAGATGGCAACGTCTCCGTCCATCTCTTACCTGACCCTAGTTCAGGAAGTCTATGCCAACGCCATTAACTCGGATGGGTATAGAATCTTCGTTCGGGGAAAGGAAGTAGTTTTTGGGCACGCAAATCATGCAATTTTACAGGTTGAGGGAGGTTGAGAACTGCTCCTACTTAACCCTCATTAAGTATAACTATTACCCTGCTACACTCGCAAGTGAAGTCATTTGCAATGATGCAAATTGGAGAGGAAATCTGACCAACATTCCTCGAGCCCTCCTCACGGACTCGAGTAGTGCTTGGCTGGTTTTCATTTCCAACCTTATCATTCCATCGGGTCACCTTAGCGAAGTGACCCGTTCAAGGGCGCTGCTCATGTGTGCTCTCCAAAGGCCCAAAGAAATTCGTATCTCCGGCATCATTTACGAACAGCTTTGGAACGCCCTGAACGGTTCTTGCGCTGCGCTTGCTTTGGGTCATTAATCTCGAGCATATGTGTGGCCCAAAGGGTCAAGATCCTTTCCTCTGACACCATCGTCCCTTCTAGTGCCCCCCTTGCACGAGCAAATTTAAATGACCATTCCCAAGTACGGAAGCAGGCTAATAAGAGGAAGGGAGAAGAAGGAGAAGCTTCAGCTTCCATCGGCCATTCATACTCTGACAAATTGTTGATGCGGATCTACGCTCAACAAAGTGACTTTGGTAAGGCTATGGTCACCGACATGCGTTTTGCAAGAAAGAAATTGCCCGGTAGCGCGAGTTCCATTCGGAATTCTATGAAGCCCTTGGAATGATGTTCCAAGATTGGAGCTTGTAAGGAGGACCGGATGGCTCCTTGCTGCCACAACCACCTGTCGACGACCCTATCCCAGACACCCGTTGGCCGTGTGACTACGCCTACCAAGACATGGAAGAGAAAGACGAGGAAGAAAGCGAGGATGATGCCTAAATTAGGTTGTGTTTTTTCTTATTTTCATTTCTAATTTTTCTTTTTCTTTGTGTGCGTTTTGGTTTTCTTTAAAAGAAATAAATTATGGATCCTCATATTTACAAATTCTTTCTATGATTTGCAAATGACATATTTTTGTGAACTTTTCATTATGAAAGTTACAAAAATATCAATGTAAAAATTAATTATCAATTAAAAATTTGCTTAACAAAAGATGGCTAAACTCATTGGCAGCACTAAATCATCAAAATAAAGAAATGATCTCAGGTTGTATCTAGTCTCCAAAAATTTAACAAGATCAATGCTAAGGTCTAAGTGTGGGGAAAAACTTAGAAACCAAGACTAGTGACTATAAGTAATTGAGTAAACTAAAGAGTATGTTAGGCTCCTGTAAGTCTTCATGATCACAAAGAATTGGATTGGTTATGAAGAAAAATATCTCTCCCAAAGGCTAAAAAAGAAAATAAAAATAAGGATGAAGAAAAATATCTCTCCCAAGAAAAAAATGATATAGGATGAAGAAAAATATCGCTCCTAAATTATTATGTCTCTTTGTGATTCATAAGAAGGAGCACATATGGCACAAAATTCTTGGTTACTCACTACCTTACTAGTTTGGTGAATTCTAAGGAATCTCTCCCATCATGTAGCATCAAGCATTGCAAAACATAAAATTGGAGACTAGTCAATAAACCATAATTCATCACCGGAGTTAGAAAGGTTTGATGGCGAAAAAATTTGATAGTCATTTTATATAAGCAAAATTTTTATTACATTCAAATATTACATTGACATTTCATCTTGACTCTCATATCTTAAAAAAAGAAAATTCATTTTTGAGCTTACTCGAGGACAAGCAAGAATCTAAGTGTGGGGGTGTGATGAATCCATAATTTATATTATAATAAAGGAAAAATCTCATTCAAATCCTTATTAGAAATAACCCTTCTTGATCAAATTCTATTTATTTTCAGGTAAAAAGTAAGCTCAACAATTTCTGGGCAATTCTGGATTATTTCTACAATTTCTGGGAGAAAATTGTTGCACGCTGCAGTGCACCGCAGTGCGCCCTGGCTATTGGCATGTAGAAGGCACTAATCTAAGGGGATTCCAGAAATTTGGAGCGATTCTGCTTCCACGCGCCATAGCGCGCTGCAGCGAGATTGTTTTTGTAACTCAGTCGGTACAGCGCACCGCAGTGGGTGTGTTTTAAAACTTAATCGCTACAGCGCGCCGCAAAGGGTGAGTTTTTGAAACCCAATCGCTACAACGCGCTATAGTGGGAGAGTTTCGAAACTCAATCGCTACAGCGCGCCGCAACGGGTGAGTTTTTGAAACTCAATCGCTCCAGCGCGCTGCAGCGGACAAGTTTTCGAAACTCGATCACTACAGCGCACCGCAGTGGGTGAGTTTTTGAAACTCAATCGCTACAGCGCGCACCAGCAGGAAAGTTTTCTATACTCAATCGCTACAACACGCTGTAGCGGGGAAGTTTACAAACTTAAAACCGCTATAGCGTGCTGCAGCGAGAGAGTTTCGAAACTCAATTGCTACAGTGCACTATAGCGGCGTGCCAAATTCCTATCTTCTCAGAGCATTAATTTCGGCTGAGACACGACCCCCCAGCCTGCTCCTTGTCTCCCAGCCACCATATCTTCTACAACAAAATATTTTTTTAAGGAAAAATGAATATTCCTATGTGATTTAGGGATTAAAAAATGGAAAATGGGATGTCTTGTCATGCCTTAAGTGGGCTAAGCACTCATTGTTACAGAAATTTGGAGGGAAGAAGCTAGAATTTGAAGCAAGGAAGGAGATTCACTTCTCTATATATGCAACTCTTTTTCACAAAAGAGGGGTTCCCAATTTTTCATCCAAAAATTCAGTTTTTAGGGGCTGCATAAATGTGGGGCCCCATACTTTCCCACGATAATGCTAATATTGATATTAGCATAATCGCGGGGAGTACGGTGCTCCAACTGTGGCAAATCCCCAACTTAAGTAAAGTCAGGTATGACCCAACCTGCCTTAAGCTAAGGACTTGTTATCTGGAATCTGTAACATACATCAATATAAATCAAAGTGGCGAAAGCAAGAAACAGTATAATATAGCATTCACATCACAATATAGTATAAGAAAGTAAGAGAAACAGTAACTCAGACTATATACAGAAAAGTAAATACATCTAGAGTTTAATTATTACAAACTGAATTAAATGAAAGTGTAGATCTCTCAAAACCTCACTGCAAGAAAGTAAATCTAATTAAATAGCAGTATGAAGGTCCTCCTCCTGCACCGGCTCCTCTCCTGCAATACTGCTTATGAACAGCTCCAAATCTAATATTTGTCAGTATCACAAATGCTAGGGCCCCAGCCAACAAAAGAAAAAGGTTACAGTTAGACAATTATCTAAGTACATTTTAGGCTATTTAAGTAAACTGAAAATTTAAGATATCACATTTAAGAGTTCTTAAACATTCAAGCATCATAAGGTGCTACAAGCTATAAAGAAAAAGGGATAATTATAAACTATTCATTTATAACTAATTAACCAATATGTAAAGTAACATACAAAGCAGCAACTAAACAAGGTGAGGCTAAAAGCAACTGCAACTACTGAAATAAATATGATCCTAACATGCTTATGATCATATGGATACATGCTGAGTATATAAAGAACACAAGTGCTAAAATAAATATACAATTCTAACTTCCTAAATATGCCAAAATTTAATACTAAACATTAAGAGTATTGATACAAGCATGCAGATTAAAATGAAAAAGGCCACTGAGATATGTGGTAAAAGTAAACTAAGTACATGAATGAGCAAAAGTAAAGCCACAGAGATATGTGGCAAAGCAAGTCAAGCACTAAAAAAAAAGCCACTAAAGCATGTGGTAAAGCAAAACAAATACTAAAAATTGAACTAAAGTAGAAGTAAGCCTAATACATAGTACTACCATAATAGAAACAAGCCATACAGGACCTCTGAACTGAAAGTTCAACATGTATCCATCCTAGGCAACCGCAGAGCTCGGTGTGGGACCCCCGTACTGACAATAGAAAGTACGGTGCTCCAACTGTGGCAAATTCTCAACTTAAGTAAAGTTAGATAAAACCCAACTTATCTTAAGTCAAGGACTTGTCACCTTAACTTCAATAAGCATTCATCAATATACACATAAATCGGAATGGCGGAAGCAAAAAGTAAAGTAACATCCACAAATATACATAGTAGAAGAAAAGAAACAACATAGTAACTCATCACCATGTAGAAATGAAATATATCCAGAATTAATTATTACAAATTGAAATTTAAAACAAATGCAAATGTCTCTCAATCTCACTAAAAAAAAGAAACGTAAAATCTATCTAAGCAGCAGCAGCACGATCCTCCTCCTGAACCTGCTCCTCTCCTGCAACACTGCCCACGAACAAGTCTAAATTTGACATTTGTCGGTATCACAAATGCCAGGGCCCCAGCCAACAAAATAAAAAGGTTACAGTTAGATAATTGTCTAAGTATATTTTAGGCTATTTTAATGAACTGTGTATTTATTTTTGAGTCTTTGAGTCTTTTATTTATTTTTGCTTTCTTCTGAAATTTGAGTCTTTGAGCTTTTTTTTTCTTTGCAAGTGTTGTTACGTATTTTAAAAATGCTACAGCAAATAGTTTTGGTATCTTCCTTTCTTTTTATATATTATATTTAAAGCTTTAGCATTGATTTATAAGCTTATATATTATTTTAAATTTATATTTATTATGTTTATTTTGCCTAATTTTTATCTTAGTTCGCAAATACATACAAATGGATGCTACAAACACCATGCCCCATTTCATTGATGATGTTAGCACCGAATTAGAGTTGGAATGTTACCCAGAATCAGAAGAAGAAATGCTAGTATATAACAACTCAGATTAATTATTGTGCTATAACAAAATATTATATGATTATATTGTTATTGTATTGAATAGTATTAATTCTCTTAATGCAGGCTTAGAGATTTTAAACAATTGTGCGAATGAAAGTGATAGTGTATCTGAAACTGACAAAAAAAATTTTAAAGTCCCTGAGATTAGAATGAGCTTTAGTTCTATTGAAGAAGCATTCAAATTTTACAAAACATATGGGCACTACATTGGTTTTGGCATTATTAAGCGTTCAAATCATAATTTTTGGGGGCAAAAACTCATTCTGTGTTTACTTACTGTAAAGAGGGGAAGCCACATGTAACAACAAAAATAACAAAATTACGTAGAAAGCCGATAATAAGAACAGGCTGCAATGCAAAATTTATTATTGTATATCTTTTTTAAAACCCCAATCAAGTAGTTGATGATATTTTCTTGGAGCATAATCAAGATTTGGAGCCTCAAATGGTTCGATTTATGTGATGTTATCGTGAGCTACCTTTGACTGTCCAAAGATAGCTGATAGTTAATGATGAGGCTAGAGTTCCGCTAAATAAATTTATTAATGCAATGTTTACACAAGGCGGGGGATTTGATTATTGTTTGTTTACTGAAAAGGATTGCAAAAATTTTGTGAGAAAGCATAGAGCATTAGATTTAGTTGATGGAGATGCAGTTGCTTTAATTAAATATTTTGAAAGATTACAAAATAAGGACTAAAAATTTTTCTACAATGTTAATGTAAGATTTGTAAAATCTTATATTAAGAGATGTAGGAAGTTGAACCCTAATTCTCTCGCATGTATAAGCGAGTTCTCTACCATTTGAGCTACATACCGCATAATCTCATAATCATAGTTAGCATAAAACAGTATTCTTTCAAATGCAATCTTAATCACAAAAAATAATCATGAAATGAACTCTTAAGAGATATGTTCAACAATATTATATGGATTTTATGCATATCTGCAATATGAGTCCATGACTTTTATTTCAGTATTGTAAACTAATTTTCTTTCTTCCTTATGGGGTTATTGGCTACACATGCTTGAAAACAATGTTAGTTAAATTATGTATACTAAAACACTAGAAAATTTAAAGTGATGTAGAAAATGGTCTACCTTGCCCAAGCTGACCTCTTTTCTGGAATCTCAAAGAAGCAATATTCAGAACAAACGTGAGATGGATTTGATACATTTTTGCACTGAGGGTTGACCACTCTATTTGCAAAGAGAACAAGTTTTTCTTTAATCTGCAAAGCAATATTCAATTGAATATATGGATGAAATCAGAGCTATTTGCTTTGGAACAAGTCATTGAATTACTTTACTTTGACTTTCTATATAAAATGAAGTTTTGAGGTATTCAAATGAGTCAAATTTGTTGTCACAATGATTATTTGCTTACATCAAGGTAATCTAAAGACTAAGAAAATTCACAAGGCAACATTGTGTGATATGCCTAATTATTTCTGCAAGCACACCCCAAACAAGTTTACCATCAAGGATCCCACCTTTGGAGAAAGACTCGGGCAAGCTCACAATCGGCGTCTTTCTGCAATCAGAAGAGGCGGAGGGTTCAAAGGAAAGTGATTAGGTTCAATCACCAAAAAAAATGCTTGTTGGGCACAGGTCCGATGATCTTCTCAACGCTTTCGATGAAAAGAGTTGAACAGAGGAAAACAATCGATCGCCGATATCCTGTTTGCGAAGCAGAAGAAAAGGCGAAAAGACGAGCAATGTTCGATCACCAAAAGAGGAGGAAAGACGAGCAACGATTGACAGTCGAAGGCCGGGGCGGCTTGGGTAGATCCCGTTAGCGAAAGAGATAGGTTTTTATGAGGTATTTAGTGTAAATGTTGACGTTGCCTCACGTCATCATCCACGTCATCGAGAAAAAATGAGGGTATTAGTGGGGTCATCGAGAAAAAATGGGGGCATTAGTGGGGTACTGAAGCATTATCCATAATTGATTGTTTGTTGGCCTAAAAATTTATAAAAAAGCGTACAAATTTATAAAGCAATATATTGAATACAGTAATAGCTTGACATAACTGCTCACGCACTGCATTAGAAAAAAAGCTATGTAAGTTTTATTTTACTCTAAAAATTTATTAATGATTATTATTTAAATGTAAAATAAATAATTTTTCTCAAATTGCATATTATTAATTTACTCATTTTTGTAATCAAAATAGTATCTAATTTTGTATTATTTGGATAAATATTTCTTAAGTTATTAAATTAAATAAACTTATAATAATATAACATTAATTCCTTAAAACTAATCATTTAATCATCAGCACGGAATAATTTAATTACTTTAAAAAATTAATTAATTATACACATTTTATTACTCAAAATTAAATAACTAAACATACACTGAAAAATTCCAAGAATTCACCTTTACCTAATTGAGGTGTGATGAACTCAAAAATGCAATCAGATTTTTTATCAGAGGTCAATTTAATTATCTTAATTTTCTAGTATTTAAATATTATTAAAATATTCGAGGAAAATTCGACGACTTCCAAACACTTCTAAAATAGCACCCCTAGCTAATTTGGGTGTGGTGAGTCCAATAGTGGACTCTGTTTTCGATTCTGATGTTTAAATAAATTAGGCATTCTCAGAATTATCAGAAAACCAAAAAAGTGATTAGGTTCAATCACAAAAAAAAAATGCTTGTTGGGCGCATGTTTGATGATCTTCGCAACACTTTCGATGAAAAGAGTTGAACAGAGGAAAACAATCGATCGCCGATATCCTGTTTGCGAAGCAGAAGAAGAGGCGAAAAGATGAGCAATGTTCGATCACCAAAAGATGAGGAAAGACGAGCAACGATCGACAGCCGAAGGCCGGGGCGGCTTGGGTAAATCCCGTTAGCGAAAGAGATAGGTTTTTATGATGTTTTTAGTGTAAAGGCCTGATGCGTCATGTCATCAAGAAAAAATGGGAGTATTAGTGGAGTATTAAAGCATTGTTGATTGTTTGTTGGCCTAAAAATTTATAAAAAAGCGTACAAATTTATACTGCAATATTTTTTTTTTTTTTGAAACGTTTGAGGGCATTGCCCGAAATTTATAAAATAAAAATATTACTAAGTTCTTCTTAATACAGATTAAGCCAAATAGAAGGCAAAAGTAAGAAAAAAGACTAAAACAAAAACTAAGATTAAAATATGGACAAATGATTCAGATCCTCCCAGATGAGGCCGACGTGAGACCGAAGATCCGCTAGGCAGCTGACAATAAGATCAGTGTAGTATCATAGTATCCGAAAGACAACAGAAAGCCACCAGCAGTCGAATGGGGTCTTGAAAAGCATCATTGTCCTTATTAGTCCCAAAAATCGACAAATCCCAAGGCAAAGCAGCAACGAGATCAACAGAGACAGAAGCAGGCGACTTGGCAACAAGGCAACCAAAACAGCACTCGGTCAAGAAAATCCAGAGATAATGTAAGAAGAAACTCCAGAAAATAGAAGAAAACCCAAAAAGCAGCCCTCTAAATCCAGCACTTTTCAGTATAAACCAGAGCAGAATAACACAGCATCAAAAAAACAGAGTAATACCAGCCGAACCGAAGGAGCCAAGACCAGAATCCAAAGAACCCGAGAGAGCATCATTCAGAAAAAGAAAGAAAACCTCAGCGTCCCGAGCAGCAAAGCAACAGAAATACATCATCACAAAAATAAAAAGGAGCTGCCACAGCAAACCATCAGATTAGATCTGATAATTAAGATCCGTCTCCCAGTTCCAGATAAAATCTGATTCATTATAATGCTTCCATCTTCTAAAAATGCTAATGATGTTGCAGGTGATAATGCTTATGATATAATTAGGACTAGATTTCGCATTATTAAAAACCCTCACATTTCTTTCTTTCCAAAGAGAGTCTAGAATCAAGCCTAAGGCAGTGAGAAGAGCCCTTTTTTTATATTTAGAAAGAGCTGCAGTTTCACATAAGATTTGGGAAATTGAATGAGGGAATAAATATCTATGATCTCTAGGAAAAATTTTATTAAGAATATAAAAAGCATGATCACATTGAAAAAATAGGTGAGAGTGAGATTCATCATGCACCATACAAAAATGACAATAAGAACTACAGTTGATGCCTCTACTAATGAGAATGTATGCAGTTTTGAGATCCCCATTCACAGCTTTCCAAATGATGCATTTAAACTTCAGCTTGAGACCCTTAATCCATAAGTTATTAGCCCACGGCGCATCCGGCCAAGACAAGAAAAGGAGATTGTTAGCCTCCGTAAAAGTGAAATCTGCCTTATTTTGAAAAAGATACACATTTCTGGTGACATCAAAACTAATGTGCTGATTTAAAATACCGAAGACCTTAATAAGACTCTTCCAAAAGGCGGAAGCAATCTTATTGGACAGACCCGAAAAATCATTAAGTCTAAGACAATTGCTTTTCCACCAAGTTGTAAGAAGGGAAGTGTTACATAGCACATACCAGCATAAAGATAATTTGCAACTTATAACCAGCTTTGAGGAGCAGATGAGGCCAATTCCCCCTTTACTATGGGAGAAGCAGTCTTGACCCAGGCAATAATGTGAAGTTTATGATCAAGAGTGCCATGATCCAAGAATTTTGAGCAAAGCTTTTTGATCATATTAATAATATTTATTGGAATAACAGTCGATTTAAACCAGTGAAGAAGGAGTGGCCAGACCAAAAATTTAAGAAGCTGAAGTCTGCCAGTGTAACAACCCAAGTTGTTATCATGATTGATTAAGACTAACCCTAAGTCTTAAACATAATCTTAAGTGCTAATTAGGTCATTTGGAGTCAACTACCAAGATCCGGTCCAAACCAGAGGTCAAACGGATTAAATCTTTATTTTGAGAATTTCATGAACCTCGAAAATTGACATATTTAAATTGACCTCCGATCGAAAAATGGACACCGCCATTGCGTTCCTTGACCCCAAATTAGCTTAGGGTGAAGTTTTCGTGTCAATCGGAAGTCGTCGAAATTTCGACGAATATTATAATAATAAAAATATCACGGAAATCGAGGTGTCAAAATACTCGTCGGATCGAAAATCCGACTGTGCCATTGAATTCCTTGATCCCAAATTAGCTAGGAAAAACATGTTCAAAATTTCTTTTTTCTGAAAATGTTTTTTTTTAAAAAAAAAAAAATTAATAATAATAATAATTAATTAACGGCGCCGTACGACGCCGTTAACTCCAGTTAACGGCGCCGTTAGATCGGACGGATCCATCCGGACCGTCCGATCGCGCGCGGATCCAACGGCTCTCGGCCGCGATCCGCGTCACGCGGTCTGGAGCGATCCAGACCGTCCGATCGCGCGCGGATCCGACGGCCCTCGGCCGCGATCCGCGTCGCGTGGTCTAGAGCGATCCGGACCGTCCGCGATCGCACAGATCCGACGGTCCGAAGGCGTCTTCCTCGCCCTCTCCGCCCGCGTGACACACGGCGGCCCGTCGCATTTTCTGGCCAATCCGGCCACATCCAGGCCTCGGCGAGGTCGCCGTCCGGTCTATAAGACCTCGGCCTACCCCTAGGCTCCGAGTTTTCACCGATCGGAGCCCGGATCGAGCCGGAATCAAGCCCGGAAGTCAGCCCTTTTTTTTCCGCCGAATCCTTCGCCGATCCGAACTTCAGGTACCCCCGATCTTCCTCGTTTACCGTTCGATCGTTGCAAAAATTGTATGATAGGTAGATCAACATGTCCTCTTCACATCCACCGTTCCGATCGGGCTAAAACCCACCCGATCGGGCGCACCAGGTCCCCGAAGTGGACTGGGTTCGGTCCGCCGAACCCCCGGAAGGCGAAGGGTCACGCCTTCGAGTCGGGCCGGGCCGACCCGAGCCCGACCCGTCCGGGTCGGGTCCGCGTCAGCGCGGGTGGGGCCCGCCCGGCCACGTGGCAGCCTACGGGCCCGCCACGTGTCAGGTGGGCCCACAGCCCCGTCAGCCCGAGCTGAGTCAGCAGCCCGTGGGACCCACAGAGCCACGTGGCAGCCTCTGGCAGTGCCACGTGTCAGGTGGGACCCACTGCCCAGTCACCCGAGCTGAGTCAGCAGCCCGTGGGGTCCACTGTGCCACGTGGCAACTCTGAAGGTGCCACGTGTCAGGTGGGACCCACTGTCCAGTCACCCGAGCTGAGTCAGCAGCCCGTGGGACCCACAGAGCCACGTGGCAACCTCTGGCAGTGCCACGTGTCAGGTGGGACCCACTGCCCAGTCACCCGAGTTGAGTCAGCAGCCCGTGGGGTCCACTGTGTCACGTGGCAACTCTGAAGGTGCCACGTGTCAGTGGGGCCCACTATCAGTTAATTAAAAATTAATTAAATTAATGTTAGTGTTAATTAATTACTATTTAGCCCTAATTAATTACTGTTAGTGGTTAATTAAGTTAGGGTTAGTACTAATTACTTTTAAACAGTATTTTTAATTAAATAATTATAATTAAAGATTAATTAAGGATTAATTAACTGTTAATTAAATCTTAAACAGTAATTATGATAATTAATTACTTTTGAACAGTAAAATTATTTTATTAATTAATTAATAATTAAATAGTGATTAATTAAATAAAAACTTTAGGAATGAACAATAAATTTAAATAATTAAATATAATTAGAGATTAATTAATATTAATTAAACAGTAATTAGCACTAATTACTTTACTATAATAAAATTATTTAATTAATTAATTAATAATTAAATAGTGATTAATTAAATAAAAACTTTATGAATGAACAGTAATTTTAAATAAATAAATATAATTAGAGATTAATTAAGATTAATTAAACAGTAATTAGCACTAATTACTTTACTACAGTAAAATTAATTAATTAATTAATTAATAATTAAACAGTGATTAATTAAATAAAAACTTTAGGAATGAATAGTAAAATCATTCAATTTGAATAAATGAATATTAAATTAATTCAAATTGTATTTTTGAATAGTAAATCTTAAAAGTTTAATAACTTTTTGTAGGATGATCCAAACATAGCCAATATGGGTCTTAAAATACTCAGAAAAATATTTAGGATCAAATGGCGTAATGTAAAATTTCGTTTCGGGGTACGCATAACGAGGTAGCATTTTAGAGCCTCTTTAAGACCCCATAACTTTTTACCCGATTATCAAAACATAGTCAATATGGGTCTTAAAATGCTCAGGACCCCATCACCGTGGTAGTATTAGTTTTCTAATTTAGATATCAGGACAAAAAGTCAACTCTAGAATTTAGAGTTGATTGTAGTGAAAAATGACCAAAATGCCCTTGTACTTCAAATGGCCATAACTTGGTCAATTTAACTCCAAATACAAAAATTCAAGAAGCTACCTAGTTTAGAATTTCAATGTCATCATTTTCACAGAAATAATATTTAGGATTTGAACCCTAAAATTTAGGGAAATGACCAAAATACCCCTAGCATTATTTTAGCCATAACTCGGCCGTTGCTCGTCCAAATTGGACGTACTTACTGTCTATCTTCAAGTTAGACAGTAAGGAATTAGTTGGAGAAGATAAAACTCAGTTTGGACTCCTAAATCAAAAGTTGATTGACCCATAAAGTAGGGGCAAAATAGTCATTTTACCTTAAAATTGGAAATGCGCAACTTTAGCCCTTAATTAAAATCTTAGAATACTAGGTTTAATAATGTAATCATATTAATACCATGTAAGTAAATAAAACAAGTCATTAAATTGAATTCCAATAATTTTTTTTTCTAAGTCTTAAGCATCCCACCTTAAGGACCTTTCCTGAGAGTAGGACTAGATCATAGGTTAGTATTCATTCATTGGGTAAATTGGGTTACCCTATGGGTGAAACCTTGGTTTTAGTAGTTTCTAGATATTATTTTATTTTATAACCCATTCTAATTAGTTTATCTTTTAACTTTAGATTTAAGATAGGAGATTCATCCTATTAAGTTTGATTACTTAATAGGATCTGCCTTAACTAGTAGATCATTTATAGTATAAAACCTAGAACTTAGGTCTTATCTAGTTTGGATTATGTGATTAAACCTAAAATCTCGTAGTGTTTAATCCATAATCTATAGGTGTAGAAGATCTTGATCAGATCTTAGTTAGAACGTTTAAATTCACAAAATTATGACGTATGATTTATTTGTTTAATTCATAGTCGTCTATCTGATTGAACTAGATTGGAACCTGATCAGTTCCAATCCTTTTTAACTTATAAGGACGAATTTCCGAGTTACACTCGATAGTAGGAAAATGGTGATCCTGAACTTGTGTAACTTGGAATAGTTAGCTGGTTAAGTAGAAAACAAATGATATCATCATATTTAGTCGAGTCTCTTGCTTACTTATTATTTGTTGCTACGCATACCTTATAATTTTGTGCCTTATATTTTCTTTGAACATATCATATAAGATATTTGATGCATAAATAAAATGTTAGGAAATTATGGAGACTCCTTAGATTCCTTATGAAAATATTAAAGTAAATAAGTGAAATGATAATGAATTGATGTGATTGAGCTGCCTCTCAGTGTTCTTTTGATCATACCGAATGTTGCCCTAGCCGTATCGTGCTAGGAGTTGCCCTAGCCGTACTGTGCTAGGATATTTCGGTATGATAGTTGGTGACCTAACCGTATCGAGCTAGGAGTAGCCCTAGTCGTATCGTGTTAGGGCCATATATGTGACTGTTGTTGGCTTAGTCGTATCGAGCTAGGAGTAGCCCTAGCCGTATCGTGCTAAGATCTTTAGTTTCTTTTGGCGAGCTAGTGTAGCTCTTTTCTATATGGCAGTTGATGTATTATAATTTTATATGCAGTTGTGGTTGTTTCAGTATATTCTTTTTCAGTCAGCTATTTCCTTGTACTGCTTTATATATATCTAGGATATAAAATATTGCTGCTATATGTATATATCACTGCTGAGTTATTCATTTTTAATTAGCATGTTATTTTTATTGATCACCAGCATGTTTAGGATGTAGAATTTTTCTTCCAGCATTTATTCAATTATATTTACACTTATATGTCTTTCCTTGATTACTTGTTATGCGAGGCATGCTTCAGCCTCATTTCTTTGCCTTGTTTATACTATAGAGCATAGTCTATAGTTTGCCTTTTTACTTGTGTTGCTTACTGCTCCTGTATTTACACATCATGCTTAGAAGTAAATGGTAAAATGGTGATATTATATAACCTTATTAAAAATTCAGCTTAAAATGTACTTAGACAATTATCTAACCAGATTTTCTTTTTTTGGCTGGGGCCCTACATTGTGAAACCGACAATGTCAGGCTTAGAGCAGTTTGAGGAGTCTGCACCCGAGAAGGAGCCTTACTTAGAGGAGGTGCAGCAGTTGGGGCCAGAAGATATCTAGTCATTTACTACTTGTGAGGATGAGTGGATTTTGAACATTTATTTTGTTAAATTTTAATTAATATAATAATACAGGTACCTGTGACTGTGTGTTCAGATTTCACTATGCTACTTTTCTGAGTTATATTTCTCTTCTTATATATATTATGATGCTTGGATGTCATTTATTTATCGCTTCCGCACTCTGTATTTTTACTTATATAGTGACTGCTTGATTGATTCTGAGTTAACCTTTCTCTAATCAGGTGGATTGTGGAGTTTATCCTAATCCAATGCTAAGTGAGGGGTTAACCAGAGTGACACTCCACCCTTAATCTAAACCTATTGAGGGTTAAGGGTGAGGGTCGTCACAGCCAGCCATAGATAAAGATTTTTGAGCCCAACCGAAAATCCAAAGGTGAAGTTTGGATATTGAGGAGAAAAAAGAGCCACTTTCGGATGCAAGGGGAGGACAGGAAGTCCCAAATATTTCATAGGGAAGTGAGCAATTGGAAAATTCCAAATAGCAGACAACTCGTTAACATTATGAACCTTCTTTGAGTAATAAATATTTGACTTATCCTCATTAATGCAAAGACCCGACGCCTCCAAAAAACCATTAATACAATTCTTAAAGCCAATCATGTTTTCTTTTGATGCTTTTCCGAAAAGAAGTATGTCATCGGCGAAGAGCAAAAGAGAACAACTAAAATTTCTATAGATGAAAGGCATAATGAGCTTACCTTGAACAGCTTTTTCAATTGAAGTAGAAAGAAAATTCATAGCTATGATGAATAAAATAGGAGATAAAGAGCAGCCTTGCCTTAGACCCGAAGAAGAGCCAAAGAACCCGTGTGAAGCGCCTTGTATATTAACTGAAAAATATATGTTGGAGATACAAGCAGATATCGAATTAATGATCTGCCTATGAAGATTAATGTTAATAAGAGCATTAATAATGTAATTACGATTAATACTGTCAAAAACTTTCCTTAAATCAATTTTTGCGCAAAAATTTTTTCCAGCCGGCCAATTAAAAGTTCTGATGATTTCATTTGCCAAAATAACATGATGAGACATTTGCCGGTGCTTAACAAAAGCAGCCTGGGCCGGGTGGATAAGATCCGAAAGAAGAGAAGAAAGACGGTCAGCAATCAACTTTGAAATAACTTAGTATATGGTGTTGCATAAGGCAATGGGTCTAAAGTGATCAATAGAAGCTAACCCTTTACCCTTAGGAATAAGAGAAATCAAAGTATAATTTAACCACCTTGGCATGACACTCTTGAGAAAAAAATAGCTTACTGCTTTGTAGATATGATCACTTATGATGTTCCAAGATTTCTTAAAAAATAAGGAGGTGAAGCCATTCGGACCGGGACTCGCGTTGTCATTAATAGAAAACAAAGCATTTTTAATATTTTCTAAAAGAAATGGCCTGCATAAAACATTGTGAAGAGCATCATCAATCGAGGCATAAGGAGATGAGAAAATATATCCGTGACCCTTGTTAGCATTGAGAAGAGCTTTGAAATGAAATATAACACTTTCACTAGATAGAAAGGAGCAGGGGCTCGAATAGTTCCTACGAATAGCCATATGATTGTAAAAAAATTTCAAATTATCCTCACCAAGAGCCAGCCAATGGGCCTTGGACCGCTGCTTCGCCCAAGAAATTTCATTGCGGATTGCTTCCTTAAGGGATTGCTGTAAATAAAGATAGTAAGAATGCTGGACCTCAGATAAGATGTGATAATTATAACTATTGAAGGCCTCAAGTTGAGCAGACGGACTAGCATTGTGAAGTTGGTTCTTCAACTTAAAAATCTTCTTCATTTGAACAATTTTATGATGCAAGGCAAAAAGGGGATCCCCAACGTAATTTTCATTCCAGGTTGAAGCAACCAAAGAGGTAAAATCCGAACAATTTACCCAGTAGTTTTGAAACAAAATCTAGACGGAAATTTAAAGTGCTGAGGTTTGATAATAGAGAGAGGAGTGTGATCCGAGGTGCCATGAGGAAGCACTTTGCAAATAACATCCGGAAAAAGATTAAGCCAATCATTATTACCTAAGCACCTGTCCAGTTTTGCTTTTATAGGGTAATCCGGTCTATGATTATCCCAAGTAAAAATATTGTCGGAATATTGGAGATCAATCAACCCTGCAGCATTCAGACAATCGTTAAAAGCGGAGAGTTTGGGAATCGAGGGCAAAGAGCCACCGACTTTTTCATGAGGGAACCGAATGCAATTAAAATCGCCAATAACAAGCCAAGGACCACTCAAGCCTGCCTTAATTTGAATTAAATTATTCCACAGTAATAACCTTTCTGTCTCAATATTCGAAGCATAAATAAAAGTAATCCAGCAATCAATATTAATCTGTTGAAATCTGCCATTAATGAGTTGAGAAGTAGTATAACTTGGAGTGAAGGAAGAATTCTGAGAATTCCATTTAACCCATATTCGCCCAGCAGAAATATAATCAAAATTATTGCAATAACTTTCAGAATTTAAAATTCTGAATTTGTTGAGGTTGAAAACAGAGAAGATGTCAGATTTATTGACTTTAGGTTCTAATATACCTATAATATCAGGACAAATATCTTTCAAAAGGGATTTGAGATCAGCTATCCGAATGTTAGAGTGCAAACCTCTGACATTCCAGGAGAGAATTTTAGGAGCTATCATGAAAAATTAAGGAAAAAGAAAAGAGATCAGAAAGAGATTACTTAAGTCGATTTCTGAGGGAGCAGCTTCTACCCTCAAATTTTTGAGTATCATTCACAGACTTAAGATCTGGAAAGTGGCTTAGATCTCCATTGAAGTCAATATCCTTACCCTTAGAAGAGCAGGAAGGGAGATTTTGATCAAAAGGAACAACAGTTATAGAGGAAGATTCGATGGGATTTCGAGGAGAAATAGGGCCATATAGAAGAGCTGAGTCTGGAAGAACATTAAGATCTTGAGAAGGCCTTGGACCGGGAGGAAAAGAGGAGGAGACAGGGTCAATGCTTGAGGTTGCGGAGGTTTCAGCTATGGGAGAAAGAGGAGCAGGGAGGGAGGGAACTGAAATTGGAGGAGTGGGCCTAGAGGTTTTGGAACTATCTGGTCTGGATTGTCTGGAACGGCTTCGGTCTCTGAAGGGAGGAGGGAGGGGAGGGGCCACACAGAGACAGCCAGCATTTTTGAAAGCATTACAATTCCCACAGACCGTGGGAGTCCAATCATAATCAACACGTTGATTGATGATTGCTCCTCCCACCCTAATCTGAATATGATCAGGAAAAGAAGCAGCAATAAAAACTTCCACGCAAACCCTAGCGTAAGTTAACCTTTGTTTTGAAGCCGTGAGAGAGTCCGCCATTATTGGAATACCAATTTTGCTCGCAAGTTTAGAAATAATACCTTCCGACCAGAGATGGAGAGGAAGTTCTGGGAACCTGATCCAGACTGGAAGCAATGAAAAGGAAGAAGCCGTAGGAATAAAGTTCCGATTCCAAGGCTTGACCAAAAAAGGGATGCTGAAAAAAAACCATGGGCCTCCTTGCAAGATAGATTGCATATCTTCATCACAACCTAACTTAATCAAGTAGCAGTTTGCACTTAGAGAGAATAAAGAAAAGGAACCTTTCAACTTCCAAGTTTTATGCATAGCATCAAAGAGAGCCTTATAAGAATGCTTTCGACCTAAACTGAAGCCAACAATGCAATGTTTCCAGTTTTTCTCACCTTCCAGAATCTCATCTTCCGATATATCTATTACCTCTTCTGCCGAAGGTATATATGATAGATTGAAGTTTTTCTTTTCCTGACTTACTGATTCAAAAAGGGACTTCCAAGAAATCGAGCCTGAAGGAGAAGAGTCGCCGAGAGCAAGTGTAGCACCTAGAATGCCAGAAATAGGGAGAAGAGAAGGGGGAGAAGAAGGTTGAGGAGGAGCATGAGGGCTGATGGAGGGGCAGCCCATTTAGGGCAAAGACTCCCCCAGGGAAGGCCAAAGCAAAATCGCACGAAGAGGAACCTTGCGGCCGAACTAGGTCAGAAAAACCCTTCCATTCACTCAATGTTTTTTTCGTTCGCCAAAATGGACATAATCAATATACGGCAATATATTGAATACAATAATAGCTTGACATAACTGCTCACGCACTGTGTTAGAAAAAAAAGCTATGTAATTTTTATTTTACTCTAAAAATTTATTAATGATTATTATTTAAATGTAAAATAAATAATTTTCTCAAATTTCACACATAAAATTAATTAAATTTTTGCTATAAAATCAATCCTTCGGACTGTTACTATTATTGTGAAGGAAAAATCCCCAACTTTGCGCATCTCCGCCCATCACATCTCCAGCCATGCAGGCGCATTCTGACATAGAATATGCTTTCATCGCCGATCCTGCGCCGCCGGAAGAACCGCCGGCCTTCCGATGGAGAATCTGGATCGTCGGATCCTCAGCAGCGCTCCTCCTGTGTAAGCCGCAGATTCTCCCTCTCATTCAGGTGATGAATTAATCAATTCTCAGATCCTCCGCTTGTTGGCTTTCAGGCATACTAGGGTCAGCCCTGGTGATCTTTCCCGAGCCCGGCCGAAAGGGGATTTCGAAGGCGGCGGAGTTCGATGTCGGCGTAGTGGCGGCGGACGACTGGCGGTGCTCGGAGATCGGGGCGGCGGCCCTCCGAGCTGGCGGACACGCTGTCGATGCGGCGGCTGCGGCGGTGATCTGCACCGGATTCGTACATCCAATGTCCAGCGGGATCGGCGGCGGCGCCTTCATTGTCGTGCACCAGGCCGGATCGCCGGCCGCCGATTCCTTCGATTCTCGAGAAACTGCTCCCATGGCAGCATCTCCGGTCAGATTCCTTTCTACGTATCTCACTAATTATATTATTATAATTTTAAATTTAATTTGCTTATATATTTAAAGCAGCCTTTGAGAAATCTTATCCTTTGCAAAATTTAATTATACAGAAATGGTAAATAAAAAATTACTTAATATACATATAAAGAATAGATTTATGGCACAAAAAATGAAAAGAGAAATATGCGTTAGAGAATAACTGTTAGATAAATGATATTAAAAATTGGCGCAAATTATTTTAATATAAATAAATAAATATTAATAAAATAATTTTAAAATTTTATTAGTTGAATTTTTTTGGGTACCGCATCAGCAACATTTCTGTGACGGTTGACACTTAAAAATTTTAATATAATAATAATCTGTTATTTATCATAAAACATAATTATATATATAAAGTAAAATATTAAGTTATTAAAGTATTTAAAATTAAGTGATTAATTTATAATAAATAAAATTTATTAATTAAAACCATAATTAAAAATTTATTAAATATTAATAATAATTTAGAAAAAAATATTAAAGTTATTAAAGTATTTATATAAGACAAATGACAAATCCAAGACAAACGACAGGCGAATATAGCTGGAATCCATACTAGATTCAGAGAGCAGCAGCATAACCATCATATTATTATATATATGAAAAGGATCTCTATAATAAGTCAAGAATGCAAACCCTATAAGTCTGACGCTTGGACGCACGTTAAAGGTTCACCTAGATGCAAGTCATTACTCTCTTAGGTGCGGTCTAATCCGCGTTTTCGTGTGTGAGCCGTTAGGACTATCAATTTGATTCGAAACTCAAAATTCGAATTCGAGATATTTTAATTCCGAATATTTTTGAGTCGAGTTCAAGTCATACATCTTGACTCGAACTCTATTTAAATTGACTGAAAATAACTCGAACTCAAACTCAAAATAAATTTGATTCGAATTCGAATGGAAGCGGAGATATATTATGAGAAATATTGGTTAGACTTGCTGAGGTGGCACCTAAAAAAGCTCATCCAATAAAATTTTTGATTGCATTCAATATAAATTTTAAAAATAATATTTATATGACACCTCAGCTTTATGTTATTTAATTGACGCACGGGGTTGCGTGACGCTTTCAAATTTGAATAAAATATAATTTCTTAGAGGATTAAAAGTTAAGCAATAAAGAAAATGTCAACTTGATTGTTCGGAAATAAATTATACGTACACTGTTTATACATAAATATAATTTTTCATATTTTCGGTAGAATAATGTTATCCAATGGGGCGCTGCTCTTTTCTAAGCAATTAAATATCTTAAAGGTCAATTATAATTTTAAAAATATTATATAGCTCTCAAATATCTCTAAAAAAAATATAAATAATTAAGATTTAAGATTTAAAAAATATATTTTTATGGGCCCCACAAGCAAAAGTGGATTTAATAATATTTTTTTATTCTACTTAACTCCCTAAATTCTAATTATCCATATTTTTTAAAAGATATTTAAGAGCTATGTAGCAATACTCTTATAATTTTGATTAACTAATCCTAATTATCATTAATTTAATTGCTCATTAAATCTAGAAGTTTGGATTACCAATTATCCTTAATTTCTTAAATATATATTGCAATACTTAAGATACATAATTTTTTCATTTCTTAAAAATAATTAATAAATTAAAACTCTTACAACATCCTTAAACATCATTTAGAAACATTTTGCTAGTTCAATAATTATCAAGTTACACTAAATTCTTAAACATTAGCTTGCTACTAGATCATAACTTAGAAGCAATAAGTAGAGAATTTCTAATGACACTCCAAATCAACTTATATAAAAAAAAAAGTTGAAGTTAAGAAAAAACATCTTCTTAAATGAACTTTTTTCTCATTGCTTGATTGGAGTGTCTCCTGTTGGGATCTCAACGCTTGTTAGGATCTTGGTAGAGTTTAAAATAATGCAAAATAATAAGTGTAAATGATAAGCAAATCAAGAACAACAAAGAAAATCCACATGCAAATACAATCACAGCACAAGGCAAGAGATTTAAGTGATTCGATGCTAACAACTACATCAACAAGGTGGAAAACAGAGAAATTTCACTATATGGAGAAGATTACGATGATTTAAAGTTAAGAAACCCCTTACCAAACCTTTAGGAGCTTTTTTTCTTTCTATAACCCTAAAAAAGGCTCAGAAAATATTTATAGGGGTCTCAGAATCGTGCCAATTGAGCTGCGGGTGCCATTGAGCGACACGCTTCTCTCAGGTGTCTAGGCGCTGTGGTGCTTGCCTCTCAGGCATCCGGGCGTTGCAGCGCGCTATGACGCCCGCCTTTCAAACGACCAAACATGGCGCCAAGCGCTATGGCGCTCCCTACTGCCTTCCAACGCGCGCTATGGCGCACTTTAAAACCAACTCTTAATCAACAATCTCCACTTCATATCTCATGTGCTCCACATGAGAATTGAATCCATTATGCTCTCCAACATTGCAACTGAACAAAATTGATTGTCTATGTATCTCCTTCCAAAAAAATCAAGTCATCCGTAGTTCCAACAGATGAGAAGCTTATAGATGCTTCTCCAAATTCACCAAAGCTTTATAATGGTTAAATTTCTGAATCATGAACACCTTTATCAACATGCCGCTGGATTGTCTTTAATGTCGATCTTCTTTAGTAATATTTCACCATCTTCAATAATATCCCGAATAAAATGGTGTCGCACATCTATGTGTTTTGTGCGAGCGTAACAACTCGGATTAGTAGTCAAGAAAACGCTTTGGCTATCACAATGACTACTACTTCTTGTTGCTTCATACCCAAATCTTCTACAAGTCTTTCATCTTGATAGCTTTCTTGAATGCTTCAGTAACTATTATGTATTTAGCTTATGTTGTAGGCAAGAAAATTGTAGGCTATAGAATCAATCTCTACCCTAGTGAACCTTCTACTAAAGTGAACACATATCCAGTTATTGATCGTTTTCTATCCAAATCTTCAGAATAGTCGGAATCCACATATCCAACACACAAATCAGCTATTAAAGACTGCTTCTGAAATAATAAACCAACATTAATTGTACCTTTCAAGTATCAAAATATTCCTATCATTGCTTGTTAATAATCCTTCCCTGGATTATGCATATAACGGCTCACGACTCTAACTACTTAAGCTAAACCTGGTCTAGTGCAAATCATGGCGTACATCAAGCTTTCAGCTGCACTAGCATAAGACACTAGTGTATTTCTTTCTTTTCAAAATTTATTTTGGGTCATAACTCTACAAATAAACAAAAATGAGGTGCTAGAGATATACTCATAGACTTTATAAAGTCATTAATTCTAAACCGCTTTAGCACCTTTTTCAAATACTCCTTTTGGGTAAACCAAATATTTCATACCTCTCTATCCTTACAAATTTCCATTCACAGTATCTTTTTTGTCTCTACTAAGTTCTATATTTCAAAATTCTTCGTCAGCTGCTCTTTCATGTGATCCATCTCAAACTTATCTAAAGTCGCCATGAACATATCATCGATATACAAGAGTAAGTAAATAAATTTACCTTGGAGTAACCTTTTAAAATACACGCAGCGATCAAACTGAATTCTTCGGTACTCCTCTTTCTGTATAAATTGATCAATTTTTATACCATTGTTTCGGTGATTGTTTTAGGCTATAAAGACACTTGTGTGTGTGTGTGTGTGTGTGGCAAGGCAAACCAAAAAAAAGAAAAGAAAAGAAGAAAAAAAAGAAAATATTTAATTAAACACAAAGGTCTAAGTAAAGTTTATAGGATATCAAAATTTATATTTAAGCAGCATGATTCTGCATGAGAAGTATATATAAATAAAATGTGATATTTAAGTATGATATGTTTATAATTATTAATATAATATATATATTTAAGATATGTGCTCATTCTGAAAAAAAATACAATAATATATAATATTTATTATGTTATACAAATTTATAAAATAATTGATGAATTAGATATGTATATCTTAACTATCTGAGATGTGGGTTCTTGACTAACTACATATTCCCCCTCAAAGGCTATGTACAGTCTCTTTATTTCTCCAGATATTAGCCTATCCTGACTTAACGTATTGTCTGTAAAGACCTGAGGTCAAACTGAATGAACCCATGATACTGATTTCTGATCATTTATTTTAAGTTTTGAGCACAAAATCTCATATAAATATATCAAAGTGGGTCAAAACTTAATATCGATGCAAATGCTGTAAATAAAATAATTAAATTAAAAAAGTAATATTCTTTATTTTATTTTAGTAAAAATATATATATTAATATTATCTTGATTATTTATCTTTATATATTAAAAATAATACTTTTATTATTATTATAAGTAATATATATATATATATATATATATTAAATGAAAGAAAAATAATTGAATTGAAAGTTATAGAAATTAAAAATTATATACATATAGAAAAAATAATGACATAAATGAAAGTTACATAAATTAAGAAATATATTCATATATAGAAAAAAAAAAGAAAATAACAGAAATAAAAGTTGAGAAAATTAGGAAATATATACATTTATAAAAAAAAAATAACAGAAATGAAACTTGCAAAAATTAGAAAATATATACATATACAAAAAAAAATAACATAAATTAAAGTTGCAAAAATTAAAAAATATATACATATATAGAAAAAAAGAAAATGATAGAAATGAAAGTTGCAGAAATTAGGAAATATACACATATATTGAAAAAAAAGAAAATGATAGAAATAAAAATTGCAGAAATTATGAAATATATATATATAGAAAAAAAAAAAAAATGACAAAAATAAAAGTTATAAAAATTAGGAAATATAAATATATATAGAAAAAAGAAAGTGACAGAAATAAAAATTACAGAAATTATGAAATATATATATATATATATATATATATAAGAAAATGACATAAATGAAAATATAATAATAATAGTAATAATATTAATAATAATAATAATAATAATAACACTATTATTATTATTAAAAGAAGAATAAGAAATTAAAAAAATAGAAAATGTTTATTTTTTTCTCATTTTTTACCCTATATTGGCACTGATAAAATTTTACTGGAGATTAGTGAGGGAAACCAATAATGGATGAGGAAGAAAATGGGGAGATGGGAGGAGAAGAGAGGTGGGGGAAGAGAGGGAGTGGGGGAAGGGAGTGGGGGAGAAGAAAAGTGGGGAGGGGATGAGGAAATGGGAGGGGGTGAGGGGTATTTTTATAAACTTTTTTTTAATTAATTAATTTTTTCTCTCCTTTATTATTTGGATATGAACAAATTTATTATATTTTTCATAAATGCTTTAAGTGTTTAGTTTGGCATTCTCTTCTTCCTTCTTATATATTCTTTCTCTCTTCTCTTTCTCTCTCTACTTTCTCTCTCTTTTATTTTTTTCCCCAAAAATTAACTAAACACAAAGGTGTATCTTGATAAGAAAAACACACTCTCGTAAATTTTTTTTGATTTGAAGCAATATTTTATTTTTTATTAATTTCTGAAGATAAAATTTCAAAAATTAATTATAATCAATCTGGAGCTCTAAATTTACTGAAAGTTTTTCTGTAACCTTTTTATAATATTCTTAATCTAACGATACTAAAATTATTAAATTTGGACTTATATTTAATTTTCCCAATTTACTGAATTTAAATAATTTAAAAATTAAATTATGAGTATTCATTATCCAAATTGCTTCCAAATTTGGGCATTATGATCACAAAAATATACTCTATCCAACAGTATTTTTAGTTTACCCTAATTTTGAAGTCACTCAGGATTCTAATTTTTGAGTTTGGTTTAATCATAATTATCCTAGTAATGATTTGGGTCATTACAAATTTTCTCTTGAATCAATATCATTGTGAAGTGCTTAAACTCATCTATCAATGAGTTTAATAAAAGCAAAGCTTGTCTTCATCCTCTACAATTTCATTCAAATTTAACAAATCTGTTAGTAACTTCATGAGCTCATTAAGGTGCTCATCTATGGATATTCTCATTCTCATCAAGAAATAATATCACCGCCTTTTCATATGGAGTCGATTCTCCACACTCTTTGTCAAATATTTGGTATTTAGAAATTTCATAGCTTCCATGTCAAAGTCTACATCATCACTGCATACTTGATCTCCTAGGTTTAACAATTTCAGATCAAACTACATGCACCACAGTTCATTTTGATCCAACCCCTCTCTAAAATTTCTTCTAGCTTTTCTTCGCCATCAAGAACATCTTCAAAATTTAGTGCACATAGTGCGTATGTCACCTCGCACCACCACATACCGAAGTTGTTCTTCCCATCGAACTTGACCTCATCAATCTTCGTTGGATGTGTGACAACTTGGTGGAGAAATCTCTCCACCACCGATGACAACGAAATTATAACCACCTCTTATACTCTATCTCCCATGTTTTCCTTTGCTTTACAAAGCTCAATCACAAATAATACACACCTTGTAACAAAACCCTATCACTCAAGTACACATAAAGAAACCTCTCTCTAATACCACTTATTAGGATCTTACAACTTGTTAGGATCTTGGTAGAGTTCAAAATAATGCAGAATAATTGGTGTAAATAATGAAAAATCAAGATAAAATAAAGAAAACCCACATGCAAACACAAAATCACATCATAAGACAAGATATTTACGTTGTTCGGTGCTAACACCTACGTCAACAAGGAGGAAAATAAAGAAATTTCACTATATAAAGAAGATTATAATGATTTAAGGTTATGAAACCCCTTACTAAAAACCCTTAAAGGCCCTTTTTCTTCCGCAATGGAGTAGCCACCCCACACAAAAACCAAATGGAGGCAGTAGAATTTTGGTTCTATTAGCTCTAACTTTAAAATGAGCTTAGAAAATATTTATAGGGAGCTCAGAATCATGCCAACTGAACCGCGGGCGCCACGACGGCCGTGGTGCCCTCCTCTCGGGTGTCCAGGCACTGCAACGTGCTATAACGCCCGCCTCTCAAGCGACCAAACACGGCGCCAGGCACTATGTCGTGCTCTGGCCCCATCCAATGCACACTGTGGCGCGTTGTGGCGCGCTTCCAGGATAGCTCTTAATCAATAATCTCCACCTCATATCTTATGTGCTCTACATGAGAGATGAATCTATTATGCTTTCCAATATTACAGCTGCACCAAATTAGTTGCTTATGTATCCCTCTCCTAAAGGAATCAAGCAATCTGTAGTTCCAACAAATGAGAAGCCTATAAAGGCTTTTCTAAATTCATCAAAGCTTTACAATGAGTGAATTTCTGAATCGTGAGCATCTTTGTCAACATATCCGCTGGATTGTCTTTAATGTTGATATTCTTTAGTAAGATCTCAGCATCTTCAATGATATCCCAAACAAGATGGTGTCGCACATCTATGTGCTTTATGCGAGCGTGATATACCAGGTTAGTAGCTAAGAATGTAGCACTTTGGCTATCACAATGAACTACTACCTACTGTTGCTTCACACCCTGAATCTTTCAGCAAGCCTTTCATCCAAATAACTTCCTTGAATGTTTCAATAACAATAATGTATTAAGCTTATGTTGTAGACATGACAACTGTAGGCCATAGAGTCGATCTCCACCCTACTGGACCTTCTGTTAAAGTGAGCACATATCTAGTTTTTTATCGTCTTCGATCCAAATCTCTAGTATAATCGGAATCCACATATTTAACACATAAATCAGCTATTGAAGACTGTTTCCTAAAATAGTAAACTAACACCAATGTACATTTCAAGTATCAAAATATTCCCATCACTGCTTGCCAGTGATCCTCCCTCGAATTATACATATACCGGGTCACGATTCCAATGGTTTGAGCCAAATCTATATTCAAAACCTTTTCATCTATTATTCATCTAGCTTATTTAAAAAGATATAAATATACTATTGTAAACTTAAGTGTTGCTATGTTATAATTTTTAAAAGATAGAATTAAGAATCTCTCAAATCTTAACATAGATTTAAAAAAAATTAGATGTATATATACAAATATATTAAACCAATTTAAATTTTACATTACATTAAATAATTGAGGTTCTTAAAAGTAAAAAAGTTATTAGGCTCATACTTTTGCTCCTTAATAATTTTGATGATTATGAATTAAATTTAAAATATATATTTTTCATGTGCTTAACATAAAATTAAATTTAATATTAGTTTTTTTATTAAAATAAATTTTTATATTTATCGGGGAGTTAATTAGTAGTTAATTCTCTAAACTAAAAGTTTATATTCAATTTATATATATATATAAAATAAAATAAAAAATATATTATTTAACTCTGTAGTGGAATTGATGTAAGCAGGGAATGTACGAGAGTGAGGCTTGGAGGAAGCGCAAGGGCGGGCTGTCAATGGGGATTCCGGGGGAGCTGGCGGGATTGCACGCGGCCTGGTCCAAGTACGGACGGCTGGGATGGAAGGATCTCTTCCGGCCAACCATCGAGCTGGCAAGGCGCGGCATTCCGCTGCCGCTCTACGTCTCCCAAATCCTCCTAGAATGCGAGGAGGGAATCATGGCCGACCCCGGCCTGCGCCACGTGTTCGCTCCCGGCGGCCGGCTGCTGCGGACGAACGAGACTTACAGGAACCTCAAGCTCGCCGATTCCTTGGAGCTGATCTCTGTTCGAGGCCCCCGAGCTCTCTACGATGGGTCCATCGGAGAAAACTTGATCCGGGATGTCAGAAGTGCGGGAGCCATCGCTACGGTCGTCGATCTCCGAACCTATGCGGTTCGGGTGAACCGGGCCCTCGCATCCAATGTTATGGGCTATACTCTTCTCGGAATGCCTCCTCCTTCGAGCGGAACTCTCGGCCTCTCTATGGTAAGCTTGCTGTTTATACCAACCAACCCTTTGATTTCAACACAAGAAAACCTCTCTCTTAACTTCGTGGCGGACCACCGACCGTTACTGAGGCTGGTGGGCTGAAGAGAGGTGGTAGACTCCGGGAAGGGCGTGACTTCGTGCTGTTTTCCTTGGAGTAAAGCACAATTTTGCATTGGAGCTTAATAATTAACAGTATACATCATGAATTCAAAACACGCCGGTGGGATTCTTATTTTGAGAAAAATAAATCAATGATATCTTATATTTACGAGCAGATTCTGAACATTATGAGCGGGTACAAATCAGTGGAGGAGGGAAGAAGCTCTGTGGGCCTGCACCGCCTGATAGAAGCAATCAAGCACATGTTTGCCATCCGCACGAACCTGGGAGACCCCGATTTTGTGAACGTCACCGACTACGCTTCAACCATGCTTTCCCCTTCCTTCGCAGATGAAATCAGGCACAAAATAGACGACACCACCACTTTCCCCCCAGATCACTATCTCCCAAAGTGAGCATCTCTCTTCTCTTTTCAAGCCTTTCTTGTGCCTTCAGTACCAACGCAAGTGAACCGCTTATGACAGATGGAGCCAGCCGAGAGAGAGCGGGACAAGCCATATCTGCGCTGTGGACGCAGAGCGCAACGCTGTGGCCATAACGAGCACAATTAACGACTATTTCGGGGCTGGAATTCTTTCCATGTCCACTGGAATCATAGTGAATAACGAGATGAATGATTTCTCAGCGCCCTGCGATGCATCCCCTGACTCTCTCCCGCCTTCTCCTGCTAACTTCATCCAGCCCAGGAAGAGGCCCCTCTCCTCTATGACCCCTCTCATCATTCTCAAGGCGTGCCCCTTTCTAAACCATGCAACTCTTCATTTTTATGCTTGATTGATTCATCAGCTGAGTTTTTCTGCAGGATGGGCAGCTTGCCGGAGTGCTTGGTGCCAGCGGCGGGTCGCATATTATTCCAGCCGTGGCTCAGGTTTTCCTTAACCATTTTGTGCTCGGCCTTGATCCGCTCGAAGCTGTTCAACGACCCAGAGTGTTTCATAAGGTCCGTATTTTCAAGTGCATTGCTTCAGTCATTGAATTGCATCAAAAAACTAATTATTAGAGAACTAATTATTTTTCATCACCAATCATGCCTAAAGCATAGCTATCACGTGATCCTAAGAATTTGTCACACTCTCACTTGACATCTCCTCATACGTCTTCTTTCGCTCCTCTCAGAGGTGTTTTTTATAGTTAAGATCTAGCGGAGTGTTAATGCCTATCCTAAGCAATAAAGCCTGCCTTTCCTTCTTTAGTTCGATGATGCTAGACTCAGTTGAACCACAAATAGCTCGACTTTTCTTTAGTTTTTGCTTAGCAGTGGATGGAGTTTGGTTGCGCCTAAAATTGCTTAGCAACGTTGGTGCTTGAGCTCTTTTTCTTGGATTCCATCAGTGCATGAAGGCTCATCTTGGTTCTTTTGAAATGAACCTCCTTTTGACTCACCTTGGCTTTGGGTCTTTTTCACTTGTCAACTTTTTTGTCCACTAACTCATTTTGCTTGAATCAGCACGCAATCTCAGATGCTTTTTAAAAGTGTTGTTTGGTTTCCAATCAACTACAAGCCTCAGCTCTCTACTCATTGGAGGCTCATTGAGGTTGACACCACCATACAGCTTGGATATTCTGGGCATTGGTATACATGATATGTGAATCTCTTCAATAATAAAAAAACTGAACGATTTTGGTCTTCATCCATGTTGGCATAAGAAAGCTATTCACATTTGATTCACTCTTTCCAATCTATTTTTATTTGTAGTTGAAATTGAAATAAATCACAACCCAACAATAAAAGTAATCGTAAGCAATCACCTTAACGAATTCATGTTATCATGCAGCTCATACCAAATGTTGTGATGTATGAGAACTGGACCATCAATGATGGTGAGAACATTCAACTCTGCTCTGAAGCACAGGAGTTCCTAAAGCAAAGGGGCCACCAGCTTAGAAGCCTCAGCGGCGGCTCCGTCGTCCAATTTGTTGTACATAATCTTCAAGAACCAATTCCAAGAATCGCTAAAAAGAATAATGGGAAATTCATCGGGAAGCTCATAGCCATCAGTGATCCAAGAAAAGATGGTCAGCCGGCGGGCATTTAGTCTTTACCACATTTGTGTTTGTATATGCTTTATTGATGGCGCTTATTGTATTTATAGATGTTATTGTTTTTAGAATGTTTGGAAATTGTATCAAATTTGTAACATTTAGATGTAAATTCTATTATTTTTATGGAATGTTTGGTTTTACCTATAGAATTTGTAGCTAGATGCTAACACATTAGAGAAAATTACATTGTATATTTAAAATAATAGGAAATGATATGATTCTCTAACAGATGATACAATTGAATCCTTAATAATATGATTTTATTATCATCTTTATGCTAATAGTCTTATATAGGAGAAAATCAAGGATCTAAAGTTTGGATTCAGATGATTCAATCACACATATTCAATATTAACCCTAGCACTTCTAATTCAATGATTTAAGATCAATATCAAATCATGTGCATTATTGGAATAATGTCAAATAAATTGTAACAACCCCAATAATTGGATAGAAGATTAATCCAAGGATTGGGATGTTACCTTAGCACCCAATACTTGATTTAAAGAAAATAAACTAAGTGTAGATGCTAAGTAGCCAAGTCACTTTATAAGTAGTTATTAAGTTAAAATGAATGTAAAGGAAGATACATATAAATGCAATAATGCAAGCATTTATAATACAAGCAATTAGATTAATCCACTCATTCATCCCAAGCAGTTTTAAACATAGAAGATACAATACATATTAATAAATGTAGGCAAAAGTAACTTAAATAGTTTATAATCTAATTATTACAAATCTTATAAGTAAGAGAAAAAGGCAGTAAGTAAATTACTCTCTCTCTCACTTATACAAGTAAACTATTTAAAATTTAATGGAAGCAGAATTCTTTATAAGCCCTTCAAGTACTTCAACCTGCATCACCTGAATAAAAAAGCTCTTGATCTATCATATTTTAGTATTTAAATATAATAGGGCAAAGTCAAAGAAAAGAAAAAGTGTAGTTAGACTAAACAGTCTAAGCATATTTTAAGATTGGCTATATTTTTAAATTAACAAAATATCACAATTATATTTTACAATTTAAAATAAGCAGTGGAGCTACAAAAGCTGTAAAGTATGAGAAAAGGAACTAAATATAATTGTAAAGAAAACAGTATGAAATAAGTTGAGTAAAAATTACTCACTTTTATAAAAGTCCTAGCATATAACCAAAATTAGTAAGGCAAAGCATCTTACAGGCTAGAAACTAATATGTGCATTTAAGTAAATGAAATGAAAGTAATATATGTTCAATAAAATTTATGTTAAGTAAGCAGATAAAATATAGTAAAGCATTTAATTGAAATTAAGCAACATATACTGTATTCAAATTGAACTGAAATAAGCAATACACAATATTGGAGGTAGAGAGTGTAAAGCAAAGAAAATAAAGAAGTATCTTAGATTCTTGATCTAAGACAAACATAACCTAGGATTATGAAATGTAAGTATAATTAAATAGTTATGAAGAGATTTTACAATCAATAAGATTGTAAGAGAACTCTTATATCTTTAATTAAAGTTATATTTAGAAGCTACCTCATTCTACATGAGTAAACTACATAATGGGGCAAGGAGTTAAGCACGTATGCTTAATCAAATCCAATGGGGAGGTCGAATATTCACATTTACCCTCTCTAAAATGGAAATTCCTATTATAAGCACTTTCTTTATTACTCAATTTTGCCATAAGGTATTCCCCTTTAAAATTTTATGAAAATCTTTATTTATGCACAATGATCTTGAATGAATGTTCAAGGAAAGGGGCTCAAAGCTAAGCAAGCATTCAATAAATTTCAATAATTATAAAGTATGCGATATCCTTTTGTTTTCTACTTAATGATTGGAGCTAATTTAGTTCCATATTGACTTATAGATATTGATCTTTAAGTCAATTTTAATAAAAGTAGAATGAAGATGAATTTTGGAAAATAGTATTTTTTTTGTAATTGAAGTTAAGCAAAGGGATAGATTATATCCTACATAAAACTATTCAACTTTATGATTATAGGAAAAAAATTTATCTAAAGCTAGAAGAAGCTATTACTCTAAATCAAATTGATTGAGAACTAATGTTCTAAAGTGAACAATTGAAATGTATTCTTACAATTGAAGTGAATACATATAGTTCTAGATATGAAATTCTATATATTTTATAAGTATTTGTTATGTGAAAATATCTAAGATTTCTTTAAAAAAATTTTAAGTCCTAAAATCCTTAGAAATTTTGGCAGAATCTCCTTCGTTTTTGTTCAAATAAACAATTAACACAATTAATATATAAGTCAATCCATTGACTATTTCCAGTTCTAAAATAGAGTTCAATCCATTTTATAGGATTGCTCATTTCCAGTTCTAAAATAGAGTTCAACCTATTTTATAAGATTGCTCATTTTCAGTTCTAAAATTTAATAATTATAAAGAACAATGATTTATAAGTCAATCCATTGACTATTTCCAGTTCTACTAGTTTCAAATTATAAAATCAAACAAAATAGTTTACTAACTTATAATTCATACATCCTATATTAAATATTTATGAAATTAATAAGAGATGTAGAAATTTATTTAACAATTTATAAGAGCAGCGTCATTTGGCTTATTATGCCATAAGGCAATATCATTTAGTGCAGCATTTCATTGGTTATTAATTTTTAACTCAACCTGCAAAGAATAACATCATTAAAGTTAATATTTAAATATAAAAGAAATAAGAATCATTTGAATTTAAATGTTGCATATAATTTTATTAAAAGAAGGGCAGCATTTGAATTTATTTATATGATGCATGACATCACTTAGACCTCATAACTAAATGGCAGTTTTTAATCACATATAAGTTCAAAGGCAATATTTGTATCTTATAAAATAAATGACAGCATTTGGATCTCCTATAATACATAACAGCATATGAATCTCTCAATTCAAGCGGCAGCATTTGGAGTTCCAAAAATACATAGCAACATTTGTATTTTACAAAGTAAACTACAACATTTGAATCTCCATTTAAATGGCAACATGTGATGTTTAATAAGAGGAACGATAGTATATATTCTAGAATACAGTTGATGGCATCATATGATCTTACTCGTAATAAATAGCAGCATTCATCCTCTTATGGAATTGATGGCAACATATGTTCTTACTCAAAATAGATGGTAGCATTTGATCATTTGATTTCACTATTTGATAATAATGGCAGCATTTTATCCCATTCAATTTGGGAAGAAAGGCAACATGTGATGGCCTTATCTTATTACTTCTAAAATATAGGCAACATTTATTTACATTTGATCTTATATTAAAGATGATAGCATTTGATAACATTGAATAAGACTAATAACATTTGGTCACTCTTGATCTTATAAAACTAAAGGTGGCAGCATTTGATCACAAAATAACGGCAGCTCTTACCCTTTACATTAATTGACATCAATAGATCTATATGACATAAATAAATATATAAGAATGTATGCTCAAGACATATTAAACAGTTTAACTAATGCATTCGATTCATTTAATCTCATATAAGAACAAAAGATTGCAGCATTTTGATTTTATAAAATAGATGGCAGCATTTATATTTTACAAAGTAAATAACAGCATTTGGTCTTAAATACATGGCAGCATTAATTACATTGACTTCATATACAAAATGATAGCATATAACCTTACACATGATAAGAGATGGCATTTGATCTTATAATTGAAAAGATAGCATTTGATTATAATGAAATAATTGACAGCATTTATTCTTAAATAATACATGGCAACATTATCCTTACTTACATTAAATGACAACAACTATAAAATGGCAGTGATATGACAGCCTTTTCTCTTTTAAACTATTGATGACAACATGTACAATTATCTAAATAAAATGTGCATACAAGAAAAAAAGAACCTGCATGACAATTAGACATTCCAATGAAGCTAGCGAATATATTAAATTTCTTCTTCATTTTTTCATAGCTAGGTGTTGACACAACTCAAAGAAGAACTGCATATACCCTTTTTATATGACTCATAGAAGTTCTACAAGAAATCGCAGAATAATATACCAAGAAGACTAATTGATTGTTATATTGCAGAAGAAAAGTTGATGAAAAGAAATTCAGCAGCTCAAAACTTCATATTATAATATGACATGTATTATTCATAAATGAATTATTATCGTTACTTTGCTATCATCAACACCATCAAACAATTATGAATGGATTAAAAAATAAAATCTTGAATTATTAAGTGAATCCAGCATTTGCACCTAGCACCAAGGCCATATCTTCTTGAAGAAAAATTCAAGATCATCAAAAGTATAACAAGTTTTGCATAGCTAAGAGGCCCACAATATCTATCCAAGTTTTACTGCTGCTGAAGTTAGAGAAGGGTGAGTTTCTTCATCAATATTAGTCATTTCTTAATAGCTTTCATTAATTATTTATATCATGCATTACAAAATATGTAGTATGTTATTACATTGAAAACAGCATAGCAGGGTATAAAATAAAAATCGGAAACAAAAAAATCATAATGCCTTGTAAGATTTTAATAAATCTCTTCTCATCTTTCAGCAAATAAATTACAAATCTGATGAGAGAAAAATATAATAAAATAAGTTTTTGGCCTGCAGCAGAATACGCATACCAGCAAGCTATGAAAAAAAATTCGTATATTTCTTTGTTCTTCTAAAGAGGTGATTAATTAGTCCTTATTCTCTGCATCAAAATCTGAAGTTTGAAGATTCAAAGAATGGGGAAATGGAAGTAATTGCGCAGACTAGCAAATCAAAATTCTAATTCGACATTTTATTAGATGACTAAAGATTCGAAACTTAAAACTGATAGATTCAAAGACACATATGGGAACATTAAATAAAATTTGATTTGCATAAGATGAGGAGTAGATGATTAAATATGCACTCTCCTTTCTGTAGATCAAAGTAATGGAATATACATAATTATTTTCTAACTCTTATCAGATATTAAGAGTACAAGAAACATTTGTTTTGAACATACCCTAATAATAATTATTGAATGAGAATATATATAGAAGTTGGGGATATTAATTCCGACTGAAAAATGAAGGAGGTACCTTTGCTCCTTACGACTTGACTAGAAGAGGGTTCGGCGAGATGGAGAGGCTCGGCGAGTGAAACGGCTCGGCTAGGGTTTGAAGAAGGTCTCCTTCCTTTGTCTCGAGTCACCTATGACCTTCTTATCTTCGCAGGAATTCCTTTCCCCTTCCCTCGTACGAGAAGATAAGGGCGAGAGAGGGGGGGGGCAGCTGTCGTGCGAGAGAGGGTCGAGTCATGTGTCGCCGACGTTCGCTCGTAGGATAAGGATGGAGCCGAGCGTGCGTAGGGAGGAGGCGTCCCGAGGAGGATAAGAATAGGAGAGGCTCTCGGGACGGGAGAGGTCGCGTGAGTGGATTAGGGCAGATAAGGAAGAGATAATGGATTTATATATATATATATATATATATATATATATATATATATATATATATATTAGTTTAAAATTTTTCATTTAAATTAGAATTTCTAAAAAATTTTAAAAACTTACTTTTTAACTAAATTGAGGGTAATGGACTCAAAAATGAAGTCAAAATTTAATCGGAAGTCATCTTAATTAATTCAATTATCAAATTATGAAAATATAATAAAATAATCAAGAAATTTTGACTATCTCCAAAACTCACCAAAATTTCACCCCAAGCTAATTTGGGTGTGAGGAATGAAATGGCAAAGTCCATTTTCGATTCTGAAGTCTAAATAAATTAGGTATCTTCAGAATTATTTGAAAACTAGGAAACGTTATAATTTACCAAACAGTCTTCAAATCGCACGAATTTTGAAGTTGAGACTTTTAACTTTATTATAAGAGTAATGAAGGAGTTTTGGAGTCAATTAGATCACCAATTGATAGTTAACAACATCTGGGTTATTACAGACTCCCCCTTTAAAAAGAGTGTCGCCCACGACACACAACAATTAAAATATATAATTACAAACACTAGAAGGAAGTTTATTTAAAACTTAATTAGAAATGGAAAATTTTGATTACCTGATTAATTAAAGAACTCTGGAAATTTCTTTTGCATATCTTCCTCTTTCTCCCAAGTGGCTTCTTTATCAGAATGATTCTGCCCTTGAATCTTGATCATAGGAATACTGCGATTTCTTAATTGCTTAAGATCTCTTCCTAGAATTACTATAGGTTTAATAATGAATGTCAGATTGGGTTGTAGCTCCATTGCTGGTATCTGAACATGCTGGCTAGGATCTAACAGGCACCTCCTTAGTGATGATATATGAAATACATTATGTACAGCCGAGAAGTCATCTGGCAACTCTAACCTGTATGCTGATGTTCCAATTTTCTTAATCACTTTAAAGGGTCCTAAGTACCTAGGACTCAGCTTTCCAGTTATACCATATCTCTGCACACCCTTCATCGGGCTAACCTTAAGATAAGCTTTATCACCGGCTTTGAATTCTAATTGACAATGACGGGCATCATGATTTTTCTTTTGCCTATCCTGAGCTGTCATCAAATTATGTTTAATCAATTGAACTTTCTTAGTGGTTTCCTCAATCAGTTCAGATCCAAAAAGTTGTGAGTCTCCTACTTAAGTCCATGTAAGAGGAGTTGAACATCTCCTTCCATAAAGAGCTTCGTAAGGAGCCATTCCTATACTAGATTGATAATAATTATTGTAGGCGAACTCAACTAATGCTAGGTGATCTTCCCATGATCCACCAAAGTCAATAATACAAAGACGTAGGAGATCTTCCAAGATCTGATTAACATGTTCAGTCTGACCATCAGTCTGAGGATGAAAAGCAGTACTCAATGCTAAATTTGTCCCCATATCTTGCTGAACAGCGGGCCAATATCTGGAAGTGAATCTACTATTTCTATCATAAACTATACAGTTTGGTGTACCATGAAGGCGGATGATATCTTTAAGAAAAAGTTTAGCTAATTTCTCAACTGGATCGGTCTGACGAATATCTAGAAAATGAGCTGATTTAGTGAGTCTATCGACAATCACCCAAATAGAGTCAGAACCAGATCTACTCTTAGGCAAACCTATAATGAAGTCCATATAGATATCAGACTATTTATATTCAGGAATGTCTAAGGGTTTGAGAAGTCCACTAGGCTTCTAGTGTTCGACCTTAACTAATGAACAGGGATGGAACTTGGAAATGAAAATGGCTATATCTCGTTTCATGCTGGACCACAACAATGATTATTTGAGATCCTGATACATCTTACAACTACCAGGGTGCACAGTATAACCAGAGTTATGAGCTTCAGATAATACTTGTAACTGTAAGCTTTTAGAAATCCATAACCTAGACTTTTGGAAAATCACACCTTCAACATCGAGACGTAATTCAGATCTCTTACCATTTTTAATATCCGTAACTAATTAAGAATAAGAAGAATCTTCTTTCTGGGCTTCAATTATCCTTGATTGAAGAGGTGACTCAGACTGAATAGTACATAACAAAGTGCATAGATCAGCATATTTGATCGGCTCTATGTTCAATCGTTTAAAGTCCTTGACTAAAGAATTATTGCAACAGAATGAAGACAAATCTGCCTTACAACTTAGAGCATCAGCTACTAGATTAACTTTACCTAGATGATAAATTATATCTAAGTCGTAATCACAACTTAGTTCTAACCATCTACGCCGATGGCAGTTAAGTTCTTTTTGAGTGAAGATATACTTCAAACTCTGATGATCGGTGAATATTTCACACTTAACTCCATACAGGTAGTGTCTCCAGAGCGAACACTACACCTACAAGTTCTAAATCATGCACAGGATAGTTCCTCTCATTTGGTTTTAATTGTCTCGAAGCATAAGCTATAACATGACAATCTTGCATTAAGGCACATCCCAGTCCTACTTTAGAGGCATCAGTATATACTTAAAAATCCTTGCCATCTTGAGGTAACGTTAGGACTGGTGCAGAAGTTAACAATTACTTCAACTTCTGGAATGCTTCTTCACAAGCAGGATTCCAAATGAAGGGAACTCCTTTACGAGTCAACTGAGTTAACGAAGATGCTATTAAGAAAAATCTAGGAACAAACCTTCTGTAATATCCAGCAAGTCCTAGAGAACTGCAGATTTTAGTCACAGATTTGGATTGAACCATTTTTGTATAGCTTGGATCTTCCTTTGGTCAACTTGAATGCCTTCAGCATCTATTACATGGCCTAGGAATGCCACTAAGTTGAGCCAAAATTCACACTTTGAAAGCTTAGCATACAGTTTATATTCTCTTAAAAGAACTAGGATAGCACGGAGATGATCTTTGTGCTCAGCAACTGACTTGGAATAAATCAAGATGTCATCAATGTAAACTATTACAAACTAATCGAGGTAAGGCTTCAGAATGAGCTGCATTAGGTCCATGAAAATATAAGGGGCATTAGTCAGTCCAAAAGACATGACAAGAAATTTATAGTGCCCATAACGGGTCCTAAATGCAGTCTTAGGAATCTGATAATATTATATTCTCAAGTTGATTTTGGAAAAGACTTTGGCTCTAGCTAATTGATCAAACAAGTTATCAATCCTTGGAAGAGGACACTTATTCTTAACTGTCACCTTATTGAGTTCATGATAATCTATACACAATCACATTGATCCATCATTTTTCTTAACAAAAAGGACAGGGGCTCCCTAAGGCGACATACTAGGGCACACAAAGTCCATTTTTGATTCTGAAGTCTAAATAAATTAGGTATCTTCAGAATTATCTGAAAAAATAGGAAACGTTGGAAATTGCCAAACAGTCTTCAAATCGCATGAATTTTGAAGTGGAGACTTTTAACTTTATTATAAGAGTAATGAAAGAGATTTGGAGTCAATTAGATCACTAATTGATGGGTAACAACATTTGGGTTGTTACATAAATTATCTTACAATCAAGTTAATTAATTAAGTGATTAAAGTTTATATCTTAATCAAAATAAGCTAGGGTTTAACCCCCAACCTTTCTATCATTAAGACCAATGTTAATTTAAATGTCAATGACAAATCAATATATTATTAGTTTATTATTGATGTCGTACTTTAGGTTTAGATTAAGTATCATCTACTAAATCAAGTTATCAAGATTCTTATGTTCAAGTTTAATTTAATGGCAATTATGCACAATTAAGTGTCAAATTAAGTGTTAAAAGTTTTCTAACATATATCTGAATAACATGAAAGCATATGAATGATATAAAATAAAAGGGTAATTAATGCTAATCAAATTCTAAATCAAATCCAAGAGATTATCACATAATCACAATTCCAAAAGAGGACCTAGGTTTCATGCCATTTGGTTGTTAAAATATATCTATTCAACATAAGAATATAATGGTCCTACTATTCAACAATTAGCACAATACTTTTAAGGTACATAATAAACATTGAGCACTTGATAAAAGTGACAAAGTTTCAAAATTAATTTCCACATAGAATTTTATGCAATGCTCAATTTTAGCTAAAATTTGATATTATTTAGTCCCACTAGATTCCTAGGGACCTTAAAATACAAAAACAGTGAAGTTTTGGCCATTTTAGCCAAAACTGGGCAATATTAAAAGAATCCTGGGCATTTTGCAAGTTCAGATACTGCAGCGCGGTAGCACTGTCAGCGTTGCGGTGCGCTGTGGCGCTTCTGGCGATGCAGCGCGCTGGCGCGCTTTTAGAGCTGGGGTACGCTGCGGCCCGTTGTGGCGTGCGACAGCAATTCAACTTGCAAAAACACTGTTCTATTAATTCATTTTGGTATTTCCTAAAGTTTTCAAAAAAATACCACTGCAGCGCGCCACGACGCGCTGTAGCGGTCCATTTTGCATTTTACTATTTAATTACTTTTATTAAATATTTTATGTGTTTTTGTTGAAATCCTGATGCAGCCCGCTGCAACGTGCTACGGCGCGCTGCAGCCCGCTGCAACGTGCTACGGCGCGCTGCAGCAGCCCAACTTGCAACTTTGGGCGCTGTAGCGCGCTGCAGCGCCAGACGGTGTTTTCGCTTGGACGAAACCTGTAAGATCTATTTTCAAACTCAATTACTCTTAATCTAGGGTATTCCATGAGTGGTGTCATATATCAATGGAAAGATCTTTCCAATACCTTTCCATTGACATTAAAATAAGCACAAACGGAGCATCCTAGCTATACTAAAAATGATGATGAAGGATAAGATGTGCAGAATACAAGAAAAACAAAGCATCAGTTTTTATATCTTGAAGAGTTGTAATGGTATTTATACTGAAACATGGATATCTAAAGGTGCAATAAGCATTGTAATAACATGAGGAAGATAAGAAGATGAGCAAAGGGGTACCTTAGCCTTGCAAGGAGTGGAGGAAGGAGGAACCTTTGCCTTTCTTCAAAGCCTTAGAGTTGAGCTCCTTCTTTCAGCACAAGAGATTAATGGAGGAGGAAGAGGAGAAATTTTCCAGCAAGAAGAGCAGGAGTGCTGAGCTTCTCTTTAAAGAGGAGAAGAAATGATGAGCCTAGGGGATAGGCCATCATGAGGCCTAGGGAGATGGAAAAGGAGAGGCCATTAAAAATTAGCCCAAGGGGCATGGGGTGTCGGCTGAGGTGATAGCCAACCAAAAATGAGAATTAGAAAAAAAATAGAGAAATTGCAATTTGGGGACTGTCTAATTACTTATTTATTTTCCCTAATTATTTAAATATTCTGATTTTTGAAATGTGCTCCAAAAATTCCCAAAAATTCACCTCTAGCTAATTTGGAGGTGAGGAATCCAACGGCGAAGTTGGAATTTGATTTCGATGATTATTTAATTATGCTAATTTTGAGGTATTTAATTATATTAAAATATTGACGAATATTTGATGAGTTTCAAACGCGTCCAGAACATCACCCCTACCTAATTTAGGGGTGATGATTGCAACGACGAAGTCGAATTTCGATATGGAGGTCAAAATAAATACCTCAATTTTATAATAAATTAAATTTTAAAATATTTCAAAATAATCGATTGGTCTCTAAATTGCTCCAAACCTTCAGGGTTTGGTTCTAATGACTAGATGAACTTAATGGAATGATAATTATATTACGATTAGGCTAAATTCAAGCTGGATAATAACCTTGGGTTATTACAATTAGGGAATTAAAAGTTAAATGATTTTTTTTTTCTTTCTTATGTTTATATGAGCTTAATTCTTTAGACAATAACTTCTTGAATGCGTGGTTTACAATCCTTGGAGATGTGCTTCCAAGGAAAGATGATTCCACTTGCGGCAAAGGATTGCTCGTAGAGATCAATCTTCATTATTGTAAGCGGCATATCTAGTAATAAGTCTTTTGTAAAATCTTATTCATTTGCTTTCCTCCTATCTTATAAGTGTGCTCTGCTATTTCTCTCTTTCATCATTTTGTTAACACTTACAATGCCTCTTTTTGTTCAACAAGTGACTTGCATATCTACTAGTAGCTTTTATATGCAATGTTAATTTTGTTAATTAATTGATGGAATTTATTATCTTACATGCTGTCGCATCTGTCCAAAATTAATACAAAAAAAACCACACACTCTCACTAAAAAAGGATAAAAATAGCATATATATTAAGAACACTAAAAGTATAAAATGCTATTTCATATGGGCATGTGTCTACTTAACTCTGCCATTACAAAAAGTACTGTCCAAAATCTTCTGAAACATTCAAGAGAAATTTTCTAGATTAACAGGTCCATTGAAAATATATCATCTTGAATACATTTCCCAGATCATCAATATCGCAGATATAAGTCTTCTGCATCTATGAGACATTTCCCAGATCAACAGGTATACAGAATAGATACCATCTGGGAAAAAGTTTCTAGATTATTAGTATCACGAATACAGTCCTTCTGCATCTAGGAGACATTTCCTAGATTAACAGAAATACATAATATAAGTCATCTAGGAGATATTTCCTAAATTATTAGGTATACAGTATAAGTCATCTAGGAGAAATTTCTTAGATTATCATCATCTCAAAGGAATGCAACAACACTGTGGTGGTAGATTAAGTAAGACACATCCCATAAGTAAGTAATGTAATTCATTTAGTTCACTTCTCCTCATTTACTTATGAATATGCAGGTTTAAATCAAATAAAGAGCATTTCATTGAACATCCTACATCATCTAATGTGGCAAGATAATAAAAGTTCAATATTAAAGAAGCAAAGCATACAAGTTATGGTGTAAATATTACTACATAAACTCTGTGATACCACTTGTTTTCAAATTTAACCCATTCTAACTATCTAAAATTATACAAGCTTAGGATCTCTAACATCCTACTATCCAGTATAACCTCAGCACTACGACCCTATAAGGTATACAACAAAGTAAATCAGTGACTCCTACTTAGGTTAATAAATAATCAATCGTCCTAATTAAATAAATTTAGACGATCTAAACTAAAATATAAATGTAAAATAACTATAATGAAGGGTGAAATCTAGAAACTAATAAAAATAATGTTTCATTCATTGAACAACTAATTTACCTAAGGAATAAAGTCTAACCTAATTTTTTATTCCTAATCCTTAAGAAAGGGATCCTAAAGTTGAAATGAATATTCTAAAAAAATTCTTAAGTTTTGACTTTGGACTAGAGTTAGATTAAGTACTGGTGATACTAAATACCTTTGTTCTCTGATCTATTTGGCTTAAGAAAGGAAAAATGTGAACTTAAATCCATAATTGTAGCGTATTATTTTACTTAAGGGTTTTCGAGCTATAATTGGGATTTTTCTCAAAATATTCAATTAATGAGTTTAAGTGTCCTAAATTGATTCCAATTTAGTTATACTGCTGATTTTAGTGATTTAATTGAGATTCTAAAGGTTAAGGATACTTAAACCTAATTTTAGGTCAAATGACTATTTTGTCCCTACTTAAATGTCTTAAATGCTACTTTTTGATCATAGCTCTAAATTAGAATTTATTGATGTGAAATGATTGCTTACTATTTAATATGAAGATAGACAGTATGTAGACCAAATTTGGACAAGAATTAAGCCTTGTGGATTCAAATTAAAGATTTTAATATATAAGGGCAATTTGGTAATTTCACTTGGTGAAGTCTAAAAATTCAATTAATTTATTATTACTTACTGTCTAAGGGTTTCATAGATTCTAAAAATGCTAAATTTTGATGTCAAATAGTCAAGTTATAGCCTAAATAAGTTTGAGATCTAAAAGGGCAATTAATATCTATGTTTCATTCACAAAGTGCACCATAGAAAAGTTTACCTGGTTGAGAAAAGAAATAAAATAATAGATTGATTACACTTCTTATTTCTTAAGTGCCAGACATACAATTTATCTTATGTATTAAAATTGATAGGAATTGTAGGTGCATTAGTATAACTTTAAATGTTGATTTAATGCCTTTATTAATAAGGTTACTTTATATTTATGCTTAGAATTTCACCAAAAATTTATAGGAAATTTAAGTGCATTCAAAAATCTCATTATTTATATAATTTTTTATTTAATTGAAATTAAAATAATAAGATTATTAAAGTTAACTTAAGCTTTTGAACAAGATTAAGAGTGATGTTGAAGATAGATTTATTATTGTAATATAGCCTCATTTTAACGCTAATATAAACTCTAAAATTTATTGGGATCGATATTATAAAACTTCTTTTTATATAAAAATAGTCATCCATAAATAAACTATTTATAATTTTAAGTGTGATAGAATTAAGAACTAATATATATATATATATATATATATATATAGTTTCATGCATATATTACAATAAATCTCTTTGCATGTATGAGTTGAAAAAATGCTCTAATCTCTCATATAAACTATATCATTTAGAAAATCAATGGCAGCTATATCATTTTTTTCCAGTTATAGTTTCATTAAGAGAGAGAATATTAAATTTGGTTTCACTCATAAAGTAAGAAAAAAATGATATAGCTGCCATTGATTTTCTAATTTAATTTTATTTACAGCTTGATCAATTTGCTAAAAAAAATGCATTATCTAAAGGATAATGCATACATAACAAAGCCTAGGTATATAGTATAATGCCACGCATACAAGGATACGGGTGTACCTTGACGGCAAGTGAAGGATCAGCGAACGACGGAGAAGGGTTAAGAAGCCGGTGGCTGCTATGGAGGATTGTTCTCGACAAGAAGATGATGCTGCAATTTCGGCCATGCAAAGAAAGGAATGTTGTCCTCGGCGAGAAGGTGTTGAGTTTCGGCCAAGGAGAAGGAGCTGTTGGTGTTGGCTATGAAGGAGAAGGAAGGCTACAACTCGGTTTGAGTGGAGGATGGTGGATCGGCCGAGAAGGAAGGAAACACGGCTACTCATTCGAGAGGGAGGAAGCGCTCGGCCGCTCGAGCATGCGTGGAAGGGAGGAGATATGCCGCCTTGAATGGAGAGTCGGCACTCGACAACATGAATGAAGAGAAGGGGGGAATCAACGACTCCAGGGATGCGTCGAGCGGAAGGGAGTCAAAGAAGAGGAGATCAACGCCTCTTTTGCGTCGGATGGAAGGAGAGGAGCTGCTATGTTTTGTCTATGCAAGGAAGGAAATGCTGTCCTCAGCGAGAAGGGAGATGCAGCTCGACTGGAGGAAGCGAGCTGCTGCTCGGTCAAGAGGACGGAGAGGCTCTCGGTTTGAAGGAAGCGAGAGGAGATGCTACCTCTTTGCTTGAAGGAGGGGGAGGAGCTGCTGCATTTTGGCCATGCAGGGAAGGAAATGCTGTCCTCGGCGAGAATGGAGATGTAGCCCGACTGGAGGAAGCGAGTTGTTGCTCAGTCAAGAGGGCGGAGAGGCTCTCGGCTTGAAGGAAGCGAGAGGAGCTGCTACCTCTTTGCTTGAATGAGGGGGAGGAGCTGTTGCATTTCTGCTATACAGGGAAGGAAGAGGAGAAATACAGCACCTTGAGAGAAATATGGAGAACTTTTTTTTATTTTTTATATGAGATTGTTTGAGTTCTAGAATATACAAACATAGTATCATCATTTTGATGCTTAACCTAAATATACAAAAATTTTTAAATTCTGATTTATATTTTATTTATTATTAACTTCTATAGTTTAAGTTATACGAATTAATTTAGAACGATCCGGAATTCCAATCGCTCTCAAACTTTGGAAGTAAGCTCCCTTCATTGTGCTTTATCTAAGAATATTTTTATTTATTTTTTATTCGACTAAAATCGGGATCTTGAATTTCGACTTAATCTGCTTAGGATTAGGTCTAAACGGCTCAGTAACAACGTCGGGCTATTACATTACTACATAATAAATTAATGAAATATTTTAATGAATATAAATCCAAATTTAATGAAATTTGACCTATATTTAAAAATATATGAATAATCATAATATAAAATAATATCTGAATTTGGATAATTAATTTTGAGAATATTGGCTAATCAAACTTAAGGTTAATTAAAGAGTAATGTGTAACAACTCAAGTTGTTAGGACTAATCTCAGTCTTAATATTGATCCAAAATACTAATTAAGTCATTAGGAGCCAGCCTCTAAGACCTAGTCCAAATCAGGAGTCAAATGGATCGAATCCTGATTTCTAGAAAATCCAGAAACCCTAGAGTTTGACCTATTTAGATTGATCTCCGATCAAAAAATGGACTTTGTCATTTCACTCATTGCCCCCAAATTAACTTGGGGTGATGTTTTCGTGTCAATCGGAAGTCGTCAAAATTTTGACGAATATTTTAATAATATTTAAATACCCCGAAAAATGGGAAAATAAAATACTCGTCGAATCGAAAATCCGACCTCGTCATTGAGTTCATCACCCCTCAATTAGCTATGGGTGAATATTTGGAATTTTTCTGAAATCAATTTAAGTATTTAAATTAAATAAGAAGTTAATTAATTAAATATTAAATGAATAATAATTAATTTAATTAATTAACCCTGACGGCGCCCTCCACTTAAAATCGCGCACCGTCCGGCATCGTCGTCCCTCGCTCATATCGCCCGTCTGCCACGCGGCGCATGTCGCCCCTCCAGGCCCATCCAACGCGTCCTCGGCCTCGTCGGGATCGCCTGAGGCCTATTAAGGCACCAGCCAACCATGAGGCTCGGGGTTTTTTCAAGTCGGAGCACGGATCGAGTTCGACAGCTCGAATCTCCCGCATCCGTTCATCTTCCAAGTACTCCTGTTTCCTTTATCTTCGTTCATTCATAGCAAATCGATTGTGTATGGTTATTGCGTAAGGTTGATTGTCGAATGGCCGAGTCCGATCGATCGATCGACTATCGGATCAGACCAATTTTTCCTGGAATCCATAGTAGATTCTGTTAACCCTCGATGCGCCCGAGCCCAATGAGCTAGGGCTAGCCCTATCTCGCGGCTCCGGGCTCCTTCAGCGCCGGTCCGGGCACCGGAGGGTAGGCCTCGTTGAGGCCTACTGTCGGCCATGCAGGTCGAGGCCGGCCATCGCCGGGAAGGGCGGCAAAAGCCATGCCGTAAGCCCTCGCCTCAGAGCGAGGCAGGGAAGGCCGAGCGTCGCAGGTCGGGCCGGGTCGACCCGAGCCCGCCCCCCTCATACGGGTCAGTCTGGTAGCGGGACGCGTGTCCCGAGCGGGGCCTACTTTCCACGTGGCACGTCGCGGTTCGTCCACGCGTCGTAGGTGGGGCCCACCACTGTCCTTCCGTGACAGCAGCCATGGGTCCCACCTCGTGGCCCCGCGACCTCTACTGAGCCGCCACATGGCTCGGTGGGGCCCGTCGTTTCCCTGTTGATGTTGCAGTGAGACCCACTGTACAGTTCGTAGCCAGTCGCAGCCCGATACGTGGTTGTGGGTCCCACTGCAGGTCAAATTCTGTAGAGAAATAAGAATAAACATAATCATATAATTATATTAATAAATCTATTAATCACAAGATTAGTAAGTTAATTGTTCTGTTAGTAGCTAATTAATTAGTAATTAGTTAAATAATCACTATTAATAACAACAGTAATTAATGAATTAAATTAATTAATAATAATCTTATTAGTTAGTTAAATACAATAAACCTTAATTAGATTAATTTAACTAATTAATTAGGATCAATAACTGCATTAATTAGGATTAACTTATTGATAATCAAATAGTAAAATAATATTATTAAATAGTACTAAGGATTAATTAACACTAATTCTAAAATAATTTAATATTCTTAGATAGATAATTAAAAACTTAACTAAATCATTAACTAAGTTTAAATGTGAATTAATTGATGCTAATTAAACAGTAAATTAATATTAAAATATAATTAAAATAATAATTAATATATTTAATAATTAATTAAATAATAGATTAAGTAATAATTAATTAAAATTAATGATAATTAATTAATTAATTAATTAATATAGTAAAATCATTTTTAACTTTAAGAATGAATAGTAAAATAATATAATTTGAATAAATAAATAATAATTCTATTTATTTAAATTATTTAATTCAAAATTCTTAAAAGTTTAATAACTTTTTGTAGAATGATCCAAATATTATCAATATAGGTCTTATTTTACTCAGAAAAATAAAAGAAATCAAATGACATAATATAAAAATTAGTTTCGAGGTACGCATAATGTAGTGACATTTTATGACCTAATTAAACCCTCACAATTTTTAACCTAGTTATCCAAACATAGGCAATATCAGTCTTAAAATACTCAGGAGAACAGCCCCAATACCATACAAGTATTAGTTTCCTCATTTAGAGTATAATTTGACAAATAATATTTATGACCCTACCCTAAAAATGACCAAAATACCTCTATGCTCAAATTGACTATAACTTGGTCAATTCAACTCCAAATTCAAAAATTAAAAATGCTAACTAGCTTAAAATTTTAATGTCATCAATAAACTGAATCAATATTTAGGATCTAAACCCTAGAAAATTAGAAAATGATCAAAATACCCATAATCTTAGTTAGGTCATAACTTAACCATTTGAAGTCTAAATTGGGTTTACTCCCTATCAACACACTTAGTATATTATAAGAAAGTTATAGAAATTAAGTTTGCTTAAATTAGACTTCAAACGGAAAAGTTCAGTTTTTGTCACCTATTGACCGATAAAATTACCGAATTGCCCTTAGAAATTGAAATAGCTATAACTTAGCCATTTGACCTCAGAATGCAGTGTTCCTAGACTCTATGGAATCCTTGAATAGTAACTAGCAGTAAACTGCACAAAAATTTAGATTCCATCAAGTGTAATTTATAAAATTGCCCCTTAGGTCAAAAAACCTTAGTTTGGATTTATATGATCCATTTTTTATCCAAATTGAGCGTACTTACTGTCTATCTTCATATTAAATAGTAAAGAATTAGTTGGCAGTAAGAAATTTCAATTTGGAACCCTAATTCAAAAAGTAGACTTTTTGACCCTTAAGTAGGGACAAAATAGTCATTTTGCCCAAAGTATAGGTTAAGCGTCTTTAACTCCTAATTTCTTTAGCAAATCGCTAAAATTAGTATTAAAAGTGTATTAGAATCTCCTAAGTGATTAAAATCAGCTTTCCAATCAAAATTAGTAAACTTCCCGTAATCTTTTCTAAGTCTTTTTCTTAGGATCTTTCAGCGCACATTAGGACTACTCTTGAGATTAGAATTAGATCATAGGTTAGATTTTATTCATTAAAAAATGGGGTTTTTCAATGAATGAATCCTTGGTTTTACTAGTTTCTAGTTTTTTACAACTTATTTTGATTATTTTATCTTTTAACCCTAAATTTAGGATAAGAGATTCATCCTATTAAGTTTGATTTACTTAATAGGATTTACCATAATCAATAAATCACTTTTAGACTGAAATCTAGATCTTAGGTCTTACCCATAGGATTATGTGATTTAGCCCAATCTCATAGTGTTAAATCCATAATCTCTAGTTTGTAGATTTTGGTCAGCTAATAATTTTGAACATCTAAATTCATAAATTAGGTCGTAATCATTTCTTATAGTAAACATTGATTAAACATATTAGGACCTAGCTAGTCCTAATATTTTGTAACCTATAAGGATATACTTCTAAGTTACACTTAATAGTAGGAATTGGAGATCCTGAACTTGTGTAACTTAGAATAGTTAGAACATTTAAATTAGATAATAAATGATATCATCATATTTAGTAGAGTCCATTGCTCATTATTTGACTTTTGTGCTACACATTCCTTGAGTTTTGTGCTTATTTTCCTTAGATGTATCGTATAAGATAAATATTATTGCATGAAAATAAAAACTTAGAATATTAGGAAAACTTTTATATTTTGGTTCAGTTTATGGTGGATTATGGTGCACATTTACTCTAATTGATATGGGTAAGGCGAGATCAGGATGCTGAACATCACTCATTGAGGAGAGTGTGTTAAGCTTAGGACCCATTCAGTCTTGCAGATGTGCTTAACTCCTCGGTTATTTCTAAAATTATCCACAGAAATAAAAGTAAAATAACTAAAAGATGTTTACATAGTATTATCTGCCTTTTCAGTTATACAATATTATATAGTGATATATTTGCCCTAGCCCATAAAGTCTATGGGGGTGGATATATATATATATATATATATATATATATATATATATATATATATTGGGCTAGATTGGCCAATTCTTCTGATATGGCAGTTATACGTTCCTTTACCATTTTTCAGCTTACTATTTATTATGTTATTGATGCATATTATTTCAGTTAGCTATAGTGGTATTATTTTACTTGCTCACTTATGTAAATACATGTATAGGATGTTAGACTTTATTGCTCATATTATATGTACTACTTTCAGATTTATATTTTAAATTAGTATATATTATATGATCATCAGCATGTTAAGTTTAGACTTTTCTTTTCAATATTTTTACTTACTGTATTACACAAGTATGCCCTACCTTATTTAGTTTACTTGAGGTGTGCTTTGGCCTCAATTCCTGCTCAGTTATAAATGTTATATTTATGACTTATCCTCATTCACTTGTATGCTTATGTGCTCCCATGCTAGATAGATTTTTATTTGGTATAGAGTAAAATGGTGATATTAATAAATGCATAATAAAAATTTTTGCCTAAAATGTATTTAAACATTTTGTCTAACAAGATTTTTCTTTATTGACTGGGGCCCTAGCATTATGAAACCGATAATGTCAGAACTTGAGTAGTTTGAGGATCCTATACTTGAGGAGGAGCCTTACATAGAGGAGGTGCAGCAACTTGGACCAGAGGATATTTAGCTGTATTTTCATTACCGTGAGGACGAGTGATATTTATAGCATTTCATTAACTTTAATTGAAACTATGTAATAATAAAGGTTCTATGACTGTATTTACTTTTGGTACTTTATTATTTGCTGAGCTATATTACTGTTTCCTACTTGATGTATGGTGAATAGATATAATATTTACTTTTCATATGTTTCTGCACTCTATATGTTAGACTCAGTGATTGATTCTTCTATTATATATTATGTGCACATCCTTACCTCAGCAGTGGATTGTGGATCTCACGTAATCCAATGTTGAGTGAGGGATTTGCACAAGTGACACTCTACTCCTTAGCCTAATCATTGGGGGCTTAAGGAGCAGGGTTGCCACAAATGGTATCAGAGCATCCCATAAGGTGTCAGATTAGAATTTGAATACCACTCTATATAATGGATGATTTTTCTGCCAAACAATCATTAACTAAATATATGAGTTACATCCTAGCACCATAATCAAGAGCTCAAAATAATAAGAGTATGGAAATGGAAATGCATGCACAAGTAACATATCAGTAAAGTAATGTGACTTAGAAAAATACTAGACGTGCAAGGATGATGCTTAGGTGGCCTCACCAACTATTTGAAGATAGGTGGGAATACATCATCCAACTTCATCGGCAGCACGAGAAGTACGTAGATGGAGTGTCAGACCCCGAAGTTCGAATGCTGAATTGATTAATCCAACAAAGTGTATTCAGGGGATACGGTCACCCCGATGTGGCCAAGGAGTGGCTGAAGCGAACAGATTTTGTGTTTGAAATTATTGACTGACCAGAAAATATTAGGATCCCCATTGTATCCCGCCTTCTACATAATTGAGCCAAGGATTGGTGGAGCGTCACCCTACGAGCACTCACCCATCAACGTGAAGGATTGCGAAGGGAAGTCACATATGCAGACTTTCATCGTGCCTTTACCGCCAGATATATCGGATAGACATTTTAGCTCTTATTTACATGCTACTTGTTTCACATTCTACATCTTGTACCTTAAATTTTGAAATAAATGTTGGAATTAGAATTGAACTAATATTCTTACATCGCTTGATCTGGATATCTAGAAATATTACTATACAAGCATGTCAGGATACGACTTTTTCACCCACTTTGAAGATAGGTGGAAGTTCGATGTTTACTTGGCAAAAAGATACGGGAGAAAAGTTCAAGGGGTCTCCCTAGCAAGTGCCAGTATTTTGGAAAGAATGTTAGAAGATGTAGTATATCGGGGACTGGACTTCCCCATCCTAGCTAAGGAGTGGTTACGAAGAGTGACCAAAGTGTTCGACAATCTGGAATGTCTAGATTGCATTCGACTTGACATCATCGACATCCTCCTCCAAGATTATGCAGAGGAGTGGCGGGCTATCAAAGTGTGGATATTCGAACTTGGATCTGCTCGCTGTCGATGAGAAATAACCTACGCTGACTTTTTCCAGGCTTTCACTGAAAAATACATAGGATAGACTCTATATTTTCTGAGTTGTTGTCTTTTATTATCTGATATTCTATTTACTATTTCCAATGATGTATTTTTCATCTTTCATCTATAATTAATATAAAGAGATAGAATGTTATGATCTCCTGTTTCTGAAATGTGCGTTGCTCTTAATTCAGATTTTAGTAAAACACAATGAATCCCGGACATAGCCCATATCCTGCTCCTTCGAGCTCCTCATCCAGCAAGGTGAATGCCTTGCTGGAAGTTGTCAAAGTAATGGTGGAATCTCACCAGACACAGGCGAAATCTAGTAAAAAGCAGGCCAAGAAGACTGCAGACGGTCAGGCCAATCAAGACGAGCAGATGGAACGGTTGCTGGTACCTCAAAAAAGTCTGAACCGTACCGCCGCAAAAGTTGCACAGCATTACAGTACTCCCATTAACATCACATTCAGTTCACAGATGGACTGCTGCACATTTTCCACCTAGATAAAAATGGTGGAGAAGAACCTGACAAGCATAAAGTGCCCTGACTCAGAGGTGGTCCGAGTACTAGTGGGACACCACTTGTAGGATGCAGTTTACTGAGGTACTGTTAGAGGACATCACATGGGATGAATTCATTAAGACCTTCCAGTCCCGCTTCATCCCTCTATCTGCCAAACATCGCTTAGGAGACATATTTCTGAAATTACAACAGGGTGACCGATCTGTAGCTGCATATGAGGTAGAGTTTCATTGCCTTGCGAGGTTTTCCACTAGCCTGATTCCTACTAAGCCAGACCGCTGCTACCATTTTCAGAGCAGCCTACGACCCTTCATCAGGAGCCAAGTAATCCATTCCCGCATAACAGACTTCGCAGAGCTACTTGAAACTGCTAAAGTGATAGAGCAGGACCAGGCCAGGGAAGAACCTAAGAGGATTATCGGGTCCATGCCATTCTAACAGATCCCCCCCAAATGAGCCAGGGTATACCAGCTCAAGGCCAAAGTCCCTCCTGCCAGTCCGTTCAATGGGTGCACGAAACCACACCCGTATGGTCGATGTTACCACGAGAGTCGTGTATGCTTTACTTGCGGACGGCCAAGCCACGGATTCTATCATTGTACTGCTACAGAAACTGTTGTTGGTGATCAAATTGACCGTTCCAAGCACCGCCAAGCCTTCAACTTAATTCAGAAGCTTGTGGCAACTCATCTAGCACCACCCCCTACTCTAGCTATGAGGTGCGAGACAGTTAATGTCCCCCGCCCAAATGCACCTCGACCACCTCCACGGCAGACCTATAACAACAGGCCTGCTGGCCTTGCATGTGTGTACACCTTCACACCAGTGGAGGTTACTGAGGACAACCACGTGGTATCAGGTACACGCTCTTGAACCTCTTTATCTTTACAGTTATTACTTACGTTACATAGTTAATAATTAATTACCTCTGCAATTAATTTTGCATAAATAATAAACCCTGTAACATTCTGTTTGACACTAGAGCTAGTCAATCCTTTGTGTCTAATGGCTGGGCAAAATCACTTAACCTACCCTTGTATCGCCTAGCTAATCCTCTTAATGTTGGGTTACCTTCTGGGACCCAATTACCAACTCGCCAGTTCTACATGTTACAAATTCCAATTGAGAATGAGAAGTATGAAGCCAAGTTAGTAGTTCTTCCAATAACTAACTTTGATGTTATTTGGGCATAAATTGCTAAGCCAGCATAACGCCACTATCAACTGTATAAATAAGAAGATTACCTTAGCAAGTGGTGGTAAGGCCAGATCCTTTATTGGTAACCTTAGCACTCGAGCCTCGCTAATCAATGCTATAGAAGCAAAGAGATTAGTTCAGAAAGGTTGTGATGCCTTCCTAGTAACAATACTAGGAGAAAAGAAAGAAGGTGTTTCCTTATCTGAGAATCCTGTCATTTGTAAATTCACTGACGTTTTTCCAGAAGACTTACCCGATCTTCCTCCTATACAGGAAGTGGAATTTGCAACTAACATCATTCCAGGAATGCAGCCCATCTCTAAAGCTTCTTACCGTATGGCACCCAAGGAATTGTAGGAGTTGAATAAATAGTTACAAGAACTGCTAGAGAAATGTCTCATTAGGCCAAGCTCGTCACCTTAGGGAGCACCGGTACTATTCATTAAGAAGAAAGACGGTTCTATGCGTGTGTGTATTGACTACCGTTAACTGAATAAAGTCATGATCAAAAACAAATATCCATTACCACACATAGATGACTTATTCGATCAGTTGGCAAGAGCCAAGGTATTTTCTAAAATTGATATGCGATCAGGCTATTATCAACTGCAAGTCAAGGACTCAAATGTTGAGAAGACACCCTTCAGAACTTGTTATGGACACTGCGAGTTTTTAGTGATGTCATTTGGGTTGACAAATGCACCTTCAATATTCATGGACTTGATGCAGCGCATCCTTAAACCATACCTAAAATGATTCCTTACTGTCTAACTTAAAGATAGACAGTAAGTACATCCAATTTGGACTCCAAACGGTCAAGTTATGACCCAAATGAGGCTAAGGGTATTTTGGTCATTTTCTAAATTTTTGGGATTCAGATCCTAAATATTATTTTAATTTATTGATGATATTGAAATTTTGAACTAGTTAGCATCTTGAAGTTTTAAATTTGGAGTTGATTTGACAAAGTTATGGTCATTTGAATTCTAGGGATATTTTGGTCAATTTTCCCTAAAGTCAACTGGGAATTCTATAGTTGACTTTTTATCCTGATGTCAAAATGGGAAAACTAATATTACTACATTGATGGGGCCGCTCTCTTGAGTATTTTAAGACTCATATTATCTATGTTTGGTCAACTAGGTTAAAAGTTATGGGGTCCTAAAAAGTTTCTAAAATATTACATCGTTATGCGTACCCCAAAATTAATTTTAACATTACGCCATTTGATTCATTTTATTTTTTCTGAGTATTTTGAAACCTATACTGACTATATTTGGATTACCCTATAAAAAGTTATCAAATTTTTAAGTTTTACTATTCAAAAATACAATTTATATTATTTTACTATTCATTTATTCAATTTGTATTATTTCACTGCTAATTTTTAAAGTTAAAATTATATTTATCATCATTAATTAATTAATTAATTATTACTTAATTTGTACTTAATTAATTTTGATTACTAATTAAATAATGATTAATCTTATCATTAGATTAAATATTTAAATTATATTCACTATTTAGTTAGGATTAGTACCAATTAATCCTTAATTATTTTTCTATTTTGCTTAAGTCTAATTAATTATATTATGATAATTACTGTTTAGATTAAGTTATCCCATATTAAGTAAAGTTAATTATTGGTTACTGTTTGAGTATTATTAAAACAAATCCAATTAGTTAATTATGTATATTAATTAATTATTAATGTATTATTTAATATATATTAATAGTTAATTAATATTAACATTAATCATCTAACTACTAATTAACAACTAATTAATCATAAATTAACTAATATTTTATTCTATAGATTTACTGGTGGCGGGTCCCAGCAGGACACGTGGCACACTCTTATTGGCCACGGGCCTGTGGCAGGCCCACTGCAGCAGCCGTGGTCCAGCGACGGGTCCCACCGAGCCACGTGGCGGCTCGGGACAGGTCCACGGGCGCGGGGTGGTACCCACGGCTGCGGTCGAAATGACCGCAGCGGGTCCCACAGCTGATGCCTGCAGCTGGGGCGGCCCCCACCGCGGGACTGCTCGGGCGAGACAGAGCTCGCCACGCGTACATGCGGGCCCCGCCATACACAGACGCGGACCCGAAAGGACACGGGTCAGGCTCGGGTCGACCCGGCCTGACCCAAAAAGGCGTCTTCCAGAGCGGCCAAATTAGGGCACGCCGAGAATTGGCCATTCCCGCGGAGTTGCGTGCCGGCCCGTATGGCCAACAATAGGCCTCGACGAGGCCTACCCATCGGTATCCAGACCGGCGCCGGAGGAGCCCGGAGCCGCAAGATAAGGCTAACCCTAATGGAATGGGCTCGGGCGAACGGCGATAACGGAATCGACTGTGGATTCCAGGGAAAATTGGCTCGATCCGATCGTCGATTAATCGATCGGATCCGGCCATTCGACAATCCATCAAATGCAATAATGTTACGCAAAGGTGTAACTAAGAATGAGTGGAGATCAAGAGAACGGAGGTACCTGAAAGTTCGACGGCATACGGGGCTTGCTGCAGGATTCGGAAGATCGCCGAATTCGGGCTTGGGTTCCGTAATCTGAGGGCTCAGCGCGTCGGGCTGGGCCTTAATGGCCGAAGGGCAGAGCCGGCGAGGGGCGGAGGTGAGCAATTGGGCCGAGCCGCGGCACGCACGCCGCGGGGCGAAGCTGGCGGAGCTCGTGAGGAAGACGCGCTCGATCCGTCCGATCAGATCGATCGGGCTGCTCAGACTGATTCGCCCGATCAGACGGAGGAGGACGACACTGTTGCGAATAGGGAATGGCGTGGAGATGGAGTTGATGGTGCCGTTTATTAATTTAATTAAAATAATAACTTAAATTAAATTCAATTAAATCTTGATTAAAATTAATAAATTTTTCGATTCCCAAAAATTTCCAAATATTCACCCCTAACTAATTGAAGGGTGAGGAATGCAACAGCGAGGTCAGATTTTTGATCCGATGAGTATTTTAATTTCCCAATATTCGGGGTATTTAAATATTATTAAAATATTCGTCGAAATTTTGACGACTTCCGATTGCCACGAAAACATCACCCCTAACTAATTTGGGGGCAATTAGCGCAATGGCAAAGTTCATTTTCTGATCCGAGGCTAATTTAAATCGGTCAAATTTTAGGGTTTTCGAATTTTCTAGAAATCAGGATTTGATCCTTTTGACTCCGGATTTGGATTAGGTCTTAGAGGTTGACTCCAATTGACCTAATTAGCACTTATGATTATATTTAAGACTAAGATTAGTCTTAATTGACTAAGGTAACAACTTTGGTTGTTACACACGGAACAGTGGGATCTCAGAATCCTGGTCGTTCCGTGTTCCATAGGGAAATCGAACGACTGCAATTACGATCCAATTTTCTTCTGTAATCTGACCGTTAGATCAATTCAGGAATCCAATGGCCCTGATCTTCCCACTGTACGCCTTCTCTGCTGCTGTCGATTCTTCGCAAAAATCAGGCGAGTGGAGGGTACGGCCTCGCCAGCTGGCTTCTAAGAGCCTATCTTTGCCCTACCGAGCTTCCAATTAACCTTTCTTCCCCTCATTTCTACCTTCTTGATCTTGCTGGGCTACTAGAAGATTCCTGGGAGCTGCGAGCAGAGGTTTTTGCTGCGAACCCTAATCCTCCCTTTTCCATTAAGTTGAACCATAAGGTACACCCTTTGATTACACCTATTAAATCTCATTGCATTCCTATTCTTACACATTGTTAGATCATCATTACGAGGGATTCGATCGAGTTTAGTTAAATTCGAATCGACTCCAAGCCATTCTAGGGTTTTTAACATCGGGCTGAAATATATTCGTCAAGCCAATTTTTAGGGCATCATCGAGTAGGCTATTCCTTTGATCCCAAGAGTTGATTCAAGATTCATCGGGTCAGTCTCAGCACGTACATCACGCCGGTATGCGGTTCATCACAGAAGATCCTCTGAATCGCCCGTATCCTAAAACCCTAACAGTACCCGTCTGCCCCTCTTTTAGGACGAAGGTCTCGGTCCGGGCACTTTCATTGAACCGGGCTAGTCCACTTGTTTTGAACCGCGTAAAAGCGCGGATTCTTCTCTGACTCCGGGATGACATGCGTCGCTCTCTGGAGCTGACGCGTGTCTAAAAGGTATGTTGACTTTTCGTGTAACAACACGATGTTGTTACCCAGCCTGATTTTAGCCTAAGCGTATCTTAATTATCATTCCACTAAGTTCATCTAGTCATTAGAATCAAACCCTGAAGATTTGGAGCAATTCGAAACTCAATCGATTATTTTGAAATATTTTAATATTTAATTAATTAGAAAATTGAGGTATTTAATTTGACCCCGGATTCAAAATTCGATTTCGCCGTTGCGATTATCACCCCAAAATTAGTTAGGGGTGATGTTTTGGGCGTATTTGGAAATCATCGAATTTTCGCAAATATTTTAATATAATTAAATGTACCGAAAAATAGAATAATTAAATAATCATCGGAATCAAAATCTGATTTCATCGTTGAATTTCTCACCCTCAAATTAGCTAGGGGTGAATTTTTGGGATTTTTCGGACCACGTTTCTAAAATCTGAATTTTTAAATAATTAAGGAAAGCAATTAATTAATCATTGAGTCCCCAATTTGCAATTTCCCTTAATTTCATAATGAATCCTCTCAGCTCATCTTATAATTTTGGCTGGCCATCCCATCCCTCTCCTCTTAGCCATGCCTCCATGCCCCTAAGTTCATGATGGCTCCCCTAGCTCCCATAGGTCATGATGGAGCCTCCCTCCTCCCTCTCCTCCTTTATTAAGGGAAAGCACAGCCCTCTTCATCCTCTAGCTAAATCTTCTTCTTCTTCTTGTTCTCCATTGCTCCCTTATGCTGAAGGAAGAAGCTTCTCTCCAAGGACTTGAAGAAAATAGAGTTCACTTCCTCTTCTTCCTTTCCTAAAGGCTAAGGTACCCATCTTGCTCACCCTCCTTGTATCCATTTGCTCCTCTATTATGCTTATTGTATCTTTAGACATCCATGTTTAAGTATGCAAGCCATTACAGCTCTCCTAGAGATTAAATTAAATGCTCTATTTTTCTTGCATTCTATATACCCTTCCTTTATCCACATTTTTCGTATAGTTAGAATGCTTCGTGTGTACCAATTTTGGTGTCGATGGAAAGGTATCGGAAAGACCTTTCCATTGATATATGGCACCGCTTATGGAATGCTCTGGGTTGAGAGTATTTGAGCTCAAAAATAGGCCTTACAAGTTTCGTCCATGCGAAAAATGTCGTCTGGCGCTGCAGCTCGCGGCAGCGCCCAAACTTGCAAAATGGGCCGCTGCAGCGGTATTTCAGAGAAATCATATAAAAACCTTTAATAAACTAATTGAACATTAAAATCGCAAAATGGACCGCTACAGCGCACCGCAGCGCAAAAAGCGCCACAACACGTCGTTGTGTTAAAAGCACTGCAGTGCGCCGCCTCGCAAAAAGTGCTACAGTGCGAAAAGTGCCACAGTGCGCCGCAGCGCTGAAATGCCCCTGCGCGCTACAGCGTGCCACAGCGTGCTGCAATGCCCAAAATTGCAAAATGCCTAGAATTTCCTTAATACTGCCCAGAATTGGCTGAAATTGCCAAAACTTCACTGTTTTTATATTTTAAGGTCCCTAGGACCCTAGTGGGGCTGAATTATATCAAATATGAATCTATTTTAGTTAAAATTGAATATTGCATAAATTTCTATATGGAAATTAAGTTTGAAAACCTTGCCATTTTTAATAAGTGCTCAAAACCTACCTTGTACCTTAAATGTACTGTGCAAATTGCTAGATAATTTAGAATTTCAGTGCCAACAATAATCCAAAATAATATTTAAGTTTTGAACTCTAGAAAATTAGAATAAATGACAAAAATACCCTTAACCTTAGTTAGGTCATACTTGACCATTTGAAGTCCAATTTGAGTCTACTCCCAGTTAAAGTACTTAATGTACTATAGGAAAGCTATAGCCACTGAGTTTGCTGAATTTGAACACCAAATAGAAGAGTTAGTTTTTTTACCTCTCTTAACTTAAAAAATTACCTATTTACCCTTAGAAATTCAAATGACTATAGTTAACTCATTAGACCTCAAAATTTAGTGTTCTTGGACTCTATGGAATCCTTGAATAGCAACCAATAGTAAACTGTATAAAAATTTAGATTTCATTAAGTGCAATTTACTAAAATTCCCTTTAGGTCAAAAACCTTAGTTTGGACCTATATGACCCATTTCTTGTCCAAATTAAACATACTTATTGTCTATCTTCAAGTTAGATAGTAAGGAACCATTTGGTACTAAGAAACTTCAATTTGGACCCTTAATTCATAAGTTGACTTTTGGGCCATCAAGTAGGGGAAAAATGGTCATTTTGCCCAAAAATTTAGGTTAAGTGCCCTTAACCTCTAATATGTGTTTTAAATCACTCAAACCAATATTAGAATTATGTTAGAATCATTTAAGTGAGAAAAATTAGCTATTAGGTTAAATTTGTTAATATTTCTACAAAATTCTCTAATTCTTTAGGATCTTTCACCTCACATTATGATTAATTTTGAGATTAGGACTAGCTCATAGGTTAAATTTTATTCATTAAATAAGTGGGTTATTCAACAAATGAATTCTTGGTTTTATTAGTTTCTAGATTTTACAACTTATTTGGATTATTTTGTCTTTCAATATTAGATTTAGGATAAAAGATTCATCCTATAAAGATTGATTTGCTTAATAGGGTTTACCTCAATCATTAGATCACTTTTAGACTGAAACCTAAATCTTATGTCTTAACCTTTTTAGATTAGATGATTAAGCCCAATCTAATTGTGTTTAATCCATAATCTATAGTTTAGTAGATCTTGATAAGATCTTAGATAGAACGTCTGAATTCATCAAATTAGGACGTTATGATTTATTAATTAAACCTATAGCCATACTTAATTGAATTAGATTGAAACCTGATCAGTTATAAGGTTGTGCTTCTAAGTTACACTCAATAGTAGGAATAGGAGATCCTGAACTTGTGTAACTTAGAATAGTTAAAATAGTTAAATTAGATAACAATAGTGTCACAATGTATAGAAAAGTCCCCTGCTTACTTGATTAATTTTTGTTGCTATGCATTCCTTATATTTGGTGCTTAAATTTCTTGCTCATATCATATAAGAGAACTTTGTGCATGAAATGAAAACTTAGAATAATTAGGATAACAGTTATCTTTGGGTTCAATACATTTTAGTAGATTATGGTGCACATTTACCCTAATGGACAGGGGTAAGAAGTAATAAGGATGCTTAACATTACTCATTGAGGAGTGTGTGTTAAGCTTGGAACCCATATAATTTTGCAGACGTGCTTAACTCCTCAGCTATTTCTGGATGTGTCCATAGAAATAAAGTAAAATAACTAAAAGATTTTGCATTTGTATTTACTGCCTCCTCAGTTCTGCTGCTAGATTCTATTTGCCCTAGCCCAAAAAAGCTCTGGGAATTTCTATCTGCCCAAGCCTAGAAAGGATTTGGGGATTTCACCTACCTGATGGCCAACTTTCTGATATGGCAGTCTTATATACCTATTTTAGTTTTAGCTTATTGTGTACTGTATTTTGATGCATATTTCAGTCAGCTATGTTTCTTTACTTACCTGCTCATTTATATGTATTTATAAAATGCTAGACTTTACTACTTACTATATGTACCATGTTCAGATTTCCGCCTTTAATCAGTATATGTCATATGATCATCAACATATTTAGGATTAGACTTTACTTTCAGTACTTTTACTTACTGCAATATATATATATATATATATATATATATATATATATATATATATATAAATGTCATTTCTTACTTAGTTGTTGAGGTGTGTCTTTGCCTCATTTATTGTTTAGTTATAAATACTGTATTTATAACTTATCCTATTCTTTGTACGCTTACTGCTCCTACTGCTTTAGTTTACCTCTTTGTTGTGCTTAAGTATAAAAATGGTGATATTAATAATACACGTAAAATATTCAGCCTAAAATGTACTTAGATAATTGTCTAACAAGATTTTCTTTTATTGGCTAGGGCCATGGCATTATGAAACAGATAATGTTAGATTCAGTTATGTTTGAGGAGCTAGGTGCTGAAGTGGAGGTGCCTTACTTAGAGGAGGAGCTTCTGCCAAGAGAGCCGAATATTGCTTTGTTCCTTTTTTAGCTGCTTGTGAGGATGAGCGATTTATCTTTCAGTCTTTTAAAATTATTTATTTAAATGTTATAATAATTCAGGTACTGTGATTGTAATTTCTTTCTGCACTTTATTATTAGCTGAGCTATTTTATTGAGCTATGTTGCTATTTTTTATGTGATGCATGGTGAATGGATGTACTATTTACTTCATTAGCTTCTGCACTCTATCTGTATATCAAATTTAGTGACTGATCCCCTCATATGTTCTATGCACGTTCTTCCCTTATTAGTGGATTGTTGATCTACCTAATCCAATGATAATAGAGGGATTTGCACAAGTGACCCTCCGCTCCTTAGCCTAATGATTGTGGGCTTAGGGAGCGGGGTGCCACACTCCGTGCTAGCGGCCTTCCTGATTTCTACAAAAATGCAGATTTTCACGTTATAAAATTTAGTGCCATCAGTTTCCGTGCAATTTAATTATGTGTAATTTTAATCAGATGAATAAATCATTATTTGGTAATTAATAAATGAAAAATTTTAAATTATTTCATAATTTTTAAAATACTAACTCAAAATATGCAATATTATATATCATTTCGATCGCAAAAATACGTAGATTAATAATATGTAATTAAATTTTTTGTTTTGATAAATATTTTAATTAGTTAATATATAGGATTAATTAATTAATTACAAATTAATTTCATCATTTTATGTAACCTAATTTGATCATTTAATATCCAAATTAAATGATCAAATAGTCCATTTCACTCACAAAAATGTGAGGAACAATAATATGAAATCAAATTTAGTAATTGAAACCTAATTTTTATAATCACTTTTTAAACTTAATTAGGAGTCACAAAAACTCTAATTTTCCAAGGTTGTCTAAAATTGACATACTTAGTATCATTTTTCTCCTTATGATATAAGAATTTCAATAATATGTAAATCATTTTCATTGGACAACAATTAGTGATTTTAGGTTGTTGACTCTTAATTAAGTGTTATTGTAATGAATTCTATTTTTCTAAATAACATCTTTTAAGCTTTATGAAACCCTAGAATAGCTAGCATTTATTATTCCCCATGCCAAAATAGATTACTTAGGTTTGAGCTTAGTTCTCATTTTCTAACTATGTGAATCAATTGCTAAGTGCTTGATTCACTTTTCAACCCTAAGGTAGAAATCCTAGGATTGATTTAATTATGAATTATAGTTGATCCATAGAACTATCTATCACATCTATTAAGAATAGTTGTGTGGTGCCTCACCCCTTAATCCACAAGATTAAATTAAGGGGTGGAGTGTCACTCTGACTAACCCTTCACTTATTATTAGATTAGGATGAAATCCACAATCCACTTAATAAGGAAAGAAGTAAGCACATAATCAAATATTCAATCACTTTATAAGAAATTCATACAGAGTGTGGAAGCGATTTAAATAAGAGACATCCAAGCATCATAATATGAATAGCATGAAATATAACTCAGAATAAATAGCATAGTAATCCAAACACACAGTCATTGGTACCTGTACTATTACATCATATTAAAGTTTAAGTAATTAAAGTAAATCGATTCTCTCATCCTCACTTATAAGAAACTAAGCAGTAGCTCCCTCTAAAGGCTCCTCCTCTAGATAAGGCACCTCCTCTGGCACCTGATCTTCTACTTGATATGGATCTATTATTGTCAGTTTCACAATGTAGGGCCCCAGCCAAAAAAGAGAAAATCTTATGTTAGACAATTATCTAAGTACATTTTAAACTGATATATTTTATGTATTTTGTAATATCACCATTTAACAATTTTTAAGCAACATCTATATCAAATAGAGGAAAAAACTATAAATAACATTTATAACTTAACCAAAAAGGAGGCTAAGATATGCCTCAAATATAAGCTAAACAAGGCAGGGCATATAAGTATAAGTAACTAAACAAGTGCTGAAGAAAAAATACTACATCCTAAATATGCTAGTGATCATAAGAATTATGCAAGTTAAATAAATAAAACTTAACAATGATATATATATATATATATAGCAGTAATAAATTTAACATCCTAAAATATATGTATAAGCAGAACAAAAGAATAGCTGACTGAATGAAAATACTGTATGCAAAATATCAATGCTATATATGAATATCCGTGTACTAACTACCATACAAAAAAAAACTAATCTAGCCCACTAAATATCAAAAGGAACTTAGCGTCAACAAGGAGGCTAAGGCGCAAAACTATATACTCCTAACATCATCAAGTAAACTAGGCAGGATATATGGTTTTCTCTTAGCATCATACAAGGATGCATAGGCAGAAAATACATAACAAATTTTCTTCTAGTGTCATCAAGAAGACTAGGCAAAAAATATAAACATAGTCTTCTCCTAGTGTCAACAAGGAGATTAGGCAGAAGACATAACTGAGAGGCAGCTCTAGCACATGCAATTTTATCTTTAATCATTTATTTTAATATTTTCATAAGGAATCTAAGGAGTCTCCATATTTTCATAAAATTTTATTCATGCATCAAAATCTTATATGATATGCTCAAGAAAATATGGCACAGATATACAAGGAATGTGTATCAACAAACATCAATAGAAGCAAGGGACTCTACTAAATATGGTGATATCATTTGTTTTCTAATTTAACCATTCTAACTATTCCAAGTTACACAAGTTCAGGATCTCCAACTCCTACTATCGAGTGTGACTTAGAAGCTCATCCTTATAAGTTAAAAAGATTAAAACTAATCAGGTTCTAATCTAATTCAATCAAATTATGACTACGAGTTAAATCAATAAATCACATGTCCTAATTTTGTGAATTTAGACGTTCTATCTAAGATCTGATCAAGATCTTCTAAGCTATAGATTATGAATTAAACATCATAAGATTTGGCTTATTCGCATAATCCAAAGGATAAAATATAAGATCTAAGTTTTATTTTAATTGTGATCTACTGATTATGGTAATTCCTATTAAGCAAATCAGACTAATAAGATGAATCTGATATCCTAAATCTAGGTTTGAAAGACAAAATAATCAGAATAAGTTGAAAATTCTAGAAACTAATAAAACCAAGGATTCATTTATTGAATAACCCGCTTATGCAATGAATAAAATCTAACCTATGAGCTAGCCCTAATCTTAGGAATAGTCCTAATGTGGGGTGAACGACCCTAAAGAAAGGACTTAGAGAAATTTTTAGGGACTTTATCATTTTGACCTAATAGTTAATTTTACTCACTTAATTAACTTTAATATAGTTCAAATGTTAGTTTTAGTGTTTTAAAATATAAATTAGAGGTTAAGGATGTTTAACCTAAATTTTGGGCAAAATGACTATTTTGCCCATACTCAAGGGTCTAAAAGTCAACTTTTGATTTAAGGGTCCAAATTGAAGTTTATTACTGTCAAATAATTTCTTACTGTCTAACTTAAAGATAGACAGTAAGTACACTCAATTTGGACAAGAAACAGATCATTCAGGTCCAAACTAAGGTTTTGGACCAAAAGGGCAAACTTGTAATTTACACCTAATGGAATCTAAATTTTTATGCAATTTACTATTGGTTACTATTCAAGGATTCTATAGAGTCTAAAAACATTGCATTCTGAGGTCGGATGACTAGTTATGGCTATTTTAATTTCTAAGGGCAATTCGGTAATTTTGGGTCGGTAACGGGTGACAAAAACTCCACTTTTCTGTTTGAAATTTAATTTCAGCAAACTCAGTTTTTATAGCTTCTCTATAATATACTGAGTGTGTTGATAGGTAGTAGACCCAATTTGGATCTCAAATGGTCAAGTTATAATCTAACTAAGGTTATGAGTATTTTAGTCATTTTCAAATTTTCTAGGGTCCAAATCCTAAATATTATTTTAGTTTATTGATGACCTTAAAATTTTAAAGTTAGCATCTTGAATTTCTGAATTTAAAGTTGAATTGACCAAGTTATAGTCAATTGAATTCTATGAGTATTTTGGTCATTTTCCCTAAAGTCAACTATGAGATCCTGGGTTGACTTTTTATCTTGATGTCCAAATATGAAAACTAATACTGCTACAGTGATGAGGTTATTCTCCTGATTATTTTAAGACTCATATTGCCTATGTTTGGATGACTATGTTAAAAGTTATGGGGTTTAAATAGGTCATAAAATGTCACTACGTTATACGTACCCCAAAACTAATTTTTGCATTACGCCATTTGATTCATTTTATTTTTCTGAGTAAAATAAGATCTATATTGACTATGTTTGGATCAGCTTACAAAAAATTATTAAATTTCTTAAGAAATTTGAATTAAATAATTTAAATAAGTTATTATTATTTATATATTCAGTTTGAATTAAAATACTATTCACACCTATAATTAAAAATGAGTTCACTTGTACTTATTTGTTATTTACTTAATTTTTTATAATTAATTAATCCATTATTTAATTACTTAATTAAGTTTAATTTATGTGCACTTAATTTAATTAATTAATTTATATGTATACTTTAAATATTACTTTACTGTTTGACTATTAATTTAATTAAATACAATTAATTATTATTTTCTATCAAGATACTGAATTAATTATCTACTTATTTAAGTAAACCTATTCATCATTAGGTTAATTAACCACATTAACAGAACCTATATATAATTTATAATTAATTAGAGTTCTGACTTAAATAATTATAATTACACTTATAACTACTAGTCAATATTACTTTAAATATATTGCAATTATAATAATTATTGTTATTTAACAATCCAAGTTAATTAGATTAAGTATTAATTAATAATATTAATTAAATCTAATTTTATCTTAATTCCATTTTAATTAATTAATAATAATAACCTATTTGTTTAGCACTAATCACAATTAATTAGCCAACTTAATTAACCATATATATATATATATATATATAATTTTAGTTTGGCGGTGGGGCCCACTGCCACGTGGGGCGCTTCAATTGGCGCAGCAGCTCCTGGCGGGGCCTACCAGGACACGTGGCGGCCCGTGGTTGGGCGCGGGCACTGCGGTGGGGCCCGCAAATGACGCTGCTCCGCAGACGTGGGCCCCGTGGAACTTAACGTTTTCGCGGAATGTGGGTCCCACCCGGCGCACACGCAGCTAACGCATGGCGGCCCGGTGCGAAGTACGGGCGGGTCGACCTGACCCGCCCTGGCCCGCGCCTTCTCGTCTTCCTCCTCGGGTTCCCGAAGCGCACCGGCTAGGGCACGACAATGCCGGCGGCTCAGGCGGTGTCCGGCGATGCTCCGCATGAATTCCGGTAGATCTCGCCGAGGACTAGCCATAGCCGGTTGAATCAGCGAGCGAGGTGGTCTATAGCGCTCGCTAGGTCTAACCCTAAGTCTACGGTCGCGGACGGTGGGCTCAAACCGAAACTAATGTGGATCGATCGAGAAATTATCTCAATCAATCGCACCTAGGAGATCGAAACCGGTCGATCAGCAATCATGCATGCGGAATAAAGATGCAATCATTCAAATATGGAATGCATAAACGAAGGTGGGGTCGATCGAGTACCTGGAAATGGACGGCAAGGGATCCTAGGGCTCGGGCTTACGGGGATTGCTCTGGGCTCAGTCAGTGAGTGACCCTGAGTGTCGAGGGAGCCTTTAGAGAGCCAGGGACGGAGAGAACGAGGCCAGCTGTAAGCCGGTTGGCTGCGACCTCGACGTGACCGCCGCGTGGAGGGATCGTGGAGGTCTCGAGGACGAAGGCCCCGAGCTGTTCGATCCTCCTGATCGAATGGCCCCGACGATCCGAAGGATTAGACGGCGCGTGCAGACGACGTGCATGCAAGTGGACGGCGTGGGAACGGTTCTGATGGCGCCGTTTGAGAAAAATAATAAAATAAAAAAAGGAATAAAATAAATTAAATTTTAAATAAATTATAATTTATAAATCCACTTCCAAAAATTCCAAAGTATCCATCCGTAGCTAATTAAGGGGTGAGGAACGCAACGGCGATATCAGATTTTTGATTCGACGAATATTTTAATTTCCCAATTTTCGATGTATTTAAATATTATTAAATTATTCGTCAAAATTTTGATGACTTCCGATTGACACGAAAACATCACCCCTAGATAATTTGGGGGCAATGAGCGCAATAGCAAAGTCTATTTTTTGATCGGAGGTCAATTTAAATAGGTTAAATTTAGGGTTTCTGGATTTTCTAGAAATCAGGATTCGATCATTTGACTCCTGATTTGAACTGGGTCTTAGAAGCTGGCTCCTAATGACTTGATTAGCTCTTATGATTAGGATCAAGACTGAGATTAGCTCTAATTGATAGTGGTAACAACTTGGATTGTTACAAGCTTGTAAAATACCATAAATAATTTTCAAATTTGTTTATTAATATTCAAATAATTTTGACCTCAGATTGAAAATCTGACTTCACCATTGCGTTCACCACCCCCAAATTAGCTAGGGGTGAAGTTTTGAATACATTTGGAAGTCGTTGGATTTTCGATGAATATTTTAATATTATTTAAATACCTAAAAATTCGAATAACTAAATACTCATCGGATCAAAAATTTGATCGTACCGTTGCGTTCGAAACCACTCAATTAGTTAGGGGTGAAATTTTGGTATTTTTTTTCAAAACTCAATTGATAGTTTATTTTTTTTATAAGAAATTTTATATAAAATATTATTATTTAATTTTAACTTTAAATTTTAAATTAAACCACACTGTGGGGCCCACCTAAATATTAACGAGTCGGATCTTTGCATCATATTTGCAACTCGTTAATAACGGGTTTGACCCGTTATTCGAAGGGACTGATCCGGATCGTCGATCGTTTGACCAGATCTGACGGCCATGTATCCTCCTTCCTCCGCGTTAGGGCACGCGTCGACACCGAGAGACACATGGCCGATGAAGAAGAGTCCAGATGTCTCCTTCCGCTTAAGAAGCTCTTTAAATCTTGTATGCGACCCTAAATAGCACGTTATCACATCTTAAACATCATCCCGGAGCGAGTTCTCTAACCCTAAATCGACAAAGCCGTCAACATATAGGTACTCTTAACCTCTAGATTTTTCATTCAATCACTTATAACTTACTTCGAAATTGTAATCCAAACCCTAAATTAATCTTTGATTGGGTTCGATCGCGTTCGATCGAACCCAATCGTGCGATTCGAACGACGATTTCGTCTAACCCTAATCGCCTCCCATCGCGTAAGGGAAGACGAAGCGTCTCCCAAACGCTCCCCGAACAGGACCGGATCGAACCGTCCAAGTCATTTAGCCTGTAGACCAGCCACGTGTCGGCGTATCAATCGACAGGTCGCATCATCAAAGTGGTGGGGCCCACTCCAGTTGACTTCGCCAATAAGGCCGAGTCACGTATGCATTGGAGGGACCAGCCGTCTGATAAATCTGCAGAAAAACATTATTATTAAATATATATATATATATATATATATATATAATATAAATCATTACTTATAAATATATAATACAAAATTTATAAGTATAAAAATCAAATTCAATAAAGTATACATATATATGTATAAACTTAATACATAAAATATATAAATAAATAAATGAATATATATAAAAACAGAATAAAAATATAATTAATTAAATATTGATAGATGATTAATTAGCAGAATAATAATAATTAAAATACAGTATTTATAATTTATTTTTTAACCAAATAATTTAATTAATATCAAAACTTTAATCCACCATAACTTATAAAATACTTATCCAAATAACACAAATAAATATACTAAACTAATCAAAAAAATTTAAGGAATTTATTGGAGCTAATAATTTTTCATTTGGATCAATATTTCACTTAGTGATATTTTAGGTATTTAATTAATTACCAAAAATTACCATTTCCTTCAAAGTCACCATAACCTTACACACACTATCTCAAACATATCAAATATGGGTCTCAAAATACTCAAAAAACCCTAAGGAATATTTTAATAGTGTTAACTTTATTTTTTAGATTAAATTTAGACTAATCACAATTAGGACCTAATCCTAATTAAGCCCTTTAACCCTAAAACTTTGATTGACCATAAGTTAGTCAAATTAACTCCAAATTAGGTGATTCAAATATCAATTTAGATTAGAAAAACCTAATATATAGTAAATTGCAAAAATGATTAGGATCCAATGGTTAGATCTCTTAATTAACTCTAATTATTATAAAAACTTGATTAGTAAATATTAACAAATCTAATGATCCAAATTAAGTAATTTCAGTTTCAGAGAACTTATAAAGTAAATTAGAACTTAGATGTGTAAATAGTTTAATAATTTTATGACTAATTTCACTAATCACTCAATAATCGCATTAAACCCTAATTATTAACCCTAAAACTTGTATTGGCTATAACTTAACCAATATATATTAAAAATTGATGATTTTAAGTTCTATGGAAACCTTAGAACCTAATCTACAATAAACTAACAGAAATTCTTAAATATTTAGTAAGGGTAAAAATTTACTAAAATGCCCTTATAAGGTCAAATTCTCAATTTGACCTTACAAGGCATAATAATTAAGTAACTTAATAAAATAATTCAAAATATTCAAATATTCATTTTTTTTTTACTTTAAGAAGCCCAAATTATAAGCATAAATTAGTAAATTAATGAATTAAATTATTTTTGGCAGATCAAAGGAATTAAATTGGTTATAAATTGTATCAAAACAGTCAGGTACGTAATCCTACTTATAAGTTTTATTTCAGTATTCTTATTTGAGCCATTTTTATTTGAGCATTATTAAATTGCTTACCGCTTATAATTTGCAAAAGAATATTATCAAAATAGCATGTAGCAAAAAGATGAAATGTGGTATATATTATTGTGGTATTTTTCTTTGGAGTATGGAAAGCAACACTGAGAATCTGTACAGATTGGGCCTGCTGGCAGCCCCTGGGAGTTATATAGAGGGATTTAGCCATTATTAGGAAGTGGGCAAATCCAAAGGAAAGACACCATCAGTTCTTATTTTGAGTAAGCTACCGACGGGCAGTGAGATAAGCTTCCTACAGGTTATGCATATGGGTTTACCCATTTGGGCTTGGAGTCTATGGACTCAACTTATTATTACAAATGTTTTTTGATAAAATTTATTTATTTCATGCTATATTGAATTTAACAGCTAACTTGTAGGGCAATACTTCAAAAATTTGCTTTTCTATATATGCTAGCAGATATTCAGTTATTTTCCCCATTTGATTCATGCCTATTATAGGATGCTAGAATTATTCTTATAAGAACGATTTGCGTACTCCTACCTGACTGATAGCTGAATTTTTCAGATTTTGATAATTAAAATATTTTGAAGATCTGCCTAAGAAATCAAAAAGAGAAGTAGTTGATATGTGAGAAAATAAAGATGTTTAATTTATTATTGTAAATATTAAAAATTGTGTAAATTCATATGTGTATAGCTCTGAATGTAAATATGGATATGTATGTATTTTATTTTATTTATTTTCATAAATGCATATTTTCCATTGTATGAATTATTCTTTTGAGACTCTCGAACTTCGATCCCTGGTCGCCACAAAGCTAGCCTTAATGCCTTAGTAATTGTAGACTAATAAATCAACTAAGACCAGTTTTGGGTACTAGATTAGAACCTAGTTTATTTACCCTAATCCCTAAAGTCTTCATTTGATTTCTTTAAGGACTAGTAATAAAAATCCCAATTTACTTAGAGTAGTTTAGGAATCCTATTGGATTCCTTAAACTTTAGCTATTTGGATACTTAGTACTTATAGTTCTTAAATCTCATCTTTTATTTTACTTTAAACTTTTCATTTTTATTTTAGTTTAACTAAATTAGCACTTGATGGATTTGATCCTTCAAATTATAACTTAGCTAGATTAGTATTTGATTTAGATAGAACTATCAAGTTACAACTTAATTAGGGAGTTTTAGTGAATTAAATCTTAACTTTTAAGTTCTCATATTGTTAATTTCATAACCTTAATCCTTTCATACTAGTCACCTAAGCCATGTTTAGTTAAACCATTTGAATTTTATGGCTTAGGACTAGATTAAAACTAGCTTCTAATTGCATTGATTATAATTATAAATTATTTTGTCACATCATATTAAATGAAATAAAATCATTATTTTTAAAACTTTAATTATTACTATTAATTATAATTAACTTGAGATCAATATCTCAAAGTTAATTGAGAGCTTAATTAGTTCTAATCATTTAAAATTAGATAACTTTGGATATCACTTAGTTGCAATTATTAAATTTTCCTTGAATGCTCGCTTAGCTTTGAGCATTTTTCATTTTAATCATTCATATAAGACTTTGTGTATAAATAAAAATTTCACATTTAACATAATAGGGGTTGCTAATTGAAGTAGCCAAGGGCAGGCTAATTGGAGAGATAAGGATCCTCATATTCTCAGAGGGTGAATATTTGAGAGTAAGTTATATTTGAAACCCCATTTTCCCAACACAGGTTAGGTAGACATGCTTAACTCCTCTCTTCATTTTGTAAGTCCCTGCACAATGAGACCCTATTTAAAAACAACTTCAATAAAATAAATTGTGAGATCCTCTACAATCTCATTGATTGTGAAGACTCATTATAACTTTTTAAATGTATTTTCTACATAGTCCTAGGCTATATTTTTCTTAGATCACGGGACTAAGATACCTTCCCTACTATGTAAGCTTTACACTCTCTATCTTCAGTATTATGTTTTGCTTACTTATAAATTCATTTAGAATACAATATATATTGCTTAATTTCAATTAATGCTTTACTATTTCTTTTACTTACTCAGCATAAGTTCAATGAACATATATGTAGCGCCCTGCCCCGTCACCGCACGCAAAAGAATTAAAATCATAAATTAAGGCAAATCCTAATGAGTAAATTAGGATGATTGATTTACTTATTTAACCTTATAGACGACATTGATTCAGTTATAATTAGGATGTGGCCAGTCCTAATTATGTTCAACTTATAGGATCATGATTCTAAGTTACAAACAGTGTAAGAATTGATGATTCTGAATCTTATGTAACTTAGAGTAGTTAAATCGATTAAATTAGAAAACAAGTGATATCATAAAGTTTGTGTAGTGCTATTATTCCTTGAATTTGAATTGTCATGCTTTCCTTGTTGTTTGAGCCTTCTATACTTTTGGACATGCTTAACATAAATACTTGATACATACTTTATAATATACTTTGAATTATATTCATATAATATTGCATATAAATAAAATAAACAACATTATACGTGTGGTTTATATTTTACTTAGCCTGCCATTTAGTATAACTTTACTTTAGGATAGCTTTTGCCTAGGGAATTCCCCTATGGTACGTTACTTTGGCAATGGGATGTTTCTCCTATATGCTCATTAGGTACTTTGTAGCATTTACTTTAATCTGGGATGTTTCTCCTAGATTATTTAGATGGGATTTTACTTTAGGATCTGGGATATTTCTCCTAGATGCCTTTTTGGTGGATTTTACTTTAATCTAGGATGTTTCTCCTAGATGAGCAGATGGACTTTACTTTTTGGCAGACTAAATAAGAATATCTCACACCGTACAGTTACTTTAATTTACTTTACTTTATAATTACTTACCTTTTCTTTTCAGTTATTATACAGTTACTTTACAGTCTCTTTATAATTACTTTACATATTTACTTTATAGTTCAGACTTACTTCACTTACAGTTCAATATATTTTTTGTCATATTTTTCATTTTCTGCAATTCCTTTACATTTCAGAACTTTGTGTATGTCAATCATTTTACTTATTTGGGATCATGTTAGAGCGATAGATTTATTTTCAGTACAGTACTTTTACTTATATTATAAACTGGTATGTTTAGTTTGATCATATTTCTTAGGACTTTTCTTTGTACTTAGTAAGTTTATATTTGTACTTTACTTATCTTTCTATGCAGCCTGAGTTGAGGTATATTTCTACCTCATAACTTGTTTAAGTTATAATTTCTTATTATAACTTACTTTCCTTTCTTTATCAATTTATCGCTATGTATGCTTAATTTCAATTGTGATATCATTAAAATACATTAAAATACATTAAAATTCATTACCTTAAAATGTACTTAGACATTTTGTCTAACTAAAACTTTTTTTTGTTGGCTGGGGCCCTACCATTATGAAACTGATAATGATATAGTCTGAGCTTTTTGAGGAGATTGAGCCTTTAGAGGAACAAGTCCAAGAGAAAGTGCAGGTTGATGAAGGTCATTAGATTATGCTTCCTAGTTCAATTTATTTATATATCTGAGAGGATGAGAGCCTTTATTTTGATATTTCAGTCTTTAAACTTTAATGTTTGTAATAATATAGGATTAAATTGTACTTTAGTTTTCTTGCATTGTATATTCTGAGCTGAATATTTTATTTTGTAATATGGATAAATTCATGATTACTTTAGTTTGTACTTTTCTTCCTCACTCTGATTTCATGGTATACTCATTAGTGATTGTTATCCTTTGTTTTATTATGAAAAACACATCTTTCTCTTAAGATTGGATTGAAGTTTTAATTTCCAATCTAATGTTAAGAAAAGTATGTGCTTAGTGACAACCACACCCTAATCCTTATGATTAAAGGGGGAGGCCACCACAATTGGTATCAGAGAGCTCCATAAGGTGTCAAATTGGAATTTGTATTCCTATCTACCTAATGGATGGTTCTTCTGCCATACAATCACTAAATGAATACTAGAATAACATCCATATTTTCATATACTTAGAATGAAAGGCATGAAATGGAAAAGTACTTTCTTAATTAGTAAAAGATAAGAACAAACTAAAACTAGAAAGTTATAAACAATTTAATAACTTAGAAGAATAATTAAGAGTACCAAAGGATTAGATAAACTAAATGGTTAAACCTTGGCCTTTACACTAGAAGATATTATGAATCTAAATGTCGATAGATCAAAGAGGTAGAAATCCAAAATTTGTAGTAGGCAAATTCTTAAGTATACCATCTTATCTTCAGAAGATTAGATCTTTATCATTTTGATTAAAACGTGACTTAACAACACATAGAATTCATCTTAGAAGAAATTTGGTATCTCGATCACATCTTTTGTTTCACTTGTAGCTCCTTTCTTACAAAGGGTGGTGAGAGACTAATGTAGAAATAAATCATGGGAAATCATCTCTTAATCCTATTTACATTTGATAATTAAACTCTAATTAAACTATTACAGCATTAACAGACATTCAGCTAAAGTAATAGAACAATAGAGAGACTATTTAATACAATCAAAATTATTCATCATAAGTATCTGTAATTTCATGCCCTATTATTCCTCCAAATTTTATTACTAGTTTCTGGATAAATTCTACACAACTGTAAGGATCCCAAATTAGAACACAGACTCTTCTTCTAATAAATTAAATCTCTTATGGATTTAGTTAGAGTTTGACTTAAAATACTAGGCTCATCAATCTCAGAAGAACTTATAGGATCTCAAAATACAAATAATATACATGATTCTATAAATAATCTTAAACTATAATTAGTACGTAACCTTTAAATTTAGAACCATGTGATTCAAAAATAAGTTTTATTTTTTGAGAATTATTTCGCTCTTTAGACTAAGGAAAAGCTAGTTCCTATAATTTAGTCTTTAGTTCCTAACCATTTACAAGCTTTGATGTTGGGTTAGTTTTACTTAACCTAAATATTATAGTATAGATAATTCTACCATAATCTTGGTAGGATAAATCCCTAGCCATGGATATATTAAAAATGTTGTTAGTAAGCTTAATCTAGTATTCAAGGTGTATTATTATTGATTTGGTAAATACCATATTCTTTAATTTAATCAATCAAACCTTACATATCTGAACTCATACTTTTGTGACTTATAGAAATAATTCTTTTCTAAGAAATGACTTACCCAATTAGGTGAGTAACTTCTAATTTCTTAGGTTGATGTGACTCAAATTCTTCAAACTATTGGTTGATGAAGTCACAAGAATGACTTGAAATATCTGCCTATATTATTCCTTAAATTATAATTACCACATTTTCTTAAAATAAGTATTCCCATTTCCTTTGGAATGAGAAATTTTAACTATAAAACCTTATATAAAACTCTTATTAATAACCCATGTCAGTATCTTATCATAACTAATAAACAATCAATTGTTTGATTTATTTTGTTAACTCTTACAAATTCAATGGTATTAAGTCATCGTATATGACTTGGATCTTAGCAACCAATTATAAGAGAATTTGACATAAGTCCTAGAATATGACTCATAACCATAATATTTGTGTTAATAATAATTTCTTTAAATCTTGGGTGTCAAGTTATCATATGTGACTTGAATTACCTAAGTTCTCCTTAATCTTGAGGCCATGAATCCTAAATGGATATTAATATTTTTATTTACTTTAATTATACCTTTTTAGTAAGAGATGAATGTCTCTTTATTAGTTCAAACCTAGTATGGACTAATTCATGCAAGTAGTCCATCCTCATTTTATTCTTAGAAATTATAAGCCTAACCATTTAAATTCATTATTAGAGTTAGATTCTAATGATGTAACTTTGTTCAAATACTAAAATTTTGCTAAAATAAGAAATCAAAGAATGTTAGTTCTTTGATGATTAAGTCCTTGGATTACAACTCATTAGATTAGAATCTGTATAATGGCTTAAGCTAATTCACCTAAACTATCTTAAGTGGTGATATCGCTTAAGTACAAAACCTTTAGGATCTTTGGTCTTTATCGTATCCTATACTTATTTTGTAATGTCACCTGCTAAGTACAAATCCTATCTTATAGTGGTAAACCATAAGTTATGAATTTAGAACTAACCTTCAAACCCTTGAAGTTGTATTCAGCTTGAATGAATATTAACTTTTCTTTCTTTTATTACTATCCTTATTAAGTGATGGTTATCACATAGTTTGGTTAGTTTCCTTAAGCTTAGCACCTTTGTTAAAATTCCTAGCCTTAAAGGTAGAATTTTGAATGTCCAGCCTTAAGCCTTAAATTATTGAGGGATTTTAAATTTTGAATCCTTGAACCCTCAAATAACCTTAAGTCGTAATTCCTTTGAATAGTTTAATCTTAACTCCTTGAATTTACGGCAATCTGAAGAAGTTATCGCCAATCAAATGTTCAATTTTTTGCAATTCAATCTGCTAAGGAAACCATTGCTGCATTGTTACAAGGTGCCATAAGTGCAGTTTAATTATTACAGGACTTTATGTGCTTATAAATCTTTTCTAGTTTTTAATCTCTAATTGAGAGTAACTTAATATTCTCATAGAATTTATCTCCTAATATCTATCTTCTCTAGTAAAGAATTCAACTAAATCTAAGGCTTGTCAAAATTCTGAACAAAGATCAAATTATTTAATTCTTCCTATCCAAATGAATTAATATACCCATTTGAAATTCTATAATCATACTTCCTTATCTTCATTATATTTCAAATTGTCATTTCATTATGTTTAATTCTTTCCACTTGAGTGATGTCGAGGACGACATCGTTCTTAAGTGGGGGAATCTATAACAACCCAGGTTGTTACTTAGGTTGATTAAGACTAACCAAAGTCTTAATTATGGTTCTAGTACACTAATTAAGTCACTTGGAACTCATCACTAAGACTTAGACTCATTCAGTAATCAATTGGGTCAAATTTGAACTTCTGGGAAAATCCTAAAACCCTGGAAATTGACCTAATCAGTTTGATCTCAGATCAAAAATTGGATTTTGCCATCGCGCTCATTGCCCCCAAATTAGCTAGGGGTGATGTTTTGGTGGCAATCGGAAGTCATCAAAATTTCGACGAATATTTTAATATTATTTAAATACTCGAAAATGAGAAAATTAAATACTCGTCGGAATCAAAATCCAACTTCACCGTTGCGTTCCTCACCTCTCAATTAGCTAGGGGTGAATATTTCATAATTTTTGGAAATCATTCAATTAACTATGATTAATTAATAAAAGCAATTAAGAAATTAATTATTTAACCTTAATATATATATATATATATTCCTTCATTCTCTTATTTCCTAATCCTAAAATCGCATGCCCTAATTTTTTCATTTGGCCGAACGCAAGCCTCCCCTCCACGCCGACACCTCTCCTTCCCCTCGACGCGTGGCTCGCATCGCTCGTGTCTCTCGGCACGCGTCACCTCCTCGCAACCTCCATCACCATCTTCCATTAAAGCCGAAGACTATACATCGCGCCGTTTCCTCACTCGAAAGAACCTCCCAGTCGAGCCCTCATCCTCGCCTTCTCCTCCACTCGGCGTCGTTAAGGTACTCACTTCACCCCTTCTTCTTGCTATACTCCACCTGATTCTCTATAATATATATGAAATTGACTCAATTGATTAATGAGGATTATAGTTAATCTTGTGATAGATTCTTCATTTTAATGTAGATTCAGTAATACCTCATTGGTAAGATGTTAAGTAGCTTTTTATAATGCTCTCATTTTCTTTTTTTGTTTAGTGGTCGACACGAGTTATTGTTGCTTGATTTTTTTGAAGTTAAAATTGCAGCGCTTGAATGTCTATCTATGCACTAAAAAGGATAATATTTTTCTCAATACTGTTAAAGCAAACTTGTAGAATTTTAATGGACATCTTTGGTATTGAAATATTTTAATTTGTGTAGAGAATGCACTCTAAGGCTGCGGTTATGCATGAAACCAGAACTGTTGGATTTAAAATTCAGTGGAAAACATATTGAAATCACTTAAACATATTTTAGAAAATTTGCTTGAATTAAATACTCCCATATCTCAAACTTAATGTTTTTTTTCTTCTTTCAAAACAACTTATTAGATGGCCAAGCTATTTATAACTATAATGCTAATTTCAAGGCTAGAGTCGAATCTGAATTATCTTGGGTTGCGCAGCATAGTATAGCTCATTGACTGAAGGCCAAAGAATAAATACATCAGAGCAAGGCACAATATGAGCTTTATTGAAAGCTTAAATAGTTTTTGTGATGTGTGACATATAGCTAACCATGTTGTTTTTATCTCAATGTTATAGAACGAAAGTCTCACTTATTCAATTATAACCTTAATTCCCAAGTCTGGGCATGCCAATTCTATCTCAAATTTCAGAACCATCTCTTTTTGCCATATATTTTACTAAGCTTTCAAAACATGTGCTTTCTAGTTTGATTGATAATGCCCAACCTTCTTTAATTCCTAGCAAGTTAATCATCGATAATCTTTTCATAGCCGTAGAGCTGTTGAATGAGTTTAATGCTCTATTTTTTTTTTAGTTAGTTTTGTGCTCAACCTGATTTCAAGAAGGCTTTTGATTCCGTTAGCATAAGGTTTATTCTCTGTATTTTTGAAGAGAGATTTTTAAGAAAAGAGGTTTCCCTCCAATTTTTATTAAATGGGTCAAAGCATGTATTTGGGACAATTATTTCTTGATCATTATAAATGACATACCGTTTGGTCTCTTTTAAGTCCTTAAATGGTATTTGGAACAGCTATTCTTTATCTCTGTATCTTTTTACTTTGACAATGAATGAATTATCCTCTTTCTTTGCCCATTGCATGGCTATTAGTGATTTATTTCTATTGTTCTTTTAAAATACCTACAATATGTTTCTTTAAAAAGAATTATAACACAAGAACTTGTAAATAATATATACTAACTCAGTGGATTTTCATTAATAGAATTCTTATTGAATTGAGTTCACATAAGTAATATATGTCATTTTCTAACTCATAACATGTAGCAAATTTAGCATCATCATCTTTATAATCTATCACCATTGTGTTTCAATATAATGCTATTGTTTTTAACAAATGCTTGCTAAGATTATAAAGTTCGACCTATATATCAAAATTGTCACATTTTAAATATGTAAGTATTTATGTAATCATAACTATCTTGCCATGTCCATCTAAAATTTTAATCGAGACGAGAGAAAAAATCAAGTGTAAATACTTGAAATGCACAAGTAATTAAAGAACCCTCCAAACAATAATGAGTTATCCTTATTTATAAAGCAACAATTTGCCGATGCTTAAAATTATGAAAAGAACTAGAGAATGTTGTTGGAAAGTGTTCATTACAAGTACGCTTGGAGGTAATTTAAGTATTTGGCAAGTTCATATTTGATTTAAACACTTGCTTTTCATATATATATTATAATTCTTAAATGAATCTATTGTTAAACTTTAAATAGGCTTGTTATTGTCTCTAAACTAGTATAATATGAGCAAGGTTGTGAATCATAGATAAGTCTACTTATTCAATTAAAAGTGTGTATCCCTAAATACATTTAAGTTTGCTTCATATGACTACAAAGTGATCATAAATGCTTTTAAACTTAAATCAATCTCACAAGAGCTTTATTAAGTATTTAGTTATACATGTATCTATTCTCTAGATTTTATATCAATTCAATGGTAAAAGCAAATGCTAAGTTTATAAGAGGAAAAATCTATTATGTTGCTGTCATATAAGGACTTATGTAAATAATGCATTCTCTCTTAAGGAATATCTACACTTATATCAAGTCTCTCTTACATTTTAATACAATTATACATAAATACTTCTATAATGCCATAATTACAATACGAATGGCTTATGAGAGGCAACCATTGTAATTATGCGTAATCCTTCCTGTTGCTTTATTATTTGAAAATCTATAGTGCTTCAACTTAAATCTGCTTATGTTAACTACAAATACTGTAATAGAAGTTGTGTCAAAATAATAAATCTTAAACAACGATACAAAATCGATAATGTTAGTTGTGAGTTGAATGAGAAATAGTGTTGTAAAGAGATTAGTATCAAAGCTTGTATGAGTGCAGTCTTCCTTCTTTGCAAAATAATCAAGTTTAAGTTTCATGATATGAGATCAATCTCATATCATGCCTTCTTAAACTCCTATAATCTTCTCTATTTCATTCTCAACCTTCCTAATAACATTAGTTAGGATTTGTGTCTGAATGTTAATCTTAGTGATTAAGAGCTATTTTCTTAGGATTATGAATATATCATATGTTATAATTCATCTATTGAGTAAATTGGGTTACTAATAGGTGAAACCTTAGTTTTAATAGTTTTATAGATTTTCTTAGTTTGTTAATAATTATTTGATCTTTCAATCTTAGAACTAAGAATATAAATCTATCTTATTGAGTATAATTTACTCATTAGGATTTGTCTTAATCTAATTTTGTGAGAATTGGATTCTACACCTTAGACCCTTAGATATATCTTTAGATTGAGTGATTAAACCCCATCATTTGGAGTTAAATCCTCAACTCTTTCATCTTGATATGATTAATCAAGATTGGGTTTGGGATCATTAAAAATAATAACTCAGAATGATTGATTTACTTATTTAACCTTGTAGACGACATTGATTCAGTTATAAGTAGGATGTGGCCAGTCCTAATTATGTTTAACTTATAGGATCATGATTCTAAGTTACAAACAGTGTAAGAATTGATGATTCTGAATCTTATGTAACTTAGAGTAGTTAGATCGATTAAATTAGAAAATAAGTGATATCACAAAGTTTGTGTAGTGCTATTATTCCTTGAATTTGAATTGCCATACTTTCCTTATTTTTTGAGCCTTTTATACTTTTGGACATGCTTAACAAAAATACTTGATACATACTTTATAATATACTTTGAATCACATTGATATAACATTTGCATATAAATAAAAAAACAATATTATACTTGTGTTTTATATTTTACTTAGCCTACCATTTAGTATAACTTTACTTTAGGACAGCTTTTGCCTAGGGAATTCCCCTATGGTATGTTACTTTGGCATTGGGATATTTCTTCTATATGCTCATTAGGTACTTTGTAGCTTTTACTTTAATCTGGGATGTTTCTCCTAGATTATTTAGATGGGATTTTACTTTAGGATCTGGGATGTTTCTCTTTGATGCCTTTTTGGTGGATATTACTTTAATCTAGGATGTTTTTCCTAGATGAGCAGATGGACTTTACTTTTTGGCAGACTAAATAAGAATATCTCACACCGTACAGTTACTTTAATTTACTTTACTTTACAATTACTTACCTTTTCTTTTCAGTTATTATACAGTTACTTTATAGTCTCTTTATAATTACTTTACATATTTACTTTACAGTTCAGACTTACTTCACTTACAGTTCAGTATATTTTTTATCATATTTTTCATTTTCTACAATTCCTTTACATTTCAGAACTTTGTGTATGTTAATCATTTTACTTATTTGGGATTATGTTAGAGTGATAGATTTATTTTCAGTACAGTACTTTTACTTATATTATAAACTGTTATATTTAGTTTGATCATATTTCTTATGACTTTTCTTTGTACTTAGTAAATTTACATTTGTACTTTACTTATCTTTTTATGCAGCCTAAGTTGAGGTATATTTCTACCTCATAACTTGTTTAAGTTATAATTTCTTATTATAACTTACTTTCCTTTCTTTGTCAATTTATCGCTATGTTATGCTTAATTTCAGTTGTCATATCATTTAAATACATTAAAATTCATTACCTTAAAATATACTTAGATATTTTGTCTAATTAGAACTTTTTTTTGTTGGCTGGGGCCCTACCATTATGAAACTGATAATGATATATTCTGAGCTTTTCAAGGAGATTGAGCCTTTAGAGGAACAGGTCCAAGAGGAAGTGCAGGTTGATGAAGGTCATTAGATTATGCTTCCTAGTTCACTTTATATATATATATATATCTGAGAGGATGAGAGCCTTTATTTTGATATTTCAGTCTTTAAACTTTAATGTTTGCAATAATACATGATTAAATTGTACTTTACTTTTCCTGCATTGTATATTATGAGCTGAATATTTTATTTTATAATATGGATAAATTGATGATTACTTCAGTTTGTACTTTTTTTCCTCACTCTGATTTCATAGTATACTCATTAGTGATTGTTATCCTTTATTTTATTATGAAAAACACATCTTTCTCTTAAGATTGGATTGAAGTTTTAATTTCCAATCTAATGTTAAGAAAAGTATGTGCTTAGTGACAACCACACCCTAATCCTTATGATTAAAGGGGGGGCCGCCACAAATCAGCACCTCTTTGTGCATGGACTTAGGGATCCATAAGCGATTCCCTTGATAAATAGCACCCTTGTGGAATCGGAGGTCAATTGTTGCATTTTTCGTTTCGAAATACTATCCCGCGATCCCGATTGACGATCCAACGGGTTTGATCTAGGCTAGCTCAACCGGATCGTCGGCAATTAGGTCTAGTGTTACAGTAGAAACCGTTAGACCGAAACCCTAGAAATTAGGGTTTGATTTTGCCGGCGATCTCGGCCACCTCCGGCGAAGGTCCGCCCACCGGCGTGTAGCCATCGTCGAGGGCTACCGTCAGCCGTGCGGGCCGAGGTAGTCCGGCATCGGGAAGGCCGGCAAAAGCCGTGCCCTAGCCTGGCGCCCTCGGCCCGTCTTTGCGAAGAAGACGAAGTCCGGGTCGGGCCGGGTCGACCCGAGCCCGACCCGCCCGAGCTGGGTCCGCATCAGCTGGGTGGGGCCCACCACGCCATGTGGCGCCTTCTGGGCCTACCACGTGTCCCGTGGGACCCACCAGCCGAAGCTGCAACTCTTCGGCTTCGGCCGTGGGGCCCATAGTGCCACGTGGCAGCCAACCGGCACGCCACGTGTCAAGTGGGGCCCACAGCCCGAGCCCGCGCAACGGTTCGGCTCCCCCAGTGGGGCCCACAGCGCCACGTGGCAAGTGGGACCCACTGCCCGGTCAACCGAAGCGATTCGACTTCCCGTGGGGCCCACAGTGCCACGTGGCAGCCTCTGGTAGTGCCACATATCAAGTGGGGCCCACTATCCAGTCACAGAGCTGACTCAGCCCCTGTGGGGCCCACAGTGCCACGTGTCTAGTGGGGCCCACTGTCTGTTAATTAAAATTTAATTAAATTACTGTTAGTGTTAAGTAATTATGTTAATGATTAATTAATTACACTTAGTAATTAATTAAATTAGGATTAGTGTTAATTACTTTTAAACAGTAACCTTAATTAATTAAGTATAATTAGAGATTAATTAGGATTAATTAAAGGTTAATTAAACTTTAAACCATAATTAGTATAATTAATTATTATTAAATAGTAAAGTATAATTAATTATTCATAATGAGATATTAATAAATAATTAAGACTAATTAAATAGAGATTAGCACAAATTACTTTGCTATAGTAAAATAATAATTAAATAATAGATTAATTATTATTAATTAATAATTAAGCTAAGGATTAATAATTTCAGAAATTTTATATAAAAACTTTAGGAATGAATAGCAAAATCATTTAAATTGAATAAATAAATAGTAAATTTATTCAAATTGTATTTTTGAATAGTAAATCTTAAAAGTTTAATAACTTTTTATAGGAAGATCCAAACATAGCCAATATAGGTCTTAAAATACTCAGAAAAATGTAAGGAATCAAATAACATAATGTAAAAATTTATTTCAGGGTACGTATAACGAGGTAGCATTTTAGGACCTCTTTAGAGCCTCATAACTTTTTACCCAGTTACCGAAACATAGTCAATATAGGTCTTAAAATGCTCAGGAGAGCAGCCCCATCACCGTAATGGTATTAGTTTTCTCATTTTGACATCTGGATAAAAAGTCAACCCTAGAACTTAGAGTCAAAAATTCAAGAAGCTATTTAACTTAGAACTCTAATGTCACCAACATACTGAAATAATAATTAGGATATGAACCCTAGAAATTTAGGTAAATGACCAAATTACCCTTAGCCTTATTTTAGTCATAACTTGACCGTGTGAGGTCCAATTTGGATGTACTTACTGTCTATCTTCAAGTTAGACAGTAAGAAATTAGTTGGAAAAGAGAAACCTCCATTTTGACCCCCAAATCAAAAGTTGACTTTTTAACCCTTAAAGTAGGGGCAAAATTGTCATTTTACTCGAAGATTGGATTGAGTACCCTTACCCTTTGGATAACATCCCAAAACACTAAAACTAATATTATAATCTTCTTAGTATCAATCAAGTGAGAGAAATCAACCCTTAAGTTAGATTCCAATAATTTCTGTTAAATCTTAAGTACTACATCTTAAGGACCTTTCTTGAGAATAGGAATATATCATAGGTTAGAATTCATTCGTTGGGTAAATTGGGTTATCCAATGGGTGAAACCTTGGTTTTATTAGTTTCTAGACTTTCTTTTATTTTATAACTCATTCTGATTATTTTATCTTTTAACCCTAGATTTAAGGTAGGAGATTCATCCTATTAAGTTTGATTACTTCATAGGATTTGCCTTAACTAGTATATCACTTATAGAATAAAACCTAGAACTTAGGTCTTATCCTTTGGATTATGTGATTAAACTTAATTCTCGTAGTGTTTAATCCATAATCTATAGGTTTAGAAGATCTTGACCAGATCTTAGTTAGAACGTCTAAATTCATAAAATTAGGACGTATGATTTATTGATTTAACTCGTAGTCGTCTATCTGATTGAGCTAGATTAGAACCTGATCAGTTCTAATCCTTTTTAATTTATAAGGATGAATTTCTGAGTTACACTCGATAGTAGGAAAATGGTGATCCTAAACTTGTGTAACTTGGAATAGTTAAAAGGTTAAGTAGAAAACAAATGATATCACCATGCTTAGTAGAGTCCCTTGCTCCTCTTTGATATTTTGTTGCTACGCGTTCCTTGTACTTTTGTGCCATATTTTTCTTGAGCATGTCATACAAGATTTTTGATGTATAAATAAAATGTTAGGAAAATATGGAGACTCCTTAGATTCTTTGTGAAAATATTAAAGTAATTAATGAGAAGATAATGATTTGATGTGTTTGAGCTGCCTCTCAGTGTTCTTTTGATCATACCGATTATTGCCCTAGCCGTATTGCGCTAGGAACTGCCTTAGCCATACTGGTGCTAGGATCTTTGTATGACTATTGGTGACCTAACAGTATCGTGCTAGGAACTGCCCTAGCCGTACTGTGTTAGGGCCTACTATGTTGACTGTTGTTGCCTTAGCCATATCGTGCTAGGAACCGCCCTAGCCGTACTGGTGCTAAGATCTTCAGCCCTTTTTGGTGAGCTAAGTAGCTCTTTTCTGTATGACAGATTGTACACGTATGGTTTTATATGCAGTTGTTATTGTTTACTTTTTAGTTTTCTTATTCAGTCAGCTATTTTCTTGTATTGCTTTTATATATATTTAGGATGTTAGAACCTTGCTGCTATTTATACGTACCACTGCTGAGTTATTTATTTTAATTGGCATATTTCCTGTTGATCACCAGCATATTTAGGGTGTAGAACTTTTCTTATAGCACTTGTTTAGTTATGTATATTTATATGCCCTTCCTTGTTTAGTTTGTATATGAGTCATGTCTCAGACTCTTTCCTTTTTTTTGCTTAAATTATAAATGATGGTTTATAGCTTTCCTTTTTCTTTGGTACTACTTGCTGCTCCTTTACATATATATATATATATATATATATATATATATATATGTTGCTTAGATGTTGTAGAATGGTGATATTACTTAACATATATAATAATTTATCAGCTTAAAATGTACTTAGACAATTGTCTAACCAGATTTTCCTTTTCTTTGGCTGGGGCCCTACATTGTGAACCGACAATGGCAGATCCTCTTTAGTTAGATGAGCAGGAGATAGGAGTGGAGCCATACCCAGAGGAGGAGCCCGTAGAAGAAGACGCTGTGTATAATTTATTTCATATATGAGGATGAGAGTATTTGCACATCTATTCTATTTGAACTTTTTAAATGATGTAATAATGCAGGTACCTCTGACTGTGTATTTGTATTGAATGCTTATGATCTGAGTTCTACTTTTGCTATTTATATTGTGATGCTTGGATGATTTATATTTCTTTAAATCGCTTCTGCACTCTGTACGTTTACTTATATAGTGACTGTTAGATTGATTCTGTGTTAATCCTTCCCTAATCATGTGGATTGTGGAGTCTATCCTAATCCAATAGTAAGTGAGGGGTTAGCCAGAGTGGCACCCCACCCTTAACCTAATCCTTTGGCGGATTAAGGGTGAGGGGCACCACAGCTTGGTCCTGGATTCATGATTGCTAAAATCTGAATTAAGAACAATGCATTTTTTAGAAATTCATTAAGCAGGAGATCATAACAGTCTATTTCTTTTATTAACCAAAATATAAAGATAAATAACGCATCATTTGAAGCAGTAGTCGGTACATGAAAAGAAGAGATAGAAATAGGGAAAAACACAGAATCTATCCTATGTATTTTCTTGTGAAAGCTTGGGAAAAGTTCGCATATGTCAGCTCTCGACGGCGACGGGCAAATCTTCGTTCGAACATCCATACTTCATGAGCCCACCACTCCTTTGCGTAGTCTTGGAGGAGGATTTTTGATGATGTCGAGTCGGGCGCCATCCAGGCACTCCAACTCATCGAACACCTTGGTTACCCTTCATAACCACTACTTAGCCAGGATGGGGAAGTCCAGTCCCCGGTACACCGCATCTTCTAGCATTCTTTCTAATACTCTAGCTCCTGCTATGGAGACCCCTTGGACTTCTCTTCCATGCCTTTTTACCAAGTACACATCGAACCTCCACCTATTTTTAAAGTGAGCGAAAAGGTCGTATCCTGTCATGCTTGCACAGTAGTATTCCTAGATATCCAGATCAAGTGATGTAAGGATAATTGCTTTTAATTCACAAATCAGGTTACAAGGATGCATAGGGTAGTACAGATAGCATATGAATAAAACTAAGATATCTATCTGATGTATCGGTCCATAAAGGCACGATGGAAGTTCACATAGGTGACGTCCCTCTGTAACCATTCACGAATATGGGTGAGTGCTCTAAAGGTGACGCTCCACCAGTCTCTAGCCCCATCCTATAGGAGGCATGTCACGAGGGCAATCCTAGCATTGTCTGCGATGTCCAAAAGCCCCATCACAACATATGTCCTTATTAGTTATTTCCTGGCTAACGCTGGGAGATCATATCCTCTAAACGTGCTTTGTTTGAGCAGTTGGTTCAACATCCAGATTTCAGGATTTGATACTCCTTCTATGTTTTCCTCATACTATTGACGGAATTGGGCAATGCCCTCCCAACATTCTTCAAATTGTTGGTGATGTCACTCAACTGTCATTCTGGTATATCCAAGTATGTCCACTGAAATGGTTAAGTTTAACTTTTAGAATTATACCCCTTACAGTAGCTTGTGTATTTTAATTATTTAAACTTCTTACTCTGAGTTTGATATTGTGATACCTTTGATGTGACTCCAATATTTCTGATATAGTGACTGAACTGGCAGAAGAATCTTCCATTACGTAGATAAGAATGCAAATTTTGATCTGACACCTTATAGAATTCTCTGATACCAACTACAGTGCCCCACCTAGGATTAAGCTAAGGGGTGGAGTATCACTCTGGCTAACCCCTCACTTATCATTAGATTAGGATGAAATGCACAATCCACCTAATAATGGAATGAGTGAGCACATAATCAAATATCAGTCACTATTACTAAAACATACAAAGTGCGAAAGCGAATTTAAAATGAGAAACATCCAAGCATCACAGTACAAATATAATGAAATATGACTCAGAATAAAAGCATATAATAATCCAAATACGCAGTCAAAGGTACCTGTATTATTACATCATTTTAAAGTTTAAGAATGAAAGTGAAACTACGCTCATCCTCACATACTAAGTAACTAAATGTCTTATGGTCCCAGCTGCTGCACCTCCTCTAAGTAGGGCTCCTCCTCAGGTACAGGATCCTCAAGCTGCTCTATACCTATCATTGTCAGTTTCACAATGCATGGCCCAGCCAAAAAAAGGAGAAAAATCTTGTGTTAGACAATTGTCTAAGTACATTTTATGCTGATAAATTTTTATGTGTTTTATAATATCATCACTTTACAATTTCTAAGCAACAATACATCAAAAATAGGAGCGACTAGCAATACAATAAGAAAAGAAAAAGCTACAAACAATATTTATAACTTAAGCAAAAGAAGGCTAAGACATGCCTCATATATATATAAGCTAAACAGGGTAGGCATATATAAATGATTAAATAAATACTGAAAGAAGATACTGCATCCTAAATATACTGGTGATTAAATGAAATATGCATATTAAATAACTTTAACTCAGCAATGATACATATAATAGTAGCAAAATTCTAACATCCTAAAATATATATAAACAGGACAAAGGAATAGCTTACTGAATAAAAATACTGAAAGGTAAGCCAGATATCAAAATTGTACATGAAACTCTGTGTACTAACTGCCATATTAGAAGAATTGGCCAATCTAGCCCATACATATATCTGTCCATTCCCATAGCCTTTCTGGGCTATGGCAATATATCTCAGTAATCTTGTGTAACTGAAGAGGCAGGCAATACTATGCAACATCTTTTAATTATTTTACTTTGTTTATGTGAACACGTTCAGAAATAGCTGAGGAGACAAGCACAACTGCAAGACTAAACAGGTTCCATACTTAACACATACTCCTCAATGAGTAATGTTAAGCCTCCTTATTACTCCTTACCCCTATCCATTAGGGTAAATGTGCACCAAAATCCTCCTAGAGACTGAACCTAAAGGCAACTATTATCCTAATTAATCTAAGTTTTTTATTTCATGCACAAAGTTCTTTAATATGATATATCCAAGGAAATAAGCTCAAATTATACAAGGAATGCGTAGCAACAAAATAAATCAAGTAAGCAAGGGACTCTACTAATATAGTGATATCATTTGTTTTCTAATTATCCATTCTAACTATTCCAAGTTACACAAGTTCAGGATCACCATTTTCCTACTGTCGAGTGTAACTTAGAAACTCATCCTTATGAGTTACAAAATATTAGGACTAGCTAAGTCCTAATATGCTTAATCAAATTCGACTATAAGAGTTAAATAATAAATCATCACGACCTAATTAATGATTTTAGACGCTCTATACTAACCTCTAATCAAAACTACTAAACTACAGATTATAGATTAAATACCCCGAGATTGGGATTAATCACATAACCCAAAAGGATAAGACCTAAGTTCTAGGTTTTATTCTAATAGTGATCTAATAATTAAGGCAAATTCTATTAAGAAATCAAACTTAATAGAATGAATCTCCTATCTTAAATCTAAAGTTAAAAGGCAAAATAATCAGAATAAGTTGTAAAAGTCTAGAAACTAATAAAACCAAGCTTTCACTCATTTAGTAACTCATTTACCTAATAAATGAACTATAACTTGTGATCTAGTCCTAGTCTTAGGAATAGTCCTTATGTGACATGTAAAGATCCTAAGAGAAAGGGACTTAGGAGTATTTTCAGGTATTTTACAAATTGGTCCTAATTATTGATTTTTTCTCATTTAGATGATTCTAATATAGTTTTAATATTGGTTTTAATGAATTAAGAGATTAATTAAAGTTTAAAGGTACTTAACTTAACTTTTGGGCAAAATGACCATTTTGCTCCTACTTAAAGGTCTAAAAAGTCAACTTTGGATATAATAGTCCAAATTAAAGTTTCTTAGTTTCAAATAATTCCTTACTATCTAACTTAAAGATAAACAGTAAGGACATCCAATTTGGACAAGAAATGGGTTCCACAGGTTCAAACTAAGGTTTTTGATTTAAGGGCATTTTATAAATTTTCACTCTACTAAAACCTGACTTTTGTGTCAGTTTATTGTAGGTTACTGTTCAAGGATTCCACAGAGTCCAAGAACACTGGACTCTGAGTTCAATTCACTAAGTTATGGATGTTTTAAGTTGGAAGGGCAATTTGGTCAATTTTCCCTAAAGTCAATTGTGAGATCTAGGGTTGACTTTTGTTCTGATGCCTGGATGGGAAAACTAATACTACTATAGTGATGGGACACTCTCCTGAGCATTTTAAGACCCATATTGACTATGTTTGGTCAACTAGGTCAAAAGTTATGGGGTCTTAAATAGGTCATAAAATGCTACTTCGTTATGCGTACCCAAAATTAATTTTTATATTATGTCATTTGATTCATTTTATTTTTTTGAGTAAAATGAGACCTATATTGGCTATATTTGGATCATCCTACAAAAAGTTATTAAATTTTTAAGATTTACTATTCAAAAATACAATTTGTATTATTTTACTATTCATTTATTCAATTTATAATTAATTTATTATTCATTTCTAAAGTTAGAAATATATATTTTCTGTAATTATTAATCCAATTAATTAATCCGTAATTAATTAATGTTTAATTGTTAATTATTTATAATATTATTATTATTACTGTTGAATTATAATTAAGTTAATTAATGTTTAAATTATCTTAATTATCTGCCAATATTTAATTAGGAATAATTAATTATAACTTTACTGTTTAATATTAATTAATTATTCTAATTACTGTTAATATTTAATTAATATTAAAATAATCCTAATTATCCTCTAATTGTTAATTATAGTTAATTAATTATATAAAGTTACTATTTAAAGGTCACTAATCACTAATTATAATTAATTATCTGCTAACTGTAATTAATTACTAATTAATAGTAATTAATTAATTTAAATAACTGTCTAAATTTGACAGTATGCCCCACGGCTGCCACGTGGTGTTCTGTGATTGGCCACGGGCGCCGTGGCGGGTCCCACAGCGGACGCTCGGTCGGGCGGTGGGCCCCACCAGTGACACGTGGCAGCCCCTGATTAGGCGCTGCTCTGCGTGTGGGCCCACGGCGGCCACGCGTCGTGCCCGGAGAGTGCCACGCGGCGCTGTGGCCCCACAAGGGGGCCGAAGAGTCGCGGGCCCACCAGTTCCACGTGGCCCTGTGGGCCCCACTGCCGAAGCCGAAAGGCCGTGGTCTTCGGGCGGTGGGTCCCACGTGACACGTGGTGGCGCCCCGAGGTCGCCACATGGCGAAGTAGACCCGGACTTTGTCTTCTACGCGGAGGTGCCCCGAGGGCACCGGGCTAGGGCACGGCTTTTGCCGGCCTTCCCGGCGCCGGACCGCCTCAACCCGCTCGGCCGACAGTAGCCCTCGTCGGGGCCTACACGTCGGTGGGCAGACCATCGCCGGAGGTGGCCGAAGTCTCCGGCAAAGGCAAACCCTAAGGGCTTAGGGTTCATGACGGGATTCCTAACAGTTTCTACTGTGGATCCTAGTCTAATTCCGATCGATCGGGTTCGATCCAACCCGATCGATCCGTCCTAATCCTAATCCATGCCATGCAATTAAGTTTCGAAAGGAAAAACAGACGATCAGGCAACAGGATTGGGAAGGAAGGGTACCTCTTTTTAAACGGCGATAATCCTCCAGTTCAATCCAGACGCTCCCGAGCTCAAATTGTGCCAAACGCGAGTCACTGAGCTCGGGAGGAGACTTAAAGGGCTGTCAGCGGAGGAGGTGAGGGCTGGGAGGCCCGGATTGGCGGGCTCGAACGGCGCCGAGTCCGCGTGGCGCGCAGGCGGAGTCCTCGAAGACGACGACTCCGAGCCATTGGATCGATCGGATCCGACGGTCAGAGGGGAACCGTCTGATCAGAAGGCGTCGTTAAGGATCTAACGGCCGAGGCTGTTTAACTAACGGCGTCGTTAAGGAATAAAATATTATTATTATTATTATTCTTTAATTTCATAATTTTCAAATATGTCTTTCTTAGCTATTTAAAGGGTGAGGAACGCAACGGTGAGGTCGGATTTTTGATCCGACGAGTATTTTAATTTCATAATTTTTGGGGTATTTAAATATTATTAAAATATTCGTCGAAATTTCGACGACTTCCGATCGACACGAAAATGTCACCCCTAGCTAATTTGGGGCCAACGAACGCAATGAAAATGTCCATTTTTCAATTGGAGGTCAATTTAAATAGGTCAAATTTTAGGGTTTCTAGATTTTCCAAATATTAAGATTCGATCCATTTGACTCCTAATTTGGACTAGATCTTAGAGGTTGACTTCTATTGACCTAATTAGCACTTATGATTAAAATTAAGATTGAGATTAGTCCTAAATGACAATAGTAATAACTTGGGTTGTTACAGATTAGGATGTTTAACATCACTCATTGAGGAGATTATGTTAAGATCGGGACCCGTTCAGTCTTGTAGATGTGCTTGACTCCTCAATTGTTTCTGAAATTGTCCACATAAATAAAAGTAAAATAACTAAAAGATATTTGCATAGTATTATCTGTCTCTTTAGTCATACAATATTATATAGTGATATGTTTGCCCTAGCCCATAAAGGTTATGGTGTAATAACCCAAGATTGTTACCCAATTTAATTTTAGCCTAATCATATCTTGATTATCATTCCATTAAGTTCATCTAGTTATTAAAACCAAACCCTGAAAGTTTGGAGCAATTTGGAACTCAATCGATTATTTTGGATTATTTTAATATTTAATTAATTAGAAAATTGAGATATTTATTTTGACCTCGAAGCCAAAATCTGACTTCACCGTTGCGATCGTCACCCCCAAATTAGCTAGGGGTGATGTTTTGGACGCATTTAGAAGTCATCAGATTTTCACGAATATTTTATTATAATTAAATACCCCAAAATTTAGCATAATTAAATAATCGTCGGAATTGAAATTCGACTTCGCCGTTGGATTCCTCGCTCCCAAATTAGCTATGGGTGAATTTTTGGGAATTTTCAGAGCACGTTTTAAGAATCTAAATTTTGAAATAACTAAGAAAAATAAATAAATAATCATTGAGGCCCTAACTTGCAATTTCCCTTATCCTTCAAATTTTCTATCGATAACAGCCCCATGTAAATTCGGCTGGCCATCCCTCCCCCTCTCCCCTTAGCCATGCACCCCCCTAGGCCTCATGATGGCCTATTCCCTAAGCTCCTCATTGCTTCTCCTCCTTTAAGAAAGAGCTCAAATCCTTCATCCTCTCCATTTGCAAAATTTGAGAGCTCATCTCCCATCCCCCTCCATTGCTAAGTCCCTTGTGTTGAAAGAAGAAGATCCCCTCTAAGGCTTTGGAGAAAGACAAAGGATCCTTCTTCCTCCACCCCTTGCAAGGCTAAGGTACCCCTTTGCTCCTCCCCTTATCTTCATTATGTTGTTACAAGCTTGAATGTATCCTTAAAAGTCCATAAGTATGTATGAAAGTCATTAAGACTCTTAAAAGCTTCAAAGAAAACTGCTCTATTTTTCTTGTATTTTGCACACCCTTGGATTCATTATCCTTTTTAGTATAATTGAAATGCTCCATTTGTGCTAATTTTAGTGTCAATGGAAAGGTATCAGAAATACATTTCTATTGATATATGGCACCGCTCATGGAATTCTCTGGATTGGGAGTATTTGAGCTCGAAAATAGGTTTTCCAGTTTTCGTCTAGGCGAAAAATGTCGTCTGGAGCTGCAGCGCGCTGCAGCGCCCAAGTTTGCAAAATGGACCGCTGCAGCACCCCGTAGCGCGCTGCAGCGGGCGGCAGCGGCATTTCAGCAAAAAGATATATAGACATTTAATTAAACTATTTAAACAGTAACTCGTAAAACGGACCACTACAGCGGTATTTCATGAAAATCTTAGGAAAATCAGTATTTCACTATTTAAACAATAATTTTGCAAATTAAATCGCTGCAGTGCACCATAGCGCGCTGCAGCGGGCCGCAGCACTGCCGCACGAAAAGCGCTATCGCACGCCGCCGCACGCTGCAGTGCCCAATCTTGCAAAATGTCCAGAATTAATTAGAAACTGCTTAGTTTTGGCTGAAATGACCAAAACTTCACTGTTTTTGTATTTTAAGGTTCCTAGGACCCTAGTGGGGCTAAGCTATATCAAATTGAACATTGCATAAAATTCTAGAAGGGAATTAAGTTTGACATTATCATCTTTAAAAAGTGCTTAAAATATACTTTGTAACTTTATATGTATTATGTTAAATGCTAAGTAATATAATTTTAAGTGTTTGTATCGAATATGTATGTCTTAATAACTAAATAGCATGAAACTTAGATCTTTTAGATTTGTGATTAAGTGCTGATCTCTTTAGCTTGATTTAGAATTTGATTAGCAATAATTACCCTCTCATTCTATATCATCTTTACATTCATACATTTTCATAATCTTATGGTATATATTAGAGAACCTTAATAATTATTTGGACTCTTAAATGTGCTTAGTGGACATTAAACTAAACTTGAACATAAGAATCTTGATAACTTGATTAAGTAGATGATACTTAATCCAAACCTAAGTTTGACATTAATAATACACTAATAATATATTAATTTATCATTGACCTTTAAATTAACCTTTGGTCTTAATGATAGAAATGTTAGGGGTTAAACCCTAACTTGTCTTGATTGAGATCTAAATCTTAATCACTTAATTAATCAACTTGATTGTAAGATAATTCAATTGATATTATTCTAATAATTCATATGATTTGATATTGATCTTAAATCACTGAATTAGAAGTGTTAGGGTTAATATTGAATATGTGTGATTGAACCATCTGAATTTAAACTTTAGATCCTTGATTTTCTCTTATATAAGACTATTAGCATAAGATGAATAATAAAATTATAATAATTTATGAAATGACCTAACTCTAAAAATATCCTTGATTTTATCCCATAATTGTAGAATAGAAAAGGATCAAATGAATATTAATCATCTGATCTGACCACTTGAATGTTAACTTAAGAAGTAAAAGAGTGAGATCTTAAGGGTCTTGCTTTAGGATCGTTCTTGAAATATTTAAAGATATTAATTATTGATACCTTGAGGTAGGAAAAACTTTTGTAACTCATTGAGGTAGAAGCTTAGGTGATCCTTCATCATCTTAGAAGTTGCACTAGATACTTTATGGTAGGAATCACCTAAAGTACTTAAAATAGGACTTATTCCTTGTGGCAGTAACCCATATTGAGTGATCCTTTGATCACATCCTTGGAGCCTTGTGTAGGACACACTTATATAGAGCAAGGATTATGTAGCTTTGGTAAATTCTTGTTAATTAAATAGAATTGTCTAAGCCCAAATTATTAGTTGGGTATAGTAGAGTATACCCATGGTACTGGATTATTTCAATAATATTCAGGATTGGTTGATTCACTCCAATGTGGACTTATGACTAGGTGTTGTCCTGCTGGATTAGCCGAATACAGTCTTGTTAGAATAAATCTTCCAAGACTAAGAGTGTTACAATTAGTGAATAAGATCCTTAGTTTGAGATACAAAATGCGATCAGGGTTTTGCCTCCTATCATAGTGCGCTTCAATAAGTGCAATTTAAGCAAACTAAGTACCTTAAGTCACTTTGCGTAGACCACTAAGTATGTTTATAATTAGGTCATTTAACGACTTAGCTTGATATGAAAACTAAGACCGAGTTCTGCCTCCTATCGTAGTGCGCTTCGATAAGTGCAGTTTAAACAAGCTAAGGGTTACATCCACCTTTCTTACAAATATGCTAAACATGTGTATACAATCATCCCAGCTAATGATTTTTAAGTAAACTATCAACTTTAACCAACTATCGGATTAGAACCTAGGAGTTAGAATCATTTTAGCAGGATTCTGCACAATTGAGACTTAGAATTCATTATTAGATTTCAAGCATTTTTCTGGATTTTAGATTTATCTCATGTAGCCTAGAAGCATGAGCATGAGCATAAGCATAATGTGTGAGTATCAGAATGAGGTATAAGTATTAGTGATGATCTATGAGTTACGGAATGCTGCATACATTGATTGGGGAATTTCAGGATGCATCGGCATCATCAGTAAATAGTATTCCCAACTTGATGTATGTATACATTGGACCGTACTGCTCATAATAATTTAATGATATATTGGTTGCATATCAGTTGGGTACAGTGTTGTGGTATTGTAACAACCCATGTTGTTACTTTAGATAATTAGGATTAATCCTAAGACATAATTAGATGTGCTAATAAGGTCAATGAAGTCAACCTCTTAAGCCCAGCCCAAATCAGGAGTCAATTTAGAAGATCCTGATTTCTGGAAATCCAGAAAACCCTAGAAATTGACCTATTTAAATTGATCTCCGATCGAAAAACAGACACCGCCATTGCTTTCCTTGACCCCAAATTAGCTTGGGGTGAAGTTTTCGTGTCAATCGGAAGTCGTCGAAATTTCGACGAATATTTTAATAATAAAAATACCCCGGAAATTGAGGTATCAAAATACTCATCGGATTGAAAATCTGACTGCGCCATTGAATTCCTTGACCCCAAATTAGCTAGGAAAAACATGTTCACAAATTTTTCTGAAAATGTAAAAAAAAAAAAATTTAATTAATTAATTAACGGCGCCGTACGACGTCGTTAACTCCAGTTAACGGCGCCGTCAGATCGGACGGATCCATCTGGACTATCCGATCGTGCACGAATCCAAGGGCCCTCGGCCGCGATCTGCGTCGCGCGGTCTGGCGCGATCCGGACCGTCCGCGATCGCGCAGATCCGACGGTCCGGAGGCGTCGTCCTCGCACTCTCCGCCCGCGTGACACACGGTGGCCCGTCGTGTTTTCTGGCCAATCCGGCCGCATCCAGACCTCGGCGAGGTCACCATCTGGTCTATAAGACCTCGGCCTACCCCTGGGCTCTGAGTTTACACAGATCGGAGCCCGGATCGATCCGAAATCAAGCCCCGAAGTCAGCCTTATTTTTCCGCCGAAACCTTCGCCGATCCGAACTTCAGGTACCCCGATCTCCCTCGTTTACCGTTCGATCGTCGCAATAATTGTAGGATAGATAGATTAGGATGTCATCTTCACATTCACCGTTCCGATCGGGCTCAAACCCTCCCGATCGGGCGCACCAGACCCTCGAAGGGGTCGGGATTCGGTACGCCGAACCCCCGAAAGACGAACGGTCGCCGCTTCGGGCCGGGCCGGGTCGACCCGCGCCCGACCCGCTCGGGTCGGGCCCTCGTCAGCGCGGGTGGGGCCCACCCAGCCACGTGGCCGCCTACGGGCCCACCACGTGTCACGTGGGGCCCACACGCCGAGCACGCGTCGCTTCGGCTTCGGCCGTGGGGCCCACCAGTGCCACGTGGCAGCCTTTGGGCACGCCACGTGTCACGTGGGGCCCACAGCCCGAGCCCGCATCGGTTTGGCTTCCCAGTGGGGCCCACCAAGCCACGTGGCAGCCTCTGGGCCCGCCACCTGGCAGTGGGGCCCACTGCCAGGGTTTACTCGCGGCGGTTCGCCTCCCAGTGGGGCCCACAGTGCCACGTGGCAGCCGCTGGCACTGCCACGTGTCAAGTGGGGCCCACAGCCCAGTCACCCGAGCTGAGTCAGCACCCGTTGAACCCAAAGTGCCACATGGCAGCCTCTGACAGTGCCACGTGTCAAGTGGGCCCAATGTCCAGTCACCCGAGCTGAGTCAACAGCCCGTGGGACCCACAGTGCCACGTGGCAGCCTCTGACAGTGCCACGTGGCAGCCTCTGGCAGTGCCACATGTCAGGTGGGCCCACTGTCCAGTCACCCGAGATGAGTCAGCAACCCGTGGGACTCACAGTGCCACGTGGCAGCCTCTGGCAGTGCCACGTGTCAGTGGGGCCCACTGTCGGTTAATTAAAATTTAATTACTGTTAGTTACTGTTTAGCCCTAATTAATTACTGTTAGTGGTTAATTAAATTAGGATTAGTACTAATTACTTTTGAACAGTAACCATAATTAAATAATTATAATTAGAGATTAATTAAGGATTAATTAAGTGTTAATTTAATCCTAAACAGTAATTAGGATAATTAATAACTTTTGAATAGTAAAAGCTAATTAATTAATTTTAATTTAATATTAATAGATAATTAAGACTAATTAAAAAGTAATTAGCACTAATTATTTTGCTACAGTAAATTAATATAATTAATTTAAAAATCAGAAATATATATAAAAAAAACTTTATGAATGAACAGTAAAATAATACAATTTGAATAAATGAATAGTAAAATAATTCAAATTGTATTTTTGAATAGTAAATCTTAAAAGTTTAATAACTTTTTGTAGGATGATCCAAACATAGCCAATATAGGTCTTAAAATACTCAGAAAAATGTAAGGATTCAAATAACGTAATGTAAAAATTTATTTCGGGGTACGTATAACGAGGTAGCATTTTATGACCTCTTTAAAACCCCAAAATTTTTTATCCGATTATCGAAACATAGTCAATATGGGTCTTAAAATGCTCAGGAGAGCGGACCCCATCACCGTGGTAGTATTAGTTTTCCCATTTGGACATCAGGACAAAAAGTCAACTCTAGAATTTAGAGTTGACTTTAGTAAAAAATAATCAAAATGCCCTTGGACTTCAAATGGCCATAACTTAGTCAATTTAACTCCAAATCCAAAAATTCAAAAAGCTACCTAGTTTAGAATTTCAATGTCATCATTTTTACAGAAATAATATTTAGGATTTGAACCCTAAAATATAGGAAAATGACCAAAATATCCCTAGCCTTATTTTAGCCATAACTCGGTCGTTTCTCATCCAAATTGGACGTACTTACTGTCTATCTTCAAATTAGACAGTAAGGAATTAGTTGGAGAAGAGAAAACTTAGTTTGGACCCCTAAATCAAAAGTTGACTTTTTGACCCTTAAAGTAGGGGCAAAGTGGTCATTTTACCTTAAAATTGGAGATTTACTCAATTTTAGCCCTTAATCAAAATCTTAGAATACTAGGATTAATAATGTAATCATATTAGTGCCATATAAGTAAATAAAACAAGTCATTAAATTGAATTCTAATAATTTTTTCTAAGTCTTAAGCACCCCCACCTTAAGGATCTTTCTTGAGATTAGGACTAGATCATAGATTAGAGTTCATTCATTGGGTAAATTAGGTTACCATATGGGTAAACCTTGGTTTTAGTAGTTTCTAGATATTATTTTATTTTACAACCCATTTTGATTAGTTTATCTTTTAACTTTAAATTTAAGATAGGAGATTCATTCTATTAAGTTTGATTATTTAATAGAATTTGTCTTAACTAGTAGATCAATTATAGTATAAAACCTATAACTTAGGTCTTATCCAGTTTGGATTATGTGATTAAACCTAAAATCTCGTAGTGTTTAATCCATAATCTATAGGTGTAGAAGATCTTGATCAGATCTTAGTTAGAACGTCTAAATTCACAAAATTAGGACGTATGATTTATTTGTTTAATTCATAGTCGTCTATCTGATTGATCTAGATTAGAACCTGATCAGTTCTAATCCTTTTAACTTATAAGGATGAGTTTCCAAATTACACTCGATAGTAGGAAAATGGTGATCCTGAACTTGTGTAATTTTGGAATAGTTATAATGGTAAGTAAAAAACAAATGATATCACTATGTGTAGTCGAGTCTCTTGCTTACTTATTATTTATTGCTATGCATATCTTGTAATTTTGTGCCTTATATTTTCTTTAAATATATCATATAAGACATTTGATGCATAAATAAAATATTAGAAAATTATGGAGACTCCTTAGATTCCTTATGAAAATATTAAAGTAAATAAGTGAAATGATAATGGATTGATGTGATTGAGCTGCCTCTCATTATTCTTTTGATCATACCGAATGTTTCCCTAGCCGTATCGTGCTAGGAGTTGCCCTAGCCGTACTGTGTTAGGATATTTCGGTATGATAGTTGGTGACCTAACTGTATCGAGCTAGGAGTAGCCCTAGTCGTATCGTGTTAGGGCCATATATGTGATTGTTGTTGGTTTAGTCATATCGAGCTAGGAGTAGCCCTAGCCGTATCGTGCTAAGATATTCAGTTTCTTTTGGCGAGCTAGTGTAGCTCTTTTCTGTATGGCAGTTGATGTATTATAGTTTTATATGCAGTTATGGTTGTTTCAGTATATTCTTTTCAGTCAGCTATTTCTTTGTACTGCTTTATATATATTAGAATCTTGCTGTTATATGTATATATCACTGCTGAGTTATTCATTTTTTTTAATTAGCATATTATTTTTATTGATCACCAGCATGTTTAGGATGTAGAATTTTTCTTCCAGCATTTATTCAGTTATATTTACACTTATATGCCTTTCCTTGATTACTTGTTATGCGAGGCATGCTTCAGCCTCTTTTCTTTGCCTTGTTGATACTATAAAGCATAGTCTATAATTTGCCTTTTTACTTGTATTGCTTACTACTCCTAGTTTTACACATTATGCTTAGAAGTAAATGGTAAAATGGTGATATTATATAACCTTATAAAAAATTCAGCTTAAAATGTACTTAGACAATTGTCTAACCAGATTTTCTCTTTTTTGGCTGGGGCTCTACATTGTGAAATCGACAATGTCAGGCTTAGAGCAGTTTGAGGAGCCTGCACCCGATGAGGAGCCTTACTTAGAGGAGGCGCAGCAGTTGGGGCCAGAAGATATCTAGTCATTTACTGCCTGTGAGGATGAGTGGATTTTGAACATTTATTTTGTTAAAATTTAATTGATGTAATAATAATACAGGTACCTATGACTGTGTGTTCAGATTTCACTATGCTACTTTTCTGAGTTATATTTCTCTTTTTATATATATTATGATGCTTGGAAGTCATTTATTTATTTCTTCCGCACTCTATATTTTTACTTATATAGTGACTGCTTGATTGATTCTGAGTTAACCTTTCTCTAATCAGGTGGATTGTGGAGTTTATCCTAATCCAATGCTAAGTGAGGGGTTAACTAGAGTGACACTCCACCCTTAATCTAAACCTATTGAGGGTTAAGGGTGAGGGTCACCACAGGCATATTCAGATGCACAGTTTTAGTGACATACAGCATAGTTTCACATATGATTACTCAGTTTCAGATTCAATACCATCTTGATTTATTTTAGTATTCAGTTTATAGATTAGTTTTACTTTACTTGCTTCAATTTTGTATAGTTTTATGCTTTTAGTTATCATTACAGTATTTTTGCAGATTTAATTATATTATGTAAATATTAAATGAGTAACTAGAACTATTAGATCAGTTTTGATGTATTAGACTTATTGTCTAACATGAGGTACTTTTTGGATCCGACAATTTGCTAGATCCTGAGCAGTATATTGAGCTAGGTCAGGAGGACACTCAGGAGATTCAAGAGGAGCCAGTGGAGCACTAGTGGACTCTCTTCCAATTTATTACTTTCTGCTTAGTATTTTCAGTTTAGTACTTAGTTTTATTTAAGTATTTTAGTAAAATATTTGTAATAACTCTGGATTTATTTTCTTTTCTTTTATGAGATGAATGTTTTTCATACAGCTTCTATGATAAATATTCTGGATGTTTGCTTTAAGCTTTCGCACTCTGTTATATACTACTTATACTTAGTATTGTGATGTGATCAGCATACTGGAAATGCTGATATCTAATACATATATTGGATTGTTATTGTATTTTAAATTCAATATATATATTTATCTAATACTTAGGATAATGATACTACCCTTATCTTAAGTATTAGCTCTCAATCCTCCTTGAGGTTGAGTCAGCAGCCCTTCAGATGGGTTTTGTTTTCAGCTATTCAAGGAGATGGGATATTCCTCCCCGAGGGGCGCGTCGCTCCGCCGCCGAAATTGATTATAAATATCTCTTTTGCTCGCGGCGACGGAGCGGGGCGCTACATACGGGGATGGATATATATATTGGGCCAGATTGGCCAATTCTTTTGATATGGCAGTTATACGTTCCTTTACAATTTTTCAGCTTAATGTTTATTCTGTTATTGATGCATATTATTTCAGTCAACTGTAGTGGTATTACTTTACTTGCTCACTTGTATAGATACATGTATAGGATGGTAGACCTTACTGCTCATATTATATGTACTATTTTTAGATTTATATTTTAAATTAGCATATGTCATATGATCATCAGCATGTTAGGTTTAGACTTTTCTTTTCAATATTTTTACTTACTGTATTATACATGTATGCCCTGCCTTGTTTAGTTTACTTAAGGTGTGCTTTGGCCTCAATTATTGCTCAGTTATAATTGTTACATTTATGACTTATCATCATTCATTTGTACGCTTACGTGCTCCCATGCTAGATAGATATTTTATTTGGTATAGAGTAAATTGTGATATTAATAAATACTTAATAAATTTTCTTGCCTAAAGTGTAATTAGACATTTTGTCTAACAAGAATTTTTTTTATTGGCTGGGGCCCTGGCATTGTAAAACCGACAATGTCAAAACTTGGTCAGTTTGAGGATCCTGTACTTGAGGAGGAGCCTTACATAAAGGAGGTGCAGCAGCTTGGACCAGAGGATATTTAGCTGTATTTTCTTTACTGTGAGGATGAGTGATATTTATAACATTTCATTAACTTTAATTGAAATTATGTAATAATACATGTTCTGTGACTGTGTTTATTTTTTGCGTTTTATTATTTGCTAAGCTATATTACTGTTTCCTACTTGAGGTATGATGAATTGATATGCTCCCACACTCTGTATGTTAGACTTAGTGACTGATTCTTCTATTATATATTATGTGCATATCCTTATCTCAGCAGTGGATTGTGGATCTCATCTAATCCAATATCGAGTGAGGGATTTGCACAAGTGACACTCCGCTCCTTAGCCTAATCATTGGGGGCTTAGGGAGCAGGGGTGCCACATAATGAGGCATAATTAACATCCTAAAATTCAAAAATAATATTTAGAGATATCCTTAAGACCAATGAAATTTAAAATAGCTTGTGCAATTAATGTGAGTTTAACTTGTTAAATATTCAATACTTAGGAATTTTAAAATATTATAATGTAAGGGTTGTTATAGTTATGTGAGATTTTTAAGTATCTTTGTGATAGATTAACCTCTAAACAATAGGTTTACCACAAATAAAGGTCATGTTGAACAAAATACAAGTTAAACCATTCTTAATTAAGATCTAGAATCTAAGGATAAGATCATATATTTAGGTCTAAGTAAGATCTAGAGTTTAGGTTAAATGGATGAAAACCTAAGGATTAGACTCCAAATAAGCAAAATACATATAATGGACAATTTCTAAGTAAGAGTCTTTATTTTGAGTAAATAGTAATTTTATAAACACAATAATAAAATATTTGTTATCTAGTCTTAATTAAATTACACAAAATTAGCATATATAAAATATTAAAAACTTAGAAAGAAGATTTGAACAGTTAAGTAAGAATTACCTTAAATCAAAATTACAGACATTATGATTTAAAACTAAATTAAAGAAAAGATCCAAATTAAGATACATCTAAGGTCTAAGCTTCAGACTTAAAAGATATATGAAGATCATAAACCATTATCTAAGCATTAGGAAATTCACAATTTATTATTTTATATAATTAAGAAATCATGCTATAAGAAAATGTAAGGCCAGTATAAGTATTTAGAATAGACATAGTAAGTTCATATGTATTGGGATGAGACACCTCTCAGTGTGTCTCATAGATCTGAATCAGAGTAATATTAATAATAGGTCTTAGACTAAGATAGGAAAAATTAGTAAACTAAGATAAGAAACTATGAAAGAGCTAGAAGAACAGTATAAGTAGCATTAAGTTGGCTCAACTTTAGCAAAGGGAGACACCTCTTAATGTGTTTTAGAGTTACTAAACAAAATAATACGATAACATAACTGATTAAAACAACACATCATAAAAATACATATGAATAATACATCAAGGTATCACACATTAATGTTACATCAAAATACTGAATTATATATTATATCAACACACAAATCAAGATAATGTATCAAAAAGACATACTAAAAATACTTAATATGAATAATACCGTAAATATTGAATTTGAGTAACATTACAAAATAAAACCTAAAAAATTTGTTTAATACTGAATCAGAACAAAAATGCAGAACAATTTTAGTTAAATATAGTAAATTCTGGATAATAGAATATAGGAACAAGGAATATTGATTTTACATTCAATTATTTTATGTATACAGTTTGTTGTATCGTTATTGAGCCCGTATTAGTTTTGACATTTATAATATTTGTGCATAACATTAAAATAACATAAAATAAAAAATATAAATAAATTCAAAGGTTCATACATGTTGATCTACATTATATGCATATAGCTATAGTCAAGACATGTTTTCTAGAGAAATAAGAATACTGCATATATTCTTGAAAGGGAATGTATAGTTGTATGAGAACCTAACACATCAAATGATCAGATAGATGCAATATCTACGACACATAATATTAAATATTTACATTTTCTTACATCACATATTATAGTATACCATTTAAAACTTACAATGCATGCATAACTTTTACAACATTACAATACAATATATAGTTACAATTTGTAATCACAGTACTTATATTTTTATGTTATAGCCACTCAGTATTATTTTTAATTGTACATATTTACTACATTTCTTTTCAATCAGCACTTGTACAATTACATAGGTATGCATCACATTTCAATTTTATATTTGCTGCAGGATTTTACTTCAATTCAATACATTACGATATAATTTTATTGTATTTAAAGTTTTACTCATGCATTTACTTTTTCACATGATTACATAATTATAAAAAATTTTGGTCTTTTACAATTAAAAATCCTATAATAATTTTTTTTGTGATTGATCAATTGAATTTGACATATTCAAATATAGTTCAAATATCACATGGACAAAGGGAGCAACTTGTTCGATGTTTTTCTTGGGCAGAATAGGCACACTACTAGAATAGAACCCATCTTACGAGAGCAAGAATTCCGATCGAAGTTGCAGGAAGGAGAACCGAAAGAAACCGCATCGCTGCGATGGTGAGCGTTTCTTCGTACTTCACAATGGTATTCGCAACTTTCCTTCTTTGGGAATCCATGGACAAGCTCCATGTCTGGATGGCGCTCCGCCAAGATGAGAAGGTTCTCTCTCTCTCTCTCTCTCTCTCTCTCTCTCTCTCTCTCTCTCCCCCTCTCTCTCTCATGCAAAAATAAGATGGCTTGATATTGCGCTGATTGTTTTGAACTAGTCATTAATTGATCAGACCTAGGTTACGGTAGCGGCTTAATTGAAATTTTATTTTCTTTGAGTTTATCCACTATGAATTCAGCCTTATCTGCTGCTGCGCTTAATCCGGGTAGGATTCATTCCAGCATATGACATAGCACCACAACTCTACAGTTACTTATATTTCAGGGAATAGTCTTCATGGGATATACGATCTCTGCTCTCCACTTTAGTATCATCATCATTGATCTTTTTTGACTGCCTGTAGAAAGCTTTTTGAATCCTCAATCTCCATTCAATTATTTGGGGGCTGGTTGGCTCCAAGTAGGATTTATTAGAATTAGTGTATATTGAAGATGTTGAATCCCGAAAATTACTTGGTATGGTAGTTGTTAACTCTGATTGTATTAAGGTGAAACTCTTGGAAATTATTTTCAAGATTTTTTATTTGAATAAATAAACATGGCTTGATCGTCAATCCACAGCCTTTAATCTAATCTTGCTCAGGACTTACTAATTCTTGAATCTAAGGGAAAATGTAGTGGATTGGAACTGGATTTGAGAACCAACAGGATTTAAGAGTCAAATTTTAACTGTTTTGACAATATTTAAGTTAAAAAATTATTTAATCTACTTTAAATGTGATATAAACATCCCCTAAGAGTGCTGTTTTAGGTATTAATTCAAATATTCTTAATCTCTTACAACTTTTGTACATGTCTTTTCTTAACCTTGTTCTCTTCTGGATCATTACATATAAAATTTATGGTGCTTTTTGGGTGCATCCTCTACTTTTAGTTATCGTCTAAATTACTGTTTAAATAATATAATCTCAAAATTTTCTCCCTTCATTGCTTTTATATAAGTTTTTCTTAGTCTTTTCTTTTATTTCTTCCATGCACTGACACACAATAGTTTAAACGAATCCATGACTTTGAACAATCATGAAACACATTAATGCTGAATTTTATTTACTCAACCAAAGACAGATACCATACTTCCACCTTCTTTTTGACAGTAAGAAGAAGAATGCATGTGTGACAACCCCAATATTGAGAATCACTTAACTCAATATTGATACGTCACCATAATACCTAATACTAGATTAGAAGAAAACTAATCCAAATAATTAAGTATTGTGTTTGGCCAAGAATTTAGAAGATGGTCTTAAGTTAAGATGGAAGGGAAATTATGAATGGTGTTAAGTAAATTTATAATTGAAAGTACAATACATAAATCTTAGGATGAGAATGAAATATGACTTGAGTATGTAATATAAGCGATAAGACATGAGATTGCAATTTAAACAATTGACATAAGTTTACATTCAATCTTAGATATGAAATTCTAAGTATTTGGTGAGTATTTAACATGTGAATTATGTGTCTATATATTTCCCAAAATATTCTAAGTCTAATTTTTCTTAAAAATTTCGGCAGAGTCTCCTTTGTAAATGGTTAAGGAAACACCTGCAGAATTACATGCAATACTCCCATTCCAATGGGAGTTATAATTTAAAAGAAAAGACAACCTAAACTAATATGCGATCAATCTAATTTAATTCTAATTCTAGTATAGAGTTCAATCCTTTTGATAGGATTGCTCATTTTCAATTCTAAAGTAGAGTTCAATCCATTTTAAAGGATTGCTCATTTACAATTCTAAAATATTTAAGAGAGAAATCACATATGTAATAGTTGTCTACCCTAAAGCTTACTTCATCACAATATTCAACATTCACATGTAAATATGCCTAGATTATTGCTTAAGTAAGAAACTAAATTTCAATTCTATAACAATTGAATATACAATGAATTCTATTTATCATTCTAAGTATGCAATGAAAGACTTAATTAACATACAAATTTTATACATTTATAACCATTCATCCATTCAATACATTCATCCATTTATTTATCACAAACATTTAAGTATAACTAAGCTCCAATAAGTGTAGTAAATTAAAGTAAATGATATTATTACAAAACAACAGTAAACTAAATAAGAGAAGGAAAATTTTATAGCTCATTTGAAATTTTTAATAAGCTATAAATTTATAATATATGATAGGCGGAAGCAATTTAATTTTTAGCGCTTGGTCCTGCTCCACTAGCCTCAGAGTGCACCTGATCTATCATATTTTGGCATATAAATGTGATAGGACAAAGCCAAGAAATAAAAAATCCGGTTAGACTAAACAGTCTAAGTACATTTTAAAATTGGCTAACATGCTTTTGTTATAATTGGATATCACAGTCCTAATTACAAAGTAAGCACAAGTATGGGTGCAATATAGTAAGCATACAAGTAAGAAAAAGTAAGGAAAACAAGTGAGTTAGAAGACTCACTTAATATACATTCTAGCATGCAATTAGATCAAGGGTAAAAGCATCCTAAATAGGCTAAAAATAACTAATGTGCATATGAAATAATTGAAGTAAAGCATGGATATGTTCAAATGAACTTATGCTAAGTAAGGAAAATAAATAGTGAAGCATTTAAATAAAATTATACAATATTCACTGTAATTTAAATGAACTGTAAATAAGTAAAGTATATTTCTAAATCATAGAAAATGCATAGTAAGGAAATTGAAGGAAAAATCTTATACTTTAATCTAAGATACACATAGCCTAGGCCTATGTAAAGTAACATAGCTAAAAGTTATGATGAGTCTTAACAATCTAAAAGATTGAAGATCTCACATATTTATTAATTGAAGTTATTTTAATTTGTGCTCATTCTGTGGGTATATTCAGAATGAAATAAGGAGTTAAACACATCTGTTTAACAACTAAGAAAAGCGAGGTCAAGTCCTAAAACACTCACATTCACCTCCTGAGAATGCGATGTCTCCTTATTACTCCTTATTCAGTCTGCTCTAGACTGATTCACCAAATGAAACCCCTAGCAGTTTTAATGTGAAAGTTTTATTTATGCACAATATAATATATGAATGATTCAATGAATAAGGCTCAAGCATAAGCATGCATTCAAAGGAAGTTCAATAATTGTAACTAAGTGATATCCAAAATTATTTAATTTTAATGATCTACTTAATGATTGGAGCTAATTGAGCTCCCAATTAACTTTGATATATTGATCTCAAGTTAATTGTAATATAATAGTAGTTGAGATTTTGAAAGTAATTGATTCAATTCATTTAATATTATGTGATAAAATAATTTATAAGTATAATTGTTGTTATTAGAAACTAGCTCTTAATCTCATCATAAACTATAAGATCTAATTATAAAATTAAATCAGGGTTTAGGTACCTAGTAGGTAGAGATTGAAATAAGAAATTATCTAACTTCAGAAAATTGGAACTAAGGTAAATCTACTAATTTTCATTAAGTTCCACTAGCTAGGTTATATTTTGAACGTTCCAATCAAACAATTTAAATCTAGCTAAGTTTCAATTAATTGTAAGGTTTAAGAAAAGTACTTACTAGACTTAAGAACTATAAGTTCTACGTTTATTATTAAGTGAAGTTTAAGAAATTCAATAGGATTCCTAAAATAATCTAAGTTAGGGATTCCTATTACTACAACTTTAAATAATTAAGAAAAGGCTTTAGGGATTATGATGTAATAACTAAGTCCTAATTTAATCACTAACATTAGATTTAGTTGATTCAAAATTCTACAATTACTAAAGCATTAAGACTATCTATTTTTAATGGGTGTAACTAATAGACTTAGGATTCAACTATAGATCAATTGCAAATCAAGCATAGGGTTTCTACCTTAGGGTTGAAAGGTGAATTAAGCACTTAGCAATTAATTCACATTAAAAGAAAGTTGAGAACTAAGCTCATATAAATGTAATCTAATTAGTAAGGGAGATAAAAAATATAACATGTTAGCTATCCTAGGATTTTATAAGATCTAAAATATAATATTTAGAATTATAGAATAATCATAATAACACTAAGTAAGAGTCAAAAACCTAAAATCCTAAATTTGTTGTCCAATGAAAATATTTTATAAATAAATGAAATCCTTATATCATAAGGAGAAGATTGACACTAAGTATGTCAATTTTGGACAACCTTGGAAAAATTAGAGTTTTAATGACTCTTAAATTAGGTTAAAAAGTGATTAAAAAAATTAGGGTTCAATTGTTAAATTTTATTTCATATTATTATTCCTCACATTTTTGTGAGTGAAATGAACTATTTGATCATTTAATTTGGATCTTAAATGATCAAATTAGGTCACATGAAATGATAAAGATTAATTTGTAATTAATTAATTAATCCTAAATATTGACCCATTAAAATAATTACCAAAACGGAAATTAAATTTCATTTTATTGATCTACTCATTTTTGTGATCAAAATGGTATATAATTTTATGCTATTTGGATAGTATTTTTCAATTTATCAAAAAAAAAAATACAAATGACATTACTTATTATATTAATAAATCCTTTAATAATTATTCAGTTATCTTAATTACATTTGAGAGTTTCAGCGCTGACACAGATGCAGGATTTAAGTGCCACGCCATCCAATTCGACGCGGTTCATATGAGGAAATGAATCGGACCGTATCGAAACCCGGTTCAAGGGAAATCGGGGTCTGCACTTCACCTCTCCTGTTAGACGCAAAGAGGAGTTGCTAGGGCATTAGAGACAAGAGAGATAGAGCAAATTGCAGAACTCTAGACTTCACAGAACGCAAGCTGATCGAAGACCTTAGAGAAATGCTTATGGATTTCAATTGAAATTAAGTTTAAAGTAGAGTGAATGCCCTAGCTTTACCCCCTCTATCTCCTTTTATGAGTTATGCAAAACGAGAGGAAATGGAATTCGGATAGAGTAATTAAATTGATACTAGTCAATTATTGTTGAGCATAAGAAACGACTTAATCCTTGAGCATCTTAAGAGATATCATCATCCAACAACTTAAGAGGGATTAAGTAGAAACGCAACTGGATTTGAACAAGGATTCACATACTTTAAACTCAGATTTCAAAGCTCAATAAAGCTAGATGACATCAAATCTGGTATGTGTAAGAACTTCTTCATAGGTAAAAATGAAATCAATTGAGGTACCTGGAAATCACAAGAGATTGGAGAAGCTGTCGGCTAGAGGTCACTCCAGATGGAGTAATCGAACGGAATAGGTTCACAGCTCCCTCAGACGTCTTCAGCTCGCAGCTAGCTCCCAGCTCCCAAAGGATCTCACGGTGAATGACAAAGAAGGGAGATGGCCGAATGCTTGGTTCCTAGCTCTCGATAGAAAGTAGTAGGAAGAAAAAGGATAAGGAGAAAGAGCTAAACGAAGATAAGAAGAAGTGGCCAGAGCGATTGGGGCGTGCGCCTGCATCCGTTCGTGACTTACTCTGCGTGGGTATCAGGGCAGGGCACGGGAATGAGGAAGAGAAACAACGCTCCTCTAATAGCCGTTTGAGAAAAGAAATTAAAATATAATCATATTATTTAATTTATTTACTTTTAAAAACTTATTTAATTATTTTATTTTAAAGGGTTGTTACAGACTCCCCTCCTTAAAAAGAGTATCGCCCACGACACACAACCAATAAAAACAAGGAAAATGAAATACACTAAGAAAGTCTAAAGAAATTATAGCGAATTTAAAAGAACTAAATCTACCTGATTAAGAAAAGAATTATGAAAACTTCTTTAGCATATCCTCTTCATTTTCCCACGTGGCTTCTCCAGCTGAATGATTCTGCCAGTGGATTTTGATCATAGGAATGCTACGGTTTTTTAACTGCTTATGATCCCATCCCAGAATCGCAACAAGTTTAACGATGAAAGTCAGATTAGGTTGCAGTTCCATTTCAAGTATCTGAACTTGCTGACTTGGATCTAGTTAACACCTCCTTAGTGATGAAACGTGAAACACATTATGTACTGCCGAGAAGTCTTTTGGTAACTCTAATCTATAAGCAGATGTTCCAATTCTCTCAATCACTTCAAAGGGTCCTAAATACCTTGGCCTCAACTTTCCAGACACACTGAATTTCTGCACACCACACATCGGACTAACTTTAAGATAAGCTCTATCGCCTACTTGGAACTCCAACTGACGATGACAAGCATCATGATATTTCTTCTGTCTATCCTGAGCTGCAGTCATATTGCGCTTGATCAGTTGAACTTTCTTAGTAGTTTCTTCTACTAACTCGGAACCATAAAGTTGAGAGTCTCCTACTTCAATCCAAGCAACTGGAGTTGTACCTCTCCTTCCATAAAGAGCTTCGTAAGGAGCCATACAATATTGAACTGATAACTGCTATTGTAGGTGAACTCAACTAATGCTAATTGATCTTCCCATGATCCACCGAAGTCTAGAACACAAAAATGCAAGAGATCTTCCAAGATCTGATTAAAATGCTCAGTCTGATCACCTGTCTAGGGGTGCACTGCATAGCCAGAGTTATGAGCTTCAGACATTATCTGTAAGTGCAAGCTTTTTGGAATCCATAATCTGGACTTCTAAAATACAACACCTTCGTCATTAAGACATAATTCAAATCTCTTGCCACTAACGATTTCAGAACTTAATGTAGAATAACTCGAATCTTCCTTCTGAGCTTCAACAATCTTAGATCTCAGGGAATCATCTAATGGAATAACAAATAGTAAAGTGCCTAAATCAACTGAACTGATAGGCTCAAGATTCAATTTGACAAAATCTTCGATCAAGGATTCGTTGTAACAAAGGGAAGATAAAATCGCTTTACGACTAAGGGCATCAGCTACAACATTAGCTTTACCCGAATGGTATTGGATTTCCAAATCATAGTCGCAAAGTAACTCAAGTCACCTACGTTGACGACAGTTAAGTTCCTTTTGGGTGAAGATGTACTTTAAGCTTTGGTGATCAGTAAACATCTCACACTTAACTCCATACAGGTAGTGTCTCCAGATCTTTAGAGCAAAAATTACGCCTGCAAGTTCAAAATCGTGTACAGGATAGTTCTTCTCGTTAGGCTTAAGCTGTCTAGAGGCATAGGCTATGACGTGACGATCTTGCATCAGAACACAACCAAGTCCTACCTTAGAGGCATCAATATGAACTTGAAAATCTTTACCCTCACGAGGTAGTACTAGAACAGGAGCTGAAGTTAATAACTGTTTCAACTTCTGAAATGATTCTTCACAGGATGTGCTCCAGATGAACGGAACGTCTTTTTTAGTTAACCGAGTTAACGATGAAGCAATTAGAGAGAAACCAGGAACGAACCTTTTGTAATAACCAGCGAGTCCTAAGAAACTACGGATCTCAGTTACAGATTTAGGTTGAACCCACTGTTGAACAGCTTGGATCTTTTTTTGATCTACTCTAATGCCTCCAGCATCAATTACGTGACCCAGAAATGCCACGGACTTGAGCCAAAACTCGCACTTAGAAAACTTAGCAAAAAGTTTATTCTCTCTTAATAGTTCCAGAACGATACACAAATGCTCTTCATGCTCAGCAGTTGACTTTGAGTAGATTAGGATATCGTCTGTGAAAATGATGACGAACTCATCGAGATACAGTTTTAGGATACACTGCATTAGGTCCATGAAGATGGAAGGAGCATTTGTCAGTCCAAAAGATATGACTAGAAACTCAAAATGCCCCCCTGAATGTAGTCTTGGAAATATCTTCATCCTTGACTCTAATCTGATAATAACTTGATCTTAAGTTAATCTTGGAGAAGATCTTCACTCCGGCGAGTTGATCAAACAAATCATCGATCCTAGGAAGAGGATACTTATTCTTTACTGTCACTTTGTTAAACTCACGGTAGTCTATACACATCCGTATTGAACCATCCTTCTTCTTGACGAATAGGACAGGAGCTCCCCAAGGTGACATGCTTGGGCGAACAAATCCTTTCTCTAACAACTCTTGCAACTACTCTCTATGCTCTTGCAGTTCTTTTGGAGCCATTCTATACGGAGCTTTAGATTTTGGTTGAGTCCCAGGGACAAGTTCAATTGAAAACCCTACCTCTCTCAGAGGAGGAAGTCCAGGCAAGTCTTTGGGGAACACGTCCAAAAACTCTCTAACGATGATAGTCTCTTCTGGACTACTCGCTTGCTTTTCTTCGCCGATTAAAGTTACTAGAATCGCATAGCAACCTTTACTAACGAGACGTTTGGTTTTAACAGCATTGATTAGGGATGCAGTCAAGCCAAGTTTTCATACAAACACTTCAGATTTTTTTCCAACCTTAAGTGATACTCGCTTACGGAAATAGTCTATTACGGCATTAAACTTAACCAATTCATTCCTAAGATTATGTCGAAATTCTTAATGGACATAGCAATAAGTTTGGATTGGAAGAATTGGTTACTGATTGGGATGTTTACCAAATAGAACTCGTTAGCACCCATCTCAGCACCATATGGCATTTGAACTACTAAAGGATTGCCTAGGCTGAAATGTTGAAAATTTAGGGAAGAGACACAACTCACTGACATAAAAGAGTGACTAGCACCAGTGTCAAAGAGAGTGCCACAGAACTGGTTTTTAATAATTAGAGTTCCTATAGCAGGGAAAATAAACTCTAATTACACTAATACAAATTTAAAGCAGAAAAATACTAAAATTAAAATTGCAGAAGAAAATGAAAGCAGAAAATTGGAAATTAAATTTAGAATGTACCGGTAACAACGCTATTATCATCTTGGGCAGCTGAAGACGACAGAGCGTACACCCTTGGTACAGCTGGTGATTGAGCACTTGTCTTGCCCTAATCCTTCCTACTATAGTGGCCTTGCTTGGAAGAAGAAGGTACACCCTTTTGGTGTTGAGCATTTCCACTAGAAGGGGGAGGCATCAAGGCAAGCGCTGGCGCTTGGGTATTCAAGGGAATTGGATTCTGAACAGAACCTTGACGATTAATCTTCACTTTATCCACGGTCCAGTTAGCATGGCAGTCCCAATTTTTATGATTGGTTCTGCCGCATATGTAACATTTACCACTAGAGTGATAACACTTCCCATAAGGATGAGGTCTATTACATATTGCACCCGGTCTTCCTTGTTGGCCTTGCCTGGGATTCTGGTTTGAGTTCTGGCCAGCAGTTATTTGGAAGACTTTCGGACTATGAGAACGATTTCGCTTAAAGGGTTCTGATCTTGAAGATTGAGGATGAGAGCGCTTTCTTGATTTCATTTGAGCTTGATGGTACTTTACCATACGAGCACCTTCTAAAAGCTTGGGAAAACTATCATGATGTTGGGACATCAAATGACTTTTGACAGAATCCTCAAGTCCGGACAGGAATCTTGTGCACTTAGCCATTTCAGTATGGACTAGATTCGGAGCAAATCGAGAGAGTTTGCGAAACTTCATCTCGTAGACGTGCACATAACGATTCCCTTGGACCAGCTGCATGAAATCATTCTCTATTATAGTTTGGGCAGAGGGAGGAATAAACTCCTCACAGAAAACATGTTCAAATTCATCCCAAGGGATGTCTTCCATTTGAACTTCAAAGAAGCGAGTCTTCAACTCACTATCCCACCAGTATTTTGCCCACCGTGAAATAAGTACGTCGCAAGACGGAGACGCTCTCCGGATACTTAATACTTGCAAGTGTCTTCTCTGTAGCTTTCAGCCAATCAACGGCTTCATAATGGGAAACTGAACTATTGAAGGCTGGAGGGTATAGTCGAAGAAAGGTAAGAAGATAGGCATCCACCATGGGGCCTGAAGATGGCTGTGGAGCCATGGGAAGTTCAGGAATAATGGGAGAAGAAGCTTGAGGAGGAGTTGGGCAAATTTGAGATGGGACAGGAGAAGGTTGGGAAAGGTTGCAGGATGAAGCCATCCTTTTCGCAGCACACATTTGTGCTTCAATCATTACTTTCATCATGTCCAACAACTTTTGCATCTGATCGGTTTGAGAAGTTGTAGTGGAAGTAGGTTCTTCCACTATTGGTTCTATGGGAGTACTAGGATTTAGATCTATTCTAAAGGACGGAAAAGAAAACATCATTCAAATACTGAAAAGATAAGAAAAAAAAATTTTCATTAAAATTTAAAACATTTAAGAGATTACAATTCTTTGGAGGAAAAGAAAAAGACATAAGTAGGAAGAAACTATTTACAAGCTACTAGAAAGAAAGAAGATAGAGCAAAAGAAAAACTAGTACTACTAGTTACAAAATTTTGCATAAAATATATTTTTAAAGTCTTCATAAGTGGGGGCACGATGAAGATGCCTACATCCATGAATGAGTACTCTATGCGTATGACACCACCAATTTATGGCATGGTCATCAAAGAGTTCATCCAAAATTTGGAGGCGCAAGTGTTCGGGGCATTCTATGGCCTCAAATACCGTGGTAACACGGGAGAGCCATTCCCTAGTTAATTGAGGGAAATGATTGCCTCGAAATACATAAAATCTCAAAATTTTATTCAGAACATCACCTCATGCAGTAGATACTCCCAAGTAAATTTTACCAAACGTTGATCCATACCAATGATAATACTCCCAATATTGGAAGAACAATTTGGTATAAAGTATTAGTTCAGCACTAGGATCTGCCAGCTGAAAGTTTAATTAAAGTTTATGTTAGAATTTAAATCACTTATTTAATTAAAAATGCATTTACTGTCCTAAAATGTTATTTATTTACTTTTACTATACTATGTTGTTTGCTTTTGGATGAATAGATGTATTTGTCTTAACTTAAAATTCTCAACTTGGCTCAGATACCAACTGTGACGACCCCAATATTGAGAATCACTTAATTCAATATTGATACGCCAAACACAATACTTAATGATTTGGATTAGTTTTATTCTAATATAGTATTAGGTATTGTTGTGATGTATCAATATTGAGTTAAGTGATTTTCAATATTGGGGTCGTCACAGCACGTGACATTAGTGGATGGTTGTTAAAATGAACATTGCTCACCTATTGCACTAGCTCTTTAAAGTTTTTTTTTTCTAGAGATAATAGATAAAGTTATATGTGAATTAATTGCATATTGGACAGTATGTGTTGTTACTTGTGTGGTGCATTTAAAGCATGCCACAATATTAGATCAGGAAGTTCATTTATTGTTACATGGAACTCTTTGTTCCGGTCAAGATTTATAAGGTATCTTTGAGTATTACTAATTAATTTTATGCATGCCACCACATTAGATCAGGAAGTTCATTTATTGTCACATGGAACTCTTTGTTCCGGTCAAGGTTTATAAGGTATCTATGAGTATTACTACTGAATTTTATGCAAATTCATCTTTCTCTTAAAAATTGAGTTATGTCATGATTCTTATGTGCAACAAACTGATTGCATAGTTTTAGGTGATTTCATCACTGATTGCTGGAATATTTGCTTATTTTGACTTTTACCCGCTAAATAGGCGTAGTTTTAGTTTACTGCTTTTTTATCAACTTGATTAAGTTTTTTTTGCATATTTGCATTTAATAACATTGATTTTTGGCTCAAAAAGTACTTGAAATGCTCTTAAAATCATCATTGTTCACTTGTTATTGTACTTGTTTCATAAATTTATTTTTCTAAAGCTAGCAAATAATGTTCCATAAGTTTATTTACCGGTATGCGTTTCTTATTCGTATGATTAAAAGAGAAATAGCACAATTCTTATTCAACGGTATGCGTTTCTTGTGCTGTGCGTGCAAAGCATGCTACCACACTAGTGCAGGAAGTTCGTTTATTATTGCATGCCACTCTTTGTTTTAATCAAAAGGTATATATGGTATCTTTGAGTGCTGCTAATGGATATTGTGCAAAAATAGTTTTTTTATAACATAAAAGAAAATAAGTTATGTCAAATAAATATCAAGTTCAACAATGTTGACTTGAAAGTACTTTAGGTTATTTTAGTACTGATTGCTGGAATATTTGCTTCTTTGACTTTCACGTGATTGGCTAAATAAGCATAACTTTTGTTGACTATGTTTTTTTTCATGTGTCTTGTTAAAAATGTTGGCATATTCACATTTATTAAGAGTGATTTTTGCTCAAAAAAATTCAAAATGCTTTGAAATGAGCATTGTGCACTTATCATTGTATTTATATCATAAATTTTTTTCCCTAGATCTAGCAGATAAAGTTCCATGTGATTGCATATTCGGCAATATGTGCTGTTACTTTTGTAGTGCATGCAAAGCATGCCCCACACTAGTGCTGGAAATTCATTTATTGTCGCATAGCAATTTTTGCTTCGGTCAAAGAATATATGTATTTGAGTATTTCTAATAGATTTTATACAAAGATCTTTATCAGATTTTAAAAGAAAATAGAGCTATTATACTCATGTACTAGAGTGCTGATTGGAAAGTACCTTTAGGTAGTTTTAACCCTGGTTGCTAGAATATTGTCTTCCTTTGACTTCCAATCGAGTTTGCTAAATAAGAATAACTTTGTATGACTTAGCTTTTTCATCGAGTCTTGTTAAAATGTTGAACTATTTACATTTATTAATATTGATTTTGCTCTAAGTTGTACCCTAAATCCCTTTTTAAATAAGCACTATTCACTTGCTATGTACTAGCTTTGTAAAGCTTTATTTTTTCATCCTCTCTCTTCTTTTTAGCCAAAAACTATTACACTAAACCCAACCTTGAAAAGGAATCCTCTGACTTCTTGGCTTAAAACCCGATAGGTTTAGTGTGCTTAACTAGGTAAGGACGCACGACGTATGAACCTACTTATGAGCATAGTGGAGGTGAGGTGCAGCGAAGCTTGCGGGAGCATGGTAGAGGTGAGGGTCAGCGAAGTTTGCGGGGGGGTCAGTCTTCCACACCCAGTCGCTATCCTAAACTTAATGGGAGCAGACGTTCCGTTCCCACCTAGCAGATAAAGTTCCATGTGAACTAACTACATATTCGACGATGTATGTTGTTACTTGTGTGGCGTATGCAAAGCACCCCACCACACTTGTGCAGGATGTTCACTTATTATTGTATGTCAGTTTTTGTTCCGATCACATTATATGCAATATCTTTGTGTATTGCTAATGAATTTAACGCAAAGATATCTTTATCACAGTTTAAAAGAATATAGAGCTGCACCAAATAATTATTATGTACAATAGAGTTGATTTGAAAGTACTTTTAGGTAATTTTTATTGTTATATTTGTTTTTTAACTTCCACCTGAGTTGGGTAAATAGCATAGCTTATGGACAGTCTTCCGCACCCAGTCGCTATCCTAAACTTAATGGGAGCAGACGTTCCGTTCCCACCTAGCAGATAAAGTTTCATGTGAACTAACTACATATTCGACGATGTGTGCTGTTACTTGTGTGGTGTATGCAAAGCGCCCCACCACACTTGTGCAGTTATTATTGTATGTCACTCTTTGTTCCGATCACAGTATATGCGATATCTTTGTGTATTGCTAATGAATTTAACGCAAAGATATCTTTATCACAGTTTAAAAGAATATAGAGTTATACCAAATAATTATTATGTACAATAGAGTCGATTTGAAAGTACTTTAGGTAATTTTTATTGTTATATTTGTTTTTTAACTTCCACCTGAGTTGGTAAATAGCATAGCTTTGGTTGACTGCTTTTTTATTGTCTTGTTAAAATTGGTTGCATATTAACATTGGTTTTTACTCCAAAAAGTAGTCGAAATGCTTTTGAAATGCGCACTATTCATTTGTAATTGTATTAGCTCTAGTAAAGTTCCATGCAAACTAATTGCATAATCAACAGGTTGTTTTGTTATTTTTGTGGTGAATGCAAAGCATGCCACTGCGCTAGACTAGGAAATTCATTTATTGTCGCATGAAACTATCTGTTCTGATTAAGATATATATGGTATCTTCATGTATTACTAGTGGGTTTTACCCAAACGACTTTTCCTTTCGTTCTTAAAAAATAGTGTTATGTAGTAATTATTATGTACAGTAATGTTGATTTGAAGGTACTTTTAGTTAATTTCAACACTGTTCGTTGGATTATTTGCTTCTTTTGACTTCTACTCGAGTTGGCTAAGTAAGCACAACTTTGATTGATTATGTTTTTTCATTATGTCCTGTAAATATTGTTTGCAGATTTACATTTATTAACATTAATTTTGCTCCAAAAAGTAATAAAAGTATTTATGAAACTACTATTTTTCTTTTTTCATTGTACTAGCTCTATAAGTTTTTTTAGTGCTCGTAAATAAAGTTCCCTATAATTCAATGGTACGTGCATGCAAAACATGCCACCACACTAGTGTAGGAAGTTTATTTACTATTGCATGACATTTCTTATTTCAATCATGATATATATGATATTTTCAAGTATTACTAATGGATTGTACGCAAAGACATCTTTATCGATTTTAAAAGAAAATAGATTTGTCATTTTCATGTACTAAAATGCTGATTGGAAAGTACTTTTAGGTAATTTCAATACTGATTGTTGAAACATTTTCTTTTTTTGACTTCCACTTGAGTTGGCTAAATTGACACAGGTTTGGTTGACTTTGCTTTTTCATTGTTGTTAAAATGATTAGGATATACAAACTCTCCATTGACTCGGAATCTAATCATATTAGGCTTAGTGGATGCCTCATTTTGATGATAACAAAATATAACAAGATAACTTTTGATACTAAAATACTTGTATTGAGTCTTAAAAAATATATAGTTTTATAGGATAAGATACAAGAACTAACATTTAAGTCAATTCAATAGAAAAAGAAGATTTGTAAAGAGAAAACTTGAAGTTAAGATGGGATGATACTACAATGCTTAAAGACAACAGCCAGGAAGATGAAGCCATCAAAGAACTTATTTGATAGCTTTGTAAAAGACTAATTATATGTTTTTTTGTTTTCTTTTTTGTATCATATAATTGAATTTAGGCTTTTTCATGAAAAAATTGGTAAGTTTTGATATCAGAATATAGAATTGAGAAAATAAATAATACAAAGAATTAAGTGAATATATTTCGACCTCGCATATGAACACATGAATTGGCACGCCCAAACATTATGTGCCTAGACGCACTAAGTGTAACAATCATAAGTTGTTAAATCTAATTAATTTAGGTTAATTTGCGTTAATTATAATTAATTACATTTTTTGAGATAACGCTTAAATTAGTGGTATGAATCAGAGGATCACTCCATTAAATCAACCAATTAATGAGGAACCTATGGTCTAAATTTGAGATCATTTGGATTAAAAGGATCTCACAAAATAAATTTTAGAAGATTTAAGGTTTAAAATTTTAAAATAAATCAAACTGTGTCAAAACTTAAATATTTTAGTCCCATAAAATTTTTCACATCAAAATATACAAATGGTGAACATTTCATAATATTTTTAATTAAAATGAGTGAAAATTACACAAATACATTCTTTATTAAATTAATTTAAAATTTCCTAAAATTTGAAATTAATTAAATAAAAAAATCTTTATAAAAGACGGGTTGAATCTGAACCGTCGAATCACCGGATCCGGAGCTTAAAGGAAGCCATGGGTGAGATCTGAGTCATTCGATCAAGATTAGCGTCAGAGATTTAATTTATCATATTTATAATCGTGGGAAAAATCATGATCATTGGTCCGAAAATTGGAATGAATTGCAGATCGAGGCTACTTAAATACCGTTACTCATCGGAACATCGGTTCGAAAGCATTAGCATCTGCATCTATGGGTATGATTTATCCAACCCACGACCTGACCCGACCCATCGGCCTGATGCTAGACATCGTCTTTCTCGGCGAGTTGGCCGGACACTCTAGGAAAAGGTCAATTGAGGATTTTTATTTTTGTGCTCCAACCTCTCTGCATTCGTTTTATTTCCCTCTGCCGATCCATTAGGAGAATAAAGATATAAAAATCATTGTTTGATACACCGGATATATGCTGAATTTCGCCTCTTCAAAAACCCAAAACATCGAATTTCTCGTCGCCAATGTGTTTGATCCATGCACCGATTTAAACCGGATACCACCACCCAAGGCTAAGCTACAATTGGGACCTGGAAATGTGGCAGGAGTTGAAAGTTTTCTTTAGACAATTACCCCTATAATGGCATATTTGACTCTGGCTGCCTGACTTCAATGGCATCAACCAGACTTGTCTGAGCTGCCACCTTTCACCAAAACGGAAAGAAACTCATTCTTAAACTTGGCAGAAGTTGTTGGTTGAGCCAATTTGGGCTAATTTATGAAGTAGGTGTCGGCTAGCCCCTCTCTTGAGCTGAAACCTAACCTAATGTGGTCCAGCTCATCTAGACCATCTCAAAGGCTCACGCCACTTCTATTTAAACCCCTTGAGGTCCTTGAAGGTGGAGCTTGCTGCCTCTCACCCTTTAGGCTCTTAATTTTTGAGTTCTCTCTCTCTTCTTTCCTCTACAATCCTTGTTGCTGCTGCCATGGTTTGGTGGATTCCGGCTAATTGAGCCCATGCCAGGTGCTCAAAATTAGTTGAGAGACTTCATGCATCCTCACCTACATATCTCCTGAAGACCCCAGAGTTGAAGGTGGTTTCATCTTCCTCTGGAACCGCAAACCCGACAACTTGCTAGGTGAGAGCTGCTGCCGGAAAACCCCACTGTAAGGACTCCCTGCCTCATTGAGTTAACTTTAGGACCTCAAATTTGAACTGAATATTTCTTATTCCGTGCACAATTTTCCTTAAGGGAAGTGTAGGTTCAGGAAGCCTTTTTTACTTTGTAGAAGGCCAAGTGTAAGGTAACTCTCTGGACATGGCTACCTTTCCCCTCTTCCATTCTTGCCTTGAAGCCAATTGGATTCACTTGAATTGAGCCCAAATCAAACCTAGTGGTTTCCTTGACAACTTGAAGAAGCCAACAAGTCAAATTGTTCTAAGGTATGGAGAATCTAAACCCTTAAATGTCTTTTTCAAAGGCAAAATATCCTTAAGAAAGCCAAGGTAGTTTGGGTTAGTTAATCTCTATTGAGCTAACCCAACCCACTTAAGACCAAATGCAAATTGAATAGGCTACCATGAGATGAGTTTAAACCACCAATAACTTGCCTTGTTATGAATTCATATGACTAATATTAATGGTATGATGAACCCTAAAGGCTCTTCTATGATCACCTTAAGCACTTGGGTTAGCCATATCCTTGGTTTTATAGTCTTTTGTGGGAAATGGCATTTTAGTTCTTCATGAGAGAGTATATTATAGTTTTGATGGTCATTTGACATTTCATGACTATAAATTGAATACTCTTTTATGTAATATGGCATTGAAAATTGAATGAAAAAAATCTCTTTACTTATTGGTGTTCTTTCATGCTTTCATTCTTGAGAGAAGAAATTCTTGAGCATAAGTAGTATAACCCTTAGAAAAGGACTTCTAAGGAAGAAGGTCCTGTGATGAAAGACTGTTTGTAGAGGCCGACTTCAACTTATCCTCGCTTTGCCATCGATTTCCTTCTTTGACATGATTAACCATAGCTTATATTTAACTCTATACTTTTTATATGATAAAGAATTCTGTGTGTTAACATTCTTTGTGCGCAAAATTCACTTTTCTTTATCATTACTTTGTCGTGAGTGATCGGTTCTTTTATTAGTGTAATCTCTTCATACATTCCACATGTTTTCATTTTTTTGTCCTACATCATATTAGTATTAAAGCAAATATATCCTTAGATCAAGCTCTATATTTGCATTACGACATTATAGTTTTAATTTTTCATTAATATTAAATGATCTTCATTTTGCTTAAAAGTAAGTGAAAGTGTGGTTAATATCTTGCTTAACCACTCTTAATTTATTATGCTAATTGGACTTTGTTTGATAAAAAAATTATAATATACAACAAATCATAAATTTAATTAATGTCACTCTTGAATCCGGTTTATATTATGCCATAATTTGGTCATCTTGGCCATTTTAAACTCGATATTCATGTTTGAGCACTTCATTTTTGGGTAGAACAACGAGATCTATAACTTTGTAGAGGACCATATTACTTGATTCGGCTGTTTAGATATCGAAAAAATTTCAAACCCGAGAGCATCTATATAAAAAAAATCTCATGTTGACTTGTAATGGGCATTGTTACCAAGGTCAAACTTCCGCATATAAAACTAATGACCTCCTTAAAATTTTACTGGATAAAATAGAACATCTCACTCTTACAATTCATGAATTCCAAACTATGATTGAAGCATTAAAGTTAAAAGCCAATGAAATTTCACAAACCCCATTTGCACCAAATAAAATGATAAAGTATTTACCAAGCCAAGAAGTTCGTCCCAATATTCTTATATCATTCCTTTTCCCCATAATCACCAACCATACCACAACGCAATCGTAATATACATCCCCACCCCATTATAAGATAGAGTGAACTTTTCGAAGACATAATGGCTATATGCACAAAAGTACCATCAAGAACATTTCCCTCACACATGAACACATACATAATATGCGTCAACATTTTATAGCATAACGAATAAACCACTGAGCCTTAGATGATGATATTGTTCGTAGGGTAATGTTAAACCCACCCACTTTTGATGGACGACTTGACCTTTTTTTTTTTTTTGATTAGCTTATAGATATGGATCAATATTTTGATTTGATGCTAATATACCATATACCATGACAGACAGGTACAGTTTGCTAGTATGAAGTTGATAGGTCATGCAAAAACATATTGTTTTAATTTTGAGCGATAGAATCAACGAGCCGGGAAACCACCTATTTTTTTAGGATGAGATGAAAGAAACTTCAAAACAAAAATATGTGCGCATAACTTTTCATGATCAACTCATGAATGAGATGATACACTTAGACAAGGAACTATGAGTGTTGTTGATTATATGAATCATTTCAATGAATTCACGACCCATTTTGAATTTATAGAAGATCATCGAATAATCACAGATTCGATCTAGTTTAAGAGCAGATATTCAACAAGAAATATTGACTCAAAAGCTTTACACTCTTGATGGCACATTCCAACATGCAACTCAATTTGAGCAATACCTCAAATCTCTCTCATAAATATATACAACATCATTAGGAATTAGCTTCCAACATCGCTCCATGTTCCCAAATCCCCAAGCTCCAAGCCATCAAATAATCATAAAGGGAAAGGTGCCATGACATTCTTAAATTCTAAAGCTTCGGTCTGGTTTAAGAATAGATATTCAACAAGAAATATTTACTCAAAATGTTTGCACTCTTAAGGACACAATCCAACTTGCTACTCAGTTTGAGCAATACCTCAAATCTCACTCCCATAAATATATACAACATCATTAGGAATTAGTTCCCAACATTGCTCCATAATCCCAAATCCCCAAGCTCCAAGCCATCGAATGATCTTAAAGGGAAAGGCACCATGACATTCTCAAATTCTAAAACTTTAAGTATAACTTGTTTCACATGTGGTAAAAGTGAGCATTTTGCAAGTACTTGCCCACATTAAAACTCACTTATGGATTTTTAAAAAATGAACTTAATAATGATTGTGAGAATGATCTAGTTGCAATTTACCTTTATGAAGAGGCTAATGATGCAGATGAAGTATTAAGTGAGTCATACATTGCTGTTATGCGTTGTGTTTTAGCTACCTCTCAAAATGACACTGATTAGAGATGTATATCAATCTTTCATGCATATTTTAAAAGTGGTGATAAATCCTATAAGCTCATCATTGATAGTGGAAGTTGTATGAATGTTATTGCCACATCAACTTTAGTTAGGATGAAGCTCACACGTGAGCCTCACCCACAACCTTAAGGTTGCATGGGTAAATAAAGCTTTATCTATGTATCTTAGTGTTGTTTTGTTCCAATACAACTAGGAGCATATTATGATAAGATATGGTGTGATATTTTTCTTAGAAGATAATACAGAGATATGGTGTGATTTTCTTACTAGAATTTCATACATTGACAAGATATAGGTGTGACGTTACCAGAATTTCATATGCTGAACATTGTCTTGTAGGAAGAACATCATATCATATTTTGCCAGAATATACTTTTAGTTGTATTGGAACAAGACAATGCTAATATACAGAGATGAAAGCTTTGTTTACCCAAGCAACCTTGTAAGGTTGTGGGTGAGGTTCAAGTATGAGTTTCATCCTAACTTATGCTGATGTGGCAATAACATTCATACAACTTTTACTATCAATGATAAGCTTACAAGATTTACCACAACTTTTAAAATATGTATGAAAGATTGATCTACATCTCCAATCAGTGTCATTTTGAGGGATAGCTAATATACAAAACAACAACAATGTGTGACTCATTTAACGCTTCTGCATCATTAGCCTCTTCACAAAGGGGCAACTGCAATTAGATCATCATCACAATCATTATTAAATTCAATATATTCAGAATTTAGAAGTAGGTTTCAATGTGAGCTAGTACTTGCAAAATGTTCGCTTTTGCCACATGTGAAACAAATTATTCTTGAAGCTTTAATACGAGGATGTAATGGGCTCCTTACCCTTTTTTATCATTTGATGGTTTGGAGCATGCGGAGTTGTGGTTATGAGCGATATTGGAACTATTTCCTAATGATGTTGTATGTTTTTTGTGGGAGTGAGATTTGAGGTATTGTTCAATTAAGTAGAATGAGTCCTCAAAAGTGTAAACCCCTTAAGTCAACATTTCTTGTCGAATATCTGCTCTTAGACCATATTGAAACAATGAGATTATTGTTCAACGATCTTCTATAACATCACAACGGGTCATCAATTCATTAAAACGAGTTATATAATCAACGACACTCGTAGTTCCTTGTATAAGTGTAGCCATCTCATCAATGAGTTAATCATGAAAAGTTAAGGGCACATATTTTTGTTTTAAGTTTTTTTCATCCCATCCCGAGAAGAAATAGTGGTTGCCCGGCTCGTTAATTCTTTCGCTCAAGATTGATCCAATATATATTGCATGATCTATCAACTTCATATTAGCAAGATGTACATGTCTCTCATGGGACATTGGCATTCAATCAAAACATTGATGATTCATATCTATTAGCCAATAAAGAAAAACTTTTGGGTTGAGTTATGCCCATCAAAAGTGGGTGGGTCTACCTTTACCTTATGAACAATATCATCTTTAGGTCTTGGTAGTTTGTTCGTGATGCCATAAAACATTAACTTATATTATGTAAGCCTTCATGTGTGAGGGAAATGCTTTCTAAGGTATCTTTGCACATAGCCATTATGTCTCCAAAAAATTTGCTCTATCCTATGATGGGGTGGGGATGTATATTATTTAGATCTTGATAATCATCAACATCACTTAAATGGTGATTGCGTTGTGGTGTAGTTGGTGACTCTGGGGAAGAGGGGATGGTATAAGAACATTGGGATGACCTTCTTGGCTCGGTAGATGCTCTATCTTTTCATTTGGTGAAAGTGGTTGGTGAAGTTTCATTGGTTTTCAACTTTAGTGCTTCAATTCTAGTTTAGAATTCATGAATTGTGAAAGTGAGATTTTCCATTTTATCAAGTAAAAGTTTGAAGAGGTCATCAATTCTATGTTCAGAAGTTTCACCTTGGTATTGATGTCTATTACGAGTCGACATGAGATTTTTTTTTATAGAAGCGCCTGAATTTGAGGTTTTTTTGATATCTAAAATGTTGAATCAAGTAAAATGGTCTTGTACAAAATTGTAGATCTTGTTGTTCTATTAAAAAATTGAATTTAAAATGACCTAGTTATGATCAAATTATGACAGGATATAAACTAAATGCGAAATTGATGTGAATGAAATTTATGATTTGTTGTATGCAATGATTTTGTTAACAAAATTCAATTAGTGTAAAAATTTTAAGAGTGATAAGTAAGATATTAACCACACTTTCATTAACTTTTAAGCAAATTGAAGATCATTTAATATTTATGAAAAATAAAAAATTGTGATGCCATAATGCAGAGATATAGAGTTTGATCTGAGGAAGATCTGCTTTGATACCAATTTGATGTAGAATAAAAAGATGAATGCATATGCAAAATATATGAAGAGACTGCACCAATAAAAGAATAGATTATTCGCGACTAAGTAATAATAAATCAAATGTATTTGTTGATCAAATGTGAAATTAAGAAGTTAATAGGATTGAGATAATTCGAACCAAAGCTATGTTAACACATGATTCTTTGCTATATAAAAGTATAGAGGTAAATAAATTTATGGTTGATCTAATTTGTGTCAAAGTTAAGGCAATCGGTGGCAAAGTGGAGATATGTTGAAGTTGACCTATACAAATAGTTCTTCATTGTATGACTTTTTTCTTTCCTTAGAAGCCTACTCTAAGGGGTTGTACTAACGCCAAGAATTCCTTCTCTCATGAATGAAAGCACGAAAGAAAACTAATAAGTGGAGAATTTTTTTTTTTCATTCAATTTTCATACGCCATAATACTTAAGAGAGTGACTAATTTATAGCTATAAAATATATGCCAAATGGCCATTAAAATAATAAATCTACCATCTCATAAAGGACTAAAGTGCCATTTCTCATAATAAATCATAAAACCCTTAAACATACCATAATTCTAAGCTAAACACCTAAAATACCGTTGGTGGCATAAAAGACGAAATAACTCACATGACAAATAAAAAATAAATGGGCTAATCTAAAGGACCATCTATATGAAACCCATGAATTAGTCCTAATGATAAATGACTTAAACATAGGACTCAAAAGATAAAAATATAAAATACAATATATCATCTTTCAACTACTAAACTGAATTTATGATTTGACATGCTGACAATGATTACATGAATGCTTTGCATCACTTGGATTAGCCCAAGGATATGGCTAACCCAGGTACTTAAGGTGATCATGGAAGAGCCTTTAGGGTTCATCATACCATTAATGTTTATCATATGGATTCATACCAAGGCAAATTATTGGTGGATTAATCTCATCTCATGGTAGCCTATTCAACCTTCCTTGGGTTTGAAGTGGGTTGTGTTAGGTCAATAGAGATTGGCTAACCCAGGCTATCTTGGTGTTCTCTAAGGATGTTTTACTTACCTTTGAAGACGGCATTTAAGGGCTTATGTTCTCCATACCTTGGCACAATTTGGCTAGTTGGCTTCTTCAGGTTGTGAGGGAAACCCTAGGGTTGGTTTAGGCTCAACCCAAGTGACTCCAATTGGCTTCAAGGAAAGAGAGGAAGGGGGAAATGTAGCCATGTACAGAGAGATACCTTACGCTTGATGATGCAACACAACCACTATTGATTCGACCCCCGCATTGCGATGCGAGCTTATGCTAAGGAGCTGAATATTTTGAGAATTAATTTTAATTTTTTTTTGGATTAATTTCATGTAATAATGTTATATTTTTATTTTCATAAGCATGTGGTTCTAGTTTATTGTGTTGGTTCATCGAATGGGTCATGTTTTAATTTTTTCAGTTAATCAGGTGGACCTAATTGTTTAATTTTGTTTTATTTTTATATTTTTATGTATGAGGCTGATGATTAATATTGCCATGATGCATTGGGTCATCCTCTATCAAAGTTGAGGAGTGGAAGAATCACACGGGAACCTAAAGGGCATTAAGGAGGAATATTTTTAGTGTCTATGTCATGCAATGGGGTGGGATGTAGATTGATCATTGATGGAGGAAGTGCAATGAACGTAATATCTACACATTGTTTAAGACCAAATTAGTTCCCAAACCGCACCCAGTTCCATTCAAGGTTACTTGGGTCAATCAGGCATCTCTCTCTGTGACTCAGAGATGCTTAGTACCCATCAAAATGGAAAGTTATGAAGATAAGATCTGGTGCGATGTTTTTCTTTTGGACATAGCTCTTATACTTTTAGGGAGACCATGGATATTTGACATGGATGTAATTCACTATGGGAAGAAAAACACTGATGTGTTCAAATTCAAATAAAAGATGATCAAGTTGTATCCCATGAAGCCAATGTTAGAATACTACCTTTATCTACTTCTAGTGCAACATCTACATCATTAACATCTATACCATTTGTAGGCCCTGTGACTTCCAAACCCACCACTAGTCAACCTTCAAGTGTGAAACTATCTCTAAAAGTAAAGAAATGAGCTAGATTATAGTTGATCACCATATCACCATCTATTCCACCATCCATTGATTGCCTACTTCTAGCCATAGGACCACCATTTGTAGACCTTCATGTTGAGTATGTCGGATTGAAGAGACTGAAGAAAGAATTTGTTGGATCTACAATGATGCACATTTTACATGTGAAAGAGATTATACCTAATTTTGATGGTGTGCCTGTGCCAGCATGTGTTGTGAGATTACTGAAAGACTTTCCTGAAACAAGCTTGGATGAGCTACCTAATGAGTTACCACCGCTTCGTGATATCCGACATGCTATCGATTTGGTTCCTGGTGCTCAATTGCCAAATTTACCCCATGATTGACTTAATCCCATTGAACAAGCTGAGTTGCAACGTCAAGTCGATGAGTTATTATAAAAGGGTTTTCTGAGAGAAAGTTTAAGCCCTTGTGCTGTGCTCGCCCTATTAACTCCGAAGAAAGATGGCACTGGAGAATGATTGCTGATAGTAGGGCTATAAACAAAATTACTATTAAGTATAGGTTTCTTATTCCTCGCCTGGATGATATGTTGGATATGATAGCCAATTCTACTTTATTCTCCAAGATTGATCTCAAGAGTGGCTATCATTAGATTAGAATAATACTAGGAGATGAATGGAAGACTGCTTTTAAAACACCGGAAGGACTTTATGAATGGCTTGTTATGCCATTTGGATTATCCAACGCACCAAGCACTTTTATGAGACTGATGAATATGGTGTTGAGACATTTTCTTGGAAAATTTGTGATCATGTATTTTGATGACATACTCATTTATAGCATGAATGAGGAGAGACACCTAGAACATTTGAGGATAGTTTTGGAAAAGCTTAGAGCAGAGAAGTTGTTCATAAATAAGAAGTGTTCTTTAATATGAGGTTGTACTTCTAGGATTCATAGTATCATCGTTAGGAATCAAATTTGATCCTGTCAAAATTTAAGCGATTGTTGATTGACATACTCCTGCAAGTTTCACTGATGTTTGAAGTTTCCATGGGTTAGCAACATTTTACAAGAGATTTGTTAGAAACTTTAGCTTTATCATAGCCTCTATTACTAAGATATTGAAGGGGGGTAAGTTTGTTTGAACCCATAATGCTGATAAAGCTTTTCATCATATCAAGAGTCATGACAATTGCACTTGTTCTTTAGTTACCTAATTTTGGAAAGATTTTTGAGGTTGCTTGTGATGCCTTGGGGATTGTCATAGGCGGAGTGTTGCAGCAAGATGGACATCCTATCGCATATTTTAGTGAAAAGCTGAATGAAGCGAAGCAACGTTATTCCACACACGATAGAGATTCTATGCTATTATTCTGTCGCTCAAGCACTAACGACATTATCTGTTACATAAAGAGTTTATTCTGCACACAGATCACCAAGCTTTGAAATTCATAAGCACAAAAAAAGTTGAACCATCGGCATTCCAAATAGATAGAATATCTACAAGATTTTTCATTTGTTCTAAAACACAAATTGGGTGTTGAGAATAAACCTGCCGAAGCATTATCTCGGGCTTTAGTGGTATCTTCTTTATTGAGGATTTGATAGATTGAAGGATGATTATGAGTGTTGTTCTGACTTTCATATCATATGCAACCAAACGAGTGACACTTTTGTTGCCACTAGTTCTGATTATCACATTGTCCAACGGTATTTATTTAGAGGTTTGGTATTGTGTATATCTAGGACTTCCTTAAGGATCTTTGATTAGTGAGTTGCATTCTAGAGGGATTGCAGGACACTTAGGGCGAGACAAAACAACCCATCTTGTTGAGGAGAAGTTTTACTTGGCCATCACTGAAGAGAGACAGGGTAGATTTGTGTCTCAGTGTCTAGTTTGTAAAAGAGCAAAAACGACTAAGCAGAAATCTGTAAGTATTCAACCCTACTTATTCCATATAAACCATGGGAGGATCTTTTGATAGATTTTGTGTTGGGATTATCTAGAACAATGCATCAACATGATAGTATATTTGTGGTAGTGGATAGGTTTTCTAAAATGACACATTTTATCCCATGTTCTAAGATCACATACACATCTCACGTTGCTAGATTATTCTTTAGAGAGGTTAAGCTACATGGAGTATCCAACACTATAGTGTCTGATCATGACGTAAAGTTTGTTTCTTATTTTTGGAAACATTATTAAAGTTAGGTACTACCCTTAAATTGTCTTCTATTTTCCATCCCCAGATTGATGATCAAATTGAGGAAGTAAATAGGAGTTTGGAGAATTTGTTGAGATGTTTAATTGGGGAGAATTTAAGTAACTCGGATCTTCACCTACCTACTGTAGAGTTTTACTATTATAGTACTATCTCCAGAACCACAAAGAAATAACCATTTGAGGTTGTATATGGTTTTAATCCTTAAAAGCTTGTAGATCTTTTAGAGCTTCCGAATCACCCATATTCAGATGCTGCATATTATTTTGCTGCTGACTTTCAAAAGTTGCACGACACGGTTAAAACACAAATTGAACTTTCAAACATTAAATATGCTAAACAAGTAAATGCAAAAGGAACTGAAAGAGAGTTTAAAGAGGGAGATTATGTGTTGGCACGAATTTGCCTTGAGAGGTATGCCACCACCAAATATAAGAAATTACATGTATGAGCTGCTGGTTTATTCAGAGTGAGTAGAAAAATTGGACCCAATGCGTATCTCTTGGATTTGCCGCTGACATGCTAATTAGTCCTATATTTAACATTGAAGAGTTGATTTCATTTTTATTGATTTTACTTCAAAAAATGTAGGATTTGATCTATTGTAGGGAATGATGGCAAGTCTACACTTAAGTTTTCTACACCTTCTTTATTTGAGATTAAATTTATTGTTACTGATGAGGTTGATGCAGGCATATATGGAAATCACAAGTCTTTGATTAGGTGGAAGAATAAGCTGCCTTTTAAGGACACATGGGTGACAAAGATGGAGCTTCAAAAGTTGAACCTGAGTCTTTAAGGTTTAAATTTCTGAAGGGGCGACTCAATATGTTTAAATTTTGCTGCCCTGAACTACTAAATTGGCCTACTTTAGGTTTGGTTTGAGAATAATTTTGCGGAGGCTGGGATGTGGTTGCATCATTACTATTACTCCATGAGAAGTTTGGAGGATTTCTCCAATTATGATTGTAAGTGTTAGAATAAGGATCGTTGTGGGTCTGTTGGAATTTACTATTATTTCTAAAAAAGTTTACTTGTTTGGTGCTTGAGGGTGCAAATGGATTGTTTAGATCACAATTTATACTCAGGTGTGTTCCTCCGCACAATTCACAAACTACCTGTTGTGCAGCATTGACAGTTATGGTTGCTAATTTTTGATTTATTGAGGCTATCTCCCTCTGCATATTAGTTATTAGTTATTAGTTATTTGATTATTTTTTATGAAATTAACTGGCTCTCTTATTTTGGTACAATCGTTTAGTTGGCCATTGGTATGAATTTGTAGTCATTTCTTCAAGAAGATTGTATGCATCTTCTTGAGTTTTGCTATTCAAGGATCCTCTAGAAGCTGCATCGATTCGGATCCTTGTTGTTTCGTTCAATCCATTATAAAAAATTTGAACTTGCACTCACAAGGGAAACCCATGATATGAGCAATGTCTAAGAAATTTCTTAACGTTCCCAACTATCATACAAATATTCTCCCTCTTGCTGTGTTTAATTTGATATTTCATTCCTAAGCCTAGCAGTTTTGGTTGGGGGTCTTAGCCAATTCATCCCACATTATTGAATCACTCGGCTGTAAAAGTAGCCAACTCTTAGCTCAATTCCTATAAGAAAATGGGAACAACTTTAGTCTAATGGCATCATCAGTGACACTATTATATTTAAATGTATCAAAACTTTCTAAGAAAATTGCAATGTGAGTATTAGGATCCTCATTGGGTTGCCCACAAAATTGGGAGTTCTATATCATTTATAGGGTTGATGGTTTGATTTCAAAATTGTTGGCTTGTATGTTTCGTCTGACTATAGCAATTGGTATTCCCTTACAGTAGGTAAGGTATAGTCCCTAAGGGTTCTTTCCTGATTATTTTGGTGAATTTCTTATAAGTTTTGGTCAGCCATTTGTCTATTGCTTGTATTTAGCCTTATTTTGTTGTCTAAGCCTACTAATTGTGCGCTCAATTTCAGGATTGAAAAAGAATTTTGCTTACACTCCCCTACCTCTACTAAGCAAATTAGCTTTGGGTAATATATGAAAAATTAATTTGTTTATTTTCTAGGAGTAATTTCATGTAATAATGTTGTATTTTTATTTTCATAAGTATGTGGGTCTAGTTTGTTGCGTTGGTTCGTCGAATTATCATATTTTGAATTTTTTGAGTTAAACAGGTGGACCCAATTGTTTAATTTAATTTAATTTTTTTATTTTCATGTATGAGATTGATGATTAATGTTGCCATGATGCATTGGGTCGTCCTCCATCAAGGTTGAGGAGTGGAAGAGTCACTTGGGAATCCAATGTGTGTAAGGAGGGGTATTATGGTCATTTGATCAAGGGTTGGCCATAAGGTTTGCAAGCTATATGTTGTAATATTTATGAATTCTAATGGTTAATGAATGTTTTCTTCTCTGAATTTTGTCTTAAGCTTTTGAGTTTTGGCGTGAAAAATTGGAACGACCGTTGATGAGTACAATCGATGGAGCTTCGAGGTGTGTACAATCTTGAAGAACCAGGGTGTGGATTATTCTGATAGTTATCTTGTCTCTTTTTTTTTTTGTTTTATGTGATTTTTTGATGTGTTTTGAAGTGCTCTCTGTTAGCTTCCAAACATATTATGTTTTGTTCGATTTTGACTCCATTTGCCCATTCAATCGTCAACTTTACGGACATTGTACAAAGTGTGATGTTTGGACCCTCTACTCATCATATCTTTTTCAAATCTTCACGAATTCCTTGAAATCAGTGCCTATATTTTTCCAACATCCATCCACACAACTCTAAAATTTCATAACATTCCGATTTCGTTTGATCTCCAAACTATCATCCGAAGTCGAACAGTGGTTTCCCGCACGTAAACCTCTTACATCACTTCACTCCCATCACTTGACCTTCTACAAAGTAAAGGAGGCTTCCTGGACCTACACTTCCTTCTGAAAAGTTGTACACGGAATGGGAAATCTTCAGTTCAAACTTGGGTCTTGAAATTAACTCAATGGCAGGGAGTTCATTACAGTGGGATTTTCCAGTAGCAGCCCTCACCTACCAAGCTGCCGGGTTTGTGGTTCTAAAGGAAGATAGAAGCGCTTTCAGGTATGGGGGTCTTCAAGAGATATGTAGCTAATGATGTAAGGAGTCTCTCGACCAATATTGAGTACCTGAGGTGGGTTCAATTAGTAGGAATCCACCAAACTGTGGCAATAGCAGCAGGGAGTGCGTAGGAAAGAGAGAGGGAGAACTTAAGCTTTAAGAACCTAGAGAGTGAGATACAATACAAATTTCACCTTTAAGGGTCTCAAGGGGTTTAAATAGAAGTGTCTGAGGTGGTTTGGATGAGCTGGACCATATTAGGTTAGGTATCAACTTAAGAGTGGGGCTAGCTGGCACCTACTCTCTAGATTAGCCCAAATGGCTCAACCAATGACTACTACCATGCTTAGGGTTGAGTTTCCATCCATTTTGGTGAAAGGTGCCAGTTCATGTAAGATTGAATGATGCCATGGAAGTCGGACCGCCAGAGTTAAAAATCTCATTACAGGTTTCTGAAGAAAACTATTGACTCCTGCCACATTTATAGGTCCCAATTGTAGCTTAGCCTTGGGTGGTGGATTCTGGTTTAAATTAGCATGGATCCAACACGGCGACGATGAAAAATCCAATGTTTTGGGTTTTCAAAATGGTAAAATTTGGCATATATCCGGCATTCCAATGATGATTTTTAAGTATTCATTTTCCTAATGGATCGATAAAGGGAAACAAATCGAAAGTAGTCAGGTTGGAGTACATAAATGGAAAGCTTCAAATGACCTTTTCTTAGGGCATCAGAGCCAATTTGCTGAGAAAGACGAAGTTGTAGCATCGTGTTAGCAGGCCGGGTCGTGTCATGGGTTGGATAAATTATAGTTATAGAGATGCTTACACTTTCGATTTGGTGATCCGATGAACGGTATTTAAGTAGCCCCAATTTGCCGTTTATTCGATTTCTTGGATCAACGATCACGATATGTCCCACGGTTATAAATAGGATATATTAAATCTCCACCGCTGATCTTGATCAGATGGATTAGACCTCACCTATGGTTTCCTTTTGGCTCTTGCCGTCAGATCGAATTCAGTGACCCGACTGTTCAGATTTATCCTGCCTTTTTAACAAGGATTTTTGGATTTAAAAATTTCAAATTTAAGAAAAGTTAAATTAATTTAATAGAGAATATATTTTGTGTTTTTTTTGACTTATATTAAATAAAATTATGAATTTTCACTAGTTATATATTTTGTTGTGGGGAATTTAATGATATCAGAATATTTGAGTTTTCACACTTAAATCCTTAATCACCTCAATTGAATTAAATTTTTCTTACCTTCACAAGAGGCATTAATGAAAAGATTCAAAAAATGAAGTAACATTAAAGGCTCTAAAAATATTCAAAAAGTATAGTAATATTAAAGGCTTTTAAGTTATCTTCTTCGTCTCAAAGTATAAGAGGTATTTTGGATATGATTTTCAAAACACTTTCTGAAAAAGTTTCATTGTTTCTTATTTTGATTTCTACTCGAACTCTAGCTAGGCTTGTGCTAGAGAAAATTTTTGAGTAAGTTTGATTGAGGCAAAGACTTAGAAAGGAGGGATTGTTCCATAGCTCCACAACCAAGTTTTGCAAAGGAGGGAAAGATTTCTCTTCCTGCAGGAAGTGTGAAGGAGAGACTCAATTTGAGAGGATTTTGAAGATGAAGACCTCTAAAGAGTGGACAAAGGGACAGGAGATCTCGAATTGTTATAAATCTTTTTGTGTTCGTTTGTCCTTATGTTTTACTGTTTATCCTTATATAGCCTAAAAAGTTTTGAAATATTCAAATCTTCTTAATTAAAATCTAATTCAAACCCACCCCTCTCTTGGATAGTGCCATATGGGCTTGAAAGACAACATTTTCTCCACCCTATTGTCACCATAATAAATCTTATATAAATGACCCGAGGTAATATTTTGAATACTCGTTCTCAATTCAATCTTTGGGGGTTGGTTGACTACAAGTACGATTCATAAAACTTAGTAAATTTTGAACATGTTAAATCTGAAGATTATTTGGTATGTAGTTGTAAAATTTTGATATATTATGGTAAATTGTTTAGCTATTATTTTGAAGTTTTATGATTTGAATCAAAATGTAAGGCTTGATTGTCAATCTTAAATCCTGAATAATTCTTGTATCTTAGTAAAATAGAGTGGAAATAGAATTTAATAAACAATAGCATTTGAGTCAAATTTCAAGTGTTTTGGTAAGTTCTTAGTTTAAAATTTTCTTATATATTACTTTAAGTGTGATTTTGAACATCCCCTTAGAGTGTTGCTTGAAGTGTTAATTTTAATTTTCGTAAAGTCTTTTTTCAATTTTGTACTTACCGTTTCTTGACCCTTTTTCTTCTTCATCATTACTTATAAATTTTACATTTGTGCCTTTTGTGTGTATCCTCTAATTTTAGTTATCACCTAAGCTAATTTTTAAACAATATAATTTCAATATCTTTCCTTTCTTGCTTTCATATATACTTTTCTTAGTCTATCCTTCATTTTTTCCATGCATTGACATACAAAAGTTCAATTAAACTCATGGCCTAAACAATCATGTAAGCAATAATGCAGAATTTTATCTATTCAACCAAAGGCAAATGCCATACTACCACCTTTTCTTACAGTAAAGAGAAGAGTGCATGTGACATTAAGGGGAGAGTGGTGGTGGAATGAACATTTTTATGGTCTGCCATGCAAGGGAAAAAGTGATATGAGTAGTGGAATAATTACAATAAGCACATAATTATTTAATAGACTCATCAAGGTTCCATCATGGAAGAAGCCACTAAGCAACAATATAGAATTGCAAAAAAGCAATTCCAAAATAAATTCTCCAATTGCATCTTTTATTATCACGTAAGATGTAACACATAGATAAATACAATGCAAAGGCATCATTCTACAAAATTTGACTAAACCAGTAACATGATTACACAGGATAGTGGAATAAAATTTTCTTGTAGAATATTAGTAGGACTAATTCCTATTCAAGCTTTAATTAGGAGTAAAAAAAAGAATCACACTCTATTTTTTGTAATGTGGAGATTACATAACAAATTAAAGATAATTTTAAACAATAAAAAGGATCTTGCAACAATGAAGATTTTTTTACAAGCTGTCATATTGCTTGGCCCTTTGAAAGATATGGTAGTTTTGCATACAAAAAGTTTTCAAAAGCTGAGGCAAAAATTCCTGTTTTTACCATCTTGATCAATATGCATTATAGTTTTATGTTAATGTTTATTTATATTTATTAACGTTGATTTTTTTCTAAAACATACTCAAAATGCTTTTGAAGCAATATTTACTTGTTATTGTACTAGCTTTGTAATTTTTTTTTCCAAAGTTAGCCGATAAAATTCCATGTGAATTGAAAGCGGGTTACACAGAATATGCGTTTCTTTTCTATTCCATTAATCATTTCTTTTCTATCTCATTAACCGAGAGATGCGACCTCATGTATAGAGGCATTAGTTTGTTATAGAAGGATAGAATAAAAAAAAATAAAGAAGGACAAAAAAAATGAAAATTGCCTACCAATAAAATAAAAAACAGTAAATCAGTATCTAAATTATTTAATATTCTCCCGCAAGGTTAGCGACGTCAGGCTAATAAGCTTGGAGGCAATGTCTTGAAATAGTTTTATTGGGAGAGGTTTAGTTAGGATGTTTGCAAGCTGTGCATCGGAGTAGATGTGTTTCATTGAGCTATTTTTGTAGAATCAGCTCATGAACGAAATGATAGTCAATTTTGACGTGTTTCATTTGTGTGTGAAGGATGGGCTTCAATGTGAGGCACACGGAGCTGAGGTTGTCACAAAGGATCATGGGTACTGCTGTTAGAGGAAATCAGAGCTCAGTAAGGAGTGATCGAACCCATAGGACTTCACTTGTTGCATTTGCTATTACTTTGTATTCAGCTTCGGTGCTAGAGCCTTCGACTTCGATTGTTTCTTGGAGGATCAAGAAATAAGATTCGGTCCTAAGAAGATGTATTATCCTGAAGTGAATTTCCAGTTCTCTTCATTCTTGACCCAACCTGCAACCTTAAAAAGTAAGCCTAAAATATGAAACAGGGAGAAGAGAGATCATAGTTGTATGTGCCGTGAAAGTAACGGAGGATGCGCTTGACGGCCTGCCAGTGTTCAATGGTTGGATTATGCATGTGGTGGCAGACTTTGTTGACCCCAAAAATGATATCCGACCGGATGTGTTGAAGGTATTGTAGGCTTCCTACAACATTTCGATGAGATACTGCTGCAGGTGTTGGGGTGGAAGCAGTTTGGCTCATGTTGGTGAACTACATAATGTTATTAATATAATGATGTTGTGATAGGTGGATAGCGCCAGGGGTGAAGGAGCACGTGATGTTGAGGAACAAGTCAACTAAACTGAGATCTTTAAGGACATATAAAGCAGCCAAGTAATTATTATGTTCTTGCATGAGGTGGTTATTGTTGCCGGTTAACATCACATCATCAACGTAAAGTAGTAAGATCAAGGTGTCGAAGTGCCTTTGAAGGACAAATAAGGAGTCATTGATTGTATTAAGAAAACCGAATGCCTTAAGAGCTTCAGATAACTTGTGGATCAAGCATGTGGGGATTGCTGCAGGCCGTATAGAGTTTTATGTAGGTGACACACTTGGTTTGGATGAGCTACTAATATAAACCTTGGTAGTTGGGACATGTAGATTTCCTTGGACAAATCATCATTGAGGAAGGCATTGTTGAAGTCGAGTTGGCGAACTTGCCATTTGAAGGTAAGTGCTAAGGAGAGTACAATGCAAATTGTTGTTGGCTTGACGGTCGGGCTGAAAGTTGCAGTATAAACTAGACCCTCCTGCTGTGTAAAATCGTGTGCTATCAAACGGGCTTTGTAATGTTGATCGAAGTGTTGCTTAACTTTGAACAACCATTTACAATCAACAATATTTGCATGCAGTTATTTAGGAACAAGAGTCCAGGTCTTATTTTTATGAAGTGCACTAATTTCTTTGTTCATGGCAGCCATCCAATGTTCATGCTTCCATGCTTGTTTGAAAGTAATAGGAATAGCCTCAGCATACGGAATCGGAACAACAAAATTTTTTTTGGGTTTAAGTGTACTTGTTTTGTGGAGTGTGAGCATTGGATGTGTGTTTGTAGGGTAGCCGCATCTTGTCGAGAGGTAGTGTGCTGGGTATAGACCCTGATCAAGGGAGGAGCCGGTAGTGTATGGGAGGTAGCAGGTTGTGTGCTGAGGATGATTGAGAGGGTTCAACCGGGCAGGAGGTTTGCTTCTGCATGGTGGTGGAGGTGATTGCTGCGGTATAGCATCATTACCGATGGGCTCAGGATCAGTAAGATTTGATGACAACTGGGAAATTATAGGTATGAGAATTTCTGTAGAGGGGGTAGGGTTGGGTTGTTGTGTGGGTAGTAGTAGTTGTTTGAATGGATATTGCGTTTCATCAATGGTGGCATAGTGCGATACAAAGGCGTGAGCGCTGTCAATATGATAATATATATATTCTTTGTGCTATTCACTGTAACTGAAGAACACACATGGAAAAGAGTGAGGTTTCAATTTTTTTTTCGCATGAGGGTAAAACCATGGAAAGTATTAGACAACCAAAGGTCTTAAGAAATTGGTAATTTGGAATTTTATTATACAGTCTCAAAAGGTGTTTTATTGGCAAACGGTGTGAATGCATTCAACCAAAACTGATGGGGAAGAGAATCTTGAATAAGTAGAGCACATCCTGTTTCAACAATGTACCTATGTTCTCTTTCAGCTTTCCCATTTTAAGCAGGGGTATAAGTTGCCGACAGTATGTGTTGGATTCCAAATTGTTGAAGAGTTTTGGTGAACTTTCGGTATTCTCTTCCGCCATCAGATTGAAACTTCAGAATTTTGGTACTTAACATATTTCAACCATTGTCTTGAAGGAAAGCATTGAGCACGTCAGATTTGTAACACAAATGATATAACCATGTAAAATCTGAATAAGCATCAATGAATGTGATATAATATTTTTAAGTGGAGGTTGACACAATAGATGTTGGACCCTGAATGTCAGAAAAAATTAACTTGAGCGGTTTCGTTGGAGGCAGACAAAGGAATTCTGTGTTGCTTTTCCATTTGACATGAGTTACTAATAAAGTTTGAAGAAAAACGAGAACTAGATAAATGTTTGAATTTGTCGGCTAATGGATGACCAAGATGGTTGTGACAAAGGTTTAATGCGGTGAGCTGTGCTTAGGATGTGATGGGAGCGGTGGTAGAGGGAAAAGTGTATAACCCATTAGCAAGCATGCCCCGTGGGATCTCTTCCTTCGTAAGGGTATCCTTGAAAACTCAATAAACTGGGTGAAATGCAATGAAAACATTATTGTCTAGAGTAAATTGATTGACTGAAATGAGATGCATAGCTAAGTGAGTAACATGTAAGATTTTTGTAAACAAAAGGAATGTGAAGGATGATTTATGAAAGCGAAACCTGTGTCAGCTATATCTAGAGTGTTACCGTTTTCGAGTTGCAGTTGTTCATGGCTGCAATTTCGGTGTTAGGGGTTGCACGATGACTGGCATTGGTGTCAAGGATCCAGGGTTCAGCACGTGGTGCTGTAACATAGTACGAAGTTGGAGGAGCTTGCGTTGCTGCATGTGGCCCTTTTTTATGATCCTGAGTTGGTACTCGAGCTGTTGTAGACGAACCTGCGAGGTGGACGCAAATGTGACAACCAACGCAGTTCACATTTCCTCGGCGGTTTCTTTTCTGACAACTTGAGCGAAGTCTTCTCTGCTAGTGTTGAAATGAGCCAGCTAAGAATCATTTGATTCTGTTTGAACCATGAGACATTCACAGGATTTGGGAGGTTGTTGTCGAGGAATCGTAGCAGTCCGTGGGCGCGGAAGATCGGAAGAAATTGAGAATGCTAGAGAATATAGTTGGTCTCGTCAAGTTTAACTTGTAGAAGGTGATGAATCTGCGTTAGGACAGGGACTTCAGTGATCAAACTGTTGGGCGGGAGGGTACTCGCATATGACAGAGCTAGTGACTCCATGCGAATCTGCAGAACTCTCCACCGATTGCGGGTAACGGAGGTCTCAGGCTCGATGCTCGACGCTCGACGCTCTGATACCATGAAAGCAGGTTACACAAAATATGTGTTTTTTTTCTATTCCATTAATCAAGAGATGTGGCCTCATATATAGAGGCATTAGTTTGTTACAAAAGGACAAATAAAAAAGGATAGAAAAAATAAAAATTACCTAACAATAAAATAATAAATAATAAATCATATCTAAATTATTTAATATGAACTAACTAAATAATATTTGTTAACTTGTGTGGTGGATGCAAAGCATGCCCTCACACTAGTGCATGAAGTTCATTTATTGTTGCATGACACTTTTTGTTCAGGTCATGGCATATTTGGTAATTTCGAGTATTATTAAAGGATTTTATGAAGAGGCTTATGATAGAGTATCAAGATAGGTTCTTTGGAGAGTTTTGGAGAGAAAAAAGGATTAGGTTGCATATATTGATGTTATTAGAGATGTGTATAATGGGGTACATGTGTTTGATCGTAAGGTGGCTTGTTTAATAATTTTTCTATTTCGATTGAATTACATCAAGGCTCAGCTCTCAATATATATTTTTTTGCTTTACATATGGATGTTCTTACTGAGCACATTCAAGAGAAGATTCCTTGGTACATGATATTTACAGATGATATTCTATTAATTGATTATCCTATGATTAGAGTTAAAGCAAAACTTAAGTTACGGGGGACTACATTAGAATCCAAAGGTTTTTATCTTAGTTGATCTAACATTGAATTTATGGAGTGAGTTCAAATGTATTAGAGGCCCTAATCTTGAGGACATAACTATTGATGATTATGTGATCAAGAAGAGCGAGAGGTTCAAGTACTTTTGTTCAATTATTCAAAATAATAGCGAAATAGAGAGCGATGAGATTAATAGGATCCAAGCTGGTTGGTTGAAATGGAGGAGCGCTACTGGGATGGGCTTCTATTTGATTGTGCACAGTGAAAACAAAGGATTCATGTAGCTCACCCACCCAGTAAGATTAAGGATTTGTGTTCTTGTACTAAAGGATTTTATGCAAGACATTTTTATTGGATTTAAAAAAAAAAATAGAGTAATGTAAAATATTGTACAGCAGCACTTATTTGAAAGTACTTGTAGGATATTTCAACACTAGTTGCTGGAATATTTACTATTTTTGACTTTCACCGAGTTGGTTAAATACATATAGCTTTGGTTGATTATGTTTTTTCATTGTCTTACTAAAGCTGTTGGGAATGTACTATATCGACTATAAGCGTGATAACACTCTTGGTTTATTTAAATTTTATAGTCTAATTCTTTTTATACACATTCGGCTTGGAGGACTGGAGTAGTTGTCATTAATGGGAAAGGGAGGTAGGACAACCAAAGAAACAACTTTTTTTTTTATTTTTAAGCCACCTTTCTTTAACACAATTAGGAAGCATGTTCAATAGTTCAGGAGTGCAACGATTGCTAGAGAATCCTACCAAAATGCCTTCATTTACTTATAAGTTATTGTGATCTATCTTCATTCTATGCGCAAGATCAAAGGAAAGAATATCAAGTGAGCTATTTATAATAACAGGATGTCACGAGATGGTCAAATGGATATATTAACTTTCTTATAATCATAATTTCTATGAAATCACTCTGATTCAAAATTTGCATAAAAGATATTTGTTCCATGAAATAAAATAAATGCTAATAATAAGGTATGTGAGTGGAATATTAAGTCTTTATAATAGGCAATAAAACTTATAATAGCTGTGTTAAATCTTTTACTCATTTTAAGTTTTATCACAGGAACTTGTAGGAAAACTCACTATAATTAGATTCTCTCTACGTAGAAGATGGTGATATAAGGTGCAAATAACATGGCTAAAGCTAATTGCTGTTATATTAATAATTTTGCATTAACTTGATAAATCAATATGTTTTATTTTCGTCTATTTACAAATGGGTAGTTCTAAGCTCATTTGGCCAACAATCTTGTCATTTGATGTGACAACTTTATGTTAATTTGAAAAATAAAAAATAATCCGTAAGAGTAAGCATAGATAGCATAAGCCTGTGATTCAAAATTGTTTAAATTTCATGTATTATGTATTTTACTAAAATTCTATTTTTATTATAATAATTTGATACGGTTTTACTCAAGCTCAATGCTTTGTCACATTTTATTCCCCCTAATTCTATCAATTTTCTCTCCTTGTAAACATCTTTTTATCTTTCCCTTTTTGACATCACCATGTAGAATTAAACATTTTTTTGTAGTTAAAAGAAAAATGATACTTTTGGAGCTACTCTCTATGAGAAGAAACTATAGAAGACTTAACATTTCAAGTACATATTTTAATGGATAACATTAAGTACACCAAGAGGTTATTCTTTCATTTTAAATGATAAGTATAAAGATACCAATTCTTATATCAAGGCCGATAGAATTACAATCGCTCATTTACAAAGCAAGGATTGAATGTAAAGAAGACTAAGAGCTCTTTCTTCTTAGAGCTTTTTTGAGAAGAGGCCAAAGGCGTTATTCTTCAAACACAAAGTGCGCGCGCCCTTTGAATGATAACCCTTCTCCTTATCATACTTCTTTTTTTAAATCTTCTTTCTTCTCCTTTTTCTCTACTTTCTTTTTGTTCTCTTACTCTTTTATATTTTGGGATGCTTTTTACTATTAATGGTTTGGAGAGAGAATTGTAAAAGTAAATATACTTTTTTAGTCATTCCTATGACTCTGAATTTGGCTTGCAGAAAATGTTACCCCTCATTCTTTTCTTTGGCATGAACAAATTTTTATTTTTGTAATCATTTATAGACTTTATAATGAGAATTTAGTATATTGGCCACTCCAATTTTATCAAATAAATGGCAAGTGAATAATTTAAAAAATTGAAATAAAAATATTATGAAAGGAAATTTATCTTTATTTATTTAACGATATTCCATTTGAAGATATTTTTCTTACATGCCTACTTAGCATTTTCAGAAAGATGCAGCATACTTTTGTGTCTTGTTCAATACTCTTAAAAAGCTTTTTGACCATACTTTCTCCTTGATAGGTTTAGTGCTTATTAGATATTCAACTTCTTTTATGAATACTACAACAATCTCTTGCTTTTATGACATCTAACTGATGGCAATGCTATCTATTACGTGGCAATATCTGGTTGTACTTCTCTTAGTATCTAGGTTTTGTCCCAAGTTTGCTTCAACATATTCTTTCAGTTTCAAGTTATGCTGGAATTTTAAATATCAATGAATGATTAAGTGTATCTTGAGAAAGTATAAGATCCATATTATAACATCTCAATGTTTATTTCATTGATTCAGCATATATCAGTTACAATTACCACAACACGAGTAGCATTTAATTTATACAAACTATCACATACATTAATGAGTCAATTGCTAACGCATATGACACTTTAGCTATATAAATTTTCTTTTATTTATTTCTTATCTTAACTCAATGCAAAGTCGGTGGAGATGAAGGCCCCTTCGAGCTCACAAGGAAATGGGAGTTCATTCTAATGAGCTCACAATTAGTGATCTTCGAACTAATTTTTGAGAGCATAAAAGTGACTTGATGGTGATGAATTGACTATGTTTGCATCTTTTATTTCATGAGCCTTCTTTGCTTCTTTCAAATCTCTTATGACAAATTCATTTTGTAATTGGCTTTTTAAATCATCGATTTTATTAATGTCGTTTAAGGTAATCAACATGTCATGAGCATATTAAAGTAAATTAGCAACAATTTTAACCAATGTTTTTTATAACAATGATTTGTATTGCATTTGCAAAAACCAATGCAAAGCCATCAAATTTTGATTCCATGTATTGGGCTTTGCTTCAATACAGAGAGATCTATTAAGTTTGCAGATAAAATTTCTCTTTCTAGGCTAAACAAAACTTACAATTTGAACCATATAGATACTTCTCTCTAAGTTTTCATAAATAAAAAAGCATTGACATTCATTGATTTTTTTTTCTACAATTTTCAACATTAGACGATAGTGTTAATTTGTAAGAATTTTTTTCTTAGTAAAGTCAATTCCTTTCTTCTATTGAAAGCATTTAATCACAATCCTCTATATGTTACTTTTGCTGCCTTAGTGTATGTTGTTTGCAGATTATATCTTCTCATTGCTAAAGGCTAGAGAAGCAATTAAAGCGAAATACAAGTTAATGAGAACTATCCTAGTATTTAAATGGTTTTCTTTTAGTAGATCTAAGAAGAAATATATGAAATGCAAGTTTAATCATAATAAAATTCTATTATTAGAGATATGACAATTCAATATTAAGTCATCCAGAAGAGGGATTCAAAATTATTGATTTAGTAATACAAAATAATGACAAAATAAAGGGTGATGCGATTTTCATGATTCAAATTAAGAGAATGAGATAAGTTATTTTTCAAAGATTATATTGGATCGACTATTAGTATTGTAAGTATTATTGCTCCATAATTAGTATTTGATGTGAATTAATATTACATAATTTGGAGTTGGTTTAAATAATAGTTTAATAAGAATGTTATTTATTAGAGATCTTAATGGTGGGTATGCTCTATGAATAGTTGAAGAATTTGATGATATTCTAAATCACTTTGGCCTTAACATGACTATTGTAGATGAAAAATGATTTTGAAGGTAGCTTTAGTTTTTATTTTAATGATTGCTAATACATTATTCAAAAAAAAAATTATCACTTATAAAATTAGGGTTATTGGAACCCGGATTGACTATTTTGTTATTAAGTAAAAGATTATTGATGTTGCAAAGATTGTAATTTTGATCTAGGGAAATGCTTTACAGCTAAATTTTAGCTATTAATTTTAGATTTGAGAATAATGAGTTGAAAAAGTAAAAAAGTTGAAGTTTATATATTTAAGGGTGGAATTTTGATATAAAAAATTGTACTACTATATGACAAATTATTACTAGTTGTATTTTTGAGGTGGCAAAGTATATATTTGGATATCAAAAGGGAGAGTCCCTACTTATAAGATTTTCAGCCGTGAAAAAGATGATATTTAAAAAAACTTTAAAAAAGATTTATTATAATAAGTGATTTAAATGTTACAATAGTGGCAGACACAAGAGGTAATAATTTGTTTATTATGAGGTTCATGAAGTCTATGTTGCTTAAAATAAGGTTTTTGGAAGTTTATTACTAGAAACATTAACTATTTAGTAGGAGAAAGACATACAAGCTGTAACCAAATAGGAGATTAAAAAGATGTTGGACAAAGGTTTTCTTTTCCTAGATGAGAACATTCTAATAGATAGACATGTTATTTTCATAAGTTTCTTAATGAAAGTTATAGTAGTATAATTAGCATTGAGTTTAAAAATTCTAAATATAGCACTATTTATTCTCTTATTTTACACGCGAACAAAATTGAGGCTTGGAATGCCATATGTATAAATGAAATTGGAATGGATGTGGGATATAGATAACATTCCTATTGATGTATGAACATCTCAGGGTAAGGATTGTGTTTTTTTGACTTGTGAAGTTATTGTACAATTATGAAGACTAAAATAGTGCAAGATGAGTGGAATATTATGACACCTATTTATAACACAAAGGAGTAGATAAGCAAAATTGTGCTAATTTTATGGGCATTAAGTTAATAAGCCATACTCTAAATATTGGAAGTGTTTGAGCGTGTATGATTAGACACTAATTATTACATCATATTTTTGGCTCCAGAATATTTGAGCTATATTTTGTTCCTAAAGAAAAGGTCGAATGCTATTTTATATTTTCTATTTTTCTTCATAACCTTTATGTTGTAGAGTGCATGAATTTCTTATGTTCTACCAGAGCGTTATTACACAGGTCAAATCTTTTTCAAGATTAGGGCACTCAAACATCTTAGTGAGACATTGATACCTGGCCTTAGCGTCTTAATTTCAGGGGAAACTATTATAATTGACGTTGCTTTAATACACAATCATTACTTAAATTACCTTGCAAACAAGCTGTGTCTGATGCTTCAAAGATTTGGTCAGGCTCATTTTATGCTATAAAAGGCATTTTCTGCTACAGAATGGGGAGCTTGCTTGGATTCTTAGACCAATCCCTTCATTCTTGTGGGATTACAAACTAGATTATTGTATTTTCTTCTTTTATTTATATTATAAATAGTCTAGTTATTGACAATTATTAATTGGTTTTTGTTATTCTTCAAAGGTTGGCTATTCTTAACTTTTGTAACAATTTATAAAAAAGAGAATAGTGGCAGACAGGTAAATGAAGTCTTCTAAAACGAACATAGGACCAACCACTATAAATTATCTTTATCAGTTTTCTCTTACTTTTCTACAATTGTCTCGTCCCTACTTAATACAAATTTTACTTTTATACAAACTTAATCTCATATCTTCACCCCTAGATTTGGCCATACTTGGCTGATCCTCGACCTGTAACACAATAGATCTGTGCATTTATAAATAAAAGGAAATATAATAATCTAAAATTGTAATTCCCACATTAGAAGATCTTTGTAATCTCTATGAAGAATAAGATGATTTGATTGAAAAATCATTTGGGTAAATGATTTAATGTAAGCGGTGTGATTTGTAAACGATGCCCCTGAAATTAAGGTGTCGTGGCTGAGTGTTAAAATTCTCAAAAGGACACTCAAGTGTCTTAGTAAAGAAAAACTTTGTAGGTGTAATAATTCTTTTGATTTTTTTTGGCCTTAAAAAAATGCAATAAAGTACTAGTAGTTCTTTGAAGTATCCGAAAGTACAATTAATTATTTGCCTCATTGAAATTATTAAAAGCATTATGAATGATATGGTCGAAATGCTTTCCATTTCCCTTTTATTTTCTTTCTACATAATGCTTTAGCTACATCACACGCACATATATACATATTATTTTGACTTCCAAACATTTGCTATGTTTAAATCCTTCTCTCTGCCATTGAATCTTTCAGCAAGAGAGACTTGACAAAGAAATAGCGATGAGGAAGATGAGGGAGGAATTACTGGCTCAAGCAGAACAGGATTGAATCTCTCCTTCTCTTGCAATTCTGCTGATTGATCTTTCCTGCCCATTTTTTCTGTCTCAATGCTTGCAAATTATTGTTATGATGTTCTGCGTAGATGCCATGAGCTCAGTGATAGCGTCTGTTTATCCTTTACCCATATCTGTTTAAACATTTTGTGTACTTACTCTGTTATGCTTTTGTCCCTTAATTAGCAGGCAGCTGCTACATTGCCGTATTTGTCTGTTTGGTTCCCTGTGATTTTTTCATTATACAAATGTTGCCAGGTCTATGCCAAGTTTTGTTTCTTTCTCTTGCAGCCCAATCCTTGAACCTGAGACTGTTTGGTATGTTTTAAGTAATTTCCAGTGCTAATTTGATAAGCTACACTGATTATATTTTAGAAACTCATGTGTGGGTTCTCGTTCAAATGAATATTTCTTGGGTCCTCTTACTTGCTGTTTATACTTTATATATCATATGCTTAGCTCCATGGCTATATATATATACTCTAATGAATTTGATCTTTGTGCCCCATGATCTAGTTGTGCAGAAGGACCTGAAGAGAGTTGCAATGGTCTATTAAAGGCGATACTTCCCAAGGTGGTTGAACTTCTCATGTAGAGAAGAGAGTGGCTACAAATTTCAACATTAAACTTATGGGTGTGCCAACTATTAAGAGCCCTAGTAGGCTAATTACCTTTCTGTGAACAAGTCCCAAATATGAACAATGCTAACATAACATTTCCTAGAGCAATTCTTAACAAAGTGATTGCCTAATGCTTCCACAGCTCTCCTTTGGACACAATTCCTTTAGAGAAGTAGCTTTATCATTACCCTAAATAGTTCAGAGAAAAACTATGGCCAAGATGAAGAAGAATGATAATATTTTGGCTAGACAAGTAGTTTTCTCATCATCGACTTGAACTTCTTGGTGATGAAGGCGAGTTCTTGTTCATCAATGCTTTTGCTTTAACTTGAATATTCAATATTAAGTGCAATGCATTTCTCCTTCTTCTTAGTTCTTCTTTGGTCTTTTCTCTTTTAATTAGTTTTGCTCATAAGAAGTTAAAAAGAGCCCAAGAATAAATCTAAATAGTAAATTTTAAATCCTTTTCTTTGATTATTTCATGGAAGCTTTATTTACTTTCTTAGGTTACCTAAGGCATGTATGTAAAGTTGTAGTTATTTTTACGAGTCTCGTGTATATATTGAATACGGATTCTTCGTATTTCATATAAAAGAGCGTATAATCATATGCACACATCATCTATAATCTCATATTTTCTTACTACTTGTGCTCAAAGTGATACACATGTAATCCGTTCCTCTGCCCATTCATTATGTGGGGATATGGGTTCATCAAATAATGGATGATGGATGGGTATGAGAGGCATGCTTGGAACAATCCTGGTTTCAAATAATGTTATTTACACAAACATAATTTTTACTCTACATATGTCTATATCCAATAGGGGCTGAATTGGATTTGATTTATGAAAGATAAACCCTTTAAACTTAATTCGAGATTTTAATAAATAAATTACAAAAATTTAAAGTGTAAATACAAACTAAGTAAAAGAATATAAGAAATCAATAAATAAAATCATAGAGTAAACAAGCTTAACTCAACAAAATTATGTCTGTAATAAAGGGTTTAGGGTTTAGGATTTAAGTATTTATTTGTAGTTAGGTATTCTGGAACATTTATTTTTTTTATATATCTCATAAATTATAATTTAATTGACTATTAATGAAATGATATAACTTTTTCTTATAAGAAAAAGCAAAGGTGGGCTGTGTTTCTTTACAAAAATCTCATTTTGTACGGCTAAAAATATATAATTAAAATGACAAAATCTAATAATGTATTATTTTTGATAGAAAAGTTAAATGGTATTTTGAGTTCAAATTTGAAGAGTATTGTTATATTTATATATTAGTATATATTAAAATATATAGATGTGTAAATAATTTATTGGTTGAATATATATTTTATAAGATATTTATATATAAAAAAAAAAATTTTATTGATCATAAATATAATATTTTTTGATGTATATTATATAAGTATATTATTTTTCAAATTATAACGAGAAACTTTCTTTTATTTGTATGTCAGCAATCGCTCGTGAGGAACGTGTTAGATCTAATAAATAAAGTGGCTCAATTATTATAATAGAAAAATGATTCAATTATTTATTAATTCTTATACATAAAATTATCACATTATTCTCATTTTATTTAATATGTATAGGATACTGTATATATAATAAAGTCATTATTATTTATAAAAGGACTGCAAAAAGCTCCACCGTCCGTAGTCGATGGATAATTGCGAGCGCCAACTGGCGAACTGCGTTAACTCAGACAGTTGTTAAAAATTAGAGTGCCTTTCAATAAAAAATATCTGAATATAAAATAAATAAATAAGATACATAAAAACTTCTTAAAAGGTTATTAATGTGTATATTAAAAAAGAAAAATATTATTTGACCTTTAAATATTTTCTAAAAAAAAATATGAATAATTTGAATTTATGATTTAAAATATGTATTTTTATAAGCTCACAAATAAAATTGGATTTAATGATAATTTTTTGTTTCACTTAGTTTCATAAATCTTAATTATTCCTATTTCTTAAAAAATATATGAGAGTTGTATAGCAAAACTCATTAAAAAAAATAATGTTTTTGTGTATATTTAGTTGCACTTGTGACATTTAAATACTATTTATGAAGCCAACATAATATAAAATGAAGAACAATGTATTCATTAAAAAATTTCAACCATCACAAATAATATAAAATTATGAAAATATCTCACCACAAAATATTCCATCAAATTAGTTTTATATAACATGACATTCTTCCAAAAAAATCCAATACAAATGGAAACCCAAAGCTTATGGCAGTGGTTGGGCCACTTAGGCCAGTTGAGCCCTGTGGATCCGATCCTACCGAGTTAACTGTGCTTGCTGCTGTGGAACTCACCAGGCTCACTCTGAATTCACAAGTAGCTCCAATAGCATCTTCTCATCACTCTATTCTATTCATAATCTCCTTCCCTGCATAATTCTAGAGCTCTGGAGGGTTGATGTGATGGCCCGACCTCAGATTAGGAGACTAATCTGCATTGGGTTAGTAACTATAGGACATAGTAGGTAATTCAATGGCACATTAAAATAAGAAAAGCAATAATCCATTTATATAATTCATCATCTTAGGAGATTAGTTTACAAAAAATTCATATACTACATTTAAAGTTATATATGGCTTTTTAAATAAAATTTAATATAATGATAAATTTTCTTAAAATAAAATAAATTTCTTCCAATGTTACTATCAATTTAAAAGAGTTTATCAATCATTTATTTTCTGCTTCTGATCTCACATAAATGATGTTAGAGAATTTAAAAATCAATTTATTACTAAACTAGTAACTTGTTGAAGAAGAAGATCTATATGAACTTAACATAAGACTTATCATCCCTTAAGCCTTAACAAGTTGGATTAGTAGAAATGCAAGGTTATTATGTTAGAGGATGGAATAAGTCTGATATAGTGGAAACCTTTTAAAGATAGAAAGTGAGAGTTTGATGCAGATGTTAGATAGAAATAAAAAGTAGTAGACATCAAGTCTAATAGTAATTCATGTTGAATAGAGAGTAAGAGCTTTAGGATCATACTAGATCAATTAATCATTAAATTCCAAGGTGTAGACCTAAGCTTAAGAATAATAAGGACTTAGATGGATCTAGTGAAAAGTTCATCCTTTCTTACAAATTATAAATGCTAGTTGCTAAGTAGATGGACCCATTAGTAGATGGATTAGGCCCAAGTTCTTAAGTACCTCTTTAGTAAGAGTTAGTAGACCCAGTAGCCTACTGTGACGCTCCACCACTTAAACCACAAGGTTAAGCTAAGGAGTGGTGTGTCACTCTGACAAATCCCTCACTTATCATTAGATTAGATATAATCTGTGGCACCCTACCCCTTAATCCACAAGATTAAGCTAAAGTGAGATGTACCACTTTGGTAAATTCCTCACTTATCATTAAATTATGTATAATCCAAGCGCACTAATAAAGGAGAGATATATCAATGCATACATGCTATAGAATCAGTCACTAAGCAAATACAGAATCAGAGTGAGGAAGCAAAGTAAGGTAAGAATACATGCATCCAATTTCACCACAATGCTATAGGTTGGGAAAGTATATCAAGCAGCTCAAAATAAATAGTATAGCAAAAAATATACAGTCAAATAGTACCTGTATTATCATAATATTAATTACATCCAAATGAACTAAAATGAAATCACTCATATCATAGAAAGTAATAAAGCCTAAGCAGTTTCAGCTCCTTCCTGATTCTCCTCCTCAAGATAAGGCTCCTCTTCTGGATATGGCTCCTCCTCAAGAACGAGCTCTTCAAATCAACCCAGATCTAATATTGTCAATTTCACAATGCAGGGCCTTAGCAAAAAAAGAAAAATCTTATTAGACAATTGTCTAAGTAGATTTTAGGCTAAACATTTTTTATATATTATTAATATCACCATTTTACTTTAATAAAACTAAAATCCTAACTAGCATAGGAGCAGTAAGCATACAAGGAGAATGATAAGTTATAAATATAATATTTATAACTAAATAGGATTTAAGGTAAAAAGACACACCTCAAAGTAAACTAAGCAATGATAGGCATACATATATAATACAGTAAGTAAGAGTACTGAAAGAAAAGTCTAATCCTAAACATGCTGATGATCATATAACATATGATGATTAAAATAAAGAATCTGATCATGATACATATATAATAAACAATAGCAAAGTCTTGCATCCTATAATACACAAGTAAGCAGGTAAAGGAACGCTAACTAAAATAACATGCATCATTAAAATAGTAAGCCGTAAAACAAAAACAGAAACATGTATGTATAAACTGCCATATCAAAAATTGGCCAATTGGGCCATAGTAATATTCTCAAAGCCTTTCTGGGCTAGGGCAGAATAAAATTCCCAAAGCTTTTCTGGGCTAGGGCAGAACAGAATAATACAACAAGACTGAAGAGGTAGTAGATATAAATATAGTGAATTTTAGTTATTTTACTTTTTCTTCTGTGGACATGTCCAAAAGCAGCTGATGAGTCAAGCACGTCTACAAGACTATACATGTTCCAAACTTAACACACACTCATCACTGAGTAATATTAAGTATCCTTATTACTCCTTACCTCTGTCCATTAGGGTAATATGCACCAGAACCTACCAGAATATAATTGAACCCAAAGCAAATACTATCCTGATTATTCTTAGTTTTCATTTCATGCAACAATGTTATTTTGAATGACATGTTCAAGGAATAAGGCACAAAATACAAGAAATTCATAAACACAAATAATCAATAGCGAGTAAGAGACTCTACTATACATGATGACATTGTTGTTATCTATTAAACCATTCTAACTATTCTAAGCATACAACTTAGAAGCACAGCCTTATAGTTACAAAATATTAAGACTAGCTAGGTCCTAATATGATTAAATCAATATTAACTATATAAGTTAAATAAGAAATTAATATGACTTATTTGATGAGTTTAGATGTTCTATATTAAGATCTGATCAAAATCTACCAAATATAGAGATGATGAATTAAACACCACGAGCTGAAGTCTAAACACATAATCCAAAGGTCAAAGACTAAGGATCTAGTGTTTTTAAATTCTAAAGTGAACTAATGATTGAGATAAATTATATTAAGTAAAGTTAAGCTTAATAGGATGATTCTCCTAATCTTATTCTAAGGTTGAAAGACAAAATAATCAAAATTAAGTTGAAGAAAATATAGAAATTATTAAAACCAAAGTTTCATCCATTGAATAACTCACTTTATTTAATGAATGAATTTTAACTTAGGATTTATTCCTAATCTCCAAAAAATGTCCTAAGGTGAGGTGTAGAGTCCTAATGAGATGACTTTGAGAAATTTTAGGATTGGATCAATATTATCTTAAATTAGTTTTAAATCAATTTTATCACTCAGTTTAGTGATTTAAAAGATGTTATAAAGTTTAGGACACTTAACCTAAAAATTTAGGCAAAATGACCATTTTGCCCTTACTTAAGGGTCAAAAAACTTACTTTCTAAATTAAGGCTCCAAATAAGGTTTTCTTACAGCCAAATATTTCTTTACTATCTAACATGAAGATAGATAGTACATCTAAATTGGATAAAAAATGAGTCATATATGCTGAAACTAAGGGTTTTGACCTAAGGTAGCATTTTGTAATTTCACCAAATAAAGTTTAAATTTTGTGCAGTTTATTGTTGTTTAATATTTAAGAATTCTATAGAGTCTAAGAACACTGAATTCTAAAGTTTATTGGATTAGTTATGGCCAATTCAATTCTAGGGATATTATGAAATTTTCTAAGGTTAAGAGGGGTAAGAAAAATAAAACTTTTTCATTTGATGTCTAAATTTAGCAAACTCAGTGGCTATAGCTTTCCTATATCACACTGAGTACTTTAACTAGAGTAGACCCAAAATGGACCTCAATTGGTCAAGTTATAATATAATTAGGGTTATGTGTATTTTGGTCAACTTAGAGTTTCTAGGGTTTAAAATATAAATATTATTTTTGTAACAACTTGAGTTTTTACCCTTGTCAATTAAGACTAATCTTCATCCTAATCTTGATCTTAAATGTTAATTAAGTAATTAGGAATCATTCACTAAGACCTAATCTGAATTAGGAGTCAAATAGATCAAGTCCTGATATTTGGGAAATCCAGAAACCCAAAAAATCGACCTCAGATCAAAAATCGGACTTTGTCATTGCGCTCATTGCTCCTAAATTAGCTATGATTGATGTTTTGGTGGCAATCAGAAGTCGTCGAAATTTCATCAAATATTTTAATAATATTTAAATACCCCGAAGAATAGGAAAATTAAATAATCGTCGGAATTAAAATTCAATTTCACCGTTGTGATCATCACCCTCAAATTAGCTTGGGGTGAATTTTTGAAATTTTTCGAAAATCATTTTTAAAATATGATTTTTGAGATTAATTAAGTTAATTTATTAAACTCCATTTTTTTTTCTTCTCCCTCTCTTCATTGGCTGGTTGGAACCCACAGCCATCCAATCTTAGCTGAGCCCCCTTTCTCTTCAGTCCCCCTGCAGTGCTCAGCCTATCCAGCCCCATATCTCTTGCTAGCCCCTCCCCTATCTCACCAAGTGGGTTGGGTCAACTCAATCCATCCCATCCATTGGCAGTCCTCTCCCCCATTAAGAGAGGCTTTGTGTAACAACTCAAGGTTGTTAATCAATATTTAACATTTCAATTGACCTTAAATCTCTTTTAAAGAACTCAATTTGACATCTAAAGTTAGTCCCAAAGGTTTGGTCCAGTTTGGAGATCGAATAAGTAAAGTTCTAATTTTAGACAATTATTTATATCAGGAAAATGAGAAAATTATTTTGATCTTAGATTAGAAATTGGACTTCGCCAATATGTCCCTCACCCTAAAATTAGCTTGGGGTGAAATTTTGTTGAGTTTTGGAGATAGTCAAAATTTCATAAATTTTTATCTGAAAAACAATATAATTAAGTCAATCTCCAATAGAAAGTATGATTGTATCTTTTTACTCATAATTATGTTAAAGAATTTTTAGAATAACATAAACATTTAATTTCTAATATAATATCTATTAATTAATTAATTAATCAAACTATATACATATATAATTATATATATATATATATATATATATATAAATGTTTAGATTTTTCCTTATCTCTTAACCTAACCCTATCGCATGCCGTCGGTCCCAAGGGAAAAATCGCTCTCTCCTTCGATTCAAGGAGGGCGACGCGTGCCATTCACCGTTACTCTCGCCAATGGGAGAGTAAGCGAGGAGTATGCTGCCATCTCTATCTCCAGTTAACCCATGCCGATTCCCTCATTATCAAGACCCCCTCATCCTCTCGGCACGAGAGTCTTCATTCGAAGGTAAAACAAGGAAGCTTGGCTCTGAACCCTAGCGATTGCCTCACACCGATTCGATAAGGTACTTCACTTGATTCACCTATTAGCATCGTTTGTATAATATTAATGTTAACTTATGACCATCTTGCTATCTTCTATTAGTAGCTATGATTACGGTTTCATGATTTGAGACTATGGAGATAGACACGAAAACTCCTTGTTTTTATTTCTCTTATTTCCAATTATTGTTGGGGCTTAAGATGCTACTAGGAAATATTGTAACTTTGGTTATTGTTAGCTTATGTTTGGAATCTTTTAAATTGTTATAACATATTTAAACGGTTTTTTACATCATAATCATATTTCTAAAACTTGGGGTAGTATGACAATGTTCATTTGTGCTATTTTTCTTTTATGTGGGGATAATTTAAAATGCTTATATAATTAAAAGGGTTTGTGCAGTAAGTATTAAATTTCTTCTTTATTTATTCAATTATGAAAAACATGGGTTGTCATTCTTTAGCTTATAGATGTCAATATTGCCACAACTTTGAAGGTCTGATGGAGTTATTTTTAAACATAATTTATCTTGTATCTTCTCCTAGAATTTGCTTTTTTTTCTTAGATTTAACAATTGTGTGTGATTTATAGATGTGTCTTGTATGATATCTGCAGCTATGCTGAATTAATTGGAAAATAGAAAGTTTTCTGAACTGAGTAAATAAGGCATTAGTAGGTTATGATATAATCATTCCTTCTCATTTTTGCTTGTACTTCAATTAGCAAGAACCTTGCATAAATGTGTAGTTTACATTGGGTTTGATCTTATCCCAAACACACTATTTTTATTGTCCAAATAACTATGATATCTATAAAATTTGAGTAACATCAACATAAGCCTTAGATGTTACTTATTAACATCAACATATTCAACTTTGTTATAGTTGCATAGTCAAATTAATAGATAAATACGAACCCTTTTCCTTTAGCAGCCTTTAATGATAAGTTATCATAAATTAGTATGTCAAATACTTTCATGTATTTGCTTGAATTATGTGATACTGTCTCTCATAAAGCATAGAATATGGCTTGCATGTAATATTAAATTACAGTCGTATGCAACTTAATCAACATATTCCATTATGCTTAAAATAATGTACTTGATATCTTTTAACAACATTATAATCTTCCATGTTGTTGGTCATACTTATACCGGCTGTCATATTTCAGTCTTTTACTGTACGATAGCATTAATTTCAAGTGCAATGTATTCAAATTCTTTTGTATGTTTGTGGTGATGCAGGATTGTCAAATAGCCATCTCTTAATGCATGATTATTAATTATCTTTTCAACTTATTGATTGGCACAATACTTGAATTCAGCAAACACACTTTTTTTTTAGCAATTTCAAAGTACCGTGGTTATCACTATGTTGCATGAAAAACTTTATGTTAATATGAAATATTATGCCACTAGTGTGTATTTGACATTAAATCTCATATTAATAAGAAGAATTCAAAGGAGTTATATTGCGTAGTTTGTCTTATGGTGCTGTAGTCTAGTATTATTAGTTTCATAATAACATCATCACTAATTAATTGTGGATGCTGCTGTAATTCACTCTATTCTCCTCTCATAGGATGGATACATAGAAATCGAATGATGATTTAAAAGCTCTCATAGAAGGAAGTTTTAGGAATAGAATTAAAGTCATAGATCTAGGGATAGAAGCTTCAAAATATTAATCAAGTTTAGTATTTTTATCAACCTGCAAAAATTATGGGGCACAAAGCTCATGGATAGATTTTGTGCGCAATAATTATCTTGGAATTGTTTTGTGAATATTATTGATTATAATTATGTGCGGTATGCATGAAATTTCTTATTTGAATTTTCAACTACATGTCAAGTTCATCGCATACAATAAAATCATAAAATATATAGAATAGTGGACTTTCATTTGCATAAGTGTTTTTGGTTTACACAATTGAGATATTAAGTGACTAGAAATTTTTTAAATAAGAGGGGAGCTTGTTTTTTTTATGTTATCTGTGGGGCAATTTTAATCATATTGCATTTTCTTACAAATAATTTCTTGTGGAGAATTATTGATACGTGCTGCAGGCATCATATAATAAGGGATTTTGTATAAATATAGAAGCACACCTGCATGGAGCCTGTCATTGTCTATTTTTATTTTATTTTTTATTGTTATTAAATATTAATAATGGGAGCATCTTTAACTCAAAAGAGTTTGTTTGCATGCAAGTAATTATGGAGATTTTTGCTGGGTTATGAAGAATAATAAAATATAACTGAAGATAAGAAAACTTTTATTTGCTTTAATATTGCCATTCGATTTCCAACAGTTTCTTTGTTTTCCTTTGCCCAACTCGCCATGGCATGCGTCAAGAATGGCTTCCTTTTGATTAAAAATCTTTCATTACATATATTGGGTGCTCTTAAATAAGTTCCTTTATAAGCTTTTTTTTTACCCATTAATTAATCAAAGTATTGCAATATAATAACTAACGACAAGCCATACTTTTTATGATTTAACTTGCTGGCACTTCTCATTTTGATTGCAAGTATCATGGTTTTAATGCTTGCTTAATCATTATTTGCTTAAATAGTTATTACCATTACACTTAATAGCAATATAAACCAAAATTTTATGATGATTATATATATAAACATATATACATATAATCTTTTTGATTAAGTAATTCAATTTAAGATTTTGATGACTAGTCTTATGCAAGTCATATAACTGTGTAAGACTAGGAGTTTTTTTATATTTTAGTTAGGTTTTTATGAGACCCAAGAACATGTAAAAGCTAGAAGAAGAAGATGTGATAGGGAAATGGAGAAGAAGATTTGATAGATGATTCAAAATCTTCTTCTTTTTGAAGTTTCTGTCTAAATATTGGAATTTAAGTTTGAAAATTTGATACCAAGCTTGTAAAACATGTAAAACATTTGTAAGAGTTTGAACTTTATATAAGTTTTATATTGCAAGGTAAATTTTCAAGTTATGCTTTCTAAATTGACTTTTGAAAACTATATTCTCAGCAATTATAAGCATGCTTTAATAAGAAGCCAATATTTTCCCTCAATATTGTTTCAATAAAATCAATATTGACTTAGGATTCTAAGCCATCGAATAAAGGACTCAATTTTAAATTTAATAAGAAACAAGAGATTTAAGTTGTATATAATTTCTTATAAGAAAATGATTGAATAAGTAGATGTATTGTTTAAAGTTTGATTACATATATGGTCAAGGACCACTTATGTCTATACAAAAACTTTCAATTTTATTTGTTTGATGCCAAGTGTGCTAAATATAATTTCTTATTATAAATTACATATGATGAAATTGATAGCTAATAGTTTAATATTATATTGTATTCCAGTTAATTTCAGGATGTTCAGACAACAATGTTAAATTATAATTTACTGATTTAAGCTGTTTAAATAACATATTTCACTTTCTTCATCCCTTTCATTTACTTATATCAAATGCATATATATATATATATATATATATATATATATATATATATATATATATATATTCTAAATTCAGAGGACATTTGACATGTTCTGAACATTTGCTTTCACATTGTATTAGTTGTGTTTACTTATATTTCTTTATTTTTGATTGGTATGAAAGAAAAGGAGATAATGGATGAAACAATTATTGTTCTATTAATATTTGAATTCATCCATCTTTTATTATTTGACCTATAGTTTCAAGTGCATCATTAATCGAGAAATACTTAATTTATTAATAAAACTTTTGCCTTACAAGCTAGCATTCTAGTTTATTAATTCATTTTCAGCAAGTCTTGTCAAATTTTCCTAATGATATAAGTATATTGCTTGATAAATCGAATGTTGTCATACAAATGCTGCCATGTATTTATATTGAAATTGAATGTTGTTATTTGCCTTATACAAATGTTACCATTTATTTTATACAAATTCTGCCATACAAATGCTGCCATTTATATGGAATTCAAATGCTGTATCTACCTTATACAAATGCTGCCATTTATATGGAATTCAAATGTTGTATACAAACGCTGACATGAATTGGAACCACATAATGGATTGATTGACATTGATATTGAAGTTGTTTATTTAAACAAGTATAAAGGAGACCATGCCAAAAATTTTAAAAATTTAAATCTCATATTATTGTCTTAATTATTGAAAGACATCATTCTTCATTATTCCTTTGCATATCACAATTTGGATGGCCTATATATGGGCAACCATTGTGAATAGGAAATCATTAGAATAGAAATCAATAATAAATAATGGACAGCACAAGATTTACAATACTTTGATATAATTCTTATGCTGCAAATGCATTGAGATTAAATCTTGATTCATACAAAAAGATTTTATGTATATAATAAACATTTTATAAAAATTTCAGAGGGGTTTATATGGAGGATTTAGTGCAGCTATCATTTGCCTGGGCAAGGCTATTGGTGTATCTGGAGACCACATAATTCCTTTGAGGGGGAATGTGTGTGTTTGTTTATTTTGACCCCATTTACAGATAAGTTGAGTAGACGTACTCAACTCATCGCTTGTTCTACGCCCACAGAACAAAATTACAAGATAAATAAATTATAAATTTCATTTATCACAATCTCATTGATTGTGAATGATATATTTAGTCTTTAGACTGAAATGATTTTCCATGATTAAATCTTTCATAAATTTATACAGTACAGAATTTCATACAGTTCTTTTTCTTACTTGACATACAAATCCATTTGAACATATTCATGTTTTTTTTCAAATTGCACATAATTCAAATGCTACTAATGTAATTATTGCATGATTGGCAAAAATATTCTAGCATTGTAAGCACACTTTCTTACATACCTTCTTACCATTTTTATACAGTACAGAATTTCATACAGTTCTTTTTCTTACTTGACATACAAATCCATTTGAACATATTCATGTTTTCTTTCAAATTGCACATAATTCAAATGCTACTAATGTAATTATTGCATGATTGGCAAAAATATTCTAGCATTGTAAGCACACTTTCTTACATACCTTCTTACCATTTTTATGCTTATTGCACCGCTATTTCTTAAATTTGCAATGTGATATCCGCTTAATTAATGTTTAGCCTACTTTTAAAATGTACTTAGACATTTAAATTCTAACCACTTTTTCTTTTTTTGGCTGTGCCCTACCGTATTTAAAAAAACAAAATACGGTAGATCAGGAGCAAGGAGCAGGACCTGTAGTTAAGGAAGAAGCAGAGCAGTAGTTGGGAAAGAAGAATTTATTTTTGTTTATTATGTGAGAATAAGTTTATTTATGAACATTTTGTAAATTATAAATATTTTGTGATATTTGTAAGCTGTTCTTTCATGTTGTTTAAATTTTCATATTATAAATAATGAATGTTTGAGTTAGAATTATTGAATGTCCTTCTTCTCCCCATAGATCCATATATTATAAGGTAGTATTAAATATTGAGTTAGAACCTCCTAACTCAATATTAAATACTATCATAACACTCATTGTTAGATTATTACAAATAAATTTAATAGTGAGGCGTTACACTTTGACTCTCAGCTCTCCACTTCCTCATTTGCCTAGCTGAAATTAATTCCCCTATTCCCTGCATTGCTGCACTTATTGCTGAAAGAAATCTCAGCCCCTTCCTCTTCTTGCTAGCAGTTGGAAAAGAAGAAAGAATCTCTCAATCCCTTAGAAAATTTGTCATTATCAAAGCTAAGGTGCTCCTTTTTCCTCAATTGGTTAATCCAATAGCTATTCCATTTTGTATCTATGCTTATTGGTATATTTAAGATTCTGTGTTACCTTAGTTGTGCATTTGTGAAGCTCTATTTAAGATGTAGAAACTCATAGAAATCAGTAAACAATAAGGAATTATATGTAAATCTGCTAATATAAATTTCTGCACACCTAGTCCTTTAACCCCATTATTTTCATTGATAACTTGATCGTTTTGTGTTGATTTGGGTATCAATGGAATGGTCTTGGAAAGACCTTTCCATCGGTATATGGCACCTCTCATGAAGTGCTCTCAGTTGAGATTATTTGAGCCCGAAAGTTAACCCATTATGGTTTTCGCTCAGGCAAAATCACCGTCGAGCGCCACGAATCCGCCGTAGCGCGCCATTGTATGTGCTGCCTCTTCAGCTTTACTGTTATGTTTTGTCTGCCATAGCCCCAAAAGGCTATGAAAATTTTTGTCTGCCCTAGTCCAGAAAGTCTATGAGAATATTATTGAGCCGGATTGACCAATTATTTCTGATATGACAGTTATACGTTCTTTTTCAGTTTCAGCTTACTATTTTTTATATTGTTGATGCTTGTTATTTCAGTCAGATGTATTTCCCTATTTTACCTGCTTACTTGTATATATATATATATATATATATATGATGCTAGACTTTTCTGCTTACTATATGTACCATGTTCAGACTTACTATTTTTAATCAGCATATGTCATATGATCATCAGCATATTTAGGATTAGACTTTACTTTCAGTACTTTTACTTACAATATTTGTATGCATATTTTTTGTTTAGTTTGCTTGAGGTGTATTTTTGCCTCAATTTCTACTTAGTTATAAATGTTACATTTATAGCATATCATATTTCCTTGTATGCTTTTTGCTCCCATGCTACTTGGTTCATTTTATTGTGTTTTAAGTATAAATGAGGATATCAATAAATGCTTAACAAATTTTTAGCCTAAAATATACTTAGAAAATTTGTCTAATAAAATTTTCTTTTTATTAGTTGGGGCCCTAGCATTGTGAAACCAACAATGTCAGATCTTGAGCAGTTTGAGGATCCAGCACCCGAGGAGGAGCCTTATATAGAGGAGGCACAACAACTTGGAGTAGAATACCTTTAGTTATCTTTTATTTTATTATGAGGATGACTGATGTTTTATTTTATTCTTAAACTTTAATTAAACTACCAAAATACCTTTACTATAGGCCTCACCTTATAGTGTTTGCTCCCATTCAATTCTTCTTTTAATTGGTAAACCCACTTATTTTGAAGGGCCTTCTTTCTAGTTGGTAGTGCTGCCAATTACCATATTACATTTAACCTTAGTGATGCTATTTTGATCATTCATGGGAGCCTCCCACTTGATAGAATCATCCATTTGAAGCATTTCTTCAAAACTTTTTGGTTCACCACCATCCATTAATAACAGATAAAATAAAGAAGGAGAGTACTTTTGTGGCGGTCTAGTGAATCTTGTGGTTCTCCACAACATAGGTGTTTGGGGTTTAATCTATCCAACACCCTCCTGAGCATCTTCCTATACATGCTCCTCTAGCTCAATATTGTTATCAGTTTTCATGTTATGGGTCTCACTATTTGAAGCAACCTTAGAATCATTTCTGACTCCAAAATAATCCATATACATCTCACATTTATCAAAAGTGGCATCTCTGTTTCTGATATTCTTCTGGTTCTGATTTTCTCTGAACATATAGCCGAACTTTCCCATGTCATATCCAACAAATGTGCACTTGATGGCCTTTGCATTAAGCTTGCTCCTGGATCTTGTATCAACATGCACATATGATGAACAGTTAAATACCTTAAGGTGGTTTAGTTTCACCTTCTTTCAACTCTAGGCCTCCTTGGGAATCCCTTCATTTAGGAGTACAGAGGGTCTCCGATTGATCAAACATATTGTTGTATTAACAGCTTCAATCCTAGACTTCTTTGGGAGACCTACATGCAGCCTCATGCTCCTGGCCCATTTTGTGATCATCATGTTCATTCATTTTACAACACTAGTTTGTTGTGGTGTTCTTGGAACTAAAAATTCCCTCTTGATTTTAAACAAGGCACATAATTTCTTGAACTCCTTGTCACAGTACTCACATATATTATCAAATCTAAAGCATTTAAGCTTCAGCGATGTCGCATTCTCAACCAAAGCAAGCCATTTTCTAAACACATCAAATGCATCATATTTGTGCTTTAAGAAATATGCCCATACCTTTCTTGTATGATCATCGATGAAGGTAACAAATTATGTGGCTCCACCTATAAAAGAAGTAGGAACTGTCCCCCATATATTTGTATGCACCAACTCATGTTTCTGACTTTCCATCTCTCTTCCCTTTTAGAGAATGTACTATTTTTATGCTTGCCCAATACATAGTACTTACAAAAATCCAAGTCCACTAACTTCATAACTGGAAGCCTTCCCCTTGATAGTAGGGATTTCAAACCCCTCTTACCCATATGGTCAAGTCTTCGGTGCCATAGACCCGCATTTATGTAATCTGCAGCTGCAATGGAATCAAACACTTTATTGATCGAGTAAAGTGTATATTCCATATTTTTGTGCAACAACGAATGCACTCTTAGTGACCTTCCATGAGTCCCCTGCAAAGCTTGAACTGTAGCCCTCCCTGGCTAGCTGGCTAACTGAAATAAAGTTTCTCCTTAGACACGACATGTGCATAACTTCTCTTAGCTTCCAAACTGCACCGCTGAGTAGCTAGATATTCACATCACCTTTATTTATACTATTGCATGCCTTGTCATCTCCTAGATACACCTTCCCCAAGTCACCATTGGTATAATTCTTGAAGGCACCTCTCATATGAGTAGCTTGAAAGTAAGATATCTTAAATAATTGAGCTTATTAGATAAAGTAGCCATGTGTTTTAATTGAAATGAACCAGATAAAAATTTGTACTATGGTACGTATATCATAACCAGGTGTCTTAGATTGCAAGTATTTTAATTGAATCAAATATACACATGTACTATGGTACAAAGATCATAACATATGCTTTTAGAATTCACATGTTTGAAATGAATTTGTAAATGATCTCTATCTATAATAACCTAAGGTTATTGCCTAGTCTAATTAGCATAATTAATCTAGAAAGATTACTAATCGTCTCTAATTAATGTTATGATCAAACCTTAAAATTTTGGGTCAATTTGGAAGTCAATAGAATAAAATAAATATTTTATTTTATTTAAATATATTCAAAAAAATAAAAAAATTATTTTGACATCCAATCTAAAATATAATTACATTTTTGAATTTATCATACCCAAATTAGTTATTAGTGAAATTTTGAAAATTTTTAAAGCTCATTTAATCAAAATATAATAAAGTAGTTGGAAAATTAAAAGCTTTAAATGGAGACTAGCCTTTGAACTCTTCAGGTATAAGAAAATTATTATTTATAATTATGTAATTTGCCTATTTCTTAAATATATGAAATAGTTGTGCTATAATAATATTAAATTAGTTAGCTATTTTTGTGTAGTTGTTGTTATTATGTTTTTGTTTATCTATGTAATCAAATTCATTTGAAACCAAATAAAAAAAATTCAAATAAGTTACTATCATGCATCTTTATTTTTAACAATATACAGTAAACTGAGATCAAATCTCACAATAACAGAATGTTCAAAAATCTTATCGGGAGCACATCTGCTAGAACAAAAGAAAAGCCGCCCTGCCAAGGTAAAGAAGAACAAGAATCTGCTACGCAATTAATATCACGCATGTGGTGTACAAAAACAATATATGGAAGTTCAAGTATGAATTCCAGGTGAGCCGCATGTCTCCTTGCGCCAGGGCACTCTGAGTTCGCTCCCAAATTAGTTGAATAGTTTGAGTTCAACCCAATTTCAATTAAAAAAGGTCCCATATATACAATCACATATATATATATATATATATATATATATATATATATATATATATATATATATATATATTATGAATAATATCACACTAATACAATCATATATATATACAATCAAAATCACCATCACCCAAATAAAAAATGAATTATACCAAAAATATCATTATCATATTATACATAATTTATTGTAGAGAAATAATATTTAGACATACTGATGTGGTACCTAAAAAAATTCATCTAATAAAATTTAAACATTATTTCATTAATATTTATTTATTTACATTAAAATAATATAAATATTATTTTTAAAATTTATATTAAAATAATACCTAAATTTTATTGAATAAATATTTCTAAATTTCACATCAACATCTAAATAATAATTATCTTTTTCTTGTATATATTCCGATGGCGTGGGACAATAGAAGCCAAAACCAAACGACCGAGCCGACGTTCTGCCACGTCACCTCATCGGATCGCGCCCGCCCGATCGCACTCTCTGTTGACGCGTCTGCTCTATCGACCACGTCATTAACTTTAAATAATAATCATTTTCCAGCTGGGAGGTTACCAACAACCCTCCTTCCTCGCTATAAATACCCCTCTCCATCTTCCTTCCTCCCCTTCCTATCCCCCTCCAACCATCATTTCAAAGCGCAGACATTTCCGCTGCTCATGTCCGACGACTTCCCTCTCCGCCACGTGTCCCCCGCTGACATCCACGTCATTACCTCCGGCGGCCGAAGCATCCCAGCCCATTCCCGCGTTCTGGTACGCAAAAAGAATTTAACTTTATATCTGTCGACTGTTAATTTTTATTTATTTATTACAATTATAGCATTTTAGTTCTTTTACACAAAATAAAAAATTTCGCTGATTTGATAATATGATATTTATTATGCGTAAAAATATATGTTGATGAAATAATTTTATTAGTGGATATGAATAAATTTCTCTTTAATTTTTTAATAATTATCTAAATTATTATTAATTTTTATTTAATTAAATTTGATAATGTGATATTTTATATATTTAAGAATAAGCATCTTAAAAAAAACTCTATTTTATTAATGTATATTTATTTATATTAAAATAATATAAATATTATTTTTAAAATTTATATTAAATAAATTAAAAAAAATTTTATTGGATGAAATTTTTCAAATGTCACTTCAAGTAGATTTAACCATCATTTCTCTTATAATAAGTAAATTTGAGTCGTGCTATATACGTGATAATAAATACGGCAGGCGTCGGCTTCGGCAGTCCTGGAGAGCATGGTGACGCAGAACCGCGCAGTGCGGATCCTGGGTGCCCCATATGACTCGGTGGTCGAATTTCTGCGGGCGATCTACGCGTCGGACGCGGGCCCGGCGGAGGTGAACGAGCACGGGGCGCAGCTGCTGGCGCTGGGGCACGCGTACGGCGTGGGGTGGCTGAAGCGGCGGAGCGAGGACGGGGTCCGCGTGGGACCTGCGGACGCGGTGGACCTGCTGAAGCTGGCAGGGCTTTGCGATGCCCCGCGGCTCCGACGGCGCTGCCTGGCCGTCGCAGCGTCGGAGTTCTCCGCCGTCCAGCGGAGCGACGGGTGGCGCTTCGCGCGGGGCCACGACCCGGCGCTGGAGCTGGAGGTGCTGCGGTTCGTGGATGAGGGGGAACGGAGGAGGAGGAGGTGGAGGAGGGAGAGGGCAGTGCAGGAGGCGGTGCTGCAGCTCGCCCACGCCATGGCTTGCTTAGAACGTGTGTGGTGCAGCCAATCGGACGGGACGTGCCGCACGTGCCAGGCGCTCCAGCTGCTCATGCGCCACGTTGCTGCGTGCGGCAAGAAGATCGGACGCCGTGGGGGCGCGTGCGCCCGGTGCGGCCGGATGTACCAGCTCTTCCGCCTCCACGCGTCCCTCTGCCAAAACCAAGTCACCTGCAAGGTTCCTCTTTGCAGGTATATTCTTACGCCTCAATAAAAATTACAAAGAAAGATTAATCTATGTAAATTATGAATCACATAAGTATAATTATTAGTTATTGATAAAAAAGAGTATTTAAACGCTTATATATATATATATATTTATTTATTGAAATTAGATAAATTTTAAATATATAATGAATGAGAAATTAATATATTTAGATATTTGATCACATGATATTTGGCTGAACTTTAGTGAGTTCTCAGATATTTTTATATCTTTATATTGTATTGCTGTTTCTAATAAAATTAAGCTTCCATAAAAAGAGCCGCAGCTTTTGAAGTGATTGGAGATTTGGGGTGATTTGCTGTGCAGGCAGTTCAAGAACAGGGAGCAAGAAGAAGGGAAGATGAAGGGAGATGATGACACGTGGAGGCTGCTGGTGAGGAAGGTGATTCTGGCTAGAGTGATGTCGACGGTGGCTGCGAGGAAGGCGCCGGAGGAGCTCTTGAAGGCGTGGGAAAGATGTAGAAGGAACAGTTAGCCAAGAGGATTGAGCCGGATTTAAGCCGCTTCTATTGGCCGGCTTTATTTTTTTTTTAAACCGGCCATAACGGGTCAAAGCAGGCTTACTTACACGCTTTGAAACCGCAGAAATTCTTTTGTGAATTAGATTCCTATTAGAATTATATAAAATTTGATAGTTAGATTTAATAATATGACTGTGTTTAGGTATAATAATAGGATTTATGTGATTTATTTTCATTTATTTGCAATTAATTAGTATTTTTTTATGAGTATTGTATATTGTGTATTAATATATATTAAAATATATAGATGATGTATTATTTTTGTGTAAATAGATGATTGATTAAATATATTTTTGTGAAATTTATAAAAATATTTTTTTTAATTAGTTCTTAATACTATATTATTGTGTAATTATAATATTTTTCTTTCTTAATAACTTTTAAAATTAAAATAAAATATCACTTATAAAGATGAATAATTAGAATATAATTTAAAATATGTATTTTTTAAGACTTATATATAAAAAGTTATTTAATTCTATTTTTTTTTAAATAATAAATTTAGATATTTTAGGAGAGATACTTAAAATTTCATGAAATATATATATATAATATTTTTTAAGAAAAATAATATGAATATGTATAAAAAATTATTTAGAATTAATATAATTTTTTTTAATTTTTATATATAAATTCTATAAAAATATATTTAATCAATAATCTATTTATATTTTAGATTGACATATATAAAAAAAATTGTGTATCTAAAAACTCATTAGATACAAATTCGAAGTAATACTTATTTTATTTATTTATATTAAAATAATATAAATATTATTTTTAAAATTTATATTAAAATAATTTTTAAATTTTATTATATGAATTTTTTTTTGGGTGGCCCGAAGCATTTATGAATATATAATATGTAAGAAAAAAAAAAATAGAAAAAGTGCAGGAATTGGCTGCAGAAATGGCCAAAACCGTAATAGCGACGACCCCACAATCCATGAGAAAAACGACAGAGTACAGCTCGCTTACTCTTGAGCTGCCGGAAGCTGCGTTCGAGCTGCGCGCGTCCAATCTCGAGTAGATCGGAGACAAGATCGCCGGCAGCAGAAGCCTTTGCGAAGTATTCCTGAAGGGATGCGACAATCTCGAACAGACTGCGGTGGCGAGCAACAAGCCTGAGATCCCCGCGACGGATGAAGAGCAGTCGTCCCTTCCATTCCAGCGTCCGGAGTAGGATTCAAACTCCGATCTCTCCCGCCTCAAAGATTTTGGTGCGGCGGCTAAGGCGGATCCGCTCTTCGATGACGCCGGTCTGCTGCTGCAGTGTCGGGGGAAATCGTGAGCAGATTCTTTGAGGTGATTGAAGAAATCTGAGTCGGGAGGGGAAGGAGGATAGCAATTCTCCCTGTCCCAGACGGAGGAGGCTTGCGAAGGCGTTGCCGAAGGCCGAGGGAGGATTCCATCTGTGCAGTTCGCTTAAAACCGCTCGGTTCGACGATTAAATCGTAAAATCGGGCGGTTTTTTACCGGTTCCGGCAAACTGGTTTTTCTTAATCGGACCGCCGGCCGGTTCGCTGTTGAACCGATCGAACCGGCCGGTCCATTTCGGTTCTTAAATATTTTGTTGTAAATACAGTTTGAGGGAGGGTTTTTATGCATTTGTTGCATATTTTGTTGTGAAAATAAATATGAATTTTTTGTATTGATCCTCATAAATATTTCTCAAATTTATAAATTATTTTTTTATCTAAAAGCAAAATAATATTAAATTTATTGTTATTTTTAAAATATATTTCTTAAACTTACTCTAATCATCCTTAAGAAATTATTTGAAAATCATATAAACTTACTTAATTAAGAAAATAAAATAGTACAATTAAGTAGAAAATAAAGGATGATTTTCATTTATTTTCATCTAAATTCTATATCTCTGATTATTGTTATACATACACACTAATATACATCAAAATATATAGATATTATGTCAATCCAATGTGTAAGTAGATTATTGGTTGAATACATTTTGTTGTGATATTTATATGCAATAATTAAAAAAATATATATTTTTATTAATCTTGAATACTTTTTGATAGATTTTTTGTTTAAGCATAATATTTTTTATTTTAAAATATTATTTAATTTAATTAATTTGTAGCATATTTGAAATAATGTGATATTCATTTACTTCCATCTAAAATTTATATCTCTCTTTTGTATCCTCAAATTATTTTTATTATATGATAATTTTGATTACTAAATCTCATTTATACACTATTTACTTTAAATAGATTAATTATGCCCTAACTATGATGGAAGATGTGAAGATTATGGTAGCAAAACTCATTATAAAATTGACTGTCAATTTAAAAAGAATATTGTAAATCATCACTTCATCAATTTTATTATGAATTATTAAGCTATTTGGATTGATTAAAAATAAGATTGAAATGAATTACTTACAGCTTAAATTTTAAATTTCAGATATTTTGAATACTGAAATGTTGGGTAAAATAAAATTAAAGTATAAAATTTATATCCATGTGTGTGTATGATGAACGGTAAAACGTTTCCCCCAAATTCAATCTATTTATTATTACGAGGAGCAATTGACGTCTTTGTCTTATGAGTGGAGCCTTCATAGCAACGCATGAGGCGTTCTTGATGAACCAAATGCTTTTGTCGTTCGCAGGCTTGTTGGCCTTCGTAGTGTAGCCTTTCCAAGATTTCAGGGCAAATCGGGAGCACGCCCCGAGCGCCATACAAAGCCTGTAGCCAGAGGAGGGGGTGCCTAGGCTCACCTCCGAGGAACAAAGGAGTGGGCTCGTAGGCATTCCCCTAGGCGCTTGCGATAGATCAGACGCAAAATTATTGTCTCGTGGGAAATTGTGTGCAATATTAGATGATTCTGGGCTTGTTTAAAGCATGTTGGAAGCTCTAATTTTTAAAAAAGGGGAGTAAATGCTTCTTGAGATTAATAGAGAAGCCTTGGAAGAAGTCTTGAGAGAGATTTTGAGAGAGCGTTAAAGAAAGCCAGCGCTTAGATATATTCTTAGTCAGAGTTTGTCATCTTGTTGTATCTCTAAAGGGTCAAATCTTGATTTGTACTCCGTAATCTTGTATTCTTCATATAGTAAATTTCTTGTGGAAGTGTGGCTCTGTGATTTTTTCCTAATTTTGAGTTCTCAACGTAAATCCTTATATTTGGATGCTTGTAGCTTGTGCATGTAATAAAACATGTGCTCTTGTGTGAATTTCTGAATTTTGCTTTGATAATCTCAACTCAAACCCACCGTATAATTCTTGCAATCCAAACTAAGACAAATCCCTTAGAACTCTACCAAATTATGCAAGTTTAAACTTCTCACATTGTGTAGGTTAAAAATAGATTTTTATTTATGTTTCTCATTATTTTCCAGGTAAGAGCTTTCGATGGATTGCCTTTAAGAATATTTTGGACATCGTAATAACATAATTCATATTTCTCCAGTGCCCCATAGGAACATTATGGTAGTCTTGTTTCTACCATTCCAAATAACTCACAAAGGATAAAATTTCATGAGATTTTCAATATGGAATTTCTATCTAGAGTAATAATTAGAATTCCATTTGGAAATAAATTTTTCATCTCATAGTAACATGCAGACCACTAAAATTAAAGGAATTCAAAGCTTTTCTACTTACCCTACAATTAACAAAGAGGTGATTGATTGATTCAAGGTTGTCGTAGCTAATAAATTTAGAAGCAAGATAAAAGACTTTAGCCTGAAGAATATCATCAACACCTTAGCCTCCACATAAATATGCTGAAATGTGTGAGAATGTATTTATGCCCAAACCAAGGGTTCCACCAGACAATATTATATGACATTTCATAATGTTCCACACACGGGCCAAACAAAATATACCATTAAACAATAGATCAGACATAATAGTTTTAGAATTATCAATCATAGGAGTTGTTAGCATAGATTTGCTAAGAAGAGTAGTAAGAAAGATGCCATTAGGGTAAACTTAGTTCCACCCTCTTAAGGATTATAACACTCAACCAATTTTAGCTTAGGATTGCATAGGGAAATCTTATTATATAATAGCCCTAAGGAGGACCGATTATCATAACAAAATAAAGATGAGGAGTCAAGCATATCATAATACATTAAATTTCCATAGTGTTTATATACTCCAACATCTTAGATTGTAAAGAAGAATCAATAATCTTAAGATTAAAAATATTAACATGCATAATTGCATAATATTTAGTCTTAAGTATTTTGACCAAAATGCTAGTAGAAGCTCTAAAGCTCCACCAAAGCTTGATGGTCCTTAATACCCAAGCCATCCTCATTACTTGGGAATATAAAGTCATTTTATCTAGTCCAAAGAATTTTGACCCCCTTATGAATCCAAAGATATTTATTTAACTTTAATTTTATTAAAGATTCATTTAGTAGGGGTTGAGACATCAAACTAGAAGGTAGGGATGGTGTTTAAAATATACTTGATTAAAGCCTCCCCCTTGGAAAAATAAAATTATGTTCATATCCTTTAATTTTATTCATGATTTTCTTGAACAATATAATATGAGTTGAGTTCTTATTTGCTAATATTATTAGGAAGGGATTTCTTATTAATGAAACATTTAGATTTGTTACTATTTATGCTCATATTATTTGTTCTCTCCAACTCTGTCATTAACAAAGATATTTTATTGATAAAACTCTTATTGCCATCGATTAAGATAATAATATCATCAGCATAGGAAAGATGGGATATCAAGATTTTACCATCAATGTTTTATCTTAAAGATGTGTCATTCCTAAACAAATTATTAAGGTTCTTAAACCAATGATCCATGATCAACACAAACAGAATGGTGGAGAGAGGGTCGCCTTGTCTCAACCCTCTGTAGGGTTTGAAAGATCCCTCAAAAAAGTCATTCAACATAATGGAAAACCAGACATTCTCATGAGAGAACAATAAACTTTTCATTTAATCCAAAGTTTTTGAGAGAGAGATAACAAAAATCTCACCTTACTTTAGCATATGCATTGATCAAAGTCAAGCTTCAATATAAGGTTATGAGCTCTCTAGAGTTTTTCATGATTATTTAAAACCTATGGCAATTCCAAAATATTATGCTTAATATTTCTAGTATGGATAAAAGCACTCTGATTAGGTACATTGAGGCTAGGGAGGATATGCTTCAATCTATTCATAATCACTTTAGAAATGAACTTATTCATAGTGGAGCAAAAACTAATGGGCCTAAAGTGAGTCCAATATCTACAATTTCTCTCTTTTGGAATAAGGACTAGCATAGTGTGAGCAATGAATTTTGGAATAGGCACCCCACAAAAAACCTCTTGAATAGCATTGCAAACATATTTTCGTACACAAGGAGGAGGAGGGTAAGGGTAGAAAAATGGAGACCATCATCACCACATCTATATAGAACTTGGAAATAACTAATAGGAGACATAGCCAAATGCTCTCTATAATTTAAAGCCAGCCCCCAAGACTAATAATTTGATTAATAAAGTTAACTTATCTTCTTTTATTAACAACATAAAACTTAGTTTATTTTTTCCTTCAACTTCCAATTCACCAAGTTTTTAGATGAGTCCATTGATCGCATTCATCGAGAACATCAATCTCTCAACCTTCCTTTCAATAAATCAAAAGCTCTTACAAATCTTCTTACTACTAGCGTAATTAGCTTTTGGTTCTAAAAAAGCCACAATATCACTTATTAGCTCTATAGTTAGGTGCTTAAATAAGTTATATTGTATATAGTTTTATTTTATTTTTAATTTTTTTTTACTGTGCAAGTGACGGGGCCTGCGCAAGTGACGGGACCTGCGCTAGGACACGTGGCGCCCTCTGGCTGGCTGGACCAGAGGGGTCGGGTCCCACAGCCACACGTGGCGAAAGCGGACGGGGCGCGGGACTACGGTGGGGCCTGCTGTCGGGTTTGAGCGCGACGGCTGACGCGGCGTGGGCCGCACCCGAGCGCGATGAGTGGCAGGCGCGCAACGCGTGGCCTGCGAGCGTATGGGGATGGGCCCACTGCACAGACGCGTGACACACGCTGGCTTGCCCAATCCCTCCGTGGGCCGGGTCTGGCCCGACCCAAAACGGGTTGAGCCTTCATCCCGACACTAACCGAGGGGAGCTGCGCTAGGGTTAGCGATTTGGCGCCGCTCTCGGCGATGGAGGGGCTCGACCCGCATGCCATTCAAAAGAGGACATCGGGGGCTTGCCAACCGTAGCCGGATCGGTGCCTAGGGTGGACGGTGTCGCCGGCAAAGCCTAACCCTAGATCCTAGGTTTACGGGCAGGGCAGGTTTTAACGGAAAGGGCTGTAGATCAAATCCAAAATATGATCAATCGATCTCAATCCAACTCGATCGAGCCGTTCGATCATCAATCCAGGGTAGGAAATAGGCATGCAATTGTTAATCAGTAATATCGAATGAAGGACGAGGGAGATCGAGGGGTACCTTGATCAATGGTTTGCTAGAGCTTCAGGCGTTCGAGGACTTCGATCGATCCATCACAGGTAATTCCAACACGTGTAAAATGTTGCGATTGAACCCAGGGAGGAGTTAAGGTGACAGGGACGGAGGCCTCGAGGTGAATGGGCCGCCGATTGGGCCTCGACAGCGGCTGAGGTCCGTGTGACAGTTTGGCGGAGTGCGCGAGGAAGAAAACGTCGGACCGTTCGATCGTTTTGATTGAACGGTCTGATACCGCCATCTGATCAAACAGCGGTTTGACGGCAAGCACAGGAAAATAACGGCGCGGCAGACGGCGCCGTTAACATGGAATAAAATAATAATATTTTAATTAATTCCCTATTTAATTTAAATAATTAAATTGATTTCAGAAAAATTCCAAATATTCACCCCTAGCTAATTGAGGAGTGAGGAACACAACGGCGAGGTCAAATTTTTGATTCGATGAACATTTTATTTCCTAATATTTATGGTATTTAAATATTATTAAAATATTCGTTGAAAAGACGACTTTCGATTGACACGAAAACATCACCCCTAGCTAATTTGGGGGGCAATGAGCGCAATGGCAAAGTCCATTTTTCAATTTGAGGTCATTTTAGACAGGTCAAATTTTTTTGGGTTTTTGGATTTTCTAAAAATCATTATTTGATCCATATGACTTCTGATCTAGACTGGGTCTTAGTGGATGACTCTTAATGACTTGATTAATACTTAGGATTAAGATTAAGGCTGAGATTAATCCTAATTAACCAATATAACAATTTGAGTTGCTACAAATTCTTTAATAAATAGGATCACAAATATAAAACTATATTGGATAGTAAGACATTGTAGATACCGAGCTTGCATGTTCTCAGAGTAGTTATAACGAATAAATTAGATAATAATAGATATCACATAATTTGCTATAGAAGTCACTGCTTATATTCTTAATTTATTTCTTTGCTTACTTGCACTTGAGCTTGTTAGCCTTGAACATGTCATACTTGGTATATCACAATGCATTTGATGAATACATAATGATATTTTATGCATTCAATAAATTTATAATATACTGTTAAACAAACATGTTCAAGCAAAAATATATTCAGTAAAACATGTCCTAGTATTTTTTTCCTCCTCAATTCTTGTTGTTTAGATCGACTCGGATCTAACTCTTAGATAGTTAGATGATACCTGCATGATTCAGTAGTATGGCTCGGATCTAACTCTTAAAAAAATAATCAACTAAAATTGTGCTGAGTATACTAAATCTAAAGTAAATAGTGCTATAAATACTAAATAAAATTTAGCATCCTAATATGCGTATAAATAAGGGCACTAAAAGGTTCGCAGAAAAACTGAAAATGACTGAACTATAAATATAACTTTAAATTGTAAATGAGCTAAAAAGACATAAAAATGTAACTAAAATGAATAATTGACTCTGATTATATATATATATATATATATATATATATATATATATATATAAGTTTAAAATATACAAAAGTAAATCTAAAACAATAATAACTGGCTAAGTAGAACCACTGAAAATAAAGTTCAACATGTATCATCTAGCTATCTAAGAGTTAGATATGAACCAGACTATAGAATCATGTATTTATTATTAAGCTATCTAATAGCTATATTTGAGCCGATCTGAACAACAATAATTGAGAAGGCAGAAATACTATGACATATTTCATTAAGTATTTTACTTAATTATCATATTTATTTATCGATATAATATAATTTTATCACATGCATAAGAATATCATTGTGTGTTTATAAAGTACACAATAATATTTCAAGTATATTATGATCAAGGCTAACAACTCAAAAATAAAGGAGCAATGCAACAAATCAAGGATTAGGCAGTAGTTCTACAACAAAATATGTGATATATGTTGTTATCTAATTTATTCATTCTAACTATTCTAAGAATATATAAGTTCAAGATCTCCAATATCTTATAATCCAATATAGTTCCAGATTCATGGTCCTATAAGATTAAAAATTAGAACTGTTCTAATTCAAAATCATACAATATGGCCTACAGAAATTCAATGATTAAATCAATCATTTTATTTGATATTTTCATTAACTTTAACCCAATCTTGGTATATCTTATTAATATTTAGTAGTTGAGAGATAATACTCCAAATATGTGTTTAAATCTCTTAACTTGGATTCTAAGCCTTTAGGGTCTAGACATGACATAAGATTAAATTAAGAGAATCTCATTGAGTCTAATCAATCTCAATAAGATCAAATGATACTAATTTTACTGAATTCAAGGGTTAGGAAACATAATATTGATTGTATATCTATATTATTATTTGTTAAGGCTTATTATTAAATTTGAATGAAATTGGACTAAGGGTTAAGTTAGAGGCAATTCTGTTAAGGTAATCAATATCAATAGAATCTAATAATACTAATTTAAAATTTAAGAAAGAATGTAAATCTTAGATCCACATTTCCAAATGGATTAAGGGTGAACTATCTTAATTAGGTCCATACTAGGGTTTATCCCAAATGGATGATTTATAGATCTAAATGAATCAATACTAATTTTAATTCACTATAATAATATTCTACAAATTTTAAAAGGAATATGTGAATCTTAAATCCACATATAAGGCACTTAATTAGTTAAACTTAATTATTGAAGAGAAAAACTAGGGTTTAGGCCCATAAGACTCTTTGTAGCAACCCTAGATTGTTACCCTATTATATGTATAGCTTAATCAAATTTTAATTCCAATACCATTGCTTATAGAACATCAAATTTAGCCTATCCTGAAAAATTTGAAGTTTATTGGACTTCTCTAAGTCCAAAATGATATTTTGATCAGTCTAGATGCCCTAGTTTAGACCCAAAATATTTTAATCTCTAGAATTAAATTTTGATTACATTTTTGGATTCCTCACCCCCAAATTAGCTAGGGATGAAAGTTTGATGCAATTTGAAAATCATTTAGGCCATAATTCACATTTAATTAAAATGGTCTAATTGCATATTAGGGCTTCCAACAATTTAAAATTTCAATTTTACCATAAACCCGTTTAAGCGGCTGGGATCCGTTGTGCGGATCGTGGGCAATCCGCTGCGGTGCCCAGGTCGAGCGACAGTGGAGTCCCACACATCTCACCGTTGTGCCTTCCTACATAATGGCTAGAATTTAATCTTGTAGGATCGCAGATCCATCGTCGAATCCACCCCGTGGATTCTACGGCCTGGATCAGATCGGATCAGGCCGTTAGGATCCAGTCCATTAGGACCATTCCGCAGTCTTGATCGATCCATCAGACGGCCCACAGTGCACCTGCACTGTGGATCTTCGTCTTCGCCACGCTCGCGACCGACCGAAGAAATCCTGTGGATTCTGGACAGCCTGCCTGTCCCCCACTACTCGTTCCACCTCATAATACTGTTGGGGATCTTCCCTCAATGGCATATCTGTCCTGATCGGGCCTTGTGACCCGGTCGAGCTCAATTAGGAAAATTGAGAGCTCGGCCATGGCTCGACCTCTCGAGTCTTTCCTAGCCCGAGCCAACCCCCTAAAAGCTTCCCTGAGCTCGTCTAAAGCTATAAATATACTCAATAATCCTCCCTCTGCCCCTTTGCTGCTAAATTGAGTTCAATTCCTCACTGTATCCTCTTCGCCCTTGCCGTCTGTCCGAGCTTGCATAGGCGATTGCAGGAGCTCCCGAATTGCTGATAGTAGGCTCTCCTGGTGTTCAGAATCCTTTGCAATGTTTGGAGGCTCAGCTAAGGCCAGCCAAACCCTTTGTTGATCATCCTAAATTCCCCCGTCGAACCAGGTAACCCCATTTGCTGGTTTCAAGCTAATGAGGCTCGGACCTTCCTAACTTTTGATTCGTACAGATGCGTATTGTAGTTTCAAACTCACTGCTATCATAATTGAGTCTTAAGCTAGCCCCGATCGGTCGAATCAATCGATCGGGCTAAGTCCCTTAAGGAACACCTCGGGTGAGCAAGGTCCTGGCATTCCAGCCCACATCAGGCCCTTAGAGCAGGGGGCTTCAATCCGTCCCACCTCCTTGATGGTGTAGGGATCGAGCCCTGGGTCTGGCATGGCCTCTGTGGGGAGAATTATCTCTCCACAGTAGCTCCATTAAATGAGCCCTTGGGTGAGTAAGGTCTGGCCGATCCGGACCATCTCATAAAAGGCTTCGGGTCCTGTTCGGTGCTCCTGACCACGGTGAACGTGTAGCCATCATTGGTTGGTCGTGCTGTGGTCAGGATGCGCCAGAATTTGCCAATTAGGGTTCCCCTAATTGGATCCTTCCGTCGGCACGAAGGATCAGGGATGAAGCCCTATGCTGGTCGGGCAGACCCGTGACCCGCGCGGTGCGACAGTCCCGGTCTTCGGGCCCCGGCCGACCCGCACGTTTTGGTGAACGGGCCGACGTTTTAATTAATATTCGAATAATTGGAATTATTTTCCTTAAGGAAAATAATTAAATTATTCCAATCATAGGGATTTAATAAAATAAAAATACAGAATGTATTAATGAAATAACTTTCAATCCATCAGTCCAAACCCTATGATATTATATATCAAATTGATCAAAAAATATTTAGGAATAAGAATATAAAATAATATTGAACATCTAATGGCTGGATTTTCTATTTTGACCTAAGTATTACAAAACTGGATTAGGATGGATTAGCAATTATACTTAACTAATTTGCATGTTTAGGGTGCCATTAGTTTCCTTATGTAGAGTAAAATGAATGTGCTAAGTGGTTTATTTTTTTGATCTCTGTATTTCAATTTATGCTCTAATATTGTTAAACCATGATTAGTGAAAATTAGGGTTTGTAATTATTGGATTTTAGCAAACTTAGTCTCTGATTAATTATATGATAAAATAGAACTTATGTATCAAGTTGTATGAAATTCTAATGGCTAGATTTGCAATTATGTGCTAACCTTTTTTGATTAATTTAGAGTTTGATTAGCACTAATTACTTTTTATTTTTTGAAAATTTTCTATTAATATGATTCATAATAGTAAGGGAGATGTATTGAAATTATGTATGTAAATTTAGGATGTATAAATTGAATAAATAAAAAATGGAGAACTTAAACCTCTTAATTAACCTTAAGAAGTCTTAAGACTTTGATCAAGCTATTAAGACGTGATATAGGTCTAAGATTGCCACCAATAATACATATGTAATTCACTGATTTGATAATTGATCTATAAATAAACCATTGATCTTAATTGGACATGAGTAGGGGTTAAACCCTAACATGCTTAATTAAGATTCAAACTCTTAAACCTTAATTAAATGAACATGATTATAATATAATGTAATTGACATTATTCTAATAATGCATCTGATTTGATATTGATCTTAAACATTTGAATTAGATATGTTAAGGTTAATAATAAATCTATGTGATTATTTAATCTGAACCTAAACTTTAGATCCTTGATTTTCTCCTAAATAAGACTATTAGCATAAAGAGATTAATGGAATTTTATTGATTTAATAACTGATCTAACTCTAATAATATCCTTGATTTAAGTCCCATAATCTTAGAATAAGTTATGATCAGATGACTTAATCACCTGATCCGATCACTCTAAATCTAAATAATAAGAAAAACCTACAATATTAGCTTTAGAATTAAGGGTGTGAGATCTTAAGTATCTCAGCATAAGATTGCCTCTGAAATATTTTAAAGACCTAAATTTAAATATATATTGAGGTAGGAGAATTTTGTATAACTCATTGAGGTAGAAGCTTAGATGATCCCTTAACCTTAGAAATTGATCTTAACCCCTCATGATAGTAATCACTAAAGATATTAGAATAACACTTTTCATTGTGGTAAAATCCATATTTAGTGATCCTTGATCACCTTTTTTTAGAGCCTTGTATAGGACTTACCTATTTAGCATAGGAATTAATAGTCTTGATATATCCTTGTTGATTAAATAGAGTTATTTGAACCCAGGGCATTGGTTGGTGTAGTATGGTATACCTATAGTACTGATTTTCTTCAATAGTATCCATGATTGGATGATTCACTCTAATGTGGACTTATGAGTAGGTGCTATCCCGAGGGATTAGATAAATATAATCCCGTTAGAGTAAATCTCTTAAGACTAAGAGTGTATTAAATAGGTACTCATTCCTTAGTTTTATTAAAATACAAATTGCCAATGGGCGATGCCTCCTAGCGAAGACCGCTTCAATAGGTGTGGCTCAAACAAATTAAGTAATTAGAATCACCTTCTTTAAGAACTTGAGTGTGATTGTGAGTTAAGCATCTTAATAACTTAGTTTGAGATACAAATCGCTAATGGGTGATGCCTCCTATCGAAGACCGCTTCGTTAGGATGGCTTAATCAAACTAATTGATAAGAATCACCTTTCTTGCAAATGTGCTAAATATGTGTATACAATCATCCCATCTAATGATCTTTAAGTAAATCTTCAACTTTTACTAATTTTCATTCTAGAAGCTAGGAGTCAGAATCCTTTTAGCAGAATTCTGCATAGTGGAGACCTTGAATTCATCATCTGTATTTAAAGCTTTTTGGATTTCAGAATTTTCTTCATATAGATTAGAAACATGGGCATAAACATGAGCATGAGAATGACGAATAATTCAGTGGTGACGTATGAGTATCAGTGATGAATTATGGGTTATGGAATGTTGCATACATTGACTGGAGAATTTCAGGATACATCAGCATCACCGTACTATCTTCCCAACTGATTGTATGTATACATTGGACCATACGACTCATAGCCTTTCAGTGATAGTTCTGTTACATACTGTGGCATACTGTGTTGTGGTATATTTGGGTGCATCATTCCAGTGACATATAGTATAGCATTGGACATTTTCACATTGATTTTAGAGCATTTGATATTTTTGTTTACTTTTAGTATTCAATTGCGATGCAGTTTTACTTTGCTTAGTCCCTATAGTTTCAGTTACACAGTGCCTTTACTATTATTTTTTATAGTCATGTTTACTTTACTGTCTATTGCATTTACTTTAGAACTACTTAGTTAGTTACAATGCGTTAGACTTATTGTCTAACACGGAGTACTTTTAGGATCCGACAATTTGCTAGATCTAGAGCAGCTTGTGGAGACAGGGCAGGAGGACTTACAGAAGATCCAGGAGGAGTACGTGGAGCCTTAGTGGATCAGTCTTCCACCTTTTGCTTACTACTTTATTTTCAGTACTTCAGATAGACTTTACTTTTTATTTTTTAAATCAGTTTGTAATTATTTTGAATGTATTTTACTTTTCTTTTCTGAGACAAATATTTATTATTGCTCTGTGATGAATGTATTCTAGATATTTTGCTTTAGCTTCCGCACTCTGTTATACTACTATACTTAGTATAGTGATGTGATCAGCATACTGGAAATACTGATATATTGATAACGTATAGTGGATTCATAGTTACCTCTTTAAATCCAATATACGTATTAGTCTAATATTTAAAATAAGTATTCTACTTTTATCTTAAGTACGATCCTACTCTTAGGTTTGAGTCAGCAGCCTTCAGTGTGGCTCAGTCTTTTAGCCTATTCGAGAAGATGAGTTATGCTCATTTTCCCGAGTGGCGCACCGCTCTGTCACCGATCTAATTATAATTGTAACCTTGCACGCAGCGACAGGGCGGGGCGCTATAGTTGGTATCAGAGAAGTATCATAACGTTACACTTTATGATATGTTCTCTATATTAGGTCAAGATCACAAGTTACTAAGTGTAATGAAAAGCAAACATCCAAACATTCATTAAGTTACCTCAGAAAGGAAGGGTTGACTATATCTAGAATAATGACACCCTAGGAATTTAATGCACATAATAACTTGATTGAAACTATGTTTATTCTTAATATAAAAATTGACATCTTAGGATTTGAATGAACTTGAAGGTAATGATAAAATGTGAATGAAATACTTATAAGTTGAGTTATTTTAGGGATGGAATACTCGTAGTCAGCATTTTGGTTCTACCTTAGGAGGTTTGATGACTACTGGATAGACAACCTCTAAGATGGCGAGATCTACGGAAGGGTCACCTTGAGGAGTTGAGGTGCTAGATAAAATCCTTATCAATTCATCCTTTGGAGGCACCAGTCTTTCGGCACTCGCCTGCCCGGAGGAGTATCATCTGGAGATCATAGAGACCCTACTGAGGGGATCAGCAAGTCGTTGGTGATTTTGGGTTTATAGGAGATTAGCTTGTAGGAGCCACAAAGTCACATATGATGACTTCTGTGCTGCCTTTTAGATAGAATATTGTAACTAGATTTTAGAGATATTATTATGTTATTTTCTTTCATCTCAGCTATGTGTTTTATGGATCCATATATCTTTTCTTTTGAGAAAGAAATGAATGAATGAAAGTATAGTAAAATTATATGTTTCTAAATTCATACTTGTATTTATAGTCACGAATCCTGGCTCTCTATCTGCTCCTACTCCAATCAAGAATACGGTCTCATCGTCAGACGAACCCGAAGGATCAAACCCCATGGCTAGTCTTGTGAAAGCCTTAATATAAAGCAATACGCAATTGGCGCACGAGACACGTGCTCTTATCCTTTCTGTTAGGCAACAACTATCAGGATTCTCATCATCTTCACATTATACGGGCGACAGAATTTTACACTCTTACGTTTAATGGAGCGCTGAATCCTATGGATACAATGAACTGGCTTAAGATGGCCGAGAAGAATTTGGTTAGTATCAAGTGCCCTAACTCTGAAGCCATCCGCCAGTAACTCATTTATTTCAAGAAGAAGCTAAATATTGGTGGGAGAACTAACGGAACAACAAATTTGCTGATTATGAAGTAGAGGACATTTCTTGGGACATGTTCTTGGAAGCATTCCATGAAGCGTTCACACTGACATCAGCTCAAGCAATTCTGGAGGATGAACTCCTCCATCTCACACAAGGCAATAATTCAGTGTTCGATTATGAACAAGAATTTTGGAGATTGTCACGTTTCATTCCAGAGCTAGTTAGAACGGAAGCATCTAGATGCCACTGTTTCCTGAAGGGTCTGAGAGACTCTATTAAAGCCCACTTAGTATCTCATCAGATAAAGACTCTAACTAAATTGATCAAGGCTGGCCATCTACAAGAAGGATTCCAAGGTCAACTGGACCAAAAAAGAAAGGCAATAGTTATGCAGCCTAGGAAGGAACATTTTGGCCATTATAAGGTGGCAAAAGTCTATAACGTGGAAACTACACAACCCCAACCTCAGAACTTTGAATGCAAACGATTGCATCTATACAGAAAATGCTACCACTTTGGTGGTGTATGTTTTACTTATGGTCATAGCGGCCACAGCTATTATGAATGCAATGAGAAGAACACAATCGACGGAGTGCTCATCAATCACTCCCGTCATAAGAAAGCATTCCGTACACAGCGAAGGAACATCCGAGAGCCTGCTCCTGCTATAATGCTAGCTACTAATTCAAACTCTAAAGCAATTGTACCTGCACAAAAGCTGAACTATGATCATCAGGGTCAAAGGCCTCAGAACAAACAACTCTCAGCACCGGCAAGGGTATATATGTTAACTCCCGCCTCTGCTCCTGAGGACAACGATGTGGTTTTAGGTACGCCTTAAATTAATTTTATTCAGTTCTTACTATTTCAGTAATCAGTCTTTACCATTTTAGTACTTTCAAATGCTTAAGTGGTCATTCTTATTAAGTCATCTTAATCATAGGCACCTTATCAATAAATGATAAGTCTTGTAACATCATTTTTGATACGGGAGCGAGTCATTCCTTCGTATTGGAAAATTGGGCTAAGACTCTTAAGCTACCAACCTATTGATTAGCTAACTCGTTGAGCATCGGGTTACCTTACGGAGCCCGTATGCAGTCCCAACAATTTTGCAGGATAGATATTCCTATTGGTAAACAAAATTATGGGGCTAAATTAATTGTATTGCTAATCATAAACTTTGATATAATTCTAGGCATGAATTGGCTAAGTGAACATGGTGCTTCTATAAATTTCCAAAATAAGAAAATAACTTTGGGCAGTGGAAGTAATTCAAAATCATTCGTTGGGAGATTTAGCACCCAAGTGTCGTTAATCAATGCAATGACAGCAGAAAGGCTAGTCAGGAAGGGATGCAATGCGTATCTCATACAATGTTTGGAGAGAAGAAAGAAGTGGTGCCTATCTCTGAGAATCGTATAGTTTGTGAATTTTCTGATATTTTCCCTGAAGACCTACCTGGTCTTCCCCTAGTTAGAGAAGTAGAGTTCACAATTGAATTAATTCCCGGAACTCAATCGCTGTCAAAAGTTTCATATCGTATGGTGCCAAAAGAACTTCGAGAATTGAACAAGCAACTTTAAGAACTGTTGGAGAAAGGTCTTATTTGTCCAAGTTCATCTCCTTGGGGAGTGCCAGTTTTGTTCGTAAAGAAGAAAGATGGATCGATGAGAATGTGCATCGATTATAGGGACTTAAATAAAATAACCATCAAGAATAAATATCATCTACCTCGTATTGATGACTTATTTGATCAGTTATCTAGAGCCAAAGTTTTCTCAAAGATAGACTTTCGATCTAGATATCATCAATTGAGAGTTAAAGATCCAGATGTGGAGAAAACAATGTTTAGAACCCACTATGGACATTATGAATTTTTGGTAATATCCTTTGGCTTAACAAATGCGTCATCCATTTTTATGGACTTAATGCAGCACGTGTTGAAAGCATATTTGGATAAATTGGTCATCATCTTCATTGACAATATTCTGATCTATTCGAAAAGTAAAATAGATCACGAGACCATCTGCGACTAGTACTAGAAGAGCTTCGAAGCCATGAGCTATATGCTAAGTATTCCAAATGCGAATCTTGGCTTGACTCAGTCACTTTTCTAGGTCATGTCGTCGACTCTCAGGGAATCAAAGTCGATCAAAATAAAGTGAGCGCAGTTCAAGTTTGGTCACAACCAAAATTCGTGATCGACATAAGAAGTTTTTTAGGACTGGCAGGCTACTATAGGAAATTTGTCAAAGGCTTCTCACAAATTCTGTCTCCTCTCACAAAGTTGACACAGAAAGCAGTATCATTTATTTGGAGTCCAGAATGTGAGAAAGCATTTCAATCATTAAAAGATGCTCTTTCCTCTACATCAGTTCTAGCCTTACCTAAAGAAGGCATTAACTACCAAGTCTATACTGATGCCTCTGGCATAAGGTTGGGATGTGTGCTGGTGCAAGAAAGAAAAGTTATAGCCTATTCATCTCATTAGTTAAAACCACATGAAAAGAGCTACCCTGTCCATGATCTCTAATTAGCAGCCATAGTTTTTGCTCTGAAAATCTGGCGTCATTACCTTTATGGCATCCAGTGTTCCATATTCACCGATCATCAGAGCTTAAAGTACATCTTCACCCAGCGTGAGCTAAACTGCTAACAATAAAAATGGCTTGAGTTAATAAGTGATTATGATTTAAGCATCCAGTATCATCCATGAAAAGCAAGCATCGTAGCAGATGCACTCAGTCATCGTACTACTATATCTTCTATGATATTATCAAGTTATCTAGAAGAAGAATTCTGAAAGCTCAAAATCAGGCCAGTGCATGGTTCCATGCTAAGCACACTGATATCCATGAGTTCAGTTGAAGCCACATTTCATTACGATGTCTCCATCTCCCAAACCAAGGATGAAGACTATCTGAAATTTAAAATAGACATTGAGAGTGGTCATCACTTTGATCTTCAGCTTCGAGGTAAGGTAATCTATCAAGGAGATCGCTTATGGATTCCTAAATCCATGCATCAAAAGATTCTAGTAGAAAGTCACAATTCTGGTTACCAAGTACATCCTGGCAGTACCAAAATATATCAAGATTTGAAGAAATCATTCTGGTGGCCTAGAATGAAGAAAAGTATGGCGGAATTTGTAGCAAAGTATCATGCTTGTAACTTAGTTAAAGCCAAACACCAAAAGCCTGGAGGACTTTATCATCCTCTAGTAATTTCAAAATGGAAGTGGTTCGATATTTCTATGGATTTTGTTATGGGTTTACCTAAATCAAGATCCAGTGCTGATTCAATCTGGGTCATTATCAATCGACTGACCAAAACAGCACATTTTATTCCTATGTGTCAAACCGATTCTATGAAGAAATTAGCAAAGTTGTATATCAAGGAAATTATCAGACTCCATGGAATTCCCAGATCTATCATAATTGATCGAGATAGCTGTTTCTCTTTTAAATTCTGGCAAGTAGTGCATCAAGACTTGGGAACTACTTTAGCCATGAGCATGCTTTTCATCCTCAAATAGATGGTTAAACAAAAAGAGTCAATCAAGTCTTGGAAGATCTTTTTTGTCTCTATATTCTGAATTTTGGCGGCTTCTGGGAAGATCATATTCCTCTCGTAGAGTTCGCATACAACAATAGTTTTCAGGTGAGTATTGGCATGGCTACATATGAAGCTCTATATGGTAGGAAATGCAGTACTCCATTAGCATGGTCTGAAACAGGTAGTGTTCAGCTATATGGTTCTGATTTAGTGGAAGAAATGAATCGTAAGATTCAACTGATCTAGTAAAGAATCAAAGCAGCTCAAGATCGCCATAGTAAGTATCATGATGCTCATCATCATACTCTGGAATTTGATGTTGGAAATTTTGCATATTTTATAGTCAGTCCGATGAAAGATGTGTATCGTTTTGGTGTAGCCGGGAAGCTAAGTCCCCGCTACATTAGATCATTTGAAATCCTAGAGAAGATTAGTTCTGTAGCTTATCGATTGCAGCTTCTTGAAGACTTCTCTACAGTCCATAATGTATTCCACATCTCCTCTCAGTGGAGATTCCTTCGCAACCCATCTCATCTAATTCAACTTCCAGCAGTGTCTCTCTAACCAGATCTTTCTTATGCAGAGGTGCCAATTAAGATCTTAGCTCATAATCAAAAGCAGCTGAGAAATCGCTCAATCCCAATGGTAAAGGTTCAGTGGAGAAATCGCTCTTTAGAAGAATCTACTTGGGAGAAAGAAGCGGATATGAAAAGAAAGTATCTCAGTCTCTTTGAAAATTCAGGTACCCTTTAAATTTCTGAATTTTATTTCTATTCTTCAAAATCCTGCCTGGTTGTCTTATCTCTTGAGATGATGTCAAGGACGACATCATTCTTAAGTGGGGGAGTCTGTAATAACCATAGGTTGTTATCCTGCTATATGTATAGCTTAATCAAAATTTAATTCCAATACTATTGCTTATAGAACATCAAATTTAGCCTATCCTGAAAAATTTGAAGTTCATTGGATTTCTCTAAATCCAAAATGATATTTTGATCAGTCTAGATGACCTAGTTTATACCCAAAATATTTTGATCTCAGAATTAAATTCCGATTACATTTTTGGATTCCTCACCCCCAAATTAGCTAGGAGTGAAAGATTGGTGCAATTTGGAAATCATTTAGGCCATAATTCACATTTAATTAAAATGGTCTAACTGCATATTAGGGCTTCCAACAATTTGAAATTGCAATTATACCCTATACCCGTTAAAACGACCAGGATTTGCTGTGCGGACCGCGGGCGTTCCGCTATGGAGCCCGAGTCGAGCGACAGCGGAGTCCCACCCATCTCACAGTTGCGCCTTCCTATCTAATGGTTAGAATTTAATCTTGCGGGATCGCGGATCCATCGTCGAATCCACCCCGTGGATTCTACAGCCCGGATCAAATCGAATCAGGATGTTAAGATCCAGTCCATCAGGACCATTCAGCGGTCTTGATCAATCCATCAAAGGTCCTATAGTGCACCCGCACTATGGATCTTCATCTTCGCCATTCCCGCGACCGACCAAAAAAATCTTGCGGATTCTGGACAGCCTAGCCTATCCCCCACTACCTGTTCCACCTCAGCATGTTGTTGGGGATCTTCCCTCAATGGCATATCGGTCCTCATGACCCGACCGAGCTCAATTAGGAAAATTAAGAGCTCGGCCATGGCCTGACCTCTCGGGTCTTTCCCAGCCTGAGCCAACCCTCTAAAAGTTTCCCTGAGCTCATATAAATAGCCTCAACAATCCTCCCTCTACCTCTTTGCTGCTTAATTGAGTTCAATTACCCACTGTTTCCTCTTAGCCATTGCCGTCTGTCCGAGCTTGCGTAGGCAATTGCAGGAGCTCCCGAACCACTGATAGTAGGCTCTCTTGGTGTTTAGGATCCTTTGTAGCATCTAGAGGCTCAGCTAAGGCCAGCCAAACCCTCAGTCGATCGTCCTAAGCTCTCCCGTCGAACCAGGTACCCTCATTTGTTGGTTTTGAGCCAATGAGGTTCAGACCTTCCTACTTTTAATGCGTATAGATGCGTATTGCAGTTTTGAACTCACTGCTATCGTAATTGCGTCCTAAGCTAGCCCCGATCGATCGAATCGATTGATCAGGCTAAGTCCCTTAAGGAATGCCTCGGGTGAGTAAGGTCCTAGCATTCCAGCCCACTTCAGGCCCTCAGAGCAGGGGGCTTCGATCTGTCTCACCTCCCTGTGGTGTGGGGATCGAGCCCTGGGCCTAGCGTGGCCTCTATGGGGAGAATTGTCTCACCACAGTAGCTCCATTAAAGGAGCCCTCGGGTGAGTAAGTTCAGGCCGATCCGGACCGTCTCACAGAGGGCTTCAGGTTCCATTCGATGCGCCTGACCACAATAAACGTGTAGCGATCGTTGGTTGGTCGTGCCGTGGTCAGAATGCACTGGAATTGGCCGATTAGGGTTCCCCTAATCGGATCCTTCTGTCGGGACGAAGGATCGGGGACGAAGCCCTATGCGGGTCAGGCTGACCCGTGACCCGCGCGGTGCAACAGTCTCGGGTCTTCGGGCCCCGGCCGACCCGCATATTTTGATGAATGGGTCGAACCTGTTTTAATTAATATTCGAATAATTGGGATTATTTTCCTTAAGGAAAATAATTCAATTATTCAAATCATAGAGATTTAATTAAATAAAAATACAGAATGTATTAATGAAATAACTTTCAATCCACTAGTCCAAATCTTATGATATTATCAAATTGATCAGAAAATCCTCAGGAATAAGAATATAAAATAATATTGAACATCTAATGGCTGGATTTTCTATTTTGACTTACGTATTACAGACTGGATTAGGATGGATTAGCATTTATACTTAACCAATTTGCATATTTAGGGTGCCATTAGTTTCCTTATGTAGAGTAGAATGAATGAGCTAAGGGATTTACTTTTTTGATCTCTGTATTTAAATTTATGCCCTAATCTTGTTAAACTATGATTAGTGAAAATTAGGATTTGTAATCATTGGATTTTAGCAAACTTAGTCTCTGATTAATTGTAAGATAAAATAGAACTTATATATCAAGTTGTATGAAATTTTGATGGCTAGATTTGTAGTTATGTGTTAATCATTTTGGATTTATTTAGGATTTGATTAGCACTAATTACTTTTGTTTTCTGAAACTTTTTTATTAATATGATTCATAACAGTAAGGAAGATGTATTAAAATTATGTATACACATTTTGGATGTATAAATTGAATAAATAAAAAATGAAGAAGTTAAACCTCTTAATTAACCTTAAGAAGTCTTAAGACTTTGATCAAGCTATTAAAACTTGATCTAGGTCTAAGATTTCCACCAATAATACATACATAATTCACTGATTTGGCAATTGATCTATAAATAAACCCTTGATCTTAATTGGACATGAGTAGGGGTTAAACCCTAACATGCTTAATTAAGATCCAAACTCTTAAACCTTAATTAAATGAACATGATTATAAGATAATGTAATTGATATTATTCCAATAATGCATCTGATTTGATATTGATCTTATATATTTGAATTAGACATATTAAGGTTAATAATAAATATATGTGATTATTTAATCTGAACCTAAGCTTTAGATCCTTGATTTTCTCCTAAATAAAACTATTAGCATAAAGAGATTAATGGAATTTTATTGATTCAATAACTGCTCTAACTCTAATAATATCTTTGATTTAAATCCCATAATCTTAGAATAAGTTATGATCAGATGACTTAATCACCTAATCTGATCACTCTAAATCTAAATAACAAGAAAAACTTAGAATATTAGCTTTAGAATTAAGGGTGTGAGATCTTAAGTATCTCAGCATAAGATTGCCTCTGAAATATTTTAAAGACCTAAATTTAAATATATATTGAGGTAGAAGAATTTTGTATAACTCATTGAGTTAGAAGCTTAGATGATCTCTTAACCTTAGAAGCTGATCTTAACCCCTCGTGGTAGGAATCACTTAAGATATTAAAATGACACTTTTCCTTATGGTAAAATCCATATTTTGTGATCCTTGATCACCTTTTCTTGGAGCATTGTATAGGATTTACCTATTTAGCATATAAATTAATAATCTTGATATATACTTATTGATTAAATAGAGTTGTTTGAACTCAGGGCATTGGTTGATGTAGTATAGTACACTCATAGTATTGATTTTCTTCAGTAGTATTCAGGATTGGTTGATTCACTCTAATGTGGACTTATGAGCAGGTGCTATCCCGAGGGATTAAACAAATATAGTCCTGTTAGAGTAAATCTCCCAAGACTAAGAGTGTGTTAAATAGGTACGTATTCCTTAGTTTGATTGAAATACAAATCGCCAACGGGCGATGCCTCCTAGCGAAGACCGCTTCAATAAGTGTGGCTCAAACAAACTAAGTAATTAGAATCACCTTCTTTAAGACCCTGAGTGTAATTGTGAGTTATGCATCTTAATAACTTAGTTTGAGATACAAATTGCCAACGGGCAATGCCTCCTATTGAAGACCGCTTTGTTAGGATGGCTTAATCAAACTAAGTGATAAGAATCACCTTTCTTGCAAATGTGCTAAATATGTGTATACAATCATCCCATCTAATAATCTTTAAGTAAATCTTCAACTTTAACTAATTTTTGTTCTAGAAGATAGGAGTAGAATCCTTTTAGTAGGATTTTGCACAGTGGAGACCTTGAATTCATCATCTGTATTTAAGGCTTTATGAATTTCTAGATTTTCCTCATATATATTAGAAGCATGGGAATAAACAGGAGCATGAGCATGACGAATAATTCAGTGGTGACATATGAGTATCAGTGATGAATTATGGATTACAGAATGTTGCATACATTGACTGGGGAATTTCAGAATGCATCGGCATCACTGTATTGTCTTCCCAACTAAGTGTATGTATATATTGGACCATACGACTCATAGTCTTTTAGTGATAGTTCTGTTACATACCGTGGCATACTGTGTTGTGGCATATTTGGGTGCATCATTCTAGTGACATATAGTACAGCATTAGACATTTTCACATTGATTTCTGAGTATTTGATATTTTTGTTTACTTTTAATATTCAGTTTTGATACAGTTTTACTTTGCTTAGTCTTTACAGTTTCAGTTACATAGTGCCTTTACTATTATTTTCTACAGTTGTGTTTACTTTATTGTCTATTACATTTATGTAACAACCCAATATTATTACCCTTATCAATTAAGACTAATCTCCATCCTAATCCTAATCTTAAGTGTTAATCAAATCATTAGGAGTCATCCACTGAGACTTAGTCCAAATCAGAAGTCAAATGGATCAAATCCTAATTTTTTTGGAAAATTCAAAGACCCTGAAAATTGACCTATCTAAATCCAACAAAAATTGAACTTCGCCATTATGCTCATTGCCCCAAAATTAGCTAGGGGTGACGTTTTCAAGTCAATCGGAAGACGTCAAAATTTCGACGAATATTTTAATAATATTTAAATACCCCGAAAAATAGGAAAATTAAATACTCATCAGAATTAAAATTTGACTTCACCGTTGCGATCCTCACCCTCAAATTAGCCAATGATGAAATTTTGAGATTTTTCAGAGAACGTTTAATTTTCTTGAATATTTTAATATATTTAGATTAATTAGAAAATAAGAAAAAAATAATTTGTCGTCGAAATCAAAATCCGATTTCTCCATTTCGTTCCTCACCCCAAAATTAGCTTAAGGTGATTTTTTTTGGATTTTTCGGAGAACTTTTTTTAAATATGATTTTTGAGATTTATTAAATTAATTTCCTAAACTCTAATCTTTGTCTTCTTCCCTCTTCATTAGCTGGGTGGGACCCACAGCCACCCAAATATGGCTGAGCCCCCTTTCCCTTTAGCCCCCTGCTATGCTCAACCTAGTTGTCCCCTATCTCCTGCCAGCCCCTCCCCTATCCCATCTATTGGCTGTCATCTCCCCTATTAAGAGAGCATTTGGCTCTCAAACTCTCCACCCCGTCATTTTGGCCAGCTGAAGCTCTCCCCCTACTTCCCATTATTGTTGTACTTGATGTTGGAGAAAGCCTTAGCCCATTCCTCTTCTTGCTAGTAGCTGAAGGAGAAGAAGAAAGGACATCTCAAGCTTTCAAGCCTCTCCTAGGAAATCTGCCATTGCCAACACTAAGGTACTTCCTTTCCCCCATTGAATGTATTCAATGGTTGCTCCATTTCACTCTTATGTTTAGTTTGCATCCTTAGAAATCTGTATTTAAGCTATGGAGTTCATTAGAGCTCATTAAGGTTGTGATTTTAAGAAGATAAAGCTATCTTATTTTTCCTCCATTCTGCATACCCAGTCGTTTAACCCCACATTTGTAATGATAACTTAATCGTTTGGTGCTGATTTATGTACCAATAGAAAGGTCTCGGAAAGAGCTTTCCAACAGTATATAGCATCGCATGTGAAGTGCTCTAGGTTGAGAATAATCAAGACCGAAAGTTGACCCTTCGCTATTTAAGCTCAGGCAAAATCACCATCTGACGCTCTAGCCCGCTGCAGCGTCCAGAGTTGTGATTTTGGGTTCGCTACAGCGCGCTGCAACACCTCAAGTTTTGAATCAAGGTCCGCTATAGCACGCCATAGCGCCAAAAATTTTATTTTTTTCCCGCTACAGCACGCTGTAGCGCGCTCCAGCGCCACCATTTTGAATAGAGACCGCTATAGCCCACCCTATCACTAAAAAATGAAATTTTTGGACGCTACAGTGGGCTACGGCGTGCTGCGGCACGCCGTAAAGGCTAGAAAATTAAATTGACCATAACTTGGTCATCCGGACTCCAAATTCAAGACTTTAAAGTGTTAGATAGCTTAGAATTTCAGTGCATACAATAATTTAAAAATATATTTAGGTTTTGAATTTTAGAAAAATAAAAAATGACCAAAATACCCATAATTATAATTAGGTCATAACTTGATCAATTTAAGTCCGATTTGGGCCTACCACCAGTCAATATATTCAGTGTAATGTATGAAAGCTATAGCCTCTAAGTTTGCTGAATTTGGACACCAAATAAAAGAGTAATGCTTTTTTGACCCCTCTTAACTTAAAAAAATTACCAAATCTACCCTTAGGAATTCAATGGCTATAAATAATTTATTAGATATCAGAATTTAGTGTTCTTAAACTCTATGGAGTCCTTGAACATCAACCAACAGTAAACTATATAAAAATTTAAATTTCATTAAGTGCAACTTACAGTTAAAAATCTTAGTTTGGACCTATAGAACCCATTTCTTATCCAAATTTGGTATACTTATTGTCTATCTCTATGTTAGATAGTAAAGAATCATTTGACAAGTAAAGAATCCCAATTTGGAGCCCTAAATCAAAAAGTAGCTCTTTGGACCCTTAAGTAGGGGCAAAATAGTCATTTTGCCAAAAATTTAAGTTAAGTAACTTTAACTCCTATATTATCTTATAAGTCAGTAAAACAAGTATTATACCTACATTATAACTATCTAAGTGAGTAAAATCAACTATTATGTCAAATTTGTTAAAATTCTTAAAATTCATCTAAGTATTTTCCTTAGGTAATTCAACACCTCATATTAGGGTTATTCTTAAGATTAAGGCTAGATCCTAGGCTAGATTTTATTCATTAAATAATGGAGTTATTCGATGAACAAAACTTTGGTTTTATTACCTTCTAGAATTTTATAACTTATTCTGATTATTTTATCTTTTAACTTAGTTTTAGGATAAGAGATTCATCCTATTAAGATTGATTACTTAATAGGATTTTCCTTAATTAGTAGATCACTTTTAGAATAAAACCTAGATCTTAGGTCTTGTCCTTTGGATTATGTGATTAAACCCAATCTCGTAGTATTTAATCCATAATCTATAGTTTAGAATATCTTGATCAGATCTTAGATAGAACATCTAAATTCACAAAACAAGGACATATGATTTATTGATTTAAACTATAATTGTCATTTGATTGAATTAGATTAGAACCTGATCAGTTTTAATCCTTTTAACTTATAAGGATGAGTTTCTAAGTTACACTCAATAGTAGGAAAATGGTGATCCTGAACTTGTGTAACTTAGAATAGTTAGAATGGTTGAGTAGAAAACAAATGATATCACCATATTTAGTAGAGTCCCTTGCTTCTATTTGATGATTGTTGCTACACATTCATTGTATATTTATGCCATAATTCCTTGAACATACCATATAAGATTTTTGATGCATAAATAAAATGTTAGGGAAATATGGAGACTCCTTAGATTCCTTGTGAAAATATTAAAGTGATTGATTAAAGATAATAATTATTTGTATTAGAGCTGCCTTTCAGTTGTCTTCTTTGCCTAGTCTCCTTATTGACACTAGGAGAAGACCTTGTTTATATCTTCTTTGCTTAGTCTCCTTGTTGACACTAAGAGAATATTTGTTGTGTTTTTTTTACCTAGTCTCCTTGATGACACTAGGAGAAAACCCTATATATCTGCCTAGTCTCCTTGAATGACACTAAGGTTATATAGTTTGTGCCTAGTCTCCTTGATGATACTATGATCCTTTTGATATTCAGTGGGCTAGATTAGCTCTTTTCTATATGGTAGTTAGTACACAAATGTTTATATAGATGCAGTTTGATATTTTGGTTACTTTTCAGCATTTTTTATTCAGTCAGCTATTCCTTTGTCCTGCATATATATATATTTTAGGATATTAGAACTTTACTGCTATTATATCTATCATTGCTGAGTTATGTTACTTAATGTGCATAATTTCTTTGATCACCAGCATGTTTAGGATGTAGTATTTTCTTTCAACATTTGTTTAGTTATTTATATATGCCTTGACTTGTTTAGTTTGTATATGAGGCATGTCTTAGCCTTCCTTTTTGCTTAAGTTATAATGGATTATTTATAACTTTTCCCTTTCTTATTATACTGCTAGTTGCTCCCTATTTTTGATACAGTTGTTGCTTAGAGAATGTAAAATGGTGATATTACAAAATAAATAAAATGTATCAGCTTAAAATGTACTTTGACAATTGTTTAACATAAGATTTTCCTTTTTTTAGCTGGTGTGAAATCGATAATCGTAGACCCTCTTCACTTAGACGATCAGGAGTTAGGAGTGGAGCCTTATCTGGAGGAGGAGCCTTTGGAAGAAGCAGCTATTTAATTCCTTATTTATAAGTGAGGATGAGTGTAATTTACTTTTATTTGATGTAATAATACAGGTACCCTTGACTGTGTGTTTGGATTACTATGCTTTTATTCTGAGTTATTTTTTGCTATTTATACTGTGATGCTTGGATATTTCTCATTTGTAAATCGCTTCTGCACTCTATATATTTTTAGTAGATAGTGGCTGATTATATTGATTCTGTGCTTACTCCTTTCCTTATTAGGTGGATTGTAGATTTTATCTTAATCCAATGATAAGTGAAGGGTTAGCTAGAGTGACCCACCACCCCTTAGCTTAATCTTGTGGATTAAGGGGTGGGGCGCCACAATTTACTTTAGAATTGCTTAGTTAGTCACGATGTGTTAGACTTCTTGTCTAACATGGGGTACTTTTGGGATCTGACAATTTGCTAGATCCCGAGCAGCTTGTGGAGACAGGGCAGGAGGACTTACAAGAGATCCAAGAAGAGTACGTGGAGCCTTAGTTGATCAATCTTCCACCTTTTACTTACTACTTTATTTTTAGTACTTCAGATAGACTTTACTTTTCATCTTTTAAATTAGTTTGTAATAATTTTGGATGTATTTTACTTTTTTTTTTCTGAGATGAATGTTTACTACTACTATGTGATGAATAAATTCTAGATGTTTTACTTTAGCTTTCGCACTCTGTTACACTACTTTAATTAGTATTGTGATGTGATTTGCATACTGAAAATGCTGATATATTGATAATATATAGTGGATTCATATTTACCTCTTTAAATCCAATATACGTATTAGTCTAATATTTAAGACAAGTATTCTACTCTTATCTTAAGTATTGACTCTCCATCCTACTCTTAGGCTCGAGTTAGTAGCCTTCAGTGTGGCTCAGTCTTTTAGCCTATTCGGGAAGATGAGTTATGCTCATGTTCCCGAGTGGCGCACCGCTCCACCGCCGATCTGATTATAATTGTAACCTTGCGTGCGGTGACGGGGCATGGCGCTACACTATTAATGCACCAAATTGAGCCAAACTAAGATTATAAGCATTTTAATCACCGATTTAAAGGAAAATGGACCAATTAAAAGGTCTAAGTTCTCAATTAGGCTTCTTTAACTTTTTCTATAAAATAATATTATTTAAGGGTTCCAATATTGACTTTAAGATTTAAAATCCCAAATTAAGTTTTTCTCTATTCTAAATGATTCTTTATAATCTAAGGAGAAGATCAACATCTTACACACTAAATTTAGTTAACAACCTCTAATAATTACTAATTATGATTTAAGCTTATTAAGAAATGATTAGCAAATTTACTTACTGAAATGGGATTTTATTTTAAAATTAAGATTTGTACTGTCTAAGGAGTCATTTGACACCTTAAACATTTTATTTGGATCACTTATACTTTTAATTTTCACTAATTAAGGTTTAAGCCACTTATTGGGTGATTAGTAAAATTAGCCACAAAAAAATATAATAAACTATAAAATTAGACTCTCCTCTATCTAATAAAAAAATTAGATTATAATTATAAATTATAATTATATAAAGTTAAATATTATTGCAGAATTAGATTCCTCTTATTTTCTTAACTCCAATAGCATATATGATCATTAATTTTGGATTGGTATTGAGCTTTTAATTTCATTAATTGAAATGAAATGTTTTCATTAATTAAACTATAAGATTATTAATTATTATAGGAATTCTCATAAAAACAATAAATACAAATATTAGGTGTATTTAAATAACTTAATCGAAAAGGCGCACGTTAGGGCTGACCGCTCTTGCGACGCAGAAGTAAAATAAGGTTAGGTTTCGTGGTGAATTCCCATTAACAGAGGCTGTGCCATGATTCGATCTCAATAACAACACGTTCATCAAACCAAGAAGCATCAATTATGCCATGAATCCCTTTGTGAAGTTGTCATGAGCTTACTCTACCTATATTTGGGCTTTAGGAATTATTGTAGGGAGCTAATTCTCCCCTGCAAAGGTGATTCCACGACCACTTCTTCATATTAAAATAATTAGTGCTTCAAAACAAAGAGAACGCCCAACAATATGTGAGGAACGACTAACTGGATTGTCGAACCCTTACTCGTAGCATGGCACTGTAGTGTACTATCATCGATTTGATGATCTGCCCTCAATCAAACTAGACCGATTGATATCAATCCTTTAGATAAATTATAATGGGTTCAGAATAACATCCATTGGTAGTTAGACATATCGAGGCGATGTCAATTTCTTGGAAATTACTGAGGCCGAGCTGGCCGGCGGCACTCCTCCAGGCAGTGATCTTCACTGCCTGGCTTGTTGCTAGTCCAGGCCAAGTTCTAAATCAACATGTTAATCCATCCTAAGCATTTAAGAAACTACCAAAGAAGGAATTTGTATAGAATTAAATGCCAGAAGAGCTAAATTAGCTCATGTAAGATAGATTATCTGGACTGTGAGCAAGATGGAGAATTGCTGAGAGGCTAGTGAAATCCGGAGACTGGAAATTATCCTTAGGGATTCCTTAATATCTTAGCTGGCTCTTGGTAACTTAAATGTCAAGTCTCACCCATTGACATGCCTGGGAGTGGGTCTAGAATCACCGAATGTTGACGGAACTACAGTAGGGAATGCTGGAAACATTGAAGCTCACACTGGCAATTGAGGTTTAGGAGAGTTTCTTAGTGAGCAAGGAAATTCATTGAAGAATTCCCTTGACTATTTATAGCCTAGTATCTAAATGGGAGCTTGGGTTGGTGGCCTCCCATTGCTGGCCTGAGAAATTCAAAAATTGGGTTTGGCCCAAAGAAGGAAAACCAGGAAGGATGGGTGTCTGAGGCCATTGGAGCTTAGAGGGTCATGGGGGACAAGGTGAATCCCCGTACTGCCATGGTGGAAGATTCTTTAGATTTTGTTGGGGCTTATTTGAGAAGATTGGGACGAAGGTCCACATTGCTAATTTTAGTCCAAGTCGTACAATCCTGCTAAGGATCTAATGATGAAGATTAGATCGGGCATGATATAGTATGAGGCATCTGATTGGTTGCTTGGACGGCAGGATGGCAATCGAGGGCTAGCTATAGCATGATGGAATTCCACAACGGATTAGTAGCGGTCTCGACAAAGGATCCAATCAACCTGTTAAATGAATTTTAATTAATTAAAAACTATATTAAATTAATTCTAGTTAATTTAAATTTAATTATAGGCTCAAATAATCTCCAAAAATTCACTATTAGTTAATTTGGGTATGAGAAATTAAAAAATAAAATCAAATTTTGATTTGAAGGTTAATTTAATTAGATAATGTTTAGGATAATGAATTTGATTAAAATAATCAATAAATACTACATTGATCCAATGGATCCCAAATTTCTAAGGTTTGGTCATAATGATGATTAGAGCATATTATAATTTGATTAGGACTTAATTGAGCCCCAATTTAGCAAAGTAACAATCTAGGGTTGTTATAGGTCCTAGTAATGTTTAGAGCTAAATGATGAAGTTTCCAAGCTAATTAAGCAAGTTAATTTGGGTAACAATCTCAAGTTGTTACAAACACCGCCTCTTAAAATAGGTGTCATCATCGACATCCAAATGATTTAATAAATAGTAAATGAAGCTTAAATTAATGGGTTACATAAATACATAGTTAGGAAAAGAGTTAGGTACTTCTTCCATATTTTTTCTTCTTTTCCCATGTGGCTTCTTCAAATGAGTGATTTTTCCACTAGATTTTAACCATTGGAATATTGCAGCTTTTTAAGTATTTAAGATCTTTCCCCAGAATCTTGACATGCTTCACTACAAAAGAAATGTTTGGTTGCAGCTCTACTGCCAGTACTTGGATATCTTTGATTAGGATTTAATAGGGACTTCCTAATGGATGATCCATAAAAGACATTATGCATAGCTACAAAATATTTGGTTAGATCAAGCCTATATGTTGACATCCCCATCATAGAAATTATCTCAAATGATTCAACTTACTTAGGACTTAAATTGCTAAACACTCTAGATCTTTGCATCCCTTTCACTGGGATTGAGATTAACTCTTTTGCCTACTTGACATTCCAACTAATGACAATGACCATCATGATATTTCTTTCATATATCTTGAGCTACCAACAATCTCTTCTTGATTAACCATATTTATTTGTTAGTTTTTTCAACTAACTTAGACCCATACAATTGAGCATCACCTACATCAATCTAAGCCAAAGAGGTATTACATATTTTTCCATATAGCACTACATAAGGAGCCATACCTATACTGGATATGTTGCTATATTATAGGCAAACTTTACCAATGCTTGGTGTTATTCCCAATTCCACCAAAATTTAATATACATAAATGCAACAGATCTTTCAAAATCTGATTCACTTTTTTAATTTGTCCATCTATTTGGGGATGAAAGGTTATGGCTCCTCAACCCTTCCATGGTCATGTTAATATGTATATTAACATAATTACAATAGAGTGGTCACTGTGACATATCCTCAATTATAGCCATATTAGGTTTTCACCCAAAATTGCTAATAACTATAAGATATGCCACTTGTCTAAAATGAATTCACTAAATGCACATATAAGAATTTCAGAATGTGAAAGTATTTATTTATAACATTCATATCCATAATGCAAGAATATAAGAATATAACTGAACTCGGAATAGAAAGTGTATAAAAGAAAAATACATCCAGATCTTATATTATTAAAATACATGAATAAAGTTTAAGTAGAAATAAAAAACTCTCATTTTTATAAACAAAAAGACAAGACTATATAAGCATCAACAACAATAGCAGAAAGATCCTCCTCTCAGCCAAGCTCCTCACCTGATGCTACCACCTCAAAAAGCCCTAAATTGGACATGTTGGCTTTTTACATGCCATGGCCCTAGCCAAGAAAAGAAAATTGTTATATTAGATAATTATTTAAATATATTTTAGGTTGATTTAAGAAATTCTTATAATTTTTAGGATATCACAGTTTTGGCCTAAACAACATTACACAGCCATGGGTGCAACAAGCCACAAAGAAAAGAAGGAAAAGTCATAAATAAAACATTTATGATTTATCAAAAATGAGGTAAACAAAATAATGTACCTCAAACCAGAAATATATAAATAAGGCCATAAATGTGATATCCATTATTATCTAATTTATCAGTTCTAACTATTCTAAGATAATACATGTTTAGGATCTCTAATATCCTACTACCGGGTACAATCTCAGAATTACGGTCCTATAAGATCACCCATTATAACTAATCAAGTTCTAGTTTAAATCAAATAATGTTGCCTACAAAAGTTAAATGAGCAATTCAATTGGCCTATTTGATGATTTTACTGAATCAAGACTAAAATTGATTAAAGAAAATCAATGTTAAGAGTTAAACTCCAAATTCTGGGGTTTACACTTCTTAACCCAATGTAATCAAATCTAAAGGTCTTAGCTTCACTCAACTATTATCACATGCTAAAGATTAAGAAAATCTTATTAAGTATAATCAAACTCAATAAGAATGAACTTCTAAACTTATGCTAAAGTCAAAAGATAAAATATTCAAGATTAAAATTGTAAGTTCTAACTCTTAAAATCAAAAGCTACAATCTAAACTAGGCCTAAGCTATTGAGAATTTCATACTCAATAGGTTAGAATTTAAGAATCTTAAGCTAAGAGGTAAAGGATTAATTATTAAGAAAATAATTTTAAGTATTAACATAAAGGCTTACTTAAGGAATACACTTAAGCCTTAAGGGGATTCTACTTTAAGAGAGGGATAATTAAACTCTAAGGTGGAGTCTATACTAATTAAGATTGATTTAGTGAATATTTAATAGGGAATTATGAATCTTAAGCTTAACTTAAACATATTTAATAAGTTTTAGGGCAAAACTAAGGTTAGGCTTCTAAAGAAAAATTGAAGGTCTAATTAGCCTTCAGTTGATTCAAAGTACTTAGTTCATCAATTTTAAAGGTAAATGATAGATTTGGGTACTTTAATTTTACTTAGTTTAGCATTTGGCCAAAATGACCAAAATGCCCCTCAATGGTCTAAAATGATATTTGAAGATTTAAGATTCCAAATTGAATTCTTTTAATATCAAATGGTTTCTTATTGTCTAATATGAGAATTAACACTAAGAATACCCAATTTAGTTAATGTTAGTTTAAAAAGCTCTAATTAGGGTTTTAGCTCATTATTGAGTGATTAGCAAAATTAATTAAGAAATTCTAAAATCTATTATATAATTAGGTTCTATTCAGTCTAGTGAACTCATAAATACTTAAATTACTAAAATTAGAGGTAATTGACTTAATTATGAGTTAATTAGGAAAACCCTAAAAATGGCAACCTAATTTTGGGATCAAAAACTCATTTTCACCAACTGATGTCGAAGTCAAATAATATCAGTAGCTATGGGTTCCCTATATTACACTGACTATAATCACAGTAAGTATGCTAAATTTGAACTTCAATTGATTAATATAAGCCTTAATTATGATTTATAGTAATTAGTGGCATTACTCATAGAAAGAATATTTACCCTTACAAACATATTCTTTTCTGTCTAGTGAATGTTTAGAGACTTAAAACATGAAATTTGGCTAATGATTGAGCTTAGTATTCATTAATTCATTTTTAGGTACCTAGGCATGATTAAGGAAACTAATTATAAAAACTTAAATATTTTATAGATTAATGTTCCTTACGGTTTTCTAATTGAAATGGTATATTGGAACATTAAATTTGGATGTAAATTGACTAAGTTATGGCATTAGTTAAAAATAATGTTAAATGCTTAATAAATTAAAAAGGATTAGCAAGACTAAACATCGAACATAAAATCTAATGGCAAATTAATAATCCTTGCATTTTTCTAATCACTTTGAGATATAACACTAATATGTTTGAATTTGAGCTTAAGAAGTTTTGAGGCTTTGAATATTTGTAATTTAAATTAATTAGTAATGAATTCAGTGTACATAAAGAACACTCGCACACACGACTGCTTTGTGAGGCTTTGAATTTAGTGAGCCTGCATCCGGTCGTGCATACACAGGTCTAGATGAACGTACACGGGCTTCAGGTTTGGCCTGCAGGTCGGGCCCGACTCTGCGAGACTCGAGGGTCGAGAACTATAGCATTAAAATTTCTCTAGCTCCAGCGATCTTCGATGGCGAGCTGCATACTGATCAAAAGGTCTCTTACCTAATCCCTAATTGAAATCACTTATGACACCACAATTTGTGATGCCCTAATTTGGGCTTTTGGGATTTGCACTGTGCAACACTGTTACAATCGATAGTATCGAGCATTGATTGGGCCCGCTCGAGCCTGATTGAGGCTCGTTAATTACTGCTAATACCACTAAATACATAAACAAAACTAATTTGAAGCAAATTTGTAATTGAATTAATCGAGAACATAGGCACCTCACTGATCAAATGTAGCAATGCTTGCTGGCGACGTGCATGCCATACACGCATCGCACACCCCCGTCTTAGCTGAAGGGATGATCCATCAGCTGTCTGATCTAGATGGATGATCTGATTGAACGACGTGGATGGATGTGTTGTTCAATCAGATGGATCTATCTGAGTATGTAGTGGCACACCTTTTTATTATTTAAATAATAAATAAATAAATAATTATAATCTTATTTAATTTAAATTAATTTATTAAATTACTTTCAAAAAATCCCAAAAATTTAGCCATAGCTAATTTGGAAGTGAGGAATACAAAATAGATGTAAGATTTTTAATCAAATATCAATTTAATTTTCTTAATTTTCTAAGTAATTAAATATATTAAATTATTCATGAAAAATCAAATGAGCTCAAAAAATTCCTAAAAATTTATCACTAAATAAATTGGAGGCGGGGAATTCAAAAATAAAATTAGATTTTAATTTAGATGTCAATTTAATTTAGGTAATTTTCTAGGTCAAATTATTGGCAAAAAAATGCCAATTGATCCAATCAAGGTCCGATGGTCCAAAACTTTTAGGGTTATATTCTAATGGATATTTGAGTATAATGGAACATAAATTAGGACTTTGTTTAGTTAAGATTAATCAATGAAATAACATTGGGTTGTTACATACTACCACACTTAAGAATGATGTTGTCCTCGACAACACTTAAGTAAGAACAAGGAAGAAAAGAAATAAATGATAAGGAAATAAAAAGAAGTTTGAGAAAGCACCAAAATTTTTGAAAATACTTGGATACTTCAATCGCATATCTGCCTCTTTTTCCAAAGTAGATTCTTTAATACTATGATTCTTCCAATGCACTTTTACAATGGGAATAGAACAATTTTTTAGCTGTCTTTGATTACAAGCTAAGATTTTTATTAGTTCTTCTGCATTGAAAAGATACTGCTAGAAGTTGAACAAAGTGAGAAAGATCTCTGAGACATCTTCTCAGTGATGATACATGAAATATATTGTGAACTACTGAGAAATCATCAGGGAGTTTGGGCTAGTAGGCTGCATACCCTATGTAAGAACCCTAGTTATTACCCAAGCTAAACTAAGTTAATTTAAGCTAAACCAAGCTTTAATTTTTATTCTATCAAACTCAATTGGTCATTATAACCTAACCCTAGAAGTTTGAAATCCATCGGAGCTCATTTGAGTATTTTGGCTATTTTGCCTATTTTTTTATCCTAAAAATTAGCTAAATTAATTTGATCACTAAATTAAAAGCTATTTTCATTTTTGAAATCCTCATGCTCTAATTAGCTAAAAGTGAATTTTTGGGAAATTTTAGAGCTCATTTGGTTCTAAATTGGATTTAAGAATTTTTAGAATTAATTATAATTGATTAAAAATTTATAAAAATTAAAATAAATTATTTTAATTAAAATAAATTACTTTAATTAAAATATTCTATGGGATTTACTGTCGGGACCGCAACAGATCTACTGCAGGGTCCCAACAGCAGTGCAAAAAGTCTAGCAAATAAGCACGTTAGCACGCGTCTTAGCATATCCCCATCCAGCGGTGTACACTACCTTGCGCCTGGATCTGATCCTAGTTGTCGGATCAAGCCCTCACATCCGACGATGGACTATTAATCCATTATTTTGTTTAATAGGATGTGCATCAGGCCCTTCATCTCTAACGGCTCCGCGATCAGACGGTGGACTCAATCCCTAGCGCTGTAGACCTTCGTCCCCAGCTTGCTCGCTCATCAGCCAAATATCCTTTGTACTATTTGCTGCTAGATTATCCCCCACTCTTCTCTGTCATATTCTCTTGGCCATTAGGATCCTCCCCATAAGTGGCCGAGCCTCCTTGGCAAGTCAAAAGGGTTGAATCCCTCTAATTGGGGTAAGCTGAATAAGCTTCCCAGCCCGAGCCTAAGGCCTGGCCCTCAGCCATGGCATTCCCCCTATAACTCTTTCTCTGGTTATAAATAGCCTTCCCTCAATACTGTGAGCTCCTTTGCTCACTTGAATTCTTGCAATTTTCCTTTCCTCTTCCCTATCAAAATCCATTGTAGGTGCTTGCTATCCTGTCGCCCAGCTATGTGTACCATTGATAGAGGGTGTGTGGAGCCCCACCCCTTGACCCACAAGATTAGGTCAACAGGAGGTGTGCTACTCTGGTAGATCCCCCACCTATCATTGAATTGAGTGTAATCCACAATCCACTAACAGGGGATGGATATGCATATAATGTATACATAAGAACAAATCACTAAGTAAACACAAACTCAAAGTGCAAAAGTGTAACAACCCAGGTTGTTACTTAGGTCAATTAGGACTAATACAAGTTCTAATTACTATTCTAGCACTTTAATTAAGTCATTAGAAACTTACACTAAGATCCAGTCCAAATTAGGATTAAATGGATTAAATCTTGATTTTGGGAATTTCTAGAAACCTTAGAAATTGACCTATTCAATTTGACCTTAAATCAAAAATTTACTAAGCATTTAGAACACATTAGGAACTCATGCTATGAGTGATGTATCGGAAATTTTTAGAACACATTTAGTTAAGCATTTTTTTATTTAATAAAATAGGATTTAACGTTATTTAAATAAATTCTAATTTTCCTAATGTGGGCTCCGCCATTTGAACCTTTATCGTGGGCTTTAACGGGCTTAGCTCGTTATTTTGAACGGCGCACGTCTGCGCCGTTCGATCGAGGCGTCTGATCAGACGTCCTCGATCTCTCCTTCCCCAAAGCTAGGGCACGTTGCACATCTCGTGGACACGCGACCGGTGTCGCAAGCTATCAGGATCCCTCCACCACTTATGCCTTAACTCTTAGTTGCATCTTGAACTCATCTCTGAGCAGCGAGATTGAGTTTATTATTTGGCTGCTTCAAATTTCCTCAGATCGACAAAAATTTTTTCGCCTCTCACAGCTCAGTTCTCCGAAAACCCTCAGGAACTCCCATACCTTTTCGAACATCATTAAGGTTATATGTTTTAGTTTTTGGTTATCAATTTCATTCTATCATGAATAAATTTTGTGATTATTTGAACCTAATGAGTTCGAATTTGGTATAAGAATTTCGCTCGTCATTTCAGTAGGTTGCAATTAGTTTTTGTAACTCCATTGATTGTTCACTTACATTCAATTTCCATTTGATTGTTCAAATATTCAATGCAATTTTCTATGAACCTATCTGGTGCTTGTTTGAATGCAATTAAACTCAACCTGATTGTCAATTTTGAACCCTAAGTTCATTAGCAAATGGATTTGTCATACTCATTGTTTGTATACTTCTCCCTAGGTTTGCTTCTTGTCGGCCAATCAGGCCACCTCGAGAAGAAGCTCAGCTGAGGTTAAGAAGCTTTCATCAAGCTCTGCTCACAGCCATGCGGGCCTGTCTCTGGCAAGGTGGTTTGATCCTCGAAATTGCTCACCTTTGGAGCTCTTCCGCTTCCGTCGCGGGTTCCTTTCGCGTCCGGGACGAAGGAGGGTGGGACGCATCGCCGTGTGCATGACATCCCCAGAATTTGTGGCGTGGGACCCATTGGCAATAATCCGCTGAAGTGTGGAGTCGCAGGTCCCACGATCATCTGTAACATTGTGGGCCCGTCGATTGTCTGATTTGAAAACTTTGATTAAATTAAATGCTGTATTTAAATTAATCAAATTTAAATGTGAAATCTTTAAAACTCATAATTGAAAATTTACTCAATTAAATATATCAAAATTATATATAATTGTAATCAGCAAAAATAGAGGATTATTTTGACACTATTAAAATTCCATTTAAAGTTATATTTTTTACATAGTGACATTTATGATCCCCCATATTTGCCCTAAATGCCCCAAAACTTCCAACTACCATAACTTTGTAACCATTTACCCAAACATACCCAATATGGGTCTTAAAGTAATCAGCAAACTCCCAGGAATGTTCTAGTAGTGTTAAATTTACTGTTTAATTAATATTTTGACTATTCACTTTTGGACCAAAACCCTAATCTTCTAAGCCTCATAACTTTTTACTCACTAGTCCAAATATAGGCAATATAGGTCTTAAAGTGATTAGTAGAACCTCTAAAACAACCTAGTAGTGTTCAATTCTCTATTTGGATTAGTATTTGCCTAATCACTTTTAGGACCTAACTCTAATTACCTTAATTAATCTTAGAACTTTAGTTGACCATAATTTAGTTAATTGAGCTCCAAATTTGGTCAACCAATATATCATTTTAATCAAAAAGACCTAATTAACAGTAAATTATAAAAATATTTTAGATCCAATTGTTAGATCTTCTAATCAACCCTAATCACCTTAAAACTTAATTAGTGAATATTAGCATAATTAATAATCCAAATTGAGTAATTTTAGTTTTTGATTACTCCTAGAGTAAAATAAAACTTAGTAGTGTGGTTTGTTTAGTGATTTTGTGATTAATTTTTACACTAATCACTCACTAATCACTTAAAATATAATTATTAGTCCTAAGATTTTGTATTGTCTATAACTTAGCCAATGCTCATCAGAATTTAATAACTTTAGGTTCTATGAAAACCTTAGATAATAATCTTTAATAAACTGATAAAGTTTTTAAATTTTATTAAGGTAAATTACCAAATTTCCTTTATAAGTCAAATACTTTAATTTGACCTTATAAGGCTTAATACTTAGCCAAAATAGATGTACTTACTGTTTAATTTCATATTAGATAGTAAGTACTCATTTCTCTTCAGAAATTTTAGTTTAGAGCCCTAATTCATAAAATTGAATTTTAGACCCTTAAGTAGGGGTAAAATGGTCATTTTGCCCAAATTTGGGTTTAAATATTCTTAAACCTTAATATCATAATTAAACCTCTAAAATTATTATTGTGACTGATGTGTATTCACTTTAGAATAACTAAGCTCATTAATATGACATTGTAGGAAATACCCTAAAATCCTTCAAATATCTCCAAGCCCTAATTTAAGCCTCATAAGATGAAATTAGTTCACATTGTGCCTTCCCTAAGTTCATTACAGTATAATAACAGTTAAGTAATATCAAAATTAAAGCTTAATTACTCTCTTTATTCTTTCCTTCAACCTTTAGGATCTTATTTCATTAGGATCTAGTTTAGAAATTTAGATTAAGTAAATGGATACTTAATAGATGAAATCATAGTTTTGTAGCTTTTTAGAATTTCATCCTATATTTATGATTATTTTATCTTAAAACCTTAGATTTAAGATTAGAGATACATCTTATTAAAGCTTGATTTTGCTTAATAAGATAGCCTTAATTATATCCCACAAGATTTTGGGTTTAACCTTATACCATTAGGGTTAAAACCTATTGGATTAAGAAGTTAAAATATAATACTTAGATTTTAACATCTTAATCCCCCAATTTTTATTTATACTAATCAAGATTGGCTTAAGATTTGTAAAATTATCAATTATGATGTTTGATTTATTTATTAAACTTAAATAAGCATCATGTGATTTATATATGTTAGAACTTGATTAGTTCTAACTTCTTTTTAATTTATAGGACTGATATTCTGGATTTATACTCGATAGATGGATGTTGGAGATCCTAAACTTGTATAAGTTCAGATAGATAGAATAATTTAATTAGAAAACAAAGTGATATCACAAGTTTGTTTAGTGCTATTTAATACCTTGAATTGTATGCTTTGCTTCTTTATTTTGAACTTTATACTTTGACACATTATATGGAACATAATATATTTCTATGTTAATTTGATTCATTCATAAAGCATATTCATCATTGAAAGAAAGAATTTAAAGTAATGAATTTTATGTAACTTATGGTGGAATATGTCTTACTTAGTCTTCCTGGACAGTGTGACTTTACTTTTGCTCTAGGATGTTTCTCCAAGATGCTCAGATGATACTTTACATTTGCTCTAGGATGTTTCTCATAGATGCTCAGCAGATAATTTGTGGCATTACTTTAATCTGGGATGTTTCTCCTAGATTTTCGGATGGAATTAAGTGGTATTTTATTTAAATGGAAATAAGTGATATTGGATTTGGGATGTTTCTCCTAGATATTTTCAGATGGATTCTTTTAATAGGCATTTACTTTTTGGCAAGACTAAGTAAGAATATGTTCATATAAGTTAGACTGTTTTACTTTATATTTTTAGCATACTTCTTTAATTACATTATTTTCAATATATTTCTTCTTTATACAACACTTTGATTATATTCAGCAGTTTCTTTAGCACATACAGTATTTCATGTAAATTATATTATTTCAGTAGCTTGTTTTCATTTGATGGCATGTTGGATGTTAGAACTTTACTTTCAGTTTAGTATTTTCATTTATATTGAGAACCAGCATGTATTGAATTGATCATATAACTTAGGAATTTCTTATATGTAGTAGATATCTTATTTGTTGCTTAACCCTTTTCTGCAGTTTGAGTTGAGGTATGTGTTTATCTCACATCTTATTTGAGTTATAATTAAATTAATTATAACTTTACCAACTTTTCTTTGATGCTTTACTACTCTTACTTTGCTTAGATGATTGTGATATCATTAAAATTATAAAATGCTTAACCTAAAATGTACACAGACTTATTGTCTAACAAAAATTTTCTTTTCTTTTGGCTGGGGCCTTGTCATTGTGATATTGATAATGGTAGACTTCGAATTGTTTGAGGAAGGACCTTCTGAAGATCTGGTTTAGGAGGAGACTCTTAGTTTTTTCTTTTGCTTTGTGAGGATTGAGTGACTCTACCTTACTTTACTACTTTAACTTTTAAGTTTTTTTGTAATAATACAAGTTTAAACTGCTTTTACTTTCATGCTTATGTATTCTAAGTTGTATAGTTCTTATATGGATTGTATGGACATTATTTCTTATCTTTCTTCTGCACTGATATATTATAGTATGTTCATTCAGTGATTGGCTCATTTTGATCTCTCTTCCTTATTAGGGCATAACTTCTCTTAACATTTGCTTATGAAGGTTATTCCTTAATCTAAATGCTAAGTGAGGGTTTGCCCGTTGATGACCACCTTTTAACCTCGAATGATTAAGGGATGGCCGCCACATAAAGCAAAAAAAAAGTAGAGCATACATCAATTTCACCAAAATAAAAGTAAAGGAAGAGTAAACATGCAGCTCGAAATATATAGCACAGCAAAGAAAACACAATCCAGGGTACTTGTATTATTACAATATTTAAATAAGTTTTAAAGAAGTATTAAGCTCTTATCCTCACAATAAAGCAGAATGGAACTAAATGGCTTCAACATCCTCCTATGGCTCCCCTTCTAGAAAAAGCTCCTCTTCAGGCACAAGCTCCTCAAAATGATCTGATTCTGATATTGTCAGTTTCACAATGATAGGGCCCCAGCTAAGAAAAGGAAAATCTTATTTGACAATTGTCTAAGTACATTTTAGGTTGATAAATTATCATAAGTTTATTAATATCACCATTTACTTAACAATACAAAAATTAATTAGCACAGGAGCAACAGGCATATAAATAGAAATGATAAGTCTTAAATAAAGCATTTATAACTGAGAAAGAGTGAGGCAAAATATATACCTTAAAATAAGCTAAAACAAGGCTATGCATAAATATATAAATACAGTGAGTAAAGTACTAAAAGAAAAGACTGATCCTAAACATACTGATGATCATATGAAATATGCAAGTCTAAAAGTAAGTAATCAATCTGTGATAAGTATATGTAAACAGTAAGAAATCTATAATCCTATAAGTAAGCAGGTAAAGTAAAGATGACTGAGGTAAATTATAATAGTAAATGGTAAATAGTAAAAAGTAAATAGTAAACAGTAAACGAGTATGTAATGACTGTCATATCGGAAGACGGCTAGCTGGAATAATAAAATAAAAACTAAACTGAAGAGACAATAATCACAATTGCAATAAATTTTAGTTATTTACTTAACTTTTGTGGACATATGCAAAAGTAACTGAGAAGTCAAGTACGTCTGCAAGACTATTCAGGTTTTAATTTAATTCAATCAATAATGAATATAAGTTAAATAAAAAATTTTCACATCCTAATTGATGAATTTAGACTTCTAAACTAAGATCTTATAAAGAACTACTAAGTTAGGGATTATGAATTAAACACCACAAATTGGAGTTAATCACATAATCCTAAGATAATACTTAAGGACTATGGCTTAAATCTAAATTATGAATTAATAATTAAGACAAATCCTATAAAGCAAAATCAAAGCTTAATAGGATAAATCTCCTAGTCTTAATCTAAAATTAAAAGATAAAATAATCATAATTAAAATATGAAAATCTAGAAACTAAAAAGACTAAAGTTTCATTTATTAAATAACCCACTTTATTCAATGAATGAAATCAAACCTAGTATCTATTCCTAATCTTAAGAAAAAGATCTTAAAGTGAAGTGTAGATCCTTATGAGCTCCTAATAGAATGACTTAGGAAATTTTAGGATTTGATGGAATTTATTATAAACATTTGCTAATTTTGTTCATTTAAAGGAGTTAAGGATGAGTTTTAACTAAGTTGAGATATAATGGATTTTACTTATGAATTTTACAAGCTCTAAATTAAATTTTCAACAGTTCACTTATATTATGGATTTAAAAGTCTAATTTGATTCTAAATCAATTTTATTACTGATTTTAATGATCTAAATATTATTTAAGAGGTTAAGAACATTTAACCTAAATTTTGGGCAAAATAATCATTTTGCCCCTATATAAGGGTCTATAATGCTTCTTTTCGATTAAGGGCTCTAAATAAAATTTTATTGATGCCAAATGATTCATTATTGTTTAACATGAAGATAGATAGTAGTTACATTAAATTTGGACAAGTATTAAGGCAAAAGGGTTCAATTTAAGGATTTTAACATATAGGGGTATTTTGATAATTATACTAAGTGAAGTCTAAAAATTCAATTAGTTTATTATTATCTACTATCCAAGGATTCTATAAGATCTAAGAACACTAAATTCTGATGTATAATGATCAAGCTATGGTCATTTCAATATTATATTTTTATGAAAAGGTTTAAAACCTAATTTATTCCATATTTAAAAATTACCTACCTACAATTTTATCCAATACTTAATTTTACTAAAACCATTTAATATATTTCAGCCCTAGAATACAAAAAATTATAAAATGGGCAATTCCAAACAGTTCTGAGCACTTTTAGACATTTTTGGGCGTTACGGCGCGCTATAGCGCCTTTTGGCCGAAAGTCAGGTGCTACGACGCGTTGTGGCGTGCTCTAGCGCACTGCAGCACTTTTAGCACTATGGCTCGCCGCAAAGGATCTCAGTGCTGGGCGCGCTGCAACGCTTTTAGGCTCGACGGCACGCGGTGGCGTTTTCAGGCGCTACTGCATGCAGCGGCAGAGTTCATTTAATTTCATCAAATTCTTATGCTTCAGCAAAATTTATGCCGCTGCAGCGTGCAGCAGAGCACTACGGCGCACTACAGCGGACCTAATTTCAAAACTCGGGGGCTACGACGCGCTATAGCGCCCAACGGTGATTTCGCCTGTGCGAAAACCGTAACAGGTCCCCTTTCACACTCAAATTCTCTCAATTTAGAGCATCTTACGTGCGGTACCATAAACCAATGGAAAGGTATTTTTGAGACCTTTCCATTAATACTAAAATCAGCATTAAATGATTATTTTAACAATACAAAAAGGGAGGTTAAATGTTATAGTATGCAGAAAGAAGAAAAAACATAGCTAATTTTCTTCCCTATATTTTTCTATCTCAAGGAGTTCTAATGAATTCCATATCCCAATAACAGATTCCTAAGGATGCAAAATAAGCATTAGAGCAAAATGAAGTAGCAATCACTGGGCTACAACACCATTCACTTAAAATAGAGGATATGTATATATATATATATATATATATATATATATATATTAAATTATTTTTCAAATTTTATTTTGTTTTTATTTTATTTCTAAAAAAGTGGAACATTGACTACCTTTCTTTTAATTGTGTTGAGGATCTCCTTATTTAAGGTCATAAGGATGTTAGAAGATACAAATAAAAGGCTGATGCTCTTGAATCGTACTATCGTATTCTTGCTTAATTTTGCTGAATCAACCACGTGCTTAGATATTCCCTGCATACGACGGCAATCTACAATTATCGTGATTTGTTCGATTCCCTTGTTGCTGTAGTAATCAAATATTTGCGACTTTTGGATTATGAGATTTGCTCGAAACTTTTCCGAAGGAGCAACCACATGTGAAGCTTCTCTTCGTCTCTGTTTGTTGAAGGAGCAGCCGCAAGTCGAGCTTCTCTTGCTTTTATTCGGTTAGAAAGAAGAAGACTGAGCTGTTCATTCTTTTTGTTTGGCTAGTTACTCAAATTTTTTTTTATTTCCACTGTGTTTGGGATTATGCTATCATTGTATTCTGTACGCTATTGAAAATAGTCAAATTCGTTTGAAAATAGAGTTTCCTAAAATTTTAAAAATCATAGATTAGACATAGTCTACAATTTTTTTAGGTGAACTAGGACAAAATTTTAGAGTCTTTCCTATGCTTATTTGCGTGAGCGTGTTTATCCTTTGTGTGTTTGGGGTTGTGCTATTGTTGTATTTCCTTTATTTTTTGTGCGCTTGTTTATCCTTAGCATGTTTTCGTTACGTATTGACCGCCATATTTACGTCAAAAAGTTCAGCAATTTGAGATGACAATCTCTTTTTAATCACCACATTTAAGGTATAGATGATAGAAATTTAGTTCTTGCTTAATTCAAAAAAGAAATATCCTCAAATTGATTTTGTACACAATATAGTAGCTTAAAAAAATTGTTTGAATTCCATTTTACCCAAATTTATCCCACTTTAGTGGATCAGAACTTATACTGTGTTTTATAATTATAAAAATGTGTTTATTCATCAAAGAAATCTTTAGAAGCCTCTTTCAATTTTAACCTCTGGTCTGGGTATTTCTAAACAGCTAAGATCATTTAGTTTTATAAATTTTATTATAGCTTGTATACCCTGCTAGCTATATAGTAGACTTCATAGTAACACCAAATAAAAATCTCAGTTTTCTTTAATTTTGTTATTGCCCAACAAAATCATATTAATGCTAGATATCAGACATTTATTTCTGTATTTTTTTAGTTCTTCTGACATACAATCACTAAATGAATACTAAGATGACATCCATATTACCATATACTCAAAATAAAAGGCATGAAATGGAAAAGTACTTTCTTAATTAGTAGAAGTTAAGTACAAACTAAAACTAGAAAGTGATAAATAATTTAATAACTTAGAAGAATATTTAAAAGATCTTTAGGATTTGATAAACTAAATGGTTAAACCTTGACCTTTATACTAGAAGGTTTGAGTTAATATTAAGAATTCTAATATCAATAAACCAAAGAGATTGAAATTCAAGATTTTATACCATCTTATCTTCAGAAGATTAGATCTTTATCATTTAATTAAAATATGACTTAAAGAGCATAGAATCCATCCTAGAGGAAATTGAGTATCTCGATCACATCTTTTGTTTCACTTGTAGCTTCTCTCTTACAAAGTGAGGTGATAAACTAATGTAGAAATAAGCCATGGGCAATCATCTCCTAATCTTATTGCATTTAACAATTTTTGCTGGAGAGATTAAAACTCTGATTAAACTATTATAGTATGAGCAGATATTCAGCTAAAGTAAATAGAACATTAGAAAGACCATTCCTTGTTTAATACAACCAAAATTATTCTTCATAAGTGTCTGTAATTTCATGCCCTATTATTCCCCCAAATCTTATCACTAGTTCATTGATAAATTCTACACAACTATTGGGATCCCAATTAAGGACACAGACTCTTCTTCTAATAAATTGAAGATATCAAATCTCTTATGGATTTGGTTGGAGTTTGGCTTTAAATAACAGGCTCAACAATCTCAGAAGAACTTATAAAATCTCAAAATACAATAATATTCATGATTCTATAAATAGTCTTAAACTGTAATTAGTACGTAACCTTTAAATTTAGAACCATGTGATTCAAACATAAGTTTTATATTTTGAGAATTATTTCACTCTTTAGACTAAGGTAAAGCCAGTTCCTATAGTTTAGTCTTTGATTCCTAACCATTTACAAGCTTTGATGTTGGGTCAGTTTGACTTAACCTAAATATTATAGTGTAGATAATTCTACCCTATCTTGGTAGGATAAATCCCTAACTATAGATACATTGAATATACTGTTAGTAAGCTTAATTTAATGTTCAAGGTGTTTTATCATTGATTTGGTACATACCTGATTCCTTAACTTAATTCAATCAGACCTTAGATTCTTTTGGCAAAGTCATATTTTATGACTTATAGAAATGATTCTTCTTCTGAGAAGTAACTTACCCAGTTTAGGTGAATTACTTCTCATTTCTTATGATGGATTGATTCAAATTTTTAAATTTATTGGTAGAATAAGTCACAATTATGACTTGAAATATCTGCCTATATTATTCCTTAAATTCCAAGAACCTCATTTTCTTGGAATGAATATGTCCATTTCCTTCGGAAGGAGAAATTATAACTATAGAACCTTATATAGTTAAAATAAAACTCTTAGTAATAATCAATGATTGTATCTTATCATAAATGATAAGTAATCGATTGTTTGATTTATTTTGTTAACTCTTACAAATTCAATATATCAAGTCATCTTATGTGATTGGATGCATTAGAATTCCCTCTCTTGTGAAGTTAAGTATCCAAGTTGGATAATCACCCTCTTTATTTAAATATTATTCCTTAACTAAGGATGATTTCTTATTTAATAATATAAGCCTTAGAGTGAATTGATTTTATGATTTGTTCACCCTATATTCCTTAATATAAAATATCATAATGGATAGATTATTTAAACCTGTATGTATAAACTCATAAGTTTAGCTATAGTGAACCCTATTTTATTATTAGTCCTAGCCTAATGGTAATGATTATATTTAAATTTAAATATAGAACCACTTTTTAAGTCAAAGAATCTATATTCTTTGAAGAATTAAATCTTCATTTAAGTTGCAAAGCATTTTGAATTCTAATTTTTGGATTAGAATTTATAGTTATTCCTTGGAAACTCTTTTTAGTTAACTTACTTATGGTAACTTAATAAGTTGATCTTGTACCTTCTCTTGACTATCTTAATTGGATAAAAGATTCTATTCCTTTATTATAATTTTCATTAAGTGATGAATGTCACTTAAGTAAACAATCTAATTATAGAAAATTCTATTTCTTTTAAAATAAGAAAATTTTACTCCTCAATTAGTTTGAGTTCAATCTTTGTGTATGCGCCTAAGTCGTGATATGACTTAAGTATTTATTGATTTTTCCCTTGAAATGAGTTCTCATTCAAGATAAGTTAAATTTAGCCTTAGATTCTTAGTGATCTAGCTCACATCTTGTGACTTAAGTGTTAACATCTAGTTCTAAGAAATTTTGGCATAAGTCATAGAATATGACTCATGATCATAATTTTTGTTCTTATAAGATCTCATAGTACTTATCCATATGGATGAGTGAGTTCCTTGGCATGATCAAGTCAGAACTTATGACTTGTGTTATTAAACTTTTATAACCTCCAAAACTTGGTGTTAAGTCATCATGAGTGACTTAATCTGGCGCCCCGCTCCCTAAGCCCATAATCATTAAGCTAAGGAGCGGAGAGTCACTTATGCAAATCCCTCTCTTATCATTGGATTAGGTAGATCCACAATCCACTAATAAGGGAAGGACGTGCACAGAACATCTGAGGATCGATCACTAAATCTGACATACAAATAGAGTGCAGAAGCTAAATGAAGTAAATAGTACATCCATTCACCATGCATCACATAAGAAACATTAATAAGATAGCTCAGAAAATAATAAAATGCATAAAGTAAATCACAATCACAGTACCTATATTATTACAACATTTACACTATTCAAAAGACTAAAAGATAAATACTCATCCTCATAAGCAGCTAAAAGGAACTAAGCAATATCCTGCTCTCCTAGCTGAAGCTGCTCCTCTAAGAAAGGCACCTCTGCTTCAACACCTAGCTCCTCAAACCTATCTGAATTTGATATTATCAGTTTCATAATGCCAAGGCCCCAGCTAATAAAAAAAAATCTTATTAGATAATTGTCTAAGTATATTTTAGGCTGAATATTTTACATGAGTTATTAATGTCACCATTTTTATACTTAAGCACAACAAAAAGGTAAACTAAAGCAGTAGGAGCAGTAAACGTACAAAGAATAGGAATAGTTATAAATACAACATTTATAACTAAACAACAAATGAGGCAAAGGCACACCTCAATAACTAAGAAAGAAAATGGCATATACATATATATACTACTGTGGTGACCGGAGATCGAAGTTCGAGAGTCTTTAAAGAATAATTCATCTCAATTAAAAATATATACATTTTTATAATTTAAAAAGGACATAATAAATAATAAAAGTCCATTTATACAAATAAAGCCAAAATATATATGAAATTTTACAACAGTTTGAATTAAAATATGAAATATCTATATTCTTCTGCTTCTTTTATTACTTCTCCTTTTTATTGGCAGATCTTCTAAGCTTTTAAATTATCAAAACCTGAAAAATTTAGTTTACCAGTCAAGTAGGAGTACGCAAATCATTCTTATAAGAATAAATCTAGCATCCTATAATAGGTATGAATCAAGTATGAAAATGACTGAAAATCTGCATAGAAAATAAAGCAATTTCCAAATTCAATTTTTGCCCTACAAGTTAGCTGTGAAAATCTATATATATGAAATAAATTCTATCAAAAGCATTTGTAACAATAAGTCGAGTCCGTAGACTCCTGAGCCCAAATGGGTAAACCCATAGGCATAACATGTATGAAGCTTATCTCGCCACCCGTCGGTAACTTACTCAAAATACGAAGTGATGGTGTGTCTTTCCTCTAAATTTGCCTACTTCCTACAAGATGCTAAATCCCTCCATATAACTCCCAGGGGCTACTAGCTGGCCCAATCTGTACAGATTCCAGTGTTGTGTTCTACCCTCCAAAGACAAACACCACAAAATATATATATACTGTGTTTCATTCTTTTTGTTACATGCTATTTGATATCATTCTTTTTATAGATTAAAATATGGTAAACAGTGTAAATAATACTCAAATGGAAAATGGCTCAAATAAGAATACTGAAATAAAACTTATAAATAAATTTGTGTACCTGACTGTTTTGACTCAAAATCAATCAATTTAATTTCTTTGATCTACCAAAATAATGAAATTTATTAATTTAATGTTTATTTATGATTTGTAGTATTATGTTTATAAAATAACTATTTTGATTTATTTGAATTATTTTTATTAAGTTATATAATTATTTATGCCTTATAAGGTCAAATTGGGAATTTGACCTTATAAGAGCATTTTAGTAATTTTATCCTTAATAAAATATAAATTTTCTATTAGTTTATTGTAGATTATGTTCTAAGGTTTTTATAGAACTTGAAATTATTCAATTCTGATATGAATTGGCTAAGTTATAGCTAATCTAATTTCTAAGGTTAATAATTAGGGATAAGTGTGCTTAGTGAGTGATTAGTAAATTTAGTTACAAAATTATTAAACTTAATTATATTTTTAGATTCTAATTTACTTTATGAGTCATTTAAAATTGAAATTACTAAATTTGGATTATTATATTTGCTAATTTCTACTAATCAAATTTTAGAGTGATTAGGATTAATTAGGAGATCTAACCATTGGATTCTAATTATTTTTATAGTTTACTAAAATTTAGGTTTTTCTGATCTAAATTAATATTTGGATTATCTAATTTGGAGCTAAATTGGCTTACTTATGGTCAATTGAAGTTTCTAGGGTTAAAGGCTTAATTAGGATTAGGTCCTAATTTTGATTAGTCTAAATTTAATTCAAATGGCAAAATTAACACTACTAAAATATTCTTTAAAATTTTTTGAGTATTTTAAGACCCATATTTGATATGTTTGGACTAAGGAATATAAAACTATAGTCATTTGAATATTTGCAATATTTCCTAATTAATTTAATATCCTAAAAATATTACTAAATGAAATATTGATCCTACAGTAAAATTATTGACATCATTAAATTCCTTACATTTTTTTGATCAATTCGGTATATTCATTTGTATGATTTGGATGTGTAATTTACAATTTATAGATGTCCAAAGTTTGGTATTTATTTACTTTAACTATTTTGTATATACATATAATATCTCTATTTTATTATAATTAACTTTAATGTTTCTGTTTATTAATACATAGATTACTTTATTTTATCTGTTTATTACTTTATTATTTATTAAATATATTTTCTGTAAGTTATAATTTATTTTATTATGTATAGTTTTAAGTTTATAAATGATTTTAGATATATTTATGAAAATTTTCTATTATTTATTAAAGTATAGATTATATATATATATATATATATATATATATATATATATATATATACACACGTATATATTTATATATATTTAGATTTTTATAAAGATTATTTTGATTTCTTTTTCTGCAGGAAAAGACGTCTGGCGGGCCCCACGTCCACGTGGCGCTCCGATATTCGTCGAGGTTCAGCAGGTGGGCCCCACGCAACAGCAATCAGGCTTCTAGAAGATCCACGTGGCATCTTCTTATTCACGTGGGTCCCGCGCACTCGAGTGTCTGTGGAAACGGACAAAAGCCCGTGGAGACGGTCGAGCCCGGGTCGACCCGGCCCGACCCAAATCTTCCTTCTTCTTCCTCCATTCGCGACCTCACCGTGCAACGACACCTACGGCATCAAAATCGCCAGCCTTAACCTTGACGACATGGATTGGTTCATATGTCGATCGAAAGGTCTTAAAGTGACCTTTCGATCAGTACCTGGATTACGGCCGGAGGAGACTCACAGCTCCGGCAATAGCTAACCCTACGGAGTTCTATCGACGAGTATTTCTTATAACAGTATCGACTGTGGGTAGATTCAAAAATTCGCTTAATCGAGCCATTGATTAATCAATCAGATGATTTATAATTGCAATCTATGTATTGGAATAGGTATACGAAATGGATTTGAAGCAATTAAACGAAAGCAAATAAAGTATAAAGGAATACCTGATCAACGGCTCGGGTTGATTCAGACTTTCGATCGAGAGTTTTCTTGAAATTTGTTAACCTTAATCGAATAGATTGGATAATAGGAAGGTTTTTAGGACTTAAAGGAGCCTCGAGCGTCGTCCTTCAGCGGCGACTGCCACCTGCGAGGCGAGAAGGAAGCCGCGTGTACGAGCTTGCCTCCACGCGTCGATCTCGTCAAGACGTCGAGCTCCAGCAGTCTGATCCTCCTGATCAGACGGATCAGCAGGATCCGTCTATCCAGACGGCGCGGGCGGTCAAACGAACGACATCATTAAATAATTGGGACGGCGTCGTTTGATTTATTTAAATAAGTAATTATTTAATTTTTATTTTAATCAATTTAATTAATTTAAACTTAATTTTAATAAATATGTTCCAAAAATTTTAAAAATATCATTCCTAGCTAATTGAGGTCTTCTGAACGCAATGGTGCACTCAGATTTTTGATCCGATGAGTATTTAATTACTCGAATTTTCAGGCATTTAAATAATATTAAAATATTTATCAAAAATTCAATGACTTCCAAATATATTCAAAACTTCACTCCTAGCTAATTTGGGGGTGGTGAACATAATTGGAAATGAAATTTTGGTATTTTACAACTACAGTAAGTAAAAGTATTAAAAGTAAAATCTAATCCTAAACATACTAATGATCATATGATATATGCTGATTAAAGGCAGAAATCTAAATATAGTACATATAATAAGCAGTAAAGTCTAGCATCCTATAAATACGTACAAATGAGCAGGTAAGTAAAGAAATATAGCTGACTAAAATATGCATCAAAATACAGTACACAGTAAGCTAAAACTAAAACAGGTATGTAAAGACTGCCATATCAGCAAGATGGTTATCGGGCTGATGAAATCCCCAAAGTCTTTCCAGGCTTGGGCAGACAGAAATTCCCATAACCTTTATGGGCTATGGCAGACAGATCCAGCAGTAGAACTGAGGAGGCAATAAATACAAATACAGAATCTTTTAGTTATTTTACTTTGTTTCTGTGAACACGTCCAGAAACAGCTGAGAAGTCAAGAATGTCTGCAAGACTATATGGGTTCCAAGCTTAATACACACTCCTTAATGAGTAATGTTAAGCATCCTTATTACTCCTTACCCCTATCCATTAAGGTAAATGTGCACCCGAATCTACTAAATATACTGAACCTAAATGTAATTATTATCCTAATTATTCTAAATTTTCATTTCATGTACAAAGTTCTCTTATATGATATGAACAATGAATTTAAGCACAAAATACAAGGAATATGTAGCAACAAAAATTAATCAAGTAAGCAAGGGACTATTCTATACATGGTGACACTGTTGTTGTCTAATTAAACCATTATAACTATTCTAAGCTACACAAGTTCGGGATCTCCAATTCCTACTATCGAGTGTAACTTAGAAGCACAACCTTATAAGTTAAAAAGATTAGAACTGATCAAGTACCAGCTAATAGGCCATATAGGGCCTCCAATATCAATCAGCCAATCCCCAGCCTAGCCTTCCAAATATGCTAGGTTTGAGTCTAGTCTATACAATACTACTACTGAAGAGGCAGACTAAGCTAGGATATATTCTACCAACTATAAACAAAATAAAACTGAATGATATGCAATTTAAATACTAACTTAGGATGTATCATCCATATCCCAAGTTTTCCTATTATGCTCAAGGAATAAGGCTCAATATACAAGGTATGCAAAGCAATCTAGTCCAAATAAGCAAGAGACTCAATCTAGACTAAGTAATATATATTATTGTCTAATTAAGTCGTTCTAACTATCCCAAGTCATACAACTTAGAAGCACGACCTTATAAGTTAAAAACAATCAGGATTGATCAGGTCCCAATTTAGTTCAATCAAAATTGACTATAAGTTAAATAATAAATCATCACGTCCTAATTGATGATTTGAGACGTTCATAGCTAAGATCTGATCCAGATCTACTAAGCTAATGATCATGAATTAAACACCACAAATTTGGGTTCAATCACATGATCCAAAGGTAAGCCAAAGATCTATGGTTCAATCTATAAGTGAACTGATGATTAAGGCTTATTCTATTAAGTAACAATCAAGCTTAATAGAATAGATTTCTATTCTTACTGTAAAATTGAAAGACAAAATAATCAAAATGAAACAATGAAAAATCTAGAAAACTACTAAAACCAAGGTTTCATTCATTGAATAAATCACTTATTCAATGAATGAGATCTAACTTAGTGTCTAATCCTAATCTTAAGGAAAGAGCCTAAGTGAAGTGAAGTTCCTAAGGAAGCACCTTAGTTTGACTCTAGGTTCTAATCCATGTCCGCATAATTTACAGTTTTCAACTAAGTTAATGATTACAACTTAGTTAGCAAAAGCTCATATATCCTAATGTCATGGTTTTCAAATAGTAAGCAAATCCTAATGATACTAAGATCTATGCAAGTGGTGTACGCACTGTACATAGAGCTCAAGAAAATAACATAATTAAAAGAATACAGAACTTCAATAAAGTTCTAAGTACGAAATGTACCTTTACAAAAGAAATGATCCAAACCTGTAGCTTGGCGATTGATTGGAATGAGATGACAATTAGCATATCTGCAATAATTAAGCAAAGAACATCTAAATTATACTTTCTTTTGATTATTATATTTGGTCCTAGACAAATATGGAACTAAACCAAATCATCCTCCAATTCACAAGAAAGAAGACTAAACTACAATAAGCTAGAGACGGGATCTACAAGATGAAATATAATAGCTTAATAATAATCAAGGATATGATTTATTCAAAAAAAACCTTAAGATGATAATTAGTCTAAGTCATTTAATTAATTTTTTGTGTGCAAGACCTACTAACATATACTTGCTTTAAATGCAAATCCTAATCTTCCAATCTCTTAGTGAGCTATTTTGAAGCCTTATAATATCTTTAATATAACTTTTATACATTATATAAGTCTTAGAATATGTGGTGTCAATTTAATTTTAATATGTATTATATAATATGTATAAATTTAATCTTCAAAGAAATTTCAAGAAAATGATGGTGAAATTAGTAATGATATGCAAACTTAATTTGATTAAGTTATATAATTTGAATGAAAATAGATCTATCTATATAATTTGCAAGATCTATATTATGCTAACATATATATATATATATATATATATATATATATATATATATATATGCATATCAAGGAGAGGAGCCCTAATACAACACTCATATATCTTAACTTAACATAAAAGACAATAAAAAAATTAGATTCATTAGCGAGTATGAGGAGTTACCCAATGCCGCCGTTGACATGAATTCATGCAATTAAATGTGAATCAATAGTGCTTATGATCTTCTAACATTAAGATACTTACTTAATAACTAGCTAAACTTGCATTGAATAGATAAAACCACAATGATAATTAAATTCATAAAATTCAGCTATAGGGATTGTTACTTTGCCGAACTCAACTATAACACTTGCTAAATATAAAAAAATATGGCTGCATACATATGGATCAACCAATTAACCTCCATTATGTATGAGTTACATGCCAATAGGTTCCAATCAAAGTGCTAATAATCCACTAATTATACAAATATGCATTTGATATTGATTGCAAGAGATAATTGAATCTAACAAATTTAGATTTTTTATTCAAGCATCAAAATAAATTAAGAACTTTAAACTTTGCATCACAACCAACATTATCCCTAAGTGTAGGTTTGTACCTCCAAAATGTCAAAGGAAATCTGAATTGATAGGGGCTGTCCAAACATGGATGATGAGGGGAAGATTCGACCATGGAAGGAGGAGAGGTGCTCGGCCATGGAAGGAGGAGATATGCTCGGCCATGGGAGGAGGAGATGCTCGGCCATGGAAGGAGGGCTGCTGCTCATGCTCGGCCAAGAGGAGAAGGATTGTTTTTCGGGAAACCAAGAGGAGAAAAGTGCTGTTCGGCTGGCCAAGAGGAGAAGGGAGGTCGGCCATGGAGAAGGAGGAGGAGAGGAGGCTCTTGGCTTGGAGGGAAGGAGAGGAGAGGAATGAGGGTTTTGATTTTTCCTAAGGGAGAAGAGGGAGTATTCGGCTAAGGGAGAAGGGAAATTTCGGATTTTGGGGCTGCTAGGTTAGGGTTAGGCATATTTAAGGGAAAAAGGGAACTCTAATCGCAGCCATTAGATCAAAATCCAACGACTGAAACTTCACAAGCCTGGATCTAAGTCGTTTGAACTCCAAAAATTACAAACTTGGTATTGAAATGACCATCTCAATGAGACAAACGTAGGCATCTAAAAATTATTAAATTTGAACAAGTATTTTATTTTATATTAATTTTTAAGTGAAAAATTACAAAAATTCACTACGATTAATCCGGAGCCCGAAAAATCACAAAACTTAGAACATAGATTCCTCTTATTTAGCTTAATTCAAATATACAAAAATTTCTGAAATACAACTTTTATTTTATCTTTTATCGACTCTGGAAGTTTAAACTTCCCAAATTTATTTAGGACGATCCGGAACTCAGATTGCGCTCAATTTTGGCAAGAGAATCGCCCTTAATATATTTTATTTGAGGATATTTTTATTTAATTTTTTATTTGACTAAAATTAGGATCCTATATTTTCTTTTAATCTGATTAGGTTTAGGCCTAATCGGTTCAGTAACAACGTCGGGTTGTTACAATATACATCAGAACACAGTATACAGTAAGCTGAAAACAGAAACAGGTATGTAAGAGAAACTGTCATATCAGAAAGTTAGCCATCGGGCTGGTGAAATCCCCAAGCCTTTCAGGGCTTGAGCAGACAGAAATTCCGATAGCCTTTCAGGGCTAGGGCAGACAGAATCCAGCAATAGAACTGAGGAGGCAGTAATCACACATGCAAAAATCTTTTAGTTATTTTACTTTATTTCTGTGGACACGTTTCAGAAATAGCTGAGGAGTCAAGCACGTCTGCAAGACTATGCGGGTTCCATACTTAACACACTCTCCTCAATGAGAATGTTAAGCCTCCTTATTACAACTTACCCCGTCCAATAGGATAAATGTGCACCAGAATCCTCCCAGAGACTGAACCCAAAGGAAACTGTTATCCTAATTATTCTAAATTTTATTTTATGCACAAAGTTGTCTTATATAATATGAATAAGGAATTTAAGCACAACATACACGAAACGCGTAGTAATAAAATTAATCAATTAAGCAAGGGACTCTTCTATACATGGTGACACTATTGTTATTTAATTAAACCATTCTAACTACTCTAAGTTACACAAGTTTAGGATCTCCAATTTTTACTATCGAGTGTAATTTAGAAGTACGGCCTTATAAGTTAAAAGGATTAGAACTAATTAGGTTCTAATCTAATTCAATCAAACATGACTATAAATTCAATCAATAAATCATACATCCTAGTTTTATAAATTTAGACATTCTATTTAAGATCTGATCAAGATCTACTATACAATAGATTATGGATTAAATACTACGAGATTGGGCTTAATCACATAATCCAAAAATGTTATGACATAAGGTATAAGTTTCAGTCTAAAGTGATCTATTGATTAAGGTAGATCATATTAAGCAAATCAAGCTTAATATGATGAATCTCCTTATCCTAAATCTAGGGTTAAAAGATAAAATCATCAAAATAAGTTATAAAAATTCTAAAAACTAGTAAAACCAAGAATTCATTCATTGAATAACTCACTTATCAAAATGAATAAAATCTAACATATGAGCTAATCCTAGTCTTAGGAATAGTCCTAATGTGAGGTGAAAGATCTTAAGGAAAAGACTTAGAGAATTTTGGAGAATTTTACTAAGTTGACCTAATGGCTGATTTTTCTCACTTAAATGATTCTAATATAATTCTAATACTAGTTTGAGTGATTTAAAACATAGATTAGAGGTTAAGGGCACTTAACCTAAATTTTGGGTAAAATGACCATTTTGCCCCTTCTTAAAAGTCTAAAAAGTCAACTTTTGATTTAGGGTTCCAAATTGGGATTTCTTATTGTCAAATGATTCATTACTATCTAACATAAAGATAAACAGTATGTACACCAAATTTGGGTAAGAAATGGATCTTGTAGGTATAAACTAAGGTTTTAGACCTAAGGGGTATTTTAGCAAATTACACTTGATGAAATTTAAATTTTTAAATATAGTTTAATGTTGGTTGATGTTCAAGGACTCCATAGAATTTAAGAACACTAAATTATGAGATCTAATGAATTAGTTATAGCCATTTGAATTTATAAGGGAAAATTTGGTAATTTTTTAGGTTAAGAGGGGTCAAGAAGCTCTAACTCTTTCATTTGGTGTCCAAATTCAAAAAACTCAGTGGTTATAGCTTCCTTATATTTCACTGAGTATTTTGACTAGTGGTAGGCCCAAATTAGACTTTAATTGACCAAGTTATGACCTACATATGGTTAGGCGTATTCTGGTCATTTCTAATTTTTCTAGGGCTCAAAACTAAAGTATTATTTTATATTATTATAGGCACTAAAATTCTAAGTTATCTAGCACTTTAAATTTTTGAATTTGGAGTCCGAATGACCAAGATATTGTCAAATTAATTTTTTGGCTGTTGTAGAGCACTAGAGCGTGCTGTAGCAGTCAAAAACTGCATTTTTAAGCGTTATGGTGCACTATATCGGTCCCTATACGATATGGAGGCGCTGTAGCGCGCTGTAGCGGGCAGAAATGCAGATTTCGGCCTTATGGCGCACTCTAGCAGACCCGGATTCGAAACTTGAGGCGCTGCAGTGTGCTGGAGTGCGCTGTAGTAGATTTTTGCACTACAGCGCACTGTAGCGGACCCAAATTCTCAACTCTGGGCGCTGCATTGCGTTGTAGCGTCAGACGGTGATTTTGCCTGAACGTAAACATCATTGGGTCAACTTTCGGGCTCAATTACTCTCAACCTAGAGCACTTCACGTGCGATGCCATATACCGTTGGAAAGCTCTTTCTAAGAACTTTCCATTAGTATCCAAAACAGCTCCAAAAGATTAAGTTAACAATACAAACAGTGGGGTTAAACGACTAGGTATGCAGAATGGAGGAGAAACAGGTTTGCTTTATCTTCCTAAAATTACAACCTTAATAAGTTCTAATGAACTCCCTACTTTAAATACAGATTTATAATGATGCAAACTAAGTATAAGAGTGAAATAGAGTAGCCATTGAATACATTCAATGGGGGAAAGGAAGTACCTTAGTGTTGACAATAGCAGATTTCCTAGGAGAGGCTTGAGAGCTTGAGAGGTCCTTTCTTCTTCTCCTTCAGCTACTAGCAAAAAGAGGAATGGGCTAAGGCTTTCTCCAACAACAGGTACAGCAAGAATGTGAAGTAGAGGGAGAGCTTCAACTGGGCAAAGGAGGAAGAAGAGAGCTAGAGTTGTGTTTTAAGGGGGGATGAGGAGACAAGGCTCCATTAAGAGCCCTCCCATCAACTTACTTGGGGAGTAATGGCAGCCAACTTTCACTAAGTGCTGGGATGGGGAGGAAGCTGCTATGAAAGGAGGGGAAGATAGCATAGGGATCAGATTTTGAAGAAAAGAAGAGGGAAAAAAAGTGAAATATTTTGATTAACTTAAGTAATTTAATTCTAAAAATAATGAAAAATTCAGATTTTATAAATGTGCTCTGAAAAATCCTAAAATTACACCCTTAGCTAATTCGAGGGTGAGAAACGCAACAGTGAAGTCGGATTTTAATTCTGACTAGTATTTAATTATGCAAATTTTTGGGGTATTTAATTATATTAAAATATTCGTGAAAATTCGACGACTTCCAAACGCATCCAAAACGTTACCCCTAGCTAATTTGGGGGTAACGATCACAACGGCGAAGTTGGATTTCGATTTCGAGGTCAAAATAAATAGCTCAATTTTCTAATTAATTAAATATTAAAATATTCCAAAATATTGGATTTAACTCTAAATTGCGCCAAATCTTTAGGGATTGATTCAAATGACTAGATGAATTTAATAGAATGGTAATTAAGACATGATTAGGCTTAAATTAAGCTAGGTAACAACCTTGTGTTGTTACAGCAGCGCCCTGAATTTGTAAAAATTTCTAGAATTTTCCAGAAACTGCCCAGATTTTGTAAAACTCCCTAGTTTTAGCTGAAATGGCCAAAACTTCACTGTTTTGATATTTTAAGACCCTTAGGACCATAGTGGGGCTAAGTTATACTAAATTGAGCATTGCATAAAATTCCATATTGAAATTGAATTAGTGCTCAAAACCTACTATGGATCCTAAATATGTATTGTGTCAAATGCTAAGTAATAGAGTTTTAAGTGCTTGAATTGAATAGGTATATCCTAACAACAATAATGGCATGAAATCTAAGTCTTTTAGATTTGTGATTAAATGCTAATCCCTTTACTTTGAATTAGAATTTGATTAGCATTGATTACCCTTTTGTGTCATCTTTCTTTCTATGTACTTTTAGGATGTATATTAGAGAACTTCAATATTTATTTGAATACTTAAATGTGCCTACTTGAACATAAAAATCTTGATAACTTGATTAAGTAGATAATACTTAATCCAAACCTAAAGTTTGACATCAATAATACACTAATAATATATTGATTTATCATTAACCTTTAAAGTAACATTGGTCTTAGTGATAGAAAGGTTAGGAGTTAAACCCTAGCTTGTCTTGATTAAGATCTAAACCTTAATCACTTAATTAATTAACTTGATTATAAGATAATATAATTGATATTATTCCAATAATGCATATGATTTGATATTGATCCTAAATCATCAAATTAGAAGTGCTAAGGATAATATTGAATGTGTGTGATTAAACCATCTGAATCCAAACTTTAGATCTTTGATTTTCTCTTATATAAGACAACTAGCATAAGATGGAAATAAAGTTGTAATGATTTATACAATGATCTAATTCTAATAAGATCTTTGATTTTATCATATGATTGTAGAATAGGAAAGGATCAAATGAATTTTAATCATCTGATCTGATCACCTTAACCTAAGTATAACAAGTAAACCTTATGAAGTAGAAAAGTGAGATCTTAAGGGTCTTGCTATAGGATTCATCATTGAAATGGTTAAAGACCTTAACTAATGATACATTGAGGTAGGAAGGACTTTTGTAACTTATTGAGGTAGAAACCTAGTTGATCCTTCATAATTTTAGAAGTTGAACTTGATACTTTGTGGTAGGAATCATCTAAAGTACCTAGATTGTGGCCCATTCCTTGTGGTAGCAACCTATGTTGAGTGATCCTTTGATCACATCCGTGGAGCCTTGTGTAGGATACACCTACTTAGAGTAAGGATTAATAGGCTTGATAAATCCTTATTGATTAAATAGAATCTGCTAAACTCAGATTATTGATTGGGTATAGTAGGGTATACCCATATTATTAGATTAATTCAGTAATATTCAGGATTGGTTGATTCACTATAATGTGGACTTATAACCAGGTGCTATCCTGCGGGATTAGCCGAATACAGTCCCATTAAAGTAAATCTTCCAAGACTAAGAGTGTTACAATTAGTGAACAAGATCCTTAGTTTGAGATGTAAACTACGATCGGGTTCTGCCTCCTATCGTAGTGCACTTCGATAAGTGCAGTTTAAGTAAACTAAGTATCTTAAGTCACTTTGTGTAGACCACTAAGTATGCTTGTGATTAGGGCATTTAACAGCTTAGCTTGAGATGTAAACTGTGATCGGGTCCTGCCTCCTATCGTAGTGCGCTTCGATAAGTGCAGTTTAAACAAGCTAAGGGTTAAATCTACCTTCCTTGCAAATATACTAAATATATGTATATAATCATCCCAGCTAATGATTTTCAAGTAAACTCTTAACCTTAACCAATTATCGAATTAGAATCTAGGAGTCATAATCCTTTTAGCATGGTTCTGCACAATAGGGACTTTAGATTCATTATCAGATTTTAAAGCATTTTTTGAATTTGTCTCATGTAGTTTAGAAGCATAAGCATGAGCATAAGCATACTGTGTGAGAATCAGAATGATGTGTGAGTATCAGAATGATATATAAGTATCAGTGATGATTTATGAGTTATGGAATGTTGCATATATTAACTGGAGAATTTCTGGATGCATCAGCATCATCAGTAGACAGTATTCCCAACTGGAGTATGTGTACATTGTACCGTACTGCTCATAATAGTTCAGTGATATTTTGGTGGCATATCAGTAGCATGCAGTATTGTGGCATATTCAGATGCACAGTTTCAGTGACATAGCATAATTGTACATATGATTACTCAATTTTAGATTCAGTACTATTTTGATTAATTTCAGTATTCGGTTACAGTTCAGTTTTACTTTACATTACTTCAGTTTTGTATAATTTTGGACAGTTTTGTACTTTCAGTTACCTTTACAGTTTTTTTGTAGATTTAATTACATTATGTAAATGTTAAATGAATAATTAGAACTGTTAGATTAGACTTATTGTCTAACACGGGGTACTTTTGGGATCCGGCAATTTACTAGATCCTGAGCAGTATATTGAGACAGGTCAGGAGGACACTCAGGAGATCAGGAGGAGCCTGTGGAGCACTAGTGGACTCTTCTCCAGTTTTATTTTATGCTTAGTATTTTTAGTTCAATTTTATGTCTATTTTAGTAAACAGTTTGTAATAATTCTGGATGTATTTTCTTTCCTTTTTTGAGATGCATGTCTTCATACAACTTATATGATGAATATTTTCTGGATGTTTGCTTTAAGCTTCCGCACTCTGTTCTTATATTACTTATACTTAGTATTGTGATGTGATCAGCATACTGAAAATATTGATATTTTATACATATATTGGATTCTTATTATATTCTAAATCTAATGTATATATTTGCCTAATACTTAGGATAATGATACTACTCTTATCTTAAGTATTAGCTCTCAACCCTACTTGAGGTTGAGTCAGCAGCCCTCCAGATGGGCTTAGTTTACAGTTATTCGGGGAGACGGGATATTCCTCCCTGAGTGGCGCACTGCTCCGCCACCGATATGATTGTACTTAATTCTTTTAGTGTGGCGACGGGGCAGGGCTACATATCTAATGAATGAAATCTAACATATGAGCTAGTCCTAGTCTTAGGAGTAGTCCTAATGTGAGGAGAAAGATCTGAAGGAAAAGACTTAAAAAATTTTGGGGAATTTTACTGAGTTGACATAATGGCTATTTTTTTTCACTTAAAAGATTCTAATACTGGTTTGGGTGATTTAAAACACAAATTAGATGTTAATGGCACTTAACCTAAATTTTGGGCAAAATAACCATTTTGCCCTTACTTAAGGGTCCAAAAAGCTACCTTTTGATTTAGTACTTAAAATTGAAGTTTCTTGGTATCAAATGATTCCTTATTGTTTAACATGAAGATAGACAGTAAGTACGCTCAATTTGGACAAGAAACGGGTTCTATAGGTCTAAACTAAGGTTTTTGACCTAAGGGCATTTTAGTAAATTGTACTTAATGAAATCTAAATTTTTATGTAGTTTACTGTTAGTTGCTGTTCAAGGATTCTATAGAGTCTAAGAACACTGAATTCTGAGGTCTAATGAGTTAGTTATAGTTATTTGAATTTCTAAGGGTAAATAGATAATTTTTCTTAGTTAAGAGGGGTTAAAAAGCTAACTTTTCCATTTGGTGTCCAAATTCAGCAAACTCAGTGGCTATAGCTTTCTTATAGCACACCAAGTACTTTAACTAAGAGTAAACCCAGATTGGACTTCAAATGGTCAAGTTATGACCTAACTAAGGTTATGAGTATTTTGGTCATTTTTCTAATTTTCTGGGGTTCAAACCTAAATATTATTTTAAGTTATTGTTTGCACTGAAATTCTAAGTTATCTAGTAATTTGCACAATACATTTAAGGTACAAGGTAGGTTGTGATCACTTATTAAAAATAACAAGGCTTTCAAACATAATTTTCATATGGAAATGATATAATTCAACCCCACTAAGGTCCTAGGGATCTTGAAATACAAAAACAGTGAAGTTTTGGCCATTTCAACCAAAATTGGGTAGTTTTTAAGAAATTCTGGGCATTTTGCAATTTCAAGCGCTGCAGCGCCCTGGAGCACTTTTCGCGTGATAACGCTTTTCACTGCAGTATGATTTTTTTAAAATACCGCTGCAGCGGTCCGATTTGTAAGTTTGGGCGCTGTCGCGTGCTGCAGCACCAGACAGCATTTTTCGCCTGGACGAAGCCTGTAAGGCCTATTTTTGAGCTCAAATACTCTCAATCCATAGCATTCCATAAGAGGTGCCATATATCGATGGAAATTTCTTTCTGATACCTTTCCATCAACACCAAAATCAGCACAAACGGAGCATCCTAGCTATAAAAAAATGTGGATAAAAGACATGGTATACAAAATATACAAAAATAAAGCATGCATTTTTTGAATAAATGAGCTGCTTCAATGAGCCTTAATGGCTTCCATACATGTTTATAGACTTCTAGAGATAAATTCAAGCGTTGTAGCTATATGAAGAAGACAAAAGAGAGGGGTAAAAGGGGTACCTTAGCCTTTAGGAAAGAAAGAAAAGGAAGTGAACTCTGATTTCTTCAAGTCCTTGGAGAGAAGCTTCTTCCTTCAGCATAAGAGAACAATGGAGAACAAGAAGAAGAAGATTTAGTAAGAGAAGGAAAAGGGTTGTGCTCTCCCTTAATAAAGGAGGAGGGGAAGGATGGAGTAGGGGAGACTAGGCTTAAACCTTAATATCTTAATAAATATAAGTCCCAAATATACAAATAAATATACTAAATTAATCAGAAAAATATGAGAATTATTATGAATCTATCAAATCTCAATTTGGATAAATATTTAACATAGTGAAATTTAAGAGTATTAATTTAAATCCAAATATGTTACAAACCTTCATTTAATCATAACTTTGTATTCAATAATCCTAATATACCCAATATGGGTCTTAAAGTGATCAGAAAACCCTAAGAATTATTTTGGTAGTATTCATCTTGCTGATTGGATAAGGATTTGACTAATGGCATTTAGGACCTAACCCTAATTACCCTAATTAACCTTAGAACTTCAATTGACCATAACTTGGTCAATTGAGCTCCAAATTTGATGATCCAAAGGTCCATTTATATCAGAAGATCTTAATTAACAATAATATGTAAAAATATTTTAGATCCAACGATTAGATTTGCTAATCTTCTCTAATTACTCAAAAACTTGACTAGTGAATATTAGCAAATCTAATAATCCAAATTGAATGTTTTAAGTTTCAGAGGACTCATAGAACCATTTAGAATCAATTTATAAGGTTGGAATAGTATTTGAGTGATTAATTTTGTTAATCACTCACTAATCACCCTAAACCCCAATTAGGTCTTATCTTAGTCAAATTAGGTCCAAATTGAGTCTACCACATGTCATTATGATCAGTGTACTAATTGTAATTCATAGTCACTAATTTTGCTTAATTTGGACACTAATTGGCAAAGTTAGGATTTTTGATCTATAGCTAAGAGTTCCTTAATCACCCTTAAAACCCTAGAATCTTGTATTGGCCATAACTTGGCTAATACTTATCAGATTTCAACAAATTTAGGTTCTATGGAAAGCCTAGGCAGTAAAGAATAATAATCTAAAAGAAAATTTAACTTTTACTTAGTCAAATTACTAAATTGCCCTTATGAGTCAAATTCACTAATTTGATCTCATATGGCTTAATAATCATAAAAAAAAAATTAACTTAGTTGCTATTTAATCTTATATTAGACAGTAAGAAACATAATCCAAAAGAAAAATTTCAGAATTTAAGCCCTAGATTAAAAGTTGATCTTTTGAAACCTTAAGTAGGGGCAAAATGATCATTTTGCCCAAATTTAGGTTTTAGCCTTTTAAAGCCTTAAATTTAGTTTCTAATCATTAAAAATCAGTAATATAATGATTTAGAACAGAAATTGTATAAGTTCAATCATTAAATTGTTTTTTTTAACTAAAATCTCAAAATTTGCTCTTTAAGAAAATTCCTAAGTCCTAAGTGAGTGTTTATCTTTCTTTAATCATTTTTAGACCCATCCTTAAGTCTTATAGCATTAGTTAAGATGTGTGTCTTGAGAGATACTCTTAATAATTAAGAACCTTATTTCCTAAGATTAAGAATAGATCTTAAGTTAAAATTCATCTATTGAGTAAATTGGGTTACTCAATTAGGTGAAACCTTGAGTTTTCTAGTTCATAGTTTTTTTTTCTTAGTTTATTAAATGATTATTTAATCTTTAAACCTTAAAACTAAGAATAGAGATCTATCCTAATGAAATTGATTTATCATTAGGATTTGCCTTAACCTAATATGTGAGTTTTTGGTTCTAAACTTAGACCATTAGATTATACCTTTAGATTAAGTGATTAGACCCCATCATCTGGAGTCTAATTCTTAATCTATTCATCTTGATTTGGCTAATCAAGATGAGGTTGGGATGAATTAAATTACAAAACTAGGTCGATGATTTATTCATTTTAACCAAATAGTTGTCTTTTGATTTAACTATAATTAGGACTTGGCCAGTCCTAATTATCTTCAACAAGTAGGATTCGTGATTCTAAGTTACAGAATGTGTAAGAATTGATAATTCTGAAACTTATGTAACTTAGAGTAGATAGAACGAATAAAGTAGACAATAACGGATATCACCTGTATTTTAGATAGAGTTTCTTGCACTTTGATTGTGATGCTTCGCATTCCTTGATTTTGAGCCTTATACCTTGAACATATATTATGTACTTAAGATATTTGGTAAATATCTTATGTCAATTTTGAACATTCATAAAAAAAAAAAGCATTGTGTTTTGTTTTACAAGTGGTTTGTAAGGTGTAGCTTGATTAGTATACCTCTTCGATCAACTCGTTCGGGGTCGGCTTCTTGTAGGGGGTTTCAGTCCGATAGTCTATGCCATGCCTAGTCCATGGGATAGGATGGATAGACTCTTGCCCTACTGACTATATAGTCAAGATTTTGATATGGTTATACTAATTCAAGAACACTTACATTCAGACCTATCTTAGCTCATCAGGCTAAGAGTTTCAGTGATGTTCAGTTCAGAGTTTCTTAGCTCATCAGGCTAAGAATTGCTGAGTTCATATTCAGTTCAGATGACTTATATAGTTACAGTAATTTCAGTTTGCAGTTACTGTTTTACTAGTATATTCTGCATTTCAACACTGTTTTACTTATAGCTTTCCTGCTCGTGTTTTTATATAGGATGCTAGTCTTACTATTTTCATATGCTCACGTAGGATGTTAGTATTTTTAGTTTTATACTGTTTAAATTTTGTATGTCACTTAGCATAATCCGTTTGATCATATGCATATTTAGGTTGTATTTTCTTACAGTTTTACCTTTCCTTTACTTACCTGTTTGTGTTGCAGTTGCTTGGAGGAGGTATGTATTACTTCCTATTTGTTTAGTTATAAATTGTGGTTTATAACTTATTACTGTTCTTTTGATACGCTTTTCTGCACCTATTATGCTTAGTTCTGTTTATATGGTGATATCTTCTTAATTTAAATAAAATTTCTGCCCTAAAATGTACTTAGACTTATTGTCTAACCAGTTTTTCTTTTGTTGGCTGGGGCCCTACCATTATGAAACTGATAATGGTAGGTTCTGAGTTTGTTGGATTAGCAGATCCAGTGAAGAGTTTGCCATTGGAGGAGGAGCCCGTTCTTGAAGATCTGTAGCCTAGTTTTCTGTTTTCAGTGAGATTGAGAGTTTTCTTTCAGTTCTTTTAAACTCATTAAATGTTGTAATAATGCAGGATTATATTTCTTTTTCAGTATTTTACTTATTCTGTATTGTTGTATTTATACTGTATTGGATGGATGTTATGTTTTATGCTTCCGCACTCTGAGTTCATGTATGATCATTTAGTGATAGTATTTCTGGATTGAATGGCAAAGTCCTTATTTAATTTGGATTAGAATGTGTGTCTAATCCAACCTTAAGTGGGGACCTTGTCATTTGGTGACCCCTCCACCGTAATCATGTTAACTTAAGGGTTAACAGGACCTCGGCGGGGCAGGGCCGCCACAGTTGGTATCAGAGAATTCCATAAGGTGTCAGATTGGAATTTGCATTCCTTTCTACCTAATAGATTGTTCTTCTGCCACTTGATCACTAAATGAATACTTGAAACAACATCCATCTCACTATAAGTATAACTCAGAATAAGTAGTAGAAAATGAAGAGAACACTTTCATAATATAACTTTAGTAAGGACTAAAACTTTAGAGTTATAAAAAGCTTAAGTAACAAACACTAGTAGATCTCTATAATCATAGAAATTGAAATATTAAACCTTGAGTTTTAGACTAAGGGATTAAGTTATAATTAAGAAATTCAAAACTTGTATGTTAAATGAACCTCTTTAGTGCAACAGCTTGCCTATAGAAGATTGGATCCTCTTTATTGATTTAATAAGAACCAAAATCATAATAGAATCTATCTCAAATAAAAATAGGTATTCCAATCATATCTTAGTTATACTTGTAATTTCTCTTATCCAATATGAAGTAAGAACTTAATAAAAAGTAAATCCTTCGAATGATAAATAAAATATTTTGGTATTATAAACATTAACTTTGATCTTGGCTAAACACCTGTGATAGAATCTTTATCAATTCAAAATGTTGGAACACACTTAGTATCTTTTCTATTATATTAAATTATTCTTTGAATATTAATAACCTAAGAAGTATAGTAACTCTTCTTTTAAAGACTAACATTAATCATAATTATTTCAGCATAAATCCTGAAACTTCTTCCCTCAACATGGATGATTCATCAAACAACAATACCAATGAAGTGACTTCACTCAGGAACATGGTAACAATCAAGCTAGAGAATCAATTACAACAAGCAGTGACTATCCAGAAACTAGTATCTACTATTAATACTGCAATTTCTGGTATCCTTTTTATATTCTTTATACTGCACAAACTATTACTAATAAGTCATTTAATGGCTTCTTAAGACTTAAGATCTAGACTTCTAATCTTTAATGGGAACTTATTTCCCACAGATTCTAAAACTCAACATAGGATCACCAAAAAGAATCGAAAACGCAAAGCTCACCAAGATGGATCTAGCATATCAATGGAGTCAATCCAAGAGTGCACTAAACCACACTTTTATGGAAGGTGTTATCATTTTGGTAGAGGCTGTTTTACATGTGGTCATCAAGGCCATGGATATCAGAAATGCCATGCTTCCAAAACAATCAATGGAGATATAATTCATCATTTTCATCAGAGCAAAATAGGCCATGACAACTCATCTAAGGATTTGGAATCTATGTCAATGCTAACATCACCGCTACCTAAAACAGAATATCTAGCTGGCAGGGAGAAAATAGTTGCTTCTAAACTTCAAGAACACAATCATCTGGGAATAGAGGAATCTAATGATAATGTTATCCCAGGTATATACACTCAATTTTATTACTTCTTCATCCATAAAATTTACTTTACTTCATATAAGTTCAAATTGAAAATTTGAATTTTTCATATAAGCCTAATCTTGTGTTCAATAGGTTTTATCCTTGACTTGATAATTTTCTTAATTTAATTCAATCAAACCTTAGATTCTTTTAGCAAAATTAGGTGAGTATGACTTACAGAAATATATAAATTTAAGAAGTAACTTGCCCAGTTTGGGTAAACAACTTCTCATTCCTTAGAATAAATTAATTTAGATTTTTGAATCTATTATTGAATAAGTCACTAATGTGACTTAAAATATTAAACTAAGTCATTCCTTAAGTTCTAAATATCTCATTCTATTAGGATGAGTATATTCACATTAGTTAAATGTACACTTATGATCATATGATAGGTTATCTAAGTCAAAATTTTGACTCATAGTAGTGACTTTATGATTATATCTCATCATAGTTGATGAGCAATCCATTACCTCGATTTATTCTTTTGATTCTTATGATTTCAAAATATCAAGCCATCTTGTATGATTAGAGGCAATAAATTTCTCTCTCTTATTAAGTTAAGTAGTCAAATTGGGTAAATCACCCTCTGTATCTAAATATCACCCCTTAATCAAGGATGGTTGATTGATTAAATAATAGAAACCTTAGAGTGGATCAATTATAAATTACATAATGGTTAGATTATTTTAACCTATATGTGTAGACTCATAAGTTTAGCTATAATAAACCTATTATTTTCTTAGTCCTAGCATAGTAAGGATATTCTATATAATTTTAAATATAAAACCCGTTCTAAGTCAAAGAACTTTTGTTCTTGTAAGAATGGATTTCCTTAAAGTTGCAAAACACTTTGAATTCTAAATTTTGAATTAGAATCTATAAATATTCTATTGGAAATTCTTTTTGTTTAATTTACTTATGGTAACTTAATAAGTTTGAACTTGTGCTTTCTCTTGTCCATCTTGGTTAGATGGAAAATTCTATTTTCCTTGCTATAATCTTTAATTAAGTGATGAATGCCACTTAAAGTGAATATATATTGATTGAGAAAAATAGTATTCTTATCGAATAAGAAAATCTCCTTTCTCAAATAATTTGATTTCAAACTTTTTGCCTAAGTCATGATATGACTTGAGCACTTATTGACCATTCTCTTAAAATGAGCTCTCATTCAACATAAATTAAATATAACCATTAAATTTCTAAGTGATCTAAGCCACCTCATGTAGCTCAAATATGAATAATTGATTCCAAAATTTTTGGCATAAGTCATAGATTATGACCTATGATTGTAGCTTTAATTTCTATTGAATTTCCTAGCACTTATCCATATGAATAAGTGAATTCCTTGCCATTTTATTAGAATTCATGACTTGTGTTAAAACATTTTGTAATCATTAAAACTTGGATATTAAGTCATAAGGAGAAACTTAAATTCTTAAACTTGAGGCCATGTATCCTAATTGGATATTAATCCTATTTTGCCATAACAGAATAAAAGTTCTCATTCGTCATAAGATAAATTAAATTATTAGATTGTTAATGATCTAAGCCATCTCTTGTGACTTAGATATTAGCAGCTAGTTCTAGAAATTTTGTCTTATGATCATAAAATTAGTCTTTATTAAGTTTCCTGATACTTATCCATATGGATGAGTGAGTTCCTTGACATGACCAAGTCAGAACTTATAACTTGTATTATTAGACTCTTATAATATCCAAAACTTGATGTTAAGTCATCATGTGTGACTTAATATTTTAAACTTGAAGCTAAGTATCAAGAAATTGCATGCTGATCCTATTTGCCCTATTTAGAACATTTTAACAAGAGTTGAATGTCACTTTAATAGTTCAAATCTAATTTGGACTAATTCATATATGTAGTCCATCCTCAACTTATCTTTATAAGCCAAACCATTTGGATTCATTATTAGACTGATATTCTAAAGATGAATCTCTTCTTACAATTCTCATAGGGTAAGAAATCAAAGAATACTAGTTCTTTGATGCCAAATACTTTAATTCCCCATTTGTTGAAGAAAAACCATTCTTATTCTTCAATCCTTATTGAATCTTGTAAAGGCTTAGCTAGTTGCCAAAGCCTTCTTAGATAGTAAATATAAAATTTGGAATATAAATTTTTCGATAAAATGAATTATGATAATCTTTAAACCTTCAAAATTCCTTTAAACCTTGCTTATTTGTACAATGATATATTCTTAAACTCATGTCAATTTTGGTGTGTAAACACCAATCAAATATTTATTCTTAGAGACAATTTATCTTCTACGGCATGCATTACTGTATTAGTAGTGATGTGTTGTATTTATAATTTATTTATCATAAGACCATATATATCTATAAACATCTCATATTTCAAATAAAGGTAACCTAATACTTTCATGATTCTCATCTTCTGTCTTTTGGTGAGAATTTCAAACTAAAACCATTACCCATTAAATGACCTGTCAAAACCCTAGATAAAGATCAAATTGGCTATTTGATCTAAGTTATAAAGATTAATTAAGAACCCTCATACTCTTCTATTTCCATCAAGCAATTCTATATTTATTTAAACTCATGCAATCAGAGATATTTGACTTCAGTAATTTCAATTTTAAATATTCTGCTCTGTCTATTTTTCCACTTGAGTAATGTCGAGGACGACATCATTCTTAAGTGGGGGAGTTTGTAACAACCCAGGTTGTTACTTTGCTCAATTAAGACTAATCTAAGTCTTAATTAAGGTTCTAAGTCACTAATTAAGTGATTTCAAACTCATCTCTAAAACCTAGGTCAAACCAAGAAGTCAGCAAAGTCAAAATAAGAATTCTGGAAAAATCCCAAAACCTGGAAATTTGACCTTTTATCTAGACCTCAGATTGAAAATCCGACTTCGCCATTGCGTTCAGAACACCCAAATTAGCTAGGTGTGAAATTTTGGAGGCATTTGGAAGTCGTTGATTTTTCATCGAATATTTCAATATTATTTAAATACCTTGAAAATTCAAGTAATTAAATACTCGTCAAAATAAAAATCCGAGTGCGCCGTTGAATTCCTCACCCCTCATTTAGCTAGGGATGATTTATCGAAAATTTTCTAAATGCATTTAAACGTGAAATTTTAATTAATAAATTTGTATAAATTAATTAAAAATATTAATAATTAATTCAACAGCTAACGGCGCCGTTTGTCCACAGTTAGCGCCGTCCGCCTCATTAGTTAATCCTGACGGTCAATCTTGACCGTCCGATCAAATGATCGAACGGCCTCTGTTTTGTCTTCCTCGCGAGTAAGCGAGGAAGCAGCGCGTGGCATGTGCGCGGACGCACGCGTCGCCTCCTCTCTGCACAGATGGCGATCACCGTTCTGTGCGCATCCATAACTTCGATCGATCCTTTTCGCTGAGCTTTACATGGAAAAGAACCTCTAGAGCTGAGTAGGGATCACGGATTTGGAATTCGAACTCTTCTCCAAATTTTTAAATCTTCTGTCAAGGTACCTCACTTCCCTAAACTCTATATTCATTCCAGTTTAATATATGCATGCCATTCAGTTTAAATTCTACCTGTCAATTGTTAATCGCAATCAATTATAACTAAATTTATGTTGCGATTCAATCGATCAAGCACTTATAGGAGAGTGAGGGTAACGTAAAATGCGATTTTAGGGCATCTAGTTTTATGGCGTTATAGTTGGTCTAAGAAGGAGATTAGGATCCTGATCGAGAGGCTAGAGCATAAACTCTCGATTGAGCTATGATCCAAGTCTGAGGGATGCTCGTTTGCCAAGATCTTTGATGCCCTGGCGTCGCCTCGATCGTCCAGGAAGGCGAAGACCCGATATTGGGCTGGGCTGCATCGGGTCGACCTGCCGAAGAAAACGCAGACCCGTTCGGGGCTGGACCGGGTCAGGCGCGACCCGCGAAGTCGGAGTTTGGTCGCGGGCACAGGCATCAAACTGTGTGGGGCCCACTCGCAGATCGCCGACCAGCCCAGTCTCGACACGTGTCAAGCTTGTCGGGCCATCCTGGCTGTGGACCCCACGGTTGGCCAGCCCCCCCAAATCATTGTGTGACACGTGTCCTGCCATCCTTTCAGCCGCTGCTGTCGCATCCTGCAGAATAAAGAAACAAATAAAAATAATAAAATAAATCTTATAATTATAATTCTTAATATAAATGTATACATATACTTATGTATATATATAAATATATGTATATGTACATAAACGAAAAATAAATTTAAATGTGATTAATTAATAATACTTAATAATATATTAATGTATTATATTCAAATATAATCAGAGAATTTAATTTCAAAATAATATTAAATAAATAAATTCAATTAATGCATTTAATTAAATAAGAAATACCTAAACTTTAAACCTTAATATCTTAATAAATATAAGTCCCAAATATATAAATAAATATACTAAATTAATCAGAAAAATATGAGAATTATTATGAATCTGTCAAATCTCAATTTGGATAAATATTTAATATAGTGAAATTTAAGAGTATTAATTTAAATCCAAATATGTTACAAACCTTCATTTAATCATAACTTTGTATACAATAATCCTAATATACCCAATATGGGTCTTAAAGTGATCAGAAAACCCTAAGGATTATTTTGGTAGTTTTCATCTTGCTGATTGGATTAGGATTTGACTAATGGCATTTAGGACCTAACCCTAATTACCCTAATTAACCCTAGAACTTCAATTGACCATAACTTGGTCAATTGAGCTCCAAATTTGATGATCCAAAGGTCCATTTATATCAGAAGATCTTAATTAACAATAATATGTAAAAATATTTTAGATCCAACGATTAGATTTGCTAATCTTTCCTAATTACTCTAAAAACTTGACTAGTGAATATTAGCAAATCTAATAATCCAAATTGAATGTTTTAAGTTTCAGAGGACTCATAGAACCATTTAGAATCAATCTATAAGGTTGGAATAGTATTTGAGTGATTAATTTTGTTAATCACTCACTAATCACCCTAAACCCCAATTAGGTCTTAACTTAGTCAAATTAGGTCCAAATTGAGTCTACCACATGTCATTATGATCAGTGTACTAATTGTAATTCATAGTCACTGATTTTGCTTAATTTGGACACTAATTGGCAAAGTTAGGATTTTTGATCTATAGCTAAGAGTTCCTTAATCACCCTTAAAACCCTAGAATCTTGTATTGGCCATAACTTGGCTAATACTTATTAGATTTCAACAAATTTAGGTTCTATAGAAAGCCTAGGCAATAAAGAACAATAATCTAAAAGAAAATTTAACTTTCATTTAGTCAAATTACTAAATTGCCCTTATGAGTCAAATTCACTAATTTGATCTCATATGGCTTAATAATCATAAAAAAAAAATTAACTTAGTTGCTATCTAATCTTATATTAGACAGTAAAAAACATAATCCAAAAGAAAAATTTCAGAATTTAAGCCCTAGATTAAAAGTTGATCTTTTGAAACCTTAAGTAGGGGCAAAATGGTCATTTTGCCCAAATTTAGGTTTTAGCCTTTTAAAGCCTTAAATTTAGTTTCTAATCATTAAAAATCAGTAATATAATGATTTAGAACAGAAATTGTATAAGTTCAATCATTAAATTGTTTTTTTTAACTAAAATCTCAAAATTTGCTCTTTAAGAAAATTCTTAAGTCCTAAGTGAGTGTTTATCTTTCTTTAATCATTTTTAGACCCATCCTTAGGTCTTATAGCATTAGTTAAGATGTGTGTCTTGAGAGATACTCTTAGTAATTAAGAACCTTATTTCCTAAGATTAAGAATAGATCTTAAGTTAAAATTCATCTATTAAGTAAATTGGGTTACTCAATTAGGTGAAACCTTGAGTTTTCTAGTTCATAGTTTTTTTTTCTTAGTTTATTAAATGATTATTTAATCTTTAAACCTTAGAACTAAGAATAGAGATCTATCCTAATGAAATTGATTTATCATTAGGATTTGCCTTAACCTAATATGTGAGTTTTGGGTTCTAAACTTAGACCATTAGATTATACCTTTAGATTAAGTGATTAGACCTCATCATCTGGAGTCTAATTCTTAATCTATTCATCTTGATTTGGCTAATCAAGATGAGGTTGGGATGAATTAAATTACAAAACTAGGTCGATGATTTATTCATTTTAACCAAATAGTTGTCTTTTGATTTAACTATAATTAGGACTTGGCCAGTCCTAATTATCTTCAACAAGTAGGATTCATGATTCTAAGTTACAGAATGTGTAAGAATTGATAATTCTGAAACTTATGTAACTTAGAATATATAGAACGAATAAAGTAGACAACAACGGATATCACCTGTATTTTAGATAGAGTTTCTTGCACTTTGATTGTGATGCTTCGCATTCCTTGATTTTGAGCCTTATACCTTGAACATATATTATGTACTTAAGATATTTGGTAAATATCTTATGTCAATTTTGAACATTCATAAAAAAAAAAGCATTGTGTTTTGTTTTACAAGTGGTTTGTAAGGTGTAGCTTGATTAGTATACCTCTTCGATCAACTTGTTCGGGGTCGGCTTCTTGTAGGGGTTTTCAGTCCGATAGTCTATGCCATGCCTAGTCCATGGGATAGGATGGATAGACTATTGCCCTACTGACTATATAGTCAGGATTTTGATATGGTTATACTAATTTAAGTACACTTACATTCAGACCTGTCTTAGCTCATCAGGCTAAGAGTTTCAGTGATGTTCAGTTCAGAGTTTCTTAGCTCATCAGGCTAAGAATTGCTGAGTTCGTGTTCAGTTCAGATGACTTATATAGTTACAGTAATTTCAGTTTGCAGTTACTGTTTTACTAGTATATTCTGCATTTCAGCATTGTTTTACTTACAGCTTTCCTGCTCGTATTTTTATATAGGATGCTAGTCTTACTATTTTCATATGCTCACGTAGGATGTTAGTATTTTTAGTTTTATACTGTTTAAATTTTGTATGTCACTTAGCATAATTCGTTTGATCATATGCATATTTAGGTTGTATTTTCTTACAGTTTTACCTTTCCTTTACTTACCTGTTTGTGTTGCAGTTGCTTGGAGGAGGTATGTATTACTTCCTATTTGTTTAGTTATAAACTGTGGTTTATAATTTATTACTGTTCTTTTGATACGCTTTTCTGCACCTATTATGCTTAGTTCTGTTTATATGATGATATCTTCTTAATTTAAATAAAATTTCTGCCCTAAAATGTACTTAGACTTATTGTCTAACCAGTTTTTCTTTTGTTAGCTGGGGCCCTACCATTATGAAACTGATAATGGTAGGTTCTGAGTTTGTTGGATTAGCAGATCCAGTGAAGAGTTTGCCATTGGAGGAGGAGCCCGTTCTTGAAGATCTGTAGCCTAGTTTTCTGTTTTCAGTGAGATTGAGAGTTTTCTTTCAGTTCTTTTAAACTCATTAAATGTTGTAATAATGCAGGATTATATTTCTTTTTCAGTATTTTACTTATTCTGTATTGTTGTATTTATACTGTATTGGATGAATGTTATGTTTTATGCTTCCGCACTCTGAGTTCATGTATGATCATTTAGTGATAGTATTTCTGGATTGAATGGCAAAGTCCTTATTTAATTTGGATTAGAATGTGTGTCTAATCCAACCTTAAGTGGGGACCTTGTCATTTGGTGACCCCTCCACCGTAATCATGTTAACTTAAGGGTTAACAGGACCTCGGCGGGGCAGGGCCGCCACAGGGAAGGGCAAACTAAACTCTACTCATCGTGGTGCAGATCGACCTCCAGCATCGATGGGAGGTGCGCCGATTCGGGAACCCTAGGTGCCGACGTCGCGGGATCCCTCGCGTCTCGTTTGGGTTAGACCCAGGCCGAGGCGGGCCAAGCCCGTCAGTGTGAGGGCTGACACATGGCGGCACCTGCACGTGCCAAGTATTGCGTTGGGCCCCATTTCGGGTCAGCCCATTTGACTCGTTAGTGCTGACGGGTCAGCATCGCGGGACCCACCCGTCTTCTCAGTTGTGCGTTGGGCCCCGCCAGTTGAAGCCTCTGTTCGCCACGTGTGCAGCTTGGGCCCGCCACTGTCTCTTGCAATAATTAAATATATATATATATATATATATATATATTAATTATATGTATATTTATAGAAGTATATATATATAATTACAATTTCAGTTAAGTTAAATTAAATTAAGTAAATTGAAACTTTAAGTCCCATAACTTTAAACCAAACATCCAAATATAGCAATTAAATATGTCAAATTAATTAGAAAAATTCAAGGAATTTATTGGTGTTGTCAAATTTCCAATTGAATGATTATTTCATTTAGTGACATTTTAGGATATTTGAATATTCACAAAAAGATCGCAAAACTTCAAATAATCATAGCTTTGCACATAACCACCCAAATATACCCAATATGGGTCTCAAAGTAATCACAAAATCTTAAGTATTAATCTAGTAGTGTTCATTTTGCTATTTGGATTAGACTTAGACTAATCACATTTAAGACCTAACCCTAATTAGGTCAATTAACCCTAAACTTCAATTGACCATAAGTTGGTCAATTTAACTCCAAATTAAGTGATCCATATATTCATTTTGATCAGGAAAACCTAATTAACAGTAAACTGCAAAAATATTTAGGATCTAATAGTTAGATTTCTTAATCAATCTTAATTACCTTAAAATTTGATTAGTAATGATTAGCAAATTTAATGATTCAAATTGAATAATTCAAGTTTTAGAGAACTCCTAGAGTAAATTAGAACCTAGTTGTGTAGTTGGTTTAGTGATTTGGTAATTAATTTCACAATCACTCACTAATAACCCTAAACTCTAATTAGGTCATAACTTAGCCAATTGGAGTCCAAATTGAGTCTACCACTAGTTAATGTAATCAGTGGATCAATTGTGATCTACAGCCACTGATTTTACTCAATTTGGACATTAATTGTGAAAGTTATAATTTTTGACCCTTAATTAAGAACTCTTAATTTACCATTTTACCCTAGAACTTGTATTGTCTATAACTTAGCCAATACATATCAAAATTTAATAATTTTAGGTTCTATGAAAACCTTAGAACATAACCTTTAATAAACTAACAAAAATTTAGGTTTCATAAAGGTAAAATTTCTAATTTGCCCTTATAGGTCAAATTCATTAATTTGACCTTATAAGGCCTAATTCTTAACCAAAATTAGTGAATTTACTGTCTAAACTCATATTAGATAGTAAGTAATCACTCCACTTTAATAAATTCCAGAATTTAGCCCTAATTCATAAAGATGAATTTTAGACTCTTAAGTAGGGGCAAAATGGTCATTTTGCCCAAATTTAGGGTTTAATGATTTTAAGTTCTGAATTCATCCCTAAATCATACTATTTAGTAATTAAAGTGATTTAGACTTTAATTTATGTAGTTCTCAATCTTATATTAGAAATTCAAGAAAAATCCTAAATTTGGCCTTAAGTAAAACCTAAGTAAATATGTTAGTTCTTTTCCTTCCTTTAAACTTCTTAGCTCACCCATAAGTCTTATAACATTAATTAGTATGTGTGTCTGAGTGATACTCTTAGTACTTAAGAGCCTTTATTCCTAAAATTAGGAGTAGATCTTAAGTTAGAATTCATATAATAAGTAAAGTGGGTTACTCATTAAGGTGAAACCTTAAGTTTATTAGTTTATAGATTTTTATAGTTTATTAAATAATTTTTTGATCTTTTAACTTTAGAATTTATATTAGAGATTTATCCTATTGAATCTAACTTAATTCAATAGGATTTGCCTTAATATTAAATCAGTGAGATGGGATTAAACTCTAGTCCTTAGGATGACCTTATGATTAAGTAATTAAACTTTATTCTTTTCAGTTTAATTCTTAATCCTTTCAATCTTGATTTGGCTAATCAAGATTTGGTTAAGGATTATATAAAACAATAAATTAGGATGATTGATTTACTTATTTAAATCATATATACGACATTGATTCAGTTATAATTAGGACTTGGCCAGTCCTAATTATGTTCAATTTATAGGATCGTGATTCTAAGTAACAGACATTATAAGAATTGATGATTCTGAATCTTATGTAATTTAGAGTAGTTAAAATGATTAAATTAGAAAATAAGTGATATCACAAAGTTTGTATAGAGCTATCTATTACCTTGAATTTGATATGCTATGCTTTCCTTGTTTTGAGCCTCATTACATATTTGGACACATTATATTGAACATAGAATATTTGATAAATATTTTATGTTAGACTTTGATTACATTTCATATGGCATTTGCATAGCTTTAAGGAGAAAACTTTATAAAATAAACTTTAGTATATTTTGTGGGTTATATCTTACTTAGTCTGTCTTTTAGTATAATATTACTTTTGAGACAGTACTTTTGCCTATGGTATTTCCCCTAATGTGTGATACTTTATCTAGGGTATTTCCCATAGAGTGCAACATACTTTAATCTAGGATGTTTCTCGTAGATGATTAGATGGACGTTACTTTTTGGCAAGACTAAGTATGAGTATCTCCACACTTTACTTTATACTTTTATTTTACAGTTATTTTACAATTACTTTACAAGTTTCTTTACAATTCTGATTTACTCTTATTTTACAGTTCAGTTCACCTCTCTTTTATATTTTTATTTTTTGCAGTTCTTTTGTATTACAGAGTTTTCTATAATCTTCTCTTATTCAGTCACTTTTCCTTATTAAAAGCATGTTATGATACTAGAAGTTTCTTTCCAGTACAGTACCTTTACATTATATTATAAATTGGCATGCTTAGTTTGATCATATTACTTAGGACTTTTCTTTGTACTTAGTAGACTTTCATTAGCACTTTACTTACCTTTTTATGCAACTTGAGGTGAGGTATATGCTTACCTCACATTTTGTTTATAATCTGTTATTATAACTTGCCTTTCTTTCTTTGTTGCTTTGTCGCCATTTTCTTGCTTAAGTTAGTTTGTGATATCAATAAAACACGTAAAAATGATTACTCTAAAATGTACTTAGATATTTTGTCTAATTAGATTTTTCTTTTGTTGGCTGGGGCCCTACCATTATGAAACTGATAATGGTAGATTTCGAGCTATTTGAGGAGGTTGACCCTTCTGAGGAGCAGATCCAGGAGGAGGTTTGGGTTGCTGAGGATCCATAGACTACTTGCTAGTTTCTTTATATTTTTGCATCATGAGGATGAGAGACACTTTATATTTCAGTCTTTAAACTTTAAATATTTGTAATAATATAGGTTAAATTGTACTTTTCTTTTCCTGTATTTTATATTCTGAGTTGGATGTTTTACTTTTCATTATGGATGAATGTAAGTTACTATAGTTGTTCCTTTTTCTTCCACACTTTGATTACAGCGTATACTCATTAAGTGATTGTTCTTCTTTGCTCTATAATAAAAAAGTGCATGTCCTTCCCTTAAGATTGGATTGGAGTCTTAAACTTCCAGCCTAATGTAAAGTAAGGGATGTGCTCAGTGACGACCACTCCTTAATATGGATGATTAGGGGGCAGCCGCCACATACCCACTGGTGCCCGGACTAGCGCCGGAGGAGCATGGAGCTGAGAGATATGGCCAACCCTAGATCAATGGGCTCGGGAGTACCGAGGGATAATAGTTTCCACTATAAACCATCCCTCGATACACACCGATCAAGTTCAACTAGCCACGATCAGTGCCATTGGATTTGCAATTTATGAATTGGAATAAGTTATGGACTTGACAATCATACAATTGCGTTAGAATCAGATGGGTTTAGGATAGTACCTAATCGACGGTTCGAGAGGAACGGGGCTAGATCGGGACTCAATCAAGCCAAGATGGAGAGGTCAGACGCCAAGAGGAGTCCTTGAAGGCCGAAAGATGGAGTCCGCGAGGCCGTAGGGCCGCTAGTTGGCTCGGGCCGCGGCGGGCGCGCCACGTGTCGCGTGCGGAGCTTTTGACGAGGGAGACGATCATCTGACCGCCAATCTCGATCTGATTGAACGGATCAGACGGGGCGGATCCGCGGCTCTTGATCGGTTAAGATAACGGATCCGGACCGTTAACGTGTCGGATCCAACCCGTTAAAGCATAATTAAATGATATAATTTAATTAATTTAAATTATTAAAATACTATTTTATTAATAATTCTAAAATATTTAATTAACACCCAAAAATTCCCAAATATTCATCACTAGCTAATTGAGAGGTGAGGAACGCAATGGTAAGGTCGAATTTTTGATTCGACCAGTATTTAAATTTCGCAATTTTTGGGGTATTTAAATATTATTAAAGTATTCGTTGAATTTTGAGGTTAATTTAAGCAGGTCAAATTCTAGGGTTTCTGAATTATTTAAAAATCAGAATTTGATCAATTTGACTACTGATTTGGGCTATGTCTTAGTGGATGACTCATAATGACCTAATAATACTTAGGATCAAAATTAGGACTGAGATCAGTCATAATTGACTAGGGTAACAACTTGGGTTGTTACATTGGGTGCGTGCGTCGCAGTACCTCGGGCGCGCTGGAGCATCAAGCGCTGGAACGCGCCTAGGCACGCTTGAACATGCCTGGGCACGCTGGGACGCACCTAGGTGCCCCAGAGCATCAGGCACTGAAACACACCTGGGTGCCTTAGTACTCCTCAGGTTGTAGCCTCTGCATGGCATTCGGGGGAGGGGGGCGTGGGCTCCAGTTCCTCTTCTACTAAGCACTTAGGCGCACTGTGCTTGACACTGTCAATGGGGTTCATGAGGCACCTAAGCGCCCATGCCCCAGTCTAGCTCTTTGGCTTCCTTTGAATGATCTAAATCCACTTGAATACCTTTTCAAATCAATTACTATTTCAAAATTTTCCATAAAAAATGATCAATTTAAAATAAATATTGTACAACTAAAACAAAATTGAATCTCATATTCATCTAGCTTTTGTTCATGCAACTTATATTTGGAAAACAAAACAAAGAGCTTGGAGATAAACAAATGAATAAATGAAAGAAAAAAGTAGTGCGAACACACTTTTATAAATGTACTACTAACTTTTCCTTTGGATAAATCTGTACTTATATTCATCAAAGCTCACCTCCAAATACATATTTAAAATATTATTAGGCTTTAACTGAATTTAATGGGATATCACATCCCTCCCTTGTATTTTAGAAATGTTGTGTAAATATTATCATTACTTATATCTTAAATTAAGAAGGAATTGAAAATTGTGAGAGCATTCTCATTAGATTTCTATCATCAAATAGCATTACAAGTACAATATAATTTTGTCATCAAATAGCACTCCATGAACATAATATTCATCAAAAAGAAACTCTAAATTTCTAAATGCAGGAGTTAATGCATTATATTAGGTCATATGACAAATAAATCATGTAACAAATTTCCAAAACAAACCTAGCCATCACAGACTAACACTAAATCATAACAACTAAGTGCCAATTAGATTAACCAATATTAAATTATTAAAATAATAATTAAACACACTTGTCAAGCTCAAAAAGCTTACAATCACACAAATATATATTAAAAACAGTATAGATAGCATGAAACAAAAGAATTGAGCAATATAAAAAAATCTTTAAAATTAGATATATTAATATAATAAAAATTATTAGTAGTTCATCAAAATAAATTGTAATAAGTATTTTAAGAAATAATGGTTGTAACAATTTTTCTTCATTTATAATTTTTCTTCATTCGAGTTTGTAATTTTAGTAAAATGTCAACTGATTTATTTATAGAGTTGTTTCTCTTGCACATTACGTATTATGTGAATATTAATATTTTAAATTGTGCAATTTGATAGTATTGCATTTAATATTTAGCTAATTAATGTGCTAAAATAAAATTTGTTGAATTATGTTTAGTATATTTCTTTTATATTTTCATGCTATGCTATAAATATTTAATTCGTAATTAATTAAATGTTCTTTTCTTCAATGTTTCCCTAGCTGCAAGACCCTAGTGGGCATTAAGCAAGATAGCATAACATACTTTTCAGATTCATACAATTGAGAAAGTAACATTCATCCCTTAATAGTAATTTATCATTCTAGAATAAAGTTTAAAGTTCGCTTCATAAATATAACATTCATTTAGTGCAAGCTCTTAAGTAAAATAAAAAGGTGAAAATGAAATACTAGCAGCGAAAAAATATAATTATTAAAAGTGGATACGGCAAGAGGGCCCTCTGGCTCAAAGCCCTCATTTAGGCTCCTCAACAAGTGTGGTGCCCCACCCCTAAACTACCAACAATCAAGGCCAAGGAGTGGAGTGCCACTTTATCAAATCTCTCACTTATCATTAGATTAATGTGTAATCCTCAATCTATTAATAAGGGAATGATATGCCCTGAATAATGCAGCAGAATTATTCATTAAGTATATACATTCATCAGAATGCGGAAGCAAAGACAATAAAATACGCTATATCCAATCCACCACAATACAAGTACGAAGTAAATATGCATCTCAAAATAAAATAGTACAATAAAAAAATATACATAAGTATCTAAATTATTTTAAACATAAATAAGTTTTAATAAAAAAGATAAAGCTCTCATCCTCACAAGAAAAGGAGAAGCTAAGCTAAGGATCTCTAGCGATGGCACACACCTCCTCATAAATCTGATCTTTAGAAGGCTCGATTACCTCGAATAACTTAGAATCTACCATTATCAGTTTCACAATGATAGAGCCCCAACCAAAGAAAAGAAAATTTTGGTTAGACATATTGTCTAAGTACATTTTTGGCTGTCATATTTTATGAAGTTTATGATTTCACCATTTTAGTTAAATTATAAAATAAGTAAGGCATATAGGTATAATAAGCATACAAATGAAAAAATAAGCTATAAATAAAGGCATTTATAACTAATCAACATGTGAGGTAAAAGAACATGCTTCAATACCAAAACTGTAATAAGGTTAAGCATATAAGTATGTATAAGTAAAGTAAAGAAAATACTTATCCTAAACATGCTTATTATCACTTGAATTATCAGATTTAAGAAAAATGTAATCTAACTGTGATATGTATAAGTAGCAAGAAAATCTTGCATTTTATAAGTATACATGTAAGCAGGTAAAGTAAAACTGACTACCGCAAAAAGTAACCAAAAAATAATAAATATGTATGTAATGACTGTCATATTAGAAGAGGGCTAAACTAGCATGCTAAACATAAAATGTAATATTCTTAGCATCATAGGAGGCTAAGCCGATATGTTTCTTAGCATCGTAAGAGGCTAAGGCAAAATAATGAAATAGAACTGAACTGAGGAGGTAGTAAATACAAATACAATAATGTTTTAGTTATTTACTTTATTTCTATGAACATATCTAGAAGTAGCTGAGGAGTCAAGCACATCTACAAGACTATTCGGGTTCAAACTTAACACAATACTCCTCAATGAGTAATGTTAAGTAATCATTATTTCTCCTTACCCCTATCCATTGGGATAAAAGGCACGAAATCAATAAAAAACTGAATCATATACAAATGTTATCATAATTATTCTAGGTTTTCATTTTATGCATCAATATTCTTATATGACATGTTCAAAATAAAGGTGCAAAGTAAAAAGGAATGCAAAAGCAACAAAAAATTCGATAATAAGCAAGTGACTCTACTGCACATATATGATATCCATTATTATCTATTTAATCTATTCTAACTATTTTAAGTTATACAAATTCATTATCTCCAATTCATACTATCAAGTATAGCTTAGAAATACTACCTTATGAGTTAAAAGCAACTAGAACTAATCAGGTTCTAATTTAATTCAATCAATATCGATTACAAGTTAAGTAAGTAATCAATATGCCCTATTTGATGAATTTAGACATTCTAGACTAAGATCTGATCAAGATCTACTAAAGCTTGGGATTATGAGTTAAACACCATAAATTGAGTTTAACACCATAATCTAAAGGTAAAGCTTAAGGACTAAGGTTTAAGTTTAATTGTGAACTAATAATCAAGGCAAATTTTATTAAGCATAATCAAGCTTAATAGAATGATTCTCTTAATCTTAATATAAAGTTGAAATATAAAATAATCAGAATTAAAGTATAAAAATTTAGAAACTAATAAAACTAAGATTTCATCCATTGAATAACCCATTTATTTAATGAATAAAATCTAACATAGTATATATTCCTAATCATAAGGAAAATATCCTAAGGTGAAGGTGCAGATCTTAAAAATTCTTAATAAATGACTTAGAAAATTTTAGGAGTTGATGATAATTATTATAATTTTTCTTTATGTGCTATCCTAATTTACTCAAAGAGGTTAGAATGTGTGATTAGGACTAAGTTAGAAGACATTAATTTTACTTAGGATTTTCAAGACTTAAAATGAGAATTTTACCAATTTACTTAATTATGGAATTAAGAGTTTTAAATTTATTCTAAATTAGTTTTATTACTTGTTTTAATGATTTAAATGATATTATAGAGTTTAATGACACTTACTCTAAATTTTGGACAAAATGACTGTTTTGCCCCTATTTAAGGGTCTAAAATATTATTTTTTAATTAAGGGCTCCAAATTAAATTTTATTGATGCCAAATGATTCATTGCTATCTAACATGAAGATAGATAATAGGTACATTAAATTTGGACAAGTATTAAATCATATACATTTTAAATTAAAAATTTTGACTTATAAGGGCAAATTAATAATTTAACCTAATGAAGTCTACAAATTTAGTTAGTTTAGTGTTGTTTACTATCTAAGAATTCAATAGAGTCTAAGAACACTGAATTCTGATGTCTAATAACTAAATTATGATAAAAACTGTTCTATGGTCTAAAAGTAAAATTTTAAGATTTAGAACATACCCTTTAATGATAGAGTTCTACATTCAAAATTATCTCCAAATTCACACAATACTTTATTTTGATATATTTTGGCTCTATTAGTGTCCTTAATACAGCAAAATGCAAAAAATCACAAATATGGGCAATTCTGGATAGTTCTGGGCACTTTCGGGCAATTCTGGGCGCTATGGAGTGCGGTAGCGCCTTATGGCCGAGAGCCAGGCACTGTGGCACGCTACGGTGCCAGTTTTCTTGAGATGCAGGCACTACAGTGCGCTACAACGCTTTTAGACTATGCGGACAAATTCGGCGCAGTAGCGCGCCGCAGCGCTTTCAGGCGCTGCGGCGCGCTATGGGCCAAATTTCCAGAGAGCTGGATGCTACGGCATGCAGTAGTTCTACCTGGCCAATATCCAGGCACTACGGTGCGCTGTAGCTCTTGACGATGATTTCACATGTGCGAAAATTGTAACGGGTCACATTTTGCACTCAAATACTCTCAGTTTTTGGCATCTTACGTGCAGTGCCATATACCGATGAAAAGGTATTTCCAAGGCATTTACATTGATACCAAAATTGACACGAAACGATCATTTTAACCATACAAATAATGAGAATAAGGGTTAAGGTATACAAAAATCATAGTTACAAATTTTATTATCTTCCCTAAAACTTATTGCCTTAATGAGCTCTTATGATCTCTACATCTCAAACACATGTTTTTACCATCATGAAATAGACATGTAAGGTAAATGTAGCAACTATTTTATAAGGAAATGAGGTACCAAAAAGGTACCTCGGCCTTAAAATGAATGGAGGAAGAGGACTCTGATATATGTAGAAACTTGGGAGCTTGAGAGCTTGAGGGAAGAAGCTTCTTCTTTTTCTTCAACTACTAGCAAGAGGAGGAAGATGCTGAGGGTTCTTCTTTAGCTTGGGAGTGAGCTTGGAAGGGAATGAGCATCAGCTGGGCAAATGGAGACTGAGGAGGGTTTTTTAGCAATTGAATGGAAGAGGGCTGAAGGTCCATCTTAAAGGATGATGGGGCATGGCTCCATTAATGAGCCTTCCCATTAGCATGAATGGGAAAGAGAGGGGCAAAAATATCTTGAGTGCAGGGTATGGGGAGAAAGTTGCTGGGAATGAGGAAGGAAGAAGTAACAGAGTGGTCCTAGCTCAGGAAAAAGAAGAGGGGAAATTGATTTTTTTATTATTTATTTTAATTAATTAACACTTTTAAAAAAAATCAAAATTTATAAATGTGCTTTAAAAAATCTAAAAAATTCACCCCTAGCTAATTCGAGGGTAAGAAATTCAACGGCAAAGTCGGATTTCTATTTTGACGAATATTTAATTTTCCTAATTTCCGAAATATTTTAAATATATTAAAATATTCGACGAATTTTTGACGACTTCTAATTGCTACCAAAACATCACCCCTAACTAATTTGGGGGTGACGAGCGCAATGACGAAGTCGAGTTTCGATTTCAAGGTCAAATTAAATATCTCAATTTTCTAATTAATTAAATATTATTATAATAATACAATATATTCGATTGAGCTCTAAATTGTATCAAATTTATAGGGTTTAGTTCTAATAAGTATATGAACTTAATGGAATGATAATTAAGATGTGATCAAACTAAGATTAGGCTAAGTAACAATATAGGATTGTTACAATAAGCTCCTGATCTTGGCACAAACAACAGTGTGGGTAATCAAATACTGATCAATTATGAACTAAGCACTGGAGGATACCAAAAATTACAATTATTTAATAATAAATGAGAGCAAATAAACTTTTGATAAAAAAATAAATAGCTCTATAATTTATTCATGAAAAACTTATTTCAATTGCAAACAAATTTTTAATTTGTTTTCATTAAAAAAAATACTGAAATAAATGTCTGATATCTGGCACTAACATGTGATTTTGTTAGAAAAGAATAAAATTGAAGAAAATTGGGGTTTAAATTTGGTGTTACATAATAATTCTGTCTTCCCTCTATACATGTCCTCTTAAAAGCTTACCAGTATAAGCTTCTTATTAGTTTAGATGATGGACAACCCCACCCTAAGCAATTATCTGATCAGATTAAAATAGCTCAATAGTGAACCTGAGTTTTATCATGAGCTTATAAACAACATTTTTAAACTTATCGGAAGGTGTCTTCAAGCATACTATGTATCTTGTTTTAACTAATTCATTTCTTAAGTGCATCATGAATTATAAGGCAATAGTAAAAAAATTATAAAATCCATCACAATTTTTTTTTCTTAGTGGTTACTATAAAAGTCAGGTCACTAAATTTTACTGTTTAAATATATATTTCATTAGCAATGGAAAAGAACAAATTTAGCAAATCATTGTAATACTTAAAACTAAAATAAAAGTTCATTTTTTCTTTAGGAAAATAGTAAAAGTCAACTTAATCTATTAGCTATAATATAATAAAAAATATGAAAAATAGTTTTATAAATAGTAAATTAAGATTAAATATATAAATTAAAGTGATTCAATTGATATACAAGTACTGCTAAGATTTGCTTCACAAACTTAACTATACACATAATCGTAACTTGAGCTTGAAGATACATACTTTAGTAGTCCAAACAGAATCTAACAAATGAAAATTTTCCCATAAGCTATTTATTGATTAAGTATTGTTACTATTTTAAAAAATTTTATATTAATTCTTTATTTATTATTATTACATCAAATATTTTATGTTAAAGTTTCAATGCAATAAAAACATGATTTGCATGGATAAATTGTAAAGTTTTTGAATTTCTATCAAATGATTATTTTTTTTATTGTAAATAATTGTAAACTTAATATTATGCGGTACTTAATCTCGCCACTAACTAATATTCGAATGCCTGCACTTTTGAAACGTGCCCAGATCAGGAGTTCATTGAGATCTTGAAGTGAAAGCTAAGAGCTAGGGAATGCCGCCGCTGCATTCATTTAACATTTTCACTATTATGATGTTTTTTTTTATTTTCTTAAAATATTGTAATATTTATTGATATTTCGATCAAGACACCAATTCTATTGTATTTTTAATTCTATGAATGAATAGTTATGTTTGGTGATTATATGTGATTTTCTTTAAGCCACCCAATATGATCATGTGGCTATGAGATTACTCATGATGTTGAAATATCACTTTGCTAACCCGGCATTGGATCCCCACACAGGTCACCCATCTTGTGAGTGCTCCCAACTTGAGCACGTTTAATTTTAGAGTTATAAAACGTATCACAATTATTTGAAAAGAAGTTTTGATGTTTAAGAGTTGTGCTTAATTATAGTTTAAGAATTTCACCATAATCATGTGACAGATGGATACAAAAGTATGAAATGATTTAGATAAGATAAAATCTAACTCGTTGACCCATAAAGTTAAAATTGCATGGCTTTCCGTGATATCAACTCTCACCTTTAAGAACATATTTCATAATAGCATAATGGTGCAAATAATCATGGGCTTACCTAAATATCATACAAAAAGTACTGACCAATATAATTGCCATGCACATGCTACACCTAATAAGTTTGTAAATGTAGAGGATATTAGAGAGAAGACATATAATGTTCATTATATATAATATTTTAAACCTATAAAAATATAACAATAATAATATCAATTATTAATATATAAATTTTTACTATAATGAATTTAAATATCTATTTTAAGTTTTGCTATTGTTAATATTTAATTTTTATTCTTATTAAAATTTTAAAGAATTAAAAAATGTAAAAATAATAGAAAAATATTTAGGAAAAGGAAGAATTAAAATATAAAGCTGGTTTCTTAATTCTCTTATATATTAATTTTAAAATAATAGTTTTTTAAAATAATGGTCTCGGGTTGAAAAACATTTTAAAAAGTGACACAGCCCCCCAAAAAACAAGGCTGCTAATTTACTCGATCAGTAGAGTCGCCCCCGGTGGCCGGAAGCGATTAACGGAAGGCCTTGATTAAGGTCACCGAGGAATATGTCGGCGTGCGTTTACGTACCTGTTCAGAACTCAGAGGAAGAGGTGAGGGTTGCCCTAGACCAGCTTCCACGCGATGCCTCGGACATCGTGGACATCCTCAAGGCGGAGCAAGCCCCACTTGATCTCTGGCTCATCATTGCGGTGCGATTCTTGATAGAAATTCTCTTTCTGAATCACTCCTTATGAATTTTGCCTCTTTTTTTTTTCTTGATGCCTCATCTAGTTCAGTCGACATCAGCCCGACAATTAGCCACTCCCTTTTAATATGACAAAATGGTGGAGAAGAAATATTATCAAACATTGCTTTTGCATCTTAAATTGATGCTATGCATTTCTTTTTTTTATTATACTTGTTTTTTATTCTATTAAATATAATTGTACATTTATAGGAAGCGCTCTTACAAAAAATTGTACTTTTTAATATTTTTGAAAACAAAATTTGAATATATTTGCCATCATCCCATGAGCTTAATGTTATATTTATAATTACAAACGCAAGCATCTTGTTTCAGTAACTAACATCTTTACTTTGATTTGTTATGTAGCTCTTGTAGGTACAAAATAGAGCAAAACAAGAAACTCAATGATTATAAACTCAAGAATTAAATAACATCTCTGATCAAGGCATTTTGATTTTTAGTTATTGCAATTTTGAGTTAAATCTCTATTGAATAAGTGTAACATATTTTAAAATAAGTAATTTTGTTAGAGAAAGAATTAAATATAAGTGTAGCTAAAGTCCACTAGACATCGCACTGCGAAGCAAATTTAATTGCACAATGACACTTACACGATGATATGGGATGATTCACCTAAGGATATCTAGCAGGAGTAACTAACCATTGTATGCTATAATATGGACCCATCTGATGATGAGAATAATATTTGCAGGGCTGAAATTAGCTCATTTTATACAATTCCTGAAATTGGCTCATTTTATAGTTGTAACTAGCCGTTTAAGAGTCACATATATCACATTATATAGGGGATATCACGTGATGATATCCAATAATTTTGAATATCTTGCTTGATCTGCCAAGTAGCCGTTAGACCATAATTAACTCTATAAATACTGATCCATTTTAACATTCAAAAACTAAGATTAACAATGCTAAGTTAACGATTTCACTCTATCACTTTTTTATCTCTAAGGTTTTAAAATTTGATGTGCTCGAGTGATGTAGTAAAGTGCTTGAAGATCTTAGTTTAAGACATATTCTCTCTTTCTTAATCAAGCCTAGCTTACGGATTATTCATGGTGACCTGACTTTTTCTACCGACACGAGGTGTTCTTTTGAAGGAGTGTTTGGCTTCTTTGTTGCCAATCGAATCTTGGGAAGTACTGTTTGCGTGGTGCTGAAGAAGGGGAAAGTTTTTCAAATAGTGAATGCAGGACCAAGATGTGAATCGAGCCACTAAAAATCATTGTCTTTGTTGCTCTTTATATACTTGTTTGATCATTTTATTTTTATTGTTTTTTTTAAAAGCATCTCAAAATATAAATAACATCTTTGTTCAAGTTCTTATATCTTTTCCTATATTTTTTAAAACATCTCAAAATATAAATATCTACAAAATTTTTAAACAAGGTAATTGACCCTCCCCCCCCCCCCCCCCCCTTGGGTGTGTCAATACTTTCAGCATTTTTTGTATTAATTATGGAGACATTTCAATGTATATATAGTGCAACATCACTTGGTGAATGCTTTTTTGCATTCTACATAAATTTGATTTGCTAGAGACATTTATAAATTGCTGAAAAATAAGAACAATAGAGAAGAATATTTTTTTTTTCAAACCTATTGCATTTTATAAATTTAGAATAACAAAAGATTACATCAGATATGGAGTGTGACCTCAAATCATAAAACTAGTTAAAAAAAAAAAGCTGAAAAGGAGAAACAATCAAACAAACTTTACATGATCCAAGATTCAAACTAAATTTAAAAAAATCTACCCAACAATTTCTCGAGCCGTGGTTGCATGTAAGGCAGAGTTAGTAATTTAGTTACCGGTTGGATTTGTAATTTTCTTTTTTCCTTTATATATTACAAGAAAATCATGTAATAGTTCCGAATTTAATAGGCTCATTTAATTCCTTGTTTGAGTCCACGTCAGAGCCCTCATAATCTAATACAATTTCTGGTGCCAAAGTAGCTTGAGCACTCTCAAGATAGGGCAGATTAAAATCCAATGCGAGGGTATTTAGGTTTGAACAAATATCTCAGGGAGAAGTCTCCACGTATTAAGGGTCGAAGCCTAATCTACACAAGACAATCAGAACTTCATTAATATAGATACGAAGCACTTTTGAAGTGAAAAACGATGCTCTTATCTTCCCCATTAAAAATCCCTCAGACCTCGTACCTAAAGTTTGGGTTGATCCCAATAGAATGTCCTAAAGCTTTTGTGTAGAAAACATTGCATAGCCTGCAAGTTCCTCTTAATTTACCAAAAGAATCTAACGACAGAGCGACCAAGTCACCCCCAAATTCCCCTTCCAACCGAGGTGGGGAAGAATCCAAACAAACCACAGTAGTAGTCACAATGTCCAAACCACATCCTACCTCAACCATATCCAGAGATAGAGCAACTAATTCCTCCAAACCAAGGTCCGACACTGAGGAACGAGAGACCTCCAACTTCCCGAACCCAATTGGCTCACAATTATACATAAATTTTTCGTTATCGGCCTCCAAACCAACAGTCTGAACATCCAAAGTCGGCAGAGGAATAAGGAAACATGCTCTCTTGTAGCAGTAAAAAAAAAATTGCTGTATAGGGATATAAACCGTGTGTTTCCAAGGGGAACCATTGGGAACACCAATATTGGATGTGGAACAAGCTTTAAGGTGATGATGAATCTTGAAGCATCTTGAAGATCATGACCAATCATTCTACACTGTGAACCAAAAAGCGGCAAATTTTCAAAGATTACTTCTTGAAAGCACTCAACATTTTCATCTCATATCTACATTTTATTTTCAAAGATCTATTTCATCCAGCACTCGTGCGACAGAGGGGTGAGTAAGGTTAGTAGTTGCAAAACCCACTTTTAAGGGCTTTCTATGATAGGATCTCAAAGAAAAGAGGATGGAATGGGTAATCAAGTGGATCATAAGCAGGGGAAAAAACAGGTACAATTGGAATTTGCATGTTGGATTAGTTTTCAATTTCAGCACTTTCATACGACAATTTTCAATAAGATAAGATTATCTAGAAAATTATCTGGTATAATCATTTTCATTGAAAAGTTGAATAAGAATGTGTCGAGAATGAATCAACCCAGCAGAGAAGGATCCTGTAAGACCAAGGTTGTTGAGAAATTTTTGGATGACAACCAACGACGGCTTACCATTAAAATTTTTTCCAACTAAGGTAAGGACAAACACCCGTGCCAGTATTTCAACTTCATCTTTAGATAAAAATGGTAGTTTACCTCGAAGGATAGAGAGATGTTTAATCCCTACCAGAGGTCTTTGAGATGAGACATTCGTCAAAGCTTCAATGAAGGTGATGGGGGTCGACGGGGTTGAGCTGGGCTTGAGTGAAGATTAGGGAGAACCATTTTTCGGCTTTGCTTCACCACCTCTCTCCTGAATAAACTCCCTAGGCTCTTTGTTGTTCTTGGAAGCGGAAAACTGAGAAGAATATATATATGTATATATATATATAGAGAGAGAGAGAGCGAGCATAAAATTAGTACAAGACCAGGCTTTTGTTATGCATAGTGAGCTTGCATGATAACAATTATTTATTCATGTAATTTGAGAAAAAGTATTACCTTAATGCTTTAAGTTAAATAATTTGGATCTTCCATGCATTTGAACCTATGAATGAAAATATAACTTGAAGTGCTACAGTTCATTGGTTAAAGTGAAGATTTCTCTCAGAATTTTAGTGTCGTGCAATAAATAAGTCGTTAGCTAAGCTTAGTGCGGAAAAAATGGAATAATATTTAGGTGGTTATTTAACAATATTAGGACGTAGGAGTTATAGATGCCTATTAAAATTGACCGTCGGTGTAACAGTAGGAGAGTTCAATATAGAATTTTTGCTTTGGAGATGCTTACAAATTAACAAACAATGTGCATATTTGATGGTTACATAGTTTTTATGCCAAACGATTAGGTAAAAAAGGACTAGGAAACGATAGGTAGTCTGAAGGAAAATAGAAAATAACCTAAAGATATTGCTAAAGAGTATGCTCAAGTAACAATTAGAATGAATGTAAAATGAGATTCATATAGAGGTTCCCCAAAGCTAATTCTGACGAATTGTTCAATAGTAAAACAGAATTAGAAAATATTAAAATATCAACTTTAAATTGCAAGTCCAATTATTAGGCATTTCCTTTGATCATCTTTATGTCTCCACATACTCTCAAATCACAGCTTCATTCTGTTAACACTCGTGATTATTTGCCTTATCCTAGGTTGCATGCATGCACTCATTAAAAATACTTCATACAAAATCTGGCTCAATTTTCAAAGTTTTTCTAAGATTGCAATTAGATGGTTACAATTGTTCAATTGTATTAACCTTAGAGAAATACATAATCATTTTGGGGTGGTTCATATTTTTTTTTTGTATTGCAATTTCCCAAATTCAATCCAAAGTTCAATTAGAGATTTTATTGATATGTATAATATATGTACAGTGTATTTTTTAACAATTTTTTAATTGGGTAAAATTTTGTGATAAATTTTTGGTTTTCAAATATTCCTAGTCGATGTTTGTTAACATATTTGCTAGAACTTAAATCCTGACATTTTAGGTTAAAAGTGTTGGATGTTATATCTAATGTATCTCTTTAAGTATCTTAATTTGTATCCATGGGATGATTTATCAATTTATTTTTTATATAATGAATCCCAACTGATATTGAATTTGAAGTTGTAGGTAGGCTTTCTCTTAAAATGAAGCTCTCATCTTTTTTGGAATTATTATATCTAATAAATTTTTAAACGAAGTCTTTTGATTTCCAATTTAAGCTTCTCTTGATTTGTTGGTATACATTATTCTGATAAGTTTTTTTGGCAACTTTGGATAAAACAAAATTTTCTATTTTTTGACATAATTAAATGAATAATTTATTATTGTTATTATTCAATACAACAGTAATATATTCTTAACAAACCAAAAAATAAAATAAATCTATAATTTTTTTTAAAGTATAATTTAAAAAATAACAATATATAATGTATATGTGCATATTCGTATGTATCTATGTATAATGTATTTTTTGGATATCACAATTAAACAAAATTTTTTCTTTATTTTTGAGCGGTGGGACCTATCAAAATGCAAATTTACACTTGTTTTTTTTTAGATAGGATATTGTGTGCTGAAAAACTAACAAGGATTTTTTTGAGCTTTACAAAGCATTTACTTTGTTTTAAAATGTTCACTCTTACAGAACATGAACTCAAAATTTTCATTTAGCACGATGCAAACTTCAACTTTTTTAATCATAAATAAAGGTCAGTTTCTGTATTCTTCTCTTCTTTATTCTCATCCTTATTCTATTGCATCCTTCCTTTCATTTGGTGTTTTCTTAAGTTCAGTTGTAGTTGGCTGTTTTTGGCATTGCAACTATGTAGTGAACTGTGTCTTTTCATACACACTGAACTTTTGTTGCATTTGTTGAATATAATTGTTGTCTAACATGGGTACGTTCTACTAACTTTAATGTTTTAGTTATTATCGATAAGGTTCATCTCAATTATATAAGATGATTTTAAGTGCCAATTCATTGGGCATGTTGTATAACATCCTATAATTACAATTGGAATTTAAGGCATCTTTAGTGTACTTCATGGGGATGCATTAATTACAAGCCATTTTATTGACCTGATTGGCACAGTACTGAAATCATTAATAAATTAGCATATTTTACTTGTATTATTTCCCTTTATATAAATTATTCAAAAACTTATGCTTACTATATTTATAAAAGTGAACATAGAATAGGTGAATTTTAATTTATTAAAGTACAATTTATGCATGCTATATATTTCATTTTTATATTTTTGAAAATATTTGCTTATTCCTATAGTTAGTATGTTAATTCTAAATAGTTTTAATAATTCAGTTTTAAATTGCTTAAAACTGTATTATTCGTTTTGTTTTTAAAATCAAATGGTTATTTATGCACATGTCGATGCCACATTAACACTCCTCTCTTATTTTTCTATGCAAGAAGAGTCTACTTATGACAATCATCTTATTTTTCCATTTCTTTAAATAATTGTTTCTTGGCAGACTTTGTTATTCATATTTTTGTTTCTCATTCTCAAAAATTTAATTTGTGTAATTTTCCAAACTTTTTTAGCAATTAGTCTATCATTTATTTGATTTTGTTTGCTAGCGGGAATACTTCAAGCAAGGAAAAATTGATCAGTTCCGACAAATTTTGGAGGAAGGGTCCAGTCCTGGTAGTTTGTTTCATCTATTTGACTCTGATCCTCAACCTACTTGTCTCTTTCAAATTATACATTAATATTTATGTATGCTGCCTTTCATAATTTATGCATACAGCGTTACTTAAGGTGCTGTGTATGTTTTCCAGAAATAGATGAATACTATGCTGATGTTCGGTATGAACGGATTGCCATCCTGAATGCTCTTGGTGCTTACCATACCTACTTGGGAAAGGTTGAGACAAAACTGCGGGAGAAGGATGAAAATTTTGTTTTAGCAACTCAATATTACAATCGAGCATCAAGGATTGATGTTCACGAGCCTTCAACTTGGATTGGGAAAGGCAAGTATTGACTGGTTTGTCTTCCTTAGCTTCACTCATTTGAATTTGTCTAATTCCATTTTATTTGATTAATAGTTGGAAACTTTAGTCCAATCTTCTGCCAAAGTAACTGTTTCAGAAAACATATATACTTGCTTCATGGTTGTGATTGTTCTCTAGGGTTCATGTGGGTTGGGTTGCCATTCAACCTTGAGCCTTGGCAATTAAAATTTTTAATAGGCTAGTTTCAATGAAAATGAGCTTGGTCGGTCAATCAATTTATGGATATCTCATTAAATAGTTTGTTAGGCTTCATTATCTCTATTGTGACTTTCTCGTTATAGCTATGTCATGTGAGCAATGACAATGTATGCTTAATAAATAAATGGTACTAATTTGACATTTAACATGTATCCCATTAATAACCATCACCAGTATATAGTTAGTGGGATTTTGGATGGTTTGATTAAAGGGTATTTTGGGCCAGCTCCATGTTTGCTTCACTTTCAATATTTTTAAAAATTTACTTTTGAAAGTAGAGAAAACATGAGAATTTCAATAAGGATTTTTGCCTTTAAAAATGCTTTACGTTTTTTTGTGAATGTTATGTGATGGAAAACCATTTTTTCCCCGTAGCTAATAATACTCATTTTTATTTTTGACTAAAGCTTCATTCATTATATGAATTTATTTATATTTTTGCCATTTTGATTTATGAGTAGAAAATTGACAACTAGATCTTTAAATAACTTTATCTATTTTAGGAACAACTGATTCAAATAGTAACTTGCAAAACCTCTTACTAACCTTTTAAATTGCTTCTCTCAAATGGACCCCTAAGTAATATGGGTTTGATTTAATTCAATCAAATAAAGGATAAAATCAATATTTATTTTTTTTTCTGCAATGAATGTAAATAAAGCTACAAAATGAACACAAGCATAACATAGAAGTATACAATATTTTATAGTGGTTCTATTCTTTTGAAATCTAATTGCATGCTATATCTGAGAAAAAGAGTTTATCACTATATATATATTATTGAAGAGAAAATTATCAAAATAATTTCTTGATTTTTGTAATATGTTTAGGATAGTCCTTGTAAATATTTTTTTTGATCCAATAACTTTTGCTTAAGTGTTTTTTGGTCTCTGCATTAACTCTTCTATTAAATTTGTATTTTTCAGTCGTAATCAGATGCTGGAATCTAGCAGCCTAGCATCCGATTATGATTGAAAAACACAAATTTAACGGAAGAGTTAACGACAATGACCAAATAAAACACTTAAACAAGTCAAGGAACAACAAAAATATTTACAAGAATTAAGGATTATTTTGAACATTTTGTAAGAGTCAAGGAATTATTTTGATAATTTTCTCAATTATTAAAGTAAAATTTTTAAACCTGATGTGTTCCACTGGATGCAATGTGTAAGTTAAGAAAATTGAATGACTTTAGAAATTTGTGAGTTATCATGGAGAAAAAGAAGAATATTAATAAATTTTAATTTATTATGAAAAACTATTGTGTCACTATGTTAATGAATTAACAAAGAATTATGATTGATCCGTTGCATTGCTTGATTTAACACAATTCAATTAAGGAGGTAAATGACTTTGAAAGGGAGAAAATTCTGATTAAATCTTGACTCTTGAAGTGTAAATTCTTCCCTTAAAGCATTCAGAGGCAATCACTTTTATCACACGCTTGGTATCAGAGATGTGGCTGGGGTTAGTGTGAGCAGAGATGTGGGATTGAGTGATTTGCAATGGAGAAGGTTGCCTTGCCTTTGTTCTGCTTGCCATTTATTAGAGTGAAGAGTTCAACATAATGCTTAACGAGGAGACTCCTTTTGCATTTGATCATGAATAAGAATTTCGCCTGCTTTGTTTCATGTTCCTATCTTAAATGGACTCTTGTGAAACCTCTGATGTAAAATGTAGATATACAAGCCCAAGTAATGCTTATTGACATGAAGAAATAACCTAGTTGTACTTTTGTACCTATTGTTGCTAGAGGATCCTTAGCTAAGACATATCTACCTTTGCCTTATTGTGATTTGATTGCCTTGCTATTAACTGATATGCAACAAAGGATGACTCAACCCTGGCAAGTGTTAGCCAATATGGTCATATTTGAAGATAAATTTTCCATCCTCTGTTCAGTTGATACATCATGTGAAATTGAGGAATGTCATCATTTAATCGAGGACTCCTGCATCAGTTCAACATTTGTTGTAGTTAAGCCACATATGGAGCTTGGTGAGCTATCCATATATATATATATATATATTTCTTTTGCACTTATCTATCAATCAGTGCTATTTTTAGGGTGTCCAATGCTTCAAGTGTGTTTAGATTGACTACAAATTTGCGAATGTTCTCTGGTTCTGGCTCCTATTATGCCAACAAGATTTCACTTGCTGGACTTTCATTCTAGCAATCACTGAGTACAACTTCCATTTGTCATGGTAATTGTGTTGGACCGTGACCTTTTGTATCTATGATGTCTCTCTCAGCATGAGGCTTAGGATACGAGTGACATGTATCATTTCATGCACTCTTATCGATCTTATGTTTTGTTTAACTTCGGAGTATCCAGTTCGTTCATCTCTTGGACTTTGAATATTTGTTTCTCTCTTTGCCTTGTGCATTGTTTTATTATTGACCAACACAAATGTTAGTGCGAGGTGTGTGAGGTGTGTGCTGATGGAGATTCTGGAAAAGATTTTCATGGCAGAGTTGATTGTGCTACCCCTTTAGAGTTTGAAGTAACATTGTGTATGAATTGGCTCAATTCATATTTTCTTTTCATTGTAAAAAGAAAGGAGTGCTTTTTCTGATTTGTTTTTTAAAATCAAGTTGCAGAGGAGGAAAGAAAGGTTCATATTTCTAGTTACACCATTTAAATCCTCAAAGCTAGATCATAACCTAGAGAACATCTTAGTGGTATGAGTTTCCAGATGTATTTTTCAAGGACTCTTATTTGCCTTTGTATTGAGAATTCAGCATACCGTTTGACCTTTAAGGAAATTGTCGAGTTGAAGACTTACTTAGGTTGAGGAGCTCATGGATTAAGGCTTCATTCGATTGAGCGCTCTACCATGGTGCTCCGTTGTTTTTTGTGAAGGATAATTTTTTGTGTTCGTGTATTGAATATTGTGAGTTTAATAATGATGAAGTTAATTATCTCACCTTTATGATTTGTTTGATCAAATTTCGGGAGCTATTATGTTCTACAAAATCATTTCTAGATCTAACTGTTAGAGATGACAGTGCTTTGAAGCTTGCTTTTCGAGTAGGCTATGCTCATTATGAGATTATGGTGATGATTTTTAAAGTGTCTAACTTGCTCTTAATCTTTATAGACTTGATAAACATGTATCCAAAGCCTTCCTTGATTGGTTTGTTATTGTTTTATTGCTGATATCATGGTTTATTCATGATCTGATGATGAGCATGCCTTGCATATTAGAAATGTGTTGATCATTATTCGAGAGCACATTTAGTTTTGAGAAATTCTTCAAGTGAGTTCTAGCTGAGTTTGTTTGCCTTTTAGGGACACATCGATGATGCATGTGTATCAGTGAATCCTTGTAAGATCCAAGCTACTATAAAGTGGCTTAAACATTGCTTGGTATAGCTGGATATTACAAGAAGTTTGTCAGATATTTCTTGCATTGTGACTCTTTTGACTTCATTGACTATGTAGGATGTACTTTTCATCCAAATTGTGATGAGACTTTAAGTAGGTTAAACATTGTCTGGTTTTGCTTCAATTCTTGCTATGTCAGTTGTAAGGAATTTTAGATTGTCAATGATGCTTCTCTACATGGATCGGTTGTGTGCCCTTGCAATATGGATATATATATATATATATATATATATATATATATTGCAATGAAGTTTGCATTTATATGAATGTAATTCATATAAAGTTTTTATCATTGACATTAGCATGTTTTCTTTTTTGTACAACGACGAGCATCATAAAGAGTTAAATTTAGTGACGGATAAGTTTTGAACTCACTATTTGAAGGGCAACTACTTTTACTACTAGCCCTTTAATCACTAGAACCACTAGTCCAAAATATCTTTCGTTTTAACTAGACCGGTTTGATCCGACTTAGGTCCAGCCTGGGAACTGGGCTTCTTTTTTACATTTTGAGCTCGGTCAGCTGCTGGTTCGGGCCAGGCTGGCCCGGTAAAAAAAGTCTAAGTTCATCAGCTTCATCACCGACGAGTTAGACGTCCATCTCGTGTGTAATACGTATGTAAGCGTATGTATAATTTTACAATAAGCCCACACCTGTAAAGCCTATATGTGTAAAGCCCATGATTTAAAGAAGTTATTATTAATGGAATTTCACTTATGTTCTTTGCACGTTTACACTTGGAAATAGTTTGCATGAGTAGTGAGATGGGCTGAGCTTCATGGTAGCGAACCTGTACCTGACAAATTTTTTTGCAGGCTGGCTTAGCCCGACCCGATACTTTAAGCAGGTTATATATTCCTTAACAGGCCCGATATATAATCGGGCCAGGCCTGCTGAACCGGGCAGTCCCCAGGCCATTCCATGGTCTGGTATTGTCATGTTTTTTGTCTTTCCTTTTCCCATTAAAGGAGTTTTGTTTAATATCTTTCCTGTACATATCAGGTTGTACAGTGGTACTGCATTGCGCTAACTGATTGGCTATAGCTTTCATTGGCTTGCTTATGCAGGTCAGCTTTGTGTGGCCAAAGGTGATATCGTACAGGCATCTAGCCACTTCAATATTGCCTTGAATGAAGACCAGAATAATGTTCCTGCGCTTCTTGGTCAGGTACTCATGCTCTGCGAAGCTAACACTTTATGATCGGTCAGTTTCTTGTCAAAGATCTTTCCTATATAGTATATATTTTACATTGAAATAAATTTTACTTTTGAACATCAATTAATTGTTTAAGCTACTTTTGTATATTATGAATTAAAGTGAATTCTTTGATACTTAAACGCTACTTGTTTCATGCTTAACTTATATTAGCATATAGCTAATCCTAAATAAATTTTTTTCTTAATTTCACTTTTCAGCTTAGTTTATTCGTATTAGGCTTGAACCACTATTAGTTATTGTTTTTCTAACTTGACTAGTTTGATTTTGCTTAAATTTTTTAAAATTAAATGTATTTCTTAATAAAATAATTGATATTATGAATTAATTTAATAATTAATTAGTACAATAACAATAACAACTGCACCAAGCCTCTTTGTCCCACTAGGTGAGGCCGGCTGCATGAATTCTTTGTTTTCATTGGACACGTTCAGATGGAAGCCCTCCGTAGTTCCAACTAGAGAAGATTTTTTCTAATGTTTTCTTTTCTTTTTTGGCTTTCCACTTTTAAAATGGTCAAAATTATGCTTTAATGTTCATGCTTGGTAAGATATTTAAAGATATGGTCGAAGCCATGCTCAACTGTGACAACAAAAAGATCAAGAGCTCTTGACCACCTGCTTTGTTTCATGAATGACAACATGCTCCCCACTAATCATGTTTGATGACATTTTCTATGTGCTCAGCCTCTTCTTTCTCTTTCATCTTCAATGACATGCTTCAAAATTTGTAATTAGTTATATATAATTAATCTACACATCTACTATATTAATAAATTATGTGATTAATGGATTATAATTAATCAACATTGTATCAAGTTTTTGGATAGTAATTTGCACAAAACTAATACCTAATCATACTTATGTATGGAATCTCAATTTCTCTCCCATTTTTAGTGATTTAAGTTTGGTGCTAGTTTTGATGCAATAGTAGTAATTATGGTGGTTGTTTTATAAAACATTGAATTTGTGCTTTAAATGTATTATAACAAAGATTTAAGCGGCATGTATGAAATTCTATTTAATTTATTAAATTAAAGTCAAGTTTTCTAGTGATTTATCTACTCTTTTTCTCGTTCAATAAGCAGTATCCAATTTTCAAATTAGTGGCTTACCAATTAATGCATTTCTTTATGGATTTAATTAAATATTCAATGTAGCTCTGTAACGATATGTCCCTAAATATCACTAGGATCTCTGCTGTAATTTTATTTGACTTCCAACTCGATTATGCTGAAAGGCAGTTGATAACTCTATATTACCAGTGCGGTCTTTTTTGTTTGATTTATTTTTCCAATTTAACCATTATTGAAGAATAGTGCAATGCTGCAAGGGAGACCTAGATCTGTAAGCAGGAAAAGGGAAAACTAGGAAAGTTAAAAATAATTTGCGCATGGATTTTGCTCCTGGAGGCATAATTATTCTAATTTTTTTGATTTTTTGGCAAATTTATAGTTTTTGTTTTTCAAATAAGCTACTTATTATATTGGTTTGTGCCATTGTTTTTGCTTCCAACTTGATGATTTGAATTTTCAATTGTAGGCCTGTGTTGAGTTCAACATGGGGGAAAATGAAGATCAGTATCAGAAAGCAGTCGAGTCATATAAGAAATCCTTGGACTATTATAAGGTTTGATTTGCGTTTTATGTTCTCTTTTGCATTTTTTCACTTTTTTGGATAGAAAGCCTCTATAAAAAGCATCATTTGATTTATGGTGTCATCTTTTATGCTAGTACTTCTGCTTATGTTATTAAAATGCTGCTGATTCGACATGTGCTTGTAATTTGGAAGATTGGAAGCACATAAATTTTTATTAAATTATCGTTTTACCCTCATTTTCATAAAAATTCATGCAAATGAAAAAAGTAGTTTTTGCCTGTCTTATCTGACATTTTTATGGATGGCTTTCTATACATCATTATTGGCTTTTGATATAGATACCATATAGTAGATCTATCCACTAACCAATGTTTTCATAAGATATGTAATTGGGTGACTCTGTCCTACTACTAAACATTGATTCTTTCACATAGACACTTTCTTATTTCTTTATGATTGGAACACTGGCCCAAGAAACCGTACCATCATCTCCAGTTAAACAAAAACGGTGATCTTTGTTATACACTCTTGACTTATCCATTGATTTTGTTGAAGATATTCTATCCATTACTGGTGTTGAAAAAAAGATACTTTATGGTCAGCATATCTTCTAATCCAATGCTTCCATGATATATGTAACTGGATGAATCGGTTCTATTGCTTAACTTTGATTATTTCACTAAGCCGTTTTCTAATATCTTAATGATCGGATGCTAACAAAAGAAACCCAGGTATTCTCCATTGTGTCACGACTGTTTCTAAAGCTGTCCTGGCAATATATTCTATCTTTTCAAATTTTCATCATATTTGCTCTCATGCACTTGGTTCCATAACTCCATTTAAAACTACAAATTTCTATGTTTCTTTGGTCAATTTAGCTTTTTGTTATTGAACACTTGCCTTAAAGAATTTGGGGTTGCTCAGAGGGCACTGCGAGCTTACCCTAATTGTCCTGGAGCTTCAAGGCTTGGTATTGGCTATTGTAGATACAGGCTTGGTCAATTTGAAAAGGCCCGACAGGCCTTTCAACGGGTTCTTGATGTAAGTGATTATTTATTAGAAATTTGTATTCTTGATATGTTGTGTATATTTTGATTTTCTTAAAGCTCAACTCAATGTTATAGTTGGATCCTGAAAATGTGGAGGCTCTTGTGGCTCTTGGAATTATGGAACTTCAAACAAATGAAGGTACTAATTTTTGATATTTTTTTAGTTAGCGTACTTTACATGCTTGGTAGGCAAATACTATGATATGACTTGTTTGTTAGAGCATTAAAACAATTTGTCATTTATGAATTCATATTTATTTTTTCGTTACAGTTAGTGGTATTCAAAATGGCATGGCGAAGATGCAGCAAGCTTTTGAGATATATCCATATAGTTCGATGGCCCTAAATCATTTAGCGAATCATTTTTTCTTTACTGGTCAGCATTTTCTAGTCGAACAGTTAACCGAGACGGCTCTTTCAGTAAGCAATCACGGATTGATGAAGTCTCATTCCTATTACAACTTAGCAAGATCATATCACAGCAAGGTACGACAAACATCCATATTTAATTTATTTACATAACATACGTGTGTTATTTTCTTGTATTGTTGTACTTTTGTGAGTTTTAAATTATCAACAGGGTGATTTTGAAAAGGCTGGAAGGTATTACATGGCTTCTGTCAAAGAAATTAACAAGCCTCAAGAATTTGCTTTGCCATTTTATGGTTTGTTCTTTTCTTTCTTGAAATGTAATGTTTCTTCTGTTTTATTATCTTTCTTGATGTATCCTATATGATAGCAATTAATATATCCTGCTAATATTAAATCTTTCGATAAATCTTCAAACTCGCTTCTAACCTGCTTGACTCAAATTTGGACTGTTTTTACATGAATAAACATGGTATGGTAGAGGAAGTGACTCATTTTGATTCGAGTCTAACTTATTTGACCGGATATCGACTTGTTCGCTCCAAACCCCAGCTTTTTGATTTGGATTTTTGGGCCAACTTGAACTCAAACCTAATATAATTTGGGTTAAAAATCTTGACCCAAACCGATTTGCATATTATTTGTGTCAACCCAACCTGCCTTTTTTGGGCTGAGTTTAAGTGTTTTGTGTCAGATCTTATTTAGAATGCCTCTATTAAAGTGTAAATCAAGATGAAATGGTGCAATGATCCTGAATACCCCATTGCTGGCAGTTTTCAAAATTTTTTTACTACCAAAATGAATTTAGAAGTGTTCAGAGAGCACTAAGATTTTGTTGAAAAAATATATTAGAGTTCTAGGTGCTATAGAGAATATTCATGCTAAGATTGAGTTCAACTCTATATTCGGTTAAAAAAGGGCTACCCAAAAGGTTTTAAATGTAAACTTCTTTTAAAGAAGACATGGATTGTGGAATTAGCTCTAACATTAAAAAGGATGATATACTTGTGTAGCACCCAAATTCTTACAATTTAAATATCTAGCATTTTAATTTTATATTTAGAAATAAGGCATGGTAAATGAACTTTCACATCATTGTTTGGGATGAGAATTCATATAATGGCAAGGGTTTGTGCTAGTTATGAGAATATTGATGGTTGGGGGCTAGGTTTGTATATTATATAGATTTGTTTTGTGCATGTAAAAGCTTATAAAATATACAGCATTAGTATTGACAGAACTTACTGCAGATAATGAAGATGAACAGCTAGTTGAATGCTGACCAATTTTTAAGGTGGCATTGAATGCAGTTAAATTGGCCAATGTTTAAATAAAATTTTCTTTTTTTTGTCTTTATAAATAGGTTATGGGACTGTTTCGCAGGAGCCAGCATAAACAATCTAGCAAATCCTTAAATTACAATTTTTGTATATCGCGAGGTGTCAAATTTTGAAAATTGTTGATAAGATGGATGTTTTATTTGAATATATCTTGATAACTGTTTGATAGTTCCTGCAGTAGGATCTAAACACTGATTTACAAGTTTAATATACAATTAAATGTTAAGCTAGTTTTGATAAAGTATTATTTATTTATGCCAGTAGAAAATTAATCAAAATTATTATTATGTATTGACTGTTTATATTCAGGTAAAAAAATGCTTAATGACTATTTCATAATTAAATTGGTCTTAAGCATAACTATGAATTGCTTAAGTATTATGAAATGTTTTATGTTTTTCTTTTTGTCTTTTGCTGAGTTAATATTGAATGTCTAATTCAAAAGTATCGTTGAGTTATAATTTTTAATAGTTGGAAGAGTTGTGCCATCCAGAATGAAAGCCTTCAAAACTTTATAATTAGAAGCTATATTCTAAGGTTAGTGAGAAAGTGATTCAATAGAAATCCATGTAGAATGGAAGTTGAGTTATTTTTTATCACTAAAGGTTCTAATACGGAACTTAGTAGATTAAGAAGACAAAAAAATCTATAGGTGATAATGATTGTTTCAAAGTTTCCCTGAAACTAGATGTCTTACTACAATCACAAATAGGCTCATTTATAAGTATAAGACTTTACCTTTTTCAAGATGCCTACGTACTCCCGGTCCAAGGGAATAAAATCACACATAGTTCTAAAATTTAAAAGCAGACAGCTGCGGTGGGTGGATCTCAAATTAAAGAAGAAACAAGTAATGGGAAAAATGTAAGAAAATGAAAATGCAAAAAAAGGTGAAATAAATTAAATTCAGTATATCTTCAAGTCTCAAATCCACTGTTTTAGAGTTATATTTTCAAGGCTCCTTGTAACCCCGTTAGATCCATCACAATCTGTAAACTTGCAAAAGCATGAGAACTTGTTAACATTGATGACAAAACATGAATTCTATAATAAGTTAAAATAGTGTGAATTAAATATGATTGGAAGCAGGTTTAAAACTAGCAACAAAGCCTAATGAAGAATGCTCCACTGCTATGATGTGCTTAAGCCCAATAACAATGGGTAGTGTATACTAAACAGGGTTACTCTAGTAGTAAAACTCGTATCAATCTGGGGTTCAAAGAGCCGAATAATTGTTAACCAAACACACCAAAACTGTTTTCTTATATACAGCATTTGCATTTGATCCAACATATATATGGCTTATAGAGGGGATGGAAGATCATGTCCATGTAAAATAGTAAGAATCAAGAATCTCACTCTGAGTGCCTCTGTTTGCTAACTTTTCAGCAACATAATTAACCTTCTCTCAAAAGATGCATGGCACTATAATTAAAATGAATGAGCTTCAACTCAATTCTTTTCAATTAATAACATATGTTCCAATCACTCAAAGCATAACATCACATTCAACCAAAATTGTGTGCAGGCCATTCTCATTACACAAGGTAAACCCCATAAGGAGAGCCTTTATTTTAGCCAAGATGGAAGATATACAAATTGTTTTTGTAAAAAGCAAGAATAACTTTACCATTTTAGCCTTGGATAAGACCCCCAATAGCTGCAGTCCCAATTCTCCTTTTGTATCACCTATCAACATTTAACTTAAAGACACCAAAGCAAGGCTTTAACCACTTAACAATACATTACTTATATTTAATAGTACTGTAATGGATATTAAATAGCTTTACATCAACCATCTCTAAAATTTCTAAAGGTAAGAAGATTAGTTCTGGCTGCAAGTTAAATGGAATGAATAATTTTTCAATCAACTTTATTAGTGTTAAATTTGAAATTCCTGTGTTTGCTATTATTTTTTTGTTCCCATATGTTTCAAATGATAAAAGCAAGAAGAATCACTCTAATGTGACCCCAGGTAACAAAATTACTTGAGACCTGGCAAGTAAAAGGAACCAAAACTAAGATTGAAATTAGGCTTAACACAAAACATATTAGCAAAATCCTTATATCTTTGGCCTTTTTATCATTGAAAAAGAGGCGATCACAATTTTCACAAGCAGAAAGACAGCAAAATCATCTGTATGTATTATTAAAACTTTTGTTGATAAGAATTTTATCAATAGTAAACCTCTTGTAAAGCATTCTCTAATAGAAGAAAGATATGGAAGGTCTAATGGCTTTGTACCACATAATTTCACCATGGTACAATGTTTACTCACAATTCTAATAATATTATAAGCACGCTTGAAAGCAAAGTGGGGAAGAGACGGACATGTTCAGATCATGGTGTCATTATCATTAATATTGAACGGAATGGAAACAATTTCTTTCAAAATATCAGCATTACCATTAAGGACTTCTTTGATTTTATCATGGTTCCAGCGACTTATCCAGTAGAATTCATTCAATTTGGAGGAAGTACGAGTTAAATTTGGCAATCGAATAGCAAGTCATTGTTTACCAAACTAACAATTATGTCAAAAGAAAATATTACCAGCAGTAATGATTCAAGCTATGTGGTATTCAGAGAAAAGCTTAAATATATCTATTCTTTTTCACAAAAAAGAATCAGTGGATTTTGGTTGAATACTAAGAGGGTGAGAGCCCTTACAATATTTATCTTTAATGAAGTTAGGTCAAAGATTTCTATTTTGCCTAAACTTCCACTAGATTTCCATGATGAAAGTTTTAATGAGATCATTAAGAGTACTAAAGCCCAGACTAACTTCGTAAAGGGGAGACAGGTCCTTCCATCCACACCAATGCATTTATTTGGAGTTCTGATTAGAACCCCAAATAAATTTATTAAAATTTTTTTCAATTCTATTCACAACTGTTTTGGGGGGTTTAAAATCTGAATAAGATGCAAAGGTATTGAACAAAGCTTGAGTAAAGTGATTCTGCTAACAGAAGTCATGACTTTATGTTCCCATCCCTTGAGTTTGTTAGAGATTAAATCATCATAATGTATGGATTATAAACATCTCTAAAGAGGCACACCCAAATAAGTATAAGCAAATTCTTTTAAGCAAAACTTGTGAAATTTGAGATTTGTCTGCATTTAACCTCATTAAACATTTAATTTTATTAATGCTTAACCCTGATGCAGTCTTAAAGAGGTGTAACAGACCCATTAGTCTCCTCAAAGAAGCTTTATTCTCATTCACAAATAAGATTAAGTCATCAACCAATGCAAGATGGGACACCGCAAAAGAGGCTTTATTTTCATAAAGTAGTATACTTTTTAATATTTTTTTTTAATTTTACCTATCTTGTAGTTCTTAGTTTCTTAGATTTTTATTTATATATTTACATTTTCTTCTGTTATTTCTTTTAACCATTACATCTTGAACAGTTGTAAAATATTTAGTTGCTTAGATTATTGTTCATCTTCTAATGCATCATCAAACAGTACTTGAATGCATTCAAGTGTTTCATATTGTAAAGTCATGCTATGTTATAACCACTCATATATCATTCCTGAATTATTATTTATGCTAAATCAGTGCTCCAATGTGCTTGCAGAAAGGGTGCCCCTGTTGTGCCATGTGGGTATTCCGTTGGATTCACACGTGCAATAGATACAAAGAATTACGTCTCTATTGGCCTGCTTGTTATTGAACAATAACAAGTTATTTCTTGAACTTTATGCAATCTGTTATCAAACGTGATGGGAGAGCCTCTTTTTAGAAGATGGCTCAAATAAAAATCTTTCATCATGGAAGTATCCTCATTATTGGCCTTACATAAGGAATACTCAAGATCTAGGGCAATCTAAAAGACAGAATAAAAAAGATAAAAAAAGAAAATTATGATATAGTTATCTTGTACAATATACCAAAGATATGTCATCCAACTTAGTTAGTTTTTATTAACAACACACTATGAATATCATACATACTTCTTAATTATTTTTTATTTTATAGAAATGTATTTAACCACAGATTTATATTGATTACTCTGAACCACAACTGATGTTATTGCAAGGGATTCTCTTTCTTTCCAAGTCAAGAAAGAGCTTTTTATTTTCAAAGATTTTTTTCATTTTGTCATCCTCATCAGTTGTACGCATTTAAATAATCACATTTCTTAAGTTTTCTGCCAGGTTTTTTGGTTCTAATGTAATTATTACTTTCTTATTAATATCGCTTATTACTTTTTTATTTTTGGAGAACAGGTCTAGGACAAGTTCAGTTAAAATTAGGAGATTTGAAAAATGCTCTTTCAAACTTTGAGAAAGTTCTTGAAGTTTACCCTGAAAATTGTGAAACTTTAAAGGTTAGTGATTAAAATGAATGATTATTTATCATTGGCCTCTATTTACTTTAAAAAAATAAAACATAGATGCATGATTTGGTTTATTTCCCTGTCAAGGCTATCGGGCATATTCATGTTCAGCTTAGTCAAACTGAAAAGGCCATAGACATATTTCGGAAAGCTACCCGTTCTGATTTGAAGGATGCTCAGGTTAATGTTGATACATGTTTTGATTCATAGAGAAACATGAATGATATACTGATTTGTATTAATTTAAAGATGCCTCTTGCCTTTCATTATGTACTTATACTAATTTAATTTAACATGAATAAGAGCTATATTTTTTAAAATATTTATTCAGTGTTAGGATTCTGAAGCTGGCTAAATTGGCATATTGTAAAAAAATTATCTTGATAATTAGTGTCTAAATATGCTGTTTTTCTTAATGCATATGCTTTAGTAATTTCATCTTGTTCATATTTTATGCTACGGACATTTTTTGTTGTATATAATTTTGTAAGTAAAGACTAATGAAATCAATGCAGCCAATTTGATGGCATTTTTATTGCAACATATTTGTAAACGAAATGGATATGAAGTTTAATAGTTTACTAACTTCTAGCCAAACAAATTTTTTTTTCTTACATAGCTTTTGCTCAACCAAGCTTTAATTTAATGGGATAGCCAATCTTCCCGGCTCTTATCGTTGGGGGCTAATTTGAGTGGTTGATATGTGCAACACAACCCACCGTACCTTCAAGTGTGGCACATTTCTTAGTTTATTTGTGTTCTATTTGTCATATTGAAAAGAAGAACAGCTAATTCATAGGTTGCCAATCTAAATCATCATTACATTGTGTGGTGGACATTCTTATTTCTTTTTTACTTTTTATTTCAATTGAAAGCTTATTATGAAAGGCTGGCAAATTTGTAATTTGGTGCTTTTTTAAAATTTTGATTCACAATATAGTATACAATGTCAGAATTTATAATTAGATTACTTCCTTTTTTATATCTTTCATGATTGATAAGATGGATGGTGAAAGCAAATTTTTTGCTTTCACCATCCATCTTATCAATCATGAAAGATATAAAAAAGGAAGTAATCTAATTATAAATTCTGTCATTGTATACTATATTGTGAATCAAAATTTTTTGCTTTCACCGGTTCTCACAATAGTCTCTGCCAACTACCTTCCTACAACATAGTAACTTTTTCATTCTTTCAGTGCTTCTACAATCTTAAGTTTTGCATGACGAGTTTAACACAATGTTACCCAACTTTATGTTACTCTGTTCATCCTTGCCCAGCTGTCCCTGTCTGAATACGTTCATAACTGTCAGACTAGTAAGCGTTTTAAATAGAGCTGATAAAGCACTCTTTCTAGGACTGTATTTAAATGGATTAAATGAGAATCTTTCTAGGGCTATGTTTAAATGGGTTAATGGGAGGATCACAGGATTGTTTTGGATTGCAAAGCTTTTTGAACTGCAGGATTATTTTTTTGGATTGCAGATAGTTACGGAAGGATATTGCAGGGAAATATTATGAACAGACGTGCTGCAGGGAAGCTGCCACAGTAGGTGTTAACGTTGGTAGGAGGCTTGCTGGATTGCAATTGGATGGCTTAATGTGCTTCTGGGCTGAGGATGGGGATAGCGTCTGGTTACAAAAAAATGTGTCTAATTTGTTATGGAAAATTAGTTTACTATCTAAAAGTTTTTGCTTTGGTATATCCAAAATGAAAATATGGAGTGCAAGTATACTCATAAAAATTGTAATTTGAGTTCATGTTATCAAGAGAATTAAGGGGCTCAAATTTTTTGATTCAATTGTACAAAATAATTAGGCAATAAAAGATTAAGATTAACACAATCAATTTGGTTTTAGGCTTTGTAGATCTATCTTGGAGGTTATACATTTACTATATAGCTTTTTAGAGGGAAATAAAATATGATATTCATTTAATATTTATCAATCTAAAAGAGGCTTTTATTAAAGTACCAAGGGTAGTTATTTGGAGATTTTTGAAAAATAAAAGCATGTCTTTTATTGATGTTACTAAAGATTTGCTTAATAGGGTTGTTACATGTGTTTGATTGCAAAGTGCTTGTCTATGAATTTTCTTATTACTATTAGATTGCATCATTGTTCTACTCTTAGTTCATATCTCTTTGCATTAATTGTCGATGTTCTTAATAACAGATTCAAGAGAAGTTTGATTGGTGCATGTTATTTTAAAATGACTCTTCTGATTGATTTGATTTTGGATGGGGTTAAAGTAAAATTCAAGTTGTGAAGGACTATTTTTTAATCTAAAGGATTTGTTCTTAGTGGATCTAAAATGAAATATAAGCAGTGTAAGTTTAATTATAATATGTCATAAATATTGATGATCATGTGATCAGAGAAGGTGAGTGGTTCATATACTTGGATTATATTATACCACATAATGGTGAAATAGGGGGGATGTGATTAATAGGGTCCAAGCAATTTATAGATGAAATGGATGAGAGCTTCTGGAGGGTTGTGTGATTGGAAATAGAGCATATACTAGACAACAATGTTATATGAGTAGAATGGTTGCATAAAAAAAGAAATTTATTAATAGCATAATTGTTACAGAGATGAGGATGCTGTGGTGGATGAGCAGATATACTTGAAAGATAGAATGAAAAATGAGCTCATTTGTAGCAAGGTTGGATTGGTTCCAATGGAGGGAAAGATTAGAGTGTGTTATCTTGTTGGATGATTTGAGCATCATAAGTGTAGGATGCCCAATGCATTGTTAAAAAACTTGAGTTTATGGATTTTGCTCATACTAAAAGAAGTAGAAGATGATAAACAAAAGTGAAGAACTTATTAAAAATGATCTTTATTTAGAGAACTTATGGGACTTCTATTTAATCACGCACAATGGAAACTACGGGTTGATGTGGCTGACCCTACTAAGTGGGATAAAGGATTGGTGTTCTTGTAAGAGATGTAATTATCATGATTCATTATGTTAATGAAAAGAAGAAGCACTTCGGGGTGGTGTGATTGAAAACTCTTACTCAAATGTGAATGAAAATTTTAGCGAATAGCCATAATAAGCTCATGAATATTATATTAGTGAGAATAATAACCTGCTAAGTAGCATCCTAATAAAATAATTGTAGTGAATATGAGGATGCTATAGTGGATGAGTGGGCATGCATGAAATGATATTATGAGAAATGCGATATTCACCCGAAGGTTGGAGCTGCTCCAATTTTGAAAAATCTCAATGAAAGTTGTCTCAGTTTGCTTAAATATTTTATATTCATTAGATGCCTAAATTAGTTTTTAGATTTTGCTTATGTAAAAAGTGGAAAATGAAAGACCAAAAAGTACATTCTAGAAATTGTCAAGAGCAGTATAGTTTAGATAGTAGTTGCTTGATGGAGCATAAAGGAGACAAAAGGTTTATATCCAAGCCCATTTAGTGAGATTAGGAAATATTGGCTACAAAAAAAATTGAAATTGGATATATGAAGCTCTTACATCTCTCAAGTTTTTTCTTTTTTTTTTCAACCCCCAAGTTCATATTTTTAGTACAGTCACAGGCTCCTGTATTCACATGGTTGTTATCTTCCCAACTATCCTTTGTTGCAAACCACTTGCCAACTTAATTTGTGGATGGATGTTTGTGTTGTTGGTATTAATTATAAAAAAATTTAAATTGTTTATATGAATCTCATTTCTTTTTATCTGAAACTCTTATTTCACTTCTTTTTTTCTACTTTAGCTTCTTCTCTTTTCTTTAATGTTCCCTTATCTTCCTCTTAACCCCACTTGATATTCTACTTCTTTTCTTCCCCTTCAAACTCTTTGTTGTCATTATAGCTCGTGAGATGAACTATTCAAGCTAAAGAGCCGAGCTCGAGCTCGAGCTGTGGGTCAAGCCTGAGGCATCACATTAGCAGTGAGCTCAAACTTAGATTGGTTTACCTCATTAGTTTGTTTTGTTGGCTCATTTATATAAAATATTATTATAAATAAATATTATTTTAAAATTTAATTAATTTATATAATTTTAAATTAATTAAGCTTAACCTTTGAATTCTGATGCCTAAAGCCTTAATCATTATCTTATTGACTTGAAATTTCATGCATATTGTCATGCTTCTCGAGCTTGATTAATGAGCTCGTGCTCAATTTGGCTCAAGTTCAACTTGACTAGATTACACCACTGCTTTCATCATCATGTCTTTTTGCAATAGTGTTGCTATCTCTTTATCAATGTATTGTTTAATTTGGTCTTTTATGCCATGAATAAGCCAAAATAACTATAAATTTTTCAATCTAAATTTTAACCTTAGCCTCATACAACATTGAAGCCTTGTCCCACTAAGTAGAGTTGGCTACATAAATTGTTTGATTCTATTGTGCTTGATCAAATAACAACCACTTTTTAAATTCATAAACTCACTTTCGTAATTGGGGCATCTAATGGTCCTTGCATAATATGCCCAAATTATTTAAGAAGACTTTAAGTTTATGCTTCTATGTTGTGCGCAACATTATAATCTTATAACTTAGTTGGGTTTTGGCTGATCTGTAAAACTATAAGCAATTTTTTTTATTGCTTAAAAATTTTGAAGCGCTCCTCTGTTACTTCGATTAGCTTGGCCCTATTAATCTTTTTACCTTTTCATTCGTCATTATTTTGTATGAATGTACCCCAAAATATTTAAACTTCAGGCTTTTTATTTACTTGTCCTTTACCTGTTATTTTTTCATTATTATGGCTTTTATAATGAATAAATTTACACTCTGGATGTTCTATTTTGGATCTACTTAGATAGAATCATAGCCTTATACCCATCAAAATTTGGGCTAGTTTGTCCCAATAAAAGGCTTAAGATCACATAATATTTCAATTGCATTAATTTGTGATCTTAAGAGGCTAAGTTTGATGTGCCAGGGTTCTCAATTGCGTTCATTAGATCATTTAAATTTTTTAGATAAAATTGAACCTATACTAGGCCATGTTTTTTTTTGTTACTATCATTGCCCATGAAATGAAATTTTTTTTTCGCATGTTATTCACGTTTTTGTTGTTGCAACACTTGAAGAAATTGTATTCGTGTGAAGATTTTGGTTCTTGTTCTATTATGATCTCTTTGTAAGCTTCAACCATCTTCAAATGACCTGGTTATAGCTTTTCTTAATCTTGATTGACAGCTATATGTTAATGCACATGTGGGCTAAAAAGCCTAGCATATTATCAGATATTTATTTTACATTACCAACATAACTTTACATCTTCTTTACACTTTTGAATGTTTTATTTGCTATTTTATATCCTATTCTAATATTAAAATCATATTCTTTATGTACTAACTTTTCTTCTCACAATGAAACTCTTACTGCCGTAGTTGTGCATGCCATGCTTATATAGTTATTATTTAACTGTATGTACTTATAATTTATTTTATCATAATGCATTTTCTTATATTCCAACTTTGGCATTTTCAAGAATGTTCTCACTGCTGTTTTACACTAATATTGTGCAGGCTTTTATAGAACTTGGCGAATTATTGATGCCGGCAGATCCTGGAGCTGCTTTGGATGCCCTAAAATCTGTATGAGTAACTTTATTGCCTTAATTATTTTTTGATCTGCCCTAATCATCAATTTAAGTTAGTTTGGTATTGTTGATTTGGCTATTGCTTATTAGGGGCTGAGAGGCTGTGACACTATCCTGAAAAGAGATTAATGCTCAACTTCTCTCAAAGAAAATGAGAAAAATCAACAAAAAAACTGCAATACTTTTCTTGGGATGATTTTCAACATTTGTTTTCATTACACATTATCATTATTTTGGGAACATATTATTTGGTTATCTTCACATTGACTTTGCTTATCATTCATTAATGTATTCTCTCTAACTGAGACTACTTCACATTTGTATCTATCTGCTTCATATTCTTTGTGTTGACCAATATGTAAGAATTTTCAGTCAACATTGTAGTGAAATCAGGTTTCATTACTTCATCCTATCCTTTTCCATTTCCTATACATTATCCATCACTTGGCCGCAATCTGATTTACCCAGTCTACCTAAAGTTCCGTTCACTTGCAACTTAACAACCCTTCTCACTCACAGTTCAATTTTTTCCTATAGCCCAATCAAACATTACTTCCTCAACATCACCCTAAACATGTTTGATTATCTTGTTTTCTGCTTTGTTTCTAAAAAACCAATTCCATTGAAGCTTAAACTAACACGTTTATGTGGGTTTCATTCATCAACATCTTAAGGCTCTTTCTTATTTAACTGGTTCCTTGTTGATTTTTTGCAAATTGGATGCTTGCTTTATTCCTTGCTGGTGATATAGTTTTGCATATACTGTGAATCTTTTAATTTATATGAATTGCTTGGATTGTGATGAATGTCTTGATTGCATATCTTCCAAGTTCAGTAAAAAGTTGTTTTAGGTTCAGACAACAAATTAACTGCTGAGTAACTTAGTTTGTCAGACTTACGTTTTGTTTAGACTGAACTTTGGCTTTTGAAGTTTTGACATTACTGTTTTCCCTTGGTCATTACTGTTTTGTCAGAGATTTGGTTGTAGAATACTTTAGGCATTTATATGCCTGCGATCTCAATGACACAATTTTTTCAAAAATAATTTTTATGTTGGTATTTGTTGTATGGACCAAGACTTAACTCACTGGCTTGTTTCTTCTAGATTCTTTTTCTAATAAAAGGAGAGAGATCCGTTGCCAATTTTTGATGCGGAATTATATTTCTGATTGTGCTCATGTGCACATAATCTGTTTATCATAAAGCCTTCCTTCATGTGATAAAGGATCTTAAGGCTATAAATGACTGATTGATTGCCGCTACATGGAATGAAAACTTAACTCAACATAACCACAGGATAAACTGAACAAAACCACAGGATAAACTGGGTTAACCAAACTGATAAATAGGTTCATTGTGATGCCAGGCTTTAATGGATAACCATTCTTTGATGTTCATGGTTGTGGACTTGCTGTTTAACTGAGGATTTTTAAAACACAATGTAGTCTAATCTTTCTCTTTAATTTAGGCATGGTCTCACATGCGCATTCAGTCAGTGTGATGAAACCCAAATGAACATGCACTTGAAATAAAACTCAACTCTGTTACCAATTAATCAAATCGAACTCTTGACTTTCAGTTCAAGGTTATGCGTAATCATTAGCTGATTTGCACTTCTCATCCAAAGGAAATGTTTTGTGCAAGTTTTTGGTGTATTTAAGAAACCTGGAAGCTATCCTATTTTGATTCTTTAAATATTTCTTGATACAAATTTCTTACTTGTTGATGTTTGATTAATATACAACTTTTCTTTTCTTATTATTGTTTTCTGTATTTTACTGTTCTTTTCAATTTTATTGAGGTTCTGTTTGTTTAACTTCTTTGTTCTAGTATTTTGTTGATATAATGGAATATGACAGGCCTTAAATATTCTCAAAAGGGGAAGTGAAGACGTACCTGTAGAGTTGCTCAATAATATTGGAGTTCTGTACTTCGAAAAGGGAGAGTTTGAGGTAAACCTTATTTTATAATGCTTTTGCTACCTTAATGACTTTAATCACTAGATTTACATATATGTTTGGAAATTTTCCCACTTGGTTTTTCATATGGCGCTTGAGATGCGGTCCTTTCTGTTTAAGTTACTTTTGTGAAATGGAAGGGCTAATTCTTGTTATTCTCCGTCCCAGTTAGCTGAGCAAGCTTTCCAGGAGGCTCTTGGAGAAGTGGTCAACCTGCCTTCTCTTTTTGAAAGAGCAAAGAATTATACTTTGCATAGCAATGCATACAATGAACAGTGTTGGATTATGACGATATTCCACCAACTTGAAGAAGATAGCATTTTGCTAGAACTTCACTGGGATAAAGTTACTACTCTTTTCAACTATGCCAGACTCCTTGAGCAGCAGCACAACTACGAAAGAGCAAGTATATTATACCGGCTGATTTTGTTTAAGGTGATAGATTCGCCATTATCTCTTTTGTAATTGTTGATCTCTTTATGATAAGAATAATCGGTGGTTGATGTTTTTATTATTTTAGTTACATTTTCCTTTTAAAGCTATTTGCTATTAGATGTTCAATCATGTGAATGACAATTAATTTTTGATTTTTGATATTCAAATGTTTGCGTTGGATGAATCTGAATTAATGTCTGTTGTTGACTTTCTTTTTGCTGTCATATCATCTGTTCTAATTTTCTTGTTATTTTCTCATCTTGTACTGCTAATTTGTTTGGTGCACAATACTGTTTGATGTATGTGGCTACTGAATTGTTAAGCTATTTCCACATGTAAAAGCACCACATATATTTTGATTAACTAGTAAATAATGAGGTCATGTTTGTCAAATCTGCTTAGCTTGACTCTTTATCCCGAGATTTATCCTTTTTCATAGTGCACTCATCAATTATCTGTATCCCTCAATCTGCTACTTCTCAGTTTGTAAATTGTAGAAGGAGAGTGCCAGAGAAAGTTAAGGAGAATATATGAGTTTTTTGTGCTTTAATGCGTTTCCTTGCTTTTTATAAAGATTAACCTATGATTTAAAACATTATAATTATAAGATGTTAAAATAAGAGAGAATTAGCTAATATGACCCATCATTTGAAGATAATCTTAGTAAAGTTTAAGCTTAAACTCTTGAAATTCATAACAAAGTTGTTCCAAACTAGCTGAGCCATTTCATCAAATCATAACATATGTTGAATTGTATCAGTTTGCTTGGAACATTCATTTGAGGTGAGTAATAGTTCTTTAGGCTGCATAAACAATTGATAGAAACCTTATGAGAATCCTACATGAAACAAATTGAGATTTCTGGAGGAATATTTGTATGCCACAAGTATTGGAGTGAGAACTTGTGAGTTGGGTTAGACGGTAAAATGGCACTCTGATTTGATATAATTCTAACTTTAATGCCAAATCTAGCATTGAACGTTATGAGATATGGATGTGAAGGATATTAATCTTGGAATAACAGTTGCAAACTGTGGCAACATCAGAAACCCATCGTGGAAGAAATCAACAGTATAGTTGAGCTGCTATAAGGAAGTGACCACATAGCTAGGAAATGTTTAAAAAGCTAGTCACCACATCTAATGCTCCAGATTATGAACTTCTGACACCCAAACTATTTGATTTGATAGGTTTCCACATTCAGCAATTATCAAGTTTGCCAATGACTTCAAGTGATGATGACTAAGAAATTATCTTTTCTTCATGTAATTGGCACAATGGTTTCCCTAGCTTATAAGTACAACCACATCATTTATTTTTTGTTGCAAGAGACCACTCGAACATAGATTTGAAGCCACTGCCATTGAATTTTTTTTTTGGGCAAACATTAGACTCGACATACCTTGAGAATCCACCCCATAAGAAGCAATGTAAGATTTTCTCATTGGGAGGACATTTGGTATAATTGACAAGTGAAATGATTGAGTTTATGGTGTTATGGATTAGAGTTAGTCTACCTCTTGTGAGAGAGTACTAATATTCCTATAGGAGATTCTTTTGTATAATTTTTTCTAGAATGGCAAGATGGAAGGATTTGGTTTGAGTTTGAATGGAGGGAACACTAGGACACATCTAGGGATCACTAGACAATGAGAATCCTGTTGACTAATGATACCATCTTTTTGGTTAACATAAATAGAAGACATCTTGAAATAGCATTTCTTGCTGTTTAAACTCAAGCATGATACTCTCTAAATATGCTAAAATAAAGTGCAAGTGTTGGCAATGACTTCCCATCATTGACAATGAAATTTATGTCATCAGCAAAATTAGATGAGAAATACACATGTTTCTTTGGGAAGCCGTACTTTGGTTGCTTGCAATTTGTTGGAATAACATTGTGGAAATATAATTAGTTGCAAGGTCCTTCATACCTATAAAATGATTGTGAACTAAGAATATTTTAAACAAGTTTTAATGAAAGTATTAGCATTATTGGAGAAGCCAAATGATTCCAGGATGTTGTAAATAAGTCCTACATGAATGATCACATGCATTGGATAAACTAACTTTTGTGACAATGTTGTGTCCTTTGACATTGATATTTTATGGAACATTGTTATGAAAAAAGAGTAGTCTTATATGCTTCTCTTTTATAAATCCCCTTCTTGGAAAATATTTTTGGAAAATGTAGATATAAATATGTGAAGAGGCTTATTGACAGGATTTTTTTTAATATATTTGGACTGACAACTTTTAGGAATTAGCACTATCCTTGTTATTGTGATATTGACATTTGTTCTAGTGCCTTCTTTAATGACTTTTTTTAGCCACGCAACATTTTGTGGAGGAATTTTGAGCACCACCTACAGCCAAAGCATCCATCAATGATAAGGTAGAAAATAACTGTTTATACTAAGTATAGGTAGGCGGGGAAATTATGTTTCAATTAAATCATTAGAAAGGTAGGCTTTGCTGTGTAGAGGAGCTAGGTTGGTAAGTACCTGTAACTCTCTTTTGAAGGAAATTGATGTACGGGTCTTGTGGTGACTGAATCAAAATTTATTTCCCCATTTGAAAGGAAGATTTTGGAAGAAGTAGTGTCTACCTTCTATAACTAAGGATTGAAAGAATATTGACTTCTTTTCTTCAAGTTATGAATTCTTTAGGTCTACTTAGTTGTTTCTAGAATTTCATTATTAAGTGCTCTATTGAGTTTGACATTAGCAAAAATTTTGATTCTATTCTTGATGAAATTCTTATCTGACTGCTGCTCACACTGGGAAACATGTTGCTTTTTAAGTTTGATTGATGGCTAATTTTCTAAATACAAAATTTTATTCACTTAATTTTTTTTTGTTGTTGCTGCATTGCAACAAGCCACTTCCTTGAAATTTTCTCCTTCATCATCTAGCTCTAATGTCATGGATCTAATTCTGAATATTTTTGCATTTTCTATGGATGTTCTTAAACACATTCAAGTGATGGTGCCTTGTTTCTTGTTGTTTGTTGTTGATATTCTTTTGTTGATAAGGCATGATGGAAGGGGTTAAAGAGAAATCAAAACTTGAATATTTACACAAGAATTTGAAGTGTTGTCTTTGTAGTTTCAAAATGTAATATAAAGTGCAAGTTTAATTATAATAGAAGTCATCATTTTGTGTTTGACAATTGGAGATCACGTTCTCAAGATAACTGAGTGGCCCAAGTATCTTGTTTCTATTACACAAAATAATAAATAAATAGTAGGAGATGCGATTAACATGCTTAAATAAATAGATGAGATGGAGGAGTAAATCTTTGAGGTGATCACAAAATTCTGCTCAATTTTATGGGAAATTTATAGAATAGCTATAAAATCTTTAATTTTTTATGTAACTAAATGATTGTTTGCAAAACAAAAACATACAAATAAATTGTGTTGTCAATATGAGGTCACTATGGTGGATCAATGGGTATACATGAGATGATATGATGAAAATTAGCATATTTATTGCAACAATAGAGCCTTCCCAATTTAGAATAATTTCATATGCAACTGTCTTAGATTTTTCAGACATATAAAGTGCACATCTAGATCCCCTTGTTAAGAACATTGAGTTAATAAACTGTCATATTCAAAGAGGATCCTGAAGATCACTAAAAATTTGGCTTGATGTCTTAAGAATGATTTCACATATTTGGAGCATAATCTAGATAAATGATTCAAGCAGCTGCGCATTTAGCGGGACTTTGATTTGGTGCTGCATTGTTGACACTTCTCGCTAAAATATCTAAATTCGTGCTTTCATATTTTGCAAATCCATTTGTTTAAATCCTCTAAATGATACTCATTATAAAAGCCTTTCATATTGTTAATCCACTCAAAAAATATCTCAGCGTAGTCTATCATATACAAAATGCACAGCATTTTCTTAATATTGTAATTCTTTGTCTATGACATCAAGGTATGATCATAAGGGTATTTTTGTGCATACTAGGTTGGAATGATTGAATTATAACACAGTGGGTGTGCTCTTCTATCAACCGTGCCATGGATTTTCATGCATTGGAAGGATGATATTATGAAATGGTAGTCAAGACATGATTTTAAAAAAGTAGTTTAGGGTACATTCGACCATGCAAATGAATAAAATATAATATTTCATCTAAACATATGCGCTCGAGCCAAGCATGCATATTTGTGTATGTGTGTGTATATATATTGCCAAAATAGTTTGTTGATTGTTCTAATTTAGCAAATCTAGTTTTTTAAACTTTTAATTATGCTCAATTTTGTTCATCTACTATTTTTGAACATAGTTTAGTCTTATAAAAATGAAAAAAAAAGATAAAGGATAAATTAGCTCTTAAAAAGTATTTGAGAAACTAATTTGGTATATTGAATTGCTGGGTTATTTAATTGACCTAATTGAATAGCCAAGGACTAAGTTGGCCAAGCTTAAATAATCAAGGATTATTTTGACACAATACACACTTTTCTCTTGTCATCTATTTAGATGAATCATATCCAAAGTTAAATTTTGAATTTGCATTTCATCGATTCAAGGAGATGGATGGTGAGGCATGTATAAAGAAGTAAAATTTTTTATTTAGAAGGATAATTGGGTTCCTCTGTCTGTGTTTGCATATGTATACACAAAGCTAGGGATGATGATGGTTGAGAGACATACAAAATTCTTTTGTGTATCTATGTATATGTTTATATCTCTATATAGATATACATATATCTATATATTGAGAGCAAACTGATTTCTTTATTAGCTGGAGAAATTGGTTATCACCTTTTTGTTTTTAGAAAAGTGAGAACAATCTAGTTCTGTACTTGTGCGTGCCATTTATCCATTTTGTTTTTAGGGAGTGACTGAAAAATCATTTTCATTTTTTAATTAATTGGGCAGTTCAGTGAAATTCATTTTAATAGAAACGAGCAATCATGTTTTTAATCAAGTGGATGATTTAGTAGTCTATTTAAATTTTAGTGCATTCAATCGTTCTCCACCTTTGAAACTTTCAGTGTGACATTTTGTTCTTAAGTTCTCTTTCGTTGACTCTTTTTATGTCAGAACTTAACTTATAGTGCTTGGGGATGCTGATCTATGTGTGCTGTGGCAATATGATTTTTGAAATGCTGTATCTATAAGATGTTGTCCTTGATGAATATGATTGTTCTCAGTGATTAATACAAATATTACAGACAATTTTCAATAGCAGGTTGGCCTATACTGTAGTTTATCAAGTCCCTTAAACTTTTTCCACAATTTTTACTTCATTTTCAAATGTGTTCACTTTCTTTCTTTGTGCTATGTGAGTGTTGTGTGCTTACTGTTTGGAGAGGTTCTTGGCTATGCTTCTGTCTTCTGTATTGGATTAAGATTCTCTTATTGTGGTATGGATCTAGCACCTCCTGGCACTCTTGTGAATCTCTACTTATTAGTGTGTATGTGCAGGATCTATGTATCTTTAGCCTATAAAGTATCAGCCTTGCCATAGTGAACCTGTGCTGTGCATCCTTATCAAGTTGAAGATGATGACAGGTAGAAAATAAAAAAAGCCTGTGCTGTGTAATCCAGAATCAATGTAAATGATTAAATAATGTCTTTTAATATTGAAGATGATACTCTAATCAATTTTGTTAGATTATCCGAAAGTGTTTATACTTTCAGTTCAATTAATCAAGAAAATTCAAAATGAATCAGTAGCAAAATGGGATACCTGAGTAAGCATAATGTTGTTTGGGGGATTTTATTTGATATACATCTGTTATACAGAGAAACTTTGTTCTGAAATGAATAAATTTTGCTTAACTGTCTTTCTTGTTTTTATCTTGATCTTTTGTGGCTATGGGCGATTTGCTTGATTGCACTCAGTAACATTCATGTGGTTTCTAAATCTAGCACTTTTTGAGTTATTTAATACGGTGCATTGTCATGTTGAACGGTTATAGCTTGCCAAACTATTAATTTTGAAATAAGCTATTATATTATTTTAACTGTAATGGTATTCACAGGTGTTTTAGAAATTCTCGCCATTCACATGAATTGACACCAGGGATGCAGTTCATATATATTTTTTTGATCTGTGAATGTATGCTATTTCAATATTATGAGCTCCTAAAATCAAGCGTTGCATTTATTTACTTATATAATCTAATGTTTGTATTGGTTTTGTTTTTACCATGTTCACCTCTTTAGCTTGCACATCTATGTTATGATTGCAGTATCCAGATTACATTGATGCGTATTTAAGGCTTGCAGCAATGGCTAAAGAAAGGAAGAATATCCAACTTAGCATTCAAATGGTAGCATAGTTCTTTCATGTTTATATTATTTTTATTGTTTTTATATTCAAAGCTTCGTTTGGTTATGTTTTTCATGCTATTAATATGGTATGGTTGTAGATTCATGAAGCTCTTAAAATAGATGGCAAGTGTCCCAATGCTCTGACAATGCTTGGTGACCTTGAACTAAGAAGTGATGACTGGGTTAAGGCCAAAGAAACTTTTCGTGCTGCAAGAGATGCAACTAATGGAAAAGATTCTTATGCCACTCTCTCCCTGGTGTGTAGAACCTGTCAATTGTGCTAGATAGTACCAATCCTTGATTATTTTATTGTAGACTCATTTAATTTTGTGAATTTATGTTTGTAAATATCTTCTATTGTTTGAATCTTAAGCAATCAGAGCTGTATTGAATTGATTTTTCTTGTGTCTCAAAAAAACTTAGGCAAAAAACTTAATAGGCAAGAGTTTTAGTCATTAAATCACGAGGAAAGTGTGAATGTAAGTGTTTCAAAGAAAGTATACTTATTGAAAAATGGTATAATTGTTTTTTCATAAACACAAGGAATATGCATGGATTTACTAGGAAAGATTATAAAGGCGAGGTTTACACATGAAGCTTTGGTATGAAGCACTTGCGTGAACTTGCACATAATTTCATTCGTTAAATGTAAAAATAGTTTATTATTTGAGTTCAAGTTACCGCTCAAAGAAAGGGCTACAAAATTCTTGCCACAATCTATTCAAAATTCTAATATCAATAAATATTTAAACTCAGGATTGTTATTATTCACAGAGGCAATAAAATAGCACCATGAATATTTTATAAGCCATGTTAATCAATATTGTGCTTGCCTACAAAATTTTAAAGAGGAAATATAATGGCAAAGGATTGTCTTTCACACTAATGATTTAAATTGCAAAATTTATGATGCAAAATTTATTAAGGTATGGCTTATAAAATATTGTATTAGTGAGTTTTGTCGTATATTTAAGTACCCAATTTGTTGTGTAATTTCTTACCAACAATGTTTGAGAATTAGATGATATAATCTTTATAATTAAATAAAGACTCTTTTAGAAGCATTGTTCTAAAGCTTAAATAATGAGATTTGAAGGAGGAAGCTATTCTCTTGTCACAATTGAAAGCCAGCTATATCCATCATCTGGTTGAAATTATTAATGGAGAATTTTAAGGGAGAGCCTATAACAGTAAAAATGTTAGGTTATAGATCTGTTGGTAAATGCTATTTTCTATGGCTAAACTATTCTGATTCTCTTTTATTTTTGAATTTTGGCAGGGTAATTGGAACTATTTTGCAGCTATGCGATCTGATAAAAGAGGCTCTAAATTGGAAGCAACTCATCTTGAAAAGGCAAAGGAACTCTATACAAAGGTATATATGGTCAACAGTGTTTTTAATTTTTCTGTATTTCTTATGTTTCTATATCTTTGAGTATTTTGAGTGGTTATTAATCAAATGTAATAGCAGTTTAAGTTGTTTATTTTTTTCATGCATATATTATATAAATTCACATGTACATGATGGATTTTAAAGCACTCAATATGTTGTAAATAATTCCAATTATAAAAGATAAATTTATTAATTCAATTGCTCATCATTGACCTCTCTTTGTTGTAAGAGTCAAGAAAAAGAATAAATTTTCAATATTGAACTTGGTGGAGGGCTAACGTTGCGAATGTTTGAGAAGAAAAGAAGTATATGTGAGTGGTCGAGTATGAATGAAGTTGAAAGGATCAAGCTTGGGTGAAATGTGAAGCAGAGAAGAAGGTACAAAAGACTAGGTCTTCTCCTTTGTTTTTCTCAGAGAAACAAAATTATTACAGCTAAAAGTTCTTTTCTTTATTTATTTTAGGCAATATATACAAGCTCCACTTCCTTGATGAAGTCAGGATTCTCCACTATGCACCCTTTCACATGGCCAACCACTTAGGCTCATACACTTATTGTTTGACCCTTCCACACATGCTCTTACATATAAATACTGCATAAATAAAGGGTGTCATTTCCCTTAGCCTCTTCACTTCCCTAGTCAGTCTACATGCACAATTTTACTTTGGCTTACCCAAAACCTTCATTTCCAACACACTTCAAGCTCAAGAGCTGTGGTGCGTTGCAGCGATTTTCTTCCAGTTTGACAGATCAGGTTCCAAGTCTTTGTTAAGTGCACTTGTCCACTGTGGCCTGCTGTAGTGTGCTGTGGAGCGCTACAACAGTTTTCATCCATATTTCTCCAATTTAGCTCTGACTTGCCGAATTCTCTATTTTTCCTGAAAAGGCACAAATTTCACTCAAAGTATGTTGGTTTGTATGATGTTTTAAATGTTTTTACCACTTTTATTTTGCTATAAATTTTGGATATATCACACCCCCACACTTAATTCTTGCTCATCCTCGAGTAAGCTCACAAATGATTTTTTGACTTTTAGTTACTGGATTCAATGTGGGATGTCAATGTGAAATGTTTTAGTCACTAGATATTGCTCTAGGTTAAGGTGATTTCAGAATTCCAACCTCTACTACCCTCCTCAATCAAGCTCCAAGTTCTAGTTGTAATCTAGCTCCAATCTCAAATGTTCATGCTTATGTCTTCATTATGGAAGGGGGGGGTAATTACCTTAGGACTTTTAAACCTTGGCTAGGCATTTGGTAAGTGATAAGAGTGTTGTGCCATGTGTGCTCCTTCTCATGAATCACAAGGAAGATGTAATATTTACTTAAATTGACTCATGCAATCTGCAACTTACATACCCTTATTTGGGATCCTATTAATAGTCACGTAGATGTTGCATTCTTTCTATTGAAACTTTTTCTTAAAGAATTGTGTTCCAATTGCTCCTCCGACATTTTATGCAAACCCTCTCTCGCAGGCCATGTGTCTTTATTAGAATGTTAATCTTTCCATCAAACCAAAATTAGATGACCTCTTTAATAATACCTTTAACTCCTATGTACTATGTTGCTGGGGTAGTTTGCATATTGAAATTTGATTTACTTGAATCAACGTTAACATCTAATTCTCCAACTGGCATATATCTCTTCTGTGATAAGGCTTCCTTGATATTGAAGTGTGTGTGTGTGCATATATATATATGTATATATATATAATTTGAGTACTAAAGTTCATATGCACTTGCTCCAAGCTTTCTATTTATTTTTAAATGACAACATGCTCTAGCTTGCAAAACTGTATATTTAGCAAATAAATAAATTTTGGTTTGATTCAAACTTAAGCTTATTCTTATTCATAAAACTCTATGACAATACAATGCTAATTTTTATGATTAATATTACTTTTTTAAAATTGCTGTTTGTTCATTATAAAAACCTTACAAATTTTGTGCAATTGAGAATGTAGACTATAAAAATGAATGTGATATGACTGTAGCTGTGATGATGAGGAGTAATCGTTAAGGAAAAGACTCGTACAATGTGCAGCTTAGACTATGTGCGGGTCTTGGTAGACTTGGAGAACAAAATGATTGAATAAACCAAATTCATGCTGAAAATGGTGGAAATGATGCTGGTCTATATGAATATAAAACTATATTATAAGAAGAAGAACATTTTAATATTAATTTTAATGTTATGTATGCTTATTGTAGAGCACTTAAGATAGGTGATTTATTGATAAGTTATTGTATAAGGACAGTTAAAAAGAATGATGTAATAGGGATGAGTTATACTAAAATAGAGAATACTTTGCTTAATATGATATGAAGTACATTAGAATTAGATGATAATTCTTTGATAAAGCCTTCTACTGCTAAGAACTTTTTATTTATTTTGAATTACTACCTAACTTAGGTTTAATTCAAATGTAAACCTAATATAGTTCATAAAAATACTACGATAGTGCTATGAAATTTCTATAATCAATATACTTGATGATCTCAATTTGCTTAACTTCACTTTGAAGTCCTAAATTTTGTGCAATTGATCATGGAAACTCTGAAATGCATGTGCTATGAATATTAATGAGGGCAAGAAGTTATCACTAAAGCTGTAGGCTCACACATTATGCGACTCCTCTTAGTAGACTTAGAGAACTAGTGGTTGAATGAATCAATTTCACATCGAAAAAGGATGAAATGATGCTAGGTTATATGAGAAAAAAATATACCAAAATAAGCAACATGCTTACAAGATTAATCGGTAACATTTTTGTAAGAACTTTGTGGTTAAGCATGCTTGTTGTAGCGCACTCCTATAATGGGTGATTTTTGGGATGTTATTTTATATGTAAAAACTGAGGATTTTGGCCTAATCAGGGTGGGTTGGATGAAAATGGGATGAAACTTTGATTAGTAAGTTTAAGTGATAGATATTTACCTTCTTTAGTATGCTGTGTGTTTGGGAATGAACTAAGCCGGATTTGGTGGGCTTATGACAAATTGAATCTGATATGGGTGGGGAGTGATACCAAAGGCTGAAATTTCAGGCAAGATGCAATTTTTGACAGGTTTTAATGTGAAGTGAGGAAATGACAGTGAATATTTATTAGTAAAGAATGTAAGTCAAAGTGAGACACTTTCAAGATTATAAACGAAGTTATCATAGTATTTTTAAAGCTTAGCACATTTGTTATCGACACTTAACAGATGATTGACTTTTTGAGAAGTTCTCATATAAGGACACGTTCATTAGATTTGGCTTGATAAGTGATGAGTTGGATTGAAAGAGATAATAAATTATTTAATATAGGTTGGGGTGTTGTAGTATAAATGTCATATGGATGTTTTGGTGTAAATGAAGTTAGTTTGGCGCTTTGGAGAATGATCTTATTGTGGGCATGTTCAACAGCTAATAATGAAAATCAAATTGCCAAGAGAGTTGTCCACAATACAACTATTCAAGTTTCTTAAAGTGTTTTCTAAACATTTATTTGACCATTAGGTTTGGAATGTGCTATTGAAAACTTACGTTCTGTTCAAAATTACTTCACTAAGATTTTCAATAAATAAGAACTTAATTTTTCCCATTAAAAGTGATGGTTTGTAGTGTATCTTGAAGTATCAATATTTTTTTGAAAAATAATTTTGCAACCTGAGAGGCTTTATTAGGCTTGTTTGGAGGAAGAAAATCAGCATATCTTTAAAATCTAACCACAATTATAAAAAAGCAATCATTTTGATTTGTAGTCTTGGGTAGTTTTAAAATTTGAATATTTATTTCCAAGTTTAAATGGAACATGCAAAATAATATATTTTCGTTACTTTTTTATTCAAATCTTTACTTGCTTAGAAGTTAAGCATTATGAAACTATTTGTTTTTTTGTTTCTCTTTCAATATTGAAATAATGTCTACTCTTATCAAGGTTATTGATATTGTCTCCCTTATGTCCACTGACCATCTATTTAAGAAATCTAAAAAAAGATCTAAACATACACAACAAATTTTTCTTTGAAAAGATATATATCAAGAATGACAAAGGTGTTGGAAACAATGTGTCTTGTCTAGGACTGGCTTCGAGTCAAGTTCGAGTCGAGTCAGCCCAGACTCGAAATCGACTCGAAGTTTTTAAAGTTTGAACTGAGTTCGAGTCATTTTGAGTCAATTCAAATAGGGTTTGAGTCAAGCCGTTCGATTCGAACTCGACTCGAAAATTTGAGTCGAGTTAAAATGTTTCGAGTTTGAGTTTCAAATTTTGGGTCAAATTGCCAGCCATAGTCTTATCCTTAAATTTATGATAAACGTATGATAATACGGTCATAGTGAATCATTGTTCATAATATTATCAAAATTAGGAATTTTTTAAGTAAAAAAAGTAATGACTAGGGTGGTAAAGGATTTTTATTTTAGCATTCTAAAGTTCTAAACCTGTAATTTTTCAAGAAATTATTACTTTTTAATACTTTATGCGTTTACCCTTTGTGTGTAAATGCCCCGATATTCAATACCAAAGGGTGAAATTTTTTTCTTGAAGAATTTTAATCTTTTTGTTGGCATATCGTAAAAGTCGTGAAAATGTGGAACCTTTCTATTTCCCCCTGTTTTCTTCTCTCCTCTTTCGAGATGCTTAGAGAATATACTGAAGAAATCACTATAATCTTGACTGGACGACTTGATGATGATACATTTGAAGAGGCTCACCCAACTCCAAACACATTCGCCACCAAGAATGAAGGGGATTCAAAGTCGGACGAAGACGAGAGTGGAAAAAGATCTTTAAAGTACACATTGATCCTCAATACTTTTGCCAAGGAATTTACTCTTTCAAAGACGGGGGCAATTGATCCGATTGGGGATGATGAGCTGGATCCTGACTCCGACACTGAGAAAGATTCATCACTGTCTGATAATGAATATGCTGGTATTGAAGAAAGCTTTGACAAAGTAAAAGGTAGGATAAAGAAGAAGAAATAGATTGGATCTAGGTCTTGTTATAATCACACATATCGGAGAACAAGTTCTCGCTAATCTCACTCATGAGACTTAAAGTTCGCGTGGGAATGCGGTTATCATTTTGTTACTTGCTTTAGTGACTGTAGCAGAATCTCTTATGTCAGATTCATTGGGAGGATAGTCACCGTTTTATCTTTTTATATTTATTTATATTTATTTTTCTTTTTTTTTTTTCATTTTTGTTTTGAGATCAGCATCTACATTTAGTGTATTATTATTGATCACATATAAAATGCCAGCAGATATTCCCTTTATATATATATATATATATATATATATATATATATATATATATATATGAGCCCAACAATGGATTGAAGGCATACCAAACATTTTGATTTTTGTATTGGTGTACAAATCATTCACTTGAGTGAATCTTATCATCCAATAAAGGATGGTCATCACAAATGACTAACTTCTTTCCCTCACAAGGTTTTTCGTTCTTAAAATAGAAAGCATGGTTCACATTGATGTTATATACTTTTTTGCTCTTGATACTTAAATCACGCAGCCATTCAATATTTTAAGGGTCAATCCTTATCTTAAATGGTGTCTTACTTGGTGGTGTAAGTGAAGGATGGAGTGATTTATAAGGCGTTTAAACATACTTGAATTAGGGAAAGAGTTTTGGCTTTACATGATATGTTACTTCTCAATATGAAGGGCATTCATCTTCCAAAGTTTGAGAATTACATCATATCTTATGTCAATCTTAAATCCAATGACAAACAATTGCATGTCAATCACTATCCTCGTAATTTATTTAGCTATGAAATTCGCCAAAGTGTTTATTTACTTATTGATAGGTAGGTTCCTTGCCAATGATCAAAAGCTTATTATGAAACTATCTTGGTTCCTATGACGGTACTTGGCTATTAACATCTGCTTCTATCTACCCAAGTTTAATGTCTGCTGCCACTTCTTTTTTTATCTCAAATTAATGCTTCAATATCATGGACTGTAAGTTTCATTTGCAAAAATAGTTCTTTGACTTATATCCATGTGATGCCAAATATTTATTTTTATGTGTAAGTTCAATAATTTAGTGAGTTCTTGTATGCAACCAAAAGAAGGAACTTTAGCCTTAGTTCTAGTGGACTTTTCATTGTTATGAATTTGATGATCCTGTAGTTTGATGATTCATTTTAGGATGATTAGAAATATCTAATCTACTTGAAGAGGCAGATAGGATTTATTGGATTTAGCCATTTCTATAATTGTAAATTTTCCTAAGTGCAATAGTTTGCCTTCTAAGAAGCAAACCTGGTTTGATATCTTGTAGGGTTATTAGTCATTGTTTATATGTTTCTATGTATGTGGCCTATGGAGGCATGGTGCATGTTGATGCAATGACCCAATTGGCCGACCCAAACCGCACCATACCAACACGCTAGCTCATGAGATCAAATGTACTTACATGCAAAAAAAAGGCAAAATAAAATATAAATTTCATTCAATTAGCTCTCTCTTGCAACATGCAGCTGCCTTGGAATACTCTAAATGGTCTCTTACGTACTTCGTCTGAATCTATTTATGTTGAAATCAAGTTCTAAATCTATATTATAATTTGGAATCATACATGAAATATCTGAAAAAAAGATTATTGAGACTAACTAAATAAGTGAAATCCTGCCATAGAAATTGGCAAAACAGGTATGAAAATTTGTCCCGCTCAGCTTTTTGTATAGCATGAATTTACTTTATTAATACTTAATAACAATTTAGATTTTTAAAATCTGGCTTGGCTCTGCATTTAAGGGCAAATTTAACTGCATGATGTGTAAGGAATTGCTTTTATGAAAACACCCTCAACTGTTCTAATTGTACTAAAATACTTTTTAATTAAACATCTGGTAACTCGATTTGTTTTGATAACCAAGTGAACTTAACCTCAAAGTAAAGGAAAGAAACTCTTGTCAGACAAGTTACTTTGGGGGTGCAAAGTTACCGTTTGTATTGTTGCCAATTTTAAATTCCATGATTTTTCAACATATAAACTTCAATTCTCTTCTAGCTTGACCTGAACTTTAATGAAGATTTAGATTCTATTTTTACAGTCACTCTATCTTGTGTGACATCACTTTAAGGGCCAAGGAAGAATTGTTTTCTGATTCTTGGGACTTTTTACTTTTTTTCGCTCTCTTTGTTTTAAATTTCCTTACATTTTTGGTAATGGTTATTTAATAACTGTTTTTTTTCTTTTTATTTCAAAAATCTTATTACATCATCACGATTTACCATCAGTTGTTTTTTATTAGCACTTACGGATTTGAATTTTTAGGTTTTGGTGCTGCGTCCTGCAAATCTCTATGCGGCCAATGGTGCTGGAGTGATTTTAGCTGAGAAAGGGCATTTTGATGTTTCAAAGGATGTTTTCACACAGGTAATTGTATTTTTTCATTGCCTTAATTGATGGCTGAAGATGAATCGATTACCCAATTCTATATAGGTACAAGAGGCTGCATCTGGAAACATATTTGTTCAGATGGCAGATGTGTGGATAAATCTGGCTCATGTCTACTTTGCTCAAGGTCATTTTGCCTTGGCTGTGAAGATGGTAATGTTATATATCTTCTATGTTTGGAAAATATGATGAAGATTTAGTCATCTAATGCTTTACCACACTTTCTTACAGTATCAGAATTGCTTGAGGAAGTTCTATTATAATACAGATTCGCAAGTACTTCAATATTTGGCTCGAACTCATTATGAGGCTGAACAATGGCAAGAGTGCAAGAGAGCTTTGCTTAGGGCTGTCCATTTGGCACCGTCAAATTATACTCTACGGTTTAATGCAGGAGTTGCAATGCAAAAGTTTTCAGCATCAACTCTACAAAAAACAAAGAAAACTGCAGATGAGGTTTGTTATAAAAAGGTGTTTGCTGCTTATTGTTTAATGAAATATTTTTAATGTTCATCTTTCAAGTCCTTGCACATATTTGTAACTTGCTAGTTGAATACACAATTTTAAACCTGGCCTGCATGGCCAGGCTAGGTCATTTCTGATCTTGTCTTTAGTTCGGCCTTTCCCATATTGAAGTTGTAATTGTTACTCAAGCCCTACTATTGCTTATTATTGTTAGGCAATATCAAACATCCTTGCATTTTGCATGAAGAGCCATATGAGTTCTATATTGATGAATGTGTGGAAGTTAAGCTCTTTGATCTACTCCATAGTTAGTTGGCTTACCCTTCTTATGGCTTTGGAGAATCTGGTAAGGGGGTCAAGTCGGGAATACAATTGACAAACCCAAAGGCTCAGTCTAGTAATGTTGAAGGATAATCGAGTAATAATATTTTTTTGGCCGAGCAACTAGCTAAGTAAGTTGCTAGGGGAGAGGGACAGGCAGCATAGAGAAGATGATCGTCTAAGAACTAAGGAAATGGTTGATGATTCATTGGGGAGAGACTGCTGATTAAGGTTAGTTCGGTTGTTATCGATCACTTAGCCAAGATAACTGTCAAGAAGAAAGAGATGAATCCTTGTTGAGCTGTGCTAATAAGTTGGGTTCATCTGATTGAGGGGAACATTATTGAATGATGTGGATTATTTGGCTCAGTTATAACTAAGGACTACCCAACCTAATAAAGGACTTGGACAGATCCTGACTTATAACTCACCTGACTCGTATTTGTTGTCCCAAACCACTTTGAAACTAGGGGAGGACACACAATACGTTGGTTGAAGCCAACCACCGCATGTTCCCCACACTGCATAAAAACTTGTTTTTATTGTTTTTTTCCTTGCTTGAGTGGCATAAATAAGGTGCTTGTACGAGGTTTTGATCTTCAGATCTTTATTGTTTATTGTAATTGCAGAAGTTGTTCACTAACCTTGGTTTCCTTGTGCTAAAGCTGTAATTTTTCATTTTTCGTGCATCATTCATTGTTTTTCCTTTTACGTGTGCTTGTTTAGTGTGTGAGCCTGCTATTGTTTCTTGAAGTATTCAGCAATTAATCCAAAACACCATCACAAAATCATTTGGTTGAATGCTTAACTTAGTTGTAAAGTGTGAGGATTATCCTTAGCAGTTGATTATGACTTGGGACAAATCAAGTTGTATCAGAGTCGAGATATTATTGTGGAGTTCTGTTTAAAATGTTGACCAGAAACATGCCAACCCAATTTGTCAAAGGATCTTTGGTGAAGGCAAGAAGGGGATTCTCATACGGCTTCATGAAGTGGAGACTAATAGTGAATTCACGGAGTGTGCCAACATTTAAAAAATAAATGGCTGAGATGATGGGCATGCTGAAGATGCAACTACAAATGTCAAACAACTAATGCTGAGACATTAAGAAGGAATCTCAAATTTATCGTTTAGTGATGCTGATTGTAGTAACAATGATGCATTTGAACTAGAGATTCAAGTAGAATTAAAAAAATTGACATGTAGACTTATGATGGCACGTCGAATGTTGACTAAGTGGATGAATGGATTGATCAACTCGAAAGTTACTTTGAGATGCATGAATATAGTAGCCTAGAGAAGGTGGACTTTAGTAGATTGATGCTAAAGAGGAATACATTCATTTGGTGGAATAATTGTGCAAATTACTATTGGATGGATCACTTTCAAAATCTTTCGGGAATAGATTTATATAATGGATTATGTGATGGAGAAAGGTTAAGTAAATGGCACACTATGTGCCAAAGGACCTAATTGTCTATAAGACTACTACAAAGTTTGTAAGATGGCTTAGTGATGGGGAGCTGTTTCTAGGAAACTTGAGCATCTTGACAAAGTAAACATCTAAATTATTGCTGATTATTTTTGATGAGTTGGCATAAGTTAATTGTGAAGAAATTTAGATAAGCTAGCAATTGAGCTGTGTATTGAGAAAAAAAGTTTGGGGTTGCAGGACCATTTTTGAGAGACCCATTAAGAGAACAAAACACATTGATGTCGATCAACCAAGTAGAAGCCGAATGGCTAGAAAGCTACTAGATTGCCTAAACTAATTATCGAGAGAAAGTTTATCTTATGTGCTAATGGATGGAGATCAACAAAGTTGCTAGAGGCATGCTAGAACTATGCCCCAAAATACACACCCATAGGAGATAGTGGGAAGAATGTATTCATGGTGAGTCTTGACAATATGGATCGATTGATTGCCATAAACCCGAGTATTTGCCTAATGCAATCAAGCCGCTAAGAATAAGGAGGTTGATAGAAAATGTTCAACATAAGGAGTATATACTAAAAGCTGTTGAGGTTACGAAGGCTCATAACACTGAAGATGTTGAAGACATCAGCACCAAGTTTGTCGATCTTGAATCATTTGACCATGAATCTGCTGAGACAGATAAGGTTGACACAAGCACAACTAGATTAGCAATTGTCGACATTTTTGTTATAGGGCTAGAAGAAGTTTGCGCAATAATCGAGAAGGATGAAAATCTTGAGTTGACCGAGGAAGTAGACAACTTGGTTGAGTGTAAATGGGTCAAGAACCTTAAAACCTAGGCCAAGGTGGAGAGATCAATGGCTCATGCGAGTGCCCATTCTTTTCCACAAGGTGGCTCATGAGTAGGTACTGGCAATTGCGTCTGGGCACGTTTGGGTACCCAATCCTCTGGCTGATGTATTTTGATATTGCTATTAATATCATCAAAGACTAATGGAGAGGAAGTCTTGATTTTTGGAGTTATTGTAGCGACCCAATGTCGTTACTTAGCAAATTAGGTCAAAATCCCGACTTTAACATTAGGATCCTGAGGAATTTCAAATTAGGGCAAACAAAAATACCTTTAGATGAGAATAAATTTTAGATCAAAGTGCCTTAGTTTGGGAGAAATTTAGATAATGGAAACTCTCGCTTTATTTTTTCTGAACTTTTTAAATTCAATAAATTGAAAACATTAAAATACGTGTTTGAATTCATTGAATTTTGTGTCATTATGTTTGAACTTCTTTTTAATGTTTTAGTCTTACATATAATATATACTAGGCTTTCTTTTTGAATGACACAACTAATAATGGAAAATTTAATTTAATTGTGTATTTTTAATTTGTTTCTTTTTTCATTTTGAGATTCACCTCTTGCAGCTTCGTCCACTTCTATTTTTTTGAATGTTGATTTGATTCCCTTTGAATCGGGGGTATGTATGCACTTGAAGGAGGGTAATGTCTTGTACTTATATATAGGCTTTTTCCTATGCTTTGGGTGCGAACCAGTTAGATGGAAGTTTGTTTTATAGTAATTTTCTTAGTTTTTTTGGTTCATCTTAATCTATTAGTCTCCCCTTGGGGACTTCTTATTGATACCGTGACTCATCTATTTCATGTATGCACTCTTTACCTTAAATTGTTTGAACTTCTTTTTAATGTTTTAGTCTTACATATAATATATACTAGATTTTCTTTTTGAATAACACAACTGATAATAAAAAACTAAATTTACTAATGTGAGTCGACTCAAGAAAAAGAAAAATAATTATAAAAATTTCTTGTCAAATAAACATTGCTATTCATGTGGTTTATTTGGACACATCCTGTATGTGTCAAGCTAGTAAAATTAGGAATCTAGTTTGGTTATCCAAGAATATAAATGTTTCAATAGAAAATGGACCCAACTTTAAGCAGGTTTATCCTTCTAAAATTTGATTTAGTGATTGTAGGTATGTCATAACAAATATAGATGCAAAGATATGTGGTACCTCGATAGTGGTTGCTCCAAGTAAATGATTGATGATAGAACAAAATTCAGTAAGATAGAACCAAAAAGCAGGAAAGTTATTTTGGGCGAAAACAAAAAATGAAAATCAAAGTAATCGGTAAAATGTTACAAACCTAAAATAATCTCTATTGAATGTGCTTTGTGTTAATATTTTAAAACATAATTTGCTTAGTGTTAGTTAATTATGTGATAAAGGATTTGTTTTGAATATCATCCCAATAATGTATTAATAAAGAAAGATAATAAAATCATAATATAAGAAATTAGGGTAGATAACATGTATCAATTAACCTTAGTTCACTCATTAATTCTGAAATAAATATATTAAAATTAAAAATTATGATCGGTGGCTATGGCAAGGTTGTATTATGCTAGCTTTTGCATACTACACAATATTTCAAAACTAGGTTTAGTTTTCGGTTTGCATATGTTAGGTTATTTGAAATCTTCACCTTATGATGCAAGCTAGCTTGGCAAGCAAACAATGATCACTTTTCTTTATTTGCATTTAGAGTGGCACTATATGATCATTACAAAGTCGACACATGGATTTGTTGGGTCCATTTAGTCCTATGAGCTTAGGAGTATCCATGTTTGATTTTGTGATCGTAAATGACTATTTCATACTCGCTTGGGTTAAGTTCTTAGAGTTTAAGAATACAATCTGCAATAATTTTGAGAAATTTGTAAATTGGATTTAGAAAAATTTAGGCTGTATGAGTTAATAATTCATTTAGATTTTGGTGGAGAAATTGAAAACTATTATATTTTTAATGACTAGCATAATCTTTTTTTGCACAAAGGACACCTGATAAATTGAAGTTCTAGAATATAAAAATATGACTATGCGAGATGGTTAGATTATGATATTTGAGTACCATTTATCTAAGTAATTTTGGGTTGAAGCAGATAAAACTGTATGCTAGATCATGAATTTGATTTATGTTCAAAAGATTATTAGGAAAATTCTATTTGAGAATCTTAAAGGACGAAAACCAACGATTTTATTTTTTCATGTATTGGGTTGTAGATACTTTGCATATAGAGAGAGTGAAAATAAGTTTGACTCACGCTTAGATGAGACAGTGTTTTGTTGGATACTCTTGCAAAGCATATATTGATTTTTTATAGTGGAAAATTAAAAATTGAGGAATTAATTAATGTTGTATTTGATGAGTTTAGATTTGAACATCAGATTAGACATTCTAATGATGACATTGAAAATGATTTTAATAATCTTGATTTAGTAAAGATAGCTTGAATCTAGAGATTAATTTCCAAGCGTGTGGAGGTATAGGCGTAGTCATTCTCTAGAGCTGATCATTTGAAATCTTTCTCAAGCTGTTCAGACTAGAGGATCACTAGGAATGAGACCATTCAGCATTTTTATCACTACTGAACCCAAGATGTCGATGAAGTACTATTTGGCAATAGTTGAATTTTAGCAATGCAAAAGGAATTGAATCAATTTCAAAGAATCATGTTTAAGATTTAGTGCTTAGACCTGATTCTCATACTATGATTGGAACTAAATGAGTTAGTAAAAATAAATTAAATGATGGTAGTGTAATTGTTAGAAATAAAAATCGCTTTATGATTATGAGATTTAGGCAAATTGTAGATGTAGTTGTACCTATAGCACTACCTGATGCTTTTAGAGTTTTTATTGCATTTATATCTCAATGTATTTAAGCTATACTACATGGATGTTAAAGGTGCAGTTTTGAACGAGATGTCTGTGTTGAATAACCCTTTGAGTTTAAAAACTTAAAATTTTCTGATTATGTGCATGTTGAAGAAGAGACAATATGATTTAAAACATGTATCTAAGGCATGGTAGGATAGATTAAGTACCTTTATCACATATAGTTGGTTCACTAGAAGATTCGTAGACACTACTCTCATCTTTAGGAAAATTTAATTTGATCATTTACCAGTTCAATTTTATGTAGATGGCATTTTATTTTTAATCAATCAACAACACCCTTTTTGGGGAATTTTCTTCACTCATGAGTAGATAATTTGAAATGAGTGTAATGAGTGAATTAATTTTTTTTCTTAGGACTCTAGATTAAACAAGATACATGTGGCATCTTTATTTTACAAACAAAATACATTAGAGTTAGGAAATTAAGTTTGATAGCAACAAACCCATAGATGCCCTGTGAATATAGCCATTGCCTTAGACTCCTCACATAATAGTAAACTCTTATACCAAAAGTTTTTATTGTAGCATGATTGAATTACTGCTGTATTTGACAACTAATAAGCCTGACATTATGTTCAATGTCTGCTTGTACCAGATTTTAAGCTGACCATGGAAAACTCATTTGGCTGTAGTTAAGCGTATTCTTCGATACCTTAACGACACAACCAGACCTTAGGTCTTTGATACTCGCACATATGTTATCTTTTGATTTTATTGGTTTCTCATATTTATATTTTACTGATTTTGAAGCTTACAAGAAGAATATTTTCAACACTTACTATATTCTTAGTAGGGCACTGAATTTTGGTCAAGTAGGAAATAGATTTAGTTGCTTTGTCTTTTGCTGAGATAAAATCATAGTAACTAAAAGCTGTATTATTCAAGTATTGTTGCTTAAGCAATAATTGCTAAATTATGTAATCAAGCTACAAAAGATTCTTAGCAAGTGTGACAACACTAGCGCTATTAGTCTCACTAGAAATCTCGTCTAGCTCTCACACACCAAACACATTATGGTTAGACATCACTTCATTAAAGATCATGTATATAAAGGTAACATAGAGGTAGGATTCATAAGCATTGAGCATTAGCTAGCTGATATTTTTACTAAACCATTATCTTGTGAGAGATTTCATCAATTATGATGTGAACTAGGAATAATTGATCCATCTTTGCTACTTTGCTTTGTAATATTCCTTTTTGATTATGACAAAGAGGTAGAGAATTTATCTTAACATTTGTTATGGTTAAGGAGAGAATCATTTTCATTTTATTTTCTTTATATGCACAGGGGGATTTAATTTTCTTTAACCTTAGATTATGATATATTTTACTGCACTTATTTTTATTATCCAGAAACTCTAATATTGATTTGTCATCATATAAACAGAGATTATTGATTTTAGGATTCAAAATCACATCGACTTTGTGGATGTCTTGATTTTGATGATAGCAAAATTTTTCTTTTGATACTAGTATTTTATGTTGTTTTCAGGATTAGATAGATCATGGATTAGCTCCAGGATATTAGTTACTCCATAGTTTCAGGATCTAGATGACCGGGACTTGCTACAACACTTGAAGACATGGAGAAGATCAAGGCATGCAATAGGAAAAGTTAGAAGGACAGACCTGCAGTTTAGAAGTAGTAGCTTGCAAGTGGATGCCATCACAAAAGATTGCAACAACAACTTGATAATTTGCATAGTTTTATTTTATGTTTATTCATATGTTAGTATATTAGTTTTGTATTTTAAACTTAGATTAGTCTTGTGTCTGTAATACTGTTAAGTTTTGAGATTAAGTTGAGCTTTAGCTGTGCCACATAATTTAAGTATTGAAAATAAGTTAAGTGGTCATGCCCATTTCCATTTTCAAGTGCACCCAGACATTGATAGTCAGACGCCTCAATCATGCGTTGAGGCGCTTTGTGATTATAGTGGTCTGAACGTTGGGTTGGCGGGATGATGCTCAATTACCCTGCTAAGACGCCCCTAGTTGGGTCTTTGACCAGCAACTTAGCGGGCTTGGATAAGAAAAAAAGTCTATGAATTGCGGGTAGTGTCCGACAACGCCTTGATTAGAGCCCAAGCAGACCTGATTTAGAAACCCGCAGGCCACAGATCGAGAACATGCACTCGGGCACATTTAAATTGAATTTGCCTCACCTCCATTCTAAGTAGAGGTCCCTCACAGCCTCTCAAAGCACTTCAAACTTCAATAATTTCATTTCAATTCCAAAGGAGGCATTAAAGCTAAATCCATTCAAAAGGCAATAAGTTATAACAAATCTTTGTGCTCAAAATGATCTCAAAGTCTAGGAACTCTTTTAGAAATCCTTTCCATAATCTTTTAAAGTTTTTATTTTTTTATTTCTATCTCTTTCTTACTCATGTGAGTTTGTGCAAGAGAGATTTCTCAGGTAGCTCCGCCTAGGCAATGACTTGGGAAGGAGGGCAATCTTCATTGCTATGCTACCAAGTTTTTTTGCTTATCTGCCTGTTGTTGGTTAGCGAAGGAGTAACTCTTGTTGAATAGATTTCGTAAAGATGAACTTTGAAGAGCGGACCCTAACCACAAGTCTTTTTGTGTATGCTTGTATTTTTGTGTTTTTTTGTGATTGTTATGCATTGATCTTTATTTTCTTTTACTTATTTTTGTGTGTGCTTAAAAGCTTTGTAAATATTAAATTATTCAAATCTAAAAGATTGAGGTGACCAACATTACTTAACTGTTGTATGCATGATGGGATACATCCTTTGGATAAGCATGATTTTCAGCTTATTAATGACATTGACATTTTAGAAATAACAAACATGCTTCATTCACATTTTCATTGATGAGTAGTGATGCTATATTTCATTATAATATTTTTATGTATTGTAGGATATTTGGTATGATAAAATAATGGATGCTGTGCAATCAAAGGTATCATGATTTGATTATAATGAATATGAATGTTAAATACTTAGTGCCATAATATTTGACGGATTATAGATTTTGGTACAAATTTGAAGGCGTATCAAGGGCTTGGCTTAGGCATACAAAGGATTCATACTTCGAACAAAGAATTAATGGTGGTTTATCTTCTCTCTTTTTTGAGGGAGTTGTTTTTGATACAGGTTTTGGATCGGTTGCTTCTATGCAAATCTTAAAAGATGAACAATCAAAGCATCAAGATACCCATTGGATCAAAAGTGTGGAGGACTCATGGGCAATAAAAAGATTGAATGATTAACCTGAACCATCGTTGTTGGCTTTGGATACACTATGATGATGCATTGCGGAAGCAATTCTCTTGATTCTCTTCATTTTTCTTGCTTTGTTGAACTTTCAAGAAGTGAAAGAACCGTAAGAAGTGATTCTCAATGACCGAGATGGTAATCATCTAAGTGAGTTGAGGGGGGGTTGACGTGTTGGAAGCCATCCTGTTAACTTCCCAGGAAGGGCAATTTAATTACTTCAGTTTTTCAATGATCCTTTCATTGCGTACAATCCTTAACGTTCTTTTTATGGAAGCTGGCTCGCATTGTAAATCTAGTGCACTTAAGTTCCATAAAGTAGAATATAACACGGTTTTATTGTATAATTAAATCCTGAAGTATATTTAGAACATGCCTAAAAACTACAAAGGGTGGAGGTTATCATTATAAAGTAACACCAGTTATTGCTACACAGCCACATGAGCTACATGATGAATCTCTCCGGGTTATTTTCTAATGTGCATGGTAGTTATGTGTTCATTATAATTGTTTTTAGATCATTTTTTGTTTTTTTAATCGCTCATGAATTTTTTTTATTAAATAGGTTCGTACTACAGTCACTGAATTGAAGAATGCAGTTCGTGTGTTCAGCCAACTTTCTGCAGCTTCTAGCATCCATTCTCATGGATTTGATGAGAAGAAGATACGGACTCATGTGGAATATTGCAAATTTTTGCTTAATTCAGCTAGGGAACATTGTGATCAAGCTGCACTTGAAGAACAGCAGAATCTACAGAGGCTAGAAGTTGCTCGTCAGGTATCCTTAGCAGAGGAAGCTCGACGGAAAGCTGATGAACAGATGAAATATCAGGTGCTATCACAATAGATAATGGTGTCTATTATTATAAAATTTTCATGGAGACACTAGCTGATCATATTTGCGCAAGCAGTTGGAACGGAGAAGGCAAGAGGACGAGCTGAAAAGAGTAATGCAACAGGAAGAAAATTTTGAGCGTATAAAGGTAAAAACTTAATCCCAGCAAAGCATTTTGGTGTTAAATTGAATTTTTCGTTTTGATGTTATATATCTCAAAATATTTTATTTTAATATATAGTTAGATAATCTTAGAGAAATTTATCAAAATGGCCCTAAGACTAGTTTCAGTTGGCCAAGTTAGCCTAAACTATTAAGAATTGCTGAATTTTGTCCTCAAATGTTTTACTTGAACCCAATTAATGCTTTGACTTTTCAATTTGATCTTGAGTGGATCTCAACTTCAGCCTAAATTGGAATCGGATTCATTAGTTGGAGAACTCAAGCGATTCATAAAAAAAGAGACTAAATTAGTTAATTTGAAAGTCACGAGACTACTTTGGCAAATTTTCTTTAGTCCTATAATATCCCATATGAAAATATTGAATTTTTAAACAATAAACAAAATCTGTTTTTTAGTGTTCTATAATATCCCATCTTTAGTCCTATAATTTCTTTAGTCCTAAATCTGTTTTTTAGTGTTCTTTTTATTGGAATCCTGGGAAGAGCCCTACTTATTGTTGTTAACAAGAAGTTACTGATAACAGCAAAATATTAGAATAAACAAAATTAAAAGTACAAAAAGAAAAACAATAAACACTCCTATAGCTCTAGAACAAAGGTCAAATTGTATGGATGATAAATGAATCTCTTTAATTTTCTTAATTCTATTGATCTTTTATTTTTGCATTGTTGATTAAAATAGGCGAGCATGATATTTCCATACCAAAGGGCTTCACATTTTTTATTATACAATTAGAATTATTCCAGTCAATGAGGCACTAATGGTAGAGAAGAAGAAAGATCCTTAAAGTCTTTGGAAATCTTTCCTAAAAATCAGGTTAACGTTACCAATTGTTGATGTAAAAGTGTTATAGTGCTCCTCCAAATACAGAAAGCTCAAGTGCAAAATTTGTTTGAAGCAATTTGCATGATCCATACTACTGATTGAATAAAGGACCTTTGTTACGCTAATAAATCTATTTAGGAATTTCCTTCAAATAGATAGTAATCAAAGTGCCACTGTTTAAAGAGAAACAACAGATCGTTATATTGAAGACTATGGACAATCTCATTCATCATGAGTGAATTCAAGGTTTTTTCGTTTGAAGGAACATAATTGCAGATATCATTGTCATTTGTACATAACAATATGTATGATGGGAGAACCTTTAATTTTGAAGGATTGCACCCATTAATTTATACATCAACTAAAATTTGAGGGTAGCTGAAAGATGCGTGAATATTTCAAAAATGCTCAATTTTGGCTTGACTTGATTTTTGGTCAAGTTTCGAGTCATGCACACTCTTAACAAACAACACACATAAAGCAAAGAATGAGCGCTCAATTGGCCTTGCAATTGTAATTGTTGGTCATACATGCTCCTTGTCGTTATCTTCAAATTCATTAATGTAATATGAGAATCATACTTATCAACAATATCATTGGTTAAGCGAAGCTGGTGCTCTACTCCTATGATCTTCCGAATATTTTCTCTCCTTACGGCGTAATGTGAATTTGTTTGTCCTCTCTTCCAAGGAGCAATGGAAAAATTACAGCAACACTCCTGGTGGCAAGCGCAAAGATAGGACACCGCTTGAAGGCGAGGATGGCGAAAACAGCGAGAGGAGGAGGAGGAAAGGCGGGAAAAGACGAAGGAAGGATAAGAGGCAGGATCAGCATGAGCACGATGCCAACGCGGAGAACGAGCAGGATGACGTTGACGAAGAAGAGGAGGCAAGGCAAACGAGCGGTCACAACGAAGAGGCAGATAGAACGCATGACCATCTGGCCACAGCTGGTCTCGAAGATTCTGACGTCGAAGATGATGCGGTAAGACTGATAGTATCAATTTCTCCCCGCTGCTCTGCTCTGCTCGGCATTTCATTTAATCCATCATATCTCCAGGGAGACTATGCGATTAGCAGGAAGAGAAAGGCGTGGTCAGAATCGGATGAAGAAGCGGCGTATAGGGAGCGCGATCCCACCCCTGTTGGATACAGGAACTCTCCTGGAAGTGACGACGACGGCAGAGGCAGTATGAACGAAGAAGACGAGCATTCCTGAGCGCCGCCCAGTTTATTTATTTATTATTATTATTATTATTTGGACTCTTTGGGTCCTAAATTAAGATTCTGAGTATATATGTATTTGCATTTCTTGCACGCAAACTTTTAAGTGCTATTAAAACCCTTGGTTGAAAGTTTGTCTATTAAACTATGGTGGCGCGTAATAGTAGGGGGAGCTTTGTAAATATGAGATTTTCGGTGCTAACCACCACCGATAGGAAGTTCTTTTTTTATTTATTTATGAAAATCCGTAATAGAATAATTGTATATTTTTAAGTGCTATTTTTTTTTTTTTTTTTTTTTTTTTTTTTTTTTTTTTTTTTTTTTTTTTTTTTTTTTTTTTTTTTGAAGAAAAATGATATGCTTACGTAAGAATATACACTAAAAATTATTCAGGACTAATAGAAAATTTTCTTTTTTTGTAATTTTTATATATAAGTTTTATCAAAAAATACATTCAACTAATAATTTATTTACACATTGTATTGTAAAATTAAGACCAAGAGAAGCATCAGATCCAATTTTACCTAGACTTTTGTCCTTATTATTCTTTGATAAAACATAATCCTTTATAAAATTTTTGATTTGGGGGCTTATATTATTTTTTTGTGATGACTTATTAGTTCTCCTTCAAAAGGTCAATTTGATTTAGTCATTTCGCTCATGTTTACTTGGTGTATTTTACTTTCAATAGCATAGTAGGTCTACTTTATTGTTCAGTGTGATCATAGAACACTTGATTACTTTTTATTAATGTTTCATTTGATGGAATGAGCAAAAGCAAAATTAAATTAAGCTAAAGGAAACAAATAGAAGCAAAAGTAGATCAAATAGGAACAAAGCATAAATAAAAATCAACAGGAACTAAATTCAAACCTTTGATTTATGCATTTTGATGGACACTTTGATTGGGTTCACAAAATGGTAGCACAAAATACAAATATCAAGACTGTACTCTTGATTCACACATTTTATTGCGCTGTCTGTTGTCAAAGTTATTAAAATTGTGCACCATTTGCTAAATTCTTAATATATTGATGATATAACTCTCATCTTTTTAGAATAATGTCATCCTCGATATATTGCCAACATGTGGGTGAAATATAAGTTCATGCATCACGAAATCAGAATAAACATAATTCTTTAATAAACTATGAAATCACTATGTAGAACACATTCATAACCAAACATAAAGCCTAAAGAAACTTTAAAATTCTACAAAATCCCAAAGATCATAAAATACATGTACAAATAGCTATTAAAAAGATAAGGATGTCAAAATGCATATTGTTACAGATTCCCCCACTTGAGAATTATGTCGTCCTCGACATCATCTCAAGAGAGAAAACAACAATGCATAAATTTTAAGAACAAAACTACAAGTTCAGAATTTAACGGGTACCTAGATTTTCAAAGAGACCAGGATACCTTCTTCGCATATCAGCCTCTTTCTCATAAGTAGATTCTTCTAGAGAGTGATTTCTCCACTGAACATTTACCATTGAAATTGAGAGATTTCTCAGCTGCTTTTGATCATGAGCTAAGATCTTAATTGGCTCCTCCGCATAAGAAAGATCTGGCTAGAGAGATATTGCTGGAAGTTAAATTAGATGAGAAGGATTACGAAGAAATCTCCGCAGAGAGGAGATGTGGAACATATTATGGACTACAGAGAAATCTTCAGGAAGCTTCAATCTATAAGCTACAGAACCAATTATCTCTATAATTTCAAATGGTTCGACGTAGCGGGGACTTAGCTTCCCAACTACACCAAAACGATATACACCTTTCATCGGGCTGACATTAAGGTACGCAAAAGTTCCAACATCGAATTCCAGAGTACCATGATGAGCATCATGATACTTACTCTGGCAATCTTGAGCTGCTTTAATTCTCTACTGGATTAGCTGAACTTTACTATTAGTTTCTTCAACTAATTTTGAGCCATATAATTGAACGCTGCTAGTTTCAGACCATGCTAAGGGAGTAGTACTGCATTTCCTGCAGTATAAGGCATCATTTGTAGCCTCTACAGGGCATTCGGGGGGCACGTGGGCGCCAGTTCCTCTTCTACTAAGCGCCTAGGCGCATTGCGCCTGACACTGTCAATGGGGTTCCTGGGGCACCTAAGCGCCCATGCCCCAGTCTAGCTCTTTGGCTTCCTTTGAATGATCTAAATCCACTTGAATCACTTTTCAAATCAATTAGTATTTCAAAAATTTCCATGAAAAAATGATCAATTTAAAATAAATATTGTACAACTTAAACAAACTTGAATCTCATATTCATTTAGCTTTTGTTCATGCAACTTATATTTGGAAAACAAAACAAAGAGCTTGGAAATAAATAAACGAATAAATGAAAGAAAAAAGCAGTGCAAACACACTTTTATAAATGTACTACTAACTTTTTCTTTGGATAAATCTGTACTTATATAAATCTTTCTTTGGATAAATCTGTACTTATTCTTTAAGAAGAAGATAATCTAACTGTGATATGTATAAGTAGCAAGAAAATCTAGCATCTTATAAGCATACATGTAAGCAGGTAAAGTAAAACTGACTACAGTAAAAAGTAACAGAAAAATAGTAAACATGTATATAATGATTGTTATATCAGAAGAGGGCTAAACTAGCATGCTAAACAGAAAATGTAATGTTCTTAGCGTCATAGGAGGCTAAGCCGATATGTTTCTTAGCATCATAAGAGGCTAAGGAAAAATAACGAAATAGAACTGAACTGAGGAGGCAGTAAATACAAATGCAATAATATTTTAGTTATTTATTTTATTTCTGTGGATAAATCCAGAAGTAGCTGAGGAGTCAAGCACGTCTGCAAGACTATTCGGGTTCCAACTTAACACAATACTCATCAATGAGTAATGTTAAGTAATCATTATTTCTCCTTATTCCTATCCATTGGGATAAAATGCGCAAGATCAACAAAAAATTGAATCCTATGCAAATGTTATCATTATTATTTTAGGTTTTCATTTTATGCATCAATATTCTTATATGACGTGTTCAAGATAAAGGTGCAAAGTAAAAAGGAATGCAAAAGCAACAAAAAAGTCAATAGTAAGCAAGTGACTCTACTGCACATATATGATATTCATTATTATCTAGTTAATCTATTCTAACTATTTTAAGTTATACAAGTTCATTATCTCCAATTCATAATATCAAGTATAACATAGAAATACTGTCTTATGAGTTAAAAGCAACTAGAACTAATCAGGTTCTAATTTAATTCAATCAATATCGATTATAAATTAAGTAAATAATCAATATGCCATATTTGATGAATTTAGACATTCTAGGCTAAGATCTGATAAAGAGAGGCTGGAGGATAAGGGGAGGGTCAAGGTGTTGAGGGTCGTCAATGTGCATGACTTTGTGATCAGAGTCCCATGATTCGATGGCTACGAGCACGTGGGTAGGGAGCTTAGGGTGGACAGCAGGTTCTCCCCCTTTCTCAAGCTCGACGCTGACCCCTCATGCTGCCACGATTTGGAGGCTTACCTTCACCTCATCGATAGCCTCGGAGGCGGCGCTGGCTGCCGCTTTCGCCCCAATGCCAAGCGCAGCTTGCTCAGGTTGTTTAGCCACCAGAGTGGCAATGTCAAGAAACCCTACGTTAGCAATGCATGGGTGCTTCGGCCTCAACGATTGATCCACCATATTTTTCTCATATAGATCTCTACTCGCGGTTTCTTTTATCTTAATTTTTTTATTTAACGATTTATTCTTCTCATTTTTGAAGGATATTTTGCATAAACTATTTTATGTATAAATAAATTTTGCCAATTACGATGACTGCTTTAAACTATTCTCATTCTAATATATGTTGAGAAGGTAAATAAGGCTCAAATATTTTAAAATATTTGAGAAAATTTACATATATTTAATGTTCGAGCCATCAAATATTGATTATAAAATATAATATTTTGAGCCACTAAATATTGATTTTAAAATATAAATTCATTTTCAATAAAAATAATCTTCAATAAGAGTGAGTTAATATTTTTGATATCTATAGCCTTAAATATCATAATATCAAATTTATCGAAGTAATTTCATAAGTTTTTTTACTCTTTTTTTTCATTTAGATTGCTTTGCTGAAGGTATTAGTTAATTAATAACTATTGCTTAGTACTTATTTTTGCTTAATAATATATGTTGATTATGCTGAAAAAAATGAATTTTCTTAATTTGGAAGTTAAGAAAAGAAAAACTTCTGCTTGAAATAATTTATATATTTCATCTGCAACAACATAAGAAGTATATTACTTTATGCTTAATGAGAATATATTTGATTTAATATTCTCTTACATAATTTCAATTTAATTATAGTGTCAACTTTATTTAATCCATGAATTGTTATTATTTATATAATAATAATTTAGACTCTTTTTTTCTGTTCCCAAACTTTGAGATGTAGTCTTAAGCTTCAATTATTTTCTTAATCTTTTTGTGCATTTTTTCATTATAAGTGCAACTTGATTTTGAAGAATTATATCCCCAAATTATGAGTCTTTTACGATATTATATTCTGTATTTTATTTTCTTTCAGTGTGTTGTCGCCCTACACAATGTGCGAGTTTCGTGCTTGTATATATATATATATATATATATATATATATATATATATATATATATATATATATATATAATCAGAGAATAAAGATTACTTAATAAACAGTTTAATAAATTAAATGTATTATTAATTAATTACAACTAAATATCAAATTTTAAATGCTTATATCTTGCAAAATATAAGTCCAAATCATACAATCAAATATACTAAATTGATCAAAAAAATTCAAGAAATTTATTGGAACTATCAAATTTCTATTTGGAGTAGTATACCACATAGTGATATTCTTAGGGTTTTAAATAATTGAAAAATGTCGCAAATGTTCAAATGGCCATAACTTTGTATCCTTTAATCTAAACATACCTAATACGGGTCTTAAAGTGATCAAAAAACCCTAAAGATTAATCTAATAATGTTTATTTTACTGTTTGGATTAGTTTGAGCATAATCACTTTAGGACCTAACCCTATTTAGGTCAATTAACCCTAAACCTTCAATTGACCATAAGTTGGTCAATTGAACTCCAAATTAAGTGATCCTTATATCCATTTTGATCAGGAAAACCTAATTAATAGTAAACTGTAAAAATATTTAGGATCTAGCGGTTGAATTTATTAATCAACTCTAATTACCTTAAAATTTGATTAGCGAGATTAGCAAATTTAATAATCCAAATTGAACAATTCAAGTTTTAAAAAACTCCTAGAGTATATTAAAATTTAGTGGTGTAGTTGGTTTAGTAGCTTGGTGATTAATTTCACTAATCACTCACTAATCATCATAAACCCTAATTAGGCTATAACTTAGCTAATTAGAGTCCAAATTGAGCCTACTACTAGTAATTGTAATTAGTAGATCATTTGTGAATCATAGCCACTGATTTTACTCAATTTGGATATCAAGTAGAGAAGTTAGGATGTAGCGCCCCGTCTCGTCGCCACACGCAAAGAGATATTTATAAATGATTTCGGCGGCGGAGCGGTGCGCTACTCGGGACGACGAGAACCAACAAAACTCATCTTCTTAAATAGGCTAGAAGACTGAGCCATACTGAAGGCTGCTGACTCGAACCTAAAATTAGGATCGAGAGCTAATACTTAAGATAAGAGTAGAATACTTATCTTCAATATTAGACTAATACGTATATTGGATTTAAAGAAACAAGTAAGGATCTAATATACGTTATCAATATATATCAGCATTTCTAGTATGTTGATCACATCACAATATTAAGTATAGCAGTATAACAGAGTGTGGAAGCTAAAAGCATATCATCTAGAATACATTCATCACAGAGCAGTATGTAAATATTCATCTTAGAGAAGAAAAGAAAAGTACATCCAGAATTATTACAAACTGATTTAACTTGTGAAAAGTAATGTCTACTGATATAAAGCAAAAAAAAGTAAAAGGAGGCAGTCAGATCCCCTAGGGCTCCATGTACTCCTCCTAGATCTCCTGCAAGTCCTCCTGTCCTGTCTCCACAAGCTGCTCAAGATCTAGCAACTTATCAGATCCCAAAAGTATCTCATGTTAGACAAGAAGTCTAACACATTACAACTAACTATGTAGTAGGAAAGTAAATGCAGTAAATAATAAAGTAAAGAAAATTGAAGAAAAACTGAGAAAAATGCTAAGTAACTGCAACTATAAAGACTAAACAGAGTAAAACTGCATCAAATGCTAAATACTGAAAGTAAATGAAAATGTTAAATGCTCAAAAATCGATGTGAAAGGAATGCCAATGATGTACTATATGTCACTGTAAAGATATATCAAATATGCCAGGGTATGGTATATCACAGATATGTAACAGAACTATCACTGAAAGGTTATGAGTAGTACGGTCCAAAGTACACATACACCCAGTTGGGAAGACAGTATGGTGATGCAGATGCACCCTAAAATTCCTCAGTCTATGTATATAACATTTCGTAACCCATAATTCATCACTGATACTCATGTGTCACTGTTGAGATGGTGCTTCAAGCTCTTGCTTATGCTTATGCCCATGCTTCTATGCTATATGGGTAAAAATTCAGAAATCCATGAAAACTTGGAATGCAGATAATGAATTATAAGTCTCCACTGTGCAGAATCCTGCTAAAAGGATTCTGTCTCATAGCTTCTAAAATGATAATTGGTTAAAGTTGCAGATTTAATTAAAGATCACTAGATGAGATGATTGTATACACATATTCAACACATTTGCAAGAAAAGTGATTCTCATCACTTTCTCACCACCATACTTAATGTCTTAAAGAAGGTGAACCTCATTACTTAGTTTGTTTGAGCCACATCTATTGAAGCGGTCTTCGCTAGGAGGCATTGCGCCATTGGCAATTTGTATTTCAATCAAGTTAAGGGATGAATACCCGTTCAATACACTCTTAGGTTTGAATGATTTATTCTAATAGGACTATATTTGTCTAATCCCGCAGGATAGCACCCGCTCATAAGTCCTTATTAAAGTGAATAAACTAATCCTGAATACTATTGGAGAACTAGTAATATGGGTATACTATACTACACCGTCCAATAATCAGGGTTCAAATAAGTTTACTTAGTAAATTAAGGAATGATCAAGACTATAAAGGCCTACACTAAATAGGTAAGTCCTATACAAGGTTTCACAAAAAAAAATGTGATCAAGGATCACTCAACACAGATTATACCACAAGGAGAAGTATCATTCTAAGGTCTTAAGTGATTTCTACCACGATAAATTAAGATCAATTCTAAGGTTAAGGGATCATTTAAGCTTCTACCTCAATGAGTCATACAAGTTCTCCTACCTCAAAGTATGTATAATTTAGGTCTTTTAAATGTTTCACGATGATCTTATGAAGAGATGCTTAAGATCTCCCATTCTAAATTCTGATATTAATATTTTGGGTTTTATTTAATAATTAGGTTTTGAATGATCAGATAAGATGATTAAGTCATCTGATCACAACTTAATCTAAGATTATGGGATTTAAATCAAGGATGTTGTTTAAGTTTTAGATCAATTGCTCAATCAATATGATTTTATTACTCTTCTTATTTTAATAGTCTTATTTAGGAGAAAATTAAGGATCTAAAGGTTAAATTCAGATTAAGCAATATGGCTTTATTAATAACCTTATCATATCTAATTCATGTGTTTAAGTTCAATATACAATCAAATGTATTATTAGAAAAATGTCAAGTTAATTATCTTATAATCAACCACTTTAGTTAAGGGTCTTAAGGGTTTAGACCTTAATTAAGTAGATTAGGGTTTGACCCCTAGTCTTATTCAATTAAGATCATGCATTTGATTAATGATCAATGTCAAATTAGTGAGTTAAGAGTGTGTTATTGGTGGCAATCTCAGACCTAGATCAAGTCTTAAAAACTTGATCAAAGTCTTAAGATTTCTTAAGATTAATTATGAGGGTTAAGTTCTCATTTCTTTGGTTTGTTCAATTTACACATCATAAGTTTGTACAAATGATTTCAATACAACTAGCTTGCTAATATCCATCAAATTAATAGGAAATTTTCAGAAAATAGAGAACACTTAGTGCTAATCAAACTTTAATTCAATCCAAAATGGATTAGCACATAAGTTTAAATCCAACCATCAAAACTCCATACAACTTAGCATACAAGTCCTACATTACCCTGCAATCAATCAGAGACTAAGTTTGCTAAGATCCAGTGATTACAAATCCTAATATTCACTAATCATAATTTAACAAGATTAAGAAATAATTTGGAATACAGAGATCAGAAAAATAATTTACATATCACATGCATTCTACTCATCATAAGCAAACTAATGGTACCCTAAATATGCAGTTTGGATAAATAAAATTAATAATCAACCCTAATCAAGATCTGAAATAATTAAGCCAAAATAAAAAATCTAACCATCAGATGTGTAATATTTTTCTATATTCAGATTCCTGATAATTTTTTGATCATTTTTATTTATGATATTAAAGGATTTGGACCAATAGATTAAAAGTTATTCAAATAATATATTCTATATTTTTTTGATTTAATTTTCCTATGATTGGATTAATTGGATTGTTTTCCTTAAGAAAAATAATTCCAATTAATTAGATTTAATATAAATGGGCTCGGCCCATTAGCCGAACCGCGCAGGTCGACCGGGGCCCGAGACACCCGGGACTATCGCACCGCGCGGGTCACGGGTCGGCCCGACCCATACAGCGCTTCGTCCTCACGCCTTCGTCTCGACGGAGTCGCCCGATTAGGGAAAACCTAATCGGCGAATTCCGGTGCATCCGTACCATGGCACGACAGGCGATTGATCGTTACACATTCACCATGGATAGACGCATCAAATTGGACCCGAAGCCCCCTGTGAGATAGTCCGGATCTTACTCACCTAAGAGCTCCTCTAATGGAGCTACTGTGGGGAGGCAAATCGCCCCACAGAGGCTACGCCAGACTCCGGGCTCGATCCCTACACCATCAGGGAGGTGAGGCGGATCGAAGTCCTCTGGTTTGGGGGTCTGGGATGGTCTGGATCGTCGGGTCCTTACTCGATCGAGATGATCCTTAAGGGACTTAGCCCGATCGATCAAATTGATCGATAGGGGCTAGCTTAGGTCCTAGCTACGATACCATTGAGTTCGAAAAGACAAAACGCATGAAATCAAATCAAGAGGAGAGAGGCCCGAGCCTCATTGGCTTGAAACCATCAACTGGGGTACCTAGATTTGCTGAGGGACTCGTCGATATCACAGGGATCAATGCCGGGCTTGCTGAGCTCCCTGGGATTTCTTTAAGAGTTCCTGAACACCATGAGACTCTTCTATCAGAAATACGCACGCCGGGAACGCTTGGGAAGCTCGGTCCGACAGCAATGGCAGCTTGGGAATGGTGGAAGATAATTCAACTCCAATTGATCAGCAAAGGATCATAGGATAAAATACTAAGGCTATTTATAGCCTCAGCATTGAATAGGGAAGCTTCTAGAGCCATTGGCTTGGGCTGGGGAGACCCGAGAGGTCGGGCCATGGCTGAGCTCTTGAATTTCTAATTTGAGCTCGACTGGGTCATGAGGCCCGATCGGGGCTCCAATCCATTATAGGAGGGGTCCTAACGGCATGCTTAGGTGGATGCGGGAGTGGGGGACAGGACCTAGCTGTCTAGAATCAGCCAGATTCCTTCTGTCGGGCGCGGGCGAGAGGAAGACGAAGGTCCACAGTCGCGGGACCTTCGCATGCTGTCTGATCTATCGATCAGATGGCGGAATGGCTCGTATCGCTCGGATCCTAACGGCCGATCGCGGGAGCGATCCGGGCCGTAGGATATGTCAGGTAGATCCAAGGGTCGATCCGTGGTTCCGTGAGATCACATCTCAACCGTTGATTAAAAAGGCTTGATGGTTAGATTTGCGGGATACCGCTGTCGTGCGACCCAGGCTCCGCAGCAGGATCACCCGCAGTCCGCACAGCGGATCCCGGCTGTTAATTCAGTTTAATGGGTATTAATGCAATTATGAAATGTTAGAAACCCTTAAGTGCAATTGGACCATTTTAATTTAAATTGAATTATGGTCTAAATGATTTCCAAATTACACCAAACTTTCACCCTTAGCTAATTTGGGGGTGAGGAATTCAAAAATGCTATCAGATTTAATTTTGAGATCAAAATATTTTGGGTTTAGACTAGGGAATTTAGAATGTTCAAATTATCATTTTGGACTTAGAGAAGTTCTATGGACTTCAAATTTTTAGGCTAGGGTTCATTTGATATTCTAAAAGCAATGGGATTAAAAAAAATGACTACTTAAACTATAAATAATTAAGGTAACAATCTATGATTGTTACAGACTCCCCCACTTAAGAATGATGTCATCCTCGACATCATCTCAAGAGAGGAGGCAAACATGAAGAAATTGAAGAATATAACATAAGGCTCAGAAAATTAAAGGGTACCTAGGGTTTTAAAGAGACCGGGATACTTCCTTCTCATATCCGCCTTTTTCTCCCAAGTAGATTCTTCTAAAGAGCGATTCCTCCACTGAACCTTTACCATTCTCAGTTGCTTTTGATCATGAGCTAAGATCTTAATTGGCTCTTCCGCATAAGAAAGATCTGGTTGGAGAGATACCGCTAGAAGTTGGATTAAGTGGGATGGGTCACGAAGACATCTCCGCAAAGATGAAATGTGGAAAATGTTATGGACTGTAGAGAAATCTTCAGGAAGCTTCAATATATAAGCTTTGGAACTAATCTTTTCTAATATTTCAAATGGTCCGACATAGCGGGGACTTAGCTTCCCGGCTACACCAAAATGATATACGCCTCTCATTGGATTGACTTTAAGAAATGCATAATTTCCAACACCAAATTCCAGAGCACGATGATGAGCATCATGATACTTACTCTGACGATCTTGTGCTGCTTTGATTCTTTGTTGGATCAGTTGAATATTTCAATTTATCTCTTCCACTAAATTGGAACCATAAAGCTGCACACTACTCATTTTAGACCATGCTAATGGAGTACTACATTTTCTGCTATACAAAGCTTCATATAGAGCCATGCCTATACTTGGTTGAAAACTGTTGTTGTATGTGAACTCTACGAGAGGATATGATTTTCCCAAAAACCTCCAAAATCCAGTATGCAGAGATGAAGAAGATCTTCTAAGACTTGATTGACTCTTTCCGTTTGACCATCGGTCTGTGGATGAAAAATGGTACTCATGGCTAGAGTAGTCCCCAAGTCTTGATGCACTGCTTGCCAAAATTTAGAAGTGAAGCAGCTATCTTGATCAGACATAATAGATCTTGAAATTCCATGGAGTCTGACAATTTTCCTGATATACAACTTTGCTAATTTCTCCACAGAATCAATTTGACGCATAGGGATAAAATGTGTGGATTTGGTCAGTCGATCGACAATGACCCATATTGAATCGGCACCTGATCTTGCTTTAGGTAAACCCATAACAAAATCCATAGAGATATAGAATCACTTCCATTCGGGAATTGCTAGAGGATGAAGAAGTCCTCCAGGCTTCTGGTGTTTAGCTTTGACTAAGCTACAAGGGTGACATTTTGCTACAAATTCTGCCACACTTTTCTTCATTCCAGGCCACCAGAATAATTTCTTTAGATCTTGGTATATCTTGGTACTGCCAGGATGTACTTGATAACCAGAATTATGGCCTTCTACTAGAATCTCTTGATGCATGGATTTGGGAATCCATAAACGATCCCCCTGATATATCACACTTCCTCAAAGTTGAAGGTCAAAGCGACGACCACTTTCGATGTCCACCTTAAACTTCAGATAATCTTCATCATTGGTTTGTGATATAGAGACATCGTGATGAAATGTAGGTTCAACTGAACTCATGGATATTAGAGTGCTTAGCATAGTACTGAACACTGGCCTGATTTCAAATTTTCAGAATTCTTCTTCTAACGGGCTTAATAGTATCATAGAAGATAAAGTAGCATGACGACTGAGTGCATCCGCTACAACGTTTGCTTTTCCTGGAAGATATTGGATGTTAAATCATAATCACTTGTTAACTCAAGCCATCTTCGTTGTCGACAGTTCAGCTCACGTTGGGTGAAGATGTACTTCAAGCTCTGATGATCAGTGAATATAGAATACTGGACGCCATAAAGGTAATGATGCCATATTTTTAGAGCAAAGACTACTGCTGCTAACTCAAGATCATGGACAAGATAGTTCTTCTCATGTGGTCTTAACTGACGAGATGCATAGGCTATAACTCTCCCTTCCTGCATCAATACACACCCCAAACCTATGCCAGACGCATCGGTATAGACTTGGTAATTCATGCCTTCTTTTAATGATTGAAATGCTTTCTCACACTTTGGACTTCAGATAAACGGCACTGCTTTTTGTGTCAACTTTGTGAGTGGAGATGCTATTTACGAGAAACCTTTGACAAATTTCCTATAGTAGCCTGCCAATCCTAAGAAACTTCTAATGTCAGTCACAGATTTTGGTTGTAAGTAATCTTGGACTGCGCTTACTTTACTTTGATCGACTTTAATTCCCTAGGAATCGACGACATGACCCATAAAAGCGACTGAGTTAAGCCAAAATTTGCATTTAGAATACTTGGCATATAGTTTATGGCTTCATAGCTCTTCTAGTACTAACCGCAGATGGTTCTCGTGATCTGTCTTACTTCTTGAATAAATCAAAATATTGTCGATGAAGATGATGGCAAATTTGTCCAGAAATGCTTTCAACACACACTGCATTAAGTCCATAAAGATGGATGACGTATTTGTCAGGCCAAAGGACATCACTAAAAATTCGTAATGCCCATAGCGGGTCCTAAATACTGTTTTCTCAACATCTGAATCTCTAACTCATAATTGATGATATCCCAATCGTAAGTCTATTTTTGAGAAGACCTTAGCTCCAGATAACTGATCAAATAGATCATCGATACGAGGCAGAGGGTATTTGTTCTTGATAGTTACTTTATTTAATTCTCTGTAGTCGATGCACATTCTCATCGATCCATCCTTTTTCTTAACGAACAAAACTAGCACTCCCCAAGGAGATGAACTCAGACGAATAAGTCCTTTCTCCAACAATTCTTGAAGTTGATTGTTTAACTCTTGAAGTTCTTTTGGCGCCATACGATACATAACTTTTGACAGTGGTTGAGTTTCGGGAATCAATTCAATTGCGAACTCTACTTCTCTAACTGGAGGAAGACCGGGTAGGTCTTCAGGGAAAACATCAGGAAATTCATAAACTATATGATTCTCAGAAATATGCACAACTTCTTTCTTTCCTCCTAGCATTGTTACGAGATAAGCATCACATCCATTCCTGACTAACTTTTCTGCTGTCATTGCATTGATTAGCGATGATTGGGTACTAAATCTTCAAATGAATGATTTTGATTTACTTCCACTGCCTAAGGTTATTTTCTTCTTTTGGCAATTTATGGAAGCTCCATGCTGGCTTAGCCAATTCATGCCTAGGATTATGTCAAAATTGGTGATTGGCAATATAATTAACTTAGCCTCGTAGTTTTGTTCCCCAATAGGAATATCTAGGTTACAGAATTATTGGGACTGCATACAAGCTCTAGAAGGTAACCCGATGCTCAAGGAGGTAGCTAATTGATAGGTTGGTAGCTTAAGAGTTTTAGCCAAATCTTTCGATACAAAGGAATGACTTGCCCCCGTATTGAAGAGGATATTACAAGCGATGTCATTTATTGATAAGGTGCCTATGATTACAGTAACTTAATAAGAATAGCTACTCAATATTTAAAGTACTGAATGGTAAAGACTGATTATTGAAATGACGAGACTGAATACGAATAAATTTTAAGGCGTACCTGACACCACATCGTTGTCCTCAGGAGCAGAGGCAGGAGTTAACATATATACCCCGGCAGATGCTGGGGGTTATATGTTCTGAGGTCTTTGACCCTGACGATCATAGTTCAGCTTCTATGCCGGTACAATTGCTTTTGAGTTTGCAGTTGGAGCCGACATTATAGCAGGAGCAGGCTCTCTACGGTTCACTTGTTGAGCATGGAAGGCTTGTTTGTGATGGGAGTGGTTGATGGGCACACCATTGATTGTGTTCTTTCCCGGCATTCAAAATAGCGGTGGCTCTTACGACCATAAGTAAAGCATGCACCACCAAAGTGGTAGCATTTTCTGTATAGATGCACTTTTTTGCATTCAGAGCTCAGAGATTTGGGTTGTGTCGACTCCATGTTGTAGACCTTTGCCACCTTATGATGCCAAAGCATTCCCTACTCGGCTGCATGGCTATTGCTTTTCTCTTCCGGTCCAGTTGACCCTAGAATCCTTCTTGCAAACGGGCAGCTTCAATCAATTCAGTCAGAGTCCTAATCCGACGAAGTACTAGGTGTGCTTTGATAGAGTCTCTCAAACCCTTCAAGAAACTATGATGCAGGTATGAACGCTTCATGGAATGCCTCCAAGAATAAGTCCCATGGAATGTCTTCTACTTCATAGTCAGCAAACTTATTGTTCTGCTCATTTTCCCACAAATATTCCACTTCTTCTTGAAATAGATGGGTCACTAGGCGGATGGCTTCAGAGTTAGGGCACTTGATACTGGCCAAATTTTTCTTAGCCATTTTAAGCCAGTTCACAGTGTCCATTGGATTCAGTGCTCCATTGAAAATAGGAGTCCGGAGACGAAGGAAACTGTGCAGGATTCCATCGCTCAAATAGTGGGAAGATGATGAAAACCCTGGTTGGGGTGCAGATTGCTGTTTAATTGAGAGAATAAGAGCACATGTTTTTTGCGCCTGTTGCGCATTACTTTCTATCAGGGCCTTCAATAAACTGTCCATAGGATTGGACTCTTCAGGTCTGCTCGATGATGAGACATCATTCTTGATTGGAGTAGGAGCAGAAGGAGAGCCAGGATTCATGACTGTAATACAAGTGTGAATTTAGAAGCATAAAATTTTACTATATTTCATTCGTTCATTTCTTTCTCAAAAGAGAAGATACATGGATCTACAAAACATATCACTGAGATAAGGAATGACATAATAAAATTCTCTAAAATCCTAGTTACAATACTCTACCCAAAAGGCAGCACAGAAGTCATCGCATGTGACTATGGGGTTCTTCTGAGCTAGTCTCCTATAAACCCAATACCACCAACGACTCACTGATCCCCTCAGTAAGATTTCTACGATCTCTAGCCGATGCTCCTCGGGACAGGTAGTCTCTCGAAGCGCAGTTATAATACGATCCAGCCATTCTCTGGCGAGTACCGAAAGGTTGGTACCTCCAAAGGATGAATGAACCAGAATCTTGTCCAACACTTCAACTCCTCGAGGCGATACTCCATCTATGACCCTCCCATAGACCTGGCCATCTCAAAGGTCGTCTATCCAGTAATCATCAAATCTCCTAAGGTAGAATAAGGATGTTGACTGCGAATAATCTATACCTAAGAGGATTCAACCCATAAGTATGTTTATTGTTACTTTCAAAGTTCATTGAAGTCCTAAGATGTCCATTTTAAGAATTGCAATTTCAATTATTTGTGTGCCTTAAATCCCTAGGGTATCAACATTCTAGATATAATTCACCCTTTTCATCTCTGAGACATCTTTATGAACTTTTGGATGATTGCTTTGCACTACACTTAGTAACTTGTGATCTTGACCTGAGACAGAGAACAGATCATAAAGTAGATAGGAACAAACTCCTCATCTGACACTTTATGATATTTCTCTGATACCAACTGTAGCGCCCCGTCCCGTCGCCGCGCGCAAAGAGGTATTTATAAATGATTTTGGTAGCAGAGCGGTGCGCTACTCGGGACGATGAGAACCAACAAAACTCATCTTCTCGAATAGGCTAGAAGACTGAGCCATGCTGAAGGCTGCTGACTCGAACCTAAAATTAGGATCGAGAGCTAATACTTAAGATAAGAGTAGAATACTTATCTTCAGTATTAGACTAATACATATATTGGATTTAAAGAAACAAGTAAGGATCCAATATACATTATCAATATATATCAGCATTTCCAATATGCTGATCACATCACAATACTAAGTATAGCAGCATAACAGAGTGCGGAAGCTAAAAGCATATCATCCAGAATACATTCATCACAGAGAAGTATGTAAACATTCATCTCAGAGAAGAAAATAAAAGTACATCCAGAGTTATTACAAACTGATTTAACATGTGAAAAGTAAAGTCTACTGATATAAAGTAAAAAAAAGTAAAAGGAGGCAGTAAGATCCCCAGGGCTCTATGTACTCCTCCTGGATCTCCTGCAAGTCCTCCTGTCCTGTCTCCACAAGCTACTCGGGATCTAGCAAATTACCGGATCCCAAAAGTACCCTGTGTTAGACAAGAAGTCTAACACATCACAACTAACTATGTAGTAAGAAAGTAAATGCAATAGATAATAAAGTAAATAAAACTGAAGAAAAATTGAGAAAAATGCTAAGTAACTGCAACTATAAAGACTAAACAGAGTAAAATTGCATCAAAAGCTAAATACTAAAAGTAAATGAAAATATTAAATGCTCAGAAATTGATGTGAAAGGAATGCCAATGATGTACTATATGTCACTGTAAAGATGTATCAAATATGTCAGGGTATGGTATATCATGGATATGTAATAGAACTATCACTGAAAGGTTATGAGTAGTACGGTCCAATGTACACATACACCCAGTTAGGAAGACAGTATGGTGATGCAGATGCACCCTGAAATTCCCCAGGCTATGTATGTAACATTCCATAACCCATAATTCATCACTGATACTCATGATGAGATGGTGCTTCAAGCTCATGCTTATGCTTATGCCCATGCTTCTATGTTATATGGGTAAAAATCCATAAATCCATGAAAACTTGGAATGCAGATAATGAATTTTAAGTCTCCACTATGCAGAATCCTGCTAAGAAGATTCTGTCCTCTAGCTTCTAAAATGATAATTGGTTAAAGTTGCAGATTTAATTAAACATCACTAGATGGGATGTTTATATACACATATTCAGCATGTTTGCAAGAAAAGTGATTCTCATCACTTTCTCTCCACCAAACTTAGTGTCTTAAAGAAGGTGAACCTCATTACTTAATTTGTTTGAGCCACACCTATTGAAGCGGTCTTCGCTAGGAGGCATTGCGCCGTTGGCAATTTGTATTTCAATCAAGCTTAAGGGATGAATACCTATTCAATACACTCTTAGGTTTGAATGATTTATTTTAATAGGACTGTATTCGTCTAATCCCGTAGGATAGCACCTGCTCATAAATCCTCATTAGAGTGAATCAACCAATCCTGAATACTACTGGAGAACTAGTAATATGGGTATACTATACTACACCATCCAATAATCGGGGTTCAAACAAGTCTACTTAGTAAATCAAGGAATGATCAAGACTATAAAGGCCTACATTAAATAGGTAAGTCCCTTGTGAGATGGTACGGATTGGCCGGACCTTACTCACCTGAGAGATCCTCTAATGGAGCTACTATGGGGAGGTAATCCTCCCCACAGAGGCCACGCTAGACCCCGAGCTTGATCCCTACACCATCAGGGAGGTGAGGCGGATCGAAGCCCTCTGGTTTGGGGGTGTGGGATGGTCTGGATCGGCGGGTCCTTACTCAACCGAGACGATCCTTAAGGGAATTAGCCCGATCAATCAAATTGATCAATCGGGGCTAGCTTAGGTCCTAGTTACGATACCATTGAGTTTGAAAAGACAATACGCATGAAATCGAATCAAGAGGAGAGAGGTCTGAGCCTCATTGGCTCGAAACCATCAACTGGGGTACCTGGATTTGCCGAGGGACTCGCCGATGTCGCAAGGATCAATGCCAAGCTTGCTGAGCTCCCTAGGATTTCTTTAAGAGTTCCTAAACACCAGGAGACTCTTCTATCAGCGGTACGCACACTGGGAACGCTTGGGAAGCTCGGTCCGACAACAATGGCACCTTGGGAATGGCGGAAGATAATTTGACTCCAATTGATCAGCAAAGGATCATAGGATGAAATATTGAGGCTATTTATAGCCTCAGCATTGAATAGGGAAGCTTCCAGAGCCATTGGCTTATGATGGGGAGACCCGAGAGGTCGGGCCATGGCCGAGCTCTCGAATTTCCAATTCGAGCTTAGTCGGGTTACGAGGCCCGATCGGGGCTCCAGTCCATTATGGGAGAGGTCCTAACGACATGCTGAGGTGGACGCGGGAGTGGGGGACAAGACCTGGCTGTTTGGAATCAGCCAGATTCCTTCTGTCGGGCGCGGGCGAGAGGAAGACGAAGGTCCATAGTCACGGGACCTTCAGATGCTGTCTAATCTATCGATCAGATGGCGAAATGGCTCGGATCGCTCGGATCCTAACGGCCGATCGTGGGAGCGATCCGGGTCGTAGGATCTGTCGGGTATATCCAATGGTCGATTCGTGGTTCTGCGAGATCACATCTCAATAGTTGAATAAAAAAGGCGCGATGGTTAGATTTGCGGGATACTGCTGTCACGTGACCTGGGCTCCGTAGCGGATCACTTGCGGTCCGCACAGCGGATTCTGGCTATTAATTCAGTTTAATGGGTATTTATGCAATTATGAAATGTTAGAAACCCTTAAGTGCAATTGGACCATTTTAATTTAAATTGAATTATGGTCCAAATGATTTCCAAATTGCACCAAACTTTTACCCTTAGCTAATTTGGGGTTGACAAATTAAAAAATGATATTAAATTTTAATTTTGAGATCAAAATATTTTGGGTTTAGACTAGAGCATCTAGAATGATTAAATTATCATTTTGGACTTAGAGAAGTCCTATGAACTTCAAATTTTAGGCTATGGTTCATTTGATGTTCTAAAAGTAATGGGATTAAAACAAATGACTACTTAAACTATAAATAATTAAGGTAACAACCTAGGATTGTTACATAGGATTTTGGCCTTTAATTAAGAAACCATAAATTTCCTTTTTACCCCTTTTACCCCTAAGTTTGTATTGGCTATAACTTAGCCAATACTTATCAGAATTTAATAATTGTAGGTTCTATGAAAACCTTAGATAGTGAACAATAATAAAATGAAAGGAAATTTAGATTCCATTAAGCTAAATTACTAAAATACCACTATGAGTCAAATTTATTAATTTGATCTCATGAGGCTTAATAATTACCTAAATTTTGTGTAGTTACTGTCTAATCTTATATTAGATAGTAAGAACACTTTTCCATTAAAAATTTTAAATTTGAAACTCTAGATCATAATTTGACCTTTTAAACCCTTAAGTAGGGGCAAATAGTTATTTTGCCCAAATTTAGGGTTTAGCATTATAAAACCCTAAAATCATATTCTAAGTGTTATAACCAATAAATTAAAATGATTTAGAGCAAAAATTATGTGAGTTCAAGCCTTAATTTAACTTTGATTAAGATCTCACTTTAAGTCCTTAAGAAAATCCTTAAGTAAAATTTTGAGTTCTCATTCTTCCTTAAACCTTCTTAGATCATTCCCATAGGTTTCAATAACACTAGTTAGGATTTGTGTTTGAGAGCTACTCTTAATAATTAAGAACCTAAATTCCTAGGATCAGGAATAGATCTTAGATTAGAATTCATCTATTAAGTAAATTGGATTACTCAATAGGTGAAATATTGAGTTTACTAGTTTATATATTTCCTAGGTTATTAACTAATTATTTAATCTTTAAATCTTAGAACTAAGAATAGAGATCTATCCTAATAAGATGATTACTTATTAGGATTTACCTTAATCTAAATCTATGAGTATGGGTTTAAACCTTATATCCTTAAATATACCTTTGGATTAAGTGATTAAACCCTAATATTTAGAGTTTAATTCTTAATCTTTTCATCTCTAATCAAGATGAGGTTGGTATTCTTAACATTATAAAAATAAGTCAATGAATTTATTTGTTAACTTATATAGTCGACATTGATTTATTTATAATTAGGACCTGGATAGTCCTAATTATTTTCAATTTATAAGGTTGTGAATCTGAGTTACACTCGATAGTAGGACTTGGAGATCCTGAACTTGTGTAACTTAGAGTAGATAGAATGATTAAATTAGATAATAAATGGATATCACTTGTGTCCTAGTAAAGTCTTTTGCTCAACTTGATATTGATGCTTCTCTTATCTTGTTTTGAGCCTCATACCTTGTACACATATATTGGACATATGATATTTGATAAGTATCTCATGTCATCTTTGAATTTGCATAAACAACATTTACATTTCTTTTATCGGAGCTTTCAGTTAAGTAGAGTGTAATCCAATTAGTCTGCCCCTCGGTGCCACTTACTTCATCTTATACTTCTCATGTGGTTGTTGGCCCGATTCTGATATGGTAGTACTAGTTTTAGTTGCACTTCTACTCAGTATTTCTGCCTCTCAGTTCCACTTGCTTCATCTTATTCATCTTATGTGGCTGTTGGCCCAGTTCTGATATGGTAGTAAGTGAGTTCTTATATATTTCTTTCAGATGGCAAGTTGGGCTAGTGCAGTGTCTCAGCTTATACTTTATATTTCAGTTATTTTACTGTACTTTTAGTACTTTCCTATTTACTTCTTTACTATATTACTAGCTTTACTTTTACTTATAGGTTGCTAGTTCTGTTCTTTAATCATATCTATAGGATGTTAGTCTTGCTTTTCAATTATTTAAATGTTTCATATGTTCCTTTTATTTTATAGCAATTAGCATATATTCGAATTGATCATAAGCATGTTTAGGCAGTTTTCTATTCTATTATAGTAGTATCTAGTCTTTACTTTACAATTAACTTTATTGCAGCTATACTTGGAGGTATGTGAACACTTCCTATTTGTTTAAGTTATAAACTAGTTATTTGTAACTTTACCTTGTTTCTTTCTTACATGTTCTTACTCCTACTATGCATTTGTACTTACTTGTTTATGGTGATATCTAACAAAAATAATAAATTGATTACCCTAAAATGTACTGGGGCCCTATCATTGTGAAATCGATAATGGTAGATTTTGAGTTATTTGAGGTGATAGAGCCTTCAGGAGATCTGCCATTGGAAGAGGAGCACATACCTGAAGATCTTTAGACTTAGCTTCTTTTATTTCCTGCATTGTGAGGCTGAATGTTATTTTCAGTTCTTATAAACTGCTTAAATGTTATAATAATACAAGGTTAACTTTACTTTCATCACCTTACTTATTCTAAACTATTGTATTGATATATGATGGATAGATGTTTGTATTTATGCTTTCGCACTATGTTCTACTTGTATTTACATTTAGTGATGATTCCTTTGAGTAAATGGCAAAGTCTTTGATTATAATGGGTTAGTATTAGTCACTAACCGATTCATAAGCAAGGACCTTATCATTTGGTGACCGCCTCACCGTAATCATGTTAACTTAAGAGTTAACAGGACCACAGCGGGGAGTGGGCCGCCACAGCTGGTATCAGAGAATTCCATAAGGTGTCAGATTGAAATTTGCATTCCTCTCTACCTAATGGATTTTTCTTCTGCCACATAATCGCTAAATGAATATTTGAGATAACATCCATATTATTATAAGTATAACTCAGAGTAAAGTAAGGAATGAGAAAACCATAGTAAATACTAAGGAATAAATATCAAAATAATATATATATATATATATATATATATATATATATATATATATATATACGCTCAATAAACTAAAGGAAATTGATTATAATTGTAGGCATAAATGATAAACTAAGAATGGCATTTATGAATTACTTGAAAGAATTTGAGATCATTTGGAAGTACGAGACCAAATTGGGTATGAAGCAAGGAAGATCCATAGAAGGAGTTTCTGATCAAGAAGCACAAGTATTGAATAAACTACTAAAAGAGGGCTTTTATAAGGGCCTTGACTTTCTAATTTTGGCTAAAGAATGGCTCGTGAGGGTAGATCACATATTTTGTATTATGGAGTGGCCAAATAATATTAGAATAGAAATAATACTATGTCTTCTACGAGATCAGGCAAGAGAATGGTGGATTGATTCATACGAGAGCCTACTCCAGAAACTTCAAGAAGAACATCGTGAGCTTACCTATGAGGACTTTCGTGTAGCATTTTCACTAAGTATATAGGGTGGGACTAGTAATATAGTCTATGATGTAATAAGTGTGATGCATCTTTTATTTTAATGATGAATAAATGAGAAGTTAATACGAGTTTTACGTTTCACTTTAAATTTAAAGATAGTTATTTTGATTTTAGGAAAATGAATCCAGCATCCTCACCCAACAATGTGCCAGTTGTCACTCCTCCCATTAATACAGTTCCAACAAATAATATAGAAGCTTCAAACAACGAGGTGATGATACCTAATGATAATAACATGGAAGAATCGGTATCTATGAGAAGTGTTATGAATACACTAAATCGGCAAGCATTGATAATACAAAGGTTGGTGTCTGCTCTCCCATCCGTCAATATTAGTACATCCTCCGCATCTCCAACAGTTCAATTTAACCACAATAGACAATCCAGTGATGGAATATTACACATCTTCTTAAGGCTAAGGCCACGCATAGTTGATGGATCCTCATCCCCTATAGATACCATGGCATGGTTGCAATCTATAGAGAAGAATTTAACAAGTCTAGGGTGTCCAGACAACCAGTCTGTAAGATTGGCTACTCACTTGCTTCAAGGTGAAGTGGAACACTGGTGGGAATAGTTAAGAGAAACACGCTTTCAAGAATTTGAGTTAGAAGAGATAGAGTGGAGCTGGTTCGTTCAGGCCTTCAAGGAGACATTTATACCGCCATCAGCTAAAAATATTATCGGCGACTCCTTATTAAGATTCACTCAAGGGAGTCAATCTGTGGCTGACTATGTCGCTGAATTTCGAAGACTCATTCGTTTCACTCCACACCTCGCACCTATAGAAGCCGATAAATGCTACAGATTCGAAAGTGGACTTCATGAATCCATTAAGGACCACGTAGTTCCACTTCAACACACCAAATTTGAGAAGTTAATTGAAGCAGCCAGAGTGGTGGAGCACCACCAATTAGAAAAAGAAATGAAACAAAAAGGCATTCAATATGGACAATCATCCTTAAGGTTTCAAGCAACATCGTCCCAATCAAGGGAGAGCCTATCAGATGGAGGCTAAGGAATCTGACAACCAGGATCAAGAATGTCAAAGACTCCATCCATATGGGAAGTGTTACCACTTCGATCGGCGATGTTATACATGTGGTCGTCAGGGCCACAGATATGAGCAGTGTAATGCTTTTAAAACTATCAATGGAATCATAATTAAACATCCTCATCAAAATCAGGTATTCAGACCTACTCCTCTGAACAAAAGGGAGCCAAGGATGGCTCTAATTCCACCTCCAGTCGACAAAGATCAAGTTCCTTCAAAGGTTCTGACAAATACCTCGACCCCCAATTCCAAATAAAGTGAGGGTTCAAGCAATCAACAGTAGGCCTGCTGGGACAGCCAGAGTGTACAATCTTACTCCTATTCAGGCCACAGAGGATAACAACATGGTTTCAGGTATACATCTTTAATTATTCTCTACTTATAGCATTTCAATATTTATTAAATGCTTCTTTTATTTAAATATTAAATTAGGCACTATAAATATAGAAGACAAGCCCTGTAGCATATTATTCGATACTAAGGCCAGTCACTCTTTCATCTCAGAAAGTTTCATTAACCATATGCAATTCTCATGTTACAAACTTGCCAAAACCCTAAATGTTGGACTTCCATCCAGAGCTCAACTAAGTGCCACTAAGTTCTGCGATCTACAAGTACCGGTGAATAAAAGAACTTTTTAGGCCAAGTTAATAGTATTACTCATTAATTGGCTTAGTATGCATAATGCCACTATAGATTTCCAATGAAAGAAGAATATCCTTCAATCATCCGGTGCCTCAGAAACCTTTGTGGAAAGGTTTAGCACTCAAGATTCTTTAATAAATGCACTTCAAGCAGAGAGGTCAGTAAGCAATGGCTGTATAGAATTTTTAGTCACCATGATAGGAGATAGTAAGAATGAAGTTTTTATTTCTGATATAAAAGTAGTTAAAGAATTCAAGGATGTATTTCCTGAAGAATTGCCTGGACTACCACTGGCAAGAGAAATAGAATTTGTGATTAACTTAGTCCCAGGAACTCAGCCATTATCAAAAGCTCCATATAGAATGGCTCCTAAAGAGTTACAAGAATTAAATGAACAGTTGCAATATTTGTTAAACAAAGGATTTATAAATCCTAGCATATCCCCATAGGGAGCTCTAGTCCTATTTGTAAAGAAGAAAGATGGATCTATAAGAATGTGCATATATTATAGAGAATTAAACAAAGCAACCATTAAGAACAAGTATCCTCTTCCCTGAATAGACGATCTATTTGATCAATTAGCTAGTGCAATAGTATTTTCAAAAATTGATTTGAGATCTAGATACCACCAGTTAAGGGTAAGAGATTCAGATGTAGAGAAAACTGCATTTCGCACACAATATGGACACTATGAATTCCTCGTAATGTTTTTTGGTCTCACAAACGCACCATCTATGTTTATAGATTTAATATAGAGAATCCTAAAACCATATCTAGATAAATTTATTATTGTTTTCATCGATGATATCCTTATTTATTCAAAAACCCTAGAAGATCATGAAAATCATTAGAGATTAGTACTAGAAGTTCTTCGAGAACATGAATTATATGCTAAATTTTCTAAATATGAATTTTGGTTAAGCTCAGTATCCTTTTTAGGGCATGCGGTAGATGCTCAATGAATCAGGGTTGATCAGCAAAAGATTAGTGCTATACAAGATTGGGCTCAGCCAAAATCAGTCACAGAAATTCGTACCTTTTGGGATTAGCTGGATATTATAGAAAATTTATTAAAGGCTTTTCCCAAATTGCATCTCCTTTAACAAAGTTAACCCAAAAAGCAGTTCCATTTATCTGGTCAACAGAATGTGAAACTACCTTCCAGACTTTAAAGGATGCATTATCTTCTGCTCCTGTGTTAGTTCGCTAACCATCAAGTTTATACGGATGCATCTGGAATTAGTTTAGGATGCGTATTAATGCAAGAAGGCAAAGTTATAGCATATGCATCTTGTCAACTTAAGACTTATGAAAGAAACTATACTATTTATGATCTGGAACTTGCAGCATTAGTTTTTGCCTTAAAGATCTGGCGCCATTATTTGTATGGAGTTCAGTGCTCTATTTTTACGAATCATTAAAGTTTGAAATATATCTTTACTCAAAGAGAACTAAATTGTAGACAGAGAAGATGGCTGGAATTGATCAGTGATTATGATTTGGATATTCAGTACCACCCAGGCAAGGCAAATGTTGTAGCAGACGCCCTTAGTCGTTGCGCTACATTATCAACTTTGATTGCTACAAGTTCATTAGTAGAAGAATTTCAAAAAATGGAGATTGTTCTAGTCAGTGGTGATAGGATGAGCTCTATACTAACTAATATCAATATAGAGCCCATCTTCCATAGAGATGTTTCAATCTCTCAAATAAAGGATGATGATTATTTAAATCTTAAAGTGGCGATAGAAAGTGGTCGTCACCCAGAATTAAAGTTCAAGAAAGGTGCTATCTATATGGATAATTGCCTCTGGATTCCCAATTCCATGCAAAAGGAGATATTAGTTGAAAGTTACAACTCAGGATATCAGATACATTCAGGAAACTCTAAGATGTATCAAGATTTAAAACAATCATTTTAGCGGCCAGGAAGGAAGAAGAGTGTGGCAGAATTTGTTGCAAATTGCCGCGCATGTTGCTTAGTAAAAGCAGAATACCAAAAACCTGATGGTTTACTACATCCACTAGAGATCCCAGAATGGAAGTGGACAGATATATCCATGGATTTTGTTATGGGTTTACCTCGTGCTAGATCAGGAGCTGATGCAATATGGGTTATAGTTGATTATCTTACTAAGTCAACACATTTTATACCAGTCTGTTAAACTGACTCTGTAGAGAAGTTAGCAAAACTGTACATTAAGGAAATAGTAAGATTGCATGGAATTCCCAAAACAATCGTGTCTGATAGAGACAGCCATTTTACTTCAAAATTTTGGTAGGCTGTACATCAAAATTTGGGTACCACCTTGGCCATGGGTACAACATTCCACCCACAAACTAATGGCCAAATAGAAAGAGTTAATCAGGTTTTAGAAGATCTTCTCTGATTATGTATGTTAGATTTTTCAGGATCCTAGGAAGAGCAAATTCCTTTAGTGGAATTCACATATAATAATAGTTTCCAGTCAAGTATCAAAATGGCACCATATGAGGCTTTATATAGTAGAAAATGCTCAACTCCACTAGCATGGTCTAAAATAGAAGATACTCAATTGTATGGTTTAGAATTAGTGGAGGAAATAAATAAGAAAGTAAAACTATAACGACCCCAATAATTGAATAGAAGATTAATCCAAGGATTGGGATGCTACCTTAGAACCCAACACTTGATTTGAAGAAAACAAATCAAGTGTAGATGCTAAGTGGCCAAGTCACTTTATGAGTATTTGTTAAGTTAAAATGAATGTAAGGGAAGATACATATAAATGCAATAATACAAGCATTTACAATACAAGCAATTAGATTAATCCACTTATTCATTCCAAGCAGTTTTAAACATAAAAGATACAATACAGATTAATAAATGTAGGCAAAAGTAACTTAAGCAGTTTATAATCTAATTATTACAAACCTTATAAGTAAGAGAAAAAGACAGTAAGTAAATCACTCTCTCTCACTTATAACTAAAATACAAGTAAACTATTTATAAATAAGCGGAAGCAGAATTCTTTATCAGCCCTTCAAGTTCTTGGACCTGCATCACCTGAATAGAAGGGATATTGATCTATCATATTTAGGTATTTAAATATGATAGGGCAAAGCCAAAAAAAAAGAAAAAGTGTAGTTAGACTAAATAGTCTAAGCACATTTTAAGATTGGCTATATTTTTAAATTAACAAGATATCACAATTATAATTTACAATTTAAAGTAAACAGCGGAGCTTTAAAAGTTGTAAAGTATGGAAAAATGAATTAAGCATAACTATAAAGAAAATAGTTTGAAATAAGCTGAGTAAAAATACTCACTTTTATAAAAGTCCTAGCTTATGACCAAATTGTTAAGGAAAAACATCATAAATGTTAGAAACTATTATGTGCATTTAAATAAATGAAATGAAAGCAATATATATTTAATGAAATTTATGCTAAGTAAGCAGATGAAATACAGTGAAGCATTTAATTGAAATTAAGCAACATACACAATATTCAAATTGAATTAAAATAAGCAATACACAATACTGAAGGTAGAGAGTGTAAAGCAAAGGAAATAAAGAAGTATCTTAGATTATTGATCTAAGATAAACATAGCCTAGGACTATGAATAATATGCATAACTTAATAATTATGAAGAGATTTTATAATCAATAAGATTATAAAAGAACTCTTATATCTTTAATTAAAGTTACATTTAGAAATTATCTCATTCTGTAGGAGTATACAACATAATGGGGCACGGAGTTAAGCACGTCAAATTTTATGAAAATCTTTATTTATGCACAATAATCTTGAATGAATGTTCAAGGAAAGAGGCTCAAAGCTAGGCAAGCATTTAATAAACTTTAATAATTATAAAGTATGTGATATCCTTTTGTTATCTAAACTTTAATAATCTACTTAATGATTAGAGCTAATTAAGCTCCAAATTGACTGATCTTTAAGTCAATTTTTAATAAAAGTAGAATGAATATAAGTTTGGAAATTAGTATTTTCAGGCAATTGAAGTTAAGGAAAGAAAAAGATTATACCCTACTTGAAATAATTCATCTTATGATTATAGGGAACTAGAAATCTAAAAACTTATCTAAAGCTTAAAAAGAAGCTATTATTCTTAATCAAATTGATTGAGAACTAATGTTCTAAAATGAACAATTAAAATGAATACTTATGACCCTAAATATGAAACTCTAGATTTTATAAGTGTTTAACATATGAAAACATCTAAATTTCCCACAAATTTTCTAAGTCCTAAAATTCTTAGAAATTTCGGCAGAGTCTCCTTTGTATTTGTTCAAATAAACAATTACAAAATCAATATATAAGTCAATTTATTGACTATTTTCAATTCTAAAATAGAGTTCAATTCATTTTATAGGATTGCTCATTTCCAGTTCTAAAATAGAGTTCAATCTATTTTATAAGATTGCTCATTTCCAATTCTAAAATAAAGTTCAATCCATTTTATAGGATTGCTCATTTCCAGTTCTAATAATTTCAAGTTATAAAATCAAACAAAGCAATCAATATAACTTATAATTCATACATCCTATATCAAATATCTATGAAATTAATAAGAGATGTAGAAATTAATTTAGCAATTTATAAGGGCAGCATCATTTGGCTTATTATGCCATAAGGCAATAGCATTTAGTGTAGCATTTCATTTGATACTCATTTATAAATCAACCTGCAAAGAACATCATCATTAAAGTTAACATTTAAATATAAAAGAAATAAGAATCATTTAAATTTAAAGGCAGCATATGATTTCCTTAAAAGAATGGCAGCATTTGAATTTATTCATAAGGTACATGACATCACTTAGACTTCATAACTAAATAGTAGTATATGATTCTCTTTTACAATTAGATGACAATGTATGGATCTCAAATAATACATGGCAACAATTGATATTATATAGAGTGGATAGCAGCAATTATTCCCATATTACATTAATTTACATTAATCTGATGATGGCATGTGACTCATACTTAATTAAATGACATCAACTATCCTTACCCTTTAAGGAAATAAAAATGCTAAACCTCTTTTAATCTTGATTACAACATAAGATATTAAGAAGGAAATGATAGCATTTATTCCTATAAGAAGAGAATGGCTGCATTTAATGTACTTTAAATGAATAATAGCATTTGATCATTTGATTTAACTAATAGCACTTAATTCATATAATCACTTATTAGCACTTGATTCACCTTGAAATAAGAGCAGTATTTGTTCTCTTAACATAAAAAATAGCAGCATGTAATGCTGGTAATAGAAATGATAGCATTCATTCTTATAAACTAAATGGCAACATATGATCATATTTGAAGTAAATGGCAACATTCATATTTGATCTCAAGAAAAATGGTGACATTTGATTTTATTGAAATATATAGCACATTGAGTTTATTGAAATAAATGGCAACACGTATCTCCCATTTCATTTGATAGCGACATTGAATCACTTAAGGTCTCATTGGTTCTCTCATCTATACAATTGGCCACATATGATCACAATTAATTTCTCATAAGAATAAGAGATTGCAGCGTATGATTCTCATATATAGTTGAGAGCAGCAATTGATCATTTGATTTCACCTTGGAATAAAAAATAACCTTTGATAATAATGGCAGCACTTTATCCCATTCATTTTGGGAAGAAAGGCAACATGTGATGGCGAAATCTTATCTTATCACTTCTAAAATAAAGGCAACATGTATTTGATCTCATATTAAAAGATGGCAGCATATGATTTATATAAATAAAAATAATTACAACATTTATCCTCATATTCCATTTATCTCACATTCATTTAATGGCAAGATATAATTCTAATATATATATGGCAGCATTTGATAACATTGAATCACTTATAATCTTATAAAACTAAAGGTGGCAGCATTTGATTTCTATTGAAATTAATGATAGCAATTGTTCTTCATTTACTTTAGATAACAACAATTGAATCTCAATTAATACATGTCAGCATATGATACTAATGAAAGTAATTACAACATTTATTCTAATATTCCATTAATCTCAAATTCATCTAATGATAACATATAATCTTACTCGTAATTGATAGCAACAATTCTATCGTATGACAACATTTGGATCTCAAAGAATACATGGCAGCACTGAATGACAACAATGATCCTCATTTAATCTTTTAGCAGTATTTGGATCTTAATATAAATGACAGCAAAGATAATATAATGAAATTAATGACAGCAAATGTTATTTGGTGACAACATCTGGATCTCAAATAACACATGGCAGCATTGGATTACTTTATGATAAACATCCAAAACCAAATTTGAATACTTACAAATAGAACTCTATCATATACATAATATTTGATTACCTCTAATTTCAAGTAGAGATGAGATATCATGCACTTTAGAAATAAGATGATAAAAATTTTCCAGCAATTATTGCAATGTGGGTACTGAATATGTATTTATTAGATTTGCAAGTAATGACCCCTTGGAATTATATTAAAAGAGAATTTAAATATCATGACCTTTCAATTATAAAAGATGGCAACAATTCTATCACCTTGGAATAATTGACAACATATAATCCTAATAAAAGGAATAACCACATTTATTTTCATATTGCATTAATCTCACTTCCTTAAAATGACAACATATGATTCTACAAAATAATAATAACATTGATGCTTGTATAATCTATTGGCAGCTTTCGTATCTCACAAGTAGATGGTAGCAATTCATTATCATATATAATTAATGGCAGCCATTGATTTGATGCATAATTTACATGGAAGCAATTTGAATCTATACATTTGATGGTATCATGTGATCTTATAGGATAAATGGTAGTAGTTGTAAGAAAGAAAGCTAGCAGTATTCTAGTATACTCATAATGTATAATATTATTCATTTTCAGCATTCGACATTAATATCTAAGACTGGGGTCCAGCATTTAAAGGATATTTATTTAAATTTTGAAATCACGAAATACAACCTTAATAATTTAGCAATTCTAAATATCACAATATGGATTCAGCATTGAATCACTTGAACTTACATTATAAGAGATGACACTGAAATTTATAAGTCTATGATGAAGGAAGTTTAAAATATTTACCTCATCAGCAATAGTATTTAAAATTTTGTATCTAAATATTTAAGGTAGTGATACTCTACTATATCAGAATATACTTTTATTTTAAACTTAATTTTTAAATGAACAATCTCATCAATAAAAGTATTGCTCGATGATTCCAAGTAAGAATTATTTCTATATATTATTCGTGTTTCAATTTTCTAAACATCATCTCCATGCTCAGGAACTTGTGTAGAACAAGTGCTGCACATTCAAAATGTTTTGCTGCCATTCATAGCTCTTATAAACATTCTTTATACCTGTCACAAGCCAATGGAGTGACATGATCATGGCACAAATAGCTATTGTAAAAGCCGCAGCTTATTATGGCATCGACAATGACTTGTATGTGTTAGAACCCCATTTGCATTGTGTTAAGTGATATACTACAAAATATGTTAATCACAGATTCACTAGCAAATGATTATAAGTTCTCACAAAAATTATAACTTAATATAGAATGAATTAAAAATTCATATATATGGGAGATTTTAAATCGATTGAGTTTAAACGGAGTTCGGCGAACGAAGGAGAGGAAAGATCGATGAAATCGAAATGTCGCCTACGATCGTTTCTTTATAGTTCACTGAGGGTTTAGGTCTACGCATATTGCGTGCAAGAATGAAATAATAGCTATTTGGAAAAGAAGTAGAGGGCTATACTTGATCGGTTGCTAGCAGTGAGGATCGATCGGCCACTCAACTGCGACTCTAAGAAGATTCGGCAACCTTCTCCAGCGCGAAAGGATTCGGATCTTTCGAAGCTGAGAAAAGCAGCGTCGTTGCCTATGGCTGGAAGGAGGAAGAGGACGGCGGCTCTCAGCCTATAGCCGAGGGTGGGGGAGACGTAGGCCTCTCGGCCTTGTGCCCTCCTGCCGAGAGACACATCCTCTCGTCCTCCTGCCGAGACAGGGAGGGGGCGATCTCTCAGCCTCCTGCCGAGAGAAGGAGAGGCGAGCGAGCATAGTGACAGGTTCTAGGGTTCGGGTAGATATGGAGATGAAAGGGATATGTGCTTAACTCTTACATGAGTCGCCATTAGCTTATGCAAGCGGTGGAAGCCACGCGTCGCCAATCTTGAAGGAGGAGGCGGTCTCGATGAGGATAGGAACGGGGGAGGTGTCGGTCGCATGCTAATGGATTAGGGCAAATATGAGATAATGGAATATATATATATATATATATATATATTTAGTTTTAAATTTTTCATTTAATTAGAATTTCTAGAAAATTTTGAAAAATTACTTTTTAGCTAAATTGAGGGTAACAGACTCAAAATTGAAGTCGAAATTTTAATCAGAAGTCATTTTAATTATTTCATTTGTTAAATTAATGAAAATATAATAAAATAATCAAGAAAATTTGACGACTCCCAAATGCTTCCAAAATACTACCCTTAGCTAATTTGGGTGTAGTGAGTCCAATGGCGAACTCCGTTTTCGATTCTAAAGTCTAAATAAATTAGGTATCTTTAGAATTATCAGAAAACCAGTAAATGTTGGAAATTGCCAAACGGTCTTCAAATCGCACAAATTTTGGGGTGGAGACTTTTAACTCTATTATAAGAGTAATGAAAGAGATTTGGAGTCAATCAGATTACTAATTGATGGGTAACAACATCTGAGTTGTTATAAGAACTCATACAACAGAGAATCTGAACATCTCAAGATAGATAAGGTAAATATCATGATAATCATCACCGTCCTCTTGAGTTCAAAGAAGAAGACTTAGTATACTTAAAAGTCAGCCTGATGAAGGGAATTTATCATTTTAGAGTTTCAGGAAAACTCAGTCCAAGGTATGTAGGACCTTTCAAAATCATACAGAAAATTGGATTAGCATCTTATAAACTATAACTGCCATAAGACTTTGCTGCTGTTCACAATGTATTCCACATATCATCGCGAAGAAAATGTCTTCGAGATCCTTCCCATCTTATTCAACTTCCAATAATAGAGATTCAACCTGATCTTTCATATACTGAAGAACTAATAAAATTTTAGATCATGATCAGAAGAAATTAAGGAACCGTTCTATACCAATGATTAAGGTTCGGTGGAAGAATCATTTGTGTAATGAGGCTACTTGGGAGAAAGAAGTGGATATGCAACAAAAATATCCAAGCCTTTTTAACTAAGGTACTTATTCAAATCTAGTAATTTCATTTTTAATATTCTAATCTGTTTTATGTTTCCACTTGCGTGATGTCGAGGACAACATCGTTCTTAAGTGGGGGAGTTTGTAACAACCCAAGTTGTTACCTAGGTCAATTAAGACTAATCTAAGTCTTAATTATGATTCTAATTCACTAGCTAAGTCATTTAGAACTCATCTCTAAGATCTAGGTCAACTCAGGAATCAATTGAATTAAATCTAGATTTCTAGAAAATCCTAAAACCCTAGAAATTAACTTTTTAATTTGACATTAGATTGAAAATCTGACTTCACCATTGCGCTCAACACCCCCAAATTAGCTAGGGGTGACATTTTGAAGGCATTTGGAATTTGTTTGATTTCATAGAATATTTTAATAAAATTTAAATACCCTAGAAAATCAAATTTTTAAGTACTCGTCAAAATAAAAATTCGAGTGTGCCATTGCGTTCCTCACCCCTCAATTAGCTAGGGGTGATTTATTGGAAATTTTCTGGATAAAATTAATCATATAAATTTAATTAAGAAATTTGAATAATTTAATTAAAATTATTAATATTTTATTTGCATTTATCCGTCGCCGTCAGTTTATTCACGCCGTCACCCTAATAACCTAATCGAGTCGTCCATCTGGACGAATCTTCCAAGCCGTTCGATCGAAGATCGAACGGCCAAGACTAATCCTTCTCCGCTCACTCGGGTGGAGGTCGACGCATGCCTTGTACGCAGGAACGCAGCAGCTGCTTCGCCGCGTGGACGCCCTCCACCGCCTAAGGGCTTAAAATAAGCCTACCATCGATCCATTAGTTCCGGTTTTGTGCAATCTTGATCAGACGAAGACAGCAAACCATTCAAACCTTCATATCGAGCCAAGCAAACATTCACCGTTCGTCGAGGTACCTTCCCTTATACAATAATGAGTTTGTTTATTGTTAATATATTGCTTCGATTCAGTGCTTTGTATGTGCGATTGATCCTTGATTGGTTTCGATCACATTCGATCGAACCCGATCATATCGTTGGGTGTCGATTGAAGGAAGGAGTGGCTAACCCTAATCGCCTCTCTTTCGGGAGGGAAGGCGAAGCGGCGCCTTCTGAACCGGTTTTCGCCGGTCTGGTTCGTCTCGCTCGCAGACCGGCCACGTGGCACGCCCGTGTCAAGTGGCGGGACCCTCTGCCTGCATGCTGTCCAACCGAGGGAGTCCACGTGGCTTGTGTCGCGTGTGTGTGGCAGCGGGACCCACTGGTTCCGTTGCTCTGATCTGTGGGACCCACCCGACTGGCTCCGTCGAATCCTATTTCGACACGTGGAGCCAGGGTCAGGGCTGTCTTGTCTGTTTGGTCACGTGGGTCCCACCTGCAGAGAATAAAATCAATTTTAAAACATTATATATATATATGTATGTATATATACAATACTTTAGTATAATTTTATAATCTATAAAGTAGATACATACATTAATGTTTGTATATTTAAGTATATATATATATATATATATATAATCAGAGAATAAAGATTACTTAATAAATAATTTAATAAATTAAATGTATTATTAATTAATTACAATTAAATATCAAATTTTAAATGCTTATATCTTGCAAAATATAAGTCCAAATGTAACAACCCAAGTTGTTACCATGATTGATTAAGACTAATCCTAAGTCTTAAACATAATCTTAAGTGCTAATTAGGTCATTTGGAGTTAACTACTAAGATCCGGTCCAAATCAGAGGTCAAACAGATTAAATCTTTATTTTGAGAATTTCATGAACCTCAAAAATTGACCTATTTAAATTGACCTCTGATCGGAAAATGGACACCACCATTGCGTTCATTGACCCCAAATTAGCTTGGGGTGAAGTTTTCATATCAATCGGAAGTTGTCAAAATTCGGCGAATATTTTAATAATAAAAATACCACGGAAATCGAGGTATCAAAATACTCATCGGATCAAAAATACGACCACGTCATTGAATTCCTTGACCCCAAATTAGCTTGGGGTGAAGTTTTCGTGTCAATCGGAAATCGTCGAAATTTCGACGAATATTTTAATAATAAAAATATCACGGAAATCGAGGTATCAAAATACTCGTCGGATCGGATTAGGCATATTTCGACTGCGCCATTGAATTCATTGACCCCAAATTAGCTAAGAAAAACATTTCAAAAATTTTTTTTTTCTGAAAATGTTTTAAAAAATAATAATAATTAATTAATTAACGGCACCGTACGACGCCGTTAACTCCAGTTAACGGCGCCGTCAGATCGGACGGATCCATCCGGACCGTCCGATCGCGCGCGGATCCAACGGCTCTCGGCCGCGATCCGCATCATGCGGTCTGGAACGATCCGGACCGTCCGATCGCGCGCGGATCCCACGGCCCTCGGCCGCGATCCGCGTCACGCGGTCTGGAGCGATCCGGACCGTCCGCGATCGCACAGATCCGACGGTCCGGAGGCGTCTTCCTCGCCCTCTCCGCCCGCGTGAAACGCGGCGGCCCGTCACATTTTCTGGCCAATCCGGCCACATCCAGACCTCGGCGAGGTCGCCGTCCGGTCTATAAGACCTCGACCTACCCCTAAGCTCCAAGTTTTCACCGATCGGAACCCAGATCGAGCCGGAATCAAGCCCGGAAGTCAGCCCTATTTTTCCGCTGAAACCTTCGCCGATCCGAACTTCAGGTACCCTGATCTCCCTCGTTTGCCGTTCGATCATTACAAAAATTGTAGGATATGTAGATTAGGATGTCATCTTCACATCCACCGTTCCGATCGGGCTTAAACCAACCCGATCGGGCGCACCAGCTCCCCAAAGCGGACTGGGTTCGGTCCGCCGAACCCCCCGGAAGGCGAAGCATCGCGCTTCCGGGCCGGGCCGGGTCGACCCGAGCCCGACCCATTTGGGTCGGGTCCGCGTCAGCGTGGGTGGGGCCCACCCAGCCACGTGGCCGCCTACCGTCCCGCCACGTGTCACGTGGGGCCCACATGCCCGGTCACCTGCTGACTCAGCCCAGGTGGGGCCCACAGTGCCACGTGTCAGGTGAGACCCACTGCCCGGTCACCCGAGCTGAGTCAGCAGCCAGTGGGACCCACAGTGCCACGTGTCAGGTGGGCCCACTGTCCAGTCAGCCGAGCCGAGTCAGCAGCCTGTGGGGCCCACAGTGCCACGTGGCAGCCTCTGGAAGTGCCATGTGTCAATGGGGCCCACTATCAGTTAATTAGAAATTAATTAAATTACTATTAGTGTTAATTAATTACTATTATACCTAATTAATTACAGTTAGTGTTAATTAACCCAGGATTAGTATTAATTACTTTTGAACAGTAACTTTATTTAACTAAAAATAATTAGAGAATTAATTAGTATTAATTAAATGTTAATTTAATCCTAAACAGTAATTAGGATAATTAATTACTTTTAAACGGTAACTTTAATTAAATAACTATAATTAAAGATTAATTAAGGATTAATTAACTGTTAATTAAATCTTAAATAATAATTAGGATAATTAATTACTTTTGAACAGTAAAACCTAATTAATTATATTTAATTTAATATTAACAAATAATTAAGACTAATTAAACACTAATTAGTACTAATTACTTTGCTACAGTAAAATTAATTAATTATTTAATTAATAATTAAACAGTGATTAATTAAATAAAAACTTTAGGAATGAACAGTAAATTTAAATAATTAAATATAATTAGAAATTAATTAAAATTAATTAAACAGTAATTAGCACTAATTACTTTACTACAGTAAAATTAATTAATTAATTAATTAATTAATTAATAATTAAACAGTGATTAATTAAATAAAAACTTTAGGAATGAACAGTAAAATCATTCAATTTGAATAAATGAATAGTAAATTAATTCAAATTGTATTTTTGAATAGTAATTCTTAAAAGTTTAATAACTTTTTGTAGGATGATCCAAACATAGCTAATATAGGTCTTAAAATACTCAGAAAAATATTTAGAATCAAATGGCGTAATGTAAAATTTCGTTTCAGGGTATGTATAACGAGGTAGCATTTTAGAGCCTCTTTAAGACCCCATAACTTTTTACCCGATTATCAAAACATATTCAATATGGGTCTTAAAATGCTCAGGAGAGTGGCCCCATCACTTCAAACAGCCATAACTTAGTCAGATCAACTCCAAATTGGAAAATTCAAGATCCTAACTAGCCTAGAATTTCAATGTCATCATTATAATAAAATAATATTTAGGATCTGAACCCCGAAAATTTAGGTAAATGACCAAATTATCCCTAGCCTTATTTTAGCCATAACTTGACCGTTTCTCGCCCGATTTAGGCATACTTACTGTCTATCTTCAAGTTAGACAGTAAAGAACTAATTGGAACTAAAAGAATTCAATTCTGACATGTAAATCAAAAGTTGACTTTTTGACCCTTAAGGTACGGGCAAAATAGTCATTTTGCCCTAAGTTTGGACTATGTACTCTTAACCTCTAGTTTACATTTCAAAACTCTTAAACCAAGGTTATAATCTTCTTAGTATCAATTAAGTGAGTGAAATCAACTCTTAAGTTAGATTCCAATAATTTCTGTTAAGTCTTAAAAGCACTACACCTTAAGGACCTTTCTTGAGACTAGGACTAGATCATAAGTTAGAGTTCATTCATTGGATAAATTGGGTTACCCTATGGGTGAAACCTTGGTTTATTAGTTTCTAGACCTTCTTTTATTTTACAACTCATTCTGATTATTTTATCTTTTAACCTTAGATTTAAGGTAGGAGATTCATCCTATTATGTTTGATTACTTAATAGGATTTGCCATAACTAGTAGATCACTTATATAATAAAACCTAGAACTTAGGTCTTATCCTTTGGATTATGATATTAAACCTAATTCTCGTAGTATTCGATGGGCTTGAGTAGCTCTTTTCTGTATGGCAGTCGATGCACGTGTGACTTTATATGCAGTTGTTGTTACTTACTTTTCAGTATTCTTATTCCGTCAGCTATTTTCTTGTACTGCTTGATATACATATTTAGGATGTTAGAATCTTGTTGCTATATGTACTTACCACTGCTGAGTTATTTATTTATTTTAATTGGCATATTTTCTGTTGATCACCAGCATATTTAGGATGTAGAATTTTTCTTACTGCACTTATTTAGTTATGTATATTTATACGCCCTTCCTTGTTTAGTTTGTATGTGAGGCATGTCTCAGCCTCTTTCCTTTTCCTTGCTTCAGTTATAAATGATAATTTATAGCTTCCCTATTTCTTTTGTATTGCTTGCTGCTCCCTTACACATATTATTGCTTAGATATTGTAGAATGGTGATATTACTTAACACGTATAAAAATTTTTAGCTTAAAATGTACTTAGACAATTGTCTAATCAGATTTTTCTTTTTTGGCTGGGGCCCTACATTGTGAAACCGACAATGGCAGACTCCTTTCAGTTAGACGAGCAGGAGTTAGGTGTGGAGCCTTACCTCGAGGAGGAGCTCGTAGAAGAAGCTGTCGTTTAGTCCCTTTATACTTCGAGTGAGAATGAGTGATTTTCATTCTATTTTTATTTAAACATTTTAAATTATGTAATAATACAGGTACCATTGACTGTATATTGGATTTTATGCTTATATTCTGAGTCTATTATTCTTATTTACACTGTGATGCTTGGATGGTTTACATTTTCTTAAATCGCTTCCGCACTCTGTTTATTTACTTATACAGTGACTGATAGTTTGATTCTGTGTTAATCCTTCCCTAATCAGGTGGATTGTGGAGACTATCCTAATCTAATGATAAGTGAGGGGTTAGCCAGAGTGACACCCCACCCTTAACCTAATCTTTTGGCGAATTAAGGGTGGTGAGTGCCACACCAAATCATACAATCAAATATATGAAATTGATCAAAAAAATTCAAGGAATTTATTGGAACTATTAAATTTCTATTTGGAGTAATATACCACATAGTAATATTTTTAGGGTTTTAAATAATTGAAAAATGTCACAAATGTTCAAATGGCCATAACTTTGTATCCTTTAATCTAAACATACCTAATATGAGTCTTAAAGTGATCAGAAAGCCCTAAGGATTATTCTAGTAGTGTTTATTTTGCTGTTTGGATTAGTTTGAGCCTAATCACTTTAGGACCTAACCCTATTTAGGTCAATTAACCATAAACCTTCAATTGACCATAAGTTGGTCAATTGAACTCCAAATAAAATGATCCTTATATCAATTTTGATCGGGAAAACCTAATTAATAGTAAACTATAAAAATATTTAAAATCCAACAGTTAAATTTATTAATCAACCCTAATTATCTTAAACTTGATTAGTAAATATTAGCAAATTTAATGATCCAAATTGAACAATTCAAGTTTCAAAGAACTCTTAGAGTATATTAGAACCTAGTGGTGTGGTTGGTTTAGTGATTTGGTGATTAATTTTACTAATCACTCACTAATTATCCTAAGCCCTAATTAGTTATAACTTATCCAATTAGAGTCCAAATTGAGCCTACTACTAGTAATTGTAATTAGTAGATCATTTGTGAATCATAGCCACTGATTTTAGTCAATTTGGACACCAATTGGAGAAGTTAGGATTTTTGGCCTTTAATTAAGAAACCATAAATTTCCTTTTTACCCCTTTTTACCCCTAAGATTGTATTGGCTATAACTTTACCAATACTTATCAAAATTCAATAATTTTAGGTTCTATGGAAACCTTAGACAGTGAATAACAATAATCTGAAAGAAAATTTATATTCCATTAGGCCAAATTACCAAAATGCCCCTATGAGTCAAAATCATTAATTTGATCTCACGAGGCTTAATAATTACCCAAATTTTGTGTAGTTACTGTCTAATCTTATATTAGACTGTAAGAAACACTTTGCCATTGAAAATTTTAAATTTGGAACCCTAGATTAGAATTTGACCTTTTAAACCCTTAAGTGGGGGCAAAATAGTCATTTTGCCCAAATTTAGGATTTAGCATTCTAAAACCCTAAAATCATATTCTAAGTATTATAAACAGTAAATAAAAATGATTTAGAGTAGAAATTATGTGAGTTCAAGCCTTAATTTGACTTTGATTAAGATCTCACTTTAAGTCCTTAAGAAAATCCTTAAGTAAAACTTTGAGTTCTCATTCTTCCTTAAACCTTCTTAGGTCATTCCCATAGGTTTCAATAACACTAGTTAGGATGTGTGTTTGAGAGCTACTCTTAGTAATTAATAACCTAAATTCCTAGGATCATGAATAGATCTTAGGTTAGAGTTCATCTATTGAGTAAATTGGGTTACTCAATAGGTGAAACCTTCAGTTTACTAGTTTATAGATTTCCTAGTTTATTAATTAATTATTTAATCTTTAAAACTTAGAACTAAGAATAGAGATATATCCTAATAAGATGATTACTTATTAGAATTTACCTTAATCTAAATCTGTGAGTATGGGTATTAAACCTTAGATCCTTCAATATACCTTTGGATTAACTGATTAAACCCCAATATTTGGAGTTTAATTCTTAATTTTTTCATCTTAATTTGGCTAATCAAGACGAGGTTGGGATTATTAAAATTATCAAAATAAGTCGATGAATTTATTTGTTAACTTATATAGTCGACATTGATTTATTTATAATTAGGACCTGGCTAGTCCTAATTATTTTCAATTTATAAGGCCGTGAATCTGAGTTACACTCGATAGTATGACTTGGAGATCCTGAACTTGTGTAACTTAGAGTAGATAGAATGATTAAATTAGATAATAAATGGATATCACTTGTGTCCTAGTAGAGTCTCTTACTCAACTTGATATTGATGCTTCGCTTACCTTGTTTTGAGCCTCATACCTTGTACACATATATTGGACATAGGATATTTGATAAGTATCTCATATCATCTTTGAATTTGCATAAACAACATTTACATTTCTTTTATCAGAGTTTTCAGTTAAGTAGAGTGTAATCTAATTAGTCTGCCCCTCAGTGCCACTTACTTCATCTTATACTTCTCATGTGGCTGTTGGTTCGGTTCTTATATGGTAGTAGTTTTAGTTGCACTTCTACTCAGTATTTCTGCCTCTCAGTTCCACTTAATTCATCTTATTCATCTTATGTGGCTGTTGGCCCAGTTTTGATATGGCAGTAAGTGAGTTCTTATATATTTCTTTCAGATGATAAGTTGGGCCAGTGCAGTGTCTCAGCTGATACTTTATGTTTCAGTTACTTTATTATTCTTTTAGTACTTTTTTATTTACTGCTTTATTGTATTACTAGCTTTACTTTTACTTATAGGTTGCTAGCTCTGTTCTTTAATCATATCTTATAGGATGTTAGTCTTGCTTTTTAATTATTTAAATGTTTCATATGTTCCTTTTAGTTTATATCAATTAGCATATATTCAAATTGATCATAAGCATGTTTAGGCAGTTTTCTTTTCTGTTATAGTAGTATCTAGACTTTACTTTACAATTACCTTGTTGCAGCTATACTTGGAGGTATGTGTTCACTTCCTATTTGTTTAAGTTATAAACTAGTTGTTTATAACTTTACCTTATTTCTTTCTTACGCATTCTTACTCCTACTATGCATTTCTACTTACTTGTTTATAGTGATATCTAATAAACATAATAAATTGATTACCCTAAAATGTACTTAGACATTTTGTCTAACTTAAACTTTTTTTTTGTTGGCTGGGGCCCTATTATTGTGAAACCAACAATAGTAGATTCTGAGTTATTTGAGGTGATAGAGCCTTTAGGAGATCTGCCATTGGAAGAGCGCGTACCTGAAGATCTTTAGACTTAGCTTCTTTTATTTCCTGCATTGTGAGGCTGAGTGTTATTTTCAGTTCTTATAAACTGCTTAAATATTATAATAATATATGGTTAACTTTACTTTCAGTACCTTACTTATTCTGAACTATTGTATTGATATATAATGGATGGATATTTGTATTTATGCTTCCGCACTCTATTCTACTTGTATTTACATTTAGTGATGATTCCTTTGAGTAAATGGCAAAGTCTTTAATTATAATGGGTTAGTATTAGTCACTAATGTAACAACCCGAGTTGTTACCATAGTTGATTAGGACTAACTCTAAGTCTTAAACTCAATTATAAGTGCTAATTAGGTCAAGTGGAGGCAACCTTTGAGACCTCGTCCAAATCAGGAGTCAAACGGATCGAATCCCGACTTCTGGAAATCCAGAAACCCTAGAAATTGACCTATTTAAATTAACCTCCGATCGAAAAACGGCACCGTCATTGCGTTCCTTGACCCCAAATTAGCTTGGGGTGAAGTTTCCGTGTCAATCGAAAGTCGTCGAAATTTCGACAAATATTTTAATAATAAAAATATTCCGGAAATCGAGGTATCAAAATACTCATCGGATCAAAAATCCAACTGCGCCATTGAATTCCTTGACCCCAAATTAGCTTGGGGTGAAGTTTCCGTGTCAATCAGAAGTCGTCGAAATTTCGACGAATATTTTAATAATAAAAATATCCCAGAAATCGAGGTATCAAAATACTCGTCGGATCGAAAATCCGACTGCGCCATTGAATTCCCTGACCCCAATTTAGCTAAAAAAACATGTTCAAAATTTTCTGAAAATTTTTCAAAAAAAATAAATAAATAAATAAATAAAACAATAATATTTTTACTGTAGCTAACGGCATGCCGTTAAGTACTTAACGGACCCGACACTGTAGCTGACGGCGCCGTCAATCTGGACGGCGCCATCTCAGCCGTTGGATCGGCCCAGATCCAACGGCTGCGGAGTCGTCTTCCTCGACGACTCCGCCCACGTGACACGCGGCGGCCCGTCGCGTCTTCTGGCCAATCTAGCCACATCCAGTCCTCGGCGAGGTCGCCGTCCGGTCTATAAGACCTCGGCCTACCCCTAGGCTCCGAGTTTTCACCGATCGGAGCCCGAATCGAGCCGGAATCAAGCCCGGAAGTCAGCCCTATTTTTCCGCCGAAACCTTCGCCGATCCAAACTTCAGGTACCCCGATCTCCCTCGTTTACCGTTCGATCATTGCAAAAATTGTAGGATAGGTAGATCAACATGTACTCTTCACATCCACCGTTCCGATCGGGCTAAAACCCACCCGATCTAGCGCACCAGGTCCCAAAAGTGGGCTGGGTTCGGTCCGCCGAACCCCCGGAAGGCGAAGCGTCGCGCTTCCGTGCCGGGCCGGGTCGACCCGAGCCCGACCCGTCCGGGTCGGGTCTGCGTCAGCCGCGGGTGGGGCCCACCAGGACACGTGGCAGCCTACGGGCCCGCCACGTGTCACGTGGGGCCCACGGCCCGAGCCCGCGTGACACGTCGGCTCCCCTGTGGGGCCCACAGCGCCACGTGGCCGCCTCTGGGCCCGCCACGTGGCAAGTGGGACCCACTATCCGGTCACCCGAGCTGACTCAGCCCAGGTGGGGCCCACAGCACCACGTGGCAGCCTCTGGAAGTGCCACGTGTCAGTGGGGCCCACTGTCAGTTAATTAGAAATTAAATAAATTACTGTTATTGTTAATTAATTACTATTAGCCCTAATTAATTATAGTTAGTGTTAATTAACCTAGGATTAGTGTTAATTACTTTTAAACAATAACTTTATTTAATTAAAAATAATTAGAGGATTAATTAATATTAATTAAATGTTAATTTAATCCTAAACAGTAATTAGGATAATTAATTACTGTTGAACAGCAAAACCTAATTAATTATATTTAATTTAATATTAACAGATAATTAAGACTAATTAAAAAGTTATTAGCACTAATTACTTTACTACAGTAATTAATATAATTAATTTAAAAATCAAAAATTTTATATAAAACTTTTAGGAATGAACAGTAAATTAATACAATTTGAATAAATGAATAGTAAAATAATTCAAATTGTATTTGTAAATAGTAAATCTTAAAAGTTTAATAACTTTTTATAGGATAATCCAAACATAGCCAATATAGGTCTTAAAATACTCAGAAAAATATTTAGGATCAAATAGCATAATGTAAAATTTTGTTTCGGGGTACGCATAATGAGATAGCGTTTTGGGATTCTTTAAGACCCCATAACTTTTTACCCGATTATCGAAACATAGTCAATATGGGTCTTAAAATGCTCAGGAGAGCGGCCCCATCACCGTGGTAGTATTAGTTTTTCTTATTTGGACATCGGAACAAAAAGTCAACTCTAGAATTTATAGTTGACTTTAGTGAAAAATGACTAAAATGCCCTTGGACTTCAAATGGCCATAACTTGGTCAATTTAACTCCAAATTCAAAAATTCAAGAAGCTACCTAGTTTAGAATTTCAATGTCATCATTTTTACAGAAATAATATTTAGGATGTGAACCCTAAAATTTAGGGAAATGACCAAAATACCCTTAGCCTTATTTTAGCCATAACTCGGTCGTTTCTCGTCCAAATTGGACGTACTTACTGTCTACCTTCAAGTTAGATAGTAAGGAATTAGTTGGAGAAGAGAAAACTCAGTTTGGACCCCTAAATTAAAAGTTGACTTTTTGACCCTTAAAGTAGGGGTAAATAGTCATTTTACCTTAAAATTGGAAATGCGCAATTTTAGCCCTTAATTAAAATCTTAGAATACTAGGATTAATAATGTAATCATATTAGTACCATATAAGTAAATAAAATAAGTCATTAAATTGAATTCCAATAATTTTTCCTAAGTCTTAAGCACCCCACCTTAAGGACCTTTTCTGAGACTAGGACTAGATCATAAGTTAGTGTTCATTCATTGGGTAAATTGGGTTACCTTATGGGTGAAACTTTAGTTTTAGTAGTTTCTAGATATTATTTTGTTTTACAACCCATTCTGATTAGTTTATCTTTTAACTTTAGATTTAAGATAGGAGATTCATCCTATTAAGTTTGATTATTTAATAGGATTTGCCTTAACTAGTGGATCACTTATAGTATAAAACTTAGAACTTAGGTCTTATCCAGTTTGGATTATGTGATTAAACCTAAAATCTCGTAGTGTTTAATCCATAATCTATGGGTGTAGAAGATCTTGATCAGATCTTAGTTAGAACGTCTAAATTCACAAAATTAGGACGTATGATTTATTTGTTTAATTCGTAGTCGTCTATCTGATTGAACTAGATTGGAACCTGATCAGTTCCAATCCTTTTTAACTTATAAGGATGAATTTCTAAGTTACACTCGATAGTAGGAAAACGGTGATCCTGAACTTGTGTAACTTGGAATAGTTAGCTGGTTAAGTAAAAAACAAATGATATCACCATGTTTAGTCAAGTCTCTTGCTTACTTGTTATTTGTTGCTATACATACCTTGTATTTTTGTGCCTTATATTTTCTTTGAACATATTATATAAGAAATTCGATGCATAAATAAAATGTTAGGAAATTATGGAGACTCCTTAGATTCCTTATAAAAATATTAAAGTAAATAAGTGAAATGATAATGGATTGATGTGATTGAACTGCCTCTCAGTGTTCTTTTGATCATACCGAATGTTGCCCTAGCCGTATCGTGCTATAAGTTGCCCTAGCCGTACTGTGCTAGGATATTTCGGTATGATAGTTGGTGACCTAACCGTATCGAGCTAGGAGTAACCCTAGTCGTATCGTGTTAGGGTCATATATGTGGCTGTTGTTGGCTTAGTCGTATCAAGCTAGGAGTAGCCCTAGCCGTATCGTGCTAAGATCTTCAGTTTCTTTTGGCGAGCTAATGTAGCTCTTTTCTGTATGGCAGTTGATGTATTATAGTTTTATATGCAGTTGTGGTTATTTCAGTATATTCTTGTTTTTCAGTCAACTATTTCTTTGTACTGGTTTATATATATTTAGGATGTTAGACTCTTGCTGCTATATGTATATATCATTACTGAGTTATTCATTTTTAATTGGCATATTATTTTTATTGATCACCAGCATGTTTAGGATGTAGAATTTTTCTTCCAGTATTATTCAGTTATATTTACACTCATATGTCTTTCCTTGATTACTTGTTATGTGAGACATGCTTCAGCCTCTTTTCTTTGCCTTATTTATACTATAGAGCATAGTCTATAGTTTGCCTTTTTACTTGTGTTGCTTACTGCTCCTGTATTTACACATCATGCTTAAAAGTAAATGGTAAAATGGTGATATTATATAACCTTATTAAAAATTCAGCTTAAAATATACTTAGATAATTGTCTAACCAGATTTTCTCTTTTTTGGCTGGGGCCCTACATTGTGAAACCGACAATGTCAGGCTTAGAGCAGTTTAAGGAGCCTGCACCCGAGGAGGAGCCTTACTTAGAGGAGGCGCAACAGTTGGGGCCAGAAGATATCTAGTCATTTACTGCCTGTGAGGATGAGTGGATTTTGAACATTTATTTTGTTAAACTTTAATTAATGTAATAATACAGGTATCTGTGACTGTGTGTTCAGATTTCACTATGCTACTTTTCTGAGTTATATTCCTCTTATATATATATTATGATGCTTGGATGTCACTCACTTATCGCTTTCGCACTCTGTGTTTTACTTATATAGTGACTTCTTAATTGATTATGAGTTGACCTTTCTCTAATCAAGTGGATTGTGGAGTTAATCATAATCCAATGGTAAGTGAGGGGTTAACTAGAGTGACGCTCCACCCTTAATCTAGACCTATTGAGGGTTAAGGGTGAGGGTCGCCACAACTAACCTGTTCATAAGCAAGGACATTGTCATTTGGTGACCGTCTCACCGTAATCATGTTAACTCAAGAGTTAACAGGATCACGGTGGGGAGTGGGCCGCCACACTTTCCTTGTATTTCTTTTCTAATGGAAGCCTAAACCCTCCTTGGGGAGGGTTGGGCATACGCATTTAATGAGTTAATGGATCAAAGTACTTAAAATATTATTAATGAATACTTTCTTTAATCATTTCTTTGATTATTAATGTGAAGAATGCTTGGATGAATATTGTGTCATGATTATATCTTTATGTGAATGTTTTAAAGCTAGGAAAACTGTCAAGCTGATTTGTCTTTTATAATTAAGGTCATGCACATTGGGCATCATCACCGCAAAAGTTTGTGACAACATTCGTTGTGCCAGGGTGATCGATGCAAATCCTTAGGTCTAAGACGATGAATAGAGCGATGGAACAAATACATAATCTTGAGCCCCACTGCTCACTATGTGCACGATCGTCAAGAGCCTTGTGATAAGCTCAATGAGCGTCGTAGCATTGTTCCTTTAGTTAAGCAGAGAAGTTGATGTGTGTGAGCCAAGAGCCACCAATTGAGCTCCATAGCTCGTTCGAAGCTTATGCGAGGATTACGATGTGTTGTGTGCTTTGAGTGATGTGACATATCCCACTCATTCTCTTCCTTGGCTAACCTTAGAACTGATGCATGTGAGCCATTACTTTAGTCATTTCTATAGCTCGGTCTAAGCTTATGCAATTTTGTGCAATTTTTTAAGGTAATCAAAGTGTTATTAAGAAGGTTTTTTTAAAATGAGATTAAATACTTTTTTCTTGTAAATGTAGGATGTGAGAGTTCAATAGGAAAACAATAGAGGGAAATTTGTCGAAGAACCATTGTCGAAAGCTATTCATTAAGCATTGTTTCAGGCAGTGCAAACCACGACGGAAAGAAGGAGTTTAAAAAAAGAGCCAAACTCTCAATCAACACATCATGCTGCCTGCGTCTGATTAAAAAGCTTCTCCAGACGACAGCAGCTTGAGGTCGGCACAACTGATCACTGTGAAACCATATGCGATGCCAGCGATCACGAGCAGCTGCGGCCCTTTTTGCACGCAAGAGCGCCGGCGGATGCGGTGATGGCGCCGACCGAAGAGGACGCTCTCGCTCCCAGACTCGATGCCTTGGCGTAGCTCGACGAAGCATCGACGCCTGACGGGGTGAAGAAGGCTCCGTTCAGCATCAGGTCACCCTCCGATCTCCAGTTCCAGCTCTTCCACTCGCTCGTCGACGCGTCCTCTCGCTTTGTCACCTGCATCAATGAAGCTCGGAAATATTCCAGATACGAACAATAGATCTTAAATTCTTTGACATCAATATATATATATATATATTTATCTTATCATATTGTATATAAATAATTTAAAAAAAATAAAAAAATTATAAACGATAAAAACTAAAATCATAAACGAAAACCGAAATTAATTATGATATCTTTATTTAATAGGAGATATCATATTTAAATTAAAAATATTTTTCGTTAAATCGGCGGTTGAGAGCTTTGGCTTATAGCTGCGGAACATAAATATATATTTAATTAACTAAACGAAAAAAATATTTGTTGGACAGAGTATTTTGTCATCATGTTATTTATTTTTTTTATTATATTCAAAAAAATTAAAGTAAATTTACATTTACATTAAATTAAAATAATATAATATTATTTTTTATAGGCATTTCTATATTTTTATTCATTCCATTTATATTATAAAAGAGTATTGCTATACTTACACGCTAGTATATACTAAAATATATAGATGATATATCAATTTAATGTGTAATTAAAAATACACTTTTTGATAAGACATATATACAAAAATTACAAAAAAAAAAATTTTTAATTGGTGCTGGATACTTTTTATTATATATTGTTGTGTAATCATAGTATTTTCAGAAAAAATATTATTTTAAAATAAAAAAAATGTAAGAATATTAGAATTATTATTCAAATCTATTTTTGTTAATAATTAAGATATTTCAATATTTATTTATTAAGTAGTTTACAAAAAAAGCAAATAATTCGACGTCACCTCCTTGTTGAACCGGTCGTCGGGGGCGAGGAAGCGGTTTCCCTGACTATTAATGGTGGGCGAGCCGCTCCCCCCGATCGCGTACATCTCCCAGTGCGTGTAGTCATTGTTCACCACGTGAAAATACCCCAGCCTGCACCTGCCCCCATGCACCCGCTGTGAATTAACCTCTTAATAGATCACACAGGTCAAGAGTTCAGATCCCACTCGGGTTACCTGGGAATCCTCTGGACCAATCCCTCCCCGAAACGGTTGAAAGCGATGGTGACCTGCATGCCCCGGTCCTCGACCATCTCGTCGCTGTGGCCGAGCAGCATGACCTTGTCGTGGTGGCTCATGTAGTTGTTCGAGATGGTGATGGCGGTGGAGCCGCGGATGGCGTCTACGAGCCCGTCCCTGCAGCTCGACAGCGAGCAGTGGTCGACCCACACATGGGTCCCCCCGAATATCGACACCCCGTCCCCGTCCGACAGCGTCCGCCACCCGTAGTGCTGCGGAGAGTCGCGCACGTACGCGTTCCCGCCCTGCCGGCAGTCGTGTATGTGGAGCCCGTGGATGATGACGTGGCTCACGTACTGCAGCGTTATGCACGGCCCGCCGGCGACGTGCACGCTGGCGCCGCGCCCGTCCAGCGTCTTGTACGAAGCCACCATGAGCTCCTCCTTGAGCGTGATGACCATGTCGCGCTCGAAGATGATCCAGAGGGGCTCGTCCTGGATGACGGCGTGGCGGAGGGTTCCGGCCTTGGGGTTCACCGGGTCGTCATCGCCGCTGTCGACGACGACGTACACGGAGCCGCCCTTCCCGCCGAGCGCGCCGCGGCCGAAGCCGATTGCGCAGTCGGCGAGCCGCTGGCGGTTGGACTCCCAGTCGGGGTCGCACCGCCAGCAGTCGTCGACCGGGTTCCCGGTCCCGCAGGACAGGTACCCGAGACGCCGCCGAGACTCGTTGATGCTCCTGTTCGGGGCAGCAAAAGTCGTTACAATTATGTGAATGATGTCGTAGGCACGTGGTTAAGATTCAAATACCTGTGCACTTCCTCTACTACAAGCTCAGGGTCTGAGACTGCGGCCGCGGAGGTCAACACGGAAGGAGAGCCGAGGGAGAAAATGGGCAGGAAGCTCAAGAGGATCAATGCGTTGGCTGCCATGGAATAAGCTCTCTTCTATCCTTCCTCTCGCTGTGTATATTATGAGAAGAGGATGGTTTGGCAGAGGAAGGCTGGCCGGGTTTAAATAGAACATGCAATTCATAGCACATGCGATCTATATTTTTTTACTCTTCATTTAAGAGTTTCATTAAATGGTTTTCAGAAAAAAATTTAAAAAAAATGCAAGAAAAAATGTCTCTAAAAAAATTATATATATAGAACATGCAAATTATCATATGATCTCTACTGGTTTTATTTATCTTTTAGCTATAAAAGGCGGTAATTCCGCCGATTGCTGGGTCCCAAGTCTTATGACAGTAGTCGACGGACCACCGTCGGTATAAAACTTCGTCGAATACTATTGAAATTTGGTGTTGTTGGTGTAATAGTTATAATAGTGGTGGTGGCCATCTTTTTAGAGAAATGTAATTTAGACCGCTAATGTAATCCTTTTAATCAGATTTAAATATCATTTTAAAATAAATTCTAAAAATAATATTTATATTATTTTAATATAAATAAATAAGTATAATAAAATGATGCTTAAATTTCATTATATGATTTTTTTTTAGTGCCATGTTAGCACATTTCTCCATCTTTTCATCAGCTTTTGTTGTGCTCTCCACCTGATTCTTAATTTTCAGGAAGTAATTTTGTCATTTTGAAATATTTGTGACGATGATTTGTCTCTATATAGTTCTATCTCTATATAGTTCTATTAATTAAAGAGATACTTAAAAAATATATATTCAATAGAATTTTAATATTATTTTAATATAAATTTTAAAAATAATATTTATATTATTTTAATATAAATAAATAAATATTTATGAAATAATATTCAAATCTAATTAAATAAGTATTTTTGAGTGTCATATTAGTTTTTATTTTATTATAAGAATTAAAACAAAAATTTTAATAGAATATTGATATACTTACAAATTAGTATATATCAAAATATATAAATATGTATTAATTTAATGTGTAAGTAAATTATTAGTTGAATATATTTTTTTTTGTAGGATTATATATAAAAAAAAAAAAAAAAATTTAGTGCTGAATAATTTCTTATGTTTCAATTATTACGGCTGCCGAATGTTCTATCAAAACTATCATTTTATAATTTTACAACAAATAATTTTTTTATTATTATTTTTGCATATAAATAATTTAAAACATATTATTTATATATTTTAGTGTATATCAGTACTCTTAAATCACGCCTCTTACCTCAATTTGATTGAGAATACTTTGATTTTTTCTTCATCTTCTTTTTCTTTGATTTCTTTCAAGAATTTCCATAACACGAAACTGAATCTCCAAATCTGCAGTATGAGTCCAATTCGGAATTATCTTCATTCTCATCAACCGAAGCAGATATCTCGTCTATGCATAGCCATCAATATGTTCAGTCGATTCAGCGCCCATATATCACATTTGATGGTCTGTCCAACACCAGTCCATCTACTGGATCATCATCTGCTGTTGAACCATCAACCTCAGTTGACTCGTTCACAATATCCACCCCGATGTGTCCCCTTCAATAGAGATGGGCTCAGCAGTAGGCAATCCACATGATTATAAGAAATGAAGCTTTCCGGGAAGGGCGCCATCTAATTGCATTCCCAGCGTGAATTGAGGAATTTGCCTTTTTTTGGGTCATTTTTTCAAAGTAATTAGAGCTTCTTCTCGCTCACTACTGATGTGACATCTAATAAAAATTCATTCAATAAAATTTAGATATAATTTCACTAGCAGCATTCTAAAACCCTTTTGTACGTACTTTCCCAAAGTTAGTTACTGCCTTGAGAGATCGTCACCGGTGCATCAAGCAGAGAAATCCCGAAGCCATTGATTCCAAGTGTGAAAAACTAGCAGAGAGACGACATTAGGCAGAGTTGAAAAGAACATGGGAATGGCAGCATGCAATAAATATTTTCAACAAATGCTGCCAGAGGAAGACTTGGACTAGACATTATTGCATGCTGTTGGCAAGAGACATAAAGCTGCCTGCTTTCTCCTCTGGACCTTTCTGCAATGCCGAGGATCTAAGCATGTTCTTTAGACGCGCGATTGGAATGAATGATTGCCATTAATGCTGGTTTGCTCTGTTTTTTATCAGTGAGGGATGCAAGAAGATCCAGATAGCTCTGTAACAAAAGGATTGCATTATGACAGTTATTGATCATCATAAGTGGGCAATATTCTTTGTAGTATTTGTATGGCTATTATTCGAGATCATGCTGTGCTGACCATCACATCCTCTACATCTGTGATAATTATTAGTAACGCGAACCTTACTCCCTCATAATTGGGGCGGTCTAAGAACTGCAAACTCCAATATTCATGCTTTGTGCATCAATGTATTCTCAATGATCTGAAAACAGTCGATAAACTTATTTGTTAGGACCTTGCTTAAGAGAAAATTTGTAGTCTTTGTGCAGATTAATCAAAAATATTATCGCATTAATTCCTTAATTTTTGTTGTTCTTTAATTTAATTACGAAACTTCAATTGACTGGGTTGGCCGACCCTGTCTAAGCTTCATGAGGCTTCTACTATAATTAAAGAGAAGAAAAAACATATTCTTGCTAATTTTCATGTGTGAGATTGGATAGTCATTAATGACAGTGTGCTTCATGATTGATTACATGAATAGTTACGTAGGCGGTTGTCGCGCGCGCATGCGGGGGAGGATGCGTGCAAACTTGACTCAGGACGATAGGGCACAGTGCCTTGTCGATCTGGGCCGCTTGATCAGTTCTGGCGAGCTAGATTTGATCCCGAGGGCTAAGTAAACGGTGGGTTAATTTTCTAGCGTTGGATCTGGCTTCTGATCCAACTGCTGGATCTAGATCGGACGGTGGATGCCGTCCGATCCGATTCAAAAGAACTGCGGGACAACTCAGATCACGTGATCTGGTTGTCCCATATTCGAGTGAATGCAACATATCATGAGCGAATAGTTATAATCGTTGGAATTAATAATAATAAAATAATTTAAATATTTGAAATTATTATTTTGACCAAACAAACTCCAAAAAATATCAAAAATTCACCCATAACTAATTTGGGTGCTAAAATGTGATCGAATTTTTAATCAGATGTCAAAATAACTATTTTATTTCTTAATTAAATACTTTAGTTAAAATTATCGATTGATCTGATTGATCTCCAAATAAAACCAAAACTTTACAGTTGGCTTCTAATGATGATTAAAGACTAATGAAAGTGGTTTAAGAGTAATTAAGCCAGGTTAAGCTATAGTAACAACATTATGTTGTTACATAATAACTTGTTCATATCAAAAAAATATGTTCAATCTCTAAACCTTCAACAGTTCAAACTGGGCAAAGCCCTACATGTTCAAATGTCATATGGAGCTGAAGACAAATTTTGTATTCTTAGCATTCCGATTAGCAGCCAACTTTTCCAAGCCATGCTGATAGTTGTGCCGACAACCAATTTTGACATATTTTTTAGCATGAACTTGTTGAGCAAGTTCAACACAGTTATAGATTGCTAGAAAAAGAAGGTTACCTTAAGGGTAGGAATGAAACTCAAAGTATTTATAGAGAAACTTAGTGTTACCGTATCATTAATTAATGCTATAAAACACGAGAGGTTAATTTGTAGATATTGCGATGCATAATTGGTGATCATGATGGGTGAAGCCAAAGAAGATCAAGCCATGGAAGACACTAAGGGCAACAACCCTAAGTTGCTACTAAGTTTTAGCATAAGCTTATCCACAGTTTAATTTTAATTCTATTGTATTCATATGATCATTAGGAGCTAACCCTTAAGATTTGGGATTAATCAGACCTCATCAGGTCAAATTGAAAATTTTTCCAAATTGGAAATCCTAATTAATAACCAAAAATATTTTGATCTTCAATCCAAAATTTGATTACATTTTTGAATTATTCACCCCCAAATTATTTAGCGGTGCAAGTTTGGAAGTTTTTGGAAGTCATTTAGACCAATAATTGAATTTAATTTAAATTGTGAAAACTATATAAAAGGGTTTGAACCATTTCATATTTGCAAATATATCCTTAATGGTGTAACAACCCTAGGTTGTTACTTAGCTTAATTTTAGCTTAATCTTATCCTAACTATTATTTCATTGACTTCATCTAGGCATTAGAACTAATCCCTGGAAATTTGGAGCGATTCAGAGTTAAATCAAATAATTAAAATATTTTAATAATATTTAATTAAGGGAAAATTGAGATATTTAATTTGACCTCAAAATCAAAATTCAATTTCGCCATTACAATCGTCACCCCCAAATTAGCTTAGGGTGATGTTTTGGACGCGTTTGGAACTCGTCGAATTTTATCGAATATTTTAATGTAATTAAATACCCCAAAAAATAGAAAAATTAAATACTTGTTGGAATTAAAATCTGACTTCGCCGTTGCGATCATCATCCTTAAATTAGCTAAAGGTGAAATTTTGGGATTTTCGGAATTCGTCGAATTTTCTAGAATATTTTAATATATTTAATTAATTAGAAAATAAGAAAAATAAATTGTCGTCGAAATCAAAATCTAATTTCGTCATTTTGTTCCTCACCCCTAAATTAGCTTGGGGTGAATTTTTGAGATATTTCGAAGCACTTTTATAAAATCTGATTTTTCTTTAGGATTAAATTAATTAAATAAAGCAATTTTAAAACTTAAAATTTTTAGCTTTTTCCTTCTTCTTCCTTGGCTAGGACCTACAGCAATCCAATCCCTGCTGCAATTCAAAGCCTCCTTTCCCCTCTACCCTCTGGTGTGCTCAGCATAGCCTGCTCCTCTATCTCCTGCCAGCCCCCCCTATCTCACCAAGTGGGATGGGACAACTCAGGACCATCCCATCCCATGGCAGGCAGTCCTCCATTAAAAGAGCATTTAGCTCTTAGCTCCATTTCTCTTTATCTTTTTTGCCCAGCTGAATCCCTCATTGTTGTGCTTGCTGAAGAAAGAATCTCTCAAGCCTCCCTTAGGAAATCTGTCATTGTCAAAGCCAAGGTACCCCTTTTCCTCCATTGGTTAATACAATGGCTATTCCATTTGTTCTTATGCTCATTTGTATATCTAAGAATCTAAGTTACCTTAGTTGCATATCTATGAATCTATATTTAAGATATAGAAGCTCATTAAAATCTGCAAATGATAGGGAAAAATATATAAATTTGCAAATACAAATTTCTGTACACCTAGTAGTTCTTTAACTCCATTGTTCACATTGATAACATAATTGTTTGGTGCCGATTTGTGCACCAATGGAAAGGTCTTGGAAATATGACTCATTGCGGTTTTTGCACAGGCGAAATTACCGTCGGGCGCTGTGCACGCCGCAGCGAGACACATGGCCCGAACTTCGAGTTGAGTCCGCCATAATCCACTGCTGCGCGTCACAGCAGCAAAACCTGCTGTTGCGCACTATAGCGCGCCACAACGCGTCGTAGTGCCTAGCTTTCGGCCAGAAGGCGCTACAGTGCGTCATAGCGTCCAGAATTGTTCGGATTGGTCCAAAACTGACTAAAATGGTCAAAACTTTATAATTTTCAAATTTTAAGGACTCTAGGACCCTAGTGGGGCTGAATTATATCAAATTTGAACAAGTAAATTTGAGCACTGTATAAAATTGTATGTGAGTTTTAAATATGGAAATGATCGAGTTTTGACCCCCCTTTAAGAAAATAGACCATAACATTGAAATGACCATAACTTGACCATTTGTACTTCAAATTAAGAAATTCAAGATGCTAACTAGGTTAGAAATTCAGTGCCAATAGTAAAATAAAATAAAATTTAAGTTTGGACTACTAGAAACCCTTGGTTAACCAAAATGCCACTAACCCTAATTAAGTTATAACTTGGCCAAATGAGATCTAATTTGGGTATACTCCTAGTTAAAGTACTCAGTGTGATATAGGGAAGCTATAACGATTAAGTTTACTTAATTTGAATCTTAAATGGAAAAGTTAGATATTTTGACCCCTCTCAACCCTGGAAATGACACATTTATCCCTAAACTAAGAACACTCATAACTAATCCATTAGACATCAAAATTTAGTGTCATTGGACTCTATAAATCCTTGGACAGTAGATAACAATAAACTAACTGAACTTTTAGACTTTGCTAAGTGAAATTACTAAAATACCCTTGTAGATTAGAATCCTTAAATTTGACCCATAAGACTTAAAACTTGTCCAAATTTGGTGTACTTATTGTCTATCTTTATGTTAGACAGTAATGAATCATTTAGTAGTAAGAAAATCCATTTTAGAGCCCTAAATCAAAAATTAGCTTTTTGGACCCTTAAGCAAGGGCAAAATAGTTATTTACCCAAAATTTAGGTTAAGTGTTCTTAACCCTTAAAATATCTTTTAAATCATTAAAAATAGTACTAAAACTGATTTAGAATTAATTTAAGTCTTAAATCTCATAATTTGAATAATTTATCAAACATCCTAATTTAGGCTTAAAAATCTCTAAGGATAATATGCCTTACTTAGCTAAAATTTATTCTTAATTTTCCTAATTAAATAAAAATAACAAATTAAGTTAAATTGAAATAAATTTAATCAGCTCCTAAAATTCCTTAAGTCATTTATTAGGAGTTTCTTAGGATTTACACTTCACTTTAGGATCTTTTCCCTTAAGATTAAGAGTAGATCCTATGTTAGAATTCATTCATTGAGTAAATGAGTTATTCAATGAATAAAACATTGTCTTTATTAATTTCTAAATTTTTATGCTTTAATTCTAATTATTTTGTTTTTTTAACTTTAGATTAAGATTAGGAGAATCATTCTATTAAGTTTGATTATGCTTAATATAATTTGCCTTAATCTTTAGTTCACTTTTAGACTTAAAAACCTTAGATCTTATATTTGACCTTTAGATTATGTGATTAACTTCAATCTCATTGTGTTTAATTCATAATCCTTAGCTTAAATAATCTTGATCAGATCTTAGTTTAGAATGTATAAATTCATCAATTAAGACTGTGATAATTTATTAATTAATTTGTAGTCGATTTTGATTGAACTAATTAAAACCTAATCAGTTCTAATTACTTTTAACTTATAAGATCATGCTTCTAAGTTACACTCGATAGTAGGAATTAAAGATCTTGAACTTGTGTAGCTTAGAATAGTTAGAATAGTTAAATAGATAACAACTGATGTCACCTTGTGTAGTAGAGTCCCTTGCTTACTATTGTTTTACTTGTGCTTTCGCATTCCTTGTAATTTATGACTTATTCCTTGAACCTATCATACAAGATAATGTTATCGCATGAAATAAGAATATAGAATATTTGGATAAATTTGTATTGGGTTCAATTACTTGTTGATCTGGCATATTTTACCCTATTGGACAAGGGTAAGGAGAAATAAGGAGTACTTGGCATTACTCATAGAGGAGTGTTGTGCAAGTTTGGAACATATATAGTCTTGTAGACGTGCTTGACTCCTCAGCTGCTCCTGATCGTGTCCACAGAAGCAAAAGTAAAACAACTAAAATATTTTTGCATTTGTTATTACTGCCTCTTCAGTTCAGTTATGTTCTGTTATTATGGCCTAGCCTCAGATGACGCTAGGTAAATTTTGTCACCTTAGCCTCCATGTTGACGTTAAGAATCCTTTTAATATTAGCAGGCTAGATTAGCCCTCTTCTGATATGGCAGTACTTACATACCTGTTCACTGTTTACTATTTACTGCTCACCATTTCCTGTTTACCATCGTACTTGACTTTAATATACCTTGCTTTACTTGTTTACTTGTATATTATAGGATGCTAAACCTTTGTTGCTTACTTATATGTACCACTGTTGGATTAATTTATTTTAAATCAACATATATCATATAATTATCAATATATTTAGGATTAGATTTCTTTCAGTACTTTTACTTACTGTATTATACATGTATGCCTATCCTTGCTTAATTTTCTTGAGGTGTACCTTTTTGTCTCAAATCTTATTTAGTTATAAATGTTGTATTTATAATTTATCATTCACCTTTGTATGCTTGTTGCACCCCTATGCTTTGCTTGTTTTTATAGTCTAAGTAAAATGGTGATATCATAAAACTCATTGATTATTAATAGCTTAAAATATACTTAGACAACATGTCTAACCAAATCTTTCTTTTCTTTGGCTGAGGCTCTATCATTGTGAAATCAACAATGGTAGATTATGAGTTTTTCGAGGTAGTCGAGCCTTCTAAAGATCAGATTCGGGAGGAGGAGCATGTTGCCGCTGAAGATCCTTAGTTTAGCTCCCTTTATTTTGTGAGGATGAGAGCTTTATCTTTTTCATTTAAATTTAATTAATGTTGTAATAATACAGGTACCATCTGACTGTATTTTCTTCCTTACTGTACTATTTATTCTGAGTTGTATGCTGCATTTTTCTCTATTTATTGTAGAAAATTAGATGAATATTTACTTTACCTTGCTTCCGTACTCTGATTTTGTATTTGCTTAGTGACTGATTACGTAGCATGTATGCATTAGCTTATCTCTCCTTTACTAGTGGAATAGGGTTTACACCTAATCCAATGTTAAGTGAGGGATTTGCCAAAGTGACACACCACCCCTTAGCTTAATCTTCTGGATTAAAGGGTGGGGCACCACAGATTTGCTATGCATATCGCAGGCGATCCACTGTGGGCCTAGGTCCCACGACAACACATTTATCCCACATATGATCGTCGCTCCTGATTACGCGACGGTCTAGACTCAATCTAGTGAGAGCATCGATTTGGTGTTGGATCTATCTCACGGATCCCATGGTGCATATCATTCCAGATCCATCCATTATGATCCAAAAGATCAAAATAATTTTGCATTTCTGATCAATCAATTAGACGGCTGCTGAAGGTTCCGCCACTATGGATCTTCGTCCCCAATCGCTCGCATCCCTGATAGTGGTATTCTCCATCCCCCGACTGCTGGGCCTATCCCCTATTCCTTCATCCACCTCAGCTTAGCCATTAGGCTCTTCCCTCTAGCGGCAAGATGCCCCGATCGGGCCACATGGCTCGGCTGTTCTCAATTGAGGAATTGAGAGCTCGGCCTTGGCTCGAGGTCTCGGGTCGATCCAACCTGCCATCCTCACTCAAAGCTCTTCCCTGAGGCTATAAATAGCCTAAAAATTTGTCCAGGGAGCTGTTTGCTCTCTGTGAATCCTCAATTGGAACTCTCTCTCCCAATTCAAATCCCAGTTCTCTCGGCGATCCCTGCACCTTCTAGCTGCAATATGAGCGACAATCCTGGTGTTCAGGATCCCTAGTTCCTTCCTACAGCTCGACCATCGTCTCTAACAGCATCAGTCAGCTCTCCCAATCAAACCAGGTACTCCCCTTTACTGTGATGAATCATGTAGGCTCAACACTTAATTCTATTTGATTCACAATTGATCACCTAAGCTAAATAAATACAATGCTTGCATCCCCGAGGCTTGGGTTAGCCCCAATCTATCGAATCGATCGATCGGGCTAACACCATCTCTGGAAGTTAGTGTTGAGTAAGGACCTAGCGATTGGATGCACCCCATGCTTTATAACCTTAGGGGTTCGATCCGTCTTACCTCTCTGATGGTGTAGGGATCGAACCACGACAAAATCATGGCCTCTGTGCGAATACTAATACTACTAAGATGTCAAAGTAACCAACTAATTAGACATACAACTGTGCCCTGATTTATCATATAATGATAATCATAATTCAGAGTATAAATAAATAGGTGCAATAAATAAACAGAGTATAGAAGCTAACAAAATTAAAATATATCAATTCATCACATCTAAAAAGCAAACAATAAATAATATAAAGGAAACATGCCAGATGATATAGTACTAAAATAAAAAACCATGAATTAATAATAGTTTAAGAAAAAAAAAATCTAAAATGAATAAATCACTCTCTCCCAAAATTAAAAATAAAAGACTAAGCAGCTGCTGAAGGATCATCTTCATTCTCCTACTCCTTATCTAAAATTGGCTCCTCAAATTCTTCTAAAACTAACATGTTAGTTTTTATATACTGGACCCCAGTCAAGAAATGAAAATCTTGTGTGAGACATTATTTAAGTACATTTTAAGCTGATAATTTATTAAGTTTTAGTATATCACAAAGCATCCTAAGTAGCAGAAATGCTCAAAACATCAACTAAAATAATAAAAGTTATAAATAATGCATTTATAACTTAAGCAAAATATGAGATAAGCAAACATACCTCAAAACCAAATAAGTGCAGAAAGGTTAATTAATTTATAAATATAAACTACTAACGTACAAAGGAAAAGTCCTAAACAGATATAATCAATTATATATGCTAATTTTTCGGATAAAAGTGCAGAATAAGTAAGATAATAGTGAAACCAATATCCTAACATGCTTACACAAAATATGTATATATATAACCAAAAGTGCTGAAAATTCCATAAATATTGAAAATATTAAGAATATTGTAAGTATTTTAAGTAACTGAAAATTAAACTGAGTTGTACTAAAAGTAACTGAACAAAAAAGCATTTCAATTATAATTGAATGTGTGCCTAGATTAGTTCTATCATAACAGAAGTTGGATAAATATAGCTATAGAACAGCAAGTCCAACACGTATTATCTATACCACTAATGGCTAGATTCGAGCTTGGCTATAAAATAAGACATGTATCATCCAAACCCTCTCATGGTTGGATTCCGGTCAATTTTATCTCATCAAATAGAATTGTAAATGCAGACTAACTAGGACACACTCCACTAAATTGTTATCTAAATTTATTAAATTTACTGATTATTAATTTAAATGTTCTTATGCTTCTTAAAACTAACATAGAATATTCATTGAATATTCAATGTATTAACTAATATGTCAAAACAATAAGTCTCTAATAATAAGGAATGTAGTGCATATAATTTAAAGAAATAATGTTGTACTAACAAATATCTATTATATCTTTTATTTTCTAATTTATTCATTCTAACTATTCTGAGATTATACAAGCTCGGGATCTCCAATATCCTATTATCTAATATAAACTTAGAGTCACGGTCCTATAAGGCCACCCATTAGAACTAATCAAGTTCTAATTTAAATAAAATAATGTCGCCTGCAAAATTTAACAAATTAATTAAATCATCCTAATTGATGTATTTATTAACCCAAAACTAATCTTGATAAAACAAATCAAGATTAAGTATTTAAGAGTTAAACTATTGAGTAATCTCATTACTTAATAGAATAGAACTTAAGGATCTTAAATTAAGAGTTTAGATGCTTAATCATTTAAGGAGGTTCTAAGGATTAAGATGAAAGCATACTAAGGAATTATTCTATACTTAAGTGAAGTTTAATTAGATTGATACTGATTTAATAAGTTAATGATTCTAAATATGAAGGAAATGTGAATTTTCACTTCAACATTTCAACACAGATTAATTAAGACAAATTTTGTATTTTAAGCTTTTAAGATAAAATTGATAGTTTAATTAACCTTAGGTTGATTTTAAACATTAAGTTTATTGATTTTATAGGTAAAGGACTGATTGGAGTGATTAAATTTCACTTAAATTAATATTTGGCCAAAATGACCAAAATGCCCCTCTTTATGGGTCCAAAATGAGACTTAAAGACCTAAGGTTCCAAATTTATTTCTTTTAATGCCAAATAGTTATTTGCTATCTTATGTGGAGATTAACACTAAGAACACCCACTTTGGCTAAGATTTAAAGTTAATGAACTATAATTAAAGTTTAAGCATATTAATGAGTGATTAACAAAATTAATTAGAGAAACCTACATTTTATGATATACTTAGGTTCCAATCAGTCTAAGGAGTTCATTAACATCAAGATCACTAAAATTTGAGGTTAAATGGCTTAATTATGAGTTAATTTAAAAAAAAAAAACTAAAAATGGCAATTAAAGGGGGGGCCAAAAACTAATTTTCATTAATTGATATCTAAATTAAGCAGCATTAGTGGCTATGTGTTCCCTATAGCACACTGAGTGTAATGATAACAAGTTAGCTAAATTTGAACTTCAATTTATTAATCTAAGCCTTAATTATAATTTAGGGTGATTAGTGAATGATTAGTGAAATTAATTAATCTAAGAGAAGGTGTGGAGATCGAGAGGCTATGGCGTGGCCTGACGAGGAAGAATTCTATGAATTAGGTTAACCCTAACTTGGTTATATCGGGGAACTCTACGATGCTGAAGAAGCACAGTGTCGAGTCGGGTCGGACCCCAACCCACATGACTCTGCTGCCGGGCCATAGCCGCTCAAGTGCATGCATTTTGACTCGTGGCTAAGAGCCCGTAGGTGCACATGCATGGGAAGTTAGAGATATAGTAGAATGCTAATTGAAATTATTAAATGGAAATTTGATTTATTCAAATACTAATATCCTGATCAATTTAACTTCAAATATCATGATATAATATATCATTTTTATCAAAAAAATATGAAGAATAATAAATTACAAGAATATTTTTATTTTTGTGATTATTTTTCTTAATTATGCCCTAATTATATTAAATTCTAACTAGTGAAAATTTGAATGTTTACTTATTCAAATGACATGCTTATAATTTTTATTCCTTCATCTTATCAATTAAAACTAAATTATAATGTTATAATTATTTTTCCATGGTTAATATTACTAATTAATAATTAATCACATGAAATCTTAATTAAGGAAGATTAAACTCTTTGCTTAACTGATCTTGATGATTTTGGCATCTATGTGATCCTTAGATAGTAAAGAGCTTAGTAATAACCTTACATTTCAATTTTAGCATGATTAATTTCTAATTATGCCTAATTAGATCTAAACCTTAATTAACCTTCATTAAGCTTGTTAATTCATTAAACTTAATTTAAGCTACTGATTTGCACTCATTAGACAACAAGGATTAATTTAGCATCTCTTGATTTAGCTATTTGATCTTTGATCATCATGTTAGATGATTAAGCCTTAATATGACTAAAGTGAATCTTATATTAATCTTGAGCTTATATCTATTTGATTTTCTCTTAAATAAGATAACCAGCATGTATTTATCTTCAACTAATCAATAAATTATGCTTGATTTTCAAACAATCAACTTCTAAATGTTTAATAATTTATCTCATGACCTGAATGTTAATGGTAATATTATAGATTAAGAGATTACCTTCCTTGATTATTTTATTTAATCAATGATTGAACTTATAAAATTACATACAATTATAATTATCATGATCTTAGATAAATCCTTGATAATTATAGGCTGTATATATAAATATTAAGAGCTTTTAGATCTCTTAATGGTAAAGTTAAGCTTTATGCTTAAATAATACAACCTTAGCTAAGATAACTTTGAGATAGAAAATGCTTTATTGAGTACATGTTGAGGCAAGCCCTTAGATGAACCTCATGAACTTTAGATGATTGAATCTTATGTCTTTATGGTAAGATAACCTAAGAAGATTTAGTTTGAGATTATCTATGTGTGGTATTTAACTTAATTTGAATGACTTATATGTTACTTCCTTGGAGTTATTTGATTAAGACCTAGTACAAGTGAGAATAGATTCAATAGTTTGAATTCCTTGTTTAACTAAATTAGTCAGTTTAGAACCATAAGTGATAATAATATTAGTATTATCATATGGAGATTACAGTGCATATCCATAGAGCTGACTTGATTCAGTAGAATATGAAATTGATTGATTTGCTCTGAATTAAAATGTAGAGTTTCGGTCTTATCTTATATAATTATATAAGTACAGTTCAGTTCAAAATAAATATCCTTAGTATAAAGTATATTATAAGTAGGGGTTTGAACATCTTAGTTTGAAAGAATAAACTGTAACATGATATTTATCTCTTATCTCTGTGTATAGGAATAAGTGTAGTTAAACAAACTAAGTGTTTAATTTCACCTTTCTTAGGACATATTAATTATATATATGTACTCCTAACATATGGTAAATTAGGATGATATGGAATGTACAATTTTGAGTAAATACTGACTTTAGTGGAATTAAATTTGAATTATATAGTTCATATGTTTAAACATTTGAATTAGTATGGCATTAAGTGAATGAGCATATTAAGGAAAATAAGTTAAATAATTAGATAATAAGAAGAGATATTTACTTTTATGTTCTGGTTTTAATGATTGAAAGCCCATGTTGTATTAAACTCCTTGGCATATCATAAATTGAATAAGCATAACATATCATTAGCGGAGCATTGTGCTCACTTAGGATCAGTTAGCGGAGCAGTTCTACTCAGGATTTATTAGCAGAGCGATTATACTCACCTATGATCTGTTAGTAGAGCGATTCTACTCACCTATGATCTGTTAGCAGAGCATTGTACTCACTTAGGAATGTGAAATGCTATGTGGCATCAAAATCATGCATAATTATGGCATATTCGGATGCATATTCAGATGCGTATGCAGTGGCATACAATTCAATTCTATATTCAATTTACAGTTTCTTTTCAGTTGATTTAGTTTTAGTATCTTGTTTAGTTACAGTTTTTCTACTTTTAGTTCTAGTGTTTGGATACTTTAGATTTTTGTAGTTTAATTTCTATCTTTACCGATTATTAAATAAATTCTCTTAAATGTAATTAAATATTAATTGCAGCTTAAAATATACGTAGACTTATTATCTAACGTAAGATTTTCTTTTTTTTGGCTGAGGCTATGATATTGTGAAACTGATAATGTCAAACTTTGAGTAATTTGAAGAACCAATATCGGAACTAAAGAGGAGATCTAGGAGCTTTAGGAGGAGTCAGTAGAGTAGTAGTGTTACAGTGAAAACTTAGTTTACTTTATGCTATGAGATAAGAATTTTATTTACTGCTCTTTTATTTTAATGTTGGTCTATAATAATTAAATTTGGATGTATTTTTTTTTCTTTCTGAAATGAATATTTTTACTTGACTCCTGTGATAAATATTATGGATGAATACTAAAGCATCCACACTCTATTATCATTACTACTTATACTTAGTATTGTGATGTAATCGATATAAAACTCATATACATTGGATATATTCTTATTACCCTTTTTAGAGCCAATATGTATAAGTATCTTAACTAATACTTTTTAGCTGTACGTGCTATATTATCTTGCATAAATTAAGAGTGAGCAATGGAGCTCTATAGATAGGTCTTGGCTCACATGAATCAAATTCATACATTAACTTTGATTTGCTAATGCCTACGTGAACTATGTCATCTCGTTCACTACCTAATATGCCTCCTCCAAGTGTTATGGATCGAGCTATAGAGCACAGAGATTTTCATAATTTTCTCATGATTCAGATGATTAAGCTTTTTGTCTAAAAATTGTGCATGAGCAGTTTCGCTCAGCGAATGATGTCACTTTTATTCGCGATGTGAAAGTTCAAGTGTGCACAGATTTTAAATAAGCGATCATCAAGCTCAATGAGATTTTTTATAAAGATAATGTTGTTTGATAAATATTTAACATAGCTCATCATTCAACAACTCATTTTGTTCATTTAAATATGAAAATATTTTCAACTCGACATAATTTTCATTAAACCTAAAGAGATATTACATGCACAACATTCTAAGACTCATCATATGTTGTTCACATTATACTCTCCAAAGGAAGGTTTAGGCAGTCATTATAATGAAATCAAGAAAGTTACAAGAGATTATGATCACATGCATTACTTTTACGAAGGATAGAATAAAAGACTAAGGAATACGATACGTATGAACAACTATAAGCGTTCTCTCCGCCTTCTTTTATCTTCGGCATTCGTCTTCTCCCTTGTTCACTGTGCTTTTCTCTTTCTTACTATGCAGTCTCCTTGAGAACACTCTCTTCTTAGATTAGGATTCCCGTGGAGCTTTCCATCTGAATTTTAGAATCTTTCTTAAGTTTTTCTTCTTCCCTTTTATAATATTTTCTCCAACCCTTTTCTCACGTCAAACAATCATCAATTTTCCCTTGAGATTTGAATTTAATTAATGTTGTTCATTTATTTCATTGAAATTGAGCTATATTAGCATTTGCATTTAATTTTAACATAGGGAATCAGAAGAATTTACAGTTTTTGATCTTTCCGATGCTAACTTGAAGCATGATTTCAAGACAGATTTTCGGCACACGCTACGACGTTGCGGCGCGTTGCGGCATATTTGGTTCATGCTATAATTATTTGGTTCATCCATAGCGGTTGATGAGTTAAAGTTGTGTTATTTTATGAATCCTAGAAAAAAATTGAGGATTTGAAGAAAGGTGTATTTTCTTATAAATATTATTTTGGTCCTGAATATTTTTTAATGTATATTCTTGTTCAGGAGATCTCCTTTAGATTTTGGCATTTTATGAATATTATTTTGGTTAGATTGTGCTTTGTTAAGGACTTGCACTTTATTTGGATTGTTTTGGGTATTAATGAATTTTCTTCGGGAATCATTTATGATGGATCATCTCAAATTAATTAGTTGCGCGTTTAATGAATATATATAATAATTTTGATGAATTAAATACTATTTTAAATTTATTAATAACAGAAACAGTAATAGGTGTTTCTCATGTTAAAAATATTACATAGCACCTAAATATCTCTCAAAAAATATAGATGAATAGAATTTACGATTTAAAAAATATATTTTATGAAGCCCCACAAATAAAAATGAATTTAATAATATTTTTTTATTTCATTTAACTCCCTAAATCCTAATCATTCATATTTTTTAAAATATTTGAGAGCTACAATACTCTTCTCCGGCTAAGAGGTCCGTCGGCAGGCTGACATGAATTTCGTGCACGTTCTCCCATGTGAGAGCTGCCTTTTAGTCTTCGCCTTGTAATCATCAAATATTTTTAAAGTACTTTCCGCCTCTTTTTATTAATATTTTTGATATTGAGAATTTATTAAATCCTAATATTCATATTTTTTTGAAGATATTTGAGAGCTATGTAGTAATACCTTTTATAAATATAATTAAAAAGATGCTGTATTATATTTTATCTTATTGCAATGTTTAATTTTTCTCTCCCATAATGATTTCTTTAAATCAAAATCTTATATAATATATAACTTTGTTTCACTGCTATTTAAAATCATCTAGTTGTGTGCACGCTAAATTTTTTAAAGATATCAGAGATATATGTTTTAGGGTTTGTTAAGTTTGAGTGGCAACAATGGCCAACGAGACGAGACAAAAGATTGAGAAGTTCAACGACACGAACTTTGCATTCTCGAAGAAGATACAGATGGATGATTTTCTCTTCCAGAAAAGTTGTACTTTCCACTATGAGCCAACATAAAATCTACTACTATGTCTAATGATGATTGATTTTCCTTATTCAACATTGTAAATAAGAAAATAACAGTATATCTCATAGTAGCCTTGACAAGAATGTATGAGAAGCCCGCAGCATCCAACAAGATTTTTTTGATGAAAAGGTAATTCAACATGAAGATAACAGATGGCAGTCCAGTGAAAACATATAAATGAGTTCAATCTTGTGGCAATCCAGTTAAGCTTCACAGGCATCAAGTTCAATGATGAGGAAAGTGCTTCGTTACTTTTATCTTCATTTTTAAATAGCTGGGACAATTTGATTACCAGGAAATGCAACTTTGAAATTCAACGATATTGTTGAGCTTATGTTGAATGTAGAAGTTCGAAGAAGATTTATCAATGAACTATCTAAGTTAACATTAAATGCTAAAATTAGGGAAAGGAACACAGACTGGAAGACCAATAGGTATAAGTCTAAATCAAGGCATGGAAATTCAAGGCTGAAAAAAGGAAAAGAAGAATGTTAGAACTATGCTAAATCTAGACACTTCAAGAAGGAATGCTTTGCCTTGAAGAAGTTAGGAGGTGGTAATAAGGGTAAGAATCCCTCTGTGAATATGAAGATCAAGATTCATTAATCTTGTCATTGGTTAGCACTAAATCATAGGTTTTATATTCAAGTTTTTTGGTGCAACTCCCAACAAGGAAGCTGTGACATCCCCCAATCCTGGATCCCAGTAGGGGTGTGGGGTTCGGAGTTACGTTATCTGATTTGCCGAAGGTTGTAGTTGGGATTTCGAATAATAACATAAGTATCACATATATTTGCTCAATTAATTTGAAAACAAGAAAACTATTTTTATTTCAATATAGTAACATTTATAGTAGTGTACTTTTCTTTACTTAAAATATATGAAGACAACAAGAAAATAAAAGTGCAGCGGTTGATTATTCAATGTTGTTCTAGTTCTTCAGCGATGACTTGACTTGGCATTTACAATGAAAATGCCCGGGTTGAACACCCGTTATAGAAATCTCTAAGTACTTTGGATATCATTAATTATATAATATATATATATATATATATATATATATATATATATATATATATATATGCATAAAGCATTTAGTTAATTTGTACAATTTAGGGAATCAAAGTAATATACAATCTTTCCTCTTTTGAGGATTACCATAGTTTGTTTTTCTTATAAATCAATATTGAACAATAATTAAAATAACAATAAATGTAACTTGTCACAAGTAAGTCATACATCATCAAAAACTGAATATATTTATCTCAAAATAAATAAGTAATACTAATAATAATATCGTTCGAGTGAACAAATCCTGAAACTTGAGGAATCAAGCACATCTGTTTGATTATCATAACTTTGGGTTCTAACGTAACACACACACACACACACACACACACACACACACACACACACACACACACACACACACACACACACACACACACACATATATATATATATATATATATATCATTTCATCTATGTTAGCCCCATCGTAGGCATTGTCATAGTATCATTGTATGTGGCGCCCCGCCCCTTAACCACCAATAGTCATAGCTAAGGGGAGGTATGCCACTCTGACAAATCTCTCACTTATCATTAGATTAAGATAAGACCCTCAATCCGCTAATAAGGGAAGTATGTGCTTTGAATATATGCAGCAGAATCATTCACTAAGTTTATACAATCACAGAGTGCAGAAGCAAAAAAGGTAAAATACTACATCCAATTCACCACAATACGAGCAAGAAAATAATAATACAACTCAAAATAATATAGTACAGTAAAAGAACATACATAGGTACATGTATTATTACAAATATTTAAACAAATTTTAAAGAAAAATAAAGCTCTCATCCTCACAAGAAGAAGCTAAGCTAAGAATCTCCAGCAACAGCACACTCCTCCTCCTTAATCTAATCTTCAGAAGGCTCGACTTCCTTGAATAACTTGGAATCTACCATTGTTGGTTTCACAATGATAGTGCCCAACCAAAGAAAAGAAAATCTAGTTAGACATATTATCTAAATACATTTTATGCTGTTAAGTTCATGAGTTTTATAATATCGCTATTTTACTTAGACTATAAAATAAGCAAAGCATATGAGTGCAACAAGCATACAAAAGAAGGAATAAGCTATAAATAAATGTATTTATAACTAAGCAACATGTGAGGTAAGAGAATATATCTCAACACCAAAGTTGTGATAAGGTTAGGCATATAAGTAAAGTAAAGTAAGAAAAATACTGAAAGAAAAGACTCATCCTAAACATGTTTATAATCATATGAATTATGCAGATTTTAAGAGAAAGTAATCTAACTGTAGTACGTAGAAGTAAGCAGAAAGAAATCTAGCATCCTATAAGTATACAAATAAGAAACTACAGTAAGAATAAAAATAAAATAGAAAAATATGTAAAGACTGTCATATCAGAAATGTTGGCCAATCGGGCCACTGTACTGTAAACTCCCATAGTCTTTCTAGGTTATGGCAGGATTCTGATAACTTTTCTGGGCAAGGGCAGGAAACTGAACCATACTAAGAAGGCAGAAAATACACATGCAATAAGTTTTAGTTATTTTACTTTACTTCTATGAACACGTTTAGAAGTGATTTGAGGAATCAAGCACGTTTGCAAGATTATTTGGTTGAGGAGTCAAGCCGTTTGGAAACTGAAATCACATTAAAATCTGTTGTCTTCTAAGAGAATAAAAGAATATAATTTAAATGCTTATCATAAATTCAAGGAAGGGAAAGAAGAGGCAAAATGTATGCCAAAGGACTGAAAGGATCACTATTTAAACTGCCAAATGAGACTATGGCAGGGCTCCCAATTTTGACACTTATTGACCTGAAATTAGGCTGTTGTAAGGGGAAGAAGGAGACCTCACCAGGGAAGGAGAGTGATCGAATCAAAGAAAGGAAAGGAGATATAACAAGCAACTAGAGGATAAGAAGAGAGAAGGAAAGGGAGAAAATCCAGTGAACGCTAAGGGCAATTCCAAGTATTCCTCTCAACTTATATTCAGAATTTTTCTTTAGTGTGAACCATGAAAAGGTTCAGTTTCTTTTATGTAAGTTTCTGCATGTCTATTGCAATGGAGAGCTAAACCTCATTGGTGAGGGTTGGGATGTAATCATGTGATAAGTAGGGATTTTAGAAAGGTGTTGTGTGTGAACTTATTGCAATAAATAAAATGTATTTAATTGTCTATCTATATTTTGTGCTTATAAATGATGGTCTCGAATGTTTGCAATTTTGTAATGAAATTAAAAGTTGTTTATTAAATGAAAATATTGCTAAGTCATCTAAACAATCAAGATCTAGAGGAAATGCACATAAAGGTCCTCGCCGCGATGTAACGTCGCTGAGAGAGGATTCTCGGTGTAAAATACTTCAAGTTTTGAATAGAAGAAATGGTTTAGTAAAATGATTATCTTGAGCTCCAAAGCTCATCAATTGGTCTAGAGCATAGATGTGTGTGTAGTTAGAGCTTAGAGCTAAGCGACAAGCTATTGAGCCTAATTGCACAACTCCTTAAGCTCAGCCAAGAGGTTGACGCTTGTGAGCCAAGAGCCACCAATCGAGCTCTGCAGCTCAGCAGACGTTGAAGGAGGAATAGGGCATCAAGAACTCATGGATGATGTGACATAGTCCATGAGATCCGATGAATCCACTTTCTTATCTATGCTAATTGGTGGAAATCAATACTTACGAGATCACATAACTGAAATATAAATTTTGATAACCTAGACGTAGGATTTCTAAAATTAACTTAAGATGATCTCATAAGAATCTATGTGCTGAGGTTGAACCCCGATGAGTTCATCTTGTGCAGTTGATTTGAACTTGTCAGAATTAGAGGACCAATCTAAGGAACACAAAGTTCACATGATTAACTGGCACAAGATGAGGCTTGTGTTGTGACTACTTTTTTTGCTTTCTTGTGTTGATTGATTTTCATATATTACTTTAGTGACTCTCAACAGTCAAACTCGCAGTCTCTTTCTATATAATAACAAGATGAATGGGAGCAATTCTGCAAGCATGACCATGTTATATGGTATGAACTATCATATCTAGAAGGGGAAGATGGAAGATCTTGTATATGTCAAAGATTACTATGTACTAGTGCTCATGGATGCAAAACCAGATGATATCTTAGATGAAGCCTATAGATTAAAGCACCAGCATGTGTGCAACTTCAGTCGCCAGTGGGTGGATGGTAATGTGTTAAAATCACGTTAGCGATGAGAAGGATGCAAAGGTCCTTTGGAAGAAGCTTGAAGTGTTGTATTCGAGAGAAACCAAGAACAATAAATTATTCCTGATCAAGCCACTCATGGCCATCAAGTACCATGATTCTTAGCCTATGAGGGGTCACTTTAAACATTTATGAAGGTATTATCAATCAACTTGCAGGAATGAATATTCATTTTGATGACGAATTGCAGTGGCTTTGCTACTTGGATCACTTCTAGATTCATGGAAGACAATTCAATTCTTTGTTAAATTCCGCTCCATATGGCATGCTTACTATGGATGGATCAAAGGAGCAGCCCTGGATGAAATACGAAGAATATCACAACGTGTTTCAATGTCCAAGTCAGATGTGTAGGGGATGGACAAGCGTGGTCCCGAAAGAAGCTGCAAATCAAACTACTTGAACCTCAATTGAAGCAAAAGCAGAAATGGTGGAAACAATGTAGTGTGCTTCTATTGTTGCAAGAAGGGCCACATGAAGAAAAACTATTGGAAGTTGAAGAAGGAATTTTCCAAGGGCAAGAGGCAAAGGTGGGAAGTCAAAAGTTGAAGACGACTCTCCAAAAATAGTAATTGTGAAGAACTTCATGCCTGTGTATAAAGACTCAATCAACGTTGTCTACCAAGACGCAAACAGGGTGATCGATAAAGGTGCTTCCATTCATTCCATAGCTAGAAGAGATTTCTTCCCCACCTACACTTCGGGTGACTTCGAGTACGCAAATATGGGCAATGCGACGTCGCCAAATTGTCAGCATTGAAGATATTCACCTCGAAACGGGCATCGACGACAAGTTAGTACTTCAAAGCATGAAGCTTATTCCAGATATTCAGATGAATCTCAATTATTGATGATGAGGGCTTCTGCAGTACATTTCAAAATGAAAGGTGGATGCTCACAAAGGGAGCTTTGATTCTCCCCTGTGGTAGCAAGATATCATCTCATTATGTCATCCAAGCTAAAATTTTTAAGTTTAATGTTTGCACAGTTGAGATGGATGAGAAGACAGAATTGAAGCACAAAAACTCAAAGGCAGTTGAACACTTTGGTAAGGAAAACACCATCATGGCCTTAAATGATAAATTTTATATGCCAAGTCTAAAGCAATAGATTGCAAAAAATTTTGCTAGCTATAGAATATGTCCCTTAGATAACCAAAAAACTCAATGCAAGGGCTCAAACACACGACACCACACTAATTGTTTACGAGAAAATATTAATATATCTTCTGTTCATGGAATACTTAAAACGACAAAAAAACACAATTTTTATTAGAAATCGACAGGTTTTCCAAGATGTCTCATTTTATTCGTTGTTCAAAGACATTAGATTCCTTCCCTACCACTTATATTTTTTTAAAGATTGTCAAGTTACATGGTTTTCTAAGAATAATTAACTTATCTCGATGTTTATTTTACATAAGTATAAATTAAAATGCACCATTCACAAATTGATGAACAAATAAAAGTGATTAAATGGCAATTTAAGGAATTTGCTTCAATGTTTAATTGGTGAAAATATTCAAAGTTAGGCTTCACTTTTGTCGAGAGCAAAAAATGCATATAATAACTCAGTTAATAGGATTTTATGATTGATCTTTTAGTGGCATGTAATGGGTTTAAACCACATAATCATGTAGATTTGTTTCATCTCTCTTGACATGCATGCATATCTAATTCTTCACATTCATTTGCTCGACATGTTTATGATAAACATAACTAAAAGCAAGTGATGGAAAAAAATGAAGTATCATAATATTATAAAATATATGTTATGAGCTATAATTTTTAAGTTATTCTTATCTTTCATTTTGAGTCAAAATATTGTCATACTCCATCAAAAGTATTTTAGACAATTATCTCAAATAGTGGTATGCTTAAAGATTATATGGTCTATTTAAGAATAAGAGTATATCAATAATTTATGAGTAATTCGGCATGTCTCCTCGAGGTTAAAAATATAGATCTCCTTCCATGTATTATGTCAACATGAAATGAAGTATTTGAATAAGTAATTCCTCTTCTTCTGTGTTGCCTTCTACTCAAGTAAAGGACATCATGTGTGCGAAAGATACGACACTTAAGCAAGGACTTCAAAGGAAGGAAGGAAGGCAGCCAGAAATTAGCGAAAATCAACTTCAAATTTTCTCGATGTCATCTTCATCATCAGCCTTTTCCAAGCTTCCACCATCCAGCACCTTGAGCAACCAATCTCGCTTCCGCTTTCCATGCACTATCATCTTGGCATCAAAGCTAACACCAACTACTTTCCTAAGTATCGACATCCTCAAAATTATTGTCTTCTTTCATATCAACATGTTATTGGAGGCTCTTAACCGTAAAACTAGGGAGCTTTGTCAAATCGATGATATACTACCTTCTTTGAGTTCATGCACTTATTCCCAGCATTTGGTTTTTTTTCCACGAACTCAAATAACTCTAAATACTTTTATCATATTTTTGAGACACTTCCATTATCACTCACAAGCTTCCCCATTATATTTTTCTTCATAATGAGACACTTTGGTGAGCTTAGAAGCCCACAAAACCCCAAGAGTTTTATATGGGCTCTATCGGGCCAATGGACACACCAATGGCCCATAGGCATTGCTCCCGCGTGCACACCACATGCTTACATTCTAACGCACGTCAACTGCCTGATACCCATCCCGCACCCGGCGACCTCACGCTTCATGCAATCCATCGGGCCACACAAACTCGCTATAATCTGTCAGCCTAGCAATTTTGCCCACGCCACGGTCGCGCTGCTGCCTGCTCAGTGTTTAACTACTATATATATTAGTTTAATAATATATAAAAAAATCTGAATAAAATTTTTTTAAGAGAATAGATATAAAAATAAATTCAAAATAATATTTTAAGAAATATTTTTATGTTTCAATTTGAGTTGAAATATTTTATGTTATTTTTATGCACAAAAAGAAGAGGTTACTTGTGAAAAATAGCATTGTTAAGAGTAAAGAGCGGTATGCTTATTAAGCGTCTGAAGGTAATTTGACATGCCTCTTTTAGGCTATAAATAAAGACATGCCTCATTCCATGTATTATTCCATGATGAGATGTAGTATATAATGAGTAACCTCCTCTTCTTTTTGTGCTCCCTTCCACTCAAATAAAGGATCCTTTGTACGACCCTTAGAGGACTCCCAAGAAAGGAAAGGAAGGTGCTTGAACGACAAAGGATTGTTCGTGAAGATCAACTTCAAGTTATATCGTTGTCATCTTCATCATCATCCTCTTCCAAGCTGATACCAACCGCACTCCGAACAGCAGATCTCGCTTCCACCTTCCACGCGCCACCAATGAGCAAATTTAAGTAATCAAAATTTTAAGAGATTATCTGATGCATTAAAAAAAACTAAGTTTTTTTTAAAGAGGTAATGTCATGATTTGTGTTAAGCTTAAGCAATTTCCATTTGGAATTATTCACAAATGGCCTGCAAGAGCTGTTGGTCCCTTTCAAATATTTAAGAGGATTGTGACAAATGCATTGGAGTCAATCTACCTACTGTGCAATGGTACTAACAACATTTTTAATCTCTTTTAGTTCCTTCCAAAAACTAGTGGTTATATAAGCAATTAAACCCTCCAGCATTTGAGAGACTTAATTCTTGAGCATCCACCAACCCAATTGAGGAGAGTAAACAACTTAACCAATTTCTGGATGGCCAAACAATAATAACCAGAAGTCACAGCTATCTGAGGTATCATCCCTTATATAAGATGGAAAATCAACCAGAAAAAAAAACTAACAAGCAAGGAAGAAATCAAAAGATAAATAAAAAATACTCAAACAATATGGAAAAAATGTAAGCTTTAATCATCAGATCTGAGTTCTTCCCAACTTGGGAGAGTTAGTATGTATGCCACTATAGTGTCAAAGACTTTTGTCATACCAACACTGTCCACACTCACAATCGTCGTACATCTTCAACTTGTGATTTACTCAGCCTATGTCCTTGTTATCGTATCTTCATCATTTATGATTTTATGCATGTTGTAAAGCTAAGAGTGCTCTTTGATTATGTCGTGGTGAATTCATGAAGTTACTATGATAAACTTATTTTCAATCTTTCTTTTGCATAGCTCGCATATTGTTGTCATAGTTCTTAAATCAATGATTAGATTTAAAGGTTCTCATAGCTAATGAAAAGCTAAGAAAATTCTCTATAATTGTCTCTTCAAATGCATGACTCTAAATCAATTAATTCAAAAAAGAGATCTTTGAATAAATATAAATAAATATAAAAATATAGAATATTATGAAATACTATTTCTTATTTCATATTCTCTTTTTAAGATAATAAAGTAAAAGTAAAAGAAATTAAAATAGGCAAGCTATTATCTTTTAAACTTCTTTTAAAAATAAAAATTACAAAATTTAATTTTGGCAAGCTAGATTTAAAATGAAGCACCAAGCCTGATTGAAAATGAAGCACCTTTTATGGTGGGATATTATACACACACAAACATATACATATATATATATATATATATATATATATATATATATATATATATATATATATATATATATGCATTTACATACATGTATATCAAGAAAATGGTGTTGCATTCCCTATCTTCGCTCTAGCTACAATGGCTAGGGCATATCCTCATTCGCCTTGGTTCAAGTTTGCCAACTGCACCAATCGGAGCTACGTCCGTGCCATTATTGCACATGTGGGCTCGATCATTCTCATCACTATGCTCAAGTCCACCGCCTCCTTTTGTCTGTCCTTTTGTGACGTCATTGTCTCAGCCAATCTCCCGCAGGCCTTGTTTTGACTCTGATCATGCTTCGCTATCCTGGCAAGCTGGTTTTTACCCCATCGGCATCATTCCACCGGTGTCCTACAGCTGCCTCATCTTCAAGTCCGCCATGACTTGTCAAATGTGATTTGGATTTAGCAACCTACAATTCGCTCGGCTCTCTGTCACTAGTGCCTTACTACAAGATCTGGTTGCTCCTTTGACGTCCACAACCACTCGTCGGAAGGTTTGGTTGCGTGCTTGGAAGTTGCCCCAATTTTGCACTGAGGCTTTGATGAGTTTCGGTGTCTATTCTGCCTCAGCCTCCACATTGCCATGGCATGCTGTCGTGGTCTAGGCGAAAGCCGATGAGGTGCCCTATAACAAATTTCGCTGCCTCCCCTTCCCTCTCCTCTCCCAAGTTTCCTCCGGTCATTAGACCTATTTCAAGCCATCACTCTTCTACAGTGACAGTGTATACTCCTCCTATGAGGTCCTTAAAGGTACCCTCCTCTCTTCTTGTACCCTCCCTCCGCATTCAGGTTCCTCCACGTGTTGGTCCATCGACACCCCAACTTGGGATGGCTTATCCTTTGCACAAGTGGCATCAGATCTTCTCTATGTAAGGTTTCAACGACCCAAACTAACAAACCAAGCGTACACTTCCATGAAAGGAAACTACATTTCTGTTCACTAAAGAGGAAATTAGTAAGATGGTTAGCCCATTCAAGTTTTTCTAATAGGAAAATTCTTGACGAGCAGACCATCCATGGAAACTATTCGGAACCACCTAGTAATGTGGAATTTGACAACTAGTCGACTAACTTGAACAACTAGAGGCATGTTTTCATAAAGTTGTCCAACCACGAGGATTATGTACACAGCTTCTCTCGCTCGATCACTCGAAGGGTTTCTAGATGCAGGTCTTCAAATGATCTCCATCATATGATCTAAATGTTGAGTCCCCAATCAACCTTGCTTTGGTGGTTTTTCCTAAGCAGCAGATCATCTTTGCGATGAATATACCTTGTAATCCCCCGGCTCAATTTTGGTAAATTGTTGCAAATTTGATGTAGCAAAGAAGACCTTAATACGTCACTCAATCTAACGCATACTAGTGGAACTGAATATAACCAAGGATCTCTCAACTAGGCCCGGAACGGTATTGATTCCTCTAGATTCCGGCAGCAATTTTTCGCGCCTTCTGGCTTGCATTGCACATTGCTGATCACACAATGGAGACATTTGATTCAAGCTTCATCTTGAACTCAAGCCTCCTCGACACAAATTTCTCATATTAAATAAAACCACCAGAACGGTGAAGTTATTTGATCATTCACCATGATTAACTTTTATGAATCAGACCCCCAGCAAATTGAAGTTGCTGCTCTCTCGCCTTAGCCCTTTGTGCCTAAGCATTCAGAGTATCCTCAAACAAATCTGAGATGGCACAGTTGGGTGTGGAGCCTGATTGGATTGACACAGAAGGTGCCGACGGAGCTCCGGTGGTGTTCCGGAGGGTTATGAGGCAAGACACATCGTTCCAGTGGGATCCGGAGGGTCTCGGAGCAAGGCAGTACTGAACCAGCAGCAAACCAGACGCTCAGGCGCGCCCCGAGCGCCTGACAGGCTACAACCTGAGAAACCGGCGCTTAGGCGCACCCAAGCGCCTGAGGCAGAGAGACGTGTGCTCGCATGCACTCCCAACCGCCTGAGGCGCAGAGACGTGCACGCTTAAGCACGCTCAGGCGCCCGGGCCCCAAGGCATGTTTAGGGAAAAATAGCATTTGGCTTGACCCTATATAAAAGCCTTAACATGTAGGAGGCTGTTTGTGATGAGAAAGCAAGCCTTGTGAGTGCAAAGAAGGAGGAGGCGGCAACCATAAGGCTGAAGCTGCAGCCAAAGGCCACTGTGGAGGTCACAACCAAGTGCAGCAGCGGGAGGCTGCTACGGTGGCTGTACCAGGAAGTCGTTGATAGGGATCTTCATCAGAGATTTGCACGGAATGGCTGAAGAGGCGTGCTGCAGTAGGTGACCATTAGGGGGCTGCATCGATGGCAACAGCGGTGTGCTGCGGTGATGGTCGCAACGGTGTGCTGCAGTGGTGGCCACAGCGGTGTGCTGCAATGGTGGCCGCAGCGGTGTGCTACAGCGATGCCTGCAGCGGAGGACTGAAGCGGTGGCTCGATGGCAATGATGGTGAACTGTAGTGGAAACTGTTATATGTTCAAGAGTTTAGTTAGAGAACCAAGGGAAGGGAATAGAGAGAAGGATGTTAAGATTTGTGTGATCTCTCTAGTTGTGCAATCTTCCTCTTCTTCAGGGTTAGAATTTTTCGGGAATAACTCTGTAAGCTTTTGATGGCTTCTTCATAGTGGATGTTCTTGATGGTTAACTCCGTGGTTTTTCCCAAGTTTTGAGTTTTTCATGTATATCCTTGTGTTTGGATGGTTATTTCTCTGTGATTGTTCTGTGATATGTGTATGATTTTTTATTTTGCGGATTTTGCTCTGGATTTACTATAGAACTAGTGGTTAGAGATCCTAACAAGTGGTATCAGAAAGTGGTTCTAGAGTTTGTCAATTCGAGTGGGAGCAACGATAGACAAAATGTACAAGGTCGAAAAGTTTAATGGAGCAAACTTCATTGAAGATTTGTAGTACAGAAGAAATTATTTTGCCACTAAAAAGTAGCCAAGAAAATCAGGAACTATGAAAAGATGAAGAACAGTAAGATCTTGAAAAAGCCGGTTCCATTGACCTTGGAACGCAACAAAGGCAGGTAAGCCACACCGCAACATTTGCTAAAGTTGTGCCAAGGGGAGAAGATCCAGTTGAAGATGGGCAAATAGCATTTAGTCTCCAAGTGTAAGATTGTTGGGTGTGGAGCCTGATTGGATCGACACGGAAGGTGCCGACGGAGCCCCGGTGGTGTTCCAGAGGGTTCTGAGGCAAGGCACGGCGTTCCGGTGGGATCCGGAGGGTCCCGGGGCAAGGCAGTAATGGGCCAGCAGCAAGCCAGACGCTCAAGCGCACCACGGGCGCCCGACAAAGTCTACAACCTCATGAACGCCTTGCTTAGGCTCACTTGAGCGCCTGAGGCACAGAGACGTGTGCACTCAAGCGCGCACAGACACCCTCGGCAGATTCAGCAGCAAAGGGACTTGCCCCTTGGACCCCAAGGCATGTTTAGGGCAAAATAGGGTTTGACAGGAGTGAAAGGAAAGACAGGGCAGTTACCGAGTGAAAGGAAAGACAGGGCAGTGAATAGTGATAATAAATAAAGATTAATGTGAGAAAATAGATAAGGATCTAAAAGGGACATGTAGACAGCCCTAATTTAAGCAAAAAAAACTTATAATTGACTGGATCCCACCAGTTGAAGTCACTAGCGGAAGCCACTTGAGGCGATGAAAGATTATCATATGCATGATGATTAAACTGTTCACAAGATAACAAAACCACAGAAGTCCAAGACACGAAGCCCACCAACAATAAACCATCCATCAAAAAATTTCAAAGAATTAACTTAAGAGATTTTTAGTGCTTGGAACTTCTGTATAAACTATTTTTTGAGATTTATATGGGTAAATTAAAAATTCAAGAATGAACAAGGCCAATCAACCATGAGGAATGGCGATGAGTGCAGTGTGGTCTGCCAGCTTGACTAGGGCTTACGTTGGTTCCGCGAGAGCATGCAAGGCCTAATTGAAAGTGTTGTTCAAGGATGGATGCCAACAAAGGCCAATGTCTTCAAGGGTTATGCAATTTCGTCGCGTCGGCCGGGGCGACACAATTCAGCAAGGAACAAAATATAACTACATCTCGCAAGACAAGCCATGCAGATTTTGCAAAGACCCAAATTTCAAATACTGATAATGGATCTAATAATCATCATTCTGTATTTACAAAAATATTCAAAAACTATAATTCTAACAAAGTATATATAGAGAGAGATGCAGATAATTCAAACTATGGGTTGCCAAAAGGAACATCACATCCGCACTAGTGTCAACAAATTGATTTATATATATATATATATATATATATATATAGTAGACTTGAGGTGAATGGTGTTGTAGTTCAATGGTTGAGGCTCCGGATTTATTATTTCAGGTCATGGGTTCAAATCCCACCAGCCACCGGCCATGCATAAGAAAAGAAAAAAAAAAAAAAAAAAAAGTATACACATATATATATATATATATATATATATAGTAGACTTGAGATCAGTAAATGGTAAGTGCAGCAATACAACACTTATAATAAATAGGTGACAACACCGGAATCAAACAAATTCTACGCTGACAAGTATGAATGTAAACCATACATGTCACCACATCAAAAGAGTTAACAAGCATCTTACTAAGGTTATAAAATCGCATTCTAAACTGGAACGAGTAAAGAAGGATTCCTCCCAATAGTAGCAAAAAGATTCATGCCTCAAACATAAAAATATGTAGAATCTTGAGAGGCAAGAGCCCGAGAACCTTTCTATCAAAATTCCAAGAGGAAGCTCTCAATTTCATTTAAAAATAGCCTTGTGCATAACCGTAAAGTAAACTAAGCATGGCATCCACTCAATTGAATGAAAATTTCATCAATTTATTTTTGAAAATAGTCCTCTAACCCTTATAAATCCCAATTAATTTTTCAACTCTTAATATAATGCAGAATTAGTCCCAAAGTTTACAATAAAATCACGTTAATGCATTGAGAATAAGTGGGCATTTGAAGAAGTAAAAATGTGAATGAAGTCAATAACGGTGCCATTTATTCCTATTTTACCATTAACCATATTTCAGGTTATGGTTGAAATCATCAATGATATGGTCAAATATTTTGGCAACATAGTCTTTCAAATAAATAATACAAGGCCAAGACATGCTTGCACATGTGAATAGTATATGGTATTTTTTATCTAATCCAGTATTAGGTTCCAAAGCATGTCACAGGCTAAGAATTCAATTCAATGACGGCAGGAGATTTATAAGACACAAGAAAATCATAGCATAGCAAAACAAAAAAACAAAAAAAAAAAGGATGAAAGCGACGTACATATCATTGGTGAGAATTGAAGACCAGGTTCCATATTCATTGAAGAAGCGGAGCCTAGGCCAAACCTTTTAAAGCCATATCAAGAACAAAAGCACACATTTGAGAGATCCATCCATTCTTAGCGCCTTGGTTTTTGTTGAGTCGTCTACTGAAAAAACGAATTATGCAAACACATTATTCCTAAAGAAATTTTTCCTTAGCTATTTTGAATACAAAGAACTGAATCAGATGGACATATCATAAAATTCTTTAAGAAATCTACTATAAATGGGTAAAAGAATATACATACACAACCTTAGTTCAAATGAAATCTCGCTAAATTGTCAAATCTATATGCATGGAGATACATGCTTTTCCTATGGTACAGTCATCGCTGTGGCTACGCAGAAAGAACTTGATGTACTAATAACAAAATGTACACCCTCTATGGAACCAACCATTGTTCGATTAAATGCAAATAAAAGCTTGTCTTCAAGTGCACTGACCAGTGAAAAACATTGAACATTTGAAAAGATTGATCCTCAAAATTCATTATCTTTCTGAGCATAGAAGACACTAGAACGTAGCGCTTCACGTCTAATGATGAATGAATTTTCCTTCATGGACCTGTTGTTCTTCTTGATCTTCCAGAAAGCATCTTTCTTGCCCCTTTTTCGCTTTAAACCAAATTTCCTATTAACATTTCCAAGCATGGATTTTCTATCCTTCTTATTCTTTGTGGCTGCTTTCATATCTAAAATAGACCGTAGTTTATGATAGGAACTGGCTTCAGGAACTTTCCCACTTTTCACCATTTCTTTGTGATATTTGAATGCCCGTGTAAAATCACGAACACGCACATATGCATATATAATTGTCAAAAAAGTGGCAGAATCAGGCTTCAATTCTAGAGCGGCCATCTCTTTAAGCAGCTGGGGTAGCCTGTAATGTTGCCCGCCCCTAGCATATGCATTCATTAGGATATTATAGGTCATTACAGTTGGCTGGAGACCCAATTTTCCAAATTCATGTATCACATTCCTCGCTTGGGCATAGAAACCGCGCTTTGCAAGTCCATCCAATAGAATATTAAACGTAACTCTGGTGCTTTCAATTTTACTTTCAACCATTGTTTTCCATATCTCAATGAGCATTTTGGTATCACCTGCACGCCTAAATGAATCCAGCAGAGCTGTGTAAGTCTCTATGGATGGTTTAATCCCTTCTCTAGTCATCCTTTGATATGCAATATATGCCTTTTCATGCCAACCATCAACAGAAAATGAATGTATGAGGGCAGTATAAGAATGAGAAGTTGGTTTAATTCCTGCAGCTTTCATCCTTAAGAAGGAATCCGCAGCCTTGTCACTCATATGCTTACGCCTGCCATAAGCGCTTATAAGACATGTATAAGATTTTACATTCGGTTTTAAGCCTGAAGTATGTATTTCCAATAGAAGATTTTCAACTATGTCGGGCTGCATTCTCCTGCTGTATGCATCCATCAAGATGTTATAGGTTGATATGGATGGTTTTAGTCCTTTCTTTTTCATCTCAATAAAAAGACCTTCTGCTTCTTCTACCTGGTTAGATTTACTGTATGCATTCATTAAGGTATTATATATAATGGTGTTTGGTGTGATCCCCCTTTTCTCCATCTCAGATTGAATAATGAGGGCTTCTTTCTTTAGCCCCTCATCACAAAATACTTTGGTCAGAGAACCAAGAACTTCCGGACTCCATTTCACACCTTTCCTATTCAACCGTTCAAATAAATCCCAAGCATCTTTTGCGCACCGGCCACTTTTTCTCATGATTGTTATAAGAATGGAACAGGTTGCATGATCAGGTTGGATATTATTGGTTTCCATTGCTTTAAAAACTTTCCAAGCATCATCATATCTGCAAGCAGTTACAATATAAGATGATCAAGGAAATTTACAAGTAGAAATTCTAGATTGTGTTTATCATGAAACTGATCACAAATAAAGTTAAATTTGCAGGGAGATGATATGCAGGTGATGAACCATTTAAGATTAACTACTTTTTAGCTTGCATGTTCGCAATGTGCATAATCTCATCATTTAAAATTTCACGACCTAAATAAATTGCAATATTAATAAATATTGCATTATTATATATATGTTTAATAAAATTATTATATATATATATATATATATATATATACACATGTGTATGTATGCATGTATGTATTATGAGACAATTTGCCTTTGATCTTGTTTAAATTCAGCCATTGAAATTGCTTGATGGCTAGTGAGAGATATGAAAGAGAAATCACTCCAATCTTCTAAAAGAATAGTAGAATTCCTCTCTCATTCTAAATCCAAAAAATTAACATGTGTATGTGAATCTGCCAGGTAATAATACGGATTGTTAAATGCCTCTAGTCCAAATGCATCTGGAAGTCCTTTCAAGCAAATTTCCATTTAGCAAATCACAAAGACTTTCATTTTTTGGAGAATTCATACATACCACTCAAATCCTATATCTTACATATCTAACAATTAATTAAAACAAATAAAAAAATTTACAAAATATCACCTAAATTTTCATTACTACATAAAAAGTGCCATCCCATTCAAGACAGTTAATCGATAAATGTAAATTATATTCTATAGGTGCAAACAATCTGGTGAACTCTAGTGGCAAGCATACAGCAGGAAATTCTTCTCATAAATCTTGAGATGCCTCAATGTTTATTATAACGCGGCCTTCCTACATCAAGACACATTTGAGGCCACACAAAGAAGAAGCATCGTTGAAAAACTAGCATCTAATTCAGCTAGTTGATATGAGAGGTCATAATATGTTAATGATAGTTTATATTATTTTAATTCAACTTGTCATTTTATACATGTAGCATGCTCTTCATTTTTATTTACATATTTAATTCATAGCATCATAGCAGTTGTAACACCACAATTTACAAATTTATTGCGCACTCTTGCTTCGATGCCGCCAATATCTTTTGTGTGCTTCACTCCTTTGCATAGAGTGTTTATTGTAATATTTTATTAGGTTAAGCGTACTCTTACTCGATTGGTAACTAGTTTTCCAAATGTTGAGATTACCAAGAGAGGATTGACTTCTTTAAGGGAGTCTATTTGTGGAATTTATTTTGGTAAGATGATTCTTGTAGAGTTTTCTTGGCTATAGATGCTTATACTTGGAAGTTATATTTGTAATGTGTTAGCTAAAAAATATGATTTGCAGTAAGTGAAGCTTTGATATATTTTATTTGAAATATTTAGAGGCTCTGTGATTTGTGTTTTGATAATAAATGATTTGTTCTTTTAATTGTGATTACTAATAGAAATTTGCAATTTTGATCCTGAGTCATCACATATATAAAAGTTAAAATACATTTTAATAATATTATTTAGGCAACAACCTTCAAAAAAAGAAATAATAGATATTTATTTTAATAGTGTCCTTATTAAGTTCTTAGGAGTTGACACACATTCTCATTGACCCATTCTTCTCTTTAATAAATAGTACTTGAGCTCCCCATAGTAATGTACTTGGCCAACTGAAACCTTTATCGATGAGCTCCTGCAACTGCTCTGTAAGTTTCTGAAGCTTCTTTAGTGTCATCCTATACGGGGCTTTGGAAATAGGCATTATTTTGGAGGTTAACTCAAAATTGAACTCCACTTCCCATGATGGTGGAAGTCCAGGAAGGTCTTCAGGGTAGACACCTGCATACTTCAGCACAATAGCAGCCTCCTCAAGTGTTATTTGTACTCACTAGTGCTCATGATGATTGATATGAAGGTAGAATATCCCTTTTGAATCAACTTTTGTGCGTACTTTAAGAAATGAAACTGCAGGGGCCATTTTAGTATGGAAAATATATATTTTTTATAAAATTAATAAGTCAATAGTCATTTTGAATAGCATTAAATATTTTGCTTGGTTGCTCGTTTAATATCAAAATTCACTCCTTATTTCAAATTATCATACAAATAGTTACCAAAATAAATTTAGTCAATCATTTGTTTTTCAAGCACATAACCTGTCAAGTCAAGCATGCCCCAACATTTTCTCTCCCTTTCTTCACAATTAATGTTAACATAATTTAAATACTTTCTAGCATCAGAACCTATCCTTCGGTCCACGTTACTGCAACCATGTTGTTTAGCATAATTGAATAGTTCATAAAGCATGCATCACACATAAACTATATTCCTAGTGCATTTATCTTTATTATATATCAATAAGCAGGGCATAATCAAATACAATAGATTTAATATTGGGTCCATAACCGCTCCAGATGTAATTAGCGGATTCCATTCTCACAAATGTTCATCAAATTGAAGCTTCATTTTTGTAGTTATTTCCTTATGGGTAGCTGTTACCAATTAGTGTTAGAATCTCAATCTTGGACTTCTTTGTCTTTCTTTATGGTTTTTTAAATTTTGATGAGAACGGAACAATAGTTTTATTATAAACCCCCCTGTAAGGGGGGGTGCTCGAAAGGAAATCTCTATGCTAATAAAACTGTTGGCTCAAATGTTGGTTCAAGAAAACTCTCCCAATGAACTCTATTAATTTCCACTAAAATTTTGATCATTTGTTATAGTTTCTTAGAAATGAATGGTTCTCATTCAAGTCGAGGCTGTAGTAATCACATCTGTTTTATCCCTTTAGAATAGATAAGCATATCGTCCAATAGTGTAAGCAAACCAATTTTGGTAAAACTTTTCTATTCAGACTTTGAAGACAAAGTGATATTCGATTCAATGACTAATCGTTTTATGGTGCCAACAATAATTTGGGTGATCAGCTTTATCAGCTTGCTCTGGTTGGCAAGATTCTGGTAACAATTTTCGATAAAGCACTACTTCTTAAATTTTTTTAAGCATGCAAACCTTCTTAACCTTACGTCCAACCTTAGTCAATTTTATCAAGCAGCTAGGAGTCACTTTCCCCTTCTTATCAATAGAGAATGAAAATGCAGCATTAAAATTATCCTCATACGATTGTTTTTAACTATATTCCCCTTCCATGATGCATTGTTATAAGGGACGGAAGAGATTCAATTTTAGGTTTTTGCAACCACTAAATTTGACCACACAATCCAATAGCTCTTGGATTGTGGCTATTAATGTCATGCAAAGAAGGTAAGGTGCCATACAATTATCAATATCGCCCATCTACAAATTAGTAGCATGCTTCTCTTATAATTGTTGTTCGCATGTCATACTCCAATTATGCAACCTTGTAATGTCTAATAACGAATTCATCCTTCCTTCTCTTTTCTAAGGTAAGGTCTGCAGTTAACACATTCTTGGCAATGCCAGCAGATTTTTTTATGAAGATAGTCTTCAGCTCAGCAACGTTCTCATCAAAACTTTAGATAGTTAGGAAACCAATCATAGGTCGTCACTAATGTTGCTAACAAATTGTCATGGGAGTAAGGCATCATTTCCAAAATATTTCAAAATTATAATAATGCATTGATGGAGAGATAATATTATCCCATCACAATAATCACAATAAAAAAGCATGCATACTTAGCGTCCAATTTAGTACTTGGGAAAAAGTTTTCTGATGCAAAGCACCAACGTAATCATCGTCGACGCACCAAATCATAAATTAAGCTTAATGGTTCTATGATTATATATTGTATTTTATATTTCTGAGTCGCATGGGTTTATGAGTGGATTCCATTTAAATGGGCCTTTAGCTTAGCCCATTTACCATATTTTTTGTCATGAGTGTTATTTAAGGGAAATGATACTTTAGTCCTTCGTAAGATAGCTGGATTAAGATTTTTTTAGTATTTTATGTGAAATGACATTTTAGTCATTCATAAGACGGTTAAATGATAGTTTTATTAATCATTTGTAGAAAAGACACTTTGACCCTTCATGAGAGGGTAAGTTTATGATTTCGGTGGTCATACTTATAGTGTATGGCTATAAATAGACCAATATGTTATGTATCATGGCATTGAAGATTGAATGAAAATATATTTCTCTGTTTATTGTGTTCTTTAGTACTTTCATTCTTAAGAGAAGGAATTCTTGAGTGTGAATAGCGCAAGCCTTAAAGAAGGATTTTTATGGAAGGAAGAAGATCTTGCGACAAAGGACTGTTTGTAGAGGTCGACTTCAACTAATCTCATTTTCGCCACCGGTTGCCTTAACTTTGACACAGATTAGATCAACCATAGCTATTATTTATCTATATAATTTTATATGGTAAAGAATTATGTGTTAGCATAACTGTAACTCGAATCATCTCAATTTTATTTTTTTTATTTTCGCATTTGTACGCAAAATCCGTCCTGTTTTATCAATACTTAATCGTGAGTAATCTGCTATTTTATTGGTGTAAAATCATCGTGCACTCTGCATACACATTCATTTTTTCTATACTACACCATATTGGTATCGAGAGGTTTACACTCTTGAGTATGCATTCCGACTTGCTACTCAATTTGAGCAATACCTCAAGTCTTACACCCATAAAAAACATGCAACCTCATTAGGAATTAATTCTCAGCATTGCTCCATTGCCCAAACTCCCCAACCTTCTAAGCCATCAAATGATCATAAAAGAAAAACACCCACTGCATCAAATTCTGAAGTTTTAAGCATAACTTGTTTCACATGTAGCAAAATGGGCATTTTGCAAGTACTTGTCCCCATCAAAATCTACTTATAGATTATGAAACTATTGAACATAATAATGATTGTGAGCATGATCCAGTTGCTGCTAACCCTTGTGAAGAAACTAGTGATGCAAATGAAGTATTAAGTGAGTCACAAATTGCTATTATGAGATGTGTATTAGCTACCACCCTCAAAAGGACACTGATTGGAAATGTACATCAATTTTTCATACATATTTTAAAAGTGGTGATAAATCTTGTAAGCTTATCATTGATAGTGAAAGTTGTATGAATGCTATTGCCACATCAGCCTTAGTTAGAATGAAGTTCACACCTGAGCCTCATCAGCAACCCTACAAAGTTGCATGGGTCAACAAAGCTTCCATCTCTGTATCTCAATATTGTCTTGTCCCAATACAATTAGGAGCATATTCTAATAAGATATGGTGTGATGTTCTTACTACGGATGTTTCCCACATACTTTTAGGAAGACCCTGGCTTTATGATATGCATGTCATCCATGACAGATGTGCAAATACTTACTCATTCATGTTAAGGGCAAAAGAGTTGTACTAAATGCTACCAAGCCTAAAGAAGTTAGCTTACACCAACCTAGAGATTCAGTTGCTCCAGTAGAAAAGAAATCCTTGCACATCATTAATAAGCATGAGTTTAAGAGAGAAGCTCATGGAAATATTGTGTTTTTCCTAATTGTAACAAAAACCCCTCAACAACCCTACACTAAAACCTTACCTATTAAGATAAGTGATCTCTCTGAATTCATTAATATTTGCCCTGATGAATTTCTAAATGAATTTCCCTCATTGAGAAGCATTCAACATGTTATTGATTTGGTTCATGGATCTTCACTTCCTAATCTCCCTCACTAATGAATGAACCCAAATGAACATGTTGAACTCAAACGACAAATTGATGAGTTATATCAAAAAAATTTATTCGAGTAAGTTTATCACCTTGTGTTATGCCCGCTCTCTTTACCCCAAAAAAAGATGGTAGATGGCATATGTGTACAGATAGTCGTGCAATTAATAAAATTACTATTAAATATCATTTTCCCATCCCACATCTTGATATGCTAGACATGATGGTTGGCACACAAATTTTCTCTAAGATTGATCTAAGGAGTGGATATCACCAAATTCGCATGAAAGAAGGAGATGAATGGAAGACATTCTTTAAGACAAAAGATAGGTTATATGAGTGGTTGGTAATGCCTTTTGACTTAACCAATGCCCCTAATACCTTTATGCGAGTAATGAATAACATCTTACATCCCTTTATTGAAGATTTTTATAGGTTTATTTTGATGATATTTTAATTTTTAGTCAAACTAAGAGCAATAATGTAACACATTTAAGGCATGTTTTTGAGGTTCTTCAACAAAAAAAATTATGTCCATTTGAAGAAGTGTTCTTTTATGACATCATCAATAATTTTTTTAGGATTCATTGTATCCTGTGATGGTATTTCTATTGATCCTGAGAAAATCAAGGCAATTCAAAATTGGCCAACTCCAAATATACATGATATTCGTAGCTTTCATGAGTTAGACACATTTTATCGAAGGTTTATACATGGGTTTAGTACAATAATGGCTCCAATCATCCAATATTTAAAAGGTAGTGAATTTCAATGGACAAAGGCAGCCTTCGATGCTTTTATACAAACAAACAATCTTTGAACTAGCCCACCGATATTAAAATTGCTTGATTTTAACAAATTGTTTGAAGTATCTTGTGATCCCTCTGATGTTAGTATAGGAGGTGTTCTTAAGCAAGAGAGTCACCCAATTGCTTTCTTTAGTGAACAGCTAAATGATACTTGACAACGTTACTTTACATATGATCGTGAATTCTATGCAGTAGTCCAAGCCCTTCGATAATGGAGACACTACCTTCTCTATCGAGATTTTGTAATATATTCTGAACATAAAATATTAAAGTATCTCAACACTCAAAAGAAGCTCAGCTTTCATCATGCAAAGTGGGTTCAATTCCTTCAAGAATAAGCCTTCATTCTTAAACATAAGTCTGATACTGAGAATAAAGTTATTGATACTTTAAGCAGAATGTGTACTATTTTACATAGTATGAGTATCAAAGTTATCAGATTTGATAAAATAAAAAATGAGTACATAACTTGTAAGGATTTCGATCAACCATAAGAATCTCTAAATGTTGAAACATTCAATATTGGCTCTAATTATCAACTTCAAGACGGATATATTTTTCAAGGAACTCGTCTTTGTGTCCCTGATTCTTCACTTCGAAATTTTATAATTACAGAAATGCACTTAGGAAGCATTTCTGGTTAGTTTGGTCGTGACAAAACTATATGCATGATGGAAGATCAATTCTTTTGGCCAAGCATCAAGAGATGTTGCTTGTGTTGTTTCCCAATACTGCACCTGTCAATTAACAAAAAGTGGAAAACATAATCTTGGATTATATACACCTCTTCCAATCCCTCACAAACCATAGGAAGACCTTAGTATAGACTTTATCCTCGGATTACCTCGCATCGTCCAGCGTTTTGACTTGATTCTTGTTGTTGTTGATCGATTTTCAAAAAAGGCTCATTTTATTCCATGTCATAAGACATCTGATGCTTCTCATACTGCTTCAATTTTCTTACGTGAGATAGTTCATTTGCATGGGTTACCCAAAATAATAGTCTCTGATCGTGATGTCAGGTTTATGAGTTATTTTTGGAAAATATTATGGAAGAAGCTTATAACAAAACTTTTATTTTCTACTGCTTATCACTCTCAAATTGATGAACAAATGAAGTTAATAAATAAAAGTTTAGGAGACCTTCTTAGATGCTTAGTGACAAACCATACCACTAGTTGGGATATTGTTCTATCCACAGTCGAGTTTGCTTATAATAGTTCTATAAATCAATCAATTGGAAAGAGTCTTTTTCAAATTATTATAGGATATGAACCAAGAAAGCCAATAGACCTTGTTGGCCTTCCCATTTCATATAGATCTAGTGCATATGCATCTTTCACTCGCACAAAGTATGCATGATTTACACCAAGAAATTTAACAAAAGCTTACTTTAAGTTGTGATAAATATAAAACTGATATTTGGTAAAGCTGATATAAAAGCTTCTAATTTGTGATAACCAAGAAAGCCAATAGACCTTGTTGGCCTTCCCATTTCATCTGGTGCACATAGGTAATTTGTGAAATTTTATGAAGGATATTTGGTTATGGTCAAGGTTAGGCTAGAGAGGGTCCCAACAATAACTTTAAAAAAGTCAACGTTCAAGAATTCTGGCCCTTATAAAATTATAAAGAAGATAAACGATAATGCATATAAGATTGATCTTTCTATAAATGTTGGTATTCCACCTATATTTAATGTGTCTAATTTAATGTTGTACCGTGGGCAAGCCTGGATATTATTATTCCTTCTACAAATAGCACTAACATGCAGGTTGACACTTACTCGGGGGCTCCCTTACCATCTCATCGATTACGATCCCATCATCCTGATCAAATTTTAGATGGCCAAATCATTAGCACATCAGATGAAAGAGTTCAGAAATTTTTTATCCGCTGGAAAAGACTTTCGCCACTTAAAGACTCTTGGCTTACAGTTGAAGAGTTAGACCATATTAGTCCATAACTGCTACAGGAATACATTGATCATCATTCTCCAGAGGAGAATCCTTCAAAGTTGGGGAGTGTTTATGCAGAGCACTAACGTAATCATCGTGGACGCATCAAATCATAAATTAAACTTAATGGTTCTATGACTATATATTGTATTTTCTATTTTTGAGTCGCATGGGCTTATTCGTGAATTCCATTTAAATGGGCTTTTAGTTACGCCCATTTACCATGTTTTTTTTCATGAGTGTTATTTGAGTGAAATGACACTTTAGTCCTTCACGAGAGAGCTGGTTTCAAATTTGTTGCGAAAGGACACTTTAGTCCTTCATGAGAGGGTTGATTGATAATTTGATTAGTCATTTGTAACAAAGACACTTTGACCCTTCGTGAAAGGATAAGTTTTAATAGTCATTTTGACATGTATTGTATGACTATAAATAAGTCAATATCTTATGTATCATGGCATTAAAGATTGAATGAAAATATATTTCTTCACTTATTATGTTCTTTAGTACTTTCATTCTTAAGAGAAGGAAATCTTGAGCATGAGTAGTGCAAGCCTTAGAGAAGAACTTTTAAGGAAGAAGATACTACAACAAAGGACTGTTTGTAGAGGTCGACTTCAACTTATCCCCATTTCGCCACCAATTACCTTAACTTTGACACAGGTTAGATTAATCATAGCTCTTATTTATCTCTATACTTTTATATGGTAAGGAATTCTATGTGCTAGCATAACTGTGGCTCGAATCATCTCAATCTTTTTTTTTTTTATTTTCGCATTTGTACGCAAAATCCACCTTGTTTTATCGATACTTAATCGTGAGTAATATGTTATTTTATTAGTGTAAAATCATCATACATGCATACGCATTCTTTTTTTTGTCCAATACCAACATCCTTGCTAATCATGCATGTTTCCTTGAAATTTTCTTCTAAATTCTTCAGCAAGCTCTCATTCAGTTTGAATGCAAGGAAAAGTTTTTTATCATACAAAAACTTATCTAACCAAGGCATGTTTCTTTCCCTAACCTTGGGCGGGGAAGCAAAGTTCGGCAAAACACTTAAATCCATAAGAAAAATCATGATATCAACAAGAAATTTTGGTTGGCATTATCTTCAAAAACCCTATGAAATTATGTTGAAGATGACAAGTCCAAAAGTGGGTTTTAAAATCTTTAAAGTAGCTAAAGCGTCATGTGTTGCGATTTGAACATGTGTCATATTTGGCACTTCAAGCGGGATGATGTTGATTTCATTCAAAAGACAATCGTGTCATTTTTATTGTAATAGTTTTACAATCGGATGCGGTTACTTTCATTAGTCTATCAACAAACCCAACCCAGTTACTATTGACAAAGCTATAATAGATCAGTTTTTAATAACAAAATTCACACCCTTTCTTTTAATGAAGAACTCCATTAGTGTTTCCAAATCAAATATGAATCCTGAATGCAGATAAAATTCATTTTAAATTCATAGCTTTAATGAATATGAGTAAAAATAAAAAATAAAAAAACCTTTTTTACAAGACATGACAAAAATCAAAAACTTTCTATGTCAATCTGCATCTTTTTATATTTTCTAAGTTATATATTGTGGACTACCATTTTAAGGATGCAATAATTCTACTTCTTGTCATCCTTAAGAAAATATAAAATTATTCACCTATTACTATAAAAGGGGGCACAACCATGACTAATTCCATGATTGAAACCCAAATATATGGCTAAGTTTATTCCATCCCTAATTTTCCTAAGATGCGCATACTAAGCAATATATCCTTCAGCAAAAAGTGCTTTTAATGCTATATTTTATATTACAATCTTCCACCACACTACCGTGGATCCATCCTTGCTTTATAGATTTCCTTCTGCCTCTTTGTATGTGATAGGGTGGCTTCAACCTCAATGTGTGGAGGAGTGATAAATATATATTATCTTATGTTCAAGGAACAAGGGGCAACTCTCAAAGCATTTTTGGTCCAAGTGTCCCCTTATGATACCCTCACCCACACTAGTCTTTGTTGCCCATTACAGTGTCACTTAGAGTGAATTCTTAAAGGCAATAATGAGAAGATGCAAGAAGTACATGATCTCAAAGATCATCGCGAAATAGATAGTGTATGCTTTTTATGAAATTGCACACACAATAATATTTGCCTGATATAACACACAAGATAACTATTTGTATGAAATGCACACATGCACCAAAGATTGTAACAGTATGTTCATTTCACTGCTTTAGAAAATGTCTTGATACAGAAAATAGAAATTTTTCAATACAAGAAATTATATGTTCATTTTCTACTACTACGTTATGTGTCTTTATTAATGTTCCTTAGTAAAATCTATGTTTATGAATATATAATATGATTAGGGCTGATAATTTGACTAGAAACTCGAAATTTGAACTCGATTTGACTCAAACTCGAGACATTTTGACTCGACTCAAACTCGACACAAAATTTTTAGTCGAGTTCGAATCATACAACTTGACTCAAACCCTATTTAAAATGAGACGAAATAACTCGAACTCGACACGAACTCGACTAAAACTCGACTCGAACTCGAACTCAAACTCGAACAAGTTCGAGTCGAGTTCGAGCAAGGGCTGACTCGACTCAAAATCGACTCGAAGCCAGCCCTAACTATGATATTGTAAATTTCTGTGTATTTATTAACACTCTATGAAACCTAAGAACTTTGAATACATCAAAAGAGAAAAAGAGAATACTCCAATGCAACTCTTCTACCTCATCTTTCATCATTAAATTGAAAAAGTTTGTGCTATTGGGCTAGCTCAGCAACAACTTGTTCAATCATGAAGAGATGATCGTCCTAAATGCATGAGCAATCTTGTATATCACTCACCTCTACATCAAGCTCTCTGAAATATTTCTCAAAAGTAGTGTAAGGAATGTAAGTATTATACATGTAATCATGGGCTTCATCTAAATTCTTTCCAGCATCAAGTTTTCTCAAAAATGTAGACTCATTATAACTAGTGTCATTTTTTAAGATGGCTGCATATTGTCTGAGATCTCTTGCCTCGTCATTCTCTTTCCTCATATCTTATACAAGTTAGAATTATCTCGACCATTAGTATTCACTGCATCTAGGTTGGCCCTAGAATCTTTCTTGAATTGATCCAGTTCAACTCCAAAAAAGGCATAATACTCTATTACTTTAAAAACCATCAATTCCAATTTTGAGTAGAAAGACCTAATAATCATCTCAAAAGTTTATGAAACTAGCAAGGTTTTCACTTCATCATGAATGGGATCAACCCATTCATGGTTGTGACCTATCTAGCAGGCTGACAACATAATCATTGCCATCGGCATTAACTATTGAACAATTATTCTACCACACTCTTCAGACAATCGTTCTATAAAATGAAGGATTCCCATATACTCATGAAATTGCTCCATAACAGCAATTGCCACTCAATCATCTTACAAGGATAAAGAGAATACTAGTTCCAAAAGCCATGTCTAATAGAGGGGATAACAAACCCATGACATCTACACTTTTTAAGTATTCCTCTACAGGAACTTCTCCTACACTAAAGATTTATGCGGGCTCCGCACTAATCCCTTCTAATTGAATTCAAGTTCTTATGATTGGTTTAAGGGAGAAAGTTCTAGAAAATCATTACCTATTTAAAGCAGTGTATCCATTGGATTCATAACTTCTACAATTGAGTTTCTTTTGTGAAGCAGGACAGGTAGCTCACAAGAGGATGCCCATAGCTCGAGCATTTGTACGAGAAACAGTTGAGGTTGTAGGGTTATGGTAAGTCGTGTCATGCTTGGTTGTGTTGTGCATGTGTGGACTATTATATATGTTTTTTTTATTTTTGGTATTTCAGTATTTATGATGTTATTAATATTTTATGTGATAGTGTGTACTTAATTATAAATGTGTTTGGAATGTCAAAGGTCTCCCAAGAAGTTATAACGGGGCATTTTCAGTCTTTTAGAATTGCTAAGTTAGAATTAGGGTTTAAGGCTACTATATATCCTTGTTGTAAGCCCTTATTTCAGAGTAAATGATATTTGCATCTAGAAATTTGGCTTACGAGCTCTTGATTTTGGTGTGAATAACAAAAACCCAGATGGTGTGCATAATCATCAGGTTTCATGATGCGTATAATCCTAAAAGGATCAAAGTGTGCATAATCGTGCTGGAAACAAAGGATTCAAATAGCCAACTTCACCCAATGAGACTTACATTTGGTGGTGGTGTTATCATTGTTGCTACTAAGCATCAAAGACATTCACGCTATAGCTCTTGGTAGTCTATATTCTCATAATACATAGAAAAATATTTCTCTCTTCCTAAAGTGGGAGTAAGTTTGCAAGGTCGAACCATGACAAATCCTCATCGCTTGGGCTGAATACATTCACGCTATAGCTCTTGGTAGTCTATATTCTCATAATACATAAAAAAATCTTTCTCTCTTCCTAAAGTGGGAGTAAGTTTGCAAGGTTGAACCATGGCAAATCCTCATCTCTTGGGCTGAAGACATTCACACTATAGCTCTTGGTAGTCTATATTCTCATAATACATAGAAAAATCTTTCTCTCTTCCTAAAGTGGGAGTAAGTTTGCAAGGTTGAACCATGACAAATCCTCATCGCTTGGGCTGCCTTCATCCTTTACTTGAGCCAAACTCTCTAACTTTGCTTGCAAATTTACTACAAGCATAAAATCATTGAACCAATTCAATGTTGGCATTCAAATAATGTGCAGGAATCTAAATAGCATGACATCCTAAGAATATTAAAATCTCGGCAAACCGAACTAACCCGCAGATTCATTTTCGCAACAGTAGAACAAGCAACAGAAATTAAAAACCACGAATAAAAACAGCATTTTACCTTTTGCAACAAGAAAGACCAGATATCGCAGCATTATATAGCCTAACATCTCTGAACGGCTTTCCCCGAGGCAAATTCATAAAGAGAATCATCAACTTCTTTCCCATCCCTGCTTTTCCTAATACTGTAAAAATAACAGAGCAAGCCTTTGCAGACACTAGAGATGGCTCCTGCAGCCCCATCCATTCGAAGAGATACAAGCAGCTCCAAACAAGGCCCTCCTCCTTCCCCATCCTCACCAAAAGATCTACGCATTCACACTCCCCAATCTTCCCATCAAAAGAACCCAAAACATCCCCTAATGTAGAATTCTCAGAAAGGTTCCTCGCAATTCGAAGGATCTCTCCTACAATGCCATCCTCGGCAGGTGCAGACGGAACCTCAGAATCCGTTTCGAGGATTTGATCTTCCTCATCCAGAAGCTCAGCTTCAACCGGTTCTATGTCTGCTATTCGCCAGGCCATGCGTCCCTCATTCTTGGGGTCAGGAACTGGCTTGCGGGTTTTGAAGAAACTGCGAATAGGATCGACATCCACTTCTTCATCATCCTCTTTTGCTCGTCCGTCTTCTTGGAAATCTTTGTTGGAGTTATTATCTTCGATTGTTTGATCTTTCTCGATGACATGCAAATGGTGGAGGAATATGGGATCCGTTGGAACGGAAATTTCGCCTTGGACAGGAGTGATATGGGATAGTGCTAGGGTTTTGGGGCGGCGAAGGAGAAGCCGTAAAGGAGAGGCAATGGCGATGGGGAAATTGGAAGTTGGTGGCGAGGGATGAAAAAGTAAGGTTGTGGTACAAGGGGAGAGCTCGCATAGAAGATAAAGCGACATTGGCCAGAACTGCAGCCTGACACTCTTGCCGATATATGTATTCATTCATCTAACCAAACTCTGCTTTTTTTTTTTTTTTTATTTAATATCAGCTAATGATGTTATTTATTCATGAGTATACTAATTTTCATCCAAATATTATCAAAAATCCTTGTAAGCCCTAAACAAAATTTTCATCTGTATGAGAAGGGTGTCTTAGGTACATAGTGTGCATGGTGATAGATCGCCACATGGTACATGGTGTGCACAATCTTTGATTGTTATGCTGGCACGGTGTGTGCGGTGTGCACGGTGTGCGCAGTTTTCATCTTTTATTATTTTATGGATGATATATATATATATATATATCAGAAATATTATTTATATTTGTTGAAGTGACAAGCTAAAAACATGTTCAATAGATTTGAACATCATTTTATTTCTGTTTTAATTATTAATATTAAAATAATACAAATATTATTTTTAAAGTTTGTATTGAAATGATGTCAAAATATCATTGAATGAGTTTTTTTATGTGCCACATCAGCAGGTCTAAATATTTTATATATATATATATTAGTTCTTATCCAAAAAAAAATTTATAAAAATTTACTTCTCTCTGAAAATATATAGATATATAGACTCAAGCCTAAGGCGAGCGATGCATGGATCCTATAATTATTCTGATTGTTGGGATGGGTCAAGCTCAATTCACAAATATGGTTGCTTAACCCGACCATGTCCTTTATTTCAAAGAATGCAAAATTAACTCTTGTTACCGAGGGGGACAGAAAGCTTGCATCAATTTCCTAGGCTTTCTCCTTTGAAAATAGAATCTATTGCCACTGAAGAGATTACATGGAGATCATAAGTTTTTGATCAAGTAAAAGGATAAGCCATCTTCCGATGATACTTATATGACAAAGATTGAACTTTAAAAGTTGAACCCTAACCTTTTGGATGATTATATGAACTTTAAGTATGAGGAGCAGAATTCTTTTGGTGATGAAGAGTTTGATGCAGGACAGTAGACGCATGCGAGGAGAAGCCCATGACTTGAGCCTTTGCACAAAGTTTAGTTGTTATGGATTGAGTATATATTTGTTTCATGTCATATTATTATTTATTAGAGTCATATTATTTGTTATTTTGAATCATGTCGTGATCCAATTGTTATGTGGTATTTGATATTCAACATTTTTTGAAATTTTTATCTTTATATTTGGTCGTCGTCATTTGATGTATTTTCGCCGAATATGATTTATTTGGCCGACTTCTGTATACCTTGTACGTTATTTTAAAAAAAATGATGAATGAATATATTTTTTGAGAGAAAGTGGAGTTGAGAGTTCTTGATAGTATGGATAGCCATCTCTTCCTTCAGTGTGCACAATCGAATGGCTTGAATGTATGTATAGCCTTCAAGAACCAAAGTGTAGATAATCTTGGTATCTTTTTTCTTTTTTTTTTGCTTTTTCTGTGTTTCCAAAATACCATAAGTTACGATTCATCTCCATTTTGTTTCGCCAAATTCTACTTCCATTTCGGCCACCAAACACCCATTCAATGAAACCTACATAAACCACAACGTCCTTTCATTTTTCTGCCCATAGCCCTCTCGAGCAATCACCCAAATCAAAAAAAAAATTCAAATATTCCTAACATTTTCACAAACATCCTCCCAAAATTGCAAGTCATTCTGACATCATTTGCCCCACAAAACGCCTTCCTGAAGTTGAACGATTGCTTACGCACGAAGAACCATCCACTTTAACTTTGTGCCACCAATTGGTACTTCACCTTCCCCACTTAATCCTCGTAGCTTGATAAAGTTGACAAAATAGGCTAATCCATTTTAATTATTGGATGCCTTGAGTTTTTAATATTTTTTTTCTTATATAATGATTTGATGAGCTCAACTGGATAGTATAAAACTTAATATTTTTAACATTTGGATTGTTAATTTCATGATCATATTTTACTTGAAACCTAGTAGTTACACATTTAGTGTATTACATTCTCTCAACTCTAGACATTATTGATGTTTATATACATGAGATATAAGGCTTAGCCAATGATTAAATCAGTTGGAAATAATTCTACTAATGATCTAATGTTTAAATGTGTCTATGGAAGCTTAATTTTACTTGGATCTATGGTTTGATAGTATACCTTAATTAGAAGATTTGCAATTGTATAACTTGTGCATCTCATGTTCCATGCTTAATTACCCATCACATAAATTTGTAACTTGTTGTGTTAATACTATTATAGGATTAATATACGGTTAATAAATACTTACATTTGTTAAAATTCAAATTTATAGATGATACTTACAAATATATTAATGATAAAACATACATCCAATAGACCAAGAGTAGTCTACATTTTTCTAATGATTGACCTAGCTTTAATTTGTGCAAATCATGCACCCTCGGATTACTGCTATGCTAATATGATTCCTACATTATTATTAAGCCTTATTAGACATAGATCTAACTTAAATATAGAGTTTACATGCAATAAGTTTGCCACAACTCAAGTTAAAACCTTACTGGAGAGCATAAGTCATAAACTTAATTACACAAATCTTTAACCTATACTTGTAGTTGCAAATTTTACTGTAAATAATCATCCAACCATGTTTAAGCTTAAGATAGAATGAATCTCTCTTTTTCTCCATGTGAAAAACATGGTCAAGATCTTGCTTAACTTTAATTGTGACCTAAATTATTTCTTTGTAATAAAATACTTTATTATCTTATAATTGGCTTAAAATGTTAATATTAATGATGTAATATCTATAATAATTCTAAACTTGCTTATTTTGTAGCCTTGTGTTTAGACCATTAACTATATCTCACAAGTCTAATCTAGCTTCATTTAAGAGAAGTATTGTATACCTAGTTAATTGACTCTTAAAGCTTGTGTTTATTTTTGTATATTATGTAATATTCTAGATATGCTATGCTATATGATAAACTTGAATGCATACCTTCACTTAAACATAAGTTGTTATTTAACTTAGTTTTTCTTTTATGCTTGATCAAGTATGCCTAATCACATAAATCACCATTAATTTATAAATTATTATTATTATTTTCATTAGTTATAGTTCATCATACTACTCATATGATTGATTGAGCATTTTTTCTCATGATAAACCCTAATGTGAATGCCACCCACTTGCATTAGCATCCTATAAGCTTTGTTCACGTTACCACACCTCTTATGCATGACTTAATCATTAATGAATATGTTCAATCTCTAATTTTTCATTTCATATGATTGATTTAGCAAGTATTAGTCTTTTTTTAATCTTACACGAAGGCTTGTCAATCTAACTATGCACAAGCCACTTAATACAGACCTTGCCTTACCTTATACTAACACATGCCTTTTATGCTTTTTTAATAACCTAATAATATTTATTTTGGTCTTATAAACTCTTTAGGATCAGATTTTAGCTTGTATTCACTTGAGTATTATACGCTTGGTCATTACTAGGAATAACATTAACATTCGCACGAATTTTTTTTCCTTTGATTTTCCCATCGATTTCTATTTTATGTTAACTTCCTGCCAATTTCGTTTCACACTATAACGATCTTAGGCCATCATGAACTAATAAAAAATTAATAGTTATTGCTCCAATATAAAAATATAGTAAAAAAATATGATAATAATAAATAAGTAGATTAGTACTTAAAATCTAAAAATAATTATATTTTTGGATACTTCACACATAAATTAGGTAGGGTAAAAATTTTGTAATTTTTTTAGCATAAACGAATGAAAAATGCATAAAATACAAATTGAATTACTTTAATTATATATATATATATATATATATATATATATATATATATATATATATAGTTCTGAATCTAACATTTACAGTCAATCTTTATTTTAAATCTAAAAGGCAGTATTCATATCACCATTTAAAAAAGAGAGGAAAAAGAAACGCCAAGGGACATAGCTACGGCTATTTGAAAAAGGTGCGACAATTCTTAAAGGAGACATCCAATGAGATGATAAGGAGAGTTATATAAAAGTGAAGGAAACTCCTCACGACCATACCTTGACTATCCTTAAATTCCCAGAGTGATTCCTCATCAAACGAGCCCCCACCCTCACGATTCCCGCTATCATCCGATGGAACCCGAGGCAGCTTCTAATGACCTAGGAAGTGAAAAACAACGAGCCTTGCAGCTGATTCTTCTTCTAATTTCCTTTGTTCGATCACCAATTCTGAGTTTTTGAGCCATCTTTTCATTAATCTCTCAATTCATACTTAGACCTGACTATGTTTAGCATACTGCCTCCACCTAGACGTAACAATAAGAAAGAATAGTTTACTTATAAGTGTTGATATAATGTTCTAAATTGATAGAATATGAATTATTTGCATAATACATCAATAAAACCAAAACTCCATGAAATTTGGGCTTCACATAATCCATTATGTAGAATTTGTTGGGTAGCATTAGAAAAAAGATTAGATTCACCTTAATTACATAAAAATATGAACAATCTTCAAGAATCAAGTTGAGTTTAAATTCCAATTTCAATCATATGTAGAAATTAAGAATATGTGAGATATTGTATTGGCAACAAGGAATTAAGGCAATTTCTTAAATCATAAGACTACAACATGAAAAATGTAATACATGGTAAAGATTGCAATGAATTATACTATTTGAATTAAACTTGGTAATAAACCTAGTAGAACAATAAATCCATTTATACTCATAATGCCCTAAAGACATTATGTTTTGATCTAACTTTGTACTTGAAATATATGTGTATTAAATTATTATATGATTAGTCAGTGGCTTATAATGAATTAAGTTAAATTCTACCTTACATATGTGGCTTACAATGAATTGATTGTGATTTAGTGCCACTATAAACATAGGAACATAAAAACCCATGCTCTATTAGTATGGCTCAATTTGATGGAACGATTTTAAAACATGTAATATTGAGACTACTAACCCATGTTAACATTGTTAAAGATGCTAGTATTGTTGTTTTTAATACATATAGAGAGTTTGGTGGTTTAATATGTTTAGATAAGTATAACCAAACTCAAAAGAACTAGATTTTGAACTCTTACACAAACCTAATGTATAATATAAGGAAAATGCTTCCAGTTCTAGAACCATTCCTATTTATGTTTAGTATGAGCATGATAATTCCTAATGTGTAACATGATGTATGAAATCCCTTTGAATTATTTCCTACTGCTGCCTTTGTTAAATTAAATTAAGTATTATGGAATGTTGCCTGCAACTTGTTCATTGTTTTATAATAGAAAATTTTGAAGAGAATTGAGGGCATAATTAAGTAGGATGAATTGATAGGCAGAGATAAAAAATATGGCTAAATATGAATAGACTAAACAAGCTATATAATACTAAAATTTAATAGGTTTGAACTAATCAAGTTTCAGTATATAGTTCCATTTCTAAAGCTTTCAATCTTCTAGAATACCAAAGAATATCTTATGCAACACAGGCAAGTTAAGTTCCAAAATTTTATTGTGCAACTTAATTCACAAATTTGCACTAAGAAATATAAATAAGTAGAACCTTTATTGATTTTACAACAATACATTCAATTTTCATCTTAAGTTATTCTTATCATTGCAAGCCATTAAGAGTAGTGTGAGATCATCCTTCAGAAAGTGCAGTTGCTACTATTGCATGGATTTTTACTAAATCAACTAAGTAGATTGACACCACATTTTGCTGTTAACTTAGGAATTTGCTTAATTCATAATATTTATGTTATATTATTTTAATATAAAAATAATGCAACTTTTGCCAAAACAAATTTTGAATCAAATTTTAATTCCAAGGTTGACCTTAAGTTTCCTCTCAATTATACCTTTATAAATTGATACAATTTGCATTAACTAATTAGTTGACTCACAAGATTATAATATGCATAGATGATGTATAATAAATCCTTTAAATGGGACATATTTCTTTACATAATTAAAACTTATAGGATAAAGTAATTAACTTGAATATAATATGAATAAAAACATGTATTTTGTTATTGAAACTAGCCATGTTCAAAGTATAATAAAGATTACAAATATAATTATTTTGTGGACAATTCAAACTCTTGAGTATTAGCAGACCTGAAATTATGCATATGTGTGAACATGTAAGTGCATGTAGCATGAAGTAATATAAGAATGATTAATTCCTAAAATTTTATTATCCTCTGAGAATGGTGTGTGTTAGTTATCAATTACTTCCTCTTTTCGATAATGTTTGAATGACCAAATTTTTGTTATGATTACTAAGCTATATTAAACTAGGTTATGCTAAAGGTTATGTTGATCAGTTGGACTAAGATGGGGAAAATTAAGATTTTGCACATAAAGTTTGTAGTAATCAAGTGATGAGATCTCTTCAATTTACTTATTTTCCCATTATTCTCTTTTATTATTAACATTTTATTTATCAAGGGGCTACTATTATCACATTAACATTTCTTACAGTTTTGCCCTATCTAGTTCTATATGGAACTAACTAAAGTTCTCATTAAGCACATAGATAATTTTGTAAATAATTTAGTGATAAGTATTGTTCTTACATCTAAGTAATAAATTTACAAGTTAATTGATAATCACAAAATTTTGATCCATTCATGGCACACATGCACCCACTTCTGACTTATCTAAGTAAATGAACAATAAAGCTTTGTGAGTTTATGTCACATCACTCATAGCTTAACACACCTCACTTAATTCACATGTGATTAGTGGAGCTCAATAAATCAATTAGTCTCAACTCTCATGCATCTAATTCCTGACTTTAATAAAGAGATGAGCAATGAAGAATATATAAACTTATGTCACCTCATCTAATGTTTGAAACATGCCCAACTCTATGTATTTAAGTTTTAAATTGAGCCTCAAGCTCAGAGAATTTTTTAGATTATTCTCCACAACTTATATGCTTCTTGTAATAACCCAAGTTATTTTTAGTATAATTAGGACTAAACTCAACTCAAAAATTAGAATCTTGAGTGACTTTAAAATTAGGGTAAACTAAATATATTGTTGGATATAGCATATTTTTATGATTATAATGCCCAAGTTTGGAAGTGACCTGGATAATGCATACCCCTGAATTAGTTTTTGAATTATTTAAATTCAGTAAATTGGGATGGTTAAATACAAGTTTAAATTCAGCGATTTTAGTGTCATTAGATTAAGAATATTATAAAAATGCTACATAAAAAGTTTTGTCGATTTTAGAGCTTCGAATTGACCATAACTAATTAATAAAGTTTTTATCTTTAGAAATTAATAAAAAATAAAATATTGCTCCAAATAAAAATTTTCTTACATGAGTGTGTTTTCTCTTCAAAATACATCTATGTCTAGTTTCATTATTTTTTGGAAAAGAAATGAAAGAGAGAGAAAGAGGAGAGAGAAAGATGAGAGAGAAAGAAAAGATAAGAAGAAGGAAGAGAAGAATAAATTGAACATTCTAAACAATTATGATAAATTTTATCTCATCCAAATAATGGATGAGAGATAAAATAATTAATTAAAAAAAATCTTATAAATACACCCCCACCCCCCATTTCCTTGTCTCCTCCCCACTCCTTTCTTCCCCCCACTCCTCTTTTCCCCTCCACTTCCTCCCTCTCTTCCTCGGCCACCACCAATTCTCCATATCGATCTCTAGTAAAGCCTTATTAACAGTAAGATAGAGTAAAAAATGAGAAAGAGATGAAAAATTTTCTATTATTTTCATTTCTTCTTCTAAATAATAATAATAATAAGGTTATTATTATTATTATTAATGTTATTATTATTATTTTTATTATTATTATATTTCCATTTATGTAAATTTTTTTCTTTTATATATATGTATATATTTTTTAATTTCTACAACTTTTATTTCTGTCATCTTCTTCTTTTTTCTATATATGTATATATTTCTTAATTTTTGTAACTTTTAATTATATAATTCTCTTTTTTTTCTATATATGTATACATTTCTTAATTTTTACAACTTTTATTTTTGTCATTTTTTTTTTCTATATATGTATATATTTTCTAATTTCTGTAATTTTCATTTCTGTCATTTTCTCTTTTTCTATATATGTATATATTTCCTATTTCTACAACTTTCATATTTGTCATTATATATATATATATATATATAATTTCAATAACTTTCATTTTATCATTTTTTTTCTATATATGCATACATTTTCTAATTTATGCAACTTTCATTTGTCATTTCTCTTTTTTCTATATATGTATATATTTATTGATTTTTACTTTTGTCAATTTCTCTTATATATATATATTTTATAATTTATGCAACTTTTATTTTTATTATTTTCTTTTTTTCTGTGTGTATATACATATATACATATACATATATATATATATATATATAAATTTATGTAATTTTTAATTCAATAGTTTTTCTTTCATTAAAATTAATTGCTATTTTTAATATATAAAGATAATAACCAAGATAATATTAATATTGATATTTTTACTAAAATAAACTGAAGAATATTATTCTTTTCATTTTATTATTTCAGTTGCAGATTTTGCATCGCTATTAAGCTTTGACTTACTTTGAGATATTATATGAAATTTTATGCTCAGAATTTGAAATAATGATCATAATTCAGTATCATGGGTTCATTCATGTTAATCTCAAGTTTGTGCAGACTATACGTTAGGTCAAGACAGATTGATATTTGGAGAAATAAGGGGACTTCATGTAGCCTTTGAGGGGGAATATGTAGTTAGTCAGGAACCCAAATCTCAAATAGTTAGAAAGACATATCTAACTCATCGATTATTCTGTAACTTTGTTCAAATAATAAATATTATATTTTGTTATATTTTATTTCAGAAGCACATATCATAAATATGTATATTACATTCATAATCATGATAATTTTGCAAATATGTTATACTTAAATATCATATTCTATTTGCATATAATTCTCATATATAATCATGCTGCTTAATATTATATGCAAAATTTGATATCTTACAAACTTTACTTAGACCCTTTGTATCTAATTAAATATTTTATTTTCTTTTTCTTGGTTCGTCCTATCACACACACACACACACACACACACACACACACACACACACACACACACACACACACACACACACACACACACACACACACACACACACATATATATATATATATATATATATATATATATATAGCTATGGCAGTTGCTGGAATAATCTCTGGATCAAGTCTTTGAGGTGGAGTTGATGCATGATGGAACAACTTAAATGCTAATTTTCTTAAAGATTTAAATTTTTGCTTATCGTGTAATAATTTTTATAAAATAATTATTATCTTTGTAATGAATATATTTTCTTTATTATTATAATATTTTTGAATGTTGTAATGAATATGGAAGTGTATATTTTATAAGCTTCTAAATACACTATTATACTAAATCTCAATATGATCCTAAGGAGTGAGCACCTAACATTGAATAAGCTATGATGATCCAGCGGCGGGTTGCCACACTTCTAATATCTGATTTCAAGCAATTGCACAAGCAATAAAGCTCAGCGAACTTATGCCACTTCATTCACAGCTTACATGCACTTAGTGCATTATTTTAAATTAGAGATGAGCATCTAGCCCAACAAAGATTTTACAATAAAGTCTATTTTAGATGCTTTCAAGTTATTATCCTTATTCTTTCAAATATATACATAAATTCAACACAAAAATCAAATATGATTTCATTAAATTAAAAAATTGATTACATGTACAAGAATTACATGCATCTCATAATTCTCAACCTAATTCTCTCTAAAAAGGGAAGTTTTAGGATGCCATTACAATATATCAAATAAAAAAATATAGGAATATCTTATGGAACTCATTGGGTTGAGAATAAAAATACAGGGTTAGAAATATGATACACAGCCTTGGTAATGTACAAATAGAGAAATATAGGGACAACTTTCGAATGTTCTCTTCATCTTCTCTCCTCCTTGTTCTTCTTTCTTGGTAATATACTGCTCAAATAGGAAAATACATGCACAATAATTATTCTGTAACTTTGTCCAACAGAATAAATATTATATATTGCTGTATTTTCTTTCAAAATGAACACATATCTTAAATATGTATATTACATTCATAATTATGATAATTTTGCATGCAAATCATACTTAAATATCATATTTTATTTGTATATGCTTCTCATGCAAAATTATGCTGCTTAAATACGAATTTTGATATCCTACAAATCTCACTTAGACCTTTGTGTTTAATTAAATATTTTTTTTCTTTTCTTTTCTTTTCTTTTTCTTAGTTCGTCCTTTCATATATATATGATAGTTCAAGAATAATCTCTATATCAAGTCTCTTATGAGGAGCTGATGCATGATTGAACAACTTAAATGCTGATTTTCTTAAAATTTTAAATTTTTGCTGAATGTGTAATAGATTTTGTAAGACAATTATTAATTTTGTAATGAATATATTTCTTTTATTATTCTAATATTCTTGAATATTGCAATAAATGTGAAAGTGTATATTTTATATGCCTCTAAATACACTATTATACTAAACTCTGATATGATCTTAGGGAGTGAGCACCTAATATTGGATTAGCTATGCTGACCCAGCGGTGGGTCGCCACAATTTGTATCAGAGCAGGATTAGGAGAAAATTAATATAAAAGTGTATAATCTATTCTTTGTGCAATTGGAATCCCATAATAAATAAAAGAAAAATATTGGAACTAAGAATTTCCAAAATAAATATAAATCAAAAAGAGAATAAAAGAATAGATATAGGACTTAGCTAAAATTATATACTTTTAGTCATTTTATATTTTATTTTCTAGCTAATACTTATACTTTTATTTTCATCTATTATTTGATAATGATAGTTATGTAAATCTACTCCAATAAAAGTATAATAATAAAAATCTTATTTTTCAGATGGATCTTGAAGATTCTCCTTTGATCATCAGAACACCCTTAAAAGATCTAATATCTGCCAATACTTTCGTGGATCGTGTCGACAAGTTATTTGATTTTGTGAATGCTCTATTTGTAATAACCCAAGTAGTTACCCTTGTCAATTAAGACTAATCTCCATCTTAATCTTGATCTTAAAGTATTAATCAAGTCATTAGGAGTCATCCACTCAGACCTAGTCCAAATCACGAGTCAAATAGATCAAGTCCTGATTTTAAGAAAATCCAGAAACTCTGGAAAGTGACATATTTAAATTGATCTCATATCAAAAATTGGACTTCGCCATTGCGCTCATTGCCCCCAAATTAGCTAGGGGTGATGTTTTCGAGTCAATCGGAAGTTGTCAAAATTTCGATGAATATTTTAATAATATTTAATACCCCGAAAATTGGAAAATTAAATACTCATCAGAATTAAAATTTGACTTTGCCGTTGTGATCCTCACCCTTGGATTAGCCAAGGGTGAATTTTTGGGATTTTTCAGAAGTAGTTGAATTTTCTTGAATATTTTAATATATTTAAATTAATTAGAAAATTGAGGTATTTATTTTGACATTAAAATCAAAATCCGACTTTATTGTTGCGATTATTACCCCCAAATTAGCTAGGGGCGATGTTTTGGACGCATTTGGAAGTCGTCAGATCTTCGCGAATATTTTAATATAATTAAATACCCTTGAAAATAGAATAATTAAATAATTGTCGGAATCGAAATCCGACTTCACCGTTCCGATCGTCACCCTCAAATTAGCTTGGGGTGAATTTTTGGGAATTTTCGGAGCGCATTTTTAAAATCAGAATTTTAAATTAATTAAAGGAATAAATAATTATTTATTCCTAATTACATTTTTTTTTCTTTTTATCACTCTCCTAGTTGGCTATTCCATTCAGCTGGCCCTTACCTCCACTTTCAGTTGACCCATCTCCTTCTCCCTCATTATTTGAAAGCTTTGATGGCTATGGCCATCCCTCTTCCTTCCCCCTCCTTAATGGCAATGTTTGATGGCTATGACTATCTCTATTCCGTCCCTCCCTACTAGCTCATGATGGCTTCCCCCCTTCCTTCTCCTCCTATAAATGGAAGCTCGGCTCTTTCTCTTCATTTTTGGCTGTCAAGATAAAGCTCTCAAGCTTCCACCCTTCCCCCTCATTGTTGAGCTTTGTGCTAAAGAAGAAGAAGAAGAAGAAGAAGTTCATCCTCCAAGCTTTCTAAGGTTCATTCTTCCTCTTCTAAAGGCTAAGATACCCATTTGTTCTCTTTTCTTGGTCATTTCATTCCTCTATTATGCTTATTCACAAATTTAAACATCCATGATTAAGCATGGAAGCAATTATAGTTCTTCAAAGTAATATACATCATGCTCTGTTTTTTATCCATTCTGCTTAACGTTCATATAGTTGGGATGATCCGTTCATGCCGATTTTGGTGTCAATAGAAAGGTATCAGAAAAACTTTTCCATTGATATGTGGCACTACTCATGAAATGCTCTAGATTGAGAGTATTTGAGCTCGAAATGTGACCCTTCACGATTTTCGCATAGGCGAAATCACCGTCGGGCGCTATAGCGCGTCGTAGCGTCCAGAAAATTCATTTGACAATATCTTAGTCATTTAGACTCCAAATCCAAAAATTTAAAATGCTAGATAGCTTAAAATTTTAGTGCCAACAATAATCTAAAATAATATTTAGGTTCTAAACCATAGAAATATTAGAAATGACCAAAATATCCTAATTTTAATTAGGTCATAACTTGACCAATTGAAGTCTAATTTGGGTCTACTCCCAGTTTAAGTACTCAGTGTGATATAGGAAAGTTATAGCCACTAAATTTGCTAAATTTAGACATCAAATAAAAAAGTTAGCTTTTTGACCCCTTAGCTTAGAAAATTATCAAATTGCCCTTGGAAATTAAAATGGCTATAACTAATTCATTAAACCTCAAAATTTAGTGTTCTTAGATTCTATAGAATCCTTGAGCAGTAATCAATAGTAAACTGTATAAAAATTTAGATTTTATTAGGTGTAATTTACTAAAATGCCCCTTAGATCAAAAACCTTAGTTTGGATCTATATGACTCATTTCTTATCCAAATTTGGTGCACTTACTGTCTATCTGTATATTAAACAGTAAGGAATCATTTGATAGTAAGAAAACTCAATTAGGAGCCCTTAATCAAAAAGTAGCTTTTTAGACCCTTAAATAAGGGCAAAATGGTTATTTTACCTAAATTTTAAGTTAAATATCCTTAATCCTTAAAATACTCCTTAAAATCATTAAAATCAATAATAGAACTTATTTAGAATCAATTTAAGTCATAAATCCGTTAATTGGGATAATTTGTAAAACATCTCAATTTTTAGTTTGAAAATCCCTAAGTAAGATTAATATGCCTTAGTTAGCTAAAATCCATCTCTAACCTCCCCAATTAAATAAAATCAGTAAGTGTAAAAGAATTTAATCAATTCTTAGAAATTTTCCAAGTATTATCATTAGAAATCCTCACTTCACCTTAGGATCCGTTCCTTAAGAATATGATTAAATATTAGGTTATATTTCATTCATTAAATAAGGGGGTTATTCAATAAATGAATTATTGGTTTTATCAGTTTCTAGATTTTACAACTTATTTGAATTATTTTGTATTTCAACATTAGATTTAGGATAGGAGGTTCATCCTATTAAGTCTAATTTGCTTAATAGGATTTACCTCAATCATTAGTTCATATTTAGATTTAACCTATATCTTAAGTCTTACCCTTAGGATTATGTGATTAAACCCAATCTCGTGGTGTTTAATCCATAATCTCTAATTTGATAGATTTTGGACAAGCTTTAGTTTAGAACGTCTAAATTCATAAACTAGGTCATGATGATTTCTTATAGTCGATATTGATTTAATCATATTAGGACCTAGCTAGTCCAAATATTTTGTAACCTATAATGATGTACTTCTAAGTTACACTCGATAGTAGGAATTGGAGATCCTGAACTTGTGTAACTTGGAATAGTTAGAATATTTAAATTAGATAATAAATGATATCACAATATTTAGTAGTCCCTTGATTACTACTTGATTTTGTGCTACGCATTCCTTAACCTTTGTACTTATTTTTCTTTGAACATGTCATATAAGAAAAATATTATTGTATGAAAAATAAAAACTTAGAATATTACAAAAATATTTATATTTGGGTTCAGTACATGGTGGATTATGGTGTACATTTCTCTAATGACAGGGGTAAGGAGAGATCATGATGCTTAATATCACTCATTGAGGAGAGTGCGTTAAGCTTGGGACCCATTTAGTCTTGTAGATGTGCTTGACTCCTTAGCTATTTTTGAAATTATCTACAAAAACAAAAGTAAAATAACTAAAAGATATTTGCATAGTATTATCTGCCTCTTCAGTCATATTGTACTATATTGTGATATTATGTCCGCCATAGCCCATAAAGGCTACGAGAATATATTAGGCCGGATTGGCCAATTATTTCTAATATGGTAGTTTGTACATTCTTTATATTTTTTCAACTTACTATTTATTATGTTGTTGATGTATTTTATTTTGGTTAGCTATATTTTTCCTATGTTACCCGCTTACTTGAGTAGATGCATATATAGGATGCTAGACTTTGCTGCTTATTATATATACCATTTTAGATTTATGTTTTAAATTAGCATATGTCATATGATCATCAATATGTTTAGGTTAGACTTTTCTTTTCAGTATTTTTACTTACTGTATTATATATGTATGCCCTATCTTATTTAGTTTACTTGAGGTGTGCTTTTGCCTCAATTCTTGCTTAATTATAAATAATATATTTATAACTTATCATCATCCCATTGTATACTTACTTGATCCCATGCTAGATAGATGTTTCATTTGATTTAGAGTAAAATAGTGATATTAACGAATGCTTAATAAATTACTTGCCTAAAATGTACTTAGAAAATTTATCTAATAAGATTTTTCTTTTATTGGCTAGGGCTCTGACATTGTGAAATCGACAATGTCAGATCTTGTTCAATTTGAGGAGCCAGTGCCTGACGAGGAGCCTTATTTAGAGGAGGTGCAGCAGCCTGGTGCAGAAGACCTTTAGTTTCCTTTTTCTTCATTGTGAGGAAAAGTGATATTATCATTTTTAGTCTGTTAAACTTTAATTAAATGATGTAAGAATACATGTACTTGTGACTGTGTTTACTTTCTACACATTATTATTTTCTGAGCTATTTCATATTATTTCATGGTTGATGTATGGTGAATGGATGTAATCCTTACTTCTTATTACTTCCACACTCTGTATGAATATATAGATTTAGTGACTGATTTTCATAAATATTCTGTGCACATCCTTCCTCTATTATTGGATTGTGGACCTTTCCTAATCCAATGATAAGTGAGTAATTTGCCAGAGTGACACTCCACTCCTTAGCTTAATAATTACGGACTTAGGGAGCGGGGCGCCACACTATTGGAGCATGTTGATACACAAAATCAAATATTTTTAAGGCTTCAAATACAACAAACACCCCATCTAAATAGTCCTACTTCTATACTATCAGCTCATAAATTGGGATTTTACCCATTTAGCTTCATTAAATCCTAGGAAAACTTAAGTTGATTTATGTCTTACCTTTATTGATTATTAGAAAAGGTTATAAGTAGAAAAGACACTTAGATTAATCTAGAACTTGCTAACTCTAGTTTAATCAAGTATAAATCCAATCTTCTATGAGAGAGAAAGAGAAAATGTTAAATTGGTAGATTAATTTGTTTGTAATTTGGATAGATTAGCAAATAGGAGCTTAAAGTGCTACTAAAAATCCTTAGGGGATTAGGCGAACCTAAAATAAAATCCTTTTCTTCCTTAGATACTTATGATAGAGATTAATATTAAAGAATTAAATGAAAGAGTATTAGTGATGTGATAGATCTTTTAGACCCTAATCTAACCAATTCTTTAGTAATCCCTTGGATATAATCTTGAATGTCAATGAGTCGGAACTTTAATAACTTTAGATGCATTATTGATCTATAGTAGTAACTATAAGAACTTGAATCTTAGAAACATTTTGAGGTATAATTTGTAATAACCTTAGATTGTTACTTAGCTTAATCCTAAGCCTAATTATATTCTTATTATAAACCCATAGCATTCCATAGTCATTAGAACTTAATCTTGAAAATTTGGGATCAATCGAACTTGTTTAGGTCAAATTGGTATTTTGGTCAATTTAAATACCCTAAATAATATCCAAAATATTTTGATCTCCAATCAAAAATTCTGATTGCATTTTTAAATTCCTCACCTGCAAATTAGCTAGGGGTGTAAGTTTCAAATTTTTGGAGGTTATTTAAGCCTTAGTTAAATTAAAATTAAAATAAGAAAATTACACATAAGGGTTCCGAACAAATTCTATTTATAAATATACCTTTAACCAATTTAACTGTTCGTGATCCGCTGTACGGACCGCGGGAGATCTACCGTGGAGCCCGGGTCACATGATAGTGGAGCCTGGTTCACACGACAGTGGAGCCCCCTCCCCAATCGTATGGCTAGGATTTAGATCTACGGAGCTGTGGATCTACCGTCTTATCCACCCCATGGATCCTATGGTCTGATCGGCCGTTAGGATCCGACGGATCTGAGCTGTAGAGCCATCTAATGGACCCATCAGACGACATATGAGGCACCCGCAACTGTGGATCGTCGTCCCCGCCTCACTAGCATCCCCGATAGTTGGAACTCGTCATACCTGACTGCAGGTCCTATCCCCCACTCCCTCAATCCACCTCAACAAGCCGTTGAGGATCCTCCTTCAATGGTTAGGCAATCCAATCTGGCCCCGTGGCCTGACCAGGCTCAAAATGTAATTCGAGAGCTCGGCCATGGTCCGAGCTCTCAGGCCATTTCTAGCCTGTCCAATTGCCTTTGGAAACTTCTCTACTCCCTCTGTAACAACTCTAGTTGTCATTGTAGCTAAATTTGGAGTAATTAAGCCAAACTAAGCTTTGATTTTGATTTCATTAGACTCAATGGGTCATTTAAACCTAATCCTAGAAGTTTGGAATCAATCAGAGCTAAAATGAAAAATTTGGTATTTTTGGCTATTTTTAAGCCCTGAAAAATACCTAAATTAATTTGATCTCCAAATCAAAATCTGACATCATTTTTGAATTCCCCACCCCCAAATTAGCTAAGGATGAAATTTTGAGAATTTTTGGAAGTCATTTAGGCATATTTTGGATTTAATTTAATTTGGTTCAATTACAAATTAGGGTATTAAATAATTCTTAATTGCAAATTTACCCTTTTCCAACGGTCGGCCGGTTCCCAAACTGTGGGCGCCATCCGGGCCGTCCATTCTGCGGATTTAAACTAACGGCCTGTGCCTTCGATCGGATCCATCTCATCTCGACCGTTCCGCAGTTTCGAGATCCTAATCCGACGACATCTAGCTATCCACCGTAAGTACCCTCGATCAACTGTTAGATCACCCGATCTGATCCAACGGCTGACCTCTTACCCACGACACATCGGTTAAGTAGCGCATCAGGACCATCCGGGACCAACGGCTTAGCGATCAGACAGCAGACACGATCCCGAGCACTATAGATTGTCTCCCTCGTCTCGCCCAGTCTGCGTCTAGTCCCCCTCGACAGCCAGAAACCACCCAGCCCTCGTGGTAGTACAGGAAGACCCCGAAATTCCCCTCCTGCCCTCGACGCATCAGTCTTGCCGGTCGTCTTCTCCCCAAAATGCCCATAGCTGTTGGCCCGAGCCTTTCTCTTCGGCCCGAGCCTCCTCCCATTGCCCGAGCTCTGGAAACCAACCCTAGGGCCTCCTCCCACCTATAAATACCCCCGGAGATTCACAGTGAGTCCCTTTGCTCACTGTGAACTCTCATTTTCCCCAGCTGAATTCTCCTGGAGCTCCCTTCTCTCTTGGCACATTCCCGGTGATTTTTGGAGCTAGTACCGCTGATAGAGAGTGCGTGTCTGGCGTTCAGACCCCCTGCTAGCTCGTGGCGATCCTCAGGAAGCTCCAACTGCACCTAAGTCCCCTCAGCCGAGCCTGCAACCCGACTTCAGTATAGCCTTTCGCCATTGAATTCCGTTGATTCAATTCTCCATTCTATCTCCGAATGAGCCTCTGGATGCCGTCTAGAGTACCTTAGCCACTTAGGAAACCCGTAGTAATTATTACCTGGGGCTAAGCTAGCTCGAATCGATTGTGTCGATCGATTGAGCTAGCGATCCGAGCCATGACTGAGTCTGAGTAAAGACCCAACGATCGGCTGCAACCCAGGTTATGAAACCTTAGGGGTTTGACTCGCCTTCCCTCCCTGAAGGTGTAGGTATCAGACCTCGGTCGATCAACGGCCTCTGTGAGGATAATTATCTCCTCACAGTGAACCTTAAGCGCCCTTAAAGAAGGCATCTCGGTCGAGTAGCACCCCACTAATCCAGAAGGACTCAGATGGGGGTTCTTGCCTTGATCGATGCATCTGAGTCTCCTGAAGGTGTAGCCATCGAGAACTAGGCGTGGTGTGGCCGGAGCACGGCGAATTTGGAGAAGGAAGGTCGCCTAACGTCGGGTATCGTCGAGAGGAAGAAGACGAAGTCACGGGTCGGGCCGACTCGTGACCCACGCCTTTTTATTTCGGGCCGCAGCTATTAGAGAATTATATGATGGCATTTTCAATGGTTAATTTATTAATAAATTCATCTCTATAGTTTTAATTTAAATAAAAATATAGAATAAATTAACTTAATAACTTTAGCTACACTGATCCAAATAGTATGATCCAATATACTATTTGAATTAGAAAAATACAAGGAATCTAAATATAAAATAAAATCACAGATCTAATGGTTAGATTTAAAATAATTGATTAAACCTTTTTTACTTTTAATTAAATCATAATAAATTTAATTAATAACCAAATTAATTGATTAAGGGCTCTGATTGCTCAGTAAACCCTAGAAAACAAATTCAGACCTTTAAAACCAATTTTGGATATTAAATTTTCTTAATCACTCGTTTATCACCAAAATTAGGGATTAGTGAATAAAACCCTAATTAAGGCTCTAATTTTGGCAAGAGTAGTTCTTAATGCTATCCTAAACATAGTGGAACCTCTGGGTAAGGCTGGATTGCCCTAATAATGCCTAAGTTCACTAATCACCCTAATAGGCTTAAAAGAGTGATTAGTGCTAATTAACTTAATTAAGTTGTCAAAACCTAAGATAAGTGTGTTTCCCACTTCATTAATCAATGTGAAACACATTAAAATAGATTAGATTTATTTTAGATAACTAAATCCTAAAATCCCAATTTTAGCCTTATGAGGGAGGGGTATTTTGGTCATTTTGGCCAAGATATGTTTAAGTACCCCTTAAACTTTGGGAACTTCAGTAAATCATCCTTATTTAGATTATTAATGTTTTCTGAACTCTTAAGCTAATAATATTAATAATATTCATATTAAATTAAGAAATTTTCATTTAGTCTTAATTAAAATACTTAGATCTTAAGTGATCATAAAGGGGGTCACTTTGCCTTAATAATTGAATCCAATAATTTTAGATATTAAATCTCAAATTAATAAGTTAAAATAAGTTAACTTATGAGCTTAAATTCTAAAGAAAGCACAATTAGTAAAGTCTAAGTTAAATACCTTGCTTAAGTCTAAAGTGATCATACAATCAGATATTAGATCTTAGATCTTATACTTTAGATCTTCTACTTGAAATCAAACTATCTCCAATTGAAATTCCTTAATGATTCATTGTTTAATCCTTTGAAACCATCCATGTAGGTATAGAATGATTCAGTCTATAAGATAATGAAATTATCTTAAGGGTTGAATATAGATCTTAAATTCTCAGGTTCTTAATTAATTATTTTATCTTATGATCAGTAGAATAACCTTTCACTAAGTTCTTAGTTCCTGGATCTTTTCAACTTATAGGATTCTTTATCCTTAACTTAGGGATAAAGTGTGAACCCTAGATCCTAGTCAGGACACCACCTTGGATTTAGGATTTGAACACCAAAGTGGGGGTTTAAGTCCAAAATCCTTAAATCTTGATTTACTTAATCAATATTTGGGTAAGAGAGTAAAATATTAACAAATTAGGTCGTTGATTTATTTACTTAAAATTTATAGTCATCACATGATTTTGGATTAGAACATGTTAAGTTCTAATATTAACTTTAAGGACGTAAATCTGAGACTCTACTCGATAGCTGGATATTGGAGATCCTAAACTTGTACCTTCTCAGAGTAGCTAGATTCGATAATTAGACAACAATAGATATCACATAAGTCAAGATTGAGTCTCTTGCTTACTTTGACTAGATTTGCTTGGCATACCTTGGATATTGAGCCTTATTCCTTGAGCATAATAGGAGAACTTAGGATATGGATGATACATTCTAAGTTAGTGTTTGTAAAGCATATCATTCATCTGATTCTTGCAGTGCTTTCAGTTAGTAGAATATGTCCTAGCTTAGTCTGCCTCTTCAGTATTAGTATTATATAGGATGGGCCCAGGCCTAGCAGATTTGGATGTCTAGGCTGGGTATTGATTGATCTTGGAGGCCCTGTATGGTCTATTGCCTGGTATGACAGTACTATGTCTTAGGCTTATTACTACTATAATTTGATTTTTCAGTCTTGTTTTCTTCTTGCTTTGCCACATGTCTCAGTGGCTTTACGTTACATAGCTTGCTCTGTTTTTGCCACATGTCTCAGTGGCATTTTCTTTTCTTTGGTATTAATTAGCATGTTATATGTATATTCCGATGGCTTACTTATGTATATTGGCATGTTTATGATATTAGAATTTCATGTTATATTCAGCACATGTATTCTTTTATAATCAGCATATTTCAATGTGGCTTTACGTTACATATCTTGCTCTGCTTTTGCCACATGTCTCAGTGGCATTTTCTTTTCTTTGGTATTAATTAGCATGTTGTATGTATATTCCGATGGCTTACTTATGTATATTGGCATGTTTATGATGTTAGAATTTCATATTATATTTAGCACATGTATTCTTTTATAATCAGTATATTTCAATGTGATCATAAGCATGTTAGGTTCAGAATTGTATTATAGTTATTATTACTTTTTGCTTTTAGCCTCACCTTGTTTATTTTGTGTTGTATGCTATTTTACATACTAATTGCTTGCTATAAATGGATAGTTTATAGTTACCCCATTCTTCATAGCTTGCATGTTTAGTAAATTTAAATGTGATATCTTTAAATACTCAGTTCATTAAAATAACATAAAATATACTTAGACAATTATCTAATTGTAACTTTTTTATTTTGTTGGCTGGGGCCCTGGCATTTGTGATACCGACAAATATCAGATTCAGAGTTGTTCGTGGGCAGTGCTACAGGAGAGGAGTCCGTTCAGGAGGAGGACCTTGCTGTTGCAGTTTAGATAGATTTTGCATTTCTTTTTAGTGAGATTGAGAGACCTTTGCATTTTCTTTTAAATTCAATTTGTAATAATTAATTCTGGATATATTTCATTTCTGCATTGTGATGAGTTACTATATTGTTTCCTTTTTCTCTACTGTATTGTGCTTGTGGATGTTACTATACACCTATTGCTTCCGCCACTTTGATATTTGTATGTATATTGATGAATGTTTATAGTATTCTGGTGAGAAGTTCTTAGCTTAAGGCAAGTTGGGTTTTCACCTGATTTTACTTAAGCTAGGGATTTACCACAGTTGGAATACCATACTTACTATTGTCAGTACGGGGGCCCCACACCCTCTAAGACTATAAATAACCTTAGAATTGCTTTTGTAAGATGTTTACTAATTAAACTAAATTGAAATTTTGGGTTCCCCAATTCTCCATTGCCAGCCTGTCCCAGCTTCAATCATGCTCTCAGCCTCTACCTTTAGATCTTTGAGGGTCAATCCTAGTGTTCAGGATCCTTTGAAGTTTCTTGCAGCCTAGCCATCCCCCCTGGATCGCTCTCTATCGATCAAACCAACCTCCCCAGTCATGAATTAGGTACCTTAGTTGCTGTGAAGAGCCAATTAGGCTTGATACTTCCTCCCGTTTGATTCATAATTACTCTCCTACTCTAATCGAACCCAATGCAATAATTGTGAAGGCTCACGCTAGCCTCAATCGATTAGATCGATCGACCATGCTGTCGTCCTCTCTAGAGTTTGAACTAAGTAAGGTCCCAGTCACCTAGCGGCTCCCAGACCATGCCAGTATAGGGGTTAGGTGCGCCTTAACTTCCAGAAGTTGTAGCCAATAACTCCTAGCCTTGCATGGCCTCAGTGGGGAGAATTGTCTCCCCACAGTAAAGCCCATGATAACCATTCAAATATAATGGCCTTCTGACGATCTGGGCATCCTCAAATAGGGCTTAGGTTCCCAATTGATGCATTTGGTCAAGGTAAATATGTAGCGGCCTTTGGGCAGTCGTGCCATGGTCTGGACGTTCGGGATTTTGGCGATTAGGGCTTCTCTAATTGGCCTAAGGTCGAGGATGGAGGGATCGGGGATGACGCACTATATGGGTCGAGCTGACCCACAACCCGCATAGTGCAATAGTCCCAGGTCGTTCGGTCACCGACCGACCCGCATGGTTTGGTTAATGGGCCAAGCCCGTTTAATAATAATAAGAATAACCATTATATTTTCCTTAAGAAAAATAATTTGATTATTCAAACCATAAAAAAATTTAATTGGGAAAATGCAATTTAAATTAATGCAATAACTTTTTATCCACTCATCTAAACCATATGAAATTATATATCATTTTGCTCAAAAAATTATAATGAATAATAACATACAAAAATATTTAGATTTCTGTGAATGAATTTTCTAATTATTCTTAGTTATTCCATAACTTAATTAGGGTTAATTAGCATGCATACATAGTAAATTGCATGATTCAAGTTTCATTATGCTCCTTAGGTGTAACAACTCAGGTTGTTACCATAGTTAATTAGGACTAATCTTAGTCTTAAATATAATTATAAGTGCTAATTAGGTCAATTGGAGTCAACTTCTAAGACCTAGTCCAAATCAGGAGTCAAATGGATCGAATCATGATTTCTAGAAAATCCAAAAACCCTAAAAAAATTTGACCAATTTAAATTGACCTCCAATCAAAAAACAAACTTCGCCATTGCGCTCATTGACCCCAAATTAGCTTGGGGTGAAGTTTTCGTGTCAATCGGAAGTCGTCGAAATTTCGACGAATATTTTAATAATAAAAATTCCCCGAAAATCAAGGAATCAAAATACTCGTCAGATCGAAAATCCGACCTCACCTTTGCGTTCCTCACCCCTCAATTAGCTAGGAAAAATATGTTCAAAATTATATATATATATATATATATATATTAATTACTTAACGGCGCCGTTAACTATTTAACCCCTGCCGTCAACTGTAGCCGATGGCACCGTCTGATCAGACGGCGCCCTTGCAGCCATTGGATCTGATCCAAATCCAACAGCTCCGTCCCGCGCTACACGCGGCGTGCCCGCCGCCCTCCGGGCCAATCCGGCGCCTCCCCGGCCTCGTCGAGGTCGCCGGCGCGCCTATAAGGTCCCGGTTGATCGACGGGCAATGGGTTAGTGAAACCGGAGCCTGATTCCCCCCAACCCGAGCCGAAACCTTCCGCGACCGTCGATCAGGTACCCCCCTAACACTCTCGATTCTCCTTCAATAATTGCAATTTCAGTTCGTAACCCTATTCCATACGCCCGATTGTCGATCCACCGGTCCTGATCCGGGTTAACCCAACCGGATCGACGGCGATTAGGATTAGATCCACAATTGTTTCCGTTAAAACACGTAAACCGTAACCCTAAGACTTAGGGTTCCATTTTACCGCTGATCCCGCCCACCGACGTGTAGACCTCGTCGAGGGCTACCGTCGGCCGTGTGAGCCGAGGTGGTCCGGCGCCGGGAAGGCCGGCAAAAGCCGTGCCCTAGCCCGGCGCCCTCGGGACGTCTCCACGAAGGAGATGAAGTCCGGGTCGGGCCGGGTCGACCTGAGCCCGACCCGGTCGCGTCCGGGTCCGCGTAAGACAAGTGGGGCCCGCAACGCCACGTGGCAGCCTCTGGGCTTGCCACGTGTCCTGTGGGACCCACCGCCAGAGCCGAGCCTCTTCGGCTTCGGCCATGGGGCCCCTGCGCCATGTGGCAGCCAGCTGGCATGCCACGTGTCGCGTGGGGCCCACAACCCGAGCCCGTGCGATGCTTCGGCTTCCCTGTGGGGCCCACAGTGCCACATGGCAGCCTCTGGGCCCGCCACCAGTCAAGTGGGACCCACTGCCCGGTCACCCACGGTGCTTCGGCTTCCTTGTGGGGCCCACAGTGCCCCGTGGCAGCCTCTGGCAGTGCCACGTGTCAGGTGGGGCCCACTGCCCAGTCACCCGAGCCTACTCGGCTTTCCCGTGGGGCCCACAGTGCCACGTGGTAGCCTCTGACAGTGCTACATGTCTGGTGGGACCCACTGTCTGTTAATTAAAATAAAATAATTACTATTAGTGATTAATTAAATTAGGATTAGCGTTAATGACGTTTGAACAGTAATTTTATAGTTAATTAACTATAATTAATAATTAAGAGATTAATTAGGATTATTTAAATATTAATTAAACTTTAAACAGTAATTATAATAATTAATAATTATTAAATAGTAAACTATAATTAATTATTCCTAATTAGATATTAGTAAGTGATTAAGGTTAATTAAACAGTAATTAGTGCTAATGACTTTTTAACAATAAAATAATAATATTATATAATTTAGTTAATTAATTAAATGGATTAATTATTGTTAATTAGTAATTAAGCTTAATTAATCACAGATTAATTAAAGGTTAATAAATTCAAAAATTATATATATAACTTTAGGAATGAACAGTAAAATTATTTAATTTAAATAAATGAATAGTAAATTAATATAAATTGTATTTTTGAATAGTAAATCTTAAAAGTATAATAACTTTTTGTAGGATGATCCAAATATAGCTAATATAGATCTCAAAATACTCAAGAAAATAAATAGAATCAAATGGCATCAGTCAAAAATTAATTTTGGGGTATGCATAAGGAGGTAATATTTTAGGACCTCTTTAGAATCCCATAACTTTTTACCAAGTTATCAGAACATAGTCAATAAGGGTCTTAAAATGCTCAGGAGAGCGGCCCCATCACTGTAGCAGTATAAGTTTCCCCATTTGAATATCAGGACAAAAAGTCAACCCTAGAATTCTTAGTGAAAAATGACCAAAATGCTCTTAGAATTCAAATGGCCATAACTTAGTCAAATCAACTCCAAATTTAAAAATTCAAGATGCTAACTAGTTCAGAATTTCAATGTCATCGATAAACAAAAATAATATATAAGATCTGAACCATTGAAATTTAGGTAAAAGACCAAAATACCCCTGACCTTGCTTTGGTCATAACTAGACCATTTGGAGTCCAATTTGGACGTACTTACTGACTATCTTCAAGTTGGACAGTAAGGAATCAGTTAGAACTAAGAGAATTTAATTTTGACCTATAAGTCAGAAGTTTACTTTTTGACTCTTAAAGTAGGAGCAAAATGGTCATTTTGCTCTAAGATTGGACTAAGTGCCCCTAACCTTTAGTTAACATTTCAAAACTCGTAAACCAATGTTATAAAGATCTTAGTGACATTTAAGCAAGTGAAATCAACTATTAGGTTAGATTCCAAAAATCTCTCTAAGTTTTAAACACTACACCTTAAGGACCTTTCCTGAGACTATGATTAGATCATAGGTTAGAGTTCATTCATTGGGAAATGGGTTACTCAATATGTGAAACCTTAGTTTTATAATATCTAGACTTTTCTTTTATTTTACAATCTATTCTGATTATTTTGTCTTTTAATCTTAGATTTAAGATTGGAGATTCATCCTATTAAGCTTGATTACTTAATAGGATTGTCCTTAACTAGTAGAGCATTTATAGAATAAAACCTAGAACCTAGGTCTTAACCTTTTTAGATTATGTGATTAAACCTAAATCTCGTAGTGTTTAATCCATAATCTATAGGGTTAGAAGATCTTGATCAGATCTTAGTTAGAATGTCTAAATTCACAAATCTATGACGTATAATTTATTGATTTAACTCGTAGTCGTATATCTGATTGAACTAGATTAGAACCTAATCAGTTTTAATCCTTTTTAACTTATAAGGACGAATTTCTAAGTTACACTCGATAGTAAGAAAATGGTGATCCTGAACTTGTGTAACTTGGAATAGTTAGAATGGTTAAGTAGAAAACAAATGATATCACCATGTTTAGTAGAGTCCCTTGCTTTTATTTGGTATTTTGTTGCTACGCATTCCTTGTATTTTTGTGCCATATTTTTTTGAGCATATCATATAAGATTTTTGATGCATAAATAAAATATTAGGAAAATATGGAGACTCCTTAGATTCCTTGTAAAAATATTAAAGTGATTAATGAGAAGATAATAATTGGATGTGTTTGAGCTGCCTCTCAGTATTGCCTTCTGATTGCCTAGTCAACTGATGTCACTAGGGGAAGGACTTTGTTTTGTTGTGTGCTATTTGCCTAGTCTCCTTATTGATACTAGGGGTACACCGTTGGTGCCTTAGTCGTATTGGTGCTAAGATCCTTCGATTATACTGTTGGTGCCTTAGCCATACTGGTGCTAAGATCCTTCAGCCTTTTCTGGTAGGTTAGATTAGCTCTTTTCTATATGGCAGATTATACACGGATGTTTATATGCAGTTTGATGTTTTGGTTACTTTTCAGCATTTTTATTTAGCCAGCTATTTCTTTGTACTGCTTTTATATATTAGGATGTTAGAATCTTGCTGCTATTATTATGTACCACTGCTGAGTTATTTTATCTTTATTGGCATGCTTTTTTGATCACTAGCATATTTAGGATGTAGCATTTTTCTTACAGCACTTGTTTGATTATGTATATTTATATGCCTTACCTTGTTTAGCTTGCATTTGAGGCATGCCTTAGCCTCCCTTTTTGCTTAAGTTATAAATGATGGTTTATAGCTTTTCCTTTCCTTTTTATATTGCCTGCAGCTCCCTTACACATTATTGCTTAAAAGTTATAGAATGGTGATATTACGTAACACATATAAAACTTATCAACTTAAAATGAACTTAGACAATTGTCTAACCAGATTTTCCTTTTTTTGGCTGGGGCCATACATTGTAAAACTGAGAATAGCAGATCCTTTTAAGTTGGTCAATCAGGATCTTGGTGTGGAGCCATATCCAGAGGAGGAGCTTGTGGAAGAAGCAGCTATTTAGCCTTTCTATTCATAAGTGAGGATGAGTGCCTTTTATTTATATTATTTAAAACTAAAACTGATGTAATAATACAGGTACTGATGACTGCGTATTTGGATTTTATACTTATGTTCTGAGATACATTTCTTTATACTCATATTATGATGCTTGGATGTTATATATATTGAAAATCACTTTTGCACTCTGTATGTTTACTTAGATAGTGACTGAATATTTGATTTTATGCTTACTCCTTCCCTTATTAGGTGGTTTATAGATTTCATCCTAATCCAATTATAAGTGAAGGGTTAGCTAGAGTGACACACTACCCCTTAACTTAATTCTTGTGGATTAAGGGGTGGGGCACCACAGTTGGTATCAGAGAGTTCCATAAGGTGTCAAATGAGAATTTGCATTCTCATCTACCTAATGGATGATTCTTCTGCTAATCCAGTCACTATGTTAGAATACATTAGAGTCACATCCAAGGGATCACAACGTTACACTCAGAATAAGAAGTTGATAATCAAAATACACAAGCAGTAGTATCGAACAAGATTCTAAATATTAACATAGTTATATACGCTAAAATGACGGTTGAGAGGCATCACCGACGGTTTGAAGAAAATTGGGAAAGAATTGTCCAATTCTACTGAGAACACGACATGCATATAGAAGGGATATCAGATCTGGAAGTCAAGATGTTGACCCAATTGCTTAAAGAAAGCACATTCAGAGGATACGATCTCCCTGCATTGGCCAAGCGATGGCTGATGAGGATAGATGATATTATGGGGGTGATGAACATTACGGACAATATCAAGATTGCCCTCGTAACACATCTCCTGTAGGATAGAGCTAGAGACTGGTGGCGCATCACCCTTAGAGCCCTCACCTATCGGCGCGAATGGTTACCACGGGACGTCACCTACGAAGACTTTTGTCGTGCCTTTACGACCCGATATATCAAATAGAAGTCTTAGTTTTATTTATATGCTATTGTATTCTTATATGCCTCGCTGTAACCTGATTTTTAAAAAATTTAAAAGTAATTTTCTTTATATCACTAATTTGGATGTCTAGGATACCGTGCGAGCATGACAGGACGTGATCTTTTCGCCCATTTTAAGGATAGGTGGGCATATGGCGTGTTCCTGGCAAAGAAATATTGGGAGGGAAGTTCAGGGAGTCTCCCCAGCGGGAGCCAGCATTCTGGAAAGGATGCTGGAAGATGCAGTATATAGGGGACTAGATTTTCTCATCCTGGCTAGAGAATAGTTACGCAGAGTAACCCAAGTGTTCGAGGAACTGGAATGCCCAGACGACGCACTACTCGACATCCTCGAGATCCTCCTCCAGGATTATGTGAAGGAATGGTGGGCTCAGGAAGTATGGAGGTACGAGCGACGACATGCTCGCGGCCGCCGAATGCTGACATACGCTTACTTTACTCAAGCCTTCACGAGGAGATACATAGGATAGATTTCGTGTTTTTCCCAAATGGCTGTCTTTTCCTTTTTGTACTCTGTTTCCAATGATGTATCATATATTCTCTAGTTAATAAAAAGAAGATAAGCTATTGTATTATTTTCTTTTTCTAATATGCTGAGTCTATGCTGCCCTTTATTCAGATTCTAGCAAGACGAAATGAACCCCGGTCAAAGCCCCTCGCTTGCCTCGTCCAGCACCGCGTCCAGTGAGGTTAGTGCCTTACTGGAGGCCGTAAAGATGATGGTGAAATCCCACCACCAGCAGGCTAAGGAGAGCCAGCGGCAGGCGAGAAAGGCCGCGAAAGCCCAGGCCAGCCAGGCAGAGCGCATGGAGCGCCTTCTGGTATCCCAAATTAACCAGAATTGCTCGTCAACAGAAGCCGCCTCAGCACCCCAGAGCTCCAACCAGTAGTACACCCCGTCCACCGACACGTTGTTATATAACTTCCTCCGGTTGAGGCCCCCCACGTTCAATGGGAACTCATCGGCCATGGACACTGAAGACTGGTTGCGTATGATGGAGAAACATTTGACCAGTATTAAGTGTCCAGAGACGGAGGTGATCTGGTTGGTCACCCACCAATTATACGGAGAAGCCGAACACTGGTGGCATCATACCCGCACCACAAAATTCGAGGGCATCAGCTTAGAAGATATCTCATACGATGAGTTTAAAAAAGTGTTCCGGGCAGAGTACATTTCCTTGTCTGAACGCCACAGCATGGCGGAAGAATTCCTTAAATTACAGCAAGGAGACCGTACTGTGGTTGCATACGATGTGGAGTTCAGGAGACTCACCAGATTCTCCTCAAGCCTAGTACCCACAGAAGAGGACCGATGCCATCGGTTTCAAAGCGGTCTTCGGCCTTCTATACAGACCCAAGTTATGCCCTTCCGTCTGACCAATTACCGGGAGCTGTTGGAAACTGCCAAAGTCACTGAAAGGTGTCAACAAGGAGAGGCAAAGAGGCTTGCTAACTCTGCCATACAATGCCAGGAAAACCCAAAGAGGGCTTGGGTTTACCAAATCAAGGCAGAAGCCCCTGTTGTGGATCCTTATAATGGCTATACTAGGCCATATCCCTATGGCAGATGCTTCCATGGACAGCGGGTATGCTTCACCTGTGGCAGACCAGGGCATGGATATACCCTGTGCCATCATACCGAATGATTGATGGCACGCCAATCAAGCAGGTGCAGGGCCAACCTGTATTTGATCTCTACCGACGAGCCCCCACCACGACTACGGCACGTCCAGCCCTGCCACCTCCTGCTTCTTGACGAGAGATACCCCCTGCTTCTCATCCTAGCACCTCCAGGCCGCCAACCAAATAGCCTTACTATAGCAGGCCCGCTGGCCAAGCGTGCGTGTATGCTCTCACACTGACAGAGGCCACAGAAGATAACCATGTGGTGTCAGGTACACGCTTCTAAACCAATCCAGCATTTTTACTCATACGTGCTTAATAGTAACTAGTAAATCCTGCATCTATAATTAGGTACGATATATATAAATAATAAGCCCTGTAATATTCTGTTTGACACTAGGGCAAGTCACTCCTTCGTTTCTGAAAACTGGACGAAATCCCTCAACTTACCAGTTCACCGCTTGACGACACCTCTAAGCGTAGGGCTACCATCTGGAGCGCAGCTTCAGGCTAACCAATTTTGCAAGTTACAAGTTCCCTTCGGAGGAGCGAAAGTTGAAGCCAATTTGATAGTACTGCCAATAGCCAATTTTGATGTTATTTTGGGAATGAATTGGCTAAGTCAACACGACGCCACCATTAACTACAAAAAGAAAAAGATTACCTTAGGCAGCGGCAAACAAGAAAGGTCATTTGTAGGAAACTTCAGCACCAGAGCCTCCCTAGTTAATGCCATTCAAGCAAAGAAATTTGTAAGCAAGGGCTATAGTGCTTTCCTAGTAATTATACTAGGGGAAAAGAAGGAAGAGGTTCCTCTCTCCCAAAATCATGTCGTCTGTGAATTCACCAACGTCTTCCTCGAAGATCTGCCCGATCTTCCACCTGTCCGAGAAGTCTAATTTGCCATTGACGTTATTCCAGAAACTCAACATATCTCAAAGGCACCCTATAGGATGGCACCCAAGGAGTTGTGAGAGTTACATAAGCAACTACAAGAGCTGCTAAAGAAGGGTCTTATTAGGCCAAGTTCATCTCCATGGGGAGCTCTAGTCCTGTTTGTGAAAAAGAAGAATGGGTCAATGAGGATGTGCATTGACTATAGGGAGCTGAATAAGGTCACCATCAAGAACAAATATCCACTACCCCGCATTGATGACCTATTCGATCAATTGGCCGGAGCAAAGGTGTTTCCAAAGATTGACCTGTGATCAGGCTACCACCAACTATAGGTGAAGGACTCCAATATTGCGAAAACTATTTTCCGAACTAGATACAGTCATTACAAATTTCTAGTGATGTCCTTTGGACTAACAAATGCACCCTCCATATTCATGGACTTGATGCAACGTATCTTGAAACTGTACATAGACAAATTCATCATCGTGTTCATAGACGATATTCTGATATATTCTAAGTCCAAGAGCGAACATGAAGGACACCTCCAGACTGTATTGGAAGAACTAAGAAACCACCAGCTATACGTCAAGTACTCGAAGTGCGAATTCTGGCTAGAATCAGTCACCTTCCTGGACATTTAATAAGATTCATGCCACATTGTGGATGCTCACGGGATCAGAGTGGATCAAAATAAGATTCATGCAATCCAGGAATGGGCTCAGCTTAAAACAGTAACGGAGGTCAGAAGTTTTCTGTGATTGGCAGGCTATTATAGGAAGTTTGTGAAGGGATTTTTCCAAATCTCCTCCCCTATCACCAAGCTCACTCAAAAAGCGGTACCATTTGAATGGTCACCCGCGTGCGAAGAGGCCTTTCAAGAACTTAAGGATGCACTTACCTCTGCCCCTGTATTGGTCCTTCCAAAAGAAGAAGTGAACTTTCAAGTATATACGGATGCCTCGGGCATAGGCCTAGGGGCTGTACTAATACAAGAAGGAAAGGTCATCGCTTATGCCTTGCGACAACTAAAGGTTCACGAGAAGAATTATGCGATCCACGACCTTGAGCTAGCAGCAGTAGTGTTTTCCCTGAAGATCTGGCGACACTACCTCTATGGAGTTCAATGCTCAATTTTCACCGATCACCAAAGTCTGAAATACATATTCACCTAGCGGGAATTAAATTATAGACAGAGAAGGTGGTTAGAGTTGATCAGCGATTATGACCTGGACATTTAATACCACCCCGGGAAAGCCAACGTTGTGGCCGACGCTCTAAGTCGTCAGGCCTCCTTAAATGCCATCATATCAGAGGGCCTGTCGATAGAAGAATTCTGCAAAATGGGTATCAAGCCTATTAGTGGGGATAGACTCAACTTAACACTAGAAAATATCAATGTAGAACCCACCTTCCACAGAGATGTGTCTGTGTCACAAACCAAAGACGAGGAATTCTTGGGCTTCAAACAGGCCATTGAGAGTGGTTGCCGCACTGATCTTCGCTTTCAGAAAGGTGCTATTTATCTAGGAGACTGTTTGTGGATCCTTAAATCCATGCAACATGAAATACTGGTTGATGGCCATAATTCAAGATATCAAGTGCACCCAGGAAGTACAAAAATGTATCAGGATCTGAAATAATCGTTCTGGTGGCCAGGAATGAAGAGGAGCATAGCGGACTTTGTGGCTAAGTACCACGCGTGTTGCCTAGTAAAGGTAGAACACCAAAAGCCAGGAGGTCTGCTACATCCGCTAGAAATCCCAGAGTGGAAATGGTCAGACATATCGATGGACTTTGTTATGGGCTTGCCTCGTGTGAGGTCTGGGGCAGATACTATTTGGGTCATAGTTGATCGGTTGACTAAGTTTGCACACTTCCTCCTGATCCGACAAACTGACTCAGTTGAGAGACTTGCTAAAATCTACATCAAGGAAATAGTTCGGCTTCATGGCATCCTAAAAACTATTGTATCAGATAGAGATAGTCGATTCACATCAAGGTTTTGGCAGGCCGTTCATCAGGACCTAGGCACCACGCTAGAAATGAGCACGGCTTTCCACCCTCAAACGGATGGTCAAATAGAGAGGGTAAATCAGGTACTAGAGGACCTACTCTACCTCTGCATACTAGACTTTGCAGGATCTTGGGAAGACCACCTCCCATTGGTGGAGTTTGCATACAATAACAGCTTCCAAGATAGCATCAAGATGGCTCCGTATGAAGCACTTTATGGTAGGAAATGCTCTACACCAATGGCTTGGGCAGAGATAGGAGATGTTCAATTATTCGGCTCCGAGCTAGTATAGGAGACAAACAAGAAGATAAAGCTCATACAACAACGTATCAAAACGGCCCAGGATAGACAGAGCAAATATCATGACCTCCATCATCGGCCCTTGGAGTTCTAGGAAGGAGACTCTGTATACCTAAAAGTTAGTCCCATGAAAGGAGTCTATCGCTTCGGGGTTGCCGGTAAGCTCAGCCCAAGATATGTTGGACCGTTCAAAATCCTGAAGAAGATTGGGTTAGCTGCCTACCAGTTAGAATTGCCAATGAATTTCATTGTGGTGCACAACATCTTTCACGTGTCGTCCCTAAGGAAGTGTCTTCGGGACCCGTCTCACCTCGGGCAACTCCCAGAAGTTCAGATCCAGCCCGATTTGTCATATGCTAAGGAACCAATTAGGATCCTAGCTCGTGATTGCAAACAGCTCAGGAGTCGTGCAATCGACATGATCAAAGTCCAGTGGAAGAATCGTTCTTGCAACAAAGCCACCTGGGAAAAAGAATCTGATATGCGATCCAAGCATCCCAGGTAATTCCAAGTAATTCCATTTCCTAACATTCTGAACCCTTTACTTCAGTGCAAGTCACGCTTAGTTCAGCTTTTAGTTTCCACTTGAGTGATGTTGAGGACGACATCGTTTTTAAGTAGGGGAGTCTGTAATAACTCAGGTTGTTATCATAGTTAATTAGCACTAATCCTAGTCTTAAATATAATTATAAGTGCTAATTAGGTCAATTGGAGTCAACTTCTAAGACCTAGTCCAAATCAGGAGTCAAATGGATCGAATCCTGATTTCTGGAAAATCCAGAAACCCTAAAAAAATTTGACCAATTTAAATTGACCTCTGATCAAAAAAAGAACTTTGCCATTGCGCTCATTGACCCCAAATTAGCTTAGGGTGAAGTTTTCGTGTCAATCAGAAGTCGTCGAAATTTCGACGAATATTTTAATAATAAAAATGCCCCGAAAGTCGATGAATCAAAATATTCATCGGATCAAAAATCCAACCTCACCATTGCGTTCCTCACCCCTCAATTAGCTAGGAAAAACATGTTCAAAATTAAAAAAAAAAAAATTTTAATTACTTAACGGCGCCGTTAACTATTTAACCCCTGCCGTCAATTGTAGTCGACAGCGCCCTCGCAGCCGTTGTATCTAATCCAGATCCAACGGCTACGAAGCTGTCGTCCCGCGCAACACGCGGCACGCCCGCCGCCCTCCGGGCCAATTCGGCGCCTCCCAGGCCTCGTCGAGGTCGCCGGCGCGCCTATAAGGCCCCGGCTGATCGACGGGCTCCGGGTTAGCGAAACCGAAGCCTGATTTCCCCCAACCTAAGCCGAAACCTTCCACGACCGTCGATTAGGTACCCCCCTAACTCCCCCGATTCTCCTTCAATAATTGCAATTTTAATTCGTAACCCTATTCCATACGCCCTATTGTCGATCCACCGGTCCTGATCTGGTTAACCCAACCGGATCGACGGCGATTAGGATTAGATCCACAGTCATTTCCGTTAAAATCCGTAAACCGTATCCCTAGGACCTAGGGTTCCGTTTTGCCGCAGATCCCGGCCCCCTCCGGCAAAGGTCCGCCCACCGACGTGTAGACCTCGTCGAGGGCTACCGTCGGCCGTGCGGGCCGAGGTGGCCCGGCGTCGGGAAGGCCGGCAAAAGCCGTGCCCTAGCCTGGGGCCCTCGGGATGTCTCCGCGAAGGAGACGAAGTCCGGGCCGGGCTGGGTCGACCCGAGCCCGCCCCGGTCATGTCTGGGTCCGCATAAGCCAGGTGGGGCCGCAGCGCCACGTGGCAGCCTCCAGGCTTGCCACGTGTCCCGTGGGACCCACCGCCAGAGCCGCGCCTCTTCGGCTTCGGCTGTGGGGCCCACTGTGCCACGTGACAGCCAGCCGACATGCCACGTGTCACGTGGGGCCCCTAACCCGAGCCCGCGCGACGCTTCGGCTTCCCTATGGGGCCCACAGTGCCACGTGGCAGCCTCTGGGCCCGCCACGTGTCAAGTGGGACCCACTGCCCGGTCACCCGCGACGCTTCAGCTTCCCTGTGGGGCCCACAATGCCATGTGGCAGCCACTAGCAGTGCCACGTGTTAGGTGGGGCCCACTGCCCAGTCACCCGAGCCTACTCGGCTTTCTCGTGGGGCCGCCAGTGCCATGTGGCAGCCCTGGCAGTGCCACGTGTTTGATGGGGCCCACTGTCTGTTAATTAAAATAAATTATTACTATTAGTGATTAATTAATTACAGTTAGTGGTTAATTAAATTAGGATTAATATTAATAACTTTTGAATATTAATTTTATAATTAATTAACTGTAATTAATAATTAAGAGATTAATTAGGATTATTTTAATATTAATTAAACTTTAAATAGTAATTAGAATAATTAATGATTATTAAACAGTAAATTATAATTAATTATTTTTAATTAGATATTAGAAGGTGATTAAGGTTAATTAAACAGTAATTAGTGCTAATGACTTTTTAATAGTAAAATAATAATATTATATAATTTAGTTAATTAATTAAATGGATTAATTATTCTTAATTAGTAATTAAGCTTAATTAATCACAGATTAATTAAAGGTTAATAAATTCAAAAATTATATATATAAACTTTAGGAATGAACAGTAAAATCATTTAATTTGAAAAAATGAATAGTAAATTAATACAAATTATATTTTTGAATAGTAAATCTTAAAAGTTTAATAACTTTTTGTAGGATGATCCAAACATAGCCAATATAGGTCTCAAAATATTCAAAAAAATAAATAGAATCAAATGGCATAAATCAAAAATTAATTTCGGGGTATGCATAACGAGGTAATATTTTAGGACCTCTTTAGAACCCCATAACTTTTTACCCAGTTATCAGAACATAGTCAATATGGGTCTTAAAATGCTCAGGAGAGCGGCCCCATCATTGTAGTAGTATTAGTTTTCCCATCTAGACATCAGGACAAAAAGTCAACCCTAGAATTCTTAGTGAAAAATGACCAAAATGCCTTTGGAATTCAAATGACCATAACTTAGTCAAATCAACTCCAAATTTAAAAATTCAAGATGCTAACTAGTTCAGAATTTCAATGTCATCAATAAACTAAAATAATATTTAGGATCTAAACCCTAGAAATTTAGGTAAAAGACCAAAATACTCCTGACCTTGCTTTGGTCATAACTTGACCGTTTGGAGTCCAATTTGGACGTACTTACAGACTATCTTCAAGTTAGACAGTAAGGAATCTGTTGGAACTAAGAGAATTCAATTCTGACCTGTAAGTTAGAAGTTGACTTTTTAACCCTTAAAGTAGGGGCAAAATGGTCATTTTGCCCTAAGATTGGACTAAGTACCTCTAACCTTTAGTTAACATTTCAAAACTCATAAACCAATGTTATAAAGATCTTAGTGACATTTAAGCAAGTGAAATCAACTATTTGGTTAGATTCTAGAAATCTCTCTAAGTTTTAAACACTATACCTTAAGGACCTTTCCTGAGACTAGGACTATATCATAGGTTAGAGTTCATTCATTACGTAAATGGGTTACTCAATTGGTGAAATCTTGGTTTTATTAATTTATAGACTTTTCTTTTATTTTATAACCTATTCTGATTATTTTGTCTTTTAACCTTAGATTTAAGATAGGAGATTCATCCTACTAAGCTTGATTACTTAATAGGATTGGCCTTAACTAGTAGAGCACTTATAGAATAAAACCTAGAACCTAGGTCTTAACCTTTTTAGATTATGTGATTAAACCTAAATCTCGTAGTGTTTAATCCATAATCTATAGGGTTAGAAAATCTTGATCAGATCTTAGTTAGAACATCTAAATTTACAAATCTAGGATGTATAATTTATTGATTTAACTCGTAGTCGTCTATCTGATTGAACTTGATTAGAACTTGATCAGTTCTAATCTTTTTTAACTTATAAGGATGAATTTCTAAGTTACACTCGATAGTAGGAAAACAGTGATCCTGAACTTGTGTAACTTGGAATAGTTAGAATGGTTAAGTAGAAAATAAATGATATCACCATGTTTAGTAGAGTCCCTTGCTTCTATTTGCTATTTTGTTGCTACACATTCCTTGTATTTTTGTGCCATATTTTCTTGAGCATATCATATAAGATTTTTGATGTATAAATAAAATGTTAGGAAAATATGTAGACTCCTTAGATTCCTTATAAAAATATTAAAGTGATTAATGAGAAGATAATAATTGGATGTGTTTGAGCTGCCTCTCAGTATTGCCTTCTGATTGCCTAGTCAACTTATATCACTAGGGGAAGGACTTTATTTTGTTGTGTGCTGTTTGCCTAGTCTCCTTGTTGACACTAGGGGTACACCATTGGTGCCTTAGCCGTACTGGTGCTAAGATCCTTCAATTATACTGTTGGTGCCTTAGCCATACTAGTGCTAAGATCCTTCAGCCTTTTCTGGTGGGCTAGATTAGCTCTTTTCTATATGGCAGATTGTACACAGATGTTTATATGCAGTTTGATATTTTGGTTACTTTTCAGTATTTTTATTCAGCCAGTTATTTCTTTGTACTGCTTTTATATATTAGGATGTTAGAATCTTGTTGCTATTATTATGTACCACTGCTTAGTTATTTTATATTAATTGGCATGTTTCTTTGATCAACAGCATATTTAGGATGTAGCATTTTTCTTACAGCACTTATTTGATTATGTATATTTACATGCCTTACCTTGTTTAGCTTGCATTTGAGGCATGCCTTAGCCTCCATTTTTGCTTAAGTTATAAATGATAGTTTATAGCTTTTCATTTTCTTTTTGTATTGCTTGCTGCTCCCTTATGCATTGTTGCTTAGAAGTTATAGAATGGTGATATTATATAACACATATAAAACTTGTCAGCTTAAAATGTACTTAGACAATTATCTAATCAGATTTTTCTTTTTTTGGCTAGGGCCCTACATTGTGAAACTGACAATGACAGATCCTCTTTAGTTGGACAATCAGGATCTTGGTGTGGAGCCATATCTGGAGGAGAAGCCTGTGGAAGAAGCAGCTGTTTAGCATTTTTATTTTAAGTGAGGATGAGTGCCTTTTATTTCTATTATTTGAAACTAAAACTGATATAATAATACAGGTACTGATGATTGCGTATTTAGATTTTATACTTATATTCTGAGGTACATTTCTTTATACTCATGTTGTGATACTTGGATGTTATATATATTGAAAATCGCTTCTGCACTCTGTATGTTTACTTAGATAGTGACTAAATGTTTGATTCAATGCTTACTCCTTCTCTTATTAGGTGGATTGTGGATTTCATCCTAATCCAATTATAAGTGAAGGGTTAGCTAGAGTGACACACCACCCCTTAACTTAATTTTTGTGGATTAAGGGGTGGGGCGCCACATTAGGCCTTATAGAATGCATGTGCTAGGTGAACTAAATTTTCTGATTTATATTTTGTTAATTATGTCCTAATCTTAAAAATGCATTATTATCAAAAATCAGGGTTTATACTTAACCAAATCTAGTAAACTAAGTCTCTAGTTATTCACATGAATGAATATAACTTAATTGCCAAGTTTTATGAAATTTAGATTGATAATTTTATAATTAAGTGCTAACTAATCCTTTTTGGCTTGATTTAGGATTTGATTAGCCTTAATTAGTTTCTAATTTTATCAATGTGATATTTTTATGCTTCAATAATAGTAGTATGCATATTAAAGGACTTAAACCATCATATGGACACATAAATAATTCATTTAACATTAAATAACTTTTAACCCTTAATGAACTTAAGAAAAATATTAATTAAAATAATAATTGATTTAACATCAATTTGGACATCAATAATGCACAATAAATTCACTAATTTTATTATTGACCAATAACTAAGCAAATGATTATAATTTGGTCAAGTTAGGAGTTAAACCCTAACTTATATGGATTAAGATTCAAAGCTTAATCATCTTAAATAAGTTACCTGATTTGAATATTTAAAAAACTTGCATGATTTCAATAATGCTTATTGATTTAATATTGATCTTAAACTAATAAGTTAGAAGTATTAGGATCTATAATAAACTCACATGATTAACCATCTAAATCTAACCTTTAAATCTTTGATTTTCTCATAAAAAGATCATTAGTATAAATTGAACTATAAAATAAGAGTAATTATGACATAATTAATTTCTAATAATTCATATAATTGTATCTCATAATTCTAGTATAAGTTGTAATCAGATGGGTTTACCTAACTGATTTGTATAACTCAGCTTAATGTATTAAGGATTGTAGGTTTACTTTGAATCTTATAATTTATAAATACTTGTATATTTTAGTGCTTATAATTTTAAGATAAAAATATAGTGGTTTAATTTAATCAATTATTAGACCTTTTATTTGCTAAACTATTGAGGTAGGAAAAGCTTATTATTTAATTTTGAGATAGAAGCTTAGATGAACCGTTAATATCTTTAGATTGTAATCTTAGATCCTTATGGTAGAATAACTTAAAGATTCTAGAATGTCATTCTTCCTTGAGGTGGTATCCTAAGTTGAGTGACTTTCATGTCATATCCATGGAACCTTTGTGTAGGACTCACCTCAATGGAGTGTATATTCATTAGCTTGTATCCCTTGATTTATAAATAGAATTATTAGAATAAGTTTCAGTATAATGTTCAAGTGGAGATGATAGTGTGTATCCATAGATGTGGCGCCCCACCCCTTAACCCACAAGGGTTAAGCTAAGGGGTGGCATGTCACTATAGCTAACTCTTCACTTATAATTGGATTAGAAAGAATTCCACAATCCACTTAATAAGGGAAGGAGTAAGCATAGAATCAAGCATTCAGTCACTATCTAAGTAACATACAGAGTGCGAAAGCGATTAAAAAATGAGAAACATCCAAGCATCATAGTATAAATAGCAAAAATAAAACTCATAATATAAGCATATAATCCAAATACACAATCAACAGTACCTGTATTATTACATCATTTAACAGTTTAAATAAAAGAATGTGCAAATACTCTCATTCTCACATAAAAAATAAATGCTAAACAGCAGCTTCTTCTACGGGTTCCTCCTCTGGGTATGGCTCCACTCCTAACTCCTGCTCATCTAACTAAAGAGGATCTACCATTGTCGGTTTCACAATGTAGGGCCCCAGCCAAAAAGAAAAAAATCTGGTTAGACAATTGTCTAAGTACATTTTAAGCTGATAAGTTTTATGTGTTATGTAATATCACCATTCTACGACTTCTAAGCAACAATGTGTATAAAGGAGCAGCAAGCAGTACAAAAGAAAAGGGAAAGCTATAAACCATCATTTATAACTTAAGCAAAGGAGAGGCTAAGACATGCCTCACATGCGAGCTAAACAAGGTAAGACATATAAATATACATAAACAAATAAGTGCAGTAAGAAAAATGCTACATCCTAAATATGCTGGTGATCAAAAGAAACATGCCAATTAAAGAAAAGAACTCAGCAGTAGTACATATAAACAACAACAAGATTCTAACATCCTAAATATATATAAAAGCAGTACAAAGAAATAGCTGATTGAATAAGACGGCTAAAAAGTAAATGAAATGACACAACTGCATATAAATATTTGTGCATCGACTGCCATACAGAAAAGAGCTAATCTAGCCCATCGAATATCAAATAAGCTTAGCACCATCACGGCTAAGTCATAAAATTGTGTACCCCTAGCGACATAAGGAGGCTAGGAAAATAAGCACACAAAGCAAGCGAAGGGTCTTAGCACCAGTACGGCTAAGGCACCAACTGTATGCCCCTAGCGACATAAGGAGGCTAGTAAACTAAGCATACAAGGCAACCTTAACACCAGTACGGCTAAGGCACCAACGGTGTACCCCTAGCGACATAAGGAGGCTAGTAAACTAGGCACACAACAAAATAGGTCCTTCCCCTAGTGACATAAGGAGGCTAAGAAATAAAGAAATATCTGAGGGGCAGCTCATATAATTATCATCTTTTCATTAATCACTTTAATATTTTCATAAGAAATCTAAGGAGTCTCTATATTTTCCTAACATTTTATTTATGCATCAACAGTCTTGTATGATATGCTCAAGAAAATACGGCACAAAAGTACAAAGAACGCGTAGCAACAAAATATCAAATAGAAGCAATGGACTCTACTAAACATGGTGATATCATTTATTTTCTACTTAACCATTCTAACTATTCCAAGTTACACAAGTTCAGGATCACCATTTTCCTACTATCGAGTGTAACTCAGAAACTCATCCTTATAAGTTAAAAAGGATTATAACTGATCAGGTTCTAATCTAGTTCAATCAGATAGATGACTACGAGTTAAATCAATAAATCATATGTCCTAGTTTTGTGAATTTAGACGTTCTAACTAAGATCTGATCAAGATCTTTCTAAGGCTACAGACTATGGATTAAAAACTATGAGATTTAGGTTTAATCACATAATCCAAAGAGGATAAGACCTAAGTTCTAGGTTTTATTCTATTAGTGATATACTATTATGACAAATCCTATTAAGTAATCAAACCTAATAAGATGAATCTCCTATCTTAAATATAAGGTTAAAATATAAAATAATTAGAATGAGTTGTAAAATAAAAGAAAGTCTAGAAACTAATAAAACTAAGGTTTCACCCATTGGGTAACCCAATTTACCCAATGAATGAACTCTAACCTATGATTTAGTCCTAGTCTCAGGAAAGGTCCTTAAGGTGTAGTGCTTAAGACTTAGCAGAAATTATTGGAATCTGACTTAAGGGTTAATTTCACTCACTTAATTGTTACTAATATGATTATAATAGTGGTCTTTGTGTTTTGGAATGTTATCCAAAGGGTAAGAGTACTTAATCCAATCTTATGGCAAAATGACCATTTTGCCCCTATTTTAAGGGTTAAAAAGTCAACTTTTGGCCTATGGGTTAGAATTGAATTCTCTTAGTTCCAACTGATTCCTTACTGTCTAACTTGAAGATAGACAGTAAGTATGCCTAAATTGGATGAGAAATGGTCAAGTTATAATTAAAATAAGGCTATGGGTAATTTGGTCATTTACCTAAATTTCTAGGGTTCAAATCCTAAATATTATTTCAGTGTGTTGATGACATTGGAATTCTAGGTTAGATAGCTTCTTGAATTTTTGAATTTGGAGTTGATTTGACCAAGTTATGGCTGTTTGAAGTCTAGGGGCATTTTGGTCATTTTCAATGAGAATTCTAGGGTTGACTTTTTGTCCTGATATCCGAATGGGAAAAATAATACTACTACCATGATGGGGCCGCTCTCCTGAGCATTTTAAGACCTATATTGACTATGTTTCGATAACCGGGTAAAAAGTTATGAGGCTCTAAAAAGGTCCTAAAATGCTACCTCGATATACGTACCCTGAAATAAATTTTTACATTACGTTATTTGATTCCTTATATTTTTTTGAGTATTTTAAGACCTATATTGGTTATATTTAGATCATCCTATAAAAAATTATTAAACTTTTAAGATTTACTATTCAAGAATACAATTTGAATTATTTTACTATTTATTTATTCAAATTAAATAATTTTACTGTTCATTCCTAAAGTTTTTATATAAATTTTCTGAAATTATTAATCTTAATTAATCTGTGATTAATTAGGCTTAATTATTAATTAACATTAATTAATCTATTAATTAATTAAATTATATTTATTAATAATTTACTGTAGCAAAGTAATTATCACTAATTATTATTTAATTAGTCTTAATTATCTGTTTATATTTATTTAAGAATAAATAAGTACATTTTACTGTTTAATAATAATTAATTATCCTAATTATTATTAAGGTTAAATTAATCTTAAATTATCCATAATTAATCTATTAATTACACTTAATTAATTAAGGTTACTGTTTAAAAGTAATTAACACTAATCCTAATTTAATTAACCACTAACTATAATTAATTAATCATTAACAGTAATTAATTAATACTAACAATAATCTAATTAAATTTTAATTAACAGACAGCGGGCCCCACTAGACACGTGGCACTGCCAGAGGTTGCTACGTGGCACTGTGGGCCTCACAAGGGGTTGAGTCAGCTCGAGTGACTGGGCAGTGGGCCCACCTGACACGTGGCAGTGCCAGAGGCTGCTACGTGGCACTGTGGGCCCCACGGGGAGCCGAAGCATCGCAAGTGACCGGACAGTGGGTCCCACTTGACACATGGCGGGCCCAGAGGCTACCACGTGGCACTGTGGGCCCCACTGGGGAGCCGAACCACCGCGCGGGCTAAGATTGTGGGTCTCACATGACACGTGGCGTGCCCGCTAGCTGCCACATGGCGCTGTGGGCCCCACGGCCGAAGCCGAAGGGTCGCGGGCTTCGGCTGGTGGGTCCCACTGGACACGTGGCAGGCCCAGAAGGCGCCACGTGGCTTGGTGGGCCCCACCCAACTAACGCAGACCCGGCTCGGGCGGGTCGGGCTCGGGTCAACCCGGCCCGACCCGGACTTCGTCTTCCTCGCGGAGACGGCCCGAGGGCGCCGGGCTAGGGCAGGGCTTTTGCCGGCCTTCCCGGCGCCTGACCACCTCGGCCCGCACGGCCGACGGTAGCCCTCGACGAGGGCTACACGCCGGTGGGCGGACCATAGCCGGAGGTGGCCGGGATCGCCGGCAAAACCTAAACCTAACCTGGGTCTACAGGGCGAGGGGACGAGGCAGAACCCGAGAGGTTCCAGCCTTGATCTGAGTCAATCGGACCTGATCGAACTCGATCAGGTCCGATGGATCGACAATCTAGCCTAAATCCTACAATAATCGAGCGAAACATTGCAAATCTAACAGACGAGAGGGGGAAATCGGAGGTACCTCAGGTTCGACGACTACGGTGGCTCGGGGCTTCGGGCTCGATCTGGGCTCGGGTTCGCAAAAACTCGGTGCCTAGAGGTCGGCCGAGGTCTTAAAGACCCGACGGCGACCTCGCCGAGGCAGGGGGAGGCCCTGGTTGGCCGAAATCGGTGGCGAACGCCGCGTGGCGCGCGTAGGGTGACGGGGCCGAGGGAGACGGCCCCATGGATCAGATCCAATGGCTGTGATGGCACCGTCCAATCTAACAGCGCCGCCAGCTACAGTTGACAGTAACTTTAAATACTTAACGGCATGCCGTTAAGTATTAAAATAATTTTTTTTTTTTAATTTCTAGAAATTTTTGAACATGTTTTTCCTAGCTAATTTGGGGTCAAGGAATTCAATGGCGAAGTCAGATTTTCGATCCGATGAGTATTTTGATACTTCGATTTTCGGGGTATTTTTATTATTAAAATATTCGTCAAAATTTCGACTACTTCCGATTGACACGAAAACTTCACCCTAAGCTAATTTGGGGTCAAGGAACACAATGGCGGTGTTTGTTTTTCGATCGGAGGTCAATTTAAATAGGTCAATTTCTAGGGTTTCTGGATTTCTAGAAATTATGATTCGATCCATTTGACTCCTGATTTGGACTAGGTCTCAGAGGTTGACTCCAATTGACCTAATTAGCACTTATAATTGTGTTTAAGACTCAGGGTTAGTCCTAATCAACTAAGGTAACAACTCGGGTTGTTACAATAGAACTGATTTATTTCAATGGAAAATGGAGTTGGTTGATTTACCCTGAATAGAATTATAGAGTTTTGCACTTATCTTAGGTAATTAGATAAGTGTAGTTCAGTTCAATATAAACATCCCAAGTCCAAGAATGTTATAAGTAGAGGATTGAACTTAGTTTGAGAGAATAAACTATAAAAGGATTATGTCTCTTATTGTCATATATTTCGATAAGTGCAGTTAAACAAACTGAGTGTTTCAAGTTACCTTTCTTTGGACACTATAAGTGTGCATGTAATTAGGGTATTTAATAACTCAATTTGAGAGAATAAATTGTAAAAGGATTATGTCCCTTATCGTCATGCATTTCGATAAGTGCAGTTAAACAAACTAAGTATTAAATCCATCTTTCTTAGAAATATACCAACCTTGTATATGTAACTCTCCCCATTTGGTGATTTGGAGTATATTTTTAAGAAATTATAATGATTCTATAGACTTAAACTAGGAGTCAGAATTCATTTAAGTGAATTCTGCACAATTGAGATAAATAGAATTATTACAGGATTTTAATCATTTTCTAGATTTTTGATGATTTTAAAGCATATAGTCACTAAAGCCTTGGCATATCATATATGCATAAGTCATATTAGCATTAGCAGAGCGCTTGTCTCACCAAAGGACCCTATTAGCGGAGCGTTCGCTTGCCTAGGATATGTGGGGTGTAATGTGACACTGAGTCAGCATAATTATGACATACAATTATATGGTTTATTCAGATGCATATATACAAATTTAGCGGCATACAGCACAATTTTAATTTATCATCTACTTAGTTTCAGTTCCTTACTATTTTCTCTACTTTTAGTATTCAGATTTCAGTCTTAGCTTTATTTTACTTTCAGACTTGTACTATTTTAAGTTTTTAGTTGTTTTACTATCTTTTCAATAGTCTTGCTTAAAGTATTTAAATATTAAATATTAGATAATTATAACTATTTATAATAGGTTTCAATGTATTAGACTTATTGTCTAACACGTTGTACTTTTGGGATCCAGCAATTGTCATATATAGAGCAGCTTGTGGAGCAAGATCAAAAAATCTAGGAGGAGTTTGGGGAGCATTAGAGGACTCTCCTTCAGCATTACTTTTCCCTTCTTTAGCTTACTTTCAATTCAGTATTTAGACTATTTTCTATAGTTTCATTAAGTTAATTATTTGTAATAACTCTGGATATATTTTCTTTTCTTTTTTTTTATGATGAATAATTTACTTAGCTTCTATGATGAATGATCTGGATGTACGCTTTAGCTTCTGCACTCTGTGTTTACTAGTACTTATACTTAGTATTGTGATGTTATCAGCATATATGGAATACTAATACTTATGTATATCGGATCTCCATTCTACTTATAATCCAATATATATAAGTACCTGTAATAACCCAGGTTGTTACTTGGCTCAATTAAGACTAATCTAAGTCTTAATTAAGGTTCTAAGTCAATAATTAAGTAATTTAGAACTCATCTCTAAAACTTAGGTCAAACTAGAAGTCAACTGAGTCAAATCAGAAATTCTGAAAAATTCCAAACCCTAGAAATTGACTTTTTATCTAGACCTCAAATTGAAAATCTGAATTCGTCATTGCATTCAGAACACCCAAATTAGCTAAGGGTGAAGTTTTGGAGGCATTTGGAAGTCGTTGGATTTTCGTCGAATATTTTAATATTATTTAAATACCTGAAAATTCAAATAAATAAATACTTGTCGAAACAAAAATCCGAGTGCGCCGTTGCATTCCTCACCCCTCAATTAGCTAGGGGTGATTTATTGGAAATTTTTGGAATGCATTTAGTCGAGGGTTTAATGTCCGACAGTCTATGACCATGCCTAGTCCATGTGATAGGATGGATAGACTCTTGCCATACTGACTATAGAGTCAGGATTCTGATATGGTTATACTAATTTAAGTACACTTACATTTGGTTCTGTCTTAGCTCATCAGGCTAAGAGTTTTTAGTGATACTCAGTTCAGAGCTTCTTTCTTGCCCATCAGGCTAAGATTTGCTGAGTATGTTTTCAGTTTGAGTGGCTTGGACAGTCACTGTAGTTTTTAGTTTTCAGTTATTACTTTTACTTGTATATTCTGCATTTCAGCACTATTTTACTTACAGCTTTACTGCACATGTTTCTATATAGGATGCTAGTTTTACTTACTGTTTTCATATGTACACCTAGGATGTTAGTTACTTTCAAATTTATACTGTTCAAGTTCTGTATGTCACCTAGCGTAATCTTGTTGATCATAAGCATATTTAGGCTATATTTTCTTTTCAGTTTTGTCTAGTTTTCCTTTTTGCTTACCTGTCTTTATTGTAGTTACTTGGAGGAGGTATGTGCTTACTTCATAGTTGCTTTAGTTATAAACTATTTGTTTATAACTTTATACTATTCTTTTTGTATGCTTTTCTGCCCCTATTGCTTCAGCTCTGGTTGATGGTGACATTCAAGTAACTTAATAAAATTATTTACCCTAAAATGTTCTTAGACAATAGTCTAACCAGTTTTTCTTTTGTTGGCTGGGGCCCTACCATTATGAAACTGATAATGGTAGATTCTGAGTTTATTGAAGCAGTTGATCCAGTGGAGAGCTTGCCATTGGAGGAGGAGCCCATTCCTGAAGACATATAGTGTTAGATTTCTTTCTGCCTATGAGATTGAGAGTTATTTTTTTTTTCAGTCATTTTTAAACTATTCAAATTATTATAATAATACAGGATTAACTTTACTTTTCAGCTCTTTACTTATTCTGTATTATTGTATTTATACTGTATGGATGGATGTTATATTTTTATTGCTTCCGCACTCTGAGTTCATGTATAGTCATTTAGTGATAATACGTTGGGATGAATGGCAAAGTCCTTATTTAAGTTGGATTAGAACATGTGTCTAATCCAATTCTAAGTGGGGACCTTGTCATTTGGTGACCCATCCACCGTAATCATGTTAACTTAAGAGTTAACAGGACCACGGTGGGGTCGGGTCACCACAGTTGGTATCAGAGAATTCCATAAGGTGTCAGAATAGAATTTGCATTCCTTTCTACCTAATGGACTGTTCTTCTGCCATTTGATCACTAAATGAATACTTGAATAACATCCATCTCATTATGAGTATAACTCAAAATAAGCTAAGTTAATAGACAAACATAAATATGATAAAGTCATTAAATATCTACTTATATAAATATATATGCTTAACAAATCTAAAGTAAAATGATTATAATTGTAGGAATAAAAAGATCATCTAGGAATGGCATTCATGACATATTTGAAGGAGTTCGAGATCATATGGAAATATGAAGACAAGCTAGGAAAGAAATAAGGAAGGACTGTAGCAGGTGTCTCAGCTCAAGGGTCACAAGTTTTAGATAGACTACTTATGGAAGGCATTTATAAAGGCCTTGATTTCCTCATATTTGCTAGAGAATGGCTAGCAAGGGTTGATCACATATTTGGTGTGATGGAATGACCAAATAATATTCAATTAGAAGTAGTATTATGTCTCCTACGAGGTCGAGCAAAGAAATGGTGGACCAACTCCTATGGGAACCTCTTCCAGAAAGCTCAAGAGGAAGGACGAGAACTGACTTATGAAAATTTCCATGTCGCATTTATAAAGGAGTATATAGGATGGGAATAGTTGCATAATCTATGATGATGTATCCTGTTATTTCAATAAACTTTAAATAAATGAGAAAAGTAGTAGTTATCTTATATCTTGTTTTAACGAAAGACTCAAGATAGTTATTTTGATTTCAGGAAAATGAATCCTGCTACATCTCCAAACAACACTCCACTCAACCCTCAACCGTCTGTGAGCAATGCTCCAAACAATACCGTGGCTGCTTCTAATACTATGGATGAAATAACCTCTCTAAGAAATATGGTTACTGCAATGCTAGAGAATCAAAATTAGCAGGCTCTAGCTATTCAAAAGTTAGTATCTGTAATACCCTCCACTAATGCCAGCACTTCTTCAGCATCTCCCACCCCTCAACTTCCCAATACCTTTCGACAGTTCGCAGATGGGATACTTCACAGTTTCCTAAGACTAAGGCCACCTACCTTTGAAGGGTCTGAATCACCAATGGACACTTTGGCATGGCTGAAGTCAGTAGAGAAAAACATCACTAGTCTGGGTTGTTCAAGCAACCAATCTGTAAGACTAGCCACTCACCTTCTGCAAGGAGAAGCAGAGCATTGGTGGGAGCAAGAAAGGAATACACATTTTGAGGAATTCGAATTGGATGAAATAAAATGGAGCTGGTTTGTTCAAGCGTTCAAGGAATCATTTATTCCACCATCCACTAAGAACATCATTGGCGAATCATTATTGAGATTAACCCAAGGAAATCGATCAGTAGCTGAATAAACCTCAGAATTTCAGAAGCTCATATGATTTTCACCTCAATTGGTTCCTACTGAAGCGGACAGATGTTTCAGATTCGAGAATGGACTCCGAGAATCCATTAAAGATCATATGATCCCCCTACAACACACCCAGTTTGAGAAACTGGTTGAGACAGCACGGGTAGTGGAACATCATCAAAACATTAAGAACATGAAAAGAAGGGCTTTCAACATGAATAAACACCCTCAGAACTTCAAGCAACAATGAACAAACCAAGGAAGGGTGTATCAGATGGAGACCACTGAAACATCAAGCCAAACTGCCGCATGTAATAGGCCTCATCCTTATGGAAACTGTTACCATTTCGGCAGAGTGTGTTTCACCTGCGGAAGGCAAGGTCATGCGTATCGGGATTGTCGATCAAATAAAACTATAGATGGAGTAACTATTGAACAAAATCGTACGAATAAAATATTTTGTGCCACTCCCATCAATTTCAGAGAGCCTTAGAGGACTCTTATGCCACCTCCTACTCAAGAGCGAACCCTTGCAAAGGTTCAATATGCTGCAAAGCCTTCAAACCTAAATCAATCAAAAGCTCAGACATCTGACAGCAGACCTGCTGGGAAGGCAAGAGTGTACAATCTCACTCCTGTAGAAGCAGCAAAAGACAACAATATAGTCTCAGGTACAATTCACAACTTTTGCTTTCTTACTGAATTAGAACTTCCTAAAGTCTATATTTTTATTAATTAGGCACCCTATACTTTAAAGATGAGCCCTGCAGTATATTGTTTGATACTGGGGCTAGTCATTCATTTATCTCTAAAAATTTTGCTAAGAGATTAGAACTACCATGCTACAAACTTGCGAAGATTTTTAGTGTTGGACTTCCATCTGGAGCCCAACTTAGTGCAAACAAATTTTGTGACATTCAAGTACCAATCAATAACCATACCTTCCAAGCTAAGTTAATTATACTACCTATAGTAAATTTCGATATCGTACTAGCCATGAATTGGCTTAGTATGCATAACGCTACTATAAATTGTCAAAAGAAGAAGGTTATCTTACAAACTCCAGAAGCTTCAGCAACGTTTATTGGGAAACTCAGCACTAGTAGTTCCTTAATTAATGTAATCCAAGTAGAGAAGATGGTGTGCAAAGGCTGTAGTTGTATTCTAATGGTAATGATGGGCAATAGCAAAGAAGTAACCCCAATTTCTAAAATAAAAGTTGTTAAGGATTTTGAAGATATTTTTCCTGAGGATCTGCCCGGTTTACCACCGACCAGAGAAGTAGAATTTGAAATAAATATAGTTCCGGGGACACAACCTCTATCAAAAGCACCATATAGAATGGCCCCGAAAGAACTACAAGAGTTAAATGAGCAATTGCAAGAACTACTAAATAAAGGATTCATTAAGCCCAGTATGTCTCCGTGGGGAGCTTCGGTATTATTTGTAAAGAAGAAAGATGGGTATATGAGAATGTGCATAGACTACAGAGAGCTGAATAAAGTCACTATTAAAAATAGATACCCACTTCCTCGTATCGATGATCTGTTCGATCAGCTTGCCGGTGCTGTAGTGTTCTCTAAAATTGATTTAAGGTCAGGATATCATCAAGTGAAGGTAAAGGACTCAGATGTAGAGAAGACAGCGTTCAGAATGCGATATGGACATTACGAGTTCCTAGTAATGTCATTTGGTCTCACTAATGCCCCATCTCTGTTCATGGACTTAATGCAGAGAGTTCTAAAACCTTACTTAGATAAATTCGTAATAGTTTTAATTGATGATATCTTAATTTACTCAAAGACAGTAAAGGATCATGAAGAACACTTGAGATTAGTTCTGGAGAAACTTAGAGAGAATGAATTATATGTTAAATACTCTAAGTGTGAATTCTGGCTGGATTCTGTATCATTTCTTGGCCATGTGATTGATGCTCATGGAATTCAAGTAGATCAAAGCAAAATTAGTGTTATTCAAGATTGGGTTCAGCCCAAGACAGTCACTGAAATTCGTAATTTTCTGGGTCTAGTCGGATACTACAGAAAGTTTGTTAAAGGCTTCTCCCAGCTTGCCACGCCACTTACAAAATTAACTCAGAAAGCAGTTCCATTTGTTTGGTCAGAAAAATACGAAACTGCATTTCAGTCTATAAAGGACGCATTAACTTCTGCTCCAGTTTTAGTTCTTCCTAAAGAAGGAGTTAATTATCAGGTGTATACTGATGCATCTGGAATTGGGTTAGGATGCGTATTAATGCAAGAAGGCAAAGTTATAGCGTACGCATCCTGCCAGCTTAAAACCCATGAAAGGAATTATGATAGAACCTACTTTCCATAGAGATGTTTCAATCTCTCAAAGCAAGGATGATGAATATTTAAACCTTAAAGTGGCAATAGAAAGTGGTCGTCGTCCAGAATTGCAGTTTAAGAAAGGTGCTATTTATATGGATAATCGTCTTTGGATTCCTAAATCCATGCAAAAAGAGATCTTGATTGAAATTCACAATTCAGGATATCAAATTCATCCAGGGAATTCTAAGATGTATCAAGGCCTAAAACAATCATTCTGGTAGCCATGAATAAAGAAAAGTGTTGCAGAATTTATTGCAAAATGCCACGCATGTTGCTTAATAAAAGCAGAGTATCAAAAGCCTGGTGGCTTATTGCACCCACTAGAAATTCCAGAATGGAAATGGACTGATATATCCATGGATTTTGTCATGGGATTGCCTCGTTCTAGATCTGGAACTGATTCAATATGGGTTATAGTAGATCTTCTTACAAAATCTGCTCATTTTATTCCAATCCGTCAAACTGACTCGGTGGAGAGATTGGCTAAACTATATATTAAGGAAATAGTCAGATTGCACGGAATTCCTAAAACAATTGTATCCGATAGAGACAGTCGTTTTACTTCTAAATTTTGGCAGGCTGTCCATCAAGATTTAGGCACAACTCTAGCCATGAGTACAGCATTTCATCCCCAAACAAATGGCCAAACAGAGCGAGTAAATCAAGTCTTAGAAGATCTTCTACGTTTATGTATGTTGGATTTTTCAGGATCCTGGGAAGAGCATATTCCTTTAGTGGAATTTGCATACAATAACAGCTTTCAGTCAAGCATCCAAATGGCACCATATGAAGCCTTATATGGGAGGAAATGTTCATCCCCACTAGCATGGTCTGAGATAGGAGATACTCAATTATATGGATCTGAGCTAGTGGAAGAAACAAATACAAAGGTTAAACTCATTCAGCAAAGAATCAGAACATCTCAAGATAGGCAGAGTAAATATCATAATAACTGTCATCGTCCTCTAGAATTCAACGAAGGGGATTTTGTATACTTAAAAGTGAGTCCGATGAAAGGAGTCTATCATTTTGGAGTTTCTGGAAAGCTCAGTCCAAGGTACGTTGGACCTTTCAAAATTTTGCAGAAGATTGGTTCAGCAGCTTATAAATTAGAGCTACCAGAAAGCTTTACTGCTGTTCATAATGTATTCCACATTTCATCACTAAGAAAGTGTCTTCGAGATCCTTCTCATCTTATTGAACATCCTGCTATCAAAATTCAGCCTGATCTTTCTTACACTGAAGAACCAATTAAAATCTTAGATCGTGATTTGAAGAAATTAAGGAATCGATCTATTCCAATGATAAAGATTCAGTGGAAGAACCGGTCTTGTAATGAAGCCACCTGGGAGAAAGAGGTGGATATGCGTCAAAAGTACCCAAACCTTTTCAATCAAGGTAATTCTTCAAACTCTAACTTACTGCATTCTTTTCTTGGCATCTGCTTAATTATTTTTCTCACTCGAGTGATGTCGAGGACGACATCATTCTTAAGTGGGGGGGGGGGGTTTGTAACAACCCAGGTTGTTACTTGGCTCAATTAAGACTAATCTAAGTCTTAGTTAAGGTTCTAAGTCACTAATTAAGTAATTTAGAACTCATCTCTGAAACCTAGGTCAAACCAGAAGTCAACTGAGTCAAATCAGAAATTTTGAAAAATTCCAAACCCTAGAAATTGACTTTTTATCTAGACCTCAAATTGAAACTCTGACTTCGCCATTGCGTTCAGAACACCCAAATTAGCTAAGGGTGAAGTTTTGGAGGTATTTGGAAGTCGTTGGATTTTCGTCGAATATTTTAATACTATTTAAATATCTGAAAATTCAAATAAATAAATACTCATCGAAATGAAAATCCGAGTGCGCCGTTGCGTTCCTCACCCCTCAATTAGCTAGGGGTGATTTATTGGAAATTTTTGGAATGCATTTAGTTGGTTAATTTTAATTAATAAAATAGGTTTGAAAATAATTAAAATAATAATATTTTATTTAAATGAATAACGGCGCCGTCCATTTAAAATTAAGCGCCGTTAATTTATTTTGTTCTGTCCGTCGTTTGGATTGGACGGATCTTTTGATCCATCCGATCTGAGATCGGACGGCCGAGACATCGCCTTCCTCTTTCCCTACGCGTGTCACGCGGGCGACTCCTCTCGCCGAAACCCTTCGCCGCGCGTCCTCATTGCTCCAGATGGCTGCTTCCACTGATGATAAGAAGCCTAATTTAAGCCTGCAATCTTTTCTACTCGCTGTTTTGAGGAAAATCTGAACCCGAGAAGTCGAGAGGAGCCTGTATCGACCTTTTTTTTATTCAGACCGTCGAGTTCGAGGTACTTCTATACCTTAAATCTTGCGTTTAATCCTCAATATTTTGTTTCGAAATCATGCTTACAGTAGTGGATTAGCCTATAACCAGGTTTGATCGTGTTCAATCGCACCCGATCTTGTGATTTGCCTAACCCTAATTTCTTCGGCGCCTCCTCGCGTGAGAAGACGAAGCGACGCCCTAACGCTACCGGACCGGATCGAACCCGTCCGGTTCGCATTTTCTGCGAACCGGACACGTGTTTGCATCCCGTAAGGCGTGGTATGGGTCCTGTAAGCCCCGCTGTCGTTCCCGGGTTCGACCACGTGTCGATACCAATGGATGACACCCGATCCCGTGATTTAAGGCTGTGGGGCCCGCCGTTCTCTGCTCTGCCAATGAGATCGCACCACGTGTCCTGCAGATATTATATATAAACGTTTATATATTTATAATGTTTAATTAATTTAAAACGAAATTATATATAAATCAAATCAGAATAATTAAAACAGAATTAATTAATTAATTAAATCAAATCTTCAAACCCTAATATCTTGCAAAATACAACTCCAAAATATACAAAATTATATACCATTGGATTCAACAAAAATAGAAGAACAATTTGGCACTGTTAATTTTGCTGTAGGACTTGTATTTAGCAAAGTGATATTTAGGGTATTAAATTAAGTCCAAATAATATTACAAAACTTAATTAGCCCATAACTTTGTACCCAATGATCCAAACATATCCAATATAGGTCTTAAAGTGATCAGAAAACCCTAAGGATTAATTTGGTAGTGTTCATTTTGCTGTTTGGATTAGTATTTGCCTAATGACATTTAGAACCTAACCCTATTTACACTAATTAACCCTAGAACTTCAATTGACCATAATTTGGTCAATTGAGCTCCAAATTGAATGATCCAAATATCAACTTAGATCAAAAAAACCTAATTAACAGTAATCTGTAATAATATTTTAGATCTAATGGTTACATTTGCTAATCACTCTTAATTACTCCAAAACTTAATTAGTGAATATTAGCAAATCTAGTAATCCAAATCGAGTGATTTAAGTTTCAAAGGACTCCTAGAGTCATTTAAAATCCATCTGTAAGGTTGGATTAATGTTTGAGTGATTAATTTTGCTAATCACTCACTAATCACTCTTAACCCTAAATTGGTCATAACTTAGTCAAATTAGATCTAAATTGAGCCTACCATATGTCATTATAATCAGTGGACTAATTGTAAACCATAGCCACTGATTTTACTCAATTTGGACAATAATTAGCAAAGTTAGGATTTTTGACCCATAATTAAGGATTCCTTAATTACCTTTTAACCCTAAATCTTGTATTGGCCATAACTTGGTCAATACTTATCAGAATTTAGCAAATTTAGATTCAATAAAAAGTTAAACAGTAAATAGCAATAATCTGAAAGAAAATTTAACTTTCACTTAGCCAAATTTCTAATTTGCCCTTATGAGTCAAAATCACTAATTTAACTTCATATGGCTTAATAATCACCCAAAATTAATTTAGTTACTGTTTAATCTTACATTAGACAGTAAGAATCATATTCTGAAAGAAAATTTCAGAATTAAAGCTCTATAACAAAATTTGATCTTTTGAACCCTTAAGTAGGGGCAAAATAGTATTTTTGCCCAAATTTAAGGTTTAGCATCTTAAAACCCAAAAATCATTGTATAATCAATAAAATCAGTAAATATAATGATTTATAGCAGAAACTAGTTAAGTTCAAGCCTAAATTAGATTTTGTTTTAAAATCTCAATCTTAGCCCTTAAAGAAAACTTCTAAGTCTTAAATGAGTGGTTTCTTCTTCCTTAATCATTCTTAGATCTATCCTTAGGACTTATAACATTAGTTAGGAAGTGTATCATGAGAGACACTCTTAGAAATTAAGAGCTTTAATTTCTAGGATTAGGAATAGATCTTAGGTTAGAATTCATATATTGAGTAAATTGGGTTACTCAATAGGTGAAACCTTGAGTTTTCTAGTTTATAAATTTTGTTAGTTTATTAAATGATTATTTGATCTTTAAACCCTAGAATTAAGAATAGAGATCTATCCTAATGAGTTGATTTATCATTAGGACTTGCCTTAACTTAATCTGTGAGATTTGGGTTCTAAACCTTAAATCTTAGTTATACCTTTAGATTAAGTGATTAGACCCCATCATCTGGAGTCTAATTCTTAATCTTTTCATCTTGATTTGGCTAATCAAGATGAGGTTTGGGGTAAATTAAATTACAAAATTAGGCCGATGATTTATTCATTTTAACCAAATAGTTGTCTTTTGATTAAGATTAGCTAGGACTTGGCCAGTCCTAACTATCTTCAACTAGTAGGATTCGTGATTCTATGTTACAGAATGTGTAAGAATTGATGATTCTGAAACTTATGTAACTTAGAGTAGATAGAATGAATAAAGCAGACAACAACGGATATCACATGTGTTTTAGATAGAGTTTCTTGCTCACTTTGATTTTGATGATTCGCATTCCTTGATTTTGAGTTTATTACCTTGAACATTTATTATGTACTTAAGATATTTGATAAATATCTTATGTCAACTTTGAATATTCAGCATTATCTTTTCTTTTTATAAGTGGTTTGTAAGATGTAGCTTGATTAGTATACCTCTTCGATCAACTCGTTCGGGTCGGCAACCTTATCGAGGGTTTAATGTCCGACAGTCTATGACCATGCCTAGTCCGTGTGATAGGATGGATAGACTCTTGCCGTACTGACTATAGAGTCAAGATTCTGATATGGTTATACTAATTCAAGTACACTTACATTTAGTTCTGTCTTAGCTCATCAGGCTAAGAGTTTTCAGTGATACTCAGTTCAGAGCTTTTTTCTTGCCCATCAGGCTAAGATTTGCTGAGTATGTTTTTAGTTTGAGTGTCTTGGACAGTCACTGCAGTTTTTAGTTTTCAGTTATTACTTTTACTTGTATATTCTACATTTCAGCACTATTTTACTTACAATTTTACTGCACATGTTTCTATATAGGATGCTAGTTTTACTTACTGTTTTCATATGTACACCTAGGATGTTAGTTACTTTCAGATTTATACTGTTCAAGTTCTGTATGTCACCTAGCATAATCTTGTTGATCATAAGCATGTTTACGCTGTATTTTCTTTTCAGTTTTGTCTAGTTTTCCTTTTTGCTTACTTGTCTTTGTTGCAGTTGCTTGGAGGAGGTATGTGCTTACTTCATAGTTGCTTTAGTTATAAACTATTTGTTTATAACTTTATACTGTTCTTTTTGTATGCTTTTTTGCCCCTATTGCTTCAGTTCTAGTTGATGGTGATATTCAAGTAACTTAATAAAATTGTTTACCCTAAAATGTGCTTAGACAATAGTCTAACCAGTTTTTCTTTTGTTGGCTGGGGCCCTACCATTATGAAACTGATAATGGTAGGTTCTGAGTTTATTGAAGCAGTTGATCCAGTGGAGAGCTTGCCATTGGAGGAGGAGCCCGTTCCTGAAGACATATAGTCTTAGATTTCTTTCTGTCTGTGAGATTGAGAGTTATTTTTTTTTTCAGTCATTTTTAAACTATTCAAATTGTTGTAATAATACATGATTAACTTTACTTTTCAGCTCTTTACTTATTCTGTATTGTTGTATTTATAGTGTATGGATGGATGTTATATTTTTATTGCTTCCGCACTCTGAGTTCATGTATAGTCATTTAGTGATAATACGTTGGGATGAATGGCAAAGTCCTTATTTAAATTGGATTAGAACATGTGTCTAATCTAATTCTAAGTGGGGACCTTATCATTTGGTGACCCCTCCACTGTAATCATGTTAACTTAAGAGTTAATAGGACCACGACGGGGCCGGGTCGCCACAGTACCCCGTCTAATACTTAAGATAAAGAATTTACACTTATCTTAAGAATTAGTACTCAACTTTCTTCCCTTTAGGGTTGAGTCTTTGCAGTTCAGCAGCTTTTTATTCAGCAAATTATTAGGGGAGGTTTGGCTGTCCTTCCCGAGTAACATACCATTCTACCGCCAATTATTTGTTAATAATAATTATCTCATTTGCAAGCAGCGACGGGACGGGGCGTTACATAATTATAACTAGAACTGTTAGTAACCTAGGTATGGTCAATCCTAAATTCTAAATATGATGATAAAGATTAAGTAGAGAGCTTAGAAGAGTGTAGTTTGCAAATTTAGGATAAGTGTTATAAGATAACCATCCCACTCACACTTTAATATAATTTCTCATTAAAATACTTTCAAATAAATATCCTTAAAATCATACTTATATATATATATATATATATATATATATTATTCTTCAATTGACTTAGACATTTAGTTAATGTCTAAGCTAATTAGGGTAAATAAATAGAATCAAATAAAATAAATAAAATAGATAATAATGGATGTCACATTATTTACAATTAACTTTGCAAACTCTTTAGATGATGTATTCTATTAAGACTAATATTTGAACATTCATTCAGGCATTATGAATAAATTAAATATAAAATAAATTAGTTTATGGGTTTCACTCTAAGTGGATCAGTCTATACATACATTATTGAACAAGGGCATACTATGGAGAGATTATGAGATCACATATAACCTAGAGGGGGAGTGTGTGTGTTTTAGACCTCACTACATACAGTGCAGACATGTCTAATTCCTCGCTTTGTGATATAACGTGCCCATAGAACAACTAAAATAGGATAAATAAAACTTGTGTTTACATCATAACAAAATGTTATTGATTGTGTATGCTTTTATTTGTTATAGTCGATTGACTATACTTCACAATTGATTCATTCTTTGAGATGATGCTTACTTCACTTATTTTTATTTCAATATTTCATTTCCTAATTTTATTTATAGTTTTTCTACAGTGCATTCTTTATACCATTTATAATTACATTTTTCTTACACTACTATTACATTTAATCCGTATGTGTAATTGCCCAAGTTATTACCTTAGTTAATTATGACAAATATTAGTATTAAATATAATCATAAGTGCTAATTAGGTCAATTGAAGTCAACTTCTAAGACCTAGTCCAAATCAGGAGTCAAATGGATTGAATCTTGATTTTTGGAAAATCTAAAAACCCTAAAATTTGACCTATTTAAATTGATTTCAGATTGGAAAATGGACATCACCATTGCATTCGTTGACCCCAAATTAGCTAGGGGTGAAGTTTTCATATCAATCAGAAGTCGTTGAAAATTCGACGACTATTTTAATAATATTTAAATACCCCAAAAATTGAGAAATTAAAATACTCGTCGGATCGAAAATCTGACACCGCCATTGCGTTCCTCACCCCTCAAATAGCTAGGAAAATATATTTGAAAAAAATTTTGGGACTAAATAACAAATCGGACTTAATTATAATAATTTAATTATATATTTAAATTAATTATATTAATTAATAGATGCAAACGACATCGTCCTTGTGCCGTTAGCCCTGCCGTTCGATAGAACAGCAGAGTCGGGCCGTTCGATCAGGCCAATCGAACGGCCCAGGTCATCCCGCCCGCGTCTTCGTCTTCTCCGTCGCGCGAGCTTGCCGCCAACAGCCGTGTGCGGCCGCCTCGCCAGCTCTGCCCTGGCTCCATTAAGCTTCGGGGCGCCCTCTCGCCGCGAGAGATCTTCATCCCGAGAGCTTCGTGAGTCAATAGGAAGACGTGAAGCCCTAAGAACCTCCCAGCCGTCAAACCAGGGTACCGTCCCCGATCCTACGTTTAATCCCATTGCATGCATTATTCAAGTATTGCTAACCTTAGATCTGGGATCTGATCGACGATCGTTCGGATCCGGTCGAGCTCGATTTGGTTCGATCGACTCGAATCAAGGCTCGATCCTCTCGGGCCGCGTACGCACACACACACACACCGCACCTAGGATGCTAGGGTTTGAAATGACCGGCGGTAGAGTCGTCCTTAGGTCTCGACCCACATACCAACCGGTAGATCTCATCAAGACCTTCCCATCGGCGGTCGGATCGAACCTCGCCGTTGCCGGAGCGTCGAGAAAACGCGTGCCCTAGCCGAGTAGCGTCGAGTTCGTCGCGGAGAAGGCTATCCTGCGGGTTCGGGTCGGGTCGAGCCTGGCCCGCGAGTTTGGGACCCGGGTCCGCGCGCGTCGTTCCGCCTTCCCCGTGTGGGGGCCCGCCTCGCGCGTGTCACGCATCCGTGGCACCGCGTGGAGTGGTGGGCCCGGGCTGCGTCAGCCCGTCCCGTCCGTGCCAGCTGTGGGCCCCGCACACAGCTCGACGTCCAATAGGGAGCTGCCGCGTGTCCTCCTGGTTCCACCGCATGATTATCTTGCAGAGAATAAATAAATATGTATATTTATAATAATAATAATAATATCAGTTATATATATACATATTATATAATTATATCTTAAAACTATAGTTATATGCATATATACATAGCCTCTGTTAGGCTTAATTAGGTTAACTAGCTAATTAATCAGTACTTAATGAATATTAAGTAATGTCAATTAATTTAATAAGTAGAATAATTAAACAGTAAACAATAATTAACTCTATTTAATTAATTAGTTATGAATAACTTAATTATTTATAAACAATAAGTAATAATATCTTATAATATCAGTGAATTAATATATATATATACAGTAATATTAATAATTATTACTAATAATTTGATAATTATTAAATAGTAAATTAACATATTAATTAACTCAAATCATAAGATTAATAATTATGAATAGATAATTAGTACTTAAATAGTAATTAGCTTAACTTTAATTAAATATTAATAAAAATAATATTATAAATAAACTAATTAAATAATAGATTAAGTAATAATTACTGATTAATTAATTAATTATTAAATACAGGATAATATAATTGAACTTTAGAAATGAATAGTAGATTAATACAAACTAAATAAATAAATAGTAAAACAATATAAATTGTATTTTTAAATAGTAAAACTTAAAAGTTTAACAACTTTTTGTAGGATTATCCAAATATAGTCAATATAGGTCTCAAAATACTCAGAAAAATAAAAGGAATCAAATGGCGTAATGTAAAAATTAATTTCGGGGTACACATAACGATATAGCATTTTATGACCTATTTGAGACCCCATAACTTTTGACATAGTTAACCAAACATAGTCAATATGGGTCTTAAAATACTCAGGAGATCGGCCCCATCACTGTAGTAGTATTAGTTTTCCTATTTAGACATCAGGATAAAAAATCAACCATAGATCTCACAGTTGACTTTAGGAAAAATTGACCAAAATGCCCCTATGATTCAAATGACCATAACTTGGTCAAATCAACTCCAAATTTAACAATTCAAGATGTTGACTAGCTTAGAATTTCAATATCATCAGTAAAAGGAGACAATATTTAGGATCTGAACCCTAAAAATTTAGAAAATAATCAAAATACCCTCAACTTTAGTTAGTTCATAACTTGACCATTTGAAGTCCAAATTGGGTTTACTCCCTATCAACATACTCAGTATACTATAGGGAAGATATAGAAACTGAGATTGCTAAAATTGGACTTAAAACATAAAAGTTCGGTTTTTGTCACCCGTTGACCGACCCGAAATTACCAAATTGCCCTTAGAAAGCAAAATATCCATAACTTAGTCAATTGAACTCATAATTCAGTGTTCTTGGACTCTATGGAATCCTTAAATAGTAACATACAATAAACTGTATAAAAAGTCAGGTTTCAGTAGAGTGAAAATTACTGAAATGCTCTTAAGTCAAAAACTATAGTTTGAACCGGTGGAACCTGTTTCTTGTCCAAATTGAACGTACTTACTGTCTATCTTCAAGTTAGACAGTAAGAAGTCATTTGAAACTAAGAAAATTTAATTTGGACCCTTATATCTAAAGTTAACTTTTAGACCCTTAAAGTAAGAGCAAAATAGTTATTTTGCCCTAATATTGGATTATGTACTCTTAACCCTTAATTAACTTCTCAAGACTCTAAAACCAATGTTATAATTATATTAGTATTATTTAAGTGAGTGAAATCAACCATTATGTCAGATTCCAGAATTTCCCTAAGTCTTTAACACTACACCTTAAGAACTCTTCCTAAGACTAGGATTAGATCATAGATTTGATTTTATTTATTAAAAAATGGGATTTTTTAATGAATGAATCTTTGGTTTTATTAATTTCTAGACTTTTCTTTTATTTTATAACTTGTTTTAATTATTTTGTCTTTTAACTGTAATTTTAGGATAGGAGATTCATCTTATTAAGTCTGATTACTTAATAGGATTTACCTTAATTAGTATATCACTTTTAGAATGAAACTTAGAACTTAGGTCTTATCCTTTTTGGATTATATGATTAAATCTAAATTTTATAATATTTAATCTATAATCTATAGGATTAGAAGATCTTGATCAGATCTTAGATAGAACGTCTAAATTCACAAAACTAGGACGTATGATTTATTGATTCAACTTATAATCATCTTTGATTGAACTAGATTAGAACCTGATCAGTTCTAATCATTTTTAACTTATAAGGATGAATTTTTAAGTTACACTAGATAGTAAGAAAATGGTGATCCTGAACTTGTGTAATTTGGAATAGTTAGAATGGTTAAGTAGAAAACAAATAATATCACCATGTTTAGTAGAGTCCCTTACTTCTATTTAATGATTGTTGCTACACATTCATTGTATTTTTATGCCTTAATTTCTTGAGCATATCATATAAGATTTTTGATGCATAAATAAAATGTTAGGAAAATATGGAAACTCCTTAGATTCCTTGTGAAATTATTAAAGTGATTGATTAAAGATAATAATTATATGTGTTAGAGCTATCTCTCAGTTATGTATTATGCTTGCCTGGTCTCCTTATTGACACTAGGGGAAGACCTTATTTATATATTTTGTTACTTCGTTGTGTGCTGATTGCCTAGTCTCATTGAGGACATTAGGGGTACACAGTTTTGTGCCTTAGTCGTGATGGTGCTAAGATCTTTTTCGGTGAACTAGATTAGCTCTTTTGCTGTATGGCAGTTAGTACGCAGATGTTTACCTATATGTTCAGTTTCGATATTTTGTTTACTTTTCAGCATTTTTATTCAGTCAGTTATTTTCTTTGTATTGCTTATATATATGTTAGGATGTTAGAATCTTGCTGCTATCTATATGTATCATTATTGAGTTCAGTTATTTTAATTTGCATATTTCTTTTGATTACTAGCATATTTAGGATGTAGTATTTTCTTCCAGTACTTGTTTAGTTATTTATATTCATATACTTTACATTGTTTAGCTTGCATTTGAGTCATGTCTTAGCCTTTCTTTTTGCATAAGTTATAAATAATTATTTATAGCTTTTTCCTTCCTTATTGTATTGCTAGTTGCTCCCTTATATAGTTGTTGCTTAGAGAATGTAAATGGTGATATTACAAAACACATATAAAACTATCATCTTAAAATGTACTTAGACAATTGTTTAACACAAGATTTTTCTTTTTTTTTTGCTGGGGCCCTACATTGTGAAACCGACAATGGCAGATCATCTTCAGTTGGACGATCAAGAACTAGGTGTGGAGCCATATCCAGAGGAGGAGCCTTTAGAAGAAGCAGCCGTTTAGCTTTCTCTTATAAGTGAGGATGAGCGTATTTTTACTTTCATTGATTAAACTTTGAATTGATGTAATAATATAGGTACTCTTGACTATGTGTTTGGATTACTATGCCTTTTATTCTGAGTCATATTCATTATATTTATTCTGTGATGCTTGGATGTTTCTTATTTTAAATCATCTTCGCACTCTGTATGAATTGTTATTAAGTGACTAAATATTTGATTTTATGCTTACTTCTTCCCTTATTAGGTGGATTGTAGATTTTATCCTAATCCAATAATAAGTGAAGGGTTAGCTAGAGTGACACACCACCCCTTAGCTTAATCTTATGGATTAAGGGGTGGGGTGCCACAGTTTATCCTATTGAGCATATATTTTATATTTATTTCCATGTGCACACTAGTATACATATATACTTGTACCTGCTTCTTTTATTTAATATATTTTATTCAAGTTTGAGCTACTTCTTATGTACCTACATTTACTCCTTTTCTTTTTGCCTTTTAGTAATTTTCTTATTATCAATATCTTTCCTTTATACTTCATTATGCACCACTTTAAATAAATTGTAAATTACAAATGTGAAATTAGTTAATTAAAATTAATTTAACTATCTTAAAATATACTTAGACTTTATAAATCTAATCATTTTTTTTTTATTGGTTGTGCCATATCGTATTAAAAATTAAATATGGTAGATTAGAAACTTGGAGTGGTGCTGGAACCAGAGATAGATTTTGAACCAATGAAGTATCATAGAAGAATTTAGTCTTAGCTTTATTTACTTGTGAGGATGAGTGATTTTACATTCAGTTTGTATGAATTAACTTAACTATGGATGTTTTCTTATATTTTTCTTTTTTGTGATGGATGCTTTTCTTTACATGTACCTAGATGGTTAGAATGCTAGATATTTTACTTTTCTCTCGTCATAAATTCTTGGCAAAATGTAGCACTTAATAGTGGGTCAGTTCTTACTAATTCAATATTAAGTACTACTAGAACACCACATTGGGTTAGAATATCAATCTAATATTGGGACATTATACTCTCTCTCATAAAGGTATATATTTAAGCTTAAGCATGCTATGGTTTGACAAGTACTAAATTGATCTAAGTGTCTTCCTACTTACAACCTTTTCTAATAATTAGCGACATTAAGGGATAGATTATCTAAGTTTATCCAGGACTTAAGGGGGCCAAGTGGGAAAAATCCCATTAAATAATTAAAATATTAATATTTATAAACCATAAAAATGAAAATCTTAAATTAATATCTAATTAGAATGAAACCAGTAAATTTATAATCATTATAGCCTTAGGATTACAATGATATGTAGTTGGGTCAATTTGAAGCACATTAAGCTTAAATAAGCATTAATCACTCTTAATGGTGTTTATGAAATCATTAGTAAAACTAATTATCAAAATTAAAATTAAATATCATATTATTATTTTACTTATTTTTGTGATCATTTTTTTATATAATTTTAATATATTTGGATGTATATTTATCAAATTATTCATTTAATTTAATATGTGTTAATTTTTCCTAAAGTTTGAATTATTAAATTTAGAATAGTCACAGGAAAATTCTTTCCTGGAACGGCGGCAAGCCGGTCGGGTTAACGGGACCCAACGGGCCTAGAATATTTGGAGATTCTTGGGTCAAGGCCGACCCAAGGAGCTCAGTGAGGACGATGGGGGTCGATGGGAGCATATGGAAGGAATAAAGGAGGCTTGGCCACTATACAGAACTATACATGCTCGAGTCGCCGAGTACATTAATTGAGCTCACTCGAGCTCAATTGAGCCAAATAATCGATAGAGTAACTAATGGGATGAGGAAATAAATAATAACTGGAAGGTTAGCTTGGATATATGGGCGATGAAGATGTACCTAATATCCATTCCAACGCAACTCCAACGAGCCTTTCCTACATAGGGGTCCTTCCCGAGACTTCCTGGAGCTTGCCAATGGCAAATGGGAGCTAAGGAAGATAATGATGGGGTTTTGATGTGGCCAGGACAAAGGTGGGGTGGTGGCCGTAGCACAACCCACCGCTTCGTTCGAGTCTTTGTCGAGCTAAAGAAGGCGACAAAGCACAATGCTCTATTGTATCTCAGATGCCCGCCCGGTTAAATAGCACTGATATGATCATAGGATCAAATTTATGTAAGCGTCACCTTAGCCATTGGATCCGGGCTTTGATCTAGCGGCTGTGATCAAATTCACCACGAATCTGATCTGGTCCATTAGATCAGTATCTAGATTAAGATGGGATGGCTCAGATCATCAGATATGGTTGTCCCGTGTGATTCAACAGACGGCGGATCTCTTGCATTCTGTTAAATGATAGTTTCAGTCGTTGGAAATTATTTAATTTAATTAATTTAATTATAATTTAATAATAAACAATACAATTTAAATTAATCATATACTCTTGATCAAACAAGTTTTAAAAATTCTAAAAAATTCACCCATAACTAATTTTAGGACGAAAAATTCAAAAATGTAATTGAATTTTTTGATTGAAGGTCAAAATAAATCTCATAAATTTCTAATTATTTAATTTAATTTAAATATTAATTAAAATCAAACAACTTCAAATTAGCTCAAAATTCATAGGTTTAATCCTAATGATATTTAAAGATTAATGAAGAGATTTTTTTGCTGATTAAACCAGTTAATGATGGATAACACGCTTGAGTTATTATATATACTTTAAATTTTTATCCCACTCACTATATATATATAAAATGAGTCATGATAAAATTTAGATAAAATTATATTTAATAATACAATATTTTTTATAAAAAATAATTTGTAGAATATAATTTTAATTGTTAATCACGAATAAATCTCAGTCTTATTTTTAAAAATATTTAAATTATTATCACATTTTGATTTATTTATTGATATACCCAGAATTTCTCATAGATTAGTATATCCCTAGAATTTACCGCACGAGAAAGTGTTGTGATAAGCCCCACAGACAAGGCGTGGAGCGTGGCAATGCATAGCCGTCGAAGGTGAGAGCGATTAGCTTACCGCTAAGGCGGTAATCGCACCGTCATTACCGTGAAGCTCCGCAGTTTCCGTCTGACGTGGCAATCTCCTAATCATATATAAACTCGAGAAGTTCTTCATCTCTATTTTTTCAGGCGTCCCATTTCTGATTTCTTCACCTCAGACACATGCTCTCTCTTCTCCCGTATTTCGTTCTACCCTCAAATTGTCCCAAGAAATGAAACATTTCTCCTAGAAGAATTAGAGAAAAGCACGGCACAAGATCTCAGAAACCCTGCCCCTGGTCTCTCGATTCGTAATTTTGATCGTTCCCTTCACTTCGTTGATCCTTCCTGTATATCGTTCTTGTTTATTTCACTGTCAAAACAGATATTTCGTTTATTTTAATTAAAGGGGAACGGGAAGATAAAGAGCAAGCGATCGGCATCGGCCTGCAAGCTAGATTTCCTTGTGTAGTTTTCTTCTTTTTCTCTGATCTTTTTCGATCCGATCCGATCCTTATGCTAGTTGCTTATTAGTTGACTGGATTTTTGCCTTCCACACTTTTCGCTTGTGCTTATTCGCCCTTTATAGCGGGTTTTATCGGCGAGTGGATCTCTGCTGAATTCACTAATGATGTGTCTTTTGTATTTTTTTTATTGTGGGAACTTTTAAGGTTTTAGCGAATAACTGAGATGAATCGATTTCTGCTGAATTCCCCATGGTTGTTCCAAATTTTAACTTAATATCCTCTGGATTACTTTAATGAAATGCGAAATAAGAAAGGAAAGCATACTTTCTCCGATGGAATTCTTTTCTTTTCTGGTGGCTTTTTGCTTGTGTAATGTGCTTTTCTCTGTACTAGTATCTCTTACGCTCGCTTAGTTAAGCTGAGCCTGATGTCTGAAGTATTTTATTGTTGGATTCCATCTTAAAGACCACAGACCGCTTTCATTCTTGCTTGAATCGACGTGTCTGTACTAAGAAAGCTTTTATGAACTTAATTTTGCCTCTTTTAACGTTATGCTTTGGCTTATTTTTTCGAATTAAAGGCCGTGAATGTGTTGTTGTATTGTGATATTCTTACTAGAAATTTAAAATTATGATCGGCCGCATGTTACCAGGCATCATTCACTACTTTTCCTATTGCATTGTTTCCTTTTTTTTACTGCATGAATTTCCTTTAAAAAGTATTGACTGTTCTTCAATCTTTCTAGATCCATGGCTGAATTCCAGGGAAACTGATGTGTGGAAACTTAGGATTTCTAAAACAATTTACTGCTAATTTAGTATCTAGTAAGTTCTACTGTTTCGTCAACCCATGTATTTTGAAGTTGATTTTTTGTATCTGTAAAGGATACACATTATTTAAATCCTCCTCTCTGCACATACTTCAGGCATTGCGTAATGGATGCTGCAGCTAGCGGAGCCTCTCCTTCGATCCCATATCACAACCTCATAGACCAATCTCTCTCTCTTGTTAGTCCCATACAGCAAAGCCTCCAGCGCTGCCAACGCCTTTGCTTAGGCAATGCCCACCCTGGGGAGTTCCCCCTTTCAACAAGCCCCTCCATTGTTCTCCATGTCTTAACTTCATGTGACTTGGATCCTGAGGATCTCGCTCACCTTGAGGTAAATTTCATTATTTTTGCTGTCCAAATTTATTTTATCAGAAATGTAAAATAGTAGAGATAAAATGCTTAATAGAGGGAGAATACACAAGCACCACACTGAATTGTTATTGTGGCAGGCGACATGCACATTCTTCAGGCAGCCTGCCAATTTCCCTCCGGACTTCGAATTATCAATAACTGAGCTTGCAGCCCTCGACATGTGCCAGAAGAGGGCTGTGTTTAAGCCCATGGCAACGGAGGAGAGAGCGGTAATTAAGCAAAGTTGTGGCGATTCATGGAAGTTAGTCCTTCGCTACTTGCTGGCAGGGGAAGGTTGCTGCCGGAGGGAAAAGTCTCAGGCAATTGCCGGCCCCGGCCACAGTGTTGCTGTGACCTCGAGGGGAGCTGTTTATTCTTTTGGTTCAAATAGCTCCGGCCAGCTCGGCCATGGCACCCTCGAAGAGGAATGGAGGCCTCGTCCTATCAAGTGCTTTCAAAACCCTTGCTATCTTTTCATTGTATGTATGCTGAGCATAGTCGTAAACCCGAACATGAAATGATTCACAGGACACTGCAAGGTATTCGAATAATCCAAGCGGCTATTGGAGCCGGGCGCACAATGCTGATCAGTGATGCTGGAATGGTGTATGCATTTGGAAAGGATTCGTTTGGAGAGGCGGAATTTGGAGTTCAGGGATACAAGTTTGTTACAAAGCCTCAGGTGGTTGAGTCCTTGAAAGGGATGTATGTAGTTCAAGCTGCTATAGGGAACTTCTTCACGGCTATTCTTTCAAGAGAGGGTAAAGCTTATACCTTCTCGTGGGGCAGGGATGCTAAGCTAGGGCATCAGACAGAGCCTAATGATGTTGAACCTCGGTTTCTGGGTGGCGCTCTTGAGAACATTCCAGTTGTGCAGATTGCTGCTGGTTATTGCTATCTTCTTGCATTGACATGTCAGCCAAGTGGCATGTAAGCTTCTCTTACTCTATACTCTTCCACATGTTTGCTATATGCTTTAGAAGGGCAGTTATTTTTATTATATCTCATTTGGGTGCTGCTGTTTTTAGTTATGGGCTAAGGATAATGGATATCACCATTGCTTAAATGTTTGCTTGTTTGTGTAAGAAATGACACAGTTAATTAACCAAGTTTTGGGTGTATGTGAAAGTCATCCTATGTTGTTCCAGATATGGAACTTTGGAAAAGCTCCACTAGTTCAAGTATTCTGAGATAAATTTTCAGGGGGAGTAGCTTGTATTTTGATTTCCTCTTTTTGAGTCTTCCTTTCCTACCTTTTATTCGCTACGGTTTAAGCTGCATTTTAATTTCTTTAATTTTCTTTATATTTTTGTTTTAAGAATTTACATAAGTAATCACTTATTTATCTAAAGTTAACTAATTTAATCACAATTCAGCTCTTCCAACCATTAATTTTGATTTCAGTTTAGTTTACAGGTTTTCTACTAGTTCTCATTTTGGGATGAAGAGCAGTTAATGGAATTTACATAAGTAATCACTTATTTATCTAAAGTCTACAGGTTTTCTACTAGTTCTACAGGTTTACATAAGTAATCACTTAATTTAGGTCTGCAATGCGGCTTCTTCATCATTAAATGGAGAAATCTATTCTTTGAATGAAGAGCTCTATCATGTTATTTAATATTAATTTTTGACTGATTAATTTCTCTTTTGGCTGATCTCCAGGTCTGTTTACTCTGTCGGCTGCGGACTAGGTGGAAAGCTGGGGCACGGTTCGAGAACGGATGAGAGGTATCCAAGGCTGATAGAGCAGTTTCAGGAGCTGAATCTCCAGCCAAAGGCCGTTGCCGCAGGAGCCTGGCATGCTGCAGTTGTGGGGCAAGATGGAAGGGTGTGCACTTGGGGATGGGGGCGGTATGGTTGTTTGGGGCATGGCACTGAGGACTGTGAACCAATCCCCAAAGTGGTGGAGTCATTGAGAAATGTCAAGGCCGTCCAGGTTGCCACAGGTGATTACACCACTTTTGTTGTTTCTGCAGATGGGAATGTCTACTCTTTTGGCTGTGGAGAATCTCTAAGTCTTGGGCACTCCGCAGGCACTTCTGCTGAGCAGGTTTGGCATTTTCTTCTTTTTTGTGCAATATTTATTCCTGTTGTTGATGGTATGGCGAAAAAAATAGTAAAATGAGCAAGCACCTTGCAAGCACAATCTCAACACAAGATTATTAGATTTGATGTGGAATTACTTTATTGTAAAAAATCATGGGGGATTACAAGAAGACCGGATGACCTAAATCCTCTAAGCTTATATATAAATTGAGGCAATTTAGAGATCCAAAATAACATAAAAAGCACAGATATGCCATAAACCATCAAATTTATCATCTCTTGGAGCGGTGCATTTTGGAATCCTAATTTGCATAGCATGTACAAGTGGGTCTACGCCAAATATATTCATTTTTTTGTGTTATGCTAGGTTGTTTCCCTCAAATAGCCTTACAATATGGGTTGATGGGTAGAACAAAGGTGTAGATGGTATAGAGAATATGGTGGGAATTACATACTGAATTGCTCACTTTTTTGCACATAAGACTGTCATATTGTTAAGTTTTTATTTTGGGATATTTGAAAACAATAATAGTGTTATTTTTGTATGTTATAATATTGGAGTTTTGAGTTTACGTATTTGACACTTGTAATAAATAGGAAAATGCTAGTGTCCTATTTATTACCAATTTTTATATCTAGTGCTAAAAAATAATTTAAACATCATCTCATTCTTTTCAGTAGGTTATAAGCACAAGTACATTTCACCATTCCTAAAATGACTCCTAAGGTTACCACATCATATAAAAAAAGTTTGGGTTATGCATAGGGTTGTGTAGTCGCACCATAATAAATTATGAAAAATGCTAGAGTGCCAACTTATCACCCAAGCTTTATTTCTAGAGCAATTAAAATTTTCATGCTATTTTTTTTTCTCTGTAGGACAAAATAAAATTTGCATTTCACCCTTCTTCAAGTTACACTTAAATTGCCATATTCCCAAAAAAAAAGAAGCTTGGGTAGTGTACGAGGTACTGCAGCTACTCCTCTATATAATGCTGCCCAAAACTTGAAAATAACTTTGGAATTTTGGAAGAAGAAAGTGGCATGCCTATAATGTGGGGAGTAGTAAATTTGTTGTATTTCCCATTAATTAGACACTACCATTTGTTCAATCAATATTATGATGCCTGTGGGGAGGGAGTGCCATATATGTTTATGTTTGGTAAATTGTGTAGGAGTTTGATTTGTGCTAGTAAAGAGCCCCAAAAGTTAAAAGAATGCATTTAATCTCATGCAGCAAATGACATCAAGAAACTAAAAACAACATTCAATCTCTGGATTTACATGAAATGGAAAATTATTGCCATTATTGTTCAAATTGCAAGCACTTATTTTTTTAGATTTAACACTCTAATGTTCTGACACCGTCTTGCTTTGGAATAATTGCATTTGTCCCTTCTTGCTTCTTGATATTCCCTTTCCCAACTACTTCTCGGAGAACTGTCTTGCTTCCAAATGGTTTTTTTTTTTCCTTAAAAAGTTGTTTTTAGGTGGAATGTCTACATCAAGCTAAGATTGATAGCATGGATATTAGATGTATGCCTCAATTTTGGTCCAACTCTTGGATTAAACATATGTGCAATTTGCAAACATAATAAAAAGGCAAATACTTTGAGTTTAGGGATTGAAATTTAATTTATTGAATACCTTTAAACCAAATTGTATTCACGGGGCGCTACAAATTTTACTGCTCTGCAAAACACACTTACGTCGAAGTAAATAGTCCGTGTGATCTCGTATTATGAATGGATACGAGTAAAGAAACTAGTCTTTAAATCCTATTTAGTGGGATCAAGACTTACGTCGAAGTAGATAGTCTGTGCGATCTCGTATTATGAATGGATACGAGTAAAGAAAAACACACTTACGTCGAAGTAAATAGTCTGTGCGATCTCGTATTATGAATGGATACGAGTAAAGAAACTAGTCTTTAAATCCTATTTAGTGGGATCAAGATTTTGTTGTTGTTTTTGTAAGCTAAGCTAATATGTCTTTGGTTTAACTTTTTGATGTTTAGTTATTCTTTCTTAACATTAGGCAAGATAAGTTGTTAATCGTTTCTGTAATTGCTAACCTATCTAAATCAAGATAAGCCTAAAACTGAATGGGCCGATGCTTCGCTTAACTTGGCTACTCTAGAACTATTTAACATTAATGCTTTGCTTATCCAAACAAATCTTTTTTAAAGTCAATAAAAAATAACAAAAAATCATAACAGTTAAAATAAAAAAATAAAAAAGTCAATCAAACAACTTTACACACCAGGCAACAAATTTAATATTTACAAAAATATATGCTTTCTTTTAAATTTCATGGCTAATTTTAGAATGAGTAAAGATTGCTTGCCAATATAGCAGCCAATGAAAAATCGCAAAGTGCAATTTCTCCCCCGCCTCAATTCCCGTGCGAGGAAAACACTTGTACACCACACTCATATCTTTTTTTTGCTTAATTTTGTAATTTTTTTAACTTAGTTTATAAAATGACAGCCTATAAAAATCAGCAAGGGTCATGCTCTCTCCCCCGCACCCCGAGAGCGTGGGACACGAGCGAGTGAACGATTTTTTGCACGAAAATGCATTTTTGGCATATTTGTTGGTATTTTTATATTTGCTTAGCAGGATCCTTCTATTGGTTTAATTATAGAACTTCTCTGTATATTACTAAAGGTCAGGTGTAGATATATTCTATATAAAGATTTGAAGGATATGCATGCAAAGTCTCACATATCTTTCGAACGAGTTTTATTTTGACAAGAAGGCAGATTATTCTGAGATCTTGTTGTAATGTCCAAATGTAGGGAAACCGGCACAAGAACGTGCATAGACCAGAACTGGTGGCGGCTCTCGCCAACCGAAACATTGTTCACGTCAGTCTCACCAACTCCTTGTACTGGAATGCGCACACATTGGCTCTGGCCGAGTCTGGCAAGCTCTATGCCTTTGGGTCTGGCGACAAGGGCCAGCTCGGCATCGAGCCCACCGGCCAGCAGAACGAGAGGGAGATCCCAGAGAGGGTGGAAATCGAGCTCGGCTGAGCTCCCCGCATAAATTTCCTGTGCATGTGTATATATCCAACTTGAATTTCGGTTAGCGGATGCCTGATCATATCTTCTTCTTTGTTTGATTTATTTCTCGTTGAATTATTCTCCTTTGTATATAGATTTTAAAATATTTATATCTGATCACCAGCTCCGTTCCCCGAGAATTAGGGGATAAGCGTGACTTTATGATTATAGAAACAAAAAAAGATAAAGCTGTTTGTTTAGATGACAGGCTGATGTATAAACAAGGGCAAGGAAAGGGGCTCGCAGTGGGAACTACTTGGCTTTTTCTTTCACGCATCCTTTTTCTTCAAAGGTGCGGAATCAACTTTCGCTTGAGGAATAATAATTGTTTATAGGGAGGGTTGCCACATTCCTTTTGCCAATTGGTTAGCTTACGATTTCAGAAGGCTTCGAGTACGATGTGAAAAATTTTCAAGCTGCAAGCCAGAAGTTGCTTGTACTGTTGGCTCAGCTACTCGGTGACGATCTGGCACAGTGAAGCTTCTTTAGGGCTTGTTTACTAGTTTTATCAATAAACAAGAGTTTGCTTTCAAAGCCTAGAAATTTGTTCTGTGGAGGGAGTTAAAAATAGACTCAAATTGGAATCGTAGCTGCGCTTGCTCCTTTAGGATAGTGCGAGAAAGGAACTTTCTCTTAATGGATATTTTCCGTGGTCGCTAAAATTGCCCTTTCTCTCTCTATTCATCACATTTGAGGATATGAATTTTTCTTATTTATCTAAAAGTTTGGTGGGTTAGCATTGAATTCATGCATTCATACACCCTTGCCTTGCAAACCTTTATCACCGGTCTCCACTTATTCCCTCTTTTTGACATGCCTAACTCTTTTCCTCCACATCACTCCATGCCAGTAACCTCAACTAATAGATGAAATTCTCCATCAATTTGCTAGCTCTACTAATGTCCTTGAATCCAATGTCTCAACCTTAACACTGAATAAATGAATAATCAACATATATTATATGATTTCTCCAGTGAAGATGTGATCGCCAATAATTCGTTCATCAACTAATGAGCTCTTTTGTCTACTACATAAAACAAAGCATACCAATTGAGGAGCGTCTTCCTGTTTATGGAAATAGGGGGATGCTTGGCAAAGTTTAGGACTATAAATAGATATTTTTCAAATATAGGATGAGGGTTTAATGCAATCCATCATTTTTGCAAGTTTTGCTGTGAAATTGGGTAGAGTGCAGCTTTGTCACCTTGAGAAAAATGAGCAAGATAAATTGCAGGAATTAGCATGCAACGATCACACAATCACAGAATAAAATAAATGTTTACAAGGAAAATTTATTGTAGAGAAAAATCAGGATGTCACATCACAAGAAAATGTTTCATAATGGACTAAAGAAGGATTGCAACAATCATCATAGTCTCACAACTCTAAAGGGTTTCAAACACTCTTGTACTAACTTAAATTTAAGCATGAGTTGATGACATAACAAACACAATTAAATCAAGGTAATGCAATTTTCAATTCACGTGCCTATGTGTGCCCTAAACATGTTGTTAGGGACACAACATTAATGGTTGGACACGGACAAGTTGTTTCCACGTCCGTTACGATTGTCATGTGCGCCTAGGCGCGTAACTGTGTCTGGTGCATCGTTTTATCTACATGTCGTTACTCTTGAGCATCGCTCTACGTGAGCATTGTTTCACTTGAGTGCATCTCTTGGACATGCATGGGTGCGTTTGTATCTCTTGGTGTGTTGACCCAGCTTCCGCTTGCATGCATCAGTTTTTGTGTCCAGGCGCTAGTGTGTTGCTCCTGGGTGCTTGGTTCTATTTCCACCACACTCTAGGTTCCACCATTAACAAGTTCATCTTTTCCATCCATGTCTTAATTGGCCTTGATACCCAACTTGGGAGGTGTTGTGCCCCATCTTTTCTCACATGAGTTCTTGGCTTAAAAATTCTCCCTACACATCTTGAACCTATATTTTGTTGGCTCTCTTTCACTTAGCTTAGGCATATTCATATCTTTCAATGATTTGTATTGACATCCTCAAATATGTAACCCATAACATAAATTATGATTATTGCACCCACCAGTTATGCATTTTAATTTAATGTAATATCTATTGAATAAGTAGTGAGACCCAAATCATCTATTCTATCACCATCCTCTAACATGGCAAAATGGCTTGTCCACAAGCTACAATATGGAAGCATTATATCTCAAAATAAGTGCCAAATGCTTTGCAACTTTATGAAATGCTTATCCCACTAGTTGTAGTACTTAAGAATTTTGGTGTTTACAAATATACTTTAAAATGCTAATGAGTTTTAAGTACATATAATAAGTTGATAATTATATAAACTGAGCACAATTCAAATGTTCAAATTATTAGTTGGATTTGAATGATTGTCTAATCGAGAAAGTATTTGAATACAACAAGAATTTGAAATGGGGTTATGGCGAACATGCGTTATGAATAATCAAGCATTTGTTTGATTTAGGCCATACTAAGGTATTGTTTATTTTTGAACATTTTGCTTCTAGTATAGGCGAGTAAGTTGGAACACTTATAATCTGATATTATTTTTCATAACAAACAGATTACATAGCATAGCATAGGGGAAGAAGATTTACATTTACATAAAACTCACATTAACATCCACATCACTATCACACATCTACTACACTTCATAACTTCAACAAGAATAACCAAACAAATAACACAAAACGCTAATACTTACTAATTCAAACTCACTTTTACTCACTTGTAAAATTGTTACATTATAACCCCCATTTAATATTACTCGTCAAATTTTATATCATAATAATTAACTAGAGATGATAAAGGTGATTATCACCATCAATCCATGATACATATAGCGATCGAGAGAGTTGGAAAAAACTATTTGAATCATCAGTAGCTTAGGGTATCCTCCTTTACCACATTTGAACTCAAAATAGCCATCATCCCCTCTAAATTCCTCCTCACACTCCCCTTGGGTTTCCCTCCCATCCAGCCTTCTATGGCAAACCTCCGACCACTCTGGTTCAACAATCTCTTCTCCATGCTTTTAGTAATCCTCTTGGAACTACTGGAGTCATTGGTAGAGCTCCATTGCTGTGGGAAACATCCCTCTCTCCAAGGATTTAAGAGGTCTTCTTTCCTTTTTTTGGGCTAACTTGGGTTAGCCCAAGTGAAGATCAAGCTGGTTAGAGGTCAATTCACCCTTGGGGAGGTTCAATTAGAACCTAAAAGCAAATCACCATCCATTGGTAAGCCTTCTTATGTTAAAATTTGGGAGCTTTGGTACAACAAATATAAATAATTTGAAGAGGTGTTTTGAAGAGGTGTATTTTTGAAGGGGTGTTTTGAAGAGGTGTGTTTTAAAAAATATCTAATTTTGTCTCCATCCTTTTGAGTGTTGAGGGCTGCTCTCATTTTGCGTGAAAAAAAAAAGAAAAAAAGAAGAATTCCCAAAAGGGGTTTGTAAGGGTTTGTAAAATTCCTAAACTATTGTAATCTCCTCTCATATAGTGAAACCTTTTTTTCTCCTCCCCGTGGACATAGATGTTAGCACCGAACCACGTATATCTTTTGTTGTGATTGTGTGTTTGATTGCATGTTAGATTTTCTTTATTTTATTTGGTTTACTCAAGAATTGCTCAAGTATTGTTCTGCATCGTTTGGTTGAATTGAACCTTATTGATCCCAATAAGTGGTATCAGAGAGAGGTTTTCTTGAGGGCTAGTGTTTGCTTGACCAATGTAATATTTTTGTGTTTTGAGTTTTCTAAGGCAAGGAGAAAGACATGGAAGAAGGAGGAGAAGAGATTGTTGGAACTTCATCATCATCCGTGGTGGAGAGGTCTCTCCACCAAATTGTGACACATCCGACAAAAATAGATGTTGTCAATTTTGATGGGAAGAACAATTTTGGCATGTGGCGGTGCGAGGTGACAAATGCACAATGTGCCCTAAATTTGAAAGATGTTTTTGATGGCGAGAAAAAACTGGAAGAAATTTTAGAGAGGGATTGGATCAAGATGAACCACAATGCATGCGGCTTGATCCAGAATTGCTTAACTCAGGAGATTAAATATGAAGTAATGATGGAAACATCAGTGTGGAAGTTGTGGAAATTCTTGGAAGCTAAGTGTTAGACGAAGAGCATGGAGAATCGACGCCACATGTAAAGGCGATTCTACAGGTTTCAGATGAGAAGGGGAATTTCTATAGATGAGCACTTAAATTGTTTCACAAAATTGTTGACAGATTTGCTGAATCTGGATGAGACAGTGGAGGATAAAGATAAGGCATTGTTATTGTTGAACTCATTGCCAGATGAGTATGAGCACTTCACCATGGGAAGGAGGTTCTGAAGTATGAGTAGGTGACAACAACCCTGGTGAATCATGTGTTCTGAAGAAGGGATAAAGAGTCCACCAAATCATATATGGCAGAGGCTCTTACACTCCAAAGAGAAAGACCAGAGAGAAAGAAGCAATGGCCAATGAAAAATGCAGACTTTTAGAAAATAAGGAAATTCAGAGGCCGAAGCATTGGGCACAATTAGTGCGCATTCTGTTTGGAAACATGACATTGGAAGAAGGGCTGCCCAAAGTTGAAAGACAAGCAGCGGGCGAGTGTATCTGTGACGACCCCAATATTGAGAATCACTTAACTCAACATTGATACGTCACCACAATACATAATACTAGATTAGAAGAAAACTAATCCAAATCATTAGATATAGTGTTTGGCCAAGGTTTTAGAAGAGGGTCTTAAATTAAGATGGAAGGGAAATTATGAATGGTATTAAGTAGTTTATGAAGATGCAATACATGACTTTATAAATGAGAATGAAATATAATTGAGCATATGATATATGTAAGAAGACATGAGAATGTAATTTAAATCAATTAAAATAAACACTTGCAATCTTAGGCATGAAATTCTAGATATTTAGTGAGTATTTGACATGTGAGTTTATAAGTCTACATTTTTCAATAAAATTTCTAAGTCTAAAAATTCTTAAAAATTTCAGCAGAGTCTCCTTTGTAAATAGCTAAGGAAATACATACAAAGTAGACATGCAAGACTTCCATTCCAATGGAAGTTATAATTTGAAAGGAAAATAACATAAACTAACATGTAATCAATCCATTTTAGCTCCAATTCTAGTATAGAGTTCAATCCATTATATAGGATTGCTCATTTTCAATTCTAAAATAGAGTTCAATCCATTTAATATGATTGCTCATTTCTAATTCTAAATTAGAGTTCAATCCATTATATAGGATTGCTCATTTCCAATTTTACAAGTTTAAAAGGGAGAAAATCATATGTGTAGTAATTATCTATCCTAAGGTATACTCAATTCTCAAGCATTCATTACATACATGTCGATAAAAAAAAGCTTCTCAACTTAAATAAGAAACTAATTTCCAATTAACATCCTAGGTAGATATGCAATTAATGACTTAATTAATATTAATTTTTATATATTTGTAACTATTCATCCATTCCAATACATTCATCTATTTATTCATCACAAGCATTTAAATATAATCTAAGCTCCAACGAAGTATAGAAAAAGTAAAGTAAATAATATTTATTACAAATCAATTTTAAACTTAAAGGAAAAAATAAAATTGATAGCTGACTTGCAATTTATATTAAGCTATATAGTTTAGTATATGATAGGCGGAAGCAATTAATTTTTAGCACTTGGTCCAGCTCCACTAGCCTCCAAATATACTTGATCTATCACATTTTGGCATTTAAATGTGATAGGGTAAAGCAATAAATAGAAAATCTGATTAGACTAAATAGTCTAAGTATAATTTAAGATTGGCTAAACATGTTATTGTTATAATTGGATATCACTTACTAGTTACAAAAATAAGCACAAGCATAGGTGCAATATAGTAAGCATACAAGTGACGAAAAGTAAGTAAGAAAAACAAAGTGAGTTAGAATACTCACTTAAGTATATATCCTAGCCTACAAATAGAACAAGGGTAAAAGCATCTTAAATAGGCTAGAAATAAACTAATGTGCATATGAAAGTAAATGAAGTAAAGCATGTATATGTTCAAATAAACTTATGCTAAGTAAGGAAAAGAAACAGAAGCATTTAAATGTAATTTTACAATATTCACTATAATCTAAGAAAATTGTAAATAAGTAAAGTACAGTTCTAAATCATAGAAAATGCATAGTAAGGAAATTGTAGAAAGATCTTAGACTATTAGTCTAAGATTCACATAATCTAGAACTATGAAAAGTAACATAGCTAAAAGCTATGATGAATCTTAACAATCTATAAGATTGAAGAAGATCTCACATGTTAATTAATTGAAGTAATTTTAATATATACTTATTCTATGGGCATATTTAGAATGAAATGAGAAGTTAAACACATCTGTTTAATAACTAAAGAAAAGCAGAGTCAAATCCTAAAACACCTACCTTCACCCTCTAAGAATGTGAGGTCTCCTTATTTTTCTATTTTCAGCCTGCCCTGGACTGATCCACCATATAAACCCCTAGTAATTTTAATGTGAAAGTTTTATTCATGCATAATATATTATATGAATGATTCAAGTGATTAAGGCTTAAAGCTAAGCAAGCATTCAAGGGAAATTCAATAATTATAACTAAGTGATATATAAAGTTATCTAATTTTAATAATCTACTTAATGATTGGAGCTAATTGAGATCCCAATTAACTTTGAGATATTGATCTCAAGTTAATTGTAAGTATAATAGTAGTTGGGATTTTGAAAGTAGTAGATTCAATTCAATTAGTATGATATGAATATAAGTATAATTAGTACTATTAGAAACTAGCTCTTAATCACATCCTAAACTATAAGATTCAATTATATAATTAAATCAAGGTTTAGGTGTCTAGTAAGAAGGGATTAAGATAAAGAAAATATCTAACATAAGAAGTTGGAGTTAAGGCAAATTCTTTAAAGTTCACTAGAGTTCACTAGCTAGGTTATAGTTTGAAGGATCTATTCAATCAAGTATTACTCTGGCTAAGTTATAAGTAATTATACAGTTTATAGGGTAAGTAATTAATAGGACTTAAGAACTATAAATTCTAAGTATTCTAATAGTTGATGTTTAAGGAACTCAATAGGATTCCTAAATTATCCTAAGTGACTTAGGATTTCTAATACTAGCTCTTAAAATATTCAAGAGGAGGCTTTAAGGGTTAGGGTGAATGAACTAAGTTCTAATCTAGTCACTAAACTAGATCTAGTTAATTCGCTAATCTACCATTACAAAGGCATTGAATCTATCTACACTCAATGGGTGTAACTAAATAGATTTAGGGATCAACTATAATTCAAATTACAAATCAATCATAGGGTTTCTACCTTAGGGTTAAAAGGTGAATTAAACACTTAGTAATTAATTCACATAATTAGAAAGTTGAGAACTAAGCTCATACTAAATGTAATCTAATTTGATAAGGGAGATAATAAATGTGACATATTAGCTATCATAGGATTTTATAAAACTTAAAATATATTATCTAGGAATTTAGAATAATCACAATAAAACTAAGTAAGAGTTAAAAACTTAAAATAATAAATTGTCGTCCAATGGAAATGATTTATATATAAATGAAATCCTTATATCATAAGGAGAAAAATGACACTAAGTATGTCAATTTTTGGACAACTTTGGAAAATTAGGATTTTAATAACTCCTAATTAGGGTTAAAATTTGATTAAGAAAATTAGAGGTCAAATATTAAATTTGATTTTCATATTATTGTTCCTCATATTTTTGTGAGTGAAATAGACTATTTGATTATTTAATTTGGACATTAAATGAACAAATTAGGTCACATGAAATGATGAAATAAATTCACAATTAATAAATTAATCTTAATTATTAACTAATTAAAATAATTATAAAAACTGAAATTAAATTACATATTATTAATCTACACATTTTTGTGATCGAAATGATATATAATAAGGTGTGATTTGGTTAAGTATTTTAAGAGTTATAAGAGAATTAAAAATTGAATTTAAATGATACAATTTTGAATTAATTAAATTTAATTAATCCTCCATTAATGATTTAATTAAGCAGCAGTTATTAAAGATTTTTCTGCCACGAGTCCTGAAACAAATGGCGCGATTCAATTGAACCACCCGGTTCAGTAGACAGCGGTCACTTGGACCGCTGTCTCCTTCACGGACGAAGGAGGAATTTAGGGCATTCATGGAGTATATACAGGGATAAGGAAACCGACCGAACTTATCCTACATATTCCAAGTCTATTCGCAGGCTTAGACTCAGGCTATTTAAAACTTCCATTATTAGATTTCTTGGAGCTCATTAACAAGATTCCCTAAGTTACATCCTATGAATTTACAATTAGGGGTATCGTTTACTTGAATGTACCCTAACTTAACAGAACGAATACTTATCAATTTCATAAAGCATTTTTTGATTCACTCATTATTCGAAGGTAGCCGAAACAATCAATTAGATAATGAGTAATACATCTTTGCTCTATTTTTTGGTGAAGATAAAAAGATAAAATAAGGAAGTTTGTTAATTTAATCAAAAGTCATATGAAAATCAAATTAAGCTAAAAGGAAGGTAGCAGAATTAAGAATGAGGTACCTTAAATCCCACGGTAATCTCCTACACGCCGGAAAGCACAACCTCGGATCCCTTCTCTTATGGTTCGAGCACACCCTCCAGCCGCAACTAGCTACAGAAAAATGAAGTTCCAAAATGAGGAAAAGGAATGATTTGGTAGGTGATAAGGTCCCTCGGCACAGTTGGAGAGCGATCGTGCGAACTGCGCCTGTCCTTCAGTGAAATCGTGCAAAAAGCAAGTCAGCTGGAGAAGACGCACAGGGAAACATCACAACCGTTGATCCATATTCTGGATCTAACGGTGAGATCAGCTAGGATCAAGGCGAGCCGTTGGATCAACCTTATTAACACGGAACGACCATGATCTTCTGATCTAGCTGTTTCGTGTTTGGAGCTTTTCACAGGATTCGCATCGAAATAATTAAACAGTCGAAAATAACAACTAAATATATATATATATATATATTTAATTTTTAAAATATTTATTTAATTATTTATTTAAACTCACTCAAATTTAAATAACTAGAATCACTCCAAAAAATCCCAAAAATACATCCTTACTTAATTGAGGTGTGGTGAAATAAAAAATGCAATCGAATTTTTGATCAGAGGTCAATTTAATTATCTTAATTTTATGGGTATTTAAAATATTATTAAAATATTCGAGAAAAATTCGACGACTTCCAAACACTTCCAAAATACCACCCCTAGTTAATCTAAGTGTGGTGAGTCCAATGGTGGACTCCGTTTTTGATTTTGAGGTCTAAATAAATTAGGCATTCTCAGAATTATCAGAAAACTAGGAAATATTAGAAATTATTAAACAATCTCCAAATTGTACGAAATTTGAAATGGAGACTCCTAATAATATTATAAGATTAATGGAAAATGATTAGAGTTAATTAGGTCACTAATTGAAGGGTAATAACACTAGGGTTGTTACAGTATCTTTTGAGAGTAAGGAAAATGTGATTCAGAATGTGGTGGAGGGTTCAAACTCAGATGTGTCTCTTATTACTATTTCTATGGGACTAGTAGCTGACAGCTCCAGTTGGATTAATGATACTGGTGTGATGTATCATATTTGTTCTCAGAAGGATTGGTTTTTCTCGTATAGAGGAACAGGCAGCAGTGTTGTCACAATGGGGAACAATGCTATGTGCGAGACTGCAAGGGTTGGAAGTGTGTTAATTAGGATCCATGCAGGAACAATCCAAGAGCTGAAAGAAGTTAGACATGTACCAGAGTTTAAAAAGAACCTACTATCTATTAGAGCCTTATAAGACAAGGGCTTTAAGGTGGTGATTGAGGCAGGGGTCCTGAAGATCAGTAAGGGTGCTATGAATTATGACAAACCTAGAATACGTCTATGCTCACACGTAAGTATACGTGGTCTGAAGTAATAAGTGGAAAGTTTGAGTTTTCAGGATTTATCGAACCACAGAGAATTGGATGTTTTGTTACTAAGTTATATATATTATCACTAATGTTTAAGCTATGGATGTTTTGTTTAAGTTGGTTCCAGAATAAGCACGACAATCACTTAATATAAAATAAGTCAAATAAAAGGAAGAGGAGAGTTGGGTTTCTCCCACATGATATGATAGGCAACTTATATATGATGATTCCTCAAGCATTTATCTTTCATTTTCTTTAATCTTAATAAAGTGCACATTATCTTTCCTTGAGTTTTATCTCAAAGAATTACAAGTTCAAATCTTATGCACGAAATGAACACACAGTCAGTTCTATTTCAGCATAAAGATCATTAAAAGATTTTAGGTTCGTAGATTTTACCTCATCTCTTGATCATGGAGATGAGGGTTGTTAATTTTTAAGATCTTATAAGCATTGATTCCACTAAGAGCATCACGCGCATCACACATAGTTAAGATGAGGGATTGATTTCATTGGGCTCAATGACTATGTCACCTCGTTCATGAGCACACAACTATTCTATTCCCTCCCTCAATTATATTGAGCAACGGAGCTCAATTAGTAGGTCTTAGCATCACACGCATTAACTCTTTAGTTGAGCTTAGATCAAGGTGCACTAAGCTCAAGAACTTTCTCACATTGTTCTAAGCTCTCATGCACTCATAAATCTAGCATCAAACCAAGGTGAGCTATGGAGCATAAGACAACTTAGTTTTTGAGTTAAAAAGTCTTTTTCCTTTGGTCCACATTCAAGTCCATAATAGTCTTATACATTTCTTTAGCAAGTCATTAAATTCATAATTTTTATTAATACTTGAGGAAAACTTCATACATTTTATAGTAACTATCAAAACATATGGGATTGCCCCAACCCTCCCCAAGGGAAGTTTAGCTCTCCATTACAAAAGAGATGAAAAAGAACACATACATGCATAAAGACCCTTTCATGATTAACTAAGAAAAGAAATTACAAAGCAAGAGTTTAGAAAATACTAGGAACATTCCTTTGGAAGTTCTCCGGACTCTTCTTCTCCTTGCTTTAAGTGCTTCTCTTAGGTCCCTAGTGTTGCCTTTCTCCTCATTCTCTTTAGCAAGATGAGCTCCTCCACCCTTAAGGAGTTCTTCTTCTCTTCTATGCAGCCCCTCTCTTACTTAGGTTGAAGTGAGCCAAGTTGAGAACCCTCCTCTAGTCAAGAGGGGTGGTATTTATAGATGAGGGGCTGCATCTTCATTCCCATGATCAAAACTAGCAAATGCCTTTAAAATTCTGGAGTAATGATGGCAAATTCTAATTGATGGATGAGGTGACCAATATTTTCCATTGTTTTATCCTTCTCATCACATTAAAGAGACATTTTTCCATTTAAAAATAGAGCTGGAGCAGGAGGAATGATGGCTAGAGATAAGACACTGGTTGGGGTTCTTGTCCCAGTCGCAATTAATGCTTCTGCCAGACAAAATTGCAGCGCGTGGCAGCTGTTTTCCTTTAGAAAATTTGGAAAATTGTCCAAATTGCTCGGAATTCGTTGGATAGGCAATTTCCTGAAAAGTTAAATAAAATTGGATTAAGGAGAAGTTTTATTATGAGAAATGAATGAGATTTTCTTTTATTTGAGATATAATTTATGGATTCATCACACCCCCACACTTAAATTCTTGCTCGTCCTCGAGTAAGCTCAAAATTGTATTTTTTTATTTTTTAGGTATTAAAGTCAACAAAAGACATCAATTAGATTTTGATGAGTAATTCAAGGTATGTGCTTAACTGAAATGACCAAAATTATTTGGCATTATATTTGCTAATTTTTGGATATGAAGTAACGTTAATAAGTTAATCTCCAAGTATTTGTTTTTAGGCTTGTCACTAGGTAATGAGGAAGGTTCCTTGGAAAATTTAGACTAGAGAGGTAGTGAAATACTCAAGAGTTTTGTGCTATATGTGCTTCTTCTTATGAATCACAAAGATGATAAGATTAAAGGAGAGATATTTTTTATCATCTATTTTCATTTCATTCATTTGGGATATATATTTTTCATCATCCATGTTTTTATATTTTTTTCTTTTCATTCTTAGGGAGAGATAACTTTTCTTCATTCCCAATTCACATCTTTGTGATCATGAAGTCCTACAGGAGCCTAGCACACTCTTTTAGAGTATTCACCATAATCTCTAGTCTTTAGTCCAATGCCTTCCCCCAAACTTAGTTCTTAGCATTGGTTAAAATTTTAGAGATTAGATTATTCTTAATTCATTCCTTAATTAAAAGTTTTAATGTTATCCATGTATTTGATCACTTTTTGTTAAGCACCCTTTTACTTCACATCATTTTTTTATTGGTATCTTTGTGACTTGCATTTCTTGAAAAACTCAAAAAAATTTATCATTTTTAAATGCTAGAGATATTTTGGGAATATGAGAATTCATAAATTAAGTTCTCAAAATAAAACACACAAAATAAAAAGTACAAAAAACAAAACAAATAAAGCCAAAAGAACAAATACAACCTATTTATTCATGGGTCTCTTCCTCCTCTTCTCCCACATCGTAGGTGAAGTCGCATGGGTAGCGCGAGTCCGGAATGGGGGCACCAACAGGCGGTTTTGGCAATACGGAGGGGTCCAGTCCTCCTTGCAAGCTCCAGTCCTCGAACATTATCCTTAGGGCTTCATGAAATTCGGACCGAAATTGGCGTTGCTGGACGAGTTCTTTTGTAAAGAATTGCATGTTGGTGGCCAATGCCTTGCTCAGATCAGCTTGTCACATGTGGAGTCACAGCAATAGCTCATTAGTAAGAGTTTGGTCGGACGAAGTAGACGTTTCCCCTTGCTCACCTCTCCTTTCTTTGGGCAGCTTCCGTTCGTTAGCCTGGGCGTTCAGATTTGATGGTGCAAGGGCGGTGCCGGCGGAAACGATGGAGTCGAAGGAGAGGATTTTGACCCCTTGGGCCTCGCAAATCCCTGATATCAAAGTCCCGAAGGCCAATGCAGCGCAGGGTTCCTTGAGAGCCTTCCAGAGCTGCTCAAAAATAATACTCGAGATGCAGATCTTGCCTGGCCTAACCAATGAGCACATGAGGAGTGCTCAGGCATGGGTCACTCCAGTTAAGTGACTCGTATGCATGATATAGCTAAAAATGAAAACCAGCCATGCAGTACTCGTATCCGTTAATTCAGAATGAGGAATGTTGGCTAGTCCTCCCTCCCAGTTGGTGTTTTCATGGACGAGTTCCGCAACGAGATCAAGGGAGTCGAAGCGAAACTCCAAGAGTTCAAGGTAAGAGCAAGAACTTACCTCCTCAAGCCCATAGAATTGCTCGATTTGAGCAATCTCGAAGGTGACTCCCTTACCTCTACAAAAGATCTTCTGTTCGGCCGCATTAATCGCATTGGCGTACACCTCCTGGACAATGGAAGGGTACGTGGGAGATCTCTTGGTCACCATCTCCTTCCATCCCTGATGGTCTACTTGCTCCACCGGCACGGGCAAGTAGGGGCTAAAGATCTTCTCCGGGATTAACTTCCACTGAGAAGATATAGATAAGAACTGGTGTTCAGCTTCAGCATAAGAGAACCTTTTCTTGTTAAAGGTTCCCCAGGATGAGGAAAGTTCGGCCTCCTTTCTAGGAATCGACTTCTTACCGAAAAATGTGATGAAAAAATTAGAGGAGAGCAAAAGTGTGTGAAGAAGTAAAAAAATTTAGAAGGTGCAAGGATCACCCCCCCTTGCCTCCCCTTAAATAGCCAAGGCATTCAAAGGGAAAAGAGTTATGGTCAATGGGCTTCCCCATGCCATAAATGTGATGATCCATGTGAAGGGGGGGGGGCAGCTTTTTCAGCCCACCTTTTTTATTGCATGGAAAACCCAAATATCATAACATTTTGACTGCAGGGAATCCAAGGTGGTCAAGAAATTTTCTACAGCTAGAGCAGACCGCTGCAGCGCGCTATAGCGGAATTTCCATGGCAGAGCGCTATAGCGAATTTTTCGTTACAGCACGCTGTCACGGGATTTCCGCTGTGGCGCGCTGTTGCAGAATTTTTCGTTGCAGTGTGCTATAGCGCTGCTTCAAAAATTTTTATTTTTTATTTTTTATTTATTTTTTATTATTCTTGGGTTGCCTCCCAATAAGCTCTTAATTTAACGTCTTTAGCTAGACTCGCTAACGATCAAATTATCGGATATGGAGGTTTCTCCTTCCATAATCTTAAGGCACTAGGGTGAGCACAACCCTCAAGGTGGCTCGAACCCTCGCCCTCTCTACCTTCCCTCATCGGATCATCTCTTTCAAGTTCTAATTTAAGGGGAATTTTCTTCTTCCTTTTACCCCTTCTTATTTTCTTTCTTCTCACTCCTTCCTTACTCTCTTTTTTCGAGGAAGGAGTTGAGCTATTATCTGAATTAATTTCTTCAAACATAAAATTTTTAGTACATTATCCATTCAAATTCTTTCTTCTCTCATTTTTTTCCTCACCTCTACTTCCATCTCTCTTTATTTAAAGAAGGTAAGTTTAAGATCAATTAGCTCAGATTTCCCTTTAATTTTTATGCTCATCACCCCGCGACCTACATCATTAATAGCTTTTGTGCTCATAAGAAAAGGTCGCCCAAAAATGATTGTGGAGTTCTTGTTCCATCTATCCCACTCGCACACCACAAAATCAGTTGGAACGATGAAACTCCCCAATCTAACTGCGACATTCTTAACGATACTGATAGGGGTAAGGAATTCTAGATTTGCAAATTCTAGAATCACGGAGGTGCACTCCATTCCTCCTACCTTCAGATGTTCGTAAATGTGGTAGGGCATAACGTTGACTGAAGCACCAATATCACACAAGGGATCTAAAAATACTTCATTTCTAATTATGCACGGAATACTTGTAACAACCTAGGTTGTTACCTTAGTAAATTATGTATAATCCTAGTCTTAAATATAACCATAGGTGCTAATTTGGTCAATTAGAGTCAACCTCTAGGACCTAGTCCAAATCAGGAGTCAAATGGATCGAATCCTGATTTTTGGAAAATCCAGAAAACCCTAAAATTTGACCTATTTAAATTGACCTCCGATCGAAAAATGGACTTCACCATTACGCTCGTTGACCCCAAATTAGTTAGGGGTAAAATTTTCGTGTTGATCGGAAGTCATCGAAAATTCATCAAAATACTCGTCGGATCAAAAATCCGACCTCGTCGTTGCATTCCTCACCCCTCAATTAGCTAGGAAAAACATGTTTGAAATTTTTTGGAAAAATAATAATAATAATAATAATAATAATAATATTTTATTATTATAGTTGACGGCGCCGTCCTGCGCCGTCAACTTAAGTGGACAGCGCCGTTTGATCGGACGGGTCCGTCCGGATCGTTCGATCCGCGCGAATCGGATGGCCCGCAGCTGCGTTCCGCGGCCCACGATCCGAATCAATCCGGGCCATCCACGCGTCGCGGATCCAACGGCCTCGAGCCGTCTTCCTCGGCCCCGTCGCCCGCGCGCCATGCGGCGTTCCGCCGCCTGCCTCTCCCAACCGGCGAGGCCTCGGCATCTCGTGAGCTCCGTTCGTGAGCCCTTAAGGGCTAGCTCGAGCTCGGGACCTCAGTTCGCGCGTTTGGAGCTGCTGACCCTGCCTCATCCACCATCGAATTTTCAAGTACCGGATCTCCCCCTTCCAGCTTCCATTTCTTCCGATTATTGTCGCAACATTGATTGCTTAGGATAGATCGTCGATCGAGCGGGTCTGATCGGGGTTAGCCCGACTGGATCGACGGGATTTAGGCTCGGGATCCACAGTAGAAACCGTTAGGGATCCCGATGCCGAACCCTAGGGCCTAGGGTTGCAATTTGCCGGCGACTTTGGCCACCTCCGGTGACGGCCCACCCGCCGACGTGTAGGCCTCGTCGAGGGCTACCGTCGGCCGTACGGGCCGAGGCAGTCTGGCGCCGGGAAGGCCGGCAAAAGCCGTGCCCTAGGCGCCGGCCCTCGGGACGCCTCCACGAGGGAGATGAAGTCCGGGTCGAGCTGGGTCGACCCGAACCCAACCCGACCTCGGCTGGGTCCTCGTAAGCGAAGTGGGGCCTGCAGCGCCACGTGGCAGCCTCCAGGCATGCCACGTGTCACGTGGGGGCCCACCGCCAGAGCCGCGCCTCCTCGGCTTCGGCCGTGGGGCCCACAACGCCACATGGCAGCTGCTGGGCAAACCACGTGTCAGGTGGGGCCCACCGATCGAGCCTCAGCAGCTCTTCGGCTTCCCATGTGGGGCCCACAGTGCCACATGGCAGCATCCTGGCATGCCACGTGTCAAGTGAAGTGGGACCCATAGTGCCACGTGACAGCATCCTGGCATACCACGTGTCAAGTGAAGTGGGACCCACAGTGCCACGTGGCAGCCTATGGGCATGCCACGTGTATAGTGGAGCCCATACACAGTGCAGCGCCCAATCAGGTGCTCCCACGTGTCATAGGTGGGGCCCACTATCATCTCAGACAGATAATTAAATTAATTAATTACTATTAGTCAGTAATTAATTATAGGTTAGTAGTTAATTAACTGTAATTAGTACTAATTACCTTTTAACAGTAACCCTACAATTAATTAACTGTAATTAATAATTAAAAGATTAATTAGGATTATTTTAATACTAATTAAATCTTAACAGTAATTAGAATAATTAATTATTATTAAACAGTAAACTGTAATTAATTATTCTTAATAGATATTACTAGATAATTAAGGATTAATTACTTTTTAATAGTAAAATAATAATATTATATATTTAGAATAATTAATTAATGGATTAATTAATACTAATTGATAATTAGGTCCTAATTAATTACAGATTAATTAAGAATTAATAATTTTAGAATTTATATATATAACTTTAGTAATGAATAGCAAATTAATTCAATTTGAATAAATAAATAGTAAAATAATACAAATTGTATTTTTAAATAGTAAAACTTAAAAGTTTAATAACTTTTTATAGGATAATCCAATCATAACCAATATAGGTCTTAAAATACTCAGAAAAATAAATAAAATCAAATAGCATAGTGTAAAAATTAATTTCGGGGTACGCATAACAAAATAGTATTTTAGGACCTATTTAGGACCCCATAACTTTTGACCTAATAGACCAAACATAGTCAATATGGGTCTTAAATTGTCAGGAGAGTGGCCCCATCACTATGATAGTATTAGTTTTCCCATATGGACATCAGGATAAAAAGTCAACCCTAAAATTCCTAGTTGACCTTAGGGAAAATTGACCAAAATGCCCCTAGAATTCGAATAAGCATAACTTGGTCAAATCAACTCCAAATTCAAAAATTCAAGATGCTAACTAGTTTAGAAATTCAATTTTACTGATAAACTAAAATAATATTTAAGATCTGAGCCCTAGAAATTAGGAAGATGACCAAAATACCCCTAGCCTCATTTTGGTCATAACTTGACCATTTGAAGTCTGAATTGGGCGTGCTTACTGTCGATCTTCAAGTTAGACAGTAAGGAATTATTTGGAATCAAGCAACTTTAATTTGGACCCTTAAAACAAAAGTTGACTTTTAGACCCTTAAAGTAGGGGCAAAATAGTCATTTTGCCCTAAGTTTGGAATAAGCACCCATAACCCCTAATCAACATTCCAAAACATTAAAACTAAGGTTATAATCATATTAGTGTCATTTAAATGAGTGAAATCAACCATTAGGTTAGATTCTTGAATTCTTCTAAGTCGTGAACACTACACCTTAAGGACCCTTTCTGAGACTAGGACTAGATCTTAGGTTAGAGTTCATTTATTGGGTAAATTGGGTTACCCAATGGGTGAAACCTTGGTTTTATTAGTTTCTAGACTTTTACAATTTGTTTTGATTATTTTGTCTTTTAACTTTAGTTTTAGGATAGGAGATTCATCCTATTAAGCTCGATTACTTAATAGGATTTGCCTTAACTAGTAGAGCACTTTTAGAATGAAACCTAGAACTTAGGTCTTATCCTTCTTGGATAATGTGATTAAAGCTAAATCTCATATTGTTTAATTCATAATCTACAGGTTTAGAAGATCTTGATCAGATCTTTAGATAGAACATCTAAATTCACAAAATTAGGACGTATGATTTATTGATTCAACTCATAGTCGTCTATCTGATTGAATTAGATTAGAACCTGATCAGTTCTAATCCTTTTTAACTTATAAGGATGAATTTCTAAGTTATACTCGATAGTAAGAAAATGGTGATCATGAACTTGTGTAACTTGGAATAGTTAGAATGGTTAAAGTAGAAAACAAATGATATCACCATGTTTAGTAGAGTCCCTTGCTTTTATTTGATATTTTGTTGCTACTCATTCATTGTATTTTTGTGCCTTAACTCCTTGATCATATCATATAAGATCTTTGATACATAAGTAAAAATGTTAGGAAAATATGGAGACTCCTTAGGTTTCTTATGAAAATATTAAAGTGACTAATTAAAGATAATAATTATATGTGTTTGAGCTACCTCTCAGTATTATCTTCTGATTGCCTAGTCTCCTTATTGACACTAGGGGAAGACCTTATTTATATCTTCTACCTCCTTAGGTTTCTTATGAAAATAATTAAAGTGATTATTTATAGCTTTTCCTTCATATTTGGCATTGCTAGTTGATCCTATATTTGTATGGTTATTGCTTAGAAATGGTAAGATGGTGATATTACAAAACACATATAAAACTTATCAGCTTAAAATGTACTTAGATAATTTTCTAACACAAGATTTTTCTATTTTTGGATGAGGCCCTACATTGTGAAACCGATAATGGCAGATCCTCTTCAGTTGGATGATCAGGATCTTGGTGTGGAGCCATATCCGGAGGAGGAGCCTGTGGAAGAAGCAGCTATTTAGTCTTTCCTTTATAAGTGAGGATGAGTGCACTTTATCTTCATTATTTTGAACGTAATTTGATGTAATAATACAGGTACTCGTGACTGTGTATTTGGATTTTATGCTTATATTCTAAGATGTATTTCTTTATACTTATGTTGTGATGCTTGGATGTTTCTTATCGTAATTCGCTTCCGCACTCTGTAATGAATTCTTATTAAGTGACTGAATGTTTGATTCTATGCTTACTCCTTCCTTTATTAGGTAAATTATGGATTTCATCCTAATCCAATAATAAGTGAAGGGTTAGCTAGAGTGACACACCACCCCTTAGCTTAATCTTGTGGATTAAGGGGTGGGGTGCCACAATACTCAACCTCCCGGGGTCTTCACATTTCAGAGCCATGAGATTTTCACATTCTGTGCCCCTTACTCCTTCCAGAGCCTCTAGCTCTTCTTCTATGTCCCTCATTTTATTAATATTAATTCCCCATACGCCTCTTCAGAATGAATCACACTAACCAGCTCCCTTGGGTTCACTTCAGTGGAACTAGGTAGAGCTCCTTGCTGCCGAATGGTTAGCTGCTTGGAGATCTTCCCCAGTTGGGTCTCTATGTTCCTAAGGGATGCTTCTATCCCTTGGATAGAGGCATCGTGGCGGGTGATTGTGGCTTTGGTGCAGCGCATGAATTGGATGGTTTTAGCCTTAAAGGAGTTGAAAGCTCCTTCTAAATTTGGGTGGTGATTATTATGATTATTTCCATTATTTAATCCCTGCTGGTTTGATGAACTCCCCCCATATTGATTTCCAGTATAGTTATTATTATTACTCCACGAGAAATTAGGGTGGTTTTTCCATCCTGAATTGTAGGTATTTGAGTAAGGGTTGTTCATTGTGCTATTATTTCTTAAATAATTTACTTGTTCGGTATTCGTTTGCATGAAAGGGCTGTTTAAATTGCATCTCTCACTATTGTGTCTCCCTCCGCACAACTCACATTGTATTTTAGGAACAGCATTAACATTTATTCTCTCAATTTTCTCATTCAGGGCATGGATTTCTTGTTGTAAAACCGTTATTTGATTGGAGTCATTCACCCTCATAGATTCTTTTTAAGCCTTTCCAAAGGCCATTGGTTTGCGTTGTTAGCTATTTCTTCCAAGAGATGGTAAGCCTCCTCTTAGGTTTTACTACTAATAGAGCTGCCAGTGACTGCATCAATGAGTGTCCTTGTAGGAGCGTTCAAATCATTGTAAAAGGTTTGAACTTACATCAACAAGGGAAACCCATAATGTGGGAAACGCCTTAGGCATTCCTTAAATCGGTCCCATCCGTCATAGAGTGTCTCCCCTTCCAACTGAGTAAAGTTGGTTATCTCAATTCTTAGCCGGGCAGTTTTCGCCGGAGGGAAATACTTGGCTAAGAATTTCTTAGCCAAATCGTCCCATGTCTGGATTGAATCACTTGGAAGAGAGCTGAGCCAACTTTTGGCTCTATCTCATAAAGAAAATGGGTAGAGCCTTAATTTAACTGCATCTTCAGAGATGCCATTAAATCTGAAGGTATCACATATTTCAAGAAAAGTTGAAATATGTGAATTTGGATCTTCAGTGGCTAATCCCCCAAATTAGTTATTTTGAACCATACTCAGAGCGGAAGGTTTGATCTCAAAGTTATTAGCTTCTATATTAGGTCTTACAATTGCACGGGGGATTCCCCTAACAGTGGGTAGTGCTTAATCTCTTAGTGCTCTTCCCCTAGGTTCTCCTAATGGCTCTCCAAAATTTTCATTATAATTTTCCATAATAGCCTGTTAGCTTAACAAAATGTTTTGTTCTCTCCTAGCCTGCAAGTAAGTTCTCTCAATTTTTGGGTCAAGAAAATAATCTACACAAACTCTTCTACTCATACACAACAACAATTAGGATATCAAGAACAAATATAGCAATAAGTTCAAAGATTCAGTAATAGGAAAAGAAAGCAGAAAAGTAGATTATTAGTACTTATAATTACAAAAATAAAAAATTAAAAGTATATATAGGAAAATGCTTAAATCACTAGTTACTTATAGATTATCCTTAATACGAAATAATTTCTAATTCCTCGACAACGATGCAAAAAACTTGACAGACCTAGAATACGTCTACCTACGCTCACATACAAGTGTACGTGGTCTGAAGTAATAAGTGGAAAGTTTGACTTTTTGGGATTTATCAAACCACAGAGAATTGGATGTTTTGTTACTAAGTTATATCTATTATCACTAATGTTTAAGCTATGGATGTTTTTTAAGTTGGTTCCAGAACAAGCACGATAATCACTTAGTAGAAAATAAGTCAAATAAAAGGAAGAGGAGAGTTGGGTTTCTCTCACATGATATGATAGACAACTTATATATGATGATTCCTCAAGCATTTATCTTTCATTTTCTTTGATCTTAATCAAGTGCACATTGTCTTTCCTTGAGTTTTATCTCGAAGAATTACAAGTTCAAATCTTGTGCATGAAATGAACACACAGTCGGTTCTATTACAGCACAAAGATCCTAATAAGATCTTAGGTTTGTAGATTTTACCTCATCTCTTGATCATGGAGATGAGGGTTGTTAATTTTTAAGATCTTATAAGCATTGATTCCATTAAGAGCGTCACACGCATCACACATAATTGAGATGAGGGATTGATTTTGTTGGGCTCAATGACTATATCACCTCGTTCATGAGCACACAACTATTCCATTCCCTCTCTCAATTATGTTGAGCAACGGAGCTCAATTAGTGGGTCTTAGCATCACACGCATTAACTCTTTAGTTGAGCTTAGATCAAGGTGCACTAAGCTCAAGAACTTTCTCATATTGTTCTAAGCTCTCATGCACTCATAAATCTAGCATCAGACCAAGGTGAGCTATGGAGCATAAGACAACTTAGTTCTTGAGTTAAAAAGTCTTTTTCCTTTGATCCATATTCAAGTCCACAATAGTCTTATACATTTTTTTAGCAAGTCATTAAATTCACAATTTTTATTAATACTTGAGGAAAACTTTATACATTTTATAGTAACTATCAAAACATATGGGATTGCCTCAACCCTCCCCAAGAGAGGTTTAGCTCTCCATTACAAAAGAGATGAAAAAGAACACATACATGGATAAAGACCCTTTCATGATCAACTAAGAAAAAAAATTACAAAGCAAGAGCTTAGAAAATACTAGGAACGTTCCTTTAGAAGTTCTCTGGACTATTCTTCTCCTTGCTTGAAGTGCTTCTCTTAGGTTCCTAGTGCTGCTTTTATCCTCCTTCTCTTTAGCAAGATGAGCTCCTCCACCCTTGGGGAGTTCTTCTTCTCTTCTATGCAGCCCCTCTCTTACATAGGCTAAAGTGAGCCAAGTTGGGAACACTCCTCTAGTTAAGAGGGGTGGTATTTATAGATGAGGGGCTGTATCTTCATTCCCATGATTAAAACTAGCAAATGCCTTTAAAATTATGGAGTAATGATGGCAAATTCCAATTGATGGATGAGGTGGCCAATATTTTCCATTGTTTTATCCTTCTCATCACATCAAAGAGACAGTTTTCTATTTAAAAATAGAGCTGGAGCAGGAGGAATGATGGCTAGAGATAAGACACTGGTTGGGGTTCTTGTCCCAGTCGCAATTAATGCTTCTGTCAGACAAAATTGTGGCGGGCCACTACAGCGCGTTGTAGCGCGCTATCGCGGACGATTTTGCAAAAAGGCCCGCTGCAGCGCGCTGGGGCGATCAGGTTTGATAAGTGAAGGGTCGCTACAGTGCGCTGTAGCACGTGGCCACGCCAGTAGTTTTGCAAATTTCCTTGCTGCAGCGCGCTGTAGCGCCCACGTTTGCAAACTGTCCCGCTGCAGCGTGCGATCGCGCCCGCGTTTCGCAAATTATCACGCTGCAGCGTACGGTTGCGCCCGCGTTTCGCAAATTGTCCCGCTGTAGTGCACGATCGTGCCCGCGTTTTCGCAAAGTGTCCCGTTGCAGCGCGCAATCGCGCCCGCGTTCACAAAATGGCTCGCTGCAGCGCGCGGCAGCAGTTTTCCTTTAGAAAATTTGGAAAATTGTCCAAATTTCTCGGAATTCGTTGGATAGGCAATTTTCCTGAAAAGATTATAAGAAATTAATGAAAGTTTCCTTTATTTGAGATATAATTTATGGATTCATCAAATTATCTGAGAGGAGTTAGACACATAATATCTACTACCTGTAGGGAAGCACAGTGACAAGTTCAGTGGATATGGTTGAAGACTCTGAAGATGCCATGACATTATGGCATGTGAGACTAGCACATGTAGGGGAATCTTCACTCAGAGCATTGGAGAAAGATGGACTCATTAAAAATATGAATTCTTGCAAACTACAATTTTGTGAATATTGTATTTTTGGCAAGAAAACATGCAAGCACTTTGGTGTTGGTCTTCACAACACCAAAGATATATTAGAATATATACACAGATGTTTGGGGACCAACGAAGGCTGCATTATTTGGTGGTAGAAGATATTTTGTTTCTTTATAGATGTTTACTTCAGGTTTATATGGGTGCACACTTTGAAGAGCAAAGCAAATGTACTGGAGGTTTTCATAAATTGGAAGAAGATGGTGGATAATCAAACATGTAAGATAATCAAGATGATTTGATCGGATAATGGTGGAGAGTTTACATCTGATTCTTTTACAAAGGAATGTCAAGATTCAGGAATAGAATGCCACTTCACAGTAAGATAAACATAGCTGCAGAATGGGGTAGCAGAGCGAATGAACCATTCCTTGGTGGAAAAGGTACGGTGTATATTGTCCAATGCTGGGTTGGAGAGAGTTTATTGGGTGGAGGCCCTAGACTATGCATGCTACTTAGTGAACCATTTGCCATTTAAAACACTAGATAAGAAGACTCTAATCGAATTGTGGTCTGGATATCTTGCTACAGATTGTGATTAGTTGAAGATCTTTAACAGCCCAGCTTACTATTGTGTAAGGAATGATAAGCTCGAACCACGGGCTAGGAAAGCAATCTTTGTGGGCTTTCAGTGCGGAGCAAAGAGTTACAAATTGTATGATCAAGTTGACAAAAGGATTGTGGTGAGCAGAGATGTCACCTTTGATGAACAGTCTTTCTTGAAACTAAGTAGTTCTCATCAGGTGGAGAATAATACAGAAACTTCTACAAGAAGGCAGAGAGTGGGGTTTGATGCCACCCCATTTGTTTCACAAAGAATTTCTCATCACATCGAGAATACTCATACAGATGAAGACCACATTAGTGATGATGAAGATCAAACTGATATTGATGGTGAGATTCCAGTCCAGGAGTCAATTGCTAGAGATAGACCTAGGAGAAATGCACCTTAATAGCCAGCCTAGCTTAGAGACTATGTCACACATGCATAGTTCGTATTTGAGGATGAGGTTCCTTCTCATTACAAAGAAGCAGTGAGGTCTCAGAAGGAAATTATGGAAGCAGGCAATGGATGAAGAGATGGAATATCTTCATAAGAATGCAGTGTGGAGGTTGTAGAAACTCCCATCAGGAGAAAGGTGATTGGGTGCAAGTGGGTGTATATGAAAAAGGAAGGTTCCTCAGAAGCTGATGTGCGCTACAAAGCAAGATTAGTGGCCAAAGGTTTTGCTCAAAAGGAAGGGATTGAATATGAGGAAGTGTTCTCCTCATTTGTTAAACACTCATCAATCCGTGTGCTTTCATCTTTGGTGGCACAGTTTGATTTGTTGCTAGAGCAGCTTGATGTTAAAACATCGTTCCTGCACAGAGAACTTGAAGAGAAGATCTTTATGGCGCAACCCCCAGGGTTCAGTCAGCCAGGAAAAGGAGACTTCATATGCAAACTGGACAAGTCTCTATATGGGCTAAAGCAATCACCAAGACATAGGTACAAAAAATTTAATTAGTTGATGCAAAAAGAGGAGTAACAGAGAAGCCAGTTTGACTATTGTGTGTATTTCAAGAGATTGCTTCAAGGTAACTTCATTTACTTATTATTGTATGTTGATGACATATTGATAGCGACTTCTGATTAGACAGAGATGATTCACATGAAAGATCAACTGTGAAAGAATTTTAAAATGAAGAATTTGGGAGAGACAAAGAAAATTTTGGGAATGGAAATCTACAGGGACAGAACATCAAGGAAGATTTGGCTTACCCAAAAGGGGTATTTGGAGAAGGTGCTAAAGAGGTTTAGAATTGAAGACACTACAAAGTCTGTGAGTATATCTTTAGCACCTCACTTTTGCTTATCTGTAGAGCAATATCCAAAGACAGACCTTGAAAAAGAAGAAATGCACACAATGCCATATGCTAGTGCACTTGGGAGCTTGAAGTATGCCATAGTTTGCACTAGACCAGATTTGGCTCAAGCTATTGGAATTGTGAGCCGATACATGCACAATCTGGGGAAAGAGCACTGGCAAGTAGTGATGGAGATTTTTCGGTACCTGAAAGGTACAAGTGGTGTGAGTTTATTGTTTCAGAAGCAGTTGTCAATAGCCAACTTGTGCGTTGGATATGTGGACTCTGACTATGCCGAAGATTTGGATTGAAGACGATCAATAACTTGCTATGTATTAATTATAGCAGGAGGTCCAGTAGGATGGAGGTCAATACTTCAGTCTATAGTTGCCCTGTCAACGACAGAAGCTGAATACATGGTAGTTACCGAAGCGTTCAAGGAAGATATTTGGATAAAAGGCTTGCTGGAAGATTTGGGTGTGAAGCAAAAGGAAGTAGTGATACATTACGATAGCCAAAGTGCTATATTTTTTGCTACAAATCCAGTTTGTCACGCTCGCACAAAACACATTGATGTCTGACATTATTTCGTCTGAGATGTTATTGAAGAAGGTGAGATCTTACTGGAGAAAATCGACACTAAAGATAATCCAGCGGATATGATGACAAAAGTGTTCACAGTTCAAAAATTCACCCATTGCAAAACCTTGGTGAATTTGGAGAAGTGTTAATTGGCTTCTCATTTGTTGGAACTACGGACGACTTGATTCCCTTGGGAGGGGGATACATAGGCAACCAAGTTGGTGCAACTGCATTAATAGAAAGCTTAAAGGAGTTATTTCTTATGTGTAGCACATGAGATATGAGATGGAGATTGTTAAAATCTGGGAGCTTTGGTACAACAAATATAAATAATTTGAAGAGGTATTTTGAAGATGTGCATTTTTGAAGGGGTGTTTTGAAGAGGTGTGTTTTAAAAAAAATATAATTTTGTCTCCATCCTTTTGAGTGTTGAGGGCTGCTCTTATTTTTGTGTGAAAAAAAATAAGAAAAAAAAAGAATCTCCAAAAGGGGTTTGTATGGGTTTGTAAAAGCCCTAAATTATTGTAACTCCTCTCATATAGTGAAATCTTTTTTTTCTCCTCCCGTGGACGTATGTGTTAGCACCGAACCACGTATATCTTTTGTTGTGGCTGTGTGTTTGATTGCATGTTAAATTTTCTTTGTTTTATTTGGTTTACTCAAGAATTGCTCAAGTATTGTTTCGCATCATTTGGTTGAATTGAACCCTATCGATCCCAACATCTTACACATTGAGTGTTATTATAATTATGGGATTAATATAAGTTTAGAAAGAGTAAAAATTGTTCAGGAATAATCGTGTCATGCAATTAATTTCCATGATATGTTGTTATGGATAATGGAACTTCATGATGAGTGCTGCTCTATACTTCAATTAGTCTTGAATACTTTAAATACTTCTCTTCCATGAATGTTAAATTAATTTATGCATGATTAAGATCCCTTGCATGCTTAGGTCTACTGTTGGAATATCTTTACGATCAATATGCTCATATGGATAGCTATCATGTTTTGGTGCTAAATGAAAATTTATGGGAGGTTTACTAAAGCATTGTCTATGTAAATAAATACATGCAAGCTCTTATTCATCCTTGAATTTTGGTATAATTTTATCTCTTCTGGGGTTAAAATATGCGCACATATGCTAAGTAAGCTCAAGGAATCCATAAAACGTTTAATAATATATGCATAGCTAGGATTAAGAATATATAAGCATGAATTTATACATCACATTTATGAAAAATAATAAAAATTATTTTAGTGGACAAAACTTCAATTTTTTTGTATATATAAATTCCTTGCATTCAATTATATAATGGGTGGTCAAAATTTTATAGAAAGTGGGCTTTAAATAATTAAAATATATACAAAAGACGAATCAAACATAAGATCCAATGTAAAATCTAGTTAAATTACTATAAGTTTAATTTAGTTAAATTCGACCTATTTAATTATTCAAATGACAAAACATTTCTCAGCCATTGGATCTGAGACCGGATCCAACAACTGCTGATCAAATGAAATTGCGGATAAAATGTTGACTATCAGATCTGATCAAAGAGATCAAACGGTTGGATTACAACCAAATCATGGGACCTGTATCCATCGTTGGATCAAATAAAAAAATCCAATATTGGATTTGATGTGAAAATCATTAGATAATCCTGAATTATAGCATCTGGTTTCATGATCGACGGATGACGATTAAATCAAACCGCTAATTCAGATTTGTCATTGGATTAGATCTAATTTAATAGTGATTACTGGGAAAATGAAATGCATCAGTGCTATGGGATTTAGATATGCACATCCAAAAACCATATGAATTTATATTTCACAGACCGTTAGATTAGAAATATGTTGGAAATCAACAGCCCAATTAAATCCTAACACTATTCTCTTCCCCGACGACCTCCATGCAACGTTCGACCACTGAGGCCTCCATGCATGCAACAACCACCCCCATGAGTCAATGGGCTCCAAGAGGCTTTATTTCAATCCCCATGTGGCAGCGCACCTACCAGGCAAATCAAACCCATTTGGAGTCACGCGAATGCATAGGTACAAGCCTCGACCCCTCCTCGACCACCACCCATCCAACAAACTTTTTAGTGGTTTTTTGACCTCACCAATCGATTAAGCAACCCTTGAAGCTTCTATATTATCCGTAAGACCATGAGGAACCAGTGGAATAATTAGCGAGTTGCATTATAGATCAATTTTCACTTGCAATGAAGAACCCAATAGCATGGAGTTTGCTAACCCAAGCTAACTTAAGAAGGAACCCGACACTTTGGTCCAGCCAGCTCAGCGCAAACCCATTGGAGATTCCTAGTGACTTTGGCAATATTTAATAACTTCACCTAAACCCTAGAATTTTCCCTTGCCTCCCTTAAAATTGGCTTATGGTCATGAGTTGTATTAAGCTAGTCACTTTGGTTTGGGCTAATCCAATCCCACATGAAATAACTTTTGGTTTAACCAAACTTAGGAGCCCTAACTAAGACTTTGGAAAATCACTTGGAGCATGTTGGAGTAGCTAGAGTTGAAGACTTTTATTGGGAATGGCTCACACCATTGGAAGAAAGCTTAAATCACTTTGAGCTACTTGGAGTTAGTCCAAGCCATTTCCAAACTAACCAAAGATCAAACCAAGCTCAGCCATACCTTTGAGAACATTCCTTGAACATTTGGCAAGTTCCTCATGCACTGAAATTTAAGATCATGAATCAATGTTAATGGTTGAAATTGTCATATACATGGGTTTACCTCCCTTTAATGGAAAAAATTTATTTCATGAACTTACTAAGATTTTATCTATAATTAATGTAGAGGATATGTGTTATCTTTATAATGAATAGCTATTTCAGAACACCAACAATCTAATAGAATTATTTTGACATTGTGTTACTTAGTATGGATGGTAGAACCTTATGATGAATTCTTGCACAATGCTTCAATTTAACCCTATTTGTTTGAAAGATTGTTTATGAATGCTAAGATTATCTTATTCCTTGAATATTTGTATAGTTCATAATGTTTAAAATGAAATAAGCATGGAATGGATTGTTCATATTAGCCATAGTATTAAGATTTATTTATGGATTCAATATACACCTTAAAAGCTTAGCAAAATATTGCATAGAATTAATGATGAACTCACTCATGTGACAATTAAAACTAGATGTATGTGCTTAATCTTAATAGAGAGTTTATATGCAACTCAAACTAAATGCATATATATCATTTATAGATTTAACCCTTGAATTTATCAACAAATCCTTGGTAGGTTGTTTAATAGTAATGCCTTAAGCACTTGAGAGTAATAAGTAAGACCCAAAGAAAACATGTTATATTCTCTTATGTATCAATGTGAAGATATTATGAAACATTAGCTTTAATCTCAATAACATAGCTAAGCATGTTAGAATACAAGATTTATGCAAACTTACCCTTTTAATTTATCACCATATGAAATACTTGATATAAGTATGAAAAACAGTTACCTAGACTTTTCCAATTAACTATATCAATAAGTAGGCAATTCAATGTAATTTAAAGCCACTCTCAACCCCATGGAATTGGTACCCATAGTACTAACATCTTCTCATTATAGTTAAGACTTCAATAAGATGTTGAGTTCACATATTTCAACTTCCCTGATTAAAGGGCACTTAACTTAAACTTGAAGGATACAAAGTAGCATATAAATTAATATATGGAGGTATTATTGTGATAGATTTAATCATATAGATGGTAAAGATTGTTTACAACAAAACTGCCACATGAAGTCCTATTTAAAGTATAACAAACATAACTAGATATTCCTTAAGATAAATAAGAGATAATTTAATAATCTTATTAAATTCCTCAATTCAAACATCCTAAGGAATGAGGGATTGTTGTGAACCCAAATAGGGCCTAAAAGTTTCCAGTGGATCAAATTTGACTACAACCCATCTCACATCCTCCTCTTAGTCCAAGAATAACTTAAATTGTCTCCATGTTACCTAACTCAAGTCTTCATAGGTTCATACACCCTAGAAGAATATTACATTATAATATGAAGATTTTAATTTGTAATACAATTAAGCAAGTGTATCTCATGAATGGCAAGGACTTAAAATAAAGATGTATAAAGTTATGGTAGAGTTGGCTAATTCAATGATTAATTGTAAACTAGAAAGAATAAAAGTCTCCACTAATAAACCTATATGTATTATAATCAAGGAATTTAAATAAAGGAAAATGAATGTCAAAGTAATAAAAGAATATGGCTATGTAGTATAATCTTAACTTCACTTTCATAAATAATACATTAATATTCTAAGAGATGGTATTGATCATAAAACAAACCCTATGAGGCAAAACTACCTAAAATACTAAGGAAGGATTTCACTACTCAAATTAACAATTAAGGAATAAACAAGTATTTGACCATTGAATCAATAAACTCTTATAAAATTGAAGCTAATAAACCAAATTGTAATGATGATATTAAGAATATGTATAGGAGTTACCTTAAAACAAAAAGAATTAAGAAATAAACAAATACTAAATATTAAAAATAATTATTCAGAAAACACTAATGGGATTCCAATAATGATGAATTTTCAGATAAAATATAAAGTTGATATTTTCAAGAAAATAATTGAAAAAGGTATAAGGATATCATAGTTTTACATTTATATAAAATTATATTTATACTAGAGCTTCACTTTGAGCCTCTTTTTATGTTATATGTTATACTATTTTTATTTTTGTTATACTGCCAAAATGTTATCACTTAATCAAAGAATAGATAAAATATATTGTAAGAAGAAATGTTAATGAATGGTATGGTCCAAATGGGTGGATTTTCATAGTTTGTACAAAGACATGTTAGAATAGAGCAAGTCTGATATCTAGTGGAATAAGGACACTAGCCTAATCCACTAGAGGGCTTGTATGTGATTTTTGAACCCAAATTATGATAACCAGACATACTTGCTATAATTTCTCAAGGTTCTCATTTTAGTGCAATAGAATGATGTGATATATATATATATATATATATATATATATATATATATATATATGCTTATATTTTTATTATAAGAAATTGTTATTACTTGAAATGCTATAAGGGTAAAATAAAATCACACTTGATTGTGCCTAATATTTTATTTTGCAGGAAAAAAAGTCTCAATATATAGAGGAATAAGAACAGCCTAGTCCACTAGAGGGCCTGTATGTGATTTTTGAAACCAAATTATGATAACCAGACATACTTGCTTTAATTTCTCAAAGTTCTTGTTTTAGTGCAACAAAACATTGTGATATATATATATGCTTATATTTTTAATCTAAGATTTTGTTATTACTTGAAATGCTATAAGGGAAAATAAAAGCCCCTGATTTTATATATGAATGTTGCCTAATAATGAATCCATAAATTATATCTAAAATAAATAGAAAAATTCATTTATTTAAGATATTTTTGTTTCTCCTAAATCAAAATTTTCTATCTTTTTTAAGAAATGGAATCCAAAGGAGCTCTAGGGTATTTCTGCAATTGTTCTAAAAATATAAACAAAGAATTCTGCTACAGCGCGCTGCTGCGTGCGGTCGCGCGCCGCAGTGGGTTACAGCGGAAACATTTAAACTATATTAAACAGGCTCCCTACTATTGAATAGTGATTCTTGCGGAATTCATCGCTCCAGCGCACGGTCGCGCGCTGCAGCGGTTTGCAGCAAAAATACTTATTATTATTAAAAGAGGGCCCAACTAATTGAATAGTATTTTTTGCAGAATTCACCTCTACAGCTCGCGGTCGCACGCTGCAGCGGTTTACCGCGAAAATACTTGGCTTTATAAATCGGGCCGCCCAACAAATTGAACAGTGTTTTTCGCAGAATTCACCGCTATAGCATGCGGTCACGCGCTGCAGTGGTTTATCGCGAAGGACTTGACTATATAAATTGGGCCGCCCAACTAATTGAACAGTTTTTCGCGGAATCAACCGCTACAGCGCGCGGTCGTGCGTTGCAGCGGTTTGTCGCGGAAATATTTCTCTCTATAAAATATGGAAAAAGAACTAATTGAACAGTAGTTTTTGCGGAATTCTCCGCTACAGCGTGCGGTCACGCGCTGCAGCGGTCTACAGCGGAAGACTTGGCTAAATTGCTAAGGACCAGGGTATGCTAAAGTACACCGCAGCACGCTACAGCGCGCTGCAGCGGCCCGCCAAAATTTTTCCCAGACAATGCATTTAATGCGGATGGAGACATGACCTTTATCCTGAATATTGTCTCCAGCCATCATTTCCTGTAGCAGCTATTTTTGTAAGCTTTGAGGTAATGTTGTGGCAAAAGAAATGAGATTATTGTCACCTCACCCTAAATTAAAAATTAGTGCAATGATGAATTCAACATTTTGTATGGAAATTATGGTTGCTTATGGAGGAGAGGAGCATGCAGCCCCCCTTCCTATAAATACCCCTCCTCTTGACTAGAGGAGGTTCATAATTTTAGCAAAAATTCCCTAAGTAAGGAGAAGAGCCAAAGGAAGAGAGAGCTCCCCAAGGGTGGCAAGGCAAGCTTTTGCAAGAAGGCAGCACTAGCAACCTAAGGAGAGGATAATTAGAAGGAGAAGAAGAATTCTGGAGAACTTCTACGGAGCGTTCCTAGTATCTTCTAAACTCAATCTTGTATTTTCTTTTTAGTGACCATGAAAGGGTCTTTATCTATGTATGTGTCTTCCTTATTTTCTTGTGTAATGAGTAGCTAAACTCTCCTTGGGAAGGGTTGGGATGAAGTCCCATGATGCATGATGTAATATAATTATATGAATGTTTTCCCTCAAGCATAATGTATTTGTGATTTTAATGCCTTACTAAAATTTTTTTATCTAAATTAGTCTTGTTGTGTTTATGAGGAAAGAACTAAAAAAACCAAGATCTAATTGTCTTATGTTCCTTAGCTCACCTTAGGTTGGATACTAGATTTTGAGTGCATGGAAGCTTAGAACCATGTGAGAAGGTTCTTGAGCTCAATGCACCTCAACCTAAGCTCAATCTAAGAGTTGATGCAAGTGACGCTAAGACTCACTAAATGAGCTCCTTAGCTCCACATAATTGAGATTGAGTAATAAAATGTTGAGTGCTCATGAACTAAGTGACATAGTCGTTGAGCCCAACATGTGATTCTCTCATCTCAGCTATGTGAGATGCGATGTGATGCTCGTAGTGGAAAATCAATGCTTGTGAGATCCTAAGATTTAAGGAAATTTAAACTTTCCTTAAATAAGGAGAAAATGAATTAACCTTAAATCTCAAGAATCTTATAAGAATCTTTGTGCTAAAGTAGAACCGAATGTGATTTCATTTTGTGCACGAGATTTGAACTTGTAAGCCTTTGAGCTAGACTAAATGACAACAATGTGCACCTGATTTCAATTAAACTAAATGATAAAGCTTGAAAAACAAATTTACACAAGTATTATATCATTGCATGTGGGATGGGCCCAACTTTCCTCTTTCTTTAAATATTATTATTTACTTAGTGAATATTCGTGATAACTTTAGACCAACCAACCAATACATACTATAGCATAAACATTAGTGAGAATAGATATACTTTAGTGCCAAATCAACCAATTCTCCGTGGTTCGATAAATTCCCGGAAAGTCACACTTTCCACTTATTACTTCAGACCACGTACACTTACGTGCAAGCGCAGATGTGTATTTACAGTTTGTCAAGTTTTTGGTGCCATTGCCGGGGAATTGGTTTTTGATTTGAACTAAAGATAATCTATAAGTCGCTAGCGATTTAAGCATTTGATTTTATTTTTTTGCTTTATATTTTCTATTGTAATTATCAAGCTAACATTTTATATTTCTTTTTGTTTAATTTCATTTCCAAAATATATCTATTTGATCTTTATTGCTAAATCGTTCTTGATAAGCTTTATTAAAACTTGTATAAGTAAAAGAGTCTGTACTGAATATCTGTTTGATCCTGAAATAAAACGAACATACTTACAAGCTAGGCGAGAATGAAACTTATCAAACTAACAAATTGTGATGGGCACTTTCATTGAAAACTTAGAAGAGCCTAGGGGTAAAGCACTTAGAGATTATGCATTGCCCACTATTAGGGGCATTCCCCATGCGATTGTAAGGCTGAATATAGAAGCCCATAATTTTGAAATCAAACCCTCTACGCTGAGTATGGTACAAAATAATCAGTTTGGAGGATTAGCCACCGAAGATCCAAATTCACATATTTCAACCTTCCTTGAAATATGTGATACCTTCAAGTTTAACAGCATCTCCAAAGACGCAGTTAAATTGAGGCTATTTTCTTTCTCACTGAGAGATTGAGCCAAGAGTTGGCTCAGCTCTTTACCAAGCAATTCTATCCGTACTTGGGACGATTTGGCTAAGAAATTCTTAGCCAAATACTTCCCTCCGGCTAAAACTGCACGGTTGAGAATTGAGATCACCAACTTTACTCAGATGGAAGGTGAGACTCTTTATGACGGGTGGGAATGCTTTAAGGAGTATCTCAGACGTTGCCCGCATCATGGGTTCCCTCTCTGGATGCAAGTGCAAACCTTTTAGAATGGTTTGAACACTCCGATGAGGAAACTCATTGATGCAGTCGCTAGGGGATCCATTAGTGGAAAAACCCAAGAGGACGCCTATGACCTCTTGGAAGAAATGGCAAACAACACTTACAAATGGCCACTTCTAAGGAATGATTCCAAGGATAAAAAAGAGTGTAATTCACTAGGAAACTCACATAAAATCCTAGAACTATAAAATCAAATTTCCAAACTTATTAAGAAGCTAGAATGTGGTTATATATAGGCCCTTTACTGTAGAATGATGGGGAATTGAGAGATGTTAATATAATCATGAAGCATGGAAGGAATGGAGAAAGATTCAAAAACTCTCTGAAAGAATTTAGAAACTCCACTATTGAATTCATGAATAAAACTAACGCCACACTAAACAGGCATGAGCACACTCTCCTCAGACAAGAGGAGACTATTAAAAGAATTGAACAAAAATTGAAAGATATAATAAAGTAGCTAGAACAACCTTCACTAGTCAGGGTGATTAGGGAATATGAAAATGAATCAAGTAACGCAATCACCTTAAGAAGTGGAAGGGTTGCTCATGAGATCATGAGAAAGGAGAATAGTGAAGATATCACTAAATCTAGAGATAAAAAAGAGGAAGAAAAAAAAATAAGGACAGAAGAGATTGTGGCAAGGGATGCCGCAAGGTATGAACATAGAGACGCACCTAAGGAACCCCTCATATACCTTATCCTTAGCGTATGGTTAAGGAGAAACTCAATGTCCAATATCAAAAATTTCTTGAGACTTTTAAAACTCTTCACATCAATATCCCATTCGCTGAAGCCCTCGAACAAATGCCTAGTTATGCCAAGTTTATGAAAGACATCTTATCCAAGAGAAGGAAGATTGATGAAAAGGAGACTGTGGCATTAACTGAGGAATGCAGTGCAAACCTTCAAAGAAAAATTCCCACTAGAAAGAAGGATCCTGGGAGTTTCACTATCCCATGCACGATTGGATGCCAATCTTTTCAAAAAGCCCTTTGTGATCTTGACGCTTCTGTTAATTTGATGACTTTCTGCATATTCAAGGAACTAGAAATTGATCAGTTAAAACCTACCTCTGTTCTACTCTAATTTGTCGATAGATCTGTAAAATCTCCTTTAGGAATTGTGGAAAATATACTTGTAAAGGTTGACAAGTTCATCTTCCCAACAGACTTCATAATCTTGGACATGGAAGATGAAAATCAAGAGATTCCTATTATTTTAGGTAGACCTTTCTTGGCCACAGGACGAACCTTAATTGATGTAGACAATGGGGAATTGAGGCTGCGTTATGGAGAGGAAGAGATTAAATTCCATGTAAATGATTCTATGAAACACCCTTCTAAGTTAAACGAGGATTGTTGGGAGATCAATTTATTAGAAGAAGCTGGGTCAATAGAAGATGTGGGAGAAGAGAGAATGATGGGAAGTGAGGAATACGAAGTTCCCACTGAAACGGAAGTTATTGAAGAATTAATTGAGGAAAGGAAGATGATTCAACCTTTGATAATTTTCCCTCCAAAAATTGAATTAAAACCTCTTCCCTCACATTTAAAATATATATACCTAGGAGAAGATAAATCACTTCCTGTAATAATCTCCGCTTTATTAACTAAACATCAAGAGAATCTTTTATGTAATATTTTAAAAGATCATAAGAGTGCAATGGGGTGGAGTATTGCAGATTTGAAAGGGGTTAGCCCAACTCTATGTATGCATCATATCTTATTGGAGGACAACTCTAAGCCTTCAATTGAGCCTGAGTGGCAATTAAACCCTAACATCAAAGAAGTAGTTCACAAGGAAATCATCAAGCTCTTAGATGCTGGGATCATTTTTCCCATTTCTGACATCCCTTGGGTGAGCCCTATACATGTGGTTTCCCTTCCCTTCATTGACCAAATGCTTGATAGGTTAGCAGGAAATCCTTATTTCTGTTTTCTTGATGGTTACTCTGGATACAATCAAATCCTGATTACGCCTGAAGACCAAGAGAAAACAACATTTACCTGCCCCTTTGGAACCTTCGCCTTTAGGAGAATGCCTTTCAGTTTGTGTAATGCTCCAGCTACTTTTCAACGCTGCAGGATGGCTATTTTCTCTGACATGATAGGAGAGTTCTTAGAAATTTTTATGGATGATTTTTCTGTGGTTGGGACCTCTTTTGATCATTGCCTAATTAATTTGGGAAAGGTGTTAAGAAGATGTGAAGAGTTAAACTTGATCTTGAATTGGGAAAAGTGTCATTTTATGATTGAAGAGGGTATCATTCTTGGTCATTTAATTTCTAGGAGGGGGATAGAGGTCGATAAAGCTAAGATTGAAGTAATTGAAAAACTTCATCCTCCCATCAATGTTAAAGGAATTAGAAGCTTCCTAGGGCATGCTGGTTTTTATCGTAGATTTATTAAGGATTTTTCAAACATAAGTATGCCACTTTGTAGATTGCTTGGAAAGGATGTTGAGTTCAATTTTGATAACAATTGTCTAAAAGGATTCAATACACTAAAAACTACCTTGATCTCTGCTCCATTAATTTCTGCTCCAATCTGGGATTCACCTTTTGAAATTATGTGTGATGCGAGTGACCTTGCTGTAGGCGCTGTTCTAGGGCAACGAAGAGAGTGAACCTTCTATTCGATTTACTATGCTAGTAAACTCATTGACGATGCTCAAAGAAATTACGCCACCACTGAAAAGGAGCTTTTAGCCGTCATTTTTTCTTTAACTAAATTTAGGTCGTATCTCATCAGGTCTAAGACTATCGTTTACACGGATCATGCCGCCATTAAGTATCTCCTCCAAAAGAAAGAGGCAAAACCATGTTTGATACGATGGGTGTTGCTCTTACAAGAATTTGATCTCGAAATCTGGGATAAGAAGGGGAGTGAAAATGTGCTTGCTGACCATTTATCCAGATTAACCTACATTGATCATGAAAAGTCGATAGATATTAGTGAATCCTTTCCCGACGAGAAGCTCTATGGGGTTGCTACAAATGATCCTCCCTGGTTTGCTGATATTACAAACTACCTTGTAGGAGGAATCATACTAAAAGATATGAGTTACCAACAAAAAAAGAAAATTTTTGTGGATATAAAAAAATTATTTTTGGTATGATCCCTTTCTATATAAATGTTGCAATGATCAACTCCTAAGGAGATGTGTTCCTGACTCTGACACCAGAAATATTCTCTTCCACTACCACACATCTCCTTATGGAGGACACCATGGAATTGAGCGAACAGTTGCGAAGGTGCATCAATCTGGATTTGTTTGGCCCCATATGTTCAAGGATGCCGCTAATTTTGTCAAAAGTTGTGACAAGTGCCAAAAAATCGAGAATTTAACAAAAAGGGATGAGCTTCCGTTAAATGGGATTTTTGAAGTCAAACTATTCGATGTTTGGGGAATTGACTTCATGGGACCCTTCCCCTCGTCCCAAGCCAATCTATATATCAGTATGGCAGTTGAATATGTTTCAAAATGGGTTGAAGCCGTGGCATGTGTCAACAATGATGCTAAAACTTTGATCAAATTTCTCAAGGAACACATGCTAGCTAGATTTGGAACACTCAGATTCTTGATAAGTGATGCGGGAAAACACTTCTGCAATAGGCAGTTAGAGAATATATTAAAAAGCTATGGGGTAAGACACAAGGTGGGTACCCCCACCACCCTCAAATCAGTGGGCAAGTTAAAGTCTCCAATAGAGAACTTATTCAAATTTTGGAAAAAACTGTAAACCAAAATAGAAAGGACTGGACTTCAAAACTCCAAGATGCCCTTTGGGCTTATAGAACTGCCTTCAAGACCCCTCTAGGAATATCCCCGTATAAGCTCATTTATGAAAAAGCATGTCACCTTCCGGTGGAACTTGAACACCGTGCCTTTTGGGCAATAAAGAAATTAAATTTTGACCACCAAAAGGCAGGGGTGCAGCGACTGCTGTAACTAAATGAACTTGATGAATTTAGGTTAAACGCCTATGAGAATGCCAAGTTGTATAAAGAAAAAATAAAAAAATGGCATGATAAGCTAATTAAACCTAAGCACCTCCAACCAGGAATGAAGGTATTGCTTTTTAACTCTAGATTGAGACTTTTTCCTGGAAAACTAAAATCACGTTGGACATGACCATTCACCATCACTAAGGTTTTTCCTCATGGAGCTATCGAAGCTGCCTCAAATAATAGCGCTTTCAAGGTGAATGGAAATCGTCTGAAGTTATACTTAGAGGAAGGTGTCTCTCAAGAGAAGGGAGGGTGGACCCTTCAAGACCTCCCTAATGAAGGAATCACATAAGCTCTTTCTTGTGTCAAGCTGAGACACTAAAACCAGCGCTTGTTGGGAGGCAGCCCAACAACTAACTAGGTTGTATTTGTTTTTTTTTTTTACTTTTTCTTTTTATCTTTATTGTAGTTTGTTTTTATTTTGAGATTGCAATTTATGAATTATCCTATTCCCGCATTTAATGAGTTATTCTTAAGTGACATTTTTTTTGAATTTTTCAAAAGAAATGAAAAATACAAAAATGCAAAAATCAAATGAGATATAAATAAAAGAATGCTTAGCAAGAAAATGATTAAATGAATTATAAGAAATCAAATGTGAGATTGAGGAATGAATGGAGGGAAATCAAAATCTCTAAAAATTTAAATAAATGCTTGAGCTATGTGTGGGGGAAGGCATAGGATTTAAACTAAAAAATATGGTATGGATTCTAAATGGAGTGTGCTAGGCTCCCGTAGGACTTCATGATCACAAAGATGTTAGGGATGAAGAAAAATGTCTCTCCCTAAGGATGAAAGGAACAAAATATTTATGGAAAAAAGAATGATGAAAAATATCTCTCCCAAGTGAACAAAATAAGAAAGGATGACAAAAAATATTTCTCCTTTAAAAACTTTTCATCTTTGTGATTTATAAGAAAGAGCACATATGACACAACTCTAAGAATCTCTAAACCATGTCTTTAGTCTAAAAATCCAAAATGTATGAAACCCATCACCTATTATCAAGCATTAAAAAAAATTCAAACATTTGGAGATTTTAGTGACTTAACCACCTTAGTGACTCATTGAAAACATTAAGATTGCTATGATGTTCATTTCATTTTCTGTTGCCATGCACATATTTTCACTTATACTTATTTCAATTACATCACTGTGACTTTCATCCATTCAAATACAGAAAAAATTATCATTTTGAGCTTACTCAAGGATGAGCAAGAATTTAAGTGTGGGGGTATGATGAATCCATAAATTATATCTAAAATAAAGGGGAAAATTCATTTATTTAAGATATTTTTGCTGCTCCTAAATCAAAATATTCTATCTTTTTCAGGAAATGAAATCCAAAGGAGCTCTAGGGCATTTCTGCAATTCTTCTAAAAATATAAACAAAGAATTCCGCTACAACACGCTGCCGCGCGCAGTCGCGCGCCGCAGCGGGTTGCCGCGGAAACATTTAAACTATATTAAACAAGCTCCCCACTAATTGAATAGTGATTTTTGCGGAATTCACCGCTACAGCGCATGGTCGCGTGCTGCAGCGGTTTGCAACGAAAATACTTATGATTATTAAAAGGGGGGCTCAACTAATTGGATAGTATTTTTTGCAGAATTCACCGCTACAGTGCGCGGTCGCACGCTGCAACGGTTTACCATGAAAATACTTGACTTTATAAATCGGGCCACCCAACTAATTGAACAGTGTTTTTTGCAGAATTCACCGCTACAGCGCGCGGTCGCGCGCTGCAGCGGTTTATCGCGAAGGACATGGCTATAAAAATTTGGCCGCCCAACTAATTGAACAGTGTTTTTTGCAGAATTGATCGCTGCAGCGCGCGGTCGCGCGCTACAGCGGTCTGCCGCAGAAATATTTCTTTCTATAAAATCTGGAAAAAGAACTAATTGAACAGTGTTTTTTGCGAAATTCCTCGCTACAACACGCGGTCGCGCACTGCAGCGGTCTACAACGGAAGACTTGGCTAAATTGCTAAGGACTAGGGTATTCTAAAGCATGTCGCAGCATGCTACAGCGCGCTGCAGCGGCCCGCCAAAACTTTTTCCAGATAATGCATTTAATGCAGCTGGAGACATGACTTTTATCCTGAATGTTGTCTCCAGCCATCATTTCCTACAACAGCCATTTTTGTAAGCTTTGAGGTAATGTTGTGGCTAAAAAAATGAGATTATTATCACCTCACCCTAAATTAAAAATTAGTGCAATGATGAATTCAGCATTTTGTATGGATCTTCTGGTTGCTTATGGAGGAGAGGAGCATGCAGCCCCCCCTTCCTATAAATATCCCTCCTCTTGACTAGAGGAGGGTTCACAATTTTAGCAAAAATTCCCTAAGTAAGGAGGAGAGTCAAAGGAAGAGAGAGCTCCCCAAGGGTGGCAAGGCAAGCTTTTGCAAAGGGAGAAGAGAAAGAAGGCAGCACTAGCAACTTAAGGAGAGGATAATTAGAAGGAGAAGAAGAATTCCGAAGAACTTATACGGAGCGTTCATAGTATCTTCTAAACTCAATCTTGCATTTTTTTTTAGTGACCATGAAAGGGTCTTTATCTATGTATGTGTCTTCCTTATTTTCTTATGTAATGAGTAGCTAAACTCCCCTTGGGTAGGGTTGGGATGAAGTCCCATGATGCATGATGTAATATAGTTGTATGAATATTTTCTCTCAAGCATAATGTATTTGTGATTTTAATGCCTTACTAAGAAATTTTCATCTAAATTAGTCTTGATGTGTTTATAAGGAAAGAACTAAAAAAATCCAAGATCTAATTGTCTTGTGCTCCTTAGCTCACCTTAGGTTGGATATTAGATTTTGAGTGCATGGAAGCTTAGAACCATGTGAGAAGGTTCTTGAGCTCAATGCACCTCAACCTAAGCTCAATCTAAGAGTTGATGCAAGTGACGCTAAGACCCACTAAATGAGCTCCTTAGCTCCACATAATTGAGATTGAGTAATGAAATATTGAGTGCTCTTGAACTAAGTGACATAGTCATTGAGCCCAATATGTGATTCTCTCATCTCAGCTATGTGAGATGCAAAGTGATACTCATAGTGGAAAATCAATGCTTGTGAGATCCTAAGATTTAAGGAAATTTAAACTTTCCTTAAATAAGGAGAAAATGAATTAACCTTAAATCTCAAGAATCTTATAAGAATCTTTGTGCTAAAGTAGAACCGAATGTGAGTTCATTTTGTACACAGGATTTGAACTTTTAAGCCTTTGAGCTAGACTAAAGGACAATAATGTGCACCTGATTTCAATTAAACTAAATGATAAAGCTTGAGAAACAAATCTACACAAGTATTATATCATTGCATGTGGGATGGGCCCAACTCTCCTCTTTCTTTAAATCTTGTTAGTTACTTAGTGAATATTCGTGCTAATTTTAGACCAACCAACCAATACATACTATAGCTTAATCATTAGTGAGAATAGAAATACTTTAGTGCCAAATCGACCAATTTTCTGTAGTTCGATAAATTCCCAAAAAGTCACACTTACCACTTATTACTTCAGACCACGTACACTTGCGTGCAAGCGCAGACGTGTATTTACAGTCTGTCACTTAATATTTTATTTTGTAGGAAAGAAAGTCTCAATATCTGATTACCTCTAAAGGTGGCCCATTTGCTATTATAAATGTTGTGATTTATTTTCTTATTATTATTCATCCCCTATAAATGGTTATAATTGTAGCTCCCCGTCCCATCGCCGTGCGCAACAAAGATATTTAAGGAGTAAATACCCTAAACTGTTGGCGGTGGAACAACGTGTTACATGGATGGGTTTCTAAACCTTCCCACATGTGAAAATTGAGAGTCTACGCAAGGTAGAACTAAAGATTAATCCTTAAGATAAGTATAATTCTTATCTTAAGTATCAGTTGGAATACTTATATACATTGGACCTAGTAAGATAAGAAGGATATTTCCAATATATATGAAAACTAAATATGAGCATTTACTACTGATCACATCACAATACTAAATATAAGTAGTAATAATCAAAGTGCGGAAGCTATAAGAATTCATCCAAACATTCATCAGAGAGCTAATTAGAAGCATTCATCCCAAAAAGAAAATAAAAGAACATACATCTAAATTATTATTATAAATCATTAATGTAGCATAAGAAGAGCAAAAATAAGAGTCTCTCGATCTTTCAGCTAAAAACAACTAAAAGTGTAAAGGCTATGTCTTCTACTGCTACACCGAATCTTCATGGAGCTCTTGAATAGACTCTAATACTGGTTCACCAAACTGCTCTGGATCTAGCAAATTGCAGGATCCCAAAAGTACCACTTGTTAGATAATAAGTTTAACACCAACAAAATACCACACTATGCTTTTATATAGTTTATAGAATTTAATAATTAAATAAATCAAGAGAATACTGTAGAAAATATTGAAATAACTAAAAGCTAGAATGTAAAGTAAAATAATAATTGAGAAGAAATGATGCAACAATCCACTATAAAGACTAAAAACTGAGTAACCATGCTATATTGGAATCATACTATATATCAATGCAAATACATATGAATTACCACTGAATTTTTATGAACACACAGTTTGATGCTCACATACTTCCCATTAGGAATTCCATATCTTGATGCTGATTACATCCCATAATTCCTCTTTTGATGTATACTATATACCGTAATTCAAAATGATTCTTGATAATTGTACTTATGCTTATGCTTATGCAGTGTATATAAATATACTTTTAAAATAACCAAATCTTAAGATTTTCTTAAGTTATCACATGTTGGGATTGCATATACATAAATATTATATTTCTAAGAAGGGTAATTTGAAACATTTATTTTGTTTAACTATACTTATTGATGTACACAAAGATAAGGGGACCACACCCTTTTATAGTTTGTTCTCCCAAACTAAGTTGTTCAACTCCCTACTTATAAATATAACATAAAATCTTCTAAAAAAGGTTATTTGAAATACTTAGTTTGTTTAACTGCACTTATCTATGCGCACAAAGATAAGGGGGCACCACCCTTTTGTAGTTTGTTCTCCCAAGCTAAGTTGTTCAATCCCCTACTTATAAAATAATTTAAAGTGTCCTAAGGAAGGTAACTTGAAACACTTAGTTTACTTAATTGCACTTGTCAATGCGCACAAAGATAAGGAGACACAACTCCTTTACATTTGTTCTCCCAAACTAAGTTGTTCAATCCTTCACTTAAAACACACTTGATAAAACTAGGAAATTTATCATAATGTTATTGTAGATACATCTAAGACAAAATTAGGATATAAAATTCCATTCAGGATGAATTAACAAATTTCATATCCTCACCGAACCAAATCAACTTTATGGGAAAATCTAGCGCCATAGCGCGTCGCAGCGCCTAAAAGCAGAAATAATCTTAGTCAAATTGCACCATCACTGACGCCATTGAACCTAAACATGTCACAAATCTCCAAAAAGTTAGAGATATGTGAGTTGGGATCCTCTGTGACTAACCCGCTAAATTGACTGTTTTACACCATATGTAGAGTTGATGGTTTGATTTCAAAGTTGTTTGCCTCTACATTTGGTCTAACTATTGTATGTGGGATTCTCCTTATAGTCAACAACACATAATCTCTTAAAGCTCTACCCCTTTGTTCTCATAACCCTTCCACCATATTTTCATCTAAATTATCCATCTCTATTTGTGCTTGATTTATGATTATTTATTCTCTTAGTTCTTTAAGTAGGTTCTTTCTATTTCAGGATCGAAGAGAATGTTTGAACAATCTCTTCTTCTCATGCAACTTAGATTTTTACTTAATAGAGTGCAATTCATAGCAATCAACACAAATAATAATAGAAATTTAAAGAGAAAAGAAGTAAAATTAAAAATACACAAATCTATTTGCAAGATAATTACATAAAATATGAGAATATATACAGTAAGAAAAATTTCAAATCACCAATTACTCACAAATTGTCATTAATATGAAACAATTCACCATTCCCCAGCAACAGCACCAAAATTTAACAGACTGAAAATACACATCTGCGCTTTCACGCAAGAACACGTGGTTTGAAGTAATAAGGGATGGTGAAGTCCCGAGATTTATCTTTCACTGAGAACGGTGTGTTTCGTTACTAAAGTATGTTTGAATAGTACTTTAGTTTTAGATGTTGGTTCTAAATTTAATAATCAGGGTTTCTTTGATTCGAAACTACTTGTTGATAAAGTAGGGAGAGTTGGATTTAGCATGCAATTAGTTAAGGGTTTTGTGTAAGTACTCTTCTCTATCAACTTTTAGTATCGAACTACTTAAATCTTTTAATTATAATCAAGAAACATAGTCTTCTCTAGGGTATCCCCCAATATGGACTAAGTTTCGCCTAATGCTCTGAGATGAACATAAGAAGGTTCAATCTCAGCCTAGACCCTCACATGATCAAAGTTAGTTAAATCTGATTCTTATGTGTAAGTTATCAAATCTATTATTTTAGTTGTGCATCACATGAGCTTGATTCCACCCATGGCTCATATGCATTAGTCCTACATTTAGTTAAGGAAGAGAGTCATTGGGCTGAGTAGTTATGTCACATCAACCACAAGCACACAACGCATCATAATCCTCGCATAAGCTTAGAATGAGCCATAGAGCTCAATCGGTGGCTATTGGCTCACACGCATAAACTTCTCAGCTTAGCTAAAGGAACAATGCTACGATGCTCATAGAGCTTATTATAAGGCTCTTGTCAATAGAGCACATATTCCTAGCATAAGCTAATGGTGAGCAGTGGAGCTCAAGATCATATATTATTCCATTGCTCTATTCATCTCTTAAGGCTTAAGGACTTGCATCGATCACCCTTGCACAACGAATGTTGCCACAGACATTTGCGGTGAGGATGCTCAATATGCATGTCCTCAGTTTTAAAAGATAATCAGTTTGACAGTTTTCCTAAGTTTAAAACATTCACATAAAATTATAATCATGACACATTATTCATCTAGGCATTCTTCACATCAATAATCAAAAGAATAAGACTAAAGAAAGTATTCATTAATAATTTTTTAGAGTATAAACACACTTGATCCCTTAACTTGTCACATGCATATGCCCAACCCTCCCCAAGGAGGGTTTAAGCTTCCATTAGAAAAGAAATACAAGGAAAACATAATAGAATTTGAAGTTTTTGCATGGCTCTCACATAAAAAAAATAAGAAAGAAATTGAAATACAATACTAGGAATTGCTGCCGCGTTCACCGGACTTTCTCTCTATCTTAGACCTCCTTCTCACTTTTGCTTACTGTGGTTGATCCTTTTCCTTCAATGCAAGCCTTCTCTTACTTAGGTAGGGGGACTCTCCTTCCTTATGCTCAACACCCTCAAATATTCTGACCTTGAATATCAAAATGTGGAACCCTCTTTCAGTCTTAAAGCCATATTTTAATAGACTTCTTCAATCCAATCTCCAGCAATTAATCTGCCATCTTTCCCAATTATTTAAAATTTGAAATCAATTAAATGATTATTCTGTTATGCTCTAGGATAGGGGAGTTTTAATGTATTTTCATCCCTACTATGGGAAGAGGAGGAATCTTAACTCTTGGCTTTCAATATACTGCTTTGAATGCTGTTACTTGGCAAAATTCACGACAGACGCTATGGTGTGCGGTAGCATTAGAGTCTCTATTTTAAAGGCGCTACAACACGCGGAGCACTGGTGTTTCAGTCTTTGTACCGCTGCAGCGTGCAGTAGTGTGAGAATTTTGATATTTGAACTGCTGCAGTGCGCAGTAGCGCTGACGTTTCGGTCTTTGGATCCCTGCAGCACGCAATAGCGCGAGACTTTTAAATTTTTGCTATAATGTGAAGCATCATGTGATATTTTAATTTCGCTGCTGCACATGGTAGCCTCATGGTTTCGATGTAACGCCCCATCTCGTCGCTGTGCGCAATTGAGTTAGTTTAAGGAATAATAATTGGTAGCGAAATAGTGCGTTACTCAGGAAGGAAACTGAACTTCCCCGAATAAACCTACTAAGCACAAGAGCTGCTGAGACTCAACCTCAAGAGAAGAGGGTTGGGTACTAATCCTTAAGATAAGTGTAGTATCTTTATCTTAAGTATTAGATAAGGTACCCATGTATATTGGCTTATGAATACAAAATAAGATCCAAGTTACATGAATACTAGTAATCTATGAATATTTTGATTACATCATAATACTAAGTATAAGTAGAAGTATATACAGAGTGTGGAAGCTAAAGCATATATCCAAAAACATTCATCATAGAAGCTAAATGAAACATTCATCTCAGAAAAAAAATAGAATACATCCAAAATTATTACAACAGTTTATGAAAATACATAATAGAGTTTAAGTGCTAAATTGAAAATAACTAAATAGAAAGTAAAGGCTAGAGGAGAGTCCACTAGTGCTCCACAAATTCCTCATAGATCTCTTAAGTATTCACCTGATTTAGTTCTACGAACTGCTCAGGATCTAGCAAATTACTGAATCCCAAAAGTACCACATGCTAGGCAAAACGTCTAACACATTGAAAGCTACTATAATAGTTATAATAATCTACTATTTAACATTTAAATAATTTAAGTAAAACTGTAGAAAAGATAGTAAAAATAATCGAAAGCTCAAAACAGTGTAAATTTGAAAGAAAAAGAAATTGAATGCTGAATGTAGAGAAAATAGTGAATAAATCTGAAACTGCAACTAACTACTGAAACATATGTGAAACAATAAGCAAATCTTAAACTGAATAATTACTGATTTAAAGCTGTATTGTATGCCACTGAATTCATAATTATGGTGTTTAACTCATAATCTTTAGTTTAGTAGATCTTAATTAGATCTTAGTTTAGAATGTCTAAAGTCATCAATTAGGATGTTGTAGTTTATTATTTAATCTATAGTTGTACTTGATTGAACTAGATTAGATACTGATCAGTTCTAATCCTTTTAACTTATAAGGCCGTGCTTCTAAGTTATACTCGATAGTAAGAAATGGAGATCCTGAACTTGTGTAACTTGGAATAGTTAGAATTGGTTTAATTAGTTAACAAATGATATCACCATATTTAGTAGAGTCTCTTGCTCACTATTGAAATTTTGTTGCTTACGTATTCCTTGAAATTTGTACTTTAATCTATGGATATATCATACAAGAACATTGCTACATGAAAATGAAAAGTTATAAACTTTAGGATAACTTTGCATTGGGTTCAATTATTTAGTTGACTTTTGCGCATAGTATCTCAATGGGCAGGGGGAAGGTGAGATAATGTAACAACCCTAGTTGTTACCCTAACTAAATTTAAATTAACTAAACTAAACCAAGCCTTAATTTTGATTCCATTAGACTCAATGGGTCATTTAAACCTAACCCTAGAAGTTTGGAATCAATCGGAGCTAAAATAGAAAATTTGGTATTTTTTTGACTATTTTTAAGCCCTGAAAATACCTAAATTTATTTGATCTCCAAATCAAAATCTGATTTCATTTTTAAATTTCCCACTCCCAAATTAGCTAAGTGTGAAATTTTGGAAATTGTTGGAGTTCATTTAAGCTTAAATTGAATATAATATTTAGTAGACTTAATTAATTGTTAATTAATTAATTTTATATTATTAAAATTAATTTATTAATTAAAATTAACCGTCAAGATTTATTGTCGGGACCGCTGTCGATCTGCTGCGGGGTCCCGACAGCGGCACCCCAATCGGTGCCAATCGATGGGTTAGCGCGCATCTTCGTGCAAACCATCGAACGCGGGGTCTCCTCCACATTAAGATTAAAATCCTACACGTTGGATCTGCCATTCGCATCTAACAGCTGGCATCCAATCCATTTAAGTAATCCATCAGGATCGTTTAGAGCCAACGGTCAATCCATCCGACGGCTTTGAAATCCCCAGGCACTGTGGATCATCGTCCACACCCCGATCTCTCCACACATGCTGGTCCCCCGATAGCCAAATCCTCCCTGCCTCGTGGTAGTACGGGAAATTACCCTATTCTTCCCCATTTGCCATCCGGTGCAACGGCTGGTCGGCAGTGCTCTCGCTAATCTGCCATCAAATGGTTAAACCCAAGGCTTCCCCTCAGCCCAAGCCTTTTCTCCGAGCCCGAGCACTGGAAGCCACACCCCCCCATGGTCCTTTAGGCCTATTAATACTTCCATTGATCCCACAGTGAGCTCCTTTTCTCATTGTGAACCCAAAATTCTCCTTTGTTTTCTGTTTCGGTGCTCCCAGTTCGTCCAGCGACTGAATCTGCTTCATCCGCTGATACTGGGTGTGGTTTGGAGTTCAAACCCCCAGGTTGCAGTTGAGGGAGCTCAAGATTTGCCAGTGATCTGCTAAGGTGATCGACTTCATCTTCTTCCCATTTGTCTTCAGGTACAGCCTCTGTCCCTTCTTCAGTCAAGTTGGTTTTGGCTCGACTCTCCTTCAATTGAGCTTTAGGTGCTGTGATAGGTCCTCACCTAGGTTTCCCAACAGCGTCTGAGCCTTCTGGTAAGGCATGGCAGTGGGCCAGATGGCGAATTTGCCGTCTGAATGCGCACTGCCAGTCGGTCGTTGGCTCGCCAATTGTGTGCTCCATCGATGCAATTAACCATCCTTTAGGCATTAGGAGCTCTCGTCAATGATTGTCGAACCGTATCGAAAGGTTGGGTGTGATCGAATCGATCGATTTGACTGAGAACTGATCGACCCATCAGGAGCTCCAGCTCGTCTTAGACCTTAAGTAGCACCCTATTGATCCAGACCATCCCAGAACCCCTCGACTCGCCCTATCATTTCCCCTTAGGTCCCTGAACATGTAGGGATTGAGACAGCCTCACTTCATGGCCTCTGTGAGGAGAATTCACTCCTCACAGGTGCACCTTCAAAGAGGCCTTGGCCAAGCAGTCCCCCAGCGATCCGGCGCCTCCCAGTTGGGGCTTCTTGGTTTAATCGACGCGTCTGGAGTCAGGGATGGTGTAGCCATCGATATCAGGGTGTGGCGTGTGCCCGACAAATTGTGTGCCAGGAGCTAACCCTAAGGAGCTGAGCATCGGGTTTCATCCGTAGGAAGGAGACGAAGTCACGGGTCGGGCCGACCCGTGACCCGCGCATTTTGAAATTGGGCCGACAACGAATAATTGAATTTCTGAATTTAATTTCCTTAAGGAAATTAAATCAGAAAATCAAACCTATGATTTTCATTTAAATAAATATACATATTAAATTAATTAAATAACTTTAATTATACTGATCCAAATGGTATGATCCAATGTACCATTTGAATCAGAAAAATACAAAAAATCTAAATATAAAATAAAATATCAGATCTAATGGTTGGATTTAAAATAATTAATTAAACATTTTCTATTTTAAATTATATTATAATAAATTCAATTAATAACCAAATTAATTGTTTAAGGGCTCTGATTGCTCATTAAACCCTAGAGAATAATTTCAGACCATTAAAACAAATTTTGGATAATTAATTTTCTTAATCACTCCTTAATCACCCTAATTAAGAATTAGTAAATTAAACCCTAATTTAGTCTCTGATTTTGGGAAGGTTAATCCCTAATGTTATCTTAAGTCTATTAGAACTTAAGTGTGAGGCAGGATTGCCCTAAATTCATTAATAATCTTAATTGGCTTAAATAAGTGATTAGTGATAATGAGCTTAATTAAGTTGTCAAAACCTAAGATAAGTGTGTTTCCCACTTCATTTAATAATAAGAAAAACATTAAAATAAATTAGAAGTAATTTGGATAATTAAGACCTAAAATCCCATATTTAGCCCTAAGAGGGGCATTTTGGTTATTTTGACCAAAATATGCTTAAGTGCCCCTTAAATCTTGGGAAAAAATCAATAAATTATCCTTAGTTAGATTTTAATGTTCTCTGAACTCTTAAACTAATAATAATAATAATATGGATATTAATTTAAGAAATCTTCAATTAGCCCTAATTAAGACAGTTAGATCTTAAGTAATCCTAAAGAAGTCACTTGGCCTTAATACTTGGATCTAATAAATTCAATTGTTAAATCTCACCTTAATAAGTTCAATTTGATTAATTTATGAACTTAAATGCCAAAAGAAATTCAATTAGTAAAGTCTAAGTTAAAAACCTAGCTTAAGTATAAAGTGATCAAACAATCAGATTTTAGATCTTAGACTTTAGATCCTCTACTTGAATTGAACTACCTCCAATTGAACTTCTTTGAATGATTCATTGTTTAATCTTTTGAAACCTTCCTTGTGGGTATAGGATGATTCAATCTATAAGATAATGAAATTATCTTAAAGGTTTAATATAGATATTAGATTCTCAAGTTCTTAATTGATTATTTTATCTTATAATCAGTAGAATAACCCTTCACTAAGTTCTTAGCTCTTGGATCTTTCAGCTTATAGGGTTCCTTACCTTTAATGTGGGTATTAAGTGTGAACCCTAGATCCTTAATATGACCATTTTTTTCCCTTGGATTCAGGATTTGAACACCAAATTTAAATGTTCAACTCCAAAATCCTTAAATCCTGATTTACTTAAATCAAGATTTGGGTAAGAGAGTAAAATATTAACAAATTAGGTCATTGATTAATTTACTTAAACCTTATAGTCATCACATGATTTTAGATTAGAACTTCTTAAGTTCTAATATTAACTTTAAGGACATAAGTCTGAGATTTTACTCGATAGCTGGATATTGGAGATCCTAAACTTGTACCTTCTTAGAATAGCTAAATTTGGTAATTAGATAACAATAGATATCACATAAGTCTAGACTGAGTCTCTTGCTTACTTTGACTAGATTTGCTTGGCATACCTTGGATATTGAGCCTTATCCCTTGAGCATAATAGGAGAACTTTGGATATGGACGATACATCTTAAGTTAGTGTTTGTAAAGCATATCATTCATCTAGTTCTTGCAATGCTTTCAGTTAGTAGAATATGTCCTAGCTTAGTCTACCTCCTCAGTATATGTATTATATAGGATAGACCTAGGCCTAGCAGATTTGGATGTCTAGGCTTGGTATTGATTGATTTGGGAGGCCCTGTATGGCCTATTGTATGATATGGCAGTACTGTGTCTTAGGCTTATTGCTACTATAGTTTGATTTTCTAGTCTTGTTTTATTTGTCTTGCCACATGTTTTAGTGGCCTTACTTACAGTACTTGCTTACTTTGCCACATGTCTCAGTGGCTTTACGTTACATAGATTGGTTTACTTTTGCCACATGTCTCAGTGGCCTTTCTTTTCTTTGTATTAATTAGCATGTTGTATGCATACTCTTATGGCTTACTTATATATATTAGCATATTTAGGATGTTAGAACTTCTTGTTATATTCAACATTTGTATTCTCTTATAATCAGTATATTTCAATGTGATTATAAGCATGTTAGGTTCAGAATTGTATTATAGTTGCTATTGCTTTTAACTTTTAGCCTCACCTTGTTTATTTTGTGTTGTAAGCTATTTTACATACCAGTTGCTGGCTATAAATGGATAGTTTATAGTTACCCCATTTCTTCATAGCTTGTCGCACCCATAATTAGCTTGCATGCTTAGTAAATTTAAATGTGATATCTTTAAAATACTCAGTTCATTAAAATAGCCTAAAATATACTTAGCCAATTGTCTAACTGTAACTTTTTTATTTTGTTAGTTGGGGCCCTGGTATTTGTGATACAGACAAATGTCAGATTCAGACTTATTTGTAGGCAGTGTTGTAGGAGAGGAGCAGGTTCGGGAGGAGGATCGTGCTGCTGCTGCTTAGATAGATTTTGCATTTCTATTTTTCGGTGAGATTGAGAGACCTTTGCATTTTCTTTTAAATTCAATTTGTAATAATAAATTTTAGATATATTTCATTTCTGCATTATGATGAGTTACTATATTGTTTTCCATTTTCTCTACTATGTTGTGCTTGTGGATGTTACTATACACCTATTGCTTCCGCCACTTTGATATTTGTATGTATATTGATGAATGTTTATAGTATTCTGGTGACAAGTTCTTGGCCTAAGGCAAGTTGGGTTTCCACCTGATTTTTACTTAAGCTGGGGATTTGCCATAGTTGGAGCATCATACTTGCTATTGTCAGTACGGGGGCCCCACAGTTGGTATCAGAGAACACCATAAGGTGTCAGAATGGGATCTATGATTTCTTTCTACTTAATGGACTGTTCTTCTGAAATATAAACATCAATATATGTAACATGCATAACATAGTAGTATCAGTAAATTTACAAAAAAATGTAGAAGAAGAATACTCACACCCTCACAATCAAGTCATCTTGAGTCTAACAAGAACTTAATAAAATTCTATCCTCATAGTCAAACAAATTCTGGAGAGTCTGATATAGACTACTATCTGCATGCTTTCAAGTTAGTTTGGAACTGTAGTTTTAAGTAGAGGCAGGAGAGCAACTGGCAGATTGAAGGAGTTTCAACAAAAGGGACCTTGGTCCTGGATAAGCTTCTACAGCAAGCAACATACCGAGGGCTCGATTTTCCCATATACGCAAGGGAATGGTTGAGCCGAGTGGAGTCAATTCTGATACACATAGAGTGTCCCAAGTCACTTTATATTGATATTATGACAGATCTGATGTTGGATTACGCCAGAGCCTGGTGGTATGCACCATTGCAAAACTCGAAAGGAAGCGTAAGAGGAAGCGTCAGGAAGTTACTTTTGAGGATTTTTGTATAGCTTTTAGGGCTGAGTATATTAAAAATGTCTGAGTGATAGTTAAATGATGTTATCTTTCAATTTACATAATTTTGGTAAAATTATGCTTTTGGGAATTTTCTAAATTGTAATCCTTTCTTTCTACAAATAATGAAAGATTTTTTTTCCTTAGAGTAAATTCTGAGTTTTGGTTTGCAATTATTTAATTAGAATGAATCTCGGATCACTACCTACCATTACTCTTATCAAGAACACTGTCGCTTCTAGTAGTTCTAACGACGAGGTGGCTCATCTGCGAGCCATGGTGGCAACTCTGTTAGAGAATCAAGCTCAACAGGCGATTATTGTACATAAATTACTAAATGATTGTGCAACTCCAGTCACTGTTGCTACTCCAACAGTTCCTGCTCCATAAGCTGCTTCTTCTTCCCATCACTAAATGGATAATCTCCTTCATTTCCTGAGATTAAGACCTCCAACCTTTGGTGGCAATCTATCGCCAATGGATACAGTCGACTGGCTGAAGGCTGTGAAAAAAGATCTAATTAGTCTGAAGATCCCAAACTCCGAAGCCGTCCGTCTCACCACCTATCTGTTCCATGCTGAGGCAGAGTATTGGTGGGAGGAAGTCAGGAACACCCAGTTCGTTGATTATGAACTATAAGACATCCCATGGGATGCTTTTGTTGAAGCCATCAAGGCTGAATTTATTCCCCCATCTGTACAAAACATTATCATAGACTCGATCATAAGGTTGACTCAAGCGAGTCGTTCAATCGCTGAATACGAAAGGGAATTTCGTAGGTTGATCCGCTTTATGCCATAAGTCACTCAATCTGAATCAGCTAAGTGCCACCACTTTCTCTGTGGACTTTGAGATTCACTGAAAAATCAAATCGTGCCACTCTGCTTAACTAGCTTCTTCAAGTTAGTGGAGATAGCTAAAGTGATTGAGCATCACCAATCTGAGGATAATCTCAAGCGACGGGAGCGAACAACTCAGAACCCATAGGAAACCTTCAAAAGGCACAGATCTAATCCTGCAAAGGTCTATCAACTGGAAACTGCACCAATATCGGAACCCATTCAAGGCTGCGAGAGGCCTCACCCATATGGCAAGTGTTACCACAGTAGCCAGAGGTATTTCAATTATGGGCGTACAAGCCACAGGTTCTACCAATGTGACCACACAGAAATAGTGGATGGGGTTCCAATTAATCCCTATCAGAAGAAGCAAGTTCAGAGCAATTCTGATGAAGCAAAGAGAACCGAATCTGATTATAATGCCAGCACCTGCTTCTTAAGTTGCTCCCACACAGTCACCAGCTTCTAACTCTCAGAACTATCTCCAAAAGTAGACTAACAATCATCCTGCTGGTCCTGCACGACTGTATGCCTTAACACCGATCGAAGCCGCAGAAGACAATAATGTGGTTTTAGGTACACATCCCTAAACTTATCTTTTAATAATTGCATTTCTGTACTTTAAACCCTTATAAATTGTTAATGTGAAACTGTGTAATTTAGGCACACTTTAATTCAACAACCAACCTTGTAATGTATTATTCGATACTAGTGCTAGTCACTCGTTTATCTCTGAATAATTTGCCAATAATCTTAAACTTCACGCATGCAACTTAGCATAAAAGTTGAGTGTTGGACTTCCATCTGGAACCCAACTGAGTGCCCATAAGTTTTGTAATATCAAGATCCCAATAAATGATCACGAATTCCATGCCAAACTAATCATCCTACCAATAGCAAACTTTGATATCATCCTTGGGATGAATTGACTCAGTGAGAATAATGCCGTGATAAACTACCATAAAAAGAAAGTCACTCTCCATTCCCAGGGCAAGCCTAAAATGTTTGTAGGAAAAACTAGCACGCAATTATCCTTAATAAATGCAATTAAAGCTGAACAGTTGATTGTTAAGGGTTGTACTGCTTATCTAGTTACCATGATGGGCAAAACAAAAGAGAGTATCTCTCTTTCTGATTGTAAGGTAGTCAAAGAATTTGCGATGTGTTCCCAGAAGATTTGCCTGGTGTACCTCCCTTCAGAGAAGTAGAATTCTCTATTGAAGTGATCCCTGGTACCCAGCCGATATCCAAAGCACCTTATAGAATGGCACCTAAGGAGCTTCAAGAGCTCAACGAGCAATTGCAAGAGTTCTTGAATAAAGGCTTCATCAGGCCAAGTATGTCTCCTTGGGGAGCGCCAGTTTTATTTGTGAAAAAGAAGGATGGATCTATGCATATGTGTATAGATTATCGTGAACTAAATAAGGTCACCATAAATAACAAATACATGCTGCCTAGAATTGATGATTTGTTAGACTAGTTATCTGGAGCTGTTATATTTTCCAAGATCGATTTAAGGTTTGGATACCATCAACTGCGAGTAAAAGAAGACGATGTAGGGAAGACTGCTTTCCATACTCGTTATGGCCACTTTGAGTTTTTGGTGATGTCATTTGGACTCACCAATGCGCCATCAATCTTTATGGATTTGATGCAGCGAGTGCCAAAATCGTATTTAGACAAGTTTGTGATCGTCTTCATTGAAGATATTCTCATTTATTCCAAAACTCTAAGAGATCATGAAGACCATCTAATGTTAGTATTAGAAACTCTGCATGAGCATCAACTGTATGCCAAGTTCTCCAAGTGCGAGTTCTGCTTAATTCCATTGCATTCTTGGGGCACGTAGTCAATGCTCAAGGTATTCGGGTAGATCAAAGTAAAGTAAGTGCTATTCAGGACTGGGCTCAATCTAAGTCTGTCACCGACATTAGAAATTTCCTGGGATTAGCAGGATATTACAGGAAGTTTGTTAAAGGCTTTTCCCAGATTACTTCACTGCTGACTAAATTGACTCAAAAGGCCATTCCGTTCATTTTGAGTTCTGAATGCGAGGAAGCATTTCAAACTCTAAAAGATGCACTTTCTACCACTCCAGTTCTTGTCCTGCCCAAGGAAGGATTGGATTACCAACTATATACCGATGCCTCTAGAATCGTTCTAGGTTGTCTGTTAATGCAAGAGGATAAGGTAATTGCTTACGTCTCTCGTCAGTTAAAATTCCACGAGCGAAATTATCCAGTTCATGATCTTGAACTTGCAGTCGTGATATTTGCCTTGAAAATATGGCGTCACTATCTATACGAAATGCAGTGTTCAATTTTCACCGATCACCAAAGTTTGAAGTACATCTTCACCCAGAGAGAATTGAATTGCTACTAGAGAAGATGGTTGGAGCTCATCAGCGATTATGATCTCAGTATTCAGTATCATCCAGGGAAGACGAACATAGTGGCCGATGCTCTTAGCCATCGTGCTATTTTAACCTCTATGATCGCATCTAGTTCTTTAGAACATGAATTCCATAAGCTCAGAATTTCTCCGGTCAGTGGCGATATGCTGAGTTCCATATTAGTAAATATTAATGTGGAACCCACTTTCCACCGAGATGTCTCTATCTCGCAAACCAAAGATGATGAGTATCTAATGTTCAAAGCAGATATTGAAGGTGGTCTTTGTCATGATTTATAGTTGCAAAATAGTGTAATTTATCAAGGTAATCGATTGTGGATTCCTAAGTCAATGCATCAAGAAGTGTTAATTGAAGGCCATAATTCAGGGTATCATATTCACCCCGGTAGTTTGAAGATGTACCAAGATTTAAAGCAATCATTTTGGTGGCCCGGCGTGAAGAAAGATGTAGCCGACTTCATGGCTAAATGTCATGCCTGTAATTTAGTAAAGGCCGAACACCAAAGACCTGGTGGTCTTTTGCATCCATTAGATATTCCTGAATAGAAATTGTTCGACATATCTATGGATTTTGTCATGGGATTGCCTCGTGCAAAATCCGGTGCTGATGCAATCTGGGTAATAGTAGACCATTTGACTAAGTCAGCACATTTCCTCCTTGTCCGTCAGACTAACTCGGTAGAGAAATTATCAAAGCTCTACATCAAAGAAATTGTCAGGCTGCACGGGATTTCGAAATCAATCATATCCAATAGAGACAGCAAATTTACTTCTAAGTTTTGGCAAGCTGTGCATCAAGATATGGGTACTACTCTAGCCATGAGTATAGCTTTTCATCCTCAGACGGATGGTCAGACAGAAAGAGTAAATCAAGTTTTAGAATATTTGCTTAGGCTTTGTATTCTCAATTTTGCCGGTTCCAAGGAAGATTACATTCCGTTGGTGGAGTTTGCCTACAATAACAGTTTTCAAGCTAGTATTAAAATGGCTCCCTACGAAGCACTGTATGGCAGAAAATGCAGTACTCCACTAGCTTGGTCCGAAACAGGAAGTGTTCAGCTCTTTGGTTCAAAATTAGTTGAAGAAACCAGTAGCATGATCAAATTAATTCAGCAGAGAATTTGTTCAGCTCAAGATCGTCAAAGTAAGTATCATGATTCTCATCACTGTCTCCTAGAATTCAATATGGGAGATTCTGCTTATCTAAAGGTTAGCCCAATGAAAGGTGTCTTCAGATTTGGTGTAGCAGGAAAACTCAGTCCCCGCTACGTTGGACCTTTCAAGGTTTTGGCCAAAGTAGGATCATCTGCCTACCGGTTGAGTCTCCCTGATGATTTTGCAGATGTTCATAATGTATTCCACGTATCATTATTGAGAAGATGTCTTCGAGACCCTTCTCATCTCGTTCAACTCCCAGTGGTAGAGATCCAACTGATCTTTCTTACGTCAAAGAACCTATCAGAATTTTAGCTCGTGATCAGAAGCAGCTAAGGAATCGCTCAATTCCTATGGTCAAAATTCATTGGAAGAACCGAACCTTGGAAGAATCTACTTGGGAGAAGAGGTGGATATGCACCATAAATATCCACAGCTCTTTGCAAACCCAAGTATTGTTCTTCCCTCTTTTCCATCTTCTGCATTTTTAGATTTGTTAAGTCCAAGTAGAATTTTCTTCATTTAGGTGATGTCGGGGACGACATCGTTCTTAAGTGGGGGAGTCTGTAACAACACTAGTTGTTATCATATCTAAATTTGGATTAATTAAACCAAACCAATCTTTTATTTTAATTCCGTTAGACTCAATGGGTCATTTAAACCTAACCCTAGAAGTTTGGAATCAATCGGAGCTAAAATGGAAATTTTGTTATTTTCTTAGCTATTTTTAAGCCTTGAAAAATACCTAAATTGATTTGATCTCCAAATCAAAATTTGATTTCATTTTTAAATTCCCCACCCCCAAATTAGCTAAGGGTGAAATTTTGTGAATTTTTGGAGTTCATTTAAGCCTAAATTGAATATAAAATTTATTAGACTTAATTAATTATTAATTGATTAATTTTATATTATAAAAATTAATTTATTAATTAAAATTAACCATCAGGATTTGCTGTTGGGACCGCGGCCGATCCGCTGCTGGGTCCCGACAGCGGCACCCCAATCGGTGCCAATCGATGGGTTAGTGCGCATCTTGGCGCAAAAATCCTACATGTTGGATCTGCCATTCGCATCTAATGGCTGGAATCCAACCCGTTTAAGTAATCCATCAGGATCGTTCAGAGCCAATGGTCAATCCATTTGACGGCTCTGAAATCCCCAGGCACTGTGGATCATCGTCCACACCCCGATCTCTCCATGCGCGCTAGTCCCCCGATAGCCAAATCCTCCCCGCCTCATGGCAGTGCAGAAAATTACCTTGTTCTTTCCCATTTGCCCTCCGGTGCAACGGCTAGTCAGTAGTGCTCTCCCCAATCTACCCTCAAACAGTTAAACCCAAGACTTCCCCTCGGCCCGAGCCTCTTCTCTGAGCCAGAGTTCTGGAAGCCACACTCCCCCATGGTCCCTTAGGCCTATAAATACTTCCATTGATCCCACAATGAGCTCCTTTGCTCACTATGAACTTAAAATTCTCCTCTGCCCTCTGTCTCGGTGCTCCTAGTTCGTCCGACAACTGAATCTGCTTCATCTGCTGATAGTAGGTGTGGTTTTGAGTTCAAACCCCCAGGCTGCAGTTAAGGGAGCTCAGGATTTGCCAGTGATTTGCTAAGGCGCTCGACTTCATCTTCTTCCCGTCTGTCTTCAGATACAGCCTCTGTCCCTTCTTCAGTCGAGTTGGTTTCGGCTCGACTCTGCTTCAATTGAGCTCTAGGTGCTGTGATAGGTCCCACCTAGGTTTCCCAACAGCGTTTGAGCCTTCTGGTAAGGCCTGGCAGTGGGCTAGATGGCGAATTTGCCGTCTGGACGTGCACTGCCAGCGGTCGCTAGCTCGCCAATTGTGCGCTCCATCGATGCAATTAGCCATCCTTTAGGCATTAGGAGCTCTTGTCAATGATTGTCAAACCATATCGAAGGGTTGGGTGCAATCGGATCAATCGATTCGACTGAGAACCGATCAACCCATCAGGAGCTCCAGCTCATCTTAGACCATGAGTAGCACCCCATTGATCCAAACCATCCCAGAACCCCTCGACTCTCCCTATCATTTTCCCTTAGGTCTCTGAACCTGTATGGATCGAGACAGCCTCACTTCATGGCCTCTGTGAGGAGAATTCACTCCTCATAGGTGCGCCTTCAGAGACGCCTCAGTCAAGTAGTCCCCCAGCGATCCGACACCTCCTAGTTGGGGCTTCTTGGTTTAATCGATGCGTCTGGAGTCAGGGATGGTGTAGCCATCGAGATCATGGCGTGGCGCGGTGTGTGCATGGCAAATTGCGCGTCGGGAGCTAACCCTAAGGAGCCGAGCGTTGGGTGTCATCCGTAGGAAGGAGACGAAGTCACGGGTCGGGCCGACCCGTGACCTGCGCATTTTGAAATTGGGCCGACAACGAATAATTGAATTCCTGAATTTAATTTCCTTAAGGAAATTAAATCAGAAAATCAAACCTATGATTTTCATTTAAATAAAAATACAGATTAAATTAATTAAATAACTTTAGTTATACTGATCCAAATAGTATAATCCAATATACCATTTGAATCAGAAAAATACAAGGAATCTAATTATAAAATAAGATAACAGATCTATTGGTTGGATGTTTTAAATTAAATCATAATAAATTCAATTAATAACCAAATTAATTGATTAAGGGCTCTAATTGCTCATTCAACCCTAGAGAATAATTTTAGACCTTTAAAACAAATTTTGGATAATTAATTTTCTTAATCACTCTTTAATCACCCTAATTAAGAATTAGTGAATTAAACCCTAATTTAGTCTCTAATTTTGGGATGGTTAATCTCTAATGCTATCTTAAGTCTATTAGAACCTAAGTGTGAGGCTGGATTGCCCTAGGATGCCTTAAATTCATTAATCACCCTAATTGGCTTAAATAAGTGATTAGTGCTAATGAGCTTAACTAAGTTATCAAAACCTAAGATAAATGTGTTTCCCACTTCATTTAATAATAAGAAAAATATTAAAATAGATTAGAAGTAATTTGGATAATTAAGACCTAAAATCCCATATTTAGCCATAAGAGAGGCATTTTGGTCATTTTGACCAAAATGTGCTTAAGTGCCCCTTAAATCTTGGGAAAAAATTAGTAAATTATCCTTAGTTAGATTTTAATGTTCTCTGAACTCTTAAACTAATAATGATAATAATATGGACATTAATTTAAGAAATTTTTAATTAGCCATAATTAAGACACTTAGATCTTAAGTGATCCTAAAGAAGTCACTTGGCCTTAATACTTGGATCTAATAAATTCAATTGTTAAATATCACCTTAATAAGTTTAATTTGATTAATTTATGAACTTAAATGCCAAAAGAAATGCAATTAGTAAAGTCTAAGTTAAAAATATAGCTTAAGTATAAAGTGATCAAACAATCAGATCTTAGATCTTAGATCTTAGACTTTAGATCCTCTACTTGAATTGAACTACCTCCAATTGAACTTCTTTAAATGATTTATTATTTAATCCTTTGAAACCTTCCATGTGGGTATAGGATGATTCAATCTATAAGATAATGAAATTATCTTAAAGGTTTAATATAGATATTAGATTCTCAAGTTCTTAATTGATTATTTTATCTTATAATCAATAGAATAACCCTTCACTAAGTTCTTAGCTCTTGGATATTTCAGCTTATAAGGTTTCTTAACTTTAATGTGGGTATTATGTGTGAACCCTAGATCCTTAATAGGACCATTTTGTTTCTTTGGATTCAGGATTTGAACACCAAATTTGAATGTTCAACTCCAAAATCCTTAAATCCTGATTTACTTAAATCAAGATTTGGGTAAGAGAGTAAAATATTAACAAATCAGGTCATTGATTAATTTACTTAAACCTTATAGTCATCACATGATTTTAGATTAGAACTTGTTAAGTTCTAATATTAACTTTAAGGACGTAAGTCTTTAAAATACTCAGTTCATTAAAATAGCCTAAAATATACTTAGACAATTGTCTAACTGTAACTATTTTATTTTGTTGGTTGAGGCCCTAGCATTTGTGATACCGATAAATGTCAGATTCAGACTTGTTTGTGGGCAGTGTTGCAGGTGAGGAGCAGGTTCGGGAGGAGGATCGTGCTGCTGCTGCTTAGATAATTTTGCATTTCTATTTTTTAGTGAGATTGAGAGACCTTTGCATTTTCTTTTAAATTCAATTTGTAATAATTAATTCTGGATATATTTCATTTCTGCATTGTGATGAGTTACTATATTGTTTTCCTTTTTCTTTACTATGTTGTGCTTGTGGATGTTACTATACACCTATTGCTTCCGCCACTTTGATATTTGTATGTATATTGATGAATGTTTATAGTATTCTGGTGACAAGTTCTTGGCCTAAGGCAAGTTGGGTTTTCACCTTATTTTTACTTAAGCTGGGGATTTGCCACAATTGGAGCACCGTACTTCCTATTATCAGTACGGGGCCCTCACAGATAAGGATTTCTTAACTTCACTCATTGAGGAGTGTGTTGCTAAGTTTGGAACCCGAATAGTCTTGCAGAAGTGCTTGACTCCTCAGCTACTTCTAAAATTGTCCACAGAAGTAAAGTAAAGTACTGTAATAAGAATTGTATGTGTTAATACTGCCTCTCACGCCAGTTATATATTTTTTGCCTTAGCCACTTATGTCGCTAATCATATTTCTGCCCTAGCCTCCTTGTTGACTCTGGAAAATTTTGCCGCCTTGGCCTCCTTGTTGACGCTAAGAATCCTTTTGATTTCACAGGCTAGATTTAGCCCTCATCTGTATGGCAATTATTACACAATTATTTTTTCTTATAGTACTTTCTGATCTCAGTTTACCTTTACTTTAGTTAGCTACTTTACTTGCTTTACTTGTATATTATAGGATGTTAGACTTGTTGTTGCTGCTTACTTATATGTACCATGGTTGAGTTTATTTCTTTTAAATTTACATTAGTTATATGATTATCAGCATATTTATGATGTAGTTTTTCTTTTTAGTATTTTAACTACCTATGCATGCATGCCTGGCCTTATTTTTAGTTTATTTTTGAGGTATGTCTTTTGCCTCATCTTTGCTTAATTATAAATGCTTAATTTGTAACTTACCACTTTTTGATTTGTATGCTTGCTGCTACTAATTTATTTTCTATTGCTTTAAGTTCTTGGAAAATGGTGATATTAATAAATGTATAACAAAATTTTAGCTTAAAATGTACTTAGATAATTTATCTAATAAGATTTTTCTTTCGTTGGCTAGGGCCCTAGCATTGTGAAACTAACAATATTAGAATCTGAGTAGTTTAGAGATCCAGTTCTTGAGGAGGAGCCCTACCTGAAGGAGGCACAACAATTGGAGTTGAAGACCCTTAGCTTCTTTTATATTATTTGACAGGATGAGTGATATTGTTCTTTCATTTATAAAATTTAATTAAATTTTATAATAATGCAGGTACTCTTGTGACAGTGTTTTCATTTATAATAATGCAGGTACCCTTAAGTCTAATCTTGCAGGTTAGGGGGTGGGGATCCACATTGAGGCAATCGACAAAGCTTGCAAGAACGGAGGGTGACAATTGACATCGGAGGAGATGGCCGCGCGCATGGCTTGAGACATGTGCAAGCCTTGTGAGGGAAGCGAAGGGCCCGCCGTCTAATCCGATGATCAGACTGCACAGATTAGCCATTTGACCTGACTGTAGAGGGAGACGACAAAGCTTAATTAATAATTAAATGGATTCCAAAATTAATAATTAATTTATTAATTATTTTAGGATTTCTTAATTAAAATTAAATAATTAAATGGATTCCAAAATTTTCTATATATTTACCTCTAGCTAATCGAGGGGTAAGGAACGTAATAGTGAAGTTAGATTTTGATTTCGACGAGTATTTAATTTTCATAATTTTTTAGGGTATTTTAAATATATTAAAATATTCAAAGAAAATATAACGACTTCCAATTGCCTCCATAGCATCACCCATAGCTAATTTGGGTGTGATGATCAGAATGGAGAAGTCTGATTTGCGATTTGAGATCAAAATAACTAAGTCAATTTCTAGGGTTCCTAAAATTCCTAGAACTATAGTTTGATCCATTTGATGCCTGATTTGGTCCAAAACTCTAGGATGAGGTCCTAGTGACAATTTAAGAGAGATTGAATCAAAAAAGGACTTGGTTTAGTCTTAATTGGTTAAGGTAAAAACCTTAGGTTGTTACAACCTATGCTGATGATAGTTAAGTTCTTTTTGGGTGAAGATATACTTTAGACATTGATTATCAGTAAATATCTCACACTTATCTTTGTACATGTAGTGTCTCTTTACCTTTAAAGCAAAAACTTCTCCTGCAAACTCAAGATCATGCATAGGATTATTTCTCTCATTGAGTTTAAGTTTCCTAGAGGCATAAGTAATCACTCGATAATCTTGCATCATAACACTACCAAGTCCTACTTTAGAAGCATCAGTATAAACCTGAAAATATTTACCCTATAGTGGTAGTACTTAAACCGGCACTGAAGTCAACAATTATTTCAAATTTTAAAAGACTTCCTTACAGGCTGTGCTCCAGATGTATAGAACTTCCTTTTTAGTCAACTGAGTTAATGACACGGCAATTTGAGAAACTCATGGAATATACCTTCTGTAATATCCAACGAGTCCTAAGAAACTATAAATTTTGGTTATAGATTTAAGTTACACCCACTGTTGAACAGCTTGGATTTTTCTCTAGTCAACCCTAATGCCTTCAGCATCAATCACATGACTCAGAAATGCCATGGAATTGAGCCAAAATTTGCACTTCAAATGCTTGGAAAATAACTTATACTCTTTTAACTACTCTAGAACAGCACGCGGACACTTCTCATGCTCAACATCTAACTTTGAGTAGATCAGAATGTCGTCAATGAAAATGATAACAAACTCATCAAGATTTTACTAAAGGATTAGCTGCATAAACTCCATAAAAATAAAAGGATCATTTGTTAATCCAAAAGACATGATTAGGAACACTTAGTGTCCATAACGGTTCCTGAATGTAGTTTTGAAATTATCTTCATCCTTAACTCGAATCTGGTAGTAACCTGATCTCAAGTTGATCTTAGAGAAGACTTTCACTCTGGTGAGCTGATCGAACAAGTCATCTATTCTAGAGAGAGGATACTTGTTACTGTCACTTTGTTAAGCTCATGGTAATCAATATATATTCACATCGATCCATCCTTCTTTTTAATGAACAGAATGGGAGCTCCCCAAGGCGACATACTAGGGCGAACAAAACATTTTCAAGCAATTCTTGCAACTATTCACGAAGCTCTTGCAATTATTTAGGTTCCATTCTAGAAGAGGCTTTGGATTTGGGCTAAGTTCTAGGGATTAGTTCTATAGAAAACTTTACCTCACACATAGGAGGTAGTCCAGGCAAGTCCTCAGGAAACATATCTAAAACTCTTTAACGATGTTGGTATCTTCCAAGTTTCTATCTTATTTTCTTCATCGATTAAGGTTACTAGAATTACATCGCAACTTTTACTAACGAGGCACTAGGGTTCAATTGCATTAATAAGTGATGTAGTTAAGCCAAGTTTTCCTATAAATACTTTGAGTTTCTTTCCTTCCCTGAGTGAGACTTTCTTTCGATAGTAGTCTATTATTATATTAAATTTACTTAACTAATTCATGCCTAGAATTATGTCAAAGTTTGTTATTGACATAACAATAAGATTCAACTGAAAAAGTTGGTTACTAACTGGAATGTCAACCAATCAAAACTTGTTTGCACGCATTTTAGCACCAGATGACATCTGAACTTGTAAGGCATTACCCAAATTGAAATGTTGAAGGTTAAGAGAGGCAGCATAGCTCTCAGATATAAAAGAGTGACTAGCACCCATATCAAAGAGTGTGTCGTAGAATTGTTTTTATTAACTAAAGTTCATATAGTAGGAAAAATAAAACCTTAATTTCAACTAGTGCAATTTAAAGCAAAAAATTATAAAAAATAAATGCATGAGAAATGAAAGACAGAATAAAGAAAATTAAACGTATGATGTACCAGTGACAACATTGTTATCATCTTGAGCGATAATAGAAGATAGTGCGTATACACGGGGTAATGCGGGAAATTGGGCAACAACCTTGCCCTTTGTAGCACTTCTAGCCAGAACTTGCTTTTGGGCCGATGAAGATGCTCCTTCTGCTGTTGGGCGCTTCTATCCACTGGAGGAGGCATTAAGGCAAGTGATGGTGCTTGAGAATTTACCGGAGAAGGGTTTTGAATAGCATATAGGCAGTTGATTCTCTTCTTATCCATGGCCCAATTCACTCAATATTTCCAATAGTGGTGACCAATCCTATGATAAGTATAGCACCTATTTCCATAGTGGTAGCATTTACCATATCGATGTGGCCTTCTACAACGAGTAATGGGTCTTCCTTGCTGGTTCTGGCTTGGATTAGGCTAGAAGACTTTTGGTCCATGAGGATGATTCCTCTTGAATGGTTCAGATCTAGAAGTTGGGGGATGCAATCTCTTTCAGAACTCCATCTAAGCCTGATAGTGTTCAATCATCCTTGCTCCTTCCAGTAGCTTAATGAAGTTATCATGGTGTTGGGACATCATGTGGCTCTTTATTAAGTCCTTTAGTCCCTTAAGGAGCCTACTGCACCTAGCCATCTCAGTACGGACTAGGTCAGGAGCAAAATGGGATAGCTTATTAACTTCCATCTTGTACGTAGGAACCATTTGATTTTCTTGAGAGAGTTGCATAAACTCATCCTTGATAATAGTCTGTGTAGAAGGAAGAATAAATTCCTCATGAAAGACTTCCTTGAATTTGTCCCAAATAATATCATCCATGCGGACTTTAGAGAAAGGGCCCATCAGCTCACTGTCCCAATAATATTCTACTTCCTCTTAAAACAGATGGGTGGCAAGATGAATGCATTCACTCTCAGAAAATTTGATGATGGCTAAGGTTTTCTCAATTACCTTTATCCAGTTGGCACCTTTAATATGGGAAGCTAAGCTATTGAATGTCGGAGGGATTAAATCTAAGAAGATGAGAAGAATGGTGTCCACCATAGGACCAAGAGCTGGTCGTGGATTAACATGAATTTTTGGAGGTGTTGGGGTAGAAGTTTGAGGTGGAGTAACAGATGACTGAGGTGGAGTAAGAGATAGCTAAGGTAGAGTACAAGATAAAGCTATTCTCTCGGCAGTGCGCATTTATGCTTCAACCATCATTTTCATCATCTCCATAAGGTTCTTCAACTCATCAACTGGAGACGAAGTGCAGAAGCGGGTTCTTTTGCCACTGAGGGAATATGAATATTTGTAACAACATAAGTTGTTACACTAGCTAATCCAAGCTTAATCTAGTGCTAATTATTATTCCATTAGACTTAATTGGTCATTTAAACCTAACTCTAGAAGTTTGGAATCAATCGATGTTCATTTGAGCAATATAACTATTTTGCTGATTCTTAGGATCCTGAATATTAGCAAATATTATTTGATCTCCAAATTAAAAGCTAATTGCATTTTTGAATTTCCTGCACTCTAATTAGCTAAGGGTGAATTTTTGGGAATTTTTGGAGCTCATTTAGTCTTTATTTGAATTTATAATTATTAGGATTAATTATATATAATTAAAGGAATTATTATTAATTAAATAATAGTATAATATTAATTTTAATTTTGTGGGATTTGCTATCAGGGCCATCGAAAATCCGTAGTGGGGTTCCGACAATGACGCATGCTCTCCCTTGAATAGATGTCCTCGCACACATCTTGAGGCATCTAATCCAATGGTACTAATATCTCGCGCATATATCTAATCCTTGCCGATGAATCATCCCCTTGTATCCAACGGTAGATCGCTATCAAGATTAAGTAAATAAACAGAGGTAAATCAGGACTTGTGGGGCCCCGTACCATCCATGACCCTGCTAATACTGATATTAACATAATCACGAGGAGTACGGTTCTCCAAGTGTGGCAAATCCCCAACTTAAGTAGAGTCGGGTATAACCCAACCCACCTTAAGCAGAAGACTTGTCACCTGAAACTGAGAATATACATCAACATATCAAAGTAATGGAAGCAAAAAATAGTAGAATATAACATCCACATCATAACATAGTATAAAAAGGTAAATGCAGCATTAACTCGACTCAAAGTGTAGAAAGTAAAATACAGCCACATTATTATTACAAACTAAGAGGTTAAAGAAAAGAAAATAGTTCTCATCTTCACAGCAGGAAATAAAGTTTAACTACTCAATGACAGGAAGGTCCTCCTCCTGTCCAAGCTCCTTTCTAGCAGAAGCCCCAACAAACAACTCCGAACCTAACATTTATCGGTATCACAAATGCTAGGGCCTCAGCCAACAAAAGAAAAAGGTTACAATTAGATAATTTGTCTACGTACATTTTAGGCTGATTAAGTGAATTGTACATTTAAAGATATCATATTATTACCTTAAACATGCAAGTAGTTTAAGGTGCAACAAGCTACAATGAACAAGATTGCTATAAATAACACATTTACAGCTAAATAATAAGGTACGCAAAATACATACTAAACTTGAAGCTAAACAAGGTAAGGCTAAAATATATAAATAACTATAAGGTACTAAAAGTAAGCTCATTCTAACATGCTTATGATCACATGAATATATGCTGATTTTATAAAAGAAAGCTATACAGAAATGTACTGAACTGAATATACAAAACTAACATCATAAACATGCCAATACTTTATAAATATTGAACTAGAATAATATATAAGTTTGTAGAACTAATAAGCAGAAGCCACTGAAGTATGTGGAAAAGCAAGCCAAGGTACTGAATTGAACTAAAAAGTAAAGTAAAGCCACTGAAGCATGTGGCAAAGCAAGGCAAAGCACTGAAACTGAACTGAAGTAAAAGCATGCCTAAACATAGTACTGCCATAACAAAAATAGGCGATATAGGACCTTTGAATAAAAGGTTCAACATGTATCCATACTAGACATCATCAGGGCTAGGTTCGAGTTGAACTTATAGAATAAGACATGTATCCATCTTAGCCAAGCACAGAGCTAGGTCCGAGTATATTCTATAATAAAACTAGAACTGAGGAGGTAGACTAAGGTAGGACACACCCTACTGAACTGAATGCACTGAATGCACTGAATGAACTAAATGAATGTTTATGCTTTTCAAATACTAACTTAGGATACATTATCAATATCTTGAGCTCACCTATTATGTCCAAAGAAAAAGGCTCAATATACAAGGTGTGCATAGCAACAATAGTCAAAGTAAGCAAGAGACTCAATTAGACTTATGTGATATTTATTATTATCTAATTTAATTTAGTATAACTATTCTGAGAAAATACAAATTTAAGATCTCCAATATCCAGCTATCAAGTATAATCCCAAATTCACGACCTTAATGTTAACATTATAACTTAACAAATTCTATTCCAAAATCAGATGACGATTATAAAAGATTAAAGAAAATAAATTAACGACTTAATTAATATGTTTTACTCACTCAACCCAAATCTTGATTATGCAAATCAAGATTAAAGATTCTCAACTTAAACTACATACTTGGGGTTCAAATCTTGAATCCAAGGTACTATCCAAAATAAGGATCTAAGGTTCACTAAAAGATCAAGAAGCTAAGATCTTAATGAAAGGTTGTTCAATTATTAAAAGGCAAAATAATCAATTAAGAACATTTGAATCAATGATCTACATTCAATCCTACACCCACAAGGAGGTTTTAAGGAAATTAAGATAATAAATCAGTTAAGGATTTCCAAGATGATATGGTATAATTAGATCAAAATGAATAAGAGTCTAAGATCTAAGATTTGATCACTTAAGAAAAAAGAAAATTTTAAACTTAACTCAAATAGATTAATTAGGCTCAAAAGTTAAGGAAATGGTACTAATACATTTCATTACTGATTAAAAACACTTTACTGAAGTTTCTAGGGTTTAAGGATGCTTGAACAATCTTTTGGTCAAAATGACCAAAATACCTTTCTTAAGGCTAAAAATTAATAATTCAAGATTTAAACATTCAAATTGATTCAAATCAGTTTTAATGGACTTAATATTGATTAATAGGGTGAATAAAAGACTTATCTTAAGATTTAGCTCATGATTTAGCTTAAATAACACTTATCTCATTTTAAAGCTAAGTAGGGTTATTAGGGAATTTAGGGTTCATTAAGGTGATCCAAGCACAAGAGAGAGTTCTAATATTCTTAAGAAAGCATTAAGAACTTGGTTAACCAAAATCAAAGGAATAATTAATGCTTAATTTTAATAATAAAAAAATAAGGATGATTAAGAGGTGATTAGTAAATTTTGAACTCTTAAATAATTTTTAAGGGCATACATAAGTTCTCCATAGTCTTATGAGCAATCAAAGACTAAAATCATAATTTTTGGAAATTAATTGAATTATTGAATTAATTAAGATCAGAGAAGGATTAGTGAATTTTATAAATTCTAACCATTGGATCTTAAATTTTATTTCATATTATTATTTCTTGTATTTTTCTGGTTCAAATAGTATATTGGATCATACCATTTGGATAAGTATTAATTAAATTATTTTATTAATTCATTTTGAATGTTTTTCATTAATCAAATTATAGGACATTTAATTAAAAGGATTTATAATTAAATTAACAAAAGGAAAATAATTCCTAAATAAATTAATTAACCTAGCTCGATTATCAAACCGCGTGGGTCAGAGCGAGGCCCGAATGGGCTGGCACTGTTGCACAGCACGGGCCTGGGCTGGCCCTGCCCGATGCGCTAGTAGCATCATCCCCGATACTCCCTTCGTAGATAGCCACGGGAAGGTTCCTTGGACTGCCAAATTCACCATCAATTGACCATGCTATGACCAACATTTAATCACCACGCCTTCAGGAAGTCAAAGCACGTCGATTGAACCTAGAAGCCCTAACTAGGACGGACTAGAATGCCGGATGACTACTCCACTGAAACATCCCAATTCTGGATGATTAGGGTTCACTGTGAGGGAATAATTCTCCTCACAGAAGCCACTAAAATGACGGGGCTCGATCCCCACACCATTAGTAAGGTGAGGTAAGTCGAACCCCTAAGGTTTCACAACCTGGGGTGCAGCCGATCACTGGGACCTTACTCGGACTCAGCCATGGCTCGGTCTCTAGCTCGGTTGATTAATATAATCGATCAGAGCTAGCTCAAACCTTGTTGACAATCAGGATAGGTTCCCTAGGAGGCTAAGGCAAGTTAGATGACATCTAGAGGCTCTCCTAGTAACTTAATTGATGTCGAGCCCACACGACTCAATGGGAAGAAGGTCGTACCTGTAATTGAAGATGACAGAGGCGACAGAGGCACAATGAGGAGCTCAAAAATATTCAGACAATTGCAGAAGCTCAGCAAGGGGTCTGAACTCCAGACCACACCGTCTATCAGTAGTTCGCAGTTGTAGGAATTATCAGAATGCTAGAGCTCCAGGGACTTCAGCTGGAAAATTTAGGGATCACAGTGAGCAAAGAGGCACACTGTGATAACATATGGGTATTTATAGGTTGAGGGAAGGTTCTGGGGTGACTGCCAAGGTCGGGAGCTATGGCGTAGGCTTCCATAATTGGAGTGGAGCAGGCCTCAATCTTGGCTAGGAGTGCTAGTGTAACAACCCAGGTTGTCACCTTAGTCAATTAGGACTAATCTAAGTCTTAAGGCTAATCATCATAAGTGCTAATTAGGTCAAATGGAGTCAACCTCTAAGACCCAGTCCAAATCATGAGTCAAATGGATCGAATCCTGATTTCTAGAAAATTTGGAAATCCTGAAATTTGACCAATTTAAATTGACCTCCGATCGAAAAACGAACTTCGCCATTGCGCTCATTGACCCCAAATTAGCTTGGGGTGAAGTTTTCTTGTCAATTAGAAGTCGTCGAAATTTCGACGAATAGTTTAATAATAAAAATGCCCCGGAAATCGAGGAATCAAAATACTCGTCGGATCGAAAATCCGACCTCGCCATTGCATTCCTCACCCCTCAAATAGCTAGGAAAAATATATTTGAAATTTTGGAATTTAAAATATATATATATATATATATATATATAATTAATTACTTAACGGCATCGTTAACTATTTAACCTACCGTCCACTGTAGTCGACAGCGCCGTCTGATCTGACGGTGCCATCGCATCTGTTGGATCTGATCCAGATCCAATGGCTACGGAGCCGTCGTCCTCGACGGCTCCGTCCCGAGCACCACGTGGCGCGCCCCGCCGCCCTTCAGGCCAACCGGCGCCCTCCCCGGCCTCAGCGAGGTCCTATAAGACCTCAGGCAAGCTCTGGGCTCCGGGTTTGTGAAACCCGAGCCTGAAGCGAGCCTACCCGAGCCAACGCGCCCCAGCCGTCGATCAGGTACTCCCCGAACTCCCCTCTCATCCATTTGATTCGCAATGTTTCACCTGATTATTGTAGATCTTAGGATGGATTGACGATCCATCGAACCTTGATCGAGTTTGATCAAGTCTGATCGACCCAGATCAGGGTTTGAACCCTACGGGTTCTGCCTCGTCCCCTCGCACCGTAGACCTAGGGTTAGGTTTAGGATTTACCGGCGACTCCGGCCACCTCCGGCGAAGGTCTGCCCACCGACGTGTAGGCCCCGACGAGGGCTACCATCGCCGTGCGGGCCGAGCCGGTCCGGCGCCGGGAAGGCCGGCAAAAGCCGTGCCCTAGCTGGCGCCCTCGGGCCCCCTCCGCAGAGAAGGTGAAGTCCGGGTTGACCCGAGCCCGACCCACCTTCGGCCGGGTCCGCGTAAGCCAGGTGGGGCCCGCAGGTCTATGTGGCAGCCTCCAGGCTTGCCACGTGTCACGTGGGACCCACCGACCATACCCGCGCCTCTTCGGCTTCGGCGTGGGCCCACTATGCTACGTGGCAGCCAGCCGGCATGCCACGTGTCACGTGGGGTCCCACAGCCCGAGCTCGCGCGGCGCTTCGGCTTTCCCGTGGGGCCTGCAGTGCCACGTGGCAGCCTCTGGGCCCGCCATGTGTCAAGTTGGACCCACTGCCCGGTCACCCGCGACCTTTCGGCTTCCCGTGGGGCCCACAGTGCCACGTGGCAGTCTCTGGTAGTGCCACATGTCAGGTGGGACCCATTGCCCGATCACTCGAGCCCGATCAACTTTCTTGTGGGACCCACAGCGCCACGTGGCAGCCTCTAGGCATGCCACATGTACAGTGGGGTCCACACGCTGTGCAGCACCCAATTAGGTGCTGCCACATGTCATAGGTGGAGCCCACTAACATTTCAGCCAGTTAATTAGTTTAATTAATTAGTGTTAATGATTAATTAATTACAGTTATTAGTTAATTAATTATAATTAGTGTTAATGATGTTTCAACAGTAATTTTATAATTAATTAACTGTAATTAGTAATTAGAGGTTAATTAGGATTATTTTAATATTAATTAAATCTTTATAGTAATTATAATAATTAATTACTATTAAACAGTAATTGTAATTAATTAGGATATAATTAAGACTAAGCAAATAGTAATTAATAATTAATTACATTTCTACAGTAAAAATAAAAATAAATATAATTTAATTAATTAATTAATGGATTAATTATTATTAATTAATAATTAAGCCTAATTAATCACAGATTAATTAAAGATTAATAAATTCAGAAACTATATAAATAACTCTAGGAATGAACAGTAAAATTATTCAATTTGAATAAATGAACAGTAAAATAATTCAAATTATATTTTTGAATAGCAAATCATAAAAGTTTAATAACTTTTTGTAGGATGATCCAAACATAGCAAATATAGGTCTCAAAATACTCAAAAAAATAAATAGAATCAAATGGCGTAATGTAAAAATTAATTTCAAGGTACGTATAATGAGGTAACATTTTAGGACCTCTTTAGAATCTCATAACTTTTTACCTAGTTATTAGAATATAGTCAATATGGGTCTTAAAATGCTCAGGAGAGCGGCTCCATCACTGTAGTAGTATTAGTTTTCTCATTTGGATATCAGGACTAAAAGTCAACCCTAGAATTCTAGTGAAAAATGACCAAAATGCCCCTAGACTTCAAACAGCCATAACTTAGTCAAATCAACTCCAAATCTAAAAATTCAAGATGCCAACTAGTTTAGAATTTTAATGTCATCAATAAACTAAAATAATATTTAGAATTTGAACCCTAGAAATTTAGAAAATGACCAAAATACCCTTGGCCTTACTTTTGGTCATAGTTTGACCGTTTGGAGTCCAATTTGGATGTACTTACTGTCTATCTTCAAGTTAGATAGTAAGGAATCAGTTGGAACTAAGAGAATTCAATTATGACTCATAAGTCAAAAGTTGACTTTTTGACCTTTAGAGTAGGGGAAAAATAGTCATTTTGCCTTAAAATTGGACCAAGTACTCTTAACCTCTAGTTTACATTTCAAAACTCATAAGCCAATATTATAATCATGTTAGTGACATTTAAGTGAGTGAAATCAACCCTTAGATTAGATTCTAAGATTCTTCTAAGTCTTAAACACTACACCTTAATGACTTTTCCTGAGACTAGGACTAGATCATAGGTTAGAGTTCATTCATTGGATAAATGGGTTACTCAATGGGTGGAACCTTAGTTTTATTAGTTTCTAGACTTCTCTTTTATTTTACAACTTATTTTGATTATTTTGTCTTTAAATTGTAGATTTATAATAGGAGATTCATCATATTAAGTTTGATTACTTAATAAGATTGGCCTTAACTAGTAGATCACTCATAGAATAAAACCTAGAACTTAGGTCTTATCTTTTTTGGATTATGTGATTAAACCTAAATCTCATAGTGTTTAATCCATAATCTATAGGCTTAGAAGATCTTGATCAGATCTTAGTTAGAACATTTAAATTCACAAAACTAGGACGTATGATTTATTAATTCAACTCGTAGTTGTCTATCTGATTGAACTAGATTAGAACCTGATCAGTTCTAATCCTTTTTAACTTATAAGGATGAATTTCTAAGTCACACTCGATAGTAAGAAGATGGTGATCCTGAACTTGTGTAACTTAGAATAGTTAGAATGGTTAAGTAGAAAACAAATGATATCACCATATTTAGTAGAGTCCCTTGCTTCTTTTGATATTTTGTTGCTACACATTCCTTGTATTTTTGTGCCATATTTCCTTGAGCATATCATATAAGATCTTTGATGCATGAATAAAATATTAGGAAAATATGGAGACTTCTTAGATTCCTTGTGAAAATATTAAAGTGATTAATGAAAAGATGATAGTTATATGAGCTGCCTCTCAGATATGTCTTTATTGTCTAGCCTCCTTATGTCGCTATGAGAAGGACTTGTTTTGTCGTGTGCTTGTTGCCTAGCCTCCTTATGTCGCTAGGGGTACACCATTGGTGCCTTAGCCATACTGGTGTTAAGGTTGCTTTGTGTGCTTATTTTACTAACCTCCTTATATTGCTAGGGGCACACAGTTGGTGCCTTAGCCGTACTGGTGCTAAGATCCTTCGATTGGTTTTGTGTGCTTAGTTGCCTAGTCTCCTTATGTCGCTAGGGGTACACAATTTTGTGACTTAGCCGTGATGGTGCTAAGACCCTTTGATGTTCCATGGGCTAGATTAGCTCTTTTCTGTATGGCAGTTAATGCATGGATATTTATATATATGCAGTTATGATGTTTTGTTTACTTTTTAGTATTTTTATTCAGTCAGCTATTTCTTTGTACTGCTTTTATATATTAGGATGTTAGAATCTTGCTGCTATTCACCAGCATGTTTAGAATGTAGTATTCATCTTATAGTACTTGTTTGATTATTTACATTTATGCCTTACCTTATTTAGCTTGCATTTGAGGCATGTCTTAGCCTCTCTTTTTGCTTAAGTTATAAATGAGGGTTTATAGCTTTTCCTTCCTTTTGTATTGCTTGCTGCTCCCTTATATATTTGTTGCTTAAAAGTTATAAGATGGTGATATTACTTAACACATATAAAACTTATCAGCTTAAAATGTATTTAGACAATTATCTAACCAGATTTTTCTTTTTTGGTTGGGGCCCTACATTGTGAAACTGACAATGACAAATCCTCTTCAGTTGGATGATCAGGATCTTGGAGTGGAGCCATATCCAAAGGAGGAGCCTGTGGAAGAACTAGCTATTTAGCCCTCTATTTTAAGTGAGGATGAGTGCACTTTTATTTTTATTATTTGAAACTTAAAATGATGTATTAATTCAGGTACCTATGACTGTGTATTTAGATTATGTGCTTACATTCTGAGATACATTTCATTATACTTATGTTGTGATGCTTGGATGTTTTATATTGAAAATTGCTTCTGCACTCTGTATGTTTACTTAGATAGTGACTGAATGTTTGATTCTATGCTCGCTCCTTCCCTTATTAGGTGGATTATAGATTTCATCCTAATCCAATTATAAGTGAAGGGTTAGCTAGAGTGACACACCACCCCTTAACTTAATTCTTGTTGATTAAGGGGTGGGGCACCACAGCTAGGGAGGTGAGGGCAAGGTCACAACGTCCTTCATGATGTGGAGCAAGAGTGGTAGACCATCTTGGGGACGTAGCAGTACGGGAGGATCCGGCTGCTGGGCGCGAACTGTGGAAAAAGATGATCCACAATCACTGGAGACTCCAGAGCCATCTGATTGATCATCAATTAATGCAGAACGGCTCTGATCTCCTGACATCTAATGGCCGGGAGAGGATGCTGGATCAGCCATTGGATTAGCTTGAGAGATCCTACGGTGAATGGGATTTACTTAAGATGGATAGCTAGATGCCATCGGATCAATTCTCAGAACCGCGGAACGGTCGAGATGAGATGGATTCAAGCGAAGGCGTGGGACGTTGGATCAAATCCGTGGGATCAACGGTCCAAATGGTTATCGTGGTTTGGAGGCAGCCGACCGTTGGAGAAGGATAGATTTGCAATTAGAAATTGCTTAAAACCCTAAATTGCAATTGAACCAATTCAAATTAAATCCACAATATGCCTAATTGACCTCCAAAAATTCCCAAAAATTCACCCTTAGCTAATTTGGGAGTCGGGAATTCAAAAATGAACTCAAATTTTAATTTGGAGATTAAATTATTTTAGCTAATTTTCAGGATTCAAAAATAGGCAAAAATACTAAAATGCTCAAATGAGCTCTGATAGATTTCAAACTTTTATGGTTAGGTTTAAATGTTCCATTGAGTCTAATGAATCAAAATTAAGCTTAGTTTATCTTAATTAATCTGAATTTAGCTAGGGTAACAACTAGGGTACTTATAGGACTGTCCAGAGCCAACAGTCTACCCATCAGACAGTCACGAGCAGCCCCGTCCCTAGTTCATCGCTTGCACGCTGCCCCCCCCCCCCCCGATAGATTGACCCTCTGCAGGCCAAGCGACAATTCGTAAGCATCCCAAAGTCCCTCAGCTGCCCTTGAGTCCAACATCTTGTCAACTATCTTCTCTCTAAATTTCCCTCAACCATTGAACCATTCCTCTCCCTCGGGCTGAGCCTCGACCATGCCACCTGATATAGCCAGTATTTGTAGCAAAAATATAGTGATTAAACATTTATATCACCATATATTTCCCTAAAGTTTGAGTAGAAAATGATGTTTTTATAGAAAATTTAAAAAACAGATTGCATGGGCTAATTTACCAAGTTCTGGACAAAAACTGCCACAGTGCGCCATGGAGGCCCATTAAAAATGCCTTACCTGGAAGCAGAACAGTAGACCTGAAGCAAGACCACTGCAGTGCGCCACGGCCCGCCACAATGCACCACAGCATTATATTGATAAGGATAAATTAAAACCATATAAACAAGTAATTAAACAGTGATCCTGCCAAATTTATCTGCTGTAGCGCACCGCAGCGCGCCACAGCGGGTGAATTTTCATTTTATAAAACTATAGTTGAACTAATTGAACAGCGAATTTATTCGCTACAGTGCACCGCAGTGGATTTTGTTGCTATAACGCACTGCAGCAAACTAGCTTAGCATGATTGTTCCAAGAGTGCCATAGCGCGCCACAGCGCGCTGCGATGGAAAAAGCCCAGCTGAAGCAAAAATTAATTGCCTTGGATTCCCAAAGCAGTAAATGAGCTACAGTGCGCCTTGGAACTCCCAAACTGCCAATTGTGCTGTAAAAGCTAAAAATTTTCATCTTCTTTGAGCTAAAATCAAGTCACACTTATGGCATGCATTTAACCCATCTTTGACCAAGACTTAATGTGCCATAAGTGTGCTTTACTAAAACCTTCTAGATTTTTCCATCAATCCTTTATAAAAGGGCCTAGACGGGTGAGCTGAAGGTGCACTCCTTTGAAACCTGAACTCTTCAGTTCTAGATCCCTTCAATTGTTCTTAAAAACTAATTCTCTCAATCCGTCCTTAATATCATCTAGAGAATTATGTTTTTGGGAAAGAAAACCATTACTAGCAAGGGAGGTTTAACCTCCACAACTGGTGGAGTGTTCAACAAAAAATGGTTTTCTTCAATTGAAGCTGAACAACGCTTCAATCAAGTAGTTATCAAAAGAAAGCTGATTCCCGAGCGTGTATTCGGGCTCCCTTACCCTGCAAACCCGGACCAAATTTTGAACCAGGGATGGACCCACTTTGTGAGTCCCACAAACTCCACATACCTATCTATAGTGCATGAAGTGTACGCTAATGCGATCAATGCGGTGGGGGATAAAATCTTTGTGAGAGGTAGGGCTGTGGAGTTTGGGCTTAAGGCCATCGAACATTTTTATATACTGGGTGAGGTAGAGAGCTGCATATATTTTGACCTGCAGAGCTCACAATATGATCTAGCAGCAATAACAAGTGAGATTTCCTGCTCTAATTCTAGTTGGAGAGGGAACCTAGCCAACATTCCTTGAGCACTCGTCACGGAGTCGAACAATGCTTGGCATGTGTTCATTTCCAGTTTTGTGATGCCATCTGGGCATCTCAGCAAGGTAACCCGGTCACGGGCACTGCTCCTTTATGCATTACAAAGGGAGGGAGATATTCTCATCTCCAGCATTATAAAGGAGCAGCTCTGGAATGCCTTGACCAGGCCTTGTGCTGCTATTACTTTTGGGTCACTGATTTCAGGAATCTATGAAGCCCGAGGGGTGAAACTCCTCCCGACCAATGTGGCCATTCCACCCCGTACTCCTCTAGAACTGACAAACTTGAGCACTCGCACCCAAAGAGGGCACGAGCTAAGAAGAGGAGGGAGGAAGAAGGCGAAGCTTCCACATCAGCTAGCCGAACGTCGATCGACAAGATGTTGATGCCCATGTATGCGCATCAATGAGATCTCAACATCTACTTGGCATGTGACATGCGCTTCATCAAAGAAGAAGTGGCCCGGCAATGCGAATTCCAAATGGAATTCCACGAGGCTTTCGGAACAATGTTACAAAAATGGAGCTTGTGTGGAGGACCGGATGGGTCAAGGTTATCGTGCCTTCCTGCTGGAGCACCATTTCTAGAAGATGACTGGCCAGCTGATTATTCATATTGCTATGAGGGAGAGGAAGATGAGGCTGAGGATTAATAAGGTTATGATGTTTCATGTTTTTTGTGTTTTAATTTTTCTGTTTTCTGTTTTGTAGTTTTGATTTCAGTCAATAAAATAAATTCCGTATTTTGCACACCCTCACTTTTGCTAAAATTGAACTTAAAGAAGAATTTTCTGAATGGAATCAAGTTTGAGATTCAATGTCACTTATAGTGTAAAATTAAGATGCAAGCATGTTTGAGATAAAGATAAAAATGAACTCAAGTTACACATCCCTTAATAAGTTCATGGGTCTATTAAGCTTGGTTTCCATGACTTATAATGAAATATGCTTCAGTTTAAGTGTGGGGGAAAAAAATTTGAGAATTAAACCAAGGTGGCAAGAGGTGAGTGACAATTTAAAGTGCTAAGCTCCTGTAGGACTTAGTGATCACAAGGACTATATCAAGGGATGAAGAAAAATGGCACTTTCTTTAAAAGGAATTTGAAAAAGAAAAATCAATATATAAAGGGGTTATGAAAAATATCTCTCCCAAGCTAAATAAGTGAACATTTAGGATGAAGAAAAATATCTCTCATAAAATGTTAAAATGTCCTTGTAAATCATAAGAAGGGGCACACATGGCACAACACTCAAAACACTCGCCAATTGCATCATTAAGGTTGGAATTTCAGGATCACCTCTCCATATTAAAACATTAAGCATGACATTTTGATTTGAAACCAAAGGAAGTGTAGAAATATAAACTCGATTAGAGGGGTAGTAGAATTTGGAGACATGAAGTAATCTTGACTAAAACATGCTTTACAACTAAATTCATGATACATTAGCTTAACACATTGAATCCTTAGACAAAGAAAAATTCAGAAAATCACATTTTTGTGCTTACTCGAGGACGAGCAAGAATTTAAGTGTGGGGGTGTGATATTGTAGCACCCCGCCCCGTCGCCGCGCACAAAAGACAAGTATACTCATAATCAGCGGCGGAGCGGTGCACTACTCGGGATAGATGAGCCTACAAAACCTATTTTCCCGAATAGGCTAAAAGACTGAGCCATACTGAAGGCTGCTAACTCGAACCTGAGAGTAAGATTGTGAGTCAATACTTAAAATAAGAATAGATTATTTTTCTTAAGTATTAGACTAATACGTACATTGGATTTAAGAATATAAATATGAATCTAATATACGTTATCAATATATCAGTATTTCAATTATGCTGATCACATCACAATACTAAGTATAGTAGTATAACAGAGTGCAGAAGCTAAAAAAAATCATTTAGAATACATTTATCACATAGCAGTAGTAAACATTTGTATCAGAAAAGAAAAGTAAAATATATCTAGAGTTATTATGAACTAATTTAAAAAGATGAAATGTAAAGTCTATCTAAAGTACTGAAGTGAGCAGTAAGCAAAAAGTGGAAGACTGATCCACTAAAGCTCCACATACTCCTCTGGGATCTCCTGTAGGTCCTCATGCCCTGTCTCCAAAAGCTACTTGGGATCTAGCAAATTGTCGGATCCCAAAAGTACCCTATGTTAGATAAGAAGTCTAACACATTGCAACTAACTAACAGTTCTAAAGTAAATGCAATAGACAGTAAGGTAAACACAACTGCAAAAAATAATAGTAAAGGCACTATGTAACCAAAATTGTAAAGACTAAACAAAATAAAGCTGCATCAAAACTAAATACTGAAAGTAAATGAAAATATAAAATGCTTAGAAATTAATGTGAAACATCCAATGTTGTACTATATGTCACTGGAATGATGTACCCAAATATGCCACAATACGGTATGCCATGGTATATCACAGAACTATCACTGAAAGGCTATGAGTCGTACGGTCCAATGTATACATACACTCAGCTGGGAAGACAGTATGGTGATGCCGATGCATCCTAAGATTCCCCAGTCTATGTATGCAATATTCTGTAACCCATAATTTATCACTGATACTCATGCATCACTACTGGAATGATTCCTCAAGCTCATGCTCATGTCTATGCCCATGATTCTATTCTATATGAGTAAAATTCAGAAAATCCATAAAAGTTTGAATACCGATAATGAATTTTAGGTCTCCACTGTGCAGAATCCTACAAAAATGATTTTGACTCCTAGCTTCTATAATTAGTTAAAGTTGAAGGCTTACTTAAAGATCATTAGGTGGGATGATTGTATACACATATTTAGCACATTTGCAAGAAAGGTGATTCTTATCACTTAGTTTGATTAAGCCACCCTAACGAAGCAATCTTCGATAGGAGGCATCGCCTGTTGGTAATTTGTATCTCAAGCTAAGTTAATAAGATGCCTAACTCACAATCACACTCAGTATTTTAAAGAAGGTGATTCTAATTACTTAGTTTGTTTGAGCCACACCTATTGAAGCGGTCTTCGCTAAGAGGCATCGCCTGTTGATGATTTGTATTTCAATCAAACTAAGGAATGAGTACCTGTTTAATACACTCTTAGTATTAGGGGATTTTCTCTAACGGGACTGAATTCATCTAATCCCTTGAGATAGCACCTGCTCATAAGTCCATATTGGAGTGAATCAACCAATGCTGAATACTACTAAAGAAAATTAGTACTATGGGTATGCCATACTACACTAACTAATAATCTGGGTTCACCCAACTCTATTTAATTAACTAGTACTATGGGTATGCCATACTACACCAACCAATAATCTGGGTTCACCAAACTCTATTTAATTAACAAGGATTTATCAAGACTATAATTCTTATGCTAAATAGGTAAGTCCTATATAAGGTTCTAAGAAAATGTGATTAAGTATCACTCAATATATATTCTACCACAAGGAAAGGTGTCAATATAAAATCTTAAGTGATTCCTCCCATGAGGGGTTAAGATCAACTTTAAAAGTTAAGGGATCAGCTAAGCTTCTACCTTAATGAGTTATGCAAAGTCTTCCTACCTCAATGTATATTCAAATTTAGGTCTTTTAAAATATTTCAAAAATGATCTTGTATTGAGATACTTAAGATCTCACATTCTAATGCTAACACTCTAGGTTTTACTTATTATTTATATTTAGGATGATCAAATCAGATGATTAAGTTATTTGATCATAGCTTATTCTAAAATTATGGGATTTAAATCAAGGATGTTAATAGAGTTAGATCACTTGTTCAATCAATATGGTTCTATTAATCTTATTATGCTAATAGTCTTATTTAGGAGAAAATCAAGGATTTAAGGTTCAGATTCAGATTAAGCAATCTCATGGTTTATTATTAATCTTAATATGTCTAATCCAATGTTTAAGATCAATATTAAATCAGATGCATTATTGGAATAATATCAATTACATTATCTTACAATCAAGCTACTTTAGTCAAGGTTCAAGGGTTTGGATCTTAACTAAGTAGAAGAGGGTTGACCCCTACTCATATCTTGTTGAGATCAAGGATTTATTTATAGATCAAATGTCAAATCAGTAAATTAAGTATATATTATTGGTGGCAATCTTAGATCTAGATCAAGTCTTAATAGCTTGATCAAAGTCTTAAGACTTTTTAAGTTAATTAAGGTGATTATGTTCTCCAATTTCAGATTTATTCAATTTATACATCATAAATTAGTATATAATATTTCCATATATTTGCCTTACTGTTATGAAGTTTATTAATAGAAAAATTTATGAAAATAGATAGTAATTAGTGCTAATCAAACCCTAAATCAATTCAAAAGGATTAGCACATAATTACAAATCTAGTCATCAGAATTTCATATAATTTGACACATAAGTTCTATATAATCATATAATTAATCAAAGACTATTTTGCTAAGATCCAATATATATAAACCCTAATTTTCACTAATCGTGGTTTAACAAGATTAGGACATAAGTCAAAGTACAGAGATCATAAAAATAATTCACTTAGCACATTCATTCTACTCATCATAAGGAAACTAATGGCACCCTAAACGTGCAATTTGGTTAAGTATAGTTGCTAATTCACCCTAATCAATATCTGTAATAATTATGCAAAAGCAGAATCTAATGTTCATTATTATTTTATATTCAGATCCCTGATGATTTTCTAATTAATTTCATATATGATATCATAGGGTTTGGATTAGTGGATTAAAAGTTATTCAATTAATATATTCTGTATTTTTCCAATTTAATTTTCCTATGATTGCATTAATTGGATTATTTTCCTTAAGGAAAATAAATCCAATTAATCGGATTTATTTAAAATGGGCTCGGCCCATTAGCCGAACCGCGCGGGCCGACCGGGGCCCGAAGACCCTGGACTGTCGCACCGCGCGGGTCAAGGGCTGACCCGACCCGCACAGGGTCTTCGTCCCCTCCCCGACTCCTCTCGACAGAAGCCGATCCAGGAAACCCTATATGGAAAAATTCTCCGTCTATAGCGCACGCCTTGGCCTCGAGTCAATCGGGAATCGATCCTCTAGCCGAGATGCACTCATAGACACTTGAAGACCCCTGTGAGGTGGTCCAGATCGGCCGAACCTTACTCACCCGAGGGCTCCCTTAATGGAGCTACTGTGGGAAGATAATTCTCTCCACAGAGTCCATGCCAGTCCTAAGGCTCAATCCCTACACCTTCAGAAAGGTGAGACGGATCGAAGCCCCCTAGTCCGAGGGCCTGAACTGGGCTAGAACGTCAGGACCTTACTCACCCGAGGCATTCCTTAAGGGACTTAGCCTGAGCCATTGATTTGACCGACCAGGGCTAGCTCAAGGCGCAATTACGATATCATTAGGTTTGATTCAACAATACACAGCAATACGAGTCAAAAGAAGGAAGTTCCATGCCTCATTGGCTCGAAACTGGCAAGTAGGGGTATCTGGTTGATGGGGGAGCTCAGGATGATCATCTGAGGGCTTGGCTGGCTTAAGCTGAGGTTCTAGACGCTGCAAAGGATCCTGAACACCGGGAGAGCCTACCATCAGTGGTTCGGGAGCCTGGGATTGCCTAAACAAGCTCGGACATATGACAATGGCGAAAGTAAAAAAGAGCTCAATTGATCAGCAAAGGATCATAGGGTGGAATGCTGAGGCTATTTATAGCCTCAGCTTGGAATAGGGAAGCTTCCAGAGCCATTAGCTCTGGCTGGAGAGACCCAAGAGGTCGGACCATGGCCGAGCTCTCATTTTTCCTAATTGAGCTTGGCCGGGTCACGAGGCCAGATCGGGGGTCCTTGCCAAGATGGGGGAGGTCCTAACAACCTTTCTGAGGTGGACGCAGGAGTGGGGGACAAGCGGGGCAATTGGCAGTATGGGGAGGATCTCCTTGTCAGGCGTGGCGAAATGAAGACTAAGGTCCACAATAGCAGGACCTTCGGATGTCGTTTGATCTATCGATTAGATGGCGCTATGGCTAGGATCGCTCAGATCCTAACGGCCGACCGTGGAGGCGATCCGGGCCGTAGGATCGGTCAGGCAGATCCAATGGCTGACCCGTGATCCCACGGGATCTGATCTTGGCCATTGGTTCCTTAAGCGTGATGACTAGATTTGCGGGACGCTACTGTCATGCGTCCCGAGCTCCGTAGTGGATCACCCGCAGTCCGCACAGTGGATCCCGACCATTTTATTAATTTAAAGGGTATAAATGCAAATTTGAAATGCCAGGAACCCATTTGTGCAATTGGACCATTTTAATTAAATATGAATTATAGCTTAAATGATTTCCAAATTGTACCAAACTTTCACCCCTAGCTAATTTGGGAGTGAGATTCAAAAATGCAATCAAAATTTAATTTTGAGATCAAAATAGTTTATGTCTAAACTAAGGCATCTTGACTGATCAAAATCTCATTTCGGACTTTAAGAAGTCCAATGGACTCCAAATTTTCAGGGGATTCATTTGATGTTCTTAAAGCAATGGAATCAAAATAAATGATTGCTTAAACTATAGATTAGCAGAGTAACAACCTAGGGTTATTACAGATATAGCCAGAATTTGTAGCAAAAATATAGTGTTTAAAACTTCATATCACCATATATTTTCCTATAATTTGAGTAGAAAATGATGTTTTAATAGGAAAATGAAGAAAACAGACAGTATGAGCTGATTTACCAAATTATGGACAAACACCACCGTAGTGCACTGTGGCGCGCTGCCCCGCGCCATGGCGGCCCATTAAAAATGCCTTACCTGGAAGCAAAACTGCAGACCTGGAGCAAGACTGTTGCAGCGCGTCACGGCCCGCCACAGCACACCACGGCCCGCCATAGCACGCCACAACGTCATATTGATAAGGATAAATTAAAACCATATAAACGAGTAATTGAACAGTGATCCTGCAAAATTTATCCACTGTAGCGCGCCGCAATGCGCCACATCGGGTGAATTTTCATTTTATAAAACTATCGTTGAACTAATTGAACAGAGATAATGCAATTTTATATGTTGTAGCGCGCCGCAGCGGGTGAATTTTCATTTTATAAAACTATAGTCAAACTAATTGAACAGTGATCCCACAAACTTGTCCGCTGTAGCACACCGCAGCGCGCCATAGCGTATGTTGCAGTGATTGAACGAAAAAGATACTAACTTACATTAAAGAAAAGCATTTGGAGCACTGCTGCTATAGTGCGCCATAGTGGAGCTGGATTTAAAATGAGGTTGCCACAACGTGCTGCAGCGGAACAGTATATGAAACGCCACTGCAGCAGCACACCATAGTACGCCGGAGCGGACGACCCAGAATTTCCAGAAACATCAATTAAGGAGCATGGGGAAGGCTAAAAAAATATGACCTTTGGTCTCCCCAATCTCTTAAAAAGAGATAAATTAAATCTCTGATGAATCCCAATAGGTTTAAATAGATGGAAATATTAAAAGGGATGTTAATTAAGTCAAGGAAGAGGAAAGGTCACACATTGAAAGCTTTTTTGGCTGAGTGCATCCCTATTTTAGGGCCAACTTCAGACCTTGAAAGAGTTTCAACTTTTGTTAATAAAGACTTAAAAGAAAGGTTGCAGGAAGAGAAAGAAGGAGAACTCTCCAAGGGAAAGAGAGGACCAAGAATAGGAAGAAGGGGAAGACAACAAAGAATGAAGGGTGGACTTCAAGAGGATAGCGCAGGAAAAGTAAAGAGAACCCCAGAAAACCTCCGAGTGATTCCTTGTATTTCTCCTAAACTCCTTTGATTAATTTTTTGTCGTGAACTGATGGCGATGTTCAATTTTCTTTGCATGTATGTTCTTTCTTGCTTAGTAATGGAAGGCTAAAAACCCCTTGGAGAGGGTTGAGATGTAGTTGTAAAATTATATAAGAGATATATTAGTTGTATAATTACATTATTTAAATGAAATGAAAAACTGTTTGTATTGTTAAATTTATTATTGAATGACTGCTTGGATGAACTGAATTCTAAATTTGATTTAATTAAAATAGCTTGTGCTCCAATGCTCATCAATTGGGTATGAGCAAGGAAGGTAGTACGATTAGAGCTGAGAATTACATGATAGAATTCTCAAGGCTCACTTGCACCCTCCCTTAATAGCTCACCCTAGAGATTGATGCTTGAGAACCAAGTTCTCCATTAACCTTGCTCTGCCGCTCAATAAGGTAGAAGGGATGAGAGGACATTGAGAACTTCAATGGATGATGTGATATAATCCATTGACTTAATGTATTCTCCCATCCAGCTAAACTGTGTATGAAGTGCATGATGCATGGTAAATGGAATCTTGCTGGTGAGACCATCATAATTAAAAGATATCCTTGGTAACCTAGACGTAGGAAATCAAAATCTAACCAATTGATCTTTATCTCATGAGAGTTTATGTGCTAAGGGAGAACCCAAAAGGAGTTCTCTTTGTGCACTTAACTTGAACCCAATGTAATTGGAGGGTACTCCAATTCTAATGGTGCTCACTTGATTTAACCAAGCAAATAAATTGAATGTCTATATTCCAACAATGAAGTTATATAACCAACCCTTGCATGTATTACAGCAAAATCTCAACTCTCACCTTTTAAATCAAATCGTATCATTACTCAAAGTCTTGTATATTGCTAATTAGGAATCAACAAAAATCAATCAATTTTACATCTAGACATTATTGAAAGAAAATACAACTCGGTATCAAATCAACCGTTCCCTGAGGTTCGATAAATCCCGAAAACTAAACTTTCCACTTATTACTTCAGACCACATACACTTGTGTGCAAGCGCAGACGTATACTTCCATCTGTCAGCTCCCAACCATGGTAGCTAGTCCCGAACCTTCCCATGCCTATAAATACCTCTCCTGAAATCACAATGAGTTCCTTTACTCACTATAATTTCCTCAATTTCCCAATTCATTGCTCCTGAGCTCTCACCAATCCCCAGCGATCCCAGCTACTGCAAATAGTTGATAGAGGGTGCAGTATGGCATTCAAACCCTTTGCTAAGATGCAGTAATATCCTAGAGAGCTCCAATATTATCTAATTTTCTCCATTACCTGGTGCTGCCTCTAATTCTTCTTCTGTTAAGCTAGTTATAGCTTAACTTGTGATCTCTCACCCAAGATGCTATGCTAGGACCATACCTAAGCTCCTCAGTGATTGGATGTAGTGCTAGTAGGGTCTGGTAGTGGACCAAAAAGAATTTCCATCTTATTGTGCACCGTCAGTCGACCTTGTGCCATCGAGACTCCCTCAGCAATTGAGATCAACAATGGATCAAAATGGTCTGAGTGAGTGATTGCTAGAGTATATCAATCATTAAGTCAACTTGATCGATTGATTCAGCTCATATCGATGGACCCGAGCTCAACTCGCGTCAGCACCCCACTATGAATAACACCTCGACTAACCAAATGGCTTGCCCACACAATTCCTTACCCAATCAATCTACCTCCTTGCCCTGATTGTGTTAAGATCAAGCTCGAGTCACGGCATCGCTTCTGTGAAGAGCTCTCATGAAATTGGGATACCCATCAGTAGTGCTTTAGGCCGAGTAATAATCCTAAGATCTAAGTCATCCTGATTAGGGCTTTTAGGTCTGTTGGGTGTGCCTATGCTCAAGGATGGTATAGTAACCAATGTGAGGAGCTGGCATGATCCAAGCACTGAGAATTTTGCTTGGGTGTGCCATCCCTCTTTGGCCTATCAAATTAAGGAGTGAAGACGATGACACTATCGCAATGGGCTGGGCCAGCATAGTCTCGCGTAGTGCGGCATTGCCAACCCTGTCAGGCCCCGATGTAACCCACGCCTTTGGAATAACGGGTCGGTTATTTAATTGAATTAGGAATTATATTCCTTCTAAAAAATAAATGGATAAGTAAATGTAATTAATAAACCTATGTTTCTTTAATTAAAAACATTCAATATAAATTAATTGAATAACTTTAGTTATCCTTACCCAAATGGTATGATCAAATATACCATTTTAATCACAAAAACCTAAGAAATATTAATCTGTAATAAAAATTTATATCTAATGGTTAGATATTCTAATTTAGCCTAATATCCTTCTAATCTTAATTTGCAAAGAAATAATTCATTAAATGTCCAAATTTCATGGTTAAGATCTTTGATTATTTATGAGGCAGAGGAGAGCTCATCCATACCTTTAAAATATTTTAAAAGTTTTAGAATCACTAATCACCTCTTAATTACCCTAAATCTTGATTAGTGCTTAACAACTTAGGTTAATCTTTGATTTTGGCAAACCTAGTGTCATTTGCTTCCTTAGGCTTATTAAAACCTACCTATAAGCTTAAAACCCTATTATGAGTTCAAATTTTCTTAATCATTATTCCTAGTCTTGAAAAGTGATTAGTGCTAATTAAGTTAGCCTTAAGTTCAAACTTGAATTTTATAGTCTCATTCCTCTTATTAAATAAAATTAAGCCCATTAGAACTGATTGGATGACTAAATCTTAAAATCCCAATTTTTTCTTAGGAAGGGCATTTTGGTCATTTTGGCCAAGGGTTGGTTTAAGACCCTTAAATGCTGAAAATATCATTAAAGTGTGTGAAATCAATATTGAAATAACTTAGAATCATCTCCTAAGATTTTGCAATCTATTATGGATCCTAATAATTTATCCTTAATTTCCTCTTAAAATGAACGTAAGTAGTTATTAAGATCTTAAGTAATCTTAATCCTTCTTATGAATTCACTTAAATGAAGTTAGTAGAATATCTAGAATTCAATCTTAGATGACCTGACTATCATTTAATCAAATTCTTGCAATTATCCCTAAATATCTAAATAAAAATCTTAAGTTAATCTTATTTAAGATCTTAAGCTTTTAGGTCTGAGTCTTAAGACCTTAAATCCTTATTAGCTGTTCATTAGATAAATCCTTTTATAATGTGAAACATTTCACTCATGAAATCCTTATTGATCAAATCATTTGGAACTCTTTTAGTGGGTTTTAGGTTTATTCTACCTATAAAATTCTGAAATTATTATGTAGATTGAATTTAGATCTTAGATTCATAAGTTCTTATTTGATTATTTTATCTTATAAGGTTAGATTCTGCCTTTCTTACAGGATCATACCTTCCTTAATCTTTTAGCTTTTAAGATTCTCTATCTTTAGAAAAAGTTTTGGGAGTGATCCTTAGACCCTTAGCAATAATTACCTTGTATTTAGAGTTTAGACCCCAATATGGAGCTTAAACCATAAATCCTTAAGTCTTTATTTGCTTAAATTAAGATTTGGGCCTGAGTTTTCAAAATACAATAGTTAAGTCGTTGATTAATTCTTTAATTTTTATTGTCATCATTTCTGATTACGAATTAAAATTCATAAATTTCCAATGTTTAACTTTAAGGTCATAGATCTGGGATTATACTGGATAGTTGGAATTAGAGATCCTAAGCTTGTCCATCCCATATTAGATAGAACATATTAAATTAGACAACAATATATATCACATATGTTTAGTAGAGTATTTTGCTCACTTTGAAATTTGGTGCTTCGTATACCTTGTATTTAAGTTTTATACCTTGAACAAATTAGTTAAACATTAGATATTTGATGAATATCCCATGTAAATTGAATGCATAAATATTAATAAATTAAAAATTTGTTCATTTAGTTCATTTCAGTTATTTAGTGCTCAACTCAATAGAGTGTGGTTTAATTAGTTTGCCTATTTAGTCCAGTTCTCTCTAATATAATATAATAAACCTAGCTCTATGATTAGCTAGATGATATATGTCTAAATTATAGTCCAACTAGACCTAGCTTGATCGTTTACTAGGGTGATATATGTTGGACTTTTTAGTTCAGTCAATTCATTTAGCCATTTTTTGTTATGGCAGCACTAATTTATGCACATCTCTCTTTTCTGATTCTTGTGTCTAACTAGACCTAGCTCAGTGGTTGTCTAGGGTGATATATGTTAGACTCTATTAGCTTAGTGGCTTCATTTAGCCAAGTTATATATATTCTTAGTTATGCATAAGGTTTATTATTTTTTTCTCATTTTCAATTCATTTTAGTAGAGTTATTTCAATTCAGTTACTTGTATATACTAGGATGCTAATTTTGTATCAGTTTGCTTTTACATTTTACTATAATTTTATTTTTTTGTAAATCAGCAAGTATTCAGATGATCATAAACATGTTAGGATGAGTTTTCTTCCAGTATTTTCAATTGTTATATATATTTGTTGTCAAACCTTATTACAATTTCTAGTTGAGGTGTGTGATTTTACATACTTCATTTTTCTTAGTTATAAATGCTTTTTTATAATTGTAATAATCTTAAGTTGTTACTTAGTCTAATCCTAGCTTAATTATATCCTAATTATCATTTCATTAAGTTCATATAGTCATTAGAATCAATCCCTGAAGATATGGAGCAATTCGGAGCTCCATTTAATATTTGAATTATTTTAATAATATTTAATTAATTAGAAATTTGAGACATTTAAATTGACCTTGAAATCAAAATCTAACTTCGTCATTGCATTTGTCACCTCCAAATTAGCTAAGGGTGATGTTTTAGACGTGCTTGCAAGTCGTTAGATTTCCGCACATATTTTAATGTAATTAAATATACTGAAAAATAGGAAAATTAAATACTTGTCGGAATCAAAATCCAACTTCACCATTGAATTACTCACCCTCAAATTAGTTAGGGGTGAATTTTTGGGATTTTTTGGAGCTCATATATCAATTCGATTTTAAATAATTAAAGGCATTGATTTAATTAAAATATTATTAATCTGATTTAAATTAATTCCTTTTTCTTCTTCCTTTTCTTCTCTACACCTGGCACCCACCAGGTCTTTAATTTTCTACGCCTCTCCCTCTCCCATTCTGTCGCACACAAGGGCCTTCCCTCTTGCTGAGGGGAGCCTGCTCCTCCATGCCTTGGATGGGACGGCTCCTTCTCATCCCATCCCTTGACTCAATGCTAGAGCCATCCTTCTATTCTTCCTATAAGATGGACCATATGCCCTCTCCTTCCTCCATTTGGCCAGCTGAGCTCTCCTCCTCTTCCCTCAATTGTTGTACCTGTTGCTAAAGAAGCCCTCAAGCTTCCAAGTTCCTACAGAAAATAGAGCTATCTTCCTCCATTCATTTGAAAGCCAAGGTACCTCCCTCTCCCCCAATGGATGAACCAATGGCTACTCAATTTTTATTCTCATGCTTATCTCGCATATCTAAGAATCTGTGGTTGAGTATGAAAGCCATCAAAGCTCATTAAGGTAGTAAACTGTAGGGTAAATGAACAGATCTATTTTTCCTTCTTTCTGCATACCTGAACCCTTAACCTCATTGTTTGTGTTATCAAATGATCTTTTCGTGCAGATTTTAGTATCAATGGAAATGTCTCAAAAATATTTTTCCATTGGTATATGGCACCGCACATGAGGTGCTATAAATTGAGAGTATTTGAGTGCAAAAGGAGACTCATTATAGTTTCCGTATAGGCAAAATCAATGCCGAGCGCTATAGCACCGTAGCGCCCGAGTCACATGTTAAATATGCCGTAGCACTTGGCTCTCGGCCAAGGGGCGCTACCGCGCATCGAAGCATCCAGCTCTCGAGAAATTGGGTACGATAATGCATCGCAGCGCCGGAAAGCACTGCAGCGCGCCACAACGCCGAAAACCGTCAATGTGCCTAAAAGTGCAGTAGCGCTTCAGAGCGCCCGCGTCTTTGGTTGGCTACGTCGAAGTGCGCCGTAGCTCCCAGAATTGCTCGAAAGTATCCAGAACTGTCCGGAATTGCCCATATTTGTTATTTTTCAAATTTTAATGACTCTAGGATTCTATTAGGGCTAAATATATTAAAATCAAACCCGAATTTAGTAAAATTAAGCATTGTGTGATTTTGGAGGTGATTTTCAATGTGAAATCAGACCCCCTAAAACCCTTAAAGTTCTTAAGCAAAACCCTAATATTGAAGCAATCATAACTTAATCATTAGACATCAAAATTTAGTTTTCTTAGACTTTATGGAATCCTTGGATAGTAGACAATAATAAACTAGCATAATTTTTAGATTTCACTAAGTGAAATTAAGAAAATGCCCTTATATGTTAAAATCTTTAAATTGGACCCATAGGACTTAATACTTGTCTAATTTTGACAAACCTACTGTCTATCTCCATATTAGACAGTAAGTAATCATTTGGCATTAACAAACTCCAATTTAATGCCCTTAATCAAAAATTAGCATTTTAGACCTTTAAGTAGTGGCAAAATAGTCATTTTTCCCAAAAATTAAGTTAAGTGCCCTTAACCTCTAAAATATCATTTAAGTCATTAAAATCAATAATAAAACAAATTTGGGATCAATTTACAACCCTTATTATCATAATTAAGTAATTTGGCAAAATTCCCATTTCAAGTCTTGAAAATCTTAAGTAAAATTAATGCCTTCTAACTTAGTCCTAATTACGCACCTCTTTGAGTAAATTAGGACATCACATAACGATAAATTGTAATAACTATCATCAATTCTTAAAATTCCCTAAGTCCTTTATTTGGAGCTTCTTAGGATCTACACTCCACCTTAGGATTTTTTCTTAAGATTAGGAATAAATACTAGGTTAGATTTCATTTGTTGAGTAAATGAGTTATTTAATGAATGAAACCTTGGTTTATTTAGTTTCTAGATTTCCATACTTTAATTTTAATTATTTTATCTTTCAACTTTAAATTAAGATTAGTAGAATCATTCTATTAAGCTTGAATTGAATTAGAATCTGGTCAGTTCTAATTCTTTTTCACTCAAAAGGTTGTGGATCTAAGTTAAAACTGATAGTAAGAATTGGAGATCTTGAACTTGTGTAACTTGGAATAGTTAGAATGGTTTAAGTAGATAATAGCATATGTCACCATGTGTAGTCGAGTCCCTTGCTTATGATTGACTTGTTGCTTTTTCATTCCTTATACTTTGTGCCTTTACCTTGAATATGTCATATAAGAACATTGATGCATGAAATGAAAACTTAGAATTATTAGGACAATATTTGTATAAGGTTCAATTACTTGTTGATTGTGCGCAATTTACCCTACTGGATAGGGGTAAGGAGAAATAAGGATTACTTAACATTACTCGTTGAGGAGTGTTGTGTTAAGTTGGAACCCGAACAGTCTTGCAGGCGAGCTTGACTCCTCAGCTACTTCTGAATATGTCCACATAAGTAAAGTAAATAACTAAAACATTATTGTATTTGTACTTACTGCCTCCTCAGTTCAATTTTGCTTTGTCATTTCTCTTTAGCCTCTTATGACGCTAAGAAACTTACCGTCTTAACCTCAGATAATGCTAAGAATATTATATTTTTCAGTTCAGCAGGCTAGTTTAGCCTTCTTTTGATATGGCAGTCATTACATACTTATTTACTATTTTATTGCTACCTTTTTACTATAGTTATCCTTTACTTTACTTGCTTACTTGTATTCTTACAGAATGCTTAATTTCCTCTACTACTTATTTATACATATCACAGATAGATTTCTTACTTTTAAACTTGTTTAATTCATATGATCATCAGCATGTTTATGACGAGTCTTTTCTTTCAGTACATTTATTACTTTATTTATATATATGCCTAACCTTGTCCTATCTTAGTATTGAGGTATGTTCTTTTGCCTCATATGTTACTCAGTTATAAATGATGTATTTATAACTTTCCATATTCCTTTGTAGGCTTGTTGCACCCTTACGCTTTGCTTATTTTATAGTCTAAGTAAAATAGTGATATTATAAAACTCATGAACTTAAATATCCTAAAATGTACTTAGACAATATGTCTAACTAGATTTTATTTTCTTTGGCTAGGGCCCTATTATTATGAAATCGATAATGACAGGTTCTGAGCAATTTGAGGTCCTTGTGCCTAAAGAGGAGCCATTCTTGGAGGAGCATCAGGTTGGGGCAGAACATTAGTAGATTAGCTGTCATTTTATTCTGCTTGTGAGTATGAGTGATTTATTTTATTTTCAACTTACCGTAAAATTGATGTAATTATTCAGATACCTATGAATATTCTTTTAATGTACTATTTTATTCTGAGATGTGTGTTTAATTTATACTTGTATTGTGGTGGATTGAATGTAGTATATTTTATCATCTTTGCTTCCACAGTTTGATGAATGTATATACTTAGTGAATGATTCTGCTGTATTATTTAGGGCACGTCCTTCTCTTATTAGTGGATTGAAGAATTACACCTTAATCTAATGATAAGTGAAGAAGTTGCCAAAGTGGCACTCCACTCCTTAGCCTTGGTTGCTGGCGGTTAAGGGGCTGAGGAGCCATAGTTGGTATTAGAGAACTCCATGAGGTGTCAGATTAGAATTTACATTCCTCTCTACCTAATGGATTGTTCTTCTGACAAATCAATCACTAACTAAATATTAGAGCTACATCCAAGGTACCACAGTCTTGTGCTCAGAATAAAAAGCATAGAATAGAAAATACATATATAACTATATAATATGCTCGACTATAAAACTCAAACCTTAGTAAACAGCTCAACTCTAAAAGGAACTTGATTGAACCTATGGGATATGCTTTGTTAAAATAATTAATAAAAGAAACAAACTAGTCCATTTCCAAATTTTCTTAGATTCTTAAAGAATGTTATTTTCTTAAATTCAGAAAAGGAAAATGAATATTGGACAGAGTTCTTCCCTCGCCGCATCTGACTGCTCATCTAGTGAGCTGAATGCACTGCTTGAAGTAGTTAATATGATGATAGACTCCCATAACAAGCAAGCATAAAGAATGGTGGAAACCCAAGCAAACCAAGATGAGAGAATGGAATGGTTGCTGATGACCCACATAAATCAAGGTCGCCCTAATCCTGAAATAGCCCCAACACCTAATTACTCATATCAGCACCATGTGCAGTCCGCATATGGATTGTTACACAATTTTCTTTGTATAAGACCCCCTACCTTCAATGAGAGCCTTTTCACAATCGACACTGTCAGTCGGATAAAAATTGTGGAAAATAACCTAACCAGTATCAAGTTCCCATATACTGAAGTAATTTGCCTTAGCACCCACCTCCTCCAAGACGAAGCTGAGTATTGGTGGGATACCACCCGCAACACTTAGTTCACCAATGTCGAGCTTGAAGACATTACATGGGCCGAGTTTATTGAAGAATTTTAGGCCTGATAAATCCCCTTGTCCGCCAAACACAACTTGGGGGACATATTCTTGAAGCTGCAGCAAGGGAACCGCTCTGTATCTGCATATGAAGTTGAGTTCCGGCACCTTGCAAGGTTCTGCATTAACCTAGTTCCCACTGAATCAAATTGCTACAACCGGTTCCAAAGAAATTTACGGGCTTCCATCAGAAGCCAAGTTCTTCCTCTCCGTTAATCAAACTTTGTCGAACACCTGGAGTCCGCCAAAGTGGTGGAGCAAGACCAAGCAATGGAAAGGACCCAAAATAAGTTTTGGGTCAACCTCTTTCCAGCATGATCACCCTAAGCAAGCTAGGGTGTATCAGCTCGAAGCAGAAACTCCGCCCACCGACCTCTTCAATGGTTGCACGAGGTCTCATCCCTATGGTCAATGCTACCATGGGGGCCGAGGCCGCACCTGTTACACCTGTGGGAGGTCAGGCCTCAGCTATCTATAATGTGCCGCCAAAGAAACAATCAACGGTGACCAAATCGATCACTCCAAGCGTTGACAAGTCTTTGACCTATTCAGAAAGACCCCCAGCCTACAGCAGCACTACCTCCTTCTACAGCTCCATGGAGTGAGACAGCCATTATCCCTCGCCCGAATGCTCCTAGACCGCCACCACGGTAGACTTTTAATAACAGGCCTGTCGGCCTAGCTCTTGTTTATACCCTCACTCCAATTGAGGCTACCGAGGATCACCATGTGGTGTTATGTACATGCTTTTGAAACCCTTTATTTTTACAGTTACTACTTGCTTAATGTGATTAGTAATTATTGCATCTATAAATAAGTTTAATTTGTATAAATGACAAACCTTGTAATATACTATTTGACACTGGAGCTAGTCACTCCTTTGTTTCTAAATTGGGCAAAGTAACTCAACCTACCTCTATATCGCCTAGCCAATCCTTTAAGCATTGGGTTACCTTATGGAGCCCAATTTCTAGCTCATCAATTCTGTAAAATACAAATTCTCATTGAAGATAAAGAATTCAAAGCCAAGTTAGTAGTCCTTCCTATAACCAACTTCAATGTGATTTTAGGCATGAACTGGTTGAGCCAACATAACACCACTATCAACTACATGAAGAAGAAAATCACTCTAGGTAGCGCAGTCAGGCCAAATCCTTTGTTGGTAACTTTAGCACACAAGCTTTATTAATTAATGCTATAGAAGCAAAAAAGGCTAGTCAAAAAAGGTTGTGATGCCTACCTAGTGACAATACTAGGTGAAAAGAAGGATAACATTCCCATAACCAAAAACTCTATCATTTTTGAATTTCCCAATGCCTTCCCTGAAGATCTACCCGGTCTTCAACCCACTAGAGAAGTGGAGTTTGCAATAGACACGGTTCCTGGAATCCAACCCATATCCAAAGCCCCTTATCGTATGGCGCCCAAGGAATTGCAAGAGCTAAGTAAATAGTTGCAGGAACTACTAGAGAAGGGTCTTATTAGATCGAGCTCATCTCCTTAAGGAACACTGGTATTGTTCATAAAGAAGAAAGACAGTTTGATGCGTATGTGTATCGACTACCATGACCTAAATAAAGTCACAATTAAGAACAAATACTCATTGCCTCATATAGATGAGTTGTTCGATCAGCTGTGAGGAGCCAAGGTATTCTCAAAGATTGATCTACGACCCTGTTATCATCAACTACAAGTTAAGGACACTAATATTGAAAAGGCAGCATTCTTGACTTGATATGGACACTTTAAATTCTTAGTAATATTATTTGGATTGACGAATGCGCTTTCAATATTTAGGGACCTAATGCAGTGCCTCCTCAAACCCTACCTCGATAAGTTCATTATCATCTTCATCAATATCATTATGATATATTCCAAGAATAAAAAGGAATATGAAGATCATTTAAGAATAGTGTTAAGAGAATTACGTGACCATGAGCTCTATGCCAAGTACTCAAAATATGAATTCTAGCTCGATTCAGTAGCATTTTTGGGTCATGTTGTAGATGTCCAGGGCATTAGAGTTGATCAAAATAAGGTCAGCGCTATCCAAGAATGGATTCAACCCAAGTTAGTAACTGACATCAGGAATTTCTTGGGCTTAGCGGGTTACTATAAAAAGTTTATGAAGGGCTTTTCTGAGATTTCCTCCCCACTGACCAAGTTAACCCAGAAGGCCGTACCATTCAAGTGGTCTTCAACATGTGAAGAAGCATTTCAAGCATTGAAGGATGCACTATCCACTGCTCCAGTTCTTATTCTTCCTAAAGAAGGTGTGAACTACCAAGTCTATACTGATGCTTCTAGAATAAGCTTGGGTGTAGTACTAATGTAAGAAGGAAAGGTCATTGCTTATCCTTTCTGCTAGCTGAAGCCACATGAAAAGAACTATTACGTCCATGACCTCGAGCTTGCAGCAGTAGTGTTCAACTTAAGGATTTGGCATCACTACTTATATGGAGTCCAATGTTCCATCTTCACCAACCACAAAAGTTTAAAATATATATTTACTCAGCATGAGCTCAACTTCCATTAGAGAAGATGGTTGGAACTTATCAGCGATTATGATTTAGATATCCAATACCACCCAGGTAAAGCAATTGTGGTGGTCGATGCTCTTAGCCGTCGCACTACCCTATATGCTATAATTGCTTCAAGTGCATTAGAAGAATAATTTTGCAAATTATAAATCACCTCTATGTGTGGATATATGCTAAGCTAAATGCTAGCTAACATTAACATGGAACTTATATTTCACTGAGAAGTCTCTATTGCATAAACTAAAGATGAGGATTATCTAAAGATTAAGATAAATATTGAAGGAGGTCAACGACAAGAATTGTAGATGCTTGGAATAGTTATTTATCAGAGTAATTGTCTATGCAATGAGAAGTCCTTACAGAAAGTCACAACTCTGGATATTAGGTACATCCCGGAAGGTCAAAGTTGTATCAGGATTTGAAGCAGTTCTTCTGGGGCCTAGAATGAAGAAAAGTATTGCTGATTTTGTAGCCAAGTGCCATGCATGCAGTTTGGTTAAGGCAGAGCATCAGAAGCCAGGTGGTATGCTGCATCCTCTAAAGATCTCAAAGTGGAAATGATCAGATATATCCAAGGATTTTGTCATGGGATTGCCTCGCACAAGATCCGGTGCCGACGCAATATGGGTTATAGTCGACAGTTTGACAAAATCATCGCACTTTTTTCTTATCCGTCAGACTGAATCAATAGAGAAGCTTGCAAAGTTATATATAAAAAAAATCATTAGGCAGCACGGTATTCCTAAAATAATCATATATGACTGAGATAGCCGATTTACTTCCAAGTTCTGGCAAGTAGTGCATCATGATCTAGAAACCACCCTAGCTGTGAGCACGGCCTTTCATTCTCAAATAGATGGCCAAACTAAAAGAGTAAATCAGATTTTAGAATATTTGCTGCATCTTCGTGTCCTTGATTTTTCTAGATCATGGGAATATCATATTCCTTTAATGGAATTTGCGTACAATAATAGCTTCTAAGCAAGTATTAAGATGGCACCCTATGAAGCTCTTTATGGAAGGAAATGTGATACTCCATTATCTTGATTAGATATGGGAGATGTATAGTTATATGATTCTGAATTGGTGGAGGAAACTAACAATAAGGTCAAGCTCATCCAATAGAGAATTAAAACTGCTCAAGACTGATAGAGTAAGTATCATGACTCTTGTTATTATCCTCTCAAATTCCAATAAGGTGATTTAGTATATCTGAACATCAGTCCTATGAAAGGAGCTTATCGCTTTGGAGTGGCTAGAAAGCTCAGTCCAAGATATACTGGACCTTTCAAGGTCCTGGCAAGGATTGGATCCTCAATATACAAGTTAGAATTTCCTGAAGACTTCTCCGTAGTACACAATGTGTTTCACATATTATCACTCAAAAAGTGCTTAAGAGAACCCCATCATTTAATCTCAATTCCTCCAGTATAGATCCAGCCAGATCTTTTTTATATGGAAGAGCCTGTCAGGATCTTAGCTCATGATTCTAAGAAATTGTTCTATTCCTATGGTGAAGGTTTAGTGGAGGAATCACTCTAGTGAAGAATCCACTTGGGAGATATGCAACAAAAACATCTAAGTCTCTTTGATAATCTAGGTAACCCTTAAAATTCTAAATTTTAGTTCTTAATTTTCCACATTTTCTTTTCCCTTATTAGCAATGATGTTGAGGACAACATCATTCTTAAGTGGGGGAGTCTGTAATAACTCTAGTTGTTATTTAATCTAATCCTAGCTTAATTACATCCTAATTATCATTTTATTGAGTTTATCTAGTCATTAGAATCAATCCCCAAAGATTTGGAGCGATTCGGAGCTTAATTTAATATTTGTATTATTTTAATAATATTTAATTATTTAGAAAATTAAGACATTTAATTTGACCTTGAATTTGAAATTCGACTTCGCAATTGCGCTCGTCACCCCCAAATTAGCCATGGGTGATGTTTTGGACGTGTTTGGAAATCGTCGGATTTTTGTGAATATTTTAATGTAGTTAAATGCACCAAAAAATAGGAAAAATAAAAACTCATCAGAATTGAAATCTATCTTTGCTATTGAATTCCTCACTCTCAAATCAACTAGGGGTGAATTTTTGAGGTTTTTTGAAGCTCATATATCAATTTGATTTTAATTAACTAAAGGCAATAAATTAATTAAAATATTATTAATCTGATTTAAATTAATTCCTTTTTCTTCCTCCTTTTCTTCTCTACACCTGGGACCCACCTACTCTTCAATTTCCTGTGCCTCTCTCTCTCTCCCATTATGTTGCACACAAGGGCCTTCCCTCTTGCTGAGGGGAGCCTTCTCCTCCATGCCTTGGATGGGATGGCTCCCTCTCATCCCATCCCTTGACTCAAGGCTGGAGCCATCCCTCTCCTCTTCCTATACGATGGAACCTAAGCCCTCTCCTTCCTCCATTTGGCCAACTGAGCTCTCCTCTTTCCTCCATTATTATGCTTGCTGCTGAAGAAGCCCTCAAGCTCCCAAGTTCCAACAGAAAATAGAGCTCTCTTCCTCTATTCATTTGAAAGCCAAGGTACCTCCCTCTCCCCATTGGATGATCCAATAGATACTCCATTTTTTTTCTCATGCTTATCTCACATATTTAATAATCTGTAGTTGAGTATGGAAGTCATTAAAGGTAATTAAGGAACTAAATTTCAGGGTAAATGAACAGCTCCATTTTCCTTCTTTCTACATACCTAGACCTCTAACCTTATTTTTGTATTGTCAAAAAGATCATTTTATGCCAATTTTAGTATCAATAGAAAGGTCTCAGAAATACCTTTCCACCAGTATATGGTACCGCACGTGAGGTGCTATAAATTGAGAGTTTTGAGTGCGGAAGGAGACCCATTACAATTTTTGCACAGGCAAAATCACCGTTGGGCGCTACAGCGTGCCGTAGTGCCTGAGTCTCGGGTTGAATCCACTGTAGTGCACCACAGCATGTCGTAGTGCCTAGCTCTCAGCCAAGTGGCACTACAGCACACCATAGAATTTGAATCTCAGGAAATTGGGCGTCGTAGCGCGCCGCAGCGCCTGAAAGCGCTGCCGCGCGCCACATTGCCGAAAACTGCCGCATGCCGGAGCACTCGTGTGTCGGGTTGGCTACATCGTAGCGCGCCGTAGCGCCTGGCTTTCAGCCAGAAGATGCTATAGCATGCTGATGAATCTATAAATTATATCTAAAATAAAGGAAAACTCAATAATTTCTGACCTTTAAACTGCTCCTAAATCAAATTTTATCTAACTTTTTTAGGAAAATGGCATCCAAAGGAGTTCTGAGACAATTTTTGTAAAATTCAAAATTTTTCAAAGGAATACGCTGCAGCGGGTCATTTTGCAAACGGGGACGCTATAGCACGCTGCAGCGGGTCCATTTGCGAACTGCGGGTGCTGTAGCGCGCTGCAGCGGATCCATTTGCAAACCGCGGGCGTGGTAGCACGCTGCAGTGGATCCATTTGCGAACCGCAGGCGTGGTAGCACACTGCAGTGGATTGTTTTTCAAATTAAGCCGCTATTGCGCACTACAATGCGCTACAGTGGAGCATTTTGAGAAATGCTCCCGCTACAGCGTGCTGCAGCGGTACGATTTGCAAAAGGGACCGCTATAGCGTGCTGCAGAGGGTAATTTTGCGAAATGTGGATGCGGTAGCACGCGACAGCGGGAGACTTAGCTTAATTTGCCTGCTCCAGTGCTCGCCACAGCGCGCCGCAATGCGTTGCAGCGGCCGCCGCAGTTTTTGCTAGTCAGGAGCATTTATTGCGGTTGGGACAAGACCCCCAACCTGCATCTTGTCCCCAGCCATCATTCCCTGCAGCAGCTCTAATTTTTAATTGAAAGTGGCCTCTTGATGTGATAAGAAGGATAAACAAAGAATGATATTGGTCATTTCACCCTTAATTTTGGATTTGCCATTATGACTTGATAATTTTTAATTGTCAAAAGTTGGTTATGGAGAGGATGAAGGAGGATGCAGCCCCTCTACTATAAATACACCTCCTCTTGACTAGAGGAGGGTTCACAACTTTGCTCAACACACTAAGTAATGAGGAGGAGTTCATAAGGAGAAGTGAGGAACTCCCAAAGGGTGGCAAGGCAAGCTCTTGCTAAGGAAGAGAAGAAAGAAGGCAGCACTAGCGACCTAAGGGAGGAGCCTGAAGAAGGAGAAGAAGAATTTTGGAGAACTTCCAAGGAACATTCCTAGTATCTTCTTACCTTTACTCTTGTAATTTCTTTTCTTAGTTGATCATGAAAGGATCTTTATCCATGTATGTGTTTTTCTTTATTTCTTTTGTAATGAGTAGCTAAATCTCCCTTGGGAAGGGTTGGGGAAATCCCATGTGTATGAGTTATTATTAATGTATGAAGTCTTCCTCAAGCAAAATTAAATTGTAAAGAACTCAATGCCTTGTTAAGAGATTTTTTTTTTATTTGGTCTTGAATGTAGATAAAAGGAAAATGAACTAATGACTTCAAGAACTAAGTTATCTTATGCTCCATAGCTCACCTTAGGTTGGATGCTAGGTTTATGAGTGCATGAAAGCTTAGAACTATGTGATAAAGTTCTTGAGCTTAATGCACCTCAATCTAAGCTCAATCAAAGTATTAATGCATGTGATGCTAAGACCCACTAAATGAGCTCCTTAGTTCAACATAATTGAGGTAGAGGAAGAAATAGTTGAGTGCTCATGAACTAAGTGACATAGTCATTGAGCCCAACATATTGATCCCTCATCTCAACTATGTGGGATGTGAGTGATGCTCGTAGTGGAATCAATACTTATGAGATTTAAATGACTTAAAAATCTACGCCTCCTTGATCAAGAGAAAAGATAAAAATATTAAACCTAAAATCTTATAGGAATCTTTGTGCCAAAATAGAACCGAATGTGTGTTCATTTTTTGCACAAGATTTGAACTTGTGAACCCTTGAGGTAAGACTCAAGAAAGAACAATGTGCACTTGATTAAATCTAAAAGAATAAAAGACAAAGCTTGAGAATTCAACATGCATTCATAAACTTCTCATCACATATGGGAAGAACCCAACTCTCCTCTCTCTTTTTTCTAACTTATCTTCACATAGTGATTATAGTGCTAAATCTAGGACCAACTCAACCAATCAATTGTAGCTTAAACATTAGTGAGAATAGACAGACCTTAGTGTCAAAATAGCCAATTCTCCGAGGATTGATAAACCCTGAAAATTAACACTTTTCACTTATTACTTCAGACCACGTACACTTGTGTGTGAGTGCAGACGTGTATTTACAGTCTGTCAAGTTCTTGGCGCTGTTACCGGGGAATTGGTACTTGTTTCATACTAAGGATAATCTATAAGTAGCTAGTGATTTAAGCATTTTATCGCATATATTTTTAGTTTTTTATTTTTGTAATTATAGAAACTAACATCTTACATTTCTGCTTATCTTATTTTTGCTAACTTTTTGAACACTATTGCTAAAATTGCTCTTGATAGCCTCATTGTTAGTCGTATGAGTAAAAGAGTTTGCACTGAATATCTTTTTAATCCTAAAATTGAGAGAACTTACTTACAGGCTAGGAGAGACCAAAACCTTTTAACTCAACAAATCATTATAGAACAAATTGTTATGGGCAACTGTAATGAAAATCCACTGTTAATTTTGAGCCTTGGGGAAGAGCACTAAGAGACTATGCACTACCCACTGTTAGGGGAATCCCCCATGTAATTATAAGGCCAAATATAGAAGCTCATAATTTTGAAATCAAGCCTTCCACACTGAGCATGGTTCAGAATAATCAGTTTGGGGGATTAGCCATTGAAAATCCAAACTCACATATTTCAACTTTCCTTAAAATATATGACACCTTCAGGTTTAACGGTATCTCTGAAGACGCAGTTAAATTGTGTCTTTTCCCATTCTCTTTAAGAGATAGAGCCAAGAGTTGGCTCAACTCTCTACCTAGCGATTCCATCCGGACATGGGATGATTTGGCCAAGAAATTCTTAGCCAAATATTTTCCTCCGGCAAAAACTGTCAGGTTGAGGATTAAGATCACCAACTTCACTCAGTTGGAAGGTGAGACTCTTTATGATGGGTGGGACCATTTTAAGGAATGCCTCAGGCATTGCCCACATCATGGGTTCCCTCTGTGGGGATGCAAGTGCAAACCTTTTACAATGGTTTGAATGCTCCTACGAGGACACTTATTGATGCAGCCGCCGATGGTTCTATTAGTGGAAAAACCCAAGAGGAAGCTTACGACCTCTTTGAGGAAATGGCAAATAATGCATATCAATGGCCCTCCGAAAGGCTAAAAAAGGAAGCTATAAAGGTAAACGAGTCCAACCAAATAACGAAATTACAGTAAGAAATACATGCCTTAAATGAAAGGATAGAAAGGATGAATGTTAACATTGTTTTAGAGGTACATTGTGATTTGTGCGGGGGTAGGCATAACAGTGAAAATTGCAACTTAAAAACCCCCTTTGTACAAACTAACATTAAACAAGTTAATTACCTAAGAAACAATAACTCGATGAATAACCCTTAATCCAACACTTACAACCCAGGGTGGAAAAACCACCCCAATTTTTCTTGAAGTAACAATAACAATAATGCAAATTAATATGGAGAAAATTCATCCAACCAACAAGGCATTAATAACAGAAATAACAATAGCAACCAATATCAAAATTTAGAAGGGGCCTTCAACTCATTTAAGGCTGAAACGATACAATTTATGCGCCACACCGAAGCTACTGTCAGTCGCCATGATGCTTCTATCTAAGGAATAGAAATTTCCCTGAGGAATATAGAGACCCAATTGGGGCAGATCTCCAAGCAGCTGACCTCTCGAAAGCAAGGGGCCCTACCTAGTTCGACCAAAATAAACCCTAGGGAGTTGGTTAGTGTGATACATTCAGAAGTTACGTTAAGAGGAATTAATCCCGAAGGTATGAGTGCAACAGTTTATAAGCTAGAGGAAGGGAAAGAAAAATTGGGGAACGAGAGTGAGAAGCTAACGGCTCCTAAATGTGAAGACCCAGGGAGGTTGAGCATCCCTTGCATAATCAGAAATTAAGTATTTGTAGATCCCTTGTGTGATTTAGGTGCTTTGGTGAACATTATGCCCTACCATATTTACGAATATCTAAAGGTAGGAGGGATGGAATATACCTCAATGATTTTGGAAATTGTCAATTTAGAATCCCTTACCCCTCTTGGAATGATAAAAAATATTACAGTCGAATTGGGAAATTTTATAGTTCCAACTGATTTTGTGGTTTGTGAATGGGATCAATGGAATAAGAATTCCACGATTATCTTTGGGAGACCTTTTCTAATGAGTGTAAAAGCAGTTATTGATGTAGGTCACGGGGTTATGAGTGTAAGTGTAAAAGGAAAAATTGAATTGATTGATCTTAAACCAACCATCTTTAAGCGAAGAGAGATGGAAGATGAAGTGAGAAGAAAGGTAAGAGAAGAAAAACTATGGGTTGACAATGTTCTGGAGGATCTCATGATAGAAGAAAGAAATTATGATAATAGCTCAACTCCTTCCTCAGAAAAGGGGAGCAAGGAAGGAGTAAGAAAGAGAAAAACAAGACGAGAAAAAAAAAAGAAGACTCCCCCTAAGCTTGAAATTGAAACAGTGGATCCGCTAAAGGAAGTCGAAGAGAGCAGGAGTTCGAGCCACCATGAGTATTGTGCTACTCTAGCATCTTTAGCTTAAGGAAGAGGAAACCACCGAATCCGACTAGTTGATTGTTATCGAGTCTAGCTAAGGACGTTAAATTAAGCACTTATTGGGAGGCAACCCATTGTTAAAAAATATATATATATATCTGGCGCTACAGCGCGCTACAGCGATAGCGTGCTGTAGCGAAAAAAACCGCTACCGTGCACTGCAGTGGTTTACTCTAGCTGCAGATTTTTTCTATCTTGGGAACCATGCAGTCAAATAGTCATGAGCAGTCAAAAAGCGTGTTGAAAAAGCTGCCCCCCCCCCCCCCCCCCTTCACATGGATCACCATATTTATGGCATGGGGAAGATCATTTGACCATCTTCTCTTGCCTTGGATTTTTTTTTGGCTATAAATAGGGAGGCAATGGGAGTGTTATCCTTGCGGCCATTCTTAACTCTCCTTCTTCCTCACACTCTTGATTTCTCTTGCTCTCTTATCTCACAATGTCTTCCGGAAAGAAAGCCATTCCAAGGAGGGAGGCTGAAGCCTCTTCATTCGAGGTAACCTTTAATAAGAAAAGGTTCTCTTCTACTGAGGTCGAACTACATTTCTATTCAATCACTTCTCAGCAGAAATTAATTTTGGAGAGAAGTTTCAGCCCCACCTTACCCGTTCCGGTAGAACAAGTCAACCCTCGAGGATGGTGGGAGTTTGTGACTAAGAGATCCCCTACGAACCCGACGATTGTCCAGGAGATTTATGCAAACGCAATCGATGCGGCCGGGCAGCGGATCTTCTGTCGAGGTAAGGGTGTTACCCTTGGAATTGCTCAAATTGAGCAATTCTATGGGCTCGATGAGGTACACTCTTGCTCGTACTTGGAACTTTTGGAATATCGCCATGACCCCCTTGATCTTGTAGAGGAATTCGTCCATGATGACACCGAATGGGAAGAAGGATTAGCCAACATTCCTCGTTCCGATTTAACGGATACGAGTAGTGCTGGCTAGTTTTCATTTCTAGCTTTGTCATGCCTACGAGTCACTTGACTGAAGTGACCCGTGCCCGAGCACTCCTCTTGTGCTCGTTGGTTAGGCCGGGCGAGATCCGCATTTCTAAAATTATTTTTGAGCAGTTTTGGAAAGCTCTCAAGGGTTCCTACGCTGCATTGGCCTTCGAGTCTTTGATATCAGGGCTGTGCGAGACCCAAGGGGTCAATATTCTCTCCTCGAACACCATCATTCCCCCCGGTGGCGCCTTAAATCCTTCAAATTTGAATGTTCGGGCAAGCGAACGAAAGCTGCCCAAGAAAAGAAGGGGCGCACAGGGAGAAGCATCGGTGCCGCCCGACCTAAACCTCACGAACATGCTTTTGGTACATCTCCATAATCAGCAGGTAGAGCTTAGCAAGGCTCTTGCTACCGATATGGGGTTCTTCAAACAAGAGCTCGTCCATCAGCGCAGGTTTCAATCCGACTTCCATAAATCCCTTGGGATGATGTTTGAGGATTGGAGCTTACAAGGTGGACCGGATGCCTCCGTGTTGCCAAGGCCTCCTGTTGGTGCCCCCATTCCGGAGACACGCTACCCTTGCTAAACGATGTACGTAGATGAGGTGGACGAAGAAGAGGAAGAGGAAAATTAATTATATTGTATTTTTATTTTTTGTACCTTTTTATGTTTTCTTTGTATTTTTCCTTTTTGTGTGTTTTAATTTAAGATTTCAATCTATGAATTTTCATATCCTCTCATTTCTATGGTATTCTTAAATGATATATTTTTTCTGAATTTTTCATGGAAATGAAAATCACAAAAATGTCAAGATGGAATTTAATATAAGTAAAGTGGTGCTTATCAAAAATGACCAATTACATCATAAGCACTAAAGTGTTTTAATTATGGAGTGAATGGAGGACAATCTAATCTCCAAAAATTAACATAATGCCTTGAACTAAGTAAGAGGGAAGGCATTGGACTTAGACTAGAAATTTGGTGAGTACTCTAAAAAGAGTGTGCTAGGCTCCCGTAGGACTTCATGATCATAAAGATACATATTGGGGATGAAGAAAAGTGTCGCTCCCTAAGAATGAAAAGAACAAAATATATATTTAAAAAGGGATGATAAAAAAATCTCTCCCAAATGATCAAAATATGAAAGGATGAAGAAAAATATCTCTCCATTAATCTTTTCATCTTTGTGCTTCATAAGAATGAGCACATATGGCAAAACTCTTGGAGTTTTTTCACCACCTCTCGAGTCTAAGGTCCAGTAAGAACTCTCTCCATCACCTAGTGTCTTGCATGAAAATCAAAATATTTGGATATTAATTGATTAACCACCCTTATTGCCACTGTTAAAACATTAACTTGTTGCTAAATGTTTCGTTTCATTTTTGCTATGCATGTACATTGACTTATATTGACTCTAATTGAATTTTTATGACTATCATCCCTACATAACAGAAAAAATACCATTTTGAGCTTATTCGAGGATAAGCAAGAATTTAAGTGGGGTGTGATGAATCCTTAAATTATATCTAAAATAAAGGAAAAGTAAATCATTTCTGACCTTTAAACTGCTCCTAAATGGCATCCAAAAGAGTTCTGAGACAATTTTTGCAAAATTCAAAATTTTTCAAAGGAATCCGCTGCCGCACGCTGCAGCGCGCTCCAGCGGGTCATTTTGCAAACGGGGACGCTATAGCGCGCTGTAGCGGGTCCATTTGCGAACCGCGGGCGTGGGAGCACGCTGCAGCGGATCCATTTGCGAACCGCGGGCACGGTAGCGTGCTGCAGCGAATCCATTTGCGAACCACAGGCGCGTAGCGCGCTCCAGCAGATCCATTTGCAAATCGCGGGCACGGTAGCGCGCTACAGCGCATCCATTTGCGAACCACGGGCGCGGTAGCGCGCTGCAGCGGATCCATTTGTGAATTGTGGGCACGGTAGCGCGTTCCAGCGGGTCTATTTGTGAATCACGGGCACGGTAGCGTGCTGCAGCGGATCTATTTGTGAACCACGGGCGTGGTAGCGCGCTATAGCGAAACCATTTGCGAACCCTGGGTGCGGTAGCACGCTGCAAGCGGATCGTTTTGCAAATTGAGCCGCTACCCGCGCACTACAGCGGAGCATATTGCGAAATGCTCCCGCTACAGAGCGCTGCAGCGGAGCATTTTGTGAAATTCTCCCACTACAACGTGCTGCAGCGGCACGATTTGCAAAAGGGACCGCTTTAGTGCGCTGCAGCGGGTAATTTTGCGAAATGTGGACGCGGTAGCACGCATCAACAGGAAACTTAGCTTATTTTGCCTGTTCCATTGCGCGCCACAGCACGCCGCCGCATTTTTTGCTAGTCAGGAGCATTTATTGCGGCTAGGACAAGACCCCCAACCTGCATCTTATCCCCATCATTCCCTGCAGCAGCTCTGATTTTTAATGGAAAGTGGCCTCTTGATGTGATAAAAAGGATAAACAAAGAAGGATATTGGTCATTTCACCCTTAATTTTAGATTTGCCATCATGCCTTCAGAATTTTTAATTGTCAAAAGCTAGTTATGGAGAGGATGAAGGAGGATGCAGCCCCTCTCCTATAAATACACCTCCTCTTGACTAGAGGAGGGTTCACAATTTTTCTCAACACACTAAGTAAGGAGGAGGACTGCATAAGGAGAAGTGAGGAACTCCCAAGGGTGGCAAGGCAAGCTCTTGCTAAGGAAGACAAAAAAGAAGGCAGCACTAGTGACCTAAGGGAGGAGCTTGAAGACGGAGAAGAAGAATTCCGAAGAACTGCCAAGGAACGTTCCTTGTATCTTCTAACCCTTACTCTTGTTATTTCTTTTCTTAGTTGATCATGAAAGGGTCTTTATCCATGTATGTGTTTTTCTTCATTTCCTTTGTAATGAGTAGCTAAATCTCCCTTGGGCAGAGTTGGGGAAATCCCATGTGTATGAGTTATTATTAATGTATGAAGTTTTCCTCAAGCAAAATTAAATTATAAAGAACTCAATACTTTGTTAAGAGATTTTTTTTATTATTTGGTCTTGAATGTGGATAAAAGGAAAATGAACTAATGACTTTAAGAACTAAGTTGTCTTGTGCTCCATAGCTCATCTTAGGTTGGATGATAGGTTTATGAGTGCATGAAAGCTTAGAACTATGTGACAAAGTTCTTAAGCTTAATACACCTCAATCTAAGCTCAATTAAAGTGTTGATGCATGTGATGCTAAGACCCACTAAATAAGCTCCTTAGCTCAACATAAGTCAGGTAGAGGAAGAAATAGTTGAGTGCTCATAAATTAAGTGACATAGTCATTGAGCCCAACATATTGATCCCTCATCTCAACTATGTGGGATGCGAGTGATGCTCATAGTGGAATCAATGCTTATGAGATTTAAAAGACTTAAAAATATATATTTCCTTGATCAAGAGAAAAGATAAAAACACTAAACCTACAATTTTATAGGAATATTTGTGCCAAAATAGAACCGAATGTGTGTTCATTTTGTGCACAAGATTTGAACTTGTGAACCCTTGAGGTAAAACTCAAGAAAGAACAATGTGCACTTGATTAAATCTAAAAGAATAATAGACAAAGCTTGAGAATTCAACATGCATTCATAAATTTCTCATCACATGTGGGAAGAACCCAACTCTCATCTCTCTTTTTTCGAACTTATCTTCACATAGTGATTATTAAGCTAAATCTAGGACCAACTCAACCAATCAATTGTAGCTTAAATATTAATGAGAATAGACAGACCTTAGTGTCAAAATAACCAATTCTCTGAGGATCGATAAACCCCGAAAATTAACACTTTCCACTTATTACTTCAGACCACGTACACTTGCGCGTGAGCGCAGACAGTGTATTTACAGTCTGTTACGTGCCATAGGGCCCATAATTGTCTGAAAGTGCCCATAACTGTCTAAAATGGCCCAGATTTGTTATTTTTCATATTTTAATGACTCTAGAACCCTATTGGGGCCAAAATATATTAAAATTGAACTTGAATTTAGTAAAATTAGTATTGTGTGATTTTGGAGGTGATTTTTAATGTGAAACCTACCCCCTTAAACCCTTAATGATCTTAAGCAAAACTCAAATATTGAAGCAATCATAACTTAATCATTAGGTATCAAAATTTTGTGTTCTTAAACTCTATGGAATCCTTGGATAGTACAAAATAATAAACTAATATATTTTTTGAGATTTTACTTAGTGAAATTACAAAATTTCCCTAATAGGTTAAAATCCATAAATTGAACTCATATAACTTAATACTTGTCCAAATTTAATATATCTATGATCTATCTCCATGTTAGATAATAAGGAATCATTTGGCACCAACAAAATCCAATTTAAAGCCCTTAATCAAAAAGTAGCATTTTAGACCTTTTAGTAGGGGCAAAACAGTCAGTTTTTCCCAAAATTTAGCTTAAGTGCCCTTAACCTCTAAAATATCACTTAAATCATTAAAATCATTAATATAAATGATTTGGGATCAATTTATAGCTCTTATTCTCATAATTAATTAATTTAGTAAAATTCCTATTTCAAGTCTTGAAAATCCTAAGTAAAATTAATGCCTTCTAACTTAGTTCTAATTTCGCACCTCTTTGAGTAAATTAGGATAGTACATAACCATAAATTGTAATAATTATCATCAATTCTTAAAATCCCATAAGTCCTTTATTAGGAGCTTCTTAGGATCTACATTCCACCTTAAGAATTTTTCTTAAGATTAGGAATAAATACTATATTAGATTTCATTTGTTGAGTAAATAGGTTATTCAATGGATGAAACCTTGGTTTTATTAGTTTCTAGATTTCCATACTTTAATTTTAATTATTTTATCTTTTAACTTTAGATTAAGATTAGTAGAATCATTCTATTAAGCCTAATTGTACTTAGTAGAATTTGCCTTAATTATTAGTTCACATTTAGACTTAAACCTTAGTCCTTAAGACTTATCCATTGGATTATATGATTAAACCCAATTTATAGTATTCAATGCATAATTCTAAGTTTTTAGTAGATCTTGATCAGATCTTAATTTAGAATGTCTAAATTCATCAAATAGGACATGTTGATTTCTTTTTTAACTTGTAGGCAATAGTGATTGAATTGAATTAGAACCTGATCAGTTCTAATTATTTTTAACTCGTAATACTGTGGATCTACATTACAATTGATAATAGAAATTGGAGATCATGAATCTGTGTAACATGGAATAATTAGAATGGTTTAAGTAAATAATAATAGATGTCACCATGTGTAGTAGAGTCCCTTGCTTACTATTAACTAACTTATTATTTTTGCATTCCTTGTACTTTGTGCCTTTACCTTGAACATGTCATGTAAGACCATTGATGTATGAAATGAAAACTTAGAATAACTAGGACAACATTTTCATAGGATTCAGCTACTTGTTAATCGTGCGCATTTTACCTTACTGGATAGGGGTAAGGAGAAATAAGGATTACTTAATATTACTTATTGAGGAGTGTTGTGTTAAGTTGGAACCCAAATAGTCTTACAGACATGCTTAACTTCACAGCTACTTCTGGATATATCTACAAAAGTAAAGTAAATAACTAAAACATTGCCGCATTTGTACTTACTGCCTTCTCAGTTCAGTTCTGCTTTGATATTTTGCCTTAACCTCTTATGACACTAAGAAACTTACCGGCTTAGCCTCAGATGACGCTAAGAATATTACATTTTTTAGTTTAGCAGGCTAGTTTAGCCCTCTTCTGATATGGTAGTCATTACATGCTTATTTACTATTTTACTGTTACCTTTTTACTGCAGTTAGCCTTTACTTTACCTGCTTACTTGTATACTTATAGGATGCTTGATTTCCTTTACTACTTATTTATACACATCATAGATAGATTTCTTACTTTTAAGCTTATATAATTTGTATGATCATCAACATGTTTAGGATGAGTCTTTTCTTTCAGTACTTTTCTTACTTTATTTATATATATATGCCTAACCTTGTCATAGCTTAGTATTGAGGTATGTTCTTTTGCCTCATACATTGCTCAGTTATAAATATTGTATTTATAACTCTACATATCCCTTTATATGCATGTTGCACCCTTATGCTTTGCTTATTTTATAGTATAAGTAAAATTGTGATATCATAAAACTCATGAACTTAAACAACCTAAAATGTACTTAGATAGTATGTCTAACCAAATTTTTTTCTTTAGTTGAGGCCCTATCATTATGAAACTGATAATGGCAGGTTCAAAGCAATTTGAGGACCTTGTGCCTGAAGAGGAGCCATTCTTGGAGGAGCATCAGGTTGGGGCAGAAGATTAGTAGATTAGATATTATTTTATTCTGCTTGTGAGGATGAGTGATTTATTTCATTTTCAACTTACCCTAAAATTGTTGTAATAATTCAAATACCTATGAATGTTCTTTTATTGTACTATTTTATTCTAAGCTGCATGTTTACTTCATACTAATATTATGGTGGATTGGATGTAGCATATTTTATTGTCTTTGCTTTTGCACTCTGATAAATGTATAAAGTTAGTGAATGATTATACTACATTTTTTAGGGCATATCCTTTCCTTATTAGTAGATTGAGAAATTACACCTTAATCTAATGATAAGTGAAGAGGTTTCCAAAGTGGCACACCACTCCTTAGCCTTAATTGTTGGTGGTTAAGGGGTTGGGGCGCCATAATAACTATCTTGTTCCTTGATGCTTGTTGCACTCTTTAAATTCTTGCATGTTAGTAAAAGGTGATATCTTAAAAGGTATAGTTCCTTAAATCAACTTAAAATGTGCTTTGATAATTGCTTAAACTTTTCTTTTCTTTGCTTGGGCTCTAGCATAGTGATACCGATAATGTCAGATTCAGAGATGTTCATTGAGGTTGGTTCAGGAGAGGAGCTTAGTCAAGAGGAGGATCTTTCTGCTACTGAAGCTTAGCTTGTTTTCTTTCCAGTTTGTGAGCATGAGTGTTCCTTTCATTTAAACTTAGTTTATAATAATTAAATATTTTGGATGTATTTACTTTTTGCATTTTTATATTGAGTTGTGTTACTGTCTTTTGATTTTTCCTTATTGTGTTGTGGATGTGGATATTTCACTTTTACTTGCTTCCACTACTTTGATATTTTAATGCATGACTTTCAATTTCAAGTGACAAGTCTTCCAATTAAGGCGGGTTGGGTTTATACCTGACTCAACTATAGTTGGGAGAGTTTCCACACGGTGATTGTATTCACCATAATCATGTTAACCTCAGTGTTAGCATGACCACAGAGGGAATGGGGCTCCATAATATCAAGTTTAATGTTTATTCTAAGAAGAGAAGAGAGATACAATTTAGAACAAGGAAATGGAAAAAAAAAATTAACTTAAAATATTTAAGTGGTTTAAAATGAAAGATACTAGGAAAGAAATATTGAAATAAAAGTTACCATAAATAGGCTACTTCAAAAGGGAACTATTACGATCATCTATAGAACTTTTCTTTAAACATAATCTCAAATTCCTAGTAGTTTGGGGCATGATGGAAGCATCTACTCTCTCGAACAAGTTGGTCGAAGGCCCAATCCCTCCACTCCTCGACATAGTTGTCGAAGTGTTGTCCATGATTCTGAAGTGGACATGATCGGGGCAACCGATATCTACAAATGTCTCCGTGACTCGAGATATCCATTCCCTTGCCAACTCAGGAATGCAATCTCCACGGAACACGAATTACTTGAAAATCTTGTTCAAGACATCACATCCAGCTTGCGACACTACTACGTACAGTTTATTGTACTTCAAACCATTCAAATGATCTTTGTCCTAGTATTGGAAGAACAATCTAGTATAGTATTTTTGGTCTGACTTACGATCTACCACCAGAGAATTGATTTAAAGTTCAAGTTAAATTTTGATCAATTATTGAAGTAGTGAGGCATTTGCTATCCTATTATGACATTCTTAAATGTTTTTACTTTTGTGTTATTTTCCTTGGATAAGTGAATATTTTCTTAACTTAACTTTCTCAACATCTCTTATACTAACTATAATGATCCCATTATCGGATCAGGAACCCAATCCAATACTAAGGTGTTACCATAGCACTTAACACTGAATTATAAGGAAAATAACCAAACATTGAGTGCAATGCGGCCAAGTCTTTGTGAGGGTGTAAGTTAAGCAATAAAATATACAAGTAGAGAACTATGCAATAATGAAAATGAATTCAGTCTACTATCCAAACCAAGCAGGAAATACTGAAAGTAAATCCATCACAAAATCAAGTAAGAATATTACAAAAATTAAATTATAACAAACTAAATTTTTAAAAGTAAAGAAAGTAAATTCTCTCAATCTCACAGAAGCAATAAGAAAAAGGTGCAGAAGTAGAAATCTACAAATCTACAAATGTCCAGAACTAGGTTCAACTCCTCTATTTAGAAAATGCTCTTGATCTATCATATTTTGGATTTATAAAATACGGTAGGGCACAACCAAAGAAAATAAAATAAGTTATAAAACTAAAGAGTCTATGTACATTTTATGATTGGGCTAATTTGTTTAATTACAGTTTAGTTGGATATCACATATGCAAATTTATAATTAAAATACTAAAAGTGGAGCATTTAAAGCATCAAAGTAAGGGTAAAAGAATTGTAAGGAAGATAATAAGTAAGGAGTAAGAACTCACAAGTAGGTTTGCTCTAGCCTGTAATAATAAATAAGGGAAAATGGCATCCTAATAAGGCTCGAGAATACTAATGTGCATATGAAAGTATACAATGAATACATGACTATGTTCAACATATGTTATGCTAAGTAAAAGCAAACTAAAGCATTGGAGCAAGAAATATAAGTAAAACAACATATATTGCATGAATATAAAATTATAAGTAAACTACAGTTCAATCAGTAAAAGTTAAATAGTAAAGTGAAGTAAAAAGAAGCTTAGCCTCATGGGCTAAAAAGGCATAGTCAAAAACTATAAAAAGTAAGCATAGCTCAAGGGCTATGACAAGTTCTCACAATTAATAAGATTATGATAACCCAATAATTTAATTGTTTAAATTAATTAAGTTTTCTTTTCTGTGGGCATAAATTACAGAATGAGTGAAAGAGTTAGACATGACTATCTAACTATGTAAAGAAGCAGGGTCTCTCAGAAAATATAAATACTTACATTCCTCCTCTAGGATATGTGACATCTTTTTACAACCCCATAGCTTTCCCTAGCTTAAACCTCCATGAAACCCCTATATTTTAATTATGAATATTTTATTTAAGCACAATGTCTTATATGAATGATCAAGGTTATAATCTCATAGCAAAGAAGCATTTCAAGGAATCCAAATAATTATAAATTATGTGATAACCAATATTGTTTAATGTTTAGGTTATCAAACTTAATGATTGGAGCTAATTAAGCTCCTAATTAGCTTAGAGATATCGATCTCTAAGTCAATTGTAAATAATACTCTAAGTGATCCATATTTTAGAAAATAGTACATTTATTTAAGTTTATGAAGTGACAAAATAATTTATAAGTATAATGATAAAAAATGAGGTCAATCTTACACTAATTCTAAACCACAAAATCATTATTGGTTACTAGATTCAATGCTTAAGAAACTAATGGAGGAAGGCAAGGGTTAAGGACTTACTGCACCTAAAGAGGTGAAGGTTGTGGGTTTTTTTTGCTATAGCTTATCTAAGGCAACTTGCAATTGATGGAATCTTGCTAAGTCGAATACTAGACTATTTAGGAGCATTATTAGGAGAGGTCTAAGTGTGTGGAAGAGGAAGGGTTACAAACTACAAGATCTAGTTCACTAAAATTTGTAGGCTATTGAATCTTATAGGAGACCTAAATCACACTGGTAAGTTAAAGAACACTATTATTCAAGTACTAAAGAGCTTAAAGTAAAGACTAAGAGCTAAAGGAAATGATTGCTAAGTTCATTTCTAAGTGTTGGTAACTTTCCCTAATTAGTTCACTTCCTATAATGAGATATGTGCTAAGGTTATATAGACTCATGAGAAGGGTTAGGTAGCATTTAGGCTTTACAATCAAATCAATGCTTCACTCCTACAATAACTACTCCTAATGTTGAGGCATAAAATAACTAGTTTACTAACATAAGCAGAAAATCTAACTATTGTAATCCAAATTCTCACAAATTAAACTAACATGCATGATTTTAATTGAATGATAATGCTAGTTGTCCAAGGTATAAAACACCTAATTAAGTGAGCTAAATAACATGTAAAATTACATTTATGAAGAAATTAGGGAGTCAAAAATCTAAGTTGCCCAAATGGTGTCCAAATACGCATTTAATTTCAAATATGGAATCCTTGTATCGTAAGGAGAAGAATGACACTAAGTAAGTCAAAATCGGACAACGTTGAAAATTTAGGGTTTTTGGGACTCCTAATTAGGATTAAAAAGTGATTATGAAAATTATGGTTCAAATCCTAATTTGAATTATACAATTTTGTTCATCTCATTTTTTTGAATAAAATGACATATAATTTCATATTTAAAGTTACGAGGGAAATAATATTTCTATTATTTTTAATTAATTAAATAAATTTATTTCAGTTAAATTATCGGCGCTGAAAACTAGACCTCACAAAAAATTGCACGGCATAGAAAACTAGGGAGCGGAAAATGGCGCTCGCAGTCAATGCCAAAATCAGAGCCGGCGTGGTCAACGAAAGGCAGTGGCGGTTCCACACAACAGCTCAAATGGACAGCACGATTTGTAAGCGGACCAGTTCGATCCGACAGAAATTCACGGACCAAGACATGGACCAGACTGAGCTGCTTCGTCCCCTACAGCCAGCTAAATGGGGTGCCCTAGGGATCGACCTCCAGGTCGAACCCCAGAGTCTCACAATGCGGCACTCATACAGGCAGGCTGCTCACATCAAAGCCGACATGACATACCCAGAATTAGCCCGTGAGGTGGATGGAGCAACCGACGGGATGATGCCATGGGTCCAAAAGGGGCGGGCTCAGGCATCTCCTGTACACTACTGTGGATGGGGGAAAAAATTAAGGCTCAATCGGGCTCGATCAAACCCAATCAAGTTTTTATCTGACGATGGAGGGTTCTGAATAACAATAGGAATGCTCAATTAATGTAAAGAAAGTGAGTATTGGTACCTAGGAGCTTCGTCTCCTTCAATTTCACCAGCTGGATTAGGGTTAGGTTCCGCACACTCAATTTGATTCCTCCGCAGATCCCTGCTCCATGCAGTGATCTCAAAAGAAACAAAAAGAAAAGAGCTAATGAATGTTGAGTCTTAATTGAGTTTTGGAGTATGGCCAGCTAGGAAAGGTACAATACTTGTGCGAGCACAGGCATGACCAGCATTTCCATGACAGAGGCATGCAGGGTCATAATCTTGACTGTTGGATCGGGATCTTAATCTGATGATCGAATCAGCAAATCGCAATGGGACCGTCGGATTCGATTTAGAATAAGGCGTGACGGGCAAGATGCGTTGTTGATCTCGCTGCTCCCAGTTTGGCCCTCCATAGCGGATCCGTGCAGCTTGAATAATCGGTCATTGGATTAAATTAATTAACTAATATAATTTAATTTAATTAGTGTAATTATTTAATAATTAATACACATTTATATAATCAAAATTAAATAACCAAACTGACTCCAAAATTTTATAAAAATTCACCCTTACCTAATTGAGGGGTGATGAACTCTAAAATGCAAGCAGATTTTTGATTGGAGGTCAATTTAACTATCCTAATTTTTTGAGTGTTTAATTATTATTAAATACTTAGAGAAAATTTGATGACTTCCAAACATTTTCAATGTACCACCCCTAGCTAATTTGGGAGTGAAGAGTTCAATAGTGAATTCTAATTTTTTATTTTGAGGTCAAAATAAAATAGGTATTTTTATAATTATCAAAATAATCATGAATGTTCATCAATTACTAACGATCTCCAAATTACACCAAAATTGAGGTGAAGTCTCCTAATACTATTATAAGAGTACTAGAAGTGAAATAGAACTAATTAGGTTTCTAAATAAAGGGTGATAATACTAGGGTTATTACACTTCCAAGAGCCCGCTAAAGTTTCACTAGAACAGAAACTAGGTATTCCTCCGCCATCAAAATTCTGGCTTAATTCATAAGAAAGTTGTTTCGTAATTGCATTCCTGAGCCATTTCTATCATTCCCTCTAGTTATCCTTATTTAATTAATGTGGCTTGGGCCTATACAATGTTGTACAGGCCCTAATTAAAGTGGTAAGAGACTCATTAGGTTGTCCATGTGGAGAGCACAATTTACATCCATAATAAATCGTAACCCTAATCCTAATCCACCTAAATCAAGCTGATGAATTCCATTAGAAATAGTGTTTTTATGTTGAATAGATAGGCCTTGTTGTTAGCTATCTTTCAGCATATGGCAAGTAGTTGACCTTACATGTACACTGACTGACTTGAAATACACGTTTGCGCTCACGCACAGGTGCATGTGGTCTGAAGTAATAAGGGGTTGAAGTCCCAAGAATTATCATCCACTGAGAATGGAGTATTTTGTTACTAAATTATATTTGTTTTCAGTGATGTTTGAATAATGGTTTTGTTTGTGATGTTGGTTCTAATTTTGCAATTAGAGTTTCATTGATTATAAACTACAAGCTGAGAAAGTGCAGAGAGTTTGGTTTAACATGAAATTCATTGGGTTTAGTGTAAGAACTCTTCTTTGTCAATTTTAAATGTCAAATTACTTAAATATTTTAATTATAATCAAGCAACAATAGTTTTCCTTAGAGTGTCCCCTAATTTAGACTAAGTTATGCTTAATGCTCAAAGATGAACTCAAGAAGGTTCTATCCTAGCATATAGACCGTCACGTGATCAATATTAGTTAAACCTGATACTTGCGTCTAGGTTTTTTAAGCTATAGTTTTCATTTTGTGATCATGCAAGTTTGATTCCACCAAAATAGCATCACATGCATCAGTTTAAGTTTAGCTAAGGAAGTGAGTCATTGGGCTAAGTGGGTTAGGTCACATCACCCGTAAGCACTCAACACTTCATCTTCTTCCATTAACTAGAATGAGCCATGGAGCACATTTGCTGGTTATTAGCTCATACGCATCAACTTCTCAGCTTAACTAGAGGAACAATACTAGAATGCTCAAGAGCTTGTCACTGAGCTCTCAGTAGTTGTGCACATGTTCTTGGCTTAAGCTAATAGTGAGCAGTGGAGTTCTAAGATCATTTAATATCTAATTACCCTACTCATCATTTCAAACCTAAGAACTTGAATTGATCATCCTTGCTCAGTGAATATTGTCACATATATCCACAACTAGGACACTCTATGTGCATGTCCTTTGTTATAAAAGGATAAGCTAGCTTAACAGTTTTCATAATTAAAATCATTAACTTAATTAGATACATTCATGACACATCATTCATCCAAGCAATTTTTCATATAAATTATCAAGAAATGACTAAAGAATTATATTCATTGACAAATTGAGTACAAACACTTTTAATTCCTTCAAATCATTAAATGTTAGGCCCAACTATACCCAAGGAGGGTTTAAGCTTCCATTACAAAAGAAGTACAGGAAAAAAAATTCAGAATATCGAACCCTTGCATGGTTATTTGCAGAAAAGAATTTAAGAAAAGAGAAAGATATACAATACTAGGAACAGCTGTCGCGTTCACCGGATCTTTTCTCAATCACCGATCTCTATCCCTTTTTTGTTTCCTGAGCTCGATTCCTATTTCCTTTGGTGATAGCTTATTTCTTCCTTGGGCAAGGCTTCTCTCCTTTCTTTAGCTTTTGCACCTTCAAATATTTAAAACCTTGAATACCAAAATGAGGAACCCTTTTTTTATCTTCCCTCTCATCTTTTATAGATCCTGAATAATTCCTTTAACATTAGTGCAGCCACCCTTTCATCTCCTCAAGAATTAAATGATTTAAATTGTATATTCTTTTGTTCTCTTGAGAAGAAGGAGAATTAAAAGCATTTTGTTTTAATGGCTTTGGTGGGAAGATGAAGTATTTGAGATTTTTGGCCTTTCCTATACTTCTTTTAATGCTCTTTCCTGGAAGAAATTCTGACAGGCGCTACGGCGTGCTACAGCAGTTTTGCTTTCAAGTTTTTGCTAAGTAAATTTCTGCATGGGTGCGCGATAGCGCCCAGCTCTCTATTTTGTGTCCGCTGCAGTGCGTGATAATGCAGAGCTCTCTGTTTTGTGTCCATTGTGGCGTGCATTAACACGGAGCTCTCGGTTTTGTGTCCACTGTGGTGTGTGATAGCAGGGAGCTCTCTATCTTGTGTCCACTGTAGGGCACGATAGTGCTGAGCTCTCAGCCTTGTGTCTGCTGTGAAGCGCGATAGCACCATGCTCCCGGTCTTATGTCCGCTGCGGTGTGGATAGCATGGAGCTCTCTGTATTATGTCCATTGTGGCATGTGATAGCACCGATCACTCAGTCTTGTGTCTGTTGCAATGCATGATAGTGTTGAGCTCTTGGTCTTGTGTCCGTTGTAGCGCACTGTGGCACGCCGAGGTGCACTGTGGCGTGCCGAGGTGCACTGTGGCGCGCTAAGGTGCACTATGGTGTGCCGGGACGCGCTGTGGCAGTTTTCTTCCAAATTTTCATATTTATGCCAGATTTTAATTTGCTCATCTTTAATCTTGAAAAAAATAGTGGAAACACATTAAAGTATACATTTTTAACATATGATGTGTATGTTTTTATTCACTTATTTAACTATAAATATAAGATTTATCGCACCCCCACACTTAAATTCGTGCTCATCTTCGAGTAAGCTCAAAATAACTTTTCTGATTTCTTTGATTGCATAGTTCAATAGGATATGTGTGAAGTGTTCTTCGTCATTTAGTGTTTTGCTTAACAATGTGACCAGAGAAACTCAATTTTGAAAAGGTACCATGCCAATGTTTCCCTCTGTTTTTACTATTTTAGTTTCCTCCTTCAAAATGTATGATGCTTGACTTGTATATTTCGAGGGGAGTTTCTAGGATTGCTTAACTAAGATAAAGCCCAATTCGGCGTGTTAGAATTTTCTTGTGCCATTTGTGCTTCTCTTATATACCGCAATGAATTTTTTAGAAGAGATATTTTTCTTCCTCCTATTTTTCTCAGTTTCTTCACTTTATGAGAGACATTTTTCTTCATTCTTAAATTTTCTTCTTGCATTCAGTTTAAGCGAGAGATATTTTTTTTCATCCCTGAATTTTTTTTTTGCATTCAATTCATATGAGATATACTTTTCTTAATCTCCATCTATTTTTCATTGTGTTCCGTAAGTGCTACAGAAGCCTAGCATATTCTTTATTTCACCATCTCAATTCTGTAAATCAAGTTTCTTAACCCCACCCCCACACTTAGATTGGTAGCATCATCCATTTTTGATTTGTAGAGACTATAGTGATTTAAGAGTAAATCAATTTAACATGAAAATTTTTAGAACTGTTTCATTTCGATTGATCACATTTCGTTAAGTAAATTAAGATATTAAAATCCTTCACATGTTCCAATGTCCATTGAATTTAGTCCATTAAAAACTTCAGAAAAATGCAGAGATAATAATATTCAATTGGCACAAAATTGGAGGGAATGTAATGCGCTAAGATTTATTAAGCAAAAACAAAAACACAAGTACAAAATAAAATAAGAGAAACCAATAATGGAAAAGATAAAACAACAATAACAACCTGATCATTCATCTTCATATTATTCTTCTTCTTCTTCCTTTTCATCTTCATCTTCTTCTTCATCTAGCCATTCGGTGTTTAGAGGGGGTTCATAAGCTAAGGGCTGTGGAAGGACAACATCGCCATGTCGACCATGTAAGCTCCAATTTGAAAACATCGTTTCGAGAGCTGAGTGGAAATCGTATTGAAATTGACGCTTTTTGGACATTTAGGCTTTGCAGTGCCGCATGTCGGCTGTCATACACTCCCCCATTTATACTTGGTAGTCCCTCATTCTATTCATTCTTTTTTATAATTGCTTAAGTGAAGACATTACACTGGACAAAGATGAAGCCTTGTCTACCTCCCCTTTTGTCTTTTTGCTCATCTTACCCTCTTGAATATGACATTTAAGTTGTTTCGGGTAAGAGGAACATGGGGAGGAACTGCCACATCACTAGATGATACCTTGACCCCTTGGGCAAGTCATATCCCAGAAATCAATGATTCAAAAGCTAAAGCGGTGCACGACCTAGTCAAGGCGTTCCAAAGTTTTTCAAAAATAACCCAAGAGATATGAATATCTCCAGGTCGTTCAATTGCACAGATTAAAATTGCTCTTGACCTAGTCACCTCACTTAAATGCCCAGTTGGCATTATTATGCTTGAGATAAGAACATGCCATGCATTTCACGAGTTCCTAAGGAGGGCTCATGGAATGTTGGCAAGGCTCCCTCTCCAACCAGCATCGTGAGAGGTGAGGGAACTTTCTATAGTTGTTGGGTCATACTCAGAATTTATCAAGGCCTAGTAGGCACACTCCTCAACCGCCTTAAGTCTATAAAGCTACTTAATATGCTTGAGCCCAAAATTTACGGCCTTCGTTCGCACAAAATTTTTATGCCCATTTACATTAATTGTGTTGGCGTATACTTCTTGTATGAGAGATGGGTAAGAATCAGCTTGCATGCAAATCAAGTTTTCCCATCCTCGATATGATATATCACCATAAAAATAGGGAAAGGGAGTTTAAACCCCCTCTCTAGGATGAGTTTCCTTCTAGAAGTTATTTGGACAAAGCATTGCTTAGTCTCCAATGAGGAGAACCTTTTTTTGTTTAACGAGCTTCCAGAAGTGGAGCCTGTAGCTTCCTTGTTTGGAACGCTTTTCTTTTGGGATTCCATTAGTGCAGGAGAGGGTTGAAAGTTATGAGAATTCAGGTAGAATTTTTCAAGCACAAAGAGCGTGTGAGGAACCTTCTCCTATCTCCTCTATTTATAGGTCCAAAAATTGTTAACATTTTCTCCTAAATTCTCATTCAAATCACATTTATGGCTAGTCAAAAATGGTCATTAAGTTATGTCATAAGTGTGATTAATTTCAAACTTTGGAACAAGGGAAAAAGCATCTTTTGCAGCAGTTTTTACCAAATTACAAGTTCCAAGGCATGTTGTGGCAACTTTGATAGCTTTGGAATTCCTAATTAGTCAATAAAGGCTCCAGCAGTGCGTCACGCACACAGGGCGTTGTGCCACACTGCGACGCGTGACAACGACAAGTTTTTTGTTAAGGCATTTGATAGCACCAAATTCTGCTCCAGCACACTACAACATTGAATTTCACTGTGGAACGCTGTAGTGGAGAACTTCGTTGCAGTGTGCTACTGCGTTGAAATCTACTGCGGCGCTATGTAGCGCCTGCCGAAAGAACTTTTCTTGAAGTTTAACTAATTTTCAAAATTTTCAATTATACTGATCAGGTTGCATCTTTCTACTGCTAAGTAAACTAACTATTCCTACACATAATAAGGTAAAAAGAATTCAAAAAACATATGTGTTGACTCCCATAAGTGACTAGTTTAGTGTCGTCAGCCCGACCAAGTTAAGAACTTAGGTAGCTTTTTATTCGGGGGTCTTTCTTTCCAAATTTTAGAATTATATGGGTGAGCACTACCAGGTGTTGTGCTCAAACCCATCACTTCATATTTCCCTTTTTCCTCTTATTTCTCCTCAGAGTTGGGTCCACGTGCTCCCTTCTCTTTCCTCCTTCCCCTTTTAGTTTTCTTTTTACTTTCTATATGTTCCATAGCATTTTCTATAAATGAGGTGATTTTATAACTCACTGAATTTTGATCATTTATCTAAGATTCTTTAGTTTAAGACCCCTTGAAGGTGATTCTCCCCTTAATTTTTTTTCTCCGATGTAGTTCTATATTACTTTGCTTGTAAACTATGGGCTTAAGATCAATATCTTCAGTTTTCCAATTTTTTACTATAGTCATTATCCCCCTTGCCACATCTATGATTGCCTTGGTGGTTGCTAGAAAAGGTCTTCCAAAGGTGTTAGTGGAATTTACATTCCAGCTATTCCGTTCACATATTATAAAATCTGTGGGAACCATAAAGCTTCCCAAACCACAGCAACATTCTTGACCACACCTAAAGGGGTTAATGAATAGAAGTTGGAAAACTCTAAAATGGTAGGGGTGTTCTCCATTTCTCTAATTCCTAATCTTTTACATATGTAATAAGGCATCACATTGACTCAGGCTTCTAGATCACACAAGGGATATAAAATAACCTCACCCTTTATGAAACAGGGATTATTCATCCTACCGAAGTCCTTACATTTTTTTGCAATCAAGCTCTCTTCTAAAGTCTTAGCATTAATTGTCCCAGCTCCCAAATTTTTAGTTTCCCATCCATAGCTATTTTGCAGGAAGTCCTTTTCTATCTTATCAGAATTAATGAATCTGACTATTTCCCCAGGATTCACTTCAATAGAACTAGGTAAAGTTCCCTGCTGGCGAATAGACAACTGTTGGGAAATTTTTTCTAATTAGACTTCAATATTCCTAAGGGATGCCTCAATCCATTGGATTGAGGCGTTATGACGGTTATAGTCATTTCAGTCCTTCTCATAAACTGGGTGATTTATGCCTTGAAAGTGTTGAATTCTCCTTCAAAGCCTACATTTAGAGGTTGCCGGTTGTTGCTATAATTTTGCCCATGTCTATTTTGTGAGTTGTTTTCATTAAAATTTTCATTTGTGTCATTCCCACTTCAAGAGAAATTTGGATGATTTCTCCATTCAAGATTATAAGTATTGGAATAGAGATTATTTAACCCATAATTTTGGTTTGCATTATTGTTCCTTAAGTAATTTACTCGCTCAGTAATTGAAGGTGCAAAAAGGTTATTTAAATTATAGTTGTCACTACTATGTTTGCCCTCGCACAAATCACAGTAAATTTCTTGCGCATTATTCAAGTTCATGTTACCAACTCTTTGATTCAAAGCATTTATCTCATTCTGGAGGGATAATATTTGATTTGCCTCATCAATATTATTAACTTCTTTCTTATCAGGGTTAAGCCTTTCAGTAGGCCATTAATAAGCATCATTCTCCATTTCCTTTAATAGTCATAGGCCTCCTCCTGGGTTTTGCTACTAAGTGACCCTCCGGCAGCTACATCAATCAAGGTCCTTGTGGGTGCGTTCAGTCCATTATAGAACGTCTGAACTTGTATCTATTACAGAAACTCATTATGAGGACATCGCCTAAGGGACTCCTTAAAATGTTCCCAGCTATCATACAATGTGTCTCCCCGTCAAACTAGTAAAAATTTGTTATTTCAATTCTCAACCTGGCCGTTTTCGTAAGTGGGAAATATTTGGCTATAAATTTTCTAGCCAAATCGTCCTAGGTACGAATTGAGTGATGAGGCAAAGAGTTGAGCCAACTTTTTGCATGGTCCCATAGAGAGAATGGGAATAGCCTAAGTCTAATGGCATCACCAGTGACACCATTATACATAAATATATCACATATCTCCAAATTGTTAAAGATCTGTGAGTTTGGATCCTCAGTGGCTAACCCCCCCAAACTGACTATTTTGAACCATATTTAAAGTTGATGGCTTTATCTCAAAGTTATTAACAACTATGTTTGGCCTAACAATTGCATGAGGGATTCCACTTATAGTAGATAAAATAGTCTCTCAATGCCTCCCCCTTTGCTCTCCTACTCTCCCCACCGGATTATCATCTACATTATCCATTTTTAATTGAGCTTAATTCAAAATTAATTATTCTCTCCTAGCTTGTAAATAAGTTCTTTCATTTTTTGGATCAAAAAATATGTCATAACAGTCTATTCTATTCATGCAAGCCTAGTTTCTAGTCAACGAGGTTCACAACAATAGCAATTTAAATAAAGAAAAAAAAACTAGTTTAATAAGAAATAAGCTAAAAGTAATAATAAGTGTAATTACAAAAGACAGAAAAATATGTGCAGCAAGTAAAATTTTAAATCATCTATTACTTGCAAATTGTCTTTAATATGAAACCAATCACCATTCCCTAGCAATGGTGCCAAAAACTTGACAGACATGAAATACAACTCTGCACTCACATGCATGTGCACGTGGTCTGAAGTAATAAGGGATTGAAGTCCCGAGAATTATTGTCCACTTGGAACAGAGTGTTTTGTTATTAAAGCATATTTATTTTCACTGATGTTTGAACAATGGTTTTGTATGTGATGTTGGTTCTAATTTATCAATCATAGTTTCATTGATTAGAAACTATAAGTTTAGAAAGTAGGGAGAGTTGGGTTTAACATATAATTCATTAAAGGGCTTAGTATAAGTACTCTTCTTTATCAATTTAAATATCAAATTACATAAATATTTTAATTATAATTGAGCAACAATAGCCATTCTTAGAGTGTCCCCTATTTCAGACTAAGTTATGCCTAAATCTCAATGATGAACTCAAAAAGGTTCTATCCTAGCATATAGACCCTCACGTGATCAATATTACTTAAAACTGATACTTACGTCTAAATTTTTAAATCTATAGTTTTAATTTTGTGATCATGCAAGCTTGATTCCATCAAAATAGCATCACATGCACTAGTTTTAGTTTAGCTAAGGAAGTGAGTCATTGGGCTCAACGGGCTATTTCACATCACCCGTAAGTACTCAACACTTCATCTTCCTCCATTAACTAGAATGATCCATGGAGTACATTTGGTGGTTCATGGGTCACGCGCATCAACTTCTCAGCTTAGCTAGATGAACAATGCTACAATGCTCAAGAGCTTGTCACTGAGCTCTCAATAGTTGTGCAGTTCCTAGCTTAAGCTAATAGTGAGCAGTGGAGCTCAAAGGTTATTTAATTTCCTATCGCTCTGCTCATCATTTCAAACCTAAAAATTTGTATTGATCATCCTCGTTTAGCGAATATTATCATAGTTATCCACAGTGAGGACACTCTATGTGCAAGTCCTTAGTTATAAAAGGATGAGCAAGTTTGACAATTTTCTTAGTTAAAATCATTAACTTAATAAGATATATTCATGACACATCATTCATCCAAGTAATTTTTCATATCAATAATCAAGAAATAACTAAATAATTATATTCATTGACAAATTGAGTACAAACACTTTTAATTCCTTCAAATCATTACATGTTTAGGCCCAACCCTCCCCAAAGAAGTGTTAGGCTTCCATTACAAAAGAAGTACAGGAAAAGAAATTCAGGATATCAAACCCTTACATGGTTCTTTGAAGAAAAAATTTAAATTAAGGAGATAGAGATACAAGACTAGGAACTGTAGTCGCGTTCACTGGATCTTCTCTCAATCATTGATCTCTTTCCATTTTTATTTCTTGAGCTAGATTCCTCTTTTCTTTGGTGAAAGTCTATTTCTTCCTTGGGAAGGCTTCTCTCTTTTCTTCTGCTTTTGCACCTTCAAATGTTTAGAACATTGAATTCCAAAATGAGGAACCCTCTTTTAGTCTTTTCTCTCAGCTTTTATAGATCGTGAATAATTTCTTTAGTATTAGTGGAGCCATCCTTTTATCTCCTCAAAAATTAAATAACTTTAATTGCATATTCTTTTGTTCTCTTAAGAAGGAGGAGAATTAACAGCATCTTAGTTTAATGGGTGATGTGGGAAGATAAAGTATTTGAGATTTTTTGCCTTCCCTATACTTCTTTTAATTCTCTTTCCTGGCAGAAATTTTGACGGCACTATGGCACGCTGAAGCACGTTTGGGCGCGCTGCAATGGTTTTGCTTTCAAGATTTTGCTAAGTGAATTTTCGCCTGGGCACACGATAGCTCCCAGCTCTCTGTTTTGTGTCCACTGCAGTGCTTGATAGTGCGGAGCTCTCTGTCTTGTGTCTGCTGTGGCACACGGTAAAGCATAGCTCTCGGTCTTATGTCCATTGTGGCACGCGCTAGTGCTGTGCTCTCTATCTTGTGTTAGCTATGGTGCACGATAGCTCTAATCTCTAGGTCTTATGTACGATGCGGTGACGATAGTGCTGAACTCTCGATCTTGTGTCCACTACGGTGGGAGATAGCATAATGCTCTCTATCTTGTGTCTGATGCGTCACGCGATAGTGTGGAGCACTCAGTCTAGTGTTCGCTATGGCGCGTGATAGTGCGAAGCTCCATGTCTTGCATCCGCTGCGGTGCGTAATAGCACCGAGCTCTCGATCATGTGTCCGCCACGACACATGAAAGCGCCGAGCTCTCGGTCTTGTGTCCACTGTGGCGCGCGATAACGTGGAGCTCTCTGCCTTATGTTCGTTGCGGTGCATGATAGCATAAAGCTCTCGATCTTGTGTTCGCTACAGCGCGCGATAGCGCCGATCTCTCGGTATTGTGTCCACTGCAGTGCGTTGTGATGCGCCGGGGAGATTTTCTTCCGGAATTTCATATTTATGCCAGATTTTAATTTGCTCATATTTTATTCTGAAAAAGTAGCAGAAACACATCAAAGTATATGTTTCTAACAGAAAAAGTATTTGTTTTTATTCACTTATTTTACTATAAATCTTAGATTTATCATACACAAAAATAACTTAAGCCATAGACACGACTTCTCAGCCCCTGTCGGGATGGAGATGAATAGTGTTGTGGTTCAGCCAAATTGCAGTTTAGCTGAACCGCGACATTGTGCAGTCCATAGCTGCACACCGGCCGAAAGGAATTATAAGGAATATGTCATTTAGATTCTATTTTTAATTAAATCAAATCATATGTTAGTTTATTCCAATTAAATTTCTTAACTTCTTAATTACTTATCCAAATATATTAAAATTATATTCTAAAATGATCAAAAAATGTGTTGAATAATAATATAAATTTTAATTTTAATTTTGACTGTTAATTTGGCTAATCACCTCCTAATCATCATTATGTGTATTTAAGACCATATTAAATTATTGGAAGCCCAAATTGACCCTATTTCCTTTCATTATGATCCCTATTTGTAGGGAGTTCATATTTATTGACTTTATTTCATTTGGACATAAAATGGTAAATTTAACTTAATTAAATTAATATTTTAATTTCAAATTTTATGGTTTTCTCTATTTAGGCTTCTCAAACTCTAGGGATACATAGGTTAACCTTGATTATATCATGACTAATCCTTAGAAGTGGATTTGGTAAGGAGAACACTTATTTTAACTTAGGAATTATTTAACTCTAGCTTATTTTGGTTAAACTACAAGCTTTAGAAGAGATAAAATATTGGAAGAAATGACTACTTAATTTAAACATACCATCTGATTTGTGATAGTTTCTAACCATTAAGTAGGAGTAAGGTTGCAAGTGTCTTATACCCAAGTTTTATTAGTGTTATATTTAACCTAGAGAAGCCTTAAGAGAATATATCAATTCTAGTCTAATACCCTTCCTTCTCTAGATTAAGGAATAACATAACCTAATTCTAATACAATATGAAGTAAGTGATCATAATAAGACCCTTAGAAAATAATTAAGTAAATCATCCTTAAACTTTCATTTGAGAAGATTAGGATTTAGTAAAAAAAGATTAGTTGTGGCGCCCCACCCCCTAACCCGCAGAATTAGACTTAAGGGGTGGTGTACCACTCTGGCAAATCCCTCACTTATTATTGGATTATATGAGATCCACAATCCACTAATAAGGGCGGATGTGCTCAAAATGAATATAAAGATTCAGTCACTAAATCTTAATAAATACAGAGTGCAGAAGTATACAAAGTAAATATTACATCCAGTTCACCAAGCAACATATGAGAAACAGTATTGAAAAGTAGCTCAGGAAAAATAGTACAGAAAAGTAAGCATAATCACAAGTGTACCTATATTATTACAGTATTTAATTAAAGTTATAAATGAAATAAAGCATCACTCATCCTCACAAATATTATAAATCAACTAAGGATCCTCAGCTCTAATTTGTTATGCCTCCTCCAAATAAGGCTCCTCCTCATGCACTAGATCTTCAAACTACTAAAGATCTGACATTATCAGTTTCATAATGCCAGGGCGCCAGCCAATAAAAAAAAATATTATTAGACAATTAGCTAAGTATATTTAAGACTGAATATTTTACATGAATTATTAATATCACCATTTTACTTTTCAAACCAAATCAACTATCTAGCCTATGAGCAGTAAGCATATAAGGAACGGGATAAGCTATAAATATAATATTTATAATAAAGCAGGAATTAAGGCAAAATCATACCTCAAGCAAACTAAGCAAGGAATAGACATACATATATAAAATATAGTAAGTAAAAGTACTGAAAGAAAAGTCTAATCTTAAACATGTTGATGATTATATGACACATGCTAATTAAAATAAAAATCTAAAATTGGTACATATAGGAAGCAGTAAAATCTAGTATCCTATAAATATTTACAAGTGAGCATGTAAGTAAAGAAATACAGCTGACTGAAATAGCTTGAATCAATAATACAGTAAATAGTGAGCTAAAACTAAAACAGGTACATATAATTGTCATATCATAAAGAATTGGCCAATCCAGCCCAGTGTAATTCCCAAAGTCTTTCTGAGTTAGGGCAGACAAAAATTCCCATAGCCTTTCTGGGCTAGGGCAGACAGAACAGAACAGTAAAACTAAAGAGGCGGTAAATAGAATACAAAATCTTTTAGTTATTTTACATTTGTTTTTGTGGACACGTCTAGAAATAGCTAAGGATTCAAGCACGTCTGCAAGACTAAATGGGTTCTAGGCTTAACACACACTCCTCAATGAGTAATATTAAGCATCCTTATTACTCCTTACGCATGTCTATTAGGGTAAAATGTGCCATATCAGCTAGTAACTAAACCCAATGCAAAAGTTTTTTTAATATTATGTATTTTCATTTTCATGCAATAATGTTTTTTTCTAGGTTATATCCAAGGAAAATAAGCACAAAGTTCAAGGACTGTGTAGTACAAAATTAAGTACTAAGCAATGGACTTTATTAAATATGGTGATATCATTTGTTTTCTAATTAAAGTATTCTAACTATTCTAAGTTACACAAGTTTAGGATCTTCAATTTTTATTATCGAGTGTAACTTAAAAATACTGCCTTATAAGTTAAAAGGGATTAGAATTGATCAAGTTCTAATCTAATTCAATTAAGTATGACTATGAGTTAAGTAATAAATAACAACATCCTAATTTGATGAATTTAAGCATTTTTAACTAAGATCTGATCAAGATATACTAAGCTATAGATTATAGATTAAATGCCACAAGCTTGGGCTTAATCACATAATCCAAAGGGGTAAAACTTAAGATATAGGTTTCAACCTCAATGTGATCTATTGATTAAGGCAACTCCTTATTAAGCAAAGTCAAATTTAATAGCATGATTCTCCTATCCTGAATCTAAGGTTGAAAGATAAAATAATCAGAATTAAGTTTGTTAAATCTAGAAACTAAAATCAAAGATTCATTCATTGAATAACCATGTTATTCAATGAATGAAATATATCTTGTGATATAGCCCTAGTCTTAGGAATGGTCCTAATGTGATGTGTGCAACCCTAAAGGAAAGGACTTAGAGAATAATTTTGGGAATTTAACTAATTTGACCTAATAGCTGATTTTAATCACTTAAATGATTCTACTATAGTTCTAATATTTATTTTACTGATTTTAAGAGATAAATTAGGAGTTAAAGATACTTAACCTATATTTTAGGCAAAATGACCATTTTGCCCCTACTTAAAGGTCCAAAAGCTACTTTTTGATTTAGGGTTTCAAATTAGAATTTTTTACTGCCAAATGATTCCATACTATCTAATATGAAGATAGATAGTAAGTACACTAAATTTGGATAAAATATGGGTCCTATAGGTCCAAACTAGAGTTTTTGACCTAAGGGGTAATTTAGTAAATTGCACTTAATGATATCTAAATTTTTATGCAGTTTATTGTTGGTTACTATTCAAGAATTCTAATGAGTCTAAGAACACTAAATTCTGAGGTCTAATAATTTAGTTATAGTCATTTTAATTTCAAGGGTAATTTGGAATTTCCTAAGGCTAAGAGGGGTCAAAAAGCTAAATATTCCATTTGGTATCCAAATTCAACAAACTTAGTGGTTAAGGCTTCCCTATATCCCACTGAGTACTTTAACTGAGAGTAGACCTAAATTGAATTTCATTTGGTCAAGTTATGACCTAATTAGGGTTATGAGTATTTTGGTCATTTCAATGCTAGCGGACAGTTCTGGCGCTATGGCGCGCTGTAGTGCCTTCTAGCTGAAAGCCATGCGCTACGGCGTGCTGGAGCGCGCTGCAGCGGATTTCAGCATTGTGGCGTGCTATAGCAGATTTTGGCGCTATGGCACGCTGCAACAGGTTTTAGCGCTGGAGCGTGCTGCAGCGGATTATGGCGGACTCAACTCGAAGCTCGGGCATTGCGGCATGCTGTGGTGCGCTACGGTGGACCAATTTCGAACCTCGGGCACTGCGGCGCGCTGCTGCGCCCGTCGGTGATTTTGCCTGTGCAAAAATTACAATGAGTCACATTTTGGGCTCAAATACTCTCAACCTAGAGCACTTCACATGTGGTTCCAAATACCGATGGAAAAGTCTTTCCGAGACCTTTCTATTGATACCCAAATCAACACCAAATGATTATGTTATCAATGCAAATAGTGGGGTTAAAGCACTAGGTATGCAGAAAGGAAGAAAAATAGAGCAGCTTCATCTTCCTAAAATCACAACCTAATGAGCTCTAATGAACTTCATACCCTAAATACAAATTTCTAAGATACAAACTAAGCATAAGAGTGAAATAGGTAGCCATTGAATACATTCAATGGGGGAAAGGGAGTACCTTGGCTTTGATAATGGCAGATTTTCTAAAGGAGGCTTGAGAACTTGAGAGGTCCTTCCTTCAGCAAACACAGCAATGGGGGAAGGAGGAGAGGAAAATAGGGGATGTGGAGCTGAGAGCTGAAGGCCCTTTTAATGGAGGGCTGCCTTCCATGGGATGGGATGGGCCTGAGTTGTCCCATCCCACTTGGTGAGATAGGGGAGGGGCTGGCAGGGGATAGAGGGGCAGGCTAGGCTGAGCACAGTAAGGGAGCTAAAGGGAAAGGAGCTCAGAATTGGTTTGGATGGATGTGGGTCCTAGCCAGCCAAAAAAGAAGGAGGGGAAGAAGACAAATATGGATTTAAATAAATTAATTAATTAATCTCAAAAAATCATATTTTATAAACGATCTCCGAAAAATCCTAAAAATTCACTCCTAGCAAAATTGGGGTGAGGAATTCAACGGTGAAGTCAAATTTTGATTCCAATGAGTATTTAATTTTCCTATTTTTCAAGGTATTTAATTACATTAAAATATTCGATAAAATTTGACGACTTCCAAACATGTCAAAAACATCACCCCTAGATAATTTGGGGGTGACAAGCGTAATGGCGAAGTCAGATTTTGGTTTTGAGATTAAACTTAATATCTCAATTTTCTAATTAATTAAAATATTATTAAATATTCCAAAAATTAAATTCGGCTCCGAAACACTCCAAATTTCTGAGGATTGGTTTTAATAATTAGATGAACTCAATGAAATAATGATTAGCATGCGATTAAGCTAAAATTAAGCTAAGTAATAACCTAAGGTTGTTACATTAGTAAACTCTCTAACTTAAGAACCCTTATTAAAATGCTAGTATGTAATTAGTAGTTTGGATAGTAGTGATTGAAGGACTTGAACCTTAGTGATCATGTTAGATTTAAAATAGAATAAAGCCTCTCATAAACCTCTTAGGTTAAGAATCATAGTACTAGTCTGGAACTTTACTATTTTTCTTCATTTAAAACTGCACTTTCAATTATATTTTTAAGAAAATATTATATATATATACTCAATTGACTTAGAGACTAGTTAATGTCTAAGTCAATTAGGGTCTTGATTAGCCCCAATCATTAAGGTAGATAACTCAATTAAATAACAAAAGATATTACATGGCTTACAATTAATCTTGAAATTGTTGAATGCTGCATTACATTGAGATTAAGACTTTGGACATTCTTTGAGATATTGTACATAAATAAATCATTAAAATACTTTACATATAAGTTTTATATGGTGGATTTTTGATTAAGAGTAGGGTATAGAATGATCTGGAGATCACACATATCCTGGAGGGGGATTGTGTGTGTTTTGTAGATCTCACTATTTTTGGTTAATTAAACTTGCTTAACTCCTCATTTGTTCAATAATGTGCTCGCTGAACAAACTTAAATAAGATAAATAACTTAAGAATGCATTTTCACAACCTTATTGAGTATGAAGGATTTACCATAATCTTATGATTGTGCCTTATTATTTATTCAATCATTAAGACTTAATCTTTCCTTACTTTACTTTCTTTTACTTATGTATTGTACTTTATAACTTTACTTACAGCTTCTTTATAGTGTATGTTTACATAGCTTTCATTTATATTTTCCTTACATTGCTTTTACTTTTCTTGTTACTTAGCATACATTCCTATTGAACATACACATGTTTCTTTCATTTTTATGTGCACACTAGTATTTTGTAGATTTGTAGTTGCTTTTCTTATTTTGTCCTTACATGTTTTATGCAGGCTAGAGCAGCCCACTATGAGTACCCTTACTCGTTACTTGCTTACTTTCAACCTTTTATAATTCTCAATACCTATTTCCTTTCATCGCTTTGTGCACTACTTTTCATATAGTTGTAAATGGTTAATTTGATATCCATTAAATTTAAATAAATAAAATTAGCGAACCTAAAATTTACTTCAACTTCTTAAATCTAATCACTTATTTTTCTTTTATTGGTTGTGCCCAACCATATTAAAACTAAATAAGGTAGAGAAGGAGCTCGAAGAGGATCTTGGACCTAACGTAGACCCTAATCTTCTAAAGCAGTTGTGAAGACTTAGCATTTTTCTTTGCATATTCACATGACGATGAGAACTATTACGACATTAAAAACTATTTTGTAATAACTTTTACTCAGGATGCTTTTATTTTTATTTTTTGTGATGAATGCATTTTAGTTTCTTTACTTTAAATGGTTTATTATATATCCAAAATTTATAGCAAAATTTAATATTAAAAACATTCAAAATATCATATATATCAGTATACTTTGAGTAGAAATTGTAGAAATTATACTTTTTCAAGAAGAATGAAGAAAAGGGGAAACCTGAGCTAATTTAAGAATTCTGGAAAAAAACTATTGTAGCGCGCCGCAGCGCACCACAATGCATCATGGCGGTCCACTAATTCCCTCGCCTAGAAGTGTACCTGAAGGCCTAGAAGGAAGACCGTTGCAGCGGGCCGCAGCATCATTCTCTGGAAGCAAAGTTAAAACCTTATATGGAATAATTGAACAGTGACAATCCGCTTTCTCGAAAGATTTACCGCCACAGCACGCTATACCCCACAAGAATTTACACTGACCTAGGACAAAGTCGCTGCAGCTCGCCACAATGCGTCGTAGCACGCCGCGGCGGCATATTTGATTAATCATGAAAAATTATATGTTAACTAATTGAATAGTTACTATTCTACATTCATGAAAGTTTGACCACCGTAGCACGCCACAGCAAAATTTCTGATTATTTATAAAAACCATATGTGATTTAGTGGAACAGTTAGTATTCCACTTTTTCGAAAGTTCAGCCACCGCAGCGCGCCACAGCGAACAGGCAGCGGCCTCAACGTAACTATCAAAACATACAGTGAAATAGTATTTGAACTTCAGCTGCTGCATCGCACTATGGCAGAACAGTGATTTGATCAAGGCCGCTACAGCGCGCAACAGCGCGCTATAGTGCGTGCCCGCTACAGAAAATTACATAATCTTCATTAAATGCAGCATGGGGAAGGCCATAAAATAAGACCTTTGGTTCCCCTTGCCTCTTAAAACCAGAATAAACATTAAATCTGAGGAAACTAAGGAGACTAGGCAGGATAAATTAAAGGGCTTGCATTGAAATGGAAGAAGATGAAGAGTCATATGTGATCAATGCATGGGGCTGAAAAATTCCCCTATTTAAAGGCCAATTTCAGGCCAAACAAGGGTTCCAATTTTTAGTATTATAAGGACCAAAAGAAGAGGATGCATGAAGAAAAAGAGAAGAACTCTCCAAGGGGCAAGCAGCAGAACATGAAGAGTAAAGAAAAGGTGACAGCAAGGGAAAGGAGAAGAAGTCAAGTAGAAGCACAAGAGGAAGATCAAGAGAACCCTAGAAAACCTCTGGGTGATTCCTAGTACTCTTACTAAAACCTTACTTACTATTTTATGTTGTAAACCAATATCAAGGTTTCCTTCCTTTTGTATGTATATTTTTATTTATTCTATAATAGAAAGATAAACCCCCTTGGAGAGGGCTGGGATATAATTATAGAATAATATAAGGTTGTATTGGTGTTGTAATGGAGATGTTTGAATGAATAAAAATTGATTTGTATTTTAATATTTATTATCATTGTGTAGTTATGCCTGGATAAAAATTTGTCAAATTATTTTGCTAAAATGAAACTTAAATGAATTATCGATTAAGAAAAGAACTCAAGTTCCAAGCTCATCAATTGGACAAGAGCAAGGAAGGAAGTGCAAGTAGAGCTGAAAACTATGTGACAAGTTCTCAGGCTCACTTGCACCCTTACTTAAAAGCTCTACCAAGAGATTTGATGCTTGTGAACCAAGTTCCCATCAATTTATGCTCTGTAACTCAGTAAAGTAGAATGGATGAGAAGACATTGGAAACCCAATGGATGATGTGACATAGTTCATTAGACCCAATGCATCCTCTCATCAAGCTAAATTGCGTGTGTCAGCGCATGACGTAGATTGATAGATATCATGTCTGTGAGATCTAACAATTAAAAAAAATATTTGGTAACCTAAATGTAGAAAGTCAAAGATCAACTTAAACCATAATCTCAGAAAGGGTAATTGATGTCGCGGATGTACGCGCATCAACAGGACTTGGGAATCTTCATAGCCCGTGACATGCACTTCATCAAGGGAGAGGCTGCTCGGTGTAAATTCCAATCAGAAATCCATGACGCTCTCAGAACAATGTTCCAAAAGTGGAGCTTGTGTGGAGGACCGGACGGGTCTAGGCTGCCGTTCCCTCTTGTAGGAGAACCCATCCAGGACAACGACTGGCCAACTGATTACACTTATCAGGATGTGGATGAGGAAGATGATAATTAATAAGGTTGTATTATTTTGTTTTACTTTTTTTTTTCTATTTTTAGTTTTTCATTTTTATGTTTTTTCTTTTGTTTTGTTTTTCTAATTAAATAAAATAAATTTCGGATGTTTGGCACCCTCATCATTGCTGTGAATGTGTTAAGAGTTAATATTTCTAAATATAATTATTTCCTGGATTCAATACTAAATGAAAATGTGTGACATTAAAGACACTAGAGTACTTAAAATCAAGATGATGACTCAATATTTCAATCCTACACCTCCTAATTAAGTGCAAGGCTCTAGTGAGATTTAGTTTTCGACAAATTGAAATGAACTTGTGCCTAGGCTTAAGTGTGGGGGTGAGGGAACTTATGGAACTAAAACCAGCATATGGCAAGGTGTGTGTGAATAAATGAGTGTGCTAGGCCCCTATAGGACTTAATAATCACAAGAAACTGATTAAGGGATGAAGAAAAGTGTCTCTCCCTTGAGCTAAATTTTCAAAAAGAGAAAAATAGGGATGATGAAAAATATCTCTCCCAATGTAAAAAATTGAGAATTTAGGATGAAGAAAATATCTCTCTTAAAAATATAAAAATTTTCCTTGTGAATCATGAGAAGGGGCACACATTGCACAACACTCTTATCACTCACCAAATGCTTAGCTAAGGTTTAAATATCTCTAGGTTACAATGAAATTTATAGCAAAATTTAATGTTAAAAATATTCAAAACATCATATATATTGGTATACTTTGAGTGGAAATTATACTTTTTAAGAAATAATGAAGAAAAGGGGAAGCCTGAGCTAATTTGAGAATTCTAGATGAAAACCGCTGTGGCACGCTGCAGCGTGCCACATCGTGCCATGGCGGTCCACTTATTCCCTCACCTGGAAGTGTACCTGAAGGCCTGGAAGGAAGATCGTTGTAGCGCGCCACAGTGGATCACAGCGTCATTCTCTGGGAGCAAAATTAAAACCTTATATGTAATAATTGAACAGTACCAATCTGCTTTCTCTAAAGATTTACCACCGCAACGCGCTCTAAGTGCGCCACAGCGCGTTATGCCCCATAAGAATTTACACTGACTTGGAAAAAACCGCTGCAGCTCACAGTAGCGCGCTGCGGTGACATATTTGATTAATCATGAAAAACCATATGTTAACTAATTGAATAGTTACTATTCTGCATTCAAGAAAGTTTAACCGCTGTAGCGAGCCACAGTAGAATTTCGTATAATTTATGAAAACTATGTGATTTAATGGAATAGTTATTATTCTGCTTTTTCGAAAGTTCGACCGTCGCGATGCGCCATAGCGGACAGGCAGCGGCCTCAAGGTAACTATCAAAACATACAACATAATAGTACTTGAACTTCTGTTGCTGCTGCATGCCACGACGGAACAGTGTTTGGATCAAGGCCGCTACAACATGCTGCAGTGCGCTGTGACACGCCACCGCTCCCGCTACAGAAAATTTTAGAATCTTTATTAAATGCAGCATGGGGAAGGCCATAAAATAAGATCTTTGGTTTTCCCCTGCCTCTTGAAACGAGAATAAACATTAAATCTGAGGAAATATAGGAGATTAGGCAGGATAAATTAAAGGGCTTGCATTGAAATAGAAGAAGATGAAGGGTCATATGTGATCAATACATGGGGCTGAAAAATTCTCCTATTTAAAGGCAAATTTCAAGCCGAATAAGGGTTCCAATTTTTAGTATTCTAAGGACCAAAAGAAGAGGCTGCAGGAAGAAAAAGAGGAGAACTCTCCAAGGGGCAAGCAGCAGACCATGAAGAGTAATGAAAAGGAGACAACAATGGAAAAGAGAAGAAGTCAAGTTAAAGCGCAGGAGGAAGATCAAGAGAGCCATAAAAAACCTCTGTGTGATTCCTAATACTCTTCCTAAATTTAACTTACTATTTTCTGCTATAAACTGATGTCAAGGTATACTTCCTTTTGCATGTATATTTTTATTTCTTCTATAATGGAAAGCTAAACCCCCTTGGATAGGGTTGGGATGTAGTTGTAGGACAATGTAATGTTGTATTGGTGTTGTAATGGAGATGTTTGAATGAATAAAAATTGATTTATATTTTAATGTTTATTATCATTGTGATGTTATGCCTAGATAAAAATTTGTCAAATTATTTTGCTAAAATAAAACTTAAATGAATAATCAATTAAGAAAAGAACTTGAGTTCCAAGCTCATCAATTGGACATGAGCAAGAAAGGAAGTATAAGCAGAGCTGAGAACTATGTGACAAGTTCCCAAGCTCACTTGCACCCTTCTTTAAAAGCTCTACTAAGATATTTGATGCTTGTGAACCAAGTTCCCATCAATTTATGCTATGTGGCTCGGTAAAGAAGAAGGGATGAGAGGACGTTGGAATCCCAATGGATGATGTGACATAGTTCATTAGACCTTTCATCGAGCTAAACTATGTGTGTTAGCGCATGATGCGGATTGATGGAAATCATGTTTGTGAGATCTAACAATTAAAAGAAAATATTTGGTAACCTAGACGTAGGAAGTCAAAGATCAACTTAAACCATGATCTCAGAAAGGTTTAAGTGCCGAGGTAGAATCCCAAGGCGGAGTTCTCCTTGTTGCACTAAATCTGAACCTATCGTAATTGGAGGAATACTCAAATTCCAACAGAGTTCACTTGATTTAAGAAGGCATGGATAAATCAATTTAAACATTTAAATAATGAAGTGGCAACACCAAGTCCTTATAAGTATTATAATGAAACCTCAACTCTCTCTCTTTGAACAAATTGTATCTTATCTTAAGAAAATTTGTATTGATAGTTTAGGAACCAAATCAAACCAAAAATCAATCTTCTAAACATTATTGAAAGAAAATATAACTTAGTATCAAAACCACCGTTCCCAAAGGACGATAAATCTCAGAACTAAACTTTCACTTATTACTTCAAACCACGTACACTTGCGTGCAAGCGTAGACGTGTATTTTACGTCTATCAGTTTGGATGATATAAACTATTGTATTCATTGTATTTTTATTGTTTACTTTCTTTATCTCAAAATATTTTCTTAATAGTGGGTTAATTTTTTATTGATTCAGTATTAAATACTACGGTAACTCCTAGTGTCAAATTATTAGATACCTAACTTAATACAAGGGCATTACAACTACAAAACCTAACATTCTAATGGTGGTTTCTTAATAAGCTATCGACAATCTTTATCCAATGCACATAGACAAACTCATGTTCAAGGGGAAGCATGTAGGAATATCTACTCAAACATCCCTTTACTTAATCTAGCCTTATATCTAAATGAGAGATTACATTTAGCTGGAACATAATAGATTAATAAACATTCATGTGCACATAAAGCATCAATCAAAACTCTTGTTTTTATCAAAACTTTAGTGCAACATGAGGGACATACACATAATCCCTTGATAAAAACTTTTGATTTGATCAAAAGTCAAAGTGCAACTTGAATGGAGTCAAGAAAAGATAATGAAATTGTAAAACAAACATTCTATGATTTCATGATAACAAAAATAAGAAGCCATCATAAGATTATCATAAACTAAATCTCGGCATTACACATGAAAATATTACTACATAGGACTAGCCTAACACTCCCAAAAGGAGGGGTTTAGGCTACCATTACAATGGAATCACAAGAAAATATGGTTTAAAATTTTAAAGATAAAATGATTACTACAACAATTAATCGCAAAAGTGATAAAAGAGAAAGGATAGGGGTTACTTAAGGAATTTCCTTTTAAGTGTTCTCTTCTCCTTCTTCGCATTGTTCTTCTTCCTTCCTCCTAACGCTTTCCAATGGCAGTTATTAGGGTTCTTACCCTTTCGCCTCTTGAAGAAGCTAAAAATTCTCTAAGTATTCCGCTTAATAATTCTCCCAAATGGTCCTCTGATTTTTCCAAAATAATCCTCTTGATTTATAGATTCTATTTGGCTTTTAAACCACTTAGAACCATCCATGGGATGCCAAGGGTCGTTTATTTGCGTCTTGGAGGTTGTTTCCGGCTCCTGGATGCCCAAGACTCTATTTGGAGGGTGCTATGGCGTGTTTGGGCTCCCTTGATTTTGTTCTCGTAAGGCCTGGGGCATGGCTGGGGCGTGCTTGGGCGCCTAAATCTAGGGCTGAACCAAATAAATTGGTCTCGGGCAGTATCGGGGTGCCCCGGGATGCGTCAGAGTGCCCGTGGATCCTATTTTTTTCATAAAACCTTTTTGTAATCAATTTAATCATACCAAATATCTGCACAAATATACTTAAATAGCTCATAATTCATACTAAAAAATGTAAAAATAGGGTTTAAATGCTATAAATTTTGGCCTGTTCACACCTCCATACTAAATTTCTTACTCGTACTCGAGGAGAATGAATCAAATATTGCTTTCTTTTTTATTGAAAAGCTTACACTCATTGTGAATTTCTAGTCTTGATAACATAATCTGAAATATTTAAAGGTTTAGCAAGAGTCCATTAGATTATATGGATTAACATTTGCTATCGAGATTTATCACCCAACTTCATCTCAACTTATGAAAAGTGATATCAATAAACCTCAATTATTTTTACATAAAACTCGTGATAATATAAAATTTGAATATGATGTTTGATTTGGTTATATAAAGGGGTAAATTATCGTTAAAGGACTAGGACTTAAAGTACCATGTGTATCCCTTATGAAATGTACTGAATTTTTTTTAAGGGAAAATTTTTCTTCATCCCTATTATTTCCTTTTTTTTTTCCTTTTTCCGTAAGTTCTGAGTTACAACTCTCTATTTTTTAGAAATGCTTTATTAACATGACATAATACATTATGAAAACTTTGTGAAACCTAGCATACCCTATCCAAAATATATATGATTTCTATTTCTTAGCCTCATTTTGTCTCACACTTAGTATAGTACATCAATTGTGTTAGATATAAATTTTGTATTAGATTTTTTCAATTATTTTTCATTCAACTAGATTTGTGAGGGTTACATATCTAATTTTCATTTGTTATCACCAATCTTTTAGACACCACTGAACCTTAATAAGCGATATAATAAAAAATAACATTACTTCAACATCATAATTAGGATAACCTAAATATTATAAAATTGTTTTATTTTATTCAAATTTACTGAGGATAATAAGAACTAAGCAACAGTTATACAATGGAAACAATACTACACCAAAACAAGAAAACGAAAACCGCATAACTAATTACTCAATTGGAAACAAATCACTAGTAGTAAATGAATGAAACAATATGATAGAATAATGTCAAACTCTTTTTGTTGCAACCATACTTAAGATTCCTCCTGCTCCATTATTGGCATAAACAAACAAGAAACAAAAATAAAAAAATATATGTCAGGTTGCCTCCCAACCAGCACTTGGTTTAACATCGTCAGTCTGACAAATAATAATTTATATCTTTTTAAAATCTCTTTCCATATTTTAATTGGAGATTTAGAGTGAGCACTAGTGTAATTAATATTATATTCTATAGACATTATTAGTGCTATCTCTTATATTCCAAACCCATCCTATATCATCTGACTTAAGATATGTTTTTTTCTCTTATTTTCTCTTTTCCCACATCTCGCCTTTCTTTTTTCAAATCAACTCATCAAACTCATCATTAACCTCATTCTCAATATCATCTTGTAAAAAGACATATAATTCAATTTTCTTGGGAGTGTATTCCAAGAATTTTTTCAACTTGTGAGCAATTCTCATCAAGATTACTAGGGGCTTTTATGACATTGGAGATGCTAAAAATGGCTTCTATTCCTTCACAATGTTGTATCAATTTACCTTATTCGACATCAACTAATGTTTAACATATTGCTAAATGTTGATGGAATAATACTAGTAGCTTATAAGGAGTATGCTTTGCAATAGGTTCAATTGTTGGTTGCTCTTCTTTCTCCATATCTTTTTGCAATTTTTCTTATCGTGCATCAAGTATTTTGGTGGGTGACTGGGTTCTCAAATCCCTTAATTATCTATGTTGGTTATATGGATTAGAGCTCTTCCACTTTGTAATGTAACCACTTGTATTGGCATTTGACTATGCTCAGTAACAACTGCCACTGAAGTTGGTCTAATCAATAATTGTTGTCGCATCAACTCTAAGTGTGCATCAATCCTTTTAATAGTGCTTTCTTTCCTTTTGAATGATTCATCACATCGATTTAAGATGCATATATTCCTTGCATGAATTCAAATGTGAAAATTTTTAGCTCATTGAGAGATTCTACTAAAGATGTTTGTCAATTCTTCCATACCCTATTGTAAGGATCTGTTTGCACAAGATTCTTTGCATATGAGTTATATTCATTACTCCACATATGAAAAATTTTCTCTAATTCTGAGAAAACAAATGTGTCTCTTAATTGGTACAATCTTTCAACAAACCACTGATAAGAGTTAATGTCATTTCCTCTAATATATCGTATGCTTCCTCTTGAGTCTTATTGTATATTGATCTCCTATATGCCACATATAGCCACAATAATAATTCATGATGTGGAAATTTCCTTAAATGTTCTTTAAATATCTCCTAGCTATTGTATAACAACTCTCCTAAGTTATGGTAAGGCATGGTGTGGTTTTCTATGTTGAATCATAAGTGTCTTATAAGTCTATGTAGAGTTCTCTTAATCTCAAGGTTAAAAAGTAAATTTTGCTCTCCCTCGCTTTGCATACACAAACTCTAATTTAATTATAACACTACAGAAATAAATCGCGATCGCTCAAATCAATGATGATAATAGTTAATATAAGCATATGACATTAATTTGTCAGGAATGATAAAAAATATAACAAAAAATGTGAATAGAAAATATATAGCAAATATAAAATATAAACAAAAATGTTTAAATCACTAGCTTGAAAATTTCACTAATACAGTCTTTTGATCTCCGACAATAGTTCTAAGAAGTTGACATGCGACAAAATAGTATGTTTATTGGATACAAACAAGTGCACGTGGTCTAAAGTAATAAAGGAACAGTGAGTTTCAAATTTATCATCTTCATGTATCAAGTGATGGTTAGTAGCTACTAATCTCACTATTAATGCTTAAACATTTGATTGATGGTTTTGGTTTTAAGCTAAAATAACTTCATGATGCAAATAAAGTAAATTTACAATTAAATGAGGATTTATGGAATCAAGGAGAATTAGGCCAATCAACTATAGTTCATGACTTTCAATACATGCTGAGCATAATTTGAATAGATTGTGTAAATTCAAATTGGTGTTTCATGGAGCTATAGGTTTTTGAAACCCACTAGTGGTGTTTCATGCACATGGGTCACTCACTACTAAACCCTAAGGCCACCTTTAGCTGATCTCCATATGAGATCCCATGAATTTAAACCTTAATGTCCTAATGGTAGCTTCTTAATGAGATATCTGCATTCATTATCTAGTGCAAATGGAACTAGATTTCAATCTCTAGCTCACATGCACATAGATAGACTCATGTTCAAAGGGAAATAAATAGAAATATCTACTCAAACACCCCTTTACTTAAGCTAGCTGTATATCTAAGTGAGAGATTGTTTTTAACCAGAACATGCTAGAACAAAAATATTCATGTGCACATAAACTCTTAATCATAATTTTTGCTTCAATCAAGACCTTAGTTCCACATGAAGGACAAACATTCATGCGTAAATAATCCCTTGATCTTCAATTTGATCAAAGGTCAGGGTGCTTCATGAATGGTGTTAAGAAATTATAGTGAATTTATAAAACAAATATTTAATGATTCTATGATAGCAACAACAAGAATCCATCATGAGATTAACAAACTAAATCTTAACATTACACATAAAAACATTTCTACATAGATCTAGTGTCACCCCCTCGAAAGGAGGTTTATGCTACCATTACAATGGAATCACAAGTAAACAATATTTGAACTTTTAAAGATAACATCATTACTATAATAAGAAATTGCAAAAGTGAGAAGAGAGAAAGGAAAGAGGTTAGTGAAGGAATGTCCCTTAAGGTTCTCTTCTTTTTCACCGTCTTCTTCTTCCTTCTATAGCTTTTCAATTGCAGTTTTTAGGGTTTTTACCTTTTCTCCTCCTGTGGAAGCTGAAATTTTTATAAGTATTCCCCTCAATAATTATCCCAAATTGTCCTCCGGTGCCTCCCAAAATGATCCTCCTAATTTAGGCTTTAATTTGGCTTTTAAACCACCCAAGACTGTCCATAGGATGCCATGGGTCATCTATTTACATTTTGGAGGCTATTTCGGGAGCCTGGGGTGCGCTTGGGAGCCCAGAGCTATGTTTGGCGAATGCTGGAGTGCTCCTGGACATCTATGGCTCTGCTCCAGGGCTCTTAGGAAGTGCTTGGGTGCTTGGGCACCACAGTCTCGAGATGCACCAAAATAAATTGGTCCTGGGGAGCGTCGGTGCATTGTGGGATGCGCCGGAGTGCATGTGACTCTTGTTTTCTTTATCAAAACTCCTTGTAATCAATATAATCACACCAAATACCTATACATGCATAAAACAATACACAAACACACTTGAATATCACATAATTCATACTAAAACAAACATATAAAAAGGGTTTAAATGCTATAACTCTGGTCCAATCAGATGCTATAAAATCTAAGAAACTGGCCTCAAACTACATGAATGAGCACTTCCTCTTATTTATAATGAACTTTTCCTCACAAAGATTCTCCAACACCGATCTCAGATGTTCTAGATGTCTCTCATCATCAATGCAAAAACAAGTAGGTCATCAAAGTACACCACACAAACTTTCCCAAAAAAATGTCCCAATATAGTATTCATCAATCTCATGAAAGTATTCAGTGCATTAGATAATACAAAAGAAAAAATGATCCATTCATAAAGTCTCCCTGGTAGCTTAAAAGCATTCTTCCACTCATCACTCGGTCTAACCCAGCATGTCATCCAACCATTGAATAAGGAACTTATATTTGATAGTGATCTTATTAATAGCTCTACTGTCTATGCACATTCTTCAAGTGTCATATTTCCTTGCAGTTAAAAGCGCTAGTATAGCACAATGACAAAGACTATCTCTAAAGAAACACTTCTATAATAACTCATCTACCTAGCATTGTAACTCAGCCTATTATATTGAATCTAATTGATAATGTGGTAGTTTTGAAAAATGTGTATCTGGGATCAGATCAATAGCATGTTGGATATTTTACATTGGTGGTAAATCAACAAACAATTCTCTAGCAATTTTACTACAAGAGGTGATATAGTCGCATCATCCGAATAAAGTACTACTTTCTTTTACATGCAAAATGTGCATGAACAATGAATTTTAAATTCTCTATTCAACCTCCTCAAGCCAACAAACTCAACATGTTGCTCTAAATAAGAAAATCCAATGATGAGAAGTGGACAGTCTATGTAGGGTGGAGTTGAAGTTAAAATGGTAATCAATTGAAATATATCTTTTTTGCTTGATTGAAATGGGGGATTTCTTACCTAGGAACTAATAAAAAGTGGGTGGATGTCATAGAGCCTACAAAAGGTGTGGAAACTAAACCTGTAGCAATTTATGGCCTCTTGTTGGATGGTTTCATTGGACACAGCTTTATTATCTTTTATTTGAACTTAAACACATAAGTATTGTCTCTTTCATAATGAATCACTTCCATATCAAATAGCTATGATCTTGTTAACAAATACGTATATGCCCATAAGCATATCTGATCTTCATAGCTTCCCATTTTGATAGGAACTGAATACCTTTGCGTGATAGAAATTGAGTAACTTGAAAGGTTTTGGGTGTGGTTCTTGAGTTAAGTTAGCTCGAGACAATGCGTGGTTTGATACTACATTCATAACACTATCACCATCTATAATCGATTTAAAACAGATCCCATTATAGGACATCAATACACTAAATATATCTCTCCTCTAAGCATCCTCACCAATAATAATAGTCAGGATAGCTTTACACTCGTGTTTTAAATATCCATATTTCTTACACTTATAACAAACAATATAAGTAAATGTTGTAGTGTGTATTGTGTTAAAGATCCTTTAGGGGTTGGGGTGGCTTTTAACTTAGATTAGGATTAAACATAATAAAATTGTTAGACCTTGAAGATGACACCTTAGATTGAGATTCTAGTAATAGTGGCAAACGCATGAGTGGGTTGCAACTGCAAAGTATTTTAACAATAGTTTCTAGAGGCGGTTTCAGGGGAGCTGTTTCCAATAACGGTTTCCGGCAGCAGTTGCCAGCTATGGCAATCGCCGGTGGTTCAAGAACAATTTAAAATAACAAATTTAAAAAAAAAAATCAAAAAATAAGATATAAAATTTTTGATGAGTAGAACAATTTTTATTTCTATACCTAGGTGTCAAAATCTTGCTCATACCATAAATGGTGGTGTGAAGTTGAAGAAGACAGTTCTGTAAGCCTAAGCAAACATTAAGCTTTGAGAAGACACTTTGTGCGAAGAGAGAGGGCGCCAAGAATTGTGATTGTTTCATTAGAGCGGTGTTTAGTGGCATAAACAGAAACATATTTTGGCAAAACAATTTGAAAATGAATCGTAACATAGGATATTACGAAACTTCTTGCATGTATCCAGTGTTCTGATTTAATGATTTATTTATGAAAATCTACAAATAAAAAAATAAAAAAAAATAGTAAAAATAATCTCAACTTTAGCATAATTTACATTTAAAAATAGAGCAGAATTAAGTCGTATCACATAAGCAGCGAGGTCACTTGCCTTAACAATTTCATTCATTGTCTAAAAACTAGCAGGAAACATCTGGGCGAGAGCCATACATGTTGCATAAAAAAGTTTAAAACGCCCGAACAATCAACCGACTACTACGGTTTCATGCAAACACTACAAATACGACGAGGAAAAAGCTTGAACAAACGTGCGTGCGTGCGTTCCCTTCACCTCTTCTTGTGCTAATAAGCGTAAGCAATTGATTCCAACCTTTTTGTTTCTTTTAACTGTCTCCATAGCCAAAAAAGCTAGGATAAAAAAAACAGCAACCCACAGGTGGTAAGTAGTTCCATCCAGCATAGAAATGAAATGGCTAAAACACTTTAAAAGGAAATTGCTGCTGTTGCTGCTGAGATACAACTACGGCTTATATTTGACACAAATCATCTTCTACAACACTTCGAACGGGGCAAAAGAAGGCAGCAGCCAGCCATTATTCTTGGCGTGATCCACATAAGAGGCGAACTTGTCCCTCGCGTTGGGGATGTCGAGGGCGAGGTCGTCCAGCCCATCCTTGACTCTGGAGAAACCCTTGGCCATCTGGTTGAAGGTGATGAGGCCCTCCCCGAAGCACTCCTGGAGCAGATCAAGGAGCCGTTCATTCTTCTTCTCCATCGCCATGACGAGCGCCTTCTTGACGACCTCGTGGTTGAAGAAGGGCATGCCAAGATCGCGGATGCACTGGCACGCCTCCCCAACGTCTCCCCCGCTCTCAAACTCTTCGAGGAGCTTCACGATCTTATCCTTGGCGTCTTCCACGGCCCAGCCGGTGCCACCGCCCCAGCACCTCAGGAGCCGCTCCCCGGCGTGACGGGCCGACACGAGGGAGCGCGCCATGCGCACGGTCTCGCTGCCGCTGCAGTCGTACGGGAGCTTCGCACAGATCTCGTCCAGGTTCAGTGGGGCCAGCACGTCGTCGATCACCGCTCGGGCAAGGAAGAGCGCGAGCTCATTTGAGGCGTCGAGGATATCCAGCGCAGTGTCTTCCGCCGACTCCAGCAGCATTATGAAGCCATGGACGATGTCGTCGGTGGATACTAACTCAAGCCCGAGGGCGGACAACAGGACGGACGCCATCTCCTTCTCCCTGTTCTTCCTGTCCATTGCGAGTGTTATCAGCTTCTTGATGAAGATGGGATTGTACTGCGGGGAGGCAAGGTCCTCCAGGCTCCTGACGAGCTCGGGGATGTCATCCGACAGGAAGTACTCGTGGATTATGGTTACTGACTCTTCCTTGAACTGTCTTTTCTTCTCATCCTCCGCGTCTCTGGAGCCTGGGCTGGCACCGGAGGCGTCAAAGGAGGGGTCCAGCCAGCCATCAGAGACTGCTTTCGGCACGAGTTGCTTGAAGATGGTTTTGGCGGAGGGAATGTCGAGGGTCAGGTCGTCAAGGCTCTCGGCGAACCGGGAGAAGCCCTTGGCCATCTGACTGGAGCTGATCAGACCTTCTTCGGCAGCTTCCTTCAAGAGCTTGAAGATGAGGGGTTGGGACAGCTGCGTCTCCACAGCGAGGGTGAGGGCGCGCTTGACGACCTCGTGGTGGAAGAACGAGACCCCCAACTCCCTGATGCAGCGGCAGGCCTCAGGGGCGTCTCCTCCCTCGACGTACTCCCTGAGCAGGAATGAGATCTTTCTCTTCGCCTCCTCAACGGTGAGCTGAGTGCTGCCACCCCACTTGCGCTCGATCAGCTCAGCGTGATGTGGGGCAGAGAGATAGCTTTTTTCGGCGGTTTCAACGACCCGGAGCCCTTTGGAGTTTTTGAGGAGGGATTCCTTGGCCCGCTTGAGAAACGCCGGAGGTAAGATGTCGTCGACGATGGCCCGGGCGACAAAGAGGGCCAGGACGTCGACAGCATCGAGTATGTCGACCGCTAAGTCCTCCGCTGACTCGAGGAGCAGAATGAACCCCTGACTGATCTGGCTCGCGCTGATGACATCGGCGTAAAGGGCAGACAGCAGGACTGAGGCCATTTCTTTCTCTTTAGCATGCCTGTCCATGGCCATGGAGATGAGTTTCTTGATAAAATAATAATGGTACTCGTCCAGGCCGTGACCAAGGCTGCGGAGATCGGAAGCTGCCAGCTCTACATCCCCGGTGGTGAAATACTCCTCGATGATCGGCGCCACAGCCCTTTTGTACTCAGGCACTGGCGAAAAGATGGTCGTGCCAGTCAGCTGATAAGGCTCCTATAATGATACAACAATGAGTGATCATATATGAGACCAAGCATATCAATCCACTCGGAATATATATATATATATATGATTTTGCTAAACTTACACTATCATATATACAATAAAATGATGATGTGGCAATCTTATGTCTAAATATAAAATTGGTGTAATACAATTTTTGCTTAGACCTTTAGACCTATGTGTATGATAAATAAAGAAAGAAAATTTTTGATTGGTGATGTATATTGTGATGTATATGGTGGTGTAAGTAGCATTTTCCATATATGTAATTTTCATATATGTTATTTTAAGAGATGACGGGAAAAGTTAAGAGAACATGTACCTCACCGCTGTCATAATTTGGATCATTTCGATCGAGGGTCGCAACAGAACCAGTATCAATTAGCTTACCCCATGTTCCTTTACCGCCAGCGCCATCTGCAGGGGCAGAGAGGGAGGAGAGGAAAATAAAATAAGAAAAAGCTGAGAGCTAAGGTTAAGATACAAATATTGCTGTCATATCTACTGAAATTGCTGGTTTGTCAAAATGACTATAGTAAAATCATATTCAAAGAGCAAAAAATAACATGTACAAAAAAAATTTGCTGAGACAGCAACCAGACACATAATTATGCTGTAATGAAATATATATAATGAATGTTCTTCTTGCGAGCTATGCAAAGCGTAAAATCAAGTGACAATCCAAATTCTGTAATAACAAAACCATGCAAACAAAATATTACATTGTCGCCTCACTAAATTGAGAACCTTCAGTTCTGTTAGAATATCAAATTCCAATAATGGATGTAAGAAAAGATACAGCTCCTGTAATGAGGGCTGTAGCAGCCAGAAACGTTTTAAAAATGTTGCTTATCTTTTGAAAAATAGAAGATAATTTAGACATCATGGTCAATTTTTATAAATTACTTTATGTTAATTTAAGGCTAAATTACATTTGCTCCATTTGGAGCAGCTACAATGTTCTGTACAAAATTGCTACTATTGTTTGAATGCATTGTTGTCATATTGTTGTGCACGGCAACCCCAATAGATGACTGACTGACGGGCAATTGACGGGTGAGAATAAATCAAGTTGGTGGGTATTGGAGGGTAGTGGAGAGCTGAGAACAAATAAATGCTGGCCAATAGAAAACAATTAAACAACACTTTGAAAACTACTTTAAGAAAATTACTTTCTAAGGTGTTCCTTCAAGAAAAAGTAAATAACGATCACTCAAATGACAAACCAGACAAGATGGAATTTTAAATTTCTCTTGAATGCAGCTGTACTATCAACTAAAATTAGTTCAAACATTATATATATATATATATATATATATTGAGTTTTTTCAATAATAAAATACTGAGGCTGTACATAGCCCTAGGTAAGTATAAAATCATTTAAACTAATATCATTGTGAACTTAAGCCAGATGAAGCGATAACATGACCCAAATCCAAGCCCCAAAAAAGTAAAATGATCAGTTTAAAAGAAACAAAGCTAACATAAAGCATATTCTGTATCTACATATATATATATATATATATATATATATATATATATATATATAAACAAGTATTTAAAATAACATGTACTCAATTCAAAATAATACGAGAGACCAAAACTCAATATGTTTGTATATTTATATATATATATATATATGAAGCAAATACAAGTACAATCTGTTAGTAGATTATATTTTTATTTATAGTATATCTTGCATTAAGCATATATGATGATGCTGTACAGCACTAGCCTGCACCATACCAGAATTCTAGAGAAGTATAAAATGCTATCATAGCATCAATAAATGTCATCATTTTCCATTTGGAGCTATCATAGAGTGACATGTCAGAGGCAAAATACCCCTAAAAACAGAAATGTCAAAAAACTTGCTTGTGAGATCATCAACATACCAGTAGACCATTCATTTACAAATGTAGCCCCCTCATTTGTATCTAGCATTAGAGAAGAGCGCACTACAAAGCCAAAACATAGATATACCATAGCACAGATATTGGATTGTAGACAAAAAAAGATGCCTGCAAACGGAAAGAGGGTATTGGCGTCGACGTCGACGTCAGCGAGAAGTAGAGTGTCGGTGTCGATAAACAACTCCTGCGCCCAACAAACTCTCCCTCTGTGACGAAGTCATAAGAATCATGTGTCCAGTAAAGTCACGATACCTGTGTAATAGGAATCTGGGCAATTTGGGGATGGAGGGTTAAATTTGGGGATGTCATTTGGTTGAATCCCTCTCCATCCTAAAAGCCCTAGCCAACCACCAATTATGTTCCTCAAAGACTCCCACCATTAATACCCCTTTAACTAGGACTATCGATTAGGATGAACGAGTCATGTTTGAGTTTAACCCAAAATGACTTTATCCAAAAAGAGTCAACTTGAACCCAAACCTGACCAACTACTAACCTGAGTGACTTGAAGATGACCCAATTTAGCAAAATTGCATAAATATTACAATCGCATTTATGTATTTTGACCCAATCCCAGCCCATATGTTGACACAAATCCAATTAGTTTTAACTAGAGACCAACATCATTTAACTCACATGTCTTATTATAAATTGAGTTTGAATCGTGTTTTCATGTCAGTTCACATTTTAATACCCTTACCTTAAGCATACCAACCCTCCACAAATTCATCAAAAAACCAAATCCTACACAATTTCTACACAAAAAGACATTTCCCTCCACTTTTTCACCATCCGATTTAATTAGGGTAACTTAATGTTGCAATGAAATTTTGTTCAAAACTACTTGATGTGGGCAGTTTTTAAGGTTGGTCTATAAAAAACTGAGCATCGTTTCTTCCTACTCCTCTACTCTCCAATCTACTACTGAACCTTCACCAAGGTATCTCATTTACTTCCTCTCAAAGTTACGGCAAGAATACTATTGTGATATCCCAACTGTCTCCATTCAAAATTAAGCATAATTCGATGCCCACAAATTTTATGGGATTTGGCTCCACCAATCATAGGATTAAGACTCGGTTGCAATTCAACATGGCATTGGGCCCACTAATGCTAATCTCATGTTATAGCAAAAACCCAACTTTTCTCCATTCTACTCATAAATCTTCACCTTGATATCTCATTTAGTCCCCCCCTAAAAGTTTCAGCAAAAATACCATCACAACCAAAACACAATAGATAAACTTTCGTGGATTGGCAACACTACAAAATACCAATTGATTTAGTTAGTTATCGTTCCAATTTTGCAATCTTTCCATTACTAGGCATCCCCGCTATCCTCGACCTTATTTCATTCCCATAATACTTGAAATGCCATCAAATTTTTATACTAACATGGCTATTGACTAAACAAAAATAGGGTTCATATTCAATCCCAGTAAAGCTAGGGGCAATGCCCCATTTCTTATCACAAGCTATAAATTAGACAAAAATTAAACACAATGACTAAACAATGAAGTATTATCTAAAGTAATTTTAATGTCAAAAAAATTAAAAATAAATTTTGGGATTTTAAATATTGCTGCTTCGTATTACATAGTTGAAAATTCATTTCTTTCACAACTAAGTGGTTCAAATTTTTCATGCTATTCATTAAACCTCACAAAAACTATCATTTAGTGGTTTCTACATTAATCAACAAACTCAAAAATATTGTGCTGCTAAATATTACAAAATATACAACATTTTTTGAATCTTGAAATTGTGAAAGACGATCACTATGGTGTTATGAAATGCTCGGCGTATATACTTAAATTGGAAGTAATGAATCACACTCAATAGTTCTTTTTCCCACATCAACCCTACATTCCACCTAACAAACTTCAATGATGTATAGATTTCATCTAGAATAAAATGACTTGCAGGTTTACACAGGCTCATCACCTTCGTTGATATAATTACACCTAACTCACATGTCTTACAAAATAAAAGATTACGCTAAATCCTTTTTAGAAATTCAAGATAACGATTCAAACCTGATTTTTTAAAAAAAATTAAATTTGGGTAAGCATAGAATGGCAAAATATTTCAACATCACATGTATTGATAATAAAAATAAAACAAAGTTAATAACAACAGAACTTATATCTACGAGAGGTTAAAAGGCCACGTTCTCTCACTGCTCATCAATTTTTTCTGAGTGATACCGCCCACAACCACTAATCTAATAAATAAAACACCGTCAAAACCCGTGCAATTGAAATCACATATGAATCTCTCCAAAATGCTCTCCCTTGCTCTCAAGAAATGCCTTCTTCATTCATATAGAAATCATTGGATGTGCTGTAGTTCACATTTATTATCACCCTTGGGTTACCTGGCACTCTGGGGCAATACAGTGTATTTTCAACGATATGTGCCGCACCAGAGTGGAATACAAGTGTTGCTATCAATTCGTCCATAAATATAACTATAAATATAACTATATAACTTTATATATAAATACATATATATATACAAATATATGTATGTAATACCAGATGAGAACCTCGTCTTTGGGATGTTAACAGCCTCCCTCCTTAACTAACCATTCACACATATCTCCTAAAATCAAGGTTGAGCAGGGGACTACCCTAGAATTTGATCCACTACAATATTCTAAAAGTTCTAGCATGGCACTTGTTACCATTAAGTTGTGTCAATTCAAGACGGTCCCACAATCAAGAAAAAAACCAACAATGACCACCAATGATTACATGATTTTGAACTTTACATAAAATAAGGAATTCATCCTCAAACAAAACTCAATGAATTAAAAACAAATGTACAAATTGAAATTACTACTAAATAAATCCCCAAAGCTTGATTTTTAGTGATTTATAAAAGTTGCAAAACCATATGGATGCTCACAATGTTAATTTGGTTAAACATTTATAAAAGTCTACAACAACAATAACAAAAACAACAACAACACCAAGCTGTAATCCCACTGTGTGGGATCAGCTACATGAACCCTATGTTTCCATATGCATGATCAAATAGAAACCCCTCCATAAGTTCCAAGAAAAAAACCTTTCTAATAGTTTCTCCCCATATCTTTTGCCATCCTCTTCCTTTTTTAATATGGGTGAAATTCATAAATTCAATTTTTCTAATAGGGTGTTGCTCAGTCTATGCTTAATATGCCTAAACCATCTAAGGCAGCATTCTCTACTCTTATCCACTATTAGAGCCACTCCAACCTTGCTACAGATAAACTCATTCTATCCTTACCCATTCATCCACCTAAGCATCAACAATAACACTTTCAAATCGCATAACACTCAATGAGTGCTCTTCTGTTTCAGCCAACCAACTCTATCCCTAGCCCTATCAATTAAAGAAATATCATCTACAAATAGGATGCCAAGGAATCTTTTCTTGAATGTTCTGAATAAAAATATCTATAATTAAAGCAAAAATATATGGATTGAGAACTGGACCTTGATGTAATCCAATAGTAACATGAAAACTCTCTTTTTAGAACATTGTTGAGCATATAATGACTAAAATTTTTCTTTAATTTAGAGTTGAATTTTTTGATTACATGACACTCCAAAAGTACTTTATTTCATTCAGCTAGCTTAAGATCTATTAATCACAAAAGCTTCTATATCACCATTATTTGTATAGTTTAACCAATGTATGTGAATCTCTTAGTCTAAGCATTTATGTATTTTGTTTTATATTAAGGTAAAACCTTTATATTCTAAAGCAGCCCTCTACAACTCAAGTTTTGATATAACTCCATCCCTAAACTAATCATTAAAAACAAAGACATCTGCAAATAATATATACCAAAAAACCTAATCATGAATGTGCTCGGGAACAAAACTAATGCAAAAAAATGTGTATTCAGCAAAAACTGATGCAATCCAACAATAATAGAAAAATCATTGGACAAAATTGCAATCGAATGCAAGTTAAAACCTAATTATACATATTTTGAAAACATCTACTCACTCGGCTACTCTGCTTCTTTCGTGTAACCATAAGTTACGCCCGATTCGTACATAACCCATTCCCCGTTTCTATATATATTAACGCAAAATTGAATTACAGTGTAAAAAATTTTCACCCATTTTACTTCATGCCAAATACTGGTAATCTCAATTTATCCAAAAAAGTTTGACTTTACCCTAGTTCTAACTCAATCCAAACAACCCCTTGGTAAATGCATAAATCCCATGGTAAACTACCTAGCATAAAACGAAATGATTTTGTGAAATTCATGCACACATCATAATCTTCAGCACATGGCATATTAGCTTAATTCTTATATAATTAAAATACTTTGGAGCATTGTCTTTATTAGGTACAACAATATACCTCTACTCATCCAACATCTTTAGTTTTCAAAGCTATGTTAAATAAGTTGGTGAACCAAGTTGATCCTTCATCAACCAACCTTTTCTGCACATAAATAAACATATTAATTAATCCTACACCTTTTTCACTCTTCATCTTCTTGAGTAATCCAAATCTCAAGTTTACTAACCCACTGAATGATTGTGTAATTTGTATCACATCATTTTTACAACTACTAAACTCATGCATACTATTGAATTGGTACAACCTTTATTAAATAGTTTAATAAAATTATATATTCATTTATAGTAAATGTTCATCCCTAAAAAAAAATTTTTTTTAATAATCAATAATGTATTTTATTAAAATTAGATTCCTCTGATTTTAGCTAACTTTTATATATGCCTCTCTCAACAATTTCTTTAAAATAATTCATTTAATTTAATCTTGAACATTTTGTTTCATTCACCCAAATACTTTTAGCCACCTTACAAATATGGCAAATAATAAAATCCACACAATTAACTTCACTCAAAATCTAAAATTTTACTTCTAAAATATCTATTTCACTTTTTAAGATTTAATCACTAGTCTTTGAAGATATATTGAGTTTAGCATTTATTTTTCTTACTCATAATTTAAAAGCTAAAGTCAAAAATTGATATTGACTTACAATCCTTGTAATAAAAGCAATTTACTTTAAAATAGAGAATAAACAATATGAGATAAAAACTTCATTTTATAAATTAAAAAAGATAAAGTTTTACTTGAAATTTTAAATTTCAGGTATTTGGTTTGCTGAAATTTGGAAGAAAAGTAAAAATATAAAGTAAAACTTCTAACTATAAATAGCCCACGATAGACACATTTCGGCCAAATCGGCCTATTTTTCCTTTTACACGGAGGAAGCTATACCTTCACGAAACTCCTAACGTGATACTCCGTCTCCCGCACAAATCGACGTCTTCATCTCTTCGTCTTCAGCAGTCGATGCTCCGTCCTGGACGCAATACTTAAAACTTCATGGATCATTTTCATTTGAGCTAGCATTCCAATGGGAAACATGCGCACCAATCCCAAATCAAAACATACAGCCATCCATAAAAGAGAGGTAGAGCTGATTCTAAATGAGAAACACCACAAGACATGAGAGCGTAGCAGTTAAGAAAGAAATCAAATAGACATAGGAGCAGAACCGAGATGTTCTCAACTTTTCACCTCAAAGCCATCCCTTCTACATATCTCCTTCCTTTGTAAGTCTCATTGCCAGCGATCATCGGTGTTTATCATTGTATGCGTAAAATTTCAAGTAGGGATTCTGCCTCACCATTCTATCTTCCACGATCTACAGATGAATTTGTCCTATCCCTAATCCCTGCTGCATAATCTCTTTTGATCTGTCTATTTTTTTTTTGGATTGTTTTGGGATTGACAATGATGGAGAGCTTTCAGGGATATGCTTTAATAGCCCCTGTGCAACACTTTCTTTTATAAGTTCTTTAGGGCTGGGATGCTGCTTAAGGATAGGTAAGAGGGAGGGCTAAAAGTATCTGAATGGAATAAAAAAAATTATTCATTTATAAGAGATGTTCATAGTTTAATTTGCCCCTGAGGGCAATAAGGTGCTTAATAGCTTTTCATTTTTGTTACACTACTTTTTTAGGTTTCACCTTAAGCAGTGCAGGGAACTAGACATCATTCATTCAGTTGTTTGTACACTCAAGAATATCAGTTATTATGAATCCATGAGCATGTTCTCACATAAAAAGAATGCAAAATCATACTATTGGCTGGCAACTCTACATCTTTTATCTCCACCAAGTGTTTTGGTTGATTTATTATTTGTTTGTGACCCAGGTTCTACTCTGTTATGATCTGATACTAGCCTTTTTATCATTTAGACGTTGGAGTTACCTCTGCTATTGGACAAAATTTGCCTTGTTCTGTGCTTTAGGATTTTCACTGATCATCATATTGCTGAATCGCACTGGCTTTGCACGCATTCCATTTGAATGAATCCTAAACCCTAAACTGCAAACGAATCGATCAAAGAAGCTCCATGGAGCATTCCATTTGAGTTCGCCAAATCAAACGAAACGAACGAAGACTGCGAACGTTCCATTCAAATTCGCCAGTTTGATTGAATCGAAAGAAGACTGATCATTCAACTCGGTTTGCCAAATCGAAGGCTTTCAATTTGATTTAAGCTGATGCGATTCGAGCTAAAATTTTAGTAATAGGTTTAAAGCATACGTACTTAAATTTGATCTAATTTATGACTCATACCCAACCCAAGATATCATGTAAAAAATTTAATGTGATAAGAAAAATTCAAGCAGCGTGAGGGTAATATTACTAATCAAAATACCATGCTCTACAGATTACTTCATTCCAAACAAAAAGTAATTAGACTACATTGTAATAAGAATATTTTACACTTAAATTCGCATTCTAAATAGCCCCTTAACTAAATTCAAATTTTTCCCAAATTTTCCTTTATAATTTTATCCAATTCAATTTGACAATTAAACACTTGAAATATCAAAAATTATTTTCACCAATTATGATTTTTAAATAATTATATCTTATCCTCTAAAATCTGACTATATCAATCTTGTCTAAGACAATGCCCACACCATTCCAATGACTACTCCAGCCTAAATACCCAAGTTTAAAACATAAACCATAAACTTCTTCAGTTTTCTTTCACCCACTTTGTTTCTTATAGACAAATATTTATAGTCCATATAAAATCATAATATATATCAAAAACAACTTTCTAGTGATAGTAGCAGTATTCAAACTCTCAATTCTCATTACAGCTTCCATTTCTCAATCCAACTCCCTATCCTGAAGTCCAATTATTTTTCATTTAAATCGAGCTCTCAACAACTCATCTTCAAGTGTACAAGTGATTTTGCTATCATTTCATATAGGGTAGCAAATGAACCAACACTCTCAGCGATCCCTAAAATCTTAGAATTTTGTTAATTAAATTATTTTTGTGAACACAAACATATACGTATTTCAAAATTTATTTATTACTGAATGTAAGATTACAATATAAAAATGATATGAATAGATTAAAATTCAAATTTTCAATATATTATGTAAACAATTTTTATAATAAAATAATGAGCAAATTCATTAGGAATCAGAAATTTTTTTAAAATAATTAGCAGCAGTATGCTTATTTAGCTCAATTAAAGAGTAATTACAGCTCAAGCTTGATGTGAAATTAATGAATAAGTTTATATTAGAAATCTCAAGCTAAAGTTAAATTCTAGCTCAGCACAAGAAATTAAATAAATGAATTTGAACATAGTATTTGATTCAAATTGATTCATTACAGCCTTAATTTTATGGAACAACCTTAATTTTATGGATCGCTCTATTTCCAATCACCAACAAAAATACCCACCCTCAAAAATGATTTTTTATTGCAGCATTGGGAGAGTAAAACATTTTGGAGGCTAAGCAACTTGTAAAAGCTCACTTTCATATCGAAGCTAGTGGCTCAACAAATCCCAAAAGTTTGACAAACAAAAAAGTCATTGAAAGTTAATGAACAAATAGATTGACAAGAAATTACAGGACTTGTACAATCTCACAATTTTGGTAACCTTGAACCATAAGATATACAGAAAGACAGAACAAAGACAACAGGCTTTTTTGGTCAAGTAGTATAAGCAATACAAGCAAGAAGTGTCTCTAAACTCCAAACGCAAGAATTAGCCAAACACATAAGGGGTTTGAGAGCAACTTTGGCCACTGATGGTCCAATCAAATCTGATTTCTCAAAGCTTTGGTATGAAGTAATAAAAAAAGAGCATACATCCAAAAGAACCATGTCAAAGCACAAATTTTGAACAATTCAAAGCTGCTCATGCATACCATTTATTAAACATAATGAAGCATCCATTTATTATTCATTCTTTAATTTTGGAAACAAAAAAATGGTAACCATTACCCTCCACTACTAAGACGCATTTAATTAGCTAAAAAAAAATATGAAACAAAAAATGATTATGATTTAAATAAGCAAATCAAACACTACTATAAATTTCAAACTCCAGTCCTCAAAACTCTCTGAAGTGAAGGTTTCATTTCACTCCAATTGACTGAAAAAACTCTTCATTTTCTACATCAACAAGCAGTCAAACAAGTCCTTTGGCGACATCACACTCCCATCCTCATCTCCAAAGCAGTCTAACCACATATCACATGTAATGTTCTATAAAACATTGTGAAGGGTATAACTAGGATAATGATAACATGAATTTTACACCAAAGATATACCGGAACATCTTAGATTCCACAAAAAAATAATAGTAAATTGATGCCACCACCATCAGAACAAAAAACTGCAGATTCAACAAGTTCCACACCTCAAACTACAAACGAATGATAGAATGTGTCTAAAAGGAATCAAAAATACCATAGCAGAAATCTGCTAGCAACATGATAATCCTACAGGAGGGTGTGAAGGAGCATGCAAGTTGATGGAAATTGCATCTATATATGACCCAAGCATTATCCAAATAAGTATATATATATTAGAAAAAGAAATTTGTAATTTTTTATTAATATTTTATATTTTAATCATTAACATTAACAATCAGGTCGCTTCCCATGGATTACCAACTGCAACCATCAAATTATATCATACAAATCACCAGTTAGAGCTATCAAACTTTCTTTCCCAAGATAAAATATTTTCAAGCTTCATACCTATAGATAGATATTAATTTTTCCATTGTAACACTTTACGTTTTATTAAGTAAAGAGGAAAAAAAGCTTGAAATAACCTGTTAATGATTCCCAAGGTCAACTTGTAAGAATATTTGCCATGTTGTGAGTTGTTTTAAAGTAATGCAATAAAGTTTGTTCACTTTGGTGGGGATGTATAGTTCCTGTGAAAATGCATGCTCTTGCTCTTTCTTCTAACAACCATTCATGCTCATCACACAGCTAAAAGGATGTTGGATTTAACAAAAAAAAATCCCATGAAAAGATGATTGAACGCTATAAGAAATTGATATTGAGTAAAAGAGAGAAAAAAATTCAAGCAATTAATGCTAATAAAATGTAATATAAAATTGTTTGATTTATTCCATGGCAAGTTAAATATGTGTGATCAATGTGACATGACTTAACTTAACTTCGCTTGAACATTTATATGAACCATAGATCTAGCAAGATATTAATGTGTCAAATTATCTAAGCTGAACAATATACTCCCTTGAATTAGGCTAGTCAAAACTTATTTGAAATTAGTCTAGGTAAGAATAAAGCTTGGTGAACATGACAGGGACACTTCGCTTGAACATTTATATGAACCATAGATCTAGCAAGATATTAATGTATCAAATTATCTCAGCTGAACAATATACTCCCTTGAATTAGGCTAGTCAAAACTTATTTGAAATTAGTCTAGGTAAGAATAAAGCTTGGTGAACATGACAGGGACGAAAGTAGGCCTTGGTGATTCAAAGGTATCGAAGAGCAGTGCAGCGGAGACCCCATTGGACAGGGCTTTGACTTTGAAAGAAGTGACCCACAGGCTTTTCAATTGAAGACCGAGTGCTTCATTTGAAATGTTAATGCTCGAAAATTATATTCTCCTTGATTGGATCGCTTGTCAACTTGTGTTTCTGCGCCCTCTTAAAACAAAGCAACTCGAGGACCAAGACTGGGACAACAATGCCGACGAAGCCAGTCTCTATCGAGAGGTCCCTCCTTTTTTAAATCAAGTGTTAAGAACACCGAAATTATAAATATTGACAATTACTATCATGCATGATTGATCAAGAAAAAAAGTTATGATTATAATTCATTATGACTTAAGAACCTCTCTAATATGTGTGTGTGTGTGTGTGTATATATATATATATAGTATGTATATATCTATATAATGATGAATGTGGGAAACAATATGCATAAGATAACCTCTAATTAAATTTTAACTAAATATTAACTTGTCACAACCTGAAAATTGTGCCTTTCTATGCCTTTGTTCCATGAGCACTACAAAAATATGGCACCAATTTGAATGCTTTGTACGGTTACGCATTAAAATTTAAGTCCGTAGCAACAACCATATAATCAATAAGCAACTGAAGTAATTTGGTAAAAAACATTTTGGTCAACCTGAAAACCAAATCATTTACAACATACATTCCAGGGCATAAATCATTATAATTTTAATCAATGTCGTTTGTTTCCCTTTTTTTCATTCATTTAATTTGTTTTCAAAGATGTATTCCAACTTTTACAGCTACTTTGTTTCAAATCAGCACCATTCTTTGCTACAAAAGTAATAAGGTGCTTCAGTTCTTTGCATTCTTCTACAAATCTAGCTCTCATGCTCCATCTGTTATTTTTCCAACATCTTATCTGTGCGGCTAACAAGATTGTTTAGTATTATTAAATTATATTGTTCTTATCATTGAAATATAATTTGTTCATGTCTGTAAAATCACCATGGTATCCATGTTCATTAATAAGAAAATATAAAACACCCCAAAAATCATAAGCTCAATTTTATAGAATCGTTTCAAAGTTGTTTTACTTATATGCAGTAGATTTTAAAAATATTTTATGCTTTATTGATTATCACACACAATTTTAGTGAACAAGGAGTAGATATCAACACTACATTTATTTAAATAATGTTCTAAAGTTCAATTAACGTATATGTAATACCTAATTCCTTATTTTGAAATGCGAGAATCTTAGTCATGTCACCTGGCAGTTTTGGATCTTAGTGCTTTGATGGAGCCCTTAATTAATCTTGTGAAAATCGCACAAGTTCTCATTTAAGGACCATCAAGTTTCAAAAATAGGTAGAGCTGGATAAATTTTACTGGTATCGTTTAGAATTTTTATAACATCCCCTGCCTAAAACATACAAACTAGTATATTTAAGAATTAAGATGACATTCAAGATAATCCATGAGAAAATTAAGCAAAGAGTAAAATCAACACAATTATCGGAAAGAAGGCACTTCACATGAATACATACCGCAACCCGGAGAAGCCAAACAGAATAAAAAGCTCGGGTCAACTCATCAACATCGCACATAATGCCAAATATCAGAAAAGCAAACTCACCCTTTTTCACTTTAACAAGTTTTCCAGAGTGTGAACGGCGGACATGCCGGACCGTACTGCCCCCATAAGCCGGCTTTCCGCCCTTATTGTTATTATGCTCAGGTAGCAGCAAGCCCAATCCGGTTGGCGATCTCGGAGACGATGAAAGAACTTCCGCATTCTGTGCCGCAATCTTCATCACCTCCCTCTGCTCATCCGTCAGAAAACCCTCCTTAGGCGATGCCATCCACTTCCTCAGCCAAGCTAGCACCAACATCAATACAAGCATCAGCAAAAATAACACGGAGCAAACAAGAATCCACAGAATCCAATATCAGAACACCAACTGCAATCATTAGTTACCTTTTAGTGAACAGCGGTGAAGTGCAGAAGCCCTGGAAAACTTGCCCGATAGCTGCCTGCGGGGCTAATCAATCATAATAGTTCTTCGTCTTGGCCCGGGGATCTCGAGCCAAGACTGAGCAATCTCATCCAAACGTAGAAACACGCCGATACCCTAAAAAGCGATCACCGTCTCCTTACTAGTTTTCGTATTTTATCTTCTCGAACTCCCAAATTTCTCCGCAAGAACGAAGAGATGCAGTCGCAGGTATTTAAAGCAGATGAAGCAATTCCGGATCACGCGAGTCGAGAAGTAAATCTCATCCGATGTACACGTGGCATTTAGGAAATCGTCGCGGCTGCCGCGACGCCGCCAGTGGTAGTGAGTGTTGGGTTAGGGTTTTCGCTATCGGTCGAAATGACGTAACTGGCCTTCTTCTTATCCGCACAGAGGGCCGATCGTGTGACGGAAGTTCAGTTGGCTAGATCTTTTTTTGCTGGAACTAGTGTAATAATAATACGTGAAAATTTTGTTTTTCTTTTTTTTATTTTTTTTGAAATATTGAGGGCTGTATGACTATGGAAAAATTATTTCTACAAGTACAAAGTATGCAGAAAATAAGAAATAGAAAAATAATATATTTCACTGCTAAAATAAAGATAAAATATAAGGACTAAGAATTCAGCTCCTCCACGACTAAGCCGTCTTAAGACCAAAGATCTATTGGGCAACAAACTGAAGATCAATGTAGAATCAATGTAGTATCAAGAAGGCTTGAGGATGTCGTCAGCGAGCAAAATGGGGTCTTTAATTGCATCACAATCCTTCCTTATCCAAATCGGATCCCAAAACCACAAAAAATCATCAGAAAAAAAACAGCTTCCACTCATAAGATTGCAGCAGAGAGGGGCGACAAAAACCAGCAATTATGTCTCAAGAAAACTACAGAAATCAAATTCGCACAGATAAAATTCATCAATAACAACATCAATACGTGACAGAAGAATGCCGCAGAATTGCAATCAAATTTCAAAATTAGATGCTAGCATGAAGACACAACGATTGCCTCAGAAGATCAGAAGTCACAAGAGAATGCCAGAAAAATTTGCATCTGATTTCTTAATACCCAAAATTGCGAGAAAACCTTGGGAGCATGAAATTCCAAAAGTGAAACAAATAACCAATCCAGCAGGCAGCAGAAATAAGAGAAAACAAAATGAGGTAAAATCACAGCCTATTAGCAGCTATCAAAATAAAATTAAACTGAAAGAAAGCAGAAGATCGACTGAAGAGGCGACACATAGAGCCAGCATGACAATCCACCCATTCCAAATCAGGTAGCAGCTTCAAGAGACCTTAGTATTAGAAAAAACTGACCACTCAAATAAAATCAGCAAGTGATGAATTGCCCAGCAATTGTAGGAGAAAAAAAACATCCGAAATAAGCAAATGATCTAGAAAATTAATACCTGGAGTTAAGATCAGTTTTCCAACATTGAAGGAATTCAGATTTTCCTAAATGTTTCCAATTGCTAATAATGCTCGAGAGACTATATTTAATGCTTCTAATGATAAAATTAATACTTGCCACAGAATTATTATAAATTCTATCGTTCCTTTCTTTCCAAATACCATCAATGATCAAGCCAAGAGCTGTAATAATACCTCTTTTTCTGCACACATTTAGGCTAGCTGTATCACATACAATTTGAGTAATTGAAGGAGGAAATAGATATCTGTGATTTTAAGACAAAATCTCATCTAAAATATAGAAAGCATAGTCACATTGGAAGAATAAGTGTGAATGTGTTTCATCATTAACAATACAAAATTGGCACGAGGTGAGGCAGTGAACACCTCTACTCAACAATATGTCCGCAGTTTTCAGGCCGCAATTTAAAACTTTCCAGATAGAGCATTTAAGTTTGAGTTTAATTCCTTTTATCCACAAGCTAGAGGCCCACGACATATCAGGCAAAGCCAAGAATTTGATTTTGTGAGCATCTTTAAAAGTGAGATCCACTTTGTTTTGAAATAAATATGTATTTCTAGTTTGATCAAAGGTGATATGCAGGTTGAGGATTCCAGCAATGTGAGTTAGGCACTTCCAAAAATGGGAGGCAGCCTTGTTAGCATGGGCTGAAGATTCAAAGATCTTTAACTAGTTACTTTTTCACCAATTGGTGAGTAAAGAGGTGTTACATAAAACATACCAGCAGAGAGAAATCTTGCAACTTAGAAGAAGCTTTGAGGGACAAATAAAACCAAGCCCTCCTTTAGCCAAGGGAGAGGCAATTTTAATCCAAGCAATTGTATGTAATTTGTGATCCAAGGAGCCATGATTAAGAAATTTTGCACGCAAGCTTTTGATAATATTGATAATGCTAATGGGAATATGGATGAACTTAAACCAATGTAAAAGGAGAGGCCAAACCAAAAACTTTAAGAATTGTAAATGACCTGCAAAAGAGAGAGATTTATGCTCTCAACCAGATATCCAATGATGAAGTTTGGATATTAGAGGAGAATAAAGAGCCATTTTTGGACGATGAGGAAGAACAAGAAGTCCCAAGTATTTTATAAGGAACTGGGCAGTTGGAAAATTTCAAATTTTAGATAAATCATTGGTGTCATGAACCGACCTTGAGTAAAAAATGTGAGACTTGTCTTCATTGATACTGAGGCCCGAGGCCTCAAAGAAACCATCCAGACATCTTTTAAACCCATACATGTTTTCTTTGGAAGCTTTCCCAACTATTAGAATGTCATCCGCAAATAGAAGGTGAGAGCAGCTAAAATTTCCGTGAGTAAAAGGACAAATTATCTTACCTTGCACACCTTCTTCAATAGAGGTAGAGAGAAACTTCATAGCAAGAATAAATAAAAGAGGAGATAATGAACATCCCTGTCTAAGCCCCGATGAGGAGTCGAAATAACCATGAGAGGCACCTTGGATACTAATTGAAAAATGAATGTTTGATATACAAGCAGTGATCCAGCCAATGAGTTGCTTCGGGAGGTTGATTTTTATGAGAGCATTAATAATAAAGGTTCGATTAATACTGTCAAATGCTTTCCTTTAGTCGATCTTGGCACAGAAAAATTTTACAGAGGGCCCATTAAATGTTCTTATGATCTCATTTTCAAGTATGACATGATGAGATAACTGCCTCTGTTTGATGAAGGCAGCCTGGGCTGGGTGGATTATAGCAGGGAGGAGCGAAGAAATACGGTCAGCAAGAAGCTTAGAGATAGTTTTATAGATGGTATTGTAGAGGGATATTGGTCTGAAGTTATCTATGGCAGCGTTCCCTTTTCCTTTCGGGATAAGAGAAATGAGAGTGTGATTTAACCATCTAGGCATAATACTCTTGTGAAGAAAGTATCCAATAGCTTGGGAGATACAAGTACTAGTGCTGCTCCAAGCTTTTTTGAAAAATAAGGAAGTAAATCCATTAGGGCCAGGACTCACATTATCTTTAATAGAGAAAATATCATGTTTGATGTCTTCAATTGTAAAAGGCCTGCATATGATGTTATGAAAAGTAGTATCAACCATAGCAAAAGGAGGAGAGGTGATATTACCATGACCCTTCTCTTCATTAAGAAAATTTTTAAAATAAGAGAGGGCTTGATCTCTTAACAGGATGGAGCAAGAACTCGATTGATTTCTTCTAATAGCCATTTGATTGTAAGAGAATTCCAGATTGTCTTCACCAAGCGAGAGCCAATGCCCCTTGGAGCGCTATTTTGCTCAGGAATTTTCATTTTGGATAGCTTCCTCGAGGGACTGATTTAAAGAAAGGTAATGAGCATATTGAATATTCGTAAAGTTATGCATATTAGATAAATTGAAGGCTTCCATTTGAGCAATACGCAATATTTTGATTTCAGTGGGATTATCCAGATTATGATTATTGTGTAATTTAAAGATATTCTTTATTTGGATGAGTTTTTGATGAAGCTCAAAAAGAGGATCCCCACCATATTTTTCCAACCACGTAATATGAACCAAAGTGTTGAAATCTGATCTGTTTGCCCAGTAATTCTTGAATCTAAATCTGGTCAGATAATTAAGAGGATGAGGCCCAGTAATGAGAAGGGGGGAGTGATCTGATGTGCCAGGGGGAAGAACTTTGCAATAAACCTTTGGAAAGCAAGTAAGCCATTCATTGTTACCCATGCATCTATCCAATTTTATTTTGATAGGAGAATCAGATTTGTGGATATGTGGTGCCCCACCCCTTAATCCACAAGATTAAGCTAAGGGGTGGAGTGTCACTCTAACTAATCCTTCACTTATTATTAGATTAGGATAAAATTCACAATCCACCTATTAAGGGAAGGAGTAAGCACGGGATTAAATATCCATTCACTTTATAAGAAATTCATACAGAGTACAGAAGCAATTTAAATAAGAGACATCCAAGCATAACAATATGAATAGTATGAAATATAACTCAGAATAAATAACATAGTAATCCAAAACACACAGTCATGGGTACCTGTATTATTATATTATATTAAAGTTTAAGTAATTAAAGCAAATAAATCCTTTCATCATCACTTATAAGAAACTAAGAAGTAGCTCCCTCTAAAGGCTCCTCCTCTAAATAAGGCACCTCCTTTAGCACCTGATCTCCTATTTGATATGGATTTGCTATTGTCAGTTTCACAATGTAGGTCCCCATCCAAAAAAGAGAAAAATCTTGTTAGACAAATTGTCTAACTACATTTTAAGCTGATAAATTTTATGTATTTTGTAATATCACCATTTAACAAATTCTAAGCATCAACTATATCAAATAAGGGTGCAACTAGCATGACAAAATAGAGAGAAAAGTTATAAATAATATTTATAACTTAAACAAAGAGGAGGTTAAGACATACCTCAAATGTAAGCTAAACAAGGCAGGGCATATAAGTATAAATAACCGTACAAGTGCTGAAAGAAAATTTTACACCCTAACATGCTGTTGATCATAAGAATCATGCAAGTTAAATAAGTAAACTTGACAGTGATACATACATATAGCAGCAATAAATCTAACATCCTAAAAGTATATATAAGTAAAACAAAGGGATAGCTGACTGAATGAAAATACTGAAGTGTATACAAAACATTAATACTATATATGAAAAGAGCTAATCTAGCCCACTGAATATCAAAAGGATCTTAGCATCAACAAGAAGACTAAGGTGCAAAATTATACACTCCTAGCATCATCAAGGAGACTAAGCAGGATATAGGATTTTCTCCTAGTGTCATACAAGAAGGCATAGACAGAAAATACATAATAAATTTTCTCCTAGTGTCATCAAGGAGGCTAGGCAGAAAATATAAACATAGTCTTCTCCTAGCGTCAACAAGGAGACTAGGCAGAAGATATAACTGAGAGGCAGCTCTAGCACATGCAATTATTATATTTAATTATTTATATTAATATTTTCATAAGGGATCTAAAGAGTCTCCATATTTTCTTAAAAAATTTATTTATACATCAAAGTCTTATATGATATGTCCAAGGAAATATGGCATAAATATACAAGGAATGTGTAAGCAACAAACTATCAAAGTAAGCAAGGGACTTTACTAAACACTGTGATATCATTTATTTGCTAATTAACCCATTCTAACTATTCCAAGTTACACAAGTTCAGGATCTCTAATTTTTACTATCGAGTGTAACTTAGAAGCTCATCCTTATAAGTTAAAAGGATTAGAACTAATTAAGTTTTAATCTAATTTAATCAAATACGACTACAAGTTAAATTAATAAATTATACATCTTAGTTTTGTAAATTTAAACGTTCTATCTAAGATCTGATCAAGATCTACTAAACTATAGATTATGGATTAAACATCACGAGATTGGGCTTAATCGCATAATCCAAAGGATAAAATATAAGATCTATATTTTATTATAATAGTGATCTACTAGTTAAGGCAAAGCCTATTAAGTAAATCAAACTTAATATGATGAATCTCCTATCTTAAATCTAGGGTTAAAAGGAAAAATAATCAGAATAAGTTGAAAAATCTAGAAACTAATAAAACCAAGAATTCATTCATTTGAATAACCTACTTATCCAATGAATGAAGTCTAACCTATGAGATATTCCTAATTTTATGAATAGTCCTAATGTGAGGTGAAAGATCCTAAAGAAAGGACTAGAGAAAGTTCAAGAAATTTGACGGATTGACCTAATAGTTGATTTTACTCACTTAAATTGACTTTAATATAGTTCAAATGTTAGTTTTAGTGTTTTAAAAGATAAATTAGAGGTTAAGGATGTTTAACCTAAATTTTGGGTAAAATGCCTATTTTGCCCCTACTCAAGGATCTAAAAGTCAACTTTTGATTTAAGTATCTAAATTGAAGTTTCTTACCATCAAATGATTCCTTATTGTCTAACTTGAAGATAGACATTAAATACACTCAATTTGGACAAGAAATGGGTCCTATAGGTCCAAACTAAGGTTTTCCACCTAAAGGGCATTTTAGTAATGTCACCTTAATAAAACCTAAATTATTTTGCAGTTTATTGTTGGTTACTATTCAAGAATTCCATAGAGTCTAAGAACACTGAATTCTGAGGTCAAATGACTAAGTTATGATTATTTTAAGTTCTAAGGACAATTCGGTAATTTTAGTCGGTCAATAGGTTACAAAATTAAACTTTTCCATTTGAAGTCTAATTTTATCAAACTCAGTTCCTATAGCTTTCCTATAATATACTGAGCATGTTGATAGGGAGTAGACCCAATCTGGACCTCAAATTGTCAACTTATGACCTAACTAAAGTTATGGGGTATTTTGGTCATTTTTAAATTTTTTTAGGGTTCAGATCTTAATTGTTATTTCAATTTATTGATGACATTAAAATTCTAAGCTCGTTAGCACTTTGAATTTCTGAATTTAGAGTTGAATTGACTAAGTTATGGTCAATTGAATTCTAAGGGCATTTTGGTTATTTATCTCTAAAGTCAACTAAGGAGTCAAGAGTTGACTTTTCATCCTAATGTCCAATAGAAAAACTAATACTACCACAGTGATGAAACTATTCTCCTGAGTATTTTAAGACTCATATTGTCTATGTTTGGATAACTAGGTTAAAAGTTATGAGGGTTTAAATAGGCCTTATGCGTATCCCGAAACTAATTTTTGCATTATGTCATTTGATTCATTTTATTTTTCTGAGTAAAATGAGACTTATATTGACTATGTTTGGATCATCCTATAAGAAGTTATTAAACTTTCAAAATTTTTGAATTAAATAATTTAAATTAACTTTTACTATTTAAAAATACAATTTAAATTATTCTACTATTCATATCTATGATTAAAAATTTTGCTATATTTATTACTAAATTAATTGATCATCATTAATTATTATTTAATCTATTATTTAATTAAAATCATCTAAGTTATTTAAATTATTAATTATTATTTTATAATATTAATTAAATCTAATCATATCACAAACCTAATTAATAATTGTTAATTATTTATTAATTAAATAATTTGACTAACTTAAACCTATTTAAACTTAACTACTATTAATAATATTTATTATTAATTAGTTTGTTTGTTTAAATACTAGTTAACCAATAATTAGGCTCTAATCATAATTACTTAGCCAAATTAATCAACTATTAATTATAACTAACAGTTATTTTTATTAAATTATTATTTCTATTTTAGTATAGTTATATATTTATTTATATAGATATATAATTTTGTATAGATTTTGGTATATATATATACATAATTATATAAGTTATAATTATATATATATATATATATATGTGTGTGTGTGTGTATTTTCTTTTATTAATGATTCTACAGGTCATAAATGTGGTGGGACCCGTAGAGATGCATGGTAGAACCCGAGTGGCTGGAGTACTGCAGGCGGGCCCACGGGCGACATGCGTTGGCCTACGAGCCGCCAGGAGCAACGGCGGGGCCCACGTGAGGTCAGCTGAGCTGACTGCGGGACCCGCCACTGCCGGGCCTGACAAGGGCGCCACGCGGCACGCAGGGAGGGCTCCGCGCTAGCATGGCGGGCCCCATAGGAGCCGCGTCAGCACCACGGACGACTTGCACGTGAATGAGCCGGGTCCGGGTCGACCTGGCTCGACCCGGAGGCTTTGCCTTCCTCCCGCCCTACCGAGGCTAGGGCACGCCGAAAACCGGCCATTCCGGCGCCGAGGGGACAAGGCCCGCACAGCCGACTGTAGGCCTTAGCGAGGCCTACCTGTTGGCACCTGGACCAGGACCGGAGGGCCACGGATTCGCCGACGAGGGTAAACCCTAATTCCTAACCTACGGCAACTACGGGCCTAACGAATTCGAATGTGGACGACGGCTCGATTTGGGACGATCGGGTCGAGCTTCTCCCGATCGAGACCGTTTGACACGAAACCAAGCACATGAAATAACATTGCATAAAGGAATTGCAGTGATTGTAGGAGTATTGAAGGAGAGCTAGTACCTTAAGGATTAATGGTGGGGGATGATTCGGTAGAGGCTCGACCTACGACACCAGTAACTCTAAGTTCACGAAAAAGATGCGAACTCCAATAATGGATGAAGGCCTTAAGGACCCCTAAGCGAAGTCTGCGAGGTTCGGATGCGTCGGTTGGGCAGGCTCACAGCGGCCACGCCGCGTGGACCGGAGGCGGAGAAGGCGAGGGAAATAAGATCACGACCGTCCGTTTGGACGGTCCGATCGAATGGAGCGGATGGAACGGCGCAACTAACAGCGTGAGCTGGGAGTGAACGGCGCGAAGAGTTTCTTGACGACGCCATTTGGAATATTTTCAAATTTAAATAATTTACTTAATAATTACTTTAGAATTTCTTAATTAATTTTGATTTATTAAATGACTTTGGAAATTTCTAATAATTCACTCATAGCTAATTAAGGGATAAGGAATGCAATGACGTGATCAGATTTTTGATCCGATGAGTATTTTAATTTCTCAATTTTCGGGGTATTTAAATATTATTAAAATATTCGTCGAAATTTTAACGACTTCCGATTGACACGAAAACATCACCTTTAGCTAATTTGGGGGTAATGAGTGCAATGGAGAATTTCATTTTTTGATCGGAGATCAATTTTAATAGGCCAAATTTTAGGGTTTCTGGATTTTCCAAAAATCAGGATTCGATCAATTTGACTCCTAATTCGGACTAGGTCTTAGATGTTGACTCATAGTGACTTAATTAGCACTTAGGATCAAGATTAAGACTATGATTAGTCATAATTGACTAAGGTAACAACTTGGGTTGTTACAGGTTATCCCAAGTGAAAAGGTTGCCAGTAAAGTGAATGTCAATCAATCTAGCATCATTTAAACAATCATTCAAGGAAATAAGTTTGGAAATCAAAGGCAGTGAACCTCCAACTTTTTCATGAGGATAACGAATATAGTTGAAATCATCGGTTACAATCCAAGGTCCACAAAAACCATTGTGAATATGAACCAAATCCTCCCAAAGCTTAGCCCTTTCGACCTCGTGATTTGAGGCATAGATAAATGTGATCCAACAATCAAAACTATCCTAAATAAATCTGCCATGAATAAGTTGATAATTGATGATACTTTGAGTAAAAGAGGAGTTGTTCGAATTCCATTTTACCCATATTCTGCCTGCTGAGGTCGAATTGAAATTATTGCAATGATTTTCAGGGTTGAAACAAACAAAATTTTTCAGGTTAAAGGGGGTTGAAATGTTTGTGTTGTTTATTTTAGGTTCTAAAATACCAACAATGTCAGGACAAAGATCCCACATATGAGATTTTAGGTCAACAATGCGAGTATTAGAATGCAGACCTCTAACATTCTAGGATAAAATTTTGGTGTCATCAAAAAGGAATTGGCTTAGAAGGAAGAAAAGTAAAGAGGAAGAATGGAAGAGGGAGGGATTATTTGGGCGATTTCTGAGAGAGCGACTACGTCCTTCAAATTTTTAAAGATCATTTGCAGATTTAATGTCAGAAAATTGGGCAATGTCTCCACCAAAAATGATTTCCTTGCCCTTGTTAGAAGAGGTGGGAGGGATTTGGTCATGATCTTGGATGATAAGAGAGGAGGAGGATGTTTCCATAATGGATCGAGGGGGTTCACTCGAAGAATTAGGACCGTAGCAAAGAACCAAGTCGGGAAGTGCATTGAGATCCAGGGATGGCCTAGAACTGGGATTGAGATAGGGGAAATGGGGCCAACTCTTGCTGAAGAGGAAGCGGGAGTTTTCGCAATAGGGGATAGAGGAATAGAAGTAGAGGATGGATTTGTGGATGTCAAAGAGGAGGGTGGGGGTCTGGAGACACGGTTTCTGGAGGGTCTGGCTTGCCTGGATCGGCTTCGGCCTCTGGTCTCGGGAAGGGGGGAGGAGGGGCAGTAACAACTGGCATTTTTGAATGAGTTGCATTTTCCACACACAGAGGGAGTCCAATCATACTTAACTTTTTGATTGATAATAGTGTCTCTAGCCTTAATTTGGATTGATTTGGAGAAAACTGCTGAAGTGTTGATTTCAACACATACCCTTACAAAAGTGAGTCTTTGTTTTGTTGTTGTAAGAGAATCCGCCATGATTGGCATACCTATTTTGCTTGCGAGTTTAAAGATTATTCCTTCTGACCAGAGATGAAGTGGAAGTTCCGGGAACATGATCCAAACTGGTAGTGACGAGAACGATGAGGCCGTAGGGATGAAGTTCTGGTTCCATGGTTTGACAAGGAAATGGATACTAAAGAAGAACCACAGGCCTCCTTGAAGAATGGTATGCATATCCTCATCACAGCATAACTTTATCAAATAACAATTTGCACTTAGTGGGTATATGGAGAAAGAACCTTTGAGTTTCCATATTTTAGCCATTGAATAAAGTAGAGCTTTGTAAGAGTGTTTACTCCCCAAGCTGAAACCAATGACGCAATGTTTCCATTGCTTCTTGCCATCTGAGATTTCTTCTTCTGAAATGTCGATTACGTTTCCACAGAAGGGACATAAGAAAGATTAAAATCTTTCTTCTCTTGATTGACTGAGTCAAAGAGGAATTTCCATGAAATCAGTCTCGAAGAAGTAAAACCACCGGGAGCCGGAGCAGCTCCTAGAATACCAGAAACGGGTAAGATAGAAGGAGATGGAGGGGTAGGGGAGTGGGGGGATCCCATCCAAGAACCGTCGGGAGAGAGGCCTCCCCCGACAGGGGCGACAACGAGGGGAACAATTGCACGGCTAGGGCAAGCGCTTCACGCGACTAGGGCAAGGGCCTGGAAAAAAACATTTGTTTTTCATTTTATTTCTGCTTTATATTCTATTTTTTTTATTTTATAAGCCATATTGAGCTTAGCCAACCCCAGTTTCATATATATATATATATATATATATATAATTTATTTATTTATTTAATTATGATTATTCTTTCAAGATGGTGTTGTTTGGATGGTTAATTATAATTGAAGCGAAATATGGGCAACTATGCTGCAATAATTAGTTGATTATCCTTCGATTGCCTTATTTCGCTGAAATCATATCATCAGAATAGTTCTCTAATTTTTTGCAAACTGTTTGGATTGATGTTTGGATTGATGTTGGATTGATTCTTTATTTATGTACCCTATTTTATTTCAAATTGCATGCTAGATACAGATTGTTTTATTGTTGAATATGATATGAGACTATGATGGATGATGAGGAAATGTTGGGCCACATCCATCGGCGTGGTGGCTTCCTCTAGATCTTAGCCAACGAACAGATATTGTTACATATACTTTTGGATTGATATCCCGATGGTGCTTGGGCTCTGAGTCGGTCTTATAAGAAGGACCTAAGTCCTAGTCATCTTGCTTTTAATCTTTTTGTTTGTTCTAATTTATATTATCCATAATTTTCTTCATTTTAGGTTTAACTTAGTAGTTCATTTTTTTTGTCTTTAAAACTCTAATTATTTTAGGTGCAATATACCGGCTACGCCCTTACAAATTCCAAGAAAAAAAAATAGTACATGCTTTTGCGCAAGTAAAGATATGGCTAGGTGCACTTGTGTGATTGAGGGGAGAGGGTGTTGGAAACTTAGGGGTCATTCAATGTGAAACAAAAGTGTATTCGTTGAGCAAATCACTCAATAAAACAATGAAAACACAAACAAAAGGTAAATAACTACACAAGATAAGATTGGTATGGTTCAGTAAAGGCACTTACATTCACGGGGAGAGAAGAGCATAATCTTTCACTATATGAGCAAAAATTACAATTTCTAGAATTTATAAAACTCTTACCCAAACCTTAATGGAGCTCTAGTTGCCTTCAAGATCAACCACCATACATTAATAATAGAAAATTCGGGATTAACCCTAAAAATAAGCTAAGAATAAATTTATATGCCCCTCAAATCAGGCATGTAAATACACGAGCACCAAGGCGTGACTGAGCGTCTAAGTCTCGGGTTTACTTCTAGTTTATGGGCACCTAGGCGCCCAAGTTTTTGTATAGCGGGTCCATGTTTCTATCTGGCAGGAGCCTTAGCATGCTTGAGCGCTTAGGTTTTTGTCTATGGGGCGCCTGGACGGGCTTGGGAGCCCATGTTTCTATCTAGTGGGCTCTTGGGCATCCAGACCCATAACTAGCTCTTTTCAAAATTAATAATTCTCCATCTTATATCTCATATAGGCCATATGAGCACTCTCAAAAGTAGTGTAACGACTGCACATAGGAATGGTAGCTTGCGTATCATCATCCCAAAGAAATCAAGTAGCATGTAATTCATCTAAACGAGAAGTTTACTGATGCTTCTCTATATTCACCAAAAATTTACAATAGGTGAATTTATGAACAGTGAGCACTTTTGTAAACATGTCTATTGGGTTTTCTTTAGTGTTGATCTTCTTTAGTAAGATCTCCATCTTCAATGATACCCCGAACAAAATTGTATCACACATCTATGTACATTTTGCGAGCATGACAGACTGCGTTAATAGCAAAAAATATAGTGCTCTAGTTATCACAATGTATTACCACCTTCTCGTGCTACATCTCAAATCCTTTAGTAGCCCTCACATCCATATGGCCTCTTTAAATGCTTCTATCATTGTCATTTATTCAGCTTCCATAATAGACAGGGACAATTGTACGTTATAATGTAGATATTCACCCAATCAGGCCTCCTGCTAATGTAAATACATAGTTGATAGTTTATGATCTTGATCTTCAGCATAGTCGAAATCCACATAACTGACACATAAATATGTTATCGATAATTGCTTCTGAAAAAGTAAACCGACACAAACTAAATTGCTTAAATATTGGAATATACTCATAATTACTTGCCATTAAGACTTTTTTGAATTATGCATATATCGTCTCATAACTCCATTTGCATGTGCCAAGCTTGGTCTTATACACACCATGGCATACATCAGGCTTTTGATTGCAATCGCGTGTGGCACAGAGTGCATCTCATCCTTCTCAGTGTCTGTTCTTGGGAACAACTCTGCAGATAAGTGAAAATGTGATGCCAGGAAAATACTTACCAACATCGTAAAGTCATTCACTATAAATCTTTTTAGCACCTTCTATGACGGTCGCCGCCTAACCATCGTCGAGTTATTACAAACTTAACTAAGATTAGGTGGTGATCATCATTAGTATCACATATATTAAATAAGATATCCAAGCTATTAATCATAAGATGAGCAAGATCCTGTTAGAAATATATATAGTATAATATTATAGTAAATTAAGGAAGGCATCCAGGCAAATTCTACATTTATCCATTCACACACAATACCGTAAATACATAATAAATAAGAAAGCTCATTTATTACATTTTAATTAAATACGGGAAAAGAAATATAACACATATTTCCTTCTGCAAGTCGAGCCTTACTTTAACCTTCTATCAAGCTAAATTCTCAAGCATTGGATCTAATCTATACTCATGATCTGCCATATGTACATATATGGTAGGGCATAATAAAAAAAAAATTTATTAGACTTTAATAATTTAAGTACAAATATAATTTTAATTAAATTTAAACTATCATAAATAATCATATGCAATTAGGAGCAACAAAACATCAATAAAAAGAAATAAAAATATAATATATACGTTTATAACTTAAACAAAATCTTAGATAAAAAGACATATCTCAACTCAAAGCTACAAAGAGAGGTTAAGTATTTTATATTGGAATAACCCAAATTATTACCTTAACTAACTAATTTAATTTAAGCTAAACCAAACTTTGATTTTTATTCCATTAGACTCAATGAGTCATTTAAACATAATCCTAGAAGTTTAGAATCAATCGGAGCTCATTTAAGCAATATAGTTATTTTGCCTATTTTAGGATCCTGATTATTATCAAAAATAATTTGATCTCTAAATTAAAATCTATTTATATTTTTGAATTTATAGCACCTTATTTAACTAAGGGTAGAATTATGAGAATTTTTGGGGATCATTTAGGCCTATTTTGAATTTTATTTAAGTTAATTTAATTGCATATTAATGTTTATAACATTTTCTAATTGCAAATCTATCCTCCCTTTAACGTTTCACTGCCTCCAAAGCACGAGCACCATCTGGGACATTGATCCCGCGGATTTGATCTAACAACCCGTGTCTTCAATCGAATCCATCTCATCTCGATCGTTCTGCAGTTTTGAGATGCGATATGACGGGATCCATCTTCCTGTCTTAAGTATCCTCAATCATCTATTCGATCTTTGGATCTGATCCAATAGGCGATCTCCTTTATGTGATCGGCCATTACCTATTTGACAATCAGAGCCGTCCCATTCCAACAGATGATCCATCAGACGACTACGCCTCCACTCATCGCTGTAGAGCTTTATCCCCAGCTCGCTCACCCGACAAGTGGAAATTCGCTCATACCATTGGCACCATGCCTATCTCCCACTTCCTCTGCCACGTCCCCTCGACAATTGAATCCTTCCGTTCTGGGTAGGACAATGCTTGGCAGGTCGTGAGGTCCCGATAGCCCCATTTATGGTGGCTCGAGTGTTCGCCTTGGCCCGAGCCTAAACCATGGCTCCCAGCCATGGGATCCATCCTGAAACCCCCTTTATCTATAAATTGCCTTCCCTCAACTCTGTGAGCTTTTTTGCTCACTTGAATTTTTATAATTTGCCTTACTCTTCCCTGTCAAACTCCATTGGAGGTGCTTGTTGTTCCTGGTGATTTCCAGTACTGCGAACTGCTTACAGAGGGTGTGGTCTGGTGTTCAAACCCCTATGCTAAGCTATTGTAATCAACTGAAAGCTCCAGCTCTCTTCAATTCTTCTCTTCCATTCCAAGTACAGTCTCCTTCCCAGCTGAGCTGAGTGGGCTTAGTCTCTAACTTAATGCAATTATGTTAGTTCTGTAATGATTGGATCCTCTTCTTTAGTCTCTAAGATGCTTACGATTGATCATAATAGATTCAATTTGATATAATTAGTAAAATTTCACTGTCTGGATGGATCTCAAACCAGAGGTGATATCTGCATCCTTCTAGTGTTTAATGGCTCAATCCCCACCCATTCCATTCTCTGATCATTTGTGCGAGCTAACTAGTCCCAATGCGATTGTCCTTAGGGTCTAAGCTAGCTTAAAATGATCGTTCTAATTGATCAAGTTCTGCTGAGAGTTCACAGTCAAGCTCGAGTAAGGACCTGACGATCTGGAGCCTCCCAGCCACATGGCTATAGGGCTTCAATCTACCTTACCATCAAGTTGGTGTGGTGATCGAGCTCTGGCCAAATGGCATCTAGGTCTCTAATTGCTCATATGGCAGAAGATAACTTAATTATATCTTTAAAAATATTTTAAGAATTCTAAAATTTTTAATTACCTCTTAATTATCGTAAATCTTTATTAGTGATTAATGGTCTAATTAGTCCTTTGATTTTGATAAACAAATTATTATTGCTTTCTTAAGTCTATCAGAACTTACATATGAACTTAAAAATATATATTAAGTCCTAATTTTCTTAATCATTTTTCTTAGCTTTGAATAGTGATTAGTGCTAATATCATCCTTTGACCTAAACTTGAATTTTATAGTCTTATTCTTCTTATTATACAATATTAAGCATATTAAAATTGATTATAGTCAATTTGAATGCTTAAATCTTAAAATCCTAATTTAATATAAGAGGGGTATTTTAGTCATTTTGGCCAAAAGTTGGTTTAAAAATCCCTAAATCCTAAAAATATCATTAATATGCTTTTAATCAATAATATATTGTATTAAGATCATTCATTGAGCTTTTGGACCTAGTTGATTAATCTAAATTGCTTAAGTTTAATTTCTCTTATATTTCTCTAAAGTAATCGTAAAGATCTTAAGGTGATCTTTGACCCTTCATTTAATCTTACGAAACTAGTACAAATCATCTTATCAAAACTAATCATATAATAACTATTCCTAAAAAAATATTTTAATGACAACCCTAAGTCTAAATATAAGCTGAAGTCTTAAGTGATTAAACCTAAGACTTAGATCTTAGATCCTCATCCTTGAAATTCCTATATGATTGAATCCTTTGAAATCCTTCTTTTGGGTTTAGGTTGATTTAATTTATAAAATGATGTTATTATTATATAGACTGAATTTATATCTTAGATTCATAAATTATTATTTGATTATTTTGTCTTATAATTATAGATTCATCCTTTCTTTAAGATCATAGTTTCTTAATTTTTCAACTTCTAAAATTTTCTACTTTTAGATGAAGTGTGGGTGTGAACCTTAGATCCTTAGAGATTAGTGCCTTTGATTTAGATTTGAACCCCAAATTGGAGTTTAAACCCATAATCCTTAATCTTGATTGACATAATCAAGATTTGAGTTTGAGTTATTAAAATACATTAAGTTGTTGATTTATTTACTTAACTCTTGTAGCCATCACTTTTGATTATGAATTAGAACTTGTTAAGTTCTAATATTATTTTAAGGTCTTAAATCTGTGATTTTATAGGATAGTTGGATATTTGAGATCCTAATCCTATACTAGCTCAGATTAGATAGAACAAATTAAATTAAATAATAATAGATATCACATATGTCTAGTTGAGTCTCTTTGCATATTATGACTATTGTTGCTTCACATACCTTGTGTTTGAGCGTTTTTTCCTTGGACATATTAGTTGGACATAAGATATTTGATGAGTATCCTGTGTTAGGTTTGAAATTGCATAAACATGATTTAACTTTATTCAGTTTTTAGTTCAATAGGGTGTGTCCAAACTTATCTTGCCTCTTCAGTTTAGTTCTTTTTATATAGAATAGACTCAAACCTAGCTCTATGGTTGGCTAGAGGGATACATGTCTAAATTTATAAGTTCAACTCGGACCTAGTGTGATGACCCACTTAAGTAGTATTAAGTGAAACTCTTAAACATCGAGGCACCTTTTTAGATAACGGTGGAGTTCCTGATAAGAACTCCAAAGTTAAGCTTGCTCAGGTGGGAGCACTCCCAGGATGGGTGACTTACTGGGAAGTTATCTTCTGAGGGCAAAATCATGAGGCCTTTCTGGCCAAAGCGGACAATATCTTGGTGCTTAAGAGTTTGGGCTGTTACAAATGGTATCAGAGCAAACCATAGGGTGTCAGATAGGAGCTAAGTGCCATACAAGGTAAAGTACCACTTCATGTGAGCAGTCTCTTGAACCCATGATGGTTAAGGTGCTACATGGTTGTGGGTACCTCTTGCGCCTGTAGAGGTCACCTCTAGTTCTATCTACCCAATGGATGGTTCTTGAATCTGTGTGTGAATACTGACGAGGACGTCAGTTACTTAAATTGGGGAGATTGTGATGACCCACTTAAGTAGTAATAAGTGAAACTCTTAAATATCGAGACGTTTTTTCAAATAACGGGGGGGTTCCTGATAAGAACTCTAAAGTTAAGTGTGCTCAGATGGGAGGACTTCCGGGATAGGTGACTTACTGGGAAGTTATCTTCTGAGGGCAAAACTGTGAGGCCTTTCTGGCCAAAGCGAATAATACCTTGGTGCTTAAGAGTTTGGGCTGTTACACCTAGCTCTATGATTTCCTAAGGGGATACATATTGAACTTTTTGTGTAGTGGCTCTGTTTTGGCCCATTTATGTTATGGCAACGCTAATTTAGGCATACTTATACTTTTTAGTTCAGTTTCAGTTCAATGGTTTGTTTAGCCATATGTTTCAGTTGCATTTTTATCATTTTCTGCACGCTTTTATAGTTCACTACAGTTTAGTGTTTTCTGTTCAACTTTGCTTAGTTCTTGTATAGTTTAGGATGCTAGTCTTATTTTTAATTCATTTATATTTCAGTATAGATTTTCTTTATATAAATCAGCATGTGTTCTCGTAATCATAAGCATGTTAGGATGAGTTTACTTTCAGTACTTTTTCAGCTATTTATATGTTTTTGCCTAATTTTGATGTAGCTTCTCGATAAGGTATGTTAATTTACATACTTTTCTTTGTTTAAGTTATAAATTCTTAAATTATAATTTACTGGGAAGTTATCTTCTGAGGGCAAAACCGTGAGGCCTTTCTGGTCAAAGCGAATAATACCTTGGTGCTTAAGAGTTTGGGCTGTTACACCTAGCTCTACGATTTCCTAAGGGGATACATATTGAACTTTTTGTGTAGTTGCTCTGTTTTGGCCCATTTATGTTATGGCAACGCTAATTTAGGCATACTTATACTTTTTAGTTCAGTTTCAGTTCAATGGTTTGTTTAGCCATATGTTTCAGTTGCATTTTTATCATTTTCTGCACGCTTTTATAGTTCACTACAGTTTAGTGTTTTCTGTTCAACTTTGCTTAATTCTTGTATACTTTAGGATGCTAGTCTTATTTTTAATTCATTTATATTTCAGTATAGATTTTCTTTATATAAATCAGCATGTGTTCTCGTAATCATAAGCATGTTAGGATGAGTTTACTTTCAGTACTTTTTCAGCTATTTATATGTTTTTGCCTAATTTTGTTGTAGCTTCTCGATAAGGTATGTTAATTTACATACTTTTCTTTGTTTAAGTTATAAATGCTTAAATTATAATTTACTGGGAAGTTATCTTCTGAGGGCAAAACCATGAGACCTTTCTGGCCAAAGCGAATAATACCTTGGTGCTTAAGAGTTTGGGCTGTTACACCTAGCTCTACGACTTCCTAAGGGGATACATATTGAACTTTTTGTGTAGTGGCTCTGTTTTGGCCCATTTATGTTATGGCAACGCTAATTTAGGCATACTTATACTTTTTAGTTCAGTTTCAGTTCAATGGTTTGTTTAGCCATATGTTTCAGTTGCATTTTATCATTTTCTGCACGCTTTTATAGTTCACTACAGTTTAGTGTTTTCTGTTCAACTTTGCTTAGTTCTTGTATAGTTTAGGATGCTAGTCTTATTTTTAATTCATTTATATTTCAGTATAGATTTTCTTTATATAAATCAGCATGTGTTCTCGTAATCATAAGCATGTTAGGATGAGTTTACTTTCAGTACTTTTTCAGCTATTTATATGTTTTTGCCTAATTTTGTTGTAGCTTCTCGATAAGGTATGTTAATTTATATACTTTTCTTTGTTTAAGTTATAAATGCTTAAATTATAATTATCTTGTTTCTTATGACTTGTTGCACCTTAATTTCTTGAATGCTTAGTGAAAATGTGATATCTTATATACTTAATTTTATTTAAATCAACTTAAAATTCTTATCGTTGCAGCTTAGCCAGTTTAATTTTTAGATGTGAGGACGAGTGTTCCTTTTTCTTTAAAGAATTTAAGTTGTAATAATTTTATATTCTGGATGTATTGACCTTCTGTATTTTTCATATTAAGTCGAGTTACTATTTCTACTTTCTTTACTATGCTGTGATGTGGATGTTATACTCTTACTTACTTCTGCTATTTGATATTTTGATGTATGACTCTCAGTTTCAGGTGGCAAGTCTTTCAACTGAGGTGGGTTGAGTTTATACCTGACTCGACTATAGTTTAGAGGGTTGTAACATGGTGACCGTATTTACTGTAGACATGTTAATCTCTATATTAGCATGTTTGTGGAGGGTACGGGGCACCACATATATAATCTACTAAGAGCAAGTAAAATCTTAAGCAAATATGATCAAGCTACTTATACTGATTTTATAAATGAAATATAATATAAATAGAACATAAGTAAATCTAGCATCCTAACATACTTGCATATAAAACCAAAATTTGCTAAAAATATATATATATATATAAATGCTGTAAATATTATGAATACAGAAAATGTTTCATAAATACTAAAAATAAATGTTGAATTGATAATATATAATGAAAATATTATCTTCCAAATAAACATATGCCAAATTAGTCCTGCCATCCTAGAAAATGGTGACTCAACAAGTCACTAAATAAATCTTATGAAGTTTCTAGGACACTATTGCCTAGATCAACAAGTCCATTGAAAAATACATCATAATCTCATATATATAAATAAATAAATAAATAAATAAATAAATATATATATATATATATCATCCAAGACACTAATGCCTGGGAATTGAGCTGCGCTGAATCTCAATATATGCATCAATACTGTAGAGACAGGCTAATTAGGATACATTCCACTAAGTAATTATATAATTTATTAATTCATCTTTAATTCATTTCATCTTAATTAGTTATGATCATGCCTTATGAAATTTTCAAAGCTAGCATAGAATATTCAGCAAATGTTATATGTCTCATCTAATATGCCAAAACCATAAAGGCTCAAAATAAGAAAGCAAAGCACACAAAATAATATATAAATAGCACTACACAAATATCTGTGATATCACTTCTTTTCTAATTTGTTTGCTCTATCTATTTTGAAATAATATAAGCTCAGGATCTCCAACATTCAACTATCGAGTTAAATCTTAGATTCACCGCCTTACAAAGTTAAACATTAGAACTTAACAAGTTCTGATTCATAATCAAACAATATCGCCTACAAAAATTAAATGAATAAATAAATCAACCTAATTTACACTTTTATATTTTTACAACTAATCTTGATATAATTTATCAAGATTAGAAGTTATGAGATTAAATTCCAACTTGGGGTTTAAATCTCTTAACTTAGGATTCCAAGCATCTAAGTTTTAATTATTTAATTTAACATGATACTTAAGTCTTGATCTATAAAGAGTTCTGTTGAATTCAATTAGACTCAATAAAATATCTAAATTCTAACTTTTATTGATTAAGTGTCATGGGAGAAACCAATGGCTCAAACTATGTTCTAATTTGATCTTATTCCCTTAAAATAATATCATTTAAGGGGGCTAAAATGTAACTTCAAGAATTTTGGGTTCTAAAATTGAATCTCTTCAATTCTGTGACATGAATATTGTCTAAGGAGTAAATTAACCTTCAAACATCCTAATTGGACATATATAGGTCATAAAATGACTAAACAATGCTTGCCTTAATTAAAGAGTAATTAACAAAATTACTCATTAAATTTAAGCTTTAATACATGTTTGCATATTTGTGCTTTTCAAATAAGGTGATAATATTCCTTAGTGAAAATTAACTAAATTGTATTTACTATCCTACATTAGCAAGGAGTTCCTACATCCTAATGCCATGTTTTTCAAATAACAATCGATAACTAACAATGCTAAGATCTATGCAAGTGGTGTACGTACTATACATAGAGCTCAAGGAAACTGCATAATTAAATAAATACAGAACTCTATAAAGTTTTGTGTACTTAACATACCCTTGAAGTGAGTTGAACTTAAAGCTTATTAATTGATTGGGATAGGACGTCAATCACAACACCTGCAACATTTGGGCAAAAAACCATTAAATGATACTTTCCTTAATAACTTTGCTTACTCCTACATGAACATGGATTCTAGCCAATTCATTCTCCAATATTAAAGATTGAATGCTAAACTACAACATGTTAAAGAGTGATTTACAAGATGTAATACAATAATTTAATGACAAATCTCTAGTAGATGGATGGAAGATTAAGAACATAATCCCTTAGGATAAACTCAAGAACATCATTAAGCCATTATTAAAGATAATCGATATTAATTCATATATATTTAATTTTAGATCTCACAGCAAATGATACAAGGGTTGCTTCGTCCTAATGATTAATCGAGATAACATGAGCATAACTTAAATTCTTCCCATTTTCAATAATGAAAGCTATGATTTATACATAAATTAAAAGATGATAATTTAACCTGCATAAGTCATTTGATTAATTATTTAGAAGACATGCAAGTATAATATCCATATAAGCCACTGATACATAATTGATTAACCACTACAAGGGAGGCTACATGCATATGGATCTACAAGGATAGCAGCTAACAACCTAAATAAAGCATTAAATATTGATTCTATGAGCAATCAAAGAAATTATACTCAAACATTAGGTAAGGATTCCTACATCTTTACAAAAATTTAATCAATCGCATAACTAAAGTCAATTCAAGCTTGAATGAACAATATCATGAGTGATGCATAGCCTAACTTTAACCTATCACAAATTGAACAAAACACATGCATTCATTTGATATTAATTACAAAAGAAAAATAAAATCAGATCCAATGCATTTAGGTTTATATTCAAGCATTAAAAATAAATTAAGAATTTGAAACATTTAATCGCACCCAATACAATCTTAAATATGGATTTGTACCTCCAAAGTTGAAAGATGGATCAGATCAGTTGATAAGGTGCTGATCGGGTGTTGCATGAGGAAGAAGAAGGGTGCTCTCGGTTGTTCAACAGAGAGGGAGGAGAGGCGCCCTCCGCAGCTCAGCTCCAAGCCGAGAGAAAGTTTTCCTTGATCGATCAAGGAAGAACAAAGCGCTTGACTGCTTGGCTGAAATGGAAGTAGATATGTAAAGATCGGCACTCCCCATGGACAATGGAGGAGAAGAGTTGCATGACTCATTTGCGTTGCTCGACCCAGAGGAGGAAAGGAGCAGCTTCTTTGTAAATCAAAGGAGAATCAGTAGAATGAAAAGGAGAAGGATATCAGATGAGGAAACCTTAGGCTTAAGAAGATTTGGGTTAAAGCGAGGATCCTATATAAGCCGCCCTTACCAATTGGGAGCCTTGGATTGCGATCGAGCGAGCATGCTTTTTCTTGAAACTTCCAAGCTTTGATTAATCACAGATTGAACTCAGAAAAAAATACAAACTTGGCATCAAAATGAGCGTCTCGATGAAACAAATGTACTCGTCCAAAAATCTTTGAATTTGGATGAGTATTTTAATTTATATTAATTTTTTAAGCGAGAAACTTTGAAAATTCAACATGATTAATCCAGAGCTAGAAAATTAGCAAAACTTAAAATATAGCATCCTCAATTAATGCTTAACCTAAATATACAAAAATTTCTAAATTTTGATTAATTTTTTATTTATTATTATATTTTGTAGTTAAGCTCTACAAATTAATTTAGGATAATCCGGGATCTCAATAGCGCTCAATTTTTCGTTGTAGGATTCCCTCATTATGCTTTATGTAAGGATATTTTTATTTAATTTTTATTTAACTTAAATTAGGATCTTGATTTTTATCTTGTTTCGATTAAGTTTAGGTCAAATCTTCATAGTAACAACCTTAGGTTGTTACAGCTTCTCCATATACCCTTATTGGGTAAGCCAATACTTTGCTTCTTTCTTATACCATTAGATCTCCATCCCAAGTATCTTTTTGATTATCTTAACTCCTTTATCTCAAAATTTTGAGCCAATTGATGCTTCATGCTGTCCATTTCTGATTGGTCCGATGTAGCAACCAGTATGTCATCCACCTATAAAAGCAGGTAGATAAAGTTTCCCTAAGAAAATTTCTTAAGGAATACACAGTAATCATACTGAATCCTAGTGTTGCATTCCTTCAGCATAAATTGATTGAATTTCTTAAATCACTTCTTTAGTGACTGCTTTAGACTGTATAAAGACTTGTTCAATTTACACACAAAGTATTCCTTGCCTATTTTTTGAATACTAGGGGCTACAACTTATAGATCTTCGCTTCCAGTTCTCCATATAAGAATGCAGTTTTAATGTTGAGCTACTCCAATAATAAATCAAATTGTGCCACCAAAGCTAAAAGTTCATAAATCGATGAGTGCAAGATGTCTACGAAAAACACCTCATCATAATAGATCCCTTCTCTTATGGGCAAAGTTTTGGTCACCAATCTAGCCTTGTAACACACCTCAGCTCCTTGAGATCCCTCCTTGTTTGCATACACCAACTTGTAATCAATGGAATTTCTTCTTGGAGGGAGTTTTTCCAACCTCCATATATTATTTTTATAAGGAGAAATTATCTCTTCATCCATGGCTCTCTTCCATAAATTTTCTCTGGGCCCATCAGTGCTTCCTTGAAGTGAGAGGGAGTAACGACCTAATTTTGGATTAGGTAACTTAAACCAACATTAGGCATCACTATAATATTTAATCTTGGATTATTCATAACGATCCAATATCAAGTATTACTAAAGCAAAAAACCATATTGGGGTTTAATATAGTAGTGCAATAAAAGAAAATACACCTTGATATTTTCTTACATTCAACCATTCATATACAATTAAGAAATATATATATATATATACATATATATATATATATATATATATATATATATATATATATATTCAATTTTATTACATTCATATAAGGCAAAGTTATACATAATGATATATAAAACTCTCTCATTCTCCAAGCACTTTAACTGGTCTCGTCTTCAAGGTCCTACTCCTCAAACATTGAATCTAATATAAACTCATGCTTTGCTGTATGTACATATATGATAGTGCAAATCCAAAAAGAGAAATAATCATGTTATACTCTTTAAGCTTACATATGACAGACCAAAATTACATAGTCTGTGCTTGCTTGCTAGTATACGTATTCTGAAGTAATATATGATGGTGAGATCCCAAAATTTGTCATCCACTGAGAATGGTGTTTTGTTTTGTTACTAGAGTATACTTAATTTTACGAATGTTTAAGATTTAAGATACTGTGTTGTGGAGGTCCTACCTCGCCGTAATCCAGTTAACTTTTAAGTTAACATGATTATGGTGGAGGGGTCACCAAATAACAAGATCCTTACTTATGAATAGATTAGGCACATATCCTAACCCATTATAAATAAGGAGTTTGCCATTTAATAACTATTTCACAAAATGAACATTACATGAAAGTAGAGTGCGGAAGCAAAAATAGTAACATCCATTCCATCACAATATAATAGTAAGAACAAACAACTAACTCAGATAATAGTAGTAAAAGAAAATACAGATTAAATCTGTATTATTACAATATGATTTAAAAGTTTAAGCAGAAATGGAATAAATAAGTCACTCATCCTCACAATGCAGAAAAGAAAAGCTAAGGGTCTTCAACAGCTCGATCCTCCTCCTGAATTCGATCTTCAGAAGGCTCCACAACTTCAAATAGCTTAGAGTCTACTATTGTCCGTTTCACAATGATAGGACCTCAGCCAACAAAAGAAAATTCTTATTAGACAAAATGTCTAAGTACATTTTAGGCTACAATTTTATTATGTTAATTTAGATATTACCATAAACTTTACATTTAAAATAAGAAATAAAGGAGCAGAATGCATATGAAAAAACAAAGATAGTTATAAATAATAAGTTTATAACTTAAAACAAAAGAGGAAGTAAGCACATACCTCCAATTACAGCTGCAACAAGGTTAGGTATAAAATAAATAATAAAACTCAATCCTAAAACATGCTTATGATCATTACAAGTATATGCTAATTGACATAAAGTAAAAGAACATATGAACATTACATAACTGAAAATAAAACTGACATCATATATATGAATAAACAGTAAGTAAATCTAGCATCCTATAAGTAAACAAAGCTAGAAAATGCAGTAAGACTGTAAATATGAAAGTGCTGAAATACAGAAAAATAAATTGAAATTATACATATAAAACTGAAAATTTCCATGACTACTCAAGCAATTCAAACTGAAAGTAAACAACAATCTCACTTAGCCTGATGGGCTAAGGAAGAAGCTCTGATATGCATGAGATCACTTAGCCTCATAAGCTAAGGCAGAAGAACTGTAGCGCCCCACCCCGTCACCACACGCAAACGGTACAATGGATCAGTGGCAGAACGATGTGCTAATCGGGGAGGAACAAACAACAACATCTTCCCGAATATGCTAAGATTGAGCCACACTAAAGGCGACTGACTTGAACCTAAGAGTAGGATCGAGAGTCAATATTTAAGATAAGAGTAGAATACTTGTCTTAAGTATTAGACTAATACGTACATTGGATTTAAAGAGGTAAATATGAATCCAATATATATGTTATCAATATATCAGTATTTCTAGTATGCTGATCACATCATAATACTAAGTATAATGGTAGAATAATAGAGTGCGAAAGCTAAAGCAAAACATCCATAATACATTCATCATAGAGTAGTAGTAAACATTCTTCTCAGAAAAGAAAAGTAAAATAAATCTAGAATTATTACAAACTGATTTAAATGATGCGAAAGTAAAGTCTATCTGAAGTACTAAAGGTAGAAACTGTAAAGTGAAAGGTAGAAGGAAGATCCATTAAGACTCCATGTACTCTTCATGTATCTCCTGCAAGTCCTTTTGCCCTGTCTCAACAAGCTGCTCAGGATCTAACAAATTGCCGGATCCCAAAAGTACCCCGTGTTAGACAAGAAGTCTAACACAGCGCAACTAAACTAATCAGTACTAAAGTAAATACAAACAGGTAGTAAAGTAAACAAAGCTGTAGAAAAGTAGTAAGACACTGAATCACTGAAAAATATAAAGGCTAAACAAGGTAAAAATGAATTGAAAGCTAGATGCTAAAAGTAAGTTAAAACATCAAATGCTTAGAAACCAAGATAAAAATGCCCAATGTTGTACTATATGTCACTAAAATAATGCATCCAAATATGCCACAACACAGTATGCCACAGATATGTAATAGAATTATCACTGAAAGGTTATGAGTCGTATGGTCCAATGTGTACATACATCCAGTTAGGAACACAATTTACTGTGATGCCGATGCATCTTGAAATTCCCTTGTCAATGTATACAACATTCCATAACTCATAATTCATCACTAATACTCATACATCACCACTGAAGTTATTCATCATGCTCATGCTCATGCCCATGTTCGTGCTTCTATTCTACATGAGTTAAATCTAAAATCCATAAGTGCTTGAATACCGACAGAATCCTAATAAAAGAGCTTCTAGAATGCGAATTGGTTAAAGTTGAAATTTTAGTTATAGATCATCAGATGGGGAGATGGTATACACATATAGAGCATGTTTCCAATAAGGTTAGTCTTTTAACTCTTAGTTTGATTAAGCCACCCTAATGAAGCAATTTTCGATAGGAGGCATCACCCGATGGCGACTTGTATCTCAAGCTAAACTATTAAAGTACCTGAATCACAAGCACACTTAGTATTCCAAAAAAGGTGGTTAGGATCACAAAGTTTGCTTAAAGCACACCTATGGGAACGATCACCGATAGGAGGCATTACCTGATGGTGATTTTTATTCAAACAAGCTAATAATCTAATTTCACTAATCATAATACCCTTATGATTGAATGATTTAGTCTAAGTGAGACTATGTCTGACTAAACTTGTAGGATATAACACAGACATAATCCATACCAAGATGAACTAATGAATTTTGAATACTGTTGAGATAACTTAGCACTATGGATATACCCTACTATACCATCCAATAATCAAGGTTCAGCAATTCTATTTATTCAACTATGATTTATCAATGCTATTAATCTTTATGCTAAATGGGTGGATCCTACACAAGGCTCCCAAGGTGTGATTAAAGATCATTCAAAATAAACTGTACCACAAGGTAAAGGATTCACTTTAAGTGGCTTAAGTGAGTTCTACCATAAGGTAGTAAGATCTACATCTAGGGTAAAGGGATCATCTAGGATTCCACCTCAATAAGTTCACAAAGGTCCTTCTTACCTCAAGGTATTATCAATTAAGGTCTTTTAAAGTATTTTAGATACAAGTTAAATAAGGAGATACTTGGGATCTCACACTCTTATTATTAATACTACATTATAGTTTTTATTCAATTTTTAGATTTAGAGTGATGAGACCAGATGATCAAGTCATTTGATCATCTCTTATTCTAAGATTATGGAATTTAAATTAAGGATATTATTAGAGTTAGTTTAGTTATTAAATCAATATAATTTTATTAATCTTCTTATGCTAATAGTCTTATTTTAGGAGAAAATCAAGGATTCAAAGCTTAGATTCAGATTATTCAATCACATGGTTTGATCTTTTTCCTTAATATGTCTAATTCAATGATTTAAGATCAATACCAAATCAGATACATTATTGGAATAATGTCAATTGCAATATCTTATAATCAAGTCATTCAATTTAAGGATTAAGAGTTTGGACATTAATTAAATTGATTAGGATTTATCCCCTACTCATATCTAATTATGATTAAGTGTTTATTTATAGATCAAATGTCAAATCAATGAATTAAGGATGTATTATTGGTGGCAATCTCAGACCTAGATCAAGTCTTAATAGCTTGATCAAAGTCTTAAGACTTCTTAAGCTTAATGAGAATGATTAAGTTCTCCATTTTAGGTTTATTCAATTTATACATCATAAATTTGCATACATAGTTTCAATACATCTACCTCACTGTAATGAAGTATATAAACAAAGAAATTCATAAAAATAGAAAGTAATTAGTGCTAATCAAACCCTAAACTAATTCAAAAGGATTAGCACCTAATTACAAATGAAACCATCAGAATTTCATACAACTTGGCACATAACTTTTATTTAATCATACAATTAATCAGAGACTAATATTGCTAAGATTCAATAATTACAAACCCTAATTTTTACTAATTATAATTTGATAAGATTAGGGCATAAGTTGAAATACAGAAATCAAAAAAATAAACTACTTAACACATTCTATTTACTAATCATAAGAAAACTAATGGCACCCTAATCATGCAATTTGGATAAGTATTTATGCTAATCAACCCTAATAAAGATCTACAATAATTAGGTAAAAATGGACAATCGAACCATTAGATGTTCAATGTTATTTTATATTTAGATCCCTGATGCTTTTCTAATTAATTTGATATATGGTATCATAGGATTTGGACTTGTGGATTGAAAGTTATTTCATTAATACATTATGTATTTTTATTTCAATAATTTCCTATGATTGGATTAATTGGATTATTTTCCTTAAGGAAAATAATTCCAATTAATCGAATATTAATTTAAAATGGGTTCTGCCCATTCTCCAAAACATGTGGGTCAGCTCGGTCCGGGGGCCTGTTACTGTCAAATCGCGCGGGTCACGGGTCGGCCCAACCCGCACAGTTCGTCTTCCTCCCCTCGCTAGCCCCGACACCTCACCGATTAAGGTAACCCTAATTGGCCAAATCCGTAGCCTAGGGTCCATGCCATGACCTTGGGTTGATCGAGAATCGATCCCCTAGCCAAGGTGCATCGACTGAGATTCGGAGCCCCCTGTGATAGGGTCTGGATCGACCAGACCTTAATCACCCGAGAGCTCCCTCAATGGAGCTACTATGGGGAGACAATTCTCCCCATAGAGGCCATGCCAAACCCAGGGCTCGATCTTAACACCATCAAGGAGGTGAGACGGATCGAAGCCCCTTTGTATGAGGGCCTGAGGTGGGCTGTTATGTCGGGACCTTACTCAGTCCCGAGACTCCTTTACAGACTTAGCCCGATCGATCGAGGCTAGCTCATGGATCAATTACGATATCATTAGGTTATATTTGACAATATGCAACAATACGAGTCAAATGAAGATGAGCCTGAGCCTTATTGGCTCAAGACTTGCAAACGGGGGTACCTGGTTTTTGGCGAGGGACTTGTAGACGATGCAGGGGTCAATGTCGGGCTTGCTGAGCTGCCTAAAAGCTCTTTAAGAGTTATTGAATGCCAAGAGACTCTTCTATCAGTGGTACGCATGTCGGGAATGCCTGGGAGAACCCTGTAAATCAACTATGGCGATTTGGGGGCAGAGGAGAAACTGGACTCAATTAAGCATCAAAGGGCATCAAGAAAGAGTTCTGAGGCTATTTATAGACTTAGGTGAGAACAGGGAAGCTTCCAGAGAGCTTATGCTTTGGTTGGAGGGACCCGAGAAGTTGGGTCATGGCTGAGCTCACAGTTTCATAATTGAGCACGGCCGGGTCACGAGGCCCGACTAGGACTGATATGCCATTGAGGGAAGGTCCCCAATGGCCTACTGAGGTGGAACGAGTAGTGGGGGACAGACCAAGCTGTCGAGAATATGCGGGATTTCTTCGATCAAACACGGGCGAGGCGAGGACGATGATCCACAGAGCGGGTGCACTGTGGGCAGTCTGATGGGTCGTTCGTTGAAGCGGGACGGTCCTGATCATCAAACTGCTAACGGTCGATCGCGGAGAGGAGATCGTCCGTTGGATTTGATCTGTGGATCTGATGAACGATCAGGGATACTTACAGAGAGCGGCTAGATACCGTCCGATTCCATTTGCAAACTGCGGAACGGTCGGGATGGATCGGATCTCAATCTAAGGCGCGGACTGCTGGATCTAATCCGAGAAATGGACGGCTCAGATGGCGCCCACTGTTTTGAAGGCGGCCGACTGGGTTTAGGGTAGATTTGCAATTAAAGATTGGCAGGAACCCTAAAATGCAATTAACCTATTTTAGTTAAATGTGAATTATGGCCCAAATAATTTCCAAATTGCATCAAATTTTTACCCCTAGCTAATTTGGGGGTGAGGAATTTAAAAATGAAATCAGATTTTAATTATGAATTCAAAAATATTTTAGGTATAATTTAGGACATCTAGACTAATCAAAAATACAATCTAAACTTAGGGGAATCCAATTTACTTCAATTTTTCAGGATAGGCTCAATTTGATATTTTAAAAGTAATGTGATCAAAATGAATGCTCAATTATGCTAGAACTTAACAGGGTAATAACCTAGAGTTGTTACAGACTCCCTTACCTAAGAACGATGTCATCCTCAATATCAACTTAAGAGAGAAGACACATGCATAAATCTTAAGAATATAAATTAACTTTAGAAAATTAACGGATGCCTGAATTTTCAAAAAACTTGGGATACTTTCTTTGCATACATACAGCATGCAACATTCAACATTCAGCATTCATGATTAAACCTCTCATTTAATTTTACTTTTATAAAATTCCAAAATTCTTAATTATATTTATATTTAAATTCTGGTGCTGTTAATATTCTTATATTATATTGAGAGGTGTGTTTAAATCTCTAAGATAAAGATGGAGTTTTCTTATGAATTATGATGATTCTATATCGTTGCCAAATAAAATTTGTGATCCATACAAATTAAATAATTAATATAATAACAAATTCTTACCTCAAAAACAAGAACTAAATATATTTTTCATATTAAAATTATGTTTACATTAAAAATAAATACTCTAAATCATTACACTCGATCTCCCATTTACTATAATCATGATTTGGCTGTACTTTTATATTATAAGCTTATATATAATAAAAATGCATTAATATCTCAAGTTTATTCTAATTTAGAGATATAAAATATTTATAAATAATTAATAGAGAATTTATCTCTTAAAAATAATGCACATTGTAATTAAAATTTATCCTTTGCACAAATGCAACTTTCATAAAGTAGTCACATGCACAAAATTATAATTTTAAGAATAAATATGAATTAGAAATCATTTCATTTATTTTTTTGGCATTGATAGCAGAATGAAATGATCCATGACAAATGATGTTTTTGATAGTCATCTTATTTAGTTTCCTATAATCGATGCACATTCTCATCGATCTATTTTTCTTCTTTTGGCAATTAATTGAAGCACCATGCTGGCTTAGCCACTTCATACCCAGGATTATATCAAAGTTTGCGATTGACAGAATGATCAGTTTGGCTTCATATTTTTGTTTACCAATGGAGATATATAACTTGCAAAACTATTGGGATTGCATACGGGCTCCGGAAGGTAACCCGATGCTTACTGAATTTGCTAGGCAGTAGGATGGTAGTTTAAGAGTTTTAGCCCAATTTTTCGATACGAAGAAATGACTCGCTCCAGTATCAAAAAGGATGTTACAAGATTTGTCCTCTATCATTAAGGTGCATATTAATAATAGTTATGATAAGGATTTTACCATTAAAACAGATAATATCGAATAGCGAAACAGAAATGACTGAATAAGAATTAAATAAAGGTGTACCTGAAATCACATCGTTGTCCTCAAGAGCTGAGACAGGGGTTAACATATATACCCTTGCAGGTGCTGAGAGTCGTTTGTTTTGAAGCCTCCTGACGATCATGGTTCGGCTTTTGTGCCGGTACAATTGCCTAAGAGTTTGAAGTAGGAGTCAGCATTATAGCAGGAGCAGGCTCTCGATTGTTCCTTGATTGAACATTGAATGCTTGCTTATGACGGGAGTGATTGATGAGTATTCCGTCGATTGTGTTCTTGGCATCGCAAGCGAAATAATAGTGGCCACTTCGACCACAAGTAAAACATACACCACCGAAGTGGTAGCATTTTTCATACGGATGAAATCGTTTGCACTCGTATTTCTGAGGTTGGGATTGTTCGGTTTCCATTTTATATACTTTTTCCATCTTATGATGACCAAAGCGTTCCTTCCTTGGCTGCATAACTATTGCTTTTCTTTTTTGGTCCAGTTGACCTTAGAATCCATCTTGGAGACGGGTAGCCTCGATCAATTCAGTTAGAGTCTTGATCTGATAGGATACAAGTGGGAATTAATAGAGTCTCTCAAACCCTTCAAGAAACGATGGCATCTGGACGCTTATGTTCTTACTAGGTCCGGAACGAAGCATGACAATCTTCAAAATTCTTATTCATAGTTGAACACTGAATTATTGCCTTGAGTGAGATGGAGGAGCTCATCCTCCAGGATTGCTTGAGACAATGCTGGTATAAACACTTCTCGGAATGCTTCTAAAAATATGTCCCACGGAATGTCTTCTATTTCGAAATCGACAAATTTATTGTTTCTCTCATTTTTCCACCAGTATTCGGCTTCTTCTTGAAACAGACGAGTTACTAAATAGATAGCTTCAGAGTTAGGACACTTGATACTGGCCAGGTTCTTCTTGGTCAGCTTCAGCCACTTTACTGTATCCATGGGGTTCAGCGCTCCATTGAAAGTGGGAGTTTTAAGGTGAAGGAAACTGTGCAGGATTCCATCACCCGTATAGTGTGACGATGATGAGAATCCTGATAGGGGTGCAGATTGCTGTCTTACAGAGAGAATCAGGGCACGTGTCTCTTGCGCCTGTTGCGCATTGCTATCTATTAGGGCCTTCATCAAATTGGCCATTGGGTTGGATTCTTCAAGCCTGCCAGACGACGAGACCGCATTTTTGATTGGAGTAAGAGCAGATGGAGAGCCAGGATTCATGGCTGTAAAATGCAAGTATGATCTCAGAAACATAAAATTTTACCATACTTTCATTCATTCATTTCTTTCTCAAAAGAGAAGATACATGGATCCATAAAACATGTGACAAAAAAAATGACATAATAAAATCTCTAAATCCTAGTTATAATACTCCACCCAAAAGGCATCGCACAGAAGTCATCATATGTGAATATGTGGCTCCTTCTAGCTAATATCCTATAAACCCAATACCACCAACGACTTGTTGATCCCCTCAAAAGGATCTCTACAATCTCTAGACGGTACTCCTCGGGACAGGCCGTCTCTTAAAGTGCAATAATAATGCGGTCCAACCATTCTCTAGCGAATTCTGAAAGACTGGTGCCTCCAAAGGATGAGTTGATAAGAATTTTATCTAGCACCTCAACTCCTCGAGGTGACACTTCATCGACAAGCCTTCCGTAGTCTAGCCATCTCGGAAGTCATCTATCCAGTAGTCGTCAAACCTCCTAAGGTAGAGCCAAAATGTTGACTGCGAGTATTCCATTCATAAAATAACTCAACTTATAAGTATTTCATTCCTTGGGACAGGCTGTCTCTTAAAGTGCAGTAGTAATGCGGTCCAACCATTCTCTGGTGAGTGCTGAAAGACTGGTGCCTCCAAAGAATGAGTTGATAAGGATTTTATCTAGCACCTCAACTCCTCGAGATGACACTTCATCGACGACCCTTCCGTAGATCTGGCCATCTCGAAAGTCATCTATCTAGTAGTCGTCAAACCTCCTAAGGTAGATCCAAAATGTTGACTGCGAGTATTCCATTCCTAAAATAACTCAACTTATAAGTATTTCATTCATATTTTATCATTACTTTCAAAGTTCGTTCAAATCCTAAGATATCCTTTTTGGTATTTAAATATTCATGGTTTCAATCAAATTATTATGTGCGTTAAATTCTTAAGGTGTCATTATCCTAGACATAGTCAACCCTTTCCTTTCTGAGATAACTAAATGAACATTTGGATGTTTGCTTTTCATTACACTTAGTAACTTGTGATCTTGACCTGATACAGAGAATAGATCATAAAGTAGATAGAAACAAACTTCTTTATCTGACACTTTATGATACTTCTTTGATATCAATGTAGTGCCCCGCCCCGTCGCCGCACGCCAACAGTAAAATAGATCGGTGGTAGAAAGGTGCGCTAGTTGGGGAGGAATAAACAACAACATCTTCCCGAATATGCTAAGGCTGAGCCACACTTAAGGCTGCTGACTCGAACCCAAGAGTAGGATCGAGAGTCAATACTTAAGATAAGATTAGAATACTTATCTTAAGTATTAGACTAATACATATATTAGATTTAAAGAGGTAAATATGATTCCAATATATGTTATCAATATATCAGCATTTCTAGTATACTGATTACATCATAATACTAAGTATAATGGTAGAATAACAGAGTGTGGAAGCTAAAGCAAAATATCTAGAGTACATTCATCACAAAATAGTAGTAAATATTTATCTCAGAAAAGAAAAGTAAAATACATCCATAATTATTACAATTTAATTTAAATGATGTGAAAGTAAAGTCTATCTGAAGTACTAAAGGCAGAAATGGTAAAGTGAAAGGTAGAAGGCAGATCCATTAAGGCTCCATGTACTCTTCATGGATCTCCTGCAAGTCCTCTTGCCCTGTCTCAATAAGCTACTCAAGATCTAGCAAATTACTGGATCCAAGAAGTACCCTGTGTTAAACAAGAAGTCTAACACATCACAACTAAACTAAGCAATACTAAAGTAAATACAAATAGACAGTAAAGTAAATAAAGCTGTAGAAAAGTAGTAAGACACTGAATCACTAAAAAATGTAAAGGCTAAACAAGGTAAAAATGAATTGAAAGCTGGAGGCTGAAAGTAAGTTAAAATATCAAATGCTTAGAAACCAAATTAAAAATGCCCAATGCTGTACTATATGTCACTGGGATAATGCATCCAAATATGCCACAACATAGTATGCCACAGATATGTAACAGAACTATCACTGAAAGGTTATGAGTCGTATGGTCCAATGTGTACATAAATCTAATTCGGAACACAGTTTATTGTGATGCCAATGCATCCTAAAATTCCCCAGTCAATGTATACAATATTCCATAACACATAATTCATCACTGATACTCATACATCACCACTGAAGTTATTCATCATGCTCATGCTCATGCTCATATTCATACTTCTATTCTATATGAGTTAAATCTAAAATCCATAAGTGCTTGAATACCGATAATGAATTCAAAGTCTCCATTGTGCTAAATCCTGCTAAAAGGATTTTGACTCCTAGCTTCTAGAACACAAATTAGTTAAAGTTAATATTTTAGTTATAGATCATCAGATGGGAAGATGGTATACACATATAGATCATGTTTCCAAAAGGGTAGTTTTTTAACTCTTAGTTTGATAAAGCCACCATAATTAAGCGATCTTCAATAGGAGGCATCACCCGATAGTGACTTGTATCTCAAGCTAAGCTATTAAAGTACCTAAATCACAAGCACACTTAGTGTTCCAAAAAAAGTGATTAGGATCACATAGTTTGCTTGAAGCACACCTATGGGAGCAATCTTTGATAGGAGGCATCACTCGATGGTGATTTTTATTCAAACAAGCTAATGATCTAATTTCCCTAATCATAACACCCTTAGGATTGAATGATTTAGTCTAAGTGAGATTATGTCCGACTAAACTCGTAGGATAGAGCACAGACATAATCTATACCAAGATGAGCCAACCAATCATGAATACTACTGAGATAACCCAGCACTATGGATATACATACCCTACTATACTACCCTATAATTAAGGTTCAATAATTCTATTTATTCAATAAGGGTTTATCATTGCTATCAATCCTTATGCTAAATGAGTAGATCCTACACAAGGCTCCTAAGGTGTGATCAAAGATCACTCAAAATAGACTCTACCATAAGGTAAAGTATTCACTTTAAGTGGCTTAGGTGAGTTCTACCACAAGGTAGTAAGATTAACTTTTAAGGTAATTGGATCATCTAAGATTCTACCTCAATAAGTTCACAAGGGTCCTTCCTACCTTAAGGTATTATCAATTAAGATCTTTTAAAGTATTTTAGATACAAGTTAAATAGGGAGATACTTGGGATCTCACACTCTTATTACTAATGCTACATTATAGGTTTTATTCAATATTTAGATTCAGAGTGATCAGACCAGATGATTAAGTCATCTGATCATCTCTTATTCTAAGATTATGGGATTTAAATTAAGGATATTATTAGAGTTATATCAGTTATTAAATCAAAATTATTCTATTAATCTTCTTATGCTAATAATCTTATTTTAGGAGAAAATCAAGGATCCAAAGCTTAGATTCAGATTATTTAATCACATGGTTTGATCTTTTTCCTTGACATGTCTAATAGAATGATTTAAGATCAATACCAAATTAGATGCATTATTGGAATAATGTCAATTACATTATCTTATAATCAAGTCATTCAATTTAAGGATTAAGAGTTTGGACCTTAATTAAATAGATTAGGATTTATCCCCTACTCCTATATAATGATGATCAAGTGTTTATTTATAAATCAAATATCAAATCAGTGAATTAAGGATGTATTATTGGTGGTAATCTCAGACCTAAATCAAGTCTTAATAGCTTGATCAAAGTCTTAAGACTTCTTAAGCTTAATGAGAATAATTAAGTTCTCAATTTTAGGTTTATTTAATTTATACATCATTTATTTGCATACATGGTTTCAATACATCTACCTCACTATTATGAAGCATATTAATAGAGAAATTCATAAAAACAAAAAGTCATTAGTGCTAATCAAACCCTAAACCAATTCAAAAAGATTAGCACATAATTACAAATGTAACCATCATAATTTTTTACAACTTGGCACATAACTTCTATTTAATTATACAATTAATCAGAGACTAAGTTTGCTAAGATCCAATGATTACAAACCCTAATTTTCACTAATCATATTTTGACAAGATTAGGGCTTAAGTTAAAATACAGAAATCAAAAAAATAAACTACTTAGCACATTTATTCTACTAATCCTAAGAAAATTAATGGCACCCTAATCATGCAATTTGGATAAGTATTTATGCTAATCAACCCTAATCAAGATATGCAACAATTAGGCAAAAATGGACAATTGAACCATTAGAAGTTCAATGTTATTTTATATTTAGATTCATGGTGATTTTCTGATTAATTTGATATATGATATCATAGGGTTTGGACCAGTAGATTGAAAGTTATTTCATTAATACATTATGTATATTTATTTCAATAATTTCCTATGATTGGATTAATTGGATTATTTTATTTAAGGAAAATAATTCCAATTAATCGAATATTAATTTAAAACGGGTTTGGCCCATTCACCAAAACACGCGGGTCGGCTCAGCCCAGGGGCCCGTTATTGTCAAACTGCGCGGGTCACGGGTCGGCCCGACCCGCACAGTTTATCTTCCTCCCCTCGCCAGCCTCGACACCTCACCAATTAGGTTAATACTAATCGGCCAAATCTGCGGCCTAGGGACCACGCCATGGCCTTGGGTTGATCGAGAATCGATCCCCTAGCCAAGGCATGTAGACTGAGACCAAGAGCCCCCTGTGATAGGGTCTGGATCGGCCAGACCTTACTCACCTAAGAGCTCCCTCAATGGAGCTACTGTGGGGAGACAATTCTCCCCCTAGAGGCCATGCCAGACTCGGGGCTCGATCCCCACACCATCAGGGAGGTGAGATGGATCAAAGCCTCCCGGTCTAAGATTCTGAGGTGGGTTGGAACGCTGGTACCTTACTCGGTCCCTGAGACTCCTTTACGGACTTAGCCCGATCCATCGATTTGATCGATTAGGGTTAGCTCACGGCTCAATTATGATAGCATTAGTTTCAATTTGACAATAACAGTAATACGAGTCAAATGGAGATGAGCCCCACCCTCATTGGCTCTAGACTTGCAAACGAGGGTACCTAGTTTTTGACGGGGGACTTGCAGATGATGTAGGGGTTAATGCTGAGTCTGCTAAGCTTCCTGAGAGCTCTTTAAGAGTTCCTGAATGCTAGGTGACTCTTCTATCAGTGGTACGCATGTCGGGAATGCATGGGAGAACCCTACAGATCAACAATGGCGATTTGGGGGCAGAGGAGAAATTGGACTCAATTAAGCAGCAAAGAGCATCAAGGAAGAGTTATGAGGCTATTTATAGCCTTAGGTGAGAATGGGGAAGCTTCCAGAGAGCTTATGCTTGGGTTGGAGGGACCCGAGAGGTTGGGTCATGGCCGAGCTCTTAGTTTCCTAATTGAGCTCAACTGGGTCACGAGGCCCGACTAGGACCGATATGTCATTGAGGGAAGGTCCCTAATGGCATGCTAAGGTGGAACAATTAGTGGGGGATAGGCCAGGCTGTCGAGAATCTATGGGATTTCTTCGGTCAGACACGGGCGAGGCGAAGACGATGATCCACTGGGTGCATTGTGGGCCGTCTGATGGGCCATTCGTTGAAGCGGGATGATCCTGATCATCAGACCGCGATCAGCTGATTGCGGAGAGGAGATTGTCCGTTGGATATTTGATCTGTGGATCTAACGGACGATCAGGGCTACTTATGGAGAGCGGCTAGATACCGTCTGATTCCATCTGCAAATCGCAAAACGGACGGGATGGATCAGATCTAAATCTAAGCGCTGACCTCTAGATTTGATCCGAGAAATGGACGGCTCAGAAGACGCTCGCTATTTTGAAGGCGACCGACTGGGTTTAGGGTAGATTTGCAATTAAAGACTGACAGGAACCTCAAAATGCAATTAAACCATTTTTGCCCAAATGATTTCCAAATTGCACCAAACTTTCACCCCTAGCTAATTTGGGGGTGAGAAATTCAAAAATGCAATCATATTTTAATTATGAGATCAAAAATAGTTTAGGTCTAATTTAGGGCATCTAGACTGATCAAAAATGCAATCTAGACTTATGGGAATCTAATTGACTTTAATTTTTTAGGATAGGCTCAATTTGATGTTCTAAAAGTAATGGGATCAAAATAAATGCACTTAACAGGGTAATAACCTAGGGTTGTTACAGAACCAAAGTAGAGGTATACCTAAGATTAGTACTGCCATATCAAAATAATGACTTCACAAGTCACAACAATTCCATTATAATCCCTTTTTTTGACATACAAGCAGATGAACCACTAGGCGGACTTCACCGATAAATTAGTGTTCATTCTAGTAGGTCGAACCAAATTTTTATGCGCTATCTTTCTGACAAACTAGTAAGTGAAACACTAGGTGGACTTCATCGACAAACTAGTATTCCCACTACTAGGTTGAACCAATTCTGAAGAGGCAGACTAATTAGGTCTGAAAGCTCTAATAAAAATGTAGATAATATTTCTACAAATTCAAGCTGACACAAGATAATCATCAAATATCCTATGTCTAATACATGTAACTAATGTATAAGGCTCAATATAAGGTAAGCAAAGCATTAAATATCAAAGTGAGAAAGAGACTCTACTAGGACACAAGTGATATCCACTATTATCAAATTTATTCGTCCTATCTACTATGAATTACACAAGTTCAAGATTTTCAATTTATACTATCGAGTGTAACTCAGATTCACAACCTTATAAATTGAAAATAATTAGAACTGATCAGGTTCTAATCTAATTTAAAATCAATGTCAACTACCTAAGTTAAATAAGTAAATCAATCGATCTATTTTGATGTTATAAGCAACCCAAACTTATCTTGATTAACACCAAATCAAGATGGAAGGATTAAGAATTAAACTCCAAATATTGGGGTTCAATTACTTAATCCATAGGTGAACCTAAAGGATTAAGTTTAAAACCCAATCTCACAAATTAAAGATTAAGCCGAATCCTATTAAGTAAGATCACACTTAATAGGATATATCTCTATTCTTAAGTCTAAGATTGAAAGATCAAATAATTATAAATAAACTGCAAAAATCTAAAAACTAGTAAAACCAATATTTCACCTATTCAGTAACCTATTTTACTCAATAAATGAATTCTAACCAAAGAACTAATCCTAGCTCATAAGGAAATAAGCTCTTAAACACTAAGATGAAATCTCAAACACAAAACTGAACTAATGCTATAAGAAGGATTAAGAAATGGATAAGAGGTTTAAAGAAGAGGTATAATCTGAGATTTATCTCACATCATACAGCTAAAATTACTTAGAAATTTTCTTAAGGAAGGAAAAATTAAGGATTTTGATTAAAACTTAAGCAATGGTTTAAATTAATGAAATTTCATTCTAAATTACTTTACTTACTGATCTTAGCTATTATAACATCAATTTAAGGCATAAAAGCTTTTAGCCCTAAATTTGGGCAAAATGACCATTTTGCCCCTTCTTAAGGGTCTAAAAATTTACTTTTTGATTTAAAGCTCTAAATTAAAAATTTTTAGTGGCAAATGATTACTTACTGTCTAATATGAAGATTGACAATAAGTACATCATTTTGGACAATTAATAAGCCTTATGAGATCAAATTAAAGAGTTTAACTAATAGGGGCAATTTGGTAATTTTACTTATTGGAATCTAATTTTTCTATGAGTTTATTAAATCTTACTGTCTAAGGGTTCCATAGAACCTAAAATCATTAAATTCGGATAAGTATTGGCTAAGTTATAGCCAAAACAAGTTCAGGGTTAATTATGAAAAATAGGTTTTCTTAAATGGGGTCAAAAACCTAACTTTTTCATTTGATGTCCAAAATTAGCAAATTCAGTGGCTATTATTTTCTTATAACCCACTGATTACTTTAACTAGGATTAGACTTAATTTGAATCTCATTTGGTCAAGTTATGACCTAATTAGGATTTAAGTAATTAGTGAGTGATTAGTGAAATCAATCACAAAATCATGAAACCAACCACACCACTAGGTTCTATTCTACTCTAGGAGTTATTAGAAACTAAAATTACTCAATTTGGATTATTAATTATGCTATTATGTACTAATCATATTTTAGGGTGATTATGGTTGATTAAGAGATCTAGCCATTAGATATAAAATATTTTTGTAGTTTACTATTTATTAGGTCTTCCTGATCAATATGATATATTGGAAGACCTAATTTGGAGCTCAATTGACCAAATTATGGTCAATTGAAGTTTTAGGGTTAATTAGGGTTAGGTCCTAAAAGTGATTATGCAAACCCAAATCCAAACAGAGAAATAAATGATACTAGAACATTTCTGGGAGTCTCCTGATTAAAATGAGACCCATATTAGGTATATTTGGGTGAGTATGTGCAAAGTTATGATAGTTTAAAATTTCCATAAAATTAATGTGCCATTAAGAGAGATCCTAATTATCATTAGTCAAACGATACTTCAAACAGCAAGTTTGACACTTCTAGAATATTCCTTATAAATTTCTGAATGAAATGGTGTATAAATATGCTAGATTTGGGTCATTGAATTGTAAGCTATTGATAGATGAAGTTCTGAAATTAAATGAATTAATTAAATGAAAATTAATTTATGAATTCTTAAGTTTAAAAGGCGGTGGGACCCTCACTCTTAGTATATTTAGGATTTAGGTAATTAGTGAGTGATTAGTGAAATTAATCATAAAATCATAAAACCAACCACACCACTAGGTTCTATTCTACTTTAGGAGTTATTAGAAACTGAAATTACTCAATTTGGATTATTAATTATGCTATTATTTACTAATCTAATTTTAGGGTGATTATGGTTGATTAAGAGATATAGCCATTGGATCTAAAATATTTTTGTAATTTCCTATTTATTAGGTCTTTTTGATCAAAATGATATATTGAAAGGCCTAATTTGGAGCTTAATTGACAAAGTTATGGTCAATTGAAGTTCTAGGGTTAATTAGAGTTAGGTCCTAAAAGTGATTAAGCAAACCCTAATCCAAACAGAGAAATAAATACTACTAGAACATTTTTGGGAGTCTCATGATTAAAATAAGACCCATATTGGATATATTTGGGTGAGCATGTGCAAAGTTATGATAGTTTGAAATTTCCATATAATTAATGTGCCATTAAGAGAGATCCTAATTATCATTAGTCAAACTATACTCCAAACAACAAGTTTGACACTTCTAGAATATTCTTTATAAATTTATGAATGAAATGGTATATAAATATGCCATATTTGGGTCATTGAAATGTAAGCTATTGATAGATGAAATTCTGAAATTAAATGAATCAATTAAATTGAAATTAATTTCTGAGTTCCTAAGTTTAAAAGGCGGTGGGACCCTCACTCTTAGAAGCTACACCCATCGCAGGCTACTGAGAGGCGACGTAGGCCGAGACCCAGCCCGAATGATGCTCTTCATCCCCATAGATAGGTGGGAGTAGAAAAGGGAGGTTAGGGCTTCTATCGATTGGCGCTCGAGACTCCTAAATGCGAAGAGATTTTAGAATCAAGAAGGAGATCTTGATTGGGTCTCCCCATCAAACTCAACGTTTGAACCTCTTCAATAATGCAAAAGGGGAGGAGAGCAAATCATTTTAGGCTTAGGAGGATATAACTCAGCATATAATAGGTCTAAGCATTGAGCTTGATGAAATCAAAAAAATATTAATCAAACATTAACTTTAATTGCTTGAATGAGTAAAAAAAATTGATTGCACGAGCAAGGGAAGTCGTGTACCTGCGATTGACAAAATGAAGGGTTAGAGTTTTCAGGATGCAGATGCTAAGGATACTAGACTTTCCTTGATCACTGATTCATCCTCCTGCATGAATGCCGGAAGAAGGAAAAATATGGAACTTGAGATAACGATGCAGAGATTTTCTCAACTAGAAGTATGACCACTGTGGTTCTAACACTTCTAAGGCTCGATCAAAGTGAGATAACTACCATAAATGGTCTCTGAGGCAACGAGCAAGCGGTGAGGGACACGCGCCTGACTACGCTCGCCGCAAGCAGGGTCGAGCGATACGTGCCTTGCGCGGTCAGCCCAACGAGGGAGACGACTCCCTCACCGTTTGATTGGAAGAATCGAATAGCTCATGAAGAGCCGTGATATAAAATGGCTTAGAGAAAGGAGGTAACGGTTGGAACGGCAGTCGTTAGATTATTTATATATAATAATAATATTTAATAAATTTCAAACCTATTTTATCAATTAAAATTAATTAATTAAGTGTATTGTGAGAATTTCCAATAAATCACCCCTAACTAATTGAGGAGTGTGGAACGCAACAACATAATCAAATTTTCGATAGACGAGTATTTAATTATTTTATTTTTTGGGTATTTAAATAACATTAAAATATTCATCAAAAATTTAACGACTTCCAAATGCATCCAAAACTTCACCGCTAGCTAATTTGGGGGTGGTGACAGCAATGGCGAAGTAGGATTTTTGATTTGAGGCGAATTTAGATAGGTCAATTTCTAGGGTTTCTGGAAATTCCTAAAATCAGGATCTGATCTATTTGACTGCTGATTTGGACTAGGTCTTAGAGGTAATTTCTTAATGACTTAATTAGTGTACTGGAAGCATTGTTAAGACTTAGTTTAGTCTTAATTGACCTAAATAACAACCTGAGTTGTTACAGACTCTCCCACTTAATGAGTTGTTACAAACTCCCCCACTTAATAATGGTGTCGTCCTTGACATCACTCAAGTAAAAGAAAATAAAACAAATATAGAATACTGAATTGAAATAGACTAAGGTTAAGAAAGTATATTTTAAAGGAATTTAAATGAGTATATATTAATCCAATTGGAATGGAAGAATCATTAAATAAATTGTTTTGATCTTTGTCTAGGATTTTGACAAGCCTTTCAATAAGTGATAGATTTGGTTGAATTCTTATTAGATAAGATGGGGATCATATGATAAATTTCATGAGAATATTAAGTTACTCTCATTTGGAGATTGAAAGATAGAGACATTTTTCAGGCACATAAAGTCCTGCAATAATTGAATAGCAATTATAACACCTTATATAACAACCCAAGTTGTTACCTTAGTTAATTAGGACTAATCTCAGTCTTAATCTTAATCTTAAGTATTAATCAAGTCATTAAGAGTCATCCTCTAAGCCCTAGTCCAAATCAAGAGTCAACAGATTAAATCTTGATTTTTGAAAAATCCAGAAATCTAGAATTTGACCTATCTAAATAAGTCTCAGATCGAAAAACATACATCACTATTGCGCTCGTTGCCCCCAAATTAGCTATGAGTGATGTTTTGTTGCAATCGAAAGTTATCAAAATTTTGACAAATATTTTAATAATATTAAAATACCCCAAAATTTGGGAAAAATAAAATACTCATCGGATCGAATCCAATTTCGCCGTTGCGTTCCTCACCCCTCAATTAGCTGGGAGTGAACATTTGGAATTTTTCTAAATTCAATTTAATAATTAAAATTGAAATAAAGATTTATTTAATTTAAATTAACTAATAGTATATTTTAATTGAACTTAACGGCATCGTCAGTCCAGCTGCCGTCGTTAGCCCCTATTGAGCTCAGGCCATTTATCACCTAACGGCGCCTGGGCCGTCTGATCCTTTGATCAGATGGCAGAGGTTCATCACCTCTACCGTGCGAGACGCGTGTCACACTCCGCCCCCTTCCCCCAACTGCCATTCGCATGGCCTCGACCACTCCGCCGCAGCTTCCCCTTAAAGTCCTAATCCCCTCCCCACCGCGAGCGATTTCCTGCAAGGGACCTTAGACCTAATTGTGGCTGTCGGCGCATCTCCAAAAGAGCCCTACCTTCCCCGGCGCTCGATCAGGTACCTCCCTAAATCTAGATCCCTCTTTAACGCATTCGATGGTTAATGTAGTGTCAATATTTGCATTCAGGAGTCCCTCATGTATTTGATCGAGCCTTCGGTGCTTGATCGGGCTTCGGCCGTCTAACCTTAGGGCACCCGCGTGCGAGAGACGAACCGCCTCCCGTAACGCCTCGAACTGGGTCATGGTTGACCAGTCCGAACCGTGGCAACCCGGCCCGATTCGCTGCCCGATGGACTGGCAGTGGGGCCATCTCGTCGCGCTGTCGCGCTCTCACGCAGACGCGTGGAATGCGGGGTCCACAAGCGCGTAAACTCGCTCGGCTGTGGTCGCGGGCCCCACGGTCAGACCATACGCGATAGGTGGGGCCGCCAGTTCTCCATCCGCGTATGGTAGAGCGCCACGTGTTGGAGTGGGTCCCGCCTTCGACTCCACGGCCAATCCTTAGTCGCCACGTGTGCTGTAATGGCCCACTGTCTGTCCCGTAATTATTACCTGCATAAGTAATTATAATATATATATATATATATATATATATGTATGTATGTATGTATGTATATATAGTTGTATTCAATTGACTATAGATAATTACTGTCATTGGATTAGTATAAATTATAATTAGTAGATAATATTAATAGTAGATTAATTTGTCTAATCACATTGCTTAATTATTAACAGCAAGATGTAAACTAAATTAGTTAGGTGATTAACTAGCAAACATTAAACTAATATACTCAGTAATCAATTAGTAAATTAATTTGGAGGATTAACTAAATTAAATATTATCAAAACAGATAGATTAATTAAATTATAAATTAAATTAAGGGATTTAATTTATGAGTAGACATAAATTAATTAAACTATTAACTGATCTATTTAGTTAAATATTGTAATTAAATATTATTTAATGATTATTAGTCAACTTAATTAATTAAGTAATTAGTGTGATTAAATTAATAAATAATTTAATTAAAGTCAGTAAATAGTAATTGAATAAATTTAATTAAATTATATATTATAAAAATAGTAGATTAATTCCAATTTGAATAAATTTATAGTAACTTTATTTATTTAAATTATTTAATTCAAAATTTTTAAAAGTTTAATTAACTTTTGTAGGATGATCCAAACATAGTCAATATAGGTCTCATTTTACTTAGAAAAATAAAAGGAATCAAATGACATAATTCAAAAATTAGTTTCGAAGTACGTATAACGTAGTGACATTTTAGGACCTGAACAAACCATCACAACTTTTAACCTAATTATCCAGACATAGGGAATCTGGGTCTTAAAATACTCAAGAGAACAGCCCCAATACTATAGAAATAGTAGTTTCCTCATTTGGAGCTTAGTTTGAAAAATAACATTTAGGATCCTACCATAAAAATGACCAAGATGCACTTAGACTTTAATTGATCATAATTTGGTCAATTCAACTCTAATTCAGAAATTCAAAGTGCTAACTAGCTTAGAATTTCAATGTCATCAATAAACTGAGATAATATTTAGGATCTGAACCCTAGAAAATTAGAAAATGACCAAAATACTTCTAACTTTAGTTAGACTATAACTTGACCATTTGAAGTCCAAATTGGGTTTACTCCCTGTCAATACACTCAATATATTATAGGGAAGCTATAGAAACTGAGTTTGCTGAAATTGAACTTCAAACTAAAAAAATTCTATTTTTGTCCCCAACTGAGCGACAAAATTACCGAATTGCCCTTAGAAATTGAAATAGCTATAACTTAGTCATTTGACCTCAGAATGTAGTGTTCTTGGACTCTACGGAATCTTTGAACAGTAACCAACAATAAACTGTACAAAAATTTAGATTCTATTAAGTGTAAATTTTAATATTTCCCTTTAAGTCAAAAATATTAGTTTAGACCTATAGGATCCGTTTCTTATCCAAATTGAGCGTACTTACTGTATATCTTCATATTAGATAGTAAAAAATTATTTGGCCATAAGAAATTCCAATTTAGAACCCTTATTAAGAAAAAGTAGCTTTTTGAACCCTTAAATAGGGGAAAAATAATCATTATGCCCAAAATTTAGGTTAAGCATTTTTTACTCTTAAATTAGTTTTTAAATGAGTTAAACCCATGTTAAAACTCTAGTAGGATCATTTAAGTAATTAAAATCAATAATTCAATCAACTTAGTAAAATTCCCTAATCTTCTCTAAGCCTTTTCCCTTAGGATCCTTTTTAGCTCACATTAGGATTACTCCCGAGACTAGGATTATATTATAGGTTAGATTTCATTCATTGAAAAATGAGATTTTTTTAATGAATAAATCATTGGTTTTACTAGTTTCTAGAGTTTATACTTTATTTTGATTATTTATCTTTTAACCTTAGATCCAGAATATGAGATTCATCCTATTAAGTTTGATTTGCTTAATAAAATTTACCTTAATCAATAGATCACTTTTAGACTGAAACCTAGATCTTAGGTTTTACTTTTGGGATTATGTGATTTAGCCCAATCTCGTGGTATTAAATCCATAATCTTTAGGCAGTTTACTTTGGTCAATTAATAGTTTAGAACATCTAAACTCATAAACTAGGTCGTGTTTATTTTTTATAGTAAACATCGATTAAGCATATTATGACCTAGCTAGTCCTAATATTTTGTAACCTATAAGGACGTACTTCTAAGTTACACTCGATAGTAAGAATTGGAGATCTTGAACTTGTGTAACTTGGAATAGTTAGAATGTTTAAATTAGATAATAAATGATATCACCATATTTAGTAGAGTTCCTTGCTTACTATTTGATTTTTTTTGTATTACGCATTTATTGAGTTTTGTGCCTATTTTCCTTAGACATATCATATAAGAAAAATGTTGTTGCATGAAAATGAACACTTAGAATATTAGGAAAATATTTGTATTTGGGTTCAATTTATGATGGATTATGGTGCACATTTACTCCAATAGATAGGGGTAAGGAGAGATCAGGATGCTTAACACCACTCATTGAGGAGAGTGTGTTAAGCTTGGGACCTGTTTGGCTTACAGACGTGCTTGACTCCTTAGCTGTTTTTGAATTTGTCTATAGAAACAAAAGTAAAATAATTAAAAGATATTTGTATAGTATTATCCACCTCTTTAGTTATATAGTATTATATTATTGTAATATGTATTCCTTAGCCCATAAAGGCTAAGAAAATGGATATATATATTGGGCCAGATTGGCCAATTCTTTTGATATGACAGTTATACGTTCATTTACAGTTTTTTAGCTTACTATTTATTATGTTATTGGTGCATGTTATTTCAGTCAGCTATAGTGGTATTATTTTACTTGTTCACTTATATAAATACATATATAGGATGTTAGACTTTACTGCTCATGTTATATGTACCATTTTCAAATTTATGTTTCAAATTAGCATATGTCATATGATTATTAATATGTTCAGTTTAGACTTTTCTTTAAGTACTTTTAACTACTGTATTATATATATATGCCTGTTCCTTATTTTGTTGTTGGAGGTGTGCTTTTGCCTCACCTATTGTTCAGTTATAAATGTTATGTTTATAACTTATCCTGTTTCCCTTGTATGCTTACTTGCTCTCATGCTAGATAGATGTTTTATTTTGTATAGAGTAAAATGGTAATATTAATAAATGCTTTATAAATCACTTGCCTAATATATACTTAAACATTTTATCTAATAAAATTTTTCTTTATTATCTGGGGCCCTGGCATTGTAAAACCGATAATGTCAGATATTGAGCAGCTTGATGATTCTGTACTTGAGGAGGAGCCTTACTTAGAGGAGGTGCAGCAGCTTGGAATAATACAGGTTCTGTGACTGTGTTTACTTTTTGCACTTTAGCTATCTTATTTTAATTCATGTATGATGTATGATGAATGGATATAGCCTTTACTTTTCATATGCCTCCGCACTCTGTATATATAGATGTAGTGACTGATTCTCTTATTTATGCTGTGCACATCCTCCCCTTAGCAGTGGATTGTGTATCTTAGCTAATCCAATGCTAAGTGAGGGATCTGCATGAGTGACACTCCGCTCCTTAGCTTAATAATTGTGGGCTTAGTGAGCAGGGGTGCCACACCTTACCACTAATGCAGTAATGCATTCCTTAGTAGATTGAATTGCTTTAGGGTATTTGAAGGCTCAAGAAATTTTTATTTAGAATCCAATCTCAAACTTTAATATTCTTAAAGAAATTTACCAAATTAAGTGATAATCATCACTTAATAAAGATACCAATTTAGGAAAGAGAAGCTAATATTCATCTAAGTCGAATACAACTTCAAGGGTCTGAAGGTTAACTCTAAATTCATAACTTATGATTTATCACTATAAGATAAGATTAGTATTTAGTGGGTGACATCACAAACTAAGTGCAGGATAATTTAAGAATCAAAGATCTTACAAGTTTTACACTTAAGTGATATTCACATCTTAAGAAGGTTTAAGCAAATTTGTTTAAGCCACTATAAAACTTAACAAAGATTAAGGGATAACACATATTCTAATTCAATAAAATAGAATCCAAAGACTAGGCATCAAAGAACTAGCATTTTATGATTACTTATTCTATTAGAATTTAGGAATTGGACAAAGATCCATTATTATAATCTAAGTCTGATAATGAATCTAAATGGTTTGGCTTATATTTTCTAACTAAGGATAATATGAGGATGGACTAACTATAGGAATTAATCTATACTAGGTTTGAACCAAATAAGAGACATTCATCTTTTACTAAATGGTTATACTAGGAAAAATAGGATCAATATCCATTTAGGATACATAGCCTCAAAGTTAAAGAGAAAGTTTAAGACTTTAAGTCTCACATTATGACTTAATATCCAAGATTTGAAGATTACAAAAGGTTAATAATACAAGTCATAAACTTTGACTTATTTACAACAAAGGACTCGCTTATCCCTATGGACAAGTGCTAGGAAGCTAAATAAAGATTAAGGCTACGATCATAGGTCATATTCTATGACTTATGCCAAAGTTTCTAGAATTAGTTGCTAATATCTAAGTCACAAGATGTGAGCTAGATCACTAAGAATATAATGTTAAATTTAACTTAGCTTGAAGAAGTGCTCATTCCAAGGGAATGATCAATAAATGCTTAAGTCATATTATGACCTATGCACACATTTAATGATTAAACTTAAACTACTTGGGAGAGGAGATTTTTTTATTCAAAGAGAATAAGATTTTTCACAAGCAGACTATTCACTTAAGCGACATTCATCACTTAATGAATATTTTAATAATGAAAAGAAAATTTCAATCCAATCAAGATGGACAAGGGAAAGTACAAAGTTAACTTACTAAGTCACCACATGTAACTTAGCTAAGAAGAGTTTCTTAAGGTTAATCATAAATTCTAATTTTGCAAAATGCTACCGTAGCACGCTGCAGTGGTGCGATTTGCAGAATGCTAGTGCGACAGCGCGTTGCAGCGGGTCACTTTGTGAAAAATGGACGCGGTAGCGCGCGACAGCGGTACACTTAGCGGATTTAGCTTGCGCCATTGCACACTGCAGCACGCTGCAGCGGCCACCGCAATTTTCTCTAGCATAAGCATTTAATGCAGCTGGGACAAGACCCTTAGCCAACATCTTGTCTCCAGCCATCATTCCCTCTGCAGCTACTACATTTTTAATTGAAAAAATAGATTTTGATGTGATGAGAATGATAACAGAATGGAAGATATTGTTCACCTCACCCTCAATTTGCATTAGCCATCATTACTCAGAATTTTTGTTAGAAATGGTTGGTTTGAATCTCAAATGGGAAGAAGGCAGCCCCTCTACTATAAATATCACTCCTCTTGACTAGAGGAGGGTTCCAATTTTTGCTCACTTCATTAAGTAAAGGAAGAGGGGCTGCATTATGGAAAGGAGGAACTCCCCAAGGGTGGAAGAGCTCATTTTGACAAGGAGAAGGAGAAGAAAGGCAACACTAGCGACCTAATAGAGGAACTTCAAACAAGGAGAAGAAGTGTCCGACGAACTTCCAAGGAACGTTCCTAGTATCTTCTTAGCCCTTATTTTGTATTTCTTTTCTTAGTTGATCATGAAAAGGTCTTTATCCATGTATGTGTTATTTTTCATCTCCTTTATAATGGAGAGCTAAATCTCCCTTGGGGAGGGTTGGGGTAATCCCATATGTTTGATTGTTACTTTCATTTGTATGAAGCTTTCCTCAAGCATTAATAAAAGTGATGAATTCAATGCCTTGCTCAAGAAATGCTTAATATTACTATAGTCTTGATTATGAATTAAAAGAAAAATGGACTAATGAACTCAAGAACTAAAGTGTCTTGTGCTTCATAGCTCACCTTGAGTTAGATGCTAGATCTATGAGTGCATGAGAGCTTAGAACTATGTGAGAAGTTCTTGAGCTTAGTGCACCTTAATCTAAGCTCAATTAAAGTGTTGATGCATATGATGCCAAGACCCACTAATTGAGCCCCTTAGCTCCACATAATTGAGGGAGGGAAAGAAATAGTTGTGTGCTCATGAACAAGGTGACATAGTCATTGAGCCAAATATATAAAATCCATCATTTCAACTATGTGCGATGCGAGTGATGCTCTTAGTAGAATCAGTACTTATAAGATCTTAAAAATTTAATAATCCTCATCTCCTTGATCAAGAGATAAGATGAATATTACAAATCTAAAATCTTATCAAAATATTTGTATCGAAATAGAATCGACTGCATGTTCATTTCGTGCACAAGATTTGAACTTGTGAATCCTTGAGATAAAACTAAAGGAAGAACAATGTGCACTTGATTTAAATCTGAGTAAATGAAAGATAAATGCATAAGGAATCATCATGCATAAGTGACCTATCATGATATGTGGGATGAACCCAACTATCCTCTTCCTTTTATCTGACTTATTTTCTACTTAGTTATTGTTGTGCTTGATCTAGAACCAACTAAAACCAAATACTCATAGCTTAAACATTAGTGAGAATAGATACACCTTAGTAACAAAACATCCAATTCCCTGTGGTTCAATAAATCCCAAAAACTCACACTTTTCACTTATTACTTCAGACCACGTACACTTGCGTGCAAGTGCAGACGTGTAATTATAGTCTGTCAAGTTCTTGGCGCTGTTGTCGGGGAATTGGAAACTGTTTCGTATTAAGGATATTCTATAAGCAGCTAGTGATTTAAGTATTTCTTTGAATGTACTTTTAGTTTTTGATTTTTGTAATTATAAGCACTAACAACTAACTTTTCTATTTCTTTTATCTTTGATTAAATTTTTGAACATTATTGCTAAATTTGTTCTTGATAGCCTAATTATTATAGTATATGAGTAGAAGAGCTTGCAAGAATTATCTATTTGACCTAGAAATTGAAAGAACCTACTTGCAGGCTAGGAGAGAACAAAACCTTTCGAACCAACAAGCTGTTATGGATAATGATAATGAAAATCTTGTAGAGACATTAGGAGTGGCTAGGGGAGAGCACTAAGAGATTATGCACTTCCAACTGTTAGGGGAATCCCCCATGTAATTGTTAGGCCTAATATAGAAGCTAATAATTTTGAGATCAAACCCTCCACATTGAGTATGGTGCAAAATAATCAGTTTGGGGGATTAGCCACTGAAGATCCGAACTCACATATTTCAACTTTTCTTGAAATATGTGACACCTTCAGATTTAACGGCGTCTCTAAAGATGAGGTTAAATTATGACTTTTCCCATTCTCTTTACGAGACAGAGCCAAGAGTTGGCTCAGCTCTCTTCCAACCGATTCCATTCGGACGTGGGACGATTTGGCTAAGAAATTCTTAGCCAAATATTTCCCTCTGGCAAAAACCGCTCGGTTGAGAATTGAGATAACCAACTTTACTCAGTTGGAAGGGGAGATACTCTATGATGGATGGGACCAATTTAAAGAATACCTAAGGTGTTGCCCTCATCATGGGTTTCCCTTGTGGATGCAAGTTCAAACATTTTACAATGGATTGAACGCCCCTACAAGGACACTCATTGATGCAGCCGCTGGGGGTTCTCTTAGTTGTAAAGCCCAATTGGAGGCTTATAACCTCTTGGATGAAATGGAAAACAAAGCCTACCAATGGCCTCTCCATAGGAATGATCACCATAATAAAAATGAATGTAACTCACTCAAAAATTCACAACAAATCCTTGAACTCCAAAAGCAAATCTCTCAATTCACTAAAAAACTAGAATGTGGATATGTAAATTCTTGTCATGAGGAAGATGGTGAGTTAAGAAATGTCAATGTAATTTTGAATTATGGAAGGAATAGAGAGAGATTGGAAAACTAGCTTATCGAAATCAAAACCTCCATAACTAAATTCATGAATAAAACTGATGCCACCTTAAATAGGCACACACACACTTTGTTAAGGCAAGAAGAGTCAGTAAAAAGAATAGAACAAAAGCTAAAGGAAATCATGAAACAGTTAGAGCAACCTTCATTACTGGGAGTCATCAGTAAGTATGAAGAGGAGTCAGGGAACGCAATAACCCTAAGAAGTGGAAAAATTACAAAACTGGTTGTGAGAAAGGGAAATCAGGAAAATATAGAGATAACTAGAGAGAAAAAGGGGGAGGAAGAAGAAACAATCAGAGAAGAGAGGACTAATATTCGAGATAAAGAAAGGGAAGAATCTAGAGATCAACTTAAGGTAGTCCCTAATATACCTTATCCTCAACGTATAGCCAGGGAGAAACTTGATATCCAATACCACAAATTCCTGGAAACTCTTAAAACTCTTCATATGAATATTCCTTTTGCAGAAGCTCTAGAACAAATGCCTAGTTATGCTAAATTTATGAAAGATATCCTCTCCAAGAAAAGAAAAATCGATGAAAAAGAAACTATAGAATTTACAGAAGAGTACAGTGCAATCCTTCAGAAAAAAATTCCCATCAAGAAGAAAGATCCAGGAAGTTTCACTATCCCTTACACTATTGGATGCCAGTCCTTCCAAAAGGCCCTTTGTGATCTAGGTGTATCCATTAATTTGATGCTTTTTTACATATTCAAGAAGTTAGAGATTGATCACTTAAAACTCAACTCTGTTCTCCTCCAATTCGCTGATAGATCTATAAAATCACCTTTAGGAATAGTGGAAAATGTGCTCATAAAGGTTGACAAAATCATATTCCCTGCTGATTTCATCATCTTGGATATGGAAGATAAAAATGAAGAAATTCCTATTATCCTAAGTAGACCTTTCTTGGCCACCGGAAGAACCTTGATTGATGTAGATAAAGGGGAATTGAAGTTGCGATATGGGGAGAAGGAGATTAACTTTCATGTGAATGATTCTATGAGACACTCATCTAAACCCAATGAGGATTGTTGGAAAATCAATTCAATAGAAGAAGCATGGGTAATGAGAGATACGGATGAAGAAGGACTGTTAGCAGGGGAGGAAGATGAGGACCCCATGAATACGGATGTGATTGAGGAGTTGGTTAAGGAGAGAAAAATAATTCAGCCTTCTATAATCCTCCCTCCAGAATTAGAATTGAAGCCTCTTCCCTCACATTTAAAATACACTTATCTAGGGGAAAAAGAATCCCTTCCTATAACAATCTCTTCCATGTTAACCCAACATCAAGAGAGTCTTCTATGTGAGGTTTTAAAAGAACACAAGAGAGCAATCGGTTGGAGTATATAGCTGATTTGAAGGGGGTTAGTCTAACTCTTTATATGCACTGAATCCTTTTGGAAGATAACTCCAACCCTTCAATTGAGCCCCAACAGAGATTAAATCCCAACATAAAAGAAGTAGTTCATAAGGAAATCATTAAACTCTTAGATGCTGGAATCATTTTCCCAATTTCTGATAGTCCTTGGGTAAGTCCTATACATGTGGTCCCCAAAAAGAGTGGGATGACAGTTGTTCTTAATGAAAATAATGAACTGATCCCTATTAGAACCGTGATCAAATGGAGAGTATGTATTGATTATAGGAGATTAAATAAAGCTACCTGTAAAGACCACTATCCTCTTCCTTTTATTGACCAAATGCTTGATAAATTGGCAGGAAGCAGCTATTTTTGTTTTCTTGATGGGTATTCAGGATATAATCAAATCCTTATTTCGCCTGAAGATCAAGAGAAAACCACTTTCACCTGCCCCTTTGGGACATTTGCCTTTAGAAGAATGCCATTCAAATTATGCAATGCTCTAGCCGCCTTTCAAAGCTGTATGATGGCTATTTTTACTAACATGATTGGGGAATTTCTGGAAATCTTTATGGACTACTTCTCTGTCATTGAGAGCTCTTTCAATCATTGCTTAACTAATTTAAAAAATATTTTAAGAAGATGTGAAGAATCAAATTTAATCTTGAATTGGGAAAAATGTCACTTCATGGTCAAGGAGGGCATTGTTCTTGGGCACTTGATTTCAAGGAGAGGGATAGAAGTTGATAAGGCTAAGGTTGAGGTAATTGAAAAGCTTCCCCCTCCCATCAAAGTGAAAGAAATTAGAAGCTTCCTTGGGCATGCAGGTTCTTATAGAAGATTTATCAAGGACTTCTCAAATCTAAGTATGCCACTTTGTTGATTACTAGGGAAGGATGTCGAGTTTAAATTTGATAACAATTGCTTAGAAGGTTTCAATGCCATAAAAATTGCTTTAATCTCTGCTCCAATAATTTCTACTCCAAATTGAGATTCACCTTTTGAAATTATGTGTGATGCGAGTGATCTTGTAGTTGGTGCTATCCTTGGGCAGCAAAAGGAACGAACCTTCTATTCAATTTACTATGCTAGTAAGCTCCCAGATGATGCTCAAAGAAATTATGCTGCCACGAAAAAGGAACTTCTAGTTGTCATCTTTGCCTTTACTAGATATAGGTATTATCTCATTGGGTCAAAGACTATCGTTTATATTGATCATGCAGCTATTAAGTATCTCATTCAAAAGAAAGAAGCAGAACTGTGCTTGATACGTTGGTTGTTGCTCTTGCAAGATTTTAATCTTGAAATTTGGGATAAGAAAGGAAGTGAGAATGTGCTTGCAAATCATTTATCTAGATTGACCCACCTGGATAATGATAAGCTAACCGAAATTTGTGAATCATTCCTCGATGAGAAGCTTTATGTTGTTGCTTCAAATTATTCTCCTTGGTTCGCTGACATTGCAAATTATCTCGCAGGAGGAGTCGTACCAAAAGACATGAGTTATCAACAAAGAAAAAAATTTCTTGCAGATATCAAAATTACTTTGGTATGATCTGTTTTTGTACAAGTGTTGCAATGATCAACTTCTAAGGAGATGTGTCCCTGACTCAGACATTAGAAATATTCTCTATCATTGTCACACATCTCCGTACAGAGGGAACTATGGGATTGAGCGAACGGCTGCAAAGGTGCTTCAATCCGAATTCTTTTGGCCCCATTTGTTCAAAGATGCCGCCGACTTTGTCATAAGCTGTGATAAGTGCCAAAGAATCGGGAATTTAAGCAAAAGGGATGAGCTCCCTTTAAATAGAATTTTTGAAGTGGAGCTATTTGATGTGTGGGGAATCAATTTCATGGGACCATTTCCCTTGTCCCAAACTAGCATGTATATTCTTGTGGTGGTTGAATATGTGTCTAAATGGGTTGAGGCATTAGCATGTGTGAATAATGATGCTAAAATTGTTATTAAATTTCTCAAAGAGCACATGCTAGCTAGATTTGGGACACCCAAATTTTTAATCAGTGATGGGGGAAAACATTTTTGTAATAGGCAGTTGGAAAATGTCTTAAAAAGCTATGGGTTGAGGCATAAGGTGGGTACTCCCTACCACCCTCAAACTAGCGGGCAAGTTGAAGTCTCCAATAGAGAGCTTAAGCAAATTTTAGAGAAAATTGTGAACCAAAATAGAAAGGATTGGACTTCAAAACTTCATGATGCCCTGTGGGCTTATAGAATTGCCTTTAAGATCCCTTTAGGAATGTCTCCTTATAAGCTCATTTACGGAAAATCATGTCACCTTCCGGTAGAATTGGAGCACCAAGCTTTTTGGGCAGTAAAAAAATTGAACTTTGACTCCCAAAAAGTAGGTGCTCAAAGAATGCTGCAATTAAATAAACTTGACAAATTCAGGTTAAACGCTATGAGAGTGCCAAGTTGTATAAAGAGAAAAAAAAAATGGCATGATAAGCTGATTAAGCCAAAATATTTCCAACCTGGAATGAAAGTACTATTTTTTAACTCAAGATTAAGACTATTTCCAAAAAAACTGAAGTCAAGATGGACATGACCATTTACTATCATGAAGGATTTTCCTCATGGAGCAGTTAAAGTCGCCTCCAAAAATGGCACTTTTAAGGTAAAAAAAAATTGTCTGAAGTTATACTTGGAGGAAAAAATATTTCTAGAAAAGGGTGGATGGACCCTTCAGGACCTCTCAGATGAGGGTATCACATAAGGGTCTTTCTCGTGTCGTGCTGAGACATTAAAATAAGCGCTTATTGGGAGGCAACTCAAGAATAAATATGTTGTATTTTTCTTTTTATTTTTTTTAGTTGTATTAATTGTTTTTCTTGGTACTTTTCATTTTGTGTGTTTATTTTGAGATCTTAATTTATAAATTCTCATATTCCCTGATTTCTCTAGTATCCAAAAATGACAAATTTTTCTGTGTTTTTAATGAAATGAAAGTCACAAAATATCAATAAAGAAAAAAAGATATAAAGTTAAATGGTGTTTAACAAAAAGTGATCAAATGCTTTGATAGCATTAAAACCTTTTAACTAAGGAATGAATTAAGGTTAATCTAATCTCTAAAAATTTAAATCATGCTATGAACTAAGTGTGGGGGAAAGCTTGGACTATGACTAGAGATTTTGGTGAGTATTCTAAAAGAGTGTGCTTGGCTCCCGTAGGACTTCATGATCACAACGATGTGAATTGGGGATGAAGAAAAGTATCTCTCCCTAAGAATGAAAAAAGAGAAAAACATAAAAAAGGATGATAAAAAATATCTCTCCTTTAATATTTTTATCTTTGTGATTCATAAGAAGGAGCACATATTGCACAAAACTCTTGAGTATTTCACTATCTCTCTAGTCTAAGTTTTCTATGGAACCTTCTTCATTACCTAATAACATGCATAAAAATCAAATACTTGGAGATTAACTGATTAAACCTTGCTTCATATCCAAGGTTAGAATATCTAATGCCAAATGACTTGGATCACTTCAGTTAAGCACAAGTCTTGACTTACATATCAAAAATCTAAATTGATATCTTTTACTGACTATTATACCTAAATAAAAAACAAAAAAAATAACATTTTAAGCTTACTTGAGGACGAGCAAGTATTTAAGTGTGGGGGTGTGATGAATCCAAAGAACTGGGAATTTAAGCAAAAGGGATGAGCTCCCTTTAAAGGGAATTTTTGAAGTGGAGCTATTTGATGTGTGGGGAATCGATTTCATGGGACCATTTCCCATGTCCCAAACCAATAGGTATATTCTTGTGGCGATTGAATATGTGTTCAAATGGGTTGAGGCATTAGCATGTGTAAAAGCAATTATGCTAAAATTGTTATTAAATTTCTCAAGGAGCACGTGCTAGCTAGATTTGGGATGCCCAAATTTTTAATCAGTGATGGGGGAAAACATTTTTGCAATAAGCAGTTGGAAAGTGTCTTAAAAAGCTATGGGGTAAGGCATAAGGTGGGTACTCCCTACCACCCTCAAACTAGCGGGCAAGTTGAAGTCTCCAACAGAGAGCTTAAGCAAATTTTAGAGAACTGTGAACCAAAATAGAAAGGATTGGACTTCAAAACTTTAGGACGCCCTGTGGGCTTATAGAACTACCTTTAAGACCCCTTTATGAATGTCTTCTTATAAGCTCATTTATGGAAAATCATGTCACCTTTCGGTAGAATTGGAGCACCAAGCTTTTTGGGCAATAAAAAAATTAAACTTTGACTCCCAAAAAGTAAGTGCACAAAGAATGCTGCAATTAAATAAACTTGACAAATTTAGGTTAAACGCCTATGAGAGTGCCAAGTTGTATAAAGAGGAAATAAAAAAATGGCATGATAAGCTGATTAAGCCAAAACATTTTCAACCTAGAATGAAAGTACTGCATTTTAACTCAAGATTAAGACTATTTCCAGGAAAACTGAAGTCAAGATAGACAGGACCATTTACTATCATGAAGGTTTTTCCTCATGGAGCAGTTGAAGTCGCCTCCAAAGATGGCACTTTTAAGGTAAATGGAAATCGTCTAAAGTTATACTTGGAGGAAGAAATCTTTCAAGAAAATGGCGGATGGACCCTTCAAGACCTCCCAGATGAAGGTATCACATAAAGGTCTTTCTCATGTCGGGCTGAGACATTAAAACAAGCACTGATTGGGAGGTAACCCAAGAATAAATAGGTTGTATATTTTCTTTATATTACTTGTTTTTCTTTGTACTTTTCATTTTGTGTGTTTTATTTTGAGATCTTAATTTATGAAGTCTCATATTCCCTAATTTTTTTAGTATCCAAAATTGACAAAATTTTTTGAGTTTTTAATGAAATGACAATCACCAAATATCAATAAAGAAAATGATATGAATAAAGAGGGTGATTAACAAAAAGTGATCAAATGCTTTGATATCATTAAAACCATTTAACTAAGGAATGAATTAAGGTTAATATAATCTCCAAGAATTTAAATCATGCTATGAACTAAGTGTGGGGGAAAGCTTGGACTATGACTAGAGATTTTGGTGAATACTCTAAAAAGAGTGTGCTAGGCTCCTGTAGAACTTCATGATTATAAAAAAGTGAATTGGGGATGAAGAAAAGTATCTCTCCCTAAAATTTAAAAAAAAAAAAACATAAAAAAGGGATGATAAAAAATATCTCTCCCAATTGAAAGAAATGAAAAAGGATGATAAAAAATATCTCTCATTTAATCTATTCATCTTTGTGATTCATAAGAAGGGGCACATATGGCCCAATACTCTTGAGTATTTCACTACCTCTCTAGTCTATGTTTTCTATGGAACCTCCCTCATTACCTAGTAACATGCATAAAAATCAAATACTTGGAGATTAATTGATTAACCTTACTTCATATCCAAGGTTAGAACATCTTAATGCCAATTGATTTGAATCACTTTAGTTAAGCACATGTCTTGACTTACATATCAAAAATCTAAATTGATATCTTTTGTTAACTATCATACCTAAAAAAATAGAAAATACTATTTTAAGCTTACTCGAAGACGAGTAAGAATTTAAGTATGGGAGTGTGATGAATCCATAAATTATATCTAAATTAAAAGAAAATTTCATTCATTTATGATCATAAACTTCTCCCTTAATCTAATTGTCTATATTTTTAGGAAAAATGCTATCCAAAGAATTCTGAGCCATTAGTGCAATTTTCCTTTTTTTTTCAAAGGAGACCGCTGCCGCATGCTGCAGCGGGTCATTTTGCAAAATCAGGCGTTGACGCACACTGCAGTGGGTCTGTTTGCGAACCATGGGCATGATCGCATGCTGCAGTGGTTCAGTTTACAAAACCGCGGGCGCGATTGCGCGCTGCAGTGGTTCAGTTTGTGAAGCGCGGGCACGATTGTGCGCTGCAGCGGAGCATTTTGCAAAATGGTGCCTCTCCAGCACGCTGCTACGGTGCGATTTGCAAATTTTGGCACTACTGCGCACTGCAGCGGAGCATTTTGTGAAATGCTACCGCTACAGCGCACTGTAGCGGTGCAATTTACAAAACGCTAGCGCCACAGCGCGTTGCAGCGGGTCACTTTGCGAAAAATGGAAGCGGTAGCACTCAGCAGCAGGACACTTAGCAGAATTAGCTTGTGCCATTGCATGCCGCAGCGTGCTCCAGTGCACTGCAGCGGCCCGCCGCAATTTTCTCTGGCAGAAGCTTTTAATGTGGATGGGACAAGACCCCTTGCCAACCTCTTATCTCTAGCCATCATTCCCTATGCAGCTGTTACGATTTTAATTGGAAAAATGGATTTTGATGTGATGAGAAGGATAAAAGAATGGAAAATATTGGTAACCTCACCCTCAATTTGCATTTGCCATTATTACTCAGAATTTTTGTTAGAAATGGCTGGTTTGAATCTCAAATGGGAAGAAGACAGCCCCTCTCCTATAAATATCACTCCTCTTGACTAGTGGAGGGTTCCAATTTTTGCTCACTTCACTAAGTAAAGGAAGAGGGGCTGCATTGTGGAAAGGAGGAATTCCCCAAGGGTGGAAGAGCTCATTTTGCCAAGGAGAAGGAGAAGAAAGGCAGCACTAGCGACCTAAGAGAGGAACTTCAAGCAAGGAGAAGAAGAGTTCGATGAACTTCTAAGGAACGTTCCTAGTATCTTCTAAGCCCTTATTTTGTAATTTTTTGTCTTAGTTGATCATGAAATGGTCGTTATCCATGTAATTGTTCTTTTTCATCTCCTTTGTAATGGAGAGCTAAATCTCCCTTGGGGAGGGTTGGGGTAATCCCATATGTTTGATAGTTACTTTCGTTTGTATGAAGCTTTCCTCAAGCATTAATAAAAGTGATGAAATCAATGCCTTACTCAAGAAATGCTTAATATTACTATAGTCTTGATTGTGAGTTAAAAGAAAAATGGACTAATGAACTCAAGAACTAAAGTGTCTTGTGCTCCATAGCTCACCTTGAGTTAGTTACTAGATCTATGAGTGCATGAGAGCTTAGAACTATGTGAGAAAGTTCTTGAGCTTAGTGCACCTTAATCTAAGCTCAACTAAAGTGTTGATGCATATGATGTTAAGACAGATTGAAGGAGTTTCATCAAGAGGAATTTTGGTCCTAAAGAAGCTTCTAGAACAAGCTATATATCGAGGGCTCAACTTTCCCATATATGCGCAAGAATGGTTGACCCGAGTGGAGTCCATTTTGGAACACATAGTGTATCCTGAGTCACTTTATGTAGATATTGTGACTGACCTGATGGTGGACTACGCTGGAGTGTGGTGGTATGAGACTATGGCAAAGCTCGAGAAGAAACGTAATAGGAAGCATCGAGAGGTCACCTTTGAGGATTTTTGTGTAGCCTTTAGGGTAGAGTACATTGATAATATTTGAATGATAGTTAGGTTAAATGTTATTTCATTTTCAAGCAACTCCATTTGATTTACAGTTTTGGCATTGTAATTCCTAAATTCTATGATCAACGAAAAATTTTGATTTCCCTTCCTTAGAGTACAATCTGAGTTTGTTCTTTTCTTAATTAAACTAGAATGGATTCTAGATCACCACCCACCATTACCCCTATAAAGAACACTGTGGCCTCTAGTAGTTCTAGCAACGAGGTGGCTCATCTGCGAGCCATGGTGGCAACTCTCTTAGAAAACCAAGCTCAATAGGCATTAGTCATACAGAAATTATTGAACAATCGTGTGACTCCAGTAACTGTCACTGCTCCGACAGTCCATGCTCCACAAGTTACTTCGTCTTCACACCATTCAGCAGATAATCTCCTCCATAATTTTCTGAGGTTACGGCCTCCATCCTTTGATGGGAACCTGTCCCCGATGGATACAGCCGATTGGCTGAAAGCCGTGGAGAAGGATTTGATTAGCCTGAAAATTTCGAACTCCGAGGCTATCTGTCTCACCACCCATCTGTTCCACGCCGAGGCAGAATATTGGTAGGAAGAGGTTAGGAATACCCAATTCGTCGATTATGAATTAGACGACATTCCTTGGGATGCGTTTGTTGAAGCCTTCAAGACTCAATTCATCCCTCCATCTGCACAAAACATTATCTCCAACACAATTATAAGGTTGACTCAAGGGAGTCGTTCCGTCGCTGAATACGAAAGAGAGTTTTGTAGATTGATTTGTTTCACACCAAAAGCCACCCACTTTGAGTCAGCTAAGTGCCATCATTTCTTTGTGGACTCTGAGGTTCACTGAAGAACCAAATTGTGCCGCTCTGTCTGACTAGTTTCTTCAAACTAGTGGAGACAGCTAAGGTGATCGAGCATCACCAATCTGAAGAATATCTCAAATAAAAGGCATAACCACATCTGAATCCGCAAGGGAACTTCAAGAGGCACGGATCTCATCCTGCAAAGGTATATCAACTGGAAGCTACATCCACTGCCGAGCAAACTCCGAATTGTACGAGGCCACACCCGTACGGCAAGTGTTATCAATTCGGCCAAAAGTGTTTTAATTGTGGGCATACAGGCCACCGGTTTTATGACTGCGATTATACTGAAATGATAGATGGAGTTTCGATGAAGCCTAATCAGAAGAAGCAGGTGTTCCGAGCAGCTCCATTAAACCAGAGGGAACCAAAACTGGCCATAATGCTAGCCCCTGCTATTGAAGTCACTCATGCACGGCCATCAGTCCCCAATTCTCAGAACTATCAGCAACGACAATCTAACAATCGTTCTGCCAGTTCTGCAAGAGTGTATGCTCTAACTCTGATTGAAGCTATAGAAGATAACAATGTGGTTTCAGGTACACAATCCTAAAACCCTTTTCTTTTGTTAATTTGCATTCTACATTTTTCAAATTATTGATGCAAAACCATATAAATATTAGGCACACTTTATTTCAACAACCAAACCTGCAATGTACTATTCGATACCGGTGTCAGTCACTCGTCTATTTCTGAACAATTTATCGATAGTCTTAAACTTCATTCATGCAATCTAGTACAAACATTGAGTGTCGGACTACCTGTCTGGAACTCAATTAAGGGCACACAAATTTTGTAACATCAAGATTCCGATAAATGATCAAGAATTTCAGGCCAAACTAATCTTTCTTCCAATAGCTAACTTTGATATTATTCTCGGGATGAACTGGCTCAGTGACAATAATGCTGTGATAAACTGTCATAAAAAGAGAGTCACTCTCCATTCTCAGGGTAAGCCTGAAACATTTGTAGGAAAAACTAGCACACAGTTATCTTTAATAAATGCTATAAAAGCTGAACAATTGATTGGCAAAGGTTGTAGTGCCTACTTAGTCACCATGATAGGCGAAACAAAAGAAAATATCTCCCTTGCTGATTGTAATGTAGTCAAAGAATTCACCGATGTATTTCCATAAAATTTGCTTGGTGTACCTCCTTCCAGAGAAGTGGAATTCTCTATTGAATTAATTCTTGGTACACAACCAATATCCAAAGCACCTTATAGAATGGCACCTAAGGAGCTTCAGGAACTCAACGAGCAGTTGCAAGAGCTCTTGAATAAAGGTTTCATTAGGCCAAGCATGTCTCCTTAGGGAGCGCCAGTTTTATTTGTGAAAAAGATGGATGGATCTATGCGCATGTGCATAGATTATCGTGAACTGAACAAGGTCACCATAAAGAACAAATACCCACTACCTAGAATCGTTGATTTGTTCGACCAATTATCCAGAGCCGTGATATTTTCCAAGATCGATTTAAGGTCTGGATACCACCAGCTGCGAGTAAAGGAAGACAATGTAGGGAAGACTGCGTTCCGTACTCGTTATGGACATTTCGAGTTTTTGGTGATGTCATTCGGACTCACTTATGCACCATCAATCTTTATGGATTTGATGCAATGCGTGCTAAAACTGTATCTGGACAAGTTTGTGATCGTCTTTATTGATGATATCCTTATTTACTCCAAAACCTTGAGAGACCACGAAGAACATCTGAGGTTAGTGCTGGAAACTCTGCGTGAGCATCAACTGTATGCTAAGTTCTCCAAATGCGAGTTCTGGCTCAATTCCATTGCATTCTTGGGACACGTAGTCGATGCTCAGGGTATTTGAGTAGATGAGAGTAAAGTAAGTGCTATTCGGGACTGGGTTCAACCTAAGTCTGTTACCGATATTAGAAGTTTCCTGGGATTAGCAGGATATTACAAAAAATTTGTTAAGGGATTTTCCCAGATTACTTCTCCGTTGACTAAGTTGGCCCAAAAAGCCGTTCCGTTCATTTGGAGTCTAGAATGTGAAAGAGCATTCCAAACTCTAAAGGATGCACTTTCTACCGCTCCAGTTCTTGTTCTACCTAAAGAGGGGTTGAACTATCAAGTTTATACCGATGCCCCAGGAATCGGTCTAGGTTGTGTTTTAATGCAAGAGGGTAAGGTAATTGCTTAAGCCTCTCGTCAGCTGAAGCCCCACGAGCGAAATCATCCAGTTCATGACCTTGAACTTGCAGCCGTAATTTTCGCCTTGAAAATATGGCGTCACTATTTGTATGGAGTGCAATGTTCAATTTTCACTGACGATCAGAGTTTGAAGTACATCTTCACCCAGCGAGAGTTGAATTGCCGTCAGAGAAGATGGTTGGAACTTATCAATGATTATGACCTCAGTATTCAATATCATCCAGGGAAAGCAAATGTTGTGGCCGATACTCTTAGTCGTCGGGCTGCTTTAACTTCTATGATTTCATCCAGTTCTCTAGAACTTGAATTCTGTAAGCTCAAAATTTCTCTAGTTAGTGGCGAAATGCTGAGTTCGTTATTAGCAAATATCAATGTGGAACCCACTTTCCACTGAGTTGTCTCCATCTCACAAACCAAAGATGATGAGTATTTGAAATTTAAAGCAGATATCGAAGGTGGCCATCGTCAGGATTTGCAGTTGCAAAATGGTGTAGTTTATCAGGGTAATCGATTGTGGATTCCTAAGTCCATGCATCAAGAGGTTTTAGTCGAAGGCCATAATTCTGGGTATCATATTCACCCAGGCAGTACTAAGATGTATCAAGATTTGAAGCAATCGTTTTGGTGGCCAGGTATGAAGAAAGATGTAGCTGACTTTGTGGCCAATTACCATGCCTGTAATTTAGTAAAGGCCGAACACCAAAGACCTGGTGGTCTTCTGCATCCATTAGATATTCCAGAATTGAAATAGTTTGATATATCCATGGACTTTATCATGGGATTGCCTCGTGCCCAATCTGGTGTCGATGCAATCTGGGTTATTGTTGATCGATTAACTAAATCAGCGCATTTCCTTCCTATTCATCAATTTGATTCAGTAGAGAAGTTGGCAAAGCTCTACATCAAGGAGATTGTCAGATTGCATGGAATTCCAAAGTCAATCATATCCAATGGAGATGACATATTTACTTCCATATTTTGGCAAGCTGTGCATCAAGATCTAGGCATGACTCTAGCCATGAGCATAGCTTTTTATCCTCAAACGGATGGTCAAACTGAAAGAGTGAACCAAGTGTTAGAAGAATGGCTTAGGCTTTGTGTTCTCAATTTTGCTGGTTCCTGGGAAGATCACATCCCGTTAGTGGAATTCGCCTATAACAACAGTTTTCAAGCCAGTATTAAGATGGCTCCTTATGAAGCTTTGTATGGTAGAAAATGCAGTACTCCACTAGCCTGATCTGAAATAGGAAGTGTTCAACCATTTGGTTCAGAATTGGTAGAAGAAACCAGTAATAAGATCAAGTTGATTCAGCAGAGAATTCGTTCAGCTCAAGATCGTCAAAGCAAGTATCATGATTCTCACCACCGTCTCCTAGAATTCAATGTGGGAGATTCTTCTTATCTGAAGGTCAGCCCAATGAAGGGTGTTTTCAGATTTGGTGTAGCTGGGAAACTCAGTCCCTGCTATGTTGGACCTTTCAAAATCATGGCCAAGGTAGGATCATCTGCTTATCAGCTAAGCCTACCTGATGGTTTTGCAGCTGTTCACAACGTATTTCATGTATCCTTATTAAGAAGATTTCTTCGAGACCCTTCTCATCCCGTTCAACTTCCAGCAATAGAAATTCAACCCGATCTTTCGTTTGCCGAAGAACCTATCAGAATCTTAGCTCATGATCAGAAGCAGCTGAGGAATCGTTCAATTCCTATGGTCAAAATTCAGTGGAAGAATCGATCGTTAGAAGAATCTACTTGGGAGAAAGAGGTGGATATGCGCAATAAATATCCCCAGCACTTTGCAAATCCAGGTACTGTTCTTGTCTGTATTTAAAGCTCGTGTTATTCCAACCCAATCTTTCTTCACTTAGGTGATGTCGGGGACGACATCGTTCTTAAGTGGGGGAGTCTGTAACAACCCTAGGTTGTTACCCTAGCTAAAACTAAATTAATTAAGCTAAACCAAGGTTTGATTTTGATTCCATTGGATTCAATGGGTCATTTAAATCTAAACCTAGAATTTTGAAATCAATCGGGGATAAATTGGAAAATTTGGTAATTTTGGCTATTCTTAAGCCCTGAAAAATACCTAAATTATTTTGATCTTTAAATTGAAATCTGATTTCATTTTTGAATTCCTCACACCCAAATTAGCTAAGGGTGAATTTTTCGGAATTTTTGGAGCTCATTTGGTTCTAAATTGGATTTGAATTATTTAGGAATAATTATTTATTATTTAATTGGATTTAATTTTAATTAAATTAATATTTTTTTTAGCCTTGGATTCGCTGTCGGGACCGCGGCCGATCTGCTGCGGGGGTCTCGACAGCGGAGCACGATTTTGAGCCAGTGGGATCTCTAGCACGCATCTCAGCGCAGGATCCAAGGGCTCATGTCACTCCGCCCCGTGATCGAATCTCAGACACGCGATCGGCATCTTAGATCTAATGTCCAGGATTTAATCTGCGCGGCCGTTACTTAAGATCCCCATCAGGCGGTCCATCTCCAACGACTTCGCGCATCAAACGTCCCGGTACCCCTGTCGCTGTTCACCTTCGTCTTCACAGAGATTCGGCCGACAGCGAAAATTCACCACGTAGGCGTTGTCCCCCACTCGCGCTGCCATGTCCACCCAGCCGTTAGCACCTTCTATTCATGGCCGAGCCCTAGGTGCGGGCAGGGATGGCCGAGCCAGTCCCTATTGGGCCATGGCGAGCGAACTACTCGGGCCGAGCCTAGCTCCAAGCCTGAGCCCCGGCATCCATCGTTCAAGCCCTCCTAAGCTTATAAATACCTCCTTAATCCCACAGTGAGCTCCTTTGCTCACTGTGACTTTCAAATCTCCCTCTCAGTGTTCCAAGCTCTCCCAGTAATCAAACCTACTGTTTCTGCTGATAGAGGGTGAGGTCTGGAGTTCAGATCCCCTTGTTAAGCTCCTGCAACCCTATAGGGCAATCCAGTCTACCTGCATTGTCTTCATCGCTGCAAACCAAGGTACAGCTTCTTTCCCTTTTCTCTGTCGAGTTGGATTCAGCTCGATTCGCCTCTTCGCAAGCCTTAGATGCTGAGTAGGACCTTACCTTTGCTCCTCCGTGATCGATCGAGTAGAAAAGCGTGGTCTGGCAGTGACCTAGACGATGAATTAGTCGTCTGTGCGCACTGCCAGACGAAACTTCTGGTTTGCCTAATTCGGCGTTCCCAGTTGGAATTAATTGTCTAATCGGTCCTAAGATCATCTGGGCAATAATTGTGAGCTGGTATCAAGGGGTGAACTCGACCAGCTCGAGCGATTCGACTGGAATCGACCGAACCAATCGCAGGTCTAAACGGCAGAAAATTCCTAGTAGCACCCCAGCAATCCAGACCACCCCAGGGCTCCTTGTTTCACCCTATCGCTTCCTCATCGATCCTTGAACGTGTAGGGATCGAGTTCATGGCGGCTCGTGGACCCTATGAGGAGAATTATCTCCTCACAGGTGCGCCTTCTGGAGGTTTTCGGCCGTGCAGCCATCTGGCGATCCAGTGCCTCCCAGTTAGGGCTTCTTGGTTTAATCGACGCGTCTGAGGTCAGGGATCGTGTAGCTGTCGAAATCGGGGCGTGGCGTGACCGGAGTGCGGAGAATTTGGCACTGGAAGTCGGCCCTAGGGTTCGGGCAGCGGGCGCGAGTGAGAGAAAGAAGACGACGATTTTGGGCCGGGTCGACCCCCGACCCGCGCATTTTGATTTTGGGCCGACAGTAAATAATTTCTTTTCTGGATTTAATTTCCTAAAGGAAATTAAAACAGAAAATAAAATCCTATGATTCTGATTTAAATAAAAATACAGAATAAATTAATTAAATAACTTTAGTTATATAAATTCAAATGGTATGATCCAATATACCATTTGAATCAAAAAAATTCAAAGAATCTGAATATAAAATAAAATCTCAGATCTAATGGTTAGATTTAAAAATATTTGCCAAACCTTTTCTATTCTTAAATAAATCATATAAAATCATCTAATTATGCAATTTATGAGATTAAGGGCTCTGATTGCTCCTTGTACCCTAAGGAACAATTCCAGACCCTTAAAATTAATTTTGGATAATCAATTTTCTTAATCACTCCTTAATCACCTTAATCAAGGATTAGTGAATTTAACCCTAATTAAGCATCTAATTTGTATGGGGATTGTTCCTAACCTCATATTAAGTCTAGTAGAACCTAAGTGTAAGGTTAGATTGCCCTAGAATGCCCTAATTTCACTAATCACCATAAGTGACTTAATTAAGTGATTAGTGCTAATTAAGATTATTTAGATCATCAAAACCTAAATTAAGGATATTTCCCACTTCATTAAGAAATATGAAACACATTAAAATAGTTTAGAACAAATTTGAGTAGTTAAACCATAAAATCCCAATTTTAGCCTTAAGAAGGGCATTTTGGTCATTTTGACCAAAATGTGATTTAGTGTTCTTTAAAGAGTGAAAATTTCAGTAAACCACTATAATGTAGATTGGAAATGTTCTCTGAAATCTTAGAATAATAATAGTGATAATGTGATCATAAATTCCTAAAATCATCATTTAATCCTTAATTAAGACACTTAGATCTTAAGTCTTCCTTATAAAGATCTTTTGGCCTTAAACTCTAAATCTAATAATTGAAATGGTCAATTATCTCATTAATAAGTTCAGTTAAGATAACTCAAGAATTAAGTGTTAAAAGAAAAGTAATTGGAAATGTCTAAATAAAATCTTAGCTTAAGATCCAAAGTGATCAAAACCCAGACCCTTAGATCTTAAGTAAACCAAGAAGGTCAATATGGGTTTAATGTTAATCTAATACTTGGAATTGTCAATTTAACCTTAATAAGATTCTTATGGTTAATTATGAACTTAGATTCTAAAGAAGATCACAAATGGAAACTCTTAAGTCAAAACTCTATTTAGAAGTCTAAAGTGATCAAACTTCAGATCTTTAGATCTTAGATCTTAGACAGATCTTCAATATTGAACCAAACCATCTCCAATTGGAACTCTTGAATGATTTGGTTGTTTAATCCTTTAAAACCTTCCATGTGGGTATATGATGATTCAATCTCTAAAGATAATGAGATTATCTTAAGGATTGAATATAGATCTTAGATTCTCAAGTTCTTAATCGATTATTTTATCTTATAATCAGTAGAATAGCCTTTCACTAAGTTCTTAGTTCCTGAATCTTTCAACATTATAGGATTCCTTACCTTAAATTTGGGTAAGAAGTGAGAAACCTAGACCTTATTTAGAATGTCACCGTGGATTTCAGGATTTGAACTCAACATGGGGCTTAAGTTCTAAATCCTTAAATCTTGATTTACTTAATCAAGATTTGGGTAGGAGAGTAAATATTAATAAAATTTGGTAGTTGATTTATTTATTGAAACTATATAGTCATCTTGTGATTCTATATTAGAACTTGTTAAGTTCTAATATTAATCTTAAGGTCGCACATCTGAGAGTTTACTTGAGATCTGGATATTGGAGATCCTAAGCTAGTAAATGTCTCAGAATAGCTAGTTGGATAAATTAGATAACAATGGATATCACATAAGTCTAGATTGAGTCTCCTGCTTACTTTGATTAGATTGCTTTGGCATACCTTGTACTTGAGCTTTATCCCTTGAGCATAGTAGGAGCACTTAGGATATGGATGATACAACCTAAGTTAGAGCTTGTAAAGCATATATCATTTCATTCAAGTTTTTGCAGTGCTTTCAGTTAGTAGATTAGGTTTTGAGTATAGTATTGCCACATCCAGTATTCAGTACAGTATGGAAGTTACCCAGGCCTCTGAGAGGAACGAGGATGGCCTATAGACTGGGTATTTTGATGATTTTTGGGCTGGGGTGGTAGTGCTATAGCTTAGGCCTATTGCTACTTTAGTTCAGTTCACTTCAGTTTGTATTATTTTGCCACATGTTTCAGTGGCTTTTACTTGCAGTTCAGTTGGCTTTACCACATGTTTCAGTGGTTTCTTGCTTTAGGTTTTATTTGCTTTTGTCACATGTCTCAGTGACCTTGCTTTATATTAATCTGCATGTTGTAAGTATGTTCTTATGAATTATATAAGCATAAATGGCATGTTTAGGATGTTAGATTTTTTGGATTTATTTAGTACTTATGTTCTTTTATAATCTGCATGTTTAGTGTGATCGTAATCATGCTAAGATCAGATTTATATTGTAGACCAGTCACTTTTGCTTTGAGCTTTACCTTGGTTATTTTTGATGTTTTATATGTGCTGTTACATACCCGTTGATCACTATAGATGGATAGTTTATAGTATTCCTTTTCTTGTACAGCTTGTCGTACCTTTTAAATGCTTGCATGTTAAAATAATTTAAATGTGATATCTTAAATATTCAGATCATTAAATTAGCCTAAAATGTACTTAGACAATTGTCTAACTGTAACCTTTTTCTCTTTTTGGCTGGGGCCATGGCACTTGTGATACCGACAAATGTCAGATCCGGAGTTGTTCGTTGGCAGTGCTATTGGTGAGGAGCCAGTTCAGGAGGAGGACCTTCCAGCTGCTGTTTAGATAGTTTTGCCCTTCTTTTTAGTGAGGACGAGAGTCTTTCATTTTCAGTTATTCATTTCAATTTGTAATAATTAACTTCCTGGATGTACTTTACTTTCTGCATTGTGATGAGTTACTATATTGCACTTTCTTTTCCTACTATGTATGTTCGTGGATGTTACTCTATTTTGTACTGCTTCTGCCACTTTGAAATATATATTGATGAATGTTATAGCACTCGGTGACAAATCCTTGACTTAAGGCAGGTTGGGTTTGCCTAACTTTACTTAAGTTGGGGATTTGCCACAGTTGGAGCACCGTACTTCCTTATTATCAGTACGGGGGCCCCACAAGGACACATGTGACATCCACTATTATCTAATTTATTTGTTCTATCTACTTTGAATTACACAAGTTTAGGTTCTCCAATTCATACTATCGAGTGTAACTCAGATTTACGATCTCATAAATTGAAAATAAATAGAACTGATCAGGTTCTAATCTAATTAAATCAATGTCGACTACATAAGTTAAATAAGTATATCAATCAACTTATTTTGATGATTTAAGCAACCCAAACCCATCTTGATTAAGACCAAATCAAGATGGAATGATTAAGAATTAAACTTCAAATATTGGGGATCAATTACTTAATTCATAAGTGAACTTAAAGGACTAAGTTTAAAACCCAATCTCATGAATTAAAGATTAAGGCAAATCCCATTAAGTAAGGTCACACTTAATAGAATGGTTCTCTATTCTTAAGTCTAAGATAGAAAGATCAAATAATCATAAACAAATTTTGAAAATCTATAAACTAGTAAAACCAAGGTTTCACCTATTGAGTTACCTAATTTACTCAATAGATGAATTCTAACCTAAGAACTAATCCTAACTCCTAAGGAAATAAGCTCTTGAACACTAAGATGAATTCTCAAACACAAAACTAAACTAATGTTATAAGAGGCATTAAGAAATGGATAAGAGATTTAAAGAAGAGGTATGATCTGAGATTTATCTCACATCATGCAGCTAAAATTACTTAGAAATTTTCCTAAGGAAGGACAAATTAAGAATTTTGATTAAAACTTAATGAATGGTTTAAATTAATGAAATTTCCTTATAAATTACTTACTGATTTTAGCTATTATAATAACATCAATTTAAGGCCTAAAAGCTTTTAACCTTAAATTTGGGCAAAATGACCATTTTGCCCCTCCTTAAGGGTCTAAACATCTACTTTTTAATTTAAAGCTCTAAATTAGAAATTCTTAGTGGCAAATGATTACTTACTGTCTAATATGAAGATATATAATAAGTACATCAATTTTGGATAATTAATAAGCCTTTTGAGATCATATTGAGGAATTTGACTCATAGGGGAAATTTGGTAATTTTACTTAATGAAATTTAATTTTTCTATCAATTTATTAAATCTTATTGTCTAAGGGTTTCATAGAACCTAAAATTACTAAATTTTGATAAGTATTGGCTAAGTTATAGCCAAAATAAATTTAGGGTTAATTATGGAAATTAGGGTTTCATAAATGGGGTTAAACCTAACTTTTTCATTTAATGACCAAAATCAGCAAATTCAGTGGCTATTGCTTCCCTATAACCCACTGATTACTTTAACTAGGAGGAAACCCAATTTGGACCTCATTTGGTCAAGTTATGATCTAATTAGGATTTAGGTAATTAGTGAGTGATTAGTGAAATTAATCATAAAATTATTAAACCAACCACACCACTAGGTTCTATTCTACTCTAGGAGTTATTAGAAATTGAAATTACTCAATTTGGATTATTAATTATGCTATTATTTACTAATCTAGTTTTAGGGTGATTATCATTGATTAAGAGATCTAGCCATTAGATCTAAAATATTTTTGTAGTTTCCTGTTTATTAAGTCTTCTTGATCAAAATGATATATTGGAAGGCCTAATTTGAATCTTAATTGACCAAGTTATGGTCAATTGAAGTTCTAAGGTTAATTAGGGTTAGGTCCTAAAAGTGATTAAGCAAACCCTAATCTAAACAGAGAAATAAATACTAGTAGAACATTTTTGGGAGTCTCATGATTAAAATGAGACCCATATTGGGTATATTTGGGTGAGCGTGTGCAAAGTTATGATAGTTTGAAATTTCCATAAAATTAAGGTGCCATTAAGAGAGATCCTTGTTATCATTAATCAAACTATACGTCCAAACAACAAGTTTGACACTTCTAGAATATTCTTTATAAATTTCTGAATGAAATGGTATATAAATATGCCATATTTTGGTCATTGAAATGTAAGATATTGATAGATGAAATTCTAAAATTAAATGAATTAATTAAATTGAAGTTAATTTTTGAATTCCTAAGTTTAGAAGGCGGTGGGACCCTCACTCTTAGCAGCTACACCCATCGTAGGCTGCTGAGAGGCGACTTGGGCCGAGACCCGACCCAGATGATGCTCTTCATCCCCAATAATAGACGGGAGCAGAAAAGGGAGGTTAGGGCTTCTATCGACTGGCGCTCGAGACTTTTAAATGCAAATAGGTTTTAGAATCAAGAAGGATATCTTGATTGGGTCTCCCTGTCGAACTCAAGGTTTGAACCTCTTCAATCATGTAAACAGGGAGAAGCTCAAATCATTCTAGGCTTAGGAGGAGATAACTCAGCATATAATAGGTCTAAGCATTGAGCTCGATTGAGCTTGAAGAGATAAAAAAAATATTAATCAAACATTAACCTTAATTGCTTGACTGAGTAAATAAAATTGAGTGCATGAGCAGGGAAAGTCGGGTACCTGCAATTGATGAAATGAAGGATTTGAGTTTTTAGGATGTGGATGCTGAGGATACTAGACTTACCTTGATCACTGATTCATCCTCCTACACGAATATCGGAAGATAGAAAATTATGGAACTTGAGATAACAATGCATAGATTTTCACAACTAGAGGTATGACCACTGTGGTTCTAACACTTCTAAGGCTTGATCAAAGTGAGATAATTGCCAGAGATGGTCTCTAAGGCAACGAGCAAGCCGTGAGGGACACGTGCCTGGCTATGCTCGCCGCAAGCAGGGTCGAGCGACACGCGCCTTACGCGGACAGCCCGACGAGGGAGATGGCTCCCTCACCATTTGATTGGAAGAATTGAATGACTCATAAAGAGCCGTGATATCAAATGACTTAGAGAAAGGGTAACAGTTGGAACAATAGCTGTTAGATTATTTATATATAATTATAATATTTAATAAATTTCAAACCTATTTTATTAATTAAATTAGTTAATTAAGTGTACTCCGAGAATTTCCAATAAATCACCCCTAGATAATTGAGAGGTGAGGAATGCAACGGCGGAATCGAATTTTCGATACGACGAATATTTAATTATTTGATTTTTCAGGGTATTTAAATAATACTAAAATATTTGCCAAAAATCCAACAACTTCCAAATGCATCCAAAACTTCACCCCTAGCTAATTGGGGGTGGTGAACATAATGACAAAGTCGGATTTTTGATTTGAGGTCAATTTTGATAGGTCAATTTCTTGGGTTTCTAGAAATTCCCAAAATCAGGATCTAATCTATTTGACTCTTGATTTGGACTAGGTCTTAGAGGTGAGTTCCTAATGACTTAATTAGTGTACTAGAACCATAATTCAGACTTAGTTTAGTTCTAATTAACTTAAATAATAACCTTGATTATTAGATGTGTTGTCTTGGTCCTAATAATAATTTTAGAGTTTTTAACTTGAAATTACTTGTGGAAAAATAAGAAGAGTTAGGATTTAAGATGCAGGTTCTTATGAATTTATGCAATTACCCTTCTTCTCAACATTGTGTTAAATTAAATGGATTAACTTTATAAGTCTTATTCAAGGGACTTAGTCTTTTTTAATTAAATTACTGAATGTACTAAGCCATGTCCCGTGCTCTGAGATGAACACTAGTAGGTTCAATTTTGGCACTGAGACATCCAAGTGGTCTCTATTTTATGAGTTCATTTCTTAGGTATAAATTATGAAATCTGTGTTTTAAGTTGAGTGTCACATGAACTTGGATCCACTAATGGCTCATATGCATCCCTTCTTATTTTAGACAAGGTCATAAGCTACTAGGCTAAATGAGTTTATGCCACATCACCCATAGCTCTAAGTGCATTAGTAACCAATCATAAATCTAGAGTGAGCTATGGGCTTAATTAGTGACTCTCAGCTCACATGCGTCCCCTCTTGATTTAGCCAAGGTGATGTTCTGTGAAGCTAAATGAGCATGTCATATGACTCGTGCTTAACATGCAATAATCACCTCGCATAAATTAGGAGTGAGCTATGAAGCTCAAAGAGTGTTAACAATTTCTCATGGCTTGATTGATCAAGCCTTGCCCAAGATTGTGCATGGGATGTTTATGCATGACGAATGCTGTCACAAACATTTGAAGTGTTAGCACTCAAGCATGCATAACCTTTAATTAAGGCGATCTATGAGCTCTATGAGGTTTTAATGATAAAATAAGCTTAATCTTAGATCTATACAATAAATCAAAAGTTTTAATGATTTCATTCACCCAACATGCAAACATTTCAATCCTTGAAGATTCATTCATTGAATAGAAGGGCATATTGCTTTACAATCATTTAACCTTGTATGCTTATACCCGAACCCTCCCCAAGGAGGGTTTAGGCTACCATTAAACTAGAAATACAGGGAAAGATGAGAAACCAATAAATTGCATATCTTTTACAAAGAAAAAAAGACAGAGTAAGAAAGAGGTACAATACTAGGGAATAGCTATTGCATTCTCCTGGATATTTCCACCTTGACTCTCTCTATCTCCTTGCTCTCTATTCTTCTCCTTTCCTTGGATTGCAGCTCATTCCATCCTTGGGTAGGAAACTCTCCTTTGATAGATCTCAGTAGTAATTTAGGCTAGGAATTCTTTCACTGAAAATTCAAAACCTTTCTTCCTCTTTGATTCTCATTTTATAACCCTTAAAACTACCCCGCAACCTTTACACAGCTAATTAATTGTCCATCTTGAGAGTTTAATTTGCATTTCATTTTATTCCTTTATTCCATTGGCAATGAGGATTTTTAATACCAGCAATTTGAAATATGTTGTGGGAATATAAAGGAATTAACTTCATTTGCCTTTTCAATGCAAATTGGGAAGAGATAATAATTCAGAAAATGTAGTGGGGGCTACGGCACACTGTAGGGCCAAGCTTTATGTTTGATCCAGTGCTGTAGCACACTATAGCGCCACGCTTTCTGTCTGAAGCATGCTATGATGCATTGTAGTGCTTAAGTCTATATTTGATGGGAGCTACAACACACTGTAGCGCCAAGTTCATTATTTGATGGGCACTGCAGCATGCTGTAACACCTAACTCATAGGCTGCGTCCACCACGGCGTGCCGTGGTGCTAAGCTTTTTGAAATTTTTGCGCTACGGCGCGACATAGCGCCTTGCTCTCAGGATCAAGGGCACTGTGGCGTGCCATAGCACGCTGTACCGCTTCTTTTTGTAGAAATCTAATTATTCTTGTAATATGTTCACTCCATAACTGCAATGACATCAAAACACATTAAAACAATGACTGATTTTAGGAAAAACATGCATTCTTAATAAGAAAATGACTTTAATTATATGGTTCATCATTGCACATTTTAAGGTTGATGAATTTATTACTACGGTATGCAATATCACATTAATTTTTACAATTAATAAGTGGTACATAATGTAGTAATTTAGTAAAAAAATGTAAAATGGCAATTAAAAGTAAGAAAAAATGAAAGAAGAAAATGTACGCACAAATGAGTCTGCTATATTCCTGCAAGTATGTTAGGTTAAATAACAAGTATATCACAGGTTTATAAATGAACGAAATACAAATGTATTATGTCTAATGGATCATATGCAAGTAGTGTAATTAAATATATTATAAATTGTAAGATAAATACACTGAAAGTAAGTCTATAAAGTATAGTACTTAAGTAAGAAACTAAGTGAAGCAAGCTTAGTCTCATGAACTGAGCAAATAGTAGAGCACAGTTTAAATGTAATAACCCTAATGCTGTAACCTAATTTTTGGTAGTCAAATTAGCTTAAAAACATTTTCATTATACTATTAATAATATTAGGAGCCAACTCCTGAAATTCGATTCAATTTGGAGATCATTTGATTTTGAAGATTATTTTGAGCAATTTAATAAATAAAAATATAAGAAAATTTAAGTTGACATATAATCTAAAATTCAACTTTATTTTTGAGTTCATCACCCCCAAATTAGCCAAGGATGAATTTTTAGGATTTTTCAAAGTTTATTTGGTAGCTTAATTTAAATTAAATTGAAAGATATAAATTATTAAATAAATAATTAATTAAATATATTATTCTAAATGTGCTGCTAATCCCATTTGATCAAATGGTGGGTGATTTATGTCATTAGATCAAACAGTACGTGTGCATCAGGTGATTGTAAATCCATCTTGTGGATTAGTGTGATCTGTTCATTGGATCGAGTCATGATCCATCGACCAGAACATGACAAGGAACTATTCCCTGTCGTGTTAGCCATGTAGGCCACTACCGCATGTCATGGAACATAGTCGTGCCATAGCACATACTGGCCATGGTAGGCCAGCCCCTCCAGCAGCTTCAAAACCCCTACAAAAGATCCAGCTCCCTTTTGCTGAGCATTTGAGGACTCGAAGGAACGAAACTACTGGTAGACAAATATTCTGAGTGAGGAAGGTTTCGTGCATCAGCATTTAAGTATGGTGATTTACTCAATAACTCTTCCTAATTCACTACAATTATGTTTCATTTTATTATTGTTGTTGATGTAGATTCATTTGGTAGTCAAATTTAAGCTCGATTTAGCTTAGCTAACCCAATTGAACTCGGGCATGTACAATAATGTACAGTGCCCTAGTTCCACCCAACTTCAACTTCTCCTACACTGGCTCCCATCATCCCATTTGGTTTATATGGGATAACTGGAAGCTCAGGAATTGATCTAGCCCGGTCACATGCAATGGGCTTCATTCTGGCATCGTAATTCGGCCCGACAGTAAACCATAGCCATAATATCCTTCCTCATCTAAATTAATGCCAATAGCATTAGTTTAGATTAGGGATTTTTATTCCATTGCGTAGAGCTCAACGTAAGCTTTTGTAGGATCCCCGTACTGATAATACGAAGTACGGTACTCCAACCATGGTAAATTCCCAACTTAAGTAAAGTTAGGTAAAACCCAACTTATTTTAAGCCAATGACTTGTCACCTTAACTTCTATAAAGATTCATCAATATACACATAAATTAAAGTGGCGGAAGCAAAAACTAAAGTAACATCCACAAGCATACATAGTAGAAAAAGAGAAATAACATAGTAACTCATCACAATGCAGAAATGAAATACGTCCAGAATTAATTACAAACTGAAATTTAAAAGAAAATGCAAATGTCTCTCAATCTCACTGAAAAAAATGGAGATGCAAAATCTATCAAAGCAGCAGCAGCACGATCCTCCTCCTGAACCTACTCCTCTCCTCCAACACTACCCACGAACAAGTCTGAATCTGACATTTATTGATATCACAAATGCTAGGGCCCTAGCCAACAAAATAAAAAGATTACAGTTAGACAATTGTCTAAGTACATTTTAGGCTATTTTAACAAACTGTGTATTTAAAGATATCACATTTAAATTTATTAAATATACAAGCTAATTATGGGTGCGACAAGCTGTGAAGAAATGGGATAACTATAAACTGTCCATTTATAGCAAGCAACTATATGTAAAATAGCATACAACACAAAATAAATAAGGTAAGGCTAAAAGCTAAAAGTAACAGCACTACAATGCAATTCTAACCTAACATGCTTATGATCACATTGAAATATGCTGATTATAAAAGAATACAAATGCTGAATATAATAATAAATTCTAACATCCTAAACATGCCAATATACATAATTTATCCATAAGAGAGTATATACAACATGCTGAGTAGTTAAAAAAAAAAGGCCACTGAGACATGTGGCAAAAAGCAAAGCTAGCAAATATGATATGAAGATAAGCCACTGAGACAGGTGGCAAGGAAAGCAATCATATATGAAAATAAGCCACTGAGACATGTGGCAAAGTAAGCAAGTACTGTAAGTAAGGCCACTAAAACATGTGGCAAGAACTAAAACTGAAAACTGAACTAGAGTAGCAATAAGCATAAGATATAGTCCTGCCATACCAGACAATAGGCCATACAAGGCCTCCAATAATAATACCCAGCCTAGACATCCATTTTTGCTAGGCCTAGGTCCAATCTATATAATATTAGAACTGAAGAGGCAGACTTAAGCTAGGACTTATTCTACTAACTGAAAGCACTGCAAAAACTTGATGAATGATATGCTGTACAAATGCTAACTTAGAATGTATCACCCATATCCTAAGTTCTCCTATTATGCTCAAGGAATAAAGCTCAATATTCAAAGTATGCCAAGCTATCAAGTCAAAGTAAGCAAGAGACTCAATCTAGACTGAAGTGATATCCGTTCTTATCTAATTTATCTAATCTAACTATTCTGAGAAGATACAAGTTTAAGATCTCCAATATCCTGCTATCGAGTAAAATCTCAGATTACGACCTTAAAGTTAATATTGGAACTTAACAAGTCCTAATCCAAAATCATCTGATGACTATAAGATTTAAACAAATGAATCTACAACCTAATTATCAGTATTTTTCTCTCTTGCCCAAATCTTGATTAAGTAAATCAAGATTTAAGGATTTGGATTTAAATCCCACTTTGGTGTTCAAATCCTAATCCAAGGTGATGTCCTAATAAGAATCTAAGGTTCATTCAAAATACCTAAGTTAAAGATAAAGATTTATATAAGCTAAAAAGATTCAGGAACTAAGAACTTAGTGAAAAGTTACTCTACTGATTATAAGATAAAATAATCAATTAAGAACTCTAGAATCTAAGATCTATATTCAATCTTTAAGATAATTTTATTATCTTATAGATTAAATCATCCTATACCCACATGCAAGGCTTCAAAAGGCTTAGACAATAAATCATTTAAAGAAGTTCAATTGGAGATAGTTCAATTCAAGTAGAAGATCTAAAGTCTAAGATCTAAGATCTGATATTTGATCACTTTAGACTTAAGGTAGGTTTTGACTTATACTTTATTAATTTTATTTCTTTTGGCATTTAAGTTCATGAATTAACTAAATTGAACTTATTTAGAATGAAATTTAGCATTTAAATTTATTTGATCCAATTATTAAGGCTAGGAGACTTTTTTAGGATCACTTAAGGTCTAAGTGTCTTAATTAAGGCTAAATGAAAATTTCTTAATTTAAGGTCCATATTATTATCATTATTAGTTTAAGAGTTCAGAGAACATTAAAATCTAACTAAGGATAATTTATTGAATTCTTCCAAGATTTAAGGGGCACTTAAGCACATTTTGGTCAAAATGACCAAAATGCCCCTCTTAAGGTTAAATATGGGATTTTAGGTTTTAATTAACCAAATTACTTCTAATCTATTTTAATATGTCTCAAATTGATTAGTGAAGTCGGAAACATACCTATCTTAGGTTTTGACAACCTAATTAAACTAATTAGCACTGATCACTTATTTAAGCCAATTAGGGTGATTAGTGAATTTAGGCATTCTTAGGGTAATCCAACCTTACACTTAGGTTCTAATAGACTTAAGATAGCATTAAGGATTAACCTACCCAAAATCAGAGACTAATTAGGGTTTAATTCACTAATTCCAATTAGGGCGATTAAGTAGTGATTTAGAAAATTAAATGTCCAAATGTAGTTTTAAGGGTCTGAAATTATTCTCTAGGGTTTAATGAGCAATCAGAGCCTTTAATCAATTAATTTGGTTATTAATTGAATTTATTATGATTTAATTAAAAATAGGAAGGGTTTAATCAATTAATTTAAATCGAACCATTTGATCTATGATTTTATTTTATATTCAGATTCCTTGTATTTTTTTGATTCAAATGGTATATTAGATCATACCATTTGGATCAGTATAACTTGAGTTATTTAATTAATTGAATATGTATTTTTATTTAAATGAAAATCATAGGTTTGATTTTTCTGAATTTATTTCCTTAAGGAAATTAATTCAGAAATTCGATTTATATTTGTCGGCCCAATTCCAAAATGCATGGGTCACTGGTCGGCCCGACCCGTGACTTCGTCTCCTTCTTACGGATGACACCCGATGCTTGGCTCATTAGGGTTAGCTTCTGATGTGCAATTTGCCATGCACACACCACGCCATGCTCTGATCTTGATGGCTAGACCATCCCTGACTACAAACGCATCGATTAAACCAAGAAGCCCCAACTGGGAGGCACTGGATTGCTGGGGGACTACTCGGCCGAGGCGTCTCTGAAGGTGCACCTGTGAGGAGTGAATTCTCCTCACAGAGGCCATGAAGTGAGGCCGCATCCATCCCTACATGTTCAGGGACCTAAGGGGAAATGATAGGGCGAGTCGAGGGGTTCTGGGATGGTATGGATCAATGGGTGCTACTCGTGGTCTAAGACGAGCTGGAGCTCTTAACAGGTTGATCGGTTCTCAGTCGAATCGATTGATATGATCACACTCAATCCTTTGATACGGTTTGACAATCATTGACGAGAGCCCCTAATGCCTATAGGATGGCTAATTGCGTCGATGGAACGCACAATTGGCGAGCCAGTGACCGACTGACAGTCCACATTCAGATGGCATTTTTGCCGTCTGGCCCACTGCTAGGTCTTGCCAGAAGGCTTAGACGCTACTGGGAAACTTAGGTGAGGACCTATCACAGCATCTTGGGTTAGATAGGAAGCAAGCTGAGCTGAAACCAGCTTGACGAAGAAGATATGGTCAAAGGCTGTACCTGAGGACGGACGGAGCGACAGAGGCAATGTAGGCAGCTCGGGTCACTCTAGGGGTTTCAGAGACTCTACCAAGGGGGTCTCAACGCCAGACCATGCCCTCTATTAGATGTACGCAGCTCCAAAAATTGCTGGGAATGCCCCGAGAGAGAAGAGATCTCTAGGAGAATTTAGCTGGGGAATTGAGGGTTCACAGTGAGCAAAGATATTCACTGTGAATCGATGGGGGTATTTATAGGTGGGAGGAGGCCCTAGAGTTGGTTCCCATGGCTCGGGCAATGGGAGGAGGCTCGAGCCGAAAGAAACGGCTCAGGCCAATGGCTATGGGCAGTTTGGGGAGAAGGCTACCGGTAAGACGGATGCGCCAAGGGCAGGAGGGAAAATTCGGGGTCTTCCCGTACTGCCACGAGGGCTGGGAGGTTTCTGGCTATCGGGGGGGGGGGGGGGACCAGACGCGGACGGGGCAAGCCAAAGGAGATAATCCAAAGTGCTTGTGGTATTTAGAGATGTTTGATCGCTAAGCTGTTGGTCTTGGACGGTCCTGATGCGCTACTTAACCGATTCACTGTGGATTCAATGGTAGCCGTCGGATGTTCTCCATAGACCAGACACTTAGGATTTACTCTCGGGACGGAAAAGATCACACCGTTGGATTTAGCACACTAAGATGCGTGCTATCGCATCGGGTGGTTCGCAACCATGCGCCGCGTTAGGACCCCGCAGCGGATCTACCACGGTCCCGACAGCAAATCCTGGCCTCATTAAATTTATTTAATGAAGTAAATTAATTAATTTAATTCTATTTAATAATTATATTAATTTTTATTAAATTTATAACTCTAATTTAGGCTTAGATGAGTCCCAAAAATTCCCAAAAATTCAGCCTTAGCTAATTAGGGTACGATGAATTCAAAAATAAAATCAAATTTTAATTTGGAGATCAAATTAATTTAGGTATTTTTCAGGGCTTACAAATAGCCAAAAATACCAAATTTTCCATTTTAGCTCCGATTGATTTCAAACTTCTAGGGTTAGGTTTAAATGACCCATTGAGTCCAATGGAATCAAAAGCAAAGGCTAGTTTAGCTTAATTAATCCAAATTTAGCTAGGGTAATGACTAGAGCTATTACAGGCTCCCCCACTTAAGAACGATGTCATCCTCAGCATCACCTAAGTGAAGAAAATTCTACTGGGATTTAGCAAATCTAAAAATGCAGTAGAGGAAAAGAGAGAAGAACAATACCTAGGCTTGCAAAGAGCTGTGGATATTTATTGCGCATATCCACCTCTTTCTCCCAAGTAGATTCTTCCAAGGATCGGTTCTTCCACTGAATTTTGACCATAGGAATTAAGCGATTCCTTAGCTGCTTCTGATCACAAGCTAAGATTATGGTAGGTGCTTCGACGTAAGAAAGATCGGGTTGGATCTCTACTGCTGGGAGTTGAACGAGATGACAAGGGTCTTGAGGGCATCTTCTCAATGACGATACGTGAAATACATTACGAACGACTGCAAAACCATCGGGAAGATTCAACTGGTAGGCAGATGATCCTACTTTGGCCAAAACCTTGAAAGGTCCAACGTAGTGGGGACTGAGTTTCCCTGCTACTCCAAATCTAAAGACACCTTTCATTGGGCTGACCTTTAGATAAGCAGAATCTCCCACATTAAATTCTAGAAGATGATGATGAGAGTCATGATACTTGCTCTGATGATCTTGGGCTGAACGAATCCTCTGCTGAATTAATTGGATCTTACTACTGGTTTCTTCAACTAATTCTGAACCAAAGTGCTGAATGCTTCATGTTTCTGACCAAGCTAGCGGAGTACTACATTTTCTGCCATATAGTGCTTCATAGGGAGCCATTTTAATGTTGGCTTGAAAACTGTTATTGTAGGCAAACTCTGCTAACGGAATGTGATCTTCCGAGGAACCAACAAAATCAAGAATACACAGTCTAAGCAAATCTTCCAAAACTTGGTTTACTCTTTTAGTCTGGCCATCCGTCTGAGGATAAAAATCTGTACTCATGGCTAGAGTAGTACCCATATCTTGATGCACCGCTTGCCAAAACTTGGAAGTAAATTTGCTGTCTCTATCGGATACGATTTATTTCAGAATCCCATGCAATCTGATAAGTTCTATGATATAGTGTTTTGCTAACTTCTCTATAGAATCAGTCTGACGGATGGGAAGAAAGTGCGCTGATTTAGTCAAATAGTCTACTATCACCCAGATTACATCAGCACCAGATTTTGCACGAGGCAATCCCATGATGAAATCCATAGATATAAAGAACCACTTCCATTCAGGAATATCTAATGGATTTAGAAGACCACCAGGTCTTTGGTGCTCGGCCTTTACTAAATTATAGGCATGACATTTAGCCACAAAGTTGGCTACATCTTTCTTCATGCCGAGCCACCAAAATGATTGCTTTAAATCTTGGTACATATTTGAACTACTTGGCTGAATATGATACCCAGAATTATGGCCTTCAATTAACACTTCTTGATGCATGGACTTAGGAATCCACAATTGATTACCTTGATAAATTACATCATTCCGCAACTGTAGATCATGACGAAGACCACCTCCAATATCTGTTTTAAATATTAGATACTCATCATCTTTGGTTTGCAAGATAGAGACATCTTTGTGGAAAGTGGGCTCCACATTGATATTTGCTAACAGCGAACTTAGCATATCACCACTAATTGGAGAAATTTCAAGCTTATGGAATTCGTGTTCTAAAGAACTGGCTGCAATCATAGATGTTAAAGTAGCACGACGGCTAAGAGCATCGGCCACTATGTTTGCTTTACTGGATGATATTGAATATTGAGGTCATAATCACTGATGAGCTCTAACCATCATCTTTGGCAGCAATTCAAATCTCTCAGAGTGAAGATATATTTCAAGCTTTGATGGTCAGTGAAAATTGAACACTGCACTCCATACAAATAGTGACGCTATATTTTCAAGGAAAAGATCACAACTGCAAGTTCAAGGTCATGAACTGGATAGTTTTTCTCATGGGGTTTTAACTAATGAGAGGCGTAAGCGATTACCTTACCCTCTTGCATTAACACACATTGGTATATACTTGATAGTTCAAACCTTTTATAGGTAAAACAAGAACTGGAGCGGTGTAGAGTGCATCTTTCAGAGTTTAAATGCTTCCTCGCATTCAGGACTCCATATGAACGGATAACTTAGTCAACAGTGAAGCGATCTGGGAAAAGACTTTGACAAATTTTCTATAATATCCGGCTAATCCCAAGAAACTTCTAATATTAGTGACTGACTTAGGTTATACCCAGTCCTGAATAGCGCTCACTTTACTCTGATCTACAAGAATATCCTGGGCATCGACTACATGCCCCAAGAATGCAATGGACTTAAGCCAAAACTCACACTTAGAAAACTTGGCATACATTTGGTGTTCAGATAGAGTTTCTAGCACCAATCTCAAGTGTTCTTCATGATCTTCCAAGGTTTTATAATAAATAAGGATATTGTCGATAAAGACGATCACGAATTTGTCTAAGTATGACTTAAGAATTCGCTGCATCAAATCCATGAAGATTGATGGTGCATTAGTGAGTCCAAAAGACATCACTAAGAATTCAAAGTGACCATAACAAGTGCGGAAAGCAGTCTTTCCTACATCATCTTCTTTTACTCGCAATTAATGATATCCAGACCTTAAGTCAATCTTGGAGAATATGACAGCTCCAGATAACTGGTCAAATAAATTATCAATTCTAGGCAATGGTATTTGTTCTTTACGGTGACTTTATTTAGTTTGCGATAATCTATACACATTCGCATAGATCCATCCTTCTTCTTTACAAACAAAATGGGCGCTCCCCAAGGATACATACTTGGCCTAATGAAGCCTTTATTCAAGAGCTCTTGCAATTATTGATTGTGCTCTTGAAGTTCCTTAGGTGCCATTCTGTAAGGTGCTTTGGATATAGGTTGGGTACTAGGGATTAATTCAATAGAGAACTCCACTTCTCTGGAAGGAGGTAACCCAGGCAGATCTTCCGGGAATACGTTGGCAAATTCTTTAACTATTTTACAGTTAGAGAGAGGGATACTTTCTTTTTTTTCACCCATCATAGTGACTAAATAAGCATCACAACCCTTACTGATCAACTGTTCGACTTTAATTGCATTTATCAACGATACATGTGTACTGGCTTTTCCTACAAAAATTGCAGGCTTGCCCTAGGAGTGGAGAGTGACCTTCTTCTTAAGGCAGTTTATTACGACATTATTGTCACTGAGCCAATTCATCCCAAGGAGAATATCAAAGTTTGCTATTGGCAGGATGATTAGTTTGGCATGGAATTCTTGATCATTTATGGGGACCTTGATATTACAAAACTTATGGGAACTTAGTTGGGTTCTAGATGGAAGTCCAACACTCAACTTTTGTGTTAAGTTGTATGCGTGTAGTTCAAGAGTATTGGCAAATCATTCAGAGATAAACGGATGACTAGCACTGGTATCAAATAATACATTACAGGGTTGGTTGTTGAAATAAAGTGTGCCTAAATTTATACCATTTCACATTAACAATTTGTAAGGATTTAAAATACAGAAATTCAATTATCAAAAGAGAAGTTTAGGGATGTATACCTGAAACCACATTGTTATCTTCTGTGGCTTTAATAGGAGTTAAGGCATATACTCATGCAGGACTAGTAGGATGATTATTGGTCTACCTCCAGGGATAGTTCTGAGAGCTAGGAGTAGAGGACGGTGCTAGAGCAACTTCGGGTGTAGGTGCTGGCATTATGGCCAGATTTGGTTCCCTTTCGCTTAGCAGAGTTTCTCTAAACTCCTGATTTCGCGGGTTTGGCTTCATCGGCACTCCATCCACTGTCTTCATGTGAGTGCAACGGTAGAATCTGTGGCCTGGGCACCCACAATTGTAGCACTTCTGGCCAGAATGATAACACTTGTCATATGGATGGGGCTTAGTACAGCCTTGAATTTGTTCGGCAGTCGGTGCGGCTTCCAGTTGATATACTTTCATAAGATTAGACCCGTATCTCTTAAAGTTTCCTTGCTATTTCAGAGCTGTTTGCACTTTTCACTTGAGATCCCCTTCAGATTGGTGATGCTCAATTACTTTAGCTATTTCCACTAGCTTGAAGAAGTTAGTCAGGCAAAGTGGCACGATTTGATTCTTTAGTGAATCTTGGAGTCCACAGAGGAAGCGATGGCACTTGTCTGACTCAGAATGAGTAACTTTTGGTGCAAAATAGATCAACCTACAAAATTCTTGTTCATATTCAGCTACTGAATGGCTCCCTTGAGTCAATCTTATGATCGTGTCTGCAATAATATTTTGTGCGGATGGGGGAATGAATTCAGTTTTGAAGGCTTCGACGAACTCATCCCAGGGGATGTTCTCTAATTCATAGTCAGCAAACTTAGTGTTTCGGATCTCTTCCCACCAATATTCTACTTTAGCATGAAACAGATGGGTGGCGAGACGGACGGCTTCCGAGTTTGGAACCTTCAGACTAATGAGATCCCTTTCCACAGCCTTCAGCCAGTTGGCTGTATCCATCGGTGACAAATTACCACAAAAGGTTGGAGGTCTTAACCTCAATAAATTATGAAGAAGATTATCCATGGAGTAATGAGAAGAAGAAGGTTGTGGGGCAGGGATTGTCGAAACAACAACAGCGGCTGGATCTGCATGGTCATTCAGTAGTTTCTGCATAACGATTGCCTATTGGGCTTGGTTCTCTAACAGGGTCATCACCATTGCTCATAGGTGAGCTACTTCGTCATCAGAGCTACTAGATGCGATGGTGTTCTTGACAGGAGTGACGACAGGTGGTGATCCAGGATTCATTCTAATTAAACATTGCAACCCACATTTCAGAATTTTCTTAAAGAAAGTAATCAAAATTTCTCATTAATTGTAGAAATAAAGGATTACATCGTGATTTAAAAATGCCCAAAAAACATAATTTTACTAAAGTCATATAAATTGAAAGATGACATTTATTTAACTATCATTTAGACATGCTTAATATACTCAGCCCTAAAAGCTACACAAAAATCCTCAAAAGTTACTTCCTGATGCTTCCTCTTACGCTTCTCCTCGAGCCTTGCAATGGTGTCATACCACCAAACTCCTGCATAATCCAACATCAAGTCCATCACAATATCTACATAAAGTGACTCGGGACACTCTATGTGTATCAAAATTGACTCCACTCGGCTCAACCATTCCTTTGCGTATATGGGAAAGTCAAGCCCTCGGTGTACTGCTTGATGTAGAAGCTTATCCAAGACCAAGGTCCCTTATGCTGAAACTCCTTCAGTATGCCAGTTGCTCTCCTGCCTCCATTTGAAACTACAATTCCAAGCTAACTTGAAAGCATGCATATAGTAGTATATATCGGACTCTCCAGAATTCATTTGACTATGAGGACAAAATTTTATTAAGTTTTTGTTAGACTCAAGATGACTTAATTGCTAGAAAGTGAGTATTCTCCTTCTACATCTTTCATAGAGTTACTGATACTACTATGTTATGGATGTTACATATATATTGATGTTTATATTTTAGAAGAACGGTCCATTAGGTAGAAAGGAATCATAGATCCCATTTTGACACCTTATGGTGTTCTCTGATACCAATTGTGGGGTCCCCGTACTGACAAATAAGAATTACAATACTCCAACCATGGCAAATCCCCAACTTAAGTAAAGTTAAGTAAAACCCAACTTGTCTTAAGCCAAGGACTTGTCACCTTAACTTCTATAAGCATACATCAATATACACATAAATCAAAGTGGTGGAAGCAAAAAGTAAAGTAACATCTACAAGCATACATAGTAGAAGAAGAGAAACAATATAGTAACTCATCACAATGCAGATATAAAATATGTCCAGAATTAATTATTACAAACTGAAATTTAAAACAAAATGTAAATGTCTCTCAATCTCACTGAAAAAAATAGAGATGCAAAATCTATCTAAGCGGTAGCAGCACGATCCTCCTCCTGAACCTGCTCCTTTCCTGCAACACTGCCCACGAACAAGTCTGAATCTGACATTTATCGGTATCACAAATACCAGGGCCCCAGCCAACAAAATAAAAAGGTTACAGTTAGACAATTGTCTAAGTACATTTTAGGCTATTTTAATGAACTGTGTATTTAAAGATATCACATTTAAATTTACTAAACATGCAATCTAATTATGGGTGTGACATGCTGTGAAGAAACAGAATAACTATAAATTGTCCATTAATAGTAAGCAACTAGTATGTAAAATAGCATACAACATAAAATAAATAAGGTGAGGCTAAAATCTAAAAGTAACAACACTACAATACAATTCTGAACCTAACATGATTATGATCACATTAAAATATACTGATTATAAAAGAATACAAATGCTGAATATAACAATAAATTCTAATATCCTAAACATGCCAATATACATAATTTATCCATAAGAGAGTACATACAACATATTGAGTAGTATAAAAGAAAAACGTCACTGAGACATGTGGCAAAAAACAATGCCAGCAGATATGATATGAAGATAAGCCATTGAGACAGGTGGCAAGGCAAGCAACCAGATATAAAAAATAAGCCATTGAGACATGTGGCAAAGCAAGCAAGTACTGTAAGTAAGGCCATTGAAACATGTGGCAACAACCAATACTAAAAACTGAATTAGAGTAGTAATAAGCCTAAGACATAAGCCTGCCATACCAGACAATAGGCCATACAGGGCCTCCAATAATAATACCCATCCTAGACATCCAATTCCGCTAGGCCAGGGTCCAATCTATACAATACTAGAACTGAAGAGGCAGACTTAAGCTAAGACTTATTCTACTAATTGAAAGCACTGCAAAAACTTGATGAATGATATGCTTTACAAATGCTAACTTAGGATGTATCACCCATATCCTAAGTTCTCCTATTATGCTCAAGGAATTAAGCTCAATATTCAAGGTATGCCAAGCTATCAAGTCAAAATAAGCAAGAGACTCAATCTAGACTGAAGTGATATCCGTTCTTATCTAATTTATCTAATCTAACTATTCTGAGAAGATACAAGTTTAAGATCTCCAATATCCTGCTATCGAGTAAAATCTCAGATTACGACCTTAAAGTTAATATTGGAACTTAACAAGTCCTAATCCAAAATCATCTGATGACTATAAGATTTAAACAAATGAATCTACAACCTAATTATCAGTATTTTTCTCTCTTACCCAAATCTTGATTAAGTAAATCAAGATTTAAGGATTTTGGATTTAAACCCCACTTTGGTGTTCAAATCATAATCCAAGGTGATGTCCTAATAAGAATCTAAGGTTCATTCAAAATACCCAAGTTAAATATAAAGATTTCTATAAGATGAAAAGATCTAGAAACTAAGAACTTAGTGAAAGGTTACTCTACTGATTATAAGATAAAATAATCAATTAAGAACTCGAGAATCTAAGATCTATATTCAATCTTTAAGATAATTTCATTATCTTATAGATTGAATCATCCTATACCCACATGGAAGGCTTCAAAAGGGTTAGACAATAAATCATTTAAGGAAGTTAAATTGGAGATAGTTCAATTCAAGTAGAAGATCTAAAGTCTAAGATCTAAGATCTGATGTTTGATTACTTTAGACTTAAGGTAGATTTTGACTTAGACTTTACTAATTTCATTTCTTTTGGCATTTAAGTTCATGAATTAACTAAATTGAACTTATTTAGAATGAAATTTAGCATTTAAATTTATTAGATCCAATTATTAAGGCCATGTGACTTCTTTAGGATCACTTAAGGTATAAGTGTCTTAATTAAGGTTAAATGAAGATTTATTAATTTAATGTTCATATTATTATCATTATCAGTTTAAGAGTTTAGAGAACATTAAAATCTAATTAAGGATAATTTACTGCATTCTTCCAAGATTTAAGGGGCACTTAAGCACATTTTGGTCAAAATGACCAAAATGCCCCTCTTAAGGCTAAATATGGGATTTTAGGTTTTAATTATCCAAATTAATTCTAATCTGTTTTAATGTGTCTCAAATTGATTAGTGAAGTGGAAAACACACCTATCATAGGTTTTGACAACCTAATTAAGCTAATTAGCACTAATTACCTATTTAAGCCAATTAGGGTGATTAGTGAATTTAGGCATTCTTAGGGCAATCCAACCTTACACTTAAGTTCTAATAGACTTAAGATAGAATTAAGGATTAACCTACCCAAAATCAAATAATAAATTAAGGTTTAATTCACTAATTCTCAATTAGGGTGATTAAGGAGTGATTAAGAAAACTAAATGTCCAAAATTGGTTTTAAAGGTCTAAAATTGTTCTCTAGGATTTAATGAGCAATCAGAGCCCTTAATCAATTAATTTGGTTATTAATTGAATTTATTATGATTTAATAAAAAACAAGAAAGGTTTAATCAATGAATTTAAATCCAACCATTTGATTTATGATTTTATTTTATATTCAGATTCCTTGTATTTTTCTGATTCAAATGGTATATTGGATCATACCATTTGGATTAGTATAACTAGAGTTATTTAATTAATTTAATCTATATTTTTATTTAAATGAAAATCATAGGTTTGATTAAGAAATTAATTCAAAAATTTGATTTATATTTGTCAGCCCAATTCCAAAACACACGGGTCATGGGTCGGCCCGACCGGTGACTTCGTCTCCTTCCTACGGATGACACCCGACGCTCGGCTCATTAGGGTTAGCGTCCGACGCACAATTCGCCATGCACATGCCACACCACACCCTGATCTCGATGGCTACACCATCCCTGACTCCAGCCACGTCGATTAAACCAAGAAGCCCCAACTGGGAGGCGCCAGATTGCTGGGGACTACTCGGCCGAGGCATCTCCGCAGGCACACATGTGAGGAGTGAATTCTCCTCACAGAGGCCATGAAGTGAGGCTGCATCAATCCCTACACATTCAGGGACCTAAGGGGAAACTATAGGGCGAGTCGAGGGGTTCTAGGATGGCCTGGATCAATGGGGTGGTACTCATGGTCTAAGATGATCTGGAGCTCTTGACGGGTCGATCGGTTCTCAGTCAAATCGATCGATCCGATCGCACCCAACCCTTTGATACGGTTCGACAATCATTGACGAGAGCCCCTAATGCCTATAAGATAGCTAATTGCGTCGAAGGAACGCACAATTGGTGAGCTAGCGACCGATTGACAGTGCGCGTTCAGACGACAATTTTGCCGTCTAGCCCACTGCCAGGTCTTGCCAGAAGGCTCAGACGCTATTGGGAAACCTAGGTGAGGACTTATCACAACATCTAGGGTTAGATAAGAAGCGAGCCAAGCTGAAACCAGCTTGACGAAGAATATAGGGTCAAAGGCTGTACCTGAGGACGGACGGAGCGACAAAGGCAATGTAGGCAGCTCAGGTCACTCCAGAGGTTGCAGAAACTCTAGCAAGGGGGTATGAACGCCAGACCACGCCCTCTATCAACTGTACGCAGCTCCAGAAATCATTGGGAATGCGTCAAGAGAGAAGGGAGTTGCAGAAGAATTAAGTTGGGGAATTGAGGGTTCATAGTGAGCAAAGGGACTCACTGTGAATCTCTGGGGGTATTTATAGGTGGGAGGAGGCCCTAGGGTTAGTTCCTAGGGCTCGGGCAATGGGAGGAGGCTCGGGCTGAAGGAAACGACTCGGGCCAATGGCTATGGGCAGTTTGGGGAGAAGGCTATCGGCAAGACGGACGCGCCGAGGGCAGGAGGGTAAATTCAGGGTCTTCCCATATAGCCACGAGTGCTGGGAGATTTCTGGCTGTCGGGGGGGACCAGACGCGGGCGGGATGAGGCGAAGGAGACAATCCACAGTGCTTGTGGTCTTCAGTGCCGTCTGATTGCTAAGCTATTGGTCCCAGACGGTCATGATGCGCTACTTAACTGATTCACCGCGGATTCAATGGTAGCCATTGGATGCAATCCATAGACCCGATGCTTAGGATTTACTCTCAGGGCAGAAAAGATCGCACCGTTGGATTTAGCACGCTAAGATGTGTGCTGTCGCATCGGGTGGTTCGCAATCATGCGTCGTTGTCGGGACCCGCAGCGGATCTGCCACGGTCCCGATAGAAATTCGTGGCCTCATTAAATTTATTTAATTAAGTAAATTAATTAATTTAATTTTACTTAATAATTATATTAATTTCTATTAAATTTATAACTCCAATTTAGGCTTAGATGATTCCCAAAAATTCCCAACAATTCACCCTTAGCTAATTAGGGTATGAGGAATTCAAAAATGAAATCAGATTTTATTTTGGAGATCAAATTAATTTAGGTATTTTTTAGGGCTTACAAATAGCCAAAAATACCAAATTCTTCATTTTAGCTCCAATTGATTTCAAACTTTTAGGGTTAGGTTTAAATGAGCCATTGAGTCCAATGGAATCAAAAGCAAAGACTAGTTTAGCTTAATTAATCCAAATTTAGCTAGTATAACTGATGAATCCATAAATTATATCTAAAATAAAGGAAAACCCATTCACTTCTGACCTTTAAAGTGCTCATAAATCAAGTTTTATCAAATTTTTTCAGGAAAATGACATCCAAAGGAGTTCTGTGACAATTTTTACCAAATTCCAATATTTTTCAAAGGAATCAGCTGCAGCGCGCTGCAGCGGGTCTTTTTGCAAACGGGGACGCGGTAGCGCACTACAAGCGGGTCTTTTTGCAAACAGGGATGCGGTAGCGCGCTGCAGCGGATCCATTTGCGAACCGCGGGCACGGTAGCGCGCTATAGTGGATTCATTTGCAAACCGCGAGCACGGTAGAGCGCTGCAGCGGATTTATTTGCGAACCGCAGGTGCAATAATGCGGTGCAGTGGGTCCATTTGCGAACCGCGGGTGTGGTATCACGCTGCAGCAGATCCATTTGCGAACCGCAGGCACGGTAGCGGGCTGCAGCGAATCCATTTGCGAACCGCGAGCACGATAGCGCACTACAGCGGGTTCATTTGCGAACCGCGGGCACGACAGCACGCTACACCGGGACGTTTTGCAAATTGAGCCGCTACCGCGCGCTGCAGCGGTACGATTTGCGAAAAGAACCACTATAGCACGCTGCAGCGAGTATTTTTGCGAAATGTGGATGTGGTAGTGCACGGCAGCGAGAGACTTAGCATTATTTTGCTTGCTCCATTGCACGCCACAGTGCACTGCAACGGCCGCTGCCAATTTTACAGTTAGATGCATTTATTGCTGCTGGGACAAGACCCCCAACCTGCATCTTATCCCCAGCCATCATTCCCTGCAGTAGCTCTAATTTTTAATGGAAGATGGCCTCTTAATTTGATAAGAAGGATATTGGTCACTTCATCTTTAATTTGGGATTTGCCATCTTTACTTCATATTTCTTTTATAAAATTGCTGGTTTTGGAGAGGATGAAGGAGTATGCAGCTCCTCTCTTATAAATACATCTCCTCTTGACTAGAGGAGGGTTCACAATTTTGCTCAAGACACTAAGTAAAGAGGAGGAGTGCATAAGGAGAAGAAGGGAACTCCCCAAGGGTGGCAAGGCAAGCTCTAGCTAAGGAGGAGAAGAAAGAAGGTAGCACTAGCGACCTGACGGAGGAGCTTGAAGAAGGAGAAGAAGAAATTTGGAGAACTTCCAAGGAACGTTCCTAGTATCTTCTAAACCTTACTCTTGTATTTTTTTTCTTAGTTGATCATGAAAGGTTCTTCACTTCCTTTGTAATGAGTAGCTAAATCTCCCTTGGGGAGGGTTGGGGAATTTTTATGTGTATGTGTTATTATTAATGTATGAAGTTTTCCTCAAGCAAAATTAAATTGTAAAGGACTTAATGAAATATGCTTTTTATTATTTGGTCTTGAATATGGATAAAAGGAAATGAACTAATAATTTTAAGAACTAAATTATCTCGTGCTCCATAGCTCACCTTAGGTTGGAAGCTAGGTTTATGAGTGCATGAGAGCTTAAAACTATGTGACAAAGTTCTTGAGCTTAATGCACCTCAATCTTTTGATGCATGTGATGCTAAGACCCACTAAATGAGCTCCTTAGCTCAACATAATTGAGGTAAAGGAAAAAACAGTTGAGTGCTCATGAACTAAGTGATATAATCATTGAGCCAAACATATTAATCCTAGTCTCAACTATGTGGGATGCAAGTGATGCTCGTAGTTGAATCAAGGCTTATAAAATCTTACAACGTAAATAATCATAATCTCATTGATCAAGAGATAAGATGAAAATATAAAACCTAAAATCTTATAAGAATCTTTGTGCCAAAGTAGAACCAAATGTGTGTTCATTTTGTGCACAAGATTTGAACTTGTGAGACTTTGAGATAAAATCTCAAGGTGATCAATGTGCACTTGATAAACAAAATGTAAATGAAAGACAAAGCTTGAGAAATCAAAAGTACATTGGTAATGTATCATCACATGTGGAATAACCCCAACTCTCTTCTCTCTTTTATCTAACTTATCTTCATTTAGTAGTTACTATGCTAAGTCTAGGATCAACTCGTCAATTAAATCATAGCTTAAATATTAGTGAGAATAGATAGACCTTAGTAACAAAATAACCAATTCTATGTGGTTCGATAAATCCTGGAAAGTAACTCTTTCCACTTATTACTTCAGACTCCGTACACTTGCGTGTGAGCGCAGACGTGTATTTACAATCTGTCAAGTTTTTGGCGCCGTTGCCGGGGATTTGGTATTTATTTCGTATTAAGGATAATCTATAAGTAGCTATTGATTTAAGCATCTCTTGCATATATTTCTAGTTTTTGATTTTTTTTTTTTTAAATTATAGGAACTAATATTTTATATTTTTGCTTATCTTATTTTTACTAACTTGCTAAACTTTATTGCTAAAATTATTCTTGATAGCCATATTGTTATTTGCATGAGTAGAAGGGTTTGCAATGTATATCTTTTTGATCCAAAAATTGAGAGAACATATTTATAGGCTAGGAGAGAATAAAATCTTTCAAATCAACAAGCAATTATGGACAACTATAATGAAAATATAGGAGAACTTTTAGGAGAGACTAAGGGAAGAGCACTCAGAGACTATGCACTACCCACTGTTAGGGGAATCCCCCATGCTATTATTAGGCTAAATATTGAAGCCAATAATTTTGAGATTAAACCTTCCACACTGAGTATAGTACAAAATAATCAGTTTGGGGGATTAGCCACTGAAGACCCGAACTCACATATTTCAACTTTTCTTGAAATATGTGACACCTTCAGGTTTAACGTGTTTTGAAAATGCAGTTAAATTATGACTTTTCCCATTCTCTTTAAGAGATAGAGCCAAGAGTTGGCTCAGCTCTCTACCTAGTGATTCCATCCGGACATGGGATGATTTGGCTAAGAAATTCTTAGCCAAATATTTCCCTCCGGTGAAAACTGCTAGATTGAGAATTGAGGTCACCAACTCCACAAATGATTACCTTGATAAATTATGTCATTATGCAACTGCAAATCATGAGAATGACCACCTCCAATATCTGCTTTGAACATCAGATAATCATCGTCTTTGGTTTGCGAGATAGAAACATCTCTGTGGAAGGTAGGTTCCACTCTGATATTTACTAGAAGCAAACTTAGCATATCACCACTAACTGGAAAAATTTCAAGCTTACAAAAGTATTGCTCTAAAGAACTGGAGGCTATTATAAAGGATAAAGTAGCAAGACGGCTAAGAGCATCGGCCACAACATTTGTTTTTCCAGGGTGATACTGAATACTGAGATCATAATCGCTAATGAGTTCCAGCCATCTTCTTTGACGACAATTCAGTTCCCTTTGAGTGAAGATATACTTCTAGCTTTGATGATCCGTGAAAATTGAACACTGAACTCCATATAAATAGTGACGCCATATTCTTAAGGCAAAAATTATAGCGGCAAGTTCAAGATCATGAACTAGATAATTTCTCTCGTGGGGTTTTAACCGTCGAGAGGTGTAAGCAATTACCTTACCCTCTTGCATTAACACACAACCTAGACTAATTCTAGAGGCATCGCTGTATACCTGATAGTCTAAGACTTCCTTGGGCAGGACAAGAACTGGAGCGATAGAAAGTACGTCCTTCATGATTTGGAATGCTTCCTCGCATTCTGGGCTCCAAATAAATGGAATGGCTTTCTGGGTCAACTTAGTCAAAGGTGAAGCGATCTGGGAAAAGCCTTTAACAAACTTTCTGTAATATCCAACTAATCCTAAGAAACTTCTAATGTCGGTAACTGACTTAGGCTGAATCCAGTCCTGAATAGTGCTTACTTTACTCTGATCTACATGAATACCCTAGGCATTGACTACATGTTCCAAAAATACAATGGACTTAAGCCAGAACTCGTACTTGGAGAACTTGGCATACGGCTGATGTTCACACAGAGTTTCTAATGCTAATCTTAAGTGTTCTTCATGATCTTTTAAGGTTATAAAATAAATTAGAATATCATCAATGAAGAAGATCACGAACTTGTCTAAGTATGTCTTCAGAACTCACTGCATCAAATCCATGAAGATTGATGGCGCATTAGTGAGTCCGAAAGACATCACTAGGAATTCAAAATGGCCATAGCGAGTACGAAAAGCAGTTTTTCCTACATCATCTTCTCTTACTCTCAGTTGGTGATATCCAGACCTTAAATCAATCTTAGAGAATATGACAGCTCCAGATAACTGGTCGAATAAATCATCACTTCTAGGTAATGGATACTTATTCTTTTTGGTGACTTTATTTAGTTCATGGTAATCTATGTACATTCACATAGATCTATCTTTTTTCCTTACAAATAGAATTGATGCTCCACAAGGAGAGTAACTATTCGTTGAGTTCTTGAAGTTCCTTAGGTGCCATTTTGTATGGTGCTTTAGATATAGGCTAGGTACCCAGAACTAATTCAATAGAGAACTCGACTTCTCTGGAAGGAGGTACATCAGATAGATCTTCTGGGAATACGTCGGCGAATTCCTTAACTACTTTACAATCAGAGAGAGGTATACTTTCCTTTGCTTCACCCATCATGGTGACCAGAAAAGCATCACAACCCTTACTGATTAATTGCTCATCTTTGATAGCATTTATTAACGATAACTGTGTACTAGTTTTTCCTATAAAAGTCTCAGACTTGCTTTAGGAATGGAGAATGACTTTCTTTTTTAAACAATTTATCATGACATTATTGTCACTGAGCCAGTTCATTGCAAGGATGATATCAAAGTTTACTAATGGCCAGTGATCAATTCAGAGTTAAACTTCTAACCATTTAATGGAATTTTGATGATACAAAACTTATTGGCACTTAGTTGGGCTCCAGATGGAAGTCCAATGCTTAAGGATTTTGCTAAGTTGCACCGGTGTGGTTTAAGGATGTTGGAAAATTGTTCAGAAATAAATGAATGACTAGCACCGGTGTCAAATAACACATTGCAGGGCTGGTCATTAAAGTAGAGTGTGCCTAATTTATTTATATGAATTACATTAACAAATTACAATAATTAAGGTATAAGAATGTAATTAACAAAGGAGACGTTCAGAAATTTGTACCTGAAACCACATTGTTATCTTCCGTGGCTTCTAGAGGTGTTATGGCATAAACTTGTGCAGGACCAGTAGGATGGTTGTTTACTTGCCTCCTGGGATTATTCTGGGACTTAGGAGCAGATGGCTGCTCTAGAGCAGCTCCAGGTGCAGGGCTGGCATTATGGCCAAATTTGGCTTTCTCCTATTCAGTGGAGTAGCTCAGAACACTTGGTTCTTCTTATATGGTTTTATTGGAACTCCATCCACTATTTCTGTATAGGTGCAGTGATAGAACCTGTGGCCTGGTCTTCCATAATTGTAGCACTTATAGCCGAAGTTATAATACTTGCCATATGGATGAGGCCTATTACAACCTTGAATGAGCTCAACAGTCCGTGCATCTTCTAATTGATAAGCCTTTGCAGAGTTAGGCCTGTGCCTCTTGAAGGCTTCATGCTAGTTAGACATTGATTGCGCCTTCCGCTTAAGATCCTTTTCAGATTGATGATGCTCGATCACCTTAGCTGTCTCCGCTAGCTCAAAGAAGCTAGTTAGGCGGAGTGGAACAATCTAGTCCTTCAGTGAATCTCAGAGTCCACTGAGAAAGTAGTGGCACTTAGCTGGTTCAGAATGAGTAACTTCTGGAGCAAAGTGAATCAACCTATGAAATTCCTTTTCGTAGTTCGCAACGAAACGACTCCCTTGAGTCAACCTTATAATCATGTCTACAATGATATTTTATGCAGACGGGGGAATGAATTCAGTTTTGAATGCTTCAACTAACTAGTCCCAAGGGATACCCTCCAACTCATAGTCAACAAACTTAGTATTCCTGACCTCCTCCCACCAATATTCTGCCTCAAAATGAAATAGGTGTGTAGTGAGATGGACTGCTTCAGAGTTTGGGATCTTTAGATTAATAAGAGCCTTCTCCACTGCTTTCGGCCAGTCGGCTGTGTCCATTGGTGATAGGTTTCCACCAAAGGTGGAAGGCCTCAGTCTTAAGAAATTATGGAGAAGAATATCCATTGAGTGATGGAAAGGAAATGTATGTTGCGGAACAGGGACAGCAAGAACAGCAATAGTGGCTAGAACGGAGCGATCATTCAGCATCTTCTGCATAACTATCTCTTATTGGGCTTGGTTTTCCAGCAAGGTTGCTACCATTGCCCGCAGATGAGCCACTTCATAGGTAGAACTAATTGATGTGACAGTATTCTTGATAGGAGTATGATGAATCCATAAATTATATTTAAAATAAAAGAAAACCCATTCATTTTTGACCATGAAAATGATCCTAAATCAAGTTTTATCTATCTTTTTCAGGAAAATGAAATCCAAAAGAGTTCTGTGACAATTTCTTGCCAAATTCCAAAATTTTTCAAGGGAATCTGTTGCCGCGCGCTGTAGCGCGCTCCAGCGCACTGCAGCGGGTCTTTTTGCAAACAGGGATGCTATAGCGCGCTGCAGCGGGTAATTTTGTGTGAAATGTGGACGCAGTAGCGCGCGGCAGCGGGAGACTTAGCTTATTTTGCTTGCTCCATTACGCGCCAGAACGCGCAGCTACCGCCGCCAGTTTTGCCAGTCAGATGCATTTATTGTGGCTGGGACAAGACCCCCAACATGCATCTTGTCCCCAACCATCATTCCCTGCAGCAACTCCGATTTTTAATGGAAGATGGCTTCTTGATTTGATAAGAAAGATAAACAAAGAAGGATATTGGTCACTTCATTTTTAATTTAGGATTTGCCATCATTATTTCAATTTTTTTTTATCAAACTGCTGGTTATGGAGAGGATGAAGGAGTATGCAGCCCCTCTCCTATAAATACTCCTCCTCTTGACTAGAGGAGGGCTCACAATTTTGCTTAAGACACTAACTGAAGAGGAGGAGTGCATAAGGAGAAGTGAGGAACTCCCCAAGGGTGGCAAGGCAAGCTCTAGCTAAGGAGGAGAAGAAAGAACGCAGCACTAGCGACCTAAGGGAGGAGCTTAAAGAAGGAGAAGAAGAAATACGGAGAACTTCCAAGGAACGTTCCTAGTATCTTCTAAATCTTACTCTTATATTTTCTTTTCTTAGTTGATCATGAAAGGGTCTTTATCCATGTATGTATTTTTCTTCACTTCCTTTGTAATGAGTTGCTAATTTCCCTTAGGGAGGGTTGGGGAATTCTCATGTATATGTGCTATTATTAATGTATGAAGCTTTCCTCAAGCAAAATTAAATTGTAAGGGACTTAATGAAATATGCTTTTTATTATTTGGTCTTGAATGTGGATAAAAGGAAATGAACTAATAACTTCAAGAACTAAATTGTCTTGTACTCCATAGCTCACCTTAGGTTGGATGCTAGGTTTATGAGTGCATGAGAGCTTAGAACTATGTGACAAAGTTCTTGAGCTTAATGCACCTTAATCTAAGCTCAATCAAAGTGTTGATGCATGTGATTCTAAGACCCACTAAATGAGCTCCTTAACTCAACATAATTGAGGTAAAGGAAGAAATAGTTGAGTGCTCATGAACTAAGTGACATAGTCATTAAGCCCAACATATTAATCCCTAATCTTAACTATGTGGGATGCAAGTGAAGCTCGTAGTGGAATCAATGCTTATAAGATCTTAAAATATAAGTAATCATAATCTCCTTGATCAAGAGATAAGATGAAAATCTAAAACCTAAAATCTTATAAGAATATTTGTGCCAAAGTAGAACCAAATGTGTGTTCATTTTGTGCACAAGATTTGAACTTGTGAGACTTTGAGATAAAATCTCAAGGTGATCAATGTGCACTTGATAAACAAAATATAAATGAAAGACAAAGCTTGAGAAATCAAAAGTACATTGGTAATGTATCATCACATGTGGAATAACCCCAACACTCCTCTCTCTTTTATCTAACTTATCTTCATTTAGTAGTTATTGTGCTAAGTCTAGGACCAACTCATCAATTAAATCATAGCTGAAACATTAGTGAGAATAGATAGACCTTAGTAAGAAAACAACCAATTCTCTGTGGTTCGATAAATCCCGGAAAGTAACTCTTTCCACTTATTACTTCAGACCACGTACACTTGCATGTGAGCGCAGACGTGTATTTACAGTCTGTCAAGTTTTTGGAGCCGTTGCCGGGGAATTGGTGTTTGTTTCGTATTAAGGATAATCTATAAGTAGCAAGTGATTTAAGCATTTCTTTCACATATTTCTAGTTTTTGATTTTTTTTGTAATTATAAGAACTAATATCTTACAATTTTGCTTATCTTATTTTTGCCAACTTGCTGAACTTTATTGCTAAAATTATTCTTGATAGCCATATTGTTATTTATATGAGTAGAAGAGATTGTACTGAATATCTTTTTGATCCAGCAATTGAGAGAACATATTTACAGGCTAGGAGAGAACAAAATCTTTCAAATCAACAAGCCATAATGGACAACTATAATAAAAATATAGGAGAACCTTTAAGAGAGACTAGGGGAAGAGCACTCAGAGGCTATGCACTACCCACTGTTAGGGGAATCCCCCATGCTATTGTTAGGCCAAATATTGAAGCCAATCATTTTGAGATTAAACCTTCCACACTGAATATGGTACAAAATAATCAATTTGGGGGATTAGCCACTGAAGACCCGAACTCACATATTTCAACTTTTCTTGAAATATGTGACACCTTCTGGTTTAACGATATTTCTGAAGACGCAGTTAAATTGCAACTTTTTCCATTCTCTTTAAGAGATAGAGCTAAGAGTTGGCTCGGCTCTCTACCTAGTGATTTCATTCGGACATGGGATGATTTGGCTAAGAAATTCTTAGCCAATTATTTCCCTCCGGCAAAAACCGCTAGATTGAGAATTGAGATCACCAACTTCACTCAGTTGGAAGGCGAGACTCTATATGATGGGTGGGACCGTTTTAAGGAATACCTCAGGTGTTGCCCACGTCATGGGTTCCCTCTATGGATGCAAGTGCAAACCTTTTACAATAGTTTGAACACTCCTATGAGGACACTCATAGATGCAGTCGCCGGTGGTTCTATTAGTGGTAAAACCCAAGAGGAAGCTTATGACCTCTTGGAGGAAATGGCAAATAATGCTTACCAATGGCCTCTACATAGGAATGATCACCCCAATAGAAAGGAATGTAACTCACTAGGAAATTCACAAAAAATCAGTGAACTACAGAATTAAGTCTCCCAACTCAATAAGAAATTAGAATGTGGGTATGTAAACTCTTGTCAGGAGGACGATGGAGGGTCGAGTGACGTTAATATGATCATGAATCATGGAAGGAATATAGAAAGATTTAAAAATTTGCTTATTGAATTCATGAATAAAATTGATGCCACTTTAAACAGGCACAAGCACACTCTTCTGAGACAAGAGGAGATAGTTAAAAGAATTGAATAAAAACTAAAAGACATAATGAAGCAGTTAGAGCAACCTTCTTTAGTTGGAGAGATCAGTGAGTATGGAAAAGAGTCGGGAAATGCCATTACCTTGAGAAGTGGGAAGGCCACACAGGAGACTGTGAGAAAAGAGAATAGCGAAAACATAGAGAAAACAAGAGAGGAAAGGAAAGAGGAAGGAGAAACAGTCAGTGCAGAGAAAGGAGTTACAAGGGATTTAGAGAAGGGAGAAACTAGTGAAAGACATCCCACATATACCTTATCCTCAGCAGTTGGCTAAGGAGAAACTCGACATCCAATATCAAAAATTCCTAGAAACCTTTAAAACTCTTCAAATCAATATCCCTTTCGCTGAAGCTCTAGAGAAAATGCCTATCTATGCCAAGTTCATGAAAGACATCCTCTCCAAGAAAAGGAAGATTGATGAAAACAAGACTGTAGCACTAACAGAAGAATGTAGTGCAATCCTTCAAAGATAGATATCATCAAAAAGAAGGACCCAGGAAGTTTCACTATCCCTTGCACGATTGGATGTCAATCTTTCAAAAGGCCCTTTGTGATCTTGGTGCATCTCTTAATTTGATGCCTTTCTACATATTTAAGAAACTAGGAATTGATCAATTAAAACCCACCTCTGTTCTACTCCAATTTGCCAATAGATCAGTAAAATTCCCTTTAGGAATTGTGGAAAATATTCTTGTAAAGGTTGACAAATTCATCATTCTTGCGGATTTCATTATCTTAGATATGGAAGATGAAAATCAAGAAATTCCTATTATACTATGTAGACCTTTCTTAGCCACAGGACGAACCTTAATTGATGTAGATAAAGGGGAGTTGAAGTTGCGTTATGGGGAGGAGGAGATTAAGTTTCAGGTTAATGACTCTATGGGACACCCTTTTAAACTAAATGAGGAATGTTGGAAGATCAATTTAATAGAAGAAGCTTGGTTAATGGAAGATGTGGAAAAAGAGAGAATATTAGCAAGTGAAGAAAATGAAGATCCCATTGAGACAGAAGTTACTGAAGAATTGATAGAGGAAAGAAAGATGATTCAACCTTCGATAATTTGTCCTCTTAAAACTGAATTAAAATCACTTCCCTCACACTTAAAATACATTTACTTAGGGGAAGATGAATCACTTCCTGTAATAATATCCTCATTGTTAACTCAACATCAAGAGAATATTTTACGTAAAGTTTTAAAAGAACATAAGAGTGCAATGGGATGGAGTATTGCAGATCTGAAAGAGGTTAGTCCAACTCTGTGTATGCATCGTATCTTATTGGAGGACAACTCCAAACCTTCTATTAAACCTCAGTGGCGATTAAACCCAAACACAAAAGAAGTATTGCACAAAGAAATCATCAAAATCTTAGATGCTGGAATCATCTTCCCCATTTCTGACAGCCCTTGGGTGAGCCCTATACACGTGGTTCCCAAAAAGAGTGGGATGACTGTTATTCTCAACATCAATAATGAGCTGATCCCTACTAGAACTGTGATAGGGTGAAGAGTGTACATTGATTATAGGAGATTAAATAAAGCAACTCGAAAAGACCACTATCCTCTTCCCTTTATTGCTTAAATGCTTGATAGATTAGCAGGAAATCCTTATTTTTGTTTTCTTGATGGGTATTCAGGATATAATCAAATCTTGATTGCACCTGAAGAACAAGAGAAAACAACTTTCACCTGCCCCTTTGGAACATTTTCCTTTAGAAGAATGCCTTTTGGATTATGCAATGCTCCAGCTACTTTTCAACACTGTATGATGGCAATTTTCTCTGACATGATAGGAGAGTTCTTGGAAATTTTTATGGATGACTTTTTGTTGTCGGAACCTCTTTCGATCATTCCTTAACTAATTTGGGAAAGGTTTTAAGAAGATGTGAAAAATTAAATTTAATCTTGAATTGGGAAAAATGTCACTTCATGGTTAATGAGGGGACTGTACTTGGTTATTTATGTTCTAGGAGAGAGATAGAGGTAGGTAAAGCAAAGATTGAAGTAATTGAAAAACGTCCCCCTCCCATCAATGTTAAAGGAACTAGAAGCTTCCTTGGGCATGCTAGTTTTTATCGAAGATTTATCAGGGATCTCTCAAATATAAGTATGCCGCTTTGTAGACTACTAGGAAAGGATGTTGAGTTCAATTTTGATAAGGATTATTTAAAAGGATTCAATGTTATAAAATCTGCATTAATCTCTGCTCCAATAATTTCTACCCCAAATTAGGAGTCACATTTTGAAATTATGTGTGATGCAAGTGACCTTGCAGTAGGTGCTATTCTTAGGCAGTGAAAGGAGAGGACCTTCTATACTATCTACTATGCTAGTAAACTCTTGGATGATGCTCAAAGAAATTATGCTACCACAGAAAAGGAACTTCTTGCAGTCATTTTTGCCTTCACTAAATTTAGGTCATATCTCATTGGGTCTAAAACTATCATTTACACTGATCATGCTGCTATCAAGTATCTCCTCCAAAAGAAGGAGGCAAAACCACGCTTGATATGATGGGTGCTGCTCTTGCAAGAATTTGATCTTGAAATCCAGGATAAGAAGGGGAGTGAAAACGTGTTAGATGATCATCTATCTAGATTGACCCACCTTGATCATGACAAGTTGACCGAAATTAGTGAATCGTTCCCCGATGAGAAACTTTATGGGGTAGCCACAAATGATCTGCCCTGGTTTGCAGACACTGCAAACTACCTTGCAGGAGGAATCATACCAAAAGATATGAGCTACCAACAAAGAAATTTTTTTTTGCAGATATAAAAAACTATTTTTGGTATGATCCCTCTGTGTATAAATGCTACAATGATCAACTTCTAAGGAAATGTGTTCTAGACTCTGACACCAGAAATATTCTTTTTCATTGTCACACATCTCCCTATGGAGGGCACCATGGGATTGAGCAAATGGCTACAAAGGTTCTTCAATCCAGATTCATTTGTCCCCATTTGTTCAAAGATGCATCCGATTTTGTCAAAAGTTGTGACAAGTGCCAAAAAACCAGAAATTTGAGCAAAAGGGATAAGCTCCCTTTAATTGGAATTTTTGAAGTAGAACTATTGGACGTATGGGGAATTGACTTCATGGGACCTTTTCCCTCTTCTCAAGCCAATTTGTATATTATTGTGGCAGTTGAATATGTCTCAAAATGGGTTGAGGCAATAACATTTGTAAACAATGATGCTAAAACTGTGATTAAATTTCTCAAGGAACACGTGCTAGCCAGATTTGGGATGCCCAGATTTTTAATTAGTGATGTGGGGAACATTTCTGCAATAGACAATTAGAAAATATATTAAAAAATTATGGGGTGAAATATAAGGTGGCTACTCCTTACCACCCCCAAACTAGCGAGCAAGTTAAAGTTTCCAACAGAGAACTTAAACAAATTTTAGAAAAAATTGTGAACCAAAATAGAAAGGACTGGACTTCAAAACTCTAGGATGCCTTATGGGTGTATAGAACTTCTTTCAAAACCCCATTAGGAATGTCCCCTTATAAACTTGTTTATGGAAAATCATGCCATCTTCTGGTATAACTTGAACACCGAGCCTTCTGGGCAATAAAAAATCTAAATTTTGATCACCAATAGGCAGGCGCACAAAGAATGCTGCAACTGAATGAACTGGATGAATTTAGGTTAAATTCCTATGAAAGTGCCAAGCTGTATAAAGAGAAAACTAAAAAATGGCACGATAAGCTAATAAAGCCAAAACATTTTCAACCTGGAATGAAAGTATTAATTTTTAACTCTAGATTAAAGCTTTTTCCAGGGAAGTTGAAGAAAAGATGGACATGACCATTTACTATCACCAAGGTTTTTCCTCATGGAGCAGTTGAGATCATCTCCAAAGATGGCACATTTAAGGTGAATGTAAATCGTCTTAAGCTCTACTTGGAAGAAGGAATCTTTCAAGAAAAAGGGGGATGGACCCTTCAAGACCCCCCGAATGAAGGTATTATATGAAGGACTTTCTAATGTCAGGCTGAGACACTAAAACAAGCACTTATTGGGAGGCAACCCAATTAATTAGGTTGTATTTTTCTTTTTGTACCTTTTTATGTTTTTTGTTGTATTTTTCTTTCTTGTGTGTTTTATTTTAAGATTTCAATTTATGACCCCTCATTTTTATGGTATGCTTAAACTAAATATTTTTTCTGATTTTTTTTGAAATATTGACAAGATGGACTTAAATATAAGTAAAATGGTGCAATTCAAACATAACCAAATACATTATAAGCACTAAAATATTTTAATTAAGGAATGAGTGGAGGATAATCTAATTTCTAAAAATTCTATTTAATGCCTTGAACTAAGTGTGGGGGAAGGCATTGGACTAAGACTAGAAATATGGTGTGTACTCTAAAAAAAAGAGTGTGCTAGGCTCCCGTAGGACTTCATGATCACAAAGATGCATATTGGGGATGAAGAAAAATATCTGTCCCTAAGAATGAAAAGAACAAAATATATATTCAAGAAAAAAAAAAGGATGATGAAAAATATCTCTCTCAAACGATCAAAATATGAAAGGATGAAGAAAATATCTCTCCTTCAATTCTTTTCATCTTTATGATTTATAAGGAGTACATATAGCATAACTCTTGGAGATTTTGACCACCTTTTCTAGTCTAGGGTCCATAATGAACTCTCTCCATCACCTAGTGTTTAGCATGAAAATTAAAATATTTGGAGATTAATTAATTAAACCACCCTTATTGCCAAGGTTAAGACATTAAATGTTGCTAAATGTTTTGTTTCATTTTTACTATGCATGAACATTAACTTATATTGATTCTAATTGAATTTTTGTGACTATCATCTCTATTGTAACAGAAAAAATACCATTTTGAGCTTACTCGAGGACGAGCAAGAATTTAAGTGTGGGGGTATGATGAATCCATAAATTATATCTAAAATAAAAAAAAACTCATTCATTTCTGACCTTTATAAAGTACTCCTAAATCAAGTTTTATCTATTTTTTTTAGGAAAATGGCATCCAAAGGAGTTCTGTGAACCGCGGGCGCAGTAGCGCACTGCAACGAATCCATTTGCGAACTGCGGGCCCAATAGTGCACTGCAGCGGGTCCATTTGCGAACCGCGGGCGCGGTAGCGCGCTGCAGCAAATCCATTTGCGAACCGCGGGCGCGGTAGCGCGCTGCAGCGGATCCATTTGCGAACCGTGGGCGTGGTAGCACGCTACAGCGGGATGTTTTGAAAATTGAGCCGCTACCGCACGCTGCAGCGGTAAGATTTGCAAAAAGAACCGCTATAGCGCGTTGCACCGGGTATTTTTGCGAAATGTGGATGCGGTGGCGCGCGACAGCAGGAGACTTAGCATTATTTTGCTTGCTCCATTGCGCACCACAGCGTGCTCCAGCGCGCTGTAGTGGCCGCTGCCAGTTTTGCCAGTCAGATGCATTTATTGTGGTTGGGACAAGACCCCCAACCTGCATCTTGTCCCCAGCCATCATTCCCTGCAGCAGCTCCGATTTTCAATGGAAGATGGCCTCTTATTTAATAAGAAGGATAAACAAAGAAGGATGTTGGTCACTTCATCTTTAATTTGGGATTTGCCATCATTACTTCAGATTTCTTTTATCAAATTGCTGGTTATGGAGAGGATGAATGAGTATGCAGCACCTCTCCTATAAATACACCTCCTCTTGACTAGAGGAGGGTTCACAATTTTGCTCAAGACATTAAGTAAAGAGGAGCAGTGCATAAGGAGAAGTGAGGAACTCCCCAAGGGTGGCAAGGCAAGCTCTAGCTAAAGAGGAGAAGAAAGAAGGTAGCACTAGCGACCTGGCGAAGGAGCTTGAAGAAGGAGAAGAAGAAATTTGGAGAACTTCCAAGGAATATTCCTAGTATCTTCTAAGCCTTACTCTTGTATTTTCTTTTCTTAGTTGATCATGAAAGGGTCTTTATCCATGTATGTGTTTTTCTTCACTTCCTTTGTAATGAGTAGCTAAATCTCTCTTAGGGAGGTTTGTGGAATTCTTATGTATATGTGCTATTATTAATGTATGAAGATTTCCTCAAGCGAAATTAAATTGTAAGGGACTTAATGAAATATGTTTTTTATTATTTGGTCTTGAATGTGGATAAAAGGAAATGAACTAATAATTTCAAGAACTAAATTGTCTTGTGCTCCATAGCTCACCTTAGGTTATATGCTAGGTTTATGAGTGCATGAGAGCTTAGAACTATGTGAAAAAGTTCTTGCGCTTAATGCACCTTAATCTAAGCTCAATCAAAGTGTTGATGCATGTGATGCTAAGACTCACTAAATGAGCTCCTTAGCTCAACATAATTGAGGTAAAGGAAGAAATAGTTGAATTCTCATGAACTAAGTGACATAGTCATTGAGCCCAACATATTAATCCCTAGTCTCAACTATGTGGGATGCAAGTGATGCTCATAGTGGAATCAAGGCTTATAAGATCTTGCAACGTAAATAATCATAATCTCCTTGATCAAGAGATAAGATGAAAATCTAAAACTTAAAATCTTATAAGAATATTTGTGCCAAAGTAGAACCAATTGTGTATTCATTTTGTACACAAGATTTGAACTTGGAAGGCTTTGAGATAAAATCTCAAGGTGATCAATGTGCACTTGATAAACAAAATATAAATAAAAGACAAAGCTTGAGAAATCAAAAGTACATTTGTAATGTATCATCGCATGTGGAATAACCCCAACTCTCCTCTCTCTTTTATCTAACTTATCTTTATTTAGTTGTTACTGTGCTAAGTCTAGGACCAACTCATCAATTAAATCATAGCTTAAACATTAGTGAGAATAGATAGACCTTAGTAACAAAACAACCAATTCTATGTGGTTCGATAAATCCCAGAAAGTAACTCTTTCCACTTATTACTTCAAACCACGTACACTTGCGTATGAGCGCAGACATGTATTTATAGTCTGTCAGTAACGACTATGGTTGTTACAGCTTTCACTTGAATTATGGCTCAATTCATGAATTAGTCTGGATACTAAGAAATTAGGGTTTCTCTAAAACCATAACTTCTCAGCCTGCGGGTGAACCCTTCATGAAGAAGGGGTATAGTGCCGGGTAGGTCATCCCATGACCTGCACAGAATATGCCTCGGCCCGTCGGGCCTATCCGACCTGATGAGCTTCGATCCTGTACAATAGAGGAATATTTCCATTAGATGCCAATTTTAATAATCGAAACTTAGGGAAAATTAATTGCATAACTTTTTAATTATTCATCCAAACATAGCATAATTATATACCTAAATAATTAAAAAAATATATAGGATAATAATATTGTAACTACTCTAGTTGTTACCCTAGCTAATTCAAGTGAATTTAAGCTAAACCAAGCTTTGATTTTCATTCCATTAGACTCAATGGGTGTAACAACCCTAGTTATTATTATAACTAAATTCAGATTAACTAAGCCAAACCAAGCTATCCTTTTGATTCCATTAGACTCAATGAGTCATTTAAACCTAACCTTAGACGTTTGGGATCAATTGGAGCTTAATTGAGAATTTTGGTATTTTTGCCTATTCTTAAGCACTGGAAAATACCTAAATTAATTTGATCTCCAAATCAAATCCTGATTTCATTTTTGAATTCCTCATGCCCTAATTAACTAAGGGTGAATTTTTGGGAATTTTTGGAGCTCATTTAGTCCAAAATTGAATTTATAAAATTAATTAGAATTTAAAATAAATATATATATATATTTTATATATCCGGGATTTGCTGTCGGAGCCGCGGTAGATCCATTGCGGGGGTCCCGATAATGGCGCAGCATAGTTGGCCTATCGATACCTTTGCGCTAATCTTAGCGTAGGAACCAACGACGCTGATTATTAGCGCCGTGATCTTCTAGCTGCCATTAGATCTTATAGCTAATATAATGGTCGAAGAGTCACCCGTGGTTCAGTTAAACTAGAGGACACATCAAGCCATCCATCTTCAATGGCTTCGCAGATCAGACGACAGAGACAACCCGAGTCTTATTGACCTTCAAACTCCTTCTGATCCTCCATGCGCGCTGGTCCCCCGACAGCCAGATCCTCTCCCCGCCCCATGGCAGTATGGAAAAACATCCCATTCTTCCTCCTTTGCCCTTCGGTGCAATGGTCCATCAGCAACATTCTTCCTTCTCTGCCCTCGAATGGTTAATCCTATCCTCTACTTTGGGCCGAACCTCACACTGGTGCCCAAGCATCAACACCCACTCGGGACTCTCCCTTGACCTATAAGTACCTCCATTGATCCCACAGTGAGCTCCTTTGCTCACTATGAACCTCAATTTCTCCTCCGCTCTATGTCCTCAGTGCTCCCAGCTTTCTCGATGATTGAACCTACTACATACCGCTGATAGAGGGTGAGGTCTGGAGTTCAGACCCCCTTCCTGAGCGCTTGCAATAGCCTGGAGTACTCAGAGCTTCTTGTCTTGCCTCTATAGCCTCTACCATCTTCAGTCTTCAGGTACAACCTCTCCTGGACTGAGCTACGTGAGCTCAATCCTTTAATTCAAGTACTAGGATGGCTCTGTGATGTTCTGGATGTTCTTCCCTAAACCTTAAGATGCTTAGGAATTAGTGGGGTTGGGCCTGGCTCGATCTTGGCAGTAGGAATTCACTGTCGGGACTGAGCTTTGTCCAGATGGAGAGCTGACACTCCTTTGGAGTCCCAAACCCCAAACTCCTCTCAATGCATTTTTTTGATCAATAAGGCAAGCTAACCAGACCTAATGCGATTGTTCCTGGGGTCTGGGCTAGCTTATTGCGATTGTTCCGATCATCTGGTTTCTGCCGTGAGTTCACAGTCAAGCTCGTGTAAGGACCCGATGATCCAGGGCACCCCAAATCTCATGGCCAGAGGGCTTTGACCTGCCTCACCACCAGGATGGTGTAAGGATTGAGATCTAGCCAAATGGTGGTTCCTGTGAGGAAAATTTACTCCTCACAGTAAACCCTAGATGCTGTAATTAGGGCCGAGCCTATCGAGTAGCCATATGGCGATTCAGTGCATCCCTGGAGGGCTTAATGGCGGGATCGATGCGTATTGACTCCAGGAACGTGTAGGGATTGAATTGAGTCTCCAGAATCCCGCGAGCATCGAGAATTTTGGCACTAAAGTTTCCTCAGGTCAGCCCATTGCGAAGGGTATGCAGGGATGATGACACTGTAGCCTAGGGCCGGGACAGTCCAGGCCCGCGTGGTGCGACAGTGCTGGTCCAACCGGGTCCTGATCCGACCCGTGCGGTTTGTTATTTGGGCCGGGTAATTTAATCAAATTAAGGAATTAAATTCCTTATGAAAAAGAAAGGATAAAATAAATTTAAATAAATTCCCTATGATTCCAATTTAAATAAACATTTAGAATAAATTATTTAGATAAATTTAGTTATACTTATCCAAATTGTATGATCCAGTATACCATTTTAATCAAAAAAATGCAAGGAACAATAATATAAAATAAAATCAAAGATCTAATAGTTAGATTTTAATAAAGTGCCTAATCTATCTCTATTTGTATTTAAATCATAATAAATTCATTTAATGCCTTAAAATATTAATTATGGTCTTTGATTTCTCTTAAGACCTTAAGGAACCTATTCAAGCCATTAAAAGTAATTTAAGATATTTAATTTTGCTAATCACCTCTTAATTTTTCTAATAGGAGATTAATGAGTTAAGCCTTAGATTAACCTCTGATTTTGGTGAATCTAGTTCTTAATGCTTTATTAAGAATAGTAGAGCCTATAAATATATTTGGATCATCATAGTAAGCCTTAATCCTCTTAATCACCTTAATTGGCCTTAAAATGTGATTAGTGATAATTATGCTATTAATGCTATCAAATCCCAAGTTAAGTGTTTTATCCACTTCACTAATCAATATTAAGTTCATTAAAATAGACTTGAATCAATTTAATTAATTAAACCTTAATTTTCTAATTTTAGGCTTAAGAGGGGTATTTTGATCATTTTGGCTAAAATAGGTTTTGGCACCTTTTAAGCCTTGAAATTCCAGTAAAGTGTCTCTAATTAATTCATTAAGATTTTCCAAAAATCTCATGTTAATAACATTGAGTTAAGTAAAGAAATCTTAAAAGTTATATTTAAGATCTTAAGACCCCTAAGAGTGCTCAAAACCACCTCCCGAAGAAAGCAAATCTAAATGGCTTTAATATTAAATCTTTAGTTTAATTACTTCATTAAGTTGATTCATAAACCACCAGTCTTAAGTAAATATCTTATAAAATCCTAAGTCTAATCTTAGCTTAGATCTAAAGTGATCAACCCTTAGATCTTAGATCTAAGATCCTAGACTTTAGATCATCTAATTGAATTGAATCATCTTCTTTGGACTTCCTTAATTGATTTATTGGTTAATCTTTTTGAAACCTTCCTTGTGGGTGTAGAATTGATTCAATCTATAGAATAATGCAATTATCCTAAAGATTAAGCATAGATCTTAGATTCTTAGTTGTTAAATGATTATTTTATCTTATAATATTAGAATAACCTTTCATTAAGATCATAGTTTCTAAATCCTTCAACTAATATGATTTTGCACCTATAAATTATGTTTGAGGGTGAACTCTAGATCCTTATTAGGATATTACTTTGGATTCAGGATTTGAACACTAAAGTGGAGTTTGGATCCAAGATCCTAAATCTGGATTTACTTAATCAAGATTTGGGTTAAGTGAGAAAAATTATAACAATTAGGTCATTAATTTACTTACTTGAACCTTCATAGACATCATTTGAATTTGAATTAGAACTTGTTAAGTTCTAAATGTAAACATTAAGGTCGTGAATCTGATATTATACTCGATAGCTGGATATTGGAGATCCTAAACTTATATCTTCTCAGAATAGCTAGATTGGATAAATTAGACAATAATAGATATCACATAAGTTTAGTTGTGTCTCTTGCTTACTTTAACTTTGTCTGATTTGCACACCTTGAATATTGAGTGTTGTTCCTTGAGCATAATAGGAGAACTTAGGATATGGAAGATACATCCTGAGTTAATATTTACAAAGCATAACATTCACTCAGTTCTTTATTTGCATTCAGTCCAGTAGGGTATGTCCTAGCTTAGTCTGCCTCCTTAATTCTAGTTTTGGTGTAGAATAGACTCGGACCTAGCCCGGTACTTGGCTAGGATGGATACATGTCTCATTCTATAAGTTCAACTCGGACCTAGATCTGATGATGCCTAGGATGGACACATGGTGAACTTTCTATTCAGAGGCCCTGTATGGCCTGTTTCTACATGGCAGTACTATATCTTAGGCTTACTCTTACTTCAGTTCAGTTTCAGTGCTTGTTTTGCTTTGCCACATGCTTCAGTGGCCTTATGTTTTTGTGTTTTCAGCTGCTTTGCCAGATGTCTCAGTGGCTTTACTTTGTAGCCTATTCATGTACTTAGCTTGTTTTTTCCACATGCTTCAGTGGCCTTTTATATATTTAAATCTGCATGCTTGTATATATGTTTCTATTGAGTAGTATTAGATATTGGCATGTTTAGGATGCTAGTTTCATATGTTCATTTAAGCACTTTTCAGTATAGTTTGCTTTTATAAAACTAGCATGTATTCAAGTGATCATAAGCATATTAGGATCAGTTTATTTTGATACTTGTAGTTATTTTTTCTCTTTGCCCCACCTAGCTTAGTTTCATGTTTTAATGCCTACTTGTTACTTAGTTATAAATGAATAGTTATAGATATCCTTTTTCTTATAATTTTATGCACTCTATATTGCTTGCATGTTTTAAGTAATTAAATGTGATATCCTTAAATATTCAGTACACTTAAATAGCTCAAAATTTACTTAGACAATTTGTCTAACTGTAACCTTTATTTTTGTTGGCTGGGGCCCTGGCATTTGTGATATCGACAAATGTCAAATTTGGAGCTGTTCGTTGGTAGTTCTGTACAAGAGGAGCCAGTGTAGGAGAAGGATCTTCCTAGTACTGCTTAGGTAGATTTTATTTTCCTTTCCTGCAGTGAGTTTGAGAGATCTTTTCTTTCTTTTAATTCAGTCTGTAATAATTAAATTCTGGATGTATTTACTTTCTGTACTTGAGATGAGTAACTGTTTCTTTTGCTCTTCCATACTATGTTGTGATGTGGATGTTATATTACACTATTTTCTACTTCCGCTACTTTGATTTGTATTGATATATGTTCACAGTTCCAGGTGACAAGTCCTTAGCTTCAAGCGAGTTGGGTCTTACCTGACTCTACTTGAGTTGGAGATTTGCCACAATTGGAGCACCGTACTCCCCGTATTTATGCTAATATCAGTATTAGCATGATCGCAGAGTATGCGAGGCCCCACATTTGGTATCAAAGAACACCATAAGGTGTTAGAACGGGATCTGTGATTCCTTTCTACATTATGGACCATTCTTCTGAAGTGCAAACATCAAGATATAACATCCATAATATAGTACTATCAGTAACTCTCTGAAAAATGTAGAATGAAAATACTTATATTTTAAAAATCTAGCTATCTCTAGTTGACAAAGACCATTACAATCTACCATCAGGATCAAATGGATCGTGAAGGGTCTGACTTGGACTATTATCTGCATGCCTTTGAGCTGGCTTGGAGCTATAGTTTCAAATGGAGACAAGAGCGCAAATGGCAAATCGAAGGAGTTTCAACAAAAGGAACCCTAGTCTTGGACAAACTTCTACATCAAACGGCATACCGATGGCTTGACTTTCCTATCTATGCACAGGATTGGTTGAGCCAAGTAGAGTTAGTCCTGACGCACATAGAGTGTCCAAAGTCCCTTTGGGTTGACATAGTAACAAATTAGATGCTAGAATATGCGGGAATCTGGTGGTACGATACCATCAAGAAGTTCGAACAGAAATGCAAGCGAAAGCGTCAGGTAGTGACCTTCGAGGATTTTTGTGTTGCATTTAGGATTGAGTACATTAAGGACATCTAAGTGCTAGTTAGAGTAATTGTCATTTCTTGATTTTAGTAGTGTTGTGATTTATGGTATTTTTTAAATCTTATGTAATGCCTTATTTCAAAAGTAATGAGAATTTTTGGCATTTATTAGAAATTTAATTATTGTCTTCCTTATAATGATTCTGAAATCTTGATTTGTACTGCTTAATTAGAATGAGTTTTGGATCACCTACTGCTGCCACCCCTATCAAGAATACTGTCGCTCCAAGTAGTTCTTCTGATGAAGTAGCTCATCTGCGAGTTATGGTAGTAACCTTGTTGGAGAATCAGACTCAACAAGCATTAGTAATGTAAAAGATGACGTCTGATCATCCAGTACTAGCTGTTGCTACTGCTCCTGCTATTCATGTTCCACAACATCCTTTTCCTTCCCATCACTCTATGGATTGTCTTCTCCATAACTTCTTAAGACTAAGGCCTTCCACCTTCGGTGGAAACTTATCACCAATGGATACAGTCGACTGGCTGAAAACAGTCGAGAAGAATCTAATTTGTCTGAATATCCCAAATTCAGAGGCCGTCGTCTCACAACACATCTGTTTAATGCAGAAGTAGAATATTGGTGGGATGATATTCGGAATACAAAATTTGTTGATTATGAATTAGAAGACATCCCCTAGTATGAATTCATAGAAGCATTCAAGGCTGAATTCATTTCCCTATTTGCACAAAATATCATAGAAGACATGATTCTGAGATTAACTTAGGGAAGTCATTCTGTCACTGACTATGAAAGAGAATTTTGTTGATCGATTCATTTTGCTCCAGAGATTACCCACTCTAAATCGGCTAAGTGCCATCGCTTTCTTAGTGGACTACAAGATTCACTAAAAGATCTGATTATGCCACTTCATCTGACTAGCTTCTTCGAACTAGTGGAGATAGCTAAGGTGCTTGAGCATCATCACTCAGAAAAAGATCTCAAGCAAAAGATGTAATCAACTCCCCACAGACATGAAGCCTTCAAAAGGCATAGACCTCACTTTGCAAAGGTCTACCAAATCGAAGCTGCACCCACTGCTGAACCAATTCAAGGTTGTAACAGGCCTCATCCCTATGGCAAGTGTTACTGCTTTGGCCATAAGTGCTACACTTGTGGGCGTCTAGACCGCCTATTCTATCATTGCACCTACACAGAGATAGTGGTTGGAGTCCAGATTAAGTAGTATCAAAAGAATCAAGTATTCAGAGTAACTTTGCTGAATAGGAGAGAACCAGGTTTAGCAATAATGCCAGCCCCTGCATTTGAAGTTGCTCTAGAGCAACCCCCAGCTCTTAAATCCCAGAACAATCCCAGGAAGCAGGTAAATAATCATCCTACTAGTCTCACACGAGTGTATGCTTTAATGCCTCTAGAAGCCGCAGAAGACAATAATGTGGTTTCAGGTACATATTTCTGAAATTCTCATTTTGAATTGCATTTTTGTACCTTAATTATTACAATTTGTTAATGCAATTCATATGATTAAATTAGGCAAACTATATTTTAATGACTAGCTCTGCAATGTGTTATTTAACATTGGTGCTAGTCACTCATTTATTTATGAATGTTTTCCCAACATTCTTAAACCACACCCATACAATTTGGCAAGATCATTAAGTGTTGGACTTCCATCTGGAGCCCAACTCAGTGCTCATAAGTTCTGTAATATCAAAATCCCATTAAATGGTCAGGAGTTTGATTCCAAATTAATCATCCTGCTAATAGCAAACTTTGATATAATCTAACAAAATAAAACATGTGATTAGAATTACAAAGTCTAAGTGCCATTTTGGGTTACGCTAAATTTTTATTTAGATTTAAGCAAATATCACATTTGCCATTTACAATTATTTGAGTAAAGCATAAAAAATGAAAGGATATAAAAGTATGTAAGAGCAGTAAAGTAAGTGAGAAAAATAGAGTACTCACAAGAAGTTTTGCTAGCTTGCATCAAACAAGTAAGTGAAATATACATCCTATGAAGGCTAAGAACTACTATAGTGCATATAAAACATGAAGGGATACATAAATATGTCCCTTTAGAATTATGCTAAATAACATTAAAAGAGAGTAGTATAAGTATAATTATAAGTGAAAAGAAATATACACTGCAAGTAAGTAAAGTAAAGGTTGTAAATTTAAAATTGTAAAAGGTACTGTACAGTAAAGTAAAGTGAAGTTTAGTCACATGGACTATGTAAGCATAGTCAATGACTATGATAAGTAAGCATAGTCAAAATACTTAGACAAGTAATTCATAATCAATAAGATTGTGATAAAGGTAATGTTAAGCTGTTCATCTTATGTAAGATTTTGTTATACAGGCAAAGTTACAAAAAAAATGATGAGTCAAGCACGTCTGCCTAATCAAGTAAAGTAAGGTTTTCCATAATACACACAATCCTCCTTCAGGATTTGTATGGTCTCCATATTACTCCATAGCCTGCCCTAACATATAGTTCACCATATGAAACCCTTTTGTTTAATATTTTAAAGTTTTATTCATGCACAATATCTTAATGTATGTTCAAGGTTGTAGTCTGAAAGCATAACAACATACAATGAGTTGAAGTTAATTGTAAATCGTGTGATATCTATTGTTGTCTAATTTAGTTATCTACATTTATGATTATAGCTAATCAAGCTCCCAATTGACTTAGATATTAGCAATCTCTAAGTCTGTTGAAAGATAAAACTATAAGTAATTGAAGTTCGGAAAATAATGATTTTATTAGGAATTAGTTAGATGGCAAATAATTTATAAGTATAAGAATGCACGATGATTTGAATTTTATTTATTTCTAAGCCTATCAATCTTCTCTAAATACTATACTTAGACTAAGGCTAAGGTCCTATAACTAGAATATAGGTTGTAAGTTTACTAATTTTGGAACTCACTATATCAACTAAGGGTTTGAAGTGATACTAGCCTATAGGTTCACTAATTTGGCTAATTACTTACTAGTGAACTCTTAAATACAAAGTTTAAGGGAAGGTATATAATCTAAAAGCTTCTAGGATTATTTAGGTGAACTAGGGATTCTAGTAATTACTAAAAGGCTAGGCCACTACAAAGACCTAATTAGTGTTAATGCTACATATTAAGAGGACTACGGTGGAATCCTACAAGTTCAATGTTGAGGCTTGATTCAAAATTTACTAAACTAATCCCAAATTTATCTATCTACATTCTTCATGACTAAAACCATATTCTAAGGTGTCATACAGGTTCATACTAGGTTTGTGTTTGCTATCGCAGGGTTAGGAACCAAAATCATGGAAGTTACAAATTATGAATTAGGCATTTAATGATAATTTGAGGTGCCAAAAATACAAATCTCACAAATGACATACAGTTGAATAAAAAATAGCAACTAAAAAGTCCTTATAAGGTGTAATATGACACTAAGTAGGTTCAATTTGGACATCATTTGACATAATTAGAGTTTTAGTACTCCTAATTACAATTAAAAATAATTAGCAAAAATAGCAATCCAATCAAAAATTAAATTGCATATTATTGTTTATCTCATTTTTTTGATCAAAATGATGTATAATTTTTCTATATTTGGATAATTACCAAAAAATTTATTCAAAAAATTTTATTTGAATTATTTTTCCTTAAGGTTAGAAATTATTAAAGTTGGCATCCGCATGGAATATTCCCTCTGGTTACGACGTGTCTGGCATCGGGTTTGTCGGGTTGGCGAGACCCAATGGGCCAAGGCACATTCCTTGGCACAGTGCTGCATCGAATATAGCTTGGCACAGTGCCGCGCTGGTCACAAGCAAACCTGGCTGGCACTGTGCGCCTTCTTCTCGAAGGAGCCATCCATGGGCTAAGGATTAGGGTTTGAGTAAAACTCTAATTTTTTAGCACTCAGGCTGACCAAGCAATGTTCTATAGTACATTGAAAATCCAAGGATGAGTTATACCTCAAGGAGCAAAAAGCCCTAACCTATTATGTCACTACTAGCTCTAATTAGAAGATGGTCAACATAGGGTTAAGGTTTAATGTGGGGCTAAATTGTGATCCCCAGAGTGAACCCCACATCAAGCAATCGGCCCCAAACAACCCCTGAGCTTTCTATTATATTTTAGGAACTAGTTGGGGAAATGGGAAGCTATTGGGAGTGGAGTTAACCCAAACGATGCTCGGGCACTGTAAAGTACTGTACAGGCCCATGCTCATCAAGGCTCAATAGATCGTATAGAGCCAATAAAATGCTGCCAAATAGATCTACATTAAAAGTTATTGTAGAATGATAAAAGAATGAATCAAATAGGAAAGATTTGATTTGTAAATCTACGTACCTAGCCACCAATGCAAGGGTTCTTCTTTGATCAAATTCTCCTTTTCCAGATGATGTCGAAACTACCAACTGCACTCGAAGGGTCAACACTAGGGTAGGGTTTGATTACGGGGATTTTGAGCATGTTAGAGGGGTTTGGCTTGCGGCCTCCTATACGGTCCATGGCACGACTCTATGCCATGGTCTGCGGTCGTGGCCCACATGGCAAGCATGATAGAGAATAGTCTCTATCATGCTTTTGGTCATTGGATCGCATTCGATCCAGTGGCCATATCGAATGATCTAACTAGATGATCATGGTGATACTATCAATGCGTAGAAGAGGCTTAGACCACTGGATCAGGCGTTAGCCAGATCAAAATGGTGATCTGCGCCACTAGGTTAGAGTTTTAATTTAAATAATTATTAAATTTATTATGCTAATCTTAATATTTAAAATTAAAATAATTAATGAGCTCTGAAAAATCCCAAAACTTCACCCTTAGCTAAATTGAGGGTGAGGAACTCAAAAATAAAATCAGATTTTTAATTGGAGATCAGTTTAATTATCTTAATTTTTTGAGCATTTAAATATATTATAAATATTCAAAAAAATTCGATGACTTCCAAAAAGTTTTAAAATTCACCCCTAGCTAATTTGGGGGTGAAAAGTTCAATGGTGAACTCTGATTTTGTTTGGAGGTCAAATTACTTTAAGTAATTTTTAGGTTATTTAACTTATTCAAAATTTTTGTTGGAAAGGAACAATCTCCAAAATTGCACTAAAATTCAGGTGGTGGTTGCTAATACTATTAGAAGTGTAATATAAATGATATTGAGTTATTTTGATTACCCAATAATGGGTAACAACACTAGGTTTGTTACACCCAGCATGTCTAGCATCCTTTTCCAGCAAGTCAGTGGGTGGAACTAGGTGTTTGGGTACCCAAAAGCAAGCCAACATCCTCAGTAAGCTATAGAACATATTGGCAACACTTATGACTAGTTGTAACAAGCCCATTATTCTTACTTGATTTTTGACATCCAAAAAAAGTTGAGACCTCTGCCATTAGTCTCTAAATGTTGCTTGGAGTAATTCTTGAAATTTTGATGCAATTTGGAAGTCATTTGAATTTATCAAATATTTTAATGTATTTAAGTAATCAAAAAATTAAATTGATCTCCAATTGTAAATCCGACTTCATTTTTTAGTTCTTCACCCCCAAACTAGTTAGAAATGAATTTTTGAGATTTTTTGTAGCTCATTTGGTTGCCTAATTTTTATTAGTTAAGAAGATAGTAATTATTTAAATATTTAAAATTTATTTGTTAAATTAATTGGGCTGATGGCGCTTGACCTATCATTTGATCAAATGACGAGCTCGATCAGCACCATCCAACACATATCATCGCTCAATCGATATGATCAAATGGTTGCAGGCTTAGCACTGTACGTCTCTATGACTCTCCATGACCGCGTGTGCAGAGATCGCAAAGCTGTATTACGGCCTCCATTTGCAGCCCCATCCATCATCCTTAAGGCTTGAGTGGTCCGTCAATTGACCCCTCAGATTTAACTCTTACGTTAGCAGCTGTCATTTGGATCTGGGAGCCATCGTTGCACTGTCTAGAGTTTGTTGAAGGTCCACTATCGTGGACGATATGTACGCCTTTCCTACTTCACCTAGTGGTTTGAGTCCATTAATCGCATTTTCATTATTGCATTTCTTGACCCAAATTATCATTCCATGAGCTTATTTGAACTTGGGTGAGCTTGCTCAAGCCGGGGAAGCACAAGGTTTTACAGTGTTGTATAGTGCCTGACCTCCCAAATTGGGGATATGGTTCCCATGATATTTCAGCTAACAACAAATAGCTCCATGGGTCAACAATGTCAACCCATGGAGTATGAGGAACCTGAAATCTGGTAGGTTAAGGCACTATGGAGGGCACAATTGGCCTCCATAGTGAACTCTAACCATAAACCCTATTCATGATAAATTTGGCCAATTTGAGCTGTTATATTTAGGACTTCCATAAGAAACAAGTTGGTCTTTTTTTGAGCTTTATTCTGGTATGGAGTATGTTGGCTGGAGCGATCAAAGCATAATGAATTGCAATGCCCTAGATATTCCCCTTTGGTGTTTTGATTGAAGAGATGAACAATGCCGGGTGGGTCTGCCCAACCGGCGCGACATTGTCACCGAGTCATGCACGCGGCCCGACCAGTGTGCGTATAGATGGCAGACATAGGATTTAGTAGAGAATTTATTATTTATTTAATTTAATATCTCTTCAAATATAATTCCAAATATGTTGAAATTATATACCAAAATATTCAACAAAATATGTAGGAATTAGTATGATATTAGTTTTCCAATTTGATAATTAATTTTGCTAACAAACTTCTAATTGTCATTAAGAGTCATTAATGCTAAAATTAGCCATTTGACATCTGATTTGACCCTACTCAATGTCATTGTACTTGTTAAGCTATAAAAAAGTTATATCCATTATGTTTATAATATTTGAACATCAAAAGGAAAATATGAGTTTTTAACCCTTAAATAAATTAATATTTGATTCTCAATTTTGGGTTTTTACCTAAATACGTTTTCTAAACCCTAAAATACTCTAGAAAACTTAGCTTATGACATGTTTCAACATTAGATGATGTTTTGAGCAAGAATATAACTAGAATGACCTAGTTTTAGCTTAACACTAATAAACCTATGAAAGAGCCTTAACATATAGATTATTAGGTTCCTTAAAAAAACACCCCGTCCCATCGACAATGATGATGAATTTGTCTAAGAAGGACTTAAGAATGCACTGCATCAAGTGCCAATTGCCTCAAATTGACAACATATTTGATCTATATTATCTGGAGCCAAGGCTTTCTCTAAGACTAATTTGTGGTCAAGTTACCACCTACTATGAGTCAAGGAAGAAGATGTCGAGAAGATGATATTTAGGACTCGTTATAGACATTATGAATTTTTGATGTCCTTCAGTCAAATGAATGCACCGTCCATCTTTATGAACTTGATGCAATGCATGCCTAAGTCTTCTTAGACAAATTCATCATCATCTTAATCGTCGATATCCTGATTTACTCGAAGAGTGAAGTGGTGCAAGAAAACCACTTAAGATACATTCTAGAAGAATTGCACAACCATTAACTCTATGCTAAGTACTTTGAGTGTGAATTCTGGCTAAACTCCATGGAATTTGTGGGTCACGTTGTTGATGCTCAAGGTATAAGAGTTGATCAAAAGAAGGTCAATGCTGTTCAAGATTGGTCGTAGCCTAAATTAGTGGCTGATATTTGAAGCTTTTTGGGATTAGTCAGTTATTATAGAAAATTTGTTTAAAGACTTCTCTCAGATCGCCTTTCCATTGACCAGACTGACTCAGAAAGCTGTACCCTTTGTCTTGAGTTCTAACTATGAAGAACTGTTTCAAACATTGAAAGATGCACTCTCAACTGCCCATTAATCATTTTGACAAGAGAAGGTTTAGACTAGTAATTCTACAATGATGCATCTGGAGTTGGTTTAGGATGCATCTTAATGCAAAAAGGTAAAGTAATTATGTATGCTTTTTGTTAGCTTAAGCCTCTTGAGAAGAATTACTCCAAGCATGAATACTTGGTATAATAATGGTGCCTTTGTTAAATTGCCCATAGTTCTTTTAGCCTAAGCTATTATAAGAACCTTTGTTCTTTAATGTTAAGTGTCGCTTAAGCCTTAGTCTCTTATCTGTTGTTCAGTATAGAATCCCTTATTTTATTGGATTATATACTAAGTCTGAATTACTAGATATCCTTAGAACCTTATTATGGTAGTTCTAAGGGTAGATTAATAAGGATTTCAATTAAGTTTGATTCTCAATAAATTTGATTAGATACAAGCTTAAGATGTTAAGCTTGTTTATTTGTATGTTTGATTAAGTTGAATTAATGAGATAGATTGATAATTTAATTTGGTTTAGATCTATAATCTTAAGATAAGCTATTAATTGATTTAAGCTATTACTCAGATTTGTAGCCTTGTGTTTAGATTAAGACTTTCTTATGTCTTAGCATTTGAATAGGCTTTTAAGTTCAGGTTGACTAGATAACAAAAGGGATATTGTTTTGTGCTTTCAATGATTTCCCAGAGTTTATGTGGAGTTTTAGCATATCCTGTTTTGATGGATTTCAATCACATGATTTGTACATATTTTAGAATGGAATTTTATACATAACATGATGATCAGATGCCTTCCAGGCATAACCCTTTCAATTCAATGCGTTGAGCACAATTTCATATTCTGTCATTACATTGGGCACAATATTGATATATATATATTGCGATGTGTTGGACACAACTAAGAATTATTTAGAACGAATGGGCTCACCTAAATACTTATTTTGGTGCGTTGGGAACATATAATTGAGCTTTGGACTCAACTAAAGATTATTATTGGAGAGTTGGGCTCATTGTTTCGGTGCATTGGGCACATATTCTTGACTCGGTGCATTGGGCACATTACTTGGTTTGGTGCGTTGGGCACATTATTGTTGGGTGTGTTGGAGCACATTTTGGTTACATATTATAACATACACAAATTGATTTGGCATATGTATTAAAGTTCATATTGCATGTTATGAATTTTAGTTTCTTTTGGTTTATTGCACATGTTTTCAGTACTTTTTGTAATTCATCTTTTTGTTTAATAGCTGTTACTTTAATTGTTTGCTTACTGTTCTAGTTAGCTTTCTATTTATTTATTCATTTACATTAAATATCTTTGTAATTTAATGAATACATTTTAGTGAGTCTAAAATGTACTTAGACTCATTGTCTAAGTAAGATTTTCTCGTTTTGGCTAGGGCCCTGGCATTGTGAAACTGGTAATGTCAGATTTAGTTTGTTTCAATGATCCTTTACTCATAGAGTTGCAGGAGACTCAAGAGGACTGAAGCGTGGTGTTTTTTAGTAGCTATGGCAGTCTTCATCCTTAAAGTTTTCTTGCTTTAGTGAGATGAGGGCTTACTTTCTACATGTTTATTAAAGTTTGTAATAAATTAATCATATATGGATATATTTTTCTATTTTCAATTTTTAGATGAATGTCTTTATCTACTATTCTAGGTGAATGAATGTATGGATGCTACCTTTAGCTTTTTCACTCTGTTCTCTATGTTATACAATATTTCATATATAAAGTTTTGGTCATCAGCTTAGTGGACTTGCATTGGTAACTTGGTTTATGAAAAATTTAACTTGATTAATAGTAGAGTACTAAGCTCTTCTTAGTTACTTCTTATCATTAATTGTTCAGGTTAACTAGTATTGCCCAACCTAGAGCATTAAGCAGAAGGTGACCTTTACATTGTAGTTAATGACTCTCCCACCGCTAATGATCTTCTATTACGTGTAGTGATAGGATGGGGCATTAAAAGATGATAGGCTAGTGTTGAGAGGTTAGTGTGGATCCTTAGAAATTGACTTACTCTTTGATTATTGTATTGAACCTAAGCCATAGGTTGGATAGTAAATTGGTTTATTCCTTATAATTATAAGACTCATTAATAAATCCCTTAAAAGGTTAGTTTGAGCTTAATTTAGTTCCTTACATTCCTTAAGTGTAGACTTAACCCTAGTCATCCTATTATGTAAATTAGTGATATTTAAGTAGCTTAATCTCTTAGCTAACCTAGGATTCTTAGTGCATTGATCAAAACCTAAGAGCTAATGGCTAGAAAACCCTTCCTTTGCACCTTTCCTAATTGAACTATATTAGCTTATAACTAGTCAAATTAGTAAAGTTGATGAATCAGGATTTTCCTAAATCTTAGATTCCTTAGTGAACTTATGGCTGGTAAACTTGCAAACTAACCTTCTAGCTAATAACCCTAATACTATCCTAAGTCTAGTAGCTTGAGAGAATAGGAAGTTTAGTTCTAAGATGAATTATTAAGTCAACTTATCTCCATACTTATACCTTACTTTATCTCCTTGACAACTCTAATAGAGACTGTTATTTTCTAAAGATTACATTTATATATAGTTATATACTTCAATTGACTGACCTAGTATTAATGAACTTAGATTGAATCCTAGCTTTTTGGATAGACAGGATATATTTCATATATAGATCTTGTGAATTACTTAGAGTAGCATTGATTAATCCTTGGTGTAGCATTTATGACTAATAGAAGACTTATAAGATATTAGGATGGGACCACCTTAGAAAAATTAGTGATTAACTAGTTTCTAAATCCCACTAGAATCTAGTAAGAAATCAAAGAATCCTACGATGACATGCTTAGTGAAGTATAAGTGGCCATATCATGCTTAGCGCAGTGCTTAGAATTACTTAGGATGAAACATTATTAGGACTTAGAATTATTTAAGTGTTAATTATCATAGTGAAACCTAGGACATAGTGTTTATAGCATTAAAACTTGAAACCTTGGAAATAATGAGTGAAAAATTCATATAAGTGTATCTAAAGTGAGAGCAACCTTTAATTCTTACCATATTAGACTAAAATTCTTGTAAAACTATAAAATCTAAGGATAGTCTAGAATTCAATACTGATGATTTAAGACAACCTAAGTGGTTATATGAAAGGACCTTCATAAGAATATGACCTTAAGATGTTACTGAATTACGTTGATTAGAGAATAGTGATAACCAAGATGTTTTATTATTGTAGTTATATAAACCCTGCAACCTAAGTAGAGAGACCTATAGTAAGTGAGTTTAGTAATTTAGATTATTGTAGTATTAGTAATAGGATAGAATATTTATTTGTAACATTGCAACTATATCTATAAATTATTTTATCACTTCAATAAGACCTTAATCAAATCATTATTTTCAAACCTCATCAAATTATGTATTTTATGTATCAATTGATTAAAACATTTGATGGATGCCTAAGTATATTGAGAGTCTTAATTAGTCCTAATCATAGGATAGATAACTAAAGTAGGTAACAATAGATATCACATAGTTTATAATTAGTTTTGAACATTCTTGAATGCTACAATGCATTGAGACTAAATCCTTAAAAACATTTAATAATGACATTGTGCATAAATTAACTTATTATATTGCTTTGAGGTTTCATATGGTGGACTACATTGTACAGTAATTACTGAGCTAGGGTAGGCTATGGAGTGATCACGACACCATATAGGTCATATAAGAGGGAATGCGTGTGTTATCGGGAAATCTCTCTTACTTTTGTTGGGCAGATGTGCTCGACTCTTCTTTTGTTTTATAATTTTACCCACAGAACAAAACACATTTTTAAATCAAGATAAATAAATAATATTTTCAGTTACAGTCCTTTATGACTCTATTTAAAGTTTATTTAATCCTTTAGATTTAGATCTCCTTACTGTTATATATATATTGTTGACTTGTATTTACAATTTTTACTTATATTTTTGCAATGTAGTTCAACTTATGTATTCATTTTCTTTACACTGCTCTTCTTAGCATATGTCCTTTGTACATATTACTACTATTTTGTTGCACACATATATATATTTAGTTATACTTGCTCTCCTTACATATTTTATGTAGGTTGTGTACCAATTTTTCTCTTTTACTATAATTACCTTTTTTATTATTATTTATAGTCATTATGTTACTTTTCCCTTTTTACTGTTTTGTGTTCTACTTATAAAGATTGTAAATGACTAATGTGATATCCAATAAATCTAAAATAACTTAGTTGCCTTAAAATGTACTTAAACTTCTTAAGTCTAATCACTTGGTTTGAATTTTATTAGTTGTGCCCTATAATATCAAATATCAAATATGATAGATTAGGAGCTTGGAGTGGATCTTAAACTTGAGGTAGATCATGTCTAGTAGTCATTGATTAAAGACCTTTACTTTTACTATCTTTTCCTTATTTTATTTATCTTGTGAGGATGAGTGTCATTATATTAAATGTTTGTATAACTTTAAACAACTCTGAATATTTTACTTTACTGTTCAATGATGTATTTTTCTTTCTTTTTTGGATAGTAGGAATAGTATATATCTATATTGTATTATGCATATAGCCTTCCTCTTTATAGATTCTCCGACCCCTCGCAGTGCTTAATAGTGGGATAAGACTCACTTTCTGTAACAACCCGATGTTGTTACTAGGTTGATTAAACTTAGTGTTGATTAGATTAAGACAAAAATTATAATCTTGATTTAAGTTGAATAAAAGTTAAATAAAAATATCTTTAAATAAAGCATAATGAGAGAGTCATACTGTAAATGCTTGAGCACGATTGGGATCCCAAATCTTTGTAAATTAATTCATGAAGTTTTAACTTCAGAATCTAGAAGTTTTTGTATTTTTAGGTCAAGCATCTAATGTGGATGCAATGTTTTAAGTTTCACTAATTTTTGAGCTCTAGATCGATCATAGTGAATTTTCAAAGTTTTTTACTTAAAAATTCATATAAAATAGAAACTCATCCAAACTTAATAAATTTTGGACATGTGCATTCGTCTTGTTAAGACGCTCAAAAGGATACCAAGTTTGTAATTTTTGGAGTTCAATCGGGGATCAATCAAAGCTTAAAATTTCGGGGATTCATAGCCTCTCAATTTTTATCAAGTGGCTCTTAGCTACATGGATACTTTATTTAAACCCACTCATTTCAGCCATAATTCCTCAAACCTAAAATTCCCTCAGCCAAAATCCTCCTCCTCTCTATGTGAGACTGCCTCCTTCTTCCCCTCTCCGTTTCCAACCGAACCTCTCCTTCTCAACTATAGGATGAGAGCTTGTCATCCTCTCTCTCTCTCTCGGCTATAGGCCAAGAGCTTGCCGATGTGTAACAACCCAAGTTGTTATCGTAGTTAATTAGGACTAATCAGAAGTCTTAAATATAATTGTAAGTGCTAATTAGGTCAATTAGAGTTAACCCCTGAGACCTAGTCCAAATCAGGAGTCAAATGGATTGAATCATGATTTCTGGAAATCCAGAAACCCTAAAATTTGACCTATCTAAATTGACCTCGGATCGAAAAATGGACACCGCCATTGCGTTCATTGACCCCAAATTAGCTTGGGGTGAAGTTTTCGTGTAAATCGGAAGTTGTCGAAATTTCGACGAATATTTTAATAATATAAATGTTCCGGAAATCAAGGAATTAAAATACTCGTCGGCTCGAAAATTCGACCTCGCCATTGCGTTCCTCACCCTTCAAATAGCTAGGAAACACATGTTTAAAAAAAATAAAAAATAAAAAAATAATTGACGGCGCCGTACGGCACCGTCACTTAAGTGGACGGCGCTAACGGCGCCGTCCGTTCGGACGGATCCATCCGGACTGTCCGATCCGCGCGGATTCCACGGCTCCCAGTCGCGATCCACGTCGCGTGGTCCGGGCTGATCCAGGCCGTCTGCGTGTCGCGGGATCGGACGGCCCAGGGCCTTCGTGCTCTGCCCTGTTGCCCGCGAGCCACGCGGCGTGCCCGCCGCTCGCCTAGCCAACCGGCGGCCTCCCCCACCTCGGCAGGTCTGTCCGGAGGCCTTTAAGAGGCTCCCCCGCACCCCCCCGACCCCGGTTACGCGAACTGGAGCCAGACCAGCCGACCCGAGCCAGACCGAGCCGAACCCCCTCGAAGCCGTCGGACTTCCAGGTACCGGATCTCACCCCCTCCTCCATGTTTCACCATTTTGACACCTGATAATTGTAGATCTAGGGTTATGCTAGCAGTCAACTGGACCTGATCGACTCAGATCGGGGCTTAAAGCTTCGGGTCGAGCGAATCCGATACCATCCGTAACCCTAGACCTAGGTTTGCGTTTTGCCGGCGACTCCGGCCTCCTCCGGCGATGGTCCGCCCACCGACATGTAGCCCCCGAAGAGGGCTATAGTCGGCCGTGCGGGCCGAGGCAGTCCGGCACCGGGAAGGCCGGCAAAAGCTGTGCCCTAGCCGGTGCCCTTGGGACCCCTCCGCGGAGAAGACGAAGTTCGGGTCGGGCCGGGTCGACCCGAGCCCGTCCCGACCTCGGCCGAGTCCGCGTAAGCCCAGTGGGGCCCATAGCGCCACGTGGCGCTATCATGGCCTGCCACGTGTCATGTGGGACCCACAGGTAGAGACCGCACCGCTTCGACTTCGGCCGTGAGGCCTACTGCGCCACGTGGTAGCCACCCGGCGCGCCACGTGTCCCGTGGGGCCCACAGCCCGAGCCCGTGCGGCTCTTCGGCTGCCCAAGTGGGGCCCACAGTGCCACGTGGCAGCCACCCGGCATGCCACGTGTCAGGTGGGACCCACCGCGTGGCCCTTCGGCTCCCCTGTGGGGCCCACCGTGCCACGTGGCAGCCTCTGGGCCCCCCATGTGTCAAGTGGGACCCACTGCTCGGTCACCCGCGGTGCTTCGACTCCCTGTGGGGCCCACAGTGCCATGTGGCAGCCTCTGGTAGTGCCACGTGTCATGTGGGCCTCTGCTTAGTCACCCGAGCCGACTCAGCCCTCCCGTGGGGCCCACAGTACACGTGGCAGTCTCTGGCAGTGCCATGTGTCCAGTGGGCCCACTGTCTGTTAATTAAAATTAGTTAATTACTATTAGCTTAATTAAGTATAGTTAGTAGTTAATTAAATTAGGATTAGTGTTAATTACTTTTGAATAGTAATTTTATAATTAATTACTATAATTAGTAATTAAGAGATTAATTAGGATTAATTTAATATTAATTTAACCTTAACAGTAATTATGATAATTAATTATTATTAAACAGTAAGCTATAATTAATTATTCTTAATTAGATATTAACAGAAGGTTAAGGTTAATTAAATAGTAATTAGTGCTAATTACTTTGCTACAGTAAAACCATAATAAATATAATTCAATTATTTAATTAATTAATTAATTAATTAATATTAATTAATAATTAAGCCTAATTAATCACAGATTAATTAAAGATTAATTAATTCAGAATCTATATATATAAACTTTAGGAATGAATAGTAAAATCATTTATTTTGAATAAATGAATAGTAAATTAATTTAAAATGTATTTTTAAATAGTAAATCTTAAAAGTTTAATAACTTTTTATATGATGATCCAAACATAGCCAATATAGGTCTCAAAATACTCAGAAAAATATAAGGAATCAAATAACGTAATGTAAAACTTTATTTCGGGGTACGTATAATGAGATAACATTTTAGGACCTCTTTAGAGCATCATAACTTTTTACCCCGTTATTGAAACATAATCAATATGGGTCTTAAAATGCTCAGGAGAGCGGCCCCATCACTGTAGTAGTATTAGTTTTTTCATTTAGACATCAAGATAAAAAGTCAACCTAGAATTCTTAGTGAAAAAAAAAAGACCAAAATACCCCTAGACTTCAAACAGCCATAACTTAGTCAAATCAACTCCAAATTGAAAAATTTAAGATGCTAACTTAGAATTTCAATATCATTGATAAACTAAAATAATATTTAGAATTTGAAACCTAGAAATTTAGGTAAATGACCAAAGTACCCCTGGCCTTGTCTTGGTCATAACTTGATCGTTTGGAGTCCAATTTGGACGTACTTACTGTCTATCTTCAAGTTAGACAGTAAGGAATTAGTTGAGACTAAGAGAATTCAATTCTGACCCTTAAGATAAAAGTTGACTTTTTGACCCTTAAAGTAGGGGCAAAATGATCATTTTGCCCTAAGATTAGATTAAGTACCCCTAATCTTTAGTTAACATTCCAAAGTACTAAAACTAATGTTATAATCATCTTAGTGACATTTAATTGATTGAAACCATCCATTAGGTTAGAGTCCAGAATTTTTGCTAAGTCTCAAGCACCACACCTTAAGGATCTTTCTTGAGACTAAGACTAGATTATACGTTAGAATTCATTCATTGGGTAAATTAGGTTACCCGATAGGTGAAACCCTAGTTTTATTAGTTTCGAGACTTTCTTTTATTTTACAACTCGTGCTGATTATTTTGTCTTTTAACTTTAGATTTAGGATAGGAGATTCATCCTATTAAGTTTGATTACTTAATAGGATTTGCCTTAACTAGTAGATCACTTATAGAATAAAACCTAGAACTTAGGTCTTATCGTCTTTGGATTATGTGATTAAACCTAAATCTCATTGTATTTAATCCATAATCTACATGGTTAGAAGATCTTGATCAGATCTTAGTTAGAATGTCTAAATTCACAAAAAAAATAGGACGTATGATTTATTGATCTAACTCGTAGTCGTCTATCTGATTGAACTAGATTAGAACCTAATCAGTTCTAATCCTTTCTAACTTATAAGGATGAATTTCTAAGTTACACTCGATAGTAGGAAAATGGTGATCCTGAACTTGTGTAACTTGGAATAGTTAGAATAGTTAAGTAGAGAACAAATGATATCATCATGTTTAGTAGAGTCCCTTGCTTCTATTGATATTTTATTGCTTACGCGTTCCTTGATTTTTATGCGGTATTTCCTCGAGCATATCATATAAGACTGTTGATGCATAAATAAAATGTTAGGGAAATATGGAGACTCCTTAGATTTCTTGTGAAAATATTAAAGTGATTAATGAAAAGATGATAGTTATATGAGCTGCCACTCAGATATGTCCTTATTGCCTAGCCTCCTTATGTTGCTAGGGGAAGGACCTGCTTTGTTGTGTGCCTAGTTTACTAGCCTCCTTATGTCACTAGGGGTACACCGTTGGTGCCTTAGCCGTACTGGTGTAAGGTTGCCTTGTATGCTTAGTTTACTAGCCTTTATATGTCGCTAGGGGCATACAGTTAGTGCCTTAGCCGTACTAGGGCTAAGACCCTTTGCTTGCTTTGTGTGCTTATTTGCCTAGCCTCCTTATGTCGCTAGGGGTACACAATTTTATGACTTAGCCGTGGTGGTGCTAAGCTTCTTTGATATTCGATGGGCTAGATTAGCTCTTTTCTGTATGGCAGTCGATGCACGGATATTTATATACAGTTATGTCATTTTGTTTACTTTTCAACCTTCTTATTCATTCAGCTTCTTCTTTGTACTACTTTTATATATATTTAGGATGTTAGAATCTTGTCGCTATTTATACTTACCACTGCTGAGTTATTTTATTTTAATTGGTATGTTTCCTTTGATCACCAGCATGTTTAGGGTGTAGCATTTTTCTTACTGCACTTGTTTGATTATGTATATTTATATGCCTTATCTTGTTTAGCTCGCATGTGAGGTATGTCTTAGCCTCTCCTTTGCTTAAGTTATAAATAATGATTTATAGCTTTCCCTTTTCTTTTGTACTGCTTACTGCTCCTTTATATACATTGATGCTTAGAAGTCGTAGGATGGTTATATTACTTGACACATTTAAAACTTATCAGCTTAAAATGTACTTAGACAATTGTCTAACCAGATTTTTCTCTTTTTTTGGCCGGGGCCCTACATTGTGAAATCGACAATGATAGACTCTCTTCAAATAGATGAGCAAGAGTTAGGAGTGGAGCCATACTCAGAGGAGGAGCCTGTGGAAGAAGCCGCTGTTTAGCTTTTATTTTATATGTGAGGATGAGTGTATTTGCACTTTCTTTTATTAAAACTGATAAATGATGTAATAATATAGGTGCTGTTGACTATGTATTTAGATTTTATACTTATGCTCTGTAATACGTTTCCTTATACTCATGTTGTTATGCTTGGATGTTATACATATTAAAAATTGCTTTCGCACTCTGTATGTCTACTTAGATAGTGACTGCATGTTTGATTCTATGCTTACTCCTTCCCTTATTAGGTGGATTATGGATTTCATCCTAATCCAATTATAAGTGAAGGGTTAGTTAGAGTGACATGCCACCCCCTAGCTTAATCTTATGAATTAAGGGGTGGGGCGCCACACGATGGCCTCTCCCTCTTGGCTGGAGGCCCTGATCTCTCTATCCTCTTCCTTTTGGCTAGAGGCATAGAGCTTATCAACCCCTCCCTTTCAGTTGGTGGCCAAGAGCTCGACTCCTTCCAGCCAAACCTCTCTGTCTAACCAAGCTGCAGTTATAACAACTCTAATATTGTTACCCATCAATTAGTGACCTAGTTGACTCCCAAACTCTTCCATTATACTTATAATAGTGCTAAGAGTTGTCACCCTCAAATTTCATGCGATTTGGAGACTGTTGATAATTTCTAATATTTCTTGGTTTTCTGATAATTCTGAAAATACCTAAGTTATTTATACCTCAGAATAAAAAATAAAGTCCACCATTGAACTCACCACACTAAAATTAGCTAAGGGTAATATTTTGGATGTGTTTGGAAGTCGTCAAATATTTCATGAATATTTTAATACTCAAAAAAATTAAGTTATTTAAATATACCTCCGATCAAAAATCTAATTTCATTTTTGAGTTCCTCACCTCTCAAATAGGTATGGGTGAAAATTAGGGATTTTTAGGATCGTATTTAGATATTTAAAATTTAATAAATAATTAAGTAAAATAAATAATACAATATAATATATAAATTAATATATATACAGATTTTTTTTTATTCCAACGGCAATATTGATGAACAGCACTGATTCGTTGTTAAGCACAGAATGCAAAACAGCGTATCTGTGAAATCTCATCCATTAATTTAATATCCACATAATCCAACGGCTCACTTGAGATCAGATCGATCCAACTTTTGGATATTTAAGTTTGATGGACGGTTGTGATTCTATCACTATACGTCTTCGCCAGCTATGCCACTTTTCGCACAATCGCACAGACTGCAGAACCACAACACCTGTTATCATTGCAATCCTCCATAGCTGGCCTCCTACCTCAAGATTAATTCCCTTATATACTTATTCTTCGAATTATTTTTCACTTCCGAGAAAGCTTGCGGTGGAAACCTGGTGTTGCGAATGAAGGGAGTTCAATTTACTTGTTCTGTAGACTTTCAATTCTCATCCCACACCCTAATATCCTTAAGGAGATGTGAAGGAGATCTGGAGAAGAGATATAGCTGTCGATTGAAATCAAAGTTGCATGCCCTAACAATTAACCTCAAAAAATTTAGTGGAACTAGGTACCTCTTGTAATTAACTCTTTCTGTGAATCGATCTACATTTTATCTCCATGTCAAATTAAAATTAAGACTATTTTATTATGTTTGAATGGTTTCATATATTTTATCTGTGCTCATCTTTGTGAAAGCAAAAATCTGCATTTATCCCCAATTCCTTTGAAGTTTATTTCATCATCAAATGCGATAGCTCATTCTAGGACATTAATTAATAATAAATTTGCCTAAGTTTGAATATGCTACCTATCTAACATCACCAAGAAGACATGTAAAACCTTTGGTCCTTACATTGTAAGAACACTAAAGAGATGATTAGGGCTTCGAATCGATGATCTTAGAAACCACCATAGTTGGGATTTACAACTCCTAATTTAACATTTCTACAATGGCTTCATATTCTGGGGTTGAATTCCTCCAGAAGTGGTAAGGTTTGTATTATCGTCCATGCCCTAGGATCGGCTGTGCGAAAATCTAATGTGCGGAGCTCTATCGAAGGAGACGATGGTCCAGTAATCCATCAGGGTTGAACTGGCCAGTTCAGTCTAATTGAACCATGCCTTAAACCCTGAACACGTGGCCTGCAAGGATTTTCTCTACTTTCAGTGTCATTCGGTTAATAGAGATTAATCAAAATGGTTAATATAAGTTTAATGATTGCTTACCAATAATTTAATGGTGATAAGAGAAATAATTCATTTAATTTCTAAGTTTCATGTTAATTATTCAATATATACGATATTATATATCATTTCACTCAGGAAAGCACTTAGAATAATAATATAATATTTAATTTCAGTTTTAATGATTATTTATTTAATCATTATTTTAGATTTAATTAAATAATTATAGTTTAATTTCAAAATTATAAGTAGCATAATTCAATCATTTAGTGTCCAAACTCGTTGATCAAATAGTTCATTTCACTTACAAAAATGTGAGGAACCATAATATGAGATCAAACTTAGGTTATCAACTCTAGATTTTATATTGACATTATAAGCCTAATTAAGCCTCCAAACACTAGAATATTCAATGTTTCCCAAATTCAACATAGTTAGTCTCATTTTACTCCTTCGTGTATAAGGATCACATTGACAAGTATAAATAATCAATTGGCCAGCATTTGGACATTTTAGGTATTTTGCTCCTTAGTTTAGGATAAATGTTAATTTTCTATTTTTCATAAATGCTTATTTTAGGATGTGTGAACCCTAGGATAGCAAATATGTTTTATTTATTATCTCCCATATAGTCTTAATTTGTTTGTTTAAATATTATTTTTTATTGATGTAATGATTAGGATTGTTAAATGCTCATTTAAGTTAGATTTCCTCCATTATAGAATTACTTAAGAAGGATTTAAATTAAATGAAATGCATGTGTCCTTTCAAATTGGATTATTTATAATATTGTTAATAGTTCTTCTATGAATGTAAATTATCGATTGAAATGTTTAAAACTTCTATAATTGATTATTTTCATATGCAGAATTAGTACATGAATAAATTAAATAGAATACTTGCATAACATAATTAGAACTAGAATGTAAAGTTACATGTAATTTGCTTAGGTTGGAACATAATTAGAATTAATATCTTATGCTTTGAATTAAGTTAATGATAAGTCTTTAATGATTTGTTCTTTCATTCTATATTCTAATAAGTTGAGAATTATACAAACCTATCATGTTTTACTTTATTTGTGAATGTTATATGCTTAATTATGGAATGTAGTATCAATTACTTATCTCTTGCTAGTATTAAATTGGAAATAACAATCCTATGTAATGGATTGACATAATGTTAGATTTATATTACTGATCTTTTCAATTAATCTTCCAAATGAATGGAAGACTTGCATGTTATGTCCTATGTGTTTCTTTAGAGCAAATACAATAGAGTTCATGCCAAAATTATTAGAATTGGAATGAGATTCTTATGTCTCTACATATTTTACTTCTCCTTTAGTTACATGTTAGAATTAATTAAGAATCTTTTAATTTCTTCTATATTCTAATGAGCTTCATACTTTTAATTGCGAAGTTAAAGTTCTTTAAAAGAACTCATAATAAGACTAGTGCTCAAACAATTACTTAGATAATTAGCACATATTCCAATAGTCTTTAATCTTCCAAATTAGTTCTCTATTGATTAAACTAGAGAGAAATAGCTCCCTTTCATGCTTTAAATAAGTTATAGATTTTTAAATTCCTACAACTACAAATAAATTATTACTTGTAGGATATAATCTACTTCTTTCCTTACTTTCAAATAACAACAATTAATCTTAGATAACTTCATGATTAAATTGATTTGTTATTTTCTAGTTTGTAAGCTAACTTGATGAAGTTAATATAATTTCCTTTAGCTTATACTTTCATTTTCTTAGTAAACTATAAATCTTACACATATTACTAGTTTCCTTACCCTTTAATCAATAATATATTTGATTTGATTAGTTTAGAACTAGTATAGGATGAACTTCATTTACTTGAAAATACTATTTTCAAAACTTCTCTTTCTTCTACTATTCATTATAATTGACTTAAAGATCAACATCTATTAGTCAATTAGGAGCTCAATTATCTCCAATCATTAAGTAGATCATTAAAATTTAGATAACAAAAGGATATCGCATAGTTTACAATTATTGAAATTTATTAAATGCGTGCTTAGCTTTGAGCCTTTTCCTTGAACATTTATACAAGATCATTGTGCATAAATAAGACTTTCATAATAATTTATGGGGAATGCCTTATGGCAATTTGAATAAGAAAGATAGCGCTTATTATAGGACTTCACATTTTAGAGAGGGTAGATGTGAATGTTCGACCCCCAACTATATCTAGTTAGGTAGATGTGCTTAACTCCTCGTCCTATTCTGTTGAGTGCTCCCACAGAATGAGACATCTTCTAAATATAACCTAAGCTATTAATATAAGAGTTCTTGTACAATCTTATTGATAGTAAGATCTCTTTCTAATTGTATAGTTATGATTACTTTTCATAGTTCTAGTCTATGTTTTGTCTTAGACCAGGAATCTAAGATACTTCCTTACTTTCTATGCTTTAAACTCTCTATCTTCAATATTATGTTTTGCTTACTTACAGTTCAATTAGAATACAATGTATGTTGCTTAATTTTAATTAATGCTTCACTATATTTTATTGCTTACTTAGCATAAATTTCATTGAACATGTATTACTTTCATTTCATTTACTTAAAATGCACATAGTAGTTTCTAGCCTTTTAGGATGTGTTTCCCTTACCATTTTTTGGATGCAGGCTAGAACTTATATACAAGTGAGTATTTTTACTCAATTTATTTCATACTATCTTCTTTATAGTAATATTTACTTCCTTCTTCAATACTTGATAGCTCTTATAGCTCCACTTCCTAGTTTAAATTGTAAATTATGCTAGTGATATCCAATTAACTTAAAATGTAGCCAATCTTAAAATGTGTTTAGATTGTTTAGTCTAACTACACATTTTCTTTTATTGGCTTTGCCCTATCATATTTAAATACCAAAATATGATAGATCAAAAGCTCTTTGATATAGATAATGCAGGTCCAAGTGCATGAAGAGCTTATAAAGAATTTTGCTTCCACTTAATTTAAATGCTTACTTGAATTTTATTACAAGTGAGAGAGTGACTTACTTTCATTTACACTTGCTTTTAAAAGTCTTATAATAATTAAATTTTAAACTGCTTGAGTTATTTCGTACCTATCATTGTATATCTGTGTTGTGATTACTTATTTTTGTAATTGCTTGGGTTGAATGAGTAGATAATTTTAATTACTTGTATTGCATATACTTGCAATGTTTTTATGTATCTCCTTAATTGTATCTTCTATTGCTATTCTTTGCAATTTTACTTTAACTTAATATTTGCTCAAAAAGAGACTTGGCCACTTAGTATCTATACTTGATTATTTTTCTCCAAATTGAGTATTGGGTGCTAAGGTAACATCCCAATGTTTGAATTAATCTTCTATGCAATTACTGGGGTTGTTATAGTAGCTCCCTCTCATCTCTACATCCCCTCCAATCGATGGTGCAGCCCTTCATCAATTCGAACAACAACCGCTTCATCCTCTCAACTGATCTCCATTTAGGTACTAACCTACATTGACTTGATCTGAATTCATTTACATCTTATATGATGTGTGAATCCCTGCTTAGTACTTAATGTTAAAAGAGTTTATCATCCTATAAATATTAACTAAATTGAGCGGATGTTAAGATTTAGCAGCATGCTATAATTTTCCTCAATCAAATCCAACTTTCCTTAGTTATTCTAAGCATGACACCTAGTATTACTAAGCATTTCAGAATATATACTTGAGCTTCATTCATTTGATTTCACTAAATTAAATGGTTGATCCATATGCATGTAGCCTCATTGCGATGGTTTATCTATCATCATACATATGCATGTAATATCATTATGAATTTTAGGATATATTTGCTTGCATATAGCCTCAATGACATGGTTTATCTATCATCATACATATGCATGTAATCTCATTTTGAATGTTAGGATATATATGCTTGCATGAATACTCATTGCCATGAGTTATTTTTCAACATACCTATGCATGCAACCCTCCTTTTATTTTATTAATCATGAAGAATTAGTTATATTACTAGTATGCGTATATGTCTTTTACAAGGATAGTGTATGCAATCTTGGGAGTTATATATTTTCACATATATTTTATGAATGGATCTTGGTATGGCTAGTTGAAATGATTTCTTAATCCATCACATAATTTATTACTTGTCATTCCTCATCTTAGTTATCATCAATATTTGCATGATGAGGGTAGCTTAGTGATGAGTTTGATTTCATCCCCATCATCTATTATTAGAGCATGTTTAATGTGTTTCCATCAATCTTCTATAAAAATGATCATTATCAGGTCATTATATGGCATCTTGAAAATCCCTCCTTAGTGTGTTGTAGTTTAATTTTCTATCTTAAGTAATGGAAAATAAAATGAGAAGAGTCCTTGCTAGTTTAAAGTAAACACCACTTATCATAATATTTACCATGCGGTCATATCTTGGTCAATTATTGCAAGTGTTGTTAATGACGCTTCATCTTAACCAAAACATTAAGCTGCAAATCCAAATCATTATAAAGGTACGTTGAGTACTTATAACTTTTTTGAATTATGTATTTATTTATTTATGCTAACTTTTCTTGAGCTCTATGTATAGAGTGCATATATCACTTACATAGATTTTAGCATCATTAGTGAATGATTGTTATTTAAAACCAAGACATCAGGACATAGGAACTCTTTGCTATTGTAGGAGAGTATTACTACTTTAGTGAATTTTCACTAAGTAGCATTATTAATTTAGTTGAAATATTAAATTTTCACTATGAACTAAAACCTAAATTTTAGTGAGTAATTTTGTTAATTACTCTTGCATTTAGGTAAGCATTGTTTAGTTATCTTTTGGACCTATATATGTCCAATTTGGATATTTAAGGAGTTGATTTACTCCTTTGACAATAGTCATGTCATAAAATTAGAATGATTCCATTTAAAATCTTAATTCTCAAAGTTACCTTTTAAACCCTTAAAATCTTATTTATTTTAGAGAATAAGGTCAAATTGTGTAGAATATAGTTTGAGCTATTTGTTCTTTCATGGCATTTAAATCAAAAGAATTATAACTTAGATATTTCATTGAGTCTAATTAGACTCAATGGAACTCCCGTTAGCTAAAAACTTAAATATCATATGAAATTGAATTATTTAGACTTTAGATACTTAGAATCCTATGTTAAGGGCTTAAACACAATATTGGAGTTTAATCTCTTAACTTCTAATCTTGATTTGAATTCTTAATTATTCCCGTAACTACCTTAGAAATTGATTAGAGAATATTAAGCCTAATCCTTATTCAAATTTTATTTTTTGTGAATAATTTTGCTAATCACCTATTAAATATCTTAAGCCTTGATTTTAAGTGTTTAAGGTGCCCAATGACACCATAAATAGTAAACATCTTAATTAGAAATAAAATTTCATACCTATAAGTATATTTGTTAATCATCTTTTAATGTGATTAAATAATAAAAGTGATTATTAGCGTTAATTCTTAACCAAATTTAGTGTGTTTGGTGTCAATCTTTTCCTTAGACGATAAGGTATCATTTATAACAAAGAAATTTCAATTTGGGATCTTAAATCTTAAGATCAACAATGGAACCTTTAATAATATTATTTGACTTAAAAAAGTTAAAGAGGCTTAAACTGTGAGCTTAGAACTTTTAATCGGTCCATTTCCCTTTAAATAAGTGAATAAAATGCTTAGAACCTTGGTTTGGCTCAATTTGGTGCATTAAAAGACTTATTTGCATAAGCCTTTGTCTTCTCTTAAGTAATTAAGTGCCATAGATGCTAATTTAAGATCCACATTTTCCTTCTAAAACACTTAGAACATTATTACAGTGAATTTATAATTAGGATTAATTCTTTTAGATATATAAATCATCCATTTAGGCAAAACCATAGTCTAGACCTAATTAAGGTAGTTTGCCCTTAATTCATTTTGAAAAGTGGATCGAAGATCTACATTCTTAGTATAGGGCTTCTTATGGCAATGGAAATGTCTCATCGAGACCTTTCATTTGAGCTATGTCCCACTGTTTAGCATGACTTGATGATCGAGAAGTTAGGGTTTCTTAAAAACCTCAATTCCAAGACTATGGTGCCCCTCTAAGCCACTCCACGCAAGGTAGAGTGTAATTAAATGATGGAACAGGTCATCTCTATGGGATAACCCTGGAATTATCATTAACAAAGAAAATTATTGCTAAGAGGCTACTTAATTTGCTATTGCTAATACTGTTAAGGTGTCCAAGTACTCAACTACTTAGACATATGATTGTGCCCCAAATTATCATATAAGGATAATCATAATTCAGAGTACAAATAGGTAGGTGCAATAAATAAACAAAGTGTAGAAGCTATCTAAAATAAATATATCCATTCATCACATTGCAAATATAAAAGAAATCAGAGAGTAAATATTATATCCTAGACATAGTACTGAAATAAAAGCATACATTGCAAAAATTAAATTTTTACATGCTATTAAAATTTTTTAAAGGAAATAAAGACTGCTATTGTAATAAAATTTGCTCTCTTCAACATGAATAAAATCTAATCCATAGCAGAAGGGTCTTCATCATGCTTCAGCTCCTCACCTGGATCTGATTCTTTGAGCTGCTCTAAGACTGACATGTAAGCTCTTACATGCCAAGACCCCAACCATGAAAAGAAAATCTTGGTTAAATAAATTGTCTAAGTATATTTTAGGCTCATAATATCTTTATATTTTAATATATCACAAATCAGCTTAAGCAAATAGGAGCTACAAAGCCTCAAATAAAATGATAATGCTATAAACAATACATTTATAGCTTAAAAAAAATGTGAGTTAAGAAAACATACCTCATCTTAAAGCTGCAGAAAAGGTTAAGCAGTATAAAAATATAAACTACTAAGTACAAAGAAAGGTTTTAAATAGTATGATTAATATGCTTATGCTGATTTTCTAATAAAATACAATATAAGTAACACAATACTGATACTAGCATTATAATGTGCTTGCACAGAAGATACAATATAAAACCAAAAAACTATTGAAAATACTAAAAATGCAGTAAAATACAAAAAATATTATAAATATTGAAAATGTTGAACTAGACTGTACTGAAAGTAACTAAGACTAAAAATAACTAAACTGAAAATTAAATATTTTATTTTAATTGGACATGTGCCTTAGAATAGTCATGCCATAATAGAAACTTACTAAAACTAGTGATAAATCTAAGATTTATAGTACTTTAAGTTAATAAAATAACACTTTCCCTTAGGATTTGTTTGATTTGATACGCACTTGCTACCTTTTAGGACAAAAAGAGTTGAAATCAATTCTGCATTGAAAATAAGAAAATCTGGAAGAAACACGCTACGACGCTCCACAACGCGCTATGATAGAAATTAATTCAAAAGGAAAGTGCTATCGGGCGACATAGTGGACCCTAGACCGAAAGTGTCATGAGTTCGCACACCATAGCGGATTATAGATCAAAAGTCAGATGTTGTCGTGTGCTGTAGAGGATCATGACCGAAATTTTGGTGCTACAGTGCGCTTTACCGGTTACCAAATTGAAATTCTGGTGCTACTAGGCTCTATAGCGGATATAAGATGTTACCCAGCGCCTCACACTTGTGCAAATATTTGAAAGTGTCATGCTATCGTGCCCTGCAGCGGTCTCAAGATCAAAAGTCCTGCTCTACCACGCACTGCAGCAGCATCAGAATCAAAAGTGCCACTTTATCGCATGCTACAATGGTATCAAACTCATAAGTCCTGAGCTACGCCATAGCTCCATCAAGATAGAAAGTTTGGCTCTACCACGCGCCCTAGTGACTGTCGCAAAAATTCTTAGAAATAGGAATTCAAATCAGTATTGGGAAAAGAAGGAAAGTTAAATCCTCCTCTTCCCACAGCAGCAAATGAATCCAATGCAATTAATTCTCCTCTTTCTCAAGTGAATAAAAGAATAAACAATTAAGAAAATTTAATTTCTGAGGAGGTGATAAGGTGGCTGCACTTATGCTGAGAGGGATGTTCAGGATTTATAAAAGGTGGGCTTTAAGTCTATGAGAGGGTTCCAATTTTTTATACTCAAAGCCTATTAAAGATAGAAGCTACTAGAGGAGACCAAGAGAAGAGAGTATCCCCAGCCCAAGGAAGGAAAAGGTTGTACATGCAAAGATAAAATGAGCACAAAAGGAGGATAAGGAGAAGAGATCCAAGATAGAGGTGGAGACAAGCAAACACAACACTAGATCCCTAGTATCATACCCTATCTCACACCTATTATTTTTCTCTATAAAAGCCATGATAAGGCTTCATTGTTCTTGTAATTTTTCTATTGTTTGCTTTTTAATGGCAGCCTAAACCCCTCTTGGGGAGGGTTGGGAATATGCATGTAATGAATTAAGGAATGAAAGTGTTTGTACTCTTTTATTATTAATGAATATCATTATTTGATCATTCCTTTTGATTAAATGATGTAAAGATGGTATTTGATAAATTATTTTATCATTAATATATTTCAAACAAATGAATATTCTAGAACTAAGAAAACCATTGAGCTCGTTGAACTATTAGAACTATGGATATGCATGTTGAGCATCCTCACCAAGAATGTCCGTGACAACAATCGCTGTGTGAAAATGACCAATGCAATTCCTTATATTTAAGATGATGAATAGAGGGATGGAATCTTCAGTAATCTTTAGGCTCCACTACTCGCCATTAGCTTATACAAGGAATTGGTGCACAATAGCTTAGAGCCTTGTGACAAACTCTATGAGCATTGTAGCACAATTCCTTTGCTAAGCTGGGAAGTTGATGTGTGTGAGCCGAGAGCCACTAGTTGAGCTCCATTGCTCATCCTAAGTTTATGCAAGAATTAAGATGCATTGTGTGCTTATGGGTGATGGACATAACCCACTTGGCCCAATGGCGCTTTTCCTTAGATAAACCTAGAAACTGATGAATGTGAGCCATTAATTAAATCAAGCTCATGTGATGCGTAACTAAAATTATAGATTTCATAACTTAGATGTAAGTATTGAACTCAACCAATATTGGTCACATGAGGGTCTATCTACCAAGATTGAACCTTCTTATGTTCATCTCTGAGCACTAGGCGAGACTTAGTACATTTGGGGAACACCCTATAGAAATCTATGTTTCTTGATTATAATTAAACCATCCAATTTATTTGACAATAAAAATTGACAAAGAATAGTACTTACACGAACCATTAATGATATGCATGCTAAACCCACTCTCCCAATCTTTTCAAAAAGTAGTTTCTAATCCTTGAAAATCTAATTTGCTAAATTAGAAGAAAAACACCAACCAACTTAATCATCATTCAAATATTAGTAAACTCAAGTAAGCCTTAGTAACAAAATAACACAGTCCTAGAGGATGATAAATCTCAGGATCTCACCATCCCAATATTACTTCAGACCACATGCACTTGCATGTTAGTGCAAACATACATTTTTAGTCTGTCAACTAGACACATAACAGAAACTTAATCATCCAAAACACCGATGTCTAGATTAATCATACATTATCCAGAACATTGATGTCTGGATATGAGCTGAAAAATAGAACTATAGAGGCAAACTAACTAGGAGACATTCTACTGAACTATTATCTAATTTATTGATTATACAATTTATTTATGCCAAAGACATGCAATTCCAAAACTAACATAGAATATTCATCAATTATTTTATGTCTCATCTAATGTTTTAAAATAGTAAAGGCTCAAATTAAGAAAGAAATGCATACAAAATAAGTATAAAATAGTACTACACAAAAATAAAAGATATCATTTGTTTTCTAGTTTAATCGTTCTAACTATTCTGAGAATGTATAAGCTCGAGATCTCAAATATCCTATTATTTAGCATAAACTTAGAGCTACGGTCCTATAAAGTCCAACCATTATAACTAATCAAGTTCTAATGTAAATCAATCAATGTTGCCTATATAAGTTGAATAATAAATCAATCATCTTAATTGATGAATTTATTAACCCAAACTAATCTTAATTAATACAAATCAAGATTAAGATTAAGAACTAAACTCCAAAATATTGGGATTTACACCATTTAATCTGAAGGTATTAAAGTTGAAGGATCTAAGGTTTCTCAACTCTCACTAATTATAGGTTCAGGCAAATCTTATTAAGTATAATAAAACTAGATAAGATAGATCTCTAATCTAGGGTTTAATGGGGGTTTAATTAGCCAAAAAGGTCATTAGCTAAATTAAGCCTCAAATAGCAAAACTAACATTACTAAAATAATCTTTATATTTTTCTGAGCAAAATAAGATATAACTTTGCTATGTTTGGATTTGTGGATATAAAGATATGGAGGTTTGAATATTTGTTAATTAATTAAATTAATTAAACTAGCTAAATTAATTAACATTAATTTAATCATAAACTAACAGCTCTCGCTGGCGAGACCCACTCCAACCGCTGCACATAAGACAGCGCTGGCGGGTCCCATCTCCAATGGATTGGCAGAGGGAGAGGATGCATGGCCTAATGGCAAACATGCTGGTTGGGTTTGACCAGTCTCGACCTGAGATGAACCCAGAGAGAAGATGCGGCAAGAACCAAGGAGGTCAGGCTAGGGCTACAAATTGATGTCCTTCCCGTCGTCGTCGGAGGCTGGCCCGCACACCATTGGAAAGGTATCAAAGAGACCATTTGATCAGTGATCGGACCATCGCTAGAGGAGGTAAGTAGCTTTGATAAAAGGCACCCTATGCAGCTTGCTACGAGACAAAGATGGCGAGAATCAGCACCATGATGGTTTGCCAAATCTATTCAATTGAGCTCGATTAGACATGATCAAAAAGTTATCTAACAAGAGAAATAGGTTTATGAATCGAAATAATATTGATTGCGTGAAGGGAATAAATTGGGAAGATCGGAGTTCCTTGCTTAATGACTGAAATCCTAGGATGGATCAAGATGATGACACTGAACAATTCACAGCTCTAGAGGGATCTAGATGATAACACTCAAAGCTACAAACTCCATTAAAGCTTAATTAGGATTTTGAGAGTGGTTGAAGTGGTGGGAAGGGCTTTACGGTTTGCAGCTCCAGGCGGGTAGCTCCCACGTTTGCACACAACGGCCACACATTGTGAACACGGAAAAGATGACCCTAGGCCATTTGATCAAAACGAGCTTGATCGAATAGCCCAGATCGAGCCACCCGAAACAATGGGCCTGACTCGAATTGATGAGCCCGATCCAATTAACAATGATGGGCCCCATCCGATAAATAAATAAATATTAATTATTTTAAATTATATCAAATTTAATTGTTAAAATTGAACTATTAAATAGGATCCAAAAAATCCAAAACTTTCACCCCTAGCTAATTTGAGGGTGAAGAATGCAAGCTGAAGTCAAATTTTGGTTTCAAGGTCAAATTAATTATTTTACTTCTTAGGGTATTTTAAATATATTAAAATATTCAAGAAAATTAGATGACTTTCAAAATCTTCCAAAATATCACCCTAGTTATTTTGGGGATGATAAGCATAATGGAAAGGTCTGATTTTTGATCTGAGATCAATTTAATATTTTCATTTTCCTAATTATCCAAGTTTATTAGAATTAAGGTTTGGTCTGAGTGATTCACAATTTGGATCAAAACTTTAGGCGCTCATAATGACTCATTAAAATTAAAATAAAAAATATTAGGACTTAGTTTAGTTCCGGTTGATCAGGGTAACAGCCTTGGGTTGTTATATAGACCCCTTAAACTCTCACCCAAGATGAGGGCATACAGTGCGGGGTGAGTCAGTCCGTGACCCATACGGCACTGTGATGGGGTATATTCCTTGAATATACTCTGACCAGTCAAGCTCTGTCGACCCAACAGGCCCGATCTAGATGCATGGGTTACATTTGGGTGGTTACTAATTTTTTGTCAATTAGACATCAATTGATAAACTTAAGTTTTTGGACACTTACCTAATAAATGTTAAATTTACACGCTTATGAACTTTACCATTTTAGTTTCTTAAACCCTAGGACAATAAACTTAAACTTAGGTTGAGCCTTGATAACACCCTTGGGCATGTCTTTAATAAGAAAATACTTAGGTTAGTCACATGGTAGCTTAGTTCTAGCAAACATAGGAAAGAGCCTCAACATAGAAATGAGAAGTTAGTGTGAGTTCTTAAGACTCAATTTAATACTTGATTATTATAGTAGCTCTAAACCTTAAGAGGAAAAATAGATTGGCTAGTTCCTTATGGCTTAAAGTGTAACACCCCGTCCCGTCGCTGTGCGCAAAGGACAAGTGTAATACATATTTCAGTGGCGGAGCGGTGCGCTACTCGGGAATGGTGGGCCATACAAGCAAAACCCATCCTCCCGAATAGGCTCAAAAGACAGAGCCATATTGAAGGCTGCTGACTCGAATCCTAAGAGTAAGTTCGAGAGCCAATATCTAAGATAAGAATGAAATACTTATCTTAGGTAATAGACTAGTACGTACACAAGGTTCAAGGAAGTGGGGAAGAACCCATATACGTTATAAAAATATATCAGCATTTCCAGTTTGTTGGTCGCATCACAATACTAAGTATAGCAGTATAACAGAGTGCGGAAGCTAAAAGAAAAACATCCAGAATACATTCATCTCAAGCAGTAGTAAATATCCATCTCAGAAAAAGAAAAGTAAAAGTACATCCAGAGTTTATTACAAACCATTTAAATGCATAAATGTAAAGAGTGTATCTAAAATGCTGAAAAGAGCTAGTAAGTAAGAGTAGATGCTCGGTCCACTACAGCTCCAAATGCTCCTCTTGAGTCTCTTGTACGTCATCCTGACCTGTCTCCAAAAACTGCTCAGGATCCAGCAAATTGCTGGATCCCAAGAGTACCCCGTGTTAGATAAGAAGTCTAACACATCGACACTAGCTATGCAAAGCTAAACTAAACATAACAAATATACAAGTAATGTAAAGTAAGAGTGCAGAAAAACTGTAAAGACACTAAATAACTGAAACTGTATGGACTAAACAAAGTAAAATTGCATCAAAACTAAATACTGAAAGTAAATAAAAATATCAGATGCTCATAAATCAATGTAAAAAGAATGTCAAATGCTGAGAAGGATGCTATAAGCTGCACTATATGCCACTGTAATAATGCTCACAAATATGCTATATCACGGTATATCACAGAACTATCACTGAAGGTTTATGAGTAATACGGTCCAATGTAGGCACAACAGTTAGAAAGTCAGTATGGTGACGCACATGCACCTTGAAATTCCCCAGTCTGTGCATATAACATTCTGTATCTCATACTGTATCACTGATAACCATGTGTCACAACAAAAGGAATGAGTTCAACTCATGTTTATGCTTATGCTTATGCCATAATATTGAATGAATTAAAAATCCTAAAATCCATGAAAAATATAGTAAGAAATAGTAATGAATCCTAAGTCTCCACTGTGCAGAATCCTGCTAAAAGGATTCTGACTCCAAATTTCTAGATCGATATTTAGTTAAAGTTGCTCATTTACTTAAAAATCACTAGGCGAGGTGATTGTATACACATATTAAATATGCTACAAAGATAGGACTCACAACATTTAGTTTGATTACGCCACCCTAACAAAGCGATCTTCATTAGGAGGCACCATCCGATGATGATTTTGTATCTCAAACTAAGCATTAAGTCACTAAACTCATAATCATACTTAGCGTCTTAAGGAAGGTGAATCCCGTTACTTAGTTTATTTGAGCCATACCTATTGAAGCGATCTTCGCTAGGAGGCATTGCCCGATGGCAACTTGTCTTTCAATTAAACTAAGGAATGGGCACCTATTTAATACACTTTTAGGATCGATTGATTTACTCTAAGTGAAGTTATATCTGCCTAAGCATGCAAGATAGTAACAAAGATAAATCTCACTTAGAGTGACTAAACTAATCCAGAATATTACTGGGGACCAGTAATATGGGTATACTATACTACACTACCCAATAATCATGGTTATATCAAGTATATTTAATAGAACAAGGATTTATCAAAACTACAAGTTCTGAACTAATAGGCAAGCCCTATACAAGGGTTCACCAATCAAGTGTGATCAAGGATCACTTACTATGGATTCTACCATAAGGAGAAGTATCTATTCTAGTGCCTTAACGGATTACTACCACAAGAAGAGTAGATCAATTTCTAAGGTGATGGGATCTTCTATACTTCTACCTCAAGGAATTATACAAGGCTTCCTACCTCATGATATATGAATTTAGGTCTCTTAAGTAATTTAAGATGATCTTATGAAGAGATTCTCAGGATTCCCCTTCTAAGTTTTGATATTAATCTCTTAGGTTCTGATTCATAATTAGGTTTAGGATGATCAGATTAGATGATTAAGTCATCTGATCATACTCAAATTAAGATTATGGGATCTAAATCAGGAAATATTTTTAAGACTTAGATCACTTGGTTAAGCAATATGATTTTATTAATCTTCTTATGCTAATTCTCTTAGTTAAGAGAAAATCAGCGATCTTAAGGTTTGATTTAGATAGTGAAATCACCAAAGATTGTTATTAACCTTAATTTGTCTAATTCAAATGTTTAGAATCAATAGTAAATCAAATGCATTATTGGAAAATGTTCAATTCATAGTTTTGAAATCAGTTCTATTAAGTTAGGGTTCTTAAGGATTTGGAGTCTCCTTAAGTAGATTAGGATTTGATCCCTTCTCATGCCTTACATAAAATCAAGTTATGTATTTAAAGATGAATGTCAAATCAGTGGGTTAATTATGTATTATTGGTGGCAATCTCAGATTTAGATCAAGTCTTAGGAGATTGATCCAAATCTTAAGATTTCTTAAGTTAATTAAGATATTTAAGATTCTCAATCTTTGGATTTTTTCAAGTATACTCAATAAGCTTATCTAAATGAATTCACTATACTTAACTTACTGTTATAAGTCAGATTAACAATCAAAGTTTATAAAATAGAGGATACTTAGTGCTAATCAAATCCTAATCCCAATAAAAAAGGATTAGCACATAAGTATAAATCCAACCATTCAAATTTCATGATATTTGGTATGCAGGTTCTAATTAATCATACAAGTAATCAGAGCCTAGGTTTGTTAAGATCCAATGAGTATAAACCTTAAATTTACAAATCATGATTTAACAAGATTAGGGTATAACTATGATTACAGAACTCAGAAAAATATTCTACTTAGCACATTCATTTTGATCAACATAAGTGAACTAATGGCACCCTAAACATGTAATTTGGATAAGTAAATTTACTAATTTACCCTAATCAAGATTCACTGTAATTAGGTAATAATTAAAGATCTAACTATCAGATGCATGATTTTATTTTATATTTAGGTTCCTGAGATTTTTTTGATCATTTTCATATATGATATCATAGGATTTGGACTAGTGGATTAAAAGTTATTTAAATAATACATTATATATTTTTATTTAATAAAATCCTATGATTTGAATAATTGAATTATTTTCCTTAAGGAAAATAATTCCAAAATTCTGATTTAATTAAAACGGCTCGACCCGAAATCAAAACGCACTGGTCGATCGGGGATCGGGAGACCCGGCACTGTCGCAATCAGCGCGGGTCGTGGGTCGACCCAGTCCGCACAGTACCGTCGTCCCCGCTCCGTCGTCTCGAAGGAGGGGGCCAATTAGGGAAACCATAATTGCCAAATTCTGGCTCATCCAGCCCACGGCTCGGCCAGAACTTGATCGATACATGATCACCGTGGTCAGATGCATCGATTGGGACTCGAAGCCCCTTCTGAGATGGTCTGGATCGGCTAGACCTTACTCACCCGAGGATTCCTCCATTAGAGTTTACTGTGGGGAGACAATTCTCCCCACAGAAGCCATGCGAGACCCTGGGCTTGATCTCTACACCATCAAGGAGGTGAGGCGGATTGAAGCCCTCTGGTCTGAGGGTCTGGGGTGGTTTGGATCGCCGGGTCCTTACTCGACCGAGGCAACCCTTAAGAAATTTAATCCGATCGATCGATTCGATCGATCGGGGCTAACCTAGATCTTAATTTCGATACCTGTGGGTTCGAGATGACAATACTGACTCTCGCGCATCAAAAGAAGAAGGGTTCCAGCCTCATTAGCTCGAATCCAGTAAGGAGGATACCTGGTTTTGTCGGGAGGGCTTGCATACGATGCAGAGGGAAATGCAGGCTAGCCGAGCTTCTTTGAGCTTCACTGAGAGATCCTGAACTCCAGGAGACTCTCTTATTAGCGGTACGCAAGCTTAGGAATGCCTGGAAGAAGCTCCAACAATCGGCAATGGCGGAGAAGGAAGCTCAACTCCAATTGATCAGCAAGGATCAAATGGAGGAGAGCTGAGGCTATTTATAGCCTCAGGGAAGTGCTGTGAACCTTCTAGAGCCTTTAATTGGGCTGAGGAGGGTCGAAGGGGTCGGGCCATGGCCGAGCTCTCAAATTCCATTTCGAGCTCGGCCGGGCCACGAGGCCCGATTGGGGTCCCTTGGTCATTAGGGGAAGCTTATCAACGGCTTGCTGAGCTGGAGGCACGAGTGGGGGACAAGGGGGCAGCTGGCAGTACGGGAAATTCTCCCTGTCAGATTCGCGGATGGGCGGGGACGAAGATCCACAGTGCCGGGTGCCCTGGATGCCATCTGATCGATCGATCAGAAGGCGCTACGGCTAGGATCGCCCGGATCCTAACGGCCGATTGCGGGAGCGATCCTGGCCGTAGGATCCACGGGGCAGATCAAACGACGGATCAGCGGTTCCGCGGAATTGAATCCTGACCGTAGATTGAAAAGGCGGAACAGTCAGATGCGCGGGATCCCGCTGTCGCATGCCCCGGGCTCCGCAGCGGATCACCTGCGGTCCGCACAGCGGATCCCGACTGTTAATTTAGTTAAATGGGTATATTTGCAAAATCAAATTGTTTGGAACCATTTTATGCAATTGAACCATTTTAATTTAAATTAAATTATGGCCCAAATGAATTCCAAATTGTACCAAATTTTCACCCTTAGCTAATTTGGGGGTGTGGAATTCAAAATTGCAATCAGATTTTAATTCTGAGATCAAAATATTTTAGGTCAAGTCTAGGGTATCTAAATTGATCAAGTTGCTTTTAGACCTAGAGGAGTCCAATGGACTTTAAGTCTTTTTGATATGCTCAATTTGATGTTCTAAAGGTAATGATACTAAAAAATTGATTAAGAACCTTTTATTTTTGCATGGTAACAACTTAGGGTTGTTACATAAAGATCCATTAGAAGAATCCATAAAAGGTCCTTTCATTCTTTAGGTGTAGGATTAACCCTAACCATCCTAGTATTAACTTAGTAATTATAGATTATCATAGTAGTTTAATCTCATATCTAACCCTAGGACTCCAAGTGTATGATTAGGAGCTAGAAGCTAGTGGTTAGAAATCCCTCACTTAGCACCTTACATATTCGATCTACTATCATGTAGATAGCCAATTTAGTATAGTTGATGAGTTAGGGTTTTTTCTGATCCTTAAATTCCATAGTGAACCTGAGGCTAGTAAGCCTTCAGCTTAACCATTTTTAGTGGAGGACCCTAGCACTAGTTTAAGTTTAGTAGCTTAAGAAAATAAGAAGTTTAGTAGTAGGATAGGATTTTAATCCAGCTTACTTTTAGACTTATAAATTATTTTGTTATCTAAATAGTTATTAATTAAACTATTATTTTTCAAAACCACAATTCAATATATATTATACTTCCAATTTAATTTGAGATTATTAATCTCTAAGTTAATTGGGTGTTTGTTTTGCCCCAATCATTAAGGCAAATAACTAAATTAAAAAATAATGGATATCACATAATTTATAATTAACTTGAACTCCTTGAATGCTGCAGCACTTGAGATTGCAATCTTAAACATTAATTAAGACATTGTGAATGACTAAAACCTTAAAACATTAAACCTAGGGGTTTCATACGATGAACTACTGTGCTAGGGCAGGCTATGGAGTGATTTAGATACCATGCATATTCTAGAGGAGGAGTGTGTGTGTATGTTATGGGAGACCCTGCTTTACATGGTTAAGCAGATATGCGTAACTCCTCATTTGTTATGTAATTTTTCCCCCAGAACAAAACCTTAAGTAAGATAAATAATTTAATATTATGCTCCCCATAATCATGTTGATTGCGAATGACTTATCATAGTCTTATAACTATGTTTAATCAATCTTTGAGACTAATTTTCACTTTATTTTACTATACAACACTTCTTATTTTTCTTATATTATAGTCTTTACTTTACTTTACTTGCAGTGTAGGCTATTTATTTACTTTCATTTATGCTAACATTGCTCACTATTATTATTACTCTGTATATTTTTTCAAATGAACATATTCATGTATTCCTTCATATTTCATATGCACACTAGTAGTTTTAGCCATTTATGTTGTTTTCCTCCTTACATACTTTATGCAGGTTAAAGCAAACTACTTGAGAGTACCTTACCACCTTTACTTACTTTACCGCCTTTACATACTTTTATACCTAATTCTTTCATTGCTTATTGTTCTGCTTACTCAAATAATTGTAAATGGCTAAAGTGATATTCGCTTAAAATAAATAAAGCATAATGTAACCCTAAATTTTACTTAGACTTTTAGTTGAATAACTTATTTTATTTTATTATTTGTTCCCTATAATATTGAATACCTAATACGGTAAATCAGGAGCATCTCGTGGAGCTTGAAGTTGGGGCTCATTCAAGCTTGCAGTAGTACCTTGAGATTTTAATATCTTAGACTCTGGATATTCTTACTTTCTTTTCTTTGATGGATGTATTTTTTATTCTTCTTATTATGTTTAGTTTGGATGATGGATATAGATATTCTTATATATGCTATGATCTTTTAAAGTTACTGCATTTCCTTATCTCAAAAAGATTTTTAGCCATGAGTTCTTAATAGTGAGTTAGATTCCTACTAATTCAGTGTTAATTACTACAGCAACACCTAATGTTGGGTTAGAAACACTAACTTAGCACTAAGGCATTATAATTCTCCCCACAGTGCTAATCATACGCCCTACTTTCAATCTCAACACACTCAGTATGCCGAGACGGAGCAAAGCCCCATCCTAGCATAATGGAAGCAGTGTTAGGATGCTGGGAACTTACGTGGGCTCCAGTACTATTGAGTACTATCACAACCTGAGTAATACCAGAGGCCATTGGATTTCCTCGATTTCGATCAGCCATCTTGGTTGATTGCATTTGACAAGGAATATGAATTCCCAAAAATTAGGCACCCAACCTTGGGTTAATTGAGGGGAATTGCCACTTGGCATTTTGGGTTGATAGCTCTGACCAGACAGTGTTTCTCATCATCCAATTTGCTGCCCAACCCTTAACCACTGCTTAATTCTAGTCACAAATGAAGTCTAGGCATTCAAGCAACTAAATGGAGAAAGAATTGCAAAGGATTGAATGCCAAGAGAACCAATTCAACTTAGGTAAGGTACTGTACATGGACAGTGAAGGAGACGAGCAAATGTTGGAGAATAACTGGGCTCCAAAGGTTCATTTGAGATGCACAAGATTCTTAAGGATCACAATTAGTGATTGATAGCTTGAACGCCAAAGTTATCCCATTGATTGGCCTGGGAGATGCTCAAGAAGGTTGGCTGACGACTGGTCTGCATGGGAGAAATTGAGTGAATGGAGGAGGCTGGGAGAGGAATTTATAGCTTCAAAGAGTGCAAAGAGACTCTCTGAAGTTCTCCCAAGGTATTTATATCCATAAGGGAGCTCATGTGTTCGGGCCATAGAGATGGGACTTGAGCCCGAAAGCCAACCATTTTATTGCTAATAGAAGGAATTTTCATTATTTTTAAATTAATTAAATTATCTTAATTAGGAATAGATCCAATTTTGATCTAAATGACCTCTAAAAATTTCCAAAAATTCATCCCAGTTTAGGCATGAGGAATTCAAAAATAAAATTAGATTTTGATTTGAAGATCGATTTAAATTAACTAATTTTTCAAGTCAAATAAATCGACTAAATTATCAATTGATCCAATCGAACTCCAATAGATCCCAAATTTTTAGTATTAGGTTCTAATGATGATTATAACTTACTGGAACACAAATTTGAACTTGGTTTAGTATAGATTAATCATGGTAACAACTTAGAGTTGTTGCATTAACTGAAAGTGTGGGAGTGTCTAAGAAAAATTTAAGCAGATGAGGTGGACTAAATTGGCCAAAATCCTCCAATCCATGGCAGCGACAGTATGGCGAGAAAATGGAAAACCAAAAGAACAAATTGAACATTTAAGGACTTAGAGAGGGAGAGGCATCAAGATTCACATTCAAGAACCTTAGTGGGTTTAAATAGAGGTTATTTGAGCTTATGATACATAGAAGGGCTTGACTCTATTAGATTTAATTTTAGCTCAAGGGGTGGGGTGGTGTAAATCCATTGGGCAATTCAATGATAATTAGTTCAGTCTCCCCCATACTCATAAGAAGATTTGCAACTTTTTTGTTGATATGCAAGAATTTCAATATGGCTAGACAACATTAAGGGGTCATATTATCGGAGATCAAAAACCACTTATGGGTTCTTGAAGCGACCTCATACCATTTGCCATAAATTTAGGCTATAAATGTGGCACATTTATAGGCAAAGGTGTAAGGATTGATCCAATATATCAAACGATGATTTTTGTACCAATTGCCCTCCTATACTTTGGTAGAGGGAAACAAGCGATATTTTGTAAAGCTCAAGATATAAATTGAGATGCCCTAGTTGACCAATCAATAGGGTATCAGGATGAGCTCTCAAGGGAAAATGATGTTACAGCATCAATCTGGTAGGTTAGGCCAAGTCACTGGTTGGACAATTCTTGGTTGTATATTCGCTAATTATTTCAAGCCGATAGTCTGACGCATAATAGTATTTAAGTAGCCTCAATCCATTGTTCAATCTATTTCTTGGATCGATAATCACGGTTCATTATTCATGTATAAATAAGATAGATTAAATCTTTGTCACTAACCTTGATTGGATGACTCAAATCTTTCACGCAGATTCCTTAAACTGTATATCTTCAGATCGGATACATTTATTCAACAATCTAGATATAACTCGCCTTTTCTATTAGGATTTTTTATTTAAATAGTTATAGTTTCTTATGAAAAATAAATAAATTTAATACATAATACTTTATATATTTTTCTCTCATTTTAAGTCTAAAAATTATGAAATCTTTATCAATTTATAATATAATGTGAATAATTTAATGAGACACAAATATTTGAATTTTGACACATATTTTATTTTATTTAAAATTTAAAATGTTAAACTATCAGAATTTATTTGGAAATATACTTTGATCCAAATGGTCTCAAATTTAGATTTTATGTTCCTTATGAGTGAGTAGCTTGATTTCATGGAATAATTCTCTAAGCCTTTTATCGATCATTGAAGATTATTTCAAAATTTTAATTAACTTTATTTAATTGAAAAGAACCTAATTTATTCAAGCTTAACAGTCTTGGGTTGTTACAATTTCATCCAATATCTTAAAACCCTCATCAAGCTTATCTTTCATTAAAGCTAACATAACTACCTTTACCAATCTATTCCATAATGTGATAACTTTCCAAGGTATTCTAGATTTTTTATTGATATTGGGAGTATAGTTGACTTCAAAAAAACCTTCATATAATCTAAAAAATGTTGTATCTCAATTAGTGAGATTTACTTTCGAGTTACTTTGGATAAGAACAAGGAATACAAAATCTAAGACCAAGAATTCGAGAATTAATAATACGTTATGATTGCATGATCAGCCAACTAACGTTGAATGATTTTTAAGCTATCACTAGTACTAGACACAAGGATGTAAGTCTTCCAGCAAATGGAGTTATCATAATAGTTTGAGGAGGTTTAGTTACCATATTGATCCAAGATTATCAATCTTTGTTGACCAGATCTCTTTAAAACAAGAACCATATCATACATAATAACTCAAGTGCAGTATGCATTCTTTTAAGCAATGAAAATACATATGCATTATTAAATTGACTCTAACATTACTCACAAAGTAATCCTTGTGTTTTGTATGGAATCTTTAAGATACGTCGTGTAAATTTGGCCACAACTTCATATTTGTTGGACATAAGCCCAGCCCTGATAAGCAACCCATGACACAAAAGTAGAAATCTTCTTTTAAGAATAATTCAAAACCATCAAAGGTGAGGTTTTAAAATCCTCCAAGTATGTTTCATTCTAAAAATTCACTACTAAGTTCTTCTGAGCCTCTAACTCTGGAAGATTAAGATTAGAAAATTAAGCAATATGTGTTATTGTCTAACTATTTAATTAAGGATCGCTTTAATACCTCTATCCTTGTTGTATCGAATGCCTCACTGTGAGAAGATCTAGCATGCAGAATTCAAGGAAAATCATCAATATGCACCAAAAAATTTATCATAGGATCTTGAGAAAGAAAGCCTCTCCAGTACCTATGACTCATTCCACTATTATAAGCCGAGGTATCATGCAATGGTCAGAGGAGGTATTGGCTTTCAAGAATCTAGAGAGTCGAAAAAGCAGTTGCAATTAATTCATGGGAAAGGAATAAAGATCTCTTTTTAGTAAGGTAAACAGCCATTAAACCCTAACCGCATCTTCTCCAGCCGTCATTAATGGTCGAGTTCATTAATAGCTCTTAACGGAGAAAACGTCTAAGCATGTTGTATTCAATAAACTCGCATAATATCTAAATCTGCGACACATCAGTAGCTTTGCTTTGTATAGCATCAGCCTTTTCGTCTTTAGTTTATATGTTTTCAAAGAATAATAATGACGTGTTAAGATTTAAGTATAATATATAAAGTTGGCTGTTAATTACTAATATATAAGAAGGAATAGCAGAACTAGATTCATGTCAAAGCTGGATCATGTGTGACGTCTGCAATCTTTATTTTTTTCATAATTAAAATGTTTCCCTGTTTAGAGGACAGTGAAATTACGTAGTAATAGTAATATTATGCTTCAAAATTTATATTTAAATTAATTCTTAAGAAGGAATATTTGTGGGTTCAGTAATGCTGTTACAGTGTGTTATGTTGACATAATGACTAAAAAAATCATGGAACTTATCATTATTGTCTTTTATGGCCAACTATTATTATAAAGTTCATTTATTTTTTGTGCAGAGTGTTGAGTGTCCGTTAAGCTTTTTGATAAAAGTAACCGTTTATTTATCCTAATAGACTTCACTCATAGTAATTGAAAGCATGCTAAAATGAAATTAGCTTAACTCATAGTTATTCTATGTAGCCGTTTAAATGTTATTAGCATAACATGACGATAGAACAAAACTTGATTTAATTTAAGAGTTAGATCATATATAGTATACAACATTAATAGTAAAAGGTGTAATGTCTATCAATGTATAAATGTGATCACTATTGGATTGGACCTTCACCCACTTTCTTACTGAGAAACTATAATATATAATGTGATTACCGGGCTTTACTAAGAAACTATTTAGCTACCCTTCAATAATTTTGCACAATAAAATATATTAATTGACAGGTCCTAAATATAAAGGTCATCAATCGTTCTTAGTGGATTCAATCCTTCACTTTTTTTCTTTCATTATGCTCTAGCAACACTATATGTTCATTTTCCAATATATACCCTCTAAACACATGGATCTCTCAATAAATAACTTGGTTATATGCATTTTATTCTTAAAATATAAGAAGTTTATAAAAATAAATCTAAGCATTGTAAAGCAAATGTACTTGTTAGGAGCAAATAAGACGAGTTTTCGTTGGTGTTGCCGAAGCAAAAGCAGATAAATGCAAGCCAACACAAGCAAGAAATAAAATCACAACAGAAAGCAATAACAACATGAACTATAAGAGCATTCAAAGAAAAAGATTTACGTGGAAAACCCAAAAGTGCGAAAATTCACAAAGCTACACTACTAAGAAAACATCCACTATGAACAAGAAGGTTACAAAATTACAAAGACTTTTATAATCTCAAAAGCAAGAAGGATCAATCGCATTCAGGCCTCTCGATCAACTTCTCATAGATTTTTCTCCAGCTCTCACTCTAGGGTTGGAAGAAGAAGCATCCACACTCAAATAGATTGGGGTTCAGAATAGGAAACATCCATTGCATATTGGATGTTTCAACCTGCTTTATATGCTAGTAGTGATCCGCCTAGCATCTCTATACCTGATATTCAACATAAACCCATCAAATCTTCTGTATCACTGCTTTAGCGCTTGCTTCAATCCATATAGGCTTTTCTTGAGCTTGTAGACTAGCTCTTTATTTTCTTTGGTGACATATTCATGTGGTTGACCATGTACAGCTCCTCTTCTAGATTACCATGTAAGAAGGTAGTCTTTACGTCCATATGCTCCAGATGCAGATTTTTCACTAGCACAACATTTAGCACTACTCTAATAGTATTCATCTTCATGATTGGAGAAAAGATCTCACTGTAGTTCACCCTATGCTCTTACTAGAATCCCTTTACTATAAGTCTTGTCTTGTAGCGCTTGCTTCCATTATGTTCTTCCTTCAACATGTAGACCCACTTGTTATAAAGAGCCTTCTTCCTAGCTGGTAGAGCACCCAACTCCCAAGTCTCATTTGATATGGTTGATTTCATCTCATTAACCATGGCTAGCTCCCACTTACTTGAGTCACACACTTGTAATGCCTCTTTGTAACACTCTGTCTCACCACCATCTATTAGCAACAAATAGAACATGAAAGAGAATACCTTTCTTGTGGTTTAATAGTACTAGTAGATCTTCTCAAATGAGTAGTAAGTTTCTGAGGAATCATTTTCCCTTCATCATCATAAGCTTCTTGTTGTATTTGCTCATTATTGTCTTCAACTTTAAAAAACATTGATGCATCATTTGAATATTCTTCTCTATTTTCCATTCCGATCCTTTGTACATCTCATTCTCATTAAATGTGACATCCCTACTTCTAATAATTTTCTGGTTTTGATAATACCATAACTTGTATCTAAATTCTTCAGCTCTATAACTTATGAAAGTGCACCTGATTGCTTTTGAAACAAGCTTACTACTAGAATATGCATAAATATGTACATAGGATGAACAACCAAATGTATCTAGGTGAATTAATTTAACCCCATTTTCATGCCATGCATCCTCAGGCATTCCTTCTTTCAAAGGAATTGACAGACCCAAGTTGATCATATGGGATGTTGTGTTGATAGCATCTGCCTAAAACTATTTGGACAATCTAGCATGTATGCTCATGCTTCTGGCACATTCTATGAGGGTTTTGTTCATGTTCTCTGCAACACCATTTTGCTGAGGTGTTCTCGAAACATTAAACTCCCGTCTGGTTCCATTCAAAGCTCCTTATCATAATACTCCCCACAATTATTTGATCTTAGGCATTTGAGCTTCAAACTCATTTCATTTTCTACCAAGGCTAACCATTTCTTGAATACAGTAAATACATCATATTTTTTCTTCAAGAAGTATTCCCATACCTTCCTTATATGATCATTTATGAATGTAACAAAGTAGGTTGCTCTTCCAAGAAAAGTGATAGGTGCTAGACCACATATGTTTGTGTGCACTAGCTCCAACTTATGAGATTTCAGATCTCTTCCACACTTTGAGAAACTGACATTCTTCTTCTTGTTGTAAGCACAGCTTCACAAAACTTTAAGTCCATAGTTTTAGCCCTGAATATTTCCTCTAAATAAAAATGACTTTGTGGTGCCCCTCCCCGTGCTTGAGCAAATGAGATATTATTAGGAATGGGACGGGTCATCACTTTACCATAAAGTCATTTAGAAAGTCACTTATGTTATCTACACTAATCCTACTAGGATATCTAAGTAATCGATTTCTTAAATAATTATAAGAAGAGAGTCTTAGTTCCCTGAACTATTATGTAATAACAATATATATTTGGATACTAAACTGAGCTGAACTGACATTCATAACAGAGTATGGAAGTGATAAGAAAGTACATCCATTCATCACATTTTTGCAGTAATTAAGAAATAGTAAGAACATACATCTTAGAAATAAAAGTGCTAAAAGTAAGGAAATATGCAAGTATTGAATTTATTAATACAAACCAAAAAGTAAAGAGCTCATAGAGAATGAAAAAGTAAAGATCATTCGCTTCCAAATAAAATGCAGCTAAAACTAAGCAGACGTAGAAGGATCATCTCCACGCTCCTACTTCACAACTGAAACTAACTCCTCGAATAACTCTAGATCTGACATGTTGGTTTTTACATGTAAGGGCACCAGCCAAGAAAATAAAAAGATCTCGTGTTAGACAAAATATCTAAGTACATTTTATTTTGAATATTTTAATATTAAAATTTAAGATATCACAAATTTATTGAAGCATTAGGTACAAGAAGCAACAAATAAAATAGGAAAGCTAAAAATAAAGCATACATAACTTAACCAAGGGAGGTAAGAAAGACAATGTACCTCAAATCAAATACTGCAAAGAAGGTTAAGCAATTATAATGTAAAGGCTAATACAATACAAGAAAAGTCCTTAAGCAAATATGACCAAAACTAAGCATGCTAAACGTACTGATAAGATACTGTAATATACAAAAGAAATCAAAATCTAGTAGCCTAACATATATATATATATATATATATATATATATATATATATGTGTGTGTGTGTGTGTGTGTGTGTGTGTGTGTGTGTGTGTGTGTGTGTGAATGGTATTACAGCCCCATGGTGAAGGCTCAAGATTTATTATCCCAGGTTATGAGTTCAAATCCCACTTGCTACACCTAAGAAAAAAAATAAAAAATAAAAAATAAAAAATAAAAATAAATAAATAAATACATATATATATATATATATAAAGTGCTAGAAAATGTGTTGAAATAGGAAAATACTGAAAGATAAAAAAACTAAAACTGAATGATAGGCATCTAAACTAAAAACATCATTTTATTGAAAATATGTCTAAACTAACCCGCATAATAATAGCTGGTTAAACATGTATACTGAACAAAAAGTCCCACATGTATCATCCAGCCACTCACAAAGATGATCTAAGTCGGATTGCAGAATCGTGCATGTATAATCCAGTGAGACTTATGGCTGGATCCGAGCTAATTCTGCACAACTAAAACTGATGAGGTAGATTAATTAGAAAATACTCCAATAAAATATTATCTAATTTTCTATAATTAATTTACTGATTCAAGATGATATGAATTGTAAGGCAAATATTGAGTATTCACTAAAGACTCAATATCACTCAAATTATATACATGGATATATTGCACAAAATAAGGCAACTCGGAGCATCAAACTAAGAATTTTGCAACATTCTAAACAAAATATGTGATATCTATTTTTTTCTAATTTATTCATTATAACTATTCTAAGAATATACAAGTTTAGAATCTCTAATAATCGACTATCTAATGTAATCTTAGAGTCATAATTCTATAAGGTTAACATCATAACTAATTAAGTTCTTAATTCAAAATCAGATAATATTGCATACTGAAGTTAAGTGATTTAAATTAATCTTCTTATTTGATAAATTTTTATTATCCCCAATGAATCTTGATAAATCTTATCAAGATTCAGAGAACTAATAACCCTCAACAAGCTTATCATTCATTAAATCTAACATACCTACCTTTACCAATCTATTCCATGATGTGATAAAGGCTTAAACTCCAACATATGGGATTTAAGTCTCTTAACCTAGGGTTCTAATCATCTAAGGTCTAGGCTTACTCAAACTAAACTCTCTAGAGCTATATATTAAGTGAAATCTTATTGAGTGTAATTAAACTCAACAAGACTAAATTATTGCCATGAATAAGGAACAATAATAAATGATCAATAATTAATTAATTTTTAAGTCTTATGGCCAAGATATGATGTGAGCTAAATTTTCCTAAATATTGATTTAAGTCACTTTCTGTTAAGATAAGTAAGTTCTCAATAGAAACAAAACTAACTTGAAATCTTGAATTTAAACTTAAGAGAAATAATGTGGATTCTCAAATCATATTCCAAGATACTTTGAAACTAGATTCTATGCCTAAACTAGGGTTTAGCCTAATTGAAGGATTTATAGATCTAAATACATCTAAATTTATAATAACCTTAAGTAGTTACTTTGCCTAATCGAGAATTAATTAGGACTTCAAATTGGTGCCACTAAGTTCTAATTATCATTAGGACCAAACCCTGAAAATAGATATTTATCGACATCTATTTGGATTAATTGGCTAATTAGTCAATTTAATGACCTTGAAAATTAGCTAAATTAAATTCATCTCCAAATCAGATTTTGATTGCATTTTTGAATTCTTCGCACCTAAATTAGCTATGGGTGAAATTTTTGATAATTTCTGGAGGTCACTTAGGCCTTAATTTAATTAAAATTAAATTGAAGAATATACATAAAAGGGACCCACAATTCAAATAATTGTACCCACAAATAGTCGATAAGACCTTGGGATTTGCCGTACGAACTATGGGCGATCATCTTTGGAGCCCCGATTGTGTGATAACTGATCTAGCACCATATGGTTGACTATCCTCCTGGATTCGTTACTAGATGTCGGATTGCACCAGCGATCTGACGGATGGGATCTTCTCCCTAATCAGCTGCTATGCCTGATGGTATTAAGACCTTTCTGCCTTTTCCTTTGATTGATCAGAAGGACCAAAGTGCTTACGCCACTGCTCATCATTGTCCTGAGCTATTTTTCCTTGACAATGAAGATCTGCCCTCACCAATCATGTCAGACGCTACTCCCCACTCTACATTTGCACCCTGACCATTTAAGTTAACTTTGGGTGTGGCAGTGGGTTAAGCTTGGCATTCAAGCACCCTGAGGGCCTACGTAAGCCAGTATAATCCAGTTTAGCCATTGAATTACTCCCATTCATCTACAGCTTATAGATTTCCTCCTCATCCCAGGTACTCCTCTAGCACAATATCAAGCTCCATATGATAGCATTTAATTGCGCTAATTATAATCTCATTCTAGCTTAGTTCTTATGCTACCATCGATCGGGTTCAATTGAACTTGAATGAAGGGAAATCTACTCATGCCTATACAGTGGGGTGCAGTGCTCGAGTTTTATTCGCATTCCATTGATCTTACCGTTCCCCCAATCCATTGATGCATTCCCAGGGTTGGCCTTGACCCAGGAAATGTGCTACGAGGTCAGCCAGCTCAAGTGGTTGCTATGGAGGAAGGATTTTCCCTCCGCAGTAAACCCTAGTGATTGTAGATATCAAACTAGGATCAGTGAAATTGGGGATCCTCATATGGGGTATTCCGATCCATTATGTAAATCTTTGTATTATATGTTTTTTGAGCCATTGCTTGCATGGGTTAATGCTCTATAAATCAGGAATTTATGGTTTCCCCAAAACCCAAAGCTCTTGACACAAATTCTCTTTGTTGCAATGAAGAAGAACAATGCGGGTTGGGTCAGCCCACGACCCGCGCTGCACAACAGTAGTGGGCCTTCGGGTCCCGACCGACCCATGCTGTCCCATAGAGAGCCAAATTGTCAGTTTTTGGTTGACCCAACGGAGCTTAAGCACCAATAATGAAATAATATGAAAATATTTTTGGAAATCTAAAGTGCTAACCTAGGGAATGTGAATGAAAACTAGTGTTTGATTTATTTCAGTCGATATGAATCCAAGTTTTATAAACGTATACATCATTTTGATTAGAAGAACATGTAGAACAATAATCTGCAATAACATTTTACTTTTTATGATTGATTTTTTTAATTATGCTTTAATTACTTAAAAATATGATTAGTGAATATTATGATGGTTACTTAACCAGATTGCATGATTAGGGTTTCCTTTCCTTCCTTATAAAGAGGAGAATTTGTTATGTTATGGAGACCATTTAGTTAATTATAGAGATGCTAATGGAGCTTTGGTGAGCTTCTAGGAGGTTTTGAGGCTATTCAGAACAAAGTTAGAAAGCTCAGCAACAGTACAGGCGATGCAGCGTGCTGTGGCGCCCTGCACTCGAGAAGGAGGTGTTATAGCTCGCCTCAGTAGTAGCATCTTATAGCTTATGCCAATGTCAGGAAAATAGAGAACAGGGTGTTGCATCATGCCCTGGCTCCTGGCTACACAAAGCCTGGGCGCTAAGGCATATTGTATTGCTTAGAAGATTCTATCTCCTGTCTAGGTTTAACCCAAAGCTATTTGTAGAGTATTTTGGACTATTTGGGATCCAAAATGCATCTTTGTACTTGAGGAAGCATGTTAGAGATAATTTGAAGTGTTGGTATTTATGATTAAAAGGGCTTTGGCTACTGTGGGAGAAGATTCTAAGGAGGAACCCTAAGGGAGAGCTATTGTGCAAGAGAGCTCTTGCATATTGGAGAAGACACTTTATGTGATGACTGCTACTTCTCCCTTTCATCCTAGAGTAAGAGCTAGTATTTCTTGTGGAGGTTATGCTCTTTGTAACACTGTACCTTTTGTTTTATATAGTAGAGATTTCTATGTGGTGTAGCTCCATGATTTTTCCCATTCTTGAGTTTTCCATATAAAATTTGAGATTGGTTAATGGTGCTTATGATTATGTTGCTTGTGCATGTGTATGTGCTACAATCTATTGATTATATACTAGTGATTTCATGGTATTTTTGGTAACCATTAACGCAACCCCGACCCTCAATCGAGTGTGCTCTACACTGCTTCCACTACAGTGTGCTCGGTGAAAGTTTTTCTACTACCAACAAGTGGCATTAGAGTGAGGTTACCTTGTTGGTTCTAGAGTTTGTTATTTGAGTGAGAGCAATGACTAATGAGATGAGATACAAGATTGAAAAGTTTAACAGCATAAACTTTGTGTTCTAGAAAATGCAAATGAAAGATTTTCTTTATTCGAAGAAACTGTATCAGCCATTGAGTGGAGCCGATAGAAAACTAGCGACTATGTCAGATGAAGAATGGGAGGTTCTTGATATAATTTCTTTGGGTTTGTTCATTTATCATTGTATTCTTATGTTGCATTCAATATTGTTAATGAAAAAACTATAGATCTCATGGATGCCTTGTCAATGGTGCATGAGAAGCCATCAGCTTCTAACAAAGTGTTCTTGATGAAGAGACTGTTCAATATGAAGATTATGGCAGCTGTTCAGTGATTGAACATCTCGATGGGTTCAACACTATGATGAGTCAGTTGAGTTCAGTGGGCATTAAGTTTGATGATGAGGTCCAAGCTCTGTGGTTCCACTTGTCATTGCCAGATAGTTGGGATGGGCTAGTTATAACCATCAGTAATTCACCTATAATTCATAAGCCAAAAAGGGCTATAAAACATGTTTTACAAGATACTTGTAGAAGGTCACCAAGGTGAACTCATTATTAAACAAGGTAATATGGAAGGTACACTTTATCTGATCAATAAAGTGTTTGATTCTATTATAACTGCAGAATAGATAGATGCAGGTCTATGGCACTGGAGGCTTGGCCATATGAGTGAGAGGGGTTTAAATTCCTACAACCAAAGGGGAAGCTCCAAGGACTAAAATCAGTGGACTTGGATTTTTCTGAAGACTATGTGTTGGACAAATAGAAGAAGATTTCATTCTCCAAAGTTGGAAGAGAGTCGAAAGGTAGGAAACTCGAGTTGGTGCATATAAATGTATGGGGGCCAGCTTCTATTTCTTTCATAGGTGGAACCACATATTTTGTCATCTTTATTGATGACCATGCAGGAAAGGTATGGGTTTACCTTTAGAAACATAAATTTAACATATTTGATGTGTTTGAAAAGTGGTTAGCTTTGCTGGAGAATGAGACATCATTGAAGCTTAAGTGCTTGAGATTTGATAATGGCAATGAATGCTGTGATAAGGAGTTCAAGGAGTTCTATGCCTTAAGAGGTATCAAAAGGAGATTGATAGTTCCAAGAACACCACAGCAAAAATGGTGTTGTAGAGCGAATGAACAGAATGATCACAGAAAGGGCTAAGAGCATATGGTTGTATGCAGGTCTCCCAAAGCAGTACTAAGCTAAACTTATTAAAAAAGTTATATTTTTAATAAATTGAGAACCTTCAGTACCCTTATATGAATGGAAACTCGAGAAGGCTTGGAGTGAAAAAGATGTGAAACTTAACCACCTTAAGGTATTTGGTTGTTGATCTTATGTGCATTTTGATGCAAAATCCAGGAGCAAGCTTGATGCTATGGCAATCTGTTATGTCTTGTCCCGTCGCCGCATGCATCTGAGGTAATTTAAGATTAATTAGCGGTGGAATGGTGCATTGCTCGGGATGGACTGCTGAACCTTCCTGAATATCCGCTGACTAAACTGCTGAATCTTAACCCCAAATGAGAGCTGAGAGCTAATTCTTAAGATAAGTTTAAAGTCCTTATCTTAAGTATTAGATAGAATACTAATGTACATTGGATTATGAGTGGGTTGAAATAAGAATCCAATATATATGAGTGTTAGCATTTCATATATATTGCTCACATCATAATACTAAGTATAATTAATAGTAAGTACAGAGTGCGGAAGCTAAAAACATTCATTTAGATCATACATCATAGAAGCTAAGTAAGATATTCATCTCAGAAAGGAAATAAAATATATTCAGAATTTAATTATTACAAATTGATTACTTAAATAAAATTATAGTAAAAGAGTCACTCACTCAAACTAAAACAAAACTAAAGCAAAAAAGTAAATGCTGATGCTGAGTCCACTAGTGCTCTATGAACTCCTCCTATATCTCCCGTGAAGCCTCCTGATCTTGCCCCACAAGTTGCTCTGGATCCGGCAAATTGTCGGATCCCAAAAGTACTATGTGTTAGATAATGAGTCTAACACATCAAAAGCTACTATAAGTAGTTATAGTTATCTAATATTTAACATTTAAGTAATTAAACAAAACTATATAAAAAGGCACTAAAATATCTAAAAATTGAGTACTGAAAATAAAAAGTAGTAAGAAAATTAAAATTGAATAAATACTGAGATAAAATAGTGCTATTTGCCAATGAATATATCTATATGCATCTGAATATGTCACAGAACAGTATGTCATAAGTATGCCTGGCTCGATGTCACATGACATCCCAGAGAAGCCTAGGTGAGCAAACACTATGCTAACATATCCTAGGTGTAACGCCCGTTCCGTCGCCACGCGCAATTGAGTTAGTTTAAGGAGTAACAATTGGCAACAGAACGGTGCATTACTCGAGGAGAAAACTGTACCTCCCCGAATAAACTAGTTGAGCTGGAAAAAAAGAGCTGCTGTTGGAACTTAACCTCAAAGGGAGGAGGGATGAGTATTAATCCTTAAGATAAGTGTATATCCTTATCTTAAGTATTAGATAAGGTACTTGTGTATATTAGATTATGAATAGAAGTAAGATCTAAGTTTCACAAAAATCTTATATATATATATCCTAATCACATCACAATACTAAGTATAGTAGTAAACAAAAAGTACAGAAGCTACAACATACATCTAGAAACATTCATCACAGAAGCTAAGTAAGGCATTCATCTCAGAAAAGAAAAGAAAATATATCAAGAATTATTAAAAATAATTTACTAAATGAAAATACAAAAAATAGTCCAAGTACTGAACTAAAATTAACTAGTGCAGATAATAAATGCCGATGAAGAGTCCTTTAATACTTTATGAACTCCTCTTGAATCTTCTGTGAAGGCTCCTGATCTAGCTCTACAAGCTGCTTTGGATCTAGCAAATTGCTAGATCCAAAAAGTACCACGTATTAGACTATAAGTCTAACATATCAAAAGTTATTCTAATAGTTATAATTATTTATTACTTAGAATTCAAATAGTTTAAGTAAAGGTGTATAAAAGATAGTAAAACAGCTGAAAAATCAAAACAGTGCAAATTTGAAAATAAGGTGAACCTGAAACTGCAATCTTAATACTATATGTAAATAAAATCGCAAGTAAGTTGAAACTGAGTAAATAATGACTCAAAACTATGTTGTATGCCGCCAAATTGATATTTATGCATCTAAATATGCCAAATAACTGTATGCCACTGATATACGGATGCTCTGCTAATAGAGTCCTTAGGTGAGCTCATTCGCTCCGCTAATGGTGATATGACTTGTGCATTTTATAATATGCCAAGTTTATAGGACTATATGCTTTAAATCATCGAATCCAAAAATCAATTCAATAATAAGTAATGAATCCATTTATCCCCATTATACATAATTCATCTAAATGAATTATGACTCCTAAATATAATCCCCTGAATAGTATTTGTTAAGATTAAACCTAAACTTATCAAATAAAGAGGTTGTATACACATTGTTGGTTTGTTTCTAAGAAATGTGATGTTAACACTTAGTTTGTTTAACTACACTTATCGAAATGCATGATGATAAGGAGCATGACCTGGTCACAGTATATCCTCTCAAGCTAAGTTATTAAATACCTTAATTACAAGCATACTTATAATTTCCTAAGAAAGATAATTTGAAGTACATAGTTTGTTTAACTGCACTTATCAAAACATATGATGATAAGCGGCAAGACCCTGTCACAGTTTATTCTCTCAAACTAAGTATTCAATCCCCAACTTATAACACTCTTAGACTTGGGATGTTTATCTTGAACAAAATTGTACTTATCTAATCACCTAAGATAAGACCTAGACTCTACAGTTCTATTCAAGGTAAATCAACCACTTCCATTTGTTACTGAAATAAATCAATTCTATGGATAAACACTATCACCTCCAACTAATAGTTCTATTGATTCTAATAATTCTACTTAATAGTCAAGGAAGAACAGGCCATTGAATTCACACTCCATTATGGTGAGTCCTAGACAAAGGTCCTAAGGATGTAACTTAAAAGTCTACCAATTCAGGATACTACCACAAAATAATCTCAGTATAAATCATTAGATTATATAACCATAAGGATCTAAAATCAAATATCTAAAGATAAGATGGTGCATCTAAGTTCCTACCTCAAAATTTCATAATAAGTTCTTCTTACCTCAATAGCACATCTAATAATAAGGCTTCACAATTATAGAATTATTACTACTAGATCACAGCATTAAAGATCTAGTACTGAAATGTACAAATTTTGATCTAAGATCTAAGACTTATATTAAGCTTACAAATTTTATTTTATTAGACTTAATTCTACAAATCAGATGGGTAAGCCCATCTGATCACAACCTATATTGCAATTATGGGATATAATCATATAATTGATTAAAGATTGGTTATTTTGTAAATCATTATCATTTTATAATTCATCTCATGCTAGGGGTCTTACTTAATAGAAAATCAAAGACTTAAAGGTATAGGTTCAGATGATCAATCACATGAATTCATTATAAATCATAAAATTTCTTGTTTAATTTAAGATCAATGTCCAATCAGAAGATATTATTGAAATCATGCAAGTTAATTAAATGTTTAATCAAGTACACCTTAATCTAGCCAAGTTAGGACTTAACTCCTAGCCTGATCAAACCAAAACCAATTGTTTAGTTAGTTGATCAAAAGCAAAATAAATGAGTTATTTGTACATTATTGGTGTCAATTTCAAGTTTAAAATTAAATATTGATTAATATAATCATTCTTTAATATTCTTAGGGTTTATGGTTGATTTATATCAAATCAATTATTTGACATGTCTAAATTAGGGTTTAATCTCTCTAACATGCATACTACTGTCATTGAAGCGCATAAACATTTAATTAAGTAAAACTAAAAGTAATTAAGGCTAATCAAACCCTAAATCAAGCCAAAATGGATTATCACTTAATTATAAATCTAACCATCCAAATTCTATGAAACTTGGCAATTAGATCTACTTATTTATATAAACAATTAGAGACTTAGTTTGCTAGGTTTGGTTAAGTATAAACCATAATTTTCTCTTATCATACATTTATAAGATTAGAAAATAATTATTAAGACTATAGTCATAAAATTATTTCACATTGCACATGCATTCTAGAAAGCGTAAGAAACATAATGGAACCTAAATCATGAAATTTGGCTAAGTATACAAGCAAATCTACCCTAATCAAGTTCTGGAGTAATTAGAAAACATATTGAAATCCAACCACAAAAACCTAAATATTTTTGTATATTATTATTCGTCATGATTTTTTGAACAAAATGATATATAATTTCATATGGTTTGGATCAATAGAGCAAAAGTTATTTAAATAATTTATTATGTATTTTTCTACTTGGGGTTTTGATTCTTGAATTATTTTGCTTAAGGAAAATAATTCATAAATCAAACTTTAATTCTTAACGGGCACTGGCCCAATTCTAAAATATGCAGGCCGATCAGGAACAAGGTCCCATCACTGTTAGATAGCGCGGATCATGGGTCGGCCCAACCCACGCTGTCGTCTCCTTCCCCGTGCCTGGCCTCCGACATTAAGCGATTAGGGTTAACCCTAATCATCAAATTTTCTATCCTTAGGCCATGCCTATAGCTCAGGATGATCAACACACATTGCCTGGATTGAAATTGATTGATTGAGCCCGATAGCTTCGATCGAAGGGGCTTAGATCACTAGGGGCCTATTACCCCCAAAATTGGCTAAATCCCCAATTGGGATTTCCTTGTGATGAAAAATGCTCTTCAAAGAGGCCCAGCCATGGCAATGACTCAATCCTCACACCATGAGGGCACTGAGATAGATCAAAGTCCTATTTTGGCTAGGCTGTAGAGTGCCTAGGCTCTTGGGACCATACTCGGGTCCCGGACTTGACATACAAGGAAGTTTGATGGATTAATATGATCAATCAAGATAACTCGAGCCTCCAGAACACATGCAATGGGTTTTCCTAGCCTAGGATTACAATAATCGATTAAAATGAGGAGGAGCTGAGCTTACACAACTCAGTCCAGAGAAGAACGGTGTCTAGGCAGACGGGAAGAATTAGATTGTCTAGCTGCAAGAGATAGTGGTCGAACAAGGAGCTAACTGCTAACTTTCCCAGGATCAGACAGTAGCAGTAGAGCCCAGGGGAAGACAAAGGAAAATTAAGTTTTAGGGAGAGGTCTTAAGTGTACAAAGGCTTCACTAGTGAGATTCCCATGCTATTTATAGCCTGGGATGGACATGAGGGAGCTCGGGCCGATGCCTATGGCAAGCCTAAAACTTGAGGGTTTGGGTCGAGGCTAGGCGAGGGATGACTCAGAATCAAGGTCGTTCGAGATCGGCCAGAGGAGGGAAGATCCTCGTACTGCCACGCCAGCGATGACAGCAGGATCTGTGGGGCTCCTTCAAAATAATTGTGGATGATGATCCATAGTAGGAGATCAGCTTGGGACTGTCTTATTGATAATTGGTTATGGGTGAACGTCCTGATGCGATCCAATATTAACGAATGACCACGAGTAAACTATCGGTCATTCGATCATAAAAGGAATCCAACAGCGGATTAGCGACGCTAGAGTGCGAGATTAGGACCGCTGAATATGAGGTGCCAAGATCAGTGCAACGCTGATTATAGGATGTGAAAGCTGCACCGCTATCGAGGCCCCGCAGTAGATCTATTGTGGTCCCAACAGCGGATCCCGATTGTTAATGGGTAAATATGCAAATATAAATTAATCCAAACCCTAAATTGTAATTTCCCCATTTAATTTAAATTCAATTAATGCATAAATGACCTCCAAAAATTCCAAACTTGCACCCCTAGCTAATTTGAGGGTGAGAAATTCAAAAATGTAATCAGATTTTTGATTGGAGATTAAAATATTTTAGTTATTATTTAGGGTACCTAATTGGATCAAAATGCCCATTTGACCTAAAGAGGTCCGATTGACCCCAAATTTATAGAATGTGCTTATGATGACCTATTGAATGCAATGGAACTATAATTAGAGTATGATTAGGCTTATAATTAGCTAAGTAATAATATAGGGTTATTACACAATGTGAGCACATCGCTCTACTAATATATCATAGGTGAGCACATTGCTCTGCTAATGCTGATATGAATTATGCATTTAATGCAATGTCAAGGCTTTAATAACTATATATTTTAAATTGTTAAAATTTAGAAAATCAAATAAAACCAAGTAATAAATATATTTATCTCCACTATTCATAATTCATCTAAATGAATTCTTACTTCTATCTTAATCTTACTGAATTCATGGTTCTCACTATTATTATACACTAAATCATCACATGGAGATGTTGTATACACATAATTTAGCATGTTCTAGGAAGAGTGACTTTAACACTTAGCTTATTTAAATGTACTTATCGATGCATACAAAGATAAAGGACATAATCATTTTACAGTTAATTCTCTCAAACTAAGTTATTAAATCCCTAGCTTATAAATATAACTTAAAATGTCATAAGAAAAGTAATTTAAAACACTTAATTTGTTTAATTGCACTTAACAATGCACACAAAGATAAGGGATAGAATCCTTTTATAGTTTATTCTCTCAAACTAAATTGTTCCATCCCCTACTAATAACACTCTTTGGACTTGGGATGTTTATCCTAATTTGAACTATACTTATCCAGTTACCTAGGATAAGACCAAGACTCCATAATTCTATCCAGGGTAAATCAACCAATTTCATTTTATGTTGAATAATTCAGCTCTATGGATATGCACTATCATCTCGTCAAATAATACTACTATTTATCATTCTAATAGATCTACTTATAATTCAAGGAATAAAAACTAATGAATCCACACTCTATTGTGGTGAATCCTACACAAAGGTTCCAAGGATGAGACATGAACCTCACTCAACTTAGGATACTACCACAAGGGGTAATCTCAATCTAAAATCTTTAGGTTATTCTTTTACAAGATTTTAGGATCAACATCTAAGTTTGTTAAGGTACATCTAAGTTTCTACCTCAAAATAAGATAATTAAATATTTCTTACCTCAAGAGTTAGCCTACTTAAGGGTTAAGCATTTACTTGATTCAAAGCTATATTTATATTATAAAGCAACAATCACTCTACTTAAGTGACAAACTAATATTTAAGATAATGAAAGTTCATGTAAGGTTCTAGTTCCATCACATGGTTTAGATGCCAAAATCATGTATGCAATTCTCCTAAATCGTAACTTAATCGAGCCTATTGATTGAGGGGTAAGATCACACCATCTATTGAGAATTGATCATTTGCAAATCAAGCATGTCTTATTAAGGTTAATTTATGCTAGTTATACTGACTAGGAGAAAATCCATGATTTTAAGATTAAGTTAAAATTATAAATCATAAGAATTATTATAAGGTTTAAGAACTTATGGTTTACTAGTCTAGAATAAAATGTCAAATCAATAAGAGTTAAATGAACTCATGCAGATTATTAAATGTTAAATAAAGAAGTTCAATTTATATTAACTATCCTTTCAGTCTAATTAAGGTAGAATAAGGTTGAAATCAATATTGACTTAATAAATCTAGATCACATGATAAATAAGCAATGCTAATTATAAAATCAATGCTAACCTTCCTTAATTATGAACTATCTTAGAAGGTTTGAAGATAATCGGGCATATGACTTTAAAGATGGCAGAATATATGGTAGAGTCATCGAAGGAGTGTCACCTTGTGGAGTGGAGGTGCTAGACAATATCCTTATCCATTCATTCTTTAGAGACACCAGCCTCCCAGTTCTTGCTTGAGAGTGGTTGGACCGTGCAACCATTGCCTTCTGAGAAATAGCCTATCCCAATAAGTACTATTTTCTGATTTTTGAGGTTCTACTTATGGGACCAACCAGTCGGTGGTGGTTTTGGGTTTATAGAAGGCTAGCTAGGAGGCATCGAGTAGTCACATATGATGATTTTTGTGCTGCCTTTTGGGTATAAAATTGTAATTAGAGTCTTAGAACTCATATCATGCCTTTTCTTTCATAGCAGTTATCTATTTTGCCTACTATGTAACTTCTCTTTTGAGAAAGGAATGAATAAAATGATAATGAAATTTTTATTATATTTGCTAAATATATACTTGTATTTACAGTCATGAATCTAGGGTATCCTTCTACTCCTACTCTGATTAAAAATACAGTCTCTTCTTCGGGTGGACCTGATGAAATGAATCCTATGGCTAGTTTGACGAAAGATCTAATTGAGAGTAATGCACAATAGGAGCAAGAAACTCGTGCCCTTATATTAAGTGTACGCCAGCAATCTCTTCCATAATTAGGAGCTTCTCGGGAGACTGACTTCTTCACAGTTTTCTGTGTCTAAGGATGCCTACCTTCAATGGGGCTCTAAACCCCATGGATATCGTTACCTGGTTAAAGATGGCCGAAAAGAATTTGGCCAGTATTAAATGCCCTAATTTGAAAGAAATTTGCTTAGTCACCCACCTATTTCAAGAGGAAGCTGAGTACTGGTGGGAGAATGAGCAAAATAATAAGTTCATGGATTATGAGTTAGAAGATAATCTGTGAGATATATTCCTAGAAGCCTTCCGTGAAGCGTTTATCTCTGCATCAGCTCAAGCAATTCTGGAGGACAAACTTCTCTATCTTTCTCAAGGAAATAGATTTGTGTTTGACTTCAAATAAGAGTTTCGAAGACTGTCGCATTTTGTTCTAGACTTGGTTAGAACCGAAGCAGCCAGGTGCCACTGATTTTTGAAAGGTCTAAGGGACTCTATAAAGGCTCATTTGGTGTCCCACCAAATAAAGAATTTTGCAGAATTAACCGAGGCGGCTCGCCTCCAGGAAGGATTTCAAGGTCAGATGGATTGGAAACGTAAGGCTGTGTTTGTGTAACTAAGGAAGGAGCACTTTGGTCATCGCAGGGTGGCAAAAGCCTTCAATCTTGAAGCAGATCAACCTTGATCTGAAGCTTATGAATGCAAGCATCATCACTCGTATGGTAAATGCTATCATTTCGACAATGTATGTTTTATGTGTGGCCGAGATGTCCACCGCTACTTTCAGTGTGATTCTAAAACCATTATCAACGGAGATCTCATCGATCACTCTTGTCACAATAAAGTGTTTCATTCACAACCATTAAATAGTCGGGCTCTTGCCTTAGCAGTGATGCCAGCTCATGTGCTTGCGGCCAATAAGAAAGCATCTGTTCCTATGTCAAAGCTGACCTATAATCGTCAAGGTCAGCGGCCCTAGGGCAAACAACCATCAGCTCCTGCAAGAGTTTATATGCTAACTCTCACCTCTGCTCTACGATGAGCAAAATCAAAGAAAGGGGTTCCGGCCTTGAAGACAACGATGTCATTTCAAGTATGTCTTAAGTTAAAAAATTTATTCAGTCTTTATCGTTCAGCATTCTGAATATTTTGAGTAGTGATTTTTATTAACAGTTGTAATCATAGGCACCTTAATGATAAATTATACATCTTGTAATATTATTTTTGATACTAGAGCGAGTCATTCCTTCGTACCAGAAAGCTGGTCTAAAACTTTTAAGCTACCATCATATCGATTAGCAAACTTGTTGAGCATTGGGTTACCTTACGGAGCCCATATGCAATCCCAGCAATACTGCAATGTTGATATTCTGATTGGTGATCAAAAATTGGAGCTAAGTTAATCAGTCATATTGCGAATCACAAATTTTGATATAATTTTGGGCATGAATTGGCTAAGCAAACATGGTGCTTCCATAGATTGCCAAAAGAAAAAAATCACTTTTGGCAGTAGAAGTTAGTCTCAATCCTTCGTAGAAAGATTTAGTACCCAAGCATTATTGATTAATGCGATGAAAGCAAAAAAAAGTAGTCAAAAAGGGCTGTGATGCATACCTCGTAACAATATTGGGAGAAAAGAAAGAAGTCGTTCATATTTCTAAGAATCAAATAGTTTGTAAATTTCCCGATGTCATTCTCGAAGACCGACCTGGTCTTCCTCCAGTTAGAGAAGTAGAATTTGCGATTGAGTTAATCCCTAGAGCCCAACAGGTGTCAAAGATTCCATATCGCATGGCACCTAAGGAGCTGCAAGAATTGAACAAACAACATCAAGAGCTGCTAAAGAAATGTCTTATTCGACTGAGTTCATCTCCTTGGGGATGGCCAATTTTATTCATGAAAAAGAAGGATGACTTGATACAATTGTGCATCGATTATAAGGAATTTAATAAAGTAACCATCAAGAACAAATACCTATTGCCGCGCATCGATGATCTATTTGATTAATTATCCGGAGCCAAAGTCTTCTCTAAAATTGACTTGGGATCAGGCTATCACTAGTTGTGAGTTAAGTATTTAGATATTGAGAAAATCATGTTCAGAACTCGTTATGAACATTATGAGTTTCTAGTGATGTCTTTCGGTTTAACAAACACACCGTCTAATTTCTTGAATTTAATGCAGCGCATATTAAAGGCATACTTAGATAAATTTGTCAGTGTCTTCATCGATGATATCCTGATTTATTCAAGGAGCAAAGCTGATCATGAGAACCATCTGAGATTAGTTCTGGAAGAGCTTAGAAACCACAAATTATATGCTAAATATTCTAAGTGTGAATTTTGGCTTGACTTAATTACTTTCTTGGGTCACGTCGTAGACGCACAAAGAATCAGGGTTGATCAAAATAAAGTTAGTACAGTTCAAGATTGGTCGCAGCCAAAGTCTGTGACTGATATCAGAAGCTTTTTGGGTCTGTCAGGGTATTAATTAAAGTTTGTCAAAGGCTTTTGCAGATAGCGTCTCCTCTCACATAGTTGACTCAGAAGGCAGTTCCATTTCTCAGGAGTCTGTAATGAGAGAATTCATTCCAAGCATTAAAAGATGCTCTTTCTTCTGCCCCGGTATTGGCCTTACCTAAGGAAGGTCTCAACTACAAAGTCTATACTGATGCATCTAGAATAGTCTTAGGATGTGTACTGATGCAGGAAAGGAATGTTATATCCTATGCGTCTCATCAGTTAAAGCCGCATGATAAGAATTATCCCATTCATGACCTGAAATTAGCCGCCGTAGTCTTCACTTTAAAAATTTGGCGTCATTATCTGTATGGCATCCAGTATTCCATATTTATAGATCACCAAAGTTTAAAGTATATCTTCACCCAATGTTCAACTATCATCAATGAAGATGGCTTGAATTGTTCGACGATTATGATTTAAATATCCAGTACAATCTCAGTAAAGCCTATGTTGTGGATGATGCGCTCAGTCATCATGCAATGCTTTCTTCAATAATAATGTCGAGTACATTAGAAGAAGAATTCAGAAAGCTCAATACAGGTCAGTTTGTAGCGCAATGCTAAGCAAACTGATATCTATGAGTACTATTGAACCCACGTTTCACCGTGATGTCTCCATCTCTAAAACAAAGGATGAAGACTATCTAAAGCTTAAAATGGAAATCGAAAACGGTCATCAATTCGACCTGCAGCTGCGAGGAAATGCTATTTATCATAGAGATCACCAATGAATTCCCAAATCCATGCATCAAGAGATTTTAGTGGAAGGCCACCATTCTGGTTAGCAAGTACATCCTGATAGTACTAAGATGTATCAAGATCTAAAGAAATCATTTTGGTGGCCTAGAATGAAGAAAAGCGTGGCTGAATTCGTAGCGAAGAGTCATGCTTGTAGTATAGTCAAAGCAAAACATTAATAGCCTGGAGGACTTCTCCATCCTCTGGCAATCCTTGAATGGAACTGGTTTCATATTTTTATAAATTTCGCTATGGGTTTGCCTAAATTAAGGTCTGGTGCTAATTATATCTGGGTCATAGTCGATCAACTGACCAAATCAGCACATTTCATTCCAATGCATCAAACTGATTCTGTGGAAAGATTGGCGGAGCTGTATATCAAGTAAATTATCAGGCTTCATGGGATTCTGAAGTCTATTGTGTCAAATTGAGATAGTCATTTTACTTCTAAATTATGGCAGGCAGCGCATCAAGACTTGGGGGCTACCCTAGCCATGAGCACCACTTTTCACCCTCAAATAGATGGTCAAACAGAATAAGTTAATCAGGTTCTTGAATATTTTCTTCGCCTCCATATTCTGGATTTTAGAGGGTTCTAGAAAGATCATATCCCGTTGGTAAAATTTGCATATAATAACATTTTTTGGTCGAGTATTGGCATGGCTCCATATGAAGCATTATACAGTAGAAAATGTAGTACTCCCTTAGTATGGTCTAAAACATGCAATGTTCAGCGGTATGGTTCAGATTTAGTAGAAAAAATAAACAGGAAGGTGTAGTTGATCCAGCAGCAAATTAAAATAACTCAAGATCGCTAGAGTAAATATCATGATGCTCATTATTATACTCTGGAATTCAATATTGAAGATTTTGCGTACCTTAAGGTTAGCCTAATGAAAGGTGCATATCATTTTGGTGTAGCTGGGAAGCCCAGTCCTCGCTACGTCGGACCATTTAAAATTCTAGAGAAGATCGGTTCTGCAGCATATAGATTGAAACTCCCTGAAGATTTATCTATAGTTCATAATGTGTTCCACATCTCCTCTCTATGGAGATGTCTTCATAATACTTCTCATCTAATTTAACTCCTAGCAGTTTCTCTTCAGTCGGATCTTTCCTATGCAGAGGAGACCTTATAAATCTTAACTTGTTACTAGAAGCTGTGAAGAAATCACTCTCTTCCCATGGTGAAGGTTCAGTGGAAGAACCGCTCTCTCGGAGAATCTACTTGAGAGAAAGAGGTTGATATACAAAGATAATATCCAAGTCTCTTTGAAAATCTAGGCACCCATTAAATTCTGAATTTTGTGCTTAATTTTTTGTATTTTGTTTTTCTCTCATAAGATGATATCAAGGGCAACATCTTAAGTGGGGGAGTCTGTAACAACCATAAGTTATTACCCTACTTAATTTTAACTTAATCAAGCATTCATTCTAATTTCATTGTATTTAGAATACCAATTGAAGCTAATCCTAAAATTTTGAGGTCTATTGGACCTCTCTAAGTTAAATAATTTATTTGATCAGTCTGGATGCCCTAAGTTAGGCCTAAAATATTTTAATCTCAGAATTAAAATATGATTGCATTTTTAAATTCCTCACCCTCAAATTAGATAGGGGTAAAAGTTTGGTAAAATTTATAGATCATTTATACCATAATTCAATGCAAATTAAAATGGTCTAATTGTACTCTAGGGTTTCCAACAATTAGAAATTGCAAATATACCCATTTACCTGATTAAACGGCAGGGATCCGCTGTGCGGACCGCGGGCGATCCACTGTGGAGCCTGGATAGTGCGACAGTGGAGTTTCGCTGATCTCATCGTCGCGCTTCATGAACCAACGGCTAGGATTAGATCCCGCGGAAACATAGATTGAGTGTCAGATGCACCTCCATGGATCCTGCGACTCTGATCGTATCGGGTCTGGCCATTAGGATCTAGAAGATTAGGACCATAACAATTTTTTGATCAATAGACAAAATGGCTCTGTTACCTCCCACAATTGTAGGCCTTCGTCTTCACCTCACCCATGCCCAACAGAGAAGATCTTGAGGACCCCTGACAGCTTGCCTTGTCCCCCACTCCTCCTTCCAGCTCATCAAGGACGTTAGCCTCATTCCCTATTCAGTTAAGCTCATTAGACGGGCCCTTAAGCCCGATAGACTCGTACATGTAGTTCTGAGAGCTCTTGGTAACCAGAGCTCTCGGGCAACCTCTAGCCCACTCCCTCCCTTATGGAATGATCCTAACTCCCCCTTAAGACTATAAATAGCCTCATATTTCCTCCCTTGTGCTCTTTGCTGCTTAATTGAATTCATCTAGAAATCCCCATTCCAAATCGCCATTGTTGTCTGCACGAGCTTCCCTAGGCATCCCTGGTGTGTGTAACGCTGATAGAGGCAATTCCTAGTGTTCAAGAATCCTAAGTGCAATCTTATGAAGCTTTGCAGCCCTTGCCTTCCTTTCTGTCAACTGATCCAAGCAATCCCATCAGCCCAGGTACCCTTATTTCTTGGACAGAGTTGTGTAGGATTGGTTCTCCTTCAATTTGTTCTCTGAATGTACTCTTAGATTAGGCGATTATATCCAGAGTGATTGTAAGCCTCGGGCTAGATCTAATCGATTGTATCTATCAATTGGGCCAGCTCCATTTGATCGCATTGGGTCCGAGTAGGGACCCATTGATCCATCCCATCTCAGACCCTCTGACCATAGGGCTTCGATCCGTCTCACCTCCCTGAAGGTGTAGGATTGAGCCCTAGGTCAATAGTGGCCTCTGTGGGGAGAATTGCCTCCTCACAGTAGCTCCATTGTGGGAGTTCTCGGGTGAGTATGGTCTGGGATAAACAGACCACCTCACAGAGGGCTTCGGGTCTCCATCGTTGCGTCTAGTGATGGTGAACATGTAGCGACCATCGATCGGTCGTGTCGTGGCATGGATGTGTTGGAATTAACATATTAGGGTTTTCGTAATCGGGATAAGGGTCGGGTTGAAGGATCGTGGACAACGACACTATGCGGGTCGGGTTAGCCCGTGACCTGCACTGTGTGACAGTATCGGGTTCCCCGGGCCCCAGTCGACCTGCGCAGTTTGGATATCGGGCCGAACCCATTTTAATAAATCTTATTAATTGGATTTATTTTTCTTAAGAAAAATAATCCAATTAATCTAATCATAGAGAATTTTAATTAGAAAAATGCATAATAAATTATTTAAATAGCTTTTAATCAACTGATCCAAATCCTATAATATTATATATCAAATTGTTAAGAAAATCATAAGGAATAAGAATATAAAATAATATTAAACTTTTAATGGTTAGATTTTCTGATTTTGCCGAATTTCTTTGGATCTTAATTAAGGTTGATTATCATGTATACTTAGCTAAATTGTATGATTTATGTGTCATTGTGTTCCTTATGCCTTGTAGAATGCATATGCTAGATGGATAAATATGTTGATTATTGTATTCTTAATTATGCCATAATCTTGTAAATGCATGATTAGTGAAAATTAAGGTTTTTGATTATTCAAATTTAATAAACTCAATCTCTGATTGTTCATATGAATAAATAGAAGTTTCATGAATTTCTAATGGTGGGATTTTTAATTAGGTGCTAATCTATTTGTATTGATTTAAAGTTTGATTAGTACTAATTACTTTCTATTTTTTGCAATTTTTTGTTATTTTGTTTTCATAACAGTAGTATGAATGCAATTAACCTCTCATGTGTGCCTTGAACACTTGATTTAACTAAATTGATTAAAATGGAATTAATCCCTAATTAATCTTAAAAATCTTAAGATCTTGATCAAGTGATTAATACTGGGTCTAGATCTGAGATTTCTATCAATAACACACCAATAATCTATTTATTTTTCATTGATCTATAACTCAACAATTGGTCTTAATTAGGTAAGGGTAGGGGTTAACCCTAACCTATTTTATTAAGGCTTGAACCCATAATCACTTAATAAATTAACTTGATTAAAAGATAATTTAATTGACATGATTCCAAAAATGCATTTGATTTGGTAATTGATCTTAAATCATTGAATTAGAAGTGCTAAGGTTAATAAAGAAGATCTAGGATGGAAACATTTGAATCTAAGCTTAAAATCTCTGATTTTCTCTTATATAAGACTCTTAGCATGAAAATAATAATAAAATTATATTGATTTATGGAATGATCTAATATTTATAACACTCTTGATTTTATCCCATGATTATAGTATAAGATGTGATTAGATGGGTATAATTATCTGATCTGATCAAATCAATCCAATCTTAACAAATGAAACTTAAGATCTTAGTATAATTTATTTAGCATAAATGTTAGAGGTGTGAGATCTTGATGATCTTTCTATAGGTGTGGCGACCCGCACCCTTAATCTGCCAAAGGATTAAGCTAAGGGTAGAGTGTCACTCTGGCTAACCCCTCACTTACCATTGGATTAGGATAAAATCCACAATCCATCTGATTAGGGAAGGGTTAACACAGGATCAATCTATCAGTCACTATATAAGTGAACGTATAGAGTGCGGAAGCAATAAATGACATCCAAGCATCACAATATAATATAAGTGTAAAATATGGCTCAGAATATAAGCATATAAATCCAAATACATAGTCAAGGGTACCTGTATTATTACAATATTTAAAGTTTAAATAAAAGGAAATGCAAATGCACTCATCCTCACCTATAAATCTAAAGACTAGTTATGCTCTGGTATGAGCTGCTGCTCCTCCTCTATGTATAGCTCTTCCTCAGGTATCGGATCCTCTATCTGCTCTACGCCTGCTATTGTCGGTTTCACAATGTAGGGCCCCAGCCAAAAAAAGAGAAAATTTGGTTAGACAATTTGTCTAAGTACATTTTAGGCTGATACATTTTTAAATGATTTATAATATCACCACTTTACATATTTTTTATAAGCAACAATATATAAAGGAGCGACTGGCAATACAATAAGAAAGAGGAAAAGCTATAAATAATATTTATAACGTAAGCAAAAGGAGGCTAAGACATGCCTCAAAAGCGAGGTAAACAAGGTAAGGCATATAATATAAGTAACTAAACATGTGCTGAAAGGAAATACTACATCCTAATACATGCTGGTGATCAAATAAAATATGCAAATTATAATAATAAATCTCAACAGTGGCACATATAAATAGCAACAAAATCTAACATCCTACTGTATGTAAGTTGTACAAAGAAATAGCTGACTAAATAATCAATGCTAAGACATAGCCACATATTAAAATTGTATATCAAACTCTGTATACTGACTGCCATATCAGAAGACTTGGCCAAACTGCCCCACATATATATACATCTCAATCTGTAAACATACTGAACATACTACATGACTGAAGAGGCAGACAATACTTATTCAACATATTTTAGTTATTTTACTTTTGTTTCTATGGACAACTATTAGAAATAACTGAGGAGTCAAGCACGTCTGCAAGACTATATGGGTCCCAAGCCTAACACACTCTCCTCAATGAGAATGTTAGGCATCCTAATCTCACCTTATCCCTGTCCATCAGGACAAATGTGCACCATAATCACAACAAACCGGACCCAAAGGCAACTGTTATCCTATTATTTTAAGTTTTCATTTTCATGCACAAAGTTTTCTTATATGAAGTGTCCAAGGAAGTAAGCTCAAATGTACAAATAATGTGTAGCACAAAATATTAAAATAAGCAAGAGACTCTACTAATATGGTGATATCATCGGTTTTCTATTATCCGTTCTAACTATTCCAAATTACACAAGTTCAGGATCACCATTTTCCTACTATTGAGTATAACTTAGAAACTTGTCCTTATAAGTTACAAAATATCAGGACTAGCTAGGCCATAATATACTGAATCAAAGTTGACTATAAGGGTTAAGAAATAAATCATCACGACCTAATTAATGATTTTAGATGTTCTAACTTAAAACTGCTAAACTATAGATTATGGATTAAATACCATGCGATTGGGCTTAATCACATAATCCAAAAAGGATAAGACCTAAGATCTAAGTTTACTCTATAAGTGATCTAATAATTAAGGCAAATCCTACTAAGAAATCAAACTTAATATGATGAATCTCCTATCTTAGATCTAAGGTTAAAAGATAAAATAATCAAAATAAGTTGAAAAATTCTAGAAACTAATAAAACCAAGGATTCATTCATTTAAAAACTCTGTTTTTCAATGAATGAAATCAACCCTATGATCTAGTTCTAGTCTCAGAAAGGGTCCTTAAGGTTCAGACTGAGACTTTTAACTTAAGGGTATTTAAGAAATTTTCACTCTACTAAAAACTAAGTTTTTTTATGCTGTTTATTGTAGGTTATTGTTCAAGGATTCCATAGAGTCCAAAAATACTAATTTCCGAGTTCAAATGGCCAAGATATGGGAGTTTCAATCATAAAGTAGGTCCTTTATATCATTTATTCGATTTGATTATTACTCGAGCTATACTTCAATTAATTAAGTCCTCTGTATAGGCTGATGTAAGAACTTAAATTTTTCATATTTATTCATATATTATCTCAGTCCTAAGTTTATTTGCTACTACTAGCTCGAATACAAATCGTGCTTAACATAATCATGCTACTAATACACATATTCACTTAAAGATTCGGGATATTTTATCTATAAGCATGCAGTTATATACTTATTATATACACATATAATTATATCTCGGTCCACTTGATTACCTAGTGCACTTGAAATTTATAATCCTAAAGTTTCATTTACAATTGTACATCATTTTCTGATTTTTTTATACGGCTACACATATATATATATATACACGTATCTTTATATATACATATATATATATATATATATATATATATATATATATATATATATATATACATATAGATATATATATATATATATATATATATATATATGGAAGGGGTTATTTATTTATTATCTTCATGATTATTCAGCTATATACTAATATATTTACAGAATTAAGGATTCACGGTCCTTAAAGAATATTAAGACGAATTATTTCATTATGTTCTATTTTAATATATATATGTATACAATTAGTTGTTTATCAAATTATATATGTAAGTATGTGCATATAGTTACCCTAAAGTTGTTATAAATATTTATGAACTAAATTAACTATTGATTTGGCTAAACTGAATTAATTTGTTAAAATCAACTTAGATTTAATTAATATTATAAATAATTATCCTATCTATTTTACTTAAATCTATCTAAATAATCAATTTCTGACTAAATACTAATATGTGACCGATCCTTTAATATAGTTTATATATATATGTATAGTAATTAATTTAATTACTGATATATATATATATATATATATATGTATCTATATATATATTTATATATATTTCATAGATATATATAACTTAGGTTTTGTGTTATTATATTAAAATTTATTTTTATTAGTAATACGCAGTTTAATCATTATCAATATTTATTTAACTTCTAAACTTAACATAGCTAATTGGATGCTAATCCTAACTAACATACACCTAATACTAATCATTACTCACGTATATCTATCCGGCTAATTTAATATCATTAATCTCCTGATTGAGTATGTAATCCTACTCATATAGACTCATACTCAAGTATTTCTAGTTACGCATGCATACATGTATCTAGCTATATGTATACATATTTTGCTACTATTTAATTGATGGCCCGCAAGCAATTATAAACCTATTATTAAGTGTGGTTATTTAAGTTAATTATTTATGACTTTTGCCGTCCAAAACTTTATTATTTATTCCACTAATTATTAGTGTAAGTAAATCTCTTACTCTAATTACTCTATTGTTTATGGTTATCTGTGCAAATTAATCATTAATTTATTAACTTAGCCTTAATTAATATAACAGGAATCATATACTGACTTATTTACAGAAATTGTTAATTAATCTAAATATTATTAGTTTACTTATTGGCTTATTAAGTTAATTAATTTATCTAAAGAATATATAAGTAAAAAATTATCAATTAAATAAATTTCTAATTATCCTACGCAGCCGCACGGGCCGACCCAGCCCGGATGGCGCTCTTCTCCCGCTACGCTCCGTGGACGCCGCGCTAAGGCGTGATATTTGGGAGCCCGGCCGGCGTCGCCAAGCCTCGGCCCGCATGCCGTTGGAAAGGTCTCGGCGAGACCTTCCGATTGGTAGCCGGAACGAGACCGGATGTGACCTGGGCCGCAGGGAAAACCTAGCCCTAGGATGCTATTCGCGGAGGTGAGGGCGCTAACAGTAAGTACTGTACCCTTCGGCCTTAATTCGATCGACCGAGCCGTCGATCAATCGATCTTACCCTAACACGACGCAATCCATAACATGAAATAAGCTTGCATTGCAATAGATCAAGAATCAAATGTAGGGATTGATGGGTAGAAGCGTACCTGATAGGACGGCGGAGGCACACTCAGGATGCTAGGGTTTGCAGCGAGGGTTCGACCGGCATCTCCCAAGCTTGAGAATAGGCAAGGTCGATGCGATTGGGACCTGGGGACTTTAGGGGATGCCGCGCCGGAGTCCGCGAGGTCGGGGCTGTGCGGGGTTGGCGAGGCGCGGCAGCGAGCGACGCGTGTCGCGGGCGGAGTCGGCGAAGAGGGTGACGAGGCCCCAGCAGTTCGATCCTCCTCTCGATCGAACGGCTCCCGATGGATCGTGTAGACTGGACGGCGTGAACTGGACCGTCCATTTTGGACGGTCCGATGGACCAGATTGGGCTAACGGCGCTACTGGTTTCACGGCGCCGTTTATTTAATAACTTAATTATTAATATAATTTAATTAATTAATTAATTTCTTTATTAAAATACAATAATTAATTTATGATAAAAAAAAAATATCGAATATTCGCCCCTAGCTAATTGAGGGTGAGAAATGCAACGGCGATGTCAGATTTTTGATCCGACGAGTATTTTAATTTCCCCATTTTCCGGATATTTAAATATTATTAAAATATTTGCCAAAATTTTGACAACTCCCGATTGACATGAAACCTTCACCCCTAGCTAATTTGGGGTCAGTGAGCGCGATGGCGAAGTCCGTTTTTCAATTGGAGGTCAATTTAGTTAGGTCAATTCTAGGGTTTCTAAATTTTCCAGAAATTATGATTCGATCCATTTGACTCCTGATTTGGGCTAGGTTTTAGAGGTTGACCCCAATTGACCTAGTTAGCACTATGATTAATCCTAAGACTAAGATTGGTCCTAATTGTCAGTGGTAACAACCTGGATTGATACAGACTCCCCCTCTTAAGAACGATGTCGTCCTCGATATCACTCAGGTGGAATTCAAAGACAAGAATTGAATATGATTAAAATAAGAACTTGAAATGAAATTACCTGGATTTTCAAAGAGTCTAGGATATTTGGATCGCATATCAGATTCCTTTTCCCAGGTGGCTTCATTGCAAGAACGATTCTTCCACTGGACTTTGATCATGTCGATGGCACGACTTCTGAGCTGTTTGCGATCACGAGCTAGGATTCGAATCGGTTCCTCGGCATATGACAGATCGGGCTGGATCTGAACTTCTGGGAGTTGCACGAGGTGAGACGGGTCCCGAAGACACTTCCTTAGGGACGATATGTGAAAGACGTTGTGCACTGCAGTGAAATCCATGGGCAATTCTAACTGGTAGGCAGCTGACCCAATCCTCTTCAGGATTTTGAACGGTCCAACATACCTTGGGCCGAGCTTACCGGCAACCCCGAAACGATAGACTCCCTTCATGGGACTGACTTTTAGGTATACAGAGTCTCCTTCCTGAAATTCCAAAGGGCGACGATGGAGGTCATGTACTTGCTTTGTCTATCCTGGGCTATTCTGATCTATTGTTGTATGAGTTTTATCTTCTTGTTTGTCTCCTCTACTAACTTAGAGCCGTACAGTTGAACATCCCCTGTCTCTGCCCAAGCCATTGGTGTAGAGCACTTCCTACCATAAAGTGCTTTATACGAAGCCATCTTGATGCTAGCTTGGAAGCTGTTATTGTACACGAATTCTACCAAGGGAAGGTGATCTTCCTAAGATCCTGCAAAGTCCAAAATGCAGAGGCGGAGTAAGTCTTCTAAAACTTGATTTACCCTTTATGTTTGACTGTCTGTTTGAGGATGGAAGGTTGTGCTCATGGCTAGCGTGGTGCCTAGGTCCTGATGGACAACCTGCCATAATTTTGATGTGAATCAGCTATCTCTATCTGATACAATAGTTTTCGGGATACCATGAAGCCAAACTATTTCCTTGATATAGATTTTGGCAAATCTCTCAACTGAGTCTGTTTGTCAGATCAGAATGAAGTGTGCAGACTTGGTCAACCGATCAACTATGACCCAAATTGCATCTGCCCCAGACCTTGCACGAGGCAACCCCATAATGAAATCCATTGATATGTCTGACCATTTCCATTCTGTAATTTCTAGTGGGTGTAGCAAATCACCTGATTTTTAATATTCTGCCTTTACTAGGCAACATGTGTGGCACTTAGCCACAAAGTCTGTTACGCTCTTCTTTATCCCTGGCCACCAGAACGATAACTTCAGGTCCTGATATATTTTTGTACTTCCTTGGTGCACTTGATATCCTAAATTGTGACCCTCAACTAATATTTCACGTTGCATAGATTTAGGGATCCACAAACAATCTCCTAGATAAATAACACCCTTCTGAAATCGAAGATCAGTGCGGTGGCCGCTTTCAATAGCTTGCTTGAAGCCCAAGTATTCCTCGTCCTTGATTTGTGACACAGATACGTCCCTATGAAAGGTGGGGTCCACATTGATGTTTGCTAGAGTTAAGCTGAATCTGTCCCCACTAATAGGCTTGATACCCATTTTTGCAGAATTCTTCTATTAGCGGACGCTCCAATATTATGACATTTAGCGAGGCCTGACGACTTAGAGCGTCGGCTACAACGTTGGCTTTCCCGGGATGGTATTGAATGTCCAGGTCGTAATCACTGATCAGCTCTAGCCACCTTCTCTATCTACAGTTTAGTTCTTGCTGGGTGAATATGTATTTCAGACTTTGGTGATCGGTAAATATCGAGCATTGAACTCCGTAGAGATAGTGTCACCAAATCATTAGAGCAAACACTACTGTGGCCAGCTCGAGGTCGTGGACTGCATAATTCTTTTCATGGACCTTGATGAATCCATAAATTATATCTAAATAAAGGGGAAAATTAATCTATTTAAGATCTTTATGCTCCTCATAAAATAAATTTTTTTTTATCTTTATCAGGAAAATGGAATTCAAAGGAGTTCTAAGGTATTTCTGCAGGTTTTTAAAAATTACTAAAAGAAAACCACTGCAGTGCACTGTAGCGCGCGACCGCGTGCCGCAGCGAGTTGCAGCTGAAATATCTGGACTTTATGAAAATTAATTAAATAGTATTTTTCGCAGAATTCACCGCTACAGCGCGGTCGCGCGCTGCAGCGGTTTATCGCAGAAATATTTGTGATTATTAAATGAGGGTTCAACTAATTGAATAGTGTTTTTTGCAGAATTTATCGCTACAGCGCGCGGTCGCGCGCTGCAGCGGTTTACCGCGAAAATACTTGACTATATAAATCGTGCAGCCCAACTAATTGAACAGTGTTTTTCGTAGAATTCACCGCTGCAGCGCACGATCGCGCACTGCTGCGGTTTATCGCGGAGGACTTGGCTATATAAATTGGGCTGCCTAACTAATTGAACAGTGTTTTTCGCAAAATTTACCGCTACAGCGCGCGGTCACGCGCTGCATCAGTCTGCCGCGGAAATATTTCTCTCTATAAAATTTGTAAAAGAACTAATTGAACAGTATTTTTCGTAGAATTCCCCGCTACAGCGCGCGGTCGCGCGCTGCAGTGGTCTACTATAGGGGACTTGGCTATTATGCTAAGGACCTGGGTATTAATATTTTACTCTCTTACCCAAATCTCGATTAAGTAAATCAAGATTTAAGGATTCAGGACTTGAACCCCACTTTGGTGTTCAAATCCTAAACCAAAGTCAAATCCAACTAAGGGTCTAAGGCTCATTCATGGTACCCCAGTTAAAGGTGAAAAATCCTATAAGATGAAAGATCCAGGAATTATAAACTTATTAAAAGGTTATTCTAGTGATTATAAGATAAAATAATCAATTAAGAATGTGAGAATCTAAGATGTATATTCAATCTTTTAAGATAATTTCATTATCTCGTGATTGAATCACCCTATACCCACAAGGAAGGCTTCAAAGGGTTTAATAATCAATCATTTAAAGAATTCCAAAGGAGATAGTTCAATTCAAGTAGAAGATCTAAAGTCTAAAGTCTAAGATCTAAAATTTGATTTTTGATCATTTTAGACTTTAAACTAGGTTTTCAATTTAGACTACCAATGGCATTTCTTTTAGCATTTAAGCTCATAATTTAACTAAGTTGAACTTATCAAAGTGGTTTTAATACTTGAAATGATTAAATTTAAGTATTTAGCTTAAGTGACTTCTTTAAGGTCACTTAAGATCTTAGTGCTTTAATTAGAGCTTAATTGAAGATTTCTTAAATTAATGATCACATTAATATTATTATTAATTTAAGAGTTCAGAGAACATTTCTAATCCATCTTAGGGCATTTTCCTGAAATTTCCAAGTTTTCAGAGGCATTTAAGCAAATTTTGGTCAAAATGACCAAAATGCCCCTCTTAAAGCTAAAATTATGATTTTAGGGTTTAGTTATCCAAACTGGATCTAATCTATTTTAAGGTGATTCATATGGATTAATGAAGTGGGGAACACACTTATCCTAGGTTTTGACAACTTAATTAATCTAATTAGTACTAATCACTTATTTAAGCCAATTAGGGTGATTAATGAATTTAGGGCATTCTAGGGTAATCCAACCCTATCCATAAGTTCTACTATACTTAAGATAACATTAGAAATTAACTTGTCCAAAATTAGAGATTTAATTAGGGTTAAATACACTAATCCTTTATTTGGGTAATTAAGGAGTGATTAAGAAAATTAAACCCAAATTTAGTTTTAAGGGTCTACCATTTCTCTCTAAGGTTTAATGAGCAATCAGAGCCCTTAATCACTTAATTTGGTGATTAATTGAATTTATTATGATTGAATTAATAACAGAAAAAGGTTTGATCAATTATTTTAAATCTAACTATTGGATCTATGATTTTATTTTATATTCAGGTTCCTTGCATTTTTCTGATTCAAATGGTATATTGGATTATACCATTTGAATCAGTATAGCTAAAGTTATTAAGTTAATTTATTATGTATTTTTATTTAAATTAAAACTATAGGATTTAATTAATTAATCACATAACCTTTAAAAATACATTCCTATGATTAATTAAATAGATGCGGCCCGAAATCAAGACCGCGCGGGACGGGGTCGGCCCGGCCCGAAGCACCAGTGCATCGTCTTCCTCCTCTCGTCGGGTCCATCCCAGGCGAGACCCAGTGCTGAAATTCTCGGCGCTCAGACGACGGTGACGGCTCGACTTGATCCCTACACGTTCTTGGGGTCGAGACACATCGATTGGACTAAGAACCCCCATCTGGATCCCTCTAGATCGACGGGGTGCTACTCACCCGAGACGCCTTCGATACGGGCATTTCAGGTGCACTGTGAGGAGACTATTCTCCATACAAAGGCCATTATCCAGCCGGAGCTCAAAACCTACACCTTCAGGGAGGTGAGATGAGTCGATCCCTCAATATTTCATAACCTGGGGTGCAGCCTATCGCTGGGTCCTTACTCGGACACAGCCATTGGCTCGGCGACTAGCTCAATCGATCGATACGATTGATTCGAGCTAGCTTAGCCCCAGGCAACAATTACACTGGGTTTCCTAGGTGGCTAAGGTAATCTCGACGACATGCAGTGGCTCAATTCAAGGATAGAAGGGAAAATGGATCGAAGGGATCCATGGGAGAAGGCTATACCTCAGAACTAGATAGCAGGTTCGGTCCGAGAGGCAATGGAGGCAGCTGGAGCTTCCAAAAGACTGCCACGAGCTCCCAGGGGGTTTGAACACTAGACTCACACCTCTATCAGCGATACTTAGCTCTAAAAGTTCCAGGAAGTCACCGGGCAGACAGGGACTCCAGCAAGCCTTCAGCGGAAGAAATTAGGGTTCACAGTGAGCAAAGGGGCTCACTGTGAAATTCTGAAGGTATTTATAGGCCTGGGGAAGCTATGGGGGTGGTGAGCAGGGCTCGGGAATGGGGCTTGGCTCGGCCTGAGGGTCCTCACTATTTCCCTGAAATTGGGAGGGTCCAGGCCTCCCGGGTCGCCCCACTAGGCTCGGCCATTCTCGAAAGGTCCTAACGGTCTTGGTGACCTGGAGAGGGGAGTGGCAGACAGGGTTATGTGGCTTAGTACGGGCGAATTCTCACTGTCGGGGTGGGATCTATTCGGGGACGAAGATCCACAGTGGCGGGGAACTCCAGGACCGTCTGATGGATCAGCAGTTGGCACGGGACGGTTCTGATCTCCAGACATCTAACGTCCACGCGAGGGGTTGGATCGACTGTCGGATCTGATCCATGGATCGAACGAGCGATCGGGGATACTTAAGACAGTTACTTGGATGCCGTTAGATCGAATCTCAGAACCGCGGAACAGTCGAGATTAGACGGATCTAATCGAAGGCACGGGCTGTTGGATTAAATCCGCAGAACGAACAGCTCAGATGGCACCCACGGTTTGGAAACCAGTCGACTCTTGGAAAGGATAGAGTGGCAATTATGATTTGTTTAAAACCCTCATTTACAATTAAATCTATTTAAATTAAATCCAAAATGTGACTAAATGACCTCCAAAATATCCCAAAATTTCACCCTTAGCTAATTTGGGGGTGAGGAATTCAAAAATAAACTCAGATTTTGATTTGGAGATCAAATTATTTTAGGTATTTTCTTGGGCTCAAAAATAACTAAAAATACCAAAATTTCCCATTTAGCTCCGATTGATTTCAAACCTCTATGGATATGTTTAAATGACCATTTGAATCTAATGGAATCAAAATCAAGACTTGGTTTTGCTTAATTCAACTAGGTTTAGCTAGAGTAACAACCTAAGGTTGTTATAGACTCCCCCACTTAAGAATGATATCAGCCCCGATATCACCTAAGTATAGAAAAATTCTAATGGGATTTAACAGATCAAAGAAAATACAGGAAGTGGAAAAAGGAGAGAAGAACAATACTTGAGTTCACAAAGAGCTGTGGATATTTGTTGCGCATATCCACCTCTTTCTCCCAAGTAGATTCCTCCAAGGATCGATTCTTCCACTGAATCTTGACCATAGGAATTGATTGATTTCTTAGCTGCTTCTGATCATGAGCTAATATTCTGATAGGTTCTTCGGCATACACAAGATCGGGTTGAATCGCTACTGCTGAAGTTAAACGAGAATGAAAATGTCTTTGAGACCCTTCTCATCTCGTTTAAAGTTATTACAAATTAAAGTTTAAAGAGAATGAAAATGTCTCTCAATCTCACTGAAATAAAATGCAAAATCTATTTAAACAGCAGCAGCATAATCCTCCTCCTGAACCCGCTCCTCTTCTACGACACTGCCAACGAACAAGTCTGAATCTGACATTTGTCGGTATCACAAATGCCAGGGCCCCAGCCAACAAAATAAAAAGTTACAGTTAGACAATTGTCTAAGTACATTTTAGGCTATTTTAATGAACTGAATATTTTAAAGATCTCACAATTTAAACTAGCTAAACATGCAAGCCGTAAAGGGTGCAACAAGCTATGAAGGAAAATGGTAAGTATAAACTATCCATTTATAGCCAGCAACTAGTATGAAGAATGCCATACAATGCAAAATAAACAATGTGAGGCTAAAAGCTAAAAGAAATAGCAACTACAATACAATTCTGAACATAACATACTTATGATGATATTAGCACATGCTGAGTATATAAAAGAAATACAAGTACTAAAAATATGCAATTCTAGCATCCTAAACATGCTAATATATATAAGTAAATCATAAGAGTATACATACAACATGCTAATTAAGAAAAGGAAAAGAAAATGATACTGAGACATGTAGCAAAAGCATAGCAATATAGGTAAAGCCACTAAGACATGTGGCAAAGCGAGCAAGTAATATAATACAAAGTCACTGAGACATATGATAAAACAAGCAAATACTGAAAGTAAGGCCACTAAAGCATGTGGTAAAGTAAAACAAAAACAATACTAAATAATCTAGCTAAAGTAGCAATAAGACTAAGACATAGTACTACCATACTAGCCAATAAGCCATCCAGGGCCCCCAATACTGAAATATCAATCAATACCCAGCCAATAGGCCATCTGAATCCTCTAGGCCTGGGTCAATTCTACACAATACTATTACAAAAGAGGCAGACTAAGCTAGGACATATTCTACCAATTGCAGACAAGGCAAAACTGATTGATATGTAATTCGAATGCTAACTTAGGATGTATCATCCATATCCTAAGTTCTCCTATTATGCTTAAGGAAATAAGCTCAATATCCAAGGTATGCAAAGCAATCTAGTCAAAGTAAGCAAGAGACTCAATTTAGACTATGTGATATCCGATGTTGTCTAATTTCCCAATTTAACTACTCTGAGAAGGTACAAGTTTAGGATCTCCAATATCCATCTATGGAGTAAAATCTCAGATTTACATCCTTAAAATTAATATTAGAACTTAGCAAGTACTAATCCAAAATCATGAGACAACTATATGGTCTAAGTAAACAAATCAATGACCTAATTTCTTAATATTTTGCTCTCTTACTCAAATCTCGATTAAGTAAATCAAGATTTAAGGATTTAGGACTTGAACCCCCCCTTTGGTGTTCAAATCCTAAACCAAAGTCAAATCCTACTATGGGTCTAAGGTTCATTCAAGGTACCCCAGTTAAAGGTGAAAAATCCAAGAATTATGAACTTATTGAAAGGTTATTCTAGTGATTATAAGATAAAATAATCAATTAAGAATGTGAGAATCTATGATCTATATTCAATCTTTTAAGATAATTTCATTATCTCATAGATTGAATCACCCTATACCCACAAGGAAGGCTTCAAAAGGTTAAACAATCAATCATTTAAAGAATTCCAAAGGATATAGTTCAATTCAAGTAAAAGATCTAACGTCTAAGGTCTATGATCTAAGATTTGATTTTTGATCATTTTAGACTTTACTAATTGAATTTCTTTTAGCATTTAAGCTCATAATTTAACTAAGTTGAACTTATTAAAGTGGTTTTAATAATTGAAATGATTAAATTTAAGTATTAAGCTTAAGTGACTTCTTTAAGGTCACTTAAAATCTAAGTGCCTTAATTAAGGCTTAATTGAAGATTTGTTAAATTAATGATCACATTAACATTATTATTAGTCTAAGAGTTCAGAGAACATTTCTAATATATCTTAGGGTATTTTACTGAAATTTCCAAGTTTTAAGGGGCATTTAAGCACATTTTGGTCAAAATGACCAAAATGCCCCTCTTAAGGCTAAAATTAGGATTTTAGGGTTTAGTTATCCAAACTGGATCAAATCTATTTTAAGGTGCTTCATATGGATTAATGAAGTGGGGAACACACTTATCCTAGGTTTTGACAACTTAATTAATCTAATAAGCACTAATCACTTATTTAAGCCAATTAGGGTGATTAATGAATTTAGGGCATTCTAGAGCAATCCAACCCTATCCATAGGTTCTACTATACTTAAGATAACATTAGAAATTAACTTGTCCAAAATCAGAAATTTAATTAGGGTTAAATTCACTAATCCTTATATTGAGTAATTAAGGAGTGATTAAGAAAATTAAACATCCAAATTTGGTTTTAAGGGTCTACCATTGCTCTCTAAGGTTTAATAAGCAATCAGAGCCCTTAATTATTTAATTTGGTGATTAATTGAATTTATTATGATTTAATTAATAACAGAAAAAGGTTTGGTCAATTATTTTAAATCCAACCATTAGATCTGTAATTTTATTTTATATTCAGGTTCCTTGTATTTTTCTGATTCAAATGGTATATTGGATCATATCATTTGGATAAGTATAACCAAAGTTATTAAGTTAATTTATTCTATATTTTTATTGAAATTAAAACTATAGGATTTAATTAATTAATCGCATAACCTTTAAAAATACATTCCTATAATTAATTAAATAGACGCAGCCCAAAATCAAGACCGCGCGGGGTGGGGTCGGCCCGGCCCGAAGCGCTAGTGCATCATCTTCCTCCTCTCGACGGGTCCGTCCCAGGTGAGACACAGCGCTGAAATTGTTGGCGCTCAGACGACGGCGATGGCTCGGCTTGATCCCTACACGTTCTTGGGGTTGAGACGTATCGATTGGACTAAGAACCCCCATCTGGATCCCTCTGGATCGACGGAGTGTTACTCACCCGAGATGCCTTCGATACGAGCGTTTCAGGAGCACTGTGAGGAGACAATTCTCCTCACAGAGGCCATTATCTGGCCGGAGCTTGATACCTACACCTTCAGGGAGGTGAGACGAGTCGATCCCCCAATATTTCATAACCTGGGGTGCAGCCAATCGTTGGGTCCTTACTCGGACTCAGCCATTGGCTCGGCCGCTAGCTCAATCGATAGATACGATCGATTCAAGCTAGCTTAGCCCCAGGCGATAATTACACTGGGTTTCCTAGCTGGCTAAGGTAATCTAGACAACATGCAGCGGCTCAATTCAAGGACAGAAGGGAAAATGGATCGAAGGGATCCATGGGAGAAGGAGGTACCTCAGAACGGGATTGCAGGTTTGGTCCGAGAGGCAATGGAGGCAGTTGGAGCTTCCAGAAGACTGCCACGAGCTCCCAGGAGGTCTGAACACCAGACTCGCACCATCTATCAGCGGTACTTAGCTCTGAAAGTTCTAGGAAATTGTCGGGCAGATAGGGACTCCAGCAAGCGTCCAGCTGTAGAAATTAGGGTTCACAGTGAGCAAAGGGGCTCATTGTGAAATTCTGAAGGTATTTATAGGCCTGGGGAAGCTCTGGGGGTGGTTACCAGGGCTCAAGAATGGGGCTTGGCTCAACTTGAGGGTCCTCACCATTTCCCTGAAATTGGGAGGGTCCAGGCCTCTCGGGTCATCCCACTAGGCTCGGCCATTCTCGGAAGGTCCTAACTGTCTTGGTGACCTGGCGAGGGGAGTGGCAGATAGGGTTACGTGGCTTAGTACGGGCGAATTCTTGCTGTCGGGGTGGGATCTCTTCGGGGACGAATCTCCACAATGGCGGGGAACTCCAGGACCGTCTGATGGATCAGCAGTTGGCACGGGACGGTTCTGATCTCCCGACATCTAACATCCGCGCGAGGGGTGGGATCGACAGTCGGATCTGATCCACGGATCGAACGCCCGATCAAGGATACTTAAGACGATTACTTAGATGTCGTTAGATTGAATCTCGGAACCGCGGAACAGTCGAGATTAGACGGATCCAATCGAAGGCACGGGTCGTTGGATTAAATCCGTGGAACGGACTGCCCAGATGGAACCCGCGATTTGGAAACCAGCCGACCGTTAGAAAGGATAGAGTTGCAATTATGATTTGGTTAAAACCCTCATTTGCAATTAAACCTATTTAAATTAAATTCAAACTGTGACTAAATGATCTCCAAAAATTCCCAAATTTTCACCCTTAGCTAATTTGGGGGTAAGGAATTCAAAAATGAACTCAAATTTTGATTTGGAGATCAAATTATTTTTAAGTATTTTCTAGGGCTCAAAAATAGCCAAAAATACCAAAATTTCTCATTTAGCTCCGATTGATTTCAAACCTCTATGGTTAGGTTTAAATGACCCTTTGAATCTAATGGAATCAAAATCAAGACTTGGTTTTACTTAATTCAACTAGGTTTAGCTAGAGTAACAACCTAGGGTTGTTACAGTAGACATTAGGTCGTATGACTCATAGCAGTTCAGAGAGTATTTAGTTGCATATCAGTGGCATATAATACCATAGCATGTATATATGCATGATTTCAGTGGCATACATCATAGCCTTACACGCTTTTTACTCAATTTTAGATCATATAATGTTTTTAGTCATTATCAGTATTCAGTATACAGTCAGCTTACTTTACTTCAATTTTGTACAGTTCTTATTTTTAGTTATCTTTATAATTTTTTTGCAGCTTTGTTTACTTTATTATTACATGTTAGTTTAATAATTAGAACTATTAGACTAGCTTCGATGTGTTTGACTTATTGTCCAACACGTGGTACTTTTGAGATTTGGCAATTTGCTAGATCCTAAGCAGCCTGTTGAGCCAGGCCAGGAGGACTCTCAATAGATTTAGGAAGAGTTTGTGGAGCCTTAGTGGTTTCTCCTCCAGCTTTTACTATTTTATTTACTTTTCTTTCAGTTCAGTATTTAGACTCCGTTCTATATTTTCAGTAAATATTTTGTAATAATTTCTAGACGTATTTTCTTTTCTTTTTTGAGATGAATAATTAATTCAGTTTATGTGATGAATATTTCTGGATGTATGCTTAGCTTCTACACTCTATTTATATAATACTTATACTTAGTATTTTGATGTGATCAGTATACTAGAAATGCTGATATTTTATATATATATTAGATTCTTTATGTTGCATTTTAAATCCAATATATGTATTTGTCTAATACTTAGGATAAGGATACTACTCTTATCTTATGTTATAGCTCTTGACCATTCCTTGGGATTGAGTCAGCAACCTTCAGTGTCTTAGTTTCAGCCATTTGGGGAGATGCGACATTCCTACCCGAGTAGCGCACCGCTCTGCTGCCGATTGATTACTTCTTTTGTGCGCGGTGATGGGACAGGGCGCTACAACCTCCCTCCCTTGTTAATGGATTGGGGATCATACCTGAATCTAGTGATAAGTGTGGAGTTTGCCGAGTGATGATCACCTCTTAATCATACTTGGTTAAGGGGCGGGCCACCACAATATCTATATATTTAGTAGCATACAAAACATATTTATCTCAGTATTTTATTCAGTTTCAGATTCTTTATAGATTCTTATTTTTAGCACCTTATCTTTTAGTTACTATTTTGCTTTACTTTCAGTTCTGCAGTGCTTTACATATTTTAGTTATTTTAGTAATCTTTTGCAGTAATGTTCTATTTTATTTTAAATGTTAATCTCTTTAAACTATAATAAGGTATGTCATAACTTTTGATGTGTTGGACTTATTATCAAACACAAGGTACTTTTATTCTTTACTTTTGTTCGAGAAACCAACATTTTGGGATCTAACAAATTCTATGATCCAGAGTAGTTTGAGGAGGAGGCTTTGGAAACTTCCCAGGTGTAGCGCCCCGCCCCATCACCGTGCGCAAAAAGTATAACTAACATATCGGTGGCGGAGCGGCGCGCTACTCGGGGAGGGAGCAACTGATAATAGCATATCCCCAAAAAGGCTAACAGACTGAGCCACAGTGAAGGCTGCTGACTCAAACCTAAGAGTAGGATTGAGAGTCAATATTTAAAATAAGAGTAGAATACTTGTCTTAAGTATTAGACTAATATGTATATTAGATTTATATAGGTAAATTAGAATCCAATATATGTTATCAATATATATTAGGATTTCCAGTATGCTGATCTCATCACAATACTAAGTATAGTAGTATTATAAAGTGTAAAAGCTAAAGCAAAACATCCAGATTACATTCATCACAGAGCAGTAGTAAATATTCATCTCAGAAAAAAAAAGTAAAATACATCTAGAATTATTACAAACTGATTTAAAAGATAAAAACTAAAGTCTATCTGAAGTACTGAAAATAAAGAAGTAAGTAAAAGGTGGAATATTGATCCACTCAGGTTCTACGTACTCCTCTTGGATCTCCAGTAAGTCCTCCTTCCCTATCTCCACAAGCTGCCTGGGATCTAGCAGATTGTTGGATCCTAAAAGTACCCCGTGTTAGACAAAAAGTCTAACACATTGCAACTAACTAAGCAGTTCTAAAGTTAATGCAATAAACAGTAAAGCAAACACGATTGTAAGAAATAATCGTAAAGGCACTATATAACTGAAACTGTAAAGATTAGGCAAAGTAAAACTGCATCAAAATTGAATACTGAAGTTAAACAAAAACATCAAATGCTCAGAAATTAATGTGAAAAATGTCCAATGCTGTACTATATGTCACTGGAATGATGCACCTAAATATGCCACAATATGGTATGCCATAGTATATAACAGAACTATCACTAAAAGGTTATGAGTCGTACGGTCCAATATATACATTCACCTAGTACGGCGATGCCGATGCATCATGAAATTCCCCAGTCAATGTATACAATATTCCGTAACCCATAATTTATCACCGATACTCATGCATCACTACTGAAATAATCCCTCAAACTCATGCTCATGTTCATGCCCAAGCTTCTATTCTATTTGAATAAAATCTAGAAATCCACAAAACTTTGAACACCGATAATGTATTCTAGGTCTCCACTATGCAGAATCCTGCTAAAAGGATTCCGGCTCAAAGCATCTAGAATGATAAATTGGTTAAAGTTAAAATTTTTCTTAAGGATCATTAGATGGGATGATTGTATACACATATTTAGCATATTTGCAAGAAAGGTGATTCTTATCACTTAGTTTGATTAAGCCACCCTAACGAAGCGGTCTTCGATAGGAGGCATCGCCCGTTGGCAATTTGTATCTCAAGCTAAGTTATTAAGATGACCTACTCACAATCACACATAGTTTCTTAAAGAAGGTGACTCTAATTACATAGTTTGTCTGAGCCATACCTATTGAAGTGATCTTCGCAAGGAGGCATCGCCCATTGGCGATTTGCATTTCAATTAAACTAAGGAATGAGTACACTCTTAGTCTTGGGAGATTTACTCTAATGGGACTATATTCGTCTAGTCCCTCGAGATAGAACCTGCTTATAAATCCACATTGGAGTGAATCAGCCAATCCTGAATACCATTGAAGAAATCCAATACTATAGGTATACCATACTACACCAACCAATGACCTGGGTTCAAACAACTCTATTTTTCCAACAAGGATTTGTCAAGATTATTAATTCCTATGCTAAATAGGTAAGTCCTATGCAAGGCTCTAAGAAAAAGGTGATCAAGGATCACTAAATATAGATTCTACCACAAGGAAAATTGTCATTCTAATATATTAAGTGATTCCTACCACGAGGGGTTAAGATCAACTTCTAAGGTTAAGGGATCATCTATGCTTCTACCTCAATGAGTTATACAAAATTCTTCTACCTCAATGTATATTTAAATTTAGGTCTTTAAAATATTTTAGAGGCAATTTTATGCTGAGATACTTAAGATCTCACACCCTTAATTCTAAAGCTAACATCTTAGGTTCTATTTAATAGTTAGGTTTAGAGTGATCAGATCAGATGATTAAGTCATCTGATCATATCTTATTCTAAGATTATGGGATTTAAATCAAGGAAGTTATTAGAGTCAGATCAATTATTAAATCAATTTAGTTTTATTATCTTTTTATGCTAGTAGTCTTATTTAGGAGAAAATCAAGGATCAAAAGTTTAAATTCAGATTAATCAATCACATAGCTTTATCAATAACCTTAACATGTCTATTTCAAATATTTAAGATCAATACCAAATTAGATGCATTATTGGAATAATGTCAATTTCACTAACTTATAATCAAGTCAATTTAATTAAGGATTTAAAAGTTTAGATCTTAACTAAATAGATTAGGGTTTAACCCCTTACTCATGCCTAATTAAGTTCAAAGGTTTATTTATAAATCAAATGTCAAATTAATGAATTTGAGATGTATTATTGGTGGCAATCTTAGACTTAGATCAAGTCTCAATAGCTTGATCAAAGTTTTAAGACTTCTTAAGGTTAATTAAGGGAACTAAGTTCTCAATTTTTTTTGATTTATTCAATATATACATCATAAATTTGCAAACATGATTTCAATACATCTTCATTACTGTTATGAATCATATTAAAAGAAAAATTTCAGAAAATAGAAAGTAATTAGTACTAATCAAACTATAAATCAATCCAAAAAGATTAGCACATAATTACAAATCTAACCATCAAACTTTTATTCAATTTGGCACCTAAGTTCTATTTTACCATACAATTAATCAGGGACTAAGTTTGTTAAGATCCAGTGTCTAGAAACCCTAATTTTTACTAATCATGATTTAACAAGATTATGGCATAAATTGAAATACAGAGATCAGAAAAATAATCACTTAGCATATTCATTCTATTTCACATAAGGAAACTAATGCACCCTAAACATACTAATTGGTTAAGTATAATTGCTAATCCATCCTAATCAAGTTCTATAATACTTAGGTTAAAATAGAAAACTCAGCCATTAGATGTTCAATATTATTTTATATTCTTATTCCTATGAATTTTCGAATCAATTTGATATATAATATCATAGGATTTGGACCAGTGGATTGAAAGTTATTTCATTAATACATTCTGTATTTTTATTTAAATAATTCCCTATGATTGGAAAAATTGAGTTATTTTCCTTAAGGAAAATAATTTTGATTATTCGAATATTAATTAAAACGGGTTCGGCCCGTTTGCCAAAATGCGCAGGACGGCTCGGCCTGGGAACCTGTTACCGTCGAACTGCGCGGGTCATGGGTCGGCCCAACCTGCACAGCGTTTCGTCCCCGAGCCTTTGTCCCGATGGAAGGACTCGATTACGGGAACCCTAATCGGCTAATTCTGGCACATCCCGACCATGGCACGACCAATCGATGATCGCTTCACGTTCACCGTGGTCAGGCGCACCGAATGGGACCCGAAGCCCTCTGTGACGCAGTCAGAATTGGCCAGACCCTACTCACCTGAGAGCTCCCGCAATGGGACTACTGTAGGGAGACAATTCTCCCCACATAGGCCATGCCAGACCCAGGGCTCGATCTCTACACCTTCAGGGAGGTGGGTCGAATCAAAGCCCCCTGGTCTGAGGGCCTGAGGTGGTCTGGAACGCCAGGACCTTACTCACCTGAGGTGTTCCTAAATGACTTAGCTCGATCGATTGATTCGATCGACTGGGGCTAGCTCAAGGCTCAATCATGGTAGCAGTGAGTTCGTAACGGCAATACACGCATTAACAAATCGAATGGAAGGGAGTCTGAGCCCAATTGGCTCAGACTAAACAATAGGGGGTACCTGGTTCATCGGTTGAGCTCGGGGCGGTCGACAAAGTGTTCGGCTGGCCTTAGCTGAGCTTCCAAACCCTACAAAGGATCCTTAACTCTAGGAGAGCCTACTATCAGCGGTTCGAAAGCTCCTGGATTGCCTATGCATGCTCAGATAAACTGTAATGGTGGAGCGAAGGCAGAGAGGAATCGAGTTCAATTAAAAAGCAAAGGGGTAGAGGGAGGATTGCTGAGCCTTTTTATAGCCTCAGACGAGTTCAGGGATGCTTCCAAAGGGCTGAATTGGGCTGGGAAGGACTCGAGAGGTTAGGCCATGGCCGCGCTCTCAATTTTCCTAATTGAGCTCGGCTGGGTCACGAGGCTAGATAGGACTGATATGCCGTGGAGGGAAGACCCCCAACGGCATGCTGAGGTGTAATGGATAGTGGGGGACAGGCCAGGCTGTCCAGGATCCGCAAGATTTCTTCAGTCAGATGCGGGTGTGGCGAAGGCGAAGATCTATAGCACGGGTGCGCTGTGGGCTATTTGATAAATCGATCAGGACCCCAGAATGGTTCTGATCCCTTAGATCCTAATGGTCAGATTCGATTTGATCCACGCCATAAGATTCACAGGGCGCCTCTGACGGATGATCCTTGGTTTCGCGGGATCTAATCCTAGCCGTCGATTATTTAAGCGCAACAGTTAGATTTATGGGACCCCACTGTCGTGCGACCCGGGATCCGCAGTGAATCACCCGTGGTCCGCACTGCGGATCCCGGCCGTTAATTTAGTTTTAGGGATATATTTGCAATTTGGAAAGATTAGGAACCCTTTTATGCAATTAGACCATTTAGTTAAATGTGAATTATGGCCTAAATGATTTTGAAATTGCACCAAACTTTCACCCCTAGCTAATTTAGGGTGGAGGAATTCAAAAATGAAATCATATTTTTATTCTGAGATCAAAATATTTTAGGTCTAATCTAGGGCATCTAGACTGATTAAAATACAAATCTAGACTTAGGGAAATCCAATTGACTTCAAATTTTCAGGATATGCTTAATTTGATGTTCTAAATGTAATGGCATTGAGTTTAATGATTAATTAGGTTGTAAGTTAGCAAAGAAACAACCTAGGGTTATTCCAGACTCTCCCACTTAAGAATGATGTCGTCCTCGACATCATCTCAAAAGAGAAGACAACATACAAAAATTTGAAGAATAGAAATACGATTCAAAAAGTTAACGGATACCTAGATTTTCATAGTGATTGGGATACTTTCTTCTCATATCTATCTCTTTCTCCCAAGTAGATTCCTCTAAAGAGCGATTTCTCCACTGAACCTTTAACATTGGGATTGAGCGATTTCTCAATTGCTTTTGATCATGAGCTAAGGTCTTAATTGGCTCCTCCACATAAGAAAGATCCGGCTGGAGAGACACCGCTGGAGGTTGAATTAGATGAGACGGGTTGTGAGGACATCTCCACAAAGAGAAGATGTGGAATACATTATGGACTGCAAAAAAATATTCAAGAAGAGGCAATCAATAAGCTGTAGAACCAATCTTCTCTAGGATTTCAAATGGTCCAACATAGCAGAGATTTAGCTTCCCGGCTACACCAAAACAATATACGCCTTTCATCGGACTAACTTTAAGATACGCAAAATTTCCAATATCAAATTCCAAAGTACAATGATGAGCATCATGATACTTTCTCTGACGATCTTGAGCTGCTTTGATTCTTTGTTGGATCAGTTGAATCTTACAATTAGTTTCATCAACTAATTCTAACCCATAAAGCTGAACACTACCTGTTTAAGACCATGCTAATGGAGTACTACATTTCCTGCCATACAGACCTTTATATGGAGCCATGCTAATACTTGCCTGAAAACTATTGTTGTATGTGAACTTTATGAGAGGAATACGATCTTCCCAGAAACCTCTAAAAACTAAAATATAGAGACGAAGAAGATCTTCCAAGACTTGATTAACTCTTTCCGTTTGACCATTGGTCTGAAGGTGAAAAGCCGTGCTCATGGCTAGAGTAGTCCCCAAGTCTTGATGCACTGTTTGCCAAAATTTGGAAGTCAAATGACTATCTCGGTCAGATATGATAGATCTTGGAATTCCATGGAGTCTGATAATTTCCTTGATATACAACTTTGCTAATTTCTCCACAGAATCGATTTAACACATAAGAATGAAATGTGCTGATTTGGTCAGTCGATCAACAATGACCCAGATTGAATCGGCATCGAATATTGATTTGGGTAAACCCATAACAAAATCCTTAGAAATATCGAACCACTTTCATTCAAGAATTGCCAGAGGATGAAGAAGTCCCCTGGGCTTTTAGTACAGGCATGACACTTTGCTACCAATTCTGCCACATTTTTCTTCATTCCAGGCCACCAGAATGATTTCTTCAGATCTTGATACATCTTGGTACTGCCAGGATGTACTTGGTAACCAGAATTGTGACATTCTACTATATTTCTTGATGCATGGATTTGGGAATCCATAGATGATCTCCCTGATAGATTACATTACCTTGAAGCTGAAGATCAAAGCGACGACCACTTTTGATGACCACTTTAAACTTCAGATAGTCTTCATACTTGGTTTGAGAGATAGAGACATCATGATGAAATGTAGGTTCGACTGAACTCATGGATATCAGTGTGCTTAGCATAGCACCATGCACTGGCCTGATTTTGAGCTTTATGAATTATTTTTCCAGAGAACTTGACAGCATCATAGAAGATAGAGTAGCATGACAGCTGAGTGCATCTGCTACGATATTCACTTTTCTTGGATGATATTGGATGCTTAAATCATAATCACTTATTAGCTCAAGCCATCTTTGCTGTCAGCAGTTTAGCTCATGCTGGGTGAAGATGTACTTTAAGCTTTGCTAATCGATGAGCATGGAACACTGGATGCCATAAAGGTAATGAAGCTAGATTTTCAGAGCAAAAATTACGGCTGCTAATTCGAGATCATGGATATGATAGTTCTTTTCATTTAGTTTTAACTGCTGAGATGCATAGGCTATAACTTTTCTTTCCTGTATCAGCACACATCCCAAACCTATGCTAGATGCATTGGTATAGACTTGGTAGTTGAGGCCTTCTTTAGGTAAGGCTAGAACTGGTGCAGAGGAAAGAGCATCTTTTAGCAATTGAAATGCTTCCACACATTTTGGACTCTAGATAAATGGTACAACTTTCTGCGTCAACTTTGTGAAAGGAGAGGCAATTTGTGTGAAGCCTTTGACAAATTTCCTATAGTAGCCTGCCAGTCCTAAGAAACTTTTATTGTTGGTCATAAATTTTGGTTATGACCAATATTGAATTGCACTTACTTTATTTTGATCGACTTTGATTCCCTGAGAGTCGACGACATGACCCAGAAAGCGATTGAGTCAAGCTAAAATTCACATTTGGAATACTTAGCATATAGTTCATGGCTTTGGAGCTCTTCTAGTACTAATCGCAGATGGTTCTCATGATCTATTTTACTTTTCGAATAAATCAGAATATCATCGATGAAGATGATGACGAATTTATCCAAATATGCTTCCAACACGCACTGCATTAAGTCCATAAAAATGGACAGCTCATTTGTTAAGCCAAAGGACATCACCAAAAATTTGTAATATCTATAGCGGGTTCTAAATGTTGTTTTCTCAACATCTGAATCTGTAACTCGTAATTGGTGATATCCAGATCGTAAGTCTATCTTTGAGAAAACTTTAGCTCCAGATAACTGATCGAATAGATCATCGATACGAGGAAAAGGATATCTGTTCTTGATAGTTACTTTATTTAATTCTTTGTAATTGATGCACATTCTCATCAATCCATCCTTATTCTTCACAAACAAAGTTGGCACTCCCCAAGGAGATGAACTTGGATGCATAAGACCTTTATCCAACAGTTCTTAAAGTTGATTGTTCAATTCTTAAAGTTCTTTTGGCGCCATACGATATGAAACCTTTAACAGTGGTTGTGTTCAAGGAATTAATTATATAGCAAATTCTGCTTCTCTAACGGGATGAAGACTAGGTAGGTCTTCGGGGAAAATATCAGGAAATTCACAGACTATACAGTTCTCAGAAATAGGCATGACTTATTTTTTCTCTCCCAACATCGTTACGAGATACGCATCGCATCCCCTCCTGACTAGTATTTCTGCTTTCATTGCATTGATCAACGATGCTTTGGTGCTAAATTTTCCAACGAACGATTTTGATTGACTCCCATTGCCCAACGTTATTTTCTTCTTTTGGCAATTTATGGAAGCACCATGCTGGCTTAACCAATTCATGCCTAGGATCATATCAAAGTTTGCGATTGGCAATACAATTAATTAAGCTCCATAATTTTGTTCACCAATAAGAATATCTATGTTGCAGAATTGTTGGGGCTGCATATGAACTTTGGAAGGTAACCCGATGCTCAACGAGTTAGCTACTCAATGGATTGGTAGCTTAAGAGTTTTAGCCCAATTTTTTGATACGAAGGAAAGACTCGCTCCCATATCGAAAAGGATGTTACAAGATTTATCATTTATTGATAAGGTGCCTGAAACCACATCGTTGTCCTCAAGAGAAAAAGCAGTAGTTAACATATATACCCTTGTCGGTGCTGAGGGTTGTTTGTTCTGAGGTTTTTGACCCTGACGATCATAGTTCAGCTTTTGTGTAGGTACAATTGCTTTAGAGTTCGAAGTAGTAACTGGCATTATAGCAGGAGCAGGCTCTCAGCTATTCCTTGGTTGTGCACGTAATGCTTGCTTATGACGGGAGTGATTGATGAGCACTCTGTCGATTGTGTTCTTCTCATTGCATATGAAATAGCGGTGACCTCTATGACCACAAGTAAAACATACATCGCCGAAGTGGTAGCATTTTCCATACATATGTAATCATTTGCATTCAAAGTTATGAGGTTGGGGTTGTGTAGTCTCCATGTTATAGACTTTTGCCACCTTATGATGGCCAAAATGTTCCTTCCTAGGCTGCATAACTATTGCCTTTCTTTTTCGGTCCAGTTGACCTTGGAATCCTTCTTGTAGACGGGCAGCCTCGATCAATTCAGTCAGAGTCTTGATCTGACGAGATACTAAGTGGGCTTTAATAGAGTCTCTTAGACCTTCAGGAAATAGTGGCATCTAGATGCTTCCGTTCTAACTAGATCCTGAATGAAACGTGACAATCTCCGGAATTCCTGCTCGCAGTAGAACACTAAATTATTTCCTTGTGTGAGATGGAGGAGTTCATCCTCCAAAATTTCTTGAGCTAACACCGATATGAATGCTTCACGGAACACTTCCAAGAACATGTCCCAAGGAATGTCCTCTACTTCATAATCAGCAAATTTGTTGTTCCGCTCGTTCTCCCACCAGTATTCAGCTTCTTCTTTAAATAAATGAGCTATTAGGCAGATGGCTTAGAGCACTTGATACTGGCCAAATCCTTCTCGGCCATCTTAAGTCAGTTCATTATGTCCATAGGATTCAGCACTCCATTGAACGTAGGAGTTTGGAGATGAAGAAAACTGTGTAGGATTCCATCGCCCGTATAGAATCCTGATGGGGGTGGGGGGTTCAGGTTGTTGTCTAACCGAGAGGATAAGAGCACGCGTCTCTTGCACCTGTTGCGCATTGCTATCTATTAGGGCTTACACTAAACTGGCCATAGGGTTGGACTTAGGTCCGTCTAATGACGTGACCGTATTCTTAATTGGAGTAAGAGTAGATAGAGAGCTAGGATTCATGACTGTAAATACAAGTATGAATTAGAAACATATAATTTTACTATAATTTGTTCATTCATTTCATTCTCAAAAGAGAAGATACATGGATCCACAAAACACATAACTGAGATGAAAGAAAATGTCATAATAAGATCTCTAAAATCTAGTTACAATATTCTATCCAAACAGCAGCACAGAAGTCATCATATGTGACTATGTGGCTCCTCCGAGCTAATCTCCTATAAACCCAAAACTACCAACGACTCGCTGATCCCCTCAATAGAATCTTTACGATCTCCAGACGATACTCCTCTGGACAGACTGCCTCTCGAAGTGCATTAGTAACGCGATCCAACCATTCTCTGGTGAGTGCTGAAATTTGGTACCTCCAAAGGATGAATTGATATAGATTTTATCTAACACCTTAACTCCTCAAGGTGACACTCCATTAATGACTCTTCTATAAATCTGGCCATCTCAGAGGTTATCTATCCCGTAGTTGTCAAACCTCCTAAGGTAGAACCAAAATGCTGACTGCAAGTATTCCATCCCTAAAATAACTCAACTTTTAAGTATTTCATTCACATTTTATCATTACCTTCAAGTTTGTTCAAATCCAAAGATGTCAGTTTTGATATTCAAAATAGGCATAGTTTCAATCAAGTTATTATGTGCATTAAATTCCTAGGGTGTCATTATTCTAGATATAGTCAACCCTTTCCTTTCTGAGGTAACTTAATGAACGTTTGGATGTTTGCTTTTCATTACACTTAGTAACTTGTGATCTTGACCTGATATAGAGAATAGATCATAAAATAGATAGGAACAAACTCCTTATCTGACACTTTATGATACTTCTCTGATACTAACTGTAGTGCCTCGCCCCATCACCGCGCGCAAAAAGTATAACAAACAGATCAATGGCGGAGCGGCGCGCTACTCGGGGAGGGAGCAACTGACAATAGCATCTCCCTAGATAGGCGAAAAGGCTAAGCCACATTGAATGCTGCTGACTCAAACCTAAGAGTAGGATTGAGAGTCAATAATTAAGATAAGAGTAGAATACTTGTCTTAAGTATTAGACTAATACATACTTTAGATTTAAAGAAGTAAATATGAATCCAATATACGTTATCAATATATTAGCATTTCCAGTATGCTGATCACATCACAATACTAAGTATAGTAGTATAATAGAGTGTGGAAGCTAAAGCAAAACATCCATAATATATTCATCACAGAGCAATAGTAAATATTTATCTCAGAAAAGAAAAGTAAAATACATTCAGAATTATTACAAACATATTAAATAGATGAAAAGTAAAGTCTATTTGATGTACTAAAAATAAAGCAATAAGTAAAAGGTGGAAGACTGATCCACTAAAATTCCACGTACTCCTCCTGGATCTCCAGTAAGTCCTCCTGCCCTGTCTCCACAAGCTGCCCGGGATCTAGTAGCTTGCCAGATCCCATAAGTACCCCATGTTAGACAAGAAGTCTAACACATTACAACTAACTAAGCAGTTTTAAAGTAAATGCAATAGACAGTAAAGCAAACACGACTGTAGAAAATAATAGTATTGGCACTATATAACAGAAACTATAAACACTAGGCAAAGTAAAACTGCATCGAAACTGAATACTGAAGGTAAACGAAAATATCAAATGCTCAAAAATCAATGTGAAAAATGTCCAATGCTGTACTATATATCACTGGAATGATGCTCCCAAAATATGCCAGAACACGGTATGCTAGGGTATGTAACAGAACTATCACTAAAAGGCTATAAGTTGTATGGTCCGATGTATACATACACCCATTTAGGAAGATAGTATGGTGATATCGATGCATCTTGAAATTCCCCAGTCAATGTATGCAACATTCAGTGACCCATATTTTATCACCGATACTCATGCATCACTATTGAAATAATCCCTCAAACTCATGCTCATATTCATGCCCATGCTTCTATTATATTTGAGTAAAATTCAGAAATCCACAAAACTTTGAGCACCGATAATGAATTCCAGGTCTCCACTGTGAAGAATCCTGCTAAAAGGATTTTGACTCCTAGCTTTTAGAATGAAAATTGGTTAAAGTTGAATATTTAATTAAAGATCAATAGATGGGATGATTGTATACATATATTTAGTACGTTTATAAGAAAGGTGATTCTTATCACTTAGTTTGATTAAGCCACCCTAACGAAGCAGTCTTCAATACGAGACATCGCCCATTGGCGATTTGTATCTCAAGCTAAGTTATTAAGATGCCCTACTCACAATCACACTTAGTGTCTTAAAGAAGGTGACTCTAATTACTTAGTTTGTTTGAGCCACACCTATTGAAGCGGTCTTTGCTATGAGGAATCGCCCGTTGGCAATTTGTATTTCAGTCAAACTAAGGAATGAGTACCTGTTTAATACATTCTTAGTCTTGGGAGATTTACTATAACAGGATTGTATCCATCTAATCCCTCGAAATAGCACCTGCTCATAAGTTCACACTGGAGTGAATCAGCCAATTCTGAATACCACTGAAGAAATCCAGTACTATAGGTATACCATACTATACTAACCAATCACCTGGGTTCAAATAACTCTATTTTTCCAATAAGGATTTGTCAAGACTATTTATTCCTATGCTAAATAGATAAGTCATATGCAGGGCTCCAAAAAAAAGGTGATCAAGGATCACTAAATATAGATTTTACCATAAGGAAAAGTGTCATTCTTATATCTTAAGTGATTACTATCATGAGGGGTTAAGATCAACTTCTAAGGTTAAGGGATCATCTAAGCTTCTACCTCAATGAGATATACAAAATTATTCTACCTCAATGTATATTTAAATTTAGGTCTTTAAAATATTTTTGAGATAATCTTATGCTAAGATACTTAAGATCTCACACACTTAATTCTAAAGTTTATATTTTAGGTTCTTATTAATATTTAGGTTTAGAGTGATCCGATCAGATGATTAAGTCATTTGATCATATCTTATTCTAAGATTATGGGATTTAAATCAATGATGTTATTAGAGTCAAATCAATTATTAAATCAATTTAGTTCTATTATCTTTTTATGCTAGTAGTCTTATTTAGGAGAAAATTAAGGATCTAAAGTTTAGATTCAGATTAATCAATCACATAGATTTATCAATAACCTTAACATATCTAATTCAAATGTTTAAGATCAATACCAAATCATATGCCTTATTGGAATAATATCAATTTCATTATCTTATAATTAAGTCAATTTAATTAAGGATTTAAGAGTTTGGATGTTAATCAAATAAATTAGGGTTTAACCCCTTACTCATGCTTAGTTAAGATCAAAGATTTATTTATAAATAAAATGTCAAATTAGTGAATTTGAGAAGTATTATTGGTGGCAATCTTAGACCTATATCAAGTCTTAATAGCTTGATCAAAGTCTTAAGACTTCATAAGGTTAATTTAGGGGTTTAATTCTCTACTTTTTTTTTTTGATTTATTCAATTTCTACATCATAAATTTGCATACATGATTTCAGTACACCTCCCTTACTATTATGAATAATATTAATAGAAAAATTTCAAAAAATAGAATTTAATTAGTGCTAATCAAACCCTAAATCAATCCAAAAGGATTAGCACATAACAACAAATCTAACTATTAGAATTTCATGTAATTTAGCACATAAGTTCTATTTTACCAAACAATTAATCAGGGAAAAAGTTTGTTAAGATCTAGTGCCTGGAAATCCTAATTTTTACTAATCATGATTTAACAAGATTATGGCATAAATTGAAATATAAAGATCAAAAAATAAATCACTTAGCACATACATTCTACTCTGCATAAGGAAACTAATGGCATCCTAAACATGTAAATTGGTTAAGTATAATTGCTAATCCATCCTAATCCAGTTCTGCAATACTTAGGTTAAAATAGAAAATTCATCCATTAGATATTCAATATTATTTTATATTCTTATTTCTGAGGTCTTTCTGATCAATTTGATATATAATATCATAGAGTTTGAACCAGTGGATTGAAATTTATTTCATTAATATATTATATATTTTTATTTAGATAATTCCCTATGATTGGAATAATTGAATTATTTTCCTTAAGGAAAACAATTTTTATTATTCGAATATTAATTAAAATGGGTTCGGCCCGTTCGCCAAAACATGCGAGTCAGCTCGGCCCGGGAACCCGTTACTGTCGAATCACACGGGTCATGGGTCGGCTCGACCAGCACAGCGCTTCGTCCCTATGGAAGGACCCGATTAGGGGAACCCTAATCGGCCAATTCCAGGACATCCCGATCACGGCACGACCAATCGATGATCGCTACACGTTCACCGTGGTCAGGCGCACCGAACGGGACCCAAAGCCCTTTATGAGGTGGTTTGGATCGGCCAGGCCCTACTCACCTGAGAGCTCCCTCAATGGGACTACTATGGGGAGATAATTCTCCCCACAGAGGCTATGCCAGACCTAGGGCTCGATCCCTATACCTTTAGGGAGGTGGGTTGAATCGAAGCCCCCTGGTCTGAGGGCCTAAGTTGGTTTGGAACACTGAGACCTTACTGACCCGAGGCATTCCTAAAGGACTTAGCCTGATCGATCGATTCGATTAACTTGGGCTAGCTCAAGGCTCAATCATGATAGCTATGAGTTCAAAATGATAATACACACATTAATGAATTGAATGGAATGGAGTCTGAGCCCAATTGGCTCAGACTGAGCAAAAGGGGGTACCTGGTTTGTCGGTTGAGATCGGGGTGATCGATAGAGGGTTTGGCTAGCCTTAGCTGAGCTTCCATGCGCTGCAAAGAATCCTGAACTTCAGGAGAGCCTGCTATTAGCGGTTCAAAAGCTCCTGGATCACCTACCAAGATCATGAAGATGGCAATGGCGGAGTGTAGGCAGAGAGGAATCGAGTTCAATTAAGCAGCAAAGGGGCAGAGGGAGGATTGGTGAGGCTATTTATAGCCTCAGACGAGTTTAGGGAAGCTACTAGAGGGCTGAATTGGGTTGGGGAGGACCCGAGAGGTCGGGCCATAACTGAGCTCTCAATTTTCTTAATTAAGCTCAGTCGGGTCACGAGGCCTAATCAAGACTGATATGTCGTTGAGGAAAGATCCCCAACGGCATGCTGAGGTGGAACGGGTAGTGGGTGATAGGCCAGGCTGTCCAGGATCCGCAGGATTTTTTCAGTCAGACATGGTCATGGCGAAGATGAAGATCCACAGTGCGGGTGTGCTGTGGGCCATCTGATGGATCGATCAGGACCGCTAAACAATCCTGATCCTTCAGATCTTAACAGCCAGATATATTTGATCCACGCCGTAGGATTCTCGGGGCACATCTGACAGCTAATCCTTGGTTCCGTGGGATCTAATCCTAGCCGTCGATTATTTAAGCGTGACGGTTAGATTTACGGGACCAAGCTGTCATGCAACCTAGGCTTCGTAGTGGATCGCTCGCGGTCCGCACTGCGGATCCTAGTCGTTAATTTAGTTTTAGGGATATATTTGCAATTTGGAAATATTAGGTACCCTTTTATGCAATTAAACCATTTTAATTAAATGTGAATTATGGCCTATATGATTTCCAAATTGCACCAAACTTTTGCCCCTAGCTAATTTGGGGGTGAGAAATTCAAAACTGCAATCATATTTTTGTTTTGAGATCAAAATATTTTAGGTCTAATCTAGGGCGTCTAGACTGATCAAAATGCAAATCTAGACTTAAGGAAATCCAATTGACTTCAAATTTTCAGGATATGCTTAATTTGATGTTCTAAAAGTAATGACATTGAACTTAATGATTAATTAGGATATAGGTTAGCAAAGTAACAACTTAGTGTTATTACACCAAGAGATCCGAGGGGAGCTTGTGGAGTATAGGTTAGCTCAATTTTTACTTACTATTTTTAGATACTTTCTGTCCTTTTTATTTTAAACAATGGTTTGTAATAATTCTAACTATGGATGTATTTTCTCTTTCTTTTCTGAGATTAATATTGTTACTTATATTTTATAATGAATGTTATGGATGAATCTATAGCTTCTGTACTCTGTTATTATTACTACTTATACTTAATTTATGATGTGATCGGCATGTATGATATGCAAATGCTCATTTATATTAAATTCTTATTAAAACCAACTCTCATAAATCCAATATGTGCAAGTACCTTATCTAATACTTAAGATAAGAATATCACGCTTACCTTAAGTATTAGTCCTCACTTATACCTTGGGTAGAGTCTTAGTAGCATTTGGAAAGGTTCAGCAGTCATTCCCGAGTAATCCACCATTTTGCTGCCAATTGTTTTGTCTTTAATACCTCAATTATGCGCAGTGATGGGACTGGGCATTACACCTGACCACCAAAAATATTTCTTCAGATCATGATACATTTTATTGCTATCGAGGTTGATAGTGTAACCTAAGTTATGGGTTTCAGAAAGAGTTTCTAATTGCATATTCTTAAGAATATATAGTCTCTCCTTCTACAAGATTACATAGTCAACATCAAGATGCAACTCTAGTTTCTTTCCTTCCTCAATATCAAACTTAAGCTTGGAATAATATTCCTCTTTCCTTTGGGCTTCAATAATCCTTGATCTCAATTGGGATTCTGACTAACAAGCAAACAAAAGCTTATGCAAATCTGCTGATCTAATTGGCTCAAGAATCATCCTCTCAAGTTCTTTAACCAAGGCATTATTGCAGCAAAAAGAAGATAACATTACTTTATGGCTTAGGGAGTTAGCTACTACATTAGCTTTATCCAGATGATATTGAATTTCTAGACTATAGTCATAAATCAATTTAAGCCATCTACATTGTCTATAATTAAGCTTCTTTTGTGTAAAAATATATTTCAGACTCTGGTGATCAGTAAATATCTCACACTTTACTCTATATAGGTAGTATCTCTAGATTTTAAGAGCAAAAATTATTATTGCTAGTTCTAGATCATGAAAGGGATACTTTATTTCATTAGGCTTTAACTGTATGGAGCCAAAAGCAATAGCCCATCCTTCTTTTATCAGGATGCATCTAAGTTCCACCTTAGAGGCATCAATGTAATCCAAAAAATGTTTTCCTCTTAGGGTAGCACTAGGACTGGCACAGAAGTTAACAGATGCTTCAGCTTCAGGAAGGCATCTTCATATTCAGAATTCTAGATGAATAGAACTTCCTTCCAAGTCAACTTGAGCTAACGATGTTGCTATTTGAGAAATCCCTAGGACAAACCTTTGATAGTATCTAGCGAGTGCTAAGAAACTTTGGATTTTAGTCATGGACTTGAGTTGCACCACGGCTATACTGGACAGATCTTTTTTGGGTTAACCCTTATCCCTTCGGCAACAATCATATGACCCAGAAATGTAATGGAGTTCATCCAAAACTCACACTTCAAAAATTTGGCAAGGAGCTTATTGCTTCTGAGTAGCTCTAATATGGCATGAAGGTGCCTCGCATGGTCGGCTTTTGACTTGGAGTAAATAAAGATGTCGTTAATGAACACTATGATGAAGTCATCGAGGTAAGGTTTCAGAATGCGCTGCATCAGATCCATGAATATGGATGGAGCGTTAGTCAGTCCAAAGGACATGATCAATAATTTATAGTGGCCATATTGCATTCTGAACGCTATTTTAAGGATGTTTCTATCTTCAACCCTAATCTGGTAGTACCATAATCTCAAGTTTATCTTAGAGAAAATTTTTGCTGAGCCTAAGAAAGTGAAATGTACTATAATTATATTGGAGTCAAGGCTGATTCCAAGGATGCTTCATATGTTGAGCCCCGGCACATGGCAATTGATGACTGCATTGAGCCAGACGCTGGAGCACATGAAGAATCTCAGGAGAGTGTCAATGTTGAACCACAAACACCCATGTTAAAAAGATCCACAATAGTCACAAGACCACCATAGAGGTACTCTCCTTCCTTAATTTACATATTACTAATGGATGGTGGTGAACCAGAAAGCTTGGAAGAGGCACTTCAGGTTGAAGATTCAATCAAGTGGGAGGCTGCCAAAAATAACAAAATGGCATCACTCATATCAAATAGGATATGGAAGTTGGCACTTCTACCATCTGGGAAGAAGGCTCTTTAAAACAAGTGGGTTTACTGGGTGAAGGAAGAACTGAATGAGAGCAAGCGCTACAATGCAAGGCTTGTAGTTAAGGGCTTCTAATAGAGGCATGGGGTCAACTACAATGAGATCCTTGTCCCAGTTGTGAAGATGACAACCATTACACTTGTGTTAAATATTATTGCAATTGATGATTTGCATCTGGAGCAAATGTATGTCAAAACTGCATTCCTTCATGAAGAGCTGGAGGAGGAGCTATACATGCAACATCCTGAAGGGTAGAAGGCTCAAGATAAGGGAAAAGCTGAGCTAGTGTGCAAGCTCAAGAAGAGCCTCTATGGCTTGAAGCAAGCGCCAAGGTAATGATACAAGAGATTCGATAGGTTCTTGTCAGAATAGGGGTACAAGAGATGCTATGAAGATCACTGTTATTTCATAAAATAGTGTAAATCCTCCTATATCATTTGGTTATTGTATATGGGTGATATGTTGATCACGAGATCGAACATAGAGGAGATAAGGATGCTGAATCAACTGATGTCAAAGGACTTTGACATGAAGGACTTGGGGTTGACCAAGCAGATTTTTGGAATGAGAATCAATAAGGAAAGAAGTGCAAGAATATCAAAGCTGTTGCAGAAAAAATATATTAAAAAGGTGCTAAAAAATTCAACATGAGTGAAGCGAAGCCTATAAGCACTCCCCTAGAAAGTCCCTTCAGCTTATCAAAGGAATAGATGCTGAAGTCTGAAGAAGTGAAGGAGCATATGCTCAAGGTTCCTTATACTTCTACAGTTGGGTGCTTGATTTATGCGATGAATTGTACGAGATCGAATATTTCCCATATAGTGGGAGTGGTTAGCAGATTCATGGGAAACCCAAGGAAGCACCATTAGGATGAAATCAAGTGGATCCTAATGTATCTAAAAGGTATAATGGGCAAAGCCTTATGCATTGGAAGATCTGACATTATTTTTTAGGGCTATGTAGACTCATATGTTGTAGGAGATGTTGATAGCAAGGGAAACACTACAGGTTATTTGTATATATTGGGAAGTGTAGTAGTGAGCTAGATCTCCAAGCTACAAAACATTGTGTCACTACCTACCATGGAGGCAGAATACATTGTCATCACAGAGGCAAGTAAGGAGATGATATGGCTGAAGAGTTTTATGGAAAAATTGGGCAAGGAATGGGAGGATGTTGAAGCTCTATAGTGATAGTATGAGTGCTATTCACTTAGCAATGAATTCAGTATGTCATGCCAGGACAAAGCACATTTAACTCCATTACCATTTCATCTGGACACTATTGGAAGAAGGACAACTTGGATTGGAGAAGATTCACACTTCTAAGAATCTAGATGATATGCTTACAAAAGCAGTAATAGTGTAGAAACTGAAGCCATGTCCAGCTTTAGTTGACCTCGGTATGTGAAGAGAGAGCGGGTGTGAGCCACACCACATTCCTAATATGAATAGAAGAAGACAATGAAGAATTAAAGATGAAAGAGGAGGTCATTTCCTAAAGGTCTCCAAGTGAGAGATTGTTGTGTTGTGGAGACCATTTAGTCCATTATAAATATGCTAATGGTGCTCTGGTGAGCTTTCGAGAGGTTCTGAGGCAATTCTGGATAAGGAGTGAAGTTCAGCAACACTACAGGCGATATGACATGCCACAACGGAAATTGGCGCTACAACGCACTACAACGGGCCCATCCTAAGACACAAGCAATTGGAAAAGTAGGTACTACTGCATGCCGCAGAGGGTTTCATCCCAAGATGCGAGCACTACCGTGCATCACAACTGCAGGCAATTTGAAAGGTAGGCACTACCGGTGCTGCAGCAGGTTCCAATTCAAAACACGGGTGCTACGGCGTGCTGTAGCGCCTAGTGGATTTCTGCTCCAGTACAGGTTATGCCATAAGTAAATTGGAGGGCATTTTGAGCCTTTTAGGGTATAGAAATGAGTTGGGTATGTAAGCAAACAAGTTAGGAGGAATTTACTATGTTGGCATTTAATATTGGAGGAAGACTGTTGTTGTGAGGAGGAGATCCCAAGTTGAAGCCCTAAGAAAGTTGTAGTGCAAGAATCCTCTTGTATATTGGAGAAGACATTCTAAGAGGTGGCTGCCTCCTCTTCTCTCAATATTAGAGTAAGAGCTTGTGTATTTCTAGTCAAAGGATAAGCTCTTTGTAACTTTGTAATCTTCAAATTTTCATAGTGATATTTTCTGCGGTGTGGCTCTGGGGTTTTTCCCGTTCTTGGTTTTTCCACGTAATCTTTTGTGTTTGAATGTTTTGTGTGCTTGTGGCTATCATGGAAGCATGTGCTGTGTGATTTTTAACTTATGGATTTGTGATTTTGGATTTGCTTGGTAACCGTCAATGCAACTCTAATTCTCAATCGAGTGCACAAATCAAACTACTTCAGCGGTTGAGAGTGTGCTCAGTGATGCTAAGATTTATTTCCAACAGGTGGATCCTACACTTGATGTATGTAATTGTGGCACCCCACCCCTTAATCCACAAGATTAAGCTAAGGGGTGGTGTGTCACTTTGGCAAATCCCTCACTTATCATTAGATTAAGGTGTAATCCTCAATTCACTAATAAGGGAAGGATGTGCCCTAGATAGTGCAGCAGAATCATTCACTAAGTATATACATTCATCAGACTGCAGAAGCAAAGATAGTAAAATATGTTACAACTAATCCACCACAATACAAGTAAGAAGTAAACATGCAGCTCAAAATAAATAGTATAGCAAAAGAACATACATAAATATCTAAATTATTACAAACATTAAATAAGTTTTAATAAAAATGATAAAGCTCTCATTTTCACCAAAAATAAAAGAGAAGCTAAGCTAAGGATCTCCAGTAGCAACACACTACTCCTCCTGAATCTGACCTTCAGAAGACTCGACTACCTCGAATAACTTGGAATCTACCATTGTAAGTTTCATAATGATAGGGCCCCAGCCAAAGAAAGAAAAATCTAGTTAGACATATTGTCTAAGTACATTTTAAGCTGTTTACATCCATGAGTTTTATGATATCACTATTTTACTTTGACTATAAAATAACCAAAATGTAAGGGTGCAACAAGTATACAAAGGGAGGAATAAGCTATAAATAAAGGCATTTATAACTAGTAACATATGAGATAAAAGAACATACCTCAACTCCAAAGCTATAACAAGGTTAGGCATATAAGTATAAGTAAAGTAAAGAAAATACTGAATGAAAAGACTCATCCTAAACATGCTTATGATCACTTGTCATATGCAGGTATGTAAGTACTGCCATATCAAAAGAGGGCTAATCTAGCCTACTGATATCAAAAAGATTCTTAGCGTCAATGCGGAGGTTAAGGCAACAAAATATTCCTGGCATCATCTGAGGCCAGGCCAGAATAACAAAATAGAAACTGAACTGAAGAGGCAGTAATGTACACATGTAAAAATATTTAATTATTTACTTTACTTCTATGGACACATCTAGAAGTATCTGAGGAGTCAAGCATGTCTACAAGCCTATACGGGTTCTAAACTTATCTCAACACTCTTCAATGAGTAATGCCAAGTACTCTTTATTTCTCCTTACCCCTATTTAGTAGGGTAAAATGTGCCAGATTAACAAGTAACTGAACCTAATGTAATGTTATTCTAGATATTCTATGTTTGTATTTCATGCAACAACATTTTCTTGTATGACATATTCAAGGAAAAAGGTACAAAATATAAGGAATGTGAAAGCACAAGTAAGATAATAGTGAGCAAGGGACTCTACTACACATGGTGACATCAATTGTTATATATTAAACCATTTTAACTATTCTAAGTTACACTAGTTCAGAATCTCCAATTCCTACTATTGAGTGTATCTTAGAAGCACGACCTTATAAGTTAAAAGTAATTAGGACTAGCTAAGTCATAATTTAGTTCAATCATAAGCGACTATAAGTTAAGAAGAAAATCATCATGTCCTAATTGATGAATTAGACATTCTAAACTAAGAACTAATCAAGTTCTACTAAAATTATGGATTATGAATTAAATATCACGGATTTAGGTTCAAGCACATAATCTAAAGGTAAGGCTTCAGGGCTATGGTTTAAATATAAATGTGAACTAATAATCAAGGTAAATTCTATTAAGCACAATCAAGTTTAATAGAATGATTCTCCTAATCTTAATATAAAGTTGAAAGATAAAATAATCATAAGTAAAGTATAAAAATCTAAAAACTAATAAAACTAAGGTTTCATCCATTGAATAACCTATTTATTCAATTAATGAAATCTAACCTAGGATTTATTATTAATCTTAAGGAAAAGGTCCTAAGGTGAAGTGTTAATTCCTAATAAGCTCCTAATGAAATAACTTAGGAGATTTTCAAGCCTAAATTAGGATGTTTGACAAATTATTCAAATTATGGGATTTAAGACTTAAATTGATCCTAAATCAATTGTATTATTGTCTTTAATGATTTAAAAGATATTTTAGAGTTAAGAACACTTAACCTAAATTTGGGTAAAATGACTATTTTGCCCTTACTTAAGAGTCCAAAAAGCTATTTTTGATTTAGGACTTCAAATTAGACTTTCTTATTATCAAATGATTTTTTACTGTCTAATATGAAGATAGACAGTAAGTACAATAAATTTAGATAAGAAATGGGTTATATAGGTCCAAACTAAAGAATTTAACCTATAAGGGCATTTTGGTAACTTCACTTAGTGAAGTCTAAAAATTCAGTTAGCTTATTGTTGTTTGTTGTCCAAGGAATCCATAGAGTCTAAGAACACAAAATTTTGAGGCCTATTGGATTAGTTATGAGCGTTCTAACTTTAATGGTAAATGTGTCATTTCTAGGGTTAAGAGTGGTCAAAAATCTAACTTTTCGATTTGAGATCCAAATTCAGCAAACTTAGTGGAAATAGCTTCCCTATATCACACTGATTACTTTAACTGGGAGTAGACCCGAATTGGACTTCATTTGGCCAAGTTATGACCTAAATAGTGTTAGAGGTATTTTGGTCAACCTAGAGTTTCTAGAGGTCAGCAACCAATTTTTATTTTAGTTTACTGTTGGTACTGAATTTTTAACTTAGTTAGCATCTTAAATTTCTTAATTTGGAGTCCAAATGATCAAGCTATAGTCATTTTAATGTTAGGATTCTATTTTCTTGAAAATGGTCAAAACCCAATCTTTTTCATATTTAAAAATTACATACAATTTTATACAGTTCAAATTTGATATAATTTGGTCCCATTAGGGTCTTAGGGCCCTTAAAATTCAAAAACTATGAAGTTTTGACAATTTCAGCTAGTTCTAGACCAATCTGGGTAGTTCTGGGTGCTACGGCGCACAATAGCACCTTCTGGCCAAAAGCCAGGCGTTACAGCACGTTATAGCGCGCTGCAGCGGATTTCAGCACTGTGTTGCATTGCAGCGGGTTTCGACGCTTTGGCACACTGCAGCGGATAATAATGGACTCAACTCAAAGCTTGGGCACGACAGTGTGCTGTGGCGTGCCGCGGGGCGCTGTAGCGCAAGCGCGCTACGGCGGACCCGATTTCGAACCTCGGGCGCTGTGGTGCGCTGCAGCGCCTTACGGTGATTTCACCTTTGCGAAAATAGCAACGAGTCATCTTTTGGGCTCAAATACTCTCAACCTAGAGTACTTCATATGCGGTGCCATATACTGATGAAAAGGTATTTTTGAGACCTTTCCATTGATACTCAAATCGGCACCCAACAATTATGCTATCAATGCAAACAGTGGAGTTAAGGGTTTATGTATGCAAAAAGGAGGAAAAATAGAGCTGTTACAACTTCCTAAAATCATAAGCCTAATGGGCTCTAATGAACTCCATATCCTAATTACAGATTTCTAAGAATGCAAACTAAACATAATAGTGAATCCATTCAATTGGGGAAAGGTGGTACCTTGTACTGGCAAATGGAAGTTCCTTCTAGGGATCCTTGGGAGATTGAGAGCTGGAGGGGCTGGAGAGCTTCTCTTCAACAGCTAGCACATCAAAAATGAGGAATGGGGGGGGGCGCTTCAGCTGAGCAAAATGCTAAGGGAAGAGGGCTGGGGACAGTCTTTATGGAGGTGAGGGGGAAAAATGGCTCATTAATGAGCCTTCCTATCAATCATGGAGAGAAAGGAGATGGTAGCAGCCCACTTGAGTGCATGGTATGGAGAGGAAGCTGCTGGGAAGGGAGGAAGGAGTAGACTAGTCTTAGCTTAGGAAAAGAAGAGGGCATTAATAAAAATGGATATTTACTAAATTTCAATTTAATTTATTTAATTAATTATTGCCTTAAAAGTTAGATTTTATAATGTGCTCCGAAATATCCCAAAAATCCACCCATAGCTAATTTGAGGGTGAGGAATAGAATGACAAAGTCAGATTTCGATTCCGATGAGTATTTAATTTTTCTATTTTCGGGGTATTTAATTACATTTTAATATTCGATATAATTCGATGACTTGCAAATGCATCCAAAACGTCACCCCTAGCTAATTTTAGGGTGACGAGCACAATGACGATGTCAGATTTTGATTTTGAGGTCAAATTAAATATCTCAATTTTTCTAATTAATTAAATATTATTAAAATAATCCAAATATTAAATTGAGCTCTTAATCGCTCTAAATCTTCGGGGGTTGATTATAATGACTAGATGAACTTAATGGATGATAATTAGGATGTAATTAGTTAAGTAACAACCTAAGGTTGTTATAATAATGGACTAAACCTATCTTAAGATAGCATCTTAAGGGATATAATGATGTTCCATACTTGCATGGGAACTAACCTACTTAGCAACATCCTATGGTTTTGGACTACTACATAATTTAAGTGTTAACTCAAGTTTTAGGGGTTCATATTATTCTTTAATTTTTATGTACCCTTCATAAGCTTGCTAAATATAGCCTATCAAGTATCCACCTAGGTTTCCATTAACTAAGATCACATACTAAGGTATTATCAAGGCTCAACCTAGGTCCATGTATGCTATCTTAAGGTTAGGAGATTAAGAATATATAAGTTTCAAAATATGCAAGTCATTTATTAAGCATTTGAAATACCAAAAATGTATATTCTCTGATAGATGTCCATTTGAAATTAAGTCAGCAAGCATATGATCCCTATAGCATAAAGAATAAAATGGCACTAAGTATGTTCAATTTATACATTTTTGGGCTTAATTAAGGTTTTAATGCTCCTAATTACAATAAAAAATTAATTAGCAAAACTAACCATCCAATAAAAATTAAATAACATACTAATACTCCCTTAATTTTTCTAAGAAAAATAATATATAATTTCATTATATTTAAATGTATAAATCAAAAGATATGAATTTAATAAAATTTAAAATATTTAAATTAACCTAGGATTATTGTTCCTAAGAAAATCCCTTGCAAGCATGCCCATGTGTCGATTGGGCTCAGAGCCTCCACTCCTGTGGGATGATTGTGTGCTCTAATACGCGCACGTAGGATGGCTGCGTATGCGAACTCAACACAGTGCTATGCGGGTCACGGGCTAACCCGCCCGACACTGTACACCCTCTTCACGGGCAAGGGGCTGAGGGTCAGGAGACTAGACCTATGAATATCTCAGCAAGCCGGTGTCCTAAGAACGTAAGTGAGGTGTCAAATTGAAGCCACAAGCCAACTCTACCGGTTAGCCTACAAAGCCCCAAGTGAGGATGCCCCATCTATAAACCCTAGCTCCGATAAGGGTCGGGCTAAGGGTTTACTGTGCATGTTCATTCCGAGTAAACTGGGGTCAAATCAAGCTCAATAGAACTCAATTGACTCTTTATAATCATTCCTCAGATGATAAAATAGGAAATCAAAATGTAATAGAAAGAAAATGAAGATAGAATACAAGGTAATTGGCATGCCTAAGTTTTGTCGAAGATTGAGCTAAGGTTTACACGAGTTCCATCCATAGGTGCTCTCAAATCTCCAGAATGCACTCGTAGTGAGCACATGAGGGAAAGGAAAAAATAGAGAGATTGGCGAGCTAAAACGGGGCTCAGGGCACCCGGCTGGTGAGGCCATATCACAGCCCCTGCGAGGCCTGGGGCAAGATCATGCGACCCTTGGAGATGTATAATGCTTATTGTAGCTCCCAGGTGCAGCCGTCTGATCCTAATGAATTGGACAACGGATGAATCAGATTGATCCTGCCATTTGTTGAAATGTCGGGTCAACACCATTAGGGCCAGGTTAATTAATAATTAAATAATTTAAATTATAAAAAATTTAATAATTAAAATTAACCTATTAAATGAACTCTAAAAAATTCACCCCTAACTAATTTGGTGGTGAGAAACTTAAAAATAAAGTCAGATTTTAGATCGAATGTCAGTTTAATTTTCTTAATTTTTAGGCTATTTAAATTGCTCAAAAATATTCATTGAAAATGGACAATCTCCAGATTGCACCAAAATTCATGGGCTCGCTCCTAATGTTATTAAGAGTCTAATGGCAGTGATCTTAAGCTTATTCAAATACTCAATAATGGGTAACAACACTATGGTTGTTACATAAGTGCTCCCCAAGGAGACGTATATGGCCTAATAAAGCCCTTGTATAATAGCTCATACAGTTGCTCATTCAACTCATGTAGTTCCTTGGGCGCCATTCTATAAGGAGCTTTAGATATATGTTGGGTTCTGGGAATTAGTTCAATAGAAAATTCTACCTCACATATAGGAGGTATCCTAGGTAAATTCTTAGGAAAGATGTAAGCAAATTTGTTAACGACTTTATTACCAGAAAGCATAATGTCTTCCTTGGCATTACCCATCATGGTGACTAGATAAGTAATGCAACCCTTACCTATCAACTTTTAGGCTTTAATTGTGTTGATTAATGAGGCTTATGTACTAAACCATCCTACAAAGGTTTCAGAAGTACCAAGGGAATGCAAGGTTACCTTCTTTTTTTTGCAGTTGATGGTGGCATCTTGCATGCTGAGCTAATTTATGCCTAATAGGATATCAAAATTTGCTATAGGAGAAACCACCAACTTGTCTTAAAAGGCTTGACTATTTAATGGAATCTTAAGGTCACAAAATTTAGCTACGCTGAGTTGGGCTCCAAAAGGAAGTCTGTAACAACCCTAGGTTGTTACTTAGCCTAATCTTAGTTTGATCGCATCCTAATTATCATTCCATTAAGCTTATCTGGTCATTAGAACCAAACCCTGAAATTTTGGAGCGATTCAGATCTCAATCAAATATTTAGAAAATTTAATAATATTTAATTAATTAAAAAATTGAGATATTTAATTTGATCTCAAAATCAAAATCGAACTTTGCCATTGCTAACTAGGGGTGATGTTTTGGAAGTATTTGGAAGTTGTCAAATTTTCGTTGAGTATTTTAATATATTTAAATACCCTAAAAATAGAATAATTCTTTAATTGTCGGAATCAAAATCTGACTTCACCATTGAGTTCCTCACCCCCAAATTAGCTAGGGGTGAATTTTTGGGATCTTTCAAAGCACATTTATAAAATCTAACTTTTTTTAAAACATTAATTAATTAAAATTAAAATTATCAAAAATCCATATTTCCCACTTCTTTTCCTGAGCTAGGCCCCGCTCTGCCTCTTTCCCTCCATTCCCAGCACCTTCCTCCTCTCCATGCTGATGGAAAGGCTCATTGATGGAGCCATACCTTCCCAGCTGGAGCCATCCATCCCCCTCTCTTCCATAAAGGCAGCCCTCATCCCTCCATCCTTCATTTGCTGTTAAGTTGAAAATCCCTCCTCCCTCTCCATTTGCTTAATTGAAGCTCTTACCCTCTTCCTTTCCAAGCTCATTTCTAGGCTAAAGAAGAACCCTCTGCCTCTTCCTCCTTTTGCTAGCAGTTGAAGGAGAAGAAGAAGCTTCTCTCCTCTGGCCCTCAAGCTCCCAAGTTTTTACAGAAATCATAGTACTCTTCCTCCATTCATTTTAAGGCCAAGGTACCTCTTTGGTGCCTCTTCTCTTCATCAAATGGTTGCAACATTTACCTTACATGTATATTTCATGCTGATAAGAACCTGTGTTTGAGATGCATAGATCATTAGAGCTCATTAATATTGTAAATTTTAGGGTAGTGTAAATTTTCCTTCTTCCTATTGATGAATCCATAACTTATATCTCAAATAAACAAAAATTTCATTCATTTCTCATAATAAAACTGCTCCTTAATCTAATTTTGTCTATCTTTTCAGGAAAAAATACATATCCAATGAATTCCGAGCAACTTGGATAATTTTCCAAAATTTTCTAAAGGAAAACCGCTGCCACGCACTGCTGTGCGCTCCAGCGCGCTATTTTGCGAAACACGGGCACGATCGCGCGCTGCAGCAGAAACTTTGTAAAATGCGGGTGCAATCGCGCGCTGCAGCGGGACACTTTGCGAAACGCGGGCGCGATCGTGCATTGCAGCGGGACACTTTGCGAAATGCGGGCGCGATCGCGCGCTGCAGCGAGACACTTTGCGAAATGCGGGCGCGATCGCGCGCTGCAGCGAGACACTTTGCGAAATGCGGGCACGATCGCGCGCTGTAGCGGGACACTTTGCAAAACACGGGCATGATCGCACGCTACAGTGGGACAGTTTACAAATGCGGGCGCTACAGCGCGCTGCAGTGGGCAAATTTACAAAACTGCTGGCACGAACGCGCTACAGCGCGTTGTAGTAACCCTTCACTTATCAAATCTGATCTCCCCAGCGCACCGCAACGGGCCTTTTTGCAAAATCGTCCACGATAGCGCGCTGCAGGTGGGACAAGACACCCAACCAGGCTCTTATCTTCAGCCATCATTTCTTCTGCTGCAGCTCCATTTTTATATGGAAAATGGTCTCTTTGATGTGATGAAAAGGATAAAACAATGGAAAATATTGGTCACCTCTCCCATCAATTGGAATTTGCCATCATTACTCCAGAATTTTCAATGGCAAAAGCAAATTTTGAAATGGGATGATGAAGAAGCAGCCCTCATCTATAAATACCACCCATCTTGACTAGAGGAGGGTTCCTAACTTGGCTCACTTCAACTTAAGTAAGAGAGGGGCTGCATAGAAGAGAAAAAGAACTTCCCAAGGGTGGAGGAGCTCAACTTGCTAAGGAGAAGGAGGAGAAAGGCAGCACTAGGGACCTATGCAAAGCACTTCAAGAAAGGAGAAGAAGAGTCTGAAGAACTTCCCAATGAACGTTCCTAGTATTTTCTAAACTCTTGTTTTGTAATTTCTTTTCTTAGTTGATCATGAAAGGGTCTTTATCCATATATGTGTTCTTTTTCACCTCTTTTGAAATGGAGAGCTAAACCTCCATTGGGGAGGGTTGGGGCAATCCCATATGTTTTAATAGTTACCATAAAATGTATGAAGTCTCCTCAAGTATTAATAAATATTATGAACTTAATAACTTGCTAAAAAATTTATAAGACTATTGTGGACTTGAATGTGGACCAAAGGAAAAAGACTTTTTAACTCAAGAACTAAGTTGTCTTATGCTGCATAGCTCACCTTAGTTTGATGCTAGATTTATGAGTGCATGAGAGCTTAGAACTGTGTGAGAAAGTTCTTGAGCTTAGTGCACCTTAATCTAAGCTCAACTAAAGAGTTGATACGTGTGATGCTAAAACCAACTAATTGAGCTCCATTGGTCAACAAAATTGATGAAGCAATGGAATAGTTGTGTGCTCATGAATGAGGTGACATAGTCATTGAGCCCAATAAAATCAATCCCTCATCTCAACTTGTGTGATGCGCGTGATGCTCTTAGTGGAATCAAAGCTTATAAGATCTTAAGAATTAACAACCCTCATCTCCATGATCAAGAGATGAGGTAAAATCTACAAACCTAAAATTTTATAAGGATCTTTGTGCTGAATTAGAACCGACTATGTGTTCATTTCATGCACAAGATTTGAACCTGTAAATCTTCGAGATGAAACTCAAAGAAAGAAAATGTCCACTTGATTAAAGATCTAAGTAAATGAAAGATAAACATTTGAGGAATCACCATATATTTGTTGTCTATCATGTCATGTGGGAGAAACCCAACTCTCCTCTTCCTTTTATTTGACTTATTTTCTGCTAAGTGATTATCGTGCTTGTTCTTGAACCAACTTAAACAAAACACCCATAGCTTAAATATTAGTGATAATAAATACACCTTAGTAACAAAACATCCAATTCTCTATGGTTCAATAAATCCCAGAAACTCAAACTTTTCACTTATTACTTCATACCACGTACTCTTGCGTGAAAGCGCAGATGTATTCTAGGTCTGTCAAGTTCTTAGCGCCATTGCCAAGGAATTAGAAATTGTTTCGTATTAAGGATAATCTATAAGTAACTAGTGATTTAAGCATTTTCCTGCATATACTTTTGATTTTTGATTTTTGTAATTCTAGGTACTAACAATCTACTTTTCTGCTTTCTTTTCTTATTACTGAATCTTTAAACTTATTGCTATATTTGTTATTGATAGCTTAATTATTGTTATGTATGAATAGAAGAGTTTGCACGGATTATCTTTTTGACCCTGAAATTGAGAGAACCTACTTGTAGGCTAGGAAAGAACAAAACATTTTGCTAAGCCAACACGCCGTTATGGAAAATTACAATGAAAATCTTGGAGAGCCATTAGGAGAGCCTAGGGGAAGAGCACTAAGAGATTATGCACTACCCACTATTAGGGGAATCCCCCATGCAATTTTAAAGAATAATATATAAGCTAATAACTTTGAGATCAACCCTTCCACTCTAAGTATGGTTCAAAATAACCAGTTTTGGGGATTGGCCATTGAAGATCCAAATTCACATATTTCAACTTTCCTTGAAATATGTGATACCTTCAGATTTAATGGCATCTCTAAAGACACGGTTAAATTATAGCTTTTCCCCTTTTCTTTACGAGATAGAGCCAAGAGTTGGCTCAGCTCTCTTCCAAATGATTCTATCCAGACATGAGACGATTTGGCTAAGAAATTCTTAGCCAAGTATTTCCCTCTGATAAAAACTGCTTGGCTGAGAATTGAGATAACTATTTTTACCCAGTTGGAATGTGAGACACTTTATGACAGATGAGACCGATTTAAGGAATGCCTACCCACATCATGGGTTCCCTTGCGGATACAAGTTCAAACCTTTTACAATGGTTTGAACGCTCCTACAAGGACACTCATTGATACAGCCATCGGCGGCTTATTAGTAGTAAAACCCAAGAGGAGGCTTATGATCTCTTGGAAGAAATGGCTAATAATGCATACCAATAGCCTTCGGAAAGGCTTAAAAAAGAATCTATTAAGATGAACGAATCCAATCAAATAACGGCTTTACAACAAGAAATCCATACCCTGAATGAGAAAATTGAGAGAATGAATGTTAACTCTGTTCCTTAAATACAATGTGAGTTGTGCAGAGGGAGACACAATAGTGAGAGCTGCAATTTGAACAACCCCTTTGTATAGATGAATACCGAACAAGTGAATTATTTAAGAAACAACAACACAATGAACAACCCTTACTCCAATACCTACAATCCAGGATGGAAAAACTACCCTAATTTCTCGTGGAGTAATTATAATAACTACAATGGAAATCAATATGGGGGAAGTTCATCAAACTAGCAGGGAGTAAATAATAGAAATAATCATAACAATTACCACCCAAATTTAGAAGGAGCTTTCAACTCCTTTAAGGCTGAAACCATCCAATTCATGCGCCGCACCAAAGCTACAATCACCCGCTACAATGCCTCTATCCAAGGGATAGAAGCATCCTTTAGGAACATAAAGACCTAACTAGGGCAGATCTCCAAGCAGATGACCATTCGGCAGCAAGGAGCTCTACCCAGTTCCACTGAAGTGAACCCAAGGGAGCTGGTTAGTGTGATTCATTCTGAAGAGGCGTATGGGGGAATCAATACTGATAAAATGAGTATCATAGAAGAAGAGCTAGAGGCTCGAGAAGGAGTAAGGGGCACAGAATGTGAAAAGCTCATGGCTCAAAAATGTGAAGACCCCGGGAGGTTGAGTATTCCGTGCATAATTAGAAATGAAGTATTTTTAGATCTCTTGTGTGATCTTGGTGCTTCAGTCAATGTTATGCCCTACCACATTTATGAACATCTGAAGGTATGAGGGATTGAATGCACCTCTATGATTCTAAAATTTGCAAATATAGAATCCCTTACCCCTCTCAGTGTCGTTAAGAATGTCATAGTTGAACTGGGGAGTTTCATCGTTCCAACTGATTTTGTGGTGTGCGAGTGGGATAGATGGAACAAGAACTCCACAATCATTTTTGGGTGACCTTTTCTTATGAGCACAAAAGCTATTATTGATGTAGGTCGCGGGGTGATGAGCATAAAATTAAAAGGAAATCTGAGTTATTCGATCTTAAACCTACCTTCTTTAAACAAAGAGAGAGGGAAGAAGAGGTGAGGAAGAAAATGAGAGAAGAAAGAATTTGGATGAATAAGGTTCTTGAAAATCTTATATTAGAAGACAAAAATTTAGATATTAGCTCAACTCTTTCCTCGGAGAAGGGAAGTAAGGAAGGAGTGAGAAGAAGGAAAACAAGAAGGGTAAAAGAAAGAATAAGACTCCCCTTAAGTTAGAACTTGAAAGAGATGATCCGATGAGGGAAGATAAAAAGGGCAAGGGTTCGAGCCACCTTGAGGGTTATGCTCACTCTAGCACCTTAAGGTCATGGAAGGAGAAACCTCCGGATCCAATTATTTGAACGTTGGCGAGTCTAGCTAAAGACATTAAATTAAGCGCTTCTTGGGAGGGAGGCAACCCAAGAATATATTAAAAAAAAAAAAAATTGAAGCAGTGCTATAGCGCACTGCAGCGGTCTGCTCGAGCTTTAGAAACTTTCTTGACCACTTTGGATTCCCAGCAGTTAAAAAGTTATGATATTTGGGTTTTCCATGCAGTCAAAAAGGTGGACTGAAAAAGCTGTCCCCCCCCCCCTTCATGTGGATCATCACATTTATGGCATGGGGAAGCCCATTGACCATAACTCTCTTTCCTTTGAATGCCTTAGCTATTTAAGGGGAGGCAAGGGGAGGGGGTGATCCTTGAACCTTCTAAATTTTCTTACTTCTTCACAAACTTTTGCTCTCCTCTAATTTCTTCACCATGTTTTTCGGCAAGAAGTCAATTCCTAGAAAAGAGGTCGAAGCTTCCTCATTCGGGGGAACCTTCAACAAGAAAAGGTTCTCTTCTGTTGAAGCCAAACACCAGTTCTTATCCACATCTTCTCAGTGGAAGTTAATCCCGGAGAAGAGCTTTAGCCCCTACTTGCCCGTTCCGATGGAGCAAGTAGACCCTCGGGGATGGAGGGAGATGGTGACCAAGAGATCTCCCACGTACCCTTCCATAGTTCAGGAGGTGTACGCCAATGCGATTAATGAGGTCAGACAGAAGATCTTTTGTAGAGGTAAGGGAGTCACCTTCGGGATTGCTCAAATCGAGCAATTCTATGGGCTTGTGGAGGTGAGTTCTTGCTCTTAACTTGAACTCTTGGAGTATTGCTTCGACCCCCTTGATCTCGTTACGGAACTTGTCCATGAAAACACCGACTAGGAGGGAGGATTAGCCAACATTCCTCATTCTGAATTAATGGATATGAGTAGTGCATGGCTGATTTTCATTTCCAACTATGTCATTCCTTCGGGTCACTTAACTAAAGTGACCCGTGCCAGAGCACTCCTCTTGTGATCATTGGTTAGGCCGGGCTAGATCTGCATCTCGAGTATTATTTTTGAGCAGCTCTGGAAGGCTCTCAAAGGACCCTACACTACATTGGCCTTCGGGACTTTGATATCAGGGAATTGCGAGCCCAAGGGGTCAAAATCCTCTCCTCTGACTCTGTCGTTTCCCCTGGCACCGCCCTTGCACCATCAAATCTGAACGCCCGGGCTAGCGAATGGAAGCTGCCTAAGAAAAGGAGGGGCGAGCAAGGGAAAATATCTACTTTGTCTGATCAAACTCTCACTAACAAGCTGTTGCTGTGACTCCACATGCAACAAGCTGATCTGAGCAAGGCATTGGCCACCGACATGCAATTCTTTAAAAAAAGAACTCGTCCAACAACGCCAGTTTTAGTCCAAATTTCATGAAGCCCTAGGGCTAATGGTTCGAGGACAGGAGCTTGCAAGGAGGACCGGACCCCTCTGTGTTGCCAACACTGCCTGTTGGTGCCCCATTCCGGACTCACACTACCCATGTGACTTCGTATACGATGTGGGAGAAGATGGGAGGAAGAGGCCCATGAATAAATATGTTGTATTTGTTCGTTTTGCTTTATTTGTTTTGTTTTTTTTGTACTTTTCATTTTGTGTGTTTTATTTTGAGAACTTAATTTATGAATTCTCATATTTCCAAAATCTTTCTAGCATTTAAAAATAATAATTTTTTTTGAGTTTTTCAAGAAATGCAAGTCAGAAAGATACCAATAAAGAAATGATGTGAAGTAAAAGGGTGCTTAACAAAAAGTGATCAAATATATGGACAGCATTAAAACTCTTAATTAAGGAATAAATTAAGGATAATCTAATCTCCAAAAATTTAAACCAATGCTAAGAACTAAGTGTGGGGGAAGGCATTGGACTAAGGACTAGAGATAATGGTGAGTACTTAAAAAGAGTGTGCTAGGCTCCCATAGGACTTCATGATCACAAAGATATGAATTGGGATGAAGAAGAGTATCTCTCCCTAAGAATGAAAAGAGAAAAACATAAAAATAGGGATGATAAAAAATATTTCTCCCAAATGAATGAAATGAAAAAGGATGATGAAAAATATATCTCTTTTAATCTTATCATCTTGTGATTCATAAGAAGGAGCACATATGGCACAAAACTCTTGAGTATTTCACTACCTCTCTAGTCTAAGTTTTTCAAGGAATCTTCCTCATTACCTAGCCTAAAAACAAATACTTGGAGATTAACTTATTAACCTTGCTTCATATCAAAAAATTAGAAAATATAATGCCAAATGATTTTGGACATTTCAGTTAAGTACATGCCTTGAATTACAAAATCAAAATCTCATTGATATCTTTTGTTGACTATCATACCTAAAAATAGAAAAATACAATTTTGAGCTTACTCAAGGACGAGTGATGAATCCATAAATTATAACTAAATAAAGAGGAAAATTCATCTATTTACAATCTTTATGTTGCTCCTAAAATCAATTTTTCTATCTTTTTCAGTGAAATAGAATCCAAATGAGTTATAAGGTATTTTTGCAGGTTTTTAAAAATTTACTAAAGAAAAACCGTTGCAGTGCGCTGCAGCGTGCGACTGCGCGCCGCAGCGGGTTGTAGCAGAAATATCTAAACCTTATGAAAATTAATTGAACAGTGTTTTTTGCAGAATTCACCGCTACAATGCGCAGTCGCGCGCTGCAGCGGTTTATAGCAGAAATACTTGAGTTTATAAATTGAGCCGCCCAACTAATTGAACAGTGTTTATCGCGGAATTCACCGCTACAGCGGGCGGTCGCGCGCTGCAGCGGTTTATAGCGGAAATACTTGACTATATAAATCGGGCCGCCCAACTAATTGAATAGTGTTTTTCACGGAATTCACCGCTACAGCGCTCGGTCACGAGCTGCAGAAGTCTGCAGTAGAAATACTTGACTTTATAAAATGGGCAGCCAAATTAATTGAACAGTATTTTTCGAGGAGTTCACCGCTACAGCGCGCGGTCGGGCTGCAGTGGTCTGCCGTGAAAATATTTCTAACTCTATAAAAGCAGGAAAAAGAACTAATGATGTTTTCGGTAAAGAAATGAGATTATTGTCACCTCACCATTATTGGAAAAATATTGTAATGATGAATTCAGAATTCCTTATGAAAAGTTTGGTTGCAAATGAAGAGGATAATTCAGACTTCCCCCTCCTATAAATACCCCTCCTCTTAACTAGAGGAGGGTTCACAATTTTAGCAAAAATCCATTAAGTAAGGAGGAGAGCCAAAGAAAGAGAGAACTCCCCAAGGGTAGAAAGGCAAGCTTTTGCAAAGGGAGAAGAGGAAGATGGCAGTACTAGCGACCTAAGCAGAGGATAATTAGAAGGAGAAGAAAAATTTTGGAGAACTTCTACGGAGCACATATGGCAAAATTCTAAGAGTCTCTAAACCATGTCTTTAGTCTAAAAGTCCAAATTTATTGAACCCATCACTTATTATCAAGTATTAAAAATTCAAATATTTAGAGATTTAGTGACTCAACCACCTTAGTGACTCAATTGAAAACATTATTATTGCTACAATATTCATTTCCTTTCTGCCATTGCACATATTTTTTTTACTTGTACCTATTTTATATTATATTATTGTGACTTTCATCCCTCCAAAAAGTTTATCATTTTGAGCTTACTCGAGGACGAGCAAGAATTTAAGTGTGGGGGTCTGATGAATCCAAAGGAGTTCTAAGGCATTTCTACAGGTTTTTAAAAATTTACTAAAGGAAAACCGCAGCAGCGCGCTGCGGCGCGCGACCACGCGCCGCAACGGGCTACAGCAAAAATATCTAAATTTTCTAAAAATTAATTGAACAGTATTTTTTGCGAAATTCACCGCTACAGTGCGCGGTCGCGCGCTGCAGCGGTTTATAGCGGAAATACTTGACTTTATAAATTGGGCTACCCAACTAATTGAACAATGTTTTTCGCGGAATTCATCGCTAAAGTGCGCGGTCGCGTGCTGCAGCGGTTTATAGTGGAAATACTTGACTATATAATTCGGGCCACCCAACTAATTGAACAGTGTTTTTCGCGAAATTCACCGCTACAGCGCGCGGTCGCGGGCTGCAAACCGTCTGCAGCGGAAATACTTGACTATATAAAATGGGCAGCCAAATTAATTGAACAGTATTTTTCGAAGAATTCACCGCTACAGCGCGCGGTCGCACGCTGCAGCGGTCTGCCGCGGAAATATTTCTAACTCTATAAAAGCAGGAAAAAGAACTAATTAAATAATGTTTGTGGAATCAACCACTACAGCGCGTGATCGCGCGCTGCAGCGAGCTACAGCGGGGGACTTGGCTAATGTGATAAGGTCCAGGGTATGCTAAAGCACGTCGTAGCGCACTGCAGCAGCCCGCCAAATTTTTTCTCAGACACTGCATTTAATGCGGCTGGAGATATGACCTCTATCCTGAATTTTGTCTCTAGCCCCCATTTCTTGCAGCAGCCATTTTTTGTTAAAAATGGAAGCTTTGAGGTGATATTTTGGGTAAAGAAATGAGATTATTGCCACCTCACCATTAATAGAAAAATATTGCAACGATGAATTCAGAATTCTTTATGGAAACTTTGGTTGCAAATGAAGAGGAGAATTCAGCCTACCCCCTCCTATTAATACCCCTCCTCTTGACTAGAGGAGAGTTCACAATTTTAACAAAAATCCACTAAGTAAGGAGGAGAGCTAAAGGAAGAGAGAACTCCTCAAGGGTGGCAAGGCAAGCTTTTGCAAAGGGAGAAGAGGAATAAGGCAGCACTAGTGACCTAAGAAGAGGATAATTAAAAGGAGAAGAAGAATTCTGGAGAACTTCTACGGAGCGTTCCTAGTATTTTCTAAACTCAATCTTGTATTTTCTCTTTAGTGGACCATGAAAGGGTCTTAATCCATGTATGTGTCTTCCTTATTTTCTTGTGTAATGAGTAGTTAAACTCCCCTTGGGGAGGGTTGGGATAAAGTCCTATTTTGCATGATGTAATATTGATGTATGAAATTTTCCCTCAAGCATAATGCATTTATGATTTTAATGCCTTACTAAGAAATTTTCATCTAACTAGTTTTGATGTGTTTATGAGAAAAGAACTAAAAAATCCAAGATCTAATTGCCTTGTGCTCCTTAGCTCACCTTAGGTTGAATGCTAGATTTTGAGTGCATGAAAGCTTAGAACCATGTGAGAAGGTTCTTGAGCTCAATGCACCTCAATCTAAGCTCAACCAAAGAGTTGATGCAAATGATGCTAAGACCCACTAAATGAGCTCCTTAGCTCAACATAATTAAGATTGAGTAATGAAGTGTTGAGTGCTCATGAACTAAGTGACATAGTCGTTGAGCCCAACATGTGATTCCCTCATCTCAATTATGTGACATGCAAGTGATGCTCGTAGTGGAAATCAATGCTTATGAGATACTAAGATTTAAGAGAATTTAAACTCTCCTTGAATAAAGAGAAAATGAATTAACTTTAAATCTCAAGAATCTTACAAGAATCTTTGTGCTAAAGTAGAACCGAATGTGAGTTCATTTTGTGCACGAGATTTGAAGTTATAAGCTGTTGAGCTAGACTGAAGGACAACAATGTGCACTTGATTTCAATTAAATTAAATGATAAAGCTTGAGAAACAAATCTACATGAGTATTATATTATTGCATGTGGGATAGTCCCAACTCTCCTCTTTCTTTAATCTTGCTATTTTACTTAGTGAATATTTGTGCTAATTTTAGACCAACCAACCAATACGTACTATAGCTTAAAAATTAGTCAGAATAGATATACTTTAGTGCCAAATCAACCAATTCTTTGTTGTTCGATAAATTCCCGGAAAGTCACACTTTCCACTTATTACTTCAGACTGCATACACTTGCGTGCAAGCACAGACGTGTATTTACAGTCTGTCAATTTTTTGGCGTCGTTGCCGGGGAATTGGTTTTTTTGTATTTGAACTAAGGAAAATCTATAAGTAGCTAGCGATTTAAGCATTTGATTTTTTTTATATATTAGTAGTCTTATATTTTCTTTTGTAATTATCAAGCTAATATTTTATATTTTTTTTTTGTTTATTTTCATTTCTGAAAAAAAATCTGTTTGATCTTTATTGCTAAATCATTCTTGATAAACCTTATTGAAACTTGTATGAGTAAAAGAGTATGTACTGAATATCTATTTGATCCTGAAATAGAATGAACATACTTACAAGCTAGGCGAGAATGAAATTTATCAAGCCAACAAGCTGTGATGGACACTTTCGCTGAAAACTTAGAAGAGCCTAGGGGTAAAGCACTTAGAAATTATGCACTGCCCACTATTAGGGGCATTCCCCATGTGATTATAAGGCCGAATATAGAAGCCCATAATTTTGAAATCAAACCCTCTACGCTGAGTATGGTACAAAATAATCAGTTTGGAGGATTAGCCACTGAAGATCCAAATTCACGTATTTCAACCTTCCTTGAAATATGTGATACTTTTAAGTTTAACGGCGTCTCCAAAGACGCAGTTACATTGAGACTATTTCCTTTCTCACTGAGAGATAGAGCCAAGAGTTGGCTCAACTATTTACTGAGCGATTCTATCCGTACTTGGGATGATTTGGCTAAGCAATTCTTAGCCAAATACTTTCCTCTGGCTAAAACTGCACGGTTGAGAATTGAGATCACCAACTGATGAATCCATAAATTATATCTAAATAAAAGAGAAAATTCATCTATTTAAGATCTTTATGCTGCTCCTAAAATTAATTTTTTCTATCTTTTTCAGGGAAATAGAATTCAAAGGAGTTCTAAGGAATTTCTGTAGGTTTTTAAAAATTACTAAAAGAAAACCGCTGCAGCGCGCGACCGCGCGCCGCAGCGTGTTGCAGCAGAAATATTTGGACTTTATGAAAATTAATTGAATAGTGTTTTTCTCAGAATTTATCGCTACAGTACGTGGTCGCACGCTGCAGTGGTTTATCGTGGAAATATTTATGATTATTAAATGGGGGGCTCAACTAATTGAATATTGTTTATTGCAAAATTCACCGCTACAGCGCACGGTCGCGCGCTGCAACGGTTTACCGCAAAAATACTTGACTATATAAATCGGGCCGCCCAACTAATTGAACAGTGTTTTTCGTAGAATTCACCGCTACGGTGTGCGGTCGCGCGCTGCAGCGGTTTATCACGGAGGACTTGGCTATATAAATTGGGCCGCCCAACTAATTGAACAGTATTTTTCGTGGAATTCACCGCTACAGTGCATGGTCGCGCGCTACAGCAATTTATCGCGGTGGACTTGGCTATATAAATCAGGCTGCCCAACTAATTGAATAGTGTTTTTTCGCGGAATTTACCGCTGCAGCGCAACCGCGCGCTGCAGCGGTCTACCGCGGAAATATTTCTCTCTATAAAATCTGAAAAAATAACTAATTGAACAGTATTTTTTGCAGAATTTCTCACTACAACGTGCGGTCGCGCGCTGCAGCGGTCTACTGCGGGGGACTTGGCATTATGCTAGAGACCTGGGTATGCTAAAGCACGCCGCAGCGCGCTGTAGCGCCCTGCGGCGGCCCGCCGAATTTTTGCCCAGACATTGCATTTAATGCAGCTGGAGACATGACCTCTATCCTGAATTTTGTCTCCAACCACCTTTTCCTGCAGCAACCATTTTTTTTGTTAAAAGGGAAGCTTTGAGGTGATATTTTGGGTAAAGAAATGAGATTTTTGTCACCTCACTATTAATAGAAAAATATTGCAATGATGAAATCAGAATTATTTATCGAAAATCTGGTTGCAAATGAAGGGAGGAATTCAGCCCCCCCCCCCCCCCCCCCCCCTCCTATAAATACCCCTCCTCTTGACTAAAGGAGGGTTCAAATTTTAGCAAGAATCCACTAAGTAAGGAGGAGAGCCAAAGAAAGAGAGAACTCCCCAATGGTGGCAAGGCAAGCTTTTGCAAAGGGGGAAGAGGAAGAAGGCAACACTAGAGACCTAAGGAGAGGATAATTAGAAGGAGAAGAAGACTTCTAGAGAACTTCTACGGAGCATTTCTAGTATCTTCTAAACTCAATCTTGTATTTTCTCTTTAGTTGACCATAAAAGGGTCTTTATCCATATATGTGTCTTCCTTATTTTCTTATGTAATGAGTAGCTAAACTCCCCTTGGGGAGGGTTGGGATGAAGTCCCAATTTGCATGATGTAATCTTGATGTATGAATGTTTTCCCTCAAGCATAATGCATTTGTGATTTTTATGCCTTACTAAGAAATTTTCATCTAATTAGTCTTGATGTGATTATGAGAAAAGAACTAAAAAAATACAAGATCTAATTATCTTGTGCTCCTTAGCTCACCTTAGGTTGGATGCTAGATTTTGAGTGCATGAAAGCTTAGAAGCATGTGAGAAGGTTCTTGAGCTCATGCACCTCAACCTAAGCTCAACCAAAGAGTTGATGTAAGTGATACTAAGACCCACTAAATGAGCTCCTTAGCTCCACATAATTGAGATTGAGTAATGAAGTGTTGAGTGCTCATGAACTAAGTGACATAGTCATTGAGCCCAACATGTGATTCTCTCATCTCAACTATGTGAGATGCGAGTGATGCTCGTAGTGGAACTAAATGCTTATGAGATCCTAAGATTTAAGAAAATTTAAACTCTCCTTGAATAAAGAGAAAATGAATTAACTTTAAATCTCAAGAATCTTACAAGAATCTTTGTGCTAAAATAGAACCGAATATGAGTTCATTTTGTGCACGAGATTTGAACTTGTAAGCCTTTGAGCTAGACTAAAGGACAATAATATGCACTTGATTTCAATTAAACTAAATGATAAAGTTTGAGAAATAAATCTATATGAGTATTATATCATTGCATGTGGGATGGTCCCAACACTCCTCTTTCTTTAATCTTGTTGTTTTACTTAGTGAATATTTGTACAAATTTTAGACCAACCAACTAATACATACTATAGCTTAAACATTAGTGAGAATAGATATACTTTAGTGACAAATAAACCAATTCTCCGTGGTTCGATAAATTCCCGGAAAGTCACACTTTCCACTTATTACATCAGACCACGTACACTTGCGTGAAAGCGCAGACGTGTATTTACAGTATGTTACCAACTTTACTCAGATGGAAGGTGAGACTCTCTATGATGGGTGGGAATGCTTTAAAGAGTACCTCAGACATTGCACGCATCATGGGTTCCCTCTCTGGATGTATGTGCAAACCTTTTACAATGGTTTGAACGCTCCAACGAGGACACTTATTGATGCGGCCGCCGGGGGATCCATTAGTGGAAAAACCCAAGAGGAAGCCTATGACCTCTTGGAAGAAATGGCAAATAATGCTTATCAATGGCCTTCTGAAAGGCTTAAATAAGAATCCATTAAAGTGAATGAGTCCAATCAAATAACAGCTTTGCAATAAGAAAGTCATGCCTTAAATGAAAAGATAGAAAGGATGAATCTACACGTGGTTTCTGAGGTACAATGAGAATTATGCAGAGGGAGACATAATAGTGAGAGCTGTAACTTGAACAACTCTTTTGTACAAAACAACACTGAACAAGTCAACTACTTAAGAAACAACAACCAAACAAATAACCCCTACTCCAATACATACAATCCAGGGTGGATGATCCATCCAAGTTTCTCATGGAGTAATAACAACAATAATGCAAATCAATATGGGGGGAATTCATCCAACCAACAAGGCATGAATTAAAGTAATAATAGCCACAATTACCAGCACAATCTAGAAGGGGCATTCAACGCATTTAAGGTCAAAACAACCCAATTCATGCACCGCACTGAGGCAACTATCACATGCCACGAGACTTCTATCCAGGGAATAGAAGCCTCCCTTAGAAATATTGAAACTCAATTGGGGCAAATCTCCAAGCAGCTGACCTCTCGGTAGCATGGGGCTTTACCTAGTTCTACTGAAATAAATCCAAGGGAATCAGTGAATGTGATATATTATGAAGTTGTATCAGGAGGAATGAATGATGAAAAAGAGAGAGCAACAAATTTTGGATTAGAGGTAGAGGAAAGAATAAAAGGGAATGATAATGAAAAGCTAACCACACCCAAATGTGATGATCCAAGGAGGTTATGCATTCCATGCGTAATAAGAAATGAAGTGTTTGTAGATCCCTTGTTTGATCTAGGCGCCTCAGTTAATGTTATGCCCTACCACATATATGAGCAATTAAAGGTAGGAGGGATGGAATATACCTCATGGATTCTAGAGTTTGCTAATCTTGAGTCCCTTACTCCTCTGGGAATGATAAAAAATGTTGCTGTGAAACTAGGAAATTTCATGGTACCAACTGATTTTGTGTTGTGCGAATGGGACAGATGGAATAAAAATTCAACAATTATTTTTGGAGACCCTTTCTGATGAGTGTTAAGGCTGTTATAGATGTAAGTCGCGGTATAATGAGCGTCAGTATTAAGGGAAAAATAGAAGTGATTGATTTAAAACCCACTCTCTTTAAAAAGGAAGCAATGGAGGAAGAAATCAGAAAAAGAATTAGAGAAGAGAGATTATGGGTAGATAATATTATAGGAGACCTGATGATAGAAGAAAAAAATTCTGATGGCTATTCTACTCCTTCCTCTGAAAAGGGGAGCAAGGAAGGAGTGAAGAAGAGAAAAAACGCGACGGGGAAAAAGAAAGAAAAAGACTCCCACAAATCATGAAATCAAAAAGAAAGATCGTTTAGTTGAGGTTGAAGATGAACAGGGTTCGAGCCACCAAGAGGGGTGTGCTCACTCGGACATCCTTAGTCTATGGAAAATGAAACCGCAGGATCCAATTTATTAATCTTATGAGAGTCTAGCTTAGGACGTTAAACAGAGTGCTTATTGAGAGGCAACCCAAAAAAAAAAAAAAAAAAATTGCGCTCCACCGCGCTGCATCAGGTAATCCGCAAATAAACAGCATCGCGGCAGCGCGCGGAATCATTTTTCGCCCAGGCGGACCCTAACCCGCGATCGCACGCTAACAGCGCGCTGCAGCAGTTTGCCGCGGTTTACCTAGATTTTCTGCCTTGGGAATATACAGTCAACAAGTCATGACCATTAGGTTCACAAGGCAGTCAAAAGTTACTGAAAAAGCTGCCCCCCCCCCCCTTCACATGGATCACCACATTAATGGCATGAGGAGAACCATTTGACCATATTCTCTTGCCTTGAATATTTCAGCTATAAATGAGGAGGGAATGGGGGGGCTATCCTTGCACCTTCTTTTTATCTTCTTAGAGCTCTTGATCATCCTAAAACTCTCATCCAAAGCAATGTATTCCAGGAAGAAAGCAATTACTAGGAAGGATGTTGAAGCTTCCTCATTCGGAGGAACTTTCAACAAGAAGAGGTTCTCCTCGGCGGAGGCCAAGCACCGTTACACCTCCATCTCTTCCCAATGGAAGTTGATCCCAGAGAGAAGCTTCAGCGTTGCCTACCCCATCCCTCATGAACAGGTCACTCCTAGAGGATGGAAAGAGTTTGTGACCAAGAGAGCTCCCACATACACGACGATCATCCAGGAAGTGTATGCCAATGCAATTGACGCATCCGGGCAGTGGATCTTCTGTCGGGGAAAGGGTGTCACCCTAGGAATTACTCAAATAAAGAAATTCTATGGGTTGGAGGAGGTAAGCTCTTGTTCTACACTAATCTCTTGGACTCTCATTTTGACCCCCGCACTCTTGTTGCGGGAATCATCAATGATGACACCGAGTGGGAAGGGGGACTCGCCAACATTCCTCACTTCGAATTAACGGAGACGAGTAGTGCATGTCTAGTCTTCATTTCTAGCTATATCATGCCCACGAGTCACTTAATTGAAGTGACCCATGCCCGAGCACTCCTTTTGTGCTCAGTAGTTAGGGCGGGCGAAATCTGCATTTCAAGCATAATCTTTGAGCAGCTTTGGAAAGCTCTCAAAGGTTCATACGCGGCATTGGCCTTCGAGTCTCTAATTTCTGGGTTATGCGAAGCCCAAGGGGTAAAAATCCTCTCCTCTGATGCCATTGTTCCCCCCAGCATTGCCCTGCACCCCTCGAACCTTAACGTCCAAGCAAGTGAACGTAGAATGCCCAGGAAAAGAAGGGGCCCAAAGGGGGAAGCATCTACACCTTCTAACTCGCGTCTCACAAACCAACTCTTGATGCGCCTCCACAATCAAAATGCGAAGCTTATTAAGGCTCTAGCTACCGATATGGGATTTTTCAAACAGGAATACGTCCAACAGCGCCAGTTCCAATCTGAATTTCATGAAGCCCGCGAGATATTGTTTGATGATTGGAATTTGCACGGCGGACCGGAGATGCCAAGGCCTCCCATCGGTGCACCCATATCGTAGATGCGCTACCCTACCGAGACGACGTATGTGTCGGAGGAAGACGATGATGGGGACGAGAATAATTAATTATGTTGTATTTGTTCTTTTTCAATTTTTTCTTTTTATTCTTATTTTATTTGTTTTCATTTTGAGATTTCAATTTATGAATTTTTATATTCCTACATTTATGAGTTGTTCTTAATTAACATATTTTTTCTGAATTTTTCAAAAGTAATGAAAATCACAAAAATATAAAAATTCAAAGATAATATAAGTAAAAGAATGCTTAGCAAAAATAAATAAATAAATTATAAGCAATAAAATATTGATATTGAGGAATGAATGGAGGAAAATCTAAATCTCCGAAAATTTTAAATGAGTGCTTGAGCTAAGTGTGGGGGAAGACTTAGGACTTAAAACTAAAAAACTATGGTATGGATTATAAAAGGAGTGTGGTAGGCTCCCGTAAGACTTTATGATCACAGAGATGTTAGGGATGAAGAAAAATATCTCTCCCTAAAAAAAGTTGAAAAGAATATAATATTAATGAAAAAAAAATAAGGGATGATGAAAAATATCTCTTCCAAATGAGCAAAATGAGAAAGGATAAAGAAAAATATCTCTCATTTAATCTTTTTATCTTTGTGATTTATAAGAAGAAGCACATATGGCACAATTCTAAGAGTCTCTAAACCATGTCTTTAGTCTAAAAGTCCAAATGTATTGAACCCAACACCTATTATCAAGCATTAAAAATTCAAACATTTGGAGATTTAGTGACTTAACTACCTTAATAACTCAATTAAAAATATTATTATTACTACAATGTTCATTTTATTTCTGCCATTGCACACATTTTTTACTTGTACCTATTTTATATTATATTATTGTGACTTTCATCCCTCCAAAAATAGAAAAAGTTTATCATTTTGAGCTTACTCGAGGACGAGCAAGAATTTAAGTGTGGGGGTGTGATGAATTCATAAATTATATCTAAATAAAAGGGAAAATTCATCTATTTAAGATCTTTATGCTGCTCCTAAAATAAATTTTTTTTATTTTTTTCAGAGAAATGGAATCCAAAAGAGTTCTAAGGCATTTCTGTAGGTTTTTAATAATTTACTAAAGGAAAACCGCAGCAGCGCGCTGCGGCGGAAATATCTAAATTTTATGAAAATTAATTGAACAGTGTTTTTTGCGGAATGCACCGCTGCAGCCGTTTATAGCGGAAATGCTAGACTTTATAAATCGGGCCGCACAACTAATTGAACAGTATTTTTTGCGGAATTCGCCGCTCCAGCGCGCGATCGCGCGCTGCAGCAGTTTATAGCTGAAATACTTGACTATATAAATCGGGCCGCCCAACTGATTGAACAGTATTTTTCACGGAATTCACCGCTACAGCGCGCGGTCACGAGCTGCAGCAGTCTACAGTGGAAATACTTGACTTTTTAAAATGGGCAGCCAAATTAATTGAACAGTATTTTTTGAGAAATTCACCGTTCAGCGTGCGGTCGCGCTCTGCAGCGGTCTACCACGAAAATATTTCTAACTCTATAAAAGCAGGAAAAAAACTAATTGAATAGTGTTTGCGGAATCGACCGCTCCAGCGCATTGTCGCGCGCTGCAGCGGTCTACAGCGGGGGACTTGGCTAATATGCTAGGGACCAGGGTATGCTAAAGCACGCTGCAGTGCACTACAGCGCGCTGCCGCGGCCCACTGAATTTTTCTGAGACACTGCATTTAATGCGGCTGGAGACATGACCTCTATTCTGGATTTTGTCTCCAGCCACTATTTCCTGCAGCAGCCATTTTTTATTAGAAAGGGAAACTTTGAAGTGATGTTTTAGGTAAAAAAATGAGATTATTGCTACCTCACCATTAATGGAAAAATATTGCAATGATGAATTCAGAATTCTTTTTGGAAAATTTGGTTATAAATGAAGAGGAGAATTCAGCCTCCCCCTCCTATAAATACCCCTCCTCTTGACTAGAGGAGGGTTCACAATTTTAGCAAAAAATCCACTTAAGTAAGGAGGAGAGCCAAAGAAAGAGAGAACTCCCAAGGGTGGCAAGGCAAGCTTTTGCAAAAGGAGAATAAAAAGAAGGCAGCACTAGCGACCTAAGGAAAGGATAATTAGAAGGAGAAGAAGACTTCCAGAGAACTTCTTCGGAGCGTTCCTAGTATCTTCTAAACTCAATCTTGTATTTTCTCTTTAGTTGACCATGAAAGGGTCTTTATCCATGTATGTGTCTTTTTTATTTTCTTATGTAATGAGTAGCTAAACTCCCCTTGGGGAGGGTTGGGATGAAGTCCCATTTTGCATGATGTAATATTGTTGTATGAATGTTTTCCCTCAAGCATAATGTATTTATGATTTTAATGCCTTACAAAGAAATTTTCATCTAATTAGTCTTGATGTGTTTATGAGAAAAGAACTAAAAAATCCAAGATCTAATTGTCTTGTGCTCCTTAGCTCACCTTAGGTTGGATGCTAGATTTTGAGTGCATGAAAGCTTAGAACTATGTGAGAAGGTTCTTGAGCTTAATGCACCTCAATCTAAGCTCAACTAAAGAGTTGATGCAAGTGATGCTAAGACCCACTAAATGAGCTCCTTAGCTTAACATAATTGAGATGGAGAAATGAAGTGTTGAGTGCTCATGAACTAAGTGACATAGTCGTTGAGCCCAACATGTGATTCCCTCATCTCAACTATGTGAGATGCGAGTGATGCTCGTAGTGGAAATCAATGCTTGTGAGATCCTAAGATTTAAGAAAATTTAAACTCTCCTTGAATAAAGAGAAAATGAATTAACTTTAAATCTCAAGAATCTTACAAAACTCTTTGTGCTAAAGTAGAACTGAATATGAGTTCATTTTGTACACGAGATGTGAACTTGTAAGCCTTTGAGCTAGACTAAAGGACAATAATGTGCACTTAATTTCAAATAAATTAAATGATAAAGCTTGAGAAATAAATCTACATGAGTATTATATCATTGCATGTGGGATGGTCCCAACTCTCCTCTTTCTTTAATCTTGCTATTTTACTTAGTGAATATTTGTGCTAATTTTAGACCAACCAACCAATACATTCTATAGCTTAAACATTAGTGAGAATAGATATACTTTAGTGCCAAATCAACCAATTCTCTGTGGTTCGATAAATTCCCGGATAGTCACACTTTCCACTTATTATTTTAGACCACGTACACTTGCGTGCAAGTGCAGACGTGTATTTACAGTCTATCAATGAGCAAGAATTTAAGTGTGGGGGGTGTGATGAATCCATAGATTATATCTCAAATAAAGAAAAATTTCATTCATTTCTCATAATAAAACTACAGTTTGCAAATGCGAGTGCTACAGCGCGCTACAGCGCGGCATCGCGACCCTTCACTTATCAAACCTGATCGCCCCAGCGCGCTGCAGCGGGCCTTTTTACAAAATCGGCCCGCCGCAATTTTGTCTAGCAGAAGCATTAATTGCAGCTGGGATAAGACCCCAACCAGCCTCTTGTCTCCATCCATAATTCCTCCTGCTGTAGCTCCATTTTTAAATAGAAAATGGTCTCTTTGATGTGATGAAAAGGATAAAACAATGGAAAATATTGGTCACCTCACCCATCAATTGGAATTTTCCATCATTACTCCAGAATTTTCAATGGCAAAAGCAGATTTTGAAATGGGATGATGAAGAAGCAGCCCTCATCCAGAAATACCACCCCTCTTGGCTAGAGGAGGGTTCCCAACTTCGTTCACTTCAACCTAAGTAAGAGAGGGGCTACATAGAAGAGAAGAAGAACTCCCCAAATGTGGAGGAGCTCAACTTGCTAAGGAGAAGGATGAGAAAGGCAGCACTATAGACCTAAGAGAAGCACTTCAAGCAAGCAGAAGAAGAGTTTGGAGAACTTACTAAGGAATGTTCCTATTATTTTCTAAGCTCCTGTTTTGTTATTTATTTTCTTAGTTGATCATGAAAGGGTCTTTATTCATGTATGTGTTCTTTTTCATCTCTTTTGTAATGGAGAGCTAAGCTCCATTGGGGAGGGTTGGGGCAATCCCACATGTTTTGATAGTTTATATAAAATGTATGAAGTTTCCTCAAGTATTAATAAAAATTATGAACTTAATGACTTGCTAAAGAAATGTATAAGACTATTATGGACTTGAATGTGGACCAAAGGAAAAAGACTTTTTAACTCTAGAAATAAGTTGTCTTGTGCTTCATAGCTCACCTTAGTTTGATGCTAGATTTATGAGTGCATGAGATCTTAGAACTATGTGAGAAGTTCTTGAGCTTAGTGCACCTTAATCTAAGCACAACTAAGAGTTAATTCACGTAATGCTAAGACCCACTAATTGAGCTCCGTTGCTCAACGTAAATGAGGAAGGGAATGGAATAGTTTTGTGCTCATGAACGAGGTGACATAGCCATTGAGCCCAATGAAATCAATCCCTCATCTCAACTATGTGTGATGCGAATGACGCTCTTAATGGAATCAATGCCTATAAGATCTTAAAAATTAACAATCCTCATCTCCATGATCAAGAGATGAGGTAAGATCTACAAACCTAAAATCTTAGAAGGATCTTTATGCTGAATTAGAACCGATTGTGTGTTCATTTTATGCACAAGATTTGAACTTGTAAATCTTCGAGATGAAACTCAAAGAAAGATAATGTGCAGTTGATTAAAGATCTAAGTAAATGAAAGATAAATGCTTGAGGAATCACTATACATATGCTGTCTATCATGTCATGTTAGAGAAACCCAACTCTCCTCTTCCTTTTATTTGACTTATTTTCTGCTAAGTGATTATCGTGCTTGTTCTGGAACCAGCTTAAACAAAATAACCATAGCTTAAACATTAGTGATAATAGATACACCTTAGTAACTAAACATCTAATTCTTCGTGGTTCAATAAATCCCAGAAACTTAAACTTTTCACTTATTACTTCAGACCGCGTACACTTGCGTGAAAGCGCAGATGTATTTTAGGTTTGTCACCTGTATACCTAGACCTTTAGCCTCATCATTTATATTGTTAAAATAATTGTTTCTTATCAATTTTAGTATCAATGGAAAGGCCTTAGAAAGGGTTTTCCATCAGTATATGGCACCGCACTTGAGGTGTCCTAATCAAGAGTATTTGGTGCCAAATGGGACAAGTTTCAGTTTTTGCACAGGCAAAATCTCCGTCGAGCGCTACAGCGCATAGTATCACCTGACTCTCGGCCAGTTGGCGCTACAGTGTGCTACAACACCTATGTCTTGGGTTGGATATGTCGTAGTGCTCCACAATGCATTGTAGCTCCTGTCTCTCTACCAGGTGGTGTTGCATCCCGTTGGAGCACCCAGCTCTCGAGAAATTTGGCATTGTAGCGCGCCGCAACGTCTGAAAGCGTTGCAGTGTGCCACAATGCTGAAATCCTCCGTAGCGTGCTGCAGCACCTAAAAGCGTGGCAGCGCACCGTAGTACCTGCACCTTGGGAAAATTGGCACCACAAGGCGCCATAGCGCCTAGCTCTCAGCCAGAAGGCGTTACGCGCACTGTCGCCCCTAGACCTGTCCGGAATTGCCTAAACCTTAAATTTGTCTCATTTTAATGACTGTAGGACCCTAATGGGGCCAAAATATATCAAAATAGAACTTAGATTTAGTTAAATCAAGTATTATGTGAATTTGGAGGTGATTTTGAATATGGAAATCTACCATTTATCCTAAAGGGCATGTTCTAAATCCTAAAATTATGCTTTTAGACCCTAGAACAGTTTTGGCTATAACATAACCAATCAACATCAAAATTTAGCATTCTTAGGCTCTATGGAACCTTTAGACAATGAACAATAATAAACTAACTAAGTTTTCAGTCTTCACAAAGTAAAATTACCAAATTACCCTTAAAGGTTAAAATTCTTAACTTTAGCCCATAGAACTTAATACATGTCCAAATAAGAAGTACCTACTATTTATCTTCATGTTAGACACCAAGGAATCATTTGGCATCAATACAATCCAATTTAGAGCCCTTAATTAAAATGTAGCATTTTAAACCCTTAAGTAGGGGTAAAATGTCATTTATCCAAAATTTAAGTTAAGTTCCCTTAACCTCTAGAATATCAATTAAAACATTAAAATTAGTAATAAAACTGATTTGTAATCAATTTAGGCTCTTAATCTCTTAAATTGGGTAAATTAATAAAAAACTCATTAAAGGCTTGAAAATTCTTAAGGAAAAACTAATGCCTTATAACTTAGTCCTAATCACACCTTCAAACTTCTTTAAGTAAATTAGGATAGCACATAAAGATAAATTGTAATAACTATCATCAACACTTAAAATTCTCTAAGTCATTTATTAGGAGCTTCTTAGGATGTACACTCCACCTTAGGATCACCTCCTTAAGATTAGGAATAAATACTAGGTTAGACCTCATGCATTGAGTAAATGGGTTATTCAATGGATGAAACCTTAGTTTTATTAGTTTTTATATTTTTATACTTTAATTCTGATTATTTTATATTTTAACTTTATATTAAGACTAGGAGATCATTCTATTAAGCTTTGATTATGCTTAATATGATTTACCTTAATCATTAGTCCACATTTTGACTTAAATATTAGTCCTTAAGATTACCTTTGGAATTATGAGGATAAATCCCAAAACTTGGAGTTTAATTCTTAATCTCAAGTTTTAGTAGATCTTAATTAGATCTTAGCTTAGATCATCTAAATTCATTAATTAGGATGTATTAATTTATTACTTAACTTGTAAACGTCATTGATTAAATTAAATTAGGATCTAATCAGTTCTAATTGTTTTTAACTCTTAAGGTCATGGATCTACGTTATACTTGATAGTAAGAATTAGAGATCCTGAACTTGTATAATTTAGAATAGTTATAATTGATTAAGTATACAATAATAAATATTACATGTGTGTAGTAGAGTCACTTACTATTGAATTACTTATTGACTTTGCATTCTTTGTACTTTGTTTCTTTACCTTGAGCATATTATATAAGAAGATCGATGCATGAAATGAAAATATAAAAAAGTTAGGATAACATTTGTATAGGGTTCATTTCTGCTCAAATTTGTGCACTTTCACCCTACTATGCATGGGTAAGGAGAAATAAGAATTAGTTAACATTACTCATTGAGGAGTATTGTGTTAAGTTGGAACCCGAACAATCTTGCAGACGTGCTTGACTTCTCAGCTACTTATAAACATGTCCACAAAAGTAAAGTAAATAAATAAAATATTACTGCATTTGTACTTACTGCGCCTTCAATTCAATTCTGCTTCGTTACTTCGCCTTAGCCTCTCATGACGCTAAAAACTTACCAGCTTAGCCTTTTATGATGCTAAGAATTTTATATTTTTCAGTTCCGCAGGCTAGTTTAGCCCTCCTTCTGATATGGAAATCATTACATACTTATTAACTATTTTACTGCTACCTTTTATTATAGTTAATCTTTACTTTACCTATTACTTGTATACTTATAAGATGCTAGACTACCTTACTACTTACTTATACATATCACAAATAGATTGCTTTCTTTTAAACTTGCATAACTTATATGATCATCAGCTATTTAGGATGAGCCTTTTCTTTCAGTATTTTCTTACTTTATTTATACATACATGCTTATCCTTATCACAGCCTAGTATTGAGGTATATTCTTCTACCTCATATGTTGCTTGGTTATAAATGCTTTTATTTATAACTCATTACATCCCTTTGTATTCTTGCCACTCCTATATGCTTGTTTATTTTTCATAGTTTAAGTAAATGGTGATATCAATAAACTCATGAATAATAAAGCTTAAAATGTACTTAGACAATATGTCTAACAAGATTTTCTTTTCTTGGCTGGGGCCCTGGCATTGTGAAATTGACAATGTCAGAATCTGATCAATTAGAGGACCTTATGCTTGGAGAGGAGCCATACTTGGAGGAGCAGCAGGTTAGAGCAAAAGATCAGTAGCGTACCTGTCAATTTATTCTATGAGGATGAGAGATTTATTTCATCTTAACTTATCTTAAAATTGATGTAATATTTTAGGTACCCATGTGTAACAACCCTAGGTTATTACTCTAGCTAAACCTAGTTGAATTAAGCAAAACCAAGTCTTAATTTTGATTCCATTAGATTCAAAGGGTCATTTAAACCTAACTATAAAGGTTTGAAATCAAGCAGAGCTAAATTGGAAATTTTGATATTTTTGGCTATTTTTGAGCCCTAGAAAATACCTAAAATAATTTGATCTCCTAATCAAAATCTGAGTTCATTTTTGATTTCCTCACCCCCAAATTAGCTAAGTGTGAAATTTTGGAAATTTTTGGAGGTCATTTAGTCACATTTTGTATTTAATTTAAATTAGTTTAATTGTAAATTAGGGTTTTAAACAATTCATAATTGCAAAACTATCCCTTCAACGGTCGACTCCTTCCAAACCGAGGGCGCCATCTGGGTCGTCCGTTCCGCTGTCTTGATCCAACGGTCCGCGCCTACGATCGAATCCGCTTCATCTCAACCGTTCTGCGGCTTCGAGATTTTAATCCAACGGTGTCCAGCTATTCGCCGTAAGTATCCTCGATCCGCCATTCAATCACCCAATCTAATCCAACGGTGGACATTCTATCCGTGTCGTTCGTTAAGTGTCGGGAGATTAGGGCCGTCCCGCTTCGATGGATGATCAATCAGACGGCCCCGAGCACCCCGAGCACTGTGGATCGTCTCCTTCATCTCTCCCGTCGCTAGCTAGTCCCCCCCCCCCCCCCCCCCCGATATCCATAACCCCTCCAGCCCCCATGGCAGTACGGGAAAAAGACTGAAATTCCTCTCCTACCCTCACCGCGTTTGTCTGGCCGGCTGTCTTCTACCCAAATTGCTCATAGCCGTTGGCCCAAGACATTTCCTTCGGCCCAAGCCTCTTGCCATTGCAAAGATCTGGAAACCATTCCCAGAGCTCCCAGCCTCTTATAAATACCCCCAGGACTTCACAATGAGTCCCTTTGCTCACTGTGAATCCTTAATTCCCCAGTTAAGACCCTCTGGAGCTCCCATTATCTCGATGGATTCCCAGCGTCATCCCGAAGGCTTGAACCGCTAATAGAGGGTGCATGTCTGGAGTTTAGACCCCCTGCTAGCTTGTGTAGATCCCCTGGAAGCTCCAGCTACCCTCAGTTCTTCTCGGCCAAGCCTGCAACCCCAATTTCAAGTACAGCCTTCTCCCATGGATCCCTTAGATTCATTTTCTTTTCTCTCCTTGAATTGAGCCACTGTATGTCGCCTAGATTACCTCAGCCACCTAGGAAACCCAGTGTAATTGTTGCTTGGGGCAAAGCTAGCTCGAATCGATCATATTGATCGATTGAGCTAGCAGTCGAGCTAATGGCTGAGTCCGAGTAAGGACCCAGCGATTGGCTGCACCCCAAGTTATGAAATATTGGGGGATCGACTCGTCTCACCTCCCCAAAGGTGTAGGTATCGATCTCCAGCCGAATAATGGCCTCTGTGAGGAGAATTGTCTCCTCACAGTGCGCCTAAAATGCCCGTATCGAAGGCGTCTCGGGTGAGTAGCACCCCGTCGATCCAGAGGGATCTAGATGGGGGTTCTTAGTCTAATCGATGTGTCTCGACCCCAGGAACGTGTAGGGATCAAGCCGAGCCATCGCCATCGTCTGAGTGCCGAGAATTTCAATGCTGAGTCTCGCCTAGGATAGACCCATCGAGAGGAGGAAAATGATGCACTGGCGCTTCGGGCCGTGCCGACCCCGGCCCGCGCGGTCTTGATTTCAAGCCGCGTCTATTTAATTAATTATAGGAATGTATTTTTAAAGGTTATGCGAATAATTAATTAAATCCTATAGTTTTAATTTAAATAAAAATACATATTAAATTAATTAAATAACTTTGGCTATACTGATCCAAATGATATGATCCAATATACCATTTGAATCAAAAAAATGTAAGGAATCTAAAAATAAAATAAAATTACAGATCCAATTATTGGATTTAAAATAATTGATCAAACCTTTTTTATTTTTAATTAAACCATAATAAATTTAATTAATAACCAAATTTAATGATTTAGGGCTCTGATTGCTCATTAAACCTTAAGGAATAATTTCAGACCCTTAAACCTAAATTTGAATGTTAAAATTCTTAATTACTCCTTAGTCACCCTAATTAAGGATTAGTGAATTAAAGCATGGATTAGTCTCTGATTTTGGGTAGGTTAATCCCTAATGGCATATTAAGTACATTAGAACCTCTTGGCAAGGTTGGATTGCCCTAGAATGCCCTAAATCCTCTAATCACTCTATTAGGCTTAAATAAGTGATTAGTGATAATTAGCTTAATTAGGTTGTCAAAACCTAGGATAAGTGTGTTCCCCACTTCATTAATCCATATAAAGCACCTTAAAATAGATTAGATCTAGTTTGGATAACTAAATCATAAAATCTCAACTTTAGCCTTAAGAGGGGCATTTTGGTCATTCTAACCAATATGTGCTTAAATGCTCCTTAAACTTGGAAATTTCAGTGAACTACCCTAAGATAGATTAAAAATGTTCTCTGAACTCTTAGACTAATAATAATGTTAATGTGATCATTAATTTAAGAAATCTTCAATTAAGCTCTAATTAAGACACTTAGATCTTAAGTGACCTTAAAGAAGTCACTTAAGCTTAATACTTAAATTTAATCATTTCAATTATTAAAACCACTTTGATAAGTTCAATTTAGTTAAATTATGATCTTAAATACTAAAAGAAATGCTATTGGTAAAAGTCTAAGTTAAAATCTAGCTTAAGTCTAAAGTGATCAATAACCTGATCTTAAACTTAGATCTTAGACTTTAGACATTCTACTTGGATTGAACCATCTCCTTTGTAAATCCCTTAAGTGATTGATTATTTAATCTTTTGAAACCTTCCATGTGGGTATAGGATGATTCAATCTATAAAGATAATGAGATTATCTTAAAGATTGAATATAGATCTTAAATTCTCAAGTTCTTAATTGATTATTTTATATTATAATTAGTAGAATAACCCTTCACTAAGTCATAGTTCTTGGATCTTTCAGCTTATAGGATCCTTTATCCTTAACTTTGGAATAGAGTGTGAACCCTAGATTCTTATTAGGACTCCCCCCTTAGATTTAGGTTTTGACCACCAAAGTGGAGTTCAAATCCAAGATCCTTAAATCTTGAATTACTTAATCAAGATTTGGGTAGAAGAGTAAAATATTAATAAATTAGATCATTGATTTATTTACTTAAACTATATAGTCATCACATGATTTTGGATTAGAACTTGTTAAGTTCTAATATTAACTTTAAGGACATAAATCTGAGATTCTACTCGATAGTTGGATATTAGAGATCCTAAACTTGTACCTTCTCAGAGTAGCTAGATTTGGTAATTAGACAACAACAGATATCACATAAGTCTAGATTGAGTCTCTTGCTTACTTGACTAGATTGCTTTGCATACCTTGGATATTGAGCTTTATCCCTTGAGCATAATAGGAGAACTTAGGATATGGATGATACATCTTAAGTTAGTATTTGAATTACATATTATTCAGTTCTTGCCTTACTTGCAGTTGCTAGAATATGTCCTAGCTTAGTCTGCCTTTTCAGTAGTAGTATTGTATAGACTGGACTCAGAACTAGCATATTTAGATGGCTAGGCTGGGGATTGATTGATTGATATTGGAGGCCATGTACGGCCTATTGGCTGGTATGACAGTACTATATCTTAGGCTTATTGCTACTTTAGCTGGATTGTTCAGTATTGTTTTCTATTTTTGCATTGCCACATGCTTCAATGGCCTTATTCTCAGTACTTGCTCGCTTGCCACATGTCTTAGTGGCTTTACATAGATTGCTTTGCTTTTGCCACATGTCTCAGTGGCCTTTGCTTTTCCTTTTCTTAATTAACATATTGTATATATACTCATATGGTTTACTTATATATATTAGCATGTTTAGGATGCTAGAATTGCATGTTTTCAGTACTCGTGTTTCTTTCGTATACCCAGCATGTGTTAATATGATCATAAGCATGTTAAGTTCAGAATTGTATTGTAGTTGCTGTTTCTTTTTTAGCTTTTAGCCTCACCTTGTTTATTTTACATAATATGTTCTTCGTACTAGTTACTGGCTATAAATGGATAGTTTATAGTTACCATTTCTCCATAGCTTGTTGCACCTATTACTGTTTGCATGTTTAGCTAATTGAAATATGATATCTTTAAAATATTCAGTTCATTAAAATAGCCTAAAATGTACTTAGACAATTGTCTAACTGTAATCATTTTGTTTTGTTGGCTGGGGCCTTGGCATTTATGATACCGATAAATGTCAGATTCAGACGTGTTCGTGAGCAATGTTATAGAAGAGGAATAGGTTCAGGAGGAGGATCATGCTGCTGCTGTTTAGATAGATCTTGCATTTTATTTCAGTGAGATTGAGAGACATTTTCATTCTCTTTAAAATTCAGTTTGTAATAATTAATTTTGGTTGTGTTTCATTTCTGCAGCTCGATGAGTTACTATATTATTTTTCCCTCTTTCTACTATGTATGCTTATGGATGTTACTACTCGCCTATTGCTTCCGCCACTTTGATATTTATAAATATATATATATTTGGTGACAAGTCCTTTGCTTGAGGCAGGTTGGGTTTATGTAACTTTACTTAAGTTGGGGATTTGCCACAGTTGGAGCACCGTACTTCCTTATTGTTAGTACGGGGGCCCCATAGTTGGTATAAGAGAACACCATAAGGTGTTAGAATGGGATCTATGATTCCTTTCTACCTAATGGACAGTTCTTCTGAAATACAAACATTAATATAGGTAACATTCATAACATAGTAGTGTCAGTAACTCTATGCAAAATGTAGAATGAGAATACTCCCATCCTAATAATATAGTCATCTGGAGTCTAACACCAATATAATAAAATTTTGTCCTCATAGTCAAATAAATTCTGGAGAGTCTGATATAGACTATTATCTGCATACTTTCAAAAAAGTTTGGAGTTGTAGCTTCAAGTGGAGGCAGGAAAGCAACTGGCAGATTGAAGGAGTTTTGGCAAAAGGGATATTAGTCCTAGAGAAGCTTCTACAGCAAGCTGTATATCGAGGGCTCAACTTTCTTATATACGCACAGGAATGGTTGAGCCGAGTGGAGTTCATTCTGATACACATAGAGTGTCCTGAGTCACTTTATGTAGATATTGTGACAAACCTGTTGGTGGATTACGCCGGTGTTTGGTGGTATGAGACTATGGCAAGGCTCGAGAAGAAGCGTAACAGGAAGCGTCGAGAAGTCACTTTTGAGGACTTTTGTGCAGCCTTTAGGGCAAAGTATATTGATAATGTTTGAAATAATAGTTAGGATAAATGTTATTTCATTCTCAAGCAACCCTATCAGATTTACAGTTTTAGCATTGTAATCCCTTATTTCTATAACTAATGAAAGATTTTGATTTCTCTTCCTTAGAGTAAATTCTGAGTTTGTCTTTTCCTTTAAATTAAACTAGAATGGATTCCGGATCACCACCTACCGTTACCCCCATCAAGAACACTGTTGCCTCTAGTAGTTCTAACGATGAAGTGGCTCATCTGCGAGCCATGGTGGCAACTCTGTTGGAAAACCAAGCTCAATAGGCGCTCGTTATGCAGAAATTACTAAATGATCGTGCAACTCCAGTCACTGTCGCTGCTCCAACAGTATATGCTCCACAAGCTGCTCTTTCTTCACATCATTCGATGGATAATCTCCTTCACAATTTTCTGAGGTTAAGGCCTCCAACCTTTGGTGGGAACCTATCACTAATGGATATAGCCGATTGGCTGAAGGCTATGGAAAGGGATCTCATTAGTCTGAAAGTCTCGAACTCGAAAGCTGTCAGTCTCGCTACCCGTCTGTTTCATGCAGGAGCAGAATATTGGTGGGAAGATATCTGAAATACCAAGTTCGCTGACTAAGAGTTAGAGGACATCCCCTAGGATGAGTTCATCGAGGCTTCAAGACTGAATTCATTCCCCCATCCTCACAACATTATTACAGACACAATCATGAGGTTGACTCAGGGGAGTCGTTCAGTAGCTGAATATAAAAGGGAATTTTGTAGATTGATTCATTTCACACTAGAAGTTACTCATTCTGAGTCAGCTAAGTGCCACCGCTTTCTTTGTGGACTCTGAGGTTGACTGAAGAACCAGATCGTGCCGCTCTGTCTGACTAGCTTCTTCAAACTGGTGGAAATGGCTAAGGTGATTGAGCATCACCAATCTAAAGAGGATCTTAAGCGAAAAGCACAAATAAATCTAAACCTGCGGAGAAACTTCAAGAGACACGGATCTAACCCTGCAAAAGTATATCAGCTAGAAGCCGCACCTACCACCGAACAAAATCAAAACTGTACTAAGCCACATCTGTATGGAAAGTGTTACCATTTTGTCCAGAGGTGTTTCAATTATGGGCGTACAGGCCACCGGTTCTATCAATACGACCACACAAAAATGGTACACAGAGTTCCAATGAAGCCTTATCAGAAGAATCAAGTGTTTTGAGCAACTCCATTAAACCAGAGAGAACCAAATCTGGCTATAATGCCAGCCCTTGCTTCTGAAGTTGCTCACATGCAGCCACCAGCTCCCAATTCTCAGAACTATCAGCGACGGCAGCCTAACAATCGTCCTGCTGGTGCTGCATGAGTATATGCCTTAACTCCTATTGAAGCTGCAGAAGATAACAATGTGGTTTTAGGTACACACTCCTAAACTTCTTTCCTGCTAAATTGCATTTCTGTATCTTTTCAAGTTGTTGCTGCAAAATTGTGTAAATTTAGGCACACTTTATTTCAACAACCAACCTTATAATGTATTGTTCGATATCGGTGCCAATCACTCATTTATCTCTGAACAATTTGCCAAAAGCCTTAACTTTACGCATGCAACCTAGCACAAACGTCGAGTGTTGGGCTTCCATCTGGAACCCAACTAAGTGCCCATAAATTTTGTAATATCAAAGTCCCAATAAATGATCAAGAATTTCAGGCCAAACTAATTGTCCTGCCAATAGCTAACTTTGATATCATCCTTGGGATGAATTGGCTCAGTGACAATGATGCTGTGATAAACTGTCATAAAAAGAAAGTCACTCTCCATTCTCAGGGCAAGCCTAAAATGTTTGTAGGAAAGACCAGCACGCAGCTACACTTAATAAATGCAATTAAAGCTAAATAGTTGATTATTAAGGGTTGTAATGCTTACCTAGTTACCATAATGGGAAAAACAAAAGAGAGTATCTCTCTTGCTGATTGTAAGGTAGTCAAAGAATTCCCTAATGTATTTCTAGAAGATTTGCCTGGTATACCTCCTTTCAGAGAAGTAGAATTCTCTATTGAATTGATCCCTGACACCCAGCCGATATCCAAAGCACCTTATAGGATGGCACCAAAGGAGCTTCAAGATCTCAACGAGCAATTGCAAGAGCTTTTGAATAAAGGCTTAATCAGGCCAAGTATGTCTCCTTGGGGAGCACCAGTTTTATTTGTGAAAAAGAAGGATGGATCTATGTGTATGTGTATAGATTATCGTGAGTTGAATAAGGTCACCATAAAGAACAAATACCCACTGCCTAGAATTGATGACTTGTTTGAGTAGTTATCTGAAGCCATTATATTTTCCAAGATCAATTCAAGGTCTGGATACCATCAACTGCGAGTAAAAGAAGATGATGTAGGGAAGACTACGGCCACTTTGAGTTTTTGGTGATGTCATTCGGACTCACCAATGCGCCATCAATCATTATGGATTTAATGCAACGAGTGCTAAACCATATTTGGATAAGTTTGTGATCGTCTTCATTGACGATATCCTCATTTATTCTAAAACTTTGAGAGATCATGAAGAACATCTGAGGTTAGTGTTAGAAACTCTGTGCAAGCATCAACTATATGCCAAGTTCTCCAAGTGTGAGTTCTGGCACAATTCCATTGCATTCTTGGGGCACGTAGTCGATGCTCAGGGTATTCGGGTAGATCAGAGTAAAGTAAGTGCTATCCAGGACTGAGCTCAACCTAAGTCTGTCACTGACATCAAAAGTTTCCTGGGATTAGTGGGATACTATAGAAAGTTTGTTAAAGGCTTTTCCCAGATGCTTCACCATTGACTAAATTGACTCAAAAGGCCGTTCTGTTCATCTGGAGTCCAGAATACGATGAAGCATTTCAAATTATAAAAGATGCACTTTCTACCGCTCCAGTACTTGTTTTACCTAAAGAAGGTTTGAACTATCAAGTATATATTGATGCCTCTGGAATCGGTCTAGGTTGTGTTTTAATGCAAGAGGGTAAGGTAATTGCTTACGCCTCTCGTCAGTTAAAACCCCATGAGCGAAATTATCCAGTTCATGATCTTGAACTTGCAGCTGTAATATTTGCCTTGAAAATATGGCGTCACTATCTGTACGGAGTGCAATATTCAATTTTCACTAATCATCAAAGTTTGAAGTATATCTTCACCCAGAGAGAGTTGAATTGCTGCCAGAGAAGATGGTTGGAGCTCATCAGCGATTATGACCTCTGTATCCAATATCATCCAGGAAAAGAGAATGTAGTGGCCGATGCTCTTAGTTGTCATGCTACTTTAACCTCTATGATTGCATCCAGTTCTTTAGAACCTGAATTTCGTAAGCTCGAGATTTCTCCAGTCAGTGGCGATGTACTGAGTTCGCTATTAGCAAATATTAGTGTGGAACCCACCTTCCACCGAGATGTCTCTATCTCGCAAACCAAACATGATGAGTACTTGAAACTTAAAGCAAATATTAAAGGTGGTCTTCATCATGAATTGTAGTTGCGGAATGGTGTAATTTATCAGGGTAATCGATTATGGATTCCTAAGTCCATGCATCAAGAAGTTTTATTCAAAGGCCATAATTCTGGATATCATATTCATCCAAGCAATACTAAGATGTATCAGAACCTAAAATAATCATTTTGGTGGCCAGGTATGAAGAAAGATATAGCTAACTTTGTGGTCAAATGTCATGCCTATAATTTAGTAAAGGCCAAACACCAAAGACCTGGTGGTCTTCTGCATCCATTAGATATCCCTGAATGGAAATGGTTCGATATATCTATGGACTTTGTCATGGGATTGCCTTGTGCAAAATTTGGTGCCGATGCGATCTGGGTGATAGTAGACCGCTTAACCAAATTAGCGCATTTTCTTCCCATCCATCAAACAGATTCTGTAGAGAAGTTGGCAAAACTCTATGTCAAAGAAATTGTCAGATTGCATGGGATTCTGAAGTCAATCGTATCTAATAGAGATAGAAGATTTACTTCCAAGTTTTGGCAAGTGTGCATCAAGATCTCGGTACGACTCTAGCCATGAGTACAGCTTTTCATCCTCAATCAGATGGTCAAACTGAAAGAGTGAACCAAGCTTTTGAAGATTTGCTTAGGCTATGTATTCTTGATTTTGCTGGTTCCTGGGAAGATCACATTCCGTTAGTGAAGTTTGCCTATAATAACAGTTTTCAAGCCAGTATAAAGATGGCCCCTTATGAAGCGTTGTTTGGTAGAAAATGCAGTACTCCACTAGCTTGGTTAGAAACAAGAAGCGTTCAGCTTTTTCATTCAGAATTAGTTGAAGAAACCAGTAATAAGATCAAATTAATTCAGCAGAGAATTCGTTCAGCTCAAGATCATTAGAGAAAGTGTCATGATTCTCACCACCATCTCCTAGAATTCAATGTGAGAGATTCTGCTTATCTAAAGGTCAGTCCAATGAAAGGTGTCTTTAAATTTGGCGTAGCCGGGAAACTTACTCCCCGCTGTGTTGGACCTTTCAAAGTTTTGGCCAAAGTAGGATCATCTGCCGACCGGTTAAGCCTTCCTAATGGCTTTGCAACTGTGCATAATATTTTTCATGTATCATCATTAAGAAGATGTCTTCGAGACCCTTCTCATCTCATTCAACTCCCAGCCATAGAGATTCAACCCGATCTTTCTTATATTGAAGAACCCGTCCGAACCTTAGCTCGTGATTAGAAGCAGCTGAGAAATCGCTCGATTCTAATGGTCAAGGTTCAGTGGAAGAACCGAACCCTGGAAGAATCTACTTGGAAGAAAGAGGTGGATATGTGCAATAAATACTCACAGCTCTTTGCAAACTTAGGTATTGTTCTTCTCTCTTTTTCATCTTCTATATTTTACTTGATCTGTTGAATCCCTGAATGCTTTTCTTCACTTAGGTGATGTTGGGGATGACATCATTCTTAAGGGGGGGAGTCTATAATAACCCTAGGTTGTTACTCTACCTGAACCTAGTTGAATTAAGCAAAACCAAGTCTTGATTTTGATTCCATTAGATTCAAAGGGTCATTTAAACCTAACCATAAAGGTTTGAAATCAATCGGAGCTAAATTGGAAATTTTGGAAATTTTTGGAGGTCATTTAGTCACATTGTGGATTTAATTTAAATTTGTTTAATTGCAAATTAGGGTTTTAAACAATTCATAATTGCAAAATTATCCCTCCAACGGTCAACTCCTTCCAAACCGCGGGCACCATATGGGTCGTCCGTTTCGTAATCTTGATCCAACGGTCTGCGCCTACGACCGAATCCGCTTCATCTCAACCGTTTTGTGGTTACGAGATTTTAATCCAACGGCGTCCAGCTATCCGCCGTACGCATCCTCGATCTGCCGATAGATCACCCAATCTAATCCAACAGTGGACATTCTATTCACGTCGTTTGTTAAGTGTCGGGAGATCAGGGCTGTCCCGCTTCGATGGATGATCAATTAGACAGCCCTGAGCACCCCGAGCACTATGGATTCTCTCTTTCACCTCTCCCGTCATTAGCTAGTCCCCCCCGATAGCCATAACCCCTCCATCCCCCGTGGCAGTACTGGAAAAAGACCGAAATTCCTCTCCTACCCTAGGCACGTTCGACTGGCCGGCTGTCTTCTCCCCAAATTGCCCATAGCCATTGGCCCGAGCCTCTTGCCATTGCCAAGCTCTGGAAACCATCCCCAGAGCTCCCAGCTTCCTATAAATACCCCTAGGACTTCACAATGAGTCTCGTTGCTCACTGTGAATCCTTAATTCCCCAGTTAAAACCCTCTGGAACTCCCATTGTCTCGATGGATTCCCGGTGTCCTCCTGAAGGCTTGAACTGCTGATAGAGGGTGCGTGTCTGGAATTCATACCTCCTGCTAGCTCTTGTAGATCCCCTGGAAGCTCCAGCTACCCTCAATTCTTCTCGGCCGAGCCTGCAACCCAAATTTCAGGTACAGCCTTCTCCCATGGATCCCTTAGATCCATTTTCTCTTCTCTCCTTGAATTAAGCCACTGTATGTCATCTAGATTACCTCAGCCACCTAGGAAACCCAGTGTAATTATTGACTGGGGCAAAGCTAGCTTGAATCGATCATATAGATCGATTGAGCTAGCGGCCGAGCCAATGGCTGAGTCCGAGTAAGGACCCAGCGATTGGCTGTACCCCAGGTTATGAAATATTGGGAGATTGACTCGTCTCACCTCCCATAAGGTGTAGGTATCGAGCTCCGGATGGATAATGGCCTCCTTCTCGGGTGAGTAGCACCCCGTCGATCCAGTGGGATCCAGATGTGGGTTCTTAGTCCAATCGATGCGTCTCGACCCCAGGAACGTGTAGGGATGAAGCCGAGCCATCGCCATCATCTGAGCGCTGAGAATTTCAACGCTGAGTCTCGCCTGGGATGAACCTTCGAAAGGAGGAAGATGATGCACTGGCGCTTCGGGCCGGGCCGACCCCGTCCCGCGCGGTCTTGATTTCGGGCCGCGTCTATTTAATTAATTATAGGAATGTATTTTTAAAGGTTATGCGAATAATTAATTAAATCCTATAGTTTTAATTTAAATAAAAATACATATTAAATTAATTAAATAACTTTGGCTATACTAATCCAAATGGTATGATCCAATATACCATTTGAATTAGAAAAATGCAAGTAATTTAAATATAAAATAACATCACGGATCCAAATTTAATTAAACTAATTTTAATTAAACTATAATAAATTTAATTAACAACCAAATTTAATGGTTTAGGGCTTTGATTGCTCATTAAACCTTAAGAAATAATTTTAGACCCTTAAACCTAAATTTGAATGTTAAATTTCTTAATTACTCCTTAATCACCCTAAGTAGAGATTAGTGAATTAAACCTTGGATTAGCCTTTGATTCTGGGTCGGTCAGTCCCTAATGGCATATTAAGTACATAAGAACCTCTGGGCAAGGTTGGATTGCCCTAAATGCCCTAAATCTTCTAATCACTCTATTAGGCTTAAATAAGTAATTAGTGATAATTAGCTTAATTAAGTTGTCAAAACCTAGGATAAGTATGTTCCCCACTTAATTAATCCATATGAAGCACCTTAAAATAGATTAGATCCAATTTGGATAACTAAATCCTAAAATCCCAATTTTAGCCTTAAGAAGGGCATTTTAACCAAAATGTGCTTTAATGCTCCTTAAAACTTGGAAATTTCAGTGAACTACCCTAAGATAGATTAGAAATATTCTTTGAACTCTTAAACTAATAATAATGTTAATGTGATCATTAATTTAAGAAATCTTCAATTAAGCCCTAATTAAGACACTTAGATCTTAAGTGACCTTAAAGAAGTCACTTAAGCTTAATACTTAAATCTAATCATTTTAATTATTAAAACCACTTTGATAAGTTCAATTTAGTTAAATTATGAGCTTAAATACTATAAGAAATGACATTGGTAAAAGTTTAAGTTAAAATTTAGCTTAAGTCTAAAGTGATCAATAACCATATCTTAGATCTTAGATCTTAGACTTTAGACATTCTACTTGGATTAAACCATCTACTTTGTAAATCCCTTAAGTGACTAATTGTTTAATCTTTTGAAACCTTCCATGTGGGTATAGGATGATTCAATCTCTAAAGATATGATATTATCTTAAAGATTGAATATGGATCTTAGATTCTCAAGTACTTAATTGATTATTTTATCTTATAATCAGTAGAATAACCCTTCATTAAGTTCATAGTTCTTGGATCTTTCAGCTTATAGGATCTTTTATCCTTAACTTTGGAATAGAGTGTGAACCCTAGATTCTTATTAGGACACCCCCCTTAGATTTAGGTTTTGAACACCAAAGTGGAGTTCAAATCCAAGATCCTTAAATTTTGAATTACTTAATTAAGATTTGGTAGAAGAGTAAATAATTAATAAATTAGGTCATTGATTTATCTACTTAAACTATATAGTCGTCACATGATTTTGGATTAGAACTTGTTAAGTTCTAATATTTACTTTAAGGATGTAAATCTGAGATTCTACACGATAGCTGGATAATGGAGATCCTAAACTTGTACCTTCTCAGAGTAGCTAGATTTGGTAATTAGGCAACAACAGATATCACATAAGTCTAGATTGAGTCTTTTGCTTACTTGACTAGATTGCTTTGCATACCTTGGATATTGAGCTTTATTCCTTGAGCATAATAGGAGAACTTAGGATATGGATGATACATCTTAAGTTAGTATTTGAATTACATATTATTCAGTTCTTACCTTACTTGCAGTTGCTAGAATATGTCCTAGCTTAGTCTGCCTCTTCAGTAGTAGTATTGTATAGACTGAACTCAGAACTAGCATATTTAGATGGCTAGGCTGGGGATTGATTGATTGATATTGGAGGCCCTGTACGGCCTATTGGCTGGTATGACAGTATTATGTCTTAAGCTTATTTCTACTTTAGCTGGATTGTTCAGTATTATTTTCTATTTTTGCTTTGCCATATGTTTCAGTGGCCTTATTTTCAATACTTGCTCGCTTACCACATGTCTCAGTGGCTTTACATAAATTGCTTTGCTTTTGCCACATGTCTCAGTGGCCTTTTCTTTTCCTTTTCTTAATTAGCACGTTGTATGTATACTCATATAGTTTACTTATATAAATTGGCATATTTAGGATGCTAGAATTGCATGTTTTCAGTACTCGTGTTTGTTTCGTATACCCAGCATGTGTTAATATGATCATAAGCATGTTATGTTCAGAATTGCATTGTAGTTGTTTCTTTTTAGCTTTTAGCCTCACCTTGTTTATTTTATATTGTATGTTCTTCATACTAGTTGATGGCTATAAATGGATAGTTTATAGTTACCATTTCTTAATAGCTTGTTGCACCTATTACTGCTTGCATGTTTAGTTAATTTAAATGTGATATCTTTAAAATATTCAATTCATTAAAATATCCTAAAATGTACTTAGACTATTGTCTAACTGTAATATTTTTGTTTAGTTGGCTAGGGCCCTGGTATTTGTGATACCGATAAATATTAGTTTCAGACGTGTTCGTGGGCAGTGTCACAGAAGAGGAATAGGTTCAGGAGGAGGATCGTGCTACTACTATTTAGATAGATCTTACATTTTATTTAGTGAGATTGAGAGACATTTTCATTCTCTTTAAATTTCAGTTTATAATAATTAATTTTTGATGTGTTTTATTTCTGCAACTCGATGAGTTACTATATTGTTTTTCCCTCTTTCTACTATGTATGCTTGTGGATGTTACTACTCGCCTATTGCTTCCGCCACTTTGATATTTATAAATATATATATATATATATATATATATATATATTGATGAATGTTGTAGCATTTGGTGATAAGTCCTTGGCTTAAGGCAGGTTGGGTTTATCTAACTTTACTTAACTTGGGGATTTGCCACAGTTGGAGCACCGTACTTCCTTGTTATTAGTACGAGGGCCCCACACCATGTATGTTCTTTTATTATACTTATTTGTTCTGAGTTGCATGCTTATTTCCTGTCTTGCATTGTGGTGGTTTTAGATATAGAATTTTACTTTTCCTTGCTTTCGCACTCTGATGAATGTATATATTTAGTGAATGATTCTACTATATTATTCAGGGCACATCCTTCCCTTATTAGTGGATTAAGGATTACACCTTAATCTGATGATAAGTGAGGGATTTGCCAGCATGGCACACTGCCCTTGATCTAATCTCGTTTTGGGTTGGGGTGGGGCGCCATAGATTTCAACTCTTGAATTTTTAGCTAACTTGTAGAAGGATAAGTTCACTGATTTAGTGAAACTTTCAGACATGAAGGAATGACTTTCCTTAGTATTGAATAATACTTTACAAGGCTTATTGCTTATACATATTGTGGCGACCCACCCCTTAATCCACAAAAATTAAGTTAAGGGGTGGTGTGTCACTCTAGCTAACCCTTCACTTATAATTGGATTATGATGAAATCCATAATCCACCTAATAAGGGAAGGAGTGAGCATAGAATCAAACATTCAGTCACTATCAAAGTAAATATATAGAGTGCGGAAGTGATTTTAAACATAAAACATCCAAGCATCACAACATAAGTATATAGAAGTACATCTCAGAACATAAACATAGAATCCAAATACATAGTCATAAGTACCTGTGTTATTACATCAATTTAAGTTCCAAATAATAAGAATAAAAGTGCACTCATCCTAACTTAAAATAGAATGACTAAATAGCTGCTTCTTCCACAGGCTTCTCCTCCGAATATGGCTCCACACCAAGATCCTGATCGTCCAACTGAAGAGGATCTGCCATTGTCGGTTTCACAATGTAGGGCCCCAGCAAAAAAAAAAGAAAAATCTAGTTATACAATTGTCTAAGTACATTTTAAGCTGATAAGTTTTATATGTGTTATGTAATATCACTATTCTATAACTTCTAAGCAATAATATATAAGTGAGCAACAAGCAATACTAAAGGAAGGAAAAGCTATAAACCATCATTTATAACTTAGGCAAAAAAAGAGGCTAAGATATGCCTCACATGTAGACTAAGCAAGGTAAGGCATAAATATAGACAATCAAACAAGTATTATAAGAGGAGAACTACATCCTAAACATGCTGGTGATAAAAAAAAACATGTCAATTAAGATAAAATAACTCAGCAGTGATAAATATAAATAGCAGCAAGGTTCTAACATCCTAAAATATATAAGCAATATAAAGAAATAGTTGACTGAATAAAAATGCTAAAAAGTAAACAAAAATCATAACCACACATATATAAATATTCGTGCATCAATTGCCATACAGAAAAGAGCTAATCTAGCCCATCGAATATCGAAAGATCTTAGCACCATCACGGCTAAGTCACAAAACTGTGTACCCCTAGCGACATAAGGAGGCTAGGCAACTAAGAACACAAAGTAATCGAAGGATCTTAGCACCAGTATGGCTAAGGCACCAACGGTGTACCCTAGCGACATAAGGAGGCTAGGCAACTAGGCACACAACAAAATAATTCCTTCCCTTAGTGACATAAGGAGACTAGGCAATAAGGACATATCTGAGAGGCAGCTCATATAACTATTATCTTTTCAATAATCACTTTAATATTTTCACAAGGAATCTAAGGAGTCTCCATATTTTCCTAATATTTTATTTATGCATCAAAGATCTTATATGATATGCTTAAGAAAATATGGCACAAAAATCAAGGAATGCGTAAGCGACAATCATCAAAGTAAGCAAGAGACTCTACTAAACATGGTGATATCATTTGTTTTCTACTTAACCATTCTAACTATTCCAAGTTACACAAGTTCAGGATCACTATTTTCCTACTATCGAGTGTAACTTACAAACTCATCCTTATAAGTTAAAAAGGATTAGAACTGATCAGGTTCTAATCTAGTTCAATCAGATAGACGACTATGAATTGAATCAATAAATCATGCGTCCTAGTTTTGTGAATTTAGACGCTCTATGTAAGATCTGATCAAGAACTTCTAAATATATAAATTATAAATTAAACACTACGAGATTTAAGTTTAATCACATAATCCAAAATGGGCAAGACCTAAGTTCTAGGTTCATTCTAATAGTGATCTAATAGTTTAGGCAAATCCTATTAAGTAATCAAACTTATTATGATAAATCTCCTATCCTAAACTAAAGTTAAAAGACAAAATAATCAGAACAAGTCATAAAATAAAAGAAAAGTCTTGAAACTAATAAAACCAAGGTTTCACCCATTGAGTAACCCAATTTACCCAACAAAATGAACTATAACCTAAGATCTAGTCTTAATCTTAGGAAGGGTCCTTAAGGTGTAGTGTTTAAGACTTAGAAGAATCCTGGAATCTGATCTAAGGCTTGACTTCACTCACTTAAATGTCACTAACATGATTATAACGTTAGTTTTAATGTTTTGGAATGTTAATTAAAGGTTAGGGGTACTTAGTCCAATCTTAGGGCAAAATAACTATTTTGCCCCTACTATAAGGTCAAAAAGTCAACTTTTGACTTATGGGTCAGAATTGAATTCTCTTAGTTCCAACTGATTTCTTAATGTCTAACTTAAAGAGAGATAGTAAGTATGTCCAATTTGGACTTCAAACAATCAAGTTATGACCAAAATGAGACTAGGGGTAGTTTGGTCTTTTACCTAAATTTATAGGGTTTATATCCTAAATATGATTTCAGTTTATTGATGACATTGAAATTCTAAGTTAGTTAGCATCTTGAATTTTTGAATTTGGAGTTGATTTGACCAAGTTACGTCATTTGAATTCCAAGGGCATTTTGGTCATTTTCACTAAGAGTTCTAGGGTTGACTTTTTGTCCTGATGTCCAAATGAAAAAGCTAACACTACTACAGTGATAGGGCCGCTCTCCTGAGCATTTTAAGACCCATATTGACTATGTTTGGATAACTGGGTAAGAAGTTATGAGGTTCTAAAGAGGTCCTAGAATGTTACCTCATTATGCGTACCTCGAAATAAATTTTTGACTTACGTTATTTGATTCCTTATATTTTTCTGATCAAAATGACACCTATATTGGCTATGTTTGGATCATCCTACAAAAAGCTATTAAACTTTTAAGTTTTATTATTCAAAAATACAATTTAAATTTTTTTACTGTTCATTTATTCAAATTGAATGATTTTACTATTCATTTCTAAGGTTACATATATAATTTCTGAATTCATTAACCTTTAATTAGTCTGTGATTAGTAGGCTTAATTATTAATTAACAATAATTAATCTACTAATTAATGATTAAATTATGTAATATTATTATTTTATTATTAAAAAGTCATTAGCACTAATTACTGTTTAATTAACCATAATTACCTGTTAATATTTAATTAAGAATAATTAATTATAGTTTACTGTTGAATAATAATTAATTATTCTAATTACTATTAATGTTTAATTAATATTAAAATAATCCTAATTAATCCCTTAATTATTAATTAATTACATGATTACTGTTGAAACATCATTAACACTAATTATAATTAATTAACCACTAACTAAAATTAATTAATCACTAATAATAATTAATAAAACTAATTAATTGGCTGAGATGGCAGTGGGCCCCACTTATGACACGTGTCAGCACCTGATTGGGTGCTGCACTGCATGTGGGCCCCACTAGACACGTGGCATGCCTGGAGGCTGCCACGTGGCTCTGTGGCCCCACAGGAAGCCGAAGAGCCTCGGGCGACCGGGCAGTGGGTCCCACCTGACACGTGGCACTGCCAAAGGCTGCCACGTGGCATTGTGGCCCCACAGGGGAGCCGAAGAGCCGCCGAGGCTCGGGCAGTGGGTCCCACTTGACACGTGGCGGGCCCAGATGCTGCCACGTGGCGCTATGGGCCCCACGGCCGAAGCCGAAGAGCCGAGGAGTTCGGGCTGTGGGCCCCACATGACACGTGGGATGCCAAATGGTTCCCATATGGCGCAGTGGGCCCCACGGCTGGAGCCGAAGAGTTGCGGGCTGGTCGGTGGGTCCCACTTGACACGTGGCAGGCCCTGATGGCACCAAGTGACTCGGTGGCCCCACCTGGCTTACGCAGACCCGGCCGAAGGCGGGTCGGGCTCGGGTCGACCTGGCCTGGCCCGGACTTCTTCTTGTCCGCGGAGCGGTCCCGAGGGCACCGGGCTAGGGCACGGCTTTTGCCGGCCTTCCCGGTGCTGGACCGCCTCGGCCCGCACGGCCGACGGTAGCCCTTGTCGGGGGCTACACGTCGGTGGGCGGACCATCGCCGGAGGAGGTCGGTATGGCCGGAAAAACCTAACCCTAGGTCCAAGGCTACGGGTTACGTGGGTTTAACAAAATCCACTGTGGATCCGACCCCAAATTCCATCGATCCGGTCGGGCTAGCCCCGATCGGAACTGGTCGATCCCTAATCCTAAGCATGAAATAATGTTGCGAACTAAAATGGAAGCAATTGGATGAAAATGGGGGAGTTATGGGGGGTACCTGAACGAACGGCTCGCGAACGGAGGACGGGGTGGGGTCGGTCGAGACTCCGGCGTTGTAAAACCCAGACCTCAGAGGCTGGCCGAGGTCTTATAGGGGCTCAGGCGACCTCGCTGAGGTCGGGGAAGGCCGTCGGTTGGCCAGGCGAGCGGCGGGCATGCCGCGTGGCTTGCAGGCGACAGGGCCGAGGACGAAAACCAGTGGCCGTCCGATCCCGCGACATGCGGATGGCCCGGATCCGCCTGGACCGCGCGTCGTGGATCGCGGCTGTCAGCCGCTTGATCTATGTGGATCGGACGGTCCGGATGGAACCGTCCGATCGGACGACGCCGTTAGCGTCGTCCACTTAAGTTGACGGCGCTAACGGCGCCGTCAAGTAAATAATTAAATTTTTTTTTTAAACAAAATTTTCATACATGTTTTTCCTAGCTATTTCAGAGGTGAGGAACGCAATGGTGAGGTCGGATTTTCGATCCGACGAGTATTTTGATTCCCCAAATTCCGGGGTATTTAAATATTATTAAAATATTCATCGAAATGTCGACGACTTCCGATTGACACGAAAACTTCACCCCAAGCTAATTTGGGGTCAATGAATGCACTGGCGGTGTCCGTTTTCCAATCCGATGTCAATTTAGATAGGTCAAATTTTAGGGTTTCTGGATTTTTCCAGAAATCAGGATTCGATCCATTTGATCCCTGATTTTGGGTAGGCACTAGAGGTTGACTCCAATTGACCTAATTAGCACTTATAATTCTATTTAAGACTAAGATTAGTCCTAATTAACTAAGGTAACAACTTGAGCTGTTACACATATGGTTCCTAATTTAAAGTATTTAATAATTAACTAATTGTAGGAATAAAAACTTGCATAATTAAAATGGTTAAGCAGTTAAGATAAGAATGGGATCATGAATTTGTACTTGACACAATGTTATTACCCTCAGTCTTTTCCATAGGTGTTAGATTATATGCTCTAGCAGGCCCAGTAAGTTTGTTGTTAAAAGCCTTCTTTAGAGGAGGTTTTGCATTAAATGCTCAAGGTGCATAAGATTCCTCCTTTTTATGAATCTAAGGTTCTTATTGAGGATGAGGCATGATTGCCAACCTCTGATCTCAAAGTGCAATGCAGTAAATACTATAAAAAAGTCACAGTAATTAGGTGTATAATATTATTTGCAGCAATCCTTTGTCTTCTTCCAATTGGCTTTGTCCTACCAACATCTGACTCCATCCTGAAAGAGTTGGGGGTAAAATCATAAGAAAAATAGTGTTAGGACACTAAGCGATTTTCAGGGCTGAAGTGGTGTGTTGAATCTATTCTTAAGCTAAGATGGGAAAATACAGCCCTCTAAAGATCAGGTATTGTAACATCTTATCTAAGACTAAGGTTCATTCATGAGAGACACCTAGTGTGGCACCCCAGCCCCACCGTGGTCCTGTTAACTTTTAAGTTAACATGATTACGGTGAAGTGGTCACCAAATGATAAGTCCCTCACTTATAGATAGATTAGATATTTCTTCTAATCCAATATAATTAAGAAAATTGCCATTTAAAAAGTATTTCACTAAATGATAAATATAAGAATTATATTCAGAGTGCGGAAGCAAAATATGAACATCAATTCCATCACAATATAGAAGTAAAAATATACAAGTTAGAATAAGTGCAGTAAAAGAAAATACAAAATAAATATATATTATTACAACACATTTTAAGAGTTATGCAGAAATTGAAATAAATGCTCATCCTCACAAGCAAAGATATAAAAAGAGCAAAGGAACTAAGGCTCTCCAGCAGCACGATCCTCCGCCTAAATTCAGTCTTTAGAAAGCTGCACAACTTCAAATAGCTCAGAATCTACTATTGTCTGTTTCATAATGATAGGGCCCCAGCAAAAAAAAAATAGAAAATCTTATTTGATGAATTCTCTAAGTACATTTTAAGCTGAATATGATTCATTTTATTTTAGATATCACCATTAAACTTATCGTCTAAACAAGCAAGTATAGGAGCAGAATGCATACAAAAAGAAAAAGGCAACTATAAATAATAAGTTTATAACTTAAACAAAAGAGGAAGTAAACATAAACCTCCAACCATAGCTCTAATAATATTAAGCATAAAAAAGAATAATCACTAATAACTGAAAGGAAAATTCGACATAAACATGCTTATGATCAATGTGAACTTATGTTGATTTTCATAAAGTAAAAGAACATGATGATACATTTAAATAATTAAAATTAAGACTAGCATCATATATATATATATATATATATATATATATATATATATATATATATATATATAAGTGAGCAAGGATAGCATCTGAGAATATAAGTAAGCTAGTAACTAAGTAAATAGTAAGTAAACGAGTGTTGAAGTACAGTAAAAGCAAACTGAAAATAGAAAATATAGACCAAAAATCGCTATGGCCGAATAAGCCACCTGAACTGAAAATATGCACAACATCTCACTTAGCCTGCTGAGCTAAGATAAAAGAACCAAACAGAAGAGTAGAAGTTCACCTAAAACTAGTACTGCCATATCAAAACACTGACTAAACAAGTCACAACAAGTGGAATTCACTGACATCTTTCCGACAAACTAGCATGCATACCACTAGGTGGACTTTACCGATAAACTAGAGTTTGCACTACTAGGTCGAACCAAATCTAAGGAGGCAAACTAATTAGGTCACAACTACTTAACTGAAAGTTAGAAAACTAAAAACACTGATAATATGCAAATGATATTCATGCAATTCAAATTGACACATGATATTTATTAAATACCCTATGTCCATCACTTATGTCCAAGGTATAAATCTCAAATATAAGGTAAGCAAAGCTTCAAATTCAAAGTGAGCAATAGAGTCAACTAAAATATGGTGATATCCATTATTGTCTAATTAAACCATTCTAGCTATTCCAAATTACACAAGTTCAGGATCTCTAATTCTTACTATCGAGTGTAACTTATACTCAATATCTTATAAAATTAAAAATAATTAGGACTAGCTAGGACCTAATATGATTAAATCATTATTAACTATAAGTTGAACAAATAATCAATCGACCTAGTTTAATATCTTAAGCAACCCAAACCCATCTTGATTACAACAAATCAAGATGGAAGAATTAAGAATTAAACTCTAAATATTGGGGTTTCATCACTTAATCCTAAGGTAATCCTAAAGGACTAGAGTTCTAAAACCTAATTTCACATATTAAAGATTAAAGCATATCCTATTAAGTAAAGTCACACTTAATAGGACGGATCTCTATTCTTAAGTATAAGATTAAAAGATTAAATAATCATAAACAAACTATAAAAATTTATAAACTAGTAAAATTAAGGTTTTACCTATTGAGTAACTTAATTTACTCAATGAATGAAATCTAACTTAAGTCTTATTCCTAATTCCTATAGGAGAGGATCATAAGGAACTAAGAATGAACACTCAAGCAATAACCTTAACTAATCTTGAATTGAAAGCTTAAGGGAAGGATTGGAAAATATAAGGGAAGCATGATGTGAGATTAAATTCACGTTATGAAGCTTACAATACTTAGAATTTACTTAAAGTAAAATGTAGGGTTTTTATTTGAAATTTGATTAATAAGCCTAAAATCAATGGAATTGGTTCTAATCACCCTAATTACTGATTTTTAGTGATTAGAGCATGACACTAAGGCTTAAGAATGTTTAAACCTAAATTTGAGAAAATGACTATTTTGCCCCAACTTAAGGATCTAAAAACTTACTTTTTAATTTAGGGCTCCAAATTGGAATTTATTAATGACAAATGATTACTTACTATCTAACATGAAGATAGATAGTAAGTACTCCCAACTTGGATGATTATTAAGCTTTATGAGATTAAATTAAGGAATTTGACTCATAAGGGAAATTTGGTAATTTTACCTAGTGAAGTCTAAGATTTTATACAATTTATTAATGCTTACTGTTCAAGAGTTCCATAGAGTCTAATAACACAAAATTTTGAGTTCTAATGATTAAGTTATAAGAAAAACAATATTTGGGGTTAAATACGTAAATTAGGGTTTTATAAAAAAGAGGGTCAAAAACTAAACTTTTCTATTTAAAGTCAAAATTGAACAAATTCAGTGGCTATAGCTTCCTTATATCACACTAAGTACTTTAATTGGGAGTAGACCCAATTTGGACTCCATTTAATTAAGTTATGATCTAATTAGGGTTAAGAGTGATTAGTGAGTGATTAGTGAAATTAATCATCAAATCACAAAACTAACCACACCACAAGATTCTTCTAATCCACTCAAAGAGCTATCAAAAACTTGAATCACTCAAATTGGATTACTAATTATGCTAATATTCACTATTCAAGTTTTGGGGTGATTAGGGCTAATTAAGGAATCTAATCACCAAAACTTAAATATTTTTGCAATTTACTATTTATTGGGTCTTCTAGATCAAAATGATATATTGGAAGTCCTAATTTGGAGTTCAATTGAAGTTCTAGGATTTAAGAGTGTAATTAAGGTAGGTACCTAAAAGTGGTTAGGCTAATTACACTTCAAATAGATAAATTAACACTACTAGCACATTCCTGAGGGTCTCATAATTAAAATTTGACCCATATTAGATATGTTTGGGTGAGCGTGTGCAAAGTTATGATAGTTTCAAGATTTGGGGAATTTAGGTGAAATTATGGGATCGTAAATGTCACTACATTAAATATTCATCCTATTGGAAAATTAATATTGCCATAATGATCCTCTAATTTTGTTAATCAAAATAATATATATATATATATATATATTTGATATATTTAGGTTATTGAATTAAGAGTTATGAGTGCCTAAACTTTATGTTTAAATTATTTGATTTAATTGAATCTAACAGTATTCATATATATATATATATATATATATATATATATATATATATATATATATATATATATATATATATATATATATATGCATGCTGCTGTTGGTTTGCTTTTGGGTATGTTTACCTGTAGGTATGTCACTACATATATTTTGGGGCCCTGGTCTATCTTTTTTTGTGATGCTTGGTCTGTTAGTTTATCTGCGGATATGTTTGCTGGTTTGCAACTGGTCTGTCTCCTGATATGCTACTGATCTCTCTACTGGCATACTGATCGGTGTGTTGTAGTGCCTGCTGGTATGCCTGCTAATGCTGCTGGCATGCTGCGGTGCCCGCTGGTATGCCGGCTGGAATGCTATTGTAACAAAATGAGTTGTTACCCAATTTGATTAAGGCTAATCCAAGTCCTAATCTCAATCTTAAGTGATAATTAGGTCATTAGGAATCTTCCACCAAGACCTAGTCCAAATCAGGGGTCAAATAGATCAAATCCTGATTTTGGAAAATCCCAAAACCCTAGAATTTGACCTATCTAAATTGACATCAAATAAAAAATTGCAATTCGCCATTGTGCTTATTGCCCCCAAATTAGCTAGGGGTGATGTTTTTGTGTCAATCGGAAGTAATCAAAATTTTATCGAATATTTTAATAATATTTAAATACTCCAGAAATTATGAAAATATAATACTCATCAAATCAAAAATCTGATTCAGCCGTTCCGTTCCTCACCCCTCAATTAGCTAGGGGTGAGTATTTGGAAAATTTTTGGAAGCTAATTAATTAATTAGAATTAATTATAATAATTAGAAGTTTAAATTAATTAATTAATTAAACTATTTAAATTATTTTTTTTTTTTTGCGGTGCCGTTACTGCCGTCAGATCCATCCGCGTCGTTAACATCCTTACTATCCGTCCAAACGGCAAGATCTAACCATTCGATAGGATCAATGGAACGGTCAGGAACTCATCTTCTTCGAGTTCTTTGCGGAATCCCCACGCGGCGCTCCGCCACTAGCTGCGCCCAACCTGCGTCCCTCGAACCTCGAGGCCTCCATCCCTATCTCCATAACTTAACCCTGAGATCAATCGCAGTGCTTTACATGCATTAGAGTTCATCTGCAGCGATCGATCAAGCCTTCGAACCCTAAGAGCCTCCATGTCCGTCGATCCAGGTACACTCCAAACCCTCATCTCCTTCAATCAAATTGCTATGTCTCGATCTGCATGCTTATTCCATACTAAGGATTAGAAGATGAATGGGTCTGATCGAGCAATGCTCGGCTGGATCACCCGAATTTGGCTCAAACCCTATAGTCAATATTGTTACCCTTTCGTCTGCCGAGCTTAGTGCCTAGGGTTTGACCCCACCTTCGACACGCAGCGCCATAGTCATTGGTCCGGCCATGGCTGGGTAGGTGAGGCCAAGATCTACCCAACGGTGTGTGGGCCGAGCTGTCTCGCCGCTGTGTTAGCCGCGAAATCATGTGCCCTAACCACAAACCCTTGGGTGTGGCTCGGGGAAGGAGAAGGCTCTCGGGTCGGGCTGGGTCAACTCGGGCCCGACCCATGGTCTGCAGACCGCGCGTCTGCGCTTTGGGGCCCACCTTCCTGACGTGGCGCCTCACGGTTGGGTTGTGTGTCTCTGTGAGGCCCGCATTGACGCGGCAGTCGCTGTCGTCCCGACAACAAGTCCCACCCGCAATGCCGCTTCCACTCCAATGATGCGACATGTCCCGTGGGCCCCTCTGCCTGTGCCATTTCCATTCAAGGTCTGCCACGTGTCCGTGGCGGGTCCCGTCGTCATTAATGCATGCAGATAAAATAATATATTTATATGTATATATTATATATACGTATTAGTATATATATATATATATACATATATAAGTCTATAGTTAAAATAGAGAACTTTATATTAATTAGATTAATTAAATTAAATTAACTTAATAGTTAACTAATAGTTAATTAATTATAGTTAACATTAGGGTTAGTTGTTAATTAATTAATCATTAGTTAGTTAATTAGTAATTAAATAGCATTAAATTAATTAAATAGTATATTATTTAATTATTAAAGTAACTTAATTAACTAGTTAACAGTAATTAATTAATTAATATTAAATAGTAGTTTGTTTAATTAAGTTAATTAATATTATTTAATTAACTTAATTAAAATAGTAAATTAATTTAATATGAATAAATAAATAGTAACTTTATTTAAATGTAAATTAAATATTATTAACACAAACCATAAAGTCTCATAACTTTAAAAATAATGATCCAAACTTATCAAATATAGGTCTCATTTTACTCAAAAAAATAAAAAAGAATTAAATGGCATAATTCAAAATTTTGATTCGGAAATTATTTAACCTAGTGACATTTTATATCATAAATACACCCCCATAACTTTTAACCTAGTTATCCAAACATAGGTAATATGGGTCTTAAAATACTCAAGAGAATAATCCCATCATTGTGGTAGTATTAGTTTTCCTATTTAGAGCTTAGTTTATAAAGTGACATTTAGGACCCTCACCCAAAAATGACCTAAATGCCCTTGGTTTTCAATTGACCATAACTTAGTCAATTCAACTCCAAATTCAGAAATTCAAAATTTTAACTAGCTTAGAATCTTAGTGCCAATAATAATCCAAAATAGTATTTAGGTTCTGAGCTTTAGAAAATCAAAAATTACCAAAATACTCATAACCCTAATTAGGCCATCACTTGATCAATTGATATCCAAATTGGGTCTACTCTCTATTAAAATACTCAGTGTGTTATAGGAAAGTTATAGAAACTAAATTTGCGGAATTTGGACCTCAAATGAAAAAGTTCAAGTTTGCCCTCTTTGACCCTTAAAAGTTACCGAATTGCCCCTAAATTCTATAACCTCTATAACTTAGTCAATTCACCTCAGCATTTAGTGTTCTTAAGCACTATGGAATATTTAAATAGTAACCAATAGTAAACTATATAAAAATCTATATTCCACTAAGTGTAAATTACTAAATTGCCCCTTAGGTCAAAATCCTTAGTTTGGACCTATAGGACCCGTTTCTTATCCAAATTGAGCATTCTTACTATTTATCTTCATGTTAGATAGTAAGGAATCACTTGACAGTATAAAATTATAATTTGGAACCATAAAACAAAAAGTAGTTTTTCTGTCCCTTAAGTAGGGGCAAAATAGTCATTTTGCCCATAATTTAGGTTAAGCACTCTTAAGCCCTAATTTATCCTTTTAAATCATTAAAATCGATATTAAAACTTTAATAGAATCACTTAAGTGAATAAAAATCAATTATTATATCAACTTAGTTAATTTCCCCAAAGTTTCTCTATCTTTCCTTAGGATTTACACTTCACATTAGAATCATTCCTAAGACTAGAACTAGATCATAGGTTAGATTTTATTAATTGGATAAATAGGTTATTGATTGAATGAATCCTTGGCTTTATTAGTTTCTAGATTTTATAACTTAATTTTGATTTATTTGTTTTTCAACCTTAAATTCAGGATAGGAGAATCATCCTAATTAAGATTAACTTTGCTTAATTGGATTTGCCTCAATTAATAGATCATATTTAGATTGAAACCAAGATCTTAAGTGTTACCCTTTGGATTATGTGATTAAGCCCAAGCTTAGTGTGTTTAATCCATAATCCATAGTTTTGTAGATCTTGATCAGATCTTAGTATAATAATTAGAAGTTTAAATTATGAGGTTGTGAGTTATTTCTTAACTTATAGTCGATCTTGGTTAAATTAGATTGAAACCTGATTAGTTCTAACCCTTTTAACTTATAAGGCCGCACTTCTAAGTTACACTCGATAGTAGGAATTAGAGATCCTGAATTTGTGTAACTTGAAATAGGTTAGAATGGTTTAAATTAGATAACAAATGATATCACCATGTTTAGTAGAGTCCTTTCCTTACTAATTGATTTTTTGTGCTACGCATTCCTTGAACTTTGTGCTATTTTCCTTGCACATGTCATATAAGAAAATATTATTGCATACAATGAAAATATAGAATAAGAGGGTAACATTTGCATTGGGTTCAGTTACTTGGTGATCTGGTGTATTTTACTCTACTGGATAGGGGTAAGGAGAAATAAGGATGCTTAACATTATTCATTTAGGAGTGTGTGTTAAGCTTGGAACCCATATAGTCTAGTAGACATGCTTGACTCTTTAGTTATTTTTGAATGTGCCCATAGAAACAAAAGTAAAATAATTAAGAGATTTTATATTTATATTTACTGCCTCTTTAGCTTTTCTGTTCTATTTTCTATGCCCTAGCCTTGAAAGGCTATGGGAATTTCTATTTGCCCTAGCCTAGAAAGGCTTTAGAAATTATATTAGGCCAGATTGGACAATTCTTTTTGATATGGAAGTTATATGTACTTGTATCAATTTCAATTTACTGCTTACTGCATTAATAATGCATATTATTTCAGACAGTTATATTTCTTTTCTTACATGCTCACTTGTATATATATATTTATAGGATGCTAGATTTTATTGCTTACTATATGTACTACTTTTAGATTACTATTTTAAATCAGCATATGTCATATGATCATCAACATATTTAGGATTAGACTTTAGTTTTAATATTTTTACTTACTGTATTATATATGTATGCCTATTCCTTATTTAGTTTGCTTGAGATATGCTTTGCCTCAATTCCTACTTGGTTATAAATGTTGTATTTATAACTTATCATGTTTCTTGTATGCTTACTGCTCTTATGTTAGATAGCTGTTTTAGTTTGATAAGTAAAATGGTGATATTTATAATTCATGTAAAATATTCAGCTTAAAATATACTTAGACAATTATCTAATAAGAATTATACTTATTGGTTGGGGCCCTGGCATTGTAAAACTGACAATGTCAGATCTTGAGCAGCTTGATGATCTAGTGCCTGAGGAGGAGCCTTATTTAGAGGAGGCACAACAGATTAGAGCTAAAGATCCTTAGTTGATTTATATTATTTGTGAGAATGAGTGATACTTTATTTTATTTATAACTTTAATTAAATGTTGTAATAATAAAGATATACTTGTGACTATGTTTACTTTCTTACACTATTATTTTATGAGCTACTATTTATTCTTATTTCTTTTTGATATATGGTAAGATGGATGAAATGGTTACTTTGTATGCTTTCACACTCTGTACTCGTATTGATTTAGTGACTGATAGAATATAATAATTATGTGCATATCCTTCCCCTATTAGTGGATTGTGGATCTTACCTAATTTAATGATAAGTGAGAGATTTGTCAGAGTGGCACACCACCCCTTAGGCCTAATCTGGTGGATTGAGGGTGGGGCACCACTATTGGTATCAAAGAATTCTATAAGGTGTTAGATTGGAATTTACATTCCACTCTACTTAATGGATTGTTCTTCTGCCAATCAATCACTAACTAGATACTAGAGTTACATCTAGAGCACCATAATCATGAGCTCAGAATAATAGGAGTATAAAAATCAAAATGCATCTACAAGTAAGATAAATGACTCAACCTAATTAAAATAATCACTTGATTTGGATATCTAGGGATGATATTACTCAAACATGTTTATGTTTGACTACTTCACCCACTTTGAAGAAAGGTGGGAGTTCGATGTATATCTGGCAAAGCAATACGGGGGAAAAATCCATGGCGTATCTCCGTTAGGAGATAGTGTGCTGGAGACGATGCTGGAGCAAGATTGATTTTTGTGCTACATATTCCTTGAACTTTGTGCTTATTTTCCTTGGACATATTATATAAGAAACTGATGTTGCATGAAATGAAAACATAGAATAATTGGGTAATATTTGTATTGGGTTCAGTTACTTGGTGATCTAGTGCATTTTACTACATTAGGCAGGGGTAAGGAGAAATAAGGATGCTTAACATTACTCGTTGAGGAGTATGTGTTAAGCATGGAACCCATATAGTCTAGTAGACGTGCTTGACTCTTCAGCTATTTTTGGACGTGTTCATAGAAACAAAAGTAAAAAAACTAAAAGTTTTTGTATTTGTATTTACTGCCTCTTCAGCTCTTCTATTCTATTCTGTATGTCCTAGCCTAGAAAGGCTATGGAAATTTTTGTTTGCCCTAGCCTAGAAAGGCTTTAGGAATTTTTTGGCCAATTCTTTCTGATATGGAAGTTATATGTACTTATTTCAATTTTAGTTTACTATTTACTACATTATTGCATGTTATTTTAGTCAGCTATATTTTTTTTCTTACATGCTCACTTGTATATATATATTTATAAGATGCTAGCTTTTACTGCTAACTATATGTACTTTTTTATATTATTGTTTTAAATCAGCATATGTCATATGATCATCAGCATATTTAGGATTAGATAATACTTTCAGTATTTTTACTTACTATATTATATACGTATGCCTTTTCCTTGTTTAGTTTGCTTGAGGTGTGCTTTGCCTCACTTCCTGCCTGGTTATAAATGTTATATTTATAGCTTATCCTATTCCTTGTATGCTTACTGCTCTTATGCTAGATAGTTGTTTTAGTTTGATAAGTAAAATGGTGATATTTATAATTCATGTAAAATATTCAGCCTAAAATGTACTTAGACAATTGTCTAATAAAATTTTTATTTCATTGGCTGGGGCCCTGGCATTGTGAAACAGACAATGTCAGATCTTGAGTAGCTTAAAGATCCAGTGCATGAGGAGGAGCCTTATTTAGAGGAGGTGCAGCAGATTGGAGCTAAAGATCCTTAATTTATATTATTTCTGAGGACAAGTGATGCTTTGTTTTATTTATAACTTTAATTAAATATTATAATAATACATGTACACTTGTGACTATATTTACTTTCCTGCACTGTTATTTTCTAAGCTACTCTTCATTCTTATTTCTTATTGATATATGGTGAAATGGATGGAATGGTTACTTTGTATGCTTTTGCACTCTACACTAATGTTGATTTAGTGAGTGATAGTATATATTCATTCTGTGCACATCCTTCCCCTATTAGTAGATTATGGATATTTCCTAATCTAATGATAAGTGAAGGATTTGCCAAAGTGGCACACCACCCCCTAGGCTTGATCTTATGGATTAAGGGGTGGGGTGCCACAGATGTAGGGACATCTGCTGGCCCTGGGGGTATACCGACTGGTCAGCCTGTTGACATTCTCCTGGTAAGCCTGCTAGTTTGTTTTTTTCTATTTTGGGTTGTTGCTTGGTTTGTTTGTTTGGATGTTCTTGGGTCTAGGGTTGTTGTTTTTATGGCTGGTTTTTCTGGGGTTTCTGTGGGTTTGGTTGTGCTGGCTGGAGTTTTTGTCCCGGTTGTTTTGACTGCTTTTGGTTATTACTGAGTTTGGTGATGTTGTTATTGTGGCTGGTGTCCCTGGTGCTTTGTTGTTTGGCTAATTTGGCTGGTGGTTTTTTGGTTGTTCTGGATGTGTTAGCTGCTCTTCTTAGCTAGGCATTTTGTCTGGAAAAATCTGCTTGAATTTTTTTAATTAATCTGCTGCGGGTCCTTCTTTGCTTTTTGTTGTGATTAGTTGTTCTCGACTGCTGTTGTGTGTCGGCGCCTGCTTTGTTGATAAATCTGTTTATTTATATATGGTGATTTTATTGCCAGTTAATGCTTTATCATTCTAAAGGTTCTCAGTTGAGCTTTTCATCTAGATTATCTGTTGGATCATTCTCCAATTTTTATTTATATATGTATATATATATATATATATATATATATATATATATATATATATATATATATATATATTTGAATTTATGGGGGCGTTTGGGTTTGTTTTATCTAGTGGTGTATTTATTGTGGCTGTTTACTCAGCTGTGGCTTTTTTTGTTTTTGCTTGTGTGGCTGGTATTTTTCTGGCAACTTTGTTGGTTTGATTTGCTGCTTCTTTCGATGCTATTGATGCCTTGGTCTAATTTTTATTTATGCATTATTCACTTATCGTTATTATCACTGCTGGCATCCATTTTATGGAGGAAAATGATGTTTTCAATGCTATTATGGTTTTCAGCGAAGGGTTGGTTTCTCTGATTGATTCTTTTTTCCCTTTTGTTGTTGCATTTCCTTATTTTGGTGCTATGGTTGTTGTCCTAAATCAATGTTTGGTGCTGACATGGTTACTCATAATCCTGGCGTTGTCCCCTTTATCTATGCTGGGAACCACCTCATTGAATTTTTTCAGTGCCGATTCTGACAATTCTGTGCAGGGATCTATTGTTGTTCTTCAACTTGATATTCTTTTGGTGCTATTTTTGTGCAGGAAACTTTTGATGATGTCTTTGCCTCAATTCTAATGGATGTTGTTAGCAACTGGTTATCTTCCTAAGTTTCGATCTCTCTTTATTTTCTGGCAAAATCTATTTTTGCAGGTCATTTGATGTTGGGTTTGAGGTCTTTCCGCTTAAAGGCGATTTATGTCCGCTGCTTTGTCCGATTTCTTTATTTGGACCTCTAGTTTGCTTGTTTCTTTGTTATCTGTTTTTACTTTCTGGAAGGACCTTTTAGGATACCTCCTGGGTTCCTTCTTTTTTAGGGTTGGCTTTAAGTTTTTAGTGTTAGGTTTTCTGTACCCACCCAACCCTATTTGTAACTTTTCTTTTAAATTAATAAAACTTACAGGTTTCCTTAATATATATATATATATATATATATATATATATATATATATATATATAATCAATCCTGCAGATTAAATCAATTCGGTGGTAGCGGTGGGCCCCACGAACACGTGGCATCCATCCGTGCGATGGGGAGGCAGAGGCGGGCCCACAGTCAGAATGGCGCTGAAGAAGCGTGCCCCACGGCTGACATAGTATGCGCAAAATGCGGGCCCCACTCGGCATGCCAGCGGCCCACGGATGGAGCTGCGGGTTGGGTCTAGCCTGACCCAACCCTAAATGTGTCTTCTCCTTCCCGTGAGAAGTTGACTAGAGCATCAAATTTTCCGGGGCACCTATCATCATTGGAAACAGACCTGCACGCCATTGAGAGGAGATCGACGAGCATGACCTATCAATAGCGTCACCAGGGTAGAAGACGGCTTGAGACCACAGCAAATATCAGCCCTAGATGTCTAGGCCTCAAGCAATAGAATGACATCAATTTGGATAAATGAAGGATTAAACTTAGAAATAGCTTAATAAAATCGATGAGTTTCACATATTAAGCATACTTGCACAAATTGGGATTATTGCGAGATTGAGAGAGATGCATTCGAACATTCATTCGAAAATAAAATTGGTACCTTAGAGAGATTATACAAATACCGGGAAGAAGGTAAACCAGCCCGAAAACTTTCTTTGAATAATTTAAATCCACAAAATCAAAGTTGAACTTGGGAAAAGAATTAAGAGTAGGCTTGAAGGCGGTGGTTGCCACTTGCAAGCGAAAAGAGAGTGAAGGCCACCGCGTGTCGAGTTGCGAGACACGCAGCGCTAGCGCACGACAGGGAAGAAGGAGATGAATCACAACCATCCGATCGGATTGATCGGACAATCTAGAGGAGAGACGCTCAATTCAGATGGTGTCAAGATGAGGGAATGGCGTTGTTAAATGCATATAATATAATAATAATTATTTAATATTTTATTCAAATTTTCTTAATCTAATTTAACTAATTAATTTCATCCCAAAAAATTCTAAATAAATCACCCCTTGATAATTGAAGGGTGAGGAACGCAACAGTGAAGACGGATTTTGATTTCGACAAGTATTTAATTTTCTCATTTTCCAGGGTATTTAAATAATATTAAAATATTGGCCAAAAATCCAACGACTTCCAAATGCTTCCAAGACATCACCTATAGCTAATTTGGAGGTAATTAATACAATGGCGAAGTCAGATTTTTTATTTGAGCTCAAATTAAATAGGTCAAATTAGATAGAGAGGAATGTAAATTCTAATCTGATACCTTATGGAGTTCTGTAATACTAACCGTGGCACCCTAGCCCCACTGTGGTCCTGTTAACTCTTAAGTTAACATGATTATGATGAACTGGTTACCAAATGACAAGTCCCTCCCTTATAGATAGATTAGACATTCCTTCTAATATAATATAATTAAGAAAATTGCTATTTACAAAGTATTTCACTAAATAATAAATATAAGAATTATATTTAAAGTGCAAAAGCAAAATATGAATGAATATTCCATCACAGTATAGAAGTAAAAGCATACAACTCAGAATAAGTGCAATAAAAAAAATACAAAATAAACATGTATTATTACAACACATTTTAAGAGTTAAGCAGAAAATAAAATAAACACTCATCCTCACAAGTAAAGAAGTAAAAAGAGCAAAGGAATTAAGGCTCTCCAGCAGCACAATCCTCCTCTAGAACTCGGTCTTTAGAAGGCTCCACAACTTCAAATAGCTCAGAATCTACCATTGTCAATTTCACAATGATAGGGCACCAGCCAACAAAAAGAGAAAATTTTATTAGACAAATTATCTAAGTACATTTTAGGCTGAATATGATTTATTTTATTTTAGATATCACCATTAAAACTTATCATCTTGTAATAATCGCCTCTTGATCATCGTCGAGTAACACTAACTCAACTACGATCAAGTGGTGGCAGTCACTAATACCATAGATAATAGATAATATATATCCATGATACTAATCTAAGTATAAGTTAGACCTTAGTAGAAACATAAGTAAAGCAGTGCAAAAAATAAGGAAAAAGGCATTCAAATATTATCCACATCTTTCCATTCACGTACAATATAGAAAATACAGAATAATAAAAAAGATACACATTTATTACATTTAATTAAATATGAGCAACATAAATTTTAATAAATGAGCAAGATCTCCTTTTTTGCAGAACTCCAATCTCACCTGGCCTTCTATCATAATCACACCCCCAAGCACAAGGTCTGAGCTAAAACCTTATGCTACCATATGTACATATATGACAGGGCCAAGCAAACAAATGAAAAGTAATATTAGACTTATAAAGTCTAAGTACAATAAAGCTGGAAAATAGCATATGGTTGCATTTAAAATATATTATTCAACAGAATAGTAAGACAGAAATCAAGATGCATAAATACTGTAAAATAGCTGAAAGTATAAAACTGTACAAAATCGAAGTAAGTAAAATAAATACAGAAAAGTTGTAAAGGCACTGAATAACTGAAAATGGAAAAGATAGCAAATGATCTGAAACTAAATAAGGTATATGTGAGGGTATGATGTATGCCACTGAACTAAATATCATAATATTTAACTAATATATCACTAAACTACTATGAATAGTACAGTCCAATGCTTATATATATCCAGTTGAGAATCCAATAATAGTCATTCTGCAAATTCCCTGATTGATATATATACAATATTCTGTAATCCATAAATCATCACTGATGCTCATATATTATGCTTATGATCATGCTCATGATTTTATGTCTATATGACTTAAAATTGAAAAATCCAGAAAATGATTTAAAGTCAGATAATGAATCCAATATCTCCATTATGCAGAATCTATCTAAATATATTCTGACTCCTATTTCTAATTTTAATAATTAGTTTTACTTAGCATTTTACTTACGATCATCAGTTAGAAAGATTGTATATACATATTGGGTATGATTCCAAGAAAGGTAGATTTAACACTTAGTTTGTTTAAAACTGCACTTATCAAAGCGCACTAAGATAGGAGGCAGAACCTGGTCGCAGTCTATATCTCAAACTAAGATGATAAATGCTCTAATTACAAGCATACCTAGTGTTCTAAGAAGGGTGACTGGAGATACTTAGTTTATTTTAAACTGTGCTTATCGATGTACACGATGATAGGAGGCAGAACCCGGTCACATTTTATCTTTTCAAGCTAAGGATTTCATTCCCCTTAATCACAACACTCTTATGATTGGGAGATTTACTCTAGCGGAACTATATTTGTCTAATCCATCGAGATAACACCTGCTCATAAGTCCACATTGGAGTGACTCAACCAATCCTGAATATTGCTGAAGTGATCCAGCACAATAGATATACACTCCTATACCCAGCCAATAATCTGAGCTACATCAATGCTATTTAATCAACGTGGATTACCAAAACTATAAATATAGGATTCAAATGGGATACATCCTGCATAAGGTTTCAAGGATGTGACCAAGAAGTTACCCAATATAGGATACTACCACATAAAATAAATCTCATTCTAAGTAGTTTAGGTGATTTTACCACTAGAATTTAAGATCAACTTCTAGTGTCAAGTAGGATCATCTAAGCTTCTTCCTCATGATAACACAATAAGTCTTGCCTATCTTATTGGTTTAAAGATGATTGAGGCTAGTATTATTATCACATAAAATCCAATGTAAGATCATTAAGATCTCACATATCTAAATGCTTAAAATAATCTTATAGGATTATTCGTTAAGTTTGGTTAACTAGATTAGATGGGTAGCCCTATCTGACCGAGTCCTAGACTATAATTATGAGATATAATTGAGAATCTTATTAGAATTTGATCTTATAATGAATCATCCTAGATTTTATAGTTGATTTCATGCTAATAGTCTTATTTAAGAGAAAATCAAATATCCTAAGTTTCAAGTCCAGATGCTTAATCATACCAATTCTTTAATTTCATTAGCACTTCTAATTCAATAAATTAAAATCAATATCAAATCAAATAGATTATTGAAATCATATTAGTCAAACTATCTTACAATCAGGTTGATTGTTTAAGTGATTAAGAGTTTGGGTCTAAATCAGACAGATTAGGTGTTAACCCCTAACTTTATCAATTTAAGACCAATAGTTACATTACAGATCAATGACAAATCAAATAAATTATTAATGAATTATTGATGGCGATCCAAGATCTAAATCAAGTGTAAATCACTTGATCAAGCTCTTAAGATATCTTAAGTTTAATTAGGGATAAATGAGAGTTTAATAAAATTAAGTATTCATGATAGAATCAAAACACTTGATCCTTTAAGAACGACCTGCAAAACTAAATGGAAACTAGCATAAGATTCAAGAAAATAAAGGCGCAAAAATGGCAATAAGAACTATGCAAGTGTTGTACGCACTTAATATAGGACTAAATAAATAATTTAATTTATAGAACTCAATACGAGTTCTAAGTACTTACGTACCTTGCGCTCACAATATGAGCTTGCAATTTATCACTTGGTTGGGATGAGGCAACATTACAATTCCCGCACCAAATGGGTAGAAAGCGACTAACGATAATTACTTTAACAAGCAAATAACATGCCAACCATGAGATCTCAAACAAAATTACTCAACAACTACAATTAGAAGATTTGAAATATAGCAAGCTAATGAAGGATCTAGAGGATGGCATATGAGTCAACTTAGCATGAGTAAAAGCAATTATTTTTTATGTTCATGGAGATACATTGATCATTTTTAATAAAAATTGATGGAAATAAATTTAGACTCATCACTAAGCTACCTTCTTCTTGTGAATCTTAGTGATAATTAAGATGAGAAATAATGAGTAGAAAATCATATGATTGATTAATAAATCATTTAACTAGACTTATGAATATCCATTCTGAACACTTAATTGACAGAACACACAACTCCCCATATTGCATGAACTAACCCTTGAAAAAGATGTATACGCATACTACTAACATAACTAATTCTTACATAATTAATAAGGTAAAATGAGGACTGCATGCATGAGATTGATATATAAGATAAAATAATTGATCTATAAAGGCACTTAATCAAATATCGTGAAATTGTTTATGGAATTAAGAGATTAATACAATATGAAGTAGAATAAATTGTTAAGGAAATATTTAAATTGAATATAATAATAACAATGCGACTTGAAGTACAAATAGACTGACAAAATATGACGGTTAGGACATGATCAGAGTGAGGTGTGATCATTGGAGCGGATGGCTCTACAATATGAAGCTCAGACACAATGGCTACTAGTAGTCTCTTAAGAAATGTGTCCTAGGTATGAACAGAATCTATATTGAAAGGGGAGGAAAGAAGCTGTTGCAGCAAACTGCTGCTCGACAGAGATCTCAGCAAACTTATACCATGGTGGAATTCCCTTGTTCGCCTCATCGACATTTTTACTATTTAATTGTTGCTAACACTTATATTGTCTTATTTTTCTTGAATAGGTGAAGTACTCGTCCAATCTTACCAAATCGGCAAAGGCGATGGAGTGAGATATCAGGGTTCATTTCAAGATCTGTTTAGTGCATATGATTAGTTATTTTACTATGTTTCACTCGGTTTAGTATCTTAAGCTTTGCATCTTATATTTTTGACTTTATTTTGAAAGAGAAAATCCTAACAAATATTAATTATCCTTTGCGAAAGCCTGCATTATAGCATATGGATAATTTGTGCAACCTAATTCGGTTCTATACAGAAAATGCGATCCAAAAAGTTGAATTCGATCAGTATTTTGTTTCATATATGTGAGTCGTACTTTTCTTAAGTGCTTCTTTTCTCAGTGATGTTGTAGTGTTAAGAGGTATTATCAATATATTTGTTAATAAAAGTTGATCAAAGATAAATTTGGATTACTTTGAATAATGATAATTTTCTTTTCACACAATAAAACAAAATATAAAACGATTTTAAATGTTTATTTAATGAAGGCATTTGTATGCATTAATTTTCTTTAATTATTAATTTTATAGTATTACTGTGCCTTTTTTTAACAAAAAATTAATTTTTTTTGTCTAAATCCAAAAATGACATAACGACAAACTAGCAACCTGCAAAAACACTAATGAGACTTTCATTTGATTTGCAAGCACATGACTAACTCAAAAACATACAAAAAGAAATGAGATATGATATGAGAAAAAAAATCAACACAAATTTTATGAGGAAAAACTTAGCATTGTTTACATGCTAAAAGAAAAAAAGCTGAAAGTTGGTACCTTGTCGGTAAGTAGAGGATCCGCAAATGAAGGTAATGAGGGGCTGATGGGCCGGAGAGCTAACATCCCTTAGCCGAGAGAGGGAGAAAACCCTCGGCAAGAAGGAGGTATGTCTCATCGAGCGCAGAGGAGGGCTGCAGCCTTCGATCATGCTGCTTTATCAAAGTTCGTTCACCGAGGCAAACCAACAGCGCTGCTCGCTCGGCCGTTCGACCATGAGGAAGGAGAGACCGGTGCCTGGTTGGCTTGGACAGAAAAAGATGTCGGCACAAAATCAAATGGGTAACAATCCTAGGTTGTTACACATCTAAACAAGCAAGTATAGGATGCAAATGAAAAGAAAATGGTAGCTATAAATAATAAGTTTATAACTTAAGCAAAAGAAGAAGCAAACACATACCTCCAATCATAGCTGCATCAATGTGAAGCATATAAGAAAAAATAAATACTAATAACTGAAAGGAAAATTCAACCTAAACATGCTTATGATCAATGTGAACTTATGCTGATTTTCATAAAGTAAGTGAAGATGATACATTTAAATAACTAAAATCAAGACTAGCATCATATATATATATATATATATATATATAAATATATAGGCTAGCATCCTATAATATAAGTAAGCTAGTAACCAAGTAAACAATAAGTAAACAAGTGATGAAATATAGTAAAAGTAAATTGAAAATAGTAAATACATAATGAAGAATTGCTATGGCCAAATAAGCCACCTGAACTGAAAATATGCAAAACATCTCACTTAGCCTGATGAGCTAAGATAGAAGAACGAAATAGAACAGTAGAAGTGCACCTAAAGTTAGTACTTCCATATCAGAACACTTACTAAACAAGTCACAACAAGTCTATTATGCACTATCTTTCCGAAAAACTAGCATGCATACCACTAGGTGGACTTCACAGACAAACTAGTATTCATACTACTGAGTCGAACTAAATCTGAAGAGGCAAACTAATTAGGTCACAACCTATTGAACTGAAAGTCTGCTAAAAACACTAATAAAAATGCTAATGATATTCATGTTATTCAAATTAACATATGATATTTGTCAAATACCCTATTCCATCACATACATCCAAAGTATAAAGCTCAAATACAAGGTAAGTAAAACATCAAATTCAAAGTGAGCAAGAGACTCAACTAAAATACAATGATATCAATTATTGTCTAATTAAACTATTCTAACTATTCCAAGTTATAAAAGTTCAGGATCTCCAATTCCCACTATCGAGTGTAACTTAGACTCACAGCCTTATAAAGTTGAAAATAATTATGACTAACTAGGTCCTAATATGATTAAATCATTGTCGACTACAAAAGTTGAATAAATAATCAATCGACCTAGTTTAATGTTTTAAGCAACCTAATCCCATCTTGATTAAAACAAATCAAGATAGAAGAATTAAGAATTAAACTCCAAATATTGGGGTTTAATCACTTAATCATAAGGTAATCTAAAGTACTAAAGCTTTAAAACCCAATCTAATGAATTAAAGGTTAAAGCATATCCGATTAAGTAAGGTAACACTTAATTGAATGGATCTCTATTCTTAAGTCTAAGATTAAAAGATTAAATAATCCTAAATAAACTATAAAAACCTATAAACTTGTAAAATCAAGGTTTCACCCATTGAGTAACTTAATTTACTCAATGAATGAAATCTAACCTAAGTCCTATTCATAATTCCTAAAGGAGAAGATCATAAGGAACTAAGAATGAACACTCAGGCACTAACCTTAATAAATCTTGAATTGAAAGCTTAAGGGAACGATTGGAAAAGATAAGGGAAGCATGATATGAGATTAAATTCATGTCATGAAGCTTACAATACTTAGAATTTACTTAAAGCAAAATTTAGGTTTTTATTTGAAATTTGATTAATAATCCTAAAATCAATGGTAGTGATTCTAATCACCTTAATTACTGATTTTTAGTGATTAGAGCATGACACTAAGGCTTAAGAATATTTAAACTTAAATTTGGGAAAAATGACCATTTTGCTCCTACTTAAGGATCTCAAAAACTACATTTTAATTTAGGGCTCCAAATTGGAATTTATCAATGGCAAATGATTACTTACTATTGAACATGAAGATAGATAGTAAGTACTCGCAACTTGGATGATTATTAAGCCTTGTGAGATCAAATTAAGGAATTTGACTCATTAGGATAATTTGGTAATTTTACTTAATAAAGTCTAAAACTTTATGCAATTTATTAATGCTTACTATTCAAGGATTACATAGAGTATAAGAACACAAAATTTTGAGTTATAACAATTAAGTTATAAGCAAAACAATATTTGGGGTTAAATATGTAAATTAGGGTTTTATAAAAAAGAGGGTAAAATGAAACTTTTCAATTTAAAGTCAAAATTTAATAAATTTAGTAGCTATAGCTTCCTTATATCACACTAAGTGCTTTAACTGGGAGTAGACCCAATTTAGATTCCATTTGGTTAACTTATGACCTAATTTGGGTTAAGGGTGATTAGTGAGTGATTAGTGAAATTAATCACCAGTCACAAAACCAACACCACCATAAGATTTTAATCTACTCTAGGAGCTATCAAAAACTTGAATCACTCAAATTGGATTATTAATTATGCTAATATTCACTAATCAAGTTTTTGGATGATTTGGGCTAATTAATGAATCTAATCACCAAAGTTTAAATATTTTTGTAGTTTACTATTTAGTAGGTCTTTCTAATCAAAATTGTATATTAGAAGTCCTAATTTGGAGTTTAATTGACTAAGTTATGGTCAATTGAAGTTTTAGGATTTAAGGGTGTAAATGGGGTAGGGTCCTAAAAGTGATTAGGCTAATTACACTTCAAATAGAGAAATTAACACTCTAGCACATTCCTAAAGGTCTCATGATTAAAATGAGGCCTATATTGGATATGATTGGGTGATTGTGTGCAAAGTTATGATAGTTTGAAGATTTGGGGCATTTAGGTTAAATTATTGGGATCCTAAATGTCACTATATTAAATATTCATCCTATTACAAAATAAATAATGCCATAATGATCCTCTACTTTTGTTGATCAAAATAATATATATATTTGATATATTTGGGTTATTGAATTGAGAGTTATGAGTGCCTAAAATTTGAGTTGAAATCATTTGATTTAATTTAATCTAACAATATTCATATATATATATATATATATACCTGTGTGTGTGTGTGAATAGTGTTGCAGCCCAGTAGTTGAGGCTTAGGAATTATTATCCCAGGTCATAGGTTCACATCCTATCGGCCTTACTTAAGTAAAAAAAAAAAATATATATATATATATACGTGTGTGTGTGTGTGCGTGTGTGTGTGTGTATGCATATATATATATATATATATATATATATATATATATATATATATATATATATATATATATATATATATATATATATGTGTGTGTGTGTGTGTGTGTGTGTGTGTGTGTGAGTGTGTGTGTGTATGTGTGTGTGTGTGTGTATCTATACATATATATATGCTTTAATAATATTATAGATTAAATAAATACGACAGTAGCAGCGGCTCCACGAACACGTGGCATCCATCCATGCGATAGGGAGGCAGAGGCGGTCCCACAATCAGAACGGTGCTAAAAAAGAGGGCCCCGCGACTAACGCAGTCTGCACAAAATGCGAGCCCCACTTAGCACGCCAACGGCCTGCAGACGGAGGCGCGGATCGAGTCTGGCCCGACCCGACCCAGGATGTGTCTTCTCCTTCACGAGAGAAGGAGATTAGTGCATCAAATTTTTTGGGCCACCAGCCATCATTGGAAGCAAACCTGCACGCCATTGAGAGGAGATCAACGAGCATGACCTAACGGCAGCGCCACTAGGGTAGGAGACGGCCTAAGACCGCAGCAAATATCAACCCAAGATGTCTAGGGCTCAAGCAATATAATGACATCAATTTTGATAAATGAAGGATTAAACTCAGAAATGGCTTAATAAAACCGATGAGTTTCGCATATTAAGCATACTTGCACAAATTTGGATGATTGCGAGATTGAGATAGATGCATTCGAACATTAATTCGATAATAAAACTGGTACCTTAAAAAGATTATATGAACACCGGGAAGAAGTAGACTAGCTCAAAAACTTGCTTTGAATGATTTGATTCCGCAAAATTGAAGCTGAACTTGGAAAAGGAATTAAGAGTAGGCTTAAAGGTGGTGGTTGTTACTTGCGAGCGAAAAGAGAGTGATGGCCACTGCGCATCGAGTCGCGAGACACGCGGCGCAGGCGCACGACAGGGAAGAAGGATATGACTCGCGACCGTCCGATCGGATTGATCGGACGATCCAGAGGATAGACGCTTGATTTAGACGGTGTCAAGATGAGGGAATGGCGCCGTTAAATACATATAATATAATAATAATTATTTAATATTTTATTCAAATTTTCTTAGTCAAATTTAACTAATTAATTGCATCCCAAAATTTCCAAATAAATTACCCCTAGCTAATTGAAAAGTGAAGAACGCAATAATAAAGACGGATTTCTATTTTGACGAGTATTTAATTTTTTCATTTTCCAAGGTATTTAAATAATATTAAAATATGCGCCAAAAATCCAACGACTCCCAAATGCTTCCAAAACATCATGTAGCGCCCCGCCCCGTCGCCGTGAGCAAAAGAGAAAAGTAATGTAGCTCAACCTTGGCGGTGGAGTGGTGCGCTACTCGGGAAGGCCGGGTATACAAGCAAAACCCATCTCCCCGAATAGGCTAGTAAGAACTAAGCCATGCTGTAGGATGCTGACTCGAATCCTAAGAGTAGGATCGAGATCCAATACCTAAGATAAGAGTGAAATGCTTATCTTAGATATTAAGCTAGTACGTATACAAGGTCCAAGGATGTAAACAAGAACCCGATATACGTTATCAATATATATCAACATTTCCAGTATGCTGGTCACATCATAATACTAAGTATAGTAGTATAACAGAGTGCAGAAGCTAAAAGCAAATCATCCAGAATACATTCATCACAAGCAGTAATAGCCATTCGTCTTAGAAAAGAAAAGTAAAATACATCCAGATTTTATTACAAACAGATTTAAAATGCAGAAACAGAAAGAGTCTATTTATAATGCTAAAATGAGCTAATAAGTAAGAGTAGGTGCTCGATCCACTACAGCTCCACATGTTCCTCCTGGGTCTCCGGTACGTCCTCCTGACCTATCTCCATAAACTCTTCAGGATCTAGGAAATTGCCGGATCCCAAAAGTATCCCGCGTTAGACAAGAAGTCTAACACATCGCAACTAACTATGCAAAACTAAACTAAACATAATAAACATAAAAGTAAAGCAAAACTATAAAAGAACTGAGAAAAGGCACATAGTAAAGAAAACTGTAAATGCTAAATAAATAAAGCAATAAAGGCCAGTTAAAGTGGAGCTATCGCCAAACGAAAACTGAAAGTAAAATAAACACCATGATGAAAGAGATGCTATATGCTGCACTATATGTCACTAAAATGATGCACACAAATATGCTACACCACAGTATATTTCAAAACTATCACTGAAGGCTTATGAGTAGTACGGTCCAATGTAAATACAGTAGTTAGGAAGTTAGTATGGTGATGCAGATGCACCCTAAAATTCCCTAGTATGTGTATATCACATTCTGTAACCCATACAATATCACTGATACTCATGTATCACAACAGAAGGAATGAGTCAAATTCATGCTTATGCTTATGCTTATGCCACTATGTTGAATGAATGAAAAATTCAGAAATCAATGTAGAGTTTAGTAAGAAATGATAATGAATTTTAAGTCCCCACTATGCAGGATCCTGCTAAAAGGATCCTGACTCCTAATTTCTAGATCAATATTAGTTAAAGTTGCTTATTTACTTAAAGATTACTAGATGGGGTGATTATATACACATATTTAGCATGCTGCAAGAAAAGGATTCTTATTACTTAGTTTGATTAAGCCACCCTAACAAAGCGATCTTCATTAGGAGGCACCACCCGATGGTGATTTTGTATCTCAAGCTAAGTATTAAGTTGTTATACTCACAATCATACCCAGTGTCTTAAGGAAGGTAAATCTCATTACTTAGTTTACTTGAGCCATACCTATTGAAGCGATCTTTCCTAGGAGGCATTGCCCATTGGAAACTTGTCTTTCAATTAAACTAAGGGATGAGTACCCATTAAATACACTCTTAAGTTTGAATGATTTATTCTAATGGGACTATATTCATCTAATCCCGCAGGATAGAACCTGCTCATAAGTCCTTACTAGAATGAATCAACCAATCCTGAATTGTGGTGCCCCGCACCCTTAATCCGCCAAAGGATTAGGTTAAGGGTGGGGTGTCACTCTGGCTAACTCTTCACTTACCATTGGATTAGGATAGACTTCACAGTCCACCTGATTAGGGAAGGATTAACACAGAAATAATCTAACAGTCACCATATAAGTAAACGTACAGAGTACGGAAGCGATTTAAGGAAATGTAAATCATCCAAGCATCATAATATAAATGGAAAAAGTAGAACCCAGAACATAAGCATTCAATTCAAATACACAGTCAGAGGTACCTGTATTATTACATCATTTAAAAAGTTCAAAATAGAATAGAATGTGCAAATACTCTCATCCTCACTTATAAAATAAAAGCTATACAGCGGCTTCTTCTACGGGCTCCTCCTCTGGGTATGGCTCCACTCCTAACTCCTGCTCATCTAACTGAAGAGGATCTGCCATTGTCAGTTTCACAATGTAGGGCCCCAACCAAAGAAAAGAAAAATCTGATTAGACAATTGTCTAAGTACATTTTAAGCTGATTATTGTAAAGGTTATGTAATATCACCATTTTACTACTTCTAAGTAATAATGTGTGTAAGGGAGCAGTAAGCAATATAAAATAAAAGAGAAAGCTATAAACCATCATCTATAGCTTAAGCAAAAAAAAGAAAAGAGGCTGAGATATGCCTCGCATACAAACTAAACAAGGAAGGGCGTATAAATACACATAACTAAACAAGTGCATTAAGAAAAATTATACATCCTAAACATGCTGGTGATCAACAGAAAATATGATAATTGAAATAAACAACTCAGTAGTGGTATATATAAATAGCAGCAAGATTCTAACATCCTAAATATATATAAAAACAGTACAAGGAAATAGCTGACAGAATAAGAATACTGAAAAGTAAACAACAACAACTGCATATAAAGCCATATGTGCATCGACTGACATACATAAAAGAGCTACTCTAGCCCATCAAATACCAAAGAAGCGTAGCACCATCACGGCTAAGCCATAAAACTGTGTATCCCGAACGACATAAGGAGGCTAGGCAAATTAGCACACAAGCAAACGAAGGTCTTAGCACTAGTACGGTTAAGGCCCAACTGTATGCCCCTAGCGACATAAGGAGGCTAGTAAGCTAAGCACACAAGCAAGCGAAGGTCTTAGCACAAGTACGGTTAAGGCCCAACTGTATGCCCCTAGCGACATAAGGAGGCTTGTAAACTAAGCATACAAGGCAACCTTAATACCAGTACGGCTAAGGCACCAATGGTGTACCCCTAGCGACATAAGGAGGCTAGTAAACTAGGCACACAACAAAATAGGTCCTTCCCCTAGCGACATAAGGAGGCTAGGAAATAAGGAAATATTTGAGAGGCAGCTCAAATAATTATCATCTTTTCATAAAACACTTTAATATTTTCACAAAGAATTTAAGGAGTCTCCATATTTTCCTAGCTGTTTATTTATGCATCAAATATCTTGTATGACACGCTCAAGAAAATATGGCACAAAAATCAAGGAATGCGTAAGCAACAAAGTATCAAATAGAAGCAAAGACTCTACTAAACATGGTGATATTGTTTATTTTCTACTTAACCATTCTAACTATTCCAAGTTACACAAGTTTAGGATCACCATTTTCCTACTATCGAATGTAACTCAGAAACTCATCCTTATAAGTTAAAAAGGATTAGAACTGATCAGGTTCTAATCTAGTTCAATTAGATAGACGACTACAAGTTATATCAATAAATCACACATCCTAATTTTGTGAATTTAGACGTTCTAACTAAGATCTGATCAAGATCTTCTAATCCTATAGATTATGGATTAAACACTATGAGAATTAGGTTTAATCATATAATCCAAAGGATAAGACCTAAGTTCTAAGTTTTATTCTATAAGTAATCTACTAGTTAAGGCAAATCCTATTAAGAAATCAAAATTAATAGGATGAATCTCCTACCTTAAATCTAGGGTTAAAAGATAAAATAATCAGAACGAGTTATAAAATAAAAGAAAGTCTAGAAACTAATAAACTAAGGTTTCACCCGTTGGGTAACCCAATTTATCCAACGAATGAATTCTAACCTATGATCTATTCATATTATCAAGAAAGGTCCTTAAGGTGTAGTGCTTAAGACTTAACAGAAATTATTGGACTCTAACTTAAGGGTTGATTTCACTCACTTGATGGATACTAAAAAGATTATAATATTGGTTTTAAGGTTCTGGGATGTTATCCAAAAGGTAAGGGTACTTAATCCAATATTAGGGCAAAATAATCATTTTGCCCCTACTTTAAGGGTCAAAAAGTCAACTTTTGATTTGGGGGTCACAACTGAGGTTTCTCTTTTCCAACTAATTCCTTACTGTCTAACTTGAAGATAGACAGTAAGTACGCCTAAATTGGGCGAGAAACAGTAATGTTATGACTAAAATAAGGCTAGAGGTAATTTGGTCATTTACCTAAATTTCTAGGGTTCAGATCCTAAATATTATTTCAGAATATTGATGACATTGGAATTCTATGTTAGATAGCTCCTTGAATTTTTGAATTTGGAGTTGATTTGACCAAGTTATGGCCATTTGAATTCCAAGGGCATTATGGTCATTTTTCACTAAAGTCAACTCTAAGTTCTAGGGTTGACTTTTTATCCTGATATCCAAATGAGAAAACTAATACTACTACAGTGATGAGGCCGCTCTCCTGAGTATTTTAAGACCCATATTGACTATGTTTCGATAACTGGGTAAAAAGTTATGAGGCTCTAAATAGGTCCTAAAATGTTACCTCGTTATACGTGCCCCGAAATAAATTTTTACATTACGTTATTTGATTCCTTACATTTTTCTGAGTATTTTAAGACCTATATTGTCTATGTTTGGATCATTCTACAAAAAGATATTAAACTTTTAAGATTTACTATTCAAATTAAATGATTTTACTGTTTATTCCTAAAGTTTTTATATAAAATTTCTGAAATTATTAATCCTTAATTAATCTGTGATTAATTAACATTAATGAATCTATTATTTAATTAATTAAATTATATTTATTTTACTGTAGCAAAATAATTAGTGCTAATCACTATTTAATTAGTCTTAATTATTTACTAATATCTAATTATAAATAATAGTTATACTTTACTATTTAATAATAATTAATTATCCTAATCACTGTTTAAGGTTTAATTAACCTATAATTAACCATAATTAATCTCTAATTATACTTAATTAATTAAGGTTACTGTTCAAAAGTAATTAACACTAATCCTAATTTAATTAACCACTAATTGTAATTAATTAATCATTAATAGTAATTAATTAACACTAACAGTAATTTAATTAATAATTTAATTAACAGACAGTGGGCTCCACTAAACACGTAGCACTGCCAGAGGCTGCCACGTGGCATTGTGGGCCCCACTGGGGAGCCGAACCGCCGCGCGGGCTCGGGCTGTGTGCCCCCACGGGACACGTGGCGTGCCGACTGGCTGCCATGTGGCACTGTGGGCCCCACGGCCGAAGCCGAAGGGTCGCGGCTTGGGCTGGTGGGTCCCACTGGACACGTGGCAGGCCCAGAAGGTGCCACGTGGCTTGGTGGGCCCCACCCGGCTAACGCGGACCCGGCTCGGGCGGGCGGGCTCGGGTCAACCCGGTCTGACCCGGACTTCATCTCCCTCGCGGAGACGTCCCGAGGGCCGGCGCCTAGGGCACGGCTTTTGCCGGCCTTCCCGGTGCCGGACCACCTTGGCCCGCACGGCTGACGGTGGCCCTCGACGAGGGCTACACGCCGGTGGGCGGACCTTCGTCGGAGGTGGCCGGGATCGCCGGCAATTCTAAACCCTAATATCTAGGGTTTCGGCGGCTGCGGAAAATCAGCCCGAGGCTTCAAGCCTCGATCTGAGTCAGCCGGACCTGATCGAGGTCGATCAGGTCCGGTTGATTGTCGATCTAAGTCCTAACCTACAATTCTAAGGTTATGCGACGGCGAAAGGCGAACGGAGGAGGGAGATCGGGGGTACCTGAGGTCGACGGCGGATGGGTGGCTGGGCTTCGGGGCTTGATCTGGCTCGATCTGGGCTCGGACTTTCGCAAACCCGGATCCCAAAGGTCGGCCGAGGTCTTATAGACCCGTCGGTGACCTTGCCGAGGCCGGGGAGGGGCCGGATTGGCCGGAATTCGCGGTGGCCCGCCGCGTGGCACGCGAGGGCGACGGGGCCGAGGGAAACGACCCCGTATCAGATCCAACGGCTGCGATGGCACCGTCCGATCTGACGGCACCGTCAGCTACAGTTAATGGTAATAGTAGTTACTTAACGGCGACCGTTAAGTAATTAATTAAATATTATTATTATTATTATTATTTTTAATTTCTAGAAATTTTTGAACATGTTTTTCCTAGCTAATTTGGGGTCAAGGAATTCAATGGCGGAGTCAGATTTTCGATCCGATGAGTATTTTGATACCTCGATTTCCGAGGTATTTTTATTATTAAAATATTCGTCAAAATTTCGACGACTTCCGGTTGACACGAAAACTTCACCCCAAGCTAATTTGAGGTCAAGGAACGTAATGGCGGTGTCCATTTTTCAATCAGAGGTCAATTTAAATAGGTCAATTTTCTAAGGTTTCTAGATTTCCAGAAATCAGGATTCGATCCGTTTGACTCCTGATTTGGACTAGGTCTCAGAGATTGACTCCACTTGACCTAATTAGCACTTATAATTGTGTTTAAGGCTTAGGGTTAGTCTTAATCAACTATGGTAATAACTCGGGTTGTTACATGAATACTACTGGGGACCAGTAATATGGGCATATTATACTACACCACCTATTGATCAAGATTCACTCAAGTCTAGTTAATAAAGTAAGGATTTATCAAGACTATAAAGGCCTAAACTAATGGGTAAGTCCTATACAAGGTCTCACATACCATTTGTGATCAAGGATCACTTGATATAAATTCTACCACAAGGAGAAGTATATGTTCCAAGGTTCTTAAGTGATTACTACCACGAGGGGATAAGATCAATCTCTAAGGTGATGAGATCTTCTATACTTCTACCTCAAGGAGTCATACAAGATCTTTCCATAAATATTTTGTTCTTTTCATCCTTAGGGAGAGACATTTTTCTTTATCCCTAACATCTTTATGATCATGAAGTCCTACGGGAGCCTAGCACACTCTATTTAGAATCTATTTCATATTCTTTTAGTTTAAATCCTATGCCTTCCCCCACACTTAGCTCAAGCATTTATTTAAATTTTTAGAGATTTAGATTTTCCTCCGTTCATTCCTCAATCTCACATTTGATTGCATAATAATTCATTTAATCAATTTTTTTGCTAAGCATTCTTTTACTTATATCTCATTTGATTTTTGCATTTTTTTTTATGATTTTCATTTCTTTTGGAAAATTTAGAAAAAACATGTCCTTTAAGAATAACTCAATAAATGCGGGAATATGAGAATTCATAAATTGCAGTCTCAAAATAAAACAAACTATAATAAGGATAAAAAGAAAAATGAAAAAGAACAACTACAACCTAGTTAATTTTTGGGTTGCCTCCCAACAAGCGCTGGTTTAAGTGTCTCACCTTGACACAGGAAAGAGCTTATGTGATTCCTTCATCTGTGAGGTCTTGAAGGGTCCACCCTCCCTTCTCTTAAAAGTCTCCTTCCTCCAAGTATAACTTCAGACAGTTTTCATTCACCTTGAAAGAGCTATTATTTGAGGCAACTTCGACAGCTCCATGAGAAAAAACTTTAGTGATGGTGAATGGTCCTGTCCAACGTGATTTTAGTTTTCCAGAAAAAAGTCTTAATCTAGAGTTAAAAAGCAATACCTTCATTCTTGGTTAGAGGTGCTTAAGTTTAATTAGCTTATCATGCCATTTTTTTATTTTTTCTTTATACAACTTGGCATTCTCATAGGCGTTTAACCTAAATTCATCAAGTTCATTTAGCTGCAGCAGACTCTACGCCCCTGCCTTTTGGTGGTCAAAATTTAATTTCTTTATTGCCCAAAAGGCACGGTGTTCAAGTTCCACCGGAAGGTGACATGCTTTTCCATAAACGAGCTTATACGGGGACATTCCTAGAGGGGTCTTGAAAGCAGTTCTATACGCCCAAAGGGCATCTTGGAGTTTTGAAGTCCAGTCTTTTCTATTTTGGTTTACAGTTTTTTCTAAAATTTATTTTTAGTTCTCTATTGGAGACTTCAACTTGCCCACTGGTTTGAGGGTGGTAGAGTGTACCCACCTTGTGTCTTACCCCATAGCTTTTTAATATATTCTCTAGCTGCCTATTGCAGAAGTGTTTCCCCCCATCACTGATCAAGAATCTGGGTGTTCCAAATCTAGCTAGCATGTTTTCCTTGAGAAATTTGATCACAGTTTTAGCATCATTATTGATACATGCTACAGCTTCAACCCATTTTGAAACATATCCAACTGCCACAAGGATATACAGATTTGCCTGGGAAGAGGGGAAGGGTCCCATGAAGTCAATTCCCCAAGCATCGAATAGTTCGACTTCAAAAATCCCATTTAAAGGAAGCTCGTCCATTTTTATTAAATTCCCAGTTCTTTGGCACTTGTCACAACTTTTGACAAAATTAGCGGCATCCTTGAATAGATGGGGCCAAACGAATCCAGATTAAAGCACATTCGTAGCCGTTCGCTCAATTCCATGGTGTCCTCCATAAGGAGATGTGTGGCAGTGGAAGAGAATATTTCTGGTGTCAGAGTCAACATTTATACAGAAAGGGATCATACCAAAAATAATTTTTTATACCTGCAAAAAATTTCTTTTTTCATTGGTGACTCATATCTTTTGGTATGATTCCTCTTGCAAGGTAGTTTGCAATATCAGCGAACCAGTGAGGATCATTTGTAGCTACCCCATAGAGTTTCTCATCAGGAAAGGATTCACTAATATCTGTCGACTTCTCATGATCAATGTGGGTCAATCTGGATAAATGGTCAGCAAGCACATTTTCACTCCCCTTCTTATCTCGGATTTCGAGATCAAATTCTTGTAAGAGCAACACCCATCGTATCAAACGTGATTTTGCCTCTTTCTTTTGGAGGAGATACTTAATGGCGGCATGATCCGTATAAACCATGGTCTTAGACCTGATGAGATACGACCTGAATTTAGTAAAAGCAAAAATGATAGCTAAAAGCTCCTTTTCCGTGGTGGCGTAATTTCCTTGAGCATCGTCAAGGAGTTTACTAGCATAATAAATCGAATAGAAGGTTCGCTCGCTTCATTGCCCTAGAACAGCGCCTACAGCAAGGTCACTCGCATCACACATAATTTCAAAAGGTGAAACCCAGATTGGTGTAGAAATTATTGGAGCGGAGATCAAGGCAATTTTTAATGTATTGAATCCTTTCAAACAATTGTTATCAAAATTGAACTCAACATCCTTTCCAAGCAATCTACAAAGTGGCATACTTATGTTTGAAAAATCCTTAATAAATCTGCGATAAAAACTAGCATGCCCTAGAAAGCTTCTAATTCCTTTAACATTGATGGGAGGAGGAAGTTTTTCAATTACTTCAATCTTAGCTTTGTCCACCTCTATCCTCCTCCTAGAAATTAAATGACCAAGAACGATTCCCTCATCAACCATAAAATGACACTTTTCCGAATTCAAGTTCAAGTTAGAATCTTCACATCTTTTTAACACCTTTTCCAGATTAATTAGGCAATGATCAAAAGAGGTCCCAACCACAGAAAAATCATCCATAAAAATTTCTAAAAACTCTCCTATCATGTCCGAGAAAATAGCCATCATGCAGCGTTGAAAAGTAGCTGGAGCATTACACAAACCGAAAGGCATTCTTCTAAAGGCGAAGGTTCCAAAGGGGCAGGTAAATGTTATTTTCTGTTGGTCTTCGGGTGTAATCAGGATTTGATTGTATCCAGAATAACCATCAAGAAAATAGAAATAAGGATTTCCTGCTAATCTATCAAGCATTTGGTCAATGAAAGGAAGGGGATAATGGTCTTTTCGAGTTACTTTATTTAATCTCCTATAATCAATGCAAACTCGCCAACTTGTCACAGTCCTAGTGGGGATTAGCTCATTGTTGCTGTTGAGAATAACGGTCATCCCACTCTTTTTGGGAACCACATGTATAGGGATTACCTAAGGGCTATCAAAAATGTGAAAAATGATCCCAGCATCTAAGAGCTTGATGATTTCCTTATGAACTACTTCTTTGATGTTAGGGTTTAATCACCACTGAGGTTCAATTGAAAGCTTAGAGCTGTCCTCCAATAAGATACGATGCATACACAGAGTTGGGCTAACCCCTTTCAAGTCTGCAATACTCCATCCCATTGCACCCTTATGATCTTTTAAAACATTACATAAAAGATTCTCTTGATATTTAGTTAACAAAGCGGAGATTATTACAGGAAGTGATTTATCTTCTCCTAGGTATATGTATTTTAAGTGTGAGGGAAGAGGTTTTAATTCAATTTTTGGAGGGAAAATTATCGAAGGTTGAATCAACTTTCTTTCCTCAATTAATTCTTCAATAACTTCCTTTTCAGTGAAAACTTTGTATACCTCACTTCCCACCATTCCCTCTTCTCCCACATTTTCCATTGATCAGACTTCTTCTAATAAATTGACCTCCCAACAATCCTTGTTTAACTTAGAAGGATGTTTCATAGAATCATTTACATGGAATTGAATCTCTTGCTCTCCATAACGCAACATCAATTCCCCTTTGTCTACATCAATTAAGGTTCATCCTGTGGCCAAGAAAGGTCTGCCTAAAATAATAGGAATCTCTTGATTTTCGTCTTCCATGTCCAAGATTTTAAAGTCTGCCGGAAGATGAACTTGTCAACCTTTACAAGTATATTTTCCACAATTCCTAAAGGAGATTTTACAAATCTATCGGCAAATTGGAGTAGAACAGAGGTGAGTTTTAACTAATCAATTTCTAATTTTTTGAATATGTTGAAAGGCATCAAATTAGCAGAGGCGCCAAGATCACAAAGGGCTTTTTGAAAAGATTGGCATCCAATCGTGCATGGGATAGTGAAACTCCCAGGATCCTTTTTATTAGTGGGCATTTTTCTTTGAAGGACTGCATTGCATTCCTCAGTTAATGCCACAATCTCCTTTTCATCAATCTTCCTTCTCTTGGATAAGATGTCTTTCATAAACTTGGCATAACTAGGCATTTGTTCGAGGGCTTCAGCGAATGGGATATTGATGTGAAGAGTTTTAAAAGTCTCAAGAAATTTTTGATATTGGGCATCGAGTTTCTCCTTAACCATACGCTGAGGATAAGGTATATGAGGGTTTTCCTTAGGTGCGTCTCTATGTTTATCCCTTGCAACAATCTCTTCTGTCCTTATTGTTTCTTCTTCCTCTTTTTTCTCTCTAGATTTAGCGATATCTTCGCTATTCTCTTTTCTCACGATCTCATGAGCAACCCTTCCACTTCTTAAGGTGATTGCGTTACCTGATTCATTATCATATTCCTTGATCACCCCGACTAGTGAAGGTTGTTCTAGCTGCTTTATTATATCTTTCAATTTTTGTTCAATTCTTTTAACCGTCTCCTCTTATTTGAGGAGAGTGTGCTCATGCCTGTTTAGTGTGGCGTCAGTTTTATTCATAAATTCAATAGTGGAGTCTCTAAATTCTTTTAGAGAGTTTTTGAATCTTTCTCCATTCCTTCCATGATTCATGATTATATTAACATCTCTCAATTCCCCATTTTCTCCTGTAAAGGGCTTATATAACCATATTCTAGCTTCTTATTAAGTTTGGAAATTTGATCTTGCAGTTCTAAGATTTTTTGTGAGTTTCCTAGTGAATTACACTCTTTTTTATCCTTGGAATCATTCCTTAGAAGTGGCCATTGGTAAGCGTTGTTTGCCATTTCTTCCAAGAGGTCATAGGCTTCCTCTTGGGTTTTTCCACTAATGGACCCCCCGGCTGCTGCATCAATGAGTGTCCTCGTTGGAGCATTCAAACCATTAGAAAAGGTTTGCACTTGCATCCAGAGAGGGAACCCATGATGCGAGCAATGTCTGAGGTGCTCCTTAAAGCGTTCCCACCCATCATAGAGAGTCTCACCTTCTATCTGAGTAAAGTTGGTGATCTCAATTCTCAATCGTGCAGTTTTAGCTGGAGGGAAGTATTTGGCTAAGAATTTCTTAGCCAAATCTTCCCAAGTACGGATAGAATTGCTCGATAAATAGCTGAGCCAACTCTTGGCTCTATCTCTCAGTGGAAAAGGAAATAGCCTCAATTTAACTGCATCGTCGGAGATGCCGTTAAACTTGAAGGTATCACATATTTCAAATAAAGTTGAAATATGTGAATTTGGATCTTCAGTGGCTAATCCTCCAAACTTATTATTTTGTACCATACTCAGTGTAGAGGGTTTGATTTCAAAATTATGGGCTTCTATATTCGGCCTTACAATCGCATGGGGAATGCCCCTAATAGTGGGTAGTGCATAATCTCTAAGTGCTTTACCCCTAGGCTCTTCTAAGTTTTCCATGAAAGTGTCCATCAAAATTTGTTGGTTTGATAAGTTTCGTTCTCGCCTAGCTTGTAAGTATGTTCGTTTTATTTCAAGATCAAATAGATATTCAGTACAGACTCAAGTTTTAATAAAGCTTATCAAGAACGATTTAGCAATACAGATCAAACAGATATATTTTGGAAATGAAAATAAACAAAAAAAATATAAAATTTTAGCTTGATAATTATACTAGACAATTTAAAGCAAGAAAAAATAAAATCAAATGCTTAAATCGCTAGCTACTTATAGATTATCTTTAGTTCAAATCAAAAACCAATTCCCCGGCAACGGTGCCAAAAACTTGACAGACTGTAAATACACATCTGCGCTTGCACGCAAGTGTACGTGGTCTGAAGTAATAAGTAGAAAGTGTGACTTTCTGGGATTTTATCGAACCACAGAGAATTGGTTGATTTGGCACTAAAGTGTCTCTATTCTCACTAATGTTTAAGCTATAGTATGTATTGGTTTGTTGGTCTAAATTAGCATGAATATTCACTAAGTAAATAAAAAGATTTAAAGGAAGAGGAGAGTTGGGCCCATCCCACATGCAATGATATAATACTTATGTAGATTTGTTTCTCAAGCTTTATCATTTAGTTTAATTGAAATCAAGTGCACTTTGTTGTCCTTTAGTCAAGCTCAAAGGCTTACAAGTTCAAATCTTGTGCACAAAATGAACTCACATTCGGTTCTACTTTAGCACAAAGATTCTTGTAAGATTCTTGAGAATTAAAGTTAATTGATTTTCTCCTTATTTAAGGAGAGTTTAAATTTTTTTAAATCTTAAGATCTCACAAGCATTAATTTTCCACTACGAGCATCACTTCACATCTCATACAGTTGAGATGAGAGAATCACATGTTGGGCTCAATGACTATGTCACTTAGTTCATGAGCACTCAACACTTCATTTCTCAATCTCAATTATGTGGAGCTAAGGAGCTCAATTAGTGGGTCTTAGCATCACTTGCATCAACTCTTTGGTTGAGCTTAGATTGAGGTGTATTAAGCTCAAGATCCTTCTCACATGGTTCTAAGCTTTCATGCACTCAAAATCTAGCATCCAACCTAAGGTGAGCTAAGGAGCACAAGGCAATTAGATCTTGGATTCTTAGTTCTTTTCTTATGAAAACATCAAGACTAATTATATAAAAATTTCTTAGTAAGGCATTTAAATAACAAATACATTATGCTCGAGGAAAAACATTCATACATCAATATTACATCATGCAAAATGGGACTTCATCCCAACCCTCCCCAAGGAGAGTTTAGCTACTCATTACACAAGAAAATAAGGAAGATACATACATAGCAAAAGACCCTTTCATGGTCACCAAAAAGAAAATACAAGATTGAGTTTAGAAGATACTAGGGACGCTCCGTAGAAGTTCTCTGGAATTCCTCTTCTCCTTCTAATTACCTTCTCCTTAAATTGCTAGTGCTGCCTTCTTCCTCTTCTCCTATTGCAAAAGCTTGCCTTGCCACCCATGGGGAGTTCTCTCCTCCTTTGGCTCTCCTTCTTACTTAGTGAAATTTTGCTAAAATTGTGAACCCTCCTCTAGTCAAGAGGAGGGGTATTTATAGGAAGGGGGTGCTGCATGCTCCTCCTCATAAGCAACTAGATCTTTTATTAAAAATGCTGAATTCATCATTGCATTAATTTTTAATTTAGGGTGAGGTAACAATAATCTCATTTTTTTAGCCACACATCACCTCAAAGCTTTACAAAAATGGCTGCTGCAGGATATGGTGGCAGGAGACAACATTCAGGATAGAGGTCATGCCTCCAACCGCATTAAATGCACTGACTGGGAAAAAATTCGGCGGGCTGCTGCAACGTGCTGTAGCATGCCTTAGCATTCAAGCAATTTTTAGCCAAGTCCTCCGCTGTCGACCGCTGCAGTGTGCGACCGCGCGCTGTAGCGGGGAATTCTGCGAAAAATACTGTTCAATTAGTTCTTTTTCCCGATTGTATAGATAAATATTTTCGCGGCAGCGCGCGACCGCGCTTTGTAGCAGGGAATTCAGCAAAAAATATTGTTCAATTAGTTGGGAAGCCCGAATTATTTAGCCAAGTCTTTCGTGGCAGACCGCTGCAACGCACGACCGCGCGCTGTAGTGGGGAATTCTGCAAAAAACACTATTCAATTAGTTGGGCGGCCCGAATTATTTAGCCAAGTCTTCCACAATCCACCGCTGTAGCGTGCGACCGCGCGCTGTTGCGGTGAATTCCGCAGAAAACACTATTCAATTAGTTGAACCCCATGTAATAATCATAAATATTTCATGATACACCACTGCAGCACACGACCACGCACTGTAGTGGTGAATTCTGCAGAAAGCACTGTTCAATTAATTGAGCTCCCATTTAATAATCATAAATATTTCCACGAGAATCCGTTGCAGCGCACGACCACACGTTGTAGCGATTAATTCTACGAAAATACTATTCAATTAATTAGGAGCCTGTTTAATATGGTTTAAATGTTTCCGCTGCAGCCCGCTGTGGCACGCGACCGCGCGTTGCAGCGCGCTGTAGTAGAATGCTTTGTTATATTTTTAATAAAATTTACAAAAATGCCCTAGAGCTCATTCGGATTCCATTTCCTGAAAAAGATATAGAAATTTGATTTAGGAATAGCAAAAAATATCTTAAATAAATGAATTTTCCCCTTTATTTTAGATGTAATTTATGGATTCATCAAGCCCGAGTATCAAATAATACATTACAGGGCTTTTTGTTTATGCATAATTTTCCTAATTAACCATGTTTAATGAAAATCATTTAAGAAAATTAGCAATGCTGAAGGTAAGGAAATATTTAAATGTGGGTACCTGAGACAATGTTATTATCCTCTGCCGCCTCTATTGGAGTAAGGTTGTATACCCTAGCTGTTCCCGCAAGCTGATTATTAACTGCTTTGACCCTCACTTGACTTTGCGTTGGAGGTCTAGTAACAACTCTTTTCTCTTTAGTAGGTTTATGGCTTTCCTAAGTTGGAGGTGGCATGAGAGCAATCCTTAGTTCTCTCTTGTTGATAGGGGTAGCTCGGAACACTTGGTTCCAACGAGAATGGTCGATTACAACTCCATCAATCATTTTTTGAGCGCTACACTACTGATAATTGTGGCCCCAATGACCACAAGTCAAACAACCTCGACTAAAATGGTAGCATTTTCCTTATGGATGAGGCCTATTGCACTTTGGAGCTTGTTCAGTAGTTGTGATGGCTTCGATTTGGTAAGCTCTTCCTTGATTCAGTTGGTGCCTCTTGAAGGATTCATGGCAGTTCGGCATTACGTATGCCTTTGGTTTGAAATCCTTGGCTGATTGGTGATGTTCTACCACCCAGGCTGTCTCAACCAATTGAGCAAAGTTGGTTACACAAAATGGAATAACATGATCATTAATAGAATCATGAAAGCCAATTTGAAAATAATAGCATTGATCCGCTTCTGTATGCACTAACTTGAAATAAAGCGAGTTAGTTTTCTGAATTCTGCTTCATAGTCAGACACGAAATGACTTCCTTTAGTCAATCGTAGTAAGGAATCATCAATAATTTTCTTTGCAGATGGTGGCACAAATGCTTCCTGAAAGGCTTCCACGAACAAGTCCCATGATATGCCTTCAAGCTTAAACTCTTTGAAATGAGTCTCACGAACATAATCGCACCAATATTCTACTTCATCTTGAAGCAAATGTGTGGCTAGACACACTGTCTCGGAGTTAGGACACTTAATTCTCGTCAAGTTCTTTTCAATTGTCCTTAACCATGTCATTGTATATATTGGAGACAAACTCCCGTCAAAAGTAGGAGGTCTCAACCTTAGGAAACTATGCAATATTCCATCAACAAACTGATGAGGAGTGTTGCGAACATGTAGAGCAGGAGACAATGAAGATGTACTAGCATTAGCAGATGGCAGAGCAGACACCAGCTTTTGAATTGCTAATGCCTGTTGATTTTGATTCTCTAACATGACATTTACCATGTTCCTAAGTGAGGTCACTTCATTAGTATTATTGTTTGATGCGACGACGGTATTGATAGGAGTATTGTTGGGAGATGTTGCAGGATTCCTTCTGAAATTAAAATAACTATTTTTAGTATAAGAAAGAGAGCTAAAACACTTGTTTAATTTTTCATTATTCAAAAGATTAAAATTACAATTGAAATAATACAAAGCATAGTCATAGTATAGCAATTTAAACTTGATAATGATCATATTCTGTATATTTAATACTAAAACCTATGCGAAAGTCCTCAAAAGTGACTTCACGATGCTCCCTTCGAAGTTCTCTAGCTAATTGATGATAGTTGGTGTCCCACCATTCTATCACATCTTCTGAGAGGAGAAAGGTCATTAGAGCTACCTTAACACTATCCGGCCATCCCATCATTTCAAGGATGGAATCCACTCTTTTGAGCCACTCCTTGGCTAGGATAAGGAAATCGAGGCCTCTATATATAGCATCTTTCAACATCTTGTCTAGCACCAATATTCCTTGAATGGAGACACCATCTACATACCTCCCATACCTCTAGCCCATTTAGAAATTAAATTCCCAAACAAACTAGAACTCCTTTAGGTAATTTGTAATTGACATCTTTAAGTGTCTTTTAAACCTATATATTTCATCAGTTTTATTAAGTTTATCGAGCGGTGTATTAGAAAGTTTTTAAGTCCTTATACTTAAGCATTTCACATAGTATTTTCGTTCCTTAGTTTATTCTGAGTTATAATCATAATGATATGGATGTTATTTCAAGTACTCATTCAGTGATTATGTGGCAGAAGAACAATCTATTAGGTAGATAAAAATACAAATTAAAATCTGACACCTTATGGAGTTCTCTGATACCAACTGTGGCGGCTGCCCCTTCTAATCACAAAGCTTAAGGAGTGGTCGTCACTAAGCACATCTCATAACTTAACATTAGGTTGGAATTTAAGACTCCAATCCAATTTTAAGAAAAAGAGGTGCTTTTCCAAATAAAGTAAAGGTTAAAAATCACTTAATGAGTACCAGAGTGCGGAAGAAAAATAACAACTAAAGTAAATATCCATACAATAAAATAAAGACATCCAGCTCAGAATAAATACAATGCAGGAAACTAAAGTACAAAGTTCTGTATTATTACAAACATTTAAAATTTAAAGGCTGAAAAGAAAGAGTCTCTCATCCTCACAATATAAAGCAACTAGAAAAAATTAAGGTCCCTCAGTAGTCTGGACCTCCTCCTGGACCTGCTCCTCAGAAGGCTCTATCTCCTCAAAAAGCTCAGAATCTATCATTATCAGTTTCATAATGGTAGGGCCCCAGCCAAGAAAATAAAAATCTTGTTAGACAAAATGTCTAAGTAAATTTTAAGGTAATAAATTTTAATGTAATTTTAATGACATCACAACTTTAAGTTAGGCAAAATATAGCGGTAAGCACAAAGAAAGGAAAAACAAGTATTGAGGTAGAAACATACCTCAACTCAGGCTGCAAAACAAGGTAAGTAAAGCACAAGATAATACTACTAAGTACAAAGAAAGGTCCTAAAGAATATGATCAAACTAACATGCCAGTATAGTATAAGTAAAAGTACTGTACTGGAAGTATAAGACTAGCATCGTAAAATGCTCTCAAGTAGCTAACACGGTTAACATACAAAAAGTTCTGAAATGTAAAGGAACTGCAAAAAATGAAAAATATGAAAGAAAGAAAAACGTACTGAAACAGTAAAGTAAAGTAAGTCTGAAGAAAGTATGTAAAGTAACTGTAAAAGGTCTGAAAAGTAAATGTAAGTTATGTTAGTTAAATTATTGTACTTGTGAGATACTCTTACTTAATCTGCCAAAAAGTAAAGTCCATCTGGTAATCTAGGAGAAACATCCCAGATTAAAGTAAAGTTCATCCAAAAGAGGCATCTAGGAGAAAAATCCCAGATCCTAAAGTAAATCCATAAAGTATCTAAAGGGCAAATGGGAGAAACATCCCAATGCCAAAGTAAAGTACCATAGGGGAAATTCCCTAGGCAAAAGCAGTCCTAAGGTAAGTCATACTAAGTGGCAGGTTAAGTAAGACATAAATCACAAGTAAAATGTTATTTATTTATATTTCTTTTTATGTTATGCATATGAAATGTGAATGAAATTCAAAGTATAATATAAAATAAGTATCAAGTTTTTAAGTAGGTTCAAAGGTGTAAAAAGTTTCAAAAGCAAGGAAAAGCATTGCATTTCAAATTCAAAGAACTAATTTACACTACATAAACTTTGTGATATCACCTCTTTTCTAATTTAATCGTTATAACTACTCTAACTTACATAAATTCAGAATCAACAATTCCTACACTGTCTGTAACTTAGAATCATGAACTTACATGTTGAACATAATTATGATTAGCTACGTCCTAATTATAAGTGAATCAATTGTCGCTTATAAGGTTAAATAAGTAAATCAATCGTCCTAACTTGTTATTTTATAAAAATCCATTCAAATCCTGATTAGCCAAATCAAGATTCAAAGAATTAAGATCAAACTCCAAAGAATGAAGTTTAATTCTTAATCATAAGGCTATCCTAAAGGACTAGGTTTTAATCCCATCTAATTGATTAAGTGTTAAGGCAAATCCTATTGAATTAAGTCAAGTTCAATAGGATAGATTTCTAATCCTAATTCTAATGTTAAAAGATCAAATAATAAATTAATAAACTATGAAAAAAATCTAATATACTAATAAGATCAAGGTTTCACCTTAATGAGTAACCCATTTTACCCATTTGATGAATTCTAACCTAAGATCTAATCTTAATCTTATGAATTAAGGCTCTTAGATGCTAAGAGTATTACTCAGACACACATCCTAACTAAGGTTATAAGACCTAAAGGATGATCTAAGAAGTTCAAAGAAATAGAGAAGAATTAATCTTTACTTAAGATTTTCACTTAAGGCTGAATTTAGGGTTTTCCTTCTAATATCTAATTTAAGGCTTAGAATTATTTAAATTATAGTTTAAATCACCTTAATTACTATTTTATATGATTTAGAGATGAAATCAGGTCTTAAATTCATTAAACCCTAATTTTGGGCAAAAAGACTGTTTTACCCCTCCTTAAGGGTCTAAATCTCATCTTTATGAATTAGCACTAAATTCTAAATTTTAATGATGTGGAATGATTACTTACTATCTATTATGAGTTTAGATAGTAAGTTCATTAAATTTGGTTAAGTATTAAGCCTTATAAGGTCAAATTAAGGAATTTAACCTATAAGGTTATTTTGGTAATTTTACCTTAATGACACCTAAAGTTTATGCTAGTTTACTGTAGGTTATGTCCTAAGGTTTCTATAGAACCTAAAATTATTGAATTCTGATCTATATTGGCTAAGTTATAGTCAAAACAAGTTCTATAGTTTAAAGGGTAATTAAGGATTCTTAATTAAGGGTCAAAAATCACAACTTCTCCAATTGGTATCCAAATTGATTAAAATCAGTGGCTATGAATCACAATTGATCCACTAATTCCATTAGCTGGTAGTGGGTTCAATTTGGACCTTAATTAGCTTAGTTATGGCCTAATTAGGGTTTAGGGTGATTAGTGAGTGATTAGTGAAATTAATCACTCAATTACTAATCTAACCCTACTGTTAGGTTCTAATAGGTCCTAGGAGTTCTCTGAAACTTAAATTGTCCAATTTGGATTATTAAATTTGCTAATATTCACTAATCAAGTTTTTAGGTTAATTAGGGTTAGGTCCTAATTGTCATTAGTAAAATACTAATCCAAATAGCAAAGTTAATACTACTAGAATGTTCCTTAGGATTTTGTGAGTATTTTAAGACCCATATTGGGTATGTTTAGATTAAGGGTTACAATGTTATTGTTAATTGAAGTTTTGGAACATAATTTTAATTATTTAATAACCTAAAATGTTACTATGTTAAATGCTTACCCAATTCTAATTTTGACAGTCTCAAATTTTTCATTGTTTTTTACTGATTAATTAATTATATTTAATTATTGTATTTGGATATGAATTTTGTAAGTTATTTAAATTTAAAGTTTAGGAATTAATTAATTTTAATTTATCATTAATACATTTAAATATGCTTATCTTAACAGAATTAATTTCTGAGTCTAATTATTCAGCTTAATATAATTAATATTTATATTATTTGGTCATTAAGTATTTATATTTTATTTTTCTGTTATTTTATTTTTGGGGTGATAATATGCATATACTATACTTGATAGTATATATATTATACTTGATAGTATATATATTATAAGTGCTATATTAGATATTATATATACTGTTATTTAATTAAAAAAAATTATTTTCTTTGCAAGTGGGTCTCGTGACAGCAAACAGAGAGGACAGCCTGCCACGCGTCGCCATTCCATTGGCTGAAGGAGTACTGGCGGGTCCCAGTGCTTCACATCAGGACGAACAGTGGGACCTGCTGCCACTGACGTAGACGACACGTGGATGAATCAAAATGCAACAGTTCATTCAAAATGAACCGTTGTTGGTCCATGCATCATCCACACGCTCAGCCGGTTCACGCTTCGAAACGAATCGGCCGGCTCCACCCAGCTCGCATCGAACCAGCGCCCTTTCGTCTCCCCTCCTTACGATCGGGGCGTTTAGGGTTAGGAGGGTGCGAATCGATCAAAACTTCGATCAATTGCACCCAATAATTACATATCTTAATGATTTTAGGGAGATCTAGAATGCATAAGAAGATACGAGAGGGACAGGAGGTACCTTTAGGTCTACGGTAGGATTTAGCATTTGTTCTTTGCCGCAAGATTAGGTTCGTTTTGCACCTTAATTTGTTCGAAAATGGTGAAACCGGTTGAAAGAGATGAGTGGGGATCTTAAAGGGGTCTAAAGCGGTGCCTTCTAAGTCGGTGGAGGGACGTGGCGTGAAGCGTGGGCGACGTGCGTCGGAACCCTGGACACGCGGAGGCTGTACGGAGACGACGCCCACGAAGCCGTCGGATCTTCTGATCAGATGGCTCGAATGCTCCGTCTGATCCAGACAGTAAATGCAGGTCCTGGAACGGCGTTATTTAAATAATAATTTCATACATTTAGTAAATTAGATATAAATTATAAGAAAATTCCCAAAAATTCCCAATAAATCATCCCTAACTAATTGAGGGGTTCTGAACGCAACGGTGCAATCGGATTTTAGATTCGACAAGTATTAAATTATTCGAATTTTCAGATATTAAATAATATTAAAATATTCACTGAAATTTCAATGACTTCAAAATGCATCCAAAACTTCACCCCTAGCTAATTTGGGGGTTCTGAATGCAATGGCAAAATCAGAATTTCAATCTGAGGTCTAGATAAAATGTTAATTTTCTAGGGTTTAGGATTTTCCAGAATTTCTAATTTGACTCAATTGACTTCTAGTTTGACCTAGGTTTCAGAGTTGAGTTCTAAATTACTTAATTAGTGACTTAGAATCTCAATTAAGACTTAAATTGATCTTAATTAACCAAAGTAACAACCTGAGTTGTTACAAACTCCCCCACTTAAGAATGATGTCGTCCTCGACGTCACTCCAGTGAGAAATAAATAAGCGGATATAAAGAAATGAATTGTAATATGCTAGAGTTGAAGAATTACCTTAGTTAAAAAGGTTTGGGTATTTCTATTGCATATCCACTTCTTTTTCCCAAGTGGCTTCATTACATGATCGATTCTTCCACTGAACTTTTATCATATCATTTGCTCGATTCCTTAGTTGCTTGCGATCATGAGCCAAAATTTAAATTGGTTCTTCAGCATATGTTAGATCTAGTTATATTTGAATTTCTGGGAATTGAACAAGATGTGAGGGATCTCTGAGGCACTTCCTTAAAGATGACACATGGAATACATTATGAACTGTTGAAAAGTCATCTGGAAGGTTTAATTGATAGGCAGAGGAACATATTTGTGCCAATATTTCAAATGGGCCAACATAACGAGGACTTAGCTTTCCTGTTATACCAAACCTGAAGATTCCTTTCATAGAACTTACTTTCAAATATGCAAAATCTCTAGCTTTGAATTCTAAGAAATGATGATACCCATCATGATATTTCTTTTGACGATCTTGAGCTGCACGAATACGCTGTTGAATCAACTGAATCTTCTTATTTGTTTTTTCCATGAGTTCAGACCCGTACAGCTGCACACTACCAATTCCTGACCATGATAATGGTGTATTACACTTCCTCCCATATAATATTTCGAATGAAGCCATTTTTATGCTAGCTTGGAAGCTATTGTTATAGGCAAATTCTACCAATGGCAGATGATCTTTCCAAGATCCAGCAAAATCAAGAATACATAATCTAAGAAGATCTTCCAGAACTTGATTTACTCGTTCTATTTGTCCATCTGTCTGTGGATGGAACGTTGTACTTAATGCTAGAGTTGTGCCTAGATCTTGATGTACAGCCCGCCAGAATCTGGAGGTAAATCGACTATCTCTATCAGATACCATTGATCTAGGAATTCCATGTAACCTGATCACTTCTTTGATGTAAAGTTTGGCAAGTTTCTCCACAGAATCAGTTTGATGAATGGGAATAAAATGAGCAGATTTAATCAATCTATCAATAATCACCCAAATTACATCATACCCAGATTTAGTTCGGGGAAGTCCCATTACAAAGTCCATAGATAAATCTAACCACTTCCACTCAGGTATCTCAAGTGGTTGAAGTAAGCCACCAGGCCTTTGATGTTCTGCCTTAACCAAACTACATGCATGGCATTTCTCAACGAACTCTGCCACACTTCTTTTCATCCCAGGCCACCAGAAGGACTATTTTAGATCTTGATATATTTTTGAGCTTCCGGGATGAATTTGATAGCCAGAATTATGTCCTTCATTTAATACCTCCTGTTGCATGGATTTAGGAACCCTTATACGATTATCTTGATAAATCACTGTCCCGTGTAATTGTAAATCATGACGGCGTCCTCCTTCAATATCCATTTTAAACCTCACGTATTCTTCATCTTTGGTTTGAGAGATGGAAATATCCCTATGAAATGTGGGTTCTACATTTATGTTGGTTAATATTGAACTCATAATATCACTTTGAATGGGAACAATTTTCATCTCTTGAAATTCTTCTATTAATGAACTCATAGTGATTAATGCTGATAAAGTTGCACTACGACTAAGGGCATCTGCCACCACATTTGCTTTACCTGGGTGGTACTGGATTTCTACATCATAGTCACTTAACAACTCAAGCCACCTTCTTTGGTGACAATTCAATTCACGTTGAGTGAATATATATTTCAGGCTTTGGTGATCAGTGAAAATGGAACATTGAACACCATATATAATGACGCCATATCTTTAATCCAAAAATTACTGCAGCAAGTTCAAGATCGTGTACTGGATAATTTTTCTCATGAGTTCTTAATTGTCTTGAAGCATATGAAATCACCTTCCCTTCTTGCATTAGTACACAACCTAATCCAGTTCCTGAGGCGTCTGTATAAACTTGATAGTTCATACCTTCTTTTGGCAGCACTAATACTTGAGCAGTAGAAAGAGCATCTTTTAAAGTTTGAAATGTCTTTTCACATTCAGGTGCCCAGATAAATGGAACAGCTTTCTGAGTTAACTTAGTTAATGGAGCAGTTATCTGAGAGAATCCTTTGACGAATTTTCTATAGTAGCCAGCAAGACCTAAGAAACTTCTTATATCAGTTACTATCTTTGGCTGGTTCCATTCTTGAATAGCACAGATCTTTTGTTGATCAACTCGGATTCCCTGAGCATCTACAATATGACCCAAAAATGCTACTGACTTCAACCAGAATTCACATTTGGAAAATTTAGCATATAACTGATGTTCCCTCAAGGTTTCTAATACTATTCTTAAATGATCTTCATGATCTTCCATAATCTTTGAATAGATGAGAATATCATCAATGAATACAATTACAAATTTATCTAAGAATGGTTTTAGGACTCGCTGCATTAAGTCCATGAAAATAGATGGTGCATTTGTGAGTCCAAAGGACATTACAAGAAATTCGTAGTGTCCATATCGGGTTCTAAATGCTGTCTTCTCCATGTCATAATCTTTCACTTGAGTTGATGATATCCCGATCTTAAATCAATCTTTGAGAATACTATTGCTCCGGATAACTGTTCGAATAATTCATCAATCCTGGGAAGTGGGTATTTATTCTTAATAGTGACTTTATTTAATTCTCTGTAGTCTATACACATTCTCATAGACCCATCTTTCTTCTTTACAAATAATACCGGAGCACCCCATGGTGACATACTTGGTTTAATAAACCCTTTATCCAATAGTTCTTTTAATTGCTCACTAAGTTCGTGAAGTTCCTTAGGAGCCATTCTCAAAGGAGCTTTTGAAATTAGTTGGGTACCTGGTACTAAGTTTATCGCCATTTCAACTTCTCTTGGTGGAGGTAACCCAGGTAGCTCTTCAGGAAAAACATCAGCAAATTCATTAACCACCTTAATCTCAGAAAGTGGTATCTCCTTTTTACTTTCTCCTAGAATAGTAACTAGGTGTGCTACACAACCCTTGTTCACTAACTTAGTTGCTGTTATTGCATTAATAAGTGAACTCAAAGTACTGAACCTTCCTATGAATGTTGATGTAGTGTCTGGTGATCGAAGTGATATCTTCTTTTGTTGACAGTTAATGTAGCGTTGTAAGAACTGAGCCAGTTCATACCCAAGATTATATCAAAGTTTTCTATTGGTAAAATTATTAACTTGGCTTGAAACACTTGCTCATTTAAGGGCACTTGAAGGTTACAGAAGTGGGTGGTATTGAGTTGAGTTCCGGATGGTAGCCCAACTGCTAAAGATCTTGCCATTTTGTAACGAGGCAAATTTAAACCTTTAACAAAATTTTTAGATATAAATGAATGGCTTGCTCCCGTATCAAATAGCAGTTTGCACGGATGATCATTAATACTTATAGTGCCTAAGCAAAATATTAATTACTTAGAACTTATTGATAGTTTGAAAATAAATGCAATATGAATTAAGTGTACCTGATATCACATTATTATCCTCTGTAGCTTCCACAGGAGTAAGAGTATACTTTAGCTAGTCCTATAATCTTCTTAATAACCACTTGCTTTTGAGGATTTCTGGATGTGCTGGGTTGATTTGATCTTCCTTTATCATTCCTCTGGACCATTCTTTCAGTTTGGGGAGTAGGCATAATGGTCAGTGGTTGATCCCGTTGATTAATTGGAGTTGGATTTAACATTTGTTTGCATCTAGAATGATCAATACGAACTCCATATATAGTTTTCTCATAATTACATTGCTGATAGAAGTGTCCTTTGCGACCACATGTATAACAACATTGTTTATTGTGATAGCATCTTTCATATGGATGTGGTCTTGTACATCCATTGTAAGGATCTTTTGGTGGACTCTCAGCTTTCATTTGATATACTTTTCCAGAAGAAAGTCTGATTCTTCTGGGATCGTTGTTCCTTTGAGAAGACATATTGAAAGTTCCCTTACTTTCTTTTTGAGCTAAATTCCGATCAATTACACGAGCTATTTCTATAAGTTCCATAAAGTTGGATAGTCTTAATGGAATAATTTGATCCCTTATCGATTCTTTAAGACCGCTGAGGAATCGGTGACATCGAGACCCTTCTGTTTGTACCATGATTGGTGCAAATCTGGATAATTTTCTGAATTATATTTTATATTCTGATAAAGTCCGATTGCCTTACTTGAGATTTAGGAACATATCCCCCAAATTATTTTGTACGAAGGGAGGCACATACTCAGCCATAAATGCTTCTATAAACTTAGTCCAAGGGATTGTATTAATCCTGTACCCAGCAAATACTGACTGACGAATATGATCCCACCAAAATTCTGCTTCTTCTTGAAACATATGTGTGGTTAAACGAATAGATTCTGACTCAGGACAATTTAAACTTATAAGGTTCTCTTCAACTACTTTTATCCAGTTAACTGTATCCATTGCAGACATAGTCCCATTGAATACTGGGGTTCTTAATCTAATGAAACTATTAACAGTCCATCAGTATTTTGTTGATATTGTTGAGAAGGGAAATTATATGTTGGGTTAACTGAGGTAGGAGAGGGGTTGCTCTGTATAGCCATTAGCCTTTCTATTTTCTCTGCCTGTCTGGCATTGGTTTCCACTAGTGTTTTGACAGTTTCTAATAATGCACTAATTTCTGATGATTGACTGCTTGACGCAGCTGGAGCTGATGAAGATTTACCGGGGTTCATTATTATACCTGAATTTAGATAGTAACATTCTATTTAGAAGAATGAAAGGGTATTTTATTTAGTTATTCTAATCATGTAGTGTTAGAAAATATTTCTATGTTAATTTGTTCTTAGAGTTCCTACTGAGTTTAACTATCTTTGTATTTTTACTCTTAAGTGTTTTATTCCAGCTATTCTGAATATTGGATGATGAAAATATGGATGTTCATTCTAGTATTCATTCAATGATTGTAAGGCAGAAGAACTATCCATTAGGTAGATAGGAATACAAATTCAAATCTGACACCTTATGGAGTTCTCTGATACCAACTGTGGCGGCCGCCCCTTCTAATCACAAAGCTTAAGGAGTGGTCATCACTAAGCACATCTCATAACTTAACATTAGGTTGGAATTTAAGACTCCAATCCAATTTTAAGAAAAAGTGGTGCTTTTCCAAATAAAGTAAAGGTTAAAAATCACTTAATGAGTATCAGAGTGTGGAAGAAAAATAACAACTAAAGTAAACATCCATACAATAAAATAAAGACATCCAGCTCAGAATAAATACAATGCAGGAAACTAAAGTACAAAGTTCTGTATTATTACAAACATTTAAAGTTTAAAGGCTGAAAAGAAAGAGTCTCTCATCCTCACAATATAAAGCAACTAGAAAAAATTAAGGTCCCTCAGTAGTCTGGACCTCCTCCTGGACCTGCTCCTCAGAAGGCTCTATCTCCTCAAAAAGCTCAGAATCTATCATTATCAGTTTCATAATGGTAGGGCCCCAGCCAAGAAAATAAAAATCTTGTTAGACAAAATGTCTAAGTAAATTTTAAGGTAATAAATTTTAATGTAATTTTAATGACATCACAACTTTAAGTTAGGCAAAATATAGCGGTAAGCACAAAGAAAGGAAGAACAACTAATGAGGTAGAAACATACCTCAACTCAGGCTGCAAAACAAGGTAAGTAAAGCACAAGATAATACTACTAAGTACAAAGAAAGGTCCTAAAGAATATGATCAAACTAACATGCCAGTATAGTATAAGTAAAAGTACTGTACTGGAAGTATAAGACTAGCATCGTAAAATGCTCTCAAGTAGCTAACACGGCTGACATACAAAAAGTTCTGAAATGTAAAGGAACTGCAAAAAATGAAAAATATGAAAGAAAGAAAAATGTACTGAAACAGTAAAGTAAAGTAAGTCTGAAGAAAGTATGTAAAGTAACTGTAAAAGGTCTGAAAAGTAAATGTAAGTTATGTTAGTTAAATTATTGTACTTGTGAGATACTCTTACTTAATCTGCCAAAAAGTAAAGTCCATCTGGTAATCTAGGAGAAACATCCCAGATTAAAGTAAAGTTCATCCAAAAGAGGCATCTAGGAGAAACATCCCAAATCCTAAAGTAAATCCATAAAGTATCTAAAGGGCAAATGGGAGAAACATCCCAATGCCAAAGTAAAGTACCATAGGAGAAATTCCCTAGGCAAAAGCAGTCCTAAGGTAAGTCATACTAAGTGGCAGGTTAAGTAAGACATAAATCACAAGTAAAATGTTATTTATTTATATTTCTTTTTATGTTATGCATATGAAATGTGAATGAAATTCAAAGTATAATATAAAATAAGTATCAAGTTTTTAAGTATGTCCAAAGGTGTAAAAAGTTTCAAAAGTAAGGAAAAGCATTGCATTTCAAATTCAAAGAACTAATTTACACTACATAAACTTTGTGATATCACCTGTTTTCTAATTTAATCGTTATAACTACTCTAAGTTACATAAGATTCAGAATCAACAATTCCTACACTGTCTGTAACTTAGAATCCTGAACCTACATGTTGAACATAATTAGGATTAGCTATGTCCTAATTATAAGTGAATCAATTGTCGCTTATAAGGTTAAATAAGTAAATCAATCGTCCTAACTTGTTATTTTATAAAAACCCATTCAAATCCTGATTAGCTAAATCAAGATTCAAAGAATTAAGATCAAACTCCAAAGAATGAAGTTTAATTCTTAATCACAAGGCTATCCTAAAAGACTAGGTTTTAATCTCATCTAATTGATTAAGTGTTAATGAAAATCCTATTAAATTAAGTCAAGTTCAATAGGATAGATTTCTAATCCTAATTCTAATGTTAAAAGATAAAATAATAAATTAATAAACTATGAAAAAAATTTAATATACTAATAAGATCAAGGTTTCACCTTAATGAGTAACCCATTTTACCTATTTGATGAATTCTAACCTAAGATCTAATCTTAATCTTATGAATTAAGGCTCTTAGATGCTAAGAGTATTACTCAGACACACATCCTAACTAAGATTATAAGACCTAAAGGATGATCTAAGAAGTTCAAAGAAATAGAGAAGAATTCATCTTTACTTAAGATTTTCACTTAAGGCTGAATTTATGGTTTTCCTTCTAATATCTAATTTAAGGCTTAGAATTATTTAAATTATAGTTTAAATCACTTTAATTACTATTTGATATGATTTAGAGATGAAATCAGGTCTTAAATTCATTAAACCCTAATTTTGGGCAAAAAGACTATTTTGCCCCTCTTTAAGCGTCTAAATCTCATCTTTATGAATTAGCACTAAATTCTAAATTTTAATGATGTGGAATGATTACTTACTGTCTATTATGAGTTTAGATAGTAAGTTCATTAAATTTGGTTAAGTATTAAGCCTTATAAGGTCAAATTAAGGAATTTAACCTATAAGGTTATTTTGGTAATTTTACCTTAATGACACCTACATTTTTGCTAGTTTACTGTAGGTTATGTCCTAAGGTTTCTATAGAACCTAAAATTATTGAATTCTGATCTATATTGGCTAAGTTATAGTCAAAACAAGTTCTATGGTTTAAAGGGTAATTAAGGATTCTTAATTAAGGGTCAAAAATCACAACTTCTCCAATTGGTGTCCAAATTGATTAAAATCAGTGGCTATGAATCACAATTGATCCACTAATTCCATTAGCTGGTAGTGGGTTCAATTTGGACCTTAATTGGCTTAGTTATGGCCTAATTAGGGTTTAGGGTGATTAGTGAGTGATTAGTGAAATTAATCACTCAATTACTAATCTAACCCTGCTGTTAGGTTCTAATAGGTCCTAGGAGTTCTCTGAAACTTAAATTGTCCAATTTGGATTATTAAATTTGCTAATATTCACTAATCAAGTTTTTAGGTTAATTAGGGTTAGGTCCTAAATGTCATTAGTAAAATACTAATCCAAACAGCAAAGTTAATACTACTAAAATGTTCCTTAGGATTTTGTGAGTATTTTAAGACCCATATTGGGTATGTTTAGATTAAGGGTTACAATGTTATTGTTAATTGAAGTTTTGGAACATAATTTTAATTATTTAATAACCTAAAATGTTACTATGTTAAATACTTACCCAATTCTAATTTTGACAGTCTCAAATTTTTCTTTGATTTTTATTGATTAATTAATTATATTTAATTATTGTATTTGGATATGTATTTTGTAAGTTATTTAAATTTAAAGTTTATGAATTAATTAATTTTAATTTATCATTAATACATTTAAATATTCTTACCTTAACAGAATTAATATCTGAGTCTAATTATTCAGCTTAATATAATTAATATTTTATTATTTGGTCATTAAGTATTTATATTTTATTTTTCTATTATTTTATTTTTGGGGTGATAATATGCATATACTATACTTGAAAGTATATATATTATAAGTGCTATATTAGATATTATATATACTATTATTTAATTAAAAAAAATTATTTTCTTTGCAAGTGGGTCTCGTGACAGCAAACAGAGAGGACAGCCTGCCACGCGTCGCCATTCCATTGGCTGAAGGAGTACTGGCGGGTCCCAGCGCTTCACATCAGGACGAACAGCGGGACCTGCTGCCACTGACGTAGACGACAGTGGATGAATCAAAATGCAACAGTTCATTCAAAATGAACCGCTGTTGGTCCATGCATCATCCACAGGCTCAGCCGGTTCACGCTTCGAAACGAATCGGCCGGCTCAACCCAGCTCGCATCGAACCAGCGCCCTTTCGTCTCCCCTCCTTACGATCGGGGCGTTTAGGGTTAGGAGGGTGCGAATCGATCAAAACTTCGATCAATCGCACCCAATAATTGCATATCTTAATGATTTTAGGGAGATCTAGAATGCATAAGAAGATACGAGAGGGACAGGAGGTACCTTTAGGTCTACGGTAGGATTTAGCGTTTGTTCTTTGCCGCAAGATTAGGTTCGTTTTGCACCTTAATTTGTTCGAAAATGGTGAAACCGGTTGAAAGAGATGAGTGGGGATCTTAAAGGGGTCTAAAGCGGTGCCTTCTAAGTCGGTGGAGGGACGTGGCGTGAAGCGTGGGCGACGTGCATCGAAACCCTGGACACGCGGAGGCTGTACGAAGACGATGCCCTCGGAGCCGTCCGATCTTTCGATCGGATGGCTCGAATGCTCCGTCTGATCCAGATGGTAAATGCAGGTACTGGAACGGTGTTAAGTCCATTGCGATAGCGTCGTTAATGATTTTAAATAATATTATTATTTAAATAATAATTTCATACATTTAGTAAATTAGAATTAAATTATATGGAATTTCCCAAAAATTCCCAATAAATCACCCCTAACTAATTGAGGGGTTTTGAACGCAACGGTGCAATCAGATTTTAGATCTGATGAGTATTAAATTATTCGAATTTTCAGATATTAAATAATATTAAATATTCACTGAAATTTCAATGACTTCAAAATGCATCCAAAACTTCACCCCTAGCTAATTTGGGGGTTCTGAATGCAATGGAAAAGTCAGACTTTCAATCTGAGGTCTAGATAAAAAGTCAATTTTCTAAGTTTGGGATTTTCCAGAATTTTTAATTTGACTCAATTGACTTCTAGTTTGACCTAGGTTTTAGAGTTGAGTTCTAAATTACTTAATTAGTGACTTAGAATCTCAATTAAGACTTAGATTGATCTTAATTAACCAAAGTAACAACCTGAGTTGTTACAGGTGGCTAGAGGGTTTCGATCCACCTCACCACCAGGATGGTGTAGGGATCGAGCTCTGGCCAAATGGTCATCTTTGTGAGGAGAATTGCTCCTCACAGTGAACCCTAATTGTCCGTAAAGGGGATGGTTCGCCCAAGTAGCACTTTGGCGATCCACCGCCTCCCCATTAGGGATTCATAGTCCCTTCGATGCGTCTTGACCCATGGAGCGTGTAGGGATTAATTGGAGCCGTCGGCGAGGTCTGAGCGCGGCGAATTTTGCTCTGGAAGGTAGCCCTACGGAGCCAGCGCCGGGGGTCGTCGTGAGGAAGAGGATGAAGTCACGGGTCGGGCCGACCCGTGACCCGCGCCTTTTGGAATTGGGCCGCGGCTAATAGCTATTTATAGGAATGCGTTTTCTATGGTTATTAATTTAATTAATCAAACCCTATGGTTTTAATTTAAATAAACATTCAGAATAAATTATTTAAATAACTTTAGCTATACTGATTCAAATGGTATGATCCAATAAACCATTTGAATCAGAAAAATACAAGGAATCTAAATATAAAATAAAATCGCAAATCTAATGGTTGGATTTAAAATAATTGAGTAAACCTTTTCTGTTTTTAATTAAATCATAATAAATTCAATTAATCACCAAATTAATTAATTAAGGGCTCTAATTGCTCAGTAAACCCTAAAGAATAATTATATACTCTTAAAACCAATTTTGGACACTTAATCTTCTTAATCACTCCTTAATCACCTTAATTAGGGATTAGTGAATTAAACCATAAATAAGCCTCTGATTTTAGCAAATGTGGTTCCACTACTATCTTAAGCCTATTAGAACCTAAATGTAAGGTTGGATTGCCCTAAAGTGTCCTAATCTCACTAATCACCCTAATTGGCTCAATTAAGTAATTAGTGCTAATTAAGCTTAATTAGGTTATCAAAACTTGAAATAAGTATATTTCACACTTCAATAATCAATAGGAAACACATTAAAGTAGATTAAATCTAACTTGGATAACTAAACACAAAAATTCCCATTGTAACCTTAAGAGGGGAATTTTGGTCACTTTGACCAAAATGTGTTTAAATGCTCCTTAAACTTAGGGAAATTCAGTAAATCAACCTTAGTTGAATTATTAGGGTTCTTTGAACTTTTAAACTAATAACAATACTAATTTGGTCATTAAGCTAGGAAGTCCTTAATTAAGCCCTAATTAAGATACTTAGATCTTAAGTGATCTTAAAGAAGTCACTTAGCCTTAATACTTGAATCCAGCAATTGTAACTATTAAATCTCACTTTAACAAGTTCAATCTAATTAAATTATGAACTTAAATACCTAAAGAAATGCAATTGGTGAAGTATAAGTTAGAAAATTAGTTAACGTCTAAAGTGATCAGATCTTAGACCTTAGACTTTAGATCTTCTACTTGAATTAAACCATCTCCTCTGGAATTTCCTTAATTGATTGATTGTTTAATCCCTTGAAACCTTCCATGTGGGTATAGGATGATTTAATCTATATGATAATGACATCATCTTAAAGATTGAATGTAGATCTTAGATTCTCAAGTTCTTAATTTATTATTTTATCTTATGATCAGTAGAATAACCTTTCACTAAGTTCTTAGTTCCTAGTTCCTAGATCTTTCAGCTCATAGGATTCTTTACCTTTAATTTGGGTAGTAATTGTGAACCCTAGATCCTTAATAGGACCTTTTACCTTGAATTTAGGATTGGGACACCAAAGTGGAATTTAAGTCCTAAATCCTTAAATCTTGAATTACTTAATCAAGATTTAGGTAAGAAAGTAAAATACTAATAAATTAGGTCGTTGATTTATTTAGTTAAACTATATAGTCGTCACTTGATTTTGGCTTAGAACTTGTTAAGTTCTAATATTAACTATAAGGACATAAATCTGAGATTCTACTCGATAGCTGGATATTGGAGATCCTAAACTTGTACCTTCTCAGAGTAGTTAGATTTGGTAATTAGATAATAATAGATATCACATAAGTTTAGATTGAGTCCCTTGCTTACTTTGATTTAATTTGCTTTGCATGCCTTGGTTATTGAGCCCCATTCCTTGAGCATAATAGGCAAACTTAGGATATGGATGATATATCCTAAGTTAATATTTAAGTTGCATATCCTTTAGTTATTTCAGTGTTTACAGTTAGTAGAATATGTCTTAGCTTAGTCTGCCTCTTCAGTAGTAGTATTGTATAGAATAGACTCAGACCTAGCAGATTTGAATGACTAGGCTGGGGATTGATTGATTTATATTAGAGGCCCTGTATGGCCTATTGGCTGGTATGGCAGTACTATGTCTTAGGCTTATTGCTACTTTAGCTAGATTTTTTAGTATTATTTTCTATTTTGCTTTGCCACATACTTCAGTGGGCTTACTTTCAATACTTGCTCGTTTGCCACATGTTTCAATGGTTTTGCATTATATTACTTGCCCTGCTTTTGCCACATGTCTCAGTGGCCCTTTCTTTCCCTTTTCTTAATTAGCATGTTATATGTACACTCATATGGTTTAGTTATATATATTGGCATGTTTAGGATGCTAGAATTGCATATTTTCAGTACTTGTGTTTCTTTTATATACTCAGCATGTGTTAATATGATCATAAGCATGTTAGGTTTAGAATTATGTTGTAGTTGCTGTTTCTTTAGCTCTTAGCCTCACCCTATTTATTTGCATTGTATGTTACTTTTTATACTAGATGTTGGCTATAAATGGATAGTTTATGGTTACCCATTTCTTTCATAGCTTGTTGCACCCATTATTGCCTGCATATTTAGATAATTTAAATGTGATATCCTTAAAATATTTAGTTCATTAAAATAGCTTAAAATATACTTAAACAATTATCTAACTGTAACCTTTTTGTTTTATTGGCTGGGGCCCTAGCATTTGTGATACCAACAAATGTCAGATTCAGACTTGTTCGTGGGCATTATCGCAGAAGAGGAGCAGGTTCAGGAGGAGGATCGTGCTGCTGCCGTTTAGATAGATCTTGTATTTTATTTTAGTGAGATTTAGAGACATTTTCATTCTCTTAAAAAATTCAATTTGTCATAATTAATTCTGGATGCATTTCATTTCTACATTGTGATGAGTTACTATATTATCTTCTTTCCTTTTCTACTATGTTGTGCTTGTAGATGTTACTACTCGCCTATTGCTTCCGCCACTTTGATATATATATATATATATATATATATATATATATATTGATGAATGTTATAGTACTTAATGATAAGTCCTTGGCTTAAGGCAGGTGGGGTTTACCTAACTTTACTTAAGTTAGGGATTTTCCACAGTTGGAGTACTGTACTTCCTTGTTGTTAGTATGGGGGCCCCACACATGGGGAGTTCCTCACTTCTCCTTATGCACTCCTCCTCTTTACTTAGTGTGTTGAGCAAAATTGTGAACCCTCCTCTAGTCAAGAGGAGGTGTATTTATAGGAGAGGGGCTGCATCCTCCTTCATCCTCTCCATAACCAGTATTTCAAATGAAAAAATCTGAGCAATGATGGAAAAAATCCCCATTGATGGTGAATTGACCAATATCTCCATTTGTTTAGCCAAAACATCATTTCAAAATCTCCCTTTCCATTAAAAAAAATGGAGCTACTGCAAAAATATGATGGTTGGGGACAAAATACAGGTTGGGGGTTTTGTCCTAGCCACAATAAATGCTCCTGACTGGCAAAAATTTTGGCGGCCACTGCAGCGCCTTGCGGCGCACTGTAGCGCGCAATGGAGCAAGCAAAATAAGCAAAGTCTTCATTTGCCGTGCGCTACCGCGTCCACATTTCGCAAAATTACCCACTGCAGTGCGCTACAACGGTTCCTTTTGCAAATTGTACCGCTGTAGTGCGCTGTAGCAGGAGCATTTCGCAAAATGCTCCGTTGCAGCGCGCTACCACGTTTGCGGATCGTAACTGGATCCGCTGCAGCGCGCTACCGCGCCCGCGGTTCACAAATGCACCAGCTGCAGCACTCTATAGCGACCTAATTCGCAACATGACCCACTGTAGCGCACGGCAGCGGTTTCCTTTTGAAAATTTTGGAAATTTTGCAAAAAATATCTCAAAACTCCTTTGGATGCAATTTTCCTGAAAAATATAAATAAAATTTGATTTATGAGCAATTTAAAAAGTCAGAAATGAATGAGTTTTCCTTTATTTTAGATATAATTTATGGATTCATCACACCCCCACACTTAAATTCTTGCTAGTCCTCGAGTAAGCTCAAAATGATATTTTTTTTATTACATAGGGATAATAGTCATAAAAATTTAATTATAGTCAATATAAGTCAATGTATGTGCATAGCAAAAATGAAATGAAACATTTATCAACAAGTTAATGTTTTAACAGTGGCAATAAGAGTGGTTACTCAATTAATCTCCAAATATTTTGATTTTCATGCTAGAGATTAGGTGATGGAGAGAGTTCTTAATGGACCTTAGACTCGAGAGGTGGTGAAAAGACTCCAAGAGTTTTGCCATATATGCTCCTTTTTATGAATCACAAAGATGAAAAGATTAAAGGAGAGATATTTTTCTTGATCCTTTCACATTTTGATCATTTGGGAGAGATATTTTTCATTATCCCTTTTTAAATATATATTTTATTCTTTTCATTCTTAAGGAGAGACACTGTTCTTCATCCCAAATATGTATCTTTATGATCATGAAGTCTTACGGGAGCTTAGCACACTCTTTTTAGAGTACTCACCAAATTTCTAGTCTAAGTCCAATGCCTTCCCCCACACTTAGTTCAAGGCATTATGTTAAATTTTTGGAGATTAGATTATCCTCCATTCACTCCATAATTAAAATACTTTAGTGCTTATGATGTAATTGGTCATTTTTGATAAGCACCCCTTTACTTATATTAAATTCCATCTTGACATTTTTGTGATTTTAATTTCCTTGAAAAATTTAGAAAAAATATGTCATTTAAGAATACCATAAAAATGAAGGGATATGAAAATTCATAGATTGAAATCTTAAAATAAAACACAAAAAGAAAAATACAAAGAAAACATAAAAAGGTACAAAAAAGAAAAATACAACCTAATCAATTTTCCTCTTCCTCTTCTTCGTCCACCTCATCTACGTACGTCATTTCGCAAGGGTAGCGCGACTATGGAATGTGGGCACCAACAGGAGGCCTTAGCAACACTGAGGCATCTGGTCCACCTTGCAAGCTCCAATCCTCAAACATCATCCTAAGGGCTTCATGGAGTCAGATTGAAACCTGCGCTGTTGGACGACCTCTTGTTCGAAGTACTCTATGTCGGTAGCAAGAGCCTTGCTAAGCTCTGCTTGCTAATTGTGGAGACATATCAAAAGCATGTTCGTGAGGTTTGGGTCGGGCAGCGCGGATGCTCCCCCCTGTGCACCCCTTCTTTTCTTGGGCAACTTTCGTTCGCTTTCCTGGACATTCAAATTTGAAGGATTTAAGGCACCACCGGGGGGAATGATGGTGTCCGAGGAGAGAATCTTGACCCCTTGGGTCTCGCACAGCCCTGATATCAAAGACCTGAAGGCCAATGCAGCGCAGGGACCCTTGAGAGCTTTCCAAAGCTACTCAAAATAATGTTAGAAATGCAGATATCGCCCAGCCTAACCAATGAGCACAAGAGGAGTGCTCGGGCTCGGGTCACTTCAGTCAAGTGACTCAAAGGCATGACAAAGCTAGAAATAAAAACTAGCCAAGCACTACTCATGTCCGTTAATTCGTAATGTGGAATGTTGGCTAATCCTCCTTCTCATTTGGTGTCATCATGGACAAGTTCCACCACAAGATCAAGGGGGGCATGGCGAAATTCCAAAAGTTCCAAGTACGAGCATGAGTGTACCTCCTTGAGCCCATAGAATTGCTCAATTTGAGCAATCCCATAGGTGACACCCTTACCTCGACAGAAGATCCGCTGCCCGGCTGCATCGATTGTGTTCGCATAAATCTCCTGGACAATCGTCGGATACGTAGGGGATCTCTTAGTCACAAACTCCCTCCATCCTCGAGGGTTGACTTGTTCAACCAGAACGGGTAAGACTGGGCTGAAACTCCTTTCCAGAATTAATTTCTGCTAAGAAGTGATTGAATAGAAACATAGTTCGATATCAGCGAAAGAGAACCTTTTCTTATTAAAGGTTCCCCCGGATGAAGAGGCTTCAGCCTCCTTCCTTAGAATGGCTTTCTTTCCGGAAGACATGGTGAGATAAGAGAGCAAGAGAAATCAAGAGTATGAGAAGAAGGAGAGTTAAGAATGGTGCAAGGATAACCCCCCCATTGCCTCCCTATTTATAGCCAAGAAAATCTAAGGCAAGAGAAGATGGTCAAATGGGCTTCCCCATGCCATTAATATGGTGATCCATGTGAAAGGGGGGGGCAGCTTTTTTTTCAGCACGCTTTTTGACTGCTTGGGGAACCTAAATGTCATAACTTTTTGACTGCATGGTTCCCAAGACAAAAAAAATCTGCAGCTGGAGCAAACCGGTACAGCGCGCGGTAACGGGTTTTCCGCTACAGCGCGCTATCACGAATTTTCTGCTGCAGCGCGCTATAGCAAAATTTTTGCTCCAGCGCACCTTCGCGAAATTTTCGCAAATGCGCGGCTTACCCGCTGTAGCGCCAGATTTTTTTTTTTTTTTTTTAACAATTGGTTGCCTCCCAATAAGCGCTTAATTTAACGTCCTTAGCTAGACTCGATAACGATCAACTAGTCGGATCCGGTGATTTCCTATTCCATAAGCTAAAGATGCTAGAGTGAGCACAATACTTATGGTGGCTCGAACTCCTGCTATCTTCCACTTCATTTAGTGGATCCACTGTTTCAATTACAAGCTTAGGAGGAGTTTTCTTTTTTCTTTATCCTCGTCTTAATTTTCTCTTTCTTACTCCTTCCTTGCTCCCCTTTTTTGAGGAAGGAGTTGAGCTATTATTAAAATTTCTTTCTTCTATCATGAGATCCTCTAGAACATTGTCAACCCATAGTTTTTCTTCTCTTACCTTTCTTCTAACTTCATCTTCCATCTCTCTCCGCTTAAAGATGGTTGGTTTAAGATCAATTAATTCAGCTTTTCCTTTTACACTTACACTCATAACTCCGCGACCCACATCAATAACTGCTTTTACACTCATTAGAAAGGGTCTCCCAAAGATAATCGTGGAATTTTAATTCCATTGATCCCATTCATAAACCACAAAATCAGTTGGAACTATAAGATTTCCCATTTCGACTGCAATATTTTTTAGCATCCCAAGAGGAGTAAGGGATTCTAAATTGGCAAACTCAAAAATCATAGAGGTATATTCCATCCCTCCTACCTTTAGATGTTCGTAAATATGGTAGGGCATAACGTTCACTGAAGCACCTAGATCACACAAAGGATCTACAAATACTTCGTTTCTGATTATGTAAGAGATGCTCAACCTCCCTAGGTCTTCACATTTAGGAGCTGTTAGCTTCTCACTCTCATTCCCAATCTTTTTTTTTCTTTCCTCTAGCTTGTAACCTATTGCACTCGTGCTTTCAGTATTAATTCCTCCTAACACATCTTTCGAATATATCACACTAACCAATTCCCTAGGATTTATTTTGGTCAAACTGGGTATGGCCCCTTGCTGTCGAGAGGTCAGCTGCTTGGAGATCTGACCCAATTGGGTCTCTACATTTCTCAAGGAAACTTCTATTCCTTTGATAGAAGCATCATGGCGAGTGATAGTGGCTTCAGTGCGGCGCATAAATTGGATCGTTTCAGCTTTAAATGAGTTGAAGGCCCCTTCTAAATTTTGATGTTGGTTGCTATTATTATTTCGATTATTAATGCCTTGTAGGTTGGATGAATTTCCCCCATATTGATTTGCATTATTGTTATTGTTACTCCAAGAAAAATGGGGGTGGTTTTTCCACCCTAGGTTGTAGGTGTTGGAGTAAGGGTTATTCATCGAGTTATTATTTCTTAGGTAATTAACTTGTTCAATGTTAGTTTGTACAAAGGGGTTTTTTAAGTTACAATATTCACTGTTATGCCTACCCCGCACAAATTATAATGTACCTCTAAAACAACGTTAACATTCATTCTTTCTATCCTTTCATTCAAGGCATGTATTTCCTGCTGTAATTCCATTATTTGGTTGGACTTGTTTACCTTTATAGCTTCCTTTTTTTCCCCTTTCGGAGGGCCATTGATATGCATTATTTGCCATTTCCTCTAAGAGGTCGTAAGCTTCCTCTTGGGTTTTTCCACTAATAGAATCACCGGCGATTGCATCAATAAGTGTCCTCATGAGAGCATTCAAACCATTGTAAAAGGTTTGCACTTGCATCCATAGAGGGAACCCATAATGTGGGCAATGCCTGAGGCATTCCTTAAAATGGTCGCACCCATCATAAAGAGTCTCACCTTCCAACTGAGTGAAGTTAGTGATCTCAATCCTCAACCTGGCAGTTTTTACCAGAGGAAAATATTTGGCTAAGAATTTCTTAGCCAAATCATCCCATGTCCGGATGAAATATGTGAATTTGGATCTTCAGTAGCTAATCCCCCAAACTGATTATTCTAAATTATGCTCAGTGTGGAAGGTTTGATTTCAAAATTATGGGCTTCTATATTTGGTCTTATAATTACATGAGGGATTCCCCTAACAGCGGGTAGTGCATAGTCTCTTAGTGCTCTTCTCCTAGGCTCTCCTACTGGCTCTCCTTCATTTTCATTACAGTTGCCCATAACAGTTTGTTCCATAATAGCTTATTGAGTTGAAAGCTTTTGTTCTCTCCTAGCTTATAAGTAAGTTCTCTCAATTTTAGGATCAAAAAGATATTCAATGCAAACTCTTTTACTCATACAACTAATAATGTGGCTATCAAGAATAATTTTAGCAATAGTGTTAAAAAAGGTTTAACAAAAATAAGATAAGCAAAAATGTAAGATGTTAGTTTCTATAATTACAAAAATCAAAAACTAAAAATATATGTAATGAAATGCTTAAATCGCTAGCTACTTATAGATTATCCTTAATACAAAACAAATACCAATTCCCCGGCAACGGTGCCAAAAACTTGACAGACTGTAAATATACGTCTACGCTCACGCACAAGTGTACGTGGTCTGAAGTAATAAGTGGAAAGTGTTAATTTCCGGGATTTATCGATCCTCGGAGAATTGGTTGTTTTGACACTAAGGTCTATTTATTCTCACTAATGTTTAAGATACAATTGATTGGTTTAGTTGGTCCTAGATTTAGCACAATAATCACTATGTGAAGATAAGTTAGATAAAAGAGAGATGAGAGTTGGGTTCATCCCACATGTGATGAGAAATTTATGAATGCATGTTGAATTCTCAAGCTGTCTTTTATTCTTTTAGATTTAATTAAGTGCACATTATTCTTCCTTGAGTTTTACCTCAAGGTTTCACAAGTTCAAATCTTGTGCACAAAATGAACACACTTTCGATTCTATTTTAGCACAAAGATTCCTATAAGATTTTAGGTTTAGTATTTTTATCTTATCTCTTGATCAAGGAGACATTGATTATTAAGTCTTTAAGATCTTATAAGTATTGATTCCACTACGAGCATCACTCGCATCCCACATAGTTGAGATGAGGGATCATTATGTTGGACTCAATGACTATGTCACTTAGTTCATGAGCACTCAACTATTTCCTCCTCTACCTCAATTATGTTGAGCTAAGGAGCTCCATTAGTGGATCTCAGCATAACATGCATCAACACTTTGGTTGAGCTTAGATTAAGGTGCATTAAGCTCAAGAACTTTATCACATAGTTCTAAGCTCTCATGCACTCAGAAATCTAGCATCCAACCTAAGGTGAGTTATGGAGCACAAGACTACTTAGTTCTTGAAATAATTAGTTCATTTTTATTTTGTCCACATTCAAGACCAAATAATAAAAAGCATCTCTTAACAAGGCATTAAGTTCTTTACAATTTAATTTTGCTTGAGAAAAACTTTGTACATTAATAATAGCTCATACACATGGGATTTCCCCAACCCTCCCCAAGGGAGATTTAGCTACTCATTACAAAGGAAATGAAGAAAATACATACATGGATAAAGACCCTTTCATAATCAACTAAGAAAACAAAATATAAGAGTAAGATTTAGAAGATACTAGGAACGTTCCTTGGAAATTTTTCGAAATTCTTCTTCTCCTTCTTCAAGCTCCTCCCTTAGGTCGCTAGTGCTGCCTTCTTTCTTCTCTTCTTTAGCAAGAGCTTGCCTTGCCACCCTTGGGGAGTTCCTCACTTCTCCTTATGCACTCTTCCTCTTTACTTAGTGTGTTGAGCAAAATTGTGAACCCTCCTCTAGTCATGAGGAGGTGTATTTATAGGAGAGGGGCTGCATCCTCCTTCATCCTCTCCATAACCAGCATTTCAAATGGAAAAATTTGAGCAATGATGGTAAAAGTCCCCATTGATGGTGAATTGACCAATATCTCCATTTGTTTAGCCAAAACATCACCTCAAGATCTTCCTTTCCATTAAAAAAAATGGAGCTGCTGTATAAATATGATGGCTGGGGACAAAATGCAAGTTGGGGGTCTTGTCCTAGCCGCAATAAATGCTCCTGACTGGCAAAAATTTTGGCGCCGCTACAGCGCGCTGTAGCACGTAATGGAGCAAGCAAAATAAGCAAAGTCTTCCACTGCCATGTGCTACCGCGCCCACATTTCACAAAATTACCCGCTGCAGCGCGCTAAAGTGGTTCCTTTTGCAAATCGTACCGCTGCAATGAGATGTAGCGGGAGCATTTCGCAAAATGCTCCATTGCAGCGCGCTACCGCTCCAGCAGTTCGCAACTAAATCTGCTGCAGCGCGCTACCGCACCCGCGGTTCGCAAATGCACCCGCTGCAGCGCGCTATAGCGGCCTAATTCGCAACATGACCCGCTGCAGCGCGCGGCAGCGGTTTCCTTTTGAAAATTTTGCAAAAAATGTCTCAGAACTCCTTTGGATGCTATTTTCCTGAAAAAGATAGATAAAATTTGATTTAGGAGCAGTTTAAAAGTCAGAAATGAATGAGTTTTCTTTTATTTTAGATATAATTTATGGATTTATCAAATCCTAATGACTTAATTAATATACTAGAATTATAATCAGGACTTAGTTTAGTCTTAATTGACCTAAGTAATAACCTGGGTTGTTACACCTAGTATGGCTCTTCCACAAAGCTGGCCATACTAGAAATCTTCTTCCTAGATTGCATCAAACCTCTTAAGAAAGTACTCGTTAGCTGGGAGATTAAATAACTTTCTATACAATTTATAGCTTATAAGTTATTTATTATTTATTTGAAGTTCTTCCTTGCTAGAAAGTTTATTATTAGAAGCTTTAGACAAAATGTATCATCTAAGAGTTCACTATAGTTTTCTAAGAATACAAATACTATACATTTCTCTTTTCAACTTATATCCGAGATGATAAGAAATGTGATATTATGGATGTAAGTAATTGCACCTAATATATTTGCATCCTTTAAAGAATAGTACATTAGGTAGATAGAAATAAAATTCCAATCTAACACCTCATAGCAATCTCTGATACCAACTATGACACCCTACCCTGCCGCTCGGTGCAAATAAAGTATAAGCAGCGGTGAAACGGGTCGTCACTCAAAGATAACCTTGGATTAGTATTAATAAAGTAATTTTTCTAATAAGAGGCCACTTACTTTGCTAATGCTAATACTAATAATATGTCTAAGTAACCAACTACTTAAACATATAATTGTACCCCGAATTATCATATAATGTAGATCATAATTTGGAGACCAAATTGACAAGTGCAATAAATAAACAAAATACGAAAGCAAGCATAAATGAAATACATCCATTAATATTCAAGAAGTAAAGCAATAGATAGTATAAATAAATCATAATATAATATTGAAATAAAATATACAGTGCTGAATTTAATTATTACTAACCATGAATTAATAAATATTTAAGAAAAGAAAAGCTAAAATGAAAATCACTCTCTATTAGAAATAAAAATAAAAGACAAAGTAGTGTAGAAGGATCATTTTCATGCTCCAGCTCCTCACTTGGAATTGGCTCCTCAAACTGCTCTAAAACGATTATGTTCATTCTTACATGCTAGGGCCCCAACCAAGAAAAAAATATTTTTGGTTAGACAAATTGTCTAAGTACATTTTAGGTGATAAATTATTATATTTTTGGATATATAAAATTATCCTAAGTAGTAAAGGTGCTACAAAGCATTAACTGAAATAGTAAAATCTATAAACAATACATTTATAACTTAAGAAAATATGAGATAAGTAAGAATACCTCAAAACCAAATAGTTATAGAAAAGGTTAAGAAATTTACAAATATAGACTACTAAAGTATAAGAAATAGTCCTAAGTAGATATAATCAATTATACATGCTTATTTTCTTGATAAAAGAGCATAATTAGTAAATAATGCTGAAAGCTAGTGTCCTAATATGCTTATACAACAAATCACTTGACATATGCAGGTTAAAAATAAATAATCTGACTATGATATATATAGTAAGCAGTAACAGAAAGTAGCATCCTATAAGTAAGTAAGCAAGTAAAGTAAAGTACAACACTAAATGGTAAACGATAAATAGTAAATAGTGAACAATAAATAGTAAACAAGCATGTAATGACTGTCATATTAGAAGAGGGCTAATCTAGCTTGCTGCAATAAGTATATGTATATTTCTAGCATCATACTAAAGAGGTAATAGACACAAATGCAGTACTATTTTAGTTATTTACTTTACTTCTGTGGATACATCCAAAAGTAGATGAGGAGTCTAGTATATCTACAAGACTGTTCAGGTTCTAACTTAATACAACACTCCTTAATGAGTTATATTAGGTAATCCTTATTTCTCATTTCCCCTATCCAATAGGGTAAAATGCGCAAGATCAACAAGTAACTGAACCATATACAAATATTATCCTAATTATTCTAATGTTTCATTTCATTCAACAATGATATCTTGGATGATACATTTAAGGAATAAGGTGCATAATACACGAAATGCAAAAGCATAAGTAAAACAATAGTGAGCAAGGGACTCTACTATACAAAGTAACATCAGTTGTTATTTATTAAACCATTATAACTATTCCAAGTTACACAAGTTCAGAATCTCCAATTCCTACTATCAAGTGTAACTTAGAAGCACGACCTTATAGGTTAAAAGCAATTAAAATTGATCGGATTCTAATTTAATTCAATCAATAACAAATATAAGTTAAATAAGAAATCATCATGTCCTAATTGATGAATTTAGATGTTCTAAACTAAGATCTAACTAAGATCTAATCAAGATCTACCAAGGTTAGGGATTATGCATTAAACACTATGATTAGAGTTAACCACATAATCTAAAGGGTAAAGCTTAAGGACTAAAGCTTAAGTTTAAATATGAACTAATAATCATGGCAAATTCTATTAAGCACATTCAAGCTTAATAGAATAGTTCTCCTAATCTTAATTCTAAAGTTAAGAAATAAAATACTTCGAATTAAAATATGGAAATCTAAAAACTAATAAAACTAAGGTTTCATCCATTACATAACCCATTTATTCAATGAGTGAAATCTAACCTAGGATTTATTCCTAATCTTAAGGAAAAGATCCTTAAGTGGAGTGTAGACCCAAAGAAACTCCTAATAAAATAACTTAGGAATTTTGATGATAATTATTACAATTTATCTTTATTTGCCAATCTAATTCACTTAATGGAAGTTAAGGATATAATTAACTAAGCTAGGGGGTTTTTGTTTTTCTTAGAAATTTTCAAGTCTTTAATGGGGTTTCTATCAAATTACTTGATTATGAGATTAAGGGTTATAAATTGATTCCAAATCAGTTTTATTACTAGTTTTATTGATTTAAATGGTGTTTTGGAGGTTAAGGGCACTTAACCTAAATTTTGGGTAAACTGACTATTTTGCCCCTACTCATCATGGGTTTAAAATGTTACTTTTTGATTAAGAGCTTAAAATTATATTTTATTGATACCAAATAATTTCTTACTGTTTAACATGATGATAGACAGTAGGTACATCAAATTTGGATAAGTATTAAGTCCAAAGGGTCCATTTTAAGGATTTTAACCTAGAAGAGCATTTGGATAATTTCAGTTAGTGAAATCTAAGAATTCAATTGGTGTATTGATGTTTACTATTCAAGAATTTCATAGAGTTCAAGAAGTGAATTCTAATGTCTAATGATCAATTCATGAAATGGGTCAAAACAAAATTTTTCCATATTCAAAAAATCACCTATAATTTTATACGATGCCTAAAACTAAGTTCAAATTTAATATATTTTGGCCCCGTTAAGGTCCTAGGGTCATTAGAATGTAAAAAATGTGAAGGTTTAGCCATTCCGGATAGTACTGAACAGTTTCGGACAGTTCTGGGCGCTACGGCATACCGTAGCGCCTTTTGGCCGAAAGCCAGGCGCTACAACGTGCTGCAGTACTTTCAGCACTGTGGCATGCTGCAACAGGTCTCAATGCAATGGCGTGCTGCAGTACTTTTAGCACTGTGGCGGGCTGCAGCAGAGCTCAGCGCTGTGGCGCGCTGCAGCGTTTTAGGCGCTGCGGTATGCTACGATGCTAGAGTTCCCAAGAGCTGGATGCTACAGTGTACTGTAGCGCTCCTTGGCCAAGAGCCGGGAGCTATGATGCGCAGTGGCATGCAATGCCATGCTATTGTGCTTTTAGGCGCCGTGGCGAGCTACGACGGATTTTAATGCTGCGGCGCATTTATTTTAATTTCATCAAAATTTTATGCTTCATCGAATTTATATGTCGTGGTGGCGCGCTGTGGTCCGCTGTAGCGCGCTGCGATAGATTTAAATTCGAAACTCGGGCGCTACGGTGTGCTGTAGCGCTCGACGATAATTTTGCCTGTGCAAAAATAGTAACGGGTCTATTTTCTGACTCAAATACTCCCTATTTTAGGCACCTCATGAGTGGTGTCATATACTGATGGAAAGGTATTGTAACAACCCAAGGTTGTTACCTAGCTTCAATTTAGCTTAATCGTATCGTAATTATCATTTTATCAAGTTCATCTAATCATTTGAACCAAACCCTGATGGTTTGGAGAAATTCGGAGTTCAATCCAATATTTTGGATTATTTTAATATTTAAATTAATTAGAAAATTGAGGTATTTATTTTGACCTTGAAATCGAAATCCGACTTCGCTTTTGCGATCGTCACCCCCAAATTAGCTAGGGGTGATATTTTGGATGCATTTGGAAGTCGTCGGATTTTCGAGAATATTTTAATGAATTAAATGCGTTGAAAAATAGAAAAATTAAATAATCGTCGGAATCAAATTCCGATTTTGCCGTTGAATTTCTCACTCCTGAATTAGCTAGGGGTGAATTTTTGGGAATTTTTAGAGCGCATTTCAAAAATCAGAATTTTTTAGTAATTAGGGAAAACAAATAAGTAAATTAGCAATTTTTGAGGCCCTAATTTGCAATTTTCCCTACCTCCTAATTTTATATTGCTGACAGCCCCCAAGCAATTTCGGCTAGCCATCTTTTCCCTCACGCCTTGACCATGCCTCATTAAGGTTCCTTCATGATAGCTCTACGCACCTCTAGCTCCCCTAGACTCATGATGGCTCCCTACCTTTTTTCTTCTCCTTTAAATGGAGAGCTCAGCCTCCTCTCTTCATCTTGCTGAAAGTTTCTCACCTTTCTTCTCCCTTGCTACTCCATTGTTGTACCTTGATGAAGCTCTCTCCAAGTTCCTAAAGAAAGCAAAGAAGTCTTCATCCCCTACTCTTTCCAAAGGTCAAAGGTACCCTTTGCTCCTCTCCTTGTCTTTCTCATGTTGATATAATGTTGGAATGCATATTTGGAAGTTCATAAGCATGTATGTAAACCATAATGGCTCTTAGAAGCTGCACAGAAAACTGCTCTGTTTTCGTTCATTTTGCATACCCTTATATTTATTGTCATTTTTAGTATAGCTAGGACACTCTGTTTGTACTAATTTTAGTATAGATGGAAAGGTATCGGAAATACCTTTCCATTGATATATGACACCACTCATGGAACTCTCTGGATTGAGAGTAATTAAGCTCGAAAAATGGCCCTCATGGGTTTCGCACCTGGCGAAATCACCGTCTGCCGCTGCAGCGGGTTGCCGCGGGCTGCAGTGGATAGGAAAACTTAGGAAATCTGTAAATTAACTAATTGAATAGTAGAATTGCAAATCGAACCGCTACAGCGTGCCATAGCGCGTTGCAGCGAATTGCAGCGCTGCAGCGGTCTACAGCGGCATTTTACAAAACTTAGGAAAACGGCCAATAAAACTAATTGAACAGTGATTTGCAAAATGGGTCGCTACAGCACGCGGTAGCGCGCTATAGCAGACCATAGCGGAAATATTTCAGATATTAGGAAATGACAAAATAAATTAATTGAACAGTAGTTTTGCAAAATGAACCGCAACAGCGCGCCATAGCGTGCTGCAGCGGGTCACAGCGGGTTGCAGTGGATCACAGCGGACCACAGCAAACCGCATCGCAAAGATGCTACCGCGCGCTGTCGTGCGGAAAGCGCTACAGCGGAAAGCGCAACAGCGCGCTGCTGCGCAAAAAGCGCTACAGCGCACTCCAGCGGGCTACAGTGCCTGAATTTTGCAAATTTTCCAGAAATTTCAGAAACTGCTTAGATTTTGTAAAACTGCCCAGTCTTGGTTGAAATGGCCAAAACTCAACTGTTTTGATATTTTAAGACCCCTTGGACCCTAGTGGGGCTAAGTTATATTAAATTTGAACCTATTTTAGCTAAGATTGAACATTGCATAAAATTCTATGTTGAAATCAAATTTGAAACTTTGTCATTCCTAATATGCTCAATAATCTACTATATTTGAAACTTTGTCATTCCTAATATGTTCAATAATAATCTACTATGTACTTTAAATGCATGTTATGCAAATGCTGAGTAATAAAATCCTTAAAAGTATGTATCAAATGGGTAATCCTTAACAACCTAAATGGCATGAAACTTAGATCTTTTAGACTTGTAATTAAGTGATAATCCCTTTGTTTGTTTTAGGATTTGATTAGCATTAATCACCTTTGTATTTTATGTTATCTTTCCATTTACATGCCTTTATGATATTAGGATGTATGTTAGAAAACTTTAACATTTAAATGGGACATCTTGATATGTAAATTAAACTTGAACATAAGAATCTTGATAACTTTCTTAAGTAGATAATACTTAATCCAAATCTAAAGTTTGACATCAATAATACACTAATAATACATTAATTTGTCATTGATCTTTAAATTAACCTTTAGTCATATAGTAGAAAGGTTATGGGTTAAACCCTAACTTATCTTGATTAAGATCTAAACCTTAATCACTTAATTAATTAACTTGATTATAAGATAATTCAATTGACATTATTCCAATAATGCATATGATTTGGTATTGATCTTAAATTATCAAATTAGCAGTTTTAAGGATAATATTAAATATGGGTGATTGAACCATCTGAATCCAAACTTTAGATCTTTGATTTTCTCTTATAGAAGACAATTAGCATAACATGGAAATAAAATTGCAATGATTTATGCAATGACCTAACTCCAATAAGATATTTGGTTTTATCCCATGATTGTAAAATAGGAAAGGATCAAATGAATTTTAATCATTTGATCTAATCATCTTAACTTAAGTATAACAAGTAAACCATAAGAAGTAGAAAAGTGAGATCTTACGGGTCTTGCTTAGGATCATCCTTGAAATATTTAAATACCTTAATTAATGATACCTTGAGGTAGGAAGAGCTCCTGTGATTTATTGAGGTAGGAACCTAGGTGATCCCCCATAACCTTAGAAGTTGAGCTTGATACTTTGTGGTAGGAATCACCTAAATTACTTAGAGTGTGACTTATTTATTGTTGTAGCAACCTATATTGGGTGATTATTTGATCACATCCTTGGAGCCTGATATAGGATTCACCCATCCATAAGAGGGAGAGGTAGTTTTGATAAATCCTTGTAATTAAATAGAGTTGTCTGAACCCAAATCATTGAATTATGTAGTATGGTATACCCATAGTACTGGGTTAACTCAGTAGTATTCAGGAGTGGTTGAGTCACTCTAAGTGAGATTTATCTTTGTGCTATCCTACGGGCTTAGGCAAATATTACATACATTGACTAAGGAATTTCAGGATGCATCGGCATCGCAGTTCCCAACCGGATGTACGTATACATTGGACCGTACTACTTATGACAGTTCAGTAATATTTGGTTGCATACCAGTACATACAGTATTGAGACATATTCATATGCACAGATTTAGTGACATACATTATAAACTTACACATGATTACTCAGTTTTAGATGTATTACAGTTTCAGTTATTTTAATATTCAGTTTATAGTTCCATTTTACCTTATTTGTACAGTTTTATATAGTTCTATGCTTTCAGTTATTTTTACAGCATTTTCTGCAGATTTAATTATATAAATGTTAAATGGATAATTAGAACTATTTAGATTAGTGTGTTAGACTTATTGTCTAACATGATGTACTTTTGGGATCCGACAATTTGCTAGATCCTGAGCAGTATACTGAGCCAGGTCAAGAGGACATCTAGGAGATCCAGGAGGAAGCCCGTGGAGCATTAGTGGACTCTTCTTCAGCTGCTTAGTTTACTTTCAGTTCAGTATTTAGTTTTATGTCTGTTATTCAGTAAATATTTGTAATAATTCTGGATATACTTTTCTTTCTTTCCTGAGATGAATATTTTCATACTATTTCTATGATGAATGTATCTGGATGTATACTTTAAGCTTCTGCACTATGTTTGTATACCACTTGTACTTAGTATTGTGATGTGGTCAACTTATTTATACATATATTGGATTCTTATGGTATTCTAAATCTAATGTATGTATTCATCTAATACTTAGGATAAGGATACTACTCTTATCTTAAGTATTAGCTCTCAACCATTCTTGAGGTTGAGTCAGCAGTCCTTCAAATGGGCTTAGTGTTCAGCTATTCGGGGAGACAGTGTATTCTTTCCTCCTCGAGTAGTGCACCGTTCCGCCGCCAAATTACTCTTTGCGCGTGGCGAAGGGGCGGGGCGCTACAGGTATTTCTGAGGCCTTTCAATTGATACCAAAATCAGCAAGAAAGGATCATTTTAATGATGCAGACAATGAGTTTAAATGTCCAGGTATGCAGGAAGAATAAAAAACAGAGCTGATTTTCTTCCCTAAAATTTACTATCTTAAAGATCTCTAATGGATTTGATATCATAATTACAGATATCTAAGAATGCAAAATAAGCATAAGAGCAAAATGAAATAGCCATTGAATCCATTCAATGGGGGAAAGGGAGGTACCTTTGGTTGGAGAATATAAAGTCTTGGGAGATTTCCTTTAGCAACCATAGTAATGGAGGGGAGGAAGAGAGAAGAGCTCAGTTGGCCAAATGGAGGAAGAGGAGGGATTGAGCTCCATTTCATAGGAGAAGAGAGCTCATATTTTAGTAAGGGAAGGCATGGGCTATGGGGGCTAAAAGGGTAAGGGGAGAAAATCGAGAGGAGAGGGGACTTTGCCTCTTGCTTACATAAAGGTGAGGGAGTGCTGAATAGAAGCAGGGGGTGGGGCCAGCTAGAGAAAATAAATGAAGGAAAATTAATAAAAATGGATATTTAAAGATTTTACTTAAATCTATTAAATTAATTAATGCTTTAAAAATTGGATTTTATAAATGTTCTTTAAGGAAACTTAAAAATTCATCCCAAGCTAATTTGGGGTTGAGGAATCCAACGATGAAGTCAGATTTCGATTTCGACGAGTATTTAATTTTTTTATTTTTTGGGATATTTAATTACATTAAAATATTTGACAAAATTTTGACGACTTCCGATTGCTACCAAACCATCACCCTTAGCTAATTTGGGGGCAATGAGTGCAATGACGAAATCTAATTTTTGATCTGAGGTCAAAATAATTAGGTCAATTTCCAGGATTCCTGAAATTTCCAAAATCAGAGTTTAATCCATTTTACCTCTGATTTGAACTAGGTTCTGGTGGTAAATTACTAATGACTTAATTAGTGCACTAAGATCAAAATCAAAACTTGGATTAGTCCTGATTGACTAAGATAACAACTTGAGTTGTTACAATAATAGTGGCAACCATTCTCCAAAAGTTGCAAAAGAAGCATAAATCTTTCTAAAGGTTCAAACAGATTCATGATCACTAAACAATGCAATAACAATTAACAATGTTCACTTCTTTTGCACTCTTAAGTTTACTATAAGTAACCGTGACATCAAGAGTTACGTCTGCATGAGGATTTCACTTGCAAAACCTTAAGGCATGCCCATTTATGCCATAAGTGCCTTCAACAAAAAGCTGAGCGTAATCAAGATTTGAAGTGAACTTATATAAAACACACAGAGAATCATAATATATAATAGTAGACGTTCATGCAAGTTTCAATCGATTAATAAACATAGAAATTTGGCTAAAGCTAGGTTTTCCGAAGAATTATGAGCTCCAACCACACGATTTTGGTCGCCAAAGGAGGAACCGATGCTCTTGTCGGCCGAGAGAGAAAGTGCTCATCCTGTTATGTTATGTTATATATATATATATATATATATATATGCACAACATTTAAGATAGCATAGGTTATGCATTTAATGTATTTTTATCTTTGTATTTGTATCGTTAGGATTGAATTAGTGCATATGCTTTGACGTATACCGTTGGATGAAATAAAAAGATGTTTTTCTACTACTGTTAATGTAAGTTTAATTTTGTATTTTAATTCTACACTCACTTTTACTCGACCTTAATCTGTCGGTACCCTACCCACAGCTATCTCCTAATTATGTGGCACATTGACCTTATCAAAAATGCGCTTCAGCCAAGCCCAATTTTATTTATTTTTATTTTCCTCAAAAGACGCGTTTTGGGCGCTGCTTTGGTAAGCGTGGCAGCGCCCATTATCATAAAGGGAGGCAACCTTCATGCATCAAAAAGTGGAAGATGCTATTTGATTGACATCCCCATGAAGCCTAGAGCTATCTCTTTGAGAAAATTCTATTATGATGCTTAAAATGTTATTTTTGTGCACAAAGTTTAAAGCCTTACCATTGCTCATAAGCATACATGTGCAACTATGAGAGGGATTTTTGTACTTTGATGATCTAAGGGATGCATTTTTAATGGTTTGAGAAATGCCCTGTAGGATGATATGAGGGTAGTTTATGCTTAAGATTGTATTTTTTTGTTTGCTTGATATGTAAGGATTTTGCCAATTTTCTTAAGTCTACTGGTTCTAAGTTATAAATATATGTTTTCTTTATAAGGCTACTGAATATAATTTTCAATAAATTTTAGAGTTGATTGGGTTATATTTGAAAATTATCCAAATTATTTCCTTGAAACCTATAAGATTCAAAAAAATCCAATTAACAACCTATTTTACCTATTAAGTGCATAAATGTAGATTATAATATGTATACATTTATGATGAATGATGGGAATTTTCAATTTTAAAAATTAGGTTTTGATGGCTAAATCAAATGCTACATTAATCTCTCTCAATTTTATAGTATCTGATGTCTCCTTCAAAATTGTAGCTTCCCGATCACCTTAGAAGAGAGGCCTATACATTGCCTCAATAATCGAGTACTATTCTTACGATTCATTATTCCCCTCTCGCTAATCCTAAATGGCCGATTCCTACATTATAATGATGCATATATACAGACATATTTATTTGTAATGAGCTTCTTAGAAAATTTTGAGTTTTACAAGATTTTGAAACTTTTGAAATGTTCTTGGTCTTCCTCACTATACTGAGCATTGTTAATAAACTTTTTTACTTGTCAAAACAATAAATAAATAATGAGCAAGAGCTTAACTTAATCCTCTGAGCACACTTTCTTCTAAAAGTTAAATGTAGCTCCATCAAATTCTAGAAGATAAATTTGCACCTGCAGGAGTTGCACAGTAGTAAGGTGCCATTGCAATGTGAGCACACTTTGTAAGACGACTGAATTTAATTAGTAAAGCCCCCCCACAGCTGGAATCAGGCTGCTGTGCTTGAAATTTCTCATAAAAATAGAGCTTAAATTTCGGATTTTTATATGGGAGTATCCCAATGCTCGCCTTCCTCCTGCTGCTCTCCTCACTCCCAATTCCTCGCTCTACTGAAATCTAGCTCTGATCCCACCTTTCTGGAGCAACTCCATGCCAGGATCATTACCCAGGGACTTCAACGTTCTCCCTCCATTCTCACTGCCACCGCTCTGTCCTACATCTCCGTCCATTTCCTCGACTCTGCGCTTGTTCTGTTCCGCTCCATCTCAAAGCCATGCCTTTTCCTTTGGAATATGATCATCAGGTCGTGCTCCGCTCATGGCCGTTTCCACAGCTCGCTTCTCCTTTACTCCGGCCTTCTCTCTTCCTGCCTCTCCCCTGGCATCTTCACCTTCCCTTTTGTGCTCAAGTCCTGCGCAGCTCTGAGCAATCTCAGCCTTGGAAGGCAGCTGCACCAGCACTCTATATGCTTCGGAGTTCACCAGGATCTCTTCGTGAGCGCTGCTCTTGTCGACATGTACAGCAAGTGCGGGGACGTTAGTTGCGCACGCCAAGTGTTTGATCAAATGCCCAAGAGAGATCTCGTCTCCTGGACTTCCATGATCTCTGGGTATGCCCACAATGGATGCAGCGCTGAGGCGCTGGAATTCTTCAGCCTGATGCAGAGGTTAGATCTGAAGGCCAATCGAGTCGGGCTGCTGAGTGCATTCCTCGCCTGTGGGCGCCTCGGAGCTCTCAGGAAAGGGGAGCACTTCCATAGTTATGCAGTTCGGACTGGATTTCTGGAAGATGTTTTAGTGGTGACTGCCGTATTAGACATGTATGCTAAATGTGGGAGTTTGTGTTTGGCAAGATTGGTTTTTGAAGGTGCGAATGGTAAAAAAGATGTGGTGTGTTGGAGTGCCATGATTGCTAGTTTTGGATGCCATGGCCTTGGAAAGGAAGCAATTTGTATGTTTAATCAGATGGTGGATGCTGGGTTGAGGCCAAATCATGCCACTTTTACAAGCCTCCTTTCGGCCTGTAGTCATTCTGGTTTGGTAGAAGAAGGGAAGAAGTGCTTTGCTTCTATGAAATTGAAGTATGGGATTGAACCTAAGTTAAATCATTATGCGTGCATGGTAGACATCCTCGGCCGTGCCGGAGAATTGCAGGAAGCTCTGGAGCTTATAGAGAAAATGCCATTGCAGCCTGATTCCAGCTTGTGGGGGTCTTTGCTGGGGGCATGTCGGGTTCATGGAGACATGGAGCTCGGAGAGAAAGTTGCTGATAGGATATTGACAATGGATCCGGGGCATTCTGGTTGTTATGTCCTTATGTCGAATATTTATGCTTCTAGGTCAAGATGGAATGATGTTGAGAAGTTAAGGAAGTTCATGTTTGGAAGAAGGGTGAGCAAGGAACAGGGAATCAGTTTGATTGAGTTCAACCACCAAATACACAAATTTGGGATAGGAGAAAGGTCCCATTATCAGTCAAGAGAAATATACTCATATTTGGAGAAGTTGTCTAGATTAATGAAACAATTTGGTTATGTTCCCTTGGTGGAATTCTCACTTCATGATGTAGAGTATGAGAACAAGGAAGAGGCTCTTGCTTACCATAGTGAGAGGCTTGCTATTGCATTTGGTTTGATTAACATGAATCCTAGGACTCCGATTCGCATCGTGAAGAATCTCCGCATGTGTATAGATTGTCATAATGCTATCAAGATTATTTCACGAATCGTGGGGCGTGTAATTATCATAAGGGATGCAAATCGATTTCATCACTTTGAGAATGGATTGTGTTCATGTTGTGACTATTGGTAAGATTATGTAACTAGCCTTTCAATCTTTTTGTATCACACTTGATTCATCTCTTGGAATATGATCGCATATTAGTTTTCTTATGGAAAACCATCTATGTATATAGTTTTATGCTCAAGTATATGTGTATAATATTTTATTCATAGTTTAAATACTCACAATGTTGAAAGATTGAAAAGCTAAAAAATCTAATATGATGGGTATTTGTAATAAATTTTTCTAGGATAAAATACAATAATTCAAATATTTCACTCTAGTAATTGTAGCTTAAAATTATCTATTAAGCCTTCATAAGTTTAATTGAGTTCAATCCAGTTCTTGGCCTTGAATCTCCTCCCTCACATCTAGCAAAAGTGAAAAGATTCAATCTCCATCATCCATTGGACTACATCCGTTTCTTGCTTGTCCTTCAATGAATTTTCATATACCATTCTCTCTAATTTTTAAACTTGATATTTGAGCAGTTAGTTTCATTTCCTCTGGGTGACAAATTGTTACAAATTATAGGTTTCAATTATTAAGAAACTCACAGTAAGGGTAATCATGAATTAAGGCAATGTAAACAAAACAGTGTTTAAAAATTATATTTTAACTAATGGCTACAATGAGAATGAGATTGATTGTTGCTAGGGGCCAGGTACTAGGGTTATAAATTAAGAAGTTAGGAGGACTGATGGAGATAGAGGTTCAAGAAGACCTTCTTTTGGCATAGATAGTAGAAGGAGAGGAGGGCTATAAAAGGTGGGACTCATAGCATTAAGAAGTTAGGAGGACTGATGGAGATAGAGGTTCAAGAAGACCTTCTCTTGGCATAGATAGTAGAAGGAGAGGAGAGTTACAGTAAGCATTGTAAGTTTCTTCTTCCTTTTTCCATCATTTATCTCCATATAATGTAGTTAATCATATAGTTGCTCTATAAAATTTTCCCTTAATTTTGAATGGAATTTTTGGATCTCATAGCATTTACAAGGGCTCCTTAATTTCATCCAACCAACTTGGATCATATTAATCACATTGCTCTCTATTTTGCCATTATTTGAAAAAATTGAACTAAGACACATGAAAATCTCTATTTTGCCATTATTTTGAAAAATTGAACACGTGAAAATCTCTCTTCTTGGTCCAATGATCCTCAATAATTTTGTCATCAAGATTAGGGCTTCTAACTCACACTATATATATTTTGTTTTAGATCTATTGAAATGAAAACTTTTAAATTTTTGTGCTCTTGTGTAAGAAGGGAGTGATGACTCAATAGTCCTCAACAATTCAAATTTTATTTTAAATTCATCCCTAGCCTTATCGATTAAAAGAATGTCATATGAAAATAACATGCACTAATGAAACTTCTCTTAAATGTGCTTAGTAATAACTTTCATAATTAAGGAAAAAAGATACAAGCTGAGAATCGAATCTTGATGTAATCCCATGGTAATATGAAAATCATTAAACAAGCCACCTTGCAATTGAACACATTTTACTGCCCTATTATGCATATCTCTAATAATATTAATAAAAGCAATGCAAATCTATTTTATCTCCTCAGCCCTCAAAAATACTTCTCTGGATACTTTATCATAAGTCTTTCCAAGATCAATAAACTTAAATGAAGATTATTTTTTCTCTAAATTTCTTCTTGAAACCTCGTAATATATATTTGGCTTCCATAAGAGATTTATTTAACATAAAACTAGTTTAGTTTTGAGAAATACATCCTTTCTTTACTTGTATTCAATTATTCTCTCATAAAATTTTAATGTATGACACATTAGCTTGATTCTCTTATAATTAGCACAATCTTGAACGTCATTTTTATTCTTATATATAGGTATATGACTCTTTCTCCACTTATTTAGAATTTTTTATTCTTCAAAATAAAATTAAATAACTTGGTAAGTTAAGAAATTCATTATTCACCAGAACATCTTCATAAAGCATATGGAATGTCATCTCATCATGCTGATTTTTTGCTCTTCATCCTTTTTTTAACTATTCCAGATGTTAACTTTACTTGCACAACAAAAGAAAGTGTAGTTGAGACTACTTTTATAGTCATTAAACTCGATTATATTAATTATATTTGTACAATATATGTTATAAATTTTAGTAAAATTCATTCAAGTATGTTGAAAGTCTTTAGTTCTAAGAGGATTTTCTTATCATTATTTTTGATATAATTAACATGTGTTAAATTTTTAGTAATTTTATTTCTTAACTAGCTTATAAATGTATTTCTCTCTCTCGATAATTTCTAATTTATTATATAACAGATATAAAGAGATATAATTTCTAATTTTATCTCTTTGCACTGCGAACTTCTATTTTAGATTCACGATAAACTAATTTATATTTTGTCAGATTTTTATAACATATTTTTTTTCTCTCAAATTTGAACTTGAATATCTTGTTTTTACCATCATGCTTATTTAATATTAGGCACTCCTTTTTTAGTTCATCAAGTAAATTCTTTGTTACATTACAAATACAATTTACAAGTAAATTATGATTAAGGTTGGCTTTAGCTTCAAAATTTTACTATCTAAATTTTAAAAACTCCACTCTTAAAAATATCTATATTATTCTTTTTGTGATTTCACAATATAATTTTGTGATATATTTTAAATTTAATATTACTTTTATTATCCCTTATTTTCAAATTCAAAATTAATAAATGATATTTTTATTTTATTTTCATTTTGGTTCTACAACAATTCAAAGCATTCCAATGGCCTCACTTCATGTACCTGAGTAATTGAATTGAAGTTGTGCGCTTTGACGTGTTCGAGTGCCGAAGTGGCATAGACATGCACACTCAGGCACTCACCGAGCGCTGAAGTGATAGAGACTTGTGCGCTCAAGCGCTAACATGACAAAAGCATAAGCGCTTAAGCGCGTTCATGCACCAGGAAATTTGCACTGAAGTAAAGCGCGCACTTAGTCGCGCCCAGGTGCCTGATGAAATTCTGGATACGAAACACCATACTTTTGGAGGAAAAGAGGCGATTCTTGGTCTTCCTTGGGCGGTGCTAGAGCTGTATAAAAGCCAGACAGAAACCCTAAGTTACAAAGGATGAATTTGAGAGAAATTAAGGGTTCCAAAGAGTGAAAATTTAAGCCATTATAAGAGAGAAAAAGATGATGAAACCTTAAAGCTGTCATTGGAGGACTGTAAAAGGAAGAAAAAGAAGGCGAAGACAAAAAGAACCATTTATAACGTTTTCCTTCAGTAACCTCTTCCTTATTCTCTTTTTTTATTTTGAGAACAAAACCTTGTATGATTGTGATTCATTCTAAACCTCCCCTTTCGGGGACGATTAGGCTAGACCTATGTAGTAAATATCTCTAAGTGAATGTTTATTTTAGATTTGTGTTATGTAGTGATGATTGCATGTGTTTTATTATAAAATCTTTTGAGTTGTATGTAAAAATCATTATCCTTAAGCAGAATATTCACATTGCACTACTAAAACTTTGATCGAATCATAAGTTTTTATCAAGATATATGCGCATGTGATTGCTAGCCATTCAAGTAGCACTAAAGCCTTGTTCGGAGCAATACTCCATATCAATGGTTTATGTGCACTTGGCCATTTCATGTTTCCTATGTTCCTCTCCTCACACGGTCTCTTGCTTAGACTTAGGGTATATACCGATGTAAATTTAGTTCCACTTACACTAGATAGGGAACGCCAATAAGACTTAAGGAAACTATCATTTAGACGTTAAAGTTTGAAGTCAAGAGGTCTCGTACGAGATTAGCTAAATACGATAGAGTTTAGTGGTGAGTGACTCATGTGCGTGAAAGATCATTAGTGGGTTTAACTATCAGTATCCCCTTAAGATATAAAATTAACATTCTCATAATATGATTAATTCAAGCTTAACAAGAACTAAGTTTATCGATCCATAGCTGATTGACCTAACTCTTCTTAATCTCTTAAAACTTGATTACATCCTCGTTAATTTTAGATTTATTTATTTGCATGCTTAGTTCTAATTTAGCGAAAAAACTAAGCTCGATTGTTTAAGCATCAGTAGAAAAAACTGTAACTAGTAACCTTCATTTAATCCTTGAGGACGATAAATTCAAAATTCACTGTTCTATTATTACTTCAAACCACGTGCACTTGCATGTAAACAAAAGTTTCACGATTTTGTGGCTTGTCAAGTTTTTAGTACTATTACTGAGAATTAATTTGAATTAACGAACTATTTGAGCTAGTGACTTAGACATATTTTTTGTTTATATTTTTGCTTTTATTATTCAGATTTTTATTTATATTCAGTTTTTGTTTATTTATGTTTGCAATCATATTGTGTTGTTGAGGTCATTTAATTTTACTCGAATCTTAGGCCTGTGCATACAACGTCTGGGTGATCAAAATTTTGGATCCCGAGATAGACAAAACCTACCATAGTCTTAGGAGATGCTTAGGATTTAATCTAGCAAACCAAATTATGGCTGAACCAAATCTAGGCGATGTTCACAACAAAAATGTAGGTAGAGCCTTGGGAGATTACTCGTTGCCTACTGTGGGAGGGATACCCAATATTATAGTTAAGCCAGGAATTTAGGCTAATAATTTTGAGATTAAACAAGCTACATGCAAATGGTACAAAATATTTGGGGCGCCCCACTCCTTAAGTCCACAATCATTAGACTAAGGAGTGGTGTGCTACTCTGGCAAATCCTCACTTATCATTGGATTAAGTAAGATCCACAATCCACTGCTAAGGGAAGGATGTGCACAGAATAAATAAGAGAATCAGTCACTAAGTCTAATATACATTGTAATAACCCAGGTTATTACTTAGGTCAATTAGGACTAATCCAAGTCCTAATAATAGCTCTAGTGCCTTAATAAAATCATTTAGAACCTACCTCTAAGATCTGGATCAAATCAGGGATCAAATAGAGCAAATCCTAATTTCTGAGAAAATCCCAAAACCCTAGAATTTAACTTTTTATTTTTGATCTCGAATCAAAAATCTGACTTCATCATTGCATTCACCACCCTCAAATTAGTTAGGGGTGATGTTTTGAATGCATTTGGAAGTCGTTGAATTTTTGTCAAATATTTTAATATTATTTAAATACCTCGAAAAATCAAATAAATAAATACTCGTCAAATCAAAAATTTGATCGTGCCGTTGCATTCCTCACCCCTCAATTTGCTATGGATGATTTATTGGAGATTTTTGGAATGCATTTGATTAATTAATTTTGATAAATAAAATATATTTGAAAGTAATTTAAATATTAATGTATTTATATTTAAATTTATCTAACCGACGTCGTTTCCTTTGATTGACGTCGTTGCCTTCCGACGTTCGTTTTGGAGTGGAGTAATCTAGGCCATTGATCGGGCCGTCTCGATCGGACGTCCCAGCTTCATCTCCTTCCGTGCATTCTGCGCGTGGCTTCCGCGAGGACACGCGGCGCCTCTCGCCAAGCCAGGTACCCATCGCCGCTTTGAAGTACCATTAATTTTCCCTCTATCTTTATCTTCGAAGATGAAATTCTTCCCGCGGAGATCCTAAAGCTAAACTCCAGAGGAATTGAATCTTACCTTCATGATCTCGCATTTCGAACGCGCGCCGAAACCATCAAGTACTTCCAGTATACCCTATTCTTTCAAATTCGCATTCAGCAACTACTTACCATCTCAATTATTATGTCATTCGAGTATTGAGGCATGTAATGAAAGTTAATTGGATCAAAAGAATTTATATGGAAGGATCTGTGATGTTGCAAATCGGAATTATTCGATTGATATCCTCTTTCCAGCACCCATTTCCTTCATGTCATTACTTGATTTCTTACTTTAATGTGTTCGACAATGATTATGTGTTTCAAATTCGATAAAAAGAAATTATAATAAGCTAAATATTTAGATTGATGTCTGGGATGCAAACGGCCACAAGTATCATAAGCTAGGGCTGCCGATTTGGAGTTGATTTTGGCCATCTTCATTGATGGTTAGGCACCGTAGGAAGGCTCAGGTCACTCTCCAGGCGTTGCCATGTGGGATAGCCACCGGCATGGCCCGTTCGACTCTGGAATCCCGTGCCCTAGACTCCTCTGGTCCGCGGCGGGAAGAAGGAGAAGGAGCCCGAAACTCCTTTCGGGTCTTCCTCGGCCCGACTCTGCGGCCCGGCCGTTAGACGCCATGTGTCCCATTTTTTTTAATTATGGGACCCACGCGTTTAATAATCTATTAATTTATTTCAATTAAATTAAATTATTTAATTTAAATCAATTTAATTAAGAATTTTCATTATCTCATAAATTGTTAAATATAAATCCAAAAATATTAAAATTATATATCCTTGGAATCAAAAAAATATGAGGAATTTAATGATGCCATTAATTTTGTAGGATCAATAATTTACTTAGTGATATTTTAGGTATTTAATAAATTCCCAAAATTTCCAATTCATTCAATTAGCCATAACTTTGTATCCTTTAATCCAAACATACCCAATATGAGTCTCAAAATACTCTAAAAACCCTAAGGAACATTTTAGTAGTGTTAACTTTGTTGTTTGGATTAGATTTAGACTAATCACATTTAGGATCTAACCCTAATTAGGTCAATTAATCCTAGAACTTCAATTGACCATAAGTTAGTCAATTTAGCTTCAAATTAGGTGATCCAAATATCAATTTAGATCAGAAAAACTTAATTTAAAGTAATCTACAAAAAATATTTAGGATCCAACGGTTAGATTTGCTAATCACCCTTAATTACCCTAAAATAGATTAGTGAATATTAGCAAATCTAATGATCCAAATTTCACAATTTAAGTTTCAGAGAACCCCTAGAACCTATTAGAACCTAACTGTAGGGTTGGATTAATAAATTGGTGATTAATTTCACTAATCACTCATTAATCATCCTAAACCTTAATTAGATCATAACTTAGCCAAATGGGGTCCAAATTGAGCCTACCACTAGTCATTAGAATTAGTGGATCAATTGTGACATACAGCCACTAAAATTATTCAGTTTGGATACCAAATGACAAAGTTAAGATTTTTGACCCTTAATTAAGAATCCTTAATTACCCTTTAAACCCTAGAACTTGTATTGGCTATAATTTAGCCAATACACATTAAAATTCAATAATTTTAAGTTCTATGGAAACCTAGGGCATAACCTATAGTAAACTAACATAAAATTTAGGTGTCATTAAGGTAAAATTACTAAATTGCCCTTATAGGTCAAATTCTTTAATTTGACCTTATTTGGCTTAATACTTAACAAAAATTAATAAACTTACTGTCTAAACTCATATTAGACAGTAAGTAATCATTTCACTTTAGAAAATTCTAATTTTAAACCCTAATTCATAAAGATGAATTGTAGACCCTTGAGTAGGGGCAAAATGGTCTTTTTGCCCAAAATTAGGATTTAATGAATTTAAGACCTGATTTTATCTCTAAATCATAATATATAGTAATTAAAATGATTTAGGCCTTGATTTAGATAATTCTAAGTCTCAAATTAGAAATTTGATAAAAACCCTAAGTTAAGTCTTAAGTAAAACTTAAGTGAATTATAAGAGATTTTCCTTTTCTTTGAACTTCTTAGATCATCTTTTAGGTCTTATAACTTTAGTTAGGATGTGTATTTGAGTGATACTCCTAGTACTTAAGAACTTTAATTCTTAAGATTATGATTAAATCTTAGGTTAGAATTCATCTAATGAGTAAAGTGGGTTACTCATTAAGGTGAAACTTTGATTTTACTAGTTTATTAGATTTTCATAGTTTATTAAATGATTATTTGATCTTTTAATATTAAAATTAGGTTTAGAAATCTATCCTATTAAATTTGACTTAATTCAATAAGATTTGCCTTAACACTTAATCAATGAGATGGGATTAAAACCTAGTCCTTTAGGATAGCCTTGTGATTAAGTATTAAACCTCATTATTTGGTGTTTAGTTCTTAATCTTTTCAATCTTGATTTAGCTAATCAAGATTTGGATGGGTTTACATAAAGCAATAATTTAGGACGATTGATTTTACTTATTTAAATCTTTTAGGCGACATTGATTCATTTCTAATTAGGACGTAGCTAATCCTAATTATGTTTAACTTATAGGTTCGTGATTCTAAGTTACAGATAGTGTAGGAATTGAGGATTCTGAATCTTATGTAACTTAGAATAGATAGAACGATTAAATTAGAAAATAGGTGATATCACAAAGTTGTGTAGTGCTATTTATTTCCTTAATTTGAAATGCTATGCATCCCTTGTTATTTGAGCTTTTTATATTTTTGGACATACTTAACATTAATACTTGATACATATTTTATAATATACTTTGAATTTCATTTACATATCATATGCATAATCTTAAAAGAAACACTAATAAACAATATTATACTTGTGATTTATGTTTTACTTAGCCTGTCATTTAGTATAACTTTACTTTATGACAACTTTTGCCTAGGAAATTTCCCCTATGGTGTGTTACTTTGGCATTGGGATATTTCTCCTATATGCTCTTTGGATACTTTGTGGATTTTACTTTAGGATCTGGGATATTTCTCCTAGATGCCTCTTTGGTGGACATTACTTTAATCTGGGATGTTTCTCCTAGATTATCAGATGGACTTTACTTTTTGGCAGACTAAGTAAGAGTATCTCACACATACATTACTTACATTTACTTTTCAGTCTTTTTACAGTTACTTTATATGTTTTCTTTACACTTCAGACTTACTTTACTTTACCGTTTCACCATATTTTTCTTTCATATTATTTTTCATTTTCTGTAGTTCCTTTACATTTCAGAACTTTCTGTATGTCAGCCGTTTTACTTATTTGAGAGCATGTTAGGATGCTAGTCTTTATATTTTCAGTAAAGTACTTTTACTTATTCTATAATTGGCATGCTAGTTTGATCATATTCCTTTGGACTTTTTTTTGTATTTAGTAGATTACAATTATACTTTACTTACCTTGTATTGTAGCCTGAGTTGATGTATGTTTCTACCTCATAATTTGTTCTTCCTTTCATGTTGCTTTACCGCTATGCTATACTTAATTTCAGTTGTGATGTCATTAAAATACATTAAAATTTATTACCTTAAAATATACTTAGATATTTTGTCTAACAAGATTTTTCTTTTGTTGGCTGGGGCCCTACCATTATGAAACTGATAATGGTAGATTTTGAGCTTTTTGAAGAGATTGAGCCTACAGAGGAGCAGATCCAGGAGGAGGTCCAGACTACTGAGGATCCTTAGTCCACTTACTAGATTACCTTACTTTTACTCTGTGAGGATGAGAGCATTTTACATTATAGTTCCTTAAACTTTAAATGTTTATAATAATACAGAACTATTTGTACTTTACTTTACTGCATTGTATATAATATGAGCTGGATGTCTTTACTTTATAGTATGGATGATTACTTCAGTTGATACTTTTCTTTCGCACTCTGATACTCATTAAGTGATTGTTAATCTTTACCTTATTATGAAAAGTATATCTTTTCCTTAAGATTGGATTGGAGTCTTAAATTCTAACCTAATGTTAAGTATAAGATGTGCTTAGTAACGACCACTCCTTAAGCCTTATGATTAGAAGGGGCAGCCGCCACATACATACAAAGTGCGGAAGCAAAAAAGAAGTAAACATTACATCTATTCACCATACATCAGACATGAAATAAAATGAAATAGCTCAAAAAATAATAATGTGCAAAAAGTAAACATAGTTATAGTACTTGTATTATTACAATATTTTAAGTAAAGTTTATGAAATGAAATAAATAACTCTCATCCTCATTATGGGATAAAAGAGAAATAAGTATCTTCTGGTCCAAGCTGTTGCGCCTCCTCTATGCAAGGCTCCTCCTCAGGCACCGGATCCTCAAACTGCTCAATATCTGACATTGTCGGTTTCACAATGCCAGGGCCCCAGCCAATAAAGAAAAATCTTGTTAGACAAAATATCTAAGTACATTTTAGGCAAGTAATTTATTAACCATTTGTTAATATCACTATTTTACTCTAAACCAAATGAAACATCTATCTAGCATAGGAGCAAGTAAGTATGCAAGGGGATGAGGATAAGTTATAAATGTAATATTTATAATTAAGCAAGAATTGAGGCAAAAGCACACCTCAAGTAAATTAAATAAAGTAGGACATACATATGTAATATAGTAAGTGAAAATATTGAAAAGAAAAATCTAAACCTAAACATGCTGATGATCATTAATTATGCTAATTTAAAATATTAATCTGAAAATTGTACATATAATAAGTGACTGAAATAATATATCTACATTTGACTGAAATAACATGCATCAACATCATAATAAATAGTAAGCTGAAAAATTGTAAAGAAAGTACATATAACTGTCATATCATAAAGAATTGGCCAATCCGCCCCAATATGTTTTCATAGCCTTTATGGGCTAAGGGCAGACATAATATATTAATATGATACTGTATGATTGAAGAGGCAGATAATACTATACAAATATCTTTTAGTTATTTTACTTTTATTTATATGGAAAATTTCAGAAACAACTGAGGAGTCAAGAATGCCTGCAAGACTGAATGGGTCCCAAGCTTAACACACTCTCCTCAATGAGTGATGCTAAGCATCCTGATCTCACCTTACCCCTATCCATTGGAGTAAATGTGCACCATAATCTACCATAAACTGAACCCAAATGCAATTATTTTCCTAATATTCTAAGTTTTTATTTTCATGCAACAATGTTTATCTTATATGATATGTCCAAGGAAAATAATCACAAAATTCAAGGAAGCACAAAGTCAAATAGTAAGCAAGGGACTCTACTAAATATGGTGATATCATTTATTTTCTAATTTAACCATTCTAACTACTCCAAGTTACACAAGTTCAGGATCTCTAATTTCTACTATCTAGTGTAATTTAGAAGCACGACCTTATAAGTTTTAAAAGGATTAGAACTGATCAGGTTCTAATCTAATTCAATCAAGTACGACTATGGGTTAAGAAACGAATCACAATGTCTATAACAACCCTAGTTGTTATCTCAGCTAAATCTGGATTAATTAAGCTAAACTAAGGCTTGATTTTGATTCCATTGGATTCAATGGGTCATTTAAACATAACCCTAGAAGTTTGGAATCATTTGGAGCTAAAATAGAAAATTTGGTATTTTTGGCTATTTTTAAGCTCAGAAAAAATACCTAAATTATTTTGATCTTCAAATTAAAATCTGATTTCATTTTTTGAATTTCCCACCCCAAAATTATCTAAGGGTGAATTTTTTGAAATTTTTGGAGCTCATTTAGTCCTAAATTGGATTTAGGATATTTATGGATAATTATATATTAATTAATTAATTTTATTTATATTTAAATTAAATTTTAATTAAAATTAAATCGGCGGGATTCGCTGTAGGGACCGCGACAGATCCGCTGCGGGGTCCTGACAGCTGCGCATGAGTGAAAGCCACCCGATGCGCTATCACGCATCTCAGCGCGTTTAATCCAACGGCTCGCATACCGCGCGCTGTGATCTAATCCCATCCGCCCTATCAGCATATCAGATCCAATGCCTGAGATTTAATCCGCAGTTCAGTTAAGTAGAAGCTGCATCAGGCCGTCTATCTCCAACGGTCGCTCCATCAGACGGCGGAGACGAACCCGAGCATTGTGGATCGTCTTCCTCGCCTCGCCCGTCTGCGGCTGGTCTCCCCCGACAGCTAGAATCCGCGTAGCAGTACGGGAAAATCACCGAATTTTCTCTCCTGCCCTCGGCGCGTTCGTCTGGCCAGCTGCCTTCTCCCCAAATTGCCCATAGCCGTTGGCCCGAGCCATTCCCTTCGGCCCGAGCCTCTCGCCATTGCCCTGGCTCTGGAAACCAACCCGTAGCCCCCTTGGCCTATAAATACCCCCAGTGATTCATAGTGAGTCCCTTTGCTCACTTTGAACCCTCAATTTCCCCAGCTGAAGCCTCTGGAGCTCCCGTCTTCCTCGGCAAATTCTGGCATTTCTAGAGCTTAGAACCGCTGATAGAGGGCCCATCTAGTGTTCAGACCCCCTGTGAAGCTCCGTCTGCTGTCTAGGAAGCTTTCGCGTACCTCAATTCCCCTCAACTAAGCCTGCAGCCCGACTTTAGGTACAGCCTTCCTCCATTGAATTTTCCTTAAGCTCACTTCCATTCTGTCCTCTGGATTGAGCCCTGGATGTCGTCTAGGTTACCTTAGCCATCTAGAAACCCAATGTGATTGTCGCCTGGGGCTAAGTTAGCTCGAGTCGATCGTATCGATCGACTGAGCTAGCAACCGAGCCAATGGCTGAGTCTGAGTAAGGACCCAGCGATTGGCTGCGCCTCAGGTTAAGATAAGTTGGGGGTTCGACGAATAACTTTAGCTATACTGATCCAAATGGTATGATCCAATATACCATTTGAATCAGAAAAATTCAAGGAATCTATATATAAAATAAAATCTCAGATCCAATGGTTGGATTAAAATTTATTTTCCAAACTCTTTGCTATCATTAATTAAATCATACAAAATTATTTAAGTATCAAATTTATGAGATTAAGGGCTCTGATTGCTCCTTGTACCCTAAGGAACAATATCAGACCCTTAAATTTAATTTTGGATAATTATTTTTCTTAATCACTCCTTAATCACCTTAAATAAGGATTAGTGAAATTAACCATAATTAAGCTTTTAATTTGGATGGAGGTTGTTCCTAATATCATATTAGGTCTATATTAGCCTAAGTATAAGGTTGGATTGCCCTAAGGATGCCCAAATTTACTAATCACCCTAATTAGTTTAAATAAGTGATTAGTGCTAATTATGATTAATTAGGTCATCAAAACCTAATATAAGGGTGTTTCTCACCTCACTAATCAATATGAAACTCATTAAAACAAATTAGATCTAACTTGGGTATGTAAACCCTAAAATCCTAATTTTACCCTTAAGAGGGGCATTTTGGTCATTTTGACCAGAATATGTTTAAATGCTCCTTAAAGCTTGGAAATTTCAGTAAATTATCCTAAGGTAGATTATAAATGTTCTCTGAACCCTTAGACTAATAGTAATGTTAATGTGATCATTAATTCAAGAAATCTCCACTTAATCTCTAATTAAGACACTTAGATCTTAAGTGATCCTATAAGAGTCATTTGGCATAAATCCTTGGATCTAATAATTGAGATGATTAAATATCACCTTAATAAGTTCAGTAAAATTAACCTAAGAGCTAAAACTTAAAAGAAATGTAATTGGCAAAGTCTAAGTTAAAATATAATTTAGAAAGCTAAAGTGATCAAACCTTAGATCCTTAGATCTTAAGTAGCTCTAAAAAGGTCAATACGAGTTTAATGTTAATCTAATGCTTAGAATTTTCAATTTTAACCTTAATAAGATCCTTATAGTTTCATTATGAACTTAGATTCTAAAAGAATCACAAATGAAAGCTCTTAAGATAAAACTCTAATTTAGAGATCTAAAGTGATCAAACGTCAGATCTTTAGATCTTAGATCTTAGACTTAGATCTTCAATTTGAATCAAACCATCTCCTATTGAAATTCTTTAATGATTGATTGTTTAATCTTTTGAAACCTTCCATGTGGGTATAGGATGATTCAACCAATAAGATAATGAAATTATCTAAAAGATTGAATATAGATCTTAGATTCTCAAGTTCTTAATTGATTATTTTATCTTATAATCAGTAGAATAGCCTTTCACTAAGTTCTTAGTTCCTGAATCTTTCAACTTATAGGATCTTTTACATTTAATTTGGGTAATAAGTGTGACCCCTAGATCCTAGATAGAATATTACTTTGGATTTGGGAATTTGAACTCCACATAGGGTTTAAGTTTTAAATCCTTAAATCCTGATCTACTTAATCAAGATTTGGGTAAGAGAGTAAAATATAAATTAAATAGGTCGTTGATTTACTTACTTAAACCATATAGTGTGGCGGCCCATCCCCGTCGTGGTCCTGTTAACTCTTAAGTTAACATGATTACGGTGGAGGGGTCACCAAATGACAAGGTCCCCACTTAAGAATAGATTAGACACACATTCTAATCCAGATTAATTAAGGACTTTGCCATTCATCCCAAAAATACTATCATTAAATGATCATACATGAACTCAGAGTGCAGAAGTATAAAACATAACATCCATCCAATACAGTATAAATACAACAATACAGAATAAGTAAAGTACCGAAAGAGAAATATAAACCTGTATTATTACAACATTTTAATAAGTTTAAAAGAACTGAAAGGAACTCTCAATCTCACTGAAAGAAAAACTAAAGCTACAGATCTTCAGGAACGGGCTCCTCCTCCAATGGCAAGCTCTCTACTGGATCTGCTACTCCAACAAACTCAGAACCTACCATTATCAGTTTCATAATGGTAGGGTCCCAGCCAATAAAAGAAAAACTGGTTAGACAATATGTCTAAATACATTTTAGGGTAAAAGTTTAGTTTAAGTTAACTGAATATCACCATAAAAACAGAACTGAGCAAAATAGGTGCAGAAAAAAAAGCGTACAAAAGAACAGTAATAAGTTATAAACAAACAGTTTATAACTAAAACAACTAGGAAGTAATACATACCTCCTCCAAGCAACTGCAACAAAGACAGGTAAGTAAAAGAAAAGTAAGACTGTAAGAAAAGTACAACCTAAAACATGCTTATGATCAAACAAATTATGCTAGGTGACATACATAATTTGAACAGTATAAAACTGAAAACACTAACATACTATGTGAGCTTATGAAAATAGTAAGTAGAACTAGCATCCTATATATAACATGTGCAGGAAAACTGAAAGTAAAACAGTGCTGAAATGCAGAATATGCTAGTAAAACAGTATCTGTAAACTGAAACTGCAGTGATTATCTAAGTCACCCAAACTGAACACATATACAGCAAATCTTAGCCTGATGAGCTAAGAAACTCTGAACTGAACATCACTGAAACTCTTAGCCTGATGAGCTAAGATAGAACTGAATGTAAGTGTACTTGAATTAGTATATCCATATCAGAATCCTGACTCTGTAGTCAGTAGGGCGAGAGTCTATCCATCCTATCACTCGGACTAGGCATGGCCAATAGACTGTCGGACATTAAACCCTCAAAAGGTTGCCGACCCCGAACGGGTTGATCGAAGAGGTATACTAATCAAGCTACACCTTACATACCACTTGTGAAACAAAAACACAATGCTATATATGAATGTTCAAAATTGACATAAGATATTTACCAAATATCTTAAGTACATAATATATGTTCAAGGTATAAGGCTCAAAATCAATGAATGCGAAGCATCAAAATCAAAGTGCAAGAAACTCTATCTAAAATACAGGTGATATCCGTTGTTATCTACTTTATTCGCTCTATCTACTCTAAGTTACATAAGTTTTAGAATCAACAATTCTTACACATTCTGTAACTTAGAATCACGAGTCCTACTAGTTGAAGATAATTAGGACTGGCCAAGTCCTAATTATAACTTAATCAAAAGACGACTATTTGGTTAAAATGAATAAATCATCAACCTAGTTTTGTAATTTAATTCATCCCAACCTCATCTTGATTAGCCAAATCAATATGAATAGATTAAGAATTAGACTCCAGATGATGGGGTCTAATCACTTAATCTAAAGGTATAATCTAAGGGTCCAAGGTTTAGAACCCAAATCTCACAGATTAGGTTAAGGCAAATCCTAATGATAAATCAAATTCATTATGATAGATCTCTATTCTTAGTTCTAAAGTTTAAAGATCAAATAATCATTTAATAAACTAGGAAAAATCTATAAACTAGTAAACTCAAGGTTTCACATATTGAGTAACCCAATTTACTCAATATGTGAATTCTAACTTACGATCTATTCTTAATCTTAGGAATTTAAAGCTCTTAATTACTAAGAGTATCTCTCAAGACACACATCCTAACTAATGTTATAAGACCTAAGGAAAGGTCTAAGAATGATTAAAGAAGGAGAAATCACTCACTTAAGACTTAGGAATTTTCTTAAGGAGCTAAAATTGAGATTTTAATCAAAATTTAATTTAAACTTGAATTTGATTAATTTCAGCTATAAATCATTATAATTACTGATAAATAGGATTATAAAATGATTTTAGGGCTTTTGAAAGCTAAACCCTAAATTTGGGCAAAATGACTATTTTGCCCCTACTTAAGGGTTCAAGAGATCAAATTTTGCTCTAGGGCTTAAATTCTGAAATTTTCTTTTGGAAAGTATTTCTTACTGTCTAATGTAAGATTAGACAGCAACTAAATTAATTTTGGGTGATTATTAAGCCATATGAGATCAAATTAGTGAATTTGACTCATAAGGGCAATTTAGTAATTTGGCTAAATGAAAGTTAAATTTTTCTTTCATTTTAATGTTCTTTACTGTCTAAGCTTTCAATAGAATCTAAATTTACTAAATTATGATGAGTATTGGTCAAGTTATGGCCAATACAAGATCTAGGGTTTAAGGTTAATTAAGGAATTATTAACTATAGGTCAAAATTCTAACTTTGCCAATTAGTGTCCAAATTAAGCAAAATTAGTGGATATGATTTACAAATAGCTCACTGATTACAATGATATGTGGTAGGCTCAATTTGGATCTAATTTGACTAAGTTATGACCTAATTAGGGTTATGAGTGATTAGTGAGTGATTAGCAAAATTAAGCACTCAAACACTAATCAAACTTTATAGATAGATTCTAAGTGGTTCTAGGAGTCCTCTGAAACTTAAATCACTCAATTTGGATTACTAGATTTGCTAATATTTACTAATCAAGTTTTTAGGGTAATTAAGGGTGATTAGCAAATCTAACCGTTGGATTTAAAATATTTTTACATATTATTGTTAATTAAGTTCTTCTGATCTAAATGGACCTATGGATCATTAAGTTTTGAGCTCAATTGACCAAGTTATGGTCAATTGAAGTTCTAGGGCTAAATAGGGTAATTAGGGTTAGGTCCTAAATGTCATTAAGCAATTACTAATCCAAACAGCAAAATAAACACTATCAAATTAATCCTTAGGGTTTTCTGATCACTTTAAGACCTATATTGGGTATATTTGGATCAATCTACACAAAGTTATGAGCTAAATAAGGTTTGTGACTTTTAATTTAAATTAAATTAAACCCTGAAAATCACTTTGCTAAATACAGGTCCAAATGCAAAATTAACAGTACCAAAATATTCCTCTATTTTTGCTGAATCCAATGGTATATAATTTTGCATAATTTGGATGAGTATTTTAGGAGTTATTAAGGTTTAAAGTTTAGAATTAATTTAATTAATTTTTACTGTTTTAAATTTAAGTTAAATTATTCTGTTATTATATTATACATATATATAATTAATTTAGTTATTGTATTCTGACGTATAATTATATATATAATTAATTTAATCATTTTCTGCAGACACGTGGCAGCTTCTTATTGGCGCGGCAGGCAACGGCGGGTCCCACTGCCAGACCGCTGACATCGCAGGCCACGTGTCGCTCTGCGATTGGCTTTGCGTCACGCGGTGGGTCTCGCTGCGGCAGCTGAAGCGCCGCGGGCTCGGGCCACGGGTCGGGCCCGGGCTGACCCGACCGGCCCGAATTGTCTTCGTCTTCACGCGATCGCCCCGACGACTGGTATCTAGGGCTTGAAAATCGACGGCGAAGACGGCGGTGCCAGACGACGAACCGCATACCGATCGAAAGGTCTTGAAGAGACTTTTTGATTGGTACCTCAAGCACCGCCAGAGAAGACATACAACTCAGGCAATATCAAACCCTATGAGTCCCTATCGAAACGCTATATGCTTAACGGTTTCTACTGTTTAACTTTCGATAAATTGGATCGATCGAACTCATTAGAGTTCGATCGGTCCTGATAGATCGACAATCAAATTCTTGAAATAGGTTTTCGAATTGAAAAGGCTGTGCAAGAATAAAGAATAGAGGGAGAATCGGTACCTTAAGTTTGGACGGCTTCAAATAGACGAGGCTTGATCCGTTGGCTCTGGACTTCTTGTTCGAAACCGAGCATGACATAGGTCCTAAGGATCTTATGGAAGCTCTAAGGCGGTGACTATGAGCGGTGGGAAGGTCCACGCGGCGCCGGTTCTGCCGCGTGTCCAGATGCAGGACACGCACTGCATCCCGCGGCGCTCGCGAGGAAGACAAACGCGTGACCGTCTGATCTTTCGATCGGACAGTCCGCGAGATCCGTCAGATGGAACGGCGGAAAAATAATGGAGCGATGGTGTTAGCTGTAAGTGGACGCGCCGTTAAATGCCAAATTTAAATAATAATATTTAAATTAAATTATTCTTATTTATTTAATCAATTTTAACCTATTAAATGTATCCCAAAAATTTCCAATAAATCACCCTTAGCTAATTGAAGGGTGAGGAATGCAACGGCACACTCGGATTTTCGTTTCGATGAGTATTTAATTATTTGATTATTTAGGGTATTTAAATAATATTAAAATATTCGACGAAAAATCAACGACTTCCAAATGCCTCCAAAATTTCACCCCTAGCTAATTTGGGTGTTCTGGACGCGATGGCGAAGTCAGATTTTCAATCTGAGGTCTAGATGAAAAGTCAAATTTCTAGGTTTTGGGATTTTCCAGAATTCTTGTTTTGACTTTGTTGACTTCTTGGTTTGACCTAGGTTTCAGAGATGAGTTTCAAATCACTTGATTAGTGACTTAGAACCTTAATTAAGACTTAGATTAGTCTTAATTAAGCAAAGTAACAACTTGGGTTGTTACATATAGTCATCACATGATTTTGGATTAGAACTTGTTAAGTTCTAAATATTAATTTTAAGGACGTAAATCTGAGATTTTACTCGATAGCTGGATATTGGAGATCATAAACTTGTACCTTCTCAGAGTAGCTAGAATTGGTAATTATATAACATCAGATATCACATGAGTCTAGATTGAGTCTCTTGCTTACTTTGACTAGATTGCTTTGCTTACCTTGGATATTGAGCCTTATTCCTTGAGCATACCAGGAAAACTTAGGATATGGATAATACATCCTAAGTTAGTATTTAAATTGCATATCATTCAGTTTTGTCTTGTTTGTAGTTGGTAGAATATGTCCTAGCTTAGACTACCTCTTCAGTAATAGTATTGTATAGACTGGACTCAGACCTGGCATATTTGGATGGCTAGGCTGGGGATTGATTGATTGATATTGGAGGCCCTGTATGGCCTATTGGCTGGTATGGCAGTACTATGTCTTAGGCTTATTGCTACTTTAGCTGGATTGTATTGTTTTTTGTTTTGCTTTGCCATATGCTTCAGTGGCCTTATTTTCAGTATTTGCTCGCTTTGCCACATGTCTCAATGGCTTCATATTTCATAGATTGCTTGCTTTTGCCACATGTCTCAGTGGCTTTTATGTTCTTTTCCTATTCTTAACTAGCATGTTGTATGTATACTCATATGGCTTACTTATGTATATTGGCATGTTTAGGATGCTAGAATTGCATGTTTTCAGTACTTATGTTCTTTTTATGTACTCAGCATATGTTAACATGATCATAAGCATGTTAGGTTTAGAATTGTATTGTAATTGTTATTTCTTTTAGCTTTTAGCCTCACCTTATTTATTTTGTATTGTATGCTGGCTATAAATGGACAGTTTATAGTTACCCATTTCTTTCATCGCTTGTTGCACCTTTACTGCTTGCATGTGTAGTTAAGTTAAAAATGTGATATCTTTAAATGTTCAGTTCATTAAAATAGCCTAAAATGTACTTAGACAATTGTCTAACTATAACCTTTTTATTTTGTTTCATTAAAATAGCCTAAAATGTACTTAGACAATTATCCTAATAAATGCCATTAGACCCGAACAACTGATTATCAAGGGTTGTAGTGCCTACATAGTCACCATGATGGGCAAAACAAAAAAAAATATCTCTCTTACTGATTGTAAGGTGGTCAAAGAATTCACCGATGTATTTCCAGAAGATTTGCTTGGTGTACCTCCTTTCAGAGAAGTAGAATTCTCTATTGAATTAATCCATGGTACCCAGCCGATATCCAAAGAACCTTATAGGATGGCACCTAAGGAGCTTCAAGAGCTCAACGAGCAATTGCAAGAGCTCTTGAATAAAGGCTTCATCAGGCCAAGCATGTCTCCTTGGGGAGCGCCAGTCTTATTTGTGAAAAAGAAGGATGGATCTATGCGTATGTGTATAGATTATCAGGAATTGAATAAGGTCACCATAAAGAACAAGTACCCACTGCCTAGAATTGATGATTTGTTCGACCAGTTATCCTGAGTCGTGATATTTTCCAAGATTGATTTAAGGTCTGGATACCACCAGCTGCGAGTAAAAGAAGACGATGTAGGGAATACTGCGTTCCGTACTTGTTATGGCCACTTTGAATTTTTGGTGATGTCATTCGGACTCACCAATGCACCATCAATCTTTATGGATTTAATGCAACGAGTGCTAAAACCGTATCTAGACAAGTTTGTAATCATCTTTATTGACGATATCCTAATTTATTCTAAAACTCTGAGAGATCATGAAGAACATCTGAGGTTAGTGTTGGAAACTTTGCGTGAGCATCAATTTTATACCAAGTTCTCCAAATGAAAATTCTGGCTTAACTCCATTGCATTTTTGGGGCACGTAGTTGATGCCCAGGGTATTTAGGTTGATCAGAGTAAAGTAAGAGCTATTCAAGACTGGGCTCAACCTAAGTCTGTCACCGGCATTAGAAGTTTCTTGGGATTAGCAGGATACTACAGGAAGTTCATTAAGTCCTTTTCCCAGATTACTTCACCATTGACTAAACTGACTCAAAAGGTCATTCTGTTCATTTGGAGTCCAGAGTGAGAGGAAGTTTTTCAAACTCTAAAGGATGCTCTTTCTACCACTCCAGTTCTTATTCTACCTAAAGAAGGTTTGAACTATCAGGTATATACTGATGCCTCTAGAATCGTTCTAGGTTGTGTTTTAATGCAAGAGGGTAAGGTAATTTCCTACGCTTCTTGTCAATTAAAACCCCACGAGCAAAATTATCCAGTTCATGATCTTGAACTTGCAGCCGTAATATTTGCCTTGAAAATATGGCGTCACTATTTGTACGGAGTGCAATGTTCAATTTTCACTGATCATCAAAGATTGAAGTATATCTTCACCCAGAGAGAATTGAATTGCCACCAGAGAAGATGGTTGGAGCTCACCAGCGATTATGATCTCAATATCCAATATCATCTAGGAAAAGCTAATGTAGTGGCCGATGCTCTTAGTCATCATGCTACTTTAACCTCTATAATTGCCTCCAGTTTCCTAGAACCTGAATTTTGTAAGCTCGAGATTTCTCCGGTAAGTGGCGATATGTTGAGTTCGCTATTAGCAAATGTTAATGTGGAACCCTCTTTCCACCGAGATGTCTCTATCTTGCAAGCCAAAGGCTATGAGTATCTAAAATTTAAAGCATATATTGAAGTGGTCTTCGTCGGGATTTGCAGTTGCGAAATGGTGTAGTTTATCAAGGTAATCGATTATGGATTCCTAAATCCATGCATCAAGAAGTTTTAGTCAAAGGCCATAATTCTGGGTATCACATTCACCCATGCAGTACTACGATGTACCAAGATATGAAGCAATCGTTTTGGTGGCCAAGTATGAAGAAAGATGTAGCTGACTTTGTAGCCAAGTGTTATGCCTGTAATTTAGTAAAGGTCGAACACCAAAGACCTGGTAGTCTTCTGCATCCATTAGATATCCCGGAATAGAAATGGTTCGATATCCATGGACTTTGTCATGTGATTGCCTCGTGTAAAAATCAGGTGCCGATGCGATCTGGGTGATAGTAGACCGCTTAACTAAATCAATGCATTTTCTCCCCATCCGTCAAACTAATTCTGTAGAGAAGTTAGCAAAACTCTACATCAAAGAAATTGTCAGGTTGCATGGAATTCCAAAGTCAATTGTATCGGATAGAGATAGCAGGTTTACTTCTAAGTTTTGGCAAGCTGTGCATCAAGAACTGGGTACAACTCTAGCCATGAGTACACCATTTCATCCTCAAACGGATGGTCAAACTGAAAGAGTGAACCAAGTGTTGGAAGATTTGCTTAGGCTATGTATTCTTGATTTTGCTGGTTCATGGGAAGATCACATCCCGTTAGTGGATTTTGCCTACAATAACAGTTTCCAAGCCAGTATTAAGATGGCCCCTTATGAAGCGTTGTATGGTAGAAAATGCAATACTCAGCTAGCTTGATCAGAAACAGGAAGCGTTCAGCTTTTTGGTTCAGAATTGGTCGAAGAAACCAGTAATAAGATCAAATTGATTCAGCAGAGAATCGTTCAGCTCAAGATCGTCAAAGAAAGTATCATGATTCTTACCACTGTCTCCTAGAATTCAATGTGGGAGATTCTGCTTATCTAAAAGTCAGTCCAATGAAAGGTGTCTTCAGATTTGGCGTAGCTGGTAAACTTAGTCCCCGCTATGTTGGACCTTTCAAAGTTTTGGCCAAAGTAGGATCATCTGCCTACCGGTTAAGCCTTCCTGATGGCTTTGCAGCTGTTCACAATGTATTTTATGTATCCTCTTTGAGAAGATGTCTTCGAGACCCTTCTCACCTCGTTCAACTTCCAGCAGTAGAGATTCAACCCGATCTTTCGTATGTCGAAGAACCTATCAGAATCTTAGCCCATGATCAAAAATAGCTAAGGAATCGTTCAATTCCTATGGTCAAAATTCAGTGGAAGAATCGATCGTTAGAAGAATCTACTTGGGAGAAAGAGGCGGATATGCGAAATAAATATCCTCAGCTCTTTGCAAACTCAGGTACTGTTCTTCTTTTTCCTATCAATTGTACTTAATTTGTATTGCATCAATAGAATCTTTCTTCACTTAGGTGATGTTGGGGACGACATCGTTCTTAAGTGTGAGAGTCTGTAACAATCCTAGTTATTATCTCAGCTAAATCTGGATTAATTAAGCTAAATCAAGGCTTGATTTTGATTCTATTGAATTCAATGGGTCATTTAAACCTAACCCTAGAAGTTTGGAATCATTTGGAGCTAAAATGGAAAATTTGGTATTTTTGGCTATTTTTAAGCTCTGAAAAAAATACCTAAATTATTTTAATCTCCAAATTAAAATCTGATTTCATTTTTGAATTTCCCACCCCAAAATTAGTTAAGGGTGAATTTTTGGGAATTTTTAGAGCTCATTTGGTCCTAAAATGGATTTAGGATATTTAAGGATAATTATATATTAATTATATGATTTTATTTATACTTAAATTAAATTTTAATTAAAATTAAATCGGCGGGATTCGCTGTTGGGACAGCATCAGATCCGCTGCGGGGTCCCAACAGCGGTGCATAACTGTAAGCCACCCGATGCGCTATCACGCATCTCATCGCGTTTACTCCAACGGCTCGCATACCGCGCACCGTGATCTAATCCCATCCGCCCGATCGACATCTCAGATTCGGCGCCTGGGATTTGATCCGCGGTTCGGTTAAGTAGAAGCCGCATCAGGCCGTCTATCCCCAACGGTCGCTCCATCAGACGGCGGAGACGAACCCGAGCACTGTGGATCATCTTCCTCGCCTCTCTCGTCTGCGGCTGGTCTCCCCCAACAGCCAGAATCCTTCCTGACGCATGGCAGTACGGGAAAATCACAGAATTTTCTCTCCTGCCCTCGGCTCGTTCGTCTGGACGGCTGCCTTCTCCCCAAATTGCCCATAACTGTTGGCCCGAGCCATTCCCTTCAGCCCGAGCCTCTTGCCATTGCCCTAGATCTGGAAACCACCCCCGTAGCCCCCTTGGCCTATAAATACCCCCAGTGATTCACAGTGAGTCCCTTTGCTCACTGTGAACCCTCAATTTCCCCAACTGAAGCCTCTGGAGCTCCCATCTTCCTTGGTGAATTTTGGCATTTCCATAGCTTATAACTGCTGATAGAGGGCCCGTCTAGTGTTCAGCCCCCTATGAAGCTTCGTCTGCTGTCCAGGAAGCTTCCGCGCACCTCAATTCCCCTCGGCTAAGCCTGCAGCCTGACTTCAGGTACAGCCTTCCTCCATTGAATTTTCCTTAAGCTCATTTCCATTCTGTCCTCTGGATTGAGCCCTGGATGTCGTCTAGGTTACCTTAGCCATCTAGAAACCCAATGTGATTGTTGCTTGGGGCTAAGCTAGCTCGAGTTAAGCGTATTGATCGACTGAGCTAGCAGCCGAGCCAATGGCTGAGTTCGAGTAAGGACCCAGCGATTGGCTGTGCCTCAGGTTAAGATAGGTTGGGGGTTCGACGCGTCTAGTCCCCTTGAACATGTAGGGATCGAACCCTGGTTGAATCAAGGCCTCTACGAGGAGAATTTCCCCCTCACAGTCGGCCTGAGACGCCCGTATCGAAGGCGTCTCGGTCGAGTAGCACCCCGTCGATCCAAAGGGACCCAGATGGGGGTTATTGGTCCAATCGACGCGTCTTGACTCAGGGAACGTGTAGGGATCAAGCCGAGCCGCCGTCATCGTCCGTGCGCCGAGAATTTCAGTGCCGAAGTTCGGCGGGCTCGGAACTCATCGAGAGGAAGAAGACGAAGTCGTGGGTCCTGGGCCGGGCCGACCCGTGACCCGTGCCTTTTGATTTTGGGCCGCGGCTAGTTAAATAATTATTGGAAAACATTTTTAATGATTGCAAATTAAATTAATTAAATCATATAGTTTTAATTTAAATAATCATTCAGATTAAATTAATTAAATAACTTTGGCTATACTGATTCAAATGGTATGATCCAATATACCATTTGAATCAGAAAAATTCAAGGAATCTAAATATAAAATAAAATCTCAAATCCAATAGTTTGATTAAAATTTATTTTCCAAACTCTTTGTTGTTATTAATTAAATCATACAAAATTATTTAAGAATCCAATTTATGAGATTAAGGGCTCTGATTACTCCTTGTACCCTAAGGAATAATATCAGACCCCTAAATTTAATTTTGGATAAATATTTTTCTTAATCACTCCTTAATTACCTTAAATAAGGATTAATGAAATTAACCCTAATTAAGCCTTTGATTTGGATGGAGGTTGTTCCTAATATCATATTAGGTCTATATTAGCCTAAGTATAAGGTTGGATTGCCCTAAGGATGCCCAAATTTACTAATCACCTTAATTGGTTTAAATAAGTGAAGCTAATTATGATTAATTAGGTCATCAAAACCTAATATAAGGGTGTTTCTCACCTCACTAATCAATATGAAACTCATTAAAACAAATTAGATCTAACTTGGGTAACTAAACCCTAAAATCCTAATTTTACCCTTAAGAGGGGCATTTTGATCATTTTGACCAGAATATATTTAAATGCTCCTTAAAGCTTAAAAATTTTAGTAAACTATCCTAAGGTAGATTAGAAATGTTCTATGAACCCTTAGACTAATAGTAATGTCAATGTGATCATTAATTCAAGAAATCTCCACTTAATCTATAATTAAGACACTTAGATCTTAAGTGATCCTATAAGAGTCATTTGGCATAAATCCTTAGATCTAATAATTGAGATGATTAAATATCACCTTAATATGTTCAGTAAAGTTAACATAAGAGTTAAAACTTAAAAGAAATGTAATTGGCAAAGTCTAAGCTAAAATCTAATTTAGAAAGCTAAAGTGATCAAACCGTAGATCCTTAGATCTTAAGTAGCTCTAAAAAGGTCAATACGAGTTTAATATTAATCTAATGCTTATAATTGTCAATTTTAACCTTAATAAGCTCCTTATAGTTTAATTATGAACTGAAATTCTAAAAGAATCACAAATGAAAGCTCTTAAGATAAAACTCTAATTTAGAGATCTAAAGTAATCAAATGTCAGATCTTTATATCTTAGATCTTAGACTTGGATCTTTAGATCTTTAGATCTTAGCCACTGATATTGAGCCTTATTCCTTGAGCATACCAGGAAAACTTAGGATATGGATAATACATCCTAAGTTAGTATTTGAATTGCATATCATTCAGTTTTGTCTTGTTTGCAGTTGGTAGAATATGTCCTAGCTTAGTCTGCCTCTTCAGTAGTAGTATTGTATAGACTGGACTCAGACCTGGCATATTTGGATGGCTAGGCTGGGGATTGATTGATTGATATTGGAGGCCCTGTATGGCCTATTGGCTGGTATGGCAGTACTATGTCTTAGGCTTATTTCTACTTTAGCTGGATTATATTGTTTTCTGTTTTGCTTTGCCACATGCTTCAGTGGCCTTATTTTCAATATTTGCTCGCTTTTCCATGTGTCTCAGTGGCTTCATATTTCATAGATTGCTTGCTTTTTCCACATGTCTCAGTGGCTTTTATATTCTTTTCCTATTCTTAACTAGCATGTTGTATGTATACTCATATGGCTTACTTATGTATATTGGCATGTTTAGGATGCTAGAATTGCACGTTTTCAAAACTTGTGTTCCTTTTATATACTCAGCATTAGTTAACATGATCATAAGCATGTTAGGTTTAGAATTGTATTATAATTGCTATTTCTTTTAGCTTTTAGCCTCACCTTATTATTTTGCATTGTATGTTGGCTATAAATGGATAGTTTATAGTTACCCGTTTCTTTCATCGCTTGTTGCACCTTTACTGCTTGCATGTGTAGTTAAGTTAAAAATATGATATCTTTAAATGTTCAGTTCATTAAAATAGCCTAAAATGTACTTAGACAATTGTATAACTGTAACCTTTTCATTTTGTTGGCTGGGGCCCTGGCATTTGTGATACCGACAAATGTCAGATTCAGACGTGTTCGTGGGCAGTGTCACCGAAGAGGAGCAGGTTCAGGAGGAGGATCGTGCTGCCGCTGAACAGATAGTTATTGCATTTTCATTTTTAGTGAGATTGAGGGATATTTTCTTTTTCTTTAAACTTCAGTTTGTAATAAATAATTCTAAATGTATTTTATTTCTACATTGTGATGAGTTACTATATTGCATTCTCTTTTCCTACTATGTATGCCTGTTGATGTTACTCTATTATTTATTGCTTCCGCCACTTTGATATCTATATATTGATGAATGTTATAGCACTTGGTGACAAGTCATTGGCTTAAGACAGGTTGGGTTTACCTAACTTTACTTAAGTTGGGGATTTGCCATAGTTGGAGCACCGTATTTCCTTATTGTTAGTATGGTGGCCCCACAACATCCTAATTAGATAGATTTAGACATTCTACCTAAGATCTGATCAAGATTTACTAAACTATAGATTATGAATTAAACACCACGAGATTGGACTTAATCACATAATCCAAAAAGGATAAGACATAAGATCTTGGCTTCAGTCTAAGAGTGATCTATCGATTAAGGTAAATCCTATTAAGTGAATCAAACTTAATAGGATGAATTTCCTATCCTAAATCTAGGGTTAAAAGATAAAATAATCAAAATAAGTTGTAAAATTTAGAAACTAATAAAACCAAGGATTCATTTATTAAATAACCCCATTATTCGATGAATGAAATCTATCCTATGATCTAGCCCTAATCTTAGGAATAATCTTATTGTGAGGTGTTAAATTTCTAAGGAAAATACTTAAAGAAGGGATTTTAACAAATTTGATCTAATTGCTGATTTTACTCACTTAGAGGATTCTAATATAGTTTTAATACTTGTTTTATTGACTTTGAAGATAATATAGGAGTTACAGATACTTAACCTAAATTTTGGGCAAAATGACCATTTTAACCTTACTTAAGGGTCCGAAAAGCTATTTTTTGATTTAGGGCTCCAAATTAGGATTTCTCACTGCCAAATAGTTCCTTACTGTCCAACATGAACATAGACAGTAAATACACCAAATTTGGATAATAAATGAGTCATATAGGTTCAAACTAGGGTTTTTGATCTAAGGGATATTTTATTAAATTGCACTTAATAAAATCTAAATTTGTATACAGTTTACTGTTGGTTGCTATTCAAGAATTTCATAGAGTCCAAGAATACTAAATTTTGAGGTCTAATGAATTAGTTATAGCCAATTGAATTTGTAAGGGTAAATTGGTAATTTTCTAAGTTAAGAGGGGTCAAAAAGCTAACTCTTCCATTTGGTGTTCAAATTTTGCAACCTCAGTGGTTATAGCTTCCCTATATCACGCTAAGTACTTTAACTGGGAGTAGACCCAAATTGAACTTCAATTGGTCAAGTTATGACCTAATTATGATTAGGAGTATTTTGGTCATTTTTGATTTTTTAAGGTTCAAAACCTAAATATTATCTTAGATTATTGTTAGCACTGAATTCTAAGCTATCTAGCACTTTAAATATTTGAATTTGGAGTCCAAATGACCAAGTTATGGTCATTTCAATATTTCTGGGCGTTACGGCGCGCTATAGCGGATTTTGGCACTGTATCGCGCGGTAGCGAACCCAAATTCGAAACTCAGGCGCTATGGCGCGCTATAGCGGTCCCTAACACAAAACTTAGGTGCTGCAGTGTGCTGTAGTGGGCCCAAAATTGAAAATTAGGCGCTATGGCGCGCTATAGCGGACCCTAATACGAAACTTGGGCGCTGCAGCGCCAGACGGTGATTTCGCCTATGCTAAAATAGCAATGGGTCAACTTTCGGGCTCAATTACTCTCAACTTATAGCACTTCACATGCGGTGTCATATACCGTTGGAAAGCTCTTTCCAAGACCTTTCCATTGATACCCAAATCAGCACCCAAATACTAAGTTATCAATGCAAACAGTGGGATTAAATGACTGGGTATGCAGAAATGAAGAAAAACAGGATATCTTTATCTTCCTAAAATCACAACCTTAATGAGCTCGAATGAACTCCATACCTTAAGTACAGATTTATAAGGATGCAAACTAAGCATTAGAGTGAAATGAAGTAGCCATTGAATACATTCAATGGGGAAAAGGATGTACCTTGGCTTTGATAATGGCAGATTTCCTAGGAGAGGTTTGAGAGCTTGAGAGGTCTTTTCTTCTTCTTCTTCAACTGCTAGCAAGACGAGGAAGGGGCTGAGGTTTCTTCTAGCAGTAGGTACAATAATGAAGGGAACAGTGGAAGAGAAGGATGATTTAGCTAGGCAAAATGAGGGTGTGGAGAGCTAAGAGCCAAAGGCTCTCTTAATGAGGGAGAGGATTGCCAATATATGGGAATAGGGGAGGGGTTGGCAGGAGATAAGGGGCAGGATAGACTGAGCACAGTAGGGGGCTGAAGAGAAAGGGGGCTCAGCTGGGATTGGATGGTTGTGGGTCCCAGCCAGCCAATGAAGAGAGGAAGAAGTCAAAGATGGAGTTTAATAAATCATCTTAATTAATCTCAAAAATCATATTTTAAAAATGTTCTTCAAAAAATTTCAAAAATTTATCCCAAGCTAATTTGGGGGTGAGGAACGAAATGATAAAATCGGATTTTGATTTCGACAACATTTATTTTTCTTATTTTCTAATTAATTTAAATATATTAAAATATTCAAGAAATTCGATGACTTCTGAAAAATCCCAAAATTTTACCCTTGACTAATTTGAGGGAGAGGATAGCAACGGCGAAGTCGGATTTTAATTCCGACGAGTATTTAATTTTCTAATTTTCGAGGTATTAAATATTATTAAAATATTCGTCGAAATTTCGACGACTTCCGGTTGACTCGAAAACAACACCCCTAGCTAATTTTGGGGCAATGAGCACAATGGCGAAGTCCGATTTTTGATTTGAGGACAATTTAGATAGGTCAAATTTTAGGATTTTTGGATTTTCTAACAATCAGGATTTGATCTATTTGACTCCTGATTTGAACTAGGTCTTAGTGGATGACTCCTAATGACTTGATTAATACTTAGGATCAAGATTAGGATGGAGATTAGTCTTAATTGACAAGGATAACAACTTGGGTTATTACAGACTCCCCCACTTAAAAATGATGTCGTTCTCGACATCACTCAAGTGGAAAGAATAAAGCAGAGACGAGACAGATAAGAAGGTGCTATGGTCCACTATTTAGAACCCTAAACATAAGGTTTAAGGTTGGACCATTGAAATCCTACTTCACAACTAGGTTTAGAGAATGCTAACTACGAAGTCAAAAATCATCACTTAGTAAGGATAGCAACAAAGGAAGGAGAAGCTAACATCCAAGTAGGTTGAATACAACTTCCAAGAATTACAGATTTAAATACTAAGTCATAATATACGACTTAGCACTACATGGTAGGACTGTACTTAGTGGGTGACATCACATACTAATCACAGGATAATTTAAGGATCAAGGATCCTTGTGGTTCTATACTTAAGTGACATTCATCACTTAAGAGCTTTAGGCAAAAATAGCTAAGTCATTACAAGACTTAACCAAAATTAAGAAATGCTAGGATTCCATTAGAATCCAAGGAATTGGGCACCAAAGAACTAGAGTTCTTTGACTACTTACCTAATAAGAGTTGGGATGAGAAACTAGCTAAAGGACCACTTATTAAGCTAAGTCTAATAAGGAAGCCTGTGGATTTTTTATAAATTCCTTCTTAGGAAATAAGATTGAGATGAACTAATCATATGAATTAGTCCATACTAAATTTGAACTAAATAAGAGGCATTCACCTCTTACTACAGGTTTTGCTAAAGCAAATAGGACCAATATCCAATTAGGATAATAAGCCTTAATGTTAAGAAGAATTTTTAGGACATTAAGTCACACATGACGACTTAACACCAAAGATCCAAGAGTTTATGTGGGGCCCCGTACTTTCCCGCGGCCACACTAGTATTGATATTAGCATAATCATGGGGAGTACGATGCTCCACTCCGTGGCAAATCCTCTACTCAAGTAGAGTCAGGTAGGACCCAACTCGCCTTAAGCCAAGGACTTGTCACCTAGCGGAACTATAAACATACATCAATACATATCAAAGTAGCGGAAGCAGAAAATAGAATGTAACATCCACAGTCATAACATAGCATAAAAGAAGAAAAGAAAGCAATAACTCAACTCAAGTGCAGAAAGTAAATATATCCAAAATTTAATTATTACAACTAAATTAAATGAAAGTAAAGATCTCTCAATCTCACTGAAAAAAGAGAAAATCTATCTAAGCAGCAGTAGGAAGATCCTCCTCCTGCAGCATTGCCAACGAACAACTATGAATCTGACATTTGTCAGTATCACAAATGCCAGGGCCACAGCTAACAAAAGAAAAATGTTACAGTTAGACAATCGTCTAAGTACATTTTAGACTATTTAAGTGAACTGAAGATTTAAGATATCACATTTAAAGGTTTTAAACATGCAAGCATTATAAGGTACAACAAGCTACAAAGAACGGGATAGCTACAAACTAATCATCTATAGCTAATCAACAAGTATGTAAAAATAACATACAGAAACAATAACTAAATATGGTGAGGCTAAAAACAAAAGTAACTGCAACCACTGAAATAAATCTGATCTTAACATGCTTATGATCACATGGAGACATACTGAGTGTATAAAGAACACAAGTGCTAAAATAGACATACCATTCTAGCATCCTAAACATGCCAATATTTTAGTACTAATCCATGAGATCATATATATAAGCATGCAGATTGACATATAAAAGGCCACTGAGACATGTGGCAAAAGTAAACTAAGTACATGCATAAGCAAAAGTAAAGCCACTGAGACATGTGGCAAACCAAGTCGAGCACTAAAAGGAAGGCCACTGAAGCATGTGGCAAAGTAAAATAAAAATTGAACTAAAATAGAAATAAGCCTAAGACATAGTACTGCCATAATAGAAACAGGCCATACAGGACCTCTGAATTGAAAGTTCAACATGTATCCATCCTAGGCATCCACAGAACTAAGTCTGAGTTGAAGTTATATAATAAGACATGTATTCAACCTAAACATCCACAGAGCTAGGTCCGAGTCTATTCTATAACAAAACTAGAACTGAAGAGGTAGACTAAGCTAGGACATACTCTACTAACTAAAAGTACTGAAGGAACTGAATGAATTTTCAAATACTAACTTAGGATGTATCTTCCATATCCCAAGTTAACCTATTATGCTCAAGGAACAAGGCTCAATATTCAAGGTGTGCAAAGCAATCAAAGTCAAAATAAGCAAGAGACTCAATCTAGACTCATGTGATATTCATTGTTGTCTACTTTATCCAAATCTAACTATTCTGAGAAGATACAAGTTTAGAATCTCCAACATCCAGCTATTGAGTAAAATCTCAAATTTATGATATTAATGTTAATATTAGAACTTAATAAGTTCTAATTCATAATCATATGATGACTAAAAGATGTTAAAGTAAATAAATTAACGACTTAATTATTAAAAATTTTCTCTCTTAACCCAAGTCTTGATTAAATAAATCAATACTTAAGGATTTTGGATCCAAACTCCACTTGGTGTTCAAATCATGAATCCAAGGTAGTATTCTAGTAAGGATCTAGGGTTCACATTTTTAAAACCCAAATTAAAGATAAGAAATTTTATAAGCTGAAGGATTTAGAAGCTATAATCTTAATAAAAGGCTGTGCTAATATTATAAGATAAAATAATCATTAAGAACTAAGAATCTAAGATTTATATTCAATATTTAGGATAATTATATCATCCTATAGATTGAATCAATCCTACACCCACATGGAAGGCTTCAAAAGAATTAAAAAATAAATCACTTAAGGATTTCCAAATGGAGGTAGTTCAATTAAATTAAAAGATCTAAAGTCTAACATCTATGATCTACTATTTAATATTTGATCACTTTAGACTCAAGCTAGGTTTAGACTTAGAATTTTTACCAAGGTATTTTTTTAGAATTCAAGTTTATGGACCAACTTAATTAAGTTATTAATTAAAGATCTAGTACTTAAAGGTAGTAGGCTTAGCTCTTAAGAAAGAGGGTTTTAAGGATACTTAAGGTCTTAAGATCTTGATAGGACTAACTTAAGATCTCTTCAATTAGCATCAATATTATTAATATAGGAGTTTAGAAAGGTACTAATAATCTAACTAAAGATATTTTACTGAATTTATAAGTTTAAGGGGTGCTAAAATACATTTTGGTCAAAATGACTAAAATACCCCTCTTAAGATTAAAAATGGGATTTTAGGATATAATTATCCAAATTGATTCAAATCTATTTTAATGGGTTCCAAATCAGTTAATGAAGTAGGATACACATTTATCTTAGGTTTTGATAACCTAATTAGCCTAATTAGTACTAATCACCAATTTAAGGTCAAATAAGGTGATTAAGGAAGCTAGGGCATATTAGGGTGATCCATTTGCATTTATAGGTTCCACTATCTTTAATAAGGCATTAGGAACTTAGGTCACCAAACTCAGAGGATTAATCAAAGTTTAATTCACTAATCCCTAATTAGGGTAATTAAGAGATAATTAATGAAATTAAGGTTCCTAATTTACTTTTAATAGCTTACATATGTTCCTTGTGGTCTCATGAGTAATCAGAGACCTTAATCAAAATTTTTGAATATTAATTGAATTTAATATGATTTAATAAAAAATAGAAAATGATTAGGCAATTATTTAAAATCTAACCATTGGATATTTGATTTTATTTTATATTCAAGTTCCTTGTATTTTTCTGATTAAAATAGTATATTGGATCATATCATTTAGATAAGTACAATTAATATTATTTAAATAATTTAATCTGTATTTTTATTTAAATTAAAATTATAAGTTTGATTTTCTGAATTAATTTTCTTAAGGAAATTAATTTAGAAATTCCTTTTATTTGATAGCCGGCACAAATTTAAAAGGCGCGGGTTACGGGTCGGCCCGACCTGTGACTACGTCTTCTTCCCACAGATGCCCTGATGCCCGAACCCTAGAGCGACCTTCCATCGCTGAATTCTCCACGCTACGGCCACATCCCGCCTAGATCTCGACGGCTACACCTTCAAGGCCTGAAGACGCGTCGATTGGACCAAGAAGCCCTATCTAGGAGGCGCCGAATCGCTAGGTGATACTCGGCCGAGACATCGCTTAAGGTGCATCAATGAGGGTCGAATTCCCCTCACAAAGCTGACTATACGGGTTGAGCTCGATACCTACACGATCAGAGCCTTGATTACGCGAGACACGAGATCCTGGGGAGGTCTGGATCACTTGAGGGTTACTCATGGTGAAATGTGAACGGGAGTCAATGTCGGGTCGATCGATTCTCAGCCAAATCGATCGATCCGATCAAACCCAACCTTCGATACGGTTCAACAATCAATGCCGAGAGCTCCTAGCACCAATTGGTTGGCTAAACACCTGAGGGAAATGCAGGATTCGATGAGCCAGAGGACGACTGGCAGTGCACACTCATATGATGAATTCATCATCTGGTCCACTGCCAGGCCTTGCCAGAGGGCTAGGCTCCTGCTAGGAAGCTAAGGAGGGGTCCTAACGCAGCATCTAGAGCTAGATTGGAAGCGAGCCAAGCTGAAACCAGCTTGACAGAGTAATTGGGATCGAAGGCTGTACCTGAGGATGGCGAAATGACTGAGGTAATACAAGTAGTTTGGATCACTCCAGATGGTCACAGAAGCTCTAGCAAGGGGGTTTGAACTTCAGACACACACCCACTATCAGTGGTACGCCGCAGGTTCAAACGCCAAGGAGCTCGAACTGCAAGTGAACGCCGACAAATAGGGAGAGGGCAAGCAGTTTATCCACTGAGAGCAAAGAGATTCTCTATGGAATCTTGGGGGTATTTATAGGCTCTATAGTGGTTTTGGTCAGTAGCCATGGCCATAGGCTTGGGCCGAGAGAGCTATCTCCATCTTCCACAATTGGGAGAGTCCAAGCCTCCGAGTCACCCAACTAGGCTCGACCATAATTGGAAGGGTCTTAACGGCCTAGGGGACAAGGCAGGAGGGAGTGGGGGACAGCTCTGGTGTGGCATCGTACGAGCAAATTTTTCTATCGGGCTTGCGATCGAGCGAATACGATGATCCACAGTGTCGGGGTCCATCTCTGTCGTCTGATTGCGAGACCGTTGAGGATCGACTGTCTGATGCGGCTCCCGATTAACAGAACCGCAGAGAATATCTCGTGCATCAAATGATAGAAGCTGATTGGGCGGATAGGATTAGATCATGGTGCGTGTTATATCAGCCGTAGGATCATGAGCATTAGGATGCATGCTCGAATATCCATAAGTTGGGTATGGTGCCCTGCTGTCAGGACTCCGCAGTGGATTTGCTGCAGTCCTGACAACAAATCCTAAGATATAAAAATATTTAAATAATTTAATTTAATTAATTATAATTCATTTAATTAATTATTCAATTTCTATTAAATTTTAAATCCAATTTAGGACTAGATGAGCCCTAAAAATTTTCAAAATTTCACCCTTAGCTAATTAGGGCATGAGGAATTCAAAAATGAAATCAGATTTTAATTTGGAGATCAAACTAATTTAGGTATTCTCTAGGGCTTAAAAATAGGCAAAAATACCAAATTTCTTAATTTAGATCCGATTGATTTCAAACTTCTAGGGTTAGTCTTAAATGACCCATTGAGTCTAGTATAATCAAAATTAGAGCTTGGTTTAGCTTAATTAATCTAGATTTAGCTAGGATAACAACTAGGGTTATTACAAACTCCCCCACTTAAGAACGATATCGATCTCGACATCACTTGAGTGAAGAAAATACTAATGAACTGAAGGTTTAAATGAAACAATTAGAAAAGAAAAGAACAGTACCTGGAGTTGCGAAGAGCTGTGGATATTTATTATGCGTATCCACCTCTTTCTCCCAAGTAGATTCTTCTAAGGATCAATTCTTCCACTGGATTTTGACTATAGGAATTGAACGATTTTATAGCTGCTTCTGATCACGAGCTAAGACTTTGATTGGCTCTTCGGCACAAGAAAGATCAGGTTGGATCTCCACTGCCGGAAGCTGAACGAGATGAGAAGGGTCTCTGAGACATCTTCTTAATGATGATACATAAAACACATTATGGACAGATGCAAAGTCAACAGGAAGATTTAACCAGTAGGTAGACGATCCTACTTTGGCCAAAATCTCAAAGGGTCCAACATAGCGGGGACTGAGTTTCCCTGCTACACCAACTCTGTAGACACCCTTCATTGGACTGACTTTCAAATAAGCAGAATCTCCTACATTGAATTCTAGGAGACGATGATGAGCATTATGGTACTTGCTCTGACGATCTTGAGCTAAAGAAATTCTCTGCTGAATTAAGTGAATCTTCTTGTTAGTTTCTTCGACTAACTAAGTACCAAAAAGTTGAATGCTTCCTATTTTTGACCAGGCTAGCAGAGTACTGCATTTTCAACCATATAATACCTCATAAGGAGTCATTTTAATACTAGCTTGGAAATTATTATTGTAGGCAAACTCCACTAACGGAATATGATCTTCCCAGGAACTAGCAAAATCAAGAACACAAAGCCTAAGCAAATCTTCTAGAACTTGATTCACTCTTTCAGTCTGACCATCCGTTTGAAGATGAAAAGTTGTACTCATGGCTAGAGTAGTACCCGGGTCTTGATGCACAGCTTATTAAAACTTAGAAGTAAATCTGCTATCTCTGTCGGATACTATTGATTTCAGAATCCCATGCAATCTGACAATTTTTTTGATATAGAGCTTTGCTAGCTTCTCTACTGAGTCAGTCTGGTGGATATGAAGAAAGTGCGCTGATTTAGTTAAGCAGTCTACTTTAACCTAGATTGCATTGGCACCAGATTTAGCACGAGGCAGTCCCATGATGAAATCCATAGATATGCCGAACCATTTCCATTCAAGAATTTCTAATGGATGCAGAAGACCACCAGGTCTTTGGTGTTCTGCCTTTATTAGATTACAGACATGACACCTTGCCACGAAATTGGCTACATCCCTTTTTATGCCTAGCCACCAAAATGATTGCTTTAAATCCGAGTACATCTTAGTACTGCCTGAATGAATATGATACTCAGAATTACAGCTTTCAATCAACACTTCACGATGCATAGATTTAGGAATCCACAAATGATTACCTTGATAAATCATGTCGTTATGCAATTGCAAATCATGACAACGACCACCTCCAATATCTGCTTTGAACTTCAGATAATCATCGTCTTTGGTTTGCGAGATAGAAACATCTCTGTGGAAGGTAGGTTCCACACTGATATTTACCAGAAGCAAACTTAGCATATCACCACTAACAGGAGAAATTTCAAGCTTATGAAATTATTGCTCTAAAGAACTGGAAGCTATCATAGAGGATAAAGTAGCACGACGGCTAAGAGCATTGGCCACAACATTTGTTTTTCCAGGGTGATACTGAATACTGAGATCATAATCACTAATGAGTTCCAGCCATCTTCTTTGATGACAATTCAGTTCCCTTTGAGTGAAGATATACTTCAAGCTTTGATGATCCGTGAAAATCGAACACTGAACTCCATATAAATAGTGATGCCATATTTTTAAGGCAAAAATTTTATCGGCAAGTTCAAGATCATGAACTGGATAATTTCTCTCATGGGGTTTTAACCGTCGAGAGGTCTAAGCGATTACCTTACCCTTTTGCATTAACACACAACCTAGACCAATTCTACAGGCATCGGTGTATACCTGATAGTCTAAGCCTTCCTTGAGCAGGACAAGAACTGGAGCGGTAGAAAGTACATCCTTCATGATTTGGAATGCTTCCTCGCATTCTGGGCTCCAAATAAATGGAACGGATTTTTGGGTCAACTTAGTCAAAGGCAAAGTGATTTGGGAAAAGCCTTTAATGAACTTTCTGTAATATCTAGCTAATCCCAAGAAACTTCTAATGTCGGTAACTGATTTAGGCTAAATCCAGTCCTGGATAGCGCTTACTTTACTCTAATCTACACGAATACCCTGGGCATCGACTACATGTCCCAAAAATGCAATGGATTTAAGCCAGAACTCGCACTTGGAGAACTTGGCGTATGACTGATGTTCACACAGAGTTTCCAATACTAATCTCAAGTGTTCTTCATGATCTTTTAAGGTTCTAGAATAAATGAGAATATCGTCAATGAAGAAGATCACGAACTTGTCTAAGTATGTCTTCAGAACTCACTGCATCAAATCCATGAAGATTGATGGTGCATTAGTGAGTCCGAAAGACATCACTAGGAATTCAAATGACAATAGCGAGTACAAAAAGTAGTCTTTCCTACATCTTCTTCTCTTACTCTCAATTGGTGATATCCAGACCTTAAGTCAATCTTAGGGAATATGACAGCTCCAGATAACTGGTCGAATAAATCATCAATTCTAGGTAATGGGTACTTATTCTTTATGGTGACTTTATTTAGTTCATGGTAATCTATGTACATTCGCATTGATCCATCTTTTTTCCTTACAAATAGAATGGATGCTCCACAAGGAGACATACTCGGCCTAATAAAGCCTTTATTCAAGAGCTCGTATAACTATTCATTGACTTCTTGAAGTTCCTTAGGTTCCATTCTGTATGGTGCTTTAGATATAGGCTAGGTACCCAGAACTAATTCGATAGAGAACTTGACTTCTCTGGAAGGAGGTACATCAGATAGATCTTCTGGGAATACATCGGCAAATTCCTTAACTACTTTACAATCAGAGAGAGGTATAATTTCCTTTGCTTCACCCATCATGGTGACCAGAAAAGCATTACAACTGTTACTGATCAATTGCTCAGCTTTGATAGTATTTATTAACGATAACTGTGTACTAGTTTTTCTTATAAAAGTCTCAGACTTGCTTTAGGAATGGAGAGTGATTTTCTTTTTCAAACAATTTATCACGACATTATTGTCACTGAGCTAGTTCATTCCAAGGATGATATCAAAGTTTGCTAATGGCATGATGATCAATTCAGAGTTAAACTTCTGACCATTTAATGGAATTTTGATGATACAAAACTTATTGGCACTTAGTTGGGCTCCAGATGGAAGTCCAACGCTTAAGGATTTTATTAAGTTGCACCGGTGTGGTTTAAGGATGTTGGAAAAATGTTCAGAAATAAATGAACGACTATCACCAGTGTCAAATAACACATTGCAGGGCTGGTCATTAAAGTAAAGTGTGCCTAATTTATTTATATGAATTGCATTAACAAATTGCAATAATTAAGGTACAGGAATGCAATTAACAAAGGAGAAGTTCAGAAATAAGTACCTGAAACCACATTGTTATCTTCTGTGGCTTCTAGAGGTGTTAAGGCACAAACTCACATAGGACCAGCATGATGGTTATTTACCTGTCTCCTGGGATTATTCTGGAACTTAGGAGCAGATGGCTGCTCTAGAGCAGCTCTAGGTGCAGGGCTGGCATTATGGCCAAATTTGGCTTTCTCCTGTTCAATGGAGTAGCTCAGAACACTTGGCTCTTCTTATATTGTTTTATTGGAACTCTATCCATTGTTTCTGTATGGGTACAGTGATAGAACTTGTGGCCTGGTCTTCCACAATTGTAGCACTTAAAGCTGAAGTGATAATACTTGCCATATGGATGAGGCCTATTACAACCTTGAATGAGCTCAACAGTCGGTGCAGCTTCCAATTGATAAACCTTTGCAGAGTTAGGCCTGTGCCTCTTGAAGGCTTCATGCTGGTCAGACATTGATTGCGCCTTCCACTTGAGATCCTTTTCAGATTGATGATGCTCGATCACCTTAGCTGTCTCCACTAGCTCAAAAAAGCTAGTTAGGCAGAGTGGAATAATCTAGTCCTTCAGTGAATCTCAGAGTCCACTGAGAAAGCTGTGGCACTTAACTGGTTCAGAATGAGTAACTTCTAGAGCAAAGTGTATCAACCTACAAAATTCCTTTTCGTAGTCCGCAACAGAATGACTCCCTTGAGTCAAGCTTATAATCATGTCTGCAATGATGTTTTGTGCAGACGGGGGAATGAATTCAGTTTTGAATGCTTCAACAAACTCACCCCAAGGGATATCGTCCAACTCATAGTCAACAAACTTGGTATTCCTGACCTCCTCCCACCAATATTCTACCTCAAAATGAAATAGGTGTGTAGTGAGATGGATTGCTTCGGAGTTTGGGATCTTTAGACTAATAAGACCCTTCTCCACTGCTTTCGGCCAGTCGGATGTGTCCATTGGTGATAGGTTTCCACCGAAGGTGGAAGGCCTCAGTCTTAAGAAATTATGGAGAAGACTATCCATTGAGTGATGGAAAGGAAATGTATGTTGCGGAACAGGGACAGCAAGAACAGCAATAGCGGCTGGAACGGAGCGATCATTCATCATCTTCTGCATAACTATCACTTAATGGGCTTGGTTTTCCAGCAAGGTTGCTACCATTGCCCACAGATGAGCCACTTCATAGGTAGAACTAATAGATGCGACAATATTCTTGATAGGAGTGTGATGAATCCATAAATTATATCTAAAATAAAGGAAAACTCATTCATTTCTGACCTTTAAAGTGCTCCTAAATCTAGTTTTATCTATCTTTTTCAGGAAAATGGCATCCAAAAGAGTTCTGTGATAATTTTTTTCCAAATTCCAAAAATGTTCAAGGGAATCTGCAGCCGCGCGCTGCAGCGTGCTCCAGCGCACTGCAGCGGGTCATTTTGCAAATGGGGATGCTATAGCATGCTACAGCGGGTAATTTTCTGAAATGTGGACGCAGTAGCACGCGGCAGCGGGAGACTTAGCTTATTTTGCTTGCTCAATTATGCGCCACAGCGCGCTGCAGCGACTGCCGCCAGTTCTGCCAGTCAGATGCATTTATTGTGGCTGGGACAAGACCCCCAACCTGCATCTTGTCCCCAGCCATCATTCCCTGCAGCAGCTCTGATTTTTTATGGAAGATGGCCTCTTGATTTGATAAGAAGGATAAACAAAGAAGGATATTGCTCACTTCATCTTTAATTTGGGATTTGCCATCATTACTTCAGATTTTTTTTATCAAATTGCTAGTTTTGGAGAGGATGAAGGAGCATGCAGCCCCTCTCCTATAAATGCACCTCTTCTTGACTAGAGGAGGGTTCACTATTTTTCTCAAGACACTAACTGAAGAGAAGGAGTGCATAAGAAGAAGTGAGGAACTCCCCAAGGGTGGAAAGGCAAACTCTAGCTAAGGAGGAGAAGAAAGAACGCAGCACTAGCGACCTAAGGGAGGAGCTTGAAGAAGGAGAAGAAGAAATTCGGAGAACTTCCAAGGAATGTTCCTAGTATCTTCTAAACCTTACTCTTATATTTTCTTTTCTTAGTTGATTATGAAAGGGTTTTTATCTATGTATATATTTCTCTTCACTTCCTTTGTAATGAGTAGCTAAATCTCCCTTGGAGAGAGTTGGGAAATTCTCATATGTATGTGTTATTATTAATGTATGAAACTTTCCTCAGGTGAAATTAAATTGTAAGGGACTTAATGAAATATGTTTTTTATTATTTGGTCTTGAATGTGGATAAAAGAAAATGAACTAATAATTTCAAGAACTAAATTGTCTTGTGCTCCATAGCTCACCTTAGGTTGGATGCTAGGTTCTATGTGACAAAGTTCTTAAGCTTAATGCACCTTAATCTAAGCTCAATCAAAGTGTTGATGCATGTGATGCTAAGACCCACTAAATGAGCTCCTTAACTCAACATAATTGAGGTAAAGGAAGAAATAGTTGAGTGCTCATGAACTAAGTGACATAGTCATTGAGCCCAACATATTAATCCCTAATCTTAACTATGTGGGATGAAGTGAAGCTCATAGTGGAATCAATGCTTATAAGATCTTAAAACATAAATAATCATAATCTCCTTGATCAAGAGATAAGATGAAAATCTAAAACCTAAAATCTTATAAGAATCTTTGTGCCAAAGTAGAACCAAATGTGTGTTCATTTTGTGCACAAGATTTGAACTTGTGAGACTATGAGATAAAATCTTAAGGTGATCAATGTGCACTTGATAAACAAAATATAAATGAAAGATAAAGCTTGAGAAATCAAAAGTACATTGGTAATGTATCATCACATGTGGAATAACCCCAACTCTCATCTCTCTTTTATCTAACTTATCTTCATTTAGTAGTTACTGTGCTAAGTCTAGGCCCAACTCATCAATTAAATTATAGCTTAAACATTAGTGAGAATAGATAGACCTTAGTAACAAAATAATTAATTCTCTGTGATTCAATAAATCCTGGAAAGTAACTCTTTCCACTTATTACTTCAGACCACGTACACTTGCGTGTGAGCGCAGACGTGTATTTATAGTCTGTCAAGTTTTTGGCGCCGTTGCCGGGGAATTGGTATTTGTTTCGTATTAAGGATAATCTATAAGTAGCTAGTGATTTAAGCATCTCTTGCATATATTTCTAGTTTTTTATTTTTTTTTGTAATTATAGAAACTAATAATTTACATTTTTGCTTATCTTATTTTTGCTAACTTGCTGAACTTTATTGCTAAAATTGTTCTTGATAGCCATATTAAGTCAGGAGGATGATGGAGGGTCAAGTGACGTTAATATGATCATGAATCATGGAAGGAATAGAGAAAGATTTGAAAATTCACTTATTGAATTTCGAAATTCCACTACTTAATTCATAAATAAACTGATGCCACTTTAAACAGGCACGAGCACACTCTTCTAAGACAAGAGGAGACAGTTAAAAGAATTGAACAAAAACTAAAAGACATAATGAAGCAGTTAGAGCAACCTTCTTTAGTTGGAGAGATCAGTGAGTATGGAAAAGAGTCGAGAAACGTCATAACCTTGAGAAGTGGGAAGGCCACACAGGAGATTGTGAGAAAAGAGAATAGCAAAAATGTAACAAAAATAAGAGAGGAAAGGAAAGAGGAAGGAGAAACTGTAACGGCCCCAATAATTGGATAGAAGATTAATCTAGATATTGGGGTGTTACCTTAGCACCCAACACTTGATTAGAAGAAAACTATTCAAGTGTTGATGCTAAGTGGCCAAGTCACTTTTTGAGCATTTGTTAAGTTAAATAAATAAAAATGAAGATACATATAAATGCATAATTGCAAATATCTACAATGCTAGAAATTAGATAAATCCACTCATTCATCCCAAGCAGTTTATAAAAGATACAACACAGATAAATATAAGCAAAAGTAACTTAAACAGTTTATAATCTAATTATTATAAACCTTTTTAAAGTAAGAGAAAAATGCAATATGTAAATCACTCTCTCTCACTAAACAAGTAATCTGTTAAAATCAAGCGAAAGCATATTTCTTTATAAGTCCTTCAAGTACTTGGACATGCATCACCTGAATAAAAGGGCTCTTGATCTATCATATTTTGGTATTTAAATATGATAGGGCAAAGCTAAGAAAAAGAAAAGTGTAGTTAGACTAAACTATTTAAGCACATTTTAAAATTAGCTATGTTTTTAGATTAACAAGATATCACAATTTATTATTTACAATTTAAAGTAAGTAGTGGTGCAATAAAAGCTATAAAGAAAAGGGAAATGAATAAGCATAACTATAAGGAGGACAGTATGAAAATAGTTCAGTAAAAATGCTCATTTTTATTAATGTTCTAGCTTATTACTGAAAATTTGAAAGGGAAAGCATTTTAAGGCTAGAAACTAATATGTGCATGAAATGAAAGCAATATATGATCAATTTGGAAAATATGCTAACTAAGAAATTGATATACAGTGAAGCATTAATTGAAGTTAAGCAACATACACTGTATTCAAATTAAACTGAAGTAAGCAATACACAATACTGAAAATAAAGAGTGTAAAGCTAAAGGAAATGAGGAAATATCTTAGATTCTCAATCTAAGATAATCATAGTCTAAAACTATGATATGAAAGCATAACTAAATAGTTATGAAGAGATCTTATAATTCGTAAAAGAATCTCTTATATCTTTAGTTAAAGTTATATTAAGAAATACCTCATTCTGTAGGAGTACACAACAGAATGGGCGAGGAGTTAAGCACGTCTGCTTAACCAGATACAGTGGGGAAGTTGAACATTCACATTTACCCTCTCTAAAATGTGAAGTCCTAATATAAGCGCTTTCTTTTGTACTCAATTTGCCATAAGGTATTCCCCTTTTAAATTTTAAGAAAATCTTTATTTATGCACAAGGATCTTGAATATATGTTCAAGGAAATGAGGCTCAAAGCTATGCAAGCATTCAATGGATTACAAAAATTGTAAAGTATGTGATATCTTCTTGTTATCTAAACTTTAATAATCTACTTAATAATTGGAGCTAATTGAACTCCAAATTGACTTATAGATATTTGATCTTAAGTCAATTCTAAATAGAAGTAAAATGAATTATAAGTATATTTTCATGAAATTTGAAAGATAAATTAAATTCAATTTGAAATAAAAGGAAAGCTTATCGAAAGCTTAAAAAGAAAAGAAACTATTATTTTCAATCAAGTTGATTGAGAGTTAAAATTCAAAATGAACCATTAAAATGGATGTTTTGAATTGAATATTAAAATTCTCTAAAAAATTTCTAAGTATTAAAATTCTTAGAAATTTTGACAGAGTCTCCTTTGTTTTTGTTCAAATAAATAATTTTCACAATCAATCTCCAGTTCTAAATTAGAGTTCAATCATTTTTATAGGATTGCTCATTTCCAGTTCTAAAATAGTTGCAAATATACAAAACTAAATTAAACAGTTTATACATTCTATATAGAATATCTCATAAAAAGGAAATGCAGGAATAAAAATTTAGCATTTATAAGCAGCTTTATGTGATATTTCACACAGCATTTAATTTTAGCAATCATGTATTATTTTTACAACTTATCCTGCAAAGAATCACCATTAAAGTTAGCATTTAAATATAAAAGAAACAAAGATTACTTAAATTTAAAGGCAGCATATGATCTCCTAAATATATGACAACTTTTGTAATGTAACAACCCCTAATCGTAAATGAACTAAAAATAAAAGCATTTGAACTTATAAGATAGCAGCATTTTGATCTTAAATATTACATGTCAATACTTATAATTTAAATAAATAGATAACAGCATTTGTGTTTTACAAGTAAATGATAGCAATTTGAATCTTTTAAAATAAAGGCAACCATTTGATTCATTGAGACTTAATCTTAAATGATAGATGGCTGTATGACAATAATTGAATCTCAAATATTGCAGCGTTAGTGTAAATCAAATGGCAACATTTGATTCATGATATCGTTTAATTCATATTGAATTTACATAGCAGTACATGTTTGTAATGAAAGAAAATAATGGCATTCCTTCTTAAAGGAAGAGCAGCATTTGATTTTTTAACATAGATGGAAATTTATGAATTCGTTTAAAAGAGACAACATTTATTTACTTCAGCTTAACTAAAGTAACTGAATCATACTGAAATTAATGACAGCAGTTGTAAATGGCAGCAGTTCGATTCATCTTTTACATTATTTCACTTTCATCTCATAGTAGCATATGAATTCATTTAAGAATAGCTTTAATTTTAATCATATGACTTTATACATAGAAATGGCAGCATCTTATCTCATCATTCTAAAATAAAGACAACATGTACTTACATTTAATCTCATATAATAAGATGGCAGCATATAATAAAAATAATGGCAACATTACTTTCATTGAGATACATGGCAGCATGTGAGCTTTATATGATATATGGCATCACTTAGGTCTCATAACTAAATGGCAGTAATTGATTTATTTCTACAATTGATGGTAGCAAAAGACTTTAGGCATAATTGATAGCAGCATTTGCCCTTTTTTTTCTTATAGTTAACAACAACAATAATAGCAATTGATTTCATACATGCTTAATAGGAACATTTAAATTTATGGTAGCACTTGGTTGGCAAGGCAACATTTGTATGGCAGCATCTGTATAAGGTAATTGACAGCATTTATAAAACATGAATGGCAGTAATTGTATGAATGATAGCATTCAATTCTCTATTACATGGCAGCATTATATTGAGCTAATATTAATAACATTTATTTCTCCTAATTTATGTAACACTTTATTATATACGAGATGGAAGCAATTGACTTATCCATGATTGGTGGCAGCAATAGACACATAGGAATAAATAAAATATAAGGAATCAAGCTCCACACATGTTATGCAGTTTTCTATTCAATTTACTCATGCCATTAATTTAAACATCTCATCTTCACATGAAACTTCAGATTTACATAGTGCTCGGATATCTATAAATTAGAAAGCATACGAAAAAAATATATTTTTACATTTCATAGACCATCACTTTTGGAATGGTTCTTCAATCATATTTACATCTTATGGTTGGGGGGTGATTTTATTTGTAACATAACATGAATAACAGTGGATCAAACATAATACTTATGAACATTATTGACATTTTTGTTAAATTAATACTGGACCAAACATGGCCCATTATCAAAATCACTCTACCAGCAAAATAACATGCTACCTTCTTAATCCTATCAAACCAAACAGCATTTAAATATTAATGTCAAAACCAATGCAGTTAAAAGAAAGCTAATTCATTTGATATATAAGGGTAACATATGATATTATTAAGGAAATGACAGCATTGTTAATTTATTATAGTATTTTATCGCAACACATATCCAGCATATGAGGTATAGTTACCTTTAATATGTGTAAGAAAGATGTGGGAAAAGCCCTATTATCATTCCAGCCTTTGCAATAAATTTTTCAGAACAATTATCAACATACTTTATTGTTTGCTCAACCTTTGGTTAAAAGCAGATTTTATTTCGCCCAACAAGGTAAAAGAGACATCAAGCATCTTAACTCACTTTAGGTGAAATAAATATATAAAAAAAGGTATTCTAAATTCAATTCCAACGTTAATATGAGATAATTTAACAATGAACATACGTTCATATGAATTATTTAATTTACGATGCAAGTCATTACATTTTCTGTAAATAAGTATGGTAATTACATAATGGTTGTCAAGACAAGTATATCTTGACAGTAGAAGAAAATGCGCAGAGAATAACAAGGTTATCTTAATAAAGTTGATATTGTATGACATGAAGACTTCTATCAACCATAAGTCCATAAAGAAAGTCAGTATGTCAATTAAACATTCAAACGGAAAATTATCTCTAGAAGTATGCATAAAGTAAACCAATGCGTGCAAGTGATGATAGATAAAGTTATACAACATCATAAATAAACCCCAACCCCAATAACATAGATAAAATCAGTCATTTATTTTAAGCATAGAATAAAGTATCAATTAAGGCTTATTCAAGTATTACTCATATAGAAACTAGATTCTGGTTTAATAATGGCCATTGCTTTTATGGCTTAATATGGTTGACTCATTTTTTAAAAGACTACTTGTTAGTAGTATTCATGAGCCATTTGCGAGCTAACCTCAATATAAGTTTAAATCAACCATAACTTTACAAAAATCAATCTTGATCAATATTAAGCTTACTTGAATTGAGCTTGAGCTTAGGTTGAGCAGGACCCTAGCTTAGAAATTCAAGCTTAGTATTACTTTATTTGTTTGGTTCGTTTGCTCCCTTAATCATTGGACAAGAAAAGTTGCATTTGTTCATAGCTACTTTCATTGCTGTTATAAGTTTTGGTGGAGCGTGCAGACAATCATAATAACCAGTAAATATTTTTCAAATAAGCAAATTTTGAGAAATTGAGCCTCCAACAATCATTGGAGAAGGGAGCCACTTTTGCCTTCATAGATATGCCAACATTAAATATAAAAGAAACATTCAACCTTTGTTAAAGACAAAGTTCTATGCTTAATGAAGTTAATATACTAAACAATAACTAGGTTCTTAATGAATTGAAGTATACACATGAACACTTTCTTTTTCTTCATAAAAACAAATTTCACTTATAGTGAGATAAAGAAAAAGAAATGGAATCAAGATGAGCAGCATATACAAGATGCTCTTTTCTTTACAGAATGGAAGGAGAGGTAGAATAATTTCTTTTAAAAGATATAATAGCATTTAAGCTTAAAGAATAAATGACAGCATTTGATTCTAATATAATTCAATTGACATCATTTTCCTTTGCTTATCTCGTTATGGCATGCATTAAGAATGGCTTGAGCATTTTATTTACAATCGATGCTTCTTTCTTTCTTTTGTAAACTTTAGGTGAGATCTCTTGGAAATTATGATAGCTGTATATTATTGAGCAGTTGCATGACCGGATCTTTTATAAGGGGCTGAAAATTTGCTAACTAAAATTGAGTTTTAATTGGCTTTTTAAAAAAAAAAATGCATAGATTGATGGAATGAATTTTAAATTCATACTTAGCAGATTCGATCTAACTCATAATTTCATATTCAATAATAACCATCATTTTGCTTTAAATCGATACCCTAATGAAACTCATTTGATATCTTAGATATACTATATTAATCTAAGTATTGATTCGCAAGAAGAACTCAAAGCATCATAAATGGTGAAATTAATTCAGCCATTTAAATCCTTAAAGTGGATATATGTAACAAGATATGAATCGTGATGGAGGTACCTTATTCTTTGAGGTGCGGCTAGAAGAAGCGCTCGGCTTGGTAGGAGGCTCGGCGAAGATGGAGGACTCGGCTAGGAAGGCTGCGCCGAACGGAGAAGCAAGATCGGCTTGCGTGCTATCCGTTTGATGGGAGGAATCAGCTAGGTGGAGACTCGATTAGGGTTTTGCTATCCTCAGATCCATCCTTATGCCGAGAGGTTAAATGCTCGTAGATAAGGAGAGGGATCAGCATGGGTTCGAGCCTTCCCATTGGAGAGGTCAACGGTGCGATCCACGCGTCATCTCATCCTCGCTTGCTCGAGCGATAAGGATGAAGGAGCTCGTCCCGATCGCGTGAGGAAGAAATTTCGGCTTACGTAGGAGGAGGAGAAAAGTTTCGGCTATATGGAAGAATTAGATCAGGATGAATTAGGTTAGATGAGATATATAAGTAAATCTAGGATCTTATATCAACTCTTAGATCAAAATAAATGGCTGGAATTTTTGAGCCAAGATTTGAAATCATTTGAGCTTCAAAAATTACAAACTTGGTATCAAAACGACCGTCTCGACGAGATGAACACACGCATCTAAAAATTATTAAATTTAAATAAGTATTTTATTTTATATTAATTTTTAAGTGAAAAACTTAGAAAATTAATTACGATAAATCGGAAACTCGAAAATTAACAAAACTTGAAATATAGCATTCTCATATGATGCTTGACTTAGATATATAATATTTAAATTCTGATTTATATTTTTCATATTATTAGCCTTTGAAGTTTAAACTTTATAAATTTATTCAGGACAATTCGGGATCCCAAACGCGCTCAAATTTTTGCAGTATGATCCTTTCAATTGGTATTATAAGAGGATATGTTTATTACATTTTTATTTGACTTAAATTGGAATCCTAGTTTAACGAAAATTTTTAAGCGATCGAAATTCAGCAGAAAATCTGGAAAAATCAGCGATTTCAAAAAATTCTCAGAATAACACTCTTAGCTAATTTGAAATTACTGAGTCCAATGGCGGACTCCATTTTTTATTCTGAAATCTAATTAATTTAGGTATCTTCAGAATTATTTGAAAATCAGAAAACGTTGGAAATTACCAAACAGTCTCCAAATCGCACGAAATTTGAAGTGGAGACTTTTAACTCTAATATGAGAGTAATGAAAAAGATTTAGAGTCAATTAGATCACTAATTGATAGGTAACAACCTCTGGGTTGTTACAGAAATAGTCAGGGCAGAGAAAGGAGTTGCAAGGGATTTAGAAAAGGGAGAAACTAGTGATCAACTTAAGGAATTTTCTCATATACCTTATCCTCAGCGGTTGTCTAAGGAGAAACTCGACGTTCAATATCAAAAATTCCTAGAAACCTTTAAAACTCTTCAAATCAATATCCCTTTCACTGAAGCTCTAGAGCAAATGCCTAGCTATGCTAAGTTTATGAAAGACATCCTCTCCAAAAAAAGGAAGATTGATGAAAAGGAGACTGTAGCACTAATAGAAGAATGTAGTACAATCTTTCAAAGAAAGATTCCCATCAAAAATAAGGACCCATGAAGTTTCACTATCCCTTGCACTATTAGATGTCAATCTTTCCAAAAGGCCCTTTGTGATCTTGGTGCATCTGTTAATTTGATGCATTTTTTTATATTTAAGAAACTAGGAATTGATCAATTAAAACCCACCTCTGTTTTATTCCAATTTGCCAATAGATCAGTAAAATCCCCTTTAGGAATTATGGAAAATATTCTTGTAAAGGTTGACAAATTCATCTTTCCTGCGGATTTTATTATCTTAGATATTGAAGATGAAAATCAAGAAATTCCTATTATACTAGGTAGACCTTTCTTAGCTATAGGACGAACCTTAATTAATGTAGATAAAGAAGAGTTAAAGTTGCGTTATGGGGAGGAGGAGATTAAGTTTCAGGTTAATGACTCTATGAGACACCCTTCTAACCCAAATGAGGAATGTTGGAAGATCAATTTAATAGAAGAAGCTTGGTTAATGGAAGATGTGGAAAAAAGGGAATGTTAGCAAGTGAAGAAAATGAAGATCCCATTGACACCGAAGTTATTAAAGAATTGATAAAGGAAAGAAAGATGATTCAACCTTCGATAATTTATCCTCCTAAAACTGAATTGAAACATCTTCCCTCACATTTAAAATGCATTTACTTAGGGGAAGATGAATCACTTCGTGTAATAATATCCTCATTGTTAACTCAACATCAAGAGAATCTTTTACATAAAGTTTTAAAAGAACATAAGAGTGCAATGGGATGGATTATTGCAGATCTGAAAGGGGTTAGTCCAACTCTGTGTATGCATCGTATCTTATATGAGGATAACTCCAAACCTTCTATTGAACCTCAATGGTGATTAAACCTAAACATCAAAGAAGTAGTGCACAAAGAAATCATCAAACTCTTAAATACTGGAATCATCTTCCCCATTTCTGAAAGCCCTTAGGTGAGCCCTATACACGTGGTTCCCAAAAAGAGTGGGATGACTGTTATTCTCAATAGCAACAATGAGTTGATCCATACTAGAACTGTGACCAGGTGGAGAGTGTGCATTTATTATAGGAAATTAAATAAAGCAACTCAAAAAGGCCATTATCCCCTTCCCTTTATTGACCAAATGCTTGATAGATTGGTAGGAAATCCTTAATTTTGTTTTCTTGATGGGTATTCTGGATATAATCAAATCTTGATTGTGCCTGAAAACTAAGAGAAAACAACTTTCACCTGCCCCTTTGGAACATTTGCCTTTAGAAGAATGCCTTTTGGATTATGCAATGCCCCAGCTACTTTTCAACGTTGTATGATAGCAATTTTCTCTGACATGATAGGAAAGTTCTTGGAAATTTTTATGGATGACTTTTCTGTTGTTGGAACCTCTTTTGATCATTGCTTAACTAATTTGGGAAAGGTTTTAAAAAGATGTGAAGAGTCAAATTTAATCTTGAATTGGGAAAAATGTCACTTCATGGTTGAAGAGGGGATTGTACTTGGTCATTTAATTTCTAGGTGAGGGATAGAGGTAGATAAAGCAAAGATTAAAGTAATTAAGAACCTTCCCCCTCTCATCAATGTTAAAGGAATTAGAAGCTTCCTTGGGCATTCTAGTTTTTATCAAAGATTTATCAAGGATTTCTCAAATATAAGTATGTCGCTTTGTAGACTGCTAGGAAAGGATGTCGAGTTCAACTTTGATAAGAATTGTTTAAAGGGATTCAATGCTATAAAATCTGCCTTAATCTCTGCTCCAATAATTTCTACTCCAAATTGGGAGTCACCTTTTGAAATTATGTGTGATGCGAGTGACCTTGCAGTAGGTGCTATCCTTGGGTAGCGAAGGGAGAGAACCTTCTATACTATCTACTATGCTAGTAAACTCTTGGATGAGGCTCAAAGAAATTATGCTACCATAGAAAAGGAACTTCTTGCTATCATTTTTTTGCCTTTACTAAATTTAGGTCGTATCTCATTGGGTCTAAAACTATCGTATACACTGATCATGCTGCTATCAAGTATCTCCTCCAAAAGAAGGAGGCAAAACCATGCTTGATACGATGGGTGTTGCTCTTGCAAGAATTTGATCTTGAAATCTGGGATAAGAAGGGGAGTGAAAATGTGCTAGCTGATCATCTATCTAGATTGACCCACCTTAACCATGACAAGTTGACCAAAATTAGTGAATCGTTCCCCAATAAAAAACTTTATGGGGTAGCTACAAATGATCTGCCCTGGTTTGCTGACATTGTAAACTATCTTGCAGGAGGAATCATACCAAAAGATGTGAACTACCAACAAAGAAAGAAGGTTTTTGCAGATATAAAAAACTATTTTTGGTATGATCCCTTTTTGTATAAATGTTGCAATGATCAACTACTTAGGAAATGTATTCCAGACTCTGACACTAGAAATATTCACTTTCTTTGTCACACATCTCCCTATGGAGGGCACCATAGGATTAAGCGAACAGCTACAAAGGTTCTTCAATCAGGATTCATTTGGCCCCATTTATTCAAAGATGCAGCCGATTTTGTCAAAAGCTGTGACAAGTGCCAAAGAACCGAAAATTTGAGCAAAAGGGACGAGCTCCCTTTAATTGGAATTTTTGAAGTAGAACTATTCGACGTATGGGGAATTGACTTCATGGGACATTTTCCCTCATCTCAAGCCAATATGTATATTCTTGTGGCAGTTGAATATGTCTCAAAATGGGTTGAGGTAATCGCATGTGTATAAGCAATGATGCTAAAACTGTGATTAAATTTCTCAAGGAACACGTGCTATCCAGATTTGGGACGCCCAGATTTTTAATCAGTGATGGAAGGAAACACTTCTGCAATAGGCAATTAGAAAATATATTAAAAAATTATGGGGTGAAACATAAGGTGGGTACTCCCTACCACCCTTAAACTAGCGAGCAAGTTGAAGTTTCCAACAGAGAACTTAAGCAAATCTTAGAAAAAATTGTGAACCAAAATAGAAAGGACTGGACTTCAAAACTCCAGGATGCCTTATGGGCGTATAGAACTGCTTTCAAAACCCCTTTAGGAATGTCCCCTTATAAACTTGTTTATGGAAAATCATGCCATCTTCCGGTAGAACTTGAACACCGAGCCTTCTGGGAAATAAAAAATCTAAATTTTGATCACCAAAAGGCAGGCGCACAAAGAATGCTACAACTGAATAAATTGGATGAATTCAGGTTAAACGCCTATAAAAGTGCAAAGCTGTATAAAGAGAAAATTAAAAAATGGCATGATAAGCTAATAAAGCCAAAACATTTTCAACCTGGAATCAACTTGGAATGAAAGTATTGCTTTTTAACTCTAGATTAAGACTTTTTCCAGGAAAATTGAAGTCAATATGGACAGGACCATTTACTATCACCAAGGTTTTTACTCATGGAGCAGTTGAGGTCGCCTCCAAAGATGGCACATTTAAGGTAAATGGAAATCATCTTAAGCTCTACTTGGAGGAAGGAATCTTTCAAGAACAAGGGGGATGGACCCTTCAGGACCCCCCAGATGAAGGTATCACATGAAGAACTTTCTAATGTCAGGCTGAGACACTAAAATAAGAGCTTATTGGGAGGCAACCCAAGATTAATTAGGTTGTATTTTTCTTTTTTGTACATTTTTATATTTTTCATTGTATTTTTCTTTCTTGTGTGTTTTATTTTAAGATTTCAATTTATGAATTTTCATATCCCCTCATTTTTATGGTGTGCTTAAACTAAATATTTTTTCTGAATTTTTTGGAAATCACAAATTGACAAGATGGACTTAAATATAAGTAAAATGGTGCAATTCAAAAATAACCAAATACATTATAAGCACTAAAATGTTTTAATTAAGGAATGAGTGGAGGATAATCTAATCTCCAAAAATTTAATTTAATGCCTTGAACTAAGTGTGGGGGAAGGCATTGGACTTGGACTAGAAATATGGTGTGTACTCTAAAAAGAGTGTGTTATGCTCTCATAGGACTTCATGATCACAAAGATGTATATTGGGGATGAAGAAAAATGTATCTCCCTAAGAATGAAAAGAAAAATATATATATTCAAAAAAGGGATGATGAAAAATATCTCTCCCAATTGATCAAAATGTGAAAGGATGAAGAAAAATATCTCTCCTTCAAATCTTTTCATCTTTGTGATTCATAAGAAGGAGCACATATGGCATAACTCTTGGAGGCTTTGACCACCATTTCTAATTTAGGGTCCATAATAAACTCTCTCCATCACCTAGTGTCTAGCATGAAAATCAAAATATTTGGAGATTAATTGATTAAACCACCCTTATTGCCAAGGTTAAAATATTAAATGTTGCTAAATGTTTTGTTTCATTTTTGTTATGCACGAACATTAACTTATATTGACTCTAATTGAATTTTTGTGACTATCATCTCTATTGTAACAGAAAAAATACCATTTTGAGCTTACTTGAGGACGAGCAAGAATTTAAGTGTGGGAGTGTGATGAATCCATAAATTATATCTAAAATAAAGAAAAATCCATTCATTTCTGACCTTTAAAGTGCTGCTAAATCAAGTTTTATCTATCTTTTTCAGGAAAATGGCATCCAAAGGAGTTCTGTGACAATTGTTTGCCAAATTCCAAAAATTTTCAAATGAATCCGCTGCCGCACGCTACAGCGCCCTCCAGCGCGCTGCAGCGGGTCTTTTTGCAAATGGGGACGCTATAGCGTGCTGCAGCATGTAATTTTGCGAAATGTGGACGTGGTAGCGCACGGCAGTGAGAGACTTAGCTTATTTTGTTTGCTCCATTACGCGCCACAGCGCGCCGCAGCGGCCGCCACCAGTTTTGCCAGTCAGATGCATTTTTTCCGGCTGGGACAAGATCCCCAACCTGCATCTTGTCCCCAGCCATCATTCCCTGCAGCAGCTCCGATTTTCAATGGAAGATGGCCTCTTGATTTGATAAGAAGGATAAACAAAGAAGGATATTGGTCAATTCATCTTTAATTTGGGATTTGCCATCATTACTTCATTTTTTTTTATCAAATTGCTGATTTTGGAGAGGATGGAGGAGTATGCAGCCCCTCTCCTATAAATACACCTCCTCTTGACTAGAGGAGGGTTCATAATTTTGCTAAAGACACTAAGTGAAGAGGTGGAGTGCATAAGGAGAAGTGAGGAACTCCCCAAGGGTGGCAAGGCAAGCTCTAGCTAAGGAGGAGAAGAAAGAATGCAGAACTTGCGACCTAAGGGAGGAGGTTGAAGAAGGAGAAGAATGATAAGGTCCCCACTTATAATTAGATTAGACACATATTCTAATCCAACTTAGCTAAGGACTTTGCCATTTCTCCTAGAATCCATCACTAAATGATCATACAAGTAACACAAAGTGTGGAAGCATAAAATATAACATCCATTCATACAGTATAAATACAATAGTACAGAATAAGTAAAGTGCTGAAAAGAAAAGATTAACCTGAATTATTATAACATTAACCTGAATTATTACAACATTTAATAAGTTTAAAGAACTGAAAAGAAAACTCTCAATCTCACAAGCTGAAAGAAACTAAAGCTAAGAGTCTTCAAGCATGGGCTCCTCCTCCAAAGGCAAGCTCTCCACTGGATCAACTGCTCCAATAAACTCAGAACCTAGCATTATCGGTTTCATAATGGTAGGGCCCAGCCAACAAAATAAAAACTAGTTAGACTATTCTCTAAGCACATTTTAAAGTACAAGTTTTATTAAATTAATTGAATATCACCATAAACCAGTACTAAAGCAAATAGGTGCAGAAAAGCATAAGAAAAGAACAGTGTAAAGTTATAAACAAACAGTTTATAACTAAATCAACTAGGAAGTAAGCACATACCTCCTCCAAGCAACTGCAAAAAAGTCAGGTAAGCAAAAAGAAAGGCTAAACAAAACTATAAAGAAAATACATCCTAAACATGCTTATGATCGAAACAGGCTTATGCTAAGTGACATAACAGTAATTGAACATGTAAAACATTAAAAAGCTGAAAACATAACTAATATCCTATATATGCATATGAAAACAGTAAGTAAGACTAGCATCTTATATAGAAACAAGGCTCAGAAAGTGCAAGAAAACTGTAAGTAAAAATAGTACTGAAATGCAGAATATGTAAAGTAAAACAATAACTACAAAATTGAAAACTGCATTGGCTATTCAAGCTACTCAAACTGAAAGCACACTCAGTAACACTTAGCCTGATGGGCTAAGAAAGAAGCTCTGAACTGAGTATCACTAAAACCTCTTAACCTGATAAGCTAAGGCAGAAACCAAATTGTAAGTGTACTTGAATTAGTATAACCATATTAAATCCTGACTATTCAGTCAGTACGGGCAAGATTCTATCCATCCTATCCCACTGACTAGGCACGGCATAGACTATCGGACTGACCCGAACAATGTAGCCGACCCCGAACGGGTGATTGAAGAGGCATACTAATCAAGCTATACCTTACAAAAATACGAGAAGAAAACAAAATGCTATTTATGAATGATCAAAGTTGACATAAGATAATTATCAATTATCTTATGTACCTCATATTTGCTCATGGTTTAAAGCTCAAAATCAAGTTAAGCGAAGCATCAAAAACAAATTGAGCAAGATACTCTATCTAAAACACAGGTGATATCTATTGTTATCTACTTTATTCATTCTATCTACTCTAAGTTACATAAGTTTCAAAATCATTAATTCTTACACATTCTGTAACGTAGAATCATGAATCCTATAAGTTGAAGATAATTAGGACTGGCCAAGTCCTAACTATATCTTAATCAAAAGATGACTTATTTGGTTAAAATGAATAAATCATCGACCTAATTTTGTAATTTAATTTACCCCAAACCTCATCTTGATTAGCCAAATCAAGATGAAAAGATTAAGAATTAGACTTCAAATGATGGGGTCTAATCACTTAATCCAAAGGTACAACTAAGAGTCTAAGGTTTTGAACCCAAATCTCTCAGATTAAGTTAAGGCAAACCTAATGAAAAATCAACTAACTAGGATAGATCTCTATTCTTAATTCTAGAGTTCAAAGATCAAATAATCATTTAATAAACTAAGAAAATCTATAAACTAGAAAACTCAAGGTTCCATCTATTGAGTAACCCAATTTACTCAACAGATGAATTCTAACTTAAGATCTATTCCTAATCTTAAGAATTAAGGTTCTTAATTAATAAGAGTATCTCTCAAGACACACATCCTAGCTAATGTTATAAAACTTCTGGAAAGATCTAAGAATGAATTAAGGAAGAAGATTCACTCACTTAAGACTTAGAAATTTCCTTTAAGAGCTAAGATTGGGATTTTAATAAAAATCTAATTTAGGCTTGAACTTGATTAATTTTAGCTATAAATCATTATCTTTACTGTTTCTAATGATTATAAAATGATTTTAGAGATTTAGAAAGCTAAACCCTAAATTTGGGCAAAATGGTACTTAAGGGTTCAAAAGATCAAATTTTGATCTAGGGTTCTAAATCTAAAATTTTTTTTCTTGGAATGTGTTTCTTACTGTCTAATGTAAGATCAGACAGCAATGTAAGATTCACTCACTTAAATGATTATTAAGCCTTATGAGGTCAAATTAGTAATTTTAACTCATAGAAGAAATTTAGTAATTTGGCTAAATGAAAGTTAATTTTTCTTTCGGATTACTGTTATTCACTGTCTAAGCTTTCTATAGCACCTAAATTTGCTAAATTCTGATAAGTATTGGCCAAGTTATGGCCAATACAAGATCTAGGGTTAAAAGGGTAATTAGGGAATCCTTAATTATGGTCAAAAATCTTAACTTTGTCAATTAGTGTCCAAATTAAGTAAAATTAGTGGCTATGGTTTACAATTAGTCCACTGATTACAATGACATGTGGTAGGCTCAATTTGGATCTAATTTGACTAAGTTATGACCTAATTAGGGTTTAGGGTGATTAGTGGGTGATTAGTGAAATTAATTACTCAAACACTAATCCAACCTTACAAATAGATTTTAAATGACTCTATGAGTCCTCTGAAACTTAAATCACTCAATTTGAATTACTAGATTTGCTAATATTCACTAATCAAGATTTATAGTAATTAGGGGTGATTAGCAAATCTAATCGTTGGATCCTAAATATTTTTACTGATTACTGTTAATTAGGTTTTTCTGATCTAAATTGATATTTAGATCATCAAATTTGAAGCTCAGTTGACCAAGTTATAGTCAATTGAAGTTCTAGGTCTAATTAAGGTAATTATGGTAGGTCCTAAATATGATTAGTCAAATACTAATCCAAACAACAAAGTTAACCCTACTAAAATGATCCTTAGAGTTTTCTAAGTATTTTAAGACCCATTTTCAATAGGTTTGGATTATTGGTTATAAAGTTATGATCAAATGAAATTTTGTAATATTATTTAGGTTTAATAAATATCCTAAATGTCACTATGCTAAATACAGGTCCAATTATAAAATTGACAGTACCAAAATGGTCCTCTATTTTTGCTGATCAAAATGGTATATTTATTTGTTATGATTGGACTTATATTTTGCAAGTTAATAGGGTTTAAATAATTAGATTTAATTAATTAAATATTTCTGTTTTAATTAATTTAATTAATATGATGTTATATATATATATATATATATATATATATATATATATATTCGGTATATTCAAAATGTTATATATATATATATATATATATATATATATATATATTAAAACTGTTTTATTAATTAATCTGCAGGACACGTGGTGGGCCTTCATTGGCTGAGCAGAAGACGGCGGGCCCCACGGTTCAGACAGTCAGCTGGGCAGGCCACGCGTCGCGCTGCGACTGGTTGGCGCGCTGCGAGGTGGGCCCCACCGAGGCAATCGAAATGCCACGGGCCGGGCCCGGGCCGACCCGGTCCAGCCCCGAGTGGGTCGGCGGTATAGACCGGTTTAACTGGTCTGGAAATGAACCGGTGAAACCGGTTTAAGAATCGGCGGTCACAATCTTTTAGATCACAGAAATGGACGGTCCATATTAGCTTAAGCAATTTAACGGTTTGATTAATGATTAGGTTATCTTTACTTATTAAAATTAGCATTAAATGTAATCTAATTAAATAAAATTATACTAATCTTAATCAGACGGACAGGATTAAGCCTTCGAATCGACGGTTCGATTTCATCCGTCGATTCGTCTTCCATCCCGTCGCCTCGCTCGCGATTTTAGGGTTACGCAATTCGATCGATTGATCGAATCGAAGCACTGGATGTGTGAATAACATAGAGGATTTGCAATAATGTATGAATGAAGACATAGGAAGAGTGGGAGGTACCTGGGAGGATAGCAGAAGACGATGCACGATTAGGGTTTGGATAGCAGCCCTTCAGATTTTTTTTTTTTGGAAATGCTAGAGTATAGATCCTAAATGGAAAATGAAACCTACGGAAGGCCTAAATGAGCCCAGACGCCGAGTCGTTTAAGCGGTGATCGACGTCTGTCCAGGCCACCGGGCGACGCGCGTCGCTGAACGCCGCGCGCAGAGCCTTCGAACAGGCGCGGGAAGATGAACTCCAGGAAATGTCGTTAGATTCAACTGTAGACTGCCAACGACGTTTGGATTAAGTGGATGGCGGACACTGTTCATAGACAGCGGCGTTAAAATTAATTTAATTTATATTATACAGATTTAATTAATCAAATTTACCTTATTAAACGCATCCCAAAAATTCTCAATAAATCGCCCCTAGCTAATTGAAGGGTGAGGAACGCAACAGCACACTCGGATTTTTGTTTCGACGAGTATTTATTTATTTGAATTTTCAGGTATTTAAATATTATTAAAATATTCGACGAAAATCCAACGACTTCCAAATGCCTCCAAAATTTCACCCCAAGCTAATTTGGGTGTTCTAAATGTAATGGCGAAGTCAGATTTTAAATCTGAGGTCAAAATAAAAAGTTGATTTTTAGGGTTTTGGAATTTTCTAGGACTCCAGATTTGACCTAATTGATTCCTGATTTGACCTAGATCTTAAAGGTGAGTTCTAATTAACTTATTTAGTGTACTTAGAACCTAAATTAAGACTAAGATTAGTCTCAATTAACTAGAGTAACAACTTGAGTTGTTACATCTAGCTACTCTGAGGAGGTACAAGTTTAGGATCTCTAATATCCAGCTATTGAGTAAAATCTCAGATTTACGTCCTTAAAGTTAATATTAGAACTTAACAAGTTCTAATAAAAAATCATGTGATGACTATATAGTTTATGTGATTAAATCAATGACCTAGTTTATTAACATTTTACTCTCTTAATCAAATCTTGATTAAGTGAATCAAGATTTAAGGATTTAGAACTTAAACCCCAATCTTGAGTTCAAATCCTAAATCCAAGGTAGTATCCCCACTAGGATCTAGGGTTCACATGCTACTACCCCAATTAAAGGTAAAGAATCCTATAAGCTAAAAGATCCAAGAACTACAAGCTTAGTGAAAGGGTTATTCTACTGATTATAAGATAAAATAATCAATTAAGAACTTGAGAATCTAAGATCTATATTCAACCTTTAAGATAATCTCATTATCTTTAGAGATTGAATCATCCTATACCCACATGGAAGGTTTCAAAGGGTTAAACAATCAATCATTTGAAGAATTTCAATTGGAGATGGTTCGGTTCAAATTGAAGATCTAAGTCTAAGATCTAAGATTTAAGGATCTGATGTTTGATCACTTTAGACTTTAAGCTAGATTTCAACTTAAAATTTTCCATTATTATTTCTTTTAGAATTTTAAGCTCATAAGTTAACTTAACTATACATATTAATGTGAGATCTTAGCATCTACAATTTTTGGGTGCAATTATTAAGGCAATGGTGACCCCTTTAAGATCACACAAGATCTAAGTTTTCAATTAAGACTAAATAAAGATTCTTTTGTTTAATATGAATATTATGGACATTATTATCTTAAGAGTTCAAAGAGACATTAATGATCTAATTTAGAGTTAATTTACTAAAATTCCCAAGGTTTTAGGGCACTTAAGCACATTTTGGTCAAAATGACCAAAATAACCTCACTTAAGCTTAAAATTTGGGATCTTATGGTTCACTTATCCAGATTAATCCAAATCTGTTTTAATGTATTTCATCTTGATTTCCAAAGTAGGAAATACACTTATCTTAAGTTTTGACCCCTTAATTAAGCTAATTAGCACTAATCACCTACTTAAACCAATTAGAGGGATTAGTGAATTTAGGGTATCTTAGGGCAATCCAGCCTTACCCTCAGGTTCTAATAGGCTTGCTTTAGCATTAGGAGCTTACTTACCCTAAATGTGAGATTTAGTTAAGGTTAAATTTATTAATCATTAATTAGGATAATTAAGGGGTGATTAAGAAAAATAAATATTCAAAATTAGTTTTAAGGGTCTCTAATTGTTCTCTAGGGTCTAAGGAGCAATCAAGGCCCTTAATCTCCATATTTGGATATTTATTAAATTTAATATGATTTAATTTAGGACAGCAAAGAGTTTGGCATTTATTTTTAAATCCAACCATTAGATCTGTAATTTTATTTTATATTTAGATTCCTTGTATTTTTCTGATTCAAATGGTATATTAGATCATACCATTTGGATCAATATAGTTAAAGTTATTTAAATAATTTATTATGTATTTTTATTTAAATTAAAACTATAGGGTTTGATTAATTTAATTTACAATTATTAAAAATGTCTTCCGATAATTATTAAATAGATGCGGCCCAAAATCAGAACCGCGCGGGTCACGGGTCGGCTCAGCCCTGGACCCACGACTTCGTCTTCCTCCTCTCGACAGGTCCCGAGTCAGTAGAACTTCCACGCTAAAATTCTCGGCGCTCCGGCGACGGCAGCGGCTCAACTCGATCCCTAAACATTCCTAGAGTCGAGACGCATCGATTGGACCAAGAACTCCCATCTGGATCCCTCTAGATTGATGGGGTGCTACTCAACTGAGACGCCTTCAATAAGGCGTCTCAGGCTGACTGTGAGGGGACAATTCTCCTCATAGAGGCCTCGATTCGACCGGGGTTCAATCCCTATAGGCTCAAAGAAGTGAGGTGAGTTGAACCCTCAAACTTTCTTAACCTGGGGCGCAGCCAATCGCTGGGTCCTTACTCGGACTCAGCCATGGCTCGACTGCTAGCTCAATCGATCGATACGATCGATTTGAGCTAGCTTAGCCCCAGGCGACAATTACCACAGGTTCCTTAGGTGGCTACAGTTCACTAGGCGACATCCAGGGCTCATCCAGTAGACAGAATTAAACCGAGCTTAAGGAAATTTTAATGGGGAAAGGCTGTACCTGAAGTCAGGGTTACAGGCCTGACCGAGGAAAATTGAAGTGCTCCTAAGCTTCCTGAAGGTTAGACGAAGGTGCACAGGGGGTCTGAACACTAGACGGGCCCTCTATCAGTGGTCCTAAGCTTCGGGAATGCCAGGATTCGTCGAGGAAGACGGAAACTCCAGAGTCTTCAACTAGGGAAATTGAGGGTTCACAGTGAGCAAAGGGACTCACTGTGAATCACTGGGGGTATTTATAGGCCTGAGTAAGCTATGGGGGTGGTGTCCAAGGCTTGGCAGTGGCAAGAAGTTTGAGCTGAAGGAAGAGGCTCGGGCCAACGGCCTTGGGCAAATTGGGAAGAAGGCAGCCAGCAAGGTGAACGCGCCGAGAGCAGGAGAGGAATTTCGGAGCTTTTCCCGTACTGCCACGCGGCTGAGGAGATCCTGGCTGTCGGGGAGGGGGACCAGACGCAAACGGGACTAGGGGAAGACGAAGATCCACAACTCTCGGGATGCTCCGGACCGTCTGATTGATCGACCGTCGGGGTGGAACGGTCCTGATCTACCGATACTTAACGAAGAACTGCGAAGGTGAGATCGGTCGTTTGATTAGATCGGATGATCTAATGGTGGATCGGGGATACTTGCGGCGGGTGGATTAGGTGCCGCAGGATTAAATCTCAGAACCGCGGAACGGTCGAGACTAAACGGATCTGATCGAAGGCGCGAGCTGTTAGATCAAATCCCGTGGAACGGACGGCTCGGATGGCGCCCGTGGTTTGGAAACTCGCCGACCATTGGAAAAGGTATAATTGTAATTATAAAAAGTTTAAAACCCTAATTTGCAATTAAACCTATTTAAATTAAATCCAAAAAGTGCCTAAATGACCTCCAAAAATTCCCAAAATTTTACTCTTAGCTAATTTGGGGATGGAGAATTCAAAAATAAAATCAGATTTTAATTTGGAGATAAAATTATTTTTGGTATTTTCTAGGGTTCAAAAATAACCAAAAATACCCAAATTTTCCATTTAAGTTTCGATTGATTCCAAACTTCTAGGGTTAAGTTTAAATGACCCATTGAGTCTAATGGAATCAAAATTAGAGCTTAGATTAGCTTAATTAGCCTAGGTTTAGCTATGGTAACAACCAGGGTTGTTACAAGTGCACACTCAGACGATGAATTCAGTCATCTGGTCCACTGTCAGGCCTTGCCAGAGGGCTAGGCGCCTGCTATGAAGTTAAGGAGGGGTCCTAACGCAGCATCTAGGGCTAGATTGGAAGCGAGCCGAGCTGAAACCAGCTTGACAGAGGAATTGGGATCGAAGGCTGTACCTGAGGATGGCGAGGTGACTAAGACAATGCAAATAGTTCGGATCACTCCAGATGGTCACAGAAGCTTTAGCAAGGGGGTCTGAACTTCAGACACACACCCACTATCAGTGGTATGCCGCAGGTTCAGACACTGGGGAGCTCGAACTGCAAGTGAACGCTGATAGAGAGGGAGAGGGTCAAGCAGTCTATCCATCAAGAGCAAAGAGATTCTCTGTGAAATCTTAGGGTTATTTATAGGCTCTAGAGAGGTTTAGGTCAGCAGCCATAGCCTTAAGCTTGGGCCAAGAGGGCTCTCTCCATCTTTCACAATTGGGAGGGTCCAAGCCTCCAGGTCACCCTACTAGGTTCGGCCACAACCAGAAGGGTCCTAACGGCCTAGGGGACAAGGCAGGAGGGAGTGGGGGACAACATTGGCGTGGCATCGTACGAGTGAATTTTTCTGTCGGGCTGGCGATCGAGTGAAGACGACGATCCATAGTGGCGGGGTCCGTGGAGGATCGACGGTCTGATTGTGAGATCATGGAGGATCGACGGTCTGATGCGGCTCCGATTAATAGAACCACGGAGAAGATCTCGTGCGTCGGATGATAGATGCCGATCGGGCGGATAGGATTAGATCACGGTGCATGTTATATCAGCCGTAGGATCATGAACGTTAGGATGCATGCTCGAGCATCCATATGCTGGGTATGGTGCCCCGCTGTCGAGACTCTGCAGCAGATCTGCCGCGGTCCCGACAGCAAATCCTGGGAAATAAAAATATTTAAATAATTTAATTAAATTATTTATAATTTATTTAATTAATTATTCAATTTTTATTAAATTTTAAATCCAATTTAGGACTAGATGAGCCCCAAAAATTTCTAAAAATTCACCCTTAGCTAATTAGGGCATGAGGAATTCAAAAATAAAATCAGATTTTAATTTGGAGATCAAACTAATTTAGGTATTTTCCAGGGCTTAAAAATAGGCAAAAATACCTAATTTCTCAATTTAGATCCTATTGATTTCAAACTTATAGGGTTAGGCTTAAATGACCCATTGAGTCTAATTGAATTAAAATTAGAGCTTCATTTGGCTTAATTAATCTGGATTTAGCTAGGGTAATAATTAGGGTTGTTATAATTTACCAGAAGGCCATTAACACAAGTCATGAACCATGGCTTTGCTAAGGCAAGGAGCTCACTCATCCATAAGGATAAGTGCTAGGAAGCCTAGCAGGGACCTACTCTATAACCATAAGTCATAATCTATGACTTAGGTCAAAGGCTCTAAAACAAGTGCTAATATTTAAGTCACACATGTGGCTCTGATCGTTAGAGACTTACAGGTTAAAATTAACCTAGTTTGAAGGAGAGCTCATTCTGAGGGAATGAATAATAAATGCTTTAATCACATGATGACCTAGGCATTTATTGAGGGTTGGACTTAAGTTACTTGGGAGGAAGAATTTGGGATAAGATCTTCCACAACCCAACTACTAAAATTAAGTAACACTTATCACTTAAGGAAGGTTATGCTAAAGAGGAGGGAATAACCATCCAATTAGGGTCATATCATTAAGTCCTCACAAGTGACTTAACTAAGAAAATTCCCAAAGGGAAAAATAAAAATTCTAATCTAAGAATTAGAATTCAAGCAATTTACGACTTACAGGAAGGTTAAACTTTTCAAAGAACAAAAATTCTTTGACTTAGAAGAGTTATAGAGATAAGGCTAGCTAAAACACCATCATTAAACTAAGTCTAATGAGACATGTTTTACTATACTTATGAGTTTACAGATGTAGGTTAGAATAATCTAGCCATGAAATAAGCCTCACACTAGGAAGGGCTAGGGTGGATTGATCATAAGGTCAATCCAAGTCAAGGCTCCTATTACTGGCAAGGTGCTCATCCTTACTTGGGGGATATGAATAAATTAGGTAGGGTGATCAAAAACTTGGATAATTATCCTCAAGGGAGAGGGAAGTCCAATACATCAAATCACAACATATGATTCATTATCGAAAGGACCAAAGGATTCATAATGAATCAAAATGATGGGATTCTCATCCAATTAGGATGATGAACTAGAATGCAATTTATAAGGCTACTATCAAGTCATGAACTATGACTTGATTAATTAAGGTTATATGGTGATAATTTTCCATTCTAAAAGATATGGAGAAATATTCATTCCAACATAATGGGATGTTGGAAATCTAAGGGATTGCTAAGCTAGCATTTTAAGTCACAATTATGACTTGCCTAATAATAGATTTTATAATTCAATTTAACCTAAAGAGTGAGAGGTCATTTACCCAATTGGGTAGGTTACAACTCAAAAGAGGAATTGTTGTTATAAGTCACAAAAGTATGACTTATAATCCAAGGTTTGACCAATTAAGCTAGGAAGCAGTAATTGTTAAATCAACAATGTGGCACCCTAGCATAGGATAAGCAAATTAAAGGGTAATTATAAATAAGAGTTACTAAGGGAATGATGATAAAACTTAAATGTTGAAAATAATTTGGTGATCGGACATGTGTACCTGAAACAACATCATTGCCTCTGGCTACACCTAGTGGTGCAAGGGTGTAGTCTCTTGCAGGCCCATTGTTGCATCTCCATTTTTGTGGAGGCCTAGCCAAAATGGGTCGAGGTATATTGGCCGCTTTCCTTTTTTGACCTAGCATTATAGTCTGAGGGTGCTTGGAATGGTCAACGATCTTATCGTATGTGCAATGTTGGAAGTTGTGACCCTGTCGGCCACAGTTATAGCAACATCCCATGCCATGATAACACTTCCCATCAAGATGGGGTTTTGTATAGCCGTTGTATGGATCATTAGATGGGGATACTGAGGACAAAAGAGGATTCTGATTGGTGAGTGCGATTATTACTCTCTCTATTCCCTCGAATAGCTTGGCCTGAGTATTGACCAAGATCCTTATTGCCTCCAGCAGTGTGGTGGCCTCGGTTGAGGAGCTGTAGGATACAGCAGAAGAGGAGAATGATCCAAGATTCATGGCTTTATCTTGTTTGTCAGAATCCAGGAAGAATTAAATAAGATTGATTCCACTTTATTGATCATACTAGATAAAGTAATTGACGTAAGAGGTATAGCGGTAGCCATCTGCTAAAATGAAATGAAAGTTATTGTAGGTATTATTACGAAGTTCTCTTATTTGTAATACATTCTGTTGAGCTTCTAACTTGACTTCTAGAAGGGAAGGAATAAGTGAAGTAGAAGTCATAGATGCTAGTGAAGGGTTTTGGTGACTTAATACAATGGTTGGTCTTCCAATTTAGTGTTTTTTTTTCTTACTTCAGATTACTATCTACTAAGGCTCTTAACAGCTTCACTCAGAGTGTTAATATCTCCAGAGAAACTCTGGAAAGCAAGGGGAGTGGAAGATGAACATCCATGATGCACTCCCACTTACCTTGGGGACAATATATATTTTAAACTCCTAAGGGAAATATCATTAGCCTTAGTGATTATTAAAGGTAAGTTATGTTGTTATTATCCTTAGGGAGACAAAATTTAGAAAGTGGAAGGTAACTACTTAAGAGTGATTTAAGACCTAATTGCCAATTTGAAATCCTATAGTGATTCGTATGTCTTAATATGGAAGTTAAGTCCTAACATCTCAAGTTCTTGATCTTACAAATCTCATGAAGGTTTAATTTGAATTCGTTAGCTCATATTATACTTAAGTTTGTTCCTACTTAAGTTATGTTACTTGTGAATGCATTTTCTATTCTATACTCTTATTATTCTGAGCTCATGATTATGGTGTTCTGGATGTAACTCTAGTATTCAATTAGTGACTGATTGGCAGAAGAACAATCCATAAGGTAGAGTGGAATGCAAATTCCAATCTGACACCTTATGGTATTCTCTGATACCAACTATGGTGCCCCACTCCTTAAGTCCACAATCATTAGACTATGGAGCGGTGTGCAACTCTAACAAATCCCTTTGGATTAAGTAAGATCCATAATCCACTACTAAGGTAAGGATGTGCACAGAATAAATAAGAAAATCAATCACTAAGTCTAATATACATACAGAGTGCGGAAGCGAAAAAGAAGTAAACCTTACATCCATTTACCTTACATCAGACATGAAATAAAATGAAATAGCTTAGAAAATAATAATGTGCAGAAAGTAAACACAATCACAGTAACTATATTATTACAATATTTGAAGTAAAGTTTATGAAATAAAATAAATAACTCTCATCCTCATTATAGGAGAAAAGAGAACTAAGTATCTTTTGGTTCAAGCTACTATGCCTCCTCTAAGTAAGACTCCTCCTCAGGCACAGGATCCTCAAACTGCTCAATATCTGACATTGTCAGTTTCATAGTACTAGGGCCCCAGCCAATAAAGAAAAATCTTGTTAGACAAAATGTCTAAGTATATTTTAACCAAGTAATTTATTTTGTATTTATTAATATCATTATTTTACTCTAAACCAAATAAAATATCTATCTAGCATGGGAGAAAGTAAGCATACAAGGAGATGAGGATAAGTTATAAATATAATATTTATAACTAAGTAAGAATTGAGGCAAAAGCACACCTCAAGTAAACTAAACAAAGTAGGGCATATATATATAATATAGTAAGTGAAAATACTGAAAAGAAAAATCTAAACCTAAATATGCTGATAATCATTGATATATGCTAATTTAAAACATTAATTTGAAAATGGTACATATAATAAGTAGTAAAGTCTAGCATCCTATACATGTATCTATATAAGTGAGCATGTAAAATAATATATCTACAACTGACTAAAATAATATGCATCAACATCATAATAAATAGTAAACTGAAAAACTGTAAAGAAAGAATGTATAATTGCCATATCAAAAAGAATTGGCTAATCCAGCCCAACATATTCCCATAGCCTTTATGGGCTAGGGCAGACATAATATATTAATATGGTACTGTATGACTGAAGAGGAAGATAATACTATGCAAATATCTTTTAGTTATTTTATTTTTATTTTTATGGACAATTTCAAAAACAACTGAGGAGTCAAGCACATCTGCAAAACTGTATGGGTCCCAAGCTTAACACACTCTCCTCAATGTGTGATGTTAAGCATCCTGATCTCACCTTACCCCTGTCTATTGGAGTAAATATGCACCATAATCCACCATAAATGGAACCCAATTGTAATTATTTAACTAATATTCTAAGTTTTCATTTTCATGCAACAACGTTTATCTTATATGATAAGTCCAAGGAAAATAATCACAAAATTCAAGGAATGCATACCATAAAGTTAAATAGTAAGAAAGGGACTCTACTAAATATGGTGATATCATTTATTTTCTAATTTAACCATTCTAACTACTCCAAGTTACACAAGTTCAGGATCTCCAATTCCTACTATTGAGTGTAACTTAGAAGCATAACCTTATAAGTTTTAAGAGGATTAGAATTAATCAAGTTCTAATCTAATTCAATCAAGTACGACTATGGGTTAAGAAACGAATCACAACGTCCTAATTAGATAGATTTAGACGTTATACCTAAGATCTGATCAAGATCTACTAAACTATAGATTATGGATTAAACATCATGAGATTGGACTTAATCACATAATCCAAACTGGATAAGACATAAGATCTAGGCTTCAGCCTAAGAGTGATCTATCGATTAAGGTAAACCCTATTAAGCGAATCAAACTTAATAGGATGAATCTCTTATCCTAAATCTAGGGTTAAAAGCACAATAATCAAAATAAGTTGTAAAATCTAGAAACTAATAAACCTAAGGATTCATCCATTGAATAATCCCATTATTTGATGAATGAAATCTATCCTAAGATCTAGCCCTAATCTTAGAAATATCTTATTGCAAGGTGTTGAATTTCCTAAGGAAAAGACTTAGAGAAGTTTTGGGGATTTTAATTAATTTGACCTAATAGCTGATTTTACTCACTTAGAGAATTCTAATATAGTTGTAATACTTATTTTATTGACTTAAAAGATAATCTAGGAGTTATAGATAACATAAATTTTATGCAAAATGATTGTTTTGCCCCTACTTAGGGTCCAAAAAGCTACTTTTTGATTTAGGGCTCCAAATTGGGATTTCTCATTGTCAAATGATTCCTTACTATCTCTAACATGAAGATAGATAGTAAGTACACCAAATTTAGATAAGAAATGGGTCATATAGGTCTAAACTAAGGTTTTTGACCTAAGGGGCATTTTAGTAAATTATACAATAAAATCTAAAATTTTATACAGTTCACTGTTAGTTGTTGTTCAAAGATTCCATAGAGTCCAATAACACTAAATTTTGAGGTCTAATGAATTAGTTATAGCCAATTGAATTTTTAAGGGTAAATTGGTAATTTTCTAAGTTAAGAGGGGTCAAAAAGCTAACTCTTCCATTTTGTGTCCAAATTCAGCAAACTCAGTGGTGATAGCTTCCCTATATTACACTAAGTACTTTAACTGGGAGTAGACCTAAATTGAACTTCAATTGGTCAAGTTATGACCTAATTATGATTAGAAGTATTTTGGTCATTTCTGATTTTTCTAGAGTTCAAAACCTAAATCAACTTAATTAATCTCAAAAATCATATTTTAAAAATGTTCTCCGAAAAATCCTAAAAATTCACCCCAAACTAATTTGGGGGTGAGGAACAAAACGACGAAATCGGATTTTGATTTCGACAACGATTTATTTTTTTTATTTTCTAATTAATTTAAATATATTAAAATATTCAAGAAATTCGATGACTTCTAAAAAATCCCAAAATTTCACCTTAAGCTAATTTGAGGGTGAGGATCGCAATGGAGAATTCAAATTTTAATTTTGACGAGTATTTAATTTCCAATTTTTTGGGTATTAAAGATTATTAAAATATTCGTCAAAATTTCGACGACTTCTGATTGACTCGAAAACATCCCCTTAGCTAATTTGGGGGCAATGAGCGCAATGGCGAAGTTCAAATTTTGATGTGAGGTCAATTTAGATAGGTCAAATTTTAGGGTTTTTGGATTTTCCAAGTATTAGGATTTGATCTATTTGATTTCTGGTTTGGACTAGGTCTTAGTGGATGACTACTAATGATTTGATTAATACTTATGATCAAGATTAGGTTGGAGATTAGTCTTAATTGACAAGGGTAACAACTTGGGTTGTTACAACATTGGTTTGGTGGGCTACCAACTGAAGATCCAATTGTTCACATTGCAAATTTCAAGATCCAAACCTTGAAATTTGCAACACTTTTTGACATAATGGTGTCACAGATGATGCCATGAAATTGAGACTACTCCCATTTTCATTAAGAGATGGTGAAATGTTGGTTCTTATCTCTTCCAAGTGATTCTACTACCACTTAGAATGAGCTAGCCCAAAATTCTTAGACGAATTCTTTTGCCCAGCCAAGACTGCAAGACTTAAGCATGAAATCTCCAATTATATTTAAATTTGATAGTGAAACATTATATGATAGTAAGAAGATATTTAAGGAGCTTTTAAGGCATTGTACCCACCATAGCTCTACTCTATGGCTTCATGTACAAACATTCTACAATTGTTTGAATGCTAGTACTCGAACACCTTTAGACGCGGTGTCTGGTGGATCACTACATAGTAAAACATAGGAGGAATCATATGATATATAAGAATAGATGGCCACAAATCATTATCAATAGTATACCGAGAGACTATCTCATAATAGGAAAAAGCAAGTAACACATTAAAAAATAGTCAAGTTGCCCAATTGCAAATGGAAATTGCATCCCTCACCCATAAATTGAACGTTATGAGTGTGCTCGTGGCACAAGAGGTCAAAAATGAATTATGTAAGGGTGCACATTCTACTTCTGCTTGGAATTTGAATAGCTTATATGCACCCTTTCCAAATGAATTTTGTGCATAAAAATAATAACTATCCCACACAAAATAATCCTTATTCAAATTCATACATTGCTGGATGGAGAAATCACCCAAACCTTTCCTGGAAGAACAACCAAGGGGATTCTCATCCGCAACAAGATCCAGCCAATTATTTGAGAAACTCTAGTAACTTTGGTTAGTCAATCCTCAAGGGCAATCATCTATGTCTACCCTTGAAAATTCCTTAAATGAGTTTAAAGCTAGTACACTATAGTTTATGTAAAGGATGGAAACCACATTAAACTGACATGAAACTTCCATCCAGTGAACTAAAGTGTTTATTAGAAACATAGAGATACAAATTGGTCAAATAAAATTATCGTTAGCTAGTATGCCTCAAAGTGCATTGTTAAGTACTACTTAGGTCAATCCAAAAGAGATGGTGGATATGATTTACTCATTAACTTCAATTTATAAATTCCTCGAGTCGAACACCCACCAATCCAATGACATGGGTAACAAATTTGGGGTTGTACAGCACCTAGAAAGAATTCTAGACAATAATAATATAAGATGAAACCCCCTAAGAGTTGAACCTGAATTTCTAAAATTTGCATATGGAATGAGTATTCTTCATAAATTAAGAGATTCTGGCATATTAAATATTCGATGCTCCATAGAAACTTTTCACTTCCTAAATCCTCTTTGCAATATAGGAGCTTCAGTTAATGTTATGCCTTGCCATATCTATGATAAGATGGGAATAGGAGGAATGTGAGTAACACTGATTATTATTTAATTATCTGATATATACTCAATGATGCACATAGGAATGGTAGAATATGTAATTATTAATGTTAAAATTTTTATAATTCATGTGAATTTTATAATATGTGAGATGGATGCACCGAATGATGAGATCTCAATCATTTTCAAGCGACCTTTTTGGCAACCATGCATGCATAAATTGAAGTAGAAAAAGGAACAATGTTATTGAGATTCAATAATAGAATATTTATTTATTAAGTATAATTATCTCTAGAAGAAGAATTAAAGCACATGAGCTGAACCATGAAGGGTTAATTTTGCTGCAAATATGCTAATAAAGCTAACAAAAATAACGAAATGGAGATTGTTAGTGAAGATGATAGTTCTCAAACAAGCATGGAAGGTCAGTATCAATTACAGAAAAAGAAAACTATCACTAATTTGTCGTGTTAATACTCATATTAACAATTACATACAAAGAGTAAAATTGTCATGCCCTGCCCTAACTGTTGTCGAGTTAATACTCATATTAACGCAATTACGATTAGGTGGTCACCGTTATAACCCCTATTTATTGCCAAATTAGATCTTTCACTTATCTACCATTGAATACGAGGTTAATCACCTAAGTATAATCGCAATCGCAAATACTAAGTGTGTAAGAATACAAAAATTGAACATAGTGTGGAAGCAATAAAGGTGAGCCATTCATACATTACATGTATGTAGTAAAAAGTAAAAGAAGTGTAGTTCAAAATATTAAAAAAGTAAAATACATCTAGAATTATTACAAATCAAAATGATTAAAGTGCTAAAATTAGATAATTATCTCTCTCTCTAAAATAAGAAACAAATAATCTAAGGTATCTAATTAGCAACAACATGATCATCCTCAAGCTCTTGCTCCTTAGTTAGATCTGGCTTCTCAAAAAGCTCCAAATATGATATGTCAATTCACATGCCAAGGCCCCAGCCAAAAAAAGAAAGATTTTGTGTTAGATAAATTGTCTAAGTATATTTTAAGCTATCACATTTAACATTATACACAACAAGATGAGCAACAGAGCAAAGCAATAAGAAATGGTAAACCCATAAATCTATCAATTCATAGCTTAAGTCAAATGAGGTAAGTAAAGACACTTACCTAAAGATGATAGTTCTCAAACAAGCATGGAAGGTCAGTATCATTTACAGAAAAAAAAAACTATCACTAATCTGTCGTGTTAATACTCATATTAACTATTACAGACAAAGAGTAAATTGTCGTGCCCTGCCCTAACTATTGTTGACTTAATACTCATATTAACACAATTACGATTAGGTGGTCACCGTGATAACCCCTATTTATTGCCAAATTAGATCTTTCACTAATCTGCCATTGAATACGAGGTTAATCACCCAAGTATAATCGCAATCTCAAATACTAAGTGTGTAAGAATACAAAAATTGAACATAGTGTGGAAGCAATAAAGGAGAGCCATTCATACATCACATGCATGTAGTAGAAAGTAAAAGAAGTATAGTTCAAAACAATAAAAAAGTAAAATACATCTAGAATTATTACAAATCAAAATGATTAAAATGCTAAAATAAGATAACTATCTCTCTCTCTAAAATAAGTAACAAATAATCTAAGGTATCTAAATAGCAACAACATGATCATCCTCAAGCTCTTGCTCCTTAGTTATATCTGGCTTCTCAAAAAGCTCCAAATCTGACATGTCGGTTTACATGCCAAGGCCCCAGCCAAAAAAAGAAAGATCTTATGTTAGATAAATTGTCTAAGTATATTTTAGGCTATCACATTTAACATTATACAAAATAATATGAGCAATAGATCAAAGCAATAAGAAATGGTAAACCCGTAAATCTATCAATTCATAGCTTAAGCAAAATGAGGTAAATAAAGACACTTACCTCGAAATTAGTAGCTACAACCAAGGTTAAGCATAGTAATAATACATATAATCTATTGTACACTATAATGTGATTTAATGAAGGGTCTAACATGAATATGATCAATGATATATGTGCTGAACAGACTGCAGCATAAATGAGTAGTGATATATATATATATATATATATATATATATATATATATATATATATATATATATATATATATATATATATATATAAGTAGCCAGTAAATATAGAAATCAAGACTAATAATACTACTTAAAATGAATACTAAAAGAAATTGTTGGAATAAGTAAATAGGTAAAAGTATGCAAGTATTGAAAGTAAATAACATAAAGTAAAATTGTCATATCAGATTGGCTAATAAAACCACTATAACTGTAACTAAAATCTATAAAATCTTGTAGCTACTCATGGCTAGAGTCATATTATTTTGAATTGATTAGAACATAAATAGCATAAATACATATGCAATATTTATTTTAGTTATTTTAATTTTACTTTTGTGGGCACATATAGAAGTAGCTGAGGAGTCAAGCACATTTGCAAATAAGAGTGGATTTTTGAACTAGACACAACTCTCCTCGATGAGTACGTGTAAGTAATTCTTATTTCTCCTTACATGCTACACAATGTCCATAATGTGTATACACAATTACCTATCCTAATATGAACCAAATGCCGAATGTTTTCCTAGTTCTACTAAGTTTTCATTTCATGCACAAAGTTTATCTTATATAGCATGTTTAAGGAATTGGCTCAAATGCAAAAGCGGTAAAATAAGGAATAAGCAAAATATCTAATTGACAAACATGTGATATATATTGTTGTCTAATTTATCTATTCTAACTATTCTGAGAAGGTACAAGCTTAAGATTTCTATTATTCTATTATTTAGTACAATCTCAGAGTCACAATCCAAAGATTAAAATATATCTTAACTAAATGAAATTCTACCTTTAATCAGATAAGATCATCTACCGAAGTTAAATTATCAAATCAGTCATGATAATATTAAATCTTCCCCACACGATTAAATTAATCTTGATACAACATATCAAGATTAAAGTTAAGAGATTAAACTATATTAATAAGGTTTAAGTTTCTTAACTTAGAGTTCTAAGCTTGTAAAGTCTAAACTACTTAAACTCAAATATTATCTAGAGTTTGACCTAAAGAGATCACCATTGAATCCAATTATACTCAATAAGTTATCTAAGCCTTACAATCACCGACTTAAATGTCAATAAGGAAATTTGGGGTTCCAAATCTATGCTATAGGCAATTTGATAGTTGTCATTAAAATATTATTTAAGGGTCTAAAATTTGCCTTTAAGAATTAGGGTTCCAAATGAATTTTTTTTTATTATATGGAAAGCTTACTATCTAAGGAGTAAAATGACACCTTAAAAACCAAAATTATGTATATAGAGGTTCTAGTATGGCATAATTAAGGATTATCACAATAAGAGTGTGATTAACAAAACTACTCACTAAAATCTAAATTTTATTTCATATTTAGATTCCTCTCATTTTCTTAATTAAAATGGTATGTAAATTTGCATTATTTAGATTTATATTCATCAAATTATTTCAATAATATATTTTGAATTAAATTCCTAAAGTTTTTATATTGATCGGCGCCATTATTTGAATTGGAATAGTCTAGGAATATTCCAATTCTGTGACGGTTTTACAACACATGTTAATGAAATGCCTGACAGATTGGGAATATTATGAAAATATTCCTCCCCATTGAACGACGCGCGTCTCGAGTCTGTCTGATCTAGAACCGTGCTTTGTCCTCGAGGACTCCCAAATGAGGGCAATTTTTTGCCACCAATTTTGGGAGACTCTAGACACCTCAGAGGATGTTCCACATAATTAAACACTCAATGAAGCAAGGTGTGTCGATCTTCTTCTTTTGGCTTGGCCTCCGCTACCTAAAGTGATCTTCTTCTTTTGACAATTGATTGTAGTTCCATGTTTGCTTAGCCAATTCATTCCAAGGATTATGTCAAAGTTTGCAATTGGCAGCACAATCAACTTGGCTTTAAAGTATTGCTCCCCTGTGGGGATTGCTACACTACAAAACTGTTGAGCTTGCATAGGGCTTCAAAAGGTAACCCTATGCTTAGAGAATTTGCTAATCGATAGGAAGGTATCTTAAAAATTTTAACCTAATTTTTTAATACGAATGAGTAACTCACTCCAGTATCAAAAAGAATATTGCATAACTTAATTATGGTTGATTGGCATTTATACTTAGCCAAATTGCATGATTTAGGTTCCATTGTGTTCCTTATACCTTGTAGAATGCATGTGCTAGGTGGATTAATTTTTTGATTAATATATTTTTAACTATGCCCTAATCTTATAAATGCATAATTAGTAAAAATTAGGTTTTTTGATTATCCAAACTTAGTAAACTCAATCTCTGATTGTTTATACGAATAAGTAGGATGTAAATGCTAAGTTTCATGATTTTCTAATGGTTAGATTTATAATTAAGTGCTAATCCATTTATAATGATTTAAGATTTGATTAGCACTAATTACCATCTATTTTCTATAAATTTCTATTATTATATTTTCATAACAGTAGTATGAATGTAAAGAACCTCTCATGTGTATCTTAAGCATTTAATTTAGCTAAATTGATTAAAGTAGCATAATTCCTTATTTTATCTTAAGAATCTTAAGATCTTGATCAAGTTATTAACACTTCATTTAAATCTGAGATTGCCACCAATTAATACACTAATAATATATTGATTTGTCATTGATATATAAATCAACAATTAGTCTTAATGGGAAAGGGATAGGGGTTAAACCCTAACCTATTTGATTAAGACTTGAATCCTTAATCACTAAATCAATTAACTTGATTGAAAGATAATTCAACTGACATTATTCCAATAATGCATCTAATTTAGTATTAATCATAAATCATTAAATTAGAAGTGCTAAGGTTAGTAAAGAACTTATGTGATTGAAACATCTGAATTTAAGCTTAAGATCCCTGATTTTGTCTTATATAAGACTCTTAGCATGAGATTTATAATAAAACTGTATTAATTTATGAAATGATTTGATCCTAATAACATTCTTAATTTTATCCCATGATTCTATAGTAGGATGTGATCAGATGGATCTAGCCATCTGATCTAGTGAAATCAATTCAGGCTTAATAAATGAAACTTATGAATTTAGTATATTGCTGGAGGTGTTAGATCTTGATGATCTTGCCGTAGGAGTGTTTTGGTAATACTTGAAAAGCCTAATAAATGTTAGTACATTAAGGTAGGAAGAGCTTATTGTGACATATTGAGGTAGAAAATTATATGATCCTCTTTAACCTTAGAAGTTAATCTTAAACCTTATGGTAGAATTCACCTAAGGCATTAATATGAGATTTTTCCCATATGGTAATAACCTATATTGAGTGACCTTTTGGTCACATCCTTGGAGCCTGGTGTAGGAATCATCTAATTAAAGTAAATATTTATAGGTTTGGTAAATCCTTGGATGTTAAATAGAGTTGACTGAACTTAGATTATTAGTGGGTTATGATCATGCATACCCATGGTGCTGAGTCACTTCAGCAATTTTCAAGTTTGGATGAATCACTCCAATGTAAACTTATGACTAGGTGCTATCCCGAGGGATTAGACGAATACAGTCCGACTAGAGTAAATTCTCCAAACTTAAAAGTGTGAAATAGATCCTTAGTTTGGGTGAAGAATAACTGTAACAGGATTCTGCCTCCTATCTTAGTGCGCCTTGATAAGTGCAGTTATAAATAAACTAAGTATTAAATTCACCACTCTTGGAGACATACAACCATGTGTATACAAACTTTCCAACTTATGATTTCAAGTAAAACCCTAAGTAAGAGAAACTAATTATTGGAATTATAACTAAGAGTTAGAATCCTCTTAGTAGGATTCTGTACAATGGAGACATTTGATTCATAATCTAATTTTAAATCATTCTTTGAATTTTTGGATTTTAAGACATGTAGTGTAGAGACATGAGCATTAGTATAAGCATGATGTATGAGTATCAATGATAATTTATGGGTTACGGAATGTTACATACCTCAACAAGGGAAATTCAAGTTGTATCGGCATCACAATAAACTATATTTCCCAATAAGATGTATGTAGACATTGGACCGTATGACTCATGGCAATTCATTGATATTTCAGTTGCATATCAGTGGTATACAGTATTGTGGCATACACAGTTACATGACTTCAGTAGAATACAGCATAGTTGTATAGGTTATTTACTCATTTTCAGATGATATAGGTTCTTATTCATTTTCAGTATTCAGTATACAGTCAGCTTTACTATTTTCCCTACTTTCAGCCTTGCACAATTTATTTTTAGTTATTGAGTTACTTTTACAATTTTTTCGCAGCTCTATTTTATGTTATTTTAAATGTTAAGGGCTTAGAACTATTTATATTAGTTTTGTTGTATTAGACTTATTGTCTAACACATAATACTTTTGGGATCCAACAATTTGCTAGATCCTGAGCAGTTTATTGAGCTAGGGCAGGAGGACTGTGGTTCCCCCGTACTGACAACAAGAAAGTACGGTGCTCCAACTATGACAAATCCCCAACTTAAGTAAAGTTAGGTAAACCCAACATGCCTTAGGCCAAGGACTTGTCACCAAGTACTATAACATTCATCAATACATATATATATATATATATATATATATATATATATATCAAAGTGGCGAAAGCAATAGGCGAGTAGTAACATCCACAAGCACAACAAAGTAGAAAAGGAAAGAAGACAATATAGTAACTCATCATAATGCAGAAATAAAATACATCCAGAATTAATTATAACAAACTGAATTTTTAAAAGAAAATACAAAGGTCTCTCAATCTCACTAAAAAGAAATATAGATCTATCTAAACTGCAACAGTAAGGTCCTTGATGAATCCATAAATTACATCTAAAATAAAGGGGAAAATTTATTTATTTAAGATATTTTTTGCTGTTCCTAAATCAAATTTCTATATCTTTTTCAAGAAATAGAATCCAAAGGAGCTCTAGGGAATTTCTGCAATTTTATAAAAATATTACAAATTATTCCGCTACAGCACGCTGCAGCACGCGGTCACGTGTCGCCGCGGGCTGCAGCGGAAACATTTAAACCATATTAAACAGGCCCTCAATTAATTGAATAGTATTTTTCGCAGAATTCGCTGCTACAGCGCGCGGTCGCGTGCTGCAGCGGCTTATCGCGGAAATATTTATGATTATTAAATGGGGGCTCAACTAAATGAACAGTATTTTTTGAGAAATTCACCGCTACAGCGTGCGGTCGCGCACTGCCGCGGTGTATCGCAGAAATATTTATGATTATTAAATGGGGCTCAACTAATTGAATAGTGTTTTCTACAGAATTCACCGCTACAGCGCGCGGCCGCGCGCTGCAGCGGTGTATCACGGAAGACTTGGCTAAATAATTCGGGCCGCCCAACTAATTAAATAGTGTTTTTTGCAAAATTCACTGCTACCGTGCGCGGTCGCAGCTGCCGCGGAAATATTTCTCCATACAATCGGGAAAACGAACTAATTGAACAGTATTTTTTGCAGAATTCCCCGCTACAACGCGCGGTCGCGCGCTGCAGCGGTCTACAGCGGAGGACTTGGCTAGAATTGCTTGGAACCAAGGCATGCAAAAGCATGCTACAGGGCACCACAGCGCGCTACAGGGCGCTACAGCGCGCTGCAGCGGCCCGCCGAATTTTTCTCCAGTCAGAGCATTTAATGCGGCTGGAGACATGACCTCTATCCTGAATGTTGTCTCCAGCCACCATATCCTGCAGCAGTCATTTTTGTAAAGTATTGAGGTGATGTGTGGCTAACAAAATGGGATTATTGTCACCTCACCCTAAAGTAAAAATTAATGCAATGATGAATTCAGTATTTTAAAAGGAGAAATCTGGTTACTTATGAGGAGGAGCATGCAACCCCCCCCCCCCCTTCCTATAAATACCCCTCCTCTTGACTAGAGGAGGGTTCATAATTTTAGCAAGAATTGCCTAAGTAAAGAGGAGATACAAAGGAAGAGAGAACTCCCCAAGGGTGACAAAGCAAGCTTTTTTGCAAAGGGAGAAGAGGAAGAAGGCAGCACTAGCATCCTAAGGAGAAGATAATTAGAAGGAGAAGAAGAATCCCAAAGAACTTCTACGGAGCATTCCTAGTATCTTCTAAACTCAATCTTGTATTTTCTTTTTAGTGACCATGAAAGGGTCTTTTTCTATGTATGTATTTTCCTCATTTTCTTGTGTAATGAGTAGCTAAACTCCCCTTGGGAGGGTTGGGATGAAGTCCCATTTTACATGATGTAATATTATTGTGTGAATATTTTCCCTCAAGCATGATGTAATTGCGATTTAAATGCCTTACTAAGAAATTTCTATCAAATTAGTCTTGATGTGTTTATAAGAAAAGAACTAAAGAATCCAAGATATAATAGTCTTGTGCTCCTTAGCTCACCTTTGGTTGGATGCTTAGAACCATGTGAAAAGGATCTTGAGCTCAATGCACCTCAATCTAAGCTCAACCAAAGAGTTAATGCAAGTGATGCTAAGACCCACTATTTGAGCTCCTTAGCTCCACATAATTGAGATTGAGAAATAAAGTATTGAGTGCTCATAAACTAAGTGACATAGTCATTGAGCCCAACATGTGATTCTCTCATCTCAACTATATGAGATGCGAAGTGATGCTCGTAGTGGAAAATCAATACTTGTGGGATCTTGAGATTTAAGAAAATTTAAACTCTCCTTAAATAAGGAGAAAATGAATTAACTTTAATTCTCAAGAATCTTACAAGAATCTTTGTGCTAAAGTAGAACTGAATGTGAGTTTATTTTGTGCACGAGATTTGAACTTGTAAGCTTTTGAGCTAGACTAAAGGACAACAATGTGCACTTGATTTCAATTAAACTAAATGATAAAGCTTGAGAAACAAATCCACACAAGTATTATATCATTGCATGTGGGATGGGCCCAACTCTCCTCTTTTCTTAAATCTTATTATTTATTTAGTGAATATTCGTGCTAATTTTTAGACCAACCAACCAATATAAACTATAGCTTAAACATTAGTGAGAATAGATATACTTTAGTGCCAAATCAACCAATTCTCTGTGGTTCGATAAATTTCCGAAAAGTCACACTTTCCACTTATTACTTCAAACCACGTACACTTGCGTGCAAGCGCAAACGTGTATTTACAGTTTGCCAAGTTTTTGGCGCTGTTGCCGGGGAATTGGTTTTTGATTTGAACTAAATATAATCTATAAGTAGCTAGCGATTTAAGCATTTGAATTTTATTTCTTCTTGATTTACATTGTCTAGTGTAATTATCAAGCTAATATTTTATATTTCTTTTTGTTTATTTTCATTTCCAAAATATATCTGTTTGATCTGTATTGCTAAATTATTCTTGATAAGCTTTATTGAAACTTGTATGAGTAAAAGAGTATGTATTGAATATCTGTTTGATCTTGAAATAGAACGAACATACTTACAAGCTAGGCGAGAACGAAACTTATCAAGCCAACAAATTGAGATGGACACTTTCACGGAAAACTTAGAAGAGCCTAGGGGTAAAGTACTTAGAGATTATGCTCTACCCACTATTAGGGGCATTCCCCATACAATTGTAAGGCCGAATATAAAAGCCCATAATTTTGAAATCAAACCTTCTACGCTGAGTATGGTGCAAAACAATCAGTTTGGAGGATTAGCCACTGAAGATCCAAATTCACATATTTCAACCTTCCTTGAAATATGTGATACCTTCAAGTTTAACGGCGTCTCTGACGACGCAGTTAAATTAAGGCTATTTCCTTTTTCACTAAGAGATAGAGCCAAGAGTTGGCTCAGCTCTTTATTGAGCAATTCCATTCGTACTTAGGATGATTTGGCTAAGAAATTCTTAGCCAAATACTTCCCTCCGGCTAAAACTGTACGGTTGAGAATTGGGATCACCAAGTTTAGTCAGATGGAAGGTGAGACTCTCTATGATGGGTGGGAACACTTTAAGGAGTACCTCAGACGTTGCCCGCATCATGGGTTCCCTCTCTGGATGCAAGGTCAAACCTTTTATAATGGTTTGAACGCTCTGACGAGGACACTCATTGATGTAGCAGTCGGGGGATCCATTAGTGGAAAAACCTAAGAGGAAGCCTATGACCTCTTGGAAGAAATGGCAAACAACGCTTACCAATGGCCTTCTAAAAGGTTAAAAAATGAAGCTTTAAAGGTAAATGAGTCCGATCAAATAATGATGTTACAACAGGAAATACATGCTTTAAATAAAAAAATAGAAATAATGAATGTCGATGTTGTTCTTGAGGTGCATTGTGATTTGTGCGGGGGTAAGCATAACAGTGAAAATTGCAATCTAAATAACCCTTTTGTATAAACCAACACTAAACAAGTAAACTACCTGAGAAATAACAACTCGATTAATAACCCGTACTCCAACACGTACAACCCTGGATGGAAAAACCATCCAAATTTCTCTTGGAGTAACAATAATAATAACGCAAATCAATATAGGAGAAGCTCATCCAATCAACAGGGTATGCATAGTCGAAATAACAACAATAATCATCACCCCAATTTAGAAGGGGCCTTCAACTCTTTCAAAGCAAAAACAATCCAATTCATGCGCCGCACAAAAGCGACTATCACGCGCCATGATGCTTCTATCCAAGGGATAGAGGTTTCCCTGAGGAATATAGAGACCCAATTGGGGCAGATCTCTAAGCAGCTGACCTCTCGGCAGCAAGGGGCCCTACCCAGTTCGACCGAAATAAACCCCAGGGAGTTGGTTAGTGTGATACATTCGAAAGATACGTGCGAGGGAATTAAAACTGAAAGTACGAGTGCAACAGGTTATATGCTAAAGGAAGGGAAAGAAAAAATTGGGAATGAGAGTGATAAGCTAACAGCTCCTAAATGTGAAGACCCAAGGAGGTTGAGCATTCCCTACATAATCAAAAATGAAGTATTTATAGATCCCTTGTGTGATCTAGGTGTTTCAGTCAATATTATGCCATACCATATTTATGAACATCTAAAGGTAGGAGGGATGGAATATATCTCAATGATTTTGGAATTTGCCAATTTAGAATCTCTTACCCCTCTTGAAATGATAAAAAATATTGCAGTCGAATTAGGAAGTTTTATAGTTCCAACTGATTTTGTGATTTGTGAATGGGATCAATGGAATAAGAATTCCATGATTATCTTTGGGAGACCCTTTCTAATGAGTGTGAAAGCTGTTATTGATGTGGGTCATGGGTTTATGAGCACAAATGTAAAAGGAAAAACTAAATTAATTGACCTTAAACCCACTTTATTTAAGAAAAAAAAGATGGAAAATGAGGTGATGAGAATGGTAAGAGAAGAAAGATTTTGGGTTGATGATGTACTTGAAGATCTAATGTTGGAAGAAAGGAATTCTGATCATAGCTCAACTCCTTCCTATGAAAACCAGAGCAAGGAAGGAGTGAAAAAGAGAAAAATGCAACGGGAAAAAGAAACAAAAAAACCCCCACGAATTATGAAGTTGAAAGAAGGGATCCTTCGATTAAGGTTGAGGTTGAACAAAGTTTGAGCCACCAAGAGGGATGTGCTCACTTGAACATCCTTAGCCTAATGAAACTATCGGATCCATCATATTAATCTTAAAAGAGTCTAGCTTAGGACGTTAAACGGAGCGCTTTTTGGGAGGCAACCCAAACACTAAAAATAAAAACAAAAAAAAAAAAAAATTTTGCGCTACAGCGGAATGTCTGTGATAGCGCGCTGCAGCGGAAATTCTGTGATAGCGCGCTGCAGTAGAACTACCGCGTTAGCGCGCTACTGCAGGTGACCGGCGCATAAATGGCATCACGACAGCGTGAGGAACCATTTTTCGACCGGGTGCACCCTAACCCGTGATCGCACGCTACAGCGCGCTGCAGCGGTTTACCGCGGTTTGCCCAGATTTTCTGCCTTGTAAAAATACAGTCAACAAGTCATAACCTTTGGGTTCCCAAGGTAGTCAAAAAGTTGCTGAAAAAGTTGTCCCCCCCCCCCTTCATATGGATCACCACATTAATGGCATGGGGAAGACCATTTGACCATCTTCTCTTGCCTAGAATTTTTTGGCTATAAATAAGGAGGGAATGGGGGGGGTATCCTTGCACATTCTCTTCATCTTCTTCATTCTCTTGATCATCTTAAAACTCTCATCCCACACAATGTATTCTGGGAAGAAGGCCATTACTAGGAAGGAAGTTGGAGCTTCCTCATCCGGAGGTGCTTTCAACTTGAAGAGGTTCTCCTCGGCGGAGGCCGAGCACCGCTTCACCTCTATCACTTCCCAAAGGAAGTTGATCCCGGAGCGAAGCTTCATCATTGCCTACCCCATCCCTCATGATCAGGTCAATCCTAGAGGATGGCATGAGTTTGTGACCAAGAGTGCTCCCACATACACGGCAATTGTCCAAGAAGTGTATGCAAACGCAATAGATGCATCCGGGCAGCAGATTTTTTGCCGGGGAAAGGGTGTCATCCTAGGAATTGCTCAAATTGAGCAATTCTATGTGTTGGCGAAGGTAACCTCTTGTTCATACTCTAACCTCTTGGACTCCCGCTTCGACCCCCGCACTCTTGTTGCGGAGATCGTCAATCATGACACCGAGTGGGAAGGGGGACTCGCCAACATTCCTCGCTCCGAATTAACGGAGACGAGTAGTGCTTGGCTAGTCTTCATTTCTAGCTATATCATGCCCTCGCGTCACTTAACTGAAGTGACCCGTGCCCGAGCACTCCTTCTGTGCTCATTGGTTAGGGCTGGCGAAATCCGCATCTCAAATATTATCTTTGAGCAGCTTTGGAATGCTCTCAAAGGTTCTTGCGCAGCATTGGCCTTTGGGTCTTTGATTTCTGGGTTATGCGAAGCCCAAGGGGTTAAGATCCTCTTCTCCGACACTATTATTCCCCCCAGCGTTGCCCTACACCCCTCGAACCATAATGTCCGGGCAAGTGACCGGAAATTGCCCAAGAATAGAAGGGGCCATAGGGTGAAAGCGTCTGCACCTTCTGATTTGCATCTCACAAACCAACTCTTAATGCGCCTCCACAATCAAAACGCAGAGCTTAGTAAAGCTCTAGCTACCGATATGAGATTTTTCAAATAGGGATACGCCCAACAGCGCCAGTTCCAATCAGAATTCAATGAAGCCCTCGGGATGTTGTTTGATAATTGGAATTTGCACGGCGGACCAGACGCTTCCATGTTGCCACGGCCTCCCATCGGTGCACCTATACCGGAGACGCACTACCCCACCGAGACGGCGTATGGGTCGGAGGAAGATGATGATGAGAATGAGAAAAATTAACTAGATTGTATTTGTTCTTTTTCATTTTTTTTCTTTTTATCCTTATTGTAGTTTGCTTTTATTTTTGAGATTGCAATTGATGAATTCTCATATTTCCGCATTTATTGAGTTATTCTTAATTGACATATTTTTTCTGAATTATTCAAAAGAAATGAAAATCACAAAAATGCAAAAATCAAATGAGATATAAGTAAAAGAATGCTTAGAAAAAAAAAGATTAAATTAATTATCATGCAATCAAATGTGAGATTGAGGAATGAATGGAAGAAAATCTAAATCTCCAAAAATTTAAATAAAATGCTTGAGCTAAGTGTGGGGGAAAGCATAGGATTTAAACTAAAAGAATATGGAATGGATTCTAAATGGAGTGTGCTAGGCTCCCGTAGGACTTCATGATCACAAAGATGTTAGGGATGAAGAAAATTATCTCTCCCTAAGGATGAAAAGAACAAAATATTTATAGAAAAATGAATGATGAAAAATATCTCTCCCATGTAATCAAAACAAGAAATGATGAAGAAAAATATATCTCCTTAATTTTTTTCATCTTTGTGATTTATAAGAAGGAGCACATATGACACAACTTTAAGAATCTCCAAACCATGTCTTTAGTCTAAAAACCCAAAATGTATGGAACTCATCACCTATTTTCAAGCATTAAGCAATTCAAACATTTGGAGATTTAGTGACTTACCACTTTAGTGACTCAATTGATAACATTAAGATTGCTACAATGTTTATTTCATTTTTTGTTGCCATGCACATATTTTCACTTATACTTATTTCAAATACATCATTGTGACTTTCATCCATTCAAAATACAGAAAAAATTATCATTTTGAGCTTACTCGAGGACGAGCAAGAATTTAAGTGTGAGGGTGTGATGAATCCATAAATTACATCTAAAATAAAGGGAAAATTTCATTTATTTAAGATATTTTTTGCTATTCCTAAATCAAATTTTTATATCTTTTTCAAGAAATGGATTCCAAAGGAGCTCTAGGGCATTTCTGCAATTTTATAAAAATATAACAAATTATTCCGCTACAGCGCGCTGCAGCGCGTGGTCGCGTGCCGCCGCGGGCTGCAGCGGGAAACATTTAAACCATATTAAACAGGCCCCCAATTAATTGAATAGTATTTTTCGCGGAATTCACCGCTCCAGCGCGCGGTCGCGCACTGCAGCGGCTTATCGAGGAAATATTTATGATTATTAAATGGGGGCTCAACTAAATGAACAGTATTTTCTGTGAAATTCACTGCTACAGCGCGCAGTCGTGCGCTGCCGCGGTGTATTGCGGAAATATTTATGATTATTAAATGGGGCTCAACTAATTGAATAGTGTTTTCTGCGAAATTCACTGCTACAGCGCGTGGTCGCGCGCTGCAGCGGTGTATCGCAGAAGACTTGGCTAAAAAATTCAGGTCACCTAACTAATTGAATAGTGTTTTTTGCGAAACTCCCCGCTACCACGCGCGGTCGCACGCTGTCGCGGTCGGCCACGGAAATATTTCTCTATATAATCAGGAAAAAGAACTAATTGAACAGTGTTTTTCACAGAATTCCCCGCTACAGCGTGCGGTCGCGCGCTGCAGCAGTCTACAGCGGAGGACTTGGCTAGAATTGCTTAGAACCAAGGCATGCAGTAGCACGCTACAGGGCGCTACAGCGCGCTACAGGGCGTTACAGTGCACTCCAGCGCGCTGCAGCGGCCCGCCGAATTTTTCTCCAGTCAGAGCATTTAATGCGGCTGGAGACATGACCTCTATCCTGAATGTTGTCTCCAGCCACCATATCCTGCAGCAGCCATTTTTATAAAGTATTGAGGTGATGTGTGGCTAACAAAATGGGATTATTGTCACCTCACCCTAAAGTAAAAATTAATGCAATGATGAATTCAGTATTTTAAAAGGAGAAATCTGGTTGCTTATGAGGAGGAGCATGCAGCCCCCCCCCCCCTTCCTATAAATACTCCTCCTCCTAGCTAGAGGAGGGTTCACAATTTTAGCAAGAATTGCCTAAGTAAAGAGGAGAGCCAAAGGAAGAGAGAACTCCCCAAGGGTGACAAAGCAAGCTTTTTGCAAAGGGAGAAGAGGAAAAAGGCAGTACTAGCATCCTAAGGAGAAGGTAATTAGAAGAAGAAGAAGAATCCCGGAGAACTTCTACGGAGCGTTCCTAGTATCTTCTAAACTTAATCTTGTATTTTCTTTTTAGTGACCATGAAAGGGTCTTTTGCTATGTATGTATTTTCCTCATATTCTTGTGTAATGAGTAGCTAAACTCCCCTTGGGGAGGGTTGGGATGAAGTCTCATTTTGCATGATGTAATATTATTGTGTGAATGTTTTCCCTCAAGCATGATGTAATTGTGATTTAAATGCCTTACTAAGAAATTTCTATCAAATTAGTCTTGATGTGTTTATAAGAAAAGAACTAAAGAATCCAAGATCTAATAGTCTTGTGCTCTTTAGCTCACCTTTGGTTGGATGCTAGATTTTGAGTGCATGGACTCTTAGAACCATGTGAGAAGGATCTTGAGCTCAATGCACCTCAATCTAAGCTCAACCAAAGAGTTGATACAAGTGATGCTAAGACCCACTATTTGAGCTCCTTAGCTCCACATAATTGAGATTGAGAAATGAAGTGTTTAGTGCTCATAAACTAAGTGACATAGTCATTGAGCCCAACATGTGGTTCTCTCATCTCAACTATATGAGATGCGAAGTGATGCTCGTAGTGGAAAATCAACGCTTGTGAGATCTTGAGATTTAACAAAAATTAAACTCTCCTTAAATAAGGAGAAAATGAATTAACTTAATTCTCAAGAATCTTACAAGAATCTTTATGCTAAAGTAGAACCGACTGTGAGTTCATTTTGTGCACGAGATTTGAACTTGTAAGCCTTTGAGCTAGACTAAGGGACAACAATGTGCACTTGATTTCAATTAAACTAAATGATAAAGCTTGAGAAATAAATCCACACAAGTATTATATCATTGCATGTGGGATGGGCCCAACTCTCCTCTTTCTTTAAATCTTATTATTTACTTAGTGAATATTCGTGCTAATTTTTAGACCAACCAACCAATATAAACTATAGCTTAAACATTAGTGAGAATAGACATACTTTAGTGCCAAATCAACCAATTCTCTGTGGTTCAATAAATTCCCGAAAAGTCACATTTTCCACTTATTACTTCATACCACGTACACTTGCATGTAAGCGCAGACGTGTATTTACAGTCCATCAATCCTCCTCCTGAACGGGCTCCTCTCCTGCAGCACTGCCCACGAACAAGGCTGAATCTGATATTTGTCGGTATCACAAATGCCAGGGCCCCAGCCAACAAAATAAAAAGTTACAATTATATAATTGCCTAAGTACATTTTAGGCTGTTTTAATGAACTGAATATTTTAAAGATATCATAATTTAAATTATCTACACATGCAAGCAATAATGGGTGCAACAAGCCATGAAAGAAATGGGTAACTATAAACTATCCATTTATAGCCAACAACTAGTATGAAAAATAACATACAATGCAAACTAAGCAAGGTGATGCTAACAGCTAAAAGATAAAAGGAACAACAACTATGATACAAATTCTGATCCTAACTTGCTTATGATCATATCAATATATGCTGAGTACATAAAGAATACAATACTGAATAAAACATGCAATTCTAGCATCCTAAATATGCCAATATATATAAGTAACCATATGGGTATACATACAACATGCTAATTAATACAAAAGAAAAGTACAGGGCCACTGAGACATGTGGCAAAAGCAAGGCAAATAATATAATGCAAGGCCACTGAGACATGTGGCAAAATGAGCAAGTACTAAATGTAAGGCCATTGAAGTATGTGGCAAAGCAAAACAAAAAACAATACTAAACAATCCAGCTAAAGTAGCAATAAACCTAAGATATAGTACTGCATACCAACCAATAGGCCATCCAGGGCACCCAATACTGAAATATCAATCAATACCCAGCCAATAGGCCATCCCAATCCTCTATGTCTGGGTCAATCCTACACAATACTATTACTGAAGAGGCGGACTATGCTAGGACATATTCTACCAACTACAAGCAAGGCAAGAACTGAATGATATGCAATTCAAGTACTAACTTAAGATGTATCATCCATATCCTAAGTTCTCCAAATATGCTCAAGGTATAAGGCTCGGTATCCAAGGTATGCAAAGCAAATTTAGTCAAAGTAAGCAAGAGACTCAATTTAGACTTATGTGATATCTATTGTTATTTATTTACCAAGTCTAGCTACTCTGAGAAAGTACAAGTTTAGGATCTCCAATATCTAGCTATCGAGCAGAATCTCAGATTTACGTCCTTAAAGTTAATATTAGAACTTAACAAGTTCTAATCCAAAATCATGTGATGACTATAAGGTTTAAGTTAATAAATCAATGACCTAATTTATTAATATTTTACTTTCTTACCCAAATCTTGATTAAATAAATCAAGATTTAAGGATTTTGGACTTAAATCCCTACGTTGGTGTTCAAATCCTAAATCCAAGGTAGTATCCTAACTAGGATCTAGGGTTCACATTTACTACCCAAATTAAAGGTAAAGAATCCTACAAGCTAAAAGCTCCAGGAACTAAGAACTTAGTGAAAGGTTATTCTACTGATCATAAGATAAAATAATCAATTAAGAACTTGAGAATCTAAGATCTATATTCAATCTTTAAAATTATTTCATTATCTTTAAATTAAATCATCCTATACCCACATGGAAGGCTTCAAAAGATTAAACAATAAATCATTTAAGAATTTCAATTGGAGATAGTTTGATTCAAGTAGAAGATCTAAAGTCTAAGATCTATGATCTAAGATTTGATCACCTTAGACTTAACTAGTTTCCTAACTTAGGATTTCTTAAATATGTCTCTTTTAGAAATTAGCTCATAACTAACTTAGTTGAGTTTATTAGACTGAAATTTAACATCTAAAATCATTATATTCAAATATTAGGGCTAAGTGACTTCCTTATGATCACCTAAGGTCTAAGTGTCTTAATTAGGGCTTAATTGAAGACTTCCTAGATTAATGACCATATTAGTATTGTTATTAGTCCAAAAGTTTAGAGAACATTAATAATTCAACTGAGGTTGATTTACTGAATTTCCCTGGGTTTAAGGAGCATTTAAGCACATTTTGGTCAAAATGACCAAAATACCCCTCTTAAGGCTAAAAATGGGATTTTAGGATTTAATTATCCAAATTGCTTCTAATCTATTTTAATATATTTCATATTGATTAACAAGGTGAGAAATACACTTATCTCAGGTTTTGTCAACCTAATTAAGCTAATTAGCACTAATTACTTATTTAAGTCAGTTATGGTGATTAGTGAATTTAGGGCATTCTAAGGCAATCCAACCTTACCATAGGTTCTAATACACTTAAGATAGCAATTGAAACTAACTTACCCAAAATTAGAGACTTAATTAGGGTGTAATTCACTAATCCCTAATTTGAGTGATTAGGAGATGATTAAGAAAATTTGATATCTAAAATTGGTTTTAAGGGTTAAAAATTATTCTTTATAGTTTAGTGAGCAATCAGAGCCCTTAATCTCCATAATTAAATATTAATTTAATTTATTATGATTTAAATAGAGACAAAAAAGAGTTGGGCAAATATTTTTAAATCCAACCATTGGATCTATGATTTTATTTTATATTCAGATTCCTTGTATTTTTCTGATTCAAATGGTATATTGGATCATACCATTTGGATCAGTATAATTAAAGTCATTCTAATAATTTATTCTGTATGTTTATTTAAATGGAAATCATAGGTTTTAATTTCTAATTTAATTTCCTTAAGGAAATTAAATCCAGAAATTCTAATATTTCTGTCGGCCCAAAATCGAAAAGGCTCGGGTCGGGGTCGGCCCAACCCAGACTTCATTTTCTTCCTCTTGACGGGTCTGCCTTAGAAGAATTTCAACGCTGAAATTCTCAGCACCCGGACGACGATGGCTGCCCAACTGGGACGCACCGATTGGACCAAGAAGCCCTGTCTAGGAAGCACCCAACCATCGGGGTGATACTCGACCGAGACGTACTAAGGGGGAGGGACTTAAGGTTCCCTGTGAGTGAGCAATTCTCCTCACAGAAGCCGCCAAACTGATGGGGTTTGATCCCTACACCATCAGTGAGGTGAGGTGAGTCGAACCCCAAAGAATTCATAACTTGGGATGCAGCCAAACGTTGGGTCCTTACTCGGACTCAGCCTCGGCTCAACTACTAGCTCGATCGATCGATACGATTGATCTGAGCTAGCTTGAACCCTGGTGATAATCAATATGGTTTCCCTATGTGGCTAAAGTGATCTAGACGACATCCAGAGGCTCATCCAGCAAACAGAATGAAGACTGAGCTCAAGAAATTTCAATGGGATAAGGCTGTATCTGAGGACGGGGTTGCACTCTTGGCCGAGGAGAATTGAAGTGTGCTGGAGCTTCCTAACCAGCAGACAAAGGTTCACAAGGGGTCTAAACACTAGACGGGCCCTCTATCAGCGGTTCTAAGCTTCGAGAATGCCGGGAAAAGCCGAGATAGATGGGAGCTCCATAGGGCTTCAGCTGGGGAATTGAGGGTTCATAGTGAGCAAAGGGACTCACTGTGAATCCCTGGGGGTATTTATAGGTCTGGGGGAGGTCTGGGGTCAGATACCCGAGCCCGAGAAATGGAGGAAGGCTCGGGCTGAAGGAAAGGCTTGGGTGCAACGGCCGAGGGCAATTCGGGGAGAAGGCGGCCAGCAAGACGGTCATGCCGAGGGCAGAAGAAGAAATTTGGGGGTTTCCCGTACTGCCACGAGGGCTGGGAGGATACTGGCTGTCGGGAGGACCATACGTAGATGGGTCGAGACGAGGGAGACGATCCACAGTGCTCGGACTCGTGCCTGCCGTCTGATGGATTGACAGTTGGTCTCGGACGGCTTTGATGTATTACTTAAGCGGGATGGATGATAGCCGTTAGATGCGTACGATGGATCCAACGCCTATGATTTAATCACGGAGCGGGGTAGATCGCGCCATAGGATTAGACGCGCTAAGATTCATGCTAGGGTATCTATTGGCGTGGCCTGATGCCCCACTGTCGGGACCCCTCAGCGGATCGACCGCAGTCGTGATAGTGAATCCTGGGATTAAATTAATATAATTAATTTAATTTAATTTAATTTAATTCATATAATAATTAATTTAAATTCTATTAATTTCCATAATTCAATTGAGGCTTAAATAAGTTCTAAAAATTCCCAAAATTTCACCATTAGCTAATTAGGGTATGGGGAATTCAAAAATGAAATCAGATTTTAATTTGGAGATCAAATTAATTTAGGTATTTTTTAGGGCTTAAAAATAGTCATAAATACTAAATTTTCTATTTTAGCTCCGATTGATTTCAAACTTCTAGGATTATGTTTAAATGACCTAATGAGTCCAATAGAATCAAAACCAAAGCTTAGTTTGGCTTAATTAATCCAGATTTAGCTAAGGTAACAACTAAGATTGTTACAAAGACTCTCAGGAAATTCATGAAGAGTTTGTAGATCCTTAATGGACCCTCCATCAACTTTATTATTTCTTTTTGTTTCTATTTTAGTTCCATATTTAGACTTTATTTCAGTAAATTATTTGTAATAATTTTTGGATGTATTTTCCTCTTTTTTTTGAGATGAATGTTTATTTCAGCTTTTATGATAAATATTTTTTGGATGTATGCTTAGCTTCTACTCTCTGTTTATATATTACTTATACCTAGTACTGTGATGCGATCGGTATACTATAAATGCTGATATTAGTATATATATGTTGGATTCCTCATCTTTCATTCATAATCCAATATATATCTTAGCCTAATGCTCAGGATAAGTACTATTCTTATCTTAAGTATTAGCTATCGACCTTTCTCATGGTTGAGTCAGCAGCCTTCAGTGGTTTAGTTTCAATTATTCTGGGAGATGGGTTATGCCTTCCTGAGTAGCGCACCACTACACCACCGATTGATTACTTCTCTTTGCGCGCAGTGATGGGGCGAGGTGCTACACATATTGACTATGTTTTGACCAGTGGGTTCAAATTTATGAGCATTTGAAGTTTTCAAAGGTCTTAGAGTTACTTGAGGGGTCCTAAAATACCACTATATTAAATACTCATCCTACTAGAAATCTGATACTACCGTAATGTTCCTCTCATTTTTCTGAGTAAAATGAGATAAATATTCAATATATTTAGATTACTGGATCATAAGTTATGAGGGTTCGAACATTTGTAATTAATTTGATTTAATTAAGTTTAAATCAAACCATACTTATTTTAATTAAGCAAATAAAGTGGAATTTCTTTTTAAATTATTTGGCGATGGGACCCACGAGCTGAGATAGCAGGTGGAGTGGGTCCCACAAATATTAACAAATGGGAAAGCAGGCCCCACTACCCCCATATCGCCTATGGATTGTAGGCCCCGCAGGCTGGCATGATGCGGGCCCCACGTGAACTGCTGCAGACCGCTGACGCAGACCCAAGCCAAGCAGGTCAAGCCCGGGTCGACTAGGCCTGGGCCTAAACCCTCCTTAGCCCTGACACACCCCACACCGGCAGCTAGGACAGTTGAAAAAGTGGCTGCTTCAGCCTCGCCAAGGACTAGCTTGCACGGAACGAGGGAGAGTAGAACTAGAGCTATCGAGCTACGGGCGCATCGGAGGCTGAAGTGGCCTGAGCCGCCCATAGAATCGAACCCTAGTTCTATATTACGGGGACGAGACCTAAATACTGTAGGTAGTATGGCTATCAACAAATTCGTCCAATCGAGCTCGATCGGACCGATCAAAATGCAATCCACAGCATAAAATAAGATTTTGAATTTAGAATAAAATCATCAGATGAGGAAAATGGGAGATCAGGGCGTACCTCTATGGATGGGTGGGCGGCTTAGGGATCGATCGGGACAGCCTGCAGCACTAGAGATCTTTCATTCGAGCAAAACTGGGCTGCGTCAATAGCTAGGGAGTTAAGGGAGATTGACGAAGGCTCTGAGGCCCTCGCTCACGGTTGTTGGCCGCAGGATGTGGCAGGGCGACACGCGCCATGCACGCCGAGAGCGATCGGGACGATGGCTCTGAGCCGTTCGATCTGCTGATCGAACGCCTCGAATCTCCTATCTGATTTGACAAGAGAGCTGATGGAAAATCGAGTAGGGAAACAGCTCGGGGATAACGTCGTTAATGCAATAAAATAATGATTATTTTAAATATTATTTTCAATATTTCTTAATTAAAATTAAATAATTAAATAACATCTAAAAATTTCTAATAATTCATCTCTAGCTATTTAAGGGGTGAGGAACGCAACGACAGTCGGAATTCGAATTCGATGAGTATTTAACTTTTTTTATTTTTTCAGAGTATTTTAAATATATTATAATATTCAACAAAAATCCAACGATTTCTAATCGCCTCCAAAACATCACCTCTTGCTAATTTGGGGGCAATGAGTATAATGGTAAAGTTCAATTTTTGATTTGAGGTTAAATTGCTTAGGTCCATTTTTAAGGTTCCTGAAATTCCCAAAATAAGAGTTTGCTCCATTTGACCCGTGATTTGGACAAAAATTTTAAGGTGATGTCCTAATGACTATTTAAAAGCGTTATAAACAAAATTAAGACTTGGTTTAATCCTAATTTGTCTGGGTAACAGCCTTAGGCTGTTATAATTATCTTTTTTAATTATTTCATTATAAGCATTTAGGCTGATAATAAGGAGGGATCAATCATATTTGGCAACAATGATGGGAATATATAGCTTTGTATGTACACTTGAAGAAACTCTCATAGTGTAAGAAATTTGTTGATGTGTTTCCAAATAAACTCTCTAAATTACCACCAAATTGAGAAGTTGAGTTTATAATGGACTTAATGTCTATCATAATGCTAATATCAAAATTACACTATCGAATAGCTCTAAAGTAATTATATATGCTAAGAAACCTTAACTTTCTTATTATAATTTAACTAATAATCACCTTCGAGAGCACTAATATTTGTGAGAAATAAGGAAGGTAAAATGAAATTAAAAATAATTATTCATTACTTAAAAGTTGATTTATTTGTTTAATTAGCTAGAGTTACTATGGTTTTAAGGATTAATCTAGATCTTGATGCCATCAACTATGCATTTGTATTGGATATGTACCTAAATCTATTTTTAAAATATGTTACAAACATTTTGAATATCTTATGAAATCCTTTATACTTACAAATGCATTTATGTGCTTTTAAACATCATGTAAAGAGTATTGCTTGAGTGTTTAAGTTAGTGTGCCATCATCTGTATTGATAATATCCTCTGCTATTCCAAGAAAAGAACATGTAATGAAGAACACTCGAGATTATTTGGTCGCGTATAGTGGACTTTGGCTTAGAATTACAGGATTTGACCTTTCATGTTAAACTAGTGAACTTGCTGGTAGGATTTAGATGGGGTTTAAGATCATATTGAGATGAAACTTTGGGGGAGGTTACAAGAAATATATAAGAGCTCAAATAGAGAAAAATAAAAATAAATAATAAGATTATGCACACCATAGTTCAACGGGATTACACACACTTTGTTCCTTATCAATTATGCGCACTACCAAGAAAACTTGTCTCTAATGAGAGCCAAATCCATGGAGAATGTGACCCGCTGCTGGCTCAACATAGCTAATCTAGTGTAAGATGCTCATTACCCAGGATCATATTAGGGTTCAATATAACATTATATTTAGATGTGTATAAAATACACATTTCTACATTCATTACAATATTTAGAAAAATTAGAATAATAAAGGAAATATATTCATAACATATATAATAATTATCAAGCATTACACACTGAGCAAAAATATAAAACTTAAGAAAAACAAGCATCTAAGTTGCTCCATCTTGCATTAGCTCCTCCTAAGAAAATTGATCTAGAGATTGCTCCTAATCTGCCATATATATATATATATATATATATATAATAGGGTGAACAAAAAAATGAAAAGAAAATATTTAATCAGACACAGAGGTCTAAGTAAGGTTTGTAGGACATCAAAATTTGTATATAATATTAAGCGATCATGGTTCTGTAGAATAAGCATATACAAATAAAATGATATGCAATATTTAAGTAGGGTATGCTTATAAAATTATCATGATTATAAATGTAATATACATATTTAAGATATGTCTTCATTCTGAAATAAAATATAGAAATATATAATATTATTCTGTTGAACAAAGCTACAGAATAATCAAGGAATTAGTTATGTCTACTAAACTATTTGAGATGTAGGTTCCTGACTAACTAAATATTCCTTCTCAAAGGCAGTGTGTAGTCTTTTTATTTCTCCAGATATCAACCTATCCTATTCTAACAAATTATATGTATATACCTGAGATCAACCTGAAAGAACCCAAGATATTAATTTTTGATTATTTATTTCAAATTATGAGTACAAAAAATTAAATAAATATATCAAAGTCAAGCTTAATAACGATGCAAAGCTGCAAATTAAATAATTAAATAAAAAGAATGATATCCTTCATTTTATTTTAGTAAAAATATTAATAATAATATTATCTATAATATTATTTATTTATTTTTGTATATTAAAAATAACAATTTTTATTATTATAAGTAGTGATATATATATATATATATATATATATATATATATTAAATGAAAGAAAAATAACTGAATTGAAATGACTAAAAAGAAAATTGCAAACATTAAAAATAATAGTAATAATAATAATACATACATACATATATATAAAAGAAAAAAATGACTAAAATGAAAGTTACATAAATTAGCAACAATGTATATATAGAAAGAAAGAAAATGACTGAAATGAAAATTATAGAAATTAAAATATATATATATATATATATATATATATATATATATAAAGATAGAAAAAATGATTAAAATAAAAATTGCAGAAATTAGGAATAATATATATATATATATATATATATATATATATATAATTAAAATAAAATTTATATAAATTAGGAATAGTATATAAATATAAAAAGAAAGATTATGATTGAAATAAAAATTGTAAAAATTATGAATATTATATATATAGAAAAAAACTTATAAAAATTAGGAATAATATATATATATTAGGAAAGAAAAAATGACTGAATTAAAATGATATAAATGAAAATAACATAACTAGAAATAATAATAATAATAATAATAATAATATTATTATTATTATTATTATTATTATTATTATTATTATTATTATTATTATTATTAAAAGGAAAAAAATAAAATAAAAAGAATAAGAAATTTTTTATCTCTTTCTCATTTCTAACTCTATATTGCTATTGATGAGGCTTTGTTAGAGGTCAGTGGAGGAAACCGGTGGTGGCCGAGGATGAAGAGGGAGGAGTGGAGAAGGGGAGAGGTGGTGAGAGGGGAGTGAAGTGGGGAGAGGAGATGGAGGATGAGGGGGGAATGAGGGGTATTTATAAATGTTCTTTTTTGTCTCCTCCATTATTTGGATATGAACAAATTAGCTATCTTCACTTCTTATGTGTACCGCTATTTATTTTCTTTCTCTCTTTTATTTCTATTTCTTCTTTTTCTCTCCTCCATTATTTTTCAAAAAATAAAGAAACTTGACATGAAGGTGTCTCTTGATAAAATAAACACAATCACACCAAAATTTCATGATTTGAAGCAATATTTTATTTTTTATAATTTTTTGAAAATAGAATTTCAAAAATTAAGTATGGTCAATCCAGAGCTCTAAATTTATTGGAACTTTTTCTGTATGATTATTATAATATTCTTGATCAATTGATACCAAAATTATTGAATTTGGACTTGTATTTAATTTTCTTAATTTACTAAATTTAAATAATTTAAATTTTATTCAAGAGTATCCATTATTCGGATTGCTCCCAAACATGCATAATGATCACAAAAATATATTTTCTCCAACAGCATTTTTGGTTAGCCCTAATTTTGAAATCACTTGGGATCCTAATTTTTGAGTCAAGTTTAGTCCTAATTATTCTAGTAATAACTTTGGTCATTATAGAGAAAGCTTGTCAAGCATTAAAATACTTCTTATTAATTTTTGTGTGCTCAAAAAAGAGGATGGTAATCTTATTTATAATAAAAAAAGAAATGCTAATTTATAATAAAAACTATAAACTAACCCTCTCATGAAGGACAAAGATGTCTTTTGCATACAAAAGACTCAAATTCTTTTTTACCACCCTCATAATTATCGCATATTATTTGAAATTCTCTCATACATGACAAAGATTAAATACATTAAAACATTAATATAAATAAATAGAATTTATCACTTTCTTAAGTTTTTATGCTTCTGGCATAGGCATGTGTTTCTACTCATGTTCGTTCAACTTGTGGTAGTGTGTAATGACCCCAATATTGGATCAGGAATCTAATCCAATATTTGATGTTACTGTAGTACTTAATACTGGTTATCCAGCCTTAAGCCACTATTAAGCACTATAGGAGCCAAGGTTCCTTAAAGAGGAAAATCAGATGCATAATACAAAAAATTATAAACCATTCTAACTATCTAGAAATAAAGTAAGAACACAACACAGAACAATAAAGTAAAATATCCAAAGTTAATTAAATTTATACAAATATTTAGACGTAGTTACACTCATCCTCACGGGTTGCATAAGTAAAAGAAAAGACTGCAGAAACTAAAATTCTTCAATCAACAGCTAGTGGATGCGATCTACCTCATGTACAAGATCTACTACAAGTTCTTGATCTACCATATTTTATATTTAATATGGTAAGGCACAACTTATAAAAAAAGTAATTAGACTTAAAATGTCTAAGTATATTTTAGAGCAACTAATCTATTTAAATTTTAAGTTGATATCACATTAGTTATTTACAATTGTTATTTAAGCGGAGCTTAATGCAGTATAAAAGTAAAGTAAGTTTAGAAAAGTAAATGGTTGTAAGAAATAATCAAAAAGGCTATAAAGCAATAAGCGAGGATAGCTAGTACAACATACATCATTTATGTAAGGAAAATAAGTACATCTGTACTAAAAAGTGTGCAATAAAAATAGTAAGAAAATATGTATAATGGACATATGCTAAGTAACATAAGTAAGAGCTATATAAGTATGAATGTAAGTGATAACAATATACACTACAAGTAAGTAAGTAAGAAAAGAAGTTGTAAATACAAGTAAACTTGTAACATATGCAAGTAAGAAAATTCTCAGCTCAAGGACAGAGTATAAAGTAAAAGCAATCATAAAGGGCTGAGTATGCATAGTCAAAAGACTATGATAAAGCATCCACAATCATGAAGATTGTGAGAAAAGTAAGAATATTCATAAGAGATGGTAATATGTAAGTTATTTATCTTATACTCTTATTTTATGGGTGCAGAAGCAAATGAGGAGTCAAGCACATCTTCTTAACTAAGTAAGGGGGTTTTCCATAACACACATATTCCCCCTTTAGGATATATGAGGTTCCCTTATTGCATCATTTGCCTGCCCTGGCATAATCAACCACAAGAAATCCCATAGTAAATGTTATAAGTTTAATTTATGCATAATGTATTTATGAATATATTTAAGGATTTAGTCTCAATGCATTGCAACATAAAATAATGTTCAAAGCTAATTATAAACCATATGATATTTATTGTTATCTACTTTAGTTATCTATCCTATGATTGGAGCTAATCAAGTTTCTTAATTGACTTAGATATTCATTAAATATCTTCATCAATTGATAGATAATATGTTATTTAAAATAAGGTTTGAAAATAATGATTTAATTTAAGATCTTATTCATGTGATAAAATAATTTATAAATATAATTGAGTTGTTACAAATAAGCATCTTATCTTATTTCTAACATTATAATTATCTAAACTATCAAATAACCACTTCAACTCTAATGGGATATTTTAAGCACATACTAAATGGTTCACTAGTAAACTTATTGGATTACTAAGTTCCTATGACTTAGGATACTAAAAGGTCTAGCTATTAGATTCCTTAACCTTCAAACTATCATCTCTTTACTTAGGTTGAAGGGCTTCTATAAACTATCACATTCAACATCTAAGTTAACTCTATTCTCTAATTAATATATCTTACTAGCATATTAAAGTTCTATGTTTATAAATGTTATTCTATTTAACACTTAAGTTATTTTAATCATAGACATATTGCTAGTGGGATAATTTTAGTCTAATCTCAAACTTATGGTTTTATTAAAGCTTATAGTCTAATAAGGTAATACTAAAGGGATTATATCACTTTAAGTTATTATTGTATAATTTAAACTTACATTAAGTTACTAATCTAACATTATAGTTCTTTTCTTAATCCTAAGGTTCCAAGCCTTAGTAATACTAGCACTTCATTACTTAACACTTAAAGGTTCTAAGTCTATTACAACTAAGGAAACATCTAGCCTGAGCTCAAAAGACTAAACATTCTAAGGAATTCTAAGTCTAATTGATATGGACACTAAGTCCTATTTCTTACTATGATGGTTAACACTTAAGGGATGTATATTCTAGCTCTTACTTAGCTGATCAAGCATTAAGATCTAATCATCTTGTAATATCCCAAACTATTAAGCACTAATGTATTGTTCGCTTTGTCTTGAAAGGCCTCACGGTTTTGCTTTCAGAAGATAACTTTCCAGTAGGTCACCCATCCTGAGAGTGCTCTCACATGAGCACGCATAATTTTGGAGTTCTTTTCAGGAACTCCACCGTTCTGAAAAGATACCTCGATGTTTAAGAGTTTCACTTAATACTACTTAAGTGGGTCTTTACAATCTCCCCAATTAAAGTAACTGATGTCCTCATCAGTATCCACACATAGATCCAAGAACCATCCATTGGGTAGATAGGATTAAAGGTGACCATACTCGCTCAAGATGTATCCACAACTTTGTAGCACCTTAACCATCATGGGTTCAAGAGGCTGCTCACATGAAGTGGTACTTTACCCTATAAGGAACTTAGCTCCTATCTGACACCTATGGCCTACTTTGATACCATTTATAATAACCCAAACTCTTAAGAACCAAGGTATTGTCCACTTTGGCTCGAAAGGCCTCATGGTTTTCCTTCAGAAGATAACTTCTCAATAGGTGACCCATCATAGGAGTGCTTCCACATGAGCACGCTTATCTTTGGAGTTCTTATCAAGAACTCCATCGTTCTCTAAAAGGTACCTTGATATTTAAGAGTTTTTGTAGCACCCCGCCCCGTCGCAGCCGCAAAAAGGGGTAATCATAATTGATTCAGCGGCGAAGCGGTGCGCCACTCAGGGAGGAATATCCCATCTCCCCGAATAGCTCAAAGAAAACTCATCTGAAGGTTTGCTGACTCAACCTTAAGGAGAGTTGAGAGCTAATACTTAAGATAAGAGTAGTATCCTTATCCTAAGTATTAGACTAATATATACATTGGATTTAAAATATACATAAGGAATCCAATATATGTATAAGATATCAATATTTCTAGTATACTGATCACATCACAATACTAAGTATAAGTATTATATAAATAGAGTGTGGAAGCTAAAGCAAGCATCCAGAAACATTCATCACAGAAGCTGAATAAAATATTCATCTCAGAAAAGAAAATAAAAACACATTCAGAATTATTACAAACGGTTTACTGAAATATAGAAATAAAAGCTAAGTACTGAACTAAAATAAACTAAGTGAAATAGCAAAGCTGAAGAAGAGTTCACTAGAGCTCCACGAGCTCCTCTTGAATCTCTTGGGTGTCCTTCTGACCTAGCTCAATATACTGCTCAAGATCTAGCAAATTTGTAATAACTCAAGTTATTATCTTGGTTAATTATGACTAATCTTAGTCTTAAAATTAATCATAATTATTAATTAGGTCAATTAGAGTCAACCTCTAAGACATGTCCAAATCAGGAGTCAAATGGATCGAATCCTGATTTATGGAAAATCCAGAAATCCTAGAATTTGACCTGTCTAAAAAGACCTCAGATTGAAAAATGGACTTCACCATTGCGCTCGTTGCCCCCAAATCAGCTAGGGGTGATGTTTTTGTGTCAATCGAAAGTCGTCGAAATTTCGATGAATATTTTAATAATATTTAAATACTCCGCAAATCGAAAAAATAAAATACTCATCGAATCGAAAATCCGACCTCACCGTTACATTCCTCACCCCTCAAATAGCTAAGAAAATATATTTGAAAATTTTAGAATTTAAAAAAATAAAAATAAAAAATATAATAAATAATAATATTTTATTTAGACTTAACGGCGTCGTCAGTTAAACAGTCATTGTCGTTAGGATCATTAATGGCGTCGTCTGATCAGACTGCGCCCATCCGACCATTGGATCTGATCGATCTAACGGCTCGGAGTCGTCGTCTTCGACGACTCCGCCTACGCGCCACGCGGAGCGTCGCCGCGCCCGTGCCCTATCGGCACCCCCCCGCACCTCGCTGACTCCGCCCGAGGGTCAGCCGTTCGGGCCAGCCGTTTGCGTGAAGAGTCCGATCCAAACCCCGAGCCCTCGACTCGTCGCAGCCGTTGAATCCAGGTACCTTTGATCTTCCCTTTTTCTCATACAATTGTTAATCCGATGTTTCGAAACTTGATTGCATGCCATAGATCGACAATCAACCGGTTCGATCGAGCTTAATCCAACCCGATCGAACGGTATAGGCTCGGGATCCATAGTAGAAATCGTTATAAAATTCCATCTCGAACCCTAAGTCCCTAGGGTTTGCTCTAGCCGCCGCCTTCGGCCACCTCCGATGTAGGTCCACCCGCCGACATGTAGGTCACGACGAGGGCTACCGTCGGCCGAGCGAGTCGAGGCGGTCCAGCACCGGAAAGGCCAGCAAAAGTCGTGCCCTAGCCTAGCGCCCTCGGGGCGCTCCGCAGAAGAAGGAGAAGTCCAGTTCGGGTCGGGTCGACCCAAGCCCGACCCAATAGCTTTGTGTTCACGTAAGCTCAGGTGGGGCCCGCATCGTCACGTGGCGCCCTCCGGGCGCAACACGCGGCAGTGTGGGGCCCACCGCCAGAAGCTGCGACCTTTCGGCTTTGACTGTGGGGCCCACAGTGACACGTGGCACCTCCGGGTGCTGCCACGTGTTATGTGGGGCCCATCGCCAGTTCGGCTTCGGCCGTGGGACCCACAGTGCCATGCGGTATCCTCAGGATGTGACATGTGGCAGCCATGGGGCCCACACGCACTACAGCGCCCAATCGGGTACTGCCACATGGCAAAGTGGGACTCACTGCCCATTCATGTGTCAGATGTGGGACCCGCCACGGCTCCCGTGGCCAATCACAGAGTGCCACGTGGTAGCCGTGGGCCCACTGTCAACTCAGGCAGTGATTAAGTTAAATAAGTAATGTTTAGTGATAATTAACTAATTATTAATTATAATTAGTAGCTAATTAATTATAATTAGTGGTTAATGATATTTGAACAGTAATCCTATATAATTAATTAATTAACTATAATTAATTAGCATAATCTGTAATTAGAGGATAATTATAATTATTTTAATATTAATTAAATCTTAATAGTAATTAGTAATAATTAATTAATATTAAATAGTAAAGCTATAATTAATATTAATTAATTAAGATTAATTATTCCTAATTAAATATTAACAGATAATTAAGTTAACTTAAACAGTAATTAACCTAACCTTAATTACACAATAATAAAAATAATATTATATTTAAAATAATTAAATAATAGATTAATTAATAATTAATTAATAATTAATATTAATTAATTATAGATTAATTAATTAATTATTATACAGAAAAATATGTAACAACTCGGCGTTGTTACTAGGATGACTAGGCAAAAACCTAATCAGATTAAGAGAAAATTCAAAATATTGATATAGACCAAATAAAAATCAAATAAAAATATCTTCAAATAAAGAATATTGAGGGGATCCTCTTGCCAAAATTTGAGCGCAATCGGGGTCTCGGATCGTCTTAAATAAATTCATAAAGTTTAAACTTCCAGAGTTGATAAAAGATAAAATAAAAGTCAGATTTCAAAAATTTTTGTAGATTTGAATTAAGCATTATAAGAGGAAGCTATGTTTTATGTTTTGTAATTTTTTGGGCTCCGGATTAATCGTAGCGAATTTTTAATATTTTTCACTTAAAAATTAATATAAAATAAAATACTCCTTCAAATTCAATAATTTTTAGACGCTTGCGTTTGTCTTGTCGAGACGGTCATTTCAACACTAAGTTTGTAATTTTTGAAGTTTGTTTGCCCATCTAATCGAATCATGGAATTTCAGCTATTTTTAGCCACTCGATTTTGATCGAGTGGCCCTCAGCAGTTTGTTTGGATATTTAATAGCCTTTTTTTTAAACCTAAACTTTCTAAAACCTATCTTACTCCTCTTCTCCCAGCCGAAACCCCTCTCCTTACCCGATCCCATAAAGAAAATCGCACGCAAGCCTTCTTCCTCCATGACCGACGCCCCTCCTTCTTCCTCCATGGCCGACGCCTCTCCTTCTCCTCTTAGCTAGCCGAGCACCTCATCCTCTTGGCCGACCAAGCTGCAGCCCTCCTCATGAATGAGCAGCAGCTCTTCTTCTCCATGGCCGAGCTCGAGCAGCCCCTCCCTCTCTCGATCAAGGCAAGCCTCTCCTCCTTCCTCCTCCTAAGGCCGAGCAGCTCTCCTCCTCCTCTTGGCCGAAATCGGCAGTAGCCCTTCCTCCTCTTCCACGACCAAAAACAGCAACCCTCTCGTTTGTTGGCAAGGTATTAAATCTCTATAAATCTAAATTTTATGGATCTAACCATTGTTGGTAATTTATCAATTTATTACTTGTTCAATTAGTGGTTCATTAGCTCTATGGATGTGCATGATTTAAGCCTTCTCTTGCATTGGCTAGACTTAAAATTGCTATACATATATTGTTTTTCATATTAAATCCTCTTTTTCCATGCAAGGATTTATGATTGTACGCATGTAACTATCTCTCTATCACCCTAAAACAAATAATACAAACTCCTAAGGTGATAAAATATAGTAAAATTTAATCAATATAAAATACAAAATGCTTGCTCCTTAAATGAGTAAATTAAAGTGCACTATATTCCAGATATTTTACATTTATGTATTACTAATTAGAATAGTAATTTAAATTTTTAATAATTAGTTAATTGGCTTTGTTCATTTATATTTTTTTATCTTGTGATCAGTAGAGATTGCAATATTTCTTCTCATAGGTTCACAATAATTTATATAAAATTAGAGAAATAATATTTACTTGTGTTAGTCATTGTTTAATTAGTCATACATCATTTTGATAATGCTTGCTCCGTAAATGCTTTTAAGAAATATAATATATTTGTATTAGTATCTAATGAGCGACCATTAAAGCTTGCTAATTAATTTTTTATAAGATTGTGGCAATATTTTATGAGGAGATTGTTATCAAACTAGATGTGATGAAAATGATAATATGTTTCTTCTTTTTTATATCAAGTGCATAACATATATAGTAATATGTTGTTTTCTTATCTCATGATGTATAACAAGTTTAACCTCATCATCTATATATCACCATTGTGTTCAATATAATATCATTGTTTAAATATAATATTAATACCTCTTATGTCAAGATTAAAGTTCTTAACTTCATTAAGCTAAAATGTAAGCATAAACTTATTAAGGATTATTATAAAGGAAGCTAAGCTAACCAAATTAAGAAATGATGTCAAATCTTTAGGTTTATATCTCTTTCACTAAACAGGTTTAAAGAATGAAATATTGACTAATTACTTAAATCATAATTAACTCAAAAGTTGGGTGCTCTTAATCTTTTGCTCTATTATGATAGATAAGGTCTCTTAACTAGTTCAACCTTCTGAATTAATCTATCAAATTATTTTCATTTCTCAATTAGAAGAACACGTTCATACTCCATGCAAGGTCAAAGGCTTAAAGCTCATAAGCCATGTGTTGTAGAAGTTCAAAGTCGCTCGAACCAGGTACATTTTGTACTTAGAACTTTATTGAAGTTATGTATTCTTTTAATTATGTTATTTTCTTGAGCTCTATGTATAGTACGCACACCACTTGCATAGACCTTAGCATCATTAGGATTTGTTTGTTATTTGGAAACCATGACATTAGGGTATAGGAACTCTTGCTAACTAAGTAATAATCATTACCTTAGTTGAAAACTGTAAATTATGCGGACATGGATTAGAACCTAGTGTCAAACTAAGGTGCTTCCTTAGGAACTTCACTTCACCTTAGGCTCTTTCCTTAAGATTAGGATTAGACACTAAATTAGATCTCATTCATTGAATAAGTGATTTATTCAATGAATGAAACCTTGGTTTTATTAGTTTCTAGATTTTTCATTATTTTATTATGATTATCTTATCTTTCAATTTTAGATTAAGGATAGAGATCCATTCTATTAAGCTTGATTTTAACTTAATAGAATATGCCTTAATCATCAGTTCACTTCTAGATTGAACCATAAATATTAAGCTTACCCTTGGATCATGTGATTGAACCTAAGGTTGTGGTATTCAATTCATAATCCTTAGCTTAGTAGATCTGGATCGGATCTTAGCTGAGAACATCTCAAATCATCAATTAGGATGTGATGATTTATTATTTAACTTATAGTCAATTTTGATTAAACTAAATTGGGACCTAATCAGTCCTAATTGTTTTTAACTTATAAGGCTGTGCTTCTAAGTTGTATGACTTGGGATAGTTAGAATGACTTAATTAGACAACAACAGATATCATATAGTTTAGATTGAGTCTCTTGCTTACTTTGACTAGATTGCTTTGCATACCTTATATATTGAGTCTTATTCCTTGAGCACAATAGGAAAACTTAGGATATGGATGATACATCCTAAGTTAATATTTGAATTTCATATCATTCAGTTATTATATTATTTGCAGTTGGTAGAATATGTCCTAGCTTAATTTGCCTCTTTAGTAATAGTATTATATAAATTGGACTCAGACCTAGCATATTTGGAAGGCTAGGCTGGGGATTGATTGATATCAGATTGTGGAGGCCCTATATGGCCTATTGGCTGGTACGGCAGTACTATGTCTTAGGCTTATTGCTACTTTAGCTGGATTATTCAGTATTTATTTTATTTTTTGCTTTGCCACATGTTTCAGTGGTTTTATTTTCAGTATTTGCTTGCTTTGCCACATATCTCAGTGGCTTTACATTGCACTTGATTGTTTTGCTTTTTGCCACATGTCTCAGTGGCTTTTCTTTTCCTTTTCTTAATTAGCATATTGTATGTATACTCATATGTTTACTTATATATATTGGTATGTTTAGGATGCTAGAATTGTATATTTTCAGTACTTGTGTTTCTTTTATATACTCAGCATGTGTTAATATGATCATAATCATGTTAGGAGTGGAATTATCATAGTAGTTGCAGTTCTTTTGCTTTTAGCTTTACCTTACTTACTTTCATGTCTTGGTATGTTATTTCACATACATGTTGAATGCTATAAATGGATAGTTTATAGCTATCCTTCCTTATAGCTTGTTGCACCTATTTATTTTGCTCGCTTAGTAGTATCAGTAAAGTGGTGATATCTTTAAATTCATGCAATTATAATAGCTTAAATTGTACTTAGACTTATTAAAGTTTAACCAGATTTTCTTTTTTTGGCTGTGCCCTGTCATATATGTACATATGGAAGATCAAGAGTATAGGTCAGATCCAGCGCTTGAGAATTTAACTGCTAACAGGTTAAAGTAAAGTGCAGTTCCTTGAAGGAGATATGCTTCCACCTTCTTGACCTGCATTTATTAAAAGTGTAATAATTATGTTTTCTTATTCTTACTGTTCTGCATTTAATATATTGTATATGAATGAATTAATGTGGACTGTATCTGGATGCTTCCTTTCTACCTATTTTGAACTGCTATACTATATGTATGTTTCTATTAAGTCTTGCTCAGCTCTTGATTAGTATCACAGATATGTTATTAGTGTAATGTCCATGGTACTAGTGACGACCACCTCTTAACACTTATTTGATTAAGGGGCGGCCGCCACAAAATAGAATCTGAACTTTAGGAATGAATAGTAAATTAATACAAATTGAATAAATAAATAGTAAAATAATACAAATTATATTTTTAAACAGTAATTTAATTAACTAAAAATTAAATAGAACTTAAAAGCTTAATAACTTTTTGTAGGATGATCCAAACATAGCAAATATAGGTCTCATTTTACTCAGAAAAATAAAATTGATCAAATGGCGTAATGCAAAAATTAATTTCAGGGTACGCATAACGAAGTAGCATTTTAGGACCTATTTAAGACCCATAACTTTTGACCTAGTTAACCAAATATAGTCAATATAGGTTTTAAAATACTCAGGAGAATAGCCCCATCACTGTAGTAGTATTAGTTTTCCTATTAAAACATCAGGATAAAAAGTCAACCCTAGATCTCATAGTTGACTTTAGGGAAAATAAATATTCAGTCACTATATATGAAATTCATACAGAGTGCAGAAGTGATTTAAATAAGAAATATCTAAGCATCACAATATGAATAGTATGCAATATAACTCAGAATAAATAGTATAGTGATCTAAAATACACAGTCATGAGTACATGTATTATTATATCATTTTAAAGTTTAAGTAATTAAAGCAAATAAATCCTCTTATTCTCACTTATAAGAAAACTAAGTAGTAGCTCCCTCTAAAGGCTCCTCTTCTAGATAGGGCACCTTCTCTGGCACTTGATCTTCTATCTGATATAGATTTGTCATTATCAGTTTCACAATGTAGGGCCTCAGCAAAAAAAAAAGAGAAAATATTATTAGACAAATTGTCTAAGTAAAATTTTAAGCTGATAAATTTTTGTGTTTTGTAATATCATTATTTAGCATATTCTAAGCAACAACTATATCAAATAAGGGAGCAACTAGCATGACAAAATAGAGGAAAAAGCTATAAATAACATTTATAACTTAAGCAAAGAGGAGGCTAAGACATGCCTCAAATGTAAGCTAAATAAGGGAGGGCATATAAGTATAAGTAACTGTACAAGTGCTGGAAAAAATTCTACAACCTAATATGTTGGTGATCATAAGAGTTATGCAAGTTAAATAAACAAACTCAGCAATGATACATATAAATAGCAGCAATAAATCTAACATCCTAAAGATATATACAAGCAAAAGAAAAAAAAAAGGAAATAGCTGACTAAATAAAAATACTGAAGCGTATACAAAACATCAATATTACATTTGAACATCCATGTACTAACTGCCATACAAAAAAGAGCTAATCTAGCCCATTGAATATCAAAGGATCTTAGCATCAACAAGGAGGCTAAGGCACAAAACTATATTCTCCTAGCGTCATCAAGGAGGCATAGGCAAAATATAGGATTTTCTCCTAGTGTCATCAAGGAGGCATAGGCAGAAAACACATAACAAATATTCTCCTAGCATCAATAAGGAGGCATAGGCAAAAAATATAAACATAGTCTTCTCCTAGCGTTAACAAGGAGGCATAGGCAGAAGACATAACTGAGAGGCAGCTCTAACACATGCAATTATTATCTTTAATCATTTATCGTAATATTTTTATAAGGAATCTAAGGAGTCTCCATATTTTCCTAAAATTTTATTTATGCATCAAAGTAGTATATAATATGCTCAAGGAAATATGGCACATATACCAAGGAATACATAAGCAACAAATATCAATAGAAGCAATGGACTCTACTAAGCATGGTGATATCATTTGTTTTCTAATTTAACCATTCTAGCTATTCCAAGATACACAAATTCAAGATCTCCAATTCCTACTATCGAGTGTAACTTAAGAGCTCATCCTTATAAGTTAAAAAGGATTAGAACTGATTATGTTCTAATCTAATTCAATCAGATTATGACTATAAGTTAAATCAATAAATCATACATCCAAGTTTTGTGAATTTAGACATTCTATGTAAGATCTGATCAAAATCTATTAAGCTATAGATTATGGATTAAATATCACGAGATTAGGCTTAATCACATAATCCAAAGGATAAGACTTAAGATCTATGTTTTATTCTAAAAGTGATCTATTGATTAAGACAAATCTTATTAAGCAAATTAAACTTAATAGGATGAATCTCTTATCCTAAATTTAGGATTGAAAGACAAAATAATTAGAATAAGTTGAAAATTCTAGAACTAATAAAACTAAGAATTCATTTATTGAATAACCCACTTATCTAATAAATTAAATTTAACTTATGAGCTAGTCCTAATCTTAGGAATAGTCCTAATATGGGGTGAAAGATCCTAAAGAAAGGACTTAGAGAAACTTTTACTCACTTAATTAACTTTAATATAGTTATAATATTGATTTTAATATTTTAAAAGACAAATTAGAGGTTAAGGATGTTTAACATAAATTTTGAGCAAAATGACCATTTTGCCCCTACTTATGGGTTCAAAAGTCAACTTTTGATTTAAGGGTCCAACTTGAAGTTTCTTAGTGCCAAATGATTCCTTATTGTCTAACTTGAAGATAGACAGTAAGTACGCTCAATTTGGACAAGAAGCAGGTCCTATAGGTCCAAACTAAAGTTTCCGACCTAAAGGGCAATTTTGTAATTTGCACATAATGGAATCTAAATTTTTGTGCAGTTTCTGTTGGTTATTGTTCAAGAATTCCATAAAGTTTAAGAATACTATATTCTGAGGTTGGATGACTAAGTTATTGCTATTTTAATTTCTAAGGGCAATTCCATAATTTTGGGTCGGTCCAAGGTGACAAAACCAAACTTTTCCATTTGAAGTCTAATTTCAGTAAACTCAGTTTCTATAGCTTTCATATAATATACTGAGTGTGTTAATAGGGAGTAAACCCAATTTGGACCTCAAATGGTTAAGTTATGACCTAACTAAGGTTAGGGGTATTTTGGTCATTTTCTAATTTTTTAGGGTTCAGATCCTAAATTTTATTTCAGTTTATTGATGACATTAAAATTTTAATCTAGTTAGCACTTTTAAATTTTTGAATTTGGAGTTGAATTGACTAAATTATGGTCAATTGAATTCTATGGGCATTTTGGTCATTTTCCTAAAGTCAACTTAGGGTCAAGGAGTTGACTTTTCATCCTGATATCCAAATGGAAAAACTAATACTACCACAGTGATGGGGCTGTTCTCCTGAGTATTTTAAGACCCATATTATCTATATTTGGACAACTAGGTTAAAAGTTGTGAGAGTTTAAATAGGTCCTAAAATATCACTATATTACACGTACCCTGAAACTAATTTTTGCATTACGCCATTTGATTTCTTTTATTTTTCTGAGTAAAATGAGACCTATATTGACTATGTTTGGATTATCCTACAAAAAGTTATTAAATTTTTAAGAATTTTGAATTAAATAATTTTAATATTCATTTATTCAATTTATATTAATTTACTGTTCATTCATAAAGTTAAAATACATATATATTTTTTAGTATTAATTAATTAATTAATTAATTGTTCTTAATCTGTAATTAATTAATATTAATTATTAATTAAATAATAATTAAACTATCATTTAATTAATTCAAATGTTTTTAATTATAATATTATTATATGTTACTCTTCGTTTATGATTAGTGATAATTAATTAATTATATCACTATTTAACTTAATTAATTATCTGCTTAATAATATTTATTAATTAAGATTAGGATTAGATTAATTAATTCTTAATTATTTGTTAGTATTATCTTACTATTTTATTAATTAATTAGTCCTAATCACACTTAATTAATCTAATTTAATCATTAATTTGAATTTTAATATTTCTTTATATATATAATATTAATTAAGGAATTCTTTAGTTAGGTTTAATTAAACTAATTAATTATACTTAATGAAAATTATTATTTAATAATTAAAACTTTATTGTTTAACAGTAATTAATTATAATTATTGTTTAATTAATTATTTATTGGTTAATTAATAATTTAATAAAAAGTTAATCTTTAAATTTAAATTAATTAATGACTATTAGAATAATTAATTAATATTTAATATTAATAATTATTAACTAATTATCGACTTACTGTTTAATAGTAATTAAGTGTACTAATCTACTACTAAGCTTAATTAGTCCTTAATTAACCACTAATTATAAACTGAAAACAATTAAATCATGTCGGATCTGATGCGTGGGTCCCACAGCCGACACGTGGCGCCACGCGGTTGGTCGCGATGACTGCGGCGAGACCCAGCTGTCAGTCTTGACTGGACCGACACGACGGGAGTGGGCCCCTTGCCCATGTGGCAGAATGGGATTAGTTGTGGACCTACGGTGGGACCCACGTGATGTCAGCCGTACTGACAGCAGGACCCACTGCCAGCCGACGTGGCCTAGTGGTCCCCACAGACCATGTGTCGGCCCATGAGGGGGCACCACGCGGCATTGCGGGCCCCACACGAACACACGCCGATCAATAGTGGCCACGTGGCAACACGAGGCTGTGCCACACGGCGTGATGGGCCCCACATGCGCCCCGTGTTTGACACATGTGGACCCGAACCCACCTCTACGCGAGTCGGGCCCGACCCAACCCAAAACTCGCGACCTATCGCCTTCTAGGGTTCGACGAAAATCGAACCCCGCGAAGAAGAATCGTCCGATCGGGTGAGAACTAGCCTGATCGGACCGTTGGATTGATCGAGCAGAGTGTGCTCTACAGATGGACACTTAGATCATAGAGATCAACAAAGGATCTGGGGAGATCGGAGTACCTGAACTGTCGATCGTCGGGTAGGGTTCGAGCTCCTGAGTTCCCGGGGCTCCTGAGTGCAGCTCTCGCAAAATCCCGGCTCAGGACGATGGGGATGGTCCTTATGTCCCTCAAGCGGACCTGGCGAGGTGCGCCGAGCCCCGTATTTGCCGAATCCGTGGCGGATCGCCGCGTGGCAGCGACGGAGGTCGCGAGGTAGAGGATGAAGCCCTGACCATCGGATCAGATCGGATCCGATGGTCGGATGAAGGCGTCGTCGAATCAGACGGCGTTGTCAGTTACAAATGACGGCGCTGTTTAAGTTCTTGACGGCGTCGTTAAGAAAATTATAAAATATTTTTTTTTTTTTTCAAAAAATTTTCAAATATGTTTTTCCTATCTAATTGAGGGGCGAGAAATGCAATGGTGAGATAGGATTTTTGATCCGACGAGTATTTTAATTTCCCAATTTTCAGGGCTTTTAAATATTATTAAAATATTCGTCAAAATTTCGACGACTTTTGATTGACACGAAAATATTACCCCTAGCTAATTTGGGGGCAATGAGCACAATGGCGAAGTCCATTTTTTTATCCGAGGTCATTTTAGATAGTTCAAATTTCAAGGTTTCTAGATTTTCTAGAAAGCATGATTCGATTCATTTAACTCCTTATTTGGACTAGGTTTAAAGGTTGGCTCCTAATGACTTAATTAGCACTTAGGATCATGACTAAGTCTGAGATTAGTCTTAATTCATTAAGATAACAACCTGGGTTATTATAGTCCCTATTTATAACACTCTTAAGATTGATTGATTTACTTTAAGTGAGATTATATCCATCTAAGCCCGCAGAATAGCACAAAGATAAATCTTAGTTAGAGTAATTCAACCACTCTTGAGTACTACTAAAATAATCCAGTACTATGGATATACTCTACTATACCCAACCAATAATTTGGGTTCAGAGTATTTTATTTAATCAATAAGGATTTATCAAATCTATTAATCCTTACTCTAAATGGGTGAGTTCTATACAAGGCTCCAAGGATGTGATCAAAAGATCACTCAATATTGATTTCTACCATAAAGAAGATGTTTCATTCTAACTGCTTTAGGTGATTCCTACTATGTGGTGTCAAGGTCAACTTTTAAGATTATGAAAGATCATCTAAGTTTCTACCTCAATAAGTTATAAAGTTCTTTCTACCTCAGTGTATTAATATTTAAGGTCTTTAAGCATTTCAAGAATGATCCTATAGCAAGACCCTTAAGATCTCACTTTTTTTATTTCTTATGCTAACATTCAAGACTTACTTATTAGTCTTGGATTAAAGTGATCAGATCAGATGGTTAAAAATCCATCTGATCCTATTTTATTCTGCAATCATGGGATAAAATCAAAGATATTATTAAAGTTAGATCTTTTTATAAATTATTATATTTTTAATATCCATCTTATGCTAATAGTCTTATATAAGAGAAAATCAAAGATCTAAAGTTTAGATTCAGATGATTCAATCACACATATTCAATATTATCCTTAGCATTTCTAATTCAATAATTTAAGATCAATACTAAATCAGATGCATTATTGAAATAATGTCAATTGGATTATCTTACAATTAAGTTAATTAATTTAGTGATTAAGGTTTAAATCTTAATCAAGACAAGCTAGGGTTGAACCCCTAGTCTTACCAAAATTAAAATCAATGGTTAATTTATAGATCAATGACAAATCAATATATTATTAGTGTATTATTGATGGCAAATTTCAAATTTAAATTAAGTATTATTTACTTAATCAAGTTCTTAAGATTCTTATATTCAATTATAGTTTAATATCAATTTAAGCACATCAAGGTGTCCACAAAATTATTAAAGTTCTCTATCATACATCCTAATATCTTGAAAGCATAGGAATATAAGGTGACATAAAATATAAGACAATTAAGGCTAATCAAATTCTAAATCAAGCCAAAGGGGTTAGCACTTGATTACAACTCTAAAAGACTTAAGTTTCATGCAAATTTTGTTATCAAGACCTACTTAGCCAATACAAGCATTCAAGGATCCTATTTTTTAATAGATGGCGCAAAAATTCTTAAGGCACATAAGAGATATTAAGCACATGTTACAAAGGACAAAATTTTAAATTTAATGTTCACATAAAATTTTATGCAATGCTCAATTTTATCTAAACTAGGTTCAAATTTGATATAATTCAGTCCCACTAGGGTTCTAGGGACCTTAAAATGTGAAAATTATGAAGTTTTGGCCATTTCAGCCGATTCTGGATAGTTCCGGATACTTCTGGGTGCTACGGCGCGCTGCAGCACTTTTAGACGCTGCGGCGCGCTAGGGTGGAAAACGGTGCTGTGGCACACCGCAGCGCCTGACAGGCGCTGCGGCGCGGGACAGCAGAAATTCGCACTGTGGCGCGCTGCAGCGCTGTGGCGCGCTGCAGCGCTGTGCCGCGCACTCCGGCGCCCGATTTCCCGAGAGTTGGATGCTACGGTGCGCTGCAGTGCTTTCAGGCTCTACGACGCACTGTAGCGGTCTAACTTTTGAAAATCACTGTTCAATTAATTTATCTCTTAGTTTCATATAGTTTTTCCAAAATGACGTTGTAGCCCGCTATGGCACGCTGTAGTAGTTTAACTTTTGAGTGACCGTTCAATTAATTTTTCTCTTGATTTCCTATAGTTTTTCCTGAAATGACGCTGCAACCCGCTATGGCATGCTGCAGTGGTTTGCTTCCATGCCCTTATTTTAGCTCCAGAAGTGCTGCTATGGCGCACTACGGTGGATTCGGTTCAAAACTCGGGTGCTACGGCGCGCTGTAGGGCCCAACGATGATTTCGCTTGTGCGAAAACCGCAAATGGTCTCATTTCGAGCTCAAATACTCTCAGTCTAAAGCATTCCATGAGCGGTGCCATATATCAATGGAAAGATCATTCAGAGAAGTTTTTCTTGATACTAAAATCAACAAAATATATCATTATAATGAGCAAAAATTAAATCTAAAGCTACTGGTATACAGAGATTGCACAGATTTTTGACAGTTTTTCTAAAGGAGGAATGAGCTTCAACCGGACTTATTTGAGTCTGTTTGGAACTTGATGATCACACATGCTTTCCATACAATGGCTAATGAACATACTAATCACAGTACTTGATAAATTGAATAAAGAGAGAACAAGGAATAGTGAGCAAAATGGTACTTTAGCCTTAAAAGAGAAAGAAAAAATCTCTGTTTTCTTCAAGACTTGGAGAGAAGCTTCTTCTTCAAAGTGTAGTAATGGAGGAAGAAGGGAGAGCTTGGGAGGGAGAAGGGCCTTCAATTTTTGCCAAATGGAGATGAAGAAGAGGTTTGAGCCCCTTCTTAAAGAAGAGGAAGAAGAGAGGGGTAGGCACAGCTAAGAGGGGAGGGAAGTGGAGAAATGAGGAGAGATGGCACTCAGCTTGCGTGCAAGAGAATGGGGGCGCTGAATGAGGGGGATGGCCAGCCAAAAAAGGAAATTAGGAAAATGAAGGAAAGAGAATGCAATTTAAGGAATAAATAATTATTTATTCATAATATTTAATTTATTAAAAATTCAGATTAAATAAACACGCTCCAAAAATTCCCAAAAATTTACCCCTAGCTATTTTGGGGGTGAAGAATTCAATAGCGAAGCCAAATTTTGATTACGATGATTATTTAATTATGCTAATTTTCGGGGTATTTAAGTATATTAAAATATTCGTGAAAATCCGACGACTTCCAAATGCATTCAAAACATCGCCACTAGCTAATTCGGGGGTGACGATCACAATGGCAAAGTCGGATTTCAATTTCGATGTCAAATTAAATACCTCAATTTTCTAAATAATTAAATATTAAAATAATCTAAATTATTTGATTGAGCTCTGAATTGCTCCAAACCTTCAGGGTTTGGTTCTAATGACTAGATGAACTTAATAGAATGATAATTAAGATATGATTAAGCTAAAATTAAGCTGGGTAATAACTTTAAGTTATTATAGTTTCATTTATTACTACTTAAGTGGGTCTTTACACATCTTCATTACCTAAGTATACTTCCAATCTTAATTTATTAATTCAATCTTTTTAAGTGATTTTAGGCATCTTACTTAGAAACAAATAACTAACTACATTACACTAAGAAGGCTATAATTGACTACTTAGATCAAGCTCTAAGCATGATATAATTACTCATATAATCCTAAGTAGGTAGCATTTAGTTACTTAGATTACTCTTTAAATCTATATAGAAGGCACTAAACTTCTTAAGATGTTTCCATTCTAATCATCTTAAAGTTCTCTATTAGGCATAAGGGCTAAATTAAGGATTACTTAATATTATCCTAAATAGCTTATATGATCCAGGTATGAATTATACTTTCTATCCTACAAATTTAGGGTCCATTCTATGTTATCTAATTAACAATAAGGCTCTAAGTACTATTCTAAGTTGAATTGAAATCTTAACTTATTACTAACTTCCTAATCTCATCAAGTCACTAAACTTAGACAAGTGGCTAGGATCCTTAGCTAGAAGTTTACATGAAGGATTTCTTGCCATAAGTTCATTAAGGATCCTTAGGATTGGTAGGTCCTAATCAGCAACTAAATGGGCTAGTTAATTAGGATCTAACATAATTATATTAGTTAGGTGCTTAAGTGGGGATTCTCTAACCACTATCTTTTAGTCATACACCAAGGTACTAGGAGTCCAAAGGCTTAGTTAAATGATTAGACTTACTATAATAGAACTAAATTATATAATAGGATAGCTAGGGTCATGCTTATACTTAAAAAAGGTAAGATACTTAGTTAAGCTCAATCTAACCATTTAAAAGGTTAACTAATGATTCTTACTAATATAATGAGCCAACTAGTCTAGTACACCCTAGAGTTTTGAACTACTATAGTTCTTAAGCACTAAATCAAATATTAGGATCATAGAAGATTAATTCACTTCTATAATAAGGGTTTAGTTTAGTTTACTGGCACTAAACTATGAGTAGGTTATTCTATGTATTTTCCTACTCAAAATGCCATCTAATGTTGAATTATGTCATAAGGTAGGTTACCTAAGGTGTCCTAATCTTTAGGAGGCTTAAGCATACAAAACCCTAATTTTAGAAATTTAATATTATTTTAATTAAGAGTCAATAACTCACATTTTTCATGTTCAGATCATATAAACATGGTGGCTATAACTTCATTATAGCATAACGAGTAAAATGACACTTAGTAAGGTCAAATTAGACATCAAATGGCTAATCGGGGTTTTAATGACTCTTAATTTCACTTAGAATGTCATTAGAAAAATCAGTTTTCCAATTGAAAAATTAACATCATATTGTTGTCTTACACATTTTTGAATCAAAATAGACTATTAAAATCAGTTTTCCAATTGAAAAATTAACATCATATTGTTGTCTTACACATTTTTGGATTAAAATAGACTATGGATCATCAAATTTGGATAATAATTGGCTAAGTTATGGTGTTTTCAAGATTATGTTAATTATTTAATTAACTAATTAATTGAAATAGTGATTAGTAAAATTAAGTATCAAACTAATATTCTAATGTCATATATTGCTCCTCGAATTTTTTTGGCCACTTAGAGATATAACATCAATATATTTGGATGCATATTTTGAAAGTTATGAGGTGTTGAATGTTTTGCATTAATTAATTATTTATATAATTTATCCTGATTTCACTGTTGCCAGACCCCGCCGCATGCACACAAGATAAAGGCATCTGAAGTGAGAAATGGAGCGGAGATAGTGACGGGCCATCGGGCTCGGCTGACCAGCTTCGAAGTGAGAAATGGAGCCATTGGGCCATAGTAGTTTTCTGGATTTTCTGGATTTAAAGTATACAGTCATAAAAGCCTTGGCATAAGCATAAGCATAAGTATCAATGATTATTTATAGATTATGGGATGTAGCATACACCAAAGAAGGAATTATAGGATCCAACGGGCATCAAGGTATCAGAATTCCTAAGGGGATGTATCTGAGCATCAAAATGTATATTCATGGCAATTCAATGATATTCCAGATGCATACGTAGTGGCATACAGTACAATAGCATATTCAGATGCATAATCTCAATGGCATACATCATAATTTTACAGCACTACTTACTCAGATTCAGATCATTTACTATTTTACTTACATTTAGTATTCAGTTTACAACTCAGTTTTACTTTACTTCTGATTTATACTATTTTCAAGTTTTCAGCTATTGTACAGGTTTATGCAATTTTATTTAAATGTTAAGTTTTAAATAACTATAATTATTTAGAATAACTTTCGATGTGTCAGACTTATTGTCTAACACGTGGTACTTTTGGGATTCGACAATTCGCAAGATCTAGAATAATTAGTGGAGCCAAATCAGGTAGATACTCAGAATATCCAGGAGGTGTTCATGGAGCACTAGTGGACTATTCTCCAACTCTTACTATTTTGCTTAGCTATTATTCAGTCCAGTATTTAAACTCTATTTTTGTATTTCAGTAAACTATTTGTAATAACTTTGGATGTGCTTTCATTTTTCTTTTCTGAGATGAATGCTTTATTCAGCTTCTGTAATGAATATTTATGGATTCTTACTTTTAGCTTCTGCACTCTGTCTTTATATTATTTATACTTAGTATTGTGATGTGATCGGCATACTGGAAATGCTGATGTTACTATACACAGATTGGATTTCTCTTTCTTATACTCATAATCCAATGTATGTATTAGCTTAATACTTAGGATAATGATACTACTCTTATCTTAAGTATTAACTCTCAACCCTCATTGAGGTTGAGTCAGCAGCCTTCAGTATTTTATCCTCAGCTATTCGGGGAGATACAGAATCTCTTCCTAAGTAGCGCATCGCTCCGCTGCTGACTGATTATCTCTTTTGCGGGCAGCGACGGGGCGGGGCGCTACAGTAATTATGTCACATCACTATCTACTCTCTAAGCTTTTTTTATATTCAATTCGTTCATACTTCCCCTTTGTTTGAACAACTGCATACAGAAGAACTTTCTTGAATAATTTATTATCTTATGCCTTTTTTTCTCCTCAATAATAGCATTTGTATATATAACTCATGGAACATGCAAAAGTGTTGAAGATAGATTTCAAATTGTAAATTGTATTAATAGATTGAACGGTACAACTCTTCAATAAATTTAGAAAATAAAATGTACTAAAATCTTCTTAGACATGATAACTACAAGGCATATGATCATATGAGCAACCTCATTATGGATTAATGTTTGGAAGTAAAATTAACTCTAGACTTAATTTCTCAACTAAATGTCTATTTCTAATGATTGGTGACTCTTTTCTTCTATTTGGTTCTTCTCGTACTATTCTTGTTTCTATCCAAGCAAAAGACAATGAAGAACATGAATATATGGGTTGATGCTAATCCTTATATAGTTAGATTAAATTAAGATTATGACTAGATAAACTAATTTATAAATGATTACAAAATTTTCCTCTTACTATCTCATTGCTTAAAATTTTAAATAAAATAAAATAAAAATAAATGAAATAAAAAGAGGGTCATTCGTTTATATTTATTTTTTTAATATTGTAATTAAAAAATACTAAATTACTCTTAAAATATTATAAAAGCTTTCAAAATATACTAATGAGAAATAAGAAAGAGAGAATATCTATGAACTAATTCTAAATTATGTTACAAAGTTCTAAATAATTTTTTAAATAATTTTTAAGAATATAAAATATTTTTTATCATAAAAATTAAAGATTAAATACATTTTTTAAAAAATATATATATTTTAAATGAAAATCTTAATAATTCATTATTTTTTAGAATTATTTGAAATTAAAGATCATTTTCCTCTTAAATTTACATTTGATAAAGCTTTTAAGAAGGTTTTTTTCTGAAAGAATTCGAGCTTGATTCCAGTTGCATGGATTAAGCCGTTATGGCGTCCGGATTACTTGAGCGCCAGTCAATTCTTAAGAAAAAAAAAACTTCTTTCTTGGCTTTTTATTGGGAAGAGACGTATGTGCAAAGTTTCATTCAACATCCAGCAATCCAGTAGCTCTTCTAGCTTCTAGGTAGAAAGTAGAGAAAACATAATGGCGCATTGGAATTCCGTCTATCTGGAACTTCCGTACCAGATTCTCGGATGGATCGCCTTCTCCGCCTGGTCAATCAGTTTCTACCCTCAGGTCCTCCTCAACTTCAAACGCAAAAGGTTCGATTATATAGTCTTTTTTAGTTTCAAGTTAGAAATCTTATTATCCCTTTATATTTATAATTATTTTGAACTTGGAGTTCATGTTTTGATGATTGAAGCGTTGTCGGATTGAACTTCGATTTCCTGGTATTGAATTTAACGAAGCATACTTCATATCTGATCTATAATGCCGCGCTCTTTTTTAGTCCCGAAATCCAGCGGCAATACCATGAAATGTATGGACAAGATGAGGTATGGCTTCTGTTCTTTAGCGCTGAAATATTTGTACAGTCTTGCTTCAAAATCAATTTAATTTATGCATCCAATAGTCACATTTTTATGTTCGTAAGCATGGCTTTCAATCAGGTTTTTCTTAATTACATTTAACTTAGCGGCACAACTATCAAGATTCTGAAGAGGAATTTGTGTTTTATAAACATCTGTTGCTGTTTCTTTGAAATGTCCTTTGTTTTTTTGATAATTTTGTTATCTGTACAACTGCTTACACGACGAGCTTGTGTTGTTTTGTCAAGGGGCTAAATTTTGCTTAAAATTTTTTCTCAAAAATATTTTGTTTTTCTTCAAGCTTGGGAATTGAATTTTCCTCTTTAATGATGTTTAAATATTTTCTTAAGGACTTGGGTTTATTTACTTTGAATCAATGAATTATTTGGTCCTGCTCAAGGCCAATTTTTGTATTCCAATTTAAGAACTCATTGGATTCTGCAGAATATTATTAAATAGATCTGTTCTATTATTGCTTTTGTGTTGATGTTGATCCCTTTAATAATAAACTGAAAATAAAGAAATTATTGTTTTTGTTCTCTCGTAAATATTTTGAAACAAGCTAGTTCTGTTTATTAGAAAGGTATAAAAAATTGTTTGCCTTTTTTGTTTGGGCATGATTGCAATTTCTCTGTTTGCCAGCATGGAAAGTTGGTTACATTAAGTATGCCATTTTCCAATTTGCATCAAACAAATGCGAATACCTCCAATCTCAGCCATCTGATGTATATGCTTGATTTGCTAGGAAGAATGAATTAAAGGGACTCTTAATTGGGTTAAATGCAACAGTGCGCAAATCTATTTTCAGTTCAAAGATTATGCTCATCTTTGTAGGTTATTCATTGCTACATTTATGTAACAATTTTTTCTTGTTAGGTTATGTGAGGCTAACATATTCTCATATGTATTAACAATCTTCCTCTTATGTAGAGCAGAGTTTGCAAGGCTTTCTTTCTTGTTTAATCTAAAGATGAAGCTTAGCACTGTAACATCTTCATATTGCATTCCAAGAATTTAAGAGAAATGAGCTTTATGCTAAGTTCTCCAAATGTAGGTTTAGGTGTAATGTTGCATTTCTGTGTCACATTATCAGTGGTAAAGAATGTTGAAAATTAAACTTGATTTAGTTTTTAGAATTTATTTTATATCTAGAATATTCTTGTGTGTAAAAGAATAACTAGAATTTTCTCTCATTAAATGTGTCTAGACATTTTTTGTAAAAGTATTTTTTTCTTCTTTTGGGTGATTCTAGAAGTATCTCAATAATTCATGTATCTAGAACTTTCTATTGAGTTCTATTTACAGTGGCATTCTCTCATCATTTGTAACAAGCAATATTTGAGTTTCAATGCAAGTCTCTTTCACTTTCTCTTCCTCTCCCTCTTGTTTATATTTATGAAATTTATTTTATACAAAGTGGTATCAGAGAGATGGCCATGACAAATGGAGAAATGATTCCGTTTCAAATTTTGATGCTCACCAAGAGCAACTATGACAGTTGGAGTATCAAGAAGAAGGCTTTACTTGGCGCGCAAGATGTGTGGGAGATCGTCGAGAAAGGCCTTAATGATCAAGAAGATGTGGCTTCATCACAATCCCAAAGAGCAGTCTTAAAGAAGGACAAGAAATCTCTCTATCTTATCTTTCAAGCAATGGATGAAGATTGGTTTGAGAAGATTTCAAGTTTTAATACGGCCAAAGAAGCATGGGAAAAACTTAAACTTTGCAACAAAGGAGCTGAGCAAGTTAAGAGGATCCGTCTTCAAACTCTTAGAGGTGAGTTTAAACTTTTATTCATGAAAGAATCCGAATCAATTTCAAATTACTTTTCTATAGTGTTAGACACTCTTAATCAATTGAGAAGAAATGAGAAAAATATTAGTGACGAAAAGTCATTGAAATGATACTCCGCACTTTAAACTCAAATTTTGTAGCTATCGCTACTACAATTGAAGAGACCAAGATTTGGAAACTATGAGCGTGAAATATTTAATGGGCTCCTTACAAGCATATGAAGAAAAATTACTAAGAAAGAAGATGCAAGAGGAGACAACCGAGCAACTACTACAGCTTAATTTAAAAGCAGAAAATTTTGGCAACAATCAAAGTCAAAGAGGAAGAGGTTGTGGTATAGGTCGTGATCGAGGACGAGGAAGGAGTAACTACAACAGTCACTTCAATAGTTTCAATAATAGAGATATGAAAGAAAGTTCGCAAGCAACAAGAGGTCGTGGTAAAGGTAATGCATTGACAAAGCATGATAAATCTCATATAAAATATTATAACTGCAATAAATTTGACCACTATGCTTTTGATTGTAAAACCAAAGAAAGTGGAGGAGAAAGCTAATCTCATTGAAGATAAGAATGAAGAAGAAGATGCAATGCTATTGTTAGCATGTAAATATAAAATTGAAGACCAAGAAAATAAATGCTATCTTGACACCGGGGCTAGCAATCATGTGTGGATAAAGAAGAATGTTCATAGAGATTGATGAAGTGGTAGAAGGAAATGCCTTATTTGGAGATGAATCAAAAATACTGGTCAAAAGCAAAGGTTAAATTCTAATACGACTAAAGAATGGATGTTACCAATTTATTTCAAATGTTTTTTGTGCCCAATATGAAAAATAATATTTTGAGTTTGGGCCAATTATTAGAAAAACAAGATGACATTCATTTAAAAGAAAGCAATTTTTTTCTATGAGTTGATAAAAATAATTTAATTGCCAAGGTACCCATGTTCAAAAATCAAATATTTCTTTTGAATATTCAATATGATACTGCAAAGTGTTTGAAGGTTTGTTATAGTGAGCTATCATGGCTATGACATTTATAATTTAGGCATCTTAACTTTTGTGAACTTGAATTGCTATCAAAGAAAGAGATGGTGAGAGGATTACCATAGATCAGCCAACAAAATCAAGTATGTGAAGGATGCTTATTTGGAAAGCAATCTCGCAAGAGCTTTCAAAGGGAATCAACTACAAGAGCAACGAAGCCACTAGAACTTTTACATACAGATATTTGTGGTCCCAACGATCCAAGTTCATTTGGTAAGAATAAATACTTCTTGCTTTTTAGTGACGATTTTCAAGAAAAGCATGAGTTTATTTTCTAAGAGAGAAATTCAAAGATTTTGAATATTTTAAGAAGTTTAAAGTTTTGTTGAGAAGGAAAGTGGGCTTGAAATAAATTCCATGAGATTTGATCAAGGTGGGGAGTTTATATCAAATGAGTTTAAAAGATTTTATGAAGATTATAGAATTCGATGCCCTTTAACAGTGCCAAGATCCCCTCAACAAAATGGTGTGGTAGTGAGGAAGAATTGAACAATTCTTAATATGGCTCAAAGCAAACTCAATTGTAAGAAAATGCCCAAAGAATTTTGGGCTGAAGTGCTTACATGTGCAATCTACCTATCAAATCGATCACCAATAAAGAGCATGGATGGGAAGACTCCGTAAAAAGCTTGGAGTGGAAGAAAGCCTGGGATCTTGCATCTCAAAGAAGAAAGCCTGGGATCTTGCATCTCAAAGTCTTTGGAAGTATTACTTATACTCATGTGCCAAATGAAATGTGAACAAAACTTGATAACAAAAGTGAAAATCATGTCTTCATCGATTACGACTCAAGCTCTAAAGGATATAAGCCTTATAATCCAACAAATGACAAGACTATCAATAATTGTGATGTACAGTTTGATGAATAAGATTATTAAATGTGGAACACACAAGATGAAGAGTACAACTTTCTTCCATACTTTAAAGAAGAGGGGGAAATTAATCAACCACAAGTGGAATTACAAGAGCCCACTACTCCAGTAATCTCAACAAATTCATACGAAGACTCAAGGCCATCAACACCATAAAATGAGAGCACAAATGAGAAGACACTACATTTTAGAAGTCTACAAGAAATTTATGAGGTAATTGAAAATCAAGAAGATATTACTCTTTTTTGTTTATTTGCTAATTGCGAGCTTATGAAAAGCTGTACAAAAATGAAAATGGAAAGATGTTATGGATGAAGAAATCAAGGCGATTGAGAAAAACAACACATGGGAGCTTGCTTCACTTCCTAGAGGACAAAAGACAGCTAGTGTGAAGTGGGTATATAAAGCTAAAATAAATGCAAATGGAGAAATTGGAAGATATAAGGCCAGATTAGTGGGGAAAGGCTACAGTCAAAGAATGGGCATCGACTATGATGAGGCATTTGCTCCTGTTGCTCGACTAGAAACAATTAGGCTAATAGTTTCTTTGGCAGCTTAAATAAATGGAAAATTCATCAATTGGATGTAAAGTCTGATTCTTAATGGCTTTCTTGAAGAAGTCTATATTGAGCAACCCCTGGGATACAAAGTTAAAGGACATGAAGAAAAGGTATTGAAGTTGAAGAAATCATTAAATGGTTTAAAGCAAGCACTAAGAGCTTGGAACACTCGAATAAATAAGTAATTTTAAGAAAAGAATTTTATTAAATGCCCATACGAGCATGCACTTTATAAAAAAATTCATAATAAAGTTATTTTTATTATATGTTTATATGTGAATGATTTAATTTTTACTGCACAACAATCCCTATATGTTTATGGAGTTTAAAAAGGAAATGGCTAAAGAATTTGAGATGACAGACATTGGATTAATGTCTTGTTATCTCGGCATAAAGGTAGTGCAACAAGACAAATGCATATTTATCTCATAAGAAGGGTATGCAAAAGAGATTCTCAAGAAATTTAGAATGGACAACTCAAATTTTGCTCGCACACCAATGGAATGTGGAATAAAGCTATCAAGAATTGATGGGGGTGAAAAGGTGGATCCCACTCTTTATAAAAGCTTAGTTGGAAGCTTACACTACTTAACTTGCATAAAGCTAGATATTTTTCTTGGTGTTGGATTAATTGCTGCATGGAAAATTCAACTACTATCCCCTTGAATATTGCCAAGAGCATAGTATGCTATATCAAAGGTACACTTGACTTTGGCCTTTTCTATTCAGCATCCAATGATTTCAATCTTGTAGGATATAGTGATAGTGATTAGGCAGGAGACACGTGTGATAGAAAGAGTACTACTGGGTCTGTATTCTTTATGGGAAATATTGCTTTTACTTGGATGTCAAAGAAAAACCAATCATTACTCTTTCCACGTGTGAAGCATAATATGTGGTTGCAACTTCATGTGTTTGTCATGCAATATGGTTTCGAAATTTGTTGAAGAAATTAGGTTCGTCACAAGAAGAAACAAAAGTGTATATTGATAATTCATGTGTAAAAGAATCTCTATAATTTTCTCTCATTAATTATGTCTAGAAACTTCTTGTAAAAGTGATTTTTTTTTTCTTTGGGTGATTCTAAAAGTATCTCAATAATTCATATATCTAAAACCCTCTATTGAGTTCTATTTATTGGGACGTTCTATCATCATTTGTAACAAGCAAGATTTGAATTTTAATACAAGTTTCTTTCACTTTCCCTTTCTCTCCCTCTTATTTATATTTGTGAAATTTATTTTCGAACAATGAAATCTAAATAGATAGTAAAAGGTCCAACCTATAACAGATTGGCCAAGACTTGTTAGTGTTTTTAAGTGAGAAGCTTCCTATAACTTGCTGGCCACTATTGCAGATTTGTAGAAAGCTTCTTCAGGATTGCAATGCCCTTTTTAAAGCTTACTCAAAAAGCTACGAAATTTGCTTGGGATGATAAGTGAGGAAGATTTTTAGAAGCTAAAGATCACCTAATGTTTATTCTAGTGATGATAATATCTTCTTAGGCATGAATGACTTTCAAATTTATAGTGATGCATTTTTATATAGCTTGAGTTGTGTATTGATGCAGCATGATTGAATAATTGCTTATATTTTGAGATGGCTAAAGCCACTGATATCTAAATCCATTGAAAGAAGCTACAACTTGTCGGCCATTATTATTCTTACTCTTAAAATTTAGAGGTACTATCTATATGGAATTAAATATAAAGCACTTGTAGATTATTAGAGCTTGATTAGGATCTGAAATAGATATGTAGTTATTACTCTTCAAGGATTATGATCTTAGTGTTCAATACTACCCATCAAGATCTAGATAGTCGGCAGCTAGCATAAAAATTTATCTAATGTTATTATGGCATGAGTTTTTTAAATAATTGTACTAGAGCTAGGGAATTGTTAAGATGTGGAGAGCTTTTTCTAATCTTATTATGGCATGAGTTTTTTAAATAATTGTAGTAGATCTAGGGCGTTATTAGGATGTGGAGACCAATTTGATCATCAATGGAGGTGCTAACGGAGCTCCGGTGGATTTTCGGGAGGTCCTGGGGTTTGGTGTTCCGGGACAAGTTAGCACCAATATGGGTGCCTCGTGCGCCCCGAGGTGCCCTACATGAATTGAATCAGAAAGCCTGGCACTGGGGCACGCCCCAACGCCTGGCAATCGAGATATGGGCGCTACGGCGCGCCACAACGCCCATGGAATCGAAGCCTGGGAGCTGGGGCCCAGGCGCCCGAAATCAAAGTTTGGGCGATGGGGCGCCCCAGGTGCCCGCAGAAACCTTGTCACGGGCTTAGCAGGTACTCAAAGTAATTTTGGGAGTATTTTGGGTCTTTTGTCATCCATTGGAGTCTAAGTATATAAGGAAACATGTTATGAAAGTTTCTAACCATATCTCACATCAAAAGGTGTGTGGAGGTTGCTTTTTCTTGTCAACCCTAGAGTGAGATCTAGAGGAAAATCTGAGAGGAGTTGATCAGGAGGCTTGAAAGCGATAAATTCTTCTTGCTCTTGAGATAAGAAAATTCTCTGTAATTCTGTAACATTCTTATTTTCATAGTGGATTTTATTTGGTAGTTTGGCTCCATGATTTTCTCATTCTTAAGTTTTTCACGTAAATCTCTATCTTTGGATGTCTTGTGGCTTAGGCCGTGATTGCTTTGTGCTGTGATTTTATCTTTCTTGTATTTGCTTGATTTGGTATTTTGCTTCGGTAACACCAACAGAAACCCACTGTTTAAGTCCTAGCAAGTGGTATTAGAGATGTGTTTTAGGGTTTGTTGTTTGAGTAGGAGCAATGATTGATGAAATGGACACAAAATAGAGAAGTTTAATGGCACAAATTTTGCCTTTTGGAAGAGCAAATGAAAGATCTGCTCTATCAAAAGAAGTTGTATTTACCACTCGGATGAGCCAAGAAAAAACTAGCAACTATGACGGTTGAAGATTGAGAAGTTCTGGATAGAACGACTTTGGGTTTGATTCGCCTATATTTATTTTCTTCAGTCACATTTAACATTGTAAATGAGAAAACTATCGTAAATCTCATGCAGCTTTGACGCAAATGTATGAGAGAAGCCTTCAACTTCAAACAAAGTTTTTTTGATGAAAGGGTTATTCAATATGAAGATGGCGAATGGTGGCTCAGTGACAGAACATCTTAACGAGTTCAACACTGTCACAAGCCAGTTGCGATCGGTGGATATCAAGTTTGATGATGAGGTGCGAGCTCTATTTTTGTTATCTTGTTACCGGATCTCAGGGACGGTTTAGTTATTGTTGTAATTCATCATGAAATGCTAAGTTGAAATTTGGGGATCTAGTTGGGCTGGTGTTGAATGAAGGTCCGAAAGAGATCGGACGGTGAAACATATAGTTCAGCCTTAAATGCTGAAACTAGAGGAAGAAGTGTAGACCGAAGATCCAATAGGAACAAGTCAAATTCAAGGCGGGGAAAATCAAGATCCAGAAAAGCAAAACCTAATTACTGGAATTGTGGAAAATCAAGACATTTCAAGAAAGATTGCCCTATCTTGAGAAGTCAGGAGGCGAAAAAGATAAGACCTCAGTGAATATTTTAGCAGAGGAAGATCATGATGCTTTGATCCTATCACTTGTTAGCACTAAATCATGGGTTGTTGATTCAGGTGCTTCATTCTATGCAACTCCAAGCATGGATGCTTTCAAAAGCTACACCAAAGGCGATCTTGGCAAGGTCTATTTGGGAGATGACAAGGCTTGCAATATTGTAAGTAAAGGTGATGCAAACATTTAGCTACCAAACAAGTTAGTGTGGAAACTGAAGGATGTTCGACATATTCCTTACCTGAAAAGGAACTTGATTTCTATTAGCCAGTTGCTAACTGAAGGCTATAGTACCAGCTTTACATGAGACTTTTGGAAGGTCACCAAAGGTGCATTAGTCGTAGCTCAATGCAGTATGGAGGGGACACTCTACCTGATCAATAAAGTGTCAGATTCTATTGCAGCAACAGGACATGTAGATTCACTTCCATGACACCAGAGCCTCGGTCACATGAACAAGAAATGGTTGAAGTTGTTGTTATCTAGAGGAGAGATTCCAGAACTGAAATCTTTTGACTTGGAGTTTTGCAAAGATTGTAATGGCAAGCAGAATAAAGTTTGCTTCTCAAGAAGTGGGACCAGCTCCTATCTCTTACTTGGAGGAGCCACCTATTTTGTCACATTCATAGACGATCATATAAGGTAGGTATGAGTTTATTTCTTGATGCAAAAAATTTGGTGTATTTGCTGTATTCAGGAAATGGTTAGCCTTGGTGGAGTAAATGAATAATGATTACAAAGGGATGCGTATATTTTTCAAAATCAAATTGGTTTTATGTTAGATAGATTTACCATGGAAGTCATATACATATATTAAGAGGTTTGATGGCGAAATTTAAAGAAATGCCTTGTCAATTAACAAAATGCCTTATTGTGAAGAAACCCCATCTTAAATATGCTCAATAAAAACATTCATAATTAAAACAAAAAGTAAATAGACAAAGAGTTCAGCCTAGATGCAATCTAGAATAATAGCTAATTTTTATTATCTTAAATATCATGATTTCTTACATTTAAATTATTCCTTATAACAAGTTTTTCTCTTAATATTATTTGAACATCTTGTTTTCACCACTAAATATATTTACTATTAGGTGCTCTACACTTTAATTCATTCAATTTTCTTAGCTACCGTACAAATATAATTAACAATCAAATTCTCATAAAATTGGCTTCACACTCAAAATTCTATTTTTCAAATTCTAAAACAAACTCAAAATTCTATTTTCAATTTTTAAAACATTGATTTCTTACTTTTCAGCTTTTGTCTCTAAATTTTTGATAATTATATAATTATCAAAATTTTAACTCTTTGCTCTTATATTAGGCAATAATTAACACCTAGCATGCCAGACCTTGTTCCCCATGCAAATCCACCCAAACCCTAAGGTATTATTTTAGTTATTTTGATATTTTATTTGCTTAGATAGTGGCTTAATAACCTAGATCTAATTCTAATATTTTGAATTTTGTCAATTCTATTGGACAATCTATGTTTATAGGATTGAAAAGATTTCAAGCGATCAAAATGAAATCAATCTATTTTTTAACTATAAGATGATCACCAACATAAAAATATTGTTCATGTCACATATAATAAGATTGCTTTATAAAATACTATAAAATATTATTACTCATTTTATCATGCCTATGAAAATAAAATGCTATAAATAAAAAAAATTACAATGAAATTGTATTACTCATGAAATGTTAAATAATATGGATGCTCATTTATATGAGATGCAATGCATACTTTTGTATAACTATACATGTCAGAGATCCATGAATGTATTATTTCCAAGTTAATCTTCCCTTAGATATTATCCTTCTTTGATTCGGAAGGGTTCCATATCATGGGTCCTTTGGTGGCATGTCATTCAACTTTATTATAAGGGATTTCCACGGAATTAAATGTAGAACATAAAAATCTCATTCAAAAACCAAGCTATGTTTACTTGTAATTATATGTTTCATACACTTATTATTTTCAGTTTAGTTTTCTATATACTTTTAGCTATTAATCTAATATTTACACTCTTTTAGCCTTTTAATTATTTTTTGAGTCCATCTGCATATTTAATTATTTATTATGCATACCTATTCTATTTCATTGTTAATTATTAATAAAATTATAATAACTAAATATGATTTTTTTTATTAATACCTTTTAGATTTGAATTCTATAAATGGTTAGTATTTAAAGATGGCATACACATGTCATTGTGTGTGGTACTTGTGTTTCCTTTCACTCTTTTGTTATAGCTGTATTCTTATAGTAGTTTATAATTTTGCAAGTAGTTGTACTATTTTTCATACTATCATTTTGTGGATTGTAAGACTTTATTATTATTACTATTATTATTATTACTACTATTATTTATATTATTATTATATTATTTAATGAAATTTGAATGATTTGTTTGATCTTTACTTTGTTTTGGATGATAATATTGTGGTTTGGCTTTCTTTATTTTATTAAATGTAAATCTAGGGTTTTGTCATTTAATCTCTGTTTCCTATCACTTATTAGGTCGGGCCATGATAACCCTTTACAACCCCCTTTTTTAAATGAATTGGGGTGGTTACCTATTATTGTTGTCTTAGTTGTAGGATAATTTTTGTCATTCATGAAATTTTACAAGTTTGGAATTTGGGGAGGAGTAAGTGAATGATTTTTAGGTGTGTAAATTTCAGCTTTAAATGTTTGTATTCATTCTTATGGATGGAGGTAATTTGTATCAAAATTTCTTGTCTTTAAATTTTGACATCTTTGACCTTTTCATAAAGTTGGCTTGCTACTCATTTTCAGTCTTTCTTGGATCCCCTCCATACGCATACTTTTGAAAATATATGGTTTTCCATCATAATCCTTTTTAATAATATTAAAAAGATTTAAAAAAATCAATGTGCAGATCAAAGTTCTATTTCATTTTTTGCTCTTAACATTAGCTTTGCCCTATTATTACGACCAAGCATATAATTTTATATATTCTTTGAATTAAAAGGTCAAAACAAAAAATGAATTTTATTAATTTAGTAAGTTAACATCTGATTGATGCATTGGTTCATCAAAAGGGAAATTGAGAATTTGTTTTAGAGGCTTTCTATTTCTATAGAATGTATTTTCTTGTTCCTTAATAGGTTTATTTATTTTACCTTATTAATCTACTTTAGATTATACTTTATCTGAATCTTATTGACATTCTTTTGAATGTCTCAACCACTCCTTTTTATGGTTAATTTGATTTCTCGATCAACCTTAGGAGTCTATCAACAAGATAAGGTCTCTCTATATAACAATTACTTAAAACTTAAGGAAATACTTAAGTGTCATCAACATCCTATGTTGACATAATTTAAAGCCAACTAATGAGAGAAACATTACATACAATAAACAATATTTGTATGCATAAACTTAATATTGTAGCTTTAACCGTGATATGTAATTTGAAGTTCTTTTGACGGTTCATCACCATTGAAATTTTGTTTGAATTACTAGTTTTTCAATATTTTTTGCATTATGTATTGACATTACAAAATTGCTTAACTTTTTAAGTTCTTACGGCCTTGCTAACTTTTTGTGTTCACAGTGGATTCTTGGAATGAATTTCCTAGGTTTGAGCTTATTAGATTTTACACTATGGGGATGTTTGGCTTAATAAGGTTAAAAGATTATTGGAGAAAAACAATCACCGTGTAAAATTTTTTAGATAAAATAAATTTACAAATGATAATGTTTTGATTGTGGTATAAAGTTTTCTGTGATTTAAAATTGATATTGGCTGGTTGAGCTTTGATACCAGTGTTATTTGTTTTAAAAGTAAAATACTCAAAAAATAATAAAACATCAAGAGCACATTACAATCATAGTTGAAGACAGCCAGAGATCATGAATGTAATTTGTTTTGAAATTAAATAAAAAGCTAAAAAAGTCTTAAAAACACAAAATATGATCAGCAATGATAGTTGAGGACATGCCTAGAGATCTCGGTTAGTGTTGGGGTGGGCCAGCCGGAGGAGGCAATGGCCGGTTAAAATCGGCCGAAGGAAGCAATGGCGTATGGACTAGTGGGGACGAAGCCGGGGTCAGCGAAGGCCAGTGGTGGCCGACAATGGCCGGGGATGAAATCAAGGACGTTTGTTGCAGTGCCGACAAAACCAGAGATAAGTCAAGGATGTTTGTCTGCGTATCATGAGTCCTCCTTGTTGGGATGAAGGGGACTCTCTTTTTGTGTGTGTGTGTGAATGTGGCCATTGTCACCTGATTCAAACATTTATGCTGTTTTTGTGAAGGGTAGGGAAATTAGATTCCCCCCACAAAATATTGTTGTAAATTGATTGCTTCAAACTAAATACAGAATTAATAACTCTCAAGAGTTAAAATCACTTTACACTCAGATTATTGCAAATTATAGAGGCCCTAAATGGTTTTCTTAGTATATACAGATATTCTGAAACTAATTAATGTTTGTTAGTATTATGTTCTTCTTACTGAAACTAGACGTTGCATGTTCCTTTTTGATTCACATGCTTTATTCATTAATGATGTTTAAACTGGAATTAAATATTATTTTTCAAAAATTCTTGTCAAATGCTTGCCTTCATTCAATCTGAATTCATAATTTCATTTGTTGCAGATGATTCCTGTAGCAGCCAATGATGTTGCTTTCTCAATACATGCGGTTTTATTGACTGGCTTCACATTGTTCCAGGTTTTGATCTATGAGGTTAGTGCAGTGTCTTTTGGCTATTCATGATTTCTTGCCTTTCATGAATGTCATCGTGTACAAAAGATTATATTGACTATAGCTTAACAATTACAGCGAGGAAATCAAAAGGTCTCAAAGGGCTGCATATTGATCAGTTCTGCCGCATGGGCTACTGCTTTGGTTTGTTTAATTATTGCCTGGCCTAAGCTTTCTTGGCTATGGCTTATTTCCGTGTTCAAGTAAGCACTGATTCCAAAAAGGTGTCCTTTAAATTTTCTAAATAATTTGTAGTCATATAAGTATGATAAATTTGATATTCAAATTGCATAAAATCATCATTTAGTTACTGATTTCTTAACTTTTTGATGAAATGGCAAATTTTTAGCACAATACAAGTCATCATGACAGCGATCAAATACATCCCTCAGGTGAGATATTTTTTTTGCTTGTTCTATTTTCTTGTTTCATTTCTTAATTTAGTGTTGGAGTTCCCTATTCAACCTATAATCTCAAATTTCAAACCATTTTATTTTAATCATTGACTTCATCAAAGCATTTGGAGAGAAAACCTGTAGCTGCAGTATAGAGATCGATCCATTCATCCATCCATATCTATAGGCCATCAGACACCAAGACTCAGCACCAGTAACCTTGAGATACTAATTTCAAAGATCTGCAAACTACAATAAGAGTTAATGACAAGTAATTAGCAAAGAGCACCACATAATCACTATTACATTACAAGAATATAAGATTGTACGTGGAACACTCTTGACGGGTAAAATCACTTAAAGGAGAAAACAATTGTACTATAGGGAAAATAAGGTAGAAATACAAGAAGACTGGTTGCCCTAAGCTTCATAGAAATCATTTGGATAGAGGATTATGTTAAGATGTAGAGACCAATTGGATCACAAAAGGAGGTGCGAATAGAGTTCCGGTGGGTTCCGTGGTGTTCCAGGGCAAGGCAACACTATCCGGCAGCAAATTGGGCTCGCCCCGGGCCCCTACAAGGCCTGTAGCCTGAGGAGGGGGCGCCCAGGCACCCGAGGAACAGAGGCACGGGCACTCGGGCGCGCTCAAGCACCCGTGGAATAGAGGCACGCGAGCTCATGTATGCTCAAGCATTTGTGACAGTTAAAAAATGAAAACAAGTGCCTGTGGTCAATTATGGGTGGTTTTCGGTATTCTTGGGCTCGCTATAAAGCCTGTTGGAAGCACTAACTTTTACGAGTGTCAATGAGAGTTATCCAAGTGGTAGAAATCTTGTAGCGGCTAGGGTTTGAGTGAGTAAGAGAGCCAGTAGAAGGGAATAGAAAAAGTGGTGACTAGGGCTGTGAGCACTTCTTCTTCCAAGGGCTAGGGTTTTATGGGTACTCTATAAAACTGTTATCTTCATAGTGAAAATTTTCTTGTGGTTGTGTGGCCGTAATTTTTCCCAGATTTTTGAGTTTTTCACGTAAATTTTTTCTGTGTTCATTTGCTTGCGATTTTTTGTTTTTTTGCCATTGTATGTTCTCATAATCGTTTGGTATTGCTACAATACAAACAACAAACCCTAAAGAGAGTTAAGAATTCATAACAGCTAATTGGGTCTCCTAAATAAACAAGATATAAAATTGTCCAAAAAAATTAGTAGGTTGATCCCCCCACATGGGCATTGCTTCTGGACCTGCTTTGCCTATATATTTTACTCGGCGCAAAAATAGTAACACCTGCTTAAGACGGTTATTAGAAACTGAAGCAAAGCTTGCAAGCTTGGTTTGATAAATTTTGCAATGCTCTAAAGAATGCCATATTTTACAAAAGCATGGCTTATGATTCCATCTTTGTAAGCACCCAACATTTAGCTCTAAGATGTTTGGTATATATAGACCATATATTACTCTTTATGAAAATTATTCGCAATTTATTTAATGACCAAAATGTAAGTTTAAATATTTTGTTGGGATAAAATATATTTGTAGTAAGAGTAGTCTCTTTTTCTCAATAAATATTATACAATTGTTTTCTTCAAAATGCAAACCAGTTGACACAGGAAAAAATATTTCTTTCATTGTATTAGGACTGACAATTTTACTTGAAACTCGAAACTCCCTTGAATTTTGAGTCGAATCAACTGGACTCAAAATTTTTTGAGTCCAGTTCAAGTTAATGGCTTGACTCGAACCCAAGTTGCATCGAGTCGAGCAACTCGAACTCAACTTGAATTGGGTTGGAGTCACTCAAAATATCTAAAATATATATAAACATTGATATATACTACCTGATAATAGCAGTGATTGTTCCTAACCCAGTTGTCAGTCTTACTTATTTGTATTCCCGCTTCTGCTTGTCTAGGGTTCAAGGCCCCGAAAATCTAAATGTGTGCTATTTTAAAAAATTCTTTATTAAATAATAACTCACAAACTTGGCATGAACCCATGACCTTTGATGAAATAAGAACAACTCTACCACCAAGCCACTAAGTATCTTTAGTAATTGATAGAAGAATTTTATTTTTATATCTTTTGAGTAGCTCGAATCAAGTTTGAGTTAGCTCGAATTTGAACTGTTTTGAGTTGAAACTGACTCGATTCGACCTGATCGAGTTTGTGTCGGACTCAACTCAAAAATTTTGAGTTTGGGTCTGAGCTAACTTGCTCGAACTCGACTGAAAGCCAATTCTAATTGTAGTTGATCCATCTTACTTCGTTGACATGGTTATTTAAACATCCTAAGTTAGCACAGTTGGACGTTAATCCATCTTACTTGGCCAAATATTACCTTCATTGCACGGTCACTACTTAGCATATTCAAAACACAGGAAGAAAATATTGATAAGCTCTTTTTTCATATTCTTGGATTCATTAATTATTCTCTTAGGAAATGATTATTGTATACTTAGGCTTTTAATATCGAAGCTTTCATTGATGTGGATTATGTAGGGTTTTTTAACAATTGAATATTCACATTTGGTTTTTGTGTCTTGTTGGAGGTATTCTAGTCACCTATAAAGTAGTAAATAAATTGTTGTCACCAGATATAGTGCAACCGTAGAACACATAGTTATGGCCCACACTACTTGTGAAATAATATAATAAATAGTTTTAAGCTCTTAAAATTCTAACAGCCATGCTAGTAATTGTGAATTGTGATGATCAAGCAGTCATATGCATTACAAATAATCTATTTTCTTGAAAGAGTCAAGTATATCAACTTAATTGCCATTGTATACGATAACTAGTCTTAAAATAGCCAAGTAAGAGTAATAACATGGTTCCTCATCTCGTTTAATTGATGAGTTAATTCTTTATTGTATTTATATATTTTTATTGTATGCTTTCATTTAAATAAAATGATTGAATTAAAATGTGACTTAAAACAAGCTAATATTATTTATCTCTTATGTATTCTACTACACATTATATTTTTTGTTCGAAGAAATCATAATTGAAGTTGTATCAGATTATATGGATAATATATAATTTAAAGATTTGTGCTTCAATCATTTTTTTGGTTTTGTTAGGGCATGATAGCTATTGGGATCGTGTTTATGCTAATAATTTTTTCTCTTATGTATCCTACTACTATATTTTCTGTTCTAAGAAATCATAATTGATGTCTCAGATTATATGGATAGTATATAATACAAAGATTTGTGCTTCAACCCTTTTAGCATTGTTAGGGCATGATGAACTATTGGGTTCGTGTGCGATCACCCAAATAAGTGTTCAAATATGAAAGTCTGGCAAAAAAGAACAAAATAAAAGATGAGAGAAGTTAAATCATTTGGTGAAATTCATCTACATCCATAGCTGCACAAATAATAATATCAATTAGAGATAAATTGTTGGATATAATATAATGAGGCCAATTGTATATCCTCTCAATCTCTCCTTTTTTCTAGCCAACTATCTGTTTTTTTTCTCAATGTTTTTTCTTTTTTATTGATCTCCATAACTTGTCTTAAAATTCTTGGCTTTCTAATTTTATGCCTAAAGTGGTGGCCACCTTAAATGTTATATCACAATATAATATATATTATATCATATCTTTTTTAATTATCGATGTCAATATTTCTATTGTACAATGAGTCAAATTAAGTTGGCAGAAAAAAAAATGGCAGAAAAAAATATAATTCTACTTTATCATATATACTCAAATATTTTATAGCCTCTGTATGTTCATAAATATAGAGCCATCATCTCAAAATAATTTTTAATATAAACCAGTTTCACTGATATAATATTTATAAAACTTGATAAAGTAGCATCAATAACTCACATAAAAGTCAAGTGATATATCATGATACATTTCAGTATCATAATATAGATATAACATATATAGATATGCTTGATTATAGCTTTGTACCTTTATAGTTTTTCGTATGCTAGTTCAAAATTTGTAAAATATAGTAAAATATCAATTAGTAAAAAGGTATTTATAAAAATTTAAAGTAATTAATAAAATTTATTTAATGATAATAAAATTTTTAGCAAAAATAGTAATATTAATAGACAATTTTTGGAATCTAAATAAGTCTAAACATGATATCAACATCATTAAGAGTAATTAATTAACATTTGCATGTTTGTAGGATTATGGAAAAACCTGTATTTATTTTTTCATTTTATTTCATTTTATTTCATTTCATTATCATTTCATTATCATTTAGTCAATAGACCTTATCATTAAAGATACAAAAGGGAAAACTCTACCGATCAAAGTGATACGATTACTCTCTTTGTCATCATTGAACGTGGTTAGAAATTGCTTTGACAAGAATGCAGACCCACATATATCCTTTTGAAAATAACTTATTTAAACCTTGAGCCCCTTGCCTGGAATATAGAAGACCAAATCTCGTAAGGGTTCTTGTTTCTTACTTGATATTATATTTAAGTTATAATTTTATCTGCAATTAATTGCTAAGACATTATTAATTATAATATAGTCTAAATTACCTGATTCATTTGGGTAATATGTGTTTGAGGTTTCTGTGAAGGTGTAAAGTATTTTTGTTGGATTTAATAGGAAAAATAAAATGCAAAATGACAATAAAAATAGGATCATTGTTAAATATGAAATTAGGCAGCTGATCTTTATAATGGTCACGACACTAAGAAAATAGAAGTTGAGTTTACTTTTCAAGCATGCGACAATAATGCAAGCGCATAACTTGGTTGTTAATTTCAAGAAATTAAAATGTCAAGTAATTAAGTATAGCGATGATGGGCAACTTGTGTGTCATCACAATGAATTAAAATTAAATAAAAATTGCTAATAAATTAAATTTTTAATAATTAATTAGAACAGTGAATGCACACACCACAATTAGATCTGAAAGAAAAAATGTAGGAATTAAATTAAAGTAGCTAGACTTATCAACAGTGGTTGACTTTGTGCGCCATTATACCTAGATAAAAATGAATTTAAAGTTTTAAGAATTAAAATTGCAGTAAGTAATGGTGTGTTTGATCACAAGTGGATTCGAAATAAACAAAAATTTCAGTAAATAAATTTATATATGATGAGCGACTTGTGTGTTACTACAACTGAAAATTGCAAAAAGTTAAATTGCAGTAAATATATTTATTAGCAGTGGGAAACTTATATGTCACCATAGTTAATTAAAAAGTAAATAAAAATGTAAATAATTTAAAATTGTAATAGTTATTTATTTGATACTTAAATATACATATTATTATTATAATAATAATAATAATAACAGCATTAATAATGATTTTAAAATAACATAGTAATAACTTCTATTTTTCTAGTAGATTATGCAACTTTTTAAAAATAATTAATATTTATAATATAAAATAATAATTATAAATTTTATGAGTATAGTATTAATAAAAACATTATGTATATACTATAATAAAAATAATGGTTTTTGTTTGATTAATTAATAAAAATAGAGAAGAGAGAGAAAAAGAGAAACAATGATACTGAGAGAAAGCTAGAGAATTAGGTTGAGAAAAGTATAGATAAAAGGAGAGTGAGAGATAAAGAAGTATAAGAAGAGACAGGGAGACTGATAAAGAAAGGAGTGGGAGAGAAAGACAACATGGGGGGAGGAGTTAGTGACGGCGTTGGGTGACATTGGGCACTATTCGAGGGCGGGAGCGGAGGGATGAATAATAGAGAAAGTCTCAGGAGAGAGTGGGGGAGGGGTTGGGAGGTGTGGGAGGGCTAGTGGCAACTTGGTGAGATGAGGAGATAGAGAATGAGAGTGGAGTAGACAATAAGAGAGGAAGGGGGAACATTTGAGGGCGAGAGCCATCAACAAATCAGTCAGCTAACCAGCCCTGTTATTGGTCTTAGTCGACACCAGCGAGGTTAGACCACAACCCATTGGGAGAGAGAGGGGGAGGGCTAGTGACAAATTGGTGAGATGAGGAGATGAAAGAAAATGAGAGTGGAAGGAGACAATAAGAGAGGGAGGGGGAGTGGCTGAGGGTGAGGGCCATTCCCAAATCAAGTCAGCTGACCAGTCCTGTCATCGGCCTTAATTGACACCAGCGAGGTTGGACAACAACCCATTGGGTGAGGGAGAGGGATGAAGGCAAAAGGGGGGGGGGGGGCTGTTGGGGAGAAAGCATGGGAAGGAGAGGAGAGATATAAAAATTAAATTTATTTTAATAATGATATTAGAAAAAATAATCTTAATTAATAATGATTAAATTAATGATAATAATAATAAAGATAATGATAATAATAATAATTTTAATTAACTATAGTACAAAAAAGTAAAAATTCAAAAAATTCTAGAAACATAAAATAACCTATCTTGACTAAAAATACAAGGAACTAAAACATAATGATGAATTTTCAATTTGAGGCCTAGAATAATTAATATAATATTTGAAAGCTAAAGAAGGTAAACATTAATAGAAAATATAACTTTAAAGGATACCCAAAAAATATGCTTGATTTCTTAATCCAAAAATTGGAGTTTACAAATATGTATTTAGTGAAGTGTGATTACTTTCTCTAGGGCTAATTAGGGGCCCTATGTGATCCTTTATAATAACAAATATCACAAACATTTCATCTTATAAATAATTTTATCTTTGACACCATTTAACTTTTAATAGTATATAATTTTATACTGATTTTCAAAGCAAGTTGGGATTTGGTTCTCATCATGCTATTTTTGTAAGGGTATTTCTTCAGTTTTGTAATTATTCCATTTGATTTTAACCATTGGAATCTATTTATTTAACTTTTATATATTATAATTTAAAATTTTCCTAAATTTCTTCAAATTAGCTTATTGTGGTCGAAGCTCTATTTCTGCTTTTGTGAACTACTGATTGTAAACAGGTACCTTTTAAGAGATGATATATGTAATATATTATACAATACTCTTAAATGTGATGATTATCTTAATCAGTAGGTTGATTTACCAACTTTTGAGAGAATCTTGTAAGATCCTATGCATAAGAGATTTAATTTACTGGATATTTCAATTCTACTTACTTTTTCATCGGTCTTACTTTAATGTAAACAAATTGCTTTCTTCAAATTTTTTTTATATTTTGAATCAAATGTTTTCATGGTCTATTTTGTGCAGGCTTCAAACGAGATTTTATCAACTTGGTTTTCTCTATGGTGACTATTACTAGTTAAATTTAAAACAATTGTTTGTTTTCATGTTCTTCAATTGCTAGTGGTGTAATACACATCCATTCATACATGGATTTGTAATGGCCATCTTTATATAGAATTGATAACTATTTTTGTATGCAAATTCGGCTAACTGTTAAGTGTTTGCTCCAATTGTTATAATCGAAAACCTCATGTTGAGATCGAAAATCAAAAAAGAGCAATACAAGAAAAGCATACATAATCCAAGCCTAAGCAAAACACTAAGATTTACATGATTCAGTGTAAACACCTACATCCACGGGGAGAGAAGAATTTAACTATTCTGAAGGAAAAAATACAAGTTAGGGTTTCACAAACCCTTTCCAAGTCCTTGACAATGGAGATCTTTTTCATACTCTAGCCATCACACACACAAGCTAGGATTTTTTAAATGGATGCCCTAAAAATGGGCTACAAACATATTTATAGGCCCAAGCGTCTGTCGTTCTGTTAATAGGCGCTTGGGACGTGCTTGAACATCTGTTTCTATCTGTTGGGCATCTGTCCCTTTGTCTACAGGGCACCTAGGGTGCGCCTAAGAGCTTGTCCCTTTGTCTACAGAGCGTCTGGGGTGCGCCTGAGCACCTGTCGCTCCATTTACAGGGAGCCTAAAGTGCGTTTGAGAGTCTGCTCCTCTGTCTGTCGACTGCCTGGGGTGAGCCTAAGCGCCCACCCCTCTGTCTGTTGGGTGCCTGGGCACTCTTGGGCATCTGCTGCTCCATTTAATTGATTGACAAGCATTACCACTTCCTCCTCAATTCAATATTTCTCTACCTCAAATCTCATATGGGTCATATGAGAGCTTTCACTAAATATGCTCTCCAGCATAGCAACTGCACAATTTGATTGTCTATGTATCCTCCTCCCAAAGAAATCAAGCTGCATGTAGTTCTGAAAAATGAGAAGATTTATTGAAGCTTCTATATATTTACCAAAGTTTTGCAGTGGGTGAATTTTTTAACAATCAACACCTTGGTAAGCATATCCGCCAAGTTGTCTTTTGTGTCAACCTTTTACAATAGGATCTCTCCATCTTCTATGATATCTCGAACAAAGTGGTGTCGCACATCTATGTGCTTTGTGCTAGATATAAATAGGATTGATAGCCAAGAATATAACACTTTGGCTATCACAATAAACTACTATATTTGCTTGCTTTACACTAAAATCTTCGAATAAGCCTTTCATCCACATAGCTTCCTTGAATGCTTCTGTGACTGCTATATATTCTGCTTCTGTTGTAGATAGGGAAACCGTAGGTTGTAGTATAGATCATCACCCAACTGGACCTCCTGACAAAGTGAACACATAATTTGTCGTCGATCGCCTTTGATTCAAATCTCTTGCATAGTCGAAATCCACGCATTCGACACCTGGGCGCCTGCCCCTCTGTCTATAGGGCGCTTGGGGCGCGCCTGGCGCCTACTGCTCCAACTGGCTGATCGATAAACATTTCCACTTCTCAAATAGCACCAATATGTGCCAAAGTTTTAGACAAGCACAATCTTGGTAGTACTTTCAATATCTAATTAACTCTTATTATTGCCTATTTATTTGTGAATGTAAGGTTGTTCACATACTTAATGCTGTCTCTAAATCTACTTTTAAGTGTTTACTAAAATTTAGACGAATATAATATCTTTGTTTGATACTTTTTATTGAGGATTTAGTGGTCATACTATTCTCTTAAATATACTTTTACCAATTTTCAATGGTATTTATTTGCTTTATTGGCAAGAAATGAGCGAAATCGATCAATCTATCTACAATTACTCATATTACATCTTTGTTGATGTGGACAATAGGTTCTATAATGATGTTCATTGAGATGTTGGTCCACTTCCATTCTAAGATCACTAGTAATTGAAGCTATTCTTAGTCTCTAATGCTATCCTTTAACTAGGTTGCATGATTTACATATTGATACAAACTTACCTCTCCTTTCTTTAAGCTTGGTAACGAAAAATGATTATTTAAATCTTGATACATTTTAATAATTTTCGGATGTACTGTATATAGGACATATGGGCCTTTTTGAAGATTATTTGCCTCAATCCATGGTCAGTTAACACCCAGAGTTGTTTCCAAAAAAATAATGCACATTTAGTATCTTAATTGAGGTTGGTTTTGTTGTTCATTCATAATGATTTTGTATTGCAATTTTGGGTTTTCCTTAATTTTTTTGTGATGTCATCTCTGCTTTTGATTGATTTAAAATCAATGTTGATAGTTTTATATTATTCATTTTGCCTTTTTTTCATTTTTTGTTGTAACCTTGGATTTAAAATTATACTATTTACAATGATTGCATTTTGTACTTGATGCATTAGTAACTATGTTTACTTATCTGGGGTGGTATTATGTGACAAATCATAATCTTTCATTAATTATAACTACCTTCTCTGTCTGTGGTTTAATTTTTTATAAATGTAAATATACTTTAGTTTCTTGTTGTTGGTGAAAATTTGAAATTATTTCTTTATATTTTAAATTCAAAAACTATTATTGTTAATTCTATTTTATGGATTGAATAATTTTTCTCATGCACTTTTAGCTGTCGTGAGGTTTTATGAGATTACTTTTTCTTTTGCATAAACACCCATCGAAACACATTTTAGAAGTCATTTTGTCTATCCACTGGTAGCACAAGAATAAGTGCAAATATAAGATATTCCTTCAAGCATTGGAATGCTTGTTCACACCTGTCACACCAATCGAATTGTATAGCTTTCTAGGTTAGCAGCGTTAAAGAAACTGTTATTTGGAGAAATTTTTTACAAATTTTATTTAGTGCCTAGCTAAGCATAGAAAATTTCTTACCTCAGTAATGATGGTAGATCTTTGCTATTCCATTATTACTTAGATTTAATGAAGAATTACGGATATACTGTCTTTGTTAACCACTTGTTCTTTAAATGACATTTTCTGCCCTCTTTGAAGCGATCATCAGCTTGCTTCAATTTGATGTTGATTACACCACCATCATCACAACTTTGCAGCCTCTCCATCATTATTGCTAGAAACTTCCCTACTCGAGCTCTTCTCTAGGCTGAGTAGCTGCTTCTCCTTCTCCTCCATCATTTATAGCTGAGGTAGAAGGTCCTCTAGTCAACGATTAGGTGCACATTTTCCTAAATTTTGACTTTTATCATGAATAAAAAGAAAAAATTATGGATGCTTGTAAATGCTTCCTTTGACAGAATTATATAGCTGTTATTGACTTCAACCTGTGCAAGAGTCATGTGGAGAAATTAAGCTCAACAAATTTAAATGACAAATATAAGCAAATAAGCGCAACATCACACAAATTTTAACTTGAACAAACACAGATTTTTTGTGGTAACTCACAATGGAAAAACCAGAAATGTAAACGGGAATATAATAACAGTTGGATGTCCTGAAACTTCTTTGCGAGCATGTATTTTTGGGGCAAAAAAAAATTTACATAACATTCTTATATAATTTTGTCTTGGGGGCCCTTACGACCACTATTTCTTGGAACTTTAATGACATGTGGAGCGCACGTGTATATAATCAAAAGGGTTATATCAAATTTGGGGCACACAGCTAACAAGTGTGCTTTCTTTTCAAGAAAGCACAATTCATTATGATTTATGACTTTCCAGTATTTGTGATTATAGTTTTAATATTTATTAACAGAAACAATTTCTCATCCTAATTTATAGCATAACATATAGCCCCAACATGATTAGTATGAAAAATAGTGATTTAAAGCCCCTAATATTTCAGAATTTCTATAATATATGCCGACCATATTGTAACATTTTTTTCATTCACTGTCTAAATACATTTAGTTGCCTACTTATCTTTTATATTTTTTATTCTGTGAATTTATGCATTAGTAAATTTGGGCGAATGCTACAATTCATGCATGGTTTCTCAATCTGATATTTTTGTGCACCTATGCTTTAGCTATTGTTCTACAAATTTTAGGGATGTTTTTTGTTTTCTACTTGTTGAAAAAATTCTCCAGGGTGCTCCTAACCTGTTTCCACATTGAGAGCACTTTGCTTTTATCATAGAAAGCTAAACAAAAGTTTGGAGACATTTACAATTATTTATAAACTAAAACACTATGATTTGAGGATTTTTGTATTATTTATGGCTTTATATATGCCAGAATATGATTGGAATTATCACAATTGAACTGATGTTAAGGCACGATCTCTTAATACAATTATTATTATAATTTTTATTAGTATTATTATTATTATTATTTTCGTTAAACTTTCTATTATATACAATAGGCTTTTATGAACTTCAAGCGCAAGAGCACATTGGGATGGAGCATCGGGAATATATTACTTGATTTATCTGGTGGCCTGCTTAACTTTGCCCAGATGGTTGTACAGTCCATAGACCAAAGTATTGTTGGCCATGCTTTTTTAATGAGAAATTTCGTGCATTTTCTTAATCTCTTATTTTACAAATTAATCTTAATTGTATGCTCAATTATTATTAATACTTTTATTCAGATACATTGGTAAACTTCTACGGCAATATTGGGAAGACCCTACTCTCACTGGTATGTTGTCTTTGTTTATTGATTTTGGTTTATTATTTAATTTAATTTTCTAGAGATATTCAACTGGCTGGCTTAATAAAATATGGGATGACTATTAAATTAGAATAAAAAATGCATATTATTTAATTTAAAACCAAAATTTAAGATTTATTTTAATAAGAACTTACCGTTAATATATTATGCATATTATGGTTGTTTCAAATCGAGTTTGATTCGACTCTGATTCAACTCGTACTCAATATTATCAACTTTAGCTTGGCTCGAAACTAACTCAAACAATATGCATTTTGAGTCGAGCCGGCTCTATTTGAAATGTTTTGATTTTGAGCTAGCTCGAAAAATTAAATACTAAGTATGATGGAAAGGAAATTTGAACCCGTGATGTCTCCTAAATTTATGCCTCAAACCTTAGCCAGACATGTGAGTTAGTTATAGATGTATACCAAATATGTTTGTTAATAATTTTGAGTTTAATTAAAAAATTAAAATGCTAAATAAAGGATAAAGAATAGGGATTCAAACCCCACACCAACCAAGTTCAAGACACAATTTGATTAGTGATCCATACTAAATATGTATAGTATTATTTTTGAGTTGATTGGATTCATAAATTGTGAGTCGATCTAGACTCAAAATTGTCTTGAGAAAAGTTGACTTTGAGACTCGACTCGTGATTCGGTTCGATATTTTTTATTTGATTTCAAGTTGAATCAAATTTGAGTGAATTTTAAGCAAAAATTGTTAGGCCTAATACATATCATGCTATTTTATTTTTAAATTTTGGATGGAAATATATGATTAATTTATTGCAAAATTAAATTATTGATTATCTGTAGTTAAAATTCATTGTTAAAATGTTAAGCATATTATGTGCATTTTTTCTTTTTTAAAATCAATGAAAACTAAAGTTTAGGTAAGCGAAATTTAAAAACAATCTCCTTTTGATGTATTTCTTGAATCATCTTATCCAAATTATATCAAAATCTTTCTTTTGTACATATATCCAATTACATTATAGGGATATAAATATTACAATATTAAAATTTATTTTATTTATTATAAATTTTAAAGATACAATTCTATCTTCTAATATTTTGATTTTCACTATATTATTCTTTAAATTTTTAAGTGTCAATATTCTAACTACTTAATATTAATTTAGAATTAATGACTAATTTTTTATATGCATTCGTCCATAATACGAGAACTCTTGCTTATTTAACACTACATCTGGGCATCTCGATATAGCGGTCTTTGCACACTATTCATTACATTTAGACAAGACAGTGCATCTCGCTTATAGGAACGTCCTAACTTTAATACAATTATTTAAAGAACGTATGTCGTAATAGGATTCAACAAAGTTTACATTAGTTGTTGACTACCTAATACAATCTTCTCCTGTTACATCGAATTTTACAATTATAAGATTCTTATATTCTTACTATAAGGAAAACATTTTGATGTACCAAAAAGAATGCAAAAGTAACACCGGCGGAATAAAGAATTGTTGATATAGCCATGTCGCCCATCCTTAGATTACGCTTGTTCAAAGTTGTACTTTTGCATTATTTTTACAAACTACTGTTATCACTGTAGCAAAATCTATAAATTATCATTATCAAACTTTTGCTTACATATATCATATCAATGCCTTATAAAGAGATTGTTGTGCTCCCCGAGTGTACATCAATATTTATTTGATTTATCCATCACATAGAAAGGCAGAGTTAAATTCATTGGGTAGGCCTTAGGTGAAGAATGGCCATGTAACAATGACTTTTACTATTAAGGCTAAAAGTATTAACTAACTCATAATACATGCCTCCCAAAAGATAATCTGTTTTACTATGTGGTTCACAAGTAAAAGTACATGGACTAATTTTCAAATCACACATGCCTCCAACCTTTATATTTGGGATATTATGGAAAGGCTATTGGAAAGGGTAGCAGCACTTTGGCTATGCGCTATGCATATATTGAGGCTTATATTTTTAAACTTGCAGCTCGAGCAAAATAGAGCAGAGATATTCTCTTTCAGATTTTCTTATATTCTTTCTGATTCTTTTTTTTTTTTTTTTTTTTTTTTTTTTTTTTTTTTTCTTTCTTTCTGTTTTCTTAACAGGAAGTTGTGTTCTTCGACCTCTTCTTCATACTCCAGCATTACGTGCTGTATCCCTTCAACAAGAAAGATGAAGCGGCACAAACGATTTCTGAAGATTCCAATGCTCCACTTCTCTCCTGACAATTCTAAGGAGCCTGCGTGAGTGAGTAACAGAAGTGATTAAATTTCATTTTACACATTTAAGTGGAATTATTTTCTATCATAATTGTATATGCATCTGTAACGCACATACATATATGTATGGTTGAGATTAAACCAAATTTGCTTAAAGTACACTCATACTAGAACACAGAATTCATAGTGGTTTGGCCTAAGCAAGTTAATTCATAACGATTGTGAACTTCTGAGCTTCGACTTTCTTCGGGAATGCAAGAGCGAGGATTGTAAGATAACATGAATAATTGGAAAACTTGAGGAAAGAGTAATGATCAAGATTTTGTGGAAGTTGCTCTCTCACTTTTGTAGTTTTTTGTTTTTAAGCTTAATGAAAGGGTTTAGAAAATTGAGTATATTTGAATTTTGCTTATGTTAAAAGAGGAAGAGGAAGATCAAAAAGAGACTGGAAGAAATCATTTGAAAATCATTTCTACTTAGAACTTAGGGAGAGACTTCTATTTGATCATATCATATGGAAACAAAAGGTTTTTTTGTTGACCATGTTATGTATGGAGCTTGATTGGATAAGCATATAACGTGTCAATGAAGCCCAGATACAAGTTTTGCCTATGCCAATCAGAAGGCTAAGCACCAAGACACAAGTGGCTAGCGCTGGACAGAGGCTGGCAGTTAAGTTACGAACAGGCGCAACTTTCTGCAAACGAAGCAACACTTGGAGAAGTTGATACTTTGGAGCCTAAGCGGTTGTGATACAAAGGGAGGCGTCACATTATGATTTAATGGACAGTTATGGCTTGTTCTAAGTTGGGTTCTTAAGCCATTTGTGGTTATTGTTGTGGGATATTTGAGAGTGCATAAGAGAAAAAGAGACGAGTTTTCTTAGAAGATTGGGGCTTAGGTGTGTAATAAAATTTTTAGTGCTGATATTGTCTTCCTCTTCCTACAAGTTTTTCCTATGTATTTTGTAAACCTCATTTTTTTTGTAGATGATTTTTTGTGGTGGTGTGGTTCCATGATTTTTCACATCTTTGAGTTTGTCATATAAAATTTTTTGTGTTTGCATGTTATTTTTGTGTTGTATTGTTTGTGTTTTGCATTTTGCTCCGGTTTCTTTCACTATAACTACCTCAAATTTCACTACAAATGTTATAAAAGTGTTAGATTATGTTAGTTCGAGTGGGAGCACTGTAGACAAAATGAGATACAAGATTGAAAAGTTCAATGATGCATACTTTGCTTTTTAGAAGATGCAAGTTGAGGATTTGTTGTATCAGAAAAAATTGTACTTGCCATTGGGAGGAGCTGACAAGAAATAGAAAACTATGAGTAATGAAGAATGACATTTTTGATAGAACAACCCTAGGTTTGATTTGCCTTTTGTTATCCTCATCGGTTGGGAGGCCCTAACAAGAATTTATGAAAAGCCTTCAGCTTCCAACAAGGTTTTTTTGATGAAGCGGTTTTTTAATATGATGATGGTAGACAGTGGTTCAGTGGTTGAACACTTGAATAATTTCAATACTGTGACAAATCAGTTAAGCTTTGTAGACATCAAGTTTGATGATGTAGTAAGAGCTTTGTTAATTTTGTATTCATTATTAGACAATTGGGATGTAATTGTTATTGTAATGAGTAATTCATTGGGAAATGTGAGATTGATTTTTGTTGATATTGTTGGGCTTATGTTGAATGAAGAAGTTTGAAAGAGGGCTTATAGTGAATCTTCAAGTTCAACCCTAAATGCAGGAAGCAGATGAAGGAGTTTATACAGGAACTTTAATAAAAGGTCTAGGTCAAGCAGGGGAAAATCAAAGCTTATAAAAGGGAAAGTTGAATGTTAGAATTGTGGAATGAAATGACACTTCAAGAAGGATTACTATGCTTCGATGAAATCAAGTAGCGAAAATTAGGACAAGAGTCACTTTTAATTGTCTCAGCAGAAGATGATCGAAATGCACTAATCTTATCATTAGGCAACACTGAATCATGGGTTGTTGATTCAGGTGTGTCCTTTCATGCAACTTTAGCAAGGACGCATTCAAAAATTACACTCAAAATGATTTTGGGAAGATTTATTTGGGAGACGATAAAGCATGAGCATTGAAACAGGCACCAAGACAGTTGTACAAAAAGTTTGACATGCTTATGTTAGACACAGGGTGCAAAAGGTATCAAATAGATCATTGTTTCTTTATTAAGCATTTTGACACCTAGATTATTCTACTACTGCACATAGATGATATGTTGATTGTTGGATCAAATTTTGAGGAGATTAAAAATTGAAGAAACAATATTCAGAGTTTGGAATAAAGGATTTGGATACAAAACAGATACTCATGCTGAGAATCTGTAGGTTGGGGTGCACATACATTGAAGTTGTCTCAACATGATTGAGGCAAAGCTTGTATTCACACTCTTGGAAAGTGACTCCATATTATCAAAGGAACAGTTGCCTGGATATGAAGTGAAATGAGAACATATGGAGATAGTTCCCTATGATTGACAGTTAGTAGCTTGATGTATGTCATGATATGCACAAATTCGGTTATAGCACATTCAGTGTGAGTGATCACTTGTTCACGAGCAATACAGGCAAAGCTTGTATTTTTAGATATCTGAGATGTATTGCAGGAAAAGCCCTTTACTTTGAGAAGTCGGAGATTGAACTACGGTGATATGTAGATTGGATCTAGCTTGAGATGTTGATAGCAGAAAGAGCACAATTGGTTGTGTTTATATTGGTTAGTGTTGTTGTGAGTTGGGTCTCTAAGCTACGGAAGATTGTTGCCATGTCTACAACAAAGGCATATTATGTTGCCATCATGTAGACGACTAAGGAGATGATATGATTGTAGAATTTCTTGGCTAAATTAGGAAAGGAGCAAGATGATGGAAGTTTGTATTGTGACAGTATGAATGCAATTCATCTAGCCAAGAATGAATCATTACATATCAGAACGAAGCACATCTAGTTGTTGCATCATTTCATCTGTTCGCTGCTAGAATTTGGTGAACTATCATTGGAGAGATTCATACAACGAAGAATCTAACAGGCATGCTTACGAATGCAGTGACAGTGGAAAAATTGATGTACAACTTCAATTAGCCTTAGAACGTGATAAAAAGGTGGGTGGGCCACACCACGATCTTGGCTATAGTTGATGCTATGGTGGGATAATTCCAAAGTTAAAGAAGGATATATTGCACTCAGTCTCCAAATGAGAGATTGTTATGTATGGAGCTTGATTAGACCAGCACAGGACGTGTTGGCAGAGCTCATGCGTAAGTTTTGCCTATGCCAGACAGAAGATTGGGTGCTCCAGCACGTTCGTGCTCCTATGATAGGTGCTAGACAGAGGCCGGGGTGCCGAGACGCGTGCGGCAGCTAAGTCATGAACAAGCGTGACTCTTCACAAACAGTGCGATGCTTGGAGAATTCGAGACTTGGGCGCCTTTGCGTATTATCTTCCTCTTCTCTAAGTTTTTCTGTGTGTTCTGTAAATCCTATTTTCTTCATAATAAATTTTCTTGTGATTTTTTTATTGTGGTTTTTCCAATATTTATGTTTTCCATGTAAAAGTCTGCCGTTTGCACGTCATTTTTTTATTATGTATTATTTGTGTTATGCATTTTGCTTTAATTTCTTGTGGTTGTTTGATTTCCATTGGTTGTTTGATTGTGTGTTATGATAAAGACTTGGTCATATTATTTACTTATTATTATTAGTATTACTATTATTATACACAAACATACGATTTACTCTCTTAACCTTATATGTTTAGCAATTCTCTATAATAAAAAATGCTATCTATTGATGTTGCACTCAAAAAAATTCATTCAATAGAATTTAAGATTATTTTATTAGTATTTTATTTTATTTACATTAAAATAATATAAATATTACTTTAAGATTTGTATTAAAATATGTCGAAATTTTATTGGATGGACTTTTATTGGTACCACGTCATCGAGTCTAAATAGTATTTTCTCTTTTTAATTATTCTTAGAGAAATGTTATTAGACTCATTGATATGACACTCAAAAATTCATTCAATAAAATTTAGATTTTAATTCAATACAAATTTTAAAAATAATATTTGTATTATTTTAATATAAATAAATAAATATTAATAAAATAATATCTAAATTTTATTAGATAAATTTTATTAGGTGTCACCTCATGAACTTAAGAAACCAGCTTAAATGTTACATTATTTCTTAAGTAAATATATATATAAAAAATGAAAGCCGCACGCCATAAACAAAGAAATTCCAATATAATTTATTTTGATATATCTCCATTATTTTAAGTAGATATCACAAAATTATTTTATGATAAATACTATTTAGGCTTAAAAAATTTAATGCAATAGGATTTGAATATTTTTATTAATATTTATTTTATTATATTAAAATAATATAAATATTATTTTTAAAATATATATTGAAATAATATTTAAATTTTATTGTACAAGTTTTTTTTTGCTGTCACTTATTTTATTTAAGAAATAATAATTTTTTTTTTTTTTCCAAATTTTATATCACAGTATTTTCTTAATGGTGAGCCTAACAAGATTGTCATTTATTTTATTTTCAAAGAATTGTCAAACAATATAAAGTATAAATAATAAGAGTTCTCACAAAAAATCAAGATTAAAAATATATATTTTAAATAAGCATCTTAATCATTTATTCATTTTTAGCTAAAAGGTTGTTTCCTTAAACATTTTTATTGATAAAAATAATGATTTTTATATTATGCTTAAGATGACTTTTCTTGCCTTGCAAGTAAAATGAATGAGGACTATTTATGCCATCAAATTAGCATACTTAAAAGAACATCCTCCCAAAAAGGGATAGAGAGGGAATCAGAGAGAGAATGAGGAGAGAAGGGCGACAACATGGTATTGTTCTTACCCATCCTTTGGATGACCTCTTCGGAATGACGCCCCTTTCGAGAGTGCCCCACAAAGTTAACGAGTCGTATATTGGAGGGATGTATGCGAAGGTCCCATCAAAGCCCACAAACAGCTCCCGATACACGAGCTGCTGCCGGAGGGCCAGGTGTCGCGGATGCCACAGCCATCCGGTGAGCAAAGCTTTGGCCAAGACCAAGGGGAATCACAAGCATAAAAGCCATCATGATGACTTTTTTCTAACGAGAGGTCTTAGCAGAATTGTTGAGACCTTTGAGCTGGATTACATTTCTGATGGTTGTCAGGAATCAGATGCCGACGGCGAGAAAGCGGACTTAGTCGCCAACGGGGGCCGGGATCTTGAAGATGGGGGATGGGTATTTGTTGGACTTGAAGGAGTTAGTGTTTTATAAAATAAAACTTCTTATGCTTGAACAAGGTGATAGATGATGCATTATAAAAGTTTATTTGTAGATATATTTTGAATTTTTTTCTCTTATATTGGGTTGTTACTTGTTGGGAATATTTGGGGATACTTGCTTTATATCTCCATTTGATGTATATCACTAAAGTATTTAGAGGATGAATAAGGATAACACTAACACCATGGGTAGTATGTAGTCATTTAAAGTATATGATATACTTTGTATTATACCTCAATAATATATTATTTATTGGTATAAAATTTTGTTATTTTTTATTATAAATATAAAAAATTTAAATTAGCTCAAGTATTAGATAGGTCTAGCTATTACAACACCTTTTTAATGACAAGCCTAACAAAATGTACTTGGCATTCAGTGAAATAAGTAAGAGAACATGCCAACACACTCACAACAAATCTTTATGTTTTAGGCTACACCAATCCAAGCTGATTCGATTAATTGAATAATGATCCGATTATTTCATTAGGCTTCTAGGTTCTTCAAAACTTGATCCAAACTAGCCTAGGAAGTACCAAGGGTCACCAAAATGGTTCTTCCTAATTTTGCTTTTGGCTTAACCACAACAAGTAGATTCTAGCAATAAAGGATCAATTTAAGTCTCAAATTTGGATTTTCTAAAACTAATGAGGGAGCTAAAAATATATCAAATGGATGGAAGGTTGTGCTATTGATGAAGATAAAGAGGAAGAGAGCTTGAAGATCAAATTTTGCACAGGCGCGTTCAAACATTCAATTGAGTCTCTTAACCTCATTTAAGGTTTTGGTGAGGTGCTTTATTTTATAACGACTCAATCGTGCTTCATTACAAATCACTCGGTCACCATTACCATCATTTGAATTTTAGAACAACACTGGAAAAGTGAAGAGGAAGACGATCTTCAAAATTACTTGATCGTGCTTATCTCAGGTTGAGTCAAATTAAGTATTTAAATCTAATTATTAATTTTAAATATTGATTTATTAATTAAACTTTGGTCCCATGATTCGATTTTATTTTATTTAATAACAAAGCCATAAAAAGAGAACAAACAAATCCAAACAAATTGCAAGCCATAAGAAGAGAATCTAAACACAAAGCTTTTGTGAAAAATGAAAAAACAACGAAGCCACTACCATGAAGAATGATTCACTAAGAAGAAGGAGAGAGTTACAACTTAAAGCAACTCAAATAGACCTCATCTAGATCTCTAGGAAGAAGAAAATATTTTTCTCATATTCTTCTTACACTAGCCAACACCACTAGAATGTGATAAAAAGCTCTATTTTAATTAAGATCTTTATCCTTTAAACCCAAGCTAAAAATTCTTTTTATATTCCCATAATAAATTGTCCATAATATGTCCAACAGTGTTGTGATCACAATAATGCTCTCAAAGAATGCTAAATCCCATGAAAAAAGAATCATCAAAGCGCAAAAAAAAAAAAATTCATATAACTTCACAAACACAAATCATAAGAGATAGAAAATTTTATGTGGTTTGGTGAGAATCGTCTACGTCTACGGGGAGAAGAGGAAAAGAGGAGAATAATTTCACTATATAAGCAAACATTTACAATCTTAGGGTTCCAAAACCTTAGAGCATTTACTCACACCCACTCAAGAAGATAAGCATAAAACACATTCATTCCACAACCATTACACCTATATAAATAGGCCCCAAATGCTCCAAAATTGTCGACAAACCGCAAGTGGCCGCTCATGTAACAGCTCACATAATCGCTCCAAGCATAGCATATGCACCTCAAAGGTTGCCTACGTATCTCCCTCTTAAAATAATTAAGTCACGTAGTTCACCACAAAAATGATCTTTCAGAGAATTCGAAAATGTTCACCAATTTGTTGCAATCAACAAGCTTCAATACTGTTAAAACTTTGGTAAGCATATCCATATGACTCACCTTACTATCAATCTTCTCCAACAAGATGTCTCCTACTTCGAGAAAACCCTGGTCAAAATGGCACCTAACATCAAAATACTTGGTTCGAGTATGATGAACTGAATTCATCGCCAATCAGATAACACTTTTATTCTAACAAAATATAATTTAACAATCTTGTTGCACAGCAAGATCATTCAACAAACCTTGCATACATAACGCTTCCATTATCACCTCTGTGATTGCCATATACTCTGCCTCATTCGTAGAGAATGCCATTGTAGATTCCAATATAGATCTCCATCCAACTGAGCCTTCTTGCTAAATTGGACACATAGATAGTCGTAGATCGATGCTTGGCAAGATCACTCACATATAATCAAAGATTTTATGAGCTTTCCCTAACTCTTTATTCTTACTATGAATTTCATCAATACAAATTGAAGTAATCAACATATCATTAACATACAAAAGCAAGTAGATAAACATAACATTGGCCAATCTCTTAAAGTAAGCCAATAATTAAATTGATTTATCGTATATTGTTGTCCTTACACAAATTGGTAAATTTTAAGTACCATTATCAAGGTGATTGATTTAAACCATAGAGTGACTTTTCAGCTTGCACACTAAGCCTCTCTTATTTGTGTCAATATACCCATGAAGTTATTACATATAGATATGTTCTTCCAATTCCTTGTGTATGAATGATATCTTTGGGTCAAGTTGCACCAACATCAGATCAAATTGCAGTACAAGCACTAAGAGAATACAGATAGTGGGATGTTTAACAGCAAGATAAAAAACTTCATCATAGTCTACCTCTTCTCTTTATGCAAAGACTTTAGCAACAAGTCTTGCCTTATAGCGCATATCAACAACTCCTTGAGATCATTCCTTCTTAGCATACACCCATTTGCATCCAATAACAAGCCTCCCCAGAAGAAGCTTCATCAAACTTCTAGTTGCATTCTAATAAAGTGACTTCAGCTCTTTATCCATCACCATCTTTCAATGCTCACTGTCAAAGCACTCCATAACTTCCTTATAGTGGCATGAAATATCAGTTTCTAAAATTGATAATACAAATCCAATATAATCTCTTAGCCATGCTATCTTTGGGACATTCAGCCATCTAGTTCTGCTAGTAGCAATACACTATCGCACTGAAGCCTCTCCTATTCTCACCTTCTTAGCATACACATTTTGCTCATCATCTAAATTAGCTTATCCAGTAACAGCTCTATAAATTAGGAAATTGTGGAGCAATTGGAATTATTTCAAGCTCCAACTTCTATAACTTTTCAATGGCTGGTATAGAACGCTCCACCTACTCTGAGCTGTTAAGCCTCAGAAGAAACTCATCATTAAAAGTCACATCCCTAATCATCACAATGTTTTTATCCTCTATATCATATAATTTGAATCTTTTAGCTTCTTGCTTATTCGCAGTAAACATAGCCTTCTTAGCTCTTGGTTCAAGCTTATCATTCTTTACATAATAATAGACACGACATCTAAAGATTTTTAAATTTTAGCAATCAGTAGCAAGTTTACCTGACCTTAGCTCCATATGAGCCTTCTTTCCAACAACTACAGATGACAAATAATTGATAATATGACATGTATAGTCTAAGGCATCTTCCCAAAAGACTCTCTCCATCCCAATATTTGATAACATACATCGTACTTTCTCTACCAAAGACCAATTCATCTGCTCTGTCACTCCGTTCAGTTGTTATGTCTTATTCACCGTGAAGTTGTGCTCAAACCCAACTTTTTAGTACTCATGCAAGAATTCATGTGAAGTGTAATTACATCCTTTATATGGTTTGATATTCTTCACGTTCTTGCCAATCTAGTTCTCCACTCACTTCTTCCAAATCACCAACTTTTTCAGCACTTCGCTTTTGCGTTTCATGGTGTACACCCATGCAAATCTGGAGTAGTTGTCAATGAATGTGACAAAATATTGTCGTCCAACATTTGATGTCATCTTTGTTAGACCCTAATCACATGTGTGCATATAACCAAGCATTCCTTTAGTAATTTGGATGGTAATACTTAAGGAAGCTCATGTCTTCATGCCAACATGCAGTGCTCATAAAATTTGAAGTTATATATGTTAGCTCCTTAAATAAACCTTACTTCTTTAAGGAAATAAGTGATGGCTCCCTAGCATGTGCTAGGCTCATATGCTACAATATAGTAGCGTGAACTAACTCATCCACAATTACAACTCCACCATTCATTGCACTTCTCTATGGATATTACAAAATTTATTGTAAAACGCCCTTTATGTAATTCATAGCTTAATGATAGATTTTTATAACTCCTTCATTAATAATAAACTCTGAAACCCTAGCTTCAAGAGATTCAGTTGACTGAGGATTCTTACAAATATTCAAAACTTGTCACACTTCCTTCAATTCTCGAACAGCCCCATCATGCATGCACACCAAGATGCTCCATATCTCAACAGTACGAAAGTCATTATTATTGCATATTATCATAACATAATAATCCAACACATTTTAAGTATGTAACCACTTATGTTGTGGAAAAATATGCTTAGGCACTTGATCTGTTGTTGGCTCCTTTGGTGATTCAATCGGTTTCCACACCATAACAATCTCTTATTAAAAGATCACTTGCGATCGCCCCTTAATCAACTAGGATTAAGTGGTGGTCATTATGGGGCAATCTTTCACTTAGCATTAGATTAGAAATAAGCATCCCTAATCCACTGACAAGGGAAGGATATGCCCTAAGTAAAGCAAATGAAACCTTCACTAAATTAGTATACCATAATGTCAGAGTACGAAAGAAAAAAATATCAAATTTTAACATCCATGCATCCATTATATAAGATAGATTAACATCCAGCTTAAAATAAAGTAACAGTAAAGGAAAATACATAAATACCTATATTATAATGCTTTTTAATTGAAATATAAGCAGAAATAAAGAACTCTCATTCTCACTTAAATAAAAGAAAAAGCAACATAAACTAAGACTCCTCAGCTCCAAGACGCTCTTCCTAGAGCTGCTCCTCCTCAGGTACTAATTCCTCCAAATGATCAGAAACTGCCATTGTCAGTTTCACAATGACAGAGCCCCAGCCAAAAAAAGAAAAATCTGGTTAGATAAATTATCTAAGTATATTTTAAGCTACCATTATCTACATTTTATGATATCACAAATAATCTAAACATTTTAGAAGCAATAAAGAAATCAAAGGAAAAAGGATAAAAGCTATAATTATTTAATTATAACCTTAAACAAAGTGTGAGGTAAGCAGCATACCTCAATCCAAAGCTACAGAAAATGGTTAAGCAATGTATATATAAATGTTACTAAGTGAAAGAAACATCCTAAGTAAATATGATCAAATCTACTCATGCCAGATTAATAACTAATATGAAATGAATATATATGGAACTGAAATAAAAGATTAGCATCTTAGCGTGCTTTCATATGAAATCAATAATTACTGAGTATATAAATAAATGTTGAAAATACTATAACTTCAGAAATGCTGCATAACTACTGAAGAACACCAAACTGGAAATATAATGAAAATATACTATCCCATATGGACATATGCCTACTTAGAGGTACCATAACAAAAAACATGGTGACTCATATAGCCACTAAATAATCTTTTGAAGCATCCATAATACTAATTCCTAGATCAATAGGTTCATTGAAACATATACCATATCATCATCCAAGATCAAACACTTGGGAAATATCATCATCTCAAATATATATATATATACATATATATATATATATATATATATATATATATATATATATATATATATATATCCATCCTCCAGGACACTAATATGCATGGGCACTGAACTGTATCTAAATCTCAATATGTGAAACAATACTGTAGAGGCAGACTAAGTAGGACAAATTCCATTTCAAATGTTGTATAAATTTATTGATTTTCATCTTTATTTACTTTTATTTAATTATTCATGAATATTCCTTTATGAAATTTTCAAAGCGAACATAGAATATTCATCAAATATTCTATGTTTCACATATTATGTCACAAATATAAAGGTCCAAAATAAAGATGCAAAGCATACAAGACAATGTATAAATAATACTATACAAAACTTTGTGATATCACTTATTTTCTAATTTAATTCATTCTAGTTACTCTAAGAGGATACAAGCTTAGAATCTCTAATATCCAGCTATCAAATATAAACTCAGAATATTGATCTTATAAAGTCTAAAATAATTAAAACTAATCAAGCTCTAATATATTTCAATCAATAATGCTTATATAAGTTGAATAATAAATCAAATGACCTAATTAAATATTTTAAATTAATCACAAGCTAATCTTGATTAATACAAATTAATATTGAGGGATTAAGAGTTAAACTTTTAAAATTGGGGTTTAATCTCTTAATCCAATAGATAATACTACAGGCTAAGGTTTAAATCCTAATTCTCATGAACTATAAATTTAGGTTATCTTATTAAGTAAAGTCAAGCTTAATAAGATGGATCTTCTAAACTTAGACTAAAATTAAATACAAAATAATTATAAATAAAGACTGAAATTTTAAAAAGCTAAAAAATCAAGGTTTTACCTATTGAGTAACCCATTTACTCAATGAATGAAATCTAACTTAATTTATATCCCTAATTCCTAAGAAAGAAGATCCTAAAGTTAAAGGAAATCCTTAGGAATTAAGTTAGGATAAGAGAATATTTAAGAATTGAGGTTAATTAATCTTAACTAAATTCTTTTGATTTGATTATCTTATGCAAGGCATAAGGTGGGTTAAATTCCACCTTATGAAACTATCAAAATGACTTAGGGAGTTTTAAGAGAAAACTAGAGTTTTCCACAAAATATTAAATTAATGAGACTAAAGTTTCTAAAATTGATTTTAAATCAGATCTTATTAATTTTAGTGATTAGATTATGCTTCTAAGGTTTAAGGATACTTAAACTTAAATTTGGGCAAAATGATCATTTTGCCCCTTACTTAAGGGTCTAAGAAGTTACTTTATGGTTTAGGGTTCCAAATTAAAATTTATTGATGGAAAATGGTTACTTACTATCTAATATAAAGATAGACAGTAAGACACCCAAATCGGTCTAGGAGTAAGCCTTATGAGCTCAAATTAAAGATTTTGCTCATTAAGGGTAATTTAGTTAATTTACTTAGTGAAAATAAAAAAACTCAGTTATACTATTATTGATTACTATCTAAGGATTTTATAGAGTCTAAGATCACTAAATTATGATATCAAATAGGTAATTATGGCTAAAATAATTATATGGTTCAAATATGTAATTTTGAAGATTTATAAATGGGTCCCAAAAATCTAACTTTCTCAAATGGTGTTCAAATTTAGTAAACTTAGTAGATATAGCTTCTCTATAATATACTGAGTGCAATGACTAGGAGTAGACCCAATTTGGACCCTCATTTGATTAAGTTATGTGCTAATTAAGGTCAAGGGTTATTAATGAGTGATTAATAAAATTAATCATAGAATCATAAAACCAATCACACCATAAAATTCTATTCTACTTAAGGAAATATTAGCAACTTGAATTTTCAATTTGGATAATTAATTATGCTAATATTCACTAATTAAAATTTGGGTGATTAGAGCTAATTAAGAAATCTAATCACAAAACCTAAATATTTTTACAATTTACTATTTATTAGGCCTTTTTAATTAAAATAATATATTGGATGACCTAATTTGGAGTTCAAATGACTAAGTTATGATCAATTAAAGTTTCTATAATTTAAGGGGTAATTAAGGAAATGGCCTAAATGTAATGACCAAAGTCATTATTAGGATAATTAAAACTAAACCCAACTCAAAAATCAGAATCCCAAGTGACTTCAAAATTAGGGCAAACTAAAAATATTATTGAATAGAGTATATTTTTGTGATCGTAATGCCCAAGTTTGGGAGTAATCTAAATAACGAATACTCCTGAATTAATTTTTGAATTATTTAAATTAAGTAAATTGGGAAAATTAAATATATGTCCAAATTTAGTGATTTTAGTGTCATTGGATTAAGAATATTATAAAAAGGATACATAAAAAGTTTTAGTCGAATTTAGAGCTCCAGATTGACTATAATTAATTTTTGAAATTTTTATCTTCAAAAATTATTAAAAAAAGAAAATATTGCTCCAAATTGAAAAAATTTGCTCAAGTGTGTTTTTCTCATCAAGATACATCTCTGTGTCAAGTTTCATTATTTTTTGGAAACAAAATGAAAGAGAGATAAAGTAGAGAGAGAAAGAGGAGATAGAAAATATGATTAGAAGGAGAAAAAGAAGATCAAATTGAACACTCTAATAAATATGACAAATTTTATCTTATCCATCTCATCCAAATAATAGATGAGAGAGAAAATAAATAATTATTTAATTAAAAAAAGTTATAAATACACCCCCCCCATTTCCATATCCCCTCCCCCACTCCTCCTCTCCCCTCCACTTCCTCCCTCTCTTTCTCGGCCACCATCGATTCCCCTCGCCAACCTCCAGTAAGACCTCAGCAATGTCAATATAGAGTAAGAAATGAGAAATAAATAAAATATTTTCTATTTTTTTCATTTCATTTTCTTCTTTTAATAATAATAGTAATATTATTATCATTATTATTAATGTTAATATTATATTTTTATTTCTGTTATTTTCTTTTTTTTTCTATCTATGTGTATATTTCCTAATTTCTACAACTTTTATTTCTGTCATTCTTTTTCTCTATATATGTATATATTTCCTAATTTTTGCAACTTTCATTTATGTCATTTTCTTTTTTTTATATATGCATATATTTCCTAATTTATGTAACTTTCATTTATGTCATTTTTCTTTTTTCTATATATGTATATATTTTCTAATTTTTGTAACTTTCATTTCTGTCATTTTCTTTTTTTCTATATATATATATATATTTTCTAATTTCTGCAACTTTCATTTTGATCATTTTCTTTATATATATATATACATATATGTATATATTTTCTAATTTATGTAACTTTCATTTCTGTCATTTTCTTTTTTTTCTCATATTTTTTTCTATATATGTATATATTTCCTAATTTTTATAACTTTTATATTTATCTTTTTCTTTTTTTTCTATATATATTTATATTTTTTAATTTTTGCAACTTTCATTTTTATCATTTTTCTTTTTTTTTATATATGTATATATTTATTACTTATAATAATAATAATAAATAAATATTAAATTAATATTTTTAATATATAAAATTAAATAACCAATACAATATTAATATTAATATTTTTACTAAAATAAACTGAAGAATATTATTCTTTTCATTTAATAATTTCACTTGTATCATTTGCATCGCTATTAAACATTAATCCACTTTGATATATTTATATGAGATTTTGTGCCCAGAACTTGAAATAAATGATAAAAAATCAGTATTATGGGTTCATTCGAGTTGATTTCAGGTCTGTACAAACAATACGTTAGGCTATGATAGGTTGATATATGGAGAAATAATGAGACTACACATAGCCATTGAGGGGAAATGTGTAGTTAGTCAAGAACCCATATCTCAGATTGTTAGATAATATATCTAACTCTTCAATTATTCTCTAACATTATCCAACATAATAAATATTATAAATTACTGTATTTTTTTCAGAATAAGCACATATCTTAAATATATATATTGCATTAATAATTGTAAGTATATCATACTTAAATATCACATTTTATTTGTATATGCTTCTCATGCAGAATCATGCCATTTAAATGCAAATTTTGATATTCTACAAACCTTGCTTAGACCTTTGTGTCTAATTAAATATTTTTTTTTCTTTTTTTTTTTTGGTTTGCTATATATATGACAGTTTAGGAACAATCTCTGGATCAAGTCTTTGAGGAGGAGCTGATACATGATGGAGCAACTTATACATTATTTTTCTTAAGGTTTAAATTTTTTTCTTAGTGTGTAATAGATTTTGTAAAATAATTATTATCTTTGTAATGAATATATTTCCTTTATTATTATAGTATTTCTGAATATTTCAATAAATGTGGGTGTATTTTATATGTGTGGTGCCCCACCCCAAATCCACAATGAGATTAGATCAAGGGTGGTGTGTCATGCTAGCAAATCTCTCACTTATCATTAGATTAATGTGTAATCTTCAATCCACTAATAAGTGAAGGATGTGCCCTGAATAATATGGCAAAATCATTCATTAAGTATATATAATCATCAGAGTGCAGAAGTAAGGAATGTAAAATGCTACATCTAATCCACCACATTACAAGTAAGAAGTAAACATGTAGCTCATAATAAAATAGTACAGTAAAAGAACATATATGGGTACCTAAATTATTACATCAATTTTAAAATAAGTTTAAAATAAAATAAATCACTCATCCTCATAAGTAGAATAAAGTGATAGCTAATCTAATGATCTTCTACCCTGACCTAATGCTCCTCCAAGAATGGCTCCTCTTCAGTCACAAGGTCCTCAAATTGCTCAGAACCTGCCATTATCAATTTCATAATTGCAGGGCCTCAGCCAAAGAAAAGAAAATATGGTTAGACGTATTGTCTAAGTATATTTTGAGCTGTTTAAGTTCATGAGTTTTATAATATCATCATTTTACTTAGATTATAAAATAAGCAAAGCATAAAGGTATACCAAGCATACAAAGAGATATGGAAAGTTATAAATATAACATTTATAATTGAGCAACATATGAGGCAAAAGAATTGTGGTGCCCACCCCCTTATCTATAAGATTAGGTTAAGGGAAGGTGTGCCACTCTAGCAAATCCCTCACTTATCATGGGATTAAGTATAATCCATAATTCACTAATAAAGGAAGGATTTCCTAGACTACATACATAAGAATAAATCACTAAGTAAATACAAATATAGAGTGCAAAAGCAAGGAGTAGTAAAATAATTCATCCAAATCACCACAATATAAGTAAGAAACAGAAACACACAGCTCAGAATAATAAGTATAGAAGAAAACACAGTCAAGATACCTGTATTATTACAATATTTTAAATAAGTTCTAATGAAAAAGATAAGCAATCTCTCATCCTCACAATAAAGCAAACAAAAAAGATCTAAATAGCTTCAGCTTCACCCTGCTGCTCCTCCTCAGGAAAAGGCTCCTCTTCAGGCACAAGCTCCTCAAAGCGATCCGATTCTGATATTGTCAGTTTCACAATGCCAGGGCCCCAGCCAAGAAAAGAAAAAAATCCTATTAAACAATTATCTAAGTATATTTTAAGTTGATATATTATTTCATGAATTTATTGATGTCACCATTTACATAAACTAAATAATATAAACTAGTAAAGAAGCAATAAGCATATAAATAGAGATAACAAGTTATAAATAATAGCATTTATAACTAAACAATAATGAGGGAAAAGACATATCTCAATAATAAGTTAAGACAAAGCTAGGCATGCATATACAAAAATAGTAAGAAGGTACTGAAAGTAAAGATGAATCCTAAATATACTGATGATCATATGACATATGTAGGTTAAAAATAAATAATCTGACTATGATATGTATAATAAGCAGTAACATAAACTAGCACTCTATAAGTAAGTAAGCAAGTAAAGTAAGGCTGACTAAAGTAAAATGCCACAATAAAATAGTAAATAATAAAGAGTAACTAAGTATGTACAGACTGCCATATCAGAATCATTGGCCAATCGAGCCATAATAAATCCCCATAGCCTTTCTGGGATAGGGCAGAACAGAGTAGTAAGATTGACGTGGCAGTAAATACAAATGCAATAAATTTTAGTTATTTTACTTTTTCTCCTGTGGACATGTCCAGAAGCAGCTGAGGAGTCAAGCACGTCTGCAAGATTATACGGGTTCTAACTTAACAATAAGTAATGTTAAGTAATACTTATTTTTCCTTACCCCTATCCATTAGAGTAAATGTGCACTATAACCTACTAGAAAAGCTGAACCTAATATAAATGTTATCCTAATTATTCTAAGTTTTAATTTCATGCAATAATATTATCTTATATGACATGTTTAAGGTATTGGCACAAAATATAAGGAATGTGAATGCACAAGTAAAACAAAGTGAGAAAGGGGCTCTACTATACATGATGACATTAATTGTTATCTACTTGAACCATTCTAATTATTCTAAGTTACACAAGTTTAGGATCTCTAATTCTTACTATCTAGTGTGATTTAGAAGCATGACCTTATAAATTAAAAAAATTCATTAGAACTGATCAGGTTCTAATTTAATTCAATCAGTATCGACTATAAGTTAAATAAGAAATCAACACGTCATAATTGATGGATTTAGACATTCTAAGCTAAGATCAGATCAAGATATACTAAACAAGAGATTATGAATTAAGCTCCACAAATTGGAGTTAATCACAAAACCCAAAGATAAAGCCTAAGATCTATGGTTTAATTCAAAAAGTGAATTAATGATTAAGGAAATTCCTATGAAGCAAAATCAAGCTTATTAGAATGAATCTTCAATTCTTAATCTAAAGTTGAAAGATAAAATAATCAGAATTAGATTATGAAAATCTAGAAACTAATAAAACTAAGGTTCTTTTCATTGAATGACCCACTTTATTCAATGAATGAAATCTAACCTAGTATCTATCCCTATTCCTAAGGAAAAGATCCTAAAGTGAAGTGTAGGTTCTAATAGACTCCTAATGAAAATGACTTAGGGATTTTTAGGAGTTGATGGAATTTATTTCAATTTAGCTTCATTTTCTACTTTTGTTCAGTTAAAAGGGTTGAAGGGTAAATTTTATTATCCTTACTTAGAGATTTTCAAGCCATTAGTTAAGACTTTTATCTGATTATCCAAATTATGAGATTTATGACTTAAATTTTTTCTAATTCAATTTTATTACTATTTTTAATGTTTTAAATGATATTTTAGGGGTCAAGCGACTTAACCCATAATTTAGGTAAAGTGATCATTTTGCCCCTATTTTATTAGGGTCTAAAATGATACTTTCTGAATTTAGGGTTCCAAATTGGATTTTATTAATTCAAAATGATTCTTTACTATCTAACATGAATATAGATAGTAAGTTCACTAAATTTGAACAAGAATTAAGCCATATGGGTCCAAATTAATAATTTTAACCTATTAGGGCAATTTGGTAATTTCACCTAGTGAAGTCTAAACATTTGTGTAGTTTACTATCCAAGGATTTCATAGAGACTAAGAACACAAAATTCTGAGGCCTATTTGTTAAGTTATAATGATTCCAAGTTCAAGGGAAATTATGTAATTTTAGGGTTTAAGGAAGAGCCCAAAACATAACTTTTCCATTTGATGTCTAAATTCAGCAAATTCAGTGGTTATAGCTTTTCAATATCATACTGAGTACTTTAACTAGGAGTAGACCCAAATTAGAGCTCAATTGGTTAAGTTATGACCTAATTAAGGTTAAGGGTAATTAGGGCAAATTAGAGTTTCTAGTGGTCAAAACCCTAATTTTATTTTAGTTTACTGTTGGTTATGATTTTCTGATCTAAATGGTATATTGAATGATCTAATTTGGAGTCCAATTGACTAAGTTATCGCTAAATCAATTGCTAGGTCATTAAGGGGTAATTAGGGAAGGTCAAAGTGATTAGTCAAACTAATGATCCAACAGCAAAACTAATACTTTCAAATTAAACTAGACATCCTTTTGATTAAAATGAGACCAATATTTGGCTAGGTTTGGGTCACTAGGTACACAGTTATGAAGGTTTGAAGTTTTGATATAAGTGTGGGGGTCCTAAAATGTCACTATGTTAAATAGGTGACCTATAGGAAATTTGACACTACCATAGTATTCCTCTCATTTTTCTGAGCAAAATGAGATATATATCTAATATATTTGGATTATTAAATTAAAAGATATGAGGGTTTGAAGTTCTGGATTTAATTTAATTTAAGTAATTCTATTTGAATTAAATTAAACCTTACTGTATAATTTAATTTATCTATTTTAATTAATTAATCATCTCTGCAAAATTTAATAGCAGTGGGCCCCACAGGTAAGCGTGGCAGCCAAGGATTCATCAGGCCGAGTGAGTGGGACCCATGGGCTGGTGACGGGAAGGGATAGGGGTCCCACCTGGGATTCGTGACTGCCTTGGGTTGGACACAAAATCGTGGCTGGGACCCACCAGATTTGACAGCGGACTACCTCAGACGAAACGCTGGGCCCCACGACATGATCTTCGGGTCTTAATGCTAATAATACGCGGCATCTTCATGATTCATGTTGGTAAACACAGTACAAGATAGGTAATGTGGAATACCACTTATGATGTAAACAATAAACCATAGTTCAAAGCCTTTGAGAATCGGGGTGTGTTGAAGGTTACCAAGCTAGCTTAGGAAATCACAAAATCATAACAAGAAGAATGTAGCATCTAAAAAATCATCCAAACACAAGCATATATGTGGAAAACCCAAGATTGGGAAAAACTAAGGAGCTACACCAACAAGAAAATCCACTATTAAAAAAGCTTCAAAGTTTACAGAGTTACAAGAGCTATAACACCTCAGCATACACAATTGTAGCTCTACTCTTAGAATGGAGAAGAGGAAGAAGTAGCTATCTCTTGGAGTTTCCCCTCCAAATAGCAAGACTTTTCTTGCTCAATAGCTCCCCAGGGCTTAGCTTAGGGTTCTTCTCCTTCAAGCCACTAAAAGCTTCCAAACTGATTGTAAAAGCCTTAGAACTCTACTCAACACTTAGCATTATGTACTTAAGTCATTCCCAAACTCCAAAATATCTAAAATACCATCAGATTTCTTCAGATTGTGACCTGGGACAAAACAAGTCTCTGTCGGGCGCTATGGCACGCTGTAGCTCCCGACCTTCCAGAATGCAGCGCGCTGCGACGTGCTGTGGTGCTCAAACTTTCGAAACATTAGACTCATAGTTTGAATATGATCCTAAAAATGTTTCACCTAAAATGATAGTGTGGCGCGCTGTGGTGCCGCGATCCACTATGGCGCGCTGCAGCGACAAATTTCACTGCAGCGCTTGCATTTTGGTTGCTGACCGCTGAGGCGCACTGCAGAGCCTCAGCTTTGGATTGGGATTGCCAGGGGAGCGCCATGGTGCACTGTAGTGCCCGAGCTGTAGCTTGACACTGAAGTCTCCATTGTACAATAATCTCCCACTTGGAGACTTTTAGGCAACCTTCCATAGCTTCCTCCATTGAACTTTCACTGTCTTCTTCTATGTCTGTCAAGGATTGTGGTGTGGCTCACCACCGCTCTCCCTTCACATACCGAGGCCAATAGAAGCTGCACATAGCTTTAGTTTCTCCACTATTACTGCTTTTGTAAGCATGTTGGCTGGATTCTTAGAAGTATGAATCTTCTCTAATCCAAGCTGCCCTTCTTCCAACATTGTTCGAATGAATGGGTAACGAAATTGATTGTGCTTTGTCCTAGCATGAAAAGTGGCATTCTTGGCTAAGTGAATGGTGCTCATACTATCATTATAGAGCTTCACATTCCTCTACTCATTGCCTAAGTCAGCCATGAATCCTTTTAACCAAATCATCTCCTTGCTTGCCTCCATGATGGCAACGTACTCTAATTCTGTTATACATAGTGATACAATATTATGTAGCCTAGAGATCTAGTTCATCTCTGCACTAGCCAATGTATAGACATAACCTATAGTACTTCTCCTGCTATCAACATCTCTTGCAAGTCTGAGTTTGCATATCCCTGTAAAATAATATCAGATCTTCCAAAGCATAAAGCTTTGTTCGCTGTACCTTTTAAATATCTTAGAATCATGTGGCGGCCCGCTCCCCAAGACTGCAATCATTAGGCTAAGGAGCGGAGTGTCACTCATGCAGATCCCTCACTCAACATTGGATTAGGTGAGATCCACAATCCACTGCTAAGGGAAGGATGTGCACAATAATAACTAAGAGGATCAGTCACTATATCTATATATACATACAAAGTGCAGAAGTGAAAAGAAATAAATATTACATCCACTTACCGTACATCAAGTAAGAAACAATAATATAGCTTAGCAAATAATAAAGTGCAGAAAGTAAATCACAGTCACAGTACCTATATTATTACAATATTTTAAGTAAAGTTTATGAAATGAAATAAATAATACTCTCATCCTAACAATAGGTAAAAAGGTAGCTAAATATCCTCTGGTCCGAGCTGCTGCACCTCCTCTATGAAGGGCTCCTCCTCAAGCACAGGCTCCTCAAACTGCTCAAGTTCTGACATTGTCAGTTTCACAATGCCAGGGCCCTAGCCAATAAATAAAAATATTGTTACACAAGATGTCAAGTATATTTTAGGTAAGTAAATTTTATTAAGCATTTATTAATATCACCATTTTACTCTAAACAAATCAACATTTATCTAGCATGGGAGCAAGTAAGCATACAAAGGAATATGAATAAATTATAAATGTAATCTTTATAACTAAGCAAGGATTGAGGCAAAAGCATATATCAAGTAAACTAAACAAGATAGGATATACATATATAATATAGTAAGTAAAAGTACTGAAAGAAAAGTCTAAGCCTAAATATGCTAATGATATATGACACATGCTAATTTAGAAAATAAATTTGAAAATGGTACATATAATATAAGTAGTAAAGTCTAGCATCCTATATAAATATATAAGTAAGCAAGTAAAATAGGAAACACAGCTCACTGAAATAATATGCATCAGCATCATAATATACAGTAAGCTAAAAAAAACTGAAAAGAACAGATAAGTGTCATATCAGAAAGAATTGGCCAATCTAGCCCAGTATATTCCCATAGCTTCTCTGGGCTAGGGTACACAGAGATTCCCATAGCCTTTCTGGGCTAGGGCATAAAGAACAGAACAGAAGTAAAGCAAGGCCGAAGAGGTAGATAATACTATGCAGAATATTTTAGTTATTTTACTTTTGTTTCCGTGGACACATTCAGAAATAGCTGAGGAGTCAAGCACGTCTGCAAGACTAGGCAGGTTCCCAGCTTAACATGCACTCCTCAATGAGTAATGTTAAGCATCCTTATTTCTCCTTACCTCTCTGTCCATTAGGGTAATGTGCACCATAATCAACCAAAGACTGAACCCAAATGCAAATGTTTTTCTAATATTCTAAGTTTTTATTTTCATGCAACAACATTTTTCTTATATGACATGTCTAAGGAAAATAAGCACAAATTTAAGGATTGCGTAGCACAAAGTCAAATAGTAAGCAAGGGACTCTACTAAGCATGGTGATATCATTTGTTTTCTAATTTAACCATTCTAAGTATTCCAAGTTACACAAGTTCAGGATCTCTAATTCCTACAATCGAGTGTAATTTAAAAGCTCAGCCTTATAAGTTAAAAAGAATTAGAATTGATCAGTTCTAATCTAATTCAATCAAATATGACTACAAGTTCAATTAATGAATCATAACATCATAATTTAATAGATTCAGACGTTCTATCTAAGATCTGATGAAGATTTACTAAGCTATAGATTATGGATTAAATACCACGAGATTGGGCTTAATCACATAATCCAAAAGGATAATACAATAGATATAGGCTTTATTCTAAAAGTGATCTATTGATTAAGGCAAATTCTATTAAGCAAATCAAACTAAATAGGATGAATCTCCTATCATAAATCTAGGGTTAAAAAATAAAAATAATCCAAGTAAGTTGTAGAATCTAGAAACTAATAAAATCAAGGATCCATTCATTAAAAAATCCTATTTTTCAATGAATGAAATCTAACCTATGATCAAATCATAATCTCAGGAGTTGCCCTAATGTGAGGTGAAAGATCCTAAGACTTAGAGAAAATTAAGGAATTTTACTAAGTTGATTGAATTACTAATTTTTATTAAATATGTGATTCTATTAGAGTTCTAATATTAGTTCTCAAGATTTAAAAGAAAATTTAGAGGTTAAGGAGGCTTAACCTAAATTTTGGGCAAAATGACCATTTTGCCCATACTTAAGGGTTCAAAAGCTATTTTTTGAATTAAGGTTACAAGTGGGAATTTCTTGCTGCCATATGATTTCTCACTGCTTAACATGAAGATAGACAGTAAGTACGCTCAATTTGGACAAGAAGCGGATCATATAGGTCCAAACTAAGGTTTTTTACCTATGGGGAAATCTTGTAATTTACACCCAATAGAATCTAAATTTTTGTACAGTTTACTATTGGTTACTATTCAAGGATTCCATAGAGTCCAAGAACACTGCATTTTAAGGTCAAATGACTGAGTTATGGCTATTTCTATTTCTAAGGGCAATTCGGTAATTTTGGTCGGTCAACGGGTGACAAAAACCGAACTTTTCTGTTTGAAATCTAATTTTAGCAAACTAAGTTTCTATAACTTTCCTATAATATACTGAGTATGTTGACAGATAGTAAACCCAATTTGGACTTCAAATGGTCAAGTTATGACTTAACTAAGGTTAGAAGTATTTTGGTCATTTTCAAATTTTTTTTAGATTTCAAATCCTAAATTTTATTCCAGTTTATTGATGAAATTGAAATTCTAAGCTAGTTAGCATCTTAAATTTTTGAATTTGAAGTTGAATTGATCAAGTTATGGTCAATTGAAGTCTATGAGCATTTTGATCATTTTTAGGGTAAGGTCTTAAATACTAATTTTCAAACTAAGCTCCAAATGGGGGAACTAATACTTTTATAGTAATGGGGTTATTCTCCTGAATATTTTAAGACTCACATTGCCTATGTTTGGATGACAAGGTAAAAAGTTGTGATGGTTTAAATAGGTCATAAATGTTATTACATTATACGTACCCCGAAACTAATTTTTGCATTACGCTATTTGATTTCTTTTATTTTCTTAAGTAAAATGAGATGTATATTGACTATGTTTGGATCATCATATAAAAAGTTATTAAACTTTTAGAGATTTTGAATTAAATAATTTAAATAAATAAAGTTATTATTTATTAATTCAAATTGTATTAATTTACTATTCATTCCTAAAGTTAAAAATACACTTTTCTATATTAATTAATTAATTAATTAATTATTCTTAACCTTTATATAATTAATATTAATTATTAATTAATTAATGATTAATCTGTTAATTAATTAATTTAAATATTTTAATTATATAAGTATTCTAATTACCATTTAATTAGGGTTAGTGTTAATTAATCTTTAATTAATTACTATTAATTAAATTAATCCTAATTAATTTAAATAATTATATTTATAATTTATTTTGTATTAGTTAAATTAATCACTGCTTAATTAGTATTAAGATGATCTTAATTAGATTTAATTAACTAATTAATAATATAATTATTAATTAAATAATTAGTTAACCTAATGATTAATAACTAATTAGTTAATTAATTAATAAATGTTTTCTATTTAATATTAATTAATTACTAATTATTATTAATTAATTATACAAATCTAACTATTAAGCTTAATTAATTATTAATTAACACTAATTAATTATAATTATTAATATTAATTTTTTGTCAAAATGACCCGTGGGCCCCACGACTGCAACGTGGCACACTGGGATTGGCCGCGGGAGACACGGCGGGCCCACGACTGACGCACGACTGGGTAATGGGCTCCACCACGACACGTGGCAGCACCCGATTGGGTGCTGCACTGCGCGTGGGCCCCCACGGCTGCAGTCGAAGAGACACGGCACGGGCGGTGGGCCCCACGCGACACGTGTTGCGCCCATAGGGGTGCCACGTGGCGTTGCGGGCCCCACTTACTGCAAAGGCGGACCCGAAGCTTGCGGGTTTGGCCCGGGCCGGGCCCGTGGCGACCCGGCCCGGCCCGGACTTCATCACCTCACGGTGAATTACCAAGGATGCCATGCTAGGGCACGGCTTTTGCCGGCCCTCCCGGCGTCGTATCATCTCGGCTCGCACGGCCGACAAAAGGCTGGAGCGAGACCTATACGATGGTGGTTATGTCAGCGCGAGGGGTGGTCGGAGTCGTCGATAATCGCAAACCTTAGCCCTATGGGTCCGAACAGCTGTGGGTTTTAACAAAATCCACAGTGGATTCCAGTGTAAATTGGTCCCATCGCCTTCGATCGGACCTGATCGAAGCTGATCGATTGATTAATCCAAGCATGCAATAAGCCTACGACTTGAAATTGTAAAGATTGAATGGAAGACAGGAGGGATTGGGGTAGTACCTAATTGACGGACGCGACGCTTCGGGCTTTGGACGACGATCTGAGCTCTTGAATTTGCGCAAAGGTGGAACCCTATGTGCTAGTGGGAGCTTAAAGGGAACGGGACAGAGCGCACGAAGGCTCAGCGGTGCACGGTTGGCGGTGCGAGGCGGCAATCGCCGCGTGGAGGCTCGGCGGAGAAGACGAGGGAGACGGGCCTAGAGCTGTTCGATCGATCCAGATCGAATGGCCCCAATCTTTCAATCGGGTCTAACGACCGAGGCGACGACGTTGGCTCGAGACTGATGGCATGCTATTTTAAGTGGACGGCACCGTCAGTCATTAATTAATTTTTTATTTATTTATTTAATGTTTAATTAATTAAATCCCTATTTAATTTAAATAATTAAATTGATTTCAGAAATATTCTAAATATTCACCCCTAGCTAATTGAGGGGTGAGGAACGCAACGGCGAGATTATATTTTCGATCCGACGTGTATTTTATTTTCTCAATTTGCGGGGTATTTAAATATTATTAAAATATTCGTCAAAATTTTGACGACTTCCGATTGACACGAAAACATCACCCATAGCTAATTTGAGGGCAATGAACGTAATGGAAAAGTCCATTTTTTGATATGAGGTTGTTTTAGATAAGTTAATTTTAGAGTTTTTAGATTTTCCCAAAATCATGATTCGATCCATTTGACTCCTGATATGGACTAGGTTCGAGGGGTTGACTCCTAATGACTTAATTAACATTTAAGATCAAGATTAAGATAAAAATTAGTCATAATTGAGTAAGGTAATAATTTGAATTGTTACAGATCCACTTGACCGCATCCCAATGGCGCTTTCCTAGGTTTCCCATGACTTTGCTGACCACTCCCACAGCATGGGCAATGTCCGATCTCGTGCAGATCATCGCGTACATCAAGCTCCCAACTGCTGAAGTATAAGTGTGATGACCCCAATATTGAGTTGTAACTAAACTCAATATTGATGTGTTACCACAACATCTAATAATGGATTAGAAGGAAGCTAACTCAAATCATTAGATGCTGTGTTTGACCAAGGATTAGAAGAGGGTCTTAAGTTAAGATGAGGGAAATAATAGAATGAAAATATATGTATGATGAATGTGATATGATGAATATGAGTTCGCATGCATGTATGGGATCAAGTTGGTTACAATTTCATATGTGAAAGAAGAAAAGAATCACATAGTAAATGTGATTTCAAATGCACGTATGAAAATGATAATTGTATGTATATATGCGGAAGCAAGAAATCACATATTGATATAAGTAATTGAGATCAAAATATGTGAATAAAAGGAAAATAGTAATATGAATCAATAATAGGTTACAAGCATACTTGTAAATTATATAAAATAAAAGAGTGGAATATGTGAATGAAATTACTTGAAAATTACATGTAGAATTAATAATTACAATTAAATAACAACAGTAGAAATTTATTATGATTGCAAATACACACATACAAGTAATAATTATAAGTAGTAGAAAATAAGTAAACATTCTCATATAGCACTATGAGACTTACAATTAGGATGCATATGCAAATATGCTACAAGTAAGGATGAATGCAATTAATTACATGCTACAAGTAAGGATGAATGCAATTAATTACATGCTATAAGTAAGGATGAATGCAATTAATTACATAAAGCAATTAGTTTTTTATAAAAGTAAGTAATTAACATATAAGCAAGTAATTAACTAATTAGGTGGAAGGAATTTAATATCTTTAAGCTTAAGCACTTGGTCTAGCTCCATTAACCTCCAAATGCACATGATCTATCACATTTTGATATTTAAATATGATAGGGCAAAGCCAACAAAAAGAAAAGTGTAGTTAGGCTAAGCAGTCTAAATATAATTTAAGATTGAGCTAAATATTTTATTATTTAATTTGGATATCACAACTAGTTAACAATATAAGCATAAGAAGGGGAGCAAATGAAAGTATACAAATGTGGAAGAGAATTAAGAAGTTGCATAGAATAATAAATGAAGTAAATAAGTGAGTAAGAATACTCACAAGTTTAGACATTCTAGCATGCAAATAAAATAAGGGTAAAAGCATCCTAAATAGGCAAGAAAAGTACTAAAGTGTGCATATAAAAGTAAATAAAATGAAACATTTATATGTTTAATGGAATTATGCTAAGTAAGAAAAGTAAACAGTGCAGCATTTAACTAAAATTATAATAATATTTATTGCAATATAAATGAATTGTGAAGAAGAAAAGTACAGTATTAAGAATGTGGAAAGTGCAAAGTATAATAATTGAAGGAAGATCTTAGACTTAGTCTAAGATTCACATAGTCTAGAACTACAGAAACTAACATAACTTAAAAGTTATGATGAGATCTCATGATCAATAAGATTATGAAAGAACTCAAATGTTATTAAATTGAAGTTATTTTATAAAAATATTCATTATGCAAGGACTTACACAATGAAACAAGAAGTTAAACACGTCAATTTAACCGGTAAAAGAAAGCAGATTTCAAAGATAATAAACACCCATATTCACCCTCTGAGAATATGAGGTCTTCTTATTTCTCCTAATTAGCTTGCTCTTGGCTGCCATCAATTATCAACCCCTAAAGTCTTATTGTGAAAGTTTTATTTATACCCAATGTCTTATATGAATGTGTCAAATGAAATAGTCTCAAATCTAAGCAAGAATTCAAGGAAAATTTAATAAATGCAACTATGTGATATCTAAATTAGTTGTAAGTAATAGTAGTAATTGGGGTTTTAAAAATAGTAGTTTCGTTTCATTTTATGAGATGATAAAATAGTTTATAAGTATAATAATACTAAAATAAAACCAATTCTATCATTATCCTAAACCATAAGATTTAAATAGATTAATTAAATCAAGACTTAAGAAACTAATTAGGAAAGGTAGGGTTAAGTAAACATTATAGTTAAGGAAATTAAGAGTTAAGGTTCTATACACTAAAGTCATCTAACTAGGTTGAATTAGAAGGATCTTATTTAAAAAATCAACTACTAATCTAGCTATGTTAATATAAAAGGAAAGGCTTAAAGGCATAGGAAGGAAGGATTTGTAAATTATAAACTCTATGTTTCTTATAAGTTGAAGGTTAAGGAAATCAATAGGATTCATAAACTATTCTAATTGAATTTAGGACTCTTATTACAAGTCTTTAAAGGACTTAAGCGACGACTTAAGAACTAAGGTGAAGTGGACTAAGCCTTAACCTAAATAATTAAGACTAGGACTAAGGGAAACATAACCTACACTACATATGCATTAAGTTTAAACACACTTAATAGTTACAATATCTAAATTTAGAGGATCACCTACAATTCAAGTTGTAAATAAAACCAATAGCTTCTATCCTAAAGTTTCAAGATTAATAAACAATTTGCTAAGGATCCAAGCATCTAATTTAAGAGAACTAAGCTCAATTATGCAATTAAAATAACAAGGGAAGTAAGTAAATGTGATAAGTTAGCTACCTTAAGGTTTAAACATACATAAAACATAAAATTATGAGTATTATAAATGATCAAAGTTACCTAAAATTACTAATTATTATCTAATTGAAATATTACATATTATTGTGGAATCCTTATAGTATAAGGAGAAAAAAGATACTAAGTAGGTCAAAATTGGATAACATTGGATTTTTAGGATTTGGGAGGACTCCTAATTAGGGTTAAAATATCATTATGAGATCTAAGATTCTAAATCTATATTTGATCTCATATTAATATTTATCATATTTTTGTGAGTGAAAATGACTATTTGATCATTTAATTTGGATATTAAATGATCAAATTAGGTCACATGAATTATCTAAATTTAAATTGAAATTAATTAAATTAATCAAAAATAATGATTAATTAATACATTCACCAAAACAAAAATTAAATTACTTATTATTAATTTACGCATTCTTACGATCTAAATGGTATATAATTTTGTATATATGGTTAAGCATTTTTAGAGATATTAATGAAATAAGATTTTCTATCATTATATCATTAATTAAATATAAGGCAATTATTACATTCACTGATTCAATTAATCACATATGACCTAAAATAAAGATGACGCAAAAAAATATAGGCATCACGGGTTATGGGAAGGGGCGGCGCAATGATGGAAACGCATGAAATTTTGCGTGCCGCCAGAACCCGCGTCGGCTCGAGGGAGCGACGCATGTCGGCCCTGGACATAGCGCGGAATGCGCGATCTGGCCTGTCGATCCAGCCAGGTTCAAGGGTTACGCCCAAACCCAAAACCCTTGGGTCTGAGCCTCTTCGTCCCGCAGTATAATCGACGGTAAACCTAGGGCTTAGTTCTACCGCCGATTATGATGGTTCCCTGGCCCAGTCCGCATGCCGACGAGAAGTACTCATCGAACCTGATCTTCCAGGACCCATAACGGAGTTGGCGAGCCACTGAACTGCAAATATGGTGATACCCTAGATTCCTTAAATCGGACCCAGGCATCCTCCATTTACAGGTCGAGAAATTCATACTCGATTGGATTCATAGGAATCAATTCGAATTACTATAATCACGTATGACTCACAAAAATCATAAGCACTTATGAATTATAAATAGGAGAAGAGATGAGTGCCATAAGATTAGAAAAATGGAATTCTGCCGCAAGAACGCTTCCTCCTCCAAGCCCGGTTCTCCCGCAGCAATTCGCTCATGTAATAGCTTCCAGAGGAGAATGAAATGAAGGAAGGAGAAGGATATTAGTTTAATCGAGGACAAAAGGAGCCAACCGGAGGAATTGGCAGGCTGGACGATACGTCTGTAGGCGCATGATGAGGGAGCATATGGAAGATGTACAGGGAATAATCCTGGCCGTTCGTTCGATCTGCCTTTAAAAAGGCAGAACGGTCTCAATTGAAGCGGATGGTCGATCCGTGCTTCAAGGAAAATAGTGGATTCCCGTTGTATTCTAAAAATAGCCATTGCATATAATAATTAATATTTATTTTATTTAATTTATTTACTTTATTTAGTTATTTAATTATATTTAATTTATCACTCAAAATAAAATAACCAAACAGACTCCAAAAAATCCCAAATTTCTCCCTTACCTAATTGAGGGGTGAGGAACTCAAAAATGCAAACAGATTTTCGATTGGAGGTCAATTTAATTAACTTAAATTTCTATGTATTTAAATAATATTAAAATATTCGTGAAAATATTTGAAAACTTCCAAACATTTCCAAAATACCACCACTAGCTAATTTGGGTGTGGTGAGTCCAATGGCGGACTCTACTTTTGATTCTGAGGTCTAAATAAAATAGGCATTCTTAGAATTATCAGAAAACCAGAAAATATTGAAAATTATCAAATGATCTCCAAATCACATAAAAATTGAAATGGAGGTTCTTAATAATATTGTAAGAGTAATGGAAGAAGATTAGAGTCAATTATGTCACTAATTGATGGGTAAAACACTAGGGTTATTACAGTCTCCCCTCATTAAAAAGAGTGACGCCCACGACACCCAACAAATAAAAGCAAGAGATTGAAAATGCACGAAGTAAGTCTAAAGAATTAATAACAAAAATGAAAGAACTAAAACTTTATGATTAAGAAAAGAATTATGGAAACTTCTTTTGCATATCCTTTTCTTTCTCCCACGTGACTTCACCAGCTGGATAATTCTGCCAGTAGACTTTAATCATATGATTGCTGTGGCTTCTTAACTTCTTGAGATCCCGCCCCAGAATTGCAATAGGTTTAATGATGAAAGTCAGATTTTGTTGCAATTCGATTGCTAAAATTTGAACTTGCTGATTAGGATATACTAAACACCTTCTTAATGTTGAAATATAAAACATATTAAGCACGGCTAAGAAGTTATCAGGTAACTCCAACCTATATGGTGAGATTCCAACTTTTTCAATCACTTCAAGAGATCCCAGATACCTTGGACTCAGCTTTCCAAAAACACCAAATCTATGCACATTCGCATTGGACTTACTTTTAAATGTGCACGATCACCAACTTGAAACTTTAATGGATGATGATGAATATCATGATACTTTTTCTGTCGATATTGAGCTATCATCATATTACGCTTAATCAGAAGAACTTTACTTATAGTCTCCTTTATCAATTAAGAACCATAAAGCTGAGAGTCTCCTACTTCAATCCAAGTAATAGGAGTTGTACACCTCCTTTTATAAAGAGCTTCATAATGAGCCATACCAATGCTGGACTGGAAATTGTTATTGAGGAGAAATCAACTAAGGCAAGATGATCTTTCCACGATCCACCAAAATCAAGAGCACAAAGATGCATAAGATCTTCTAAGATCTGATTAATCCTCTCAGTTTGACCATCAGTCTGGGGATGAAAAGCAGTATTCAATGTTAAATTTGTCCCCAAGTCTTGCTGAATAACAAACCATAATCTAGAAGTAAATCTACTGTCTCTGTCAGAAACTATAAAATTTGGTGTACCGTGCAAACAAACGATTTCCTTAAGATAAAGCTTAGCTAACTTCTCCACAAGATCTATCTACAAATTGGAAGGAAGTGGCTGAGTTTGTGAGTCTATCAACTATCACCCAAATTGAGTCAAAGCCAGACCTACACTTAGGCAGTCCTACAATGAAGTCCATGGAAATATCAGACCATTTCCATTCAAAAATGTCTAAGGGTTTGAGAAGTCCACCAAGCTTCTGATGTTCCACTTTAACTAACAAACATGAATGTCACTTAGAATTGAAAATGGCAATATGTCTCTTCATGCCAGACCACCAGAACAATTTCTTTACATCCTGATACATCTTACTACTTCCAAGATGAATAATATAACCAGAGTTATGGGCTTCTGACAGTATTTGCAACTGTAGGCTCTTAGGAATCAATAATCTAGTCTTCTGAAAAATCACACCTTCAGCATCAAGATGTAATTCAGATCTCTTTCCTCTAATGATATCAGAAACCAAAACAGAATAACTAGCATCTTTCTTCTAAGCTTTGACAATCTTAGACCATAGAGAATCATATGACTGAATAGCAAATAATAAAGTGCCTAAATCAGCAGAATTGATCGGCTCAAGATTCAATCTGACAAAATCCTTGATCAAAGATTTGTTGTAATAAAGGGAAGATAAAGTTGCTTTACGACTCAGGGCATTTGCTACAACATTAGATTTACCCGAATGGTACCAGATTTCCAAGTCAAAATCGCAAAGTAGTTCAAGCCACCTACGCTGACGGCAGTTAAGTTCCTTCTAAGTGAAGATGTACTTTAAACTTTGATGATCAGTAAACATCTCACGCTTAACTCTGTATAGGTAGTACCTCCAGATCTTAAGAGCAAAAACTACCCCTGTAAGCACTAGATCATGCACAATATAATTCTTCTCATTAGGCTTAAGCTGTCTAGAGGCATAGTCTATTACACGACAATCTTACATCATAACACAACCAAGCCCTACCTTAGAGGCATTAGTATAAACTTGAAAATATTTATCCTCATGAGGTAATTTTAGAACAGGAGCAGAAGTCAACAACTGCTTCAACTTCTGAAAAGATTCTTCATAGGCTGTGCTTTAGATGAACGGAACTTCTTTTCTAGTTCACTGAGTTAACGATGAAGCGATTAGAAAAAATCAAGGAACAAACCTTCTGTAATAGCAAGAAAGTCCTAAGAAATTATGAATGTTGGTTACATATTTAGGTTGGAACCATTTTTGAACAGCTTAGATTTTCTTTTGATCTACTCTAGTGCCTTCAGCATCAATCACGTGACCCAAAATGCCACGACCTTGAGCCAAAACTCGCACTTAGAAAACTTAGCGAACAACTTATTCTCTCTTAACAACTCAAGAATGGCACGCAGATGCTCTTCATGCTCAGCAGCTGACTTTAATAGATTAGGATGTCGTTGATGAAAATGATGACAAGCTCATCGAGATACGGCTTAAGGATACACTGCATCAAGTCCATAAAAATGGAAGGAGCATTAGTCAGTCTGAAGGACATGACTAGAAACTCAAAGTGCCCATATTGGGTCCTGAATGTAATTTTAGAAATATCTTCATCCATGACTCAAATCTAGTAGTAACCTGATCTTAAGTCAAATTTGGAGAAGACTTTCGCTCCGGCGAGCTGGTCAAATAAATCATCGATCCTAGGAAGAGGATAAATATTTTTCACGATCACTTTGTTAAGCTCGTGATAGTCTATACACATCCGCATCAATCCAGCCTTCTTCTTGATAAATAGGATAGGAGCTTCCCAATGTGGCATACTAGGGCGAACGAATCCTTTCTCTAATAACTCTTGCAGCTGCTCTCTAAGCTCTTGTAATTCTTTTGGTGATATTCTATATGGAGCCTTAGATTTTGGTTGAGTCCCATGAATAAGCTCAATAGAGAACCCTACCTCATGCAAAGGAGGTAGTCCTGATAAGTCTTCAAGGAACATATCCAGGAACTCTCTAACGATGATAGTCTCTTCTAGACTACTAATCCACTTTTCTTGTTGATTAAGGTTACTAGAATTGCACAACAACCTTTACTAATGAGGCGCTTGGCTTCAATTGCATTGATTAAGGATGCAATCAAGCCAAGCTTTCCTACGAAAACTTCAAATTTCTTTCTAACCTTAAGCGAAACTCTCTTTCTAAAGTAGTCTATAACGATGTTAAACTTGCTTAGTTAATCCATACCTAAAATTATTTCAAAGTTCATAATTGATGTAACAATAAGTTTGGATTGAAAGAATTAGTTACTAATTGGAATGTCTACCAAATAGAACTAGCACACATTTTAGCACTAGTTGGCATTTGCACTCTCAAGACATTGTCTAGGCAGAAATGTTGAAGGTTAAGGGAAGAGGCACAACTCATGGACATAAAAGAGTGGCTAGCACCAGTATCAAAGAGTGTGTCACAGAACTGATACTTTATAATTAGAGTTCCTATAGCAGGGAAATTAAACTCTAATTACAACTAATGGAAGATAAAGCAAAAATATTGAAAATAAAATGCAGAAGAAATGAAAGACAAAAAATAGGAAATTAAACGTAGAACATATCTGTAACAACGCTGTTGTCATCTTGGGCAACAAAAGGAGAAAGAGTGTAGACTCGTGGTACTGTAGGAGGTTGAGCAACATACTTTCCCTTATCCCTTTTATTAGACTGGCCTTTCTTAAAAGGAGATGGATGTACACCCTTTTGATGCTGTGCACTTCTACTAGCAGACGGAGGCATCAAGGCAAGTGCTGGCGCTTATGAATTGATAGGAGCAGGGTTTTGAACGGAAGGCTGGCGATTAATCCTCACCTTATCCACTGTGGCGACCGGGGATCGAAGTTCGAGAGTCTTTAAAGAACAATTCATCTCAATTGAAAATATATATACATATTTATAATTCAAAAAGGACAAAAAAAAATAATAATAATAAAATTCAGAGTCCTTTTATACATAGAGCCAAAATATATATGAAAAGTTACAACAGTTTGAATTTAACAAAATATGAAATAAGAAATATCTACATTTTTCTGCTTCTTTTAATTCTTCTTCTTTTAATCTTGGCAGATCTTCTAAAATTTTTAATTATCAAAACCTGAAAAATTCAGTTTATCAGTCAGGTAGGAGTATGCAAATTATTCTTATAAGAATAAATCTAGCATCCTATAATAGGTATGAATCACATATGAAAATGACTGCAAATCTGCATGTAAATAAAGTAATTGCTAAATTCAATTTCTACCCTATAAAGTAGCTGTGAAAATCAACATATATGAAATAAATTTTATCAAAAGCATATGTAACAATAAGTCGAGTCCGGAGACCCCTGAGCCCAAATGGGAAAACCCATAGGCATAATCTGTAGGAAGCTTTCTCGCCACCCATCGGTAGCTTACTCAAATTAGGAACTGATGGCGTGTCTTTCCTCTGGATTTGCCTACTTCTTACAAGAGGCTAAATCCCTTCATATAACTCCCAGGGGCTTGCTAGCTAGCCCAATCTATACAGATTCTAATTTTGCATTCCACCCTCTAAAGACAAGCACCACAATATATATATAAATTCTTTTTATTACATGCTTTTTGATATAATTCTTTTGCAGATTAAAATACGGTAAGCAGTGCAAATAATACTCAAATGGAAAAATGGCTCAAATAAGAATACTGAAATAAGACTTATAAGTAAATTTGCGTACCTGATTTGTTTTGATAAAATCAACAAGTTTTAATTTCTTTGATCTGCCAAAAATAGTGAAATTTATTAATTTATTATTTTTGTAGCATTTTGATTTATTTGAATTTATTTTTATTAAGTCTTATTTATGCTTTATAAGGTCAAATTGGGAATTTGACCTTATAAGGGCATTTTAGTAATTTTACCCTTAATAAAATACAAAAATTTATGTTAGTTTATTGAAGATTATGTCCTAAGATTTCTATAGAGTCCAAAATTATCAAATTATGATATGAATTGGTTAAGTTATAGCTATTCTAATTTCTAGGGTTAATATTATAATTAGAGAGTGATTAGTGATTTTTGTCACAAATCTATTAAATTAATTATATAATTAGGTTCTAATTTACTTTATGAGTCATTTAAAATTAAAATTACTTAATTTAGATTATTATATTTGCTAATATTCACTAATCAAGTTCTTAGAATAATTAGGGTTGATTAGAAGATTTAACTGTTAGATTCTAAATATTTTTGTAGTTTACTGAAATTTAGGTTTTTTTGATCTAAATAGATATTTGGATCTTTAAATTTGGAGCTAAATTGACTAACTTATGGCTATTTGAAGTTCTAGGTTAAATTAGGTTAATTAGGGTTAGGTTCTAATTGTGATTAGACAAATTTTAATCCAAACAAAAAGACTAATACTTCTAAATAATTCCTTAGGCCTTTCTGAGTATTTTTAGACCTATATTCAATAGGTTTGGATTAGTATGTGTAAAATTATGACTATTGGAAGTTTTGTAATATTTTGTAAATATTCAAATGCCCTAAATTGTCACTATATAAAATGTTGCTCCTACTAAAATTTGGTTGGCATCATAATATTCTTTATATTTTTCTGGCTAATTTGGTATATTAAATTGTATAATCTGGTTAAGTATTTTAGGAGTTATGAATTTTTAAGGTTTTATGATTTTATTTAATTAAATGTAATTATTAATATTTAATTTAGTTAATTTGTTCTAATTAATTCAGAAATATTTATTTTCTATTATTATTAAAATATATTTTATTATTATCTGATTTGATTTATCTTATTATTTTATTATTTATTATATTTTCTTAATTTATTATTTATTAATAAAATGTTAATTATATTTTGATTTTACTATTTTTATTTTATTTTATTCGTATACATTATTATTTAATTAAATCTATTTTATTTAATTATTAAATATTTTTATTTATCTGATAAATATTTTAATATATTTCATAATTATAATTATTTTTATTCTATTTTTATTAAACTTCTTTATTCTTATTTTCCTGATTATATATATATATATATGTATATATATTAAGTATATTCTATGTATATAATTATTAATATATTTATTATTATAACCTATTTTTCTGCAGGTTTTTAATCAGCGGTGGGCCCACCAGTGCCACGTGGAACTTTATTATTCGCCGAGTTAAACAGGTGGGTCCCACGCGTGATAATTTCTGATCAGAAACAGCAGCGTCTGCGGGTCCCACTATACGACACGTGGCGCGATGCCACTTGCTCTGTCAAGGATGTGGGTCCCGCGAACTCGATGGTTTTCAGATGCCGACAGAAATCCTATGGAAACGGGTCGGGCTCGGGTTGACCCGGCCCGACCCAAAACGCACTTCGTCTTCTTTGTGGATGCCGAGTCCGGGAGATTTAGGGTTTGACATTTTAAGGTCTTGCCAGCGGTGGTTCGTCCTGGGCCGCATAGCAATGGATAACTATGATTGAGACCTTTCGATAGGCAGTTGAATCAAGATCTATAACGCCCTTAATCGATCGCAAACTCTAACCCTAGTTTGAAGCTTGCGAATGAAACTGTAGACAACTGTGGATCGATTCGAAATCTAGATGCATATAGGTTCGATTAAGTCGATCAAATCCGTTAGATGATCAATCAGTGGATCGAAATAAGTAAACGAACTTAAATTAAAGTGAATTGATTAAGAAATCAAGGAATACGAACGTACCTTTGAACGAACGGAGAACGGCTGAGGATCGATCGAAAGGCGCAAATGGTATCTGTCGTTTTAACTTTGAGTATAAGGTTTTGTGAAACTAAGATTAGAGGAGAGAATGGGTTCAAAAAGAGGCTCTAAAGTGGCAGAGAGGCGGTGACAGACGCGCGACGAGGGTTTTTCACGCCACGCGTCTTCGGTCGCGACATGCGCAGACTTCCGGGACGAATACGCTGCGTCCGTCCGATCGGGTGATCCGTCAAACCTGACGGTATAAGCAGCGAAAGTAAATGGTGTCAGGTCTCTTAGTGACGACGCCGTTAATGCATAATTCAATAATTAATTTATTTAATTCAATTTAAATGAATTTAATTAATTAAACTTTATTTAATAATTATTTTCCAAAAATTTTTAAAAATATCAATTCTAGCTAATTGAGGTCTTCTGAACACAATGGCGCACTCAGATTTTTGATCCAATGAGTATTTAGTTACTCAAAATTTCAGGTATTTAAATAATATTAAAATATTCGTCTAAAAATTTACAACTTCCAAATGCGTTTAAAACTTCACCCCTAGCTAATTTGGGGGTGGTGAACGCAATGGCGAAGTCAGATTTTTAATCTGAAGTCAAAATTATTTAAATATTATTAAAAAAATTGGGAATGAAATTTTGGTATTTTACATCCACAGTCCAGTTGGCTCAAAGTTCAAATATTTATGATTGGTTCTGTCACAGGTGTAATATTGACAACCGATGTGATAACACTTTTGTAGGGGTGCGGCTTACTATATCCTGAACTAGGTCTTTCTTGCCTAGTTGATTTGGATTTGGGAAAAAAGCTTGGGAAGGAGTTGAGAATAGTTGAGATAGGGTAAGAGAAGGTTGAGAAGGGGGTACAGAAAGATGCCATCTTTTCTGTAGCCCAGGTTTAAGCTTTTATCATTACTCGCATCATCTCCAATAGATTCTGCATTTGATCAGTATGGGAAGTTGTGGTGGAAGTGGGTTTTCAACTATAGGTTGAACATGATTGTTTGAATTGGGATTCATTCTAAAGAAAGAAAAAGAAAAACACAATTCAGTTTTTGAACAAAATAGGAAAAAGGATTTATATTAAAATTTATAGAATTTAGAAGATACAATCATGGAAGAAAGAAAAGAAAATAGAAGAAGATGGAAACTATACGTGAAAAGCTACCAATAAAGGAAACTAGTTCATAAAGAAACTAGTACAATCATAAGTCAAATCAAGCTTTTGATCACCCTTCCAATAAAGGAAGAACATTCTAGTGAAGGAGCTTAATTCACTTTTATAGTTTACCATTTAGAAAATCTGATTAAAGTTTAAGTTAGAAATTTAAATTAATTATTGGATTAGTAATGTGATTACTTGCCTAGGATGTCATTATTAAATGTCTTTACTATTTTGTGTTATTTGCTTTTGGATAAATGGAAATCATTATCTTAACTTAAAGTTCTCAACTTGGCTCTGATACCAACTATGATGACCCCAATATTGAGTAGTAACTAAACTCAACATTGATGCGTCACCACAACATATAATACTTAATTAGAAGGAAGCTAACCCAGATCATTAGATGCCGTGTTTGACCAAGGATTAGAAGAAGGTCTTAAGTTATGATGAGGATGGTAATAGAATGAAATACATGTATGATGAATATGATATGATGAATATGAGTTCACATGCATGTATGGGATCAAGTTAGTTGCAATTTCATATGTGAAAGAAGAAAAGAATCACATAATAAATGTGATTTCAAATGCATGTATGAAAATAATAATTGTATGTATATATGCGGAAGTAAGAAATCACATATTGATAAAAGTAATTGAGATCAAAATATGTGAATAAAAGGAAAAGAGTAACATGAATCAATAATAGGTTACAAGCATACTTGTAAATTACATGAAATTAAAAATAATGGAATATGTGAATGAGATTACTTGCAAATTTTATGTAGAATTAATAATTGCAATTAAATAATAATAATAGGAATTTATTATTATTGCAATTACACACCTACAATAACAATTGCAAGTAGTAAAAAATAAGTAAACATTTTCATATAGCACTATGAGATTTACAATTAGGGGATGCATATGTAAATATGCTACAACTAAGGATGAATGCAATTAATTACATAAAGTAATTGGTTTCTTATGAACATAATAAAGTGCATGAACAATTATATAACAATAAGGACGAATGCAATATGCAACAATTAATTCAATGAGCATGACAAATCTGTACAATCCAATGACATATAAATTTAAATTTCCATTTAAGTATTCATCTAGATTTCCATATAATTATCCATTTATCCAAACTAAACATTTAAGTAGTCTTAATTTCCAACACATAATAAGGATAAGCAATTAACTTAAAATATTACATGCCAGTATTAAACAATAAGAAAGTAAAAAAAAGTAAAGTCTCTCTCTCATATTTAACATAAAAGCAAGTAATTAACAAATTAGGCAGAAGAAATTTAATATCTTTAAGCTTAAGCACTTGGTCCAGCTCCACTAACTTCCAAATGCACCTGATCTATCACATTTTGGCATTTAAATATGATATGGCAAAGCCAACAAAAAGAAAAGTACAGTAAGACTAAATAGTCTAAGTACAATTTAAGATTGGGCTAAATATTTTATTATTCAATTTGGATATCACAACTAGTTAACAATATAAGCATAAGCAGGGGAGCAAATGAAAGTATACAAATGTGGAAGGGAATTAAGTAGTTGTATAGAAGAATAAATGAAGTAAATGAGTGAGTAAGAATACTCACAAGTTTAAACATTCTAGCCTGCAAATAAAATAAGGGTAAAAGCATCCAAAATAGGCTAAAAAGTACTAAAGTGTGCATTTAAAAGTAAATAAAATGAAATATGTATATGTTTAATGGAATTATGCTAAGTAAGAAAAGTAAACAGTGAAGCATTTAAATAAAATTATAACAATATTCACTGTAGTATAAATGAACTGTGAATAAGTAAAGTATAGTATTCAGAAAATAGAAAGTGCAAAGCATAGTAATTGAAGGAAGATCTTAGATTATTAGTCTAAGATTCACATGGTCTAGAATTATAGAAAGTAACATAGCTAAAATGCTATGATGAGTTCTCACGATCAATAAGATTGTGAAAGAACTCATATGTTATTAAATTGAAGTTATTTTATGAAAATATTCATTCTGCAGGGACTTACATAATGGAGCGAGGAGTTAAACACTTCTGTTTAACTGGTAAAGGAAAGAGGGGTTTCAAATACAATAAACACTCATATTCACCCTCTAAGAATATGAGGTCTCCTTACTTCTCCTAATTAGCTTGCCTTTAGCTAGCATCAATTATTAACCACTAAAATTTTAATGTGAAAGTTTTACTTATACATAATGTCTTATATGAATGTGCCAAATGAAACAGGCTCAAAGCTAAGCAAGCATTCAAGGAAAATTCAATAATTTCAACTATGTGATATCTAAAGTTCTCTAATTTTAATGCTCTCCTTAATGATTGGAGCTAATTGAGCTCCTAATTAACTTTGAGATTTCATCTCAAGTTAATTATAAGTAATAGTAGTAATTGGGGTTTTGAAAATAGTAGTTTCATTTCATTTTATGAGATGACAAAATAGTTTATAAGTATAACATTGAAACTAATCTTATCCTTATCCTAAACCATAAGATTTAAATAGATTAACTAAATCAAAGCTTAGGAAACTAGTTAGGAAAGGTAGGGTTAAGTAAACATTACAATTAAGGAAATTAAGAGTTAAGGTTCTATACACTAAACTCATCTAACTAGGTTGAATTAGAGGATCTTATTTAAAAAATCAACTAATAGTCTAGCTAGATTAATTTAAAAGGAAAGGTTTAAAGGCATAGGAAGGAAGGAATTATAAATTATAAACTCTATGTTTCTTATAAGTTAAAGGTTAAGGAAATCAATATGATTCCTAAACTATTTTAATTGAATTTAGGACTCCTATTACAAGTCTTTAAAGGACTTAAGCGAGGACTTAAGAACTAAGGTGAAGTATGCTAAGCCCTGACCTAAATATTTAGGACTAGGACCAAGGGAAACATAACCTACACTACATAAGCATTAAGTTTAAACACACTTAATGGTTACAATATCTTGCCTTAGAGGATTACCTACAATTCAAGTTGTAAATTAAACCTATAGCTTCTATCCTAAAGTTTTAAGATGAATCAACAATTTGCTAGGGATTCAAGCATCTAATTTAAGTGAACTAAGCTCAATCATGCAATTAAAACAACAAGGGAAGTAAGTAAATGTGACAAGTTAGCTACCCTAAGGTTCAAACATACATAAAACATGAAACTATGAATATTAGAAATTATCAAAATTACTCTAATTAGGAGCTAGAAACCTAAAATTACTAATGTTGTCCAATTAAAATATTACATATTATTGTTGAATCCTTATAGTATAAGGAGAAATATGACACTAAGTAGGTCAAATTTTGACAACAGTGGCGCCCAAGCTACAACTGGACACTAAAGTCTCCATTGCACAACAAGGCAGACAACACACCCTAGTGAACCCCATGACTCGTGGACGATGGACGTGCAAACCCGAACCCATTCTTGCGGGTCAAGCTTGACTCGACCCGATCCACAGGCACCATCTCCTTCGTGACGGACCCCGACTTCGCACGGCTAGGGCTTCGAGTTTGTAGGCAATTTCGGTGACGACCGGGTTCGACCCGCATGGTATCAGCTTGGGTTCAACGAGGGCTACCCGTCGGTGGTCTCACCGACGACTGGGATGACCTGGGGCGACGGACATGGCTCACCCTAGATTCTTAGGGTTTGGCAAAATGAAGCAATACTGTGGGCTACTGTGGACGGTTTTGCAAAGTTGCTCAATCAAGTTAAGTCGAACCTGATCGAGCGGTTTGGATACTAATCCATTTAGTAAAATAGAATTTCAAAATTGCAAACTGGAAATCAAAAGCATGAATAAGGAGATTTGGGAGGTACCTAATGAGAGGTCCGTGAGAGTTCGAATTCAAAGAGCATCGGTCCAAGCCTGATCCACCAGAGTCTCGATCCCCATGCATCGGTAGGAGTCTTAACTGCAGTTGGGCGGAGCTGTCGAGGTCATGGACACACGGGTTGGGAAACAACCGTGGTGGCTCGCCGCGTGTCCATGAGCGACACGCGGAGACTAGGTCAAGGGAGAAGACGCCTCAAGATCGTCTGATCTTTGATTAGACGGTCCGGATCGGACGTCCGATCTGACAGATGAACCTAACGGTGCAGGTGATTTACAGCAGACGGTGTTGGAAAATTAACGGCATCGTGAAGAATTTAAATAATAATTAAATTAATTTAATAGTTTAAATTCTTATTTTCTTAATTAATTTAAATTAATTACATGACTTACAAAAAGTCCAAATAACCCTAGCTAATTGAGGGGTGACAAACATAATGACGAGGTTAGATTTTGATTTCTATGCGTATTTTATTTTCCTAATTTCTGGGGTATTTTAAATATTATTAAAATATTCAACATATTTTTGGCGACTTCCGATTGCCACCAAAACATCACCCATAGTTAATTTGGGGGCATTGAGCACAATGGCGAAGTCCAATTTTTAATCTTAGGTCTAAATTATTAGGTCAATTTCCAAGGTTCATGAAATTCCTAGAATCAGCGTTTGATCCATTTGACTCCTGATGTGAATTAGAGCTTGGTGGTGAACTCCTAATAACTTAATTAATACACTAAAATCAAAATTAAGACTTGGATTAATCCTAATTAGCTAAGGTAACAACTTAGGTTATTATAAGAACCTACCTCAATACTAAGTAGTGACAAGGTTAGGCATATATATATATATATATATATATATATATAAAGTAAGAAAAAGGTTAAAATAAAAGACTCATCTTAAACATACTGATGATCATATAAATTATGCAAGTTTAAGAGTAAGCAATCTACCTATGATATGTATAAGTAAGTAGTAAAAGAAGTCTAACATCCTATAAGTATATAAGTAAGTAGGTAAAGTAAATGCTAACTGCAGCAAAAAAGTAACAGTAAAATAGTAAATAAGCATATAATGACTGACATATCAGAAGAGGGTTAAACTAGCCTACTGAATTGAAAAATGTAATATTCTTAGCATCATAAGAGGCTAAGCCGATAAGTTTCTTAGCGTCATAAGAGGCTAAGACAAAATATGAAGCAGAATTGAATTGAGGAGGCAGCAACTACAAATGCAGTAATGTTTTTGTTATTTACTTTACTTCTGTGGACATATCTAGAAGTAGTTGAGGAGTCAAGCACGTCTGCAAAACTAAGAGATTTCCAACTTAACACAATACTCCTCAATGAGTAATGTTAAGTAATCCTTATTTCTCCTTATCCCTATCTAGTAAAGCAAAATGTGCACGATCAACAAGTAACTGAACCCTATGAAAATGTTATCATAATTATTCTATGTTTTCATTTGATATATTAATGTTCTTATATGATATGTTAAAGGTAAAGGCACAAAGTACAAGGAATACAAAAGCAATAATAATTTAATAGTGAGCAAGGGACTCTACTATACATAGTGATATTATTGTCATCTACTTAATCTATTCTAACTATTCCAATTTACACAAGTTTAGGATCTCCAATTCCTACTATCAAGTGTAACCTAAAAGCATGACCTTAATTATTAAAAGTAATTAGAACTGATTAGGTTATAACTTAGTTCAATCAATATCGATTATAAGTTAAATAAGTAATCAACATGTTCTGTTTGATAAAATTAGACGCTCTAAGCTAAGATCTGATCATGATCAACTAAACTAAGAATTATGCATTAAACACCACAAATTGGGTTTAATCAGATAATCCAAAGGGTAAAGCTTAAGGACTAAGGTTTAAGTCTAATATGAACTAATAATTAAGGCAAAACCTATTAACCAAATCAAGCTTAATAGAATAATTTTCCTAATATTAAACTAAAGTTGAAAGATAAAATGATCAGAATTAAGGTATAAAAATCTAAAAACTAGTTAAACTAAGGTTCCTTTCATTGGATAATAAATTTCTCAATGAATAAAATCTAACCCAGTATTTATTCCTAATCTTAAAGAAAGGTCCTAAGGTGAAGTGTAGATCCTAAAACTCTTAATAAATGACTTGGGGAATTTTAAGAGTTGATGATAATTATTACAATTTATCTTCATTTGTCAATCTAATTCACTTAAGGCAATTAAGGGTGTGAAATTGAAACTAGGTTAGAAACTCATAAATTTTACTTAAGAAATTTTCAAGTCTCTAATGGGAATTTTTACCAAATTACTTAATTGTGAGGTTTAGGGTTCTAAATTGATTCCAAATTAGTTTTATTAATGATTTTAATGATTTAAATAATATTTTAGAGGTTAAGAGCACTTAACCTAAATTTTGGGTAAAATTATCATTTTGCCCCTACTTAAGGGTCTAAAATGTTACTTTTTGATTAAGGGCTCTAAGTTAGATTTTATTAATACCAAATGATTCATTACTATCTAACATGAAGATAGACAGTTGGTATATCATATTTGGACAAGTATTAAGTCCTATGAGTTCAAAACCTATAAGGGAATTTTGATGATTTCACTTAGTGAAATATAAAGATTCAGTTTATTTATTATTGTCTACTATCCAAAGATTTTATAGAGTCTGAGAACACTAAATTATAATATCTAATGATTATGCTATGATCATTTTAATATTAGGGTTTTGCTTAAGATCATTAAGGGTTTAAGGGGTAGGTTTCATATTGAAAATCACCTCCAAAATCACACAATGCTTAATTTTACTAAATTCAGGTTTAATTTTGATATATTTTGGCCCAATTAGGTTCATAGAGTAATTAAAATGCAAGAAATCATAAATCTGGGCAATTTCGGATGGTTCTAGACACTTTTAGACAATTTTGAGTGATGCGGCGTGATGAATCCATAAATTATATCTAAAATAAAAGAAAACCCATTCATTTCTGACCTTTAAACTGCTCATAAATCAAATTTTATCTATCTTTTTCAAGAAAGTGGTATCCAAATGAGTTCAGAGATAATTTTTGCAAAATTCCTAAATTTTTCAAAGGAATCCATTGACGCGTGCTACAGTGCGCTCCAGCTAGTCATTTTGCAAACGAGGACGCTATAGCGTGCTGCAGTGGTCCATTTGGGAACCGCGGGCATGGTAGCACACTGCAGCGGGTCCATTTGCAAACCGCGGGCGTGGTAGCGCACTACAGCGGGACCATTTGCGAACCGCGGGCGCGATAGCGCACTACAGCGGGTCCAATTGCGAACCGCGGGTGCGATAGCGCGCTGCAGTGGAACATTTTGTAAATTGAGTCACTACTGCGCGCTGCAGCAGAGCATTTTGCGAAATGCTCACGCTACAGTGCACTGCAGCGGAGCATTTTGCAAAATTCTCGCGCTACAGCAGAGCATTTTGTTAAATGCTCCCGCTACAGCGCGCTGCAGCGGTATGATTTGCAAAAAGAACCGCTATAGCGCGCTAGAGCAGGTAATTTTGCGAAATATGGACGCAGTAGCGCGCGGCAGCGGGAGACTTAGCATTATTTTGCTTGCTCCATTGCGTGCCACAGCGCGCTGCAACGGCCGCCGCCAATTTTGCCAGTCAGATGCATTTATTGAGGCTGGGACAAGACCCCCAATCTGCATCTTGTCCCCAGCCATCATTCGCTGCAACATCTCTGATTTTTAATGGAAGATGGCTTCTTGATTTGATAAAAAGGATAAACAAAGAAGGATATTGGTCACTTCATCTTTAATTTGGGATTTGCCATCGTTATTTCAGATTTTTTTTATCAAATTGCTAGTTTTGGAGAGGATGAAGGAGTATGCAACCCCTCTCCTATAAATACACCTCCTCTTGACTAGAGAAGGGTTTATAATTTTGCTCAAGACACTAAGTAAAGAGGAGGAGTGCATAAGGAGAAGTGAGGAACTCCCCAAGGGTGGCAAGGCAAGCTCTACTAGCTAAGGAGGAGAAGAAAGAAGGCAACACTAGCGACCTAAGGGAGGAGCTTGAAGAAGGAGAAGAAGAAATTCGGAGAACTTCCAAGGAACGTTCCTAGTATCTTCTAAACCTTACTCTTGTATTTTCTTTTCTTAGTTGATCATGAAAGGGTTTTTATCCATGTATGTGTTTTTCTTCACTTCCTTTGTAATGAGTAGCTAAATCTCCCTTGGGGAGGGTTGGGGAATTTTCATGTGTACGTGTTATTATTAATGTATGAAGTTTTTCTCAAGAAAAATTAAATTGTAAAGGACTTAATGAAATATACTTTTTATTATTTGGTCTTGAATATGGATAAAAGGAATTGAACTAATAATTTTAAGAACTAAATTATCTTGTGCTCCATAGCTCACCTTAGGTTGGATGCTAGGTTTATGAGTGCATGAGAGCTTAGAACTATGTGACAAAGTTCTTGATCTTAATGCACCTTAATCTAAGCTCAATCAAAGTGTTGGTGCATGTGATGCTAAGACCCACTAAATGAGCTCCTTAGCTCAACATAATTGAGGTAAAGGAAGAAATAGTTGAGTGCTCATGAACTAAGTGATATAGTCATTGAGCCCAACATATGAATCCCTAATCTCAACTATGTGGGATGCAAGTGATGCTCATAGTGGAATCAATGCTTATAAGATCTTAAAATATAAATAATTATAATCTCCTTGATCAAGAGATAAGATGAAAATCTAAAACCTAAAATCTTATAAGAATCTTTGTGCCAAAGTAGAACCAAATGTTTGTTAATTTTGTGCACAAGATTTGAACTTGTGAGACTTTGAGATAAAATCTCAAGGTGATCAATATGCACTTGATAAACAAAATATAAATGAAAGACAAAACTTCAGAAATCAAAAGTACATTGGTAATGTATCATCACATGTGGAATAACCCCAGCTCTCATCTCTCTTTTATCTAACTTATCTTCATTTAATAGTTACTGTGCTAAGTCTAGGACCATCTCATCAATTAAATCATAGCTTAAACATTAGTGAGAATAGATAGACCTTAGTAACAAAATAACCAATTCTCTGTGGTTCGATAAATACTGGAAAGTAACTATTTCCACTTATTACTTTAGACCACGTACACTTGCGTGTGAGCGCAGACGTGTATTTACAGTCTTTCACGGCGCGATAGCGCCTTTTGGCAGAGAGCTAGGCATTGCGGTGTGTTACGGCACCAGTTTTCCAGAGGCGCGGGTGCTATGGCGCGCTGTGGCAAATTTTAGCATTGTGGTGTGCTACAGCTCTTTCAGGCGTTGCGGAGTGCTACGATGCTAGATCTCCGAAGATCTGAGTGCTACGGTGCATTACGGCGCACTGCGGTAGATTTAATTCGAGGAATTGCTCACTACGGCATGCCACGGCGCTCTGCAGTGCTCGATAGTGATTTTGTCAGTGCAAAAAATTGAAACGTATCCGCTTTCGCACTCAATTACTCTCAATTTAGGGCACCTCATGGCAGTGCCACATGCCGATGGAAAGGTATTTTTGAGTTCTTTCCATTGATACTAAAATCAACACGAAATGATTATCTTAACAATGCAAACAAGGAGGTTAAAAGTCCATGTATATAAAAGGAAGGAAAAACATAGTGTTCATTTACCCTAAAATCTACAACCTGAATGAGCTCTAATGAACTATATATCTCAAAGACAGATTCTTATCAGCATGAAACAGACATGCCAGGTAAATGTAAAGACTATTTGATAAAGAGAAGAGGTACCAAAGAGGTACATTGGCTTTGAAATGAATAAAGGAAGAGAGCTCTATTTTTTGTAGGAACTTGGGAGCTTAAGGGCTTAAGAGCTTCTTCAGCAGCAAGCACAGCAATGGAGGGAAGAGGAGGAGAAGTTCAGGTAATAGCCAAATGGAGAGAGAGGAGGGTTTAAGATCCATTTTTGTAACAACCCTAAATTATTACTTAGCCTAATTTAAGCTTAATCGCATCCTAATCATTATTTCATTGAGTTCATCTAGTCATTAGAACTAATCTCCATAAATTTGGAGGGTTTCGGAGCCCAATTTAATATTTAGAATATTTAATAATATTTAATTAATTAGAAAATTGAGATATTTAATTTGACCTCAAAATCAAAATCTCACTTTGTCATTGCACTCATCACCCTTAAATTAGCTAGGAGTGATATTTTGGACGCATTTGGAAGTCGTCGAATTTTACCGAATATTTTAATAATATTTAAATACTCCAAAAAATAGGAAAATTAAATACTCATCGGAATCGAAATCCAACTTCGTTGTTGCGATCTTCACCCCCAAATTAGCTAGGGGTGAATTTTTGGAATTTTTCGAAGCATATTTATAAAATCTGAATTTTTCTTTATTTTAAATAATTAATTTATTAAATCAAAATAATTAAAGCCATTTTTCCCTCCTCTATTCCTCTTGCTGATCCCTATGTTGCCCCTTCCCCTCCTTCCCAGCACCTTCCTTCCTTTTATTTGCATTCAAGTGGGCTACTGCCATTTTCTTCACATCCATGCTGATGGGAAGGCTCATTAATGGAGCATTGTCCCCTCCTCTCCCTTAAAAAGAATCTTTAGCCCTCCTCTATTGAGATTGCTAAAAATCTCTAATATTCCTCCATTTGCTCTCAAACTAAAGTTCATTCCTCTCTTCCCCTTTTCCTTACATTGCTGTACTTGCTGCTGGAAGAAATTTCAGCCCTCTTCCTCCTCTTGCTAGCTATTAAAAAGAAGTTCTCCTGCCCCTCAAGCTCTCAAAATCCCAAGGATCTTTGGATAAATCTGCCATTTGCAAGTCCAAGGTACCCCCCTTTCCCTCCAATGGCTATTCCATTTTGCTATTATGCTCATTGTATGTCTAAGAATCTGTGTTACCTTAGTTGCACCTCTATGAATCCATATTTAAGATGTAGAAGCTCATTAAAATCTATAAATAATAAAGAAGGATATATAAATCTGCTAGTACAAATTTCTGTACACCTAGTCCTTTAACTATACTGTTTGCTTTGATAACATAATCTTTTCATGTTGATTTGGGTATCAATAGAAAGGTCTCAGAAAGACCTTTCTATCAATATATAGCATCATATGTGAAGTGCTCTATGTTAAGAGTAATTGAGCCCGAAAGTTGACTAATTACGGTTTTCACACGTGCAAAATCACCGTCGAGCGCCGCAGCGCCCGAAGTTTTGAATTCGGGTTCATAATAGTTTAATGAAGCATAAAAATATTTTCTTATGAAATTAAATGAAATTCACTGTAGCGCGCCACAGCGGGCTGTAGCGTCATTTCAAGAAAAACATGTGAAATCAAGAGATAAATTAATTGAACTGTGACTTTCGAAAGTTAAACTACTGCAGCGCCTGAAACCGCTGCAGCGCGCCGTAGCACCCAGCTCTCGGAGTGGTCAAGCCATAGCACGCCATAGCGCCAAAAAGCGCTGCAGTGCGCCACAGTGCTGCAATCTGTTGTAGCGCCTAACAGCATTGCAGCGCGCCGTAGTGCGCCACAGCACGCCGTAGCGCCTGGCTTTCAACCAGAAGGCGCTACAGCGCACCGTAGAATCAGAACTGTCCGTATTGGCCCAGAACCGGCTGAAATGGTCAAAACTTCACAGTTTTTAAATTTTAAGGACCCTAGTTTTAAGTAAAATTGAGCATTGTGTAAAATTATATATGAGTTTTAAATATGGAAAAGATTGAGTTTTGCCCCCTTCAAGAAATAGACCCTAGCATTGAAATGACAATAACATGATCATTTGGACTCCAAATTAGAAAATTCAAAGTGCTAGATAGCTTAGAATGTTAGTACCAATAATAATCTATAGTAAAATTTTAGTTCTAAATACTAAAGCCTCTAGATTAACCAAAATATCTTTAACCCTAATTAGGCCATAAATGACCAAATGATGTCCAATTTGGGTATACTCCATATTAAAGTACTTAGTATGATATAGGGAAGCTATAGCTACTAAGTTTAGTAATTTTGGATCTCAAATGGAAAAGTTAGGTTAGATCCACACCAAAAATTTCCAATTGAGTCTCATTCAATTCTAAATGTTTTCCTTTTTGAATTTATGCAACTAGCTGCTCATACTCTTTATTAATCTTCTGAGTTTCTTTAATCTCATTGAGTAGTGACTGCTCTACACTCAATTGAAATAATACTACATCTATTGGTAGAATCACTTCTAATTGAAGTTTTTCCATTTCTTGGAGTAAGATTGGATTAAAAGTTAGCATATGCAATTGAGAGGTTACTTTGCGACTTAAAGCATCTGCTACAACATTTTCTTTTCCTGGATGATACTGAATAGATATGTCATAATCCTTGATTAATTCCAACCATCTGCATTGCCTTAAATTTAACTCTTTTTGAGTAAATATATATTTTAAACTTTGATGGTCTGTAAAAATTTTACACCTGATGCCATATAAGTAATGCCTCCAAATTTTTAATGCGAATATTATAGCTGCAAGTTCTAGGTCATGAACTAGATAATTCTTTTCATAAGTTTTTAATTGTCTAGAAGCAAATGCTATTACTTTGCCTTCCTGCATAAGCACACAACCCAAACTGCTTCTTGATGCATCGCTATAAATATGATAGTCTTTTCCTTCTAAAGGTAATACTAAAATAGGAGTTGATATAAGACAATCATTGAGTTTCTGAAATGCCAATTCATAAGAAGTTTCCCAAATAAAAGGTACACCTTTCTGTGTAAACCTTGTAAGAGGAACTGCAATTTGAGAAAAGGTCTTAACAAATTTGCGATAATATCCTGCTAAATCCAAGAAGCTTCTAATTTCTGTAACTGAAGTAAGTTGTGGCCATTCTTTGATTGCACTCACTTTATTAGGGTCAACTGATATCCCTTCCTTACTTATTACATGTCCCAAAAATGATACTGATTTCAACCAAAATTTGTATTTTGAAAATTTTGCAAATAGTTGGTACTATCTTAAAAGACTTAGAATAATCTTAAGGTGTTCTTTGTGTTCTTCAATACTCTTTGAATAAATCAGTATATCATCAATAAATACAATAATAAAGGAGTCCAAATATGGTTTCAAAATTCAATGCATCAAATCCATAAAGTATGAAAGTGCATTAGCTAAGCCAAAAGCCATTACTAGAAATTCAAAATGTCCATAACAAGTACTAAAAGCAGATTTAGGTATGTCTTCTTCTCGTATACGGAGTTGATGATAACCAGATCTTAAATCAATCTTAAAAAATATTGATGCACCTGCTAATTGATCAAAGAGATCATCAATTCTTGGAAATGGATACTTATTTTTGATAGTCACCTTATTAAGTTCACAGTAATCAATACATAATCGCATACTTCCACCTTTCTTTTTGATAAACAATACAGGGGCTCCCCAAGGAGAATTACTTGGTCTTATAAAACCTTTTTCATATAATTATTGAAGTTGATCTTTAAGCTCTTGTAATTCTTTTGGTGCCATTCTATAAGGTCTCTTAGAAACTGGATTTGTTCCAAGGATTAAATCAATTCTAAATTCTACTTCCCTTTTTGGTGGTAAATCAGGAAGTTCTTCAAGAAATACATCAGCATACTCATCAACAATAGGTGTTTCTTCAAGAATCTTAGGTTTGACCTCTGAACTTGAAAGTAAGATTACAAATACTGAATATCCCTTCCTCATTAACTTTGAAGCTTTATTTATAGTGATAAGACTATCAACTGCATTCTTTTGTCCTACAAATATTACTTTCTTTCCTTCTTTATTCAAACATACTTTTTTCTTAGTACAATCAATCATTGCCCCATTCTGACTCATCCAATCCATTCCAATTATAATATCAAAAGTAATGATAGGAAGGATGGTTAATTTTGCTTCCCAACTACTATTATTAATTTCAAACTTACATAAACAATATAACTGCATTCTTTTGATTCTAAATGATCTCCTGATGGTAAATTTACTCTAAATTAATTTGAAAGCATTTCTACTAGTAAATATAACTTTTCACAATATTTGAAGAAATAAAAGAGTGTGTTACTCCAGTATCAAATAGAACTGTGTAGGGATTATTGAAAAGTAATATAGTACCTGTCACCACATCAAGCTCTTCTTTTGCTTCTACTTGAGATAAATTAAAGACCCTGGCTTGAGTAGGAGGGTTCCTACTAGAAGAGGAAATATTGCTTCCTTTATTATACTGTAGTTGACTTAGTGCTTCAGCTACTTTCTTTCCATCAATAAGAATACGATGCCCATTAACTGTAAAATTTGCATGACAATCTTTAACTAGATGGTTTCTTCTTCCACATCGATGACATTGATTTAAATCAGTGAAACATTTGCTCGAAGAATGAATTTTTCTACAAAATTTGCATGTAGATTTTCCTTTAGGTGTAGGAGGAGTGTTTCCTTGAATATTATGAAGTCTTCCTTGATGTGACTGAAAATGAGTCTTCTTATTTGGAGTAAAGTTTAAAGTTCCTGACCTTTTATGATTCTGAAATACTTGGCCTTCTTGAATCTCCATTAATTTTGCCTTCTCTACTAGATTAGGAAATTTTGATATCTGTAGAGGAGTTAAGATGTGCTGATAAGAATTTCTCAAACCACTAAGAAATAAGTGGCATCTCACATCTTTCGTTGCCACCATTTCAGGAGCAAAACTTGCTAAGCTAGTAAATTCTTCTTCATATTCTGTTACCGTGTGACCTCCTTGCTTTAAATTCAAGAATTCCTTCCTCATTGACTACCTTGCAGACGGTGGCACATACTTATTAAGAAAGGCATTGACAAATTCAGGCCATGAAATTTCTTCTTCAGTTTTCTCTTGAAATGTGGTTGCCTTTGCAATTTTCCACCATTTCTCAACTGATTCAGTCAGAAGATAAGTAGCTAAACCTACTTTTTGATTTTCAGGACTCTTAGCATACTTAAATTCTTTTTCAATTCTTTGAATACATTCATCAGCTTGAAATGGATTTACTATTCCATTGAATCTAGGCGATTGCAATTTGAGAAATACCATCATTGCATTCTCAACATTCTTTATTTGAGTTGAGGTAAGAGGTTGGAAGTGAGTTTGTTGATTATTTATGAATTGTACCCTCATATTCATAAATTGTAACATTTGATTTTCCCCATTATTATTATTGAATGGATACATCACCTCTGGGTTTGGAGATATAGGCTCATTATGACTAGGTGTAGTTTGTTGAACCCCATCATCATGAGAATAGTTATTTTTATTATTTTGATTATGACTTTCCATTTCTTGAGAAAAGAAGCAAATAAATTTTGTTAAGCTTAATTATTACTAAGCTTCCCAACTTAATTTCTATCCCATAATTTAAAATTTAAAATATTATTAATTTTGGCTCTATTGAATTTATTACTTAGATTTTCTCAAACTTTGCTCTGATACCAAAATTATGACGACCGAGTGATCAAGTTTGAGAATTTCTAAATCATAAACTCATCATTTGAAATATAGAGAATAAGATAATAAAATTATAAGTTATTTATTCATCACAGAGCCAATCTTATAAAATTACATAAGTTCAATTATTATTGCAATATATAACAAAAGAAAATATATTCACTTCAATCTCACTTCTTCTTATGAGCTCTTCCAAGTGAGTATCTTCTTAAGTTTTAGTTTTCAAAACCTAAAATAATCATCAACAAAGCCAGTCAGGCAGGAGTATGAAAATTATCCATTAAGAATTATTTTCTAGCATCTTAAAATAAGTGTAAATCAAATGAAACGGCAAGAAAATTAAATTTTTATATTAACATGTAATAAAATAAATTCTGCAAATTTTACCAAGCTTGCCCTGCATATTAAATATGAAATTAAACATTTGAAAAACATCAAGTGAAAATTTTTCAATTAAAAATAAATTGTGACACAAAGCTGAGTCCTGTAACTCATCATCCAACAGGTAAAACCTATTGTCCATGGAAGCTTATCACCACCCGTCGGTAGTGCCTCATCTTATAGATGAAAAATGGTGTATCTTTCCTCTTTATCTTCTGCCCACTTCCATAAGGGCTAAATCCCTCCATATTTCATCGTGAGCTACAAGTACGCTTTACATGTACAGGTTACATTTTCATTTCATCCTTCAAAGATAAACACCGGAAATGAAATTTCTTTACTTTTTGTCATATACTTTTATATGATAATATTGCAATTTAATAAAGTGATTTGAATGATAAAATGAATAAGCAATATTCAAAAGGAAATAAGCTCAAAATTTAAGATACTTGAAATAAAACTTAAGAATAATTTCGTACCTGCTTGAAGAATAATTTTCTTAATTTTGTTGATTTCAATCTATTAAATCAATATCTAAATTTGTTAATCAACTATCTTAATTCACTTTAAACTATTCATTTAAAAAATTATATAAAAATTTATAATAATATTATTATGAGAAATTATATTTATAAATATTCCAAAAATCAAATTTATTACTTAAATTATTCATAAATATCAAAATTTATCTTCTTACAGCAATTATAAAGTTTGTAAATTAATTATATATCATTTGAAATGAAAATTTTATTCTTATAAAATTTTTCTAATTTTGGCTAAGAAATTTAGGTTTTTAGTTGATTTTATATCATTCAAAAGGTATTTTTAGAGTGCTTATTTTCTGTTGATGTCTAAACATAAATTGTTCATTATATATTGGAGAATATGCATGCCAAAAATCACATTTGGATTCTCTGTATTTTAAAAATTATATCATTTCAAACATTGGAAAAGTTTTTGAAATTTCAGAAATTTTATCTAAGTTCAAATTTGAGATTTTTTTACCAAACTATAAGCACTTAAATGGCCTTCTTAATGACATAATCAACTCAAGTACAGAGAAATTGCTCACAATATAACCAAGATTATGTTTGCCAAAGATAAACATTTGACTGTGCTTGGAATAAAACTTATACTAAGCTAAACATCTATGAACTTTCAGAAAAATCTATGTTTAAATTTAAAACTTTTTAGAGTTTTAATTGAACTTTGAGCACTTAATGTTAACTTTAAAGTGCCCCAAATTTTAGGATGTCTTAAGTGAAGTTCTTCCCAATATATAGGAGAATCTACATGGATGATTACAGCTCTATATGCTTGGTAACCAAAAAGATATAAAGTTTCAAAGTATTACCAAAATCTTAAAATTTTAAAAAATCCAAAAATTTTTCCGAGTAAAAATTTAGAAATTTTATTATACTTTGGGATTGATTTAAATTAGCATAGAAGCAAAATTATTAAATAATTTCTTCTAATAACATACAACCAATATATAGGAGAACATATTAGAAAAGATTTTAAGTTCTAAATATAATGTATCTAAAAGATATAGATATGCAAAGTTAACATAAATATATTTCTTAAGCATGAGAAATATTTGAATGAAATTAAAACTTTAAAATTTTACAAGAAAATGATATAATCATGTATTAAATCTTTGCTTATCATGAGGAGATCTAAATAAAACTGAAAGATGAATTGCATGCATACTTTGATTCTTATAATTAAAATGAGAAAAAAAATGATAATTGCCTTAAGGAGAAATTTGGAAAAATTGATGGAGAGGAGTTCTTCTTTGGATCTCTTCTCTAAGATGATTTGAATATCTTAGATAACTTCTTGGATCTCTAGGATAGCCTGATTGTCTTACCCTTTTATTGCATCTATCGAACCCCCAGTGTTCGATCGAGCCATAAGGAGCTCGATTATAGCTACAATCGACTAACCCTAGATGTCAGTTCTGCTGAATCGACGAAGAAGGCGAAAGGTCATCTTCGGGTTAGGCTGAACCGGGACGGGCCAGTTCGCGCCTTGTCGTTTAGTGAACCTGCCAGCACAGCGATGTTGTGCGGTAGTCTGGGTCCCGGCTCATGTCAATCGGGCTGGGTCAGCCCGTGCGGTGGGGCCCACTCCTTAAATCCATCAATTCTGCCAGTGGGACCCGCCTGTCCTGCTGCCTCCCTCCTTCTACCACGTGTACTAAAGAGGGGCCCGTCGCTATGATAAATTAAATAATTAATTAGAAATTTAATATTTAGTTAAATTAATTAATCTATTAATTAAATAATTATCAAAATTTCTAAACCCTCATAATTATTAAACTATAAGTCCAAATGCAACAAAATTATATATCAATGAAATCAAAAAAATGTCAAGAACACATTGGCATTGTCCAATTTTACATAGGATCATTATTTAACATAGTGGCATTTATGACACTTAATTAATCCCTAAATGTCCCAAAATTTCATTAGGTCATATCTTTGCACACAATTATCCAAATATACCCAATATGGGTCTCAAAGTAATCAGCAAACCCTAAGGATTAATCTAGTAATATTAATTTTGCAATTTGGGTAATATTTAGACTAATCACTTTAGACCTAAACCCTAATCTTCCTAAGCTCATAACTTTGTAAACCTTAGCTCAAACCTAAGCAATATGGGTCTTAAAGTGATTAGTAGAACCTCTAGAACAACCTAGTAGGGTTTATTTTTTTGTTTGGATTAGTATTTGCCTAATTTTAGGACCTAACCTTAATTACCCTAATTATCCCTAGAACTTCAATTGACCATAACTTGGTCAATTAAACTCCAAATTAGGTCTTCCAATATACCATTTTGATCTGAAAGACCTAATTAACAATAAACTACAAAAATATTTTAAATCTAATAGTTAGATCTCTTAATTAGCACTAATTACCTTAAAATTGGATTAGTGAATATTAGCATAATTAATAATCCAAATTGAGTAATTTTAGTTTTTTATTACTCCTAGAGTAGAATAAGACTTTGTTGTATAGTTGGCTTAGTGATTCTAAGATTAATTTTACTAATCACTCACTAATCATACTAAACCCTAATTATTAGTCCTAAAGCTTGTATTGGCTATAACTTAGCCAATACTTATTAGAATTTGATGATTTTAGGTTCTATGGAAACCTTAGAACATAATCTTTTTAATAAATGGAAAATTTAGATTTTATTAGGTCAAATTACCAATTTTCCCTTATAGGTTAAAATCCTTAATTTGACTTTATAAGGCTTAATCCTTAACCAAAAATTATGAACTTACTGTCTAAACTCATAGTAAATAGTAAGTAATCATTCCACTTCAATAAATTTTAGATTTGAGCCTTAATTAATAAAGATGAAATTTAGACCATTAAGTAGGGGCAAAATGGTCATTTTGCCCAAATTTAGGTTTAAGCATCCTTAAACCTTAATTTCATTCTTAAACCTCTAAGACCAGTAATATAACTAATTTGAAATGATTTTAGAATAATTAAACTCATTAAAATAATAATTTATGAAAAACCTAAAAGTAACCTAAAAATATTCTAGTCTTAATCCATCTCTTATAAGGTGAATTTAGCTCACCTTATACTTGTCTTAAGCTAAATTCATCACAATAGCAATTAAATAATATCAAACCTAAAGTTTAATTATTATCTTAGGGCTTTCCTTTAAATCTATAGGATCTCACTTCCTTAGGATCTAGCTTAGAAATTAGGTTATAGTTCATCTATTATGTAAATGGGTACTTAATAGATGAAATATTAGTTTTATAGTTCTCTAGAATTTTATCCTTTATTTATGATTATTTTGTATTAAAATTTTAGATTTAAGATTAGAGATCCATCTTATTTAGCTTGATTTTGCTTAATAAGATAGCCTTAATTATAGCTCGTGAGATTTGGGTTAACATAATACCATTAGAATTAGTACCTATTGGATTAAGAAGTTAAAATCCAATACTTGGATTTTAATATCTTGATCCCCTAATTTTGATTTATATTAATCAAGATAATTTGGGATTCATAAAATCATCAATTAGGATGTTTGATTTATTTTAACTTATTTAAGCATCATGTGATTTATATGTGTTAGAACTTGATTCAGTTCTAACTTCTTTTAACTTGTAGGATCGATATTCTAGATTTATACTCGATAGCTAAATATTGGAGATCCTAAACTTGTATAAGTTCAGATTATATAGAATGACTTAATTAGAAAATAAGGTTATATCACAAAGTTGTTTAGTGCTATTTTATTCATTAAAAATTGTATGCTATGCTTTCCTTATTTTGGACTTTATTATACACTTAGACACATTATATTTTGATGAGTATTCTATATTAAACTTTAAATATATTTATATGGCATTTTCATAACTTAAGGAGAAAATTTAATGGAAAATAACTTCATTAAACAGTGTGAGTTATGTCTTATTTAGTCTGCCTTCTAGTATAACTTTACTTTTGAGATAGCTTTTGCCTAGGACAAATTCTCTAGTGTGTGTTACTTTTGCCTAGAACACTTTCCTAGTGCGTGATAATTTTGCCTAGGACACTTTCCTAGTGTGTGATACTTTTGCCTAGGACGCTTTCCTAGTGCGGCATACTTTAATCTGGGACTCTTTTCTAGATGATCAAATGGACCTTACTTTTTGGCAGGACTAAGTAGGAGTATCTCCACATTTTACTTTATACCTTTACTTCCAATTTACTTTATCATTACTTTATATTTCTGGCATATCTTTTGCTTTACAGTTCAGCATACTTACATATAGCAGTTCCTTAGTACTTACAGCTTTACATGTATCTTGTACTTTTTAGTAGTTCACTTTTACTTTATGACATGTTAGGACATTAGAACTTTACTTTCAATTCAGTACTTTCATTTTATATTGTAACCAGCATGTCTTAAGTTGATCATATTACTTAGAAATTTTCTTGTGCTTAGTAGATTTCATTATGTGTTACTTAACCCTTTTTTGCAACTTGAGTTGAGGTATGTACTTACCTCACACTTTGTTTGAGTTATAATTATGTTAATTATAACTTTGTCACTTTCTTTGATACTTTACTACTCCTATTTTGCTTAGATAATGTGATATCATTTAAATTAACAATTTATAGCCTAAAATATACTTAGACATTTTGTCTAACTAGATTTTTCCTTGTTGGCTGGGGCCCTATCATTATGAAATCGACAATGGTAGATTCTAAGCTTTTCAAGATTGTGGAACCTTCTAAAGATATGATTCAGGAGGAGGAGCATGCAGGAGAAGACCCTTAGTTGCTTTCTTTTACTTTGTGAGGATTGAGTGATCCTTTCTTTACTGCTTAAACTTTTAATGTTGTTTTGTAATAATACAAAATTTAACTGCATTTCTTTTCCTGCGTATGTATTATGAGTTGTATAGTTCTTATTTGGATTGTATGGATATTATTATTTGTATTTCTTCCGCACTCTGTTATATTATAGTATGCTCATTTAGTGATTGGCTTTCTTTTGCTCTTCTCTTTAGGGTATATCTTCCCTTGGCATTTGATTAAGAAGGACTATTCCTTAATCTGAATGCTAAGTGAGACTTTGTCCGTTGACGACCACCTCCTAATCCGGGTGATTAGGGGGCGGCCGCCACAACCGTCTCCAGATTATGGGAATTCTGCTTGGAGGATCTGCCGATAGATGGTGATACTTGACATATAGAGGATTAGCTAGGAAGCATCGACTTGTAACATCTGATGATTTTTGTGATGCCTTTAGGGCAGAGTATTATAGCAGATGTCCTTATATTTCATATTATATATTGCTTTCATATCAGTTTATTCTTTTGTCCACCTATGTAACTTCTCTTTTGAGAAAGTGATGATTGAAAAAGATAGTGGATCTTTTTTTTCATTTGCTAAATTCATGCTTTATTGTAGTAATGAATCTAAGATCTCCTTCAGCTCCTACCCAGATTAAGAATGCAGTTTCATCATCTGGTGGACCCGAAGAAACAAATTCAAAGGCTAATCTAATAAGAGTACTAATAGAAAGCAATGCGCAGCAGGTGCAAGAAACCCATGCTCTAATTTTATCTGCTCATCAGCAATGTGTACCATAACCAGGATTTTCATCATCCTCATATTTCATAGAAGATGGTATCCTACACAGCTTTGTGCATCTTAGGACACCCATGTTTAGCAGAGCACTAAATCTAATGGACACTGTGAACTGGCTCAAGATAGCTAAGAAGAACCTAGCTAGCATTAAATGCCCAAACTCTGAAGTAATTCGCTTGGTCACCCACATGTTTCAAGAGGAAGCAGAGTATTGGTGGGAGAATGAATGAAATATTAAGTTTGCTAAATACGAGTTAGAAGATATCCCATGGGATATGTTCTTGGAAGCATTCCACGAAGCATTCATTTCAGCATTGGCACAGGCAATCCTGAAGGACGAACACCTCCACCTCACTCAAGGAAACAAATCTGTATTTGACTATGAATTAGAGTTCTGGAGACTATCACATTTTGTTCCAAACTTGGTTAGAACTGAGGTGGCTAGGAGCCACCGATTCTTGAAAGGGCTAAGGGACTCTATAAAAGCTCATCTAGTGTCCCGTCAAATCAAAAATTTGGCAGAACTAATTGAGGCGGCTCGCCACCAAGAAGGATTTTAAGGTTAATTAGACCATATGCATAAGGCTACATTTGCGCTGCCAAGGAAAGAGCGGTTTTGTCATCGTAGGGTGGCTAAAGTTTTCAAGCTTGAAGCAAAACAACCCCGATCTGAAGTTCCCAAATGCAAGCATTCTCACCCATACGATAAATGCTATCATTTCGGCAACGTATGCTTCACCTGCGGCCGAGATGGCCACCGCTTATATCAGAGCGACTCTAAAAGAACTATCGATGGAATTTTCATCGATCACTCTCGTCACAATAAAGTGTTCTGTCCACAGCCTTTGAATAGTCGAGCTCCAGCCTTAGCAGTGATGCCAGCTTCCGTGCGTACAGCCAACAAGAATGAATCTGCTCCTGCGCCAAAGCCGGCCTATAATCACCAAGGCCAGCGATCTCAAGGCAAGCAACCATCAGCTCGTGCGAGAGTTTATATGATAACTCCCACCTCTACACCTGAAGACAATGATGTTGTTTTAGGTATGTCTTAAATAATTTCATTCAGTGTCTACCACTTTAGTATTTTTGAAATATTTAAATAGCAAATCTTATAAAATTATTGTAATCTTAGGCACCTTAATGATAAATGATACATCTTGTAATATTCTTTTCGATACTGGAGCGAGTCAATTTTTCGTATCGGAAAGTTGGGTGAAAATTCTTAAGCTACCAACCTATCAATTAGCAAACTCATTGAGCATCGTGTTACCTTCCTGAGTCCGTATGCAATCCCAGCAATTCTGCAACATAGATATTCCTATTGGTGAACAAAAATTTGGAGCTAAATTAATTATATTACCAATCGTAAATTTTGATATAATTCTAGGCATGAATTGGCTAAGAAAACACGGTGCTTCCATAAATTGCCAAAAGAAGAAAATCACTACGGGCTGATGTCAAAAACCTTCGTGGGAAGATTTAGTACTCAAGCATCATTGATCAATGCTATGGAAGAAGAAAAGCTAGTCAGAAAGGGATGCGATGCGTATCTCTTATCAATGTTGGGAGAAAAGAAAGAAGTCGTTCCTATTTCTGAGAATCAAATAGTTTGTAAATTTCTGAATGTCTTTCCTGAAGACCTACCTGGTCTTCCTCCCATTTGAGAAGCAAAATTTTCTATAGAATTAATTTTGGAAACCCAACAGCTATCAAAGGTTCCATATTGCATGGCAACTAAGGAGTTGTAATAATTGAACAAGCAACTTTAAGAGCTACTAGAAAAGGGTCTTATTCGACCAAGTATATCTCCTTGGGGAGAGCTAGTTTTATTCGTGGAAAAGAAAGCTGATTATTACAGGAAGTTCGTAAAGGGCTTTTCTCAGATTGTGTCACCTCTCACAAGGTTGACTCAGAAGGCAGTGCCATTTGTCTGGAGTTCGGAATGTGAGAATGCATTCTAGTAGTTGAAGGATGCTCTTTCTTTTGCCCCAATTCTTGCCTTACCTAAAGAAGGTTTGAACTACCATGTCTATACTGATGCATCTAAGATAGGCTTGGGTTATGTGCTGATGCAAGAAGGAAAGGTTATTTCCTATGTGTCTCGTCAGTTAAAAATACATGAGAAGAATTATCCCATTCACGACCTGGAATTAGCCGTCGTAGTCGTTGCTTTAAAGATTTGGGGTCATTATCTGTATGGCATCCAATGTTCCATTATTACATATCATCAAAGCTTAAAGTATATTTTCACTCAATGCGAACTCAACTGTCGTCAGCGAAGATGGCTTGAATTAATAAGTGATTATGATTTGAGTACCCAGTATCATCCAAGGAAAGCGAATGTTGTAGCCGATGCACTCAGTCATCATGCTATGCTTTCCTCCTTAATAGCTTCAAGTCCTTTAGATAAAGAATTCAGAAGACTCGATATCAGGCCAGTTCATGGTGCTATGCTAAGCGAACTGATATCTATGAGTACCGTTGAACCAATCTTTCACCGTGATGTCTCCATCTCCTAAACCAAGGATGAAGACTATCTGAAATTTAAAATGGAGATTGAAAGTGATCATCATTTTGATTTGCAGCGGCGAGGTAATGTAATCTATCAAGGGGATCGCCTAGGAATTCTCAAATCCTTGCATCAAGAGAATTTAGTGGAAGGCCACAATTCTGGTTACCAAGTACATCCTGGTAGTACTAAGATGTATCAAGACCTGAAGAAGTCATTCTGGTGTAGGGCTAGCTTCAATTTGAGTTCTAGCGAGTTAGGCTTAACTCGAACTCAAAATTTTGAGTTAAACTCAACTTGAACTCGACTAGAACTCGAATCAAGTTCGAGTCGAGTCAAATTCGACTCATTCAAATTTGAGTTTGAGTTGACTCAAAATTGATTTAAGTCAGCTCGAAATACTATTTTGATACAAATTTTTTGAGTTTGAGTTTACTTGAACTCAATTCGAGTCAACTCGAAAAAATAATAACATTATTTCTTAAAAAATTTATGAATTTCAGAAATAAAAAATATTATAAATAATACATTAACTATCAAAATTCAGCAAATTAAATTGGGGCTAAATTGCAAAAATATTAATTCATAGTTTCAAGCACATTTATCACAATTCACAAACATTTGGCACAATTCACAAATAAAATATAATAAAATTATATATTAATTTAATATAAATAAAAAACAACAATGATCCAAGCAGCAGCAACTCAAGCTTGCCAAAACTAGAACTATGCTGTATGCATAACTGCATCTAATCCAAAGTATCAACCTGCAAGCCAAGTTAGCCAACCAACCTATAAAATCTGCACAAAAGATAATATAATAACTCAAGTGAAAATACAATAAATTGTAAATAAAAATAAAATTACAAATAATACTTATCTGAAATAGTACCAAATGATCTAAATCATCTGATTGAGTCATTGATTGACTCTGATTGTGATTCTATTATTCTTTTTCAAAGACTTAGATTAACGTCATTTCTTAAAGCTATAGCCTAAGAGGCTTAGCATAGCAGTCAATACTCAATAATAATCATTTATTATAGACCCAATCTAGCCATCTCAAATAATTGCTCAAATTCAAATCAAACAAATGAAAACAAAAAAAAATAAGTTCAAATACTTTATAAAATACAAAATCTATTATAACTTATCAGATGTTGCAATATTACAGCAACTAGTCAATGAAATTGAAATAGTAATGCAGAAAAATATAGTATATTTTATGCATTTTAGAATTCTTAAGCATGCAATAAGTTGTGACTTGTAACTTATGAGTCTTTTTAAAATATGTATATTATATTATTATATCTAAGCTTTTTAGGAATGTAGTATAGGCAACTAAAGCAGCATCAAATAATATTTTATGAACATGTAACTCTATTCTTAAGGTTAAGCTGAGTCCTGAAAGTTAGAATTATGCTTTTACAGTTACAGTCTTATAGATTTATAGTCTAATAATTTATTTAATATTTCATCACATTTTTTATAGATTTACAATCTAATAGTTTTATATTTTTTTAAGATTTTCAATCTTACAGTAAGTTATTTGCATGTTTTAGGATTCAAGCTGCAAGTGAAAGCCGATGTTGTGATTATGTTTATATATTGTACTTCTGTTTAATTTTAGGGTCTTTAGACATGTAGTAAACTAAAGCAGCAATAGCAATAGTAGAGGCAACTGACAGTAGCAACCCAGGTAGCAGTAGAGGCAACACCAGCCCAGGTAGCTGGCAGCAGCAGCCTAGGCAGCAGCAACCCAAGCAGCAGTAGCCCAAGCAGCAGTAGCCCAAGAAGTAGCAACCAAAGCAACACCTGCCAAAGCTATAATAACCATAACAATATAGTAGTAAAATAAATGCACAATAGTAAAAAAAAATCCATGAATTTTAGAGTTCTTAGACATACTGTAAACTAAAGCAGTAGCACCATAGGCAGCAACAACATAGGCAACTCCAGCCTAGGCAGCTGGCAATATCAACCCAGGGCAGCAGCAACCCAAGTAGCAGTAGCCAAAGCAACATCAACCAAAGTTATAATAGCCATAGCAATATAGTAGTAAAAGAAATGCAATATAGTAAAAATAAATCTATGCATTTTAGAATTTTTAGACATGTAAACCAAGGCAGCAGCAACACAGACAGTAGTAGTATAGGCAACTCCAGCCCTGGCAGCTGGCAGCAGCAACCCAATAACCAATAGCCAAAATAACACCAGCCAAAGCTACCACAACCATAGAAATATATTAGTAACAGAAATGCAATATAATAATAAAAATTATGCATTTCAAATTTTTTAGACATGCAGTAAACAAAAGAAGCAGCAACACAGGCAGTGGTAGCTGAGGCAACACTAGCCCAACCAGTTGGCAATAGCAGCCCAAGTAGCAGCAGCTTAAGCACAACAGCCCAAGAAGCAGTAACTAATGCAATATCAACTAAAGTAATAATCACATCCATATCAATATAGCATCATAAAATTGAAAAGAAATGTAGTATAGTAAAAAATATTATAATCACAATTAAGGTAGCAACAGCAGGAGCAGTAGCAACACTACAATAGAGACATCAGCAAAGGCAACAGCAGCAGCAGCAGTAGCCCAAGGAGTAGCAGCAGCCGAAATAGCATCGACTTAACCAGCACCAAGTCAGCAACCATATAGTAATATAACATCATAAATTTGAAATGAAAAGCTGTTTAGTTAAGAAAAAACATAAATTTGAAGCAATCACAAGTTTCTATGAAAGGGATTAAATATCACATTATATTTAATAAGAAATGATTGTTTATCATCATAGTCCGTTTTCCACCACAAACCTGCTTAAATAATAATCCAAATAAATATAGTTAGTATCCAGCAATGAGGATTTAAATTAAATAGATAATATTATAACTTGATGATTAAATATAAAAATTAAAAATGCCTTGTAGTTCTGTAAATATAATTAGCAGGAGTGGAGCACATAAAAGTTATATCATATATGTTTTTAAAAGTTTTAAGTACAACACACTCAAAAGTACTCATATATAAATAACAACTTGAACCACTTGGTTCAATTAAGTAGATCCTACACCACATCATCTGGTATAGCACATGTTAGTTATTCTTCCTGTACAAAAAAAAAACAAAACAAATTAATTAAACTTGTACAATACTCTTATCTCTCTTGTAAACTAGAATTTAGAATATATTAAACTCAAAATTTTACATCTTCATCCAAGTGTGTAAGATTGGATTGAGACCTAGTAAGCCAATTTGCCGTACAAATAAGAGTGTTAACCATACTTGGTGATAATGAACTTCTATAATCATCAAGTACACGACCACATGCGCTAAATGCAGATTCAGAAGTAATAGTTGTAACAGGAATAGTAAGAATATCCTTAGTCATCTTTGCTAATGTAGGCCATTTTAAGGAAATCATTTTTCACCATTCTAGAATATCAAATGAAGATCTTTATTCTTGAGGCAACTTAATACAATCCTCATCCAAATAAAGCTCAATCTCTGATTCAATTGGCAGGCTAGCACAAGCAGACTTCAAAAATAAATCTAAATCTCTTAAAACTAAATTTCCAAGTTCAGAATAACTTGAACTAGAGCTGCCTTGAAGCATTAGCAAACTACTTCAAAAATCAAAAATTGTTCTAGATGTGTCTACATAATAAAAGCTGAATAGTTCATGCAAATTTTGTAAAACCCACTCAATTTTATCATTAAGGGTTAAGCCATAATATACTGATTTAAATACAAATTTAATAAATTTTATTTTTCTCCTTGGATCAAGCACAATGGCAATGCACATTAGCAAGTTGGTATTAGCCCAGTACTTTTGAATTTTTTTTTCATTGAAATGCACATATATCTAACAAAATTATCATTCTCACTTGCCACACTCTCAAGAATACATTTGATCTGAATTATTTTAAGAAGGAAGAGATTAGCAGTTGGGTATGTTAAACTTAAAAATATCTTTGAAGCATTCTCAAAAACTTTAAGAATACATTTAATTCTATCAAATCTATCCCAATCATCATCAGTCAAATCCCAAACTAATCTCTTATCTTTTCTAAAAAATTCATGCAGCACAATATTATAATGAAAGGCACATTCTAGCATATAGAATGTGGAGTTCCACCTTATTCTTACATCACCTGAAAGACCTCTACGAGTTAAAACACCAACTAATGTTTTTAAGCAGCTTGGAGATTTTTTAATATAAACAATAGCCTCTCTAACAACATCAATGACATAATTATAGGTTTTAAGTCCATCTTGAACAATTAAATTTAAAACATGTGCACTGCAATGAATATAAAATATTTTTCCTTTAAAAAAAGTCCGTTAGTGTTCTCAAAATTTTTTGACAAAATTTTTGCTGCGTTATTATTGGCATGGGCATTATCAAATATAATTGTCATAATTTTTTTATGGATGCCCCACTGCATTATGCACTCACTAATGGCATTATCAATGACATGTATTGTATGCAGAGGTTCAAGATCAATAAAATTTATACTGGAATGTTGCAACACTAAATCTGAATCAATGTAGAGTACTATTAAACTCATATACCCTATTGATTCATTTGAAGTCCAATAATTAGCTATTAATAAAATATGATTCACAGACTTTAGCAATTTCTTCATCTTGTCCTTTTTAGTTTCATAAGCTTTTAAGCATTAGGCATGTATAATTTTTCTTAAAGTTTTTCTATAGTTAGTAATCAAAATGCATGCAAACAAATTAAAATATGGATGCTGTACAATTTTAAGAGGTAACTCATCTGTAATAATCATCTTTACCAATATATTTTTTACTTTGTTGTTATCAAATACAGATGTAACACAAAAATTACTTATTTCAACATCTACTGATTTTCCCTTTTCCAAAATCTTTAGGTTAAAATTTTTTTATTTTTTGTTTGCTTAATTCAATACTGGGCAAAGTTTGATATGCCTAAGACAATTTAAGATAGATCCAGATTTTTGGGACATATAAGTCTTACAATAATGCCTACATTATGGTTTATCAACTGTATTACCCTTGATATCCTTAAACTTTATTATTTCAAAATGATCCCAAATTGCACTTCTTTTTTTTAATGTCCTAACATTTGAAACAATCTTGCTTATTTTACTTATTTGGGATATAATAACAATAGGATCTGTACTTCCTTCCCCACTTTTTGACTCAAATATAACATTTTGTTCACCACCTGGTTTATCAGTTTTTATCTCAAGAGAATTACTTGTAGTTGTATCTTCCATTTAGCTAAAATATAAAAAAAAATACATATTACAGAATTATAAATAGAATCACATCATTAGCTTGTACTTGCAGTTTAAACCCAAAAATATGCAAACAACTTACTACAAAAGTGCAAGACTGAAAATTCTAAAAGATAATAAAAATAATATGACAAAAAATTAAACAAAATGTTAGACTATAAGTTTGTAAAACTGTAGCTGTAATAACACAATTCTATCTCACAGTTTAACCCAAAAACTCTAAAATTATAACTTAAAATATTACATGATTCTAAATATTGCATGTCAAAAGTAAAAACCCTAAAGTTAAACATAAGTATAGAATGTAAACAGAATCACATCATCAGTTTACACTTGTAACTTAAACCCTAATTCCTTAAAATATGCAAATAACTTACTACAAAATTGAAACCCTTGAAAAACCATTAAAGAAATATGATAAAATATTAAACAAATTGTTAGATTGTAAATTAATTAGAATGTAACCACCAAATTACTAAACCAACCACACCACTAAGTTCTAATCTACTCTAGGAGTTCTCTGAAACTTGAATTATTCAATTTGGATTATTAAATTTGCTAATCTTCACTAATCAAGTTTTTGGGTAATTAGGGTTGATTAAGTAATCTAACTGTTGGATCTTAAATATTTTGTAGTTTACTGTTAATTAGTTTTTTTGATCAAAATAGATATATGGATCACCTAATTTGGAGTTCAATTGACCAACATATGGTCAATTGAAGTTTTTGTGTTAATTGACCTAATTAGGATTAGGTCCTAAATGTCGTTAGTCTAAAACTAATCCAAATAGAAAAATAAACACTATTAGGTTAATCCTTAAGGTTTACTGATCATTTTGAGACCCATATTGGCTATCTTTGGACTAAGAGTTACAAAGTTATGAGCTTTGGAAGGTTAGGGTTTGGGTCAAAAAATAACTAATCAATTTAGGTCTCAAATAGCAAAGCCAACACTACTGGATTAATCCTTAAGATTTGTTGATTACTTTGAGACCCATATTGGGTATGTTTGGGTAAATGTGTGCAAAGTTATGACTAAGTGAAGTTTTGTGACATTTGAGAATTATTTAAATACCCTAAATGTCACTAAGTAAAATACAGCTCCAAATGAAACTTTGATAGCTCCATAATATTCCTCTAATTTTACTGATCACAACGGAATATTTATTTGTGTAATTTGGACATGTATTTTAAAAGATATTGATACTTAAAGTTTTGGTAACTAAACTAATTTAGTTAAGCTAAATTATATTAATTTATATATTAATTAAAAATCCATATAAATTAACTCTTTGCAGTGGATCCCACCAGGCGCCAGAAGAAGAGAAAGGTGGGTCCCACCACATAACACGCGGCGCCTTTACACGATATGTCGTCCGTGCGGGTCCCACGCCATTGACTGGTCTGCAGATGCAGACAGAACCCATGGTTCTAGATGCAGGCCAAACTGACCTGAACCCGACCCAGACTCTGCACCACCTCCTCACCAAAAAGCCCAAGACAGGGATCTAGGGCTCTCCTGAAAACCTTCTTCCTAGCGACGGGGAGCCCTGACCCTTAAGAAATCGAGAAGAGCTCGGTGAGCTCTTCCCTAAGACGAACGAAACGAAAGCAGAGGCAGCTGGTGGTCGAAGCAATTCCTAACCCTAAGATTTTATCTATGAGACGCATGCGATTTCTGAATCCAAGCGTAACTGGGTCACAAAATTTGACCCAATCAAATTCCTAAACACGATCGTATCCAAGCATAACAATCATATGCAAAGAGATGTTAGAGATTGATTTGAAATTGCAAATGGGAAAATATGGCAAGAATTGAAGGTGATCGAAGTACCTTACGGACGATGGCAGAAAAATAAGGATCCAGCTTAGGGTTTCTTTGACTCCCTTAAGGTTTCACTTTCGCCAAACTTGCATGACTGAGCAATTTGGGGTTTTAATTTAGCCTTAGACCGCGCTCGATCGTCGGTGGAGGTAGCCACGATGCGACGAGGGTGCAGCATGCCCTGTCCTTCGACACGCGGGAGAGTAGGAGGGACGAAGAGCGTCCATCGTTCGATCTCAGATCGAACAGTCAGGACTCGCCGCCAAGATTAACGGCGGGGGAAGAATGCAGGGAAACGGTGTGAGGAGCTAATGGACAGCACCGTTTAAATATAAATATTTAAATTATTAATTAAATAATTTAAACTAATTCTATTACTTAAAATTAATTGATTTAGTGCATCCTAAAAATTTTCAATAAATCACCCCTAGCTAATTGAGGGGTTGGGAATGAAATGGCATGATCGGATTTTAGTTTCGATGAGTATTTAATTATTTGATTTTTCTGAGAATTTAAATAGAATTAAAATATTTGCCAAAAATCAAACGACTTCCAAATACCTCCAAAACATCACCCCTATCTAATTTGGGGGTGGTGAACGTAATGGAGAAGTTAGATTTTCAATTTGATGTCAAATTAAATAAGTCAATTTCTATAGTTTTTTGGGATTTTCTAGAAATTAGGATTTGATCTATTTGATTCTTGATTTGATCTAGATCTTAAATATGAGCTCTAAATGACTCAATTAGTGTACTAGAACCCTAATTAAGACTTAGATTAGTTTTAATTGACCTAAGTAATAACTTGGGTTGTTACATTACTGCATGTCTAAAAACTCCAAAATTAAACAAAAGTAAATAATGTAAACAGAATGACAGCATCAACTTACACTTGTAGATTGAATCATAAAATATGCAAAATATTAAATAATGGCAAAATATTAAACCCTAAGGACTAAACCTAAAAAATAGAAAATCTTAAATCTAAAAAATACAACTAAATATTAAATAAAACCCTAAAATCTAAATCTAAAAAAAAAGGCTAAATATTAACAAAATCCTAAGGAGTAAGGCCTAAACCCTAAAATAAAATAGACTCACAACATGTCGAAAAACCCTAAAATAAAATAGAAGCACATAATGTAAACAAATTCATAATATTAGCTTGTTCTTGCAACTTAAACCCTAAAATATGAAAACAACTTACTGCAAGATTGAAAACCTAAGAAAATTTAAATGACTTACAAAACCTCCATAGATTTCTGATTTCTGAAAGACAACTTAAAGAAGCAAAGAACATACAGCTAGCAAGATCAGACTCAGAACTCGGGATAGAAGGATCCGACAACCAGGAGAAGGTGAGAAGCGAGCAGAAGGTGAGAAGCCAGACAAAGAAGGTGAGACTTGAGGGTCAAGAATCGAGAGATCGAAAAAGAGAATAGCCAGATAACCCAGACCTGTCTACAGAGATAAGGACAGCTGTAGATTATCGCATGGATTTTAAGTCCACTTTCAAATTAGCTGCATCGTAGAGGATTAAAAATAAAATACATTTTGGGGATTCGAACCACAGTCAGTCGGGTGATGAATGAGTGCTACACCCGACTGTGTTGCGATATATTTCAATTAAAGTATACGGATTTATATATTTATGCATTAACCGACAGTATATTTTGAGTGAACTCGAACCCATATCGAGTTAAGTCAATCCTAACTCGAACTTGACTCGAACCAGGTTTGAGTCCAAATATTCAACTCGATAATCAACTCAAAAATTTTGAGTCGAGTTCGATTCGACTCAAAATTCAAGCAATTTTTGAACGAATTTTGAGTTTCGAGTCAAATTGCCACCACTATTCTGGTGGCCTAGAATGAAGAAAAGTATGGCAGAGTTCGTAGCTAAGTTCGTGCCTGTAATTTGGTCAAAACCGAACATCTGAAGCCTAAAGGACTTCTCCATCCTCTGGCAATTTCAATTTGGGTCATTGTCGATCGACTGACCAAATCGGCACATTTTATTCCTATGCGTCAGAGCCATTCTGTAGAAATATTGGTGAAGCTGTATATCAAGGAAATAAACAGACTTCATGGAATTCCGAGATCTATTGTATCTGACCATAATAGTTGATTCACTTCTAAATTCTGGCAAACTGTGCATCAAGACTTGGGGACTACCCTAGCCATGAGCACCACTTTTCACCCTCAAATAAATGGTCAGACTGAACGAGTCAATCAAATGCTTAAAAATCTTCTTCACCTAAGTATTCTGGATTTCAGAGGTTTCTGGGAAGATCATATCCCCTTAATTGAATTTTCTTATAGCAACATTTCCAATCAAGTATCGGTATGGCTCCATATAAAGCCTTGTATGGCAAAAAGTGCAGCACGCCCTTAGTGTGGTCTGAAATAAGCCGTGTTTAGCTGTATAGCTCAGCTTTAGTAGAAGAAACAAATAAAAAAGTGCAATTGATCCAGCAGAGAGTCAAAGTAGCTCAAGATTACCAGAGTAAATATCATAATGCCCATCATCGTACTCTAGAATTCAATGTTGGAGATTTTGCATACCTTAGGGTCAGTCTGATGAAAGGTGTATATCATTTTGGTGTAGCTGGGAAGCTAAGTCCTCGCTACATTGGACCATTTGAAGGACCAAAGAAGATTGGTTTTGTAATGTATAGATTGAAACTCCCTAGAAATTTCTCTACAGTTCATAATGTATTCCACATCTCCTCTCTGCAGAGGTGTCTTCATAATCCTTCTCACTTAATCCAACTTCCAGCAGTATCTCTTCAGCCGTATATTTCTTTTATGGAAGAGCTTATTAGAATTTTAGCTCATGATCAAAGGCAGCTGAGAAATTATTCTATCCCTATGGTAAAGGTTTAGTGGACTAATCGCTCTATTGAAGAATTCACTTGAGAAAAAGAGGCAGATATGCAACAGAAATATTCAAACCTCTTTGAAAATACAGGTATCTTTAAAATTATGTATTTCAGTTCTTAATTTTATGTGCATTCTTTTCCCTTCTTAGTAATGGGATGTCAAGGTCAATATTATTTTTAAATGGGGGAGTCTGTAACAACCTAAGGTTGTTACCCAGCTTAATAGCATCTTAATTATCATTCTGTTAAGTTCATCTAGTTATTAGAACAAATTCCAGAAGATTTGGTGTGATTCGTAGTTAAATAAAATATTTGGAATATTTTAATATTATTAATTAAGGAAAAATTGAGGTATTTAATTTGACCTTAAAATCAAAATCTGACTTCGCCATCGTGATCGTCACCCCAAATTAGCTAGGGATGATGTTTTGGATGCGTTTGAAAGTCGTCGAATTTTTGCGAATATTTTAATGTAATTAAATACCTTGAAAATTAGCATAATTAAAAAATTGTCGGAATTGAAATCCGACTTCGCCAATGAATTTCTCACCCAAAAATTAACTAGGGGTAAATTTTGGGATTTTTCAAAGCGCATTTATCAAATCTAGATTTTTTTTAATAAATTAAATATTATAAATGAATATTTAATTGAAATTTTCTTTTTTTCTTTTTTCTTCCCTGCACATGGACCCCACTCCCAATCCTCTGTTCGGCGCCCCCTCCTTGTCCTGGCGCAAGCATGGCTGAGGCCATCTCCCCTTCTCCATTTTCTTCTCCCTTAGGCCATGCCTACTCCCCCTCCTCCTTTGAAAAAAAGCTCAGCCTCTCTTCTCCTTTCTTTCTTTACCCTCAACGCTGAAGCTTCTCCTCCTTCCTCCATTGTTGAGCTTTGTGCTGAAGAAGAAGCTCCTTTCCTCCAAGTTCCTAAAGAAAAACAGAGTTTTCTTCTTCCTCTTCTAAAAGCTAAGGTACCCATTTGCTTACTCTTCTTAGAGCTCTCTTCATCTGATTTATGAAGTACTGTAAATGGCATGATTGTATGGAATTTATGTGTTATCATTGAGCTTCAATCGGATTCAAATGAGTTTGGTCGAAGCTTGTTATCCATTAGAAAAATTGTCAAAAGCTGTGTAATTTTGTATACCTATAGCTAGGACATTAATTTTTGCTCGATAAGATAATCCATTTATGCTAATTTTGGTATTAATGGAAAGGTCTCGAAAAGACCATTCCATCGGTATATGGCTCCACTTGTGAGGTGACCAAAATTGGAAGAAATTGGTGTGAAAGGAGACCTATTACTGTTTTCACACAGGAGAAATCACCGTCGGCTGCTACAGCGTGCTGTAGCGCCCAAGTTTTGAATTTTGGATCTGCATAGCACGCTGTAGCACGTTGTAGCGCACCGCAGCAGAATAACAATTTGTGAAGCATAAAAATATTTTTGAGGAAATTAAATGAAATCCGCCGTAGTGCGCTGAGTGACTGAAAGCGCAGCGACGCGCCATAGCGCTAACATTCGTCATAACGCCCAAAAGCGCTGCAGCACGCCGTTGCATGCCACAGCATATCATAGCACCTGAATTTTGGCCAAAAGGCGCTAAGCGTGCCGCAGCACCCAGAATTGCCCAAAACTGCCCAGAAATATCCAGAATGGCCGAAACTTCATATTTTTTGCATTTTAAGGACCTTAGGACCCTAGTGGGGCCAAAATATATCAAATTTGAACCTAGTTTTAGTAAAATTAAGTATTGTATATAATTTTATGTGAAATTTAAATGTAAAAATTTATCCTAAATAACATGTACTAAAATCTCTTATCTGTCTTAAATATTTTATGCCAAATATTTAAGGATAGAATCTTTGATTGCTTGTATTGACCAAGTAGATCTCAATAACCAAATTGCATGAAACTTAATTCCTTTAGATTTATAATCAAGTGCTAATCCCTTTAGTTTGATTTGGAATTTGGTTAGCCTTAATTATCTTCTATTTTATGTCACTTTACATTCCTATACTTTTATGATATTATGATGTATGTTAGAAAGTTTTAGTATTTATTTGGACACCTTGATGTACCTAATTGATATTAAGCTATATTTGATTATGAGAATCTTAAGAACTTGATTAAGTAAATGATACTTAATTTAAATCTGAAATTTGCCATCAATAATATACCAATAATACATTAATTTGTCATTGATCTATAAATCAACAATTAGTTTTAATTTTGGTAAGGCTAGGGCTTAAACCCTAACTTATCTTAATTAATATCTAAACCCTAATCACCTTAATCAAGTAACTTTGATTGAAATATAATTCAACTTGTATAATTCTAATAATACAACTGATTTAACATTGAACTTAAATACATTGTATTAGAAGTGCTAAGATTATTAAAAGAATTAATGTGATTAACTATCTAGACTTAAGCTTGAGATCTCCAATTTTTTCCTATATAAGATCCTTAACATGAAAATAATTATAAAATTGTAATGATTTAATTGCAATAATATTCTTGATTTTATCCCATGATTGTAGTATATGATGTGATCAAATGAGTCTAACCATCTGATCTGATCAAACCAATTCAAACTTAATAAATGTGACTTATGATCTTAGTATAAATTATTAAGTTAAATATTAGATGAGTAAGATCTTGATGATCTTACAATAGAATTTTTTTTATGTAATTGAAAGCCTTAACAAAATGTTAACACATTGAGGTAGGAAGAACTTATTGTTACATCTTGTGGCACCCCGCACCCTTAATACACCGTAGGATTAGGTTAAGGGTGGAGTGTCACTCTAGCTAACCCCTCACTTACCATTGGATTAGGATAAACTCCACAATCCACCTAATTAGGGAATGATTAACACAGAATCAATCTAACATTCACTATATAAGTAAATGTACAGAGTGCGGAAGCAATAAATGACATCCAAGCATCACAATATACATAAGTGGAAAATATAACTTAGAATATAAGCATATAAGTCTAAATGCACAGTCAAGGGTACCTGTATTATTACAACATTTAAATTTCAAAAAGAAAGGAAATGCAAATGCACTCATCCTCACAATAACTCTAAGGACTAAATATGCTCTGGTCCGAGCTGCTGCTCCTCCTCAGGTACTGGATCCTCTACCTGCTCTATGCCTATCATTGTCGATTTCACAATGTAGGGCCCCAGCCAAAAAAAGAGAAAATCTGGTTAGACAATTTGTCTAAGTATATTTTAGGCTGATACATTTTTATATGTTTTATAATATCACCACTTTAGACAATTTTCCTAAGCAACAATATATAAAGGAGCAACTGACAATACAATAAAAAAGAGGAAAAGCTATAAATAACATTTATAACTTAAACAAAGGGGGCTAAGACATGCCTCAAAAGCATGGTAAACAAGATAAGGCATATAATATAAGTAACTAAACATATGCTAAAAGAAAATACTACATTCTAATACATGCTGGTGATCAAATGAAGTATGCAAATTACAATAATAAATCTCAGCAGTGATATATATAAATAGCAACAAAATCTAACATCCTAGTGTATATAAGCTGTACAAGGAAATAGCTGACTGAATAAGCAATGCCAAAATATAGCCAAATACTAAAACTACACATCAAACTCTGTATACTGACTGCCATATCAGAAGACTTAGCCAAACTAGCCCACATATATATACATCTCAATCTGTAAATATACTGAACATACTGCATGACTGAAGAGGCAGACAATACTTATGCAATATATTTTAGTTATTTTACTTTTGTTTCTATGGACAACTGCTAGAAACAACTGAGGAGTCAAGCACATCTGCAAGACTATACGGGTCTCAAGCCTAACACACTCTCCTCAATGAGAATGTTATGCATCCTGGTCTCACCTTACCTCTATCCATCGGGGCAAATGTGCACCACAATCTTCACAAACTGGACCCAAAGGCAACTGTTATCCTATTATTCTAAGTTTTCATTTTCATGCACAAAGTTATCTTATATGAAATGTCCAAGGAAGTAAGCTCAAATATACAAGGAATGCGTAGCATAAAGTATCAAAATAAGCAAGAGACTCTACTAATATGGTGATACCATCTATTTTCTATTATCCGTTCTAACTATTCCAAGTTATACAAGTTCGGGATCACTGTTTTCCTACATATCAAGTGTAACTTAGAAATTTGTCCTTACATGTTACAAAATATCAGGACTAGCTAGGTCCTAATATACCAAATCAAAGTCGACTATAAAAGTTGAGTAACAAATCATTATGACCTAATTGATAATTTTAGACGTTCTAACTAAAAACTACTAAACTATAGATTATGGATTAAATGCCACGAGATTGGGCTTAATCACATAATCCAAAAAGGATAAGACCTAAGATCAAAGTTTCATTCTAAAAGTGATCTAATAATTTAGGCCAACCCTATTAAGTAATCAAACTTAATAGGATGAATCTCCTATCTTAGATCTAAGATCAAAAGATAAAATAATCAAAATAAGTTGAAAAATTCTAGAAACTAATAAAACTAAGGATTCATTCTTTAAAAACCCCCATTTTTCAATGAATGAAATGAACCATAAGATCTAGTCCTAGTCTCAGGAAATGTCCTTAAGGTGTAGTGTTAAAGACTTAGAAAAATTCTGAAATCTGACCTAACTGATAATTTTACTTACTTAAATGTCACTAATAAGGTTATAATGTTAATTGTAGTGTTTTAAAGGACTAATTAAAGGTTAAGGGCGTTTATTCTAAATTTTGGGCAAAATGACCATTTTACCCCTACTTAAGGGTCCGAAAAGTCAACTTTTGAGTTAAGTGTCCAAATTAAAGTTTCTCTTTTCCATATGATTTCTTACTGTCTAACTTAAAGATAGACATTAAGTATGTTCAATTTGGACGGGAAACGGGTCCTACAGGTTCAAATTAACATTTTTGACTCAAGGCATATAAGTAATTTTCACTCTACTGAAAACTAAGTTTTTATGCAGTTTATTGTAGGTTACTATTCAAGGATTCCATAGAGTCCAAGAACAATTCATTCTGAGGTCAATTGACTAACTTATGAACGTTTTAAGTTTGAATGGCAATTTGGAAATTTCGAGTCGGTCAACGGGTGACAAAAATCAAACTTTTCCGTTTGAAGTCCAATTTCAGCAAACTCATTTTCTATAGCTTCCCTATAATGTACTGAGTATGTTGGTAGGGAGTAGACCCAATTTGGACCTCAAATGGTCAAGTTATGACCTAACTAAGGTTGGGAGTATTTTGGTCATTTTCTAAATTTTTAGGGTTCATAGCCTAAATGTTATTTCAGTTTATTGGTGACATTAAAATTCTAAGCTAATTAGTATCTTGAATTTTTGAATTTGGAGTTGATTTGAATAAGTTATGGTCATTTAAATTTTTAGGGGCATTTTGGTCATTTTTTACTAAAGTCAACTCTGAATTCTAGGGTTGACTTTTTATACTGATATCTAAATGAGAAAACTAATACTACTACAGTGATGGGACCGCTCTCCTGAGCATTTTAAGACCCATATTGACTATGTTCTGATAACTGAATAAAAAGTTATGGGGTCCTAAAGAGGTCCTAAAATACTACCTCGTTATACGTACCTCGAAACTAAATTATGTATTACGTCATTTGATTCCTTTTATTTTTCTGAGTATTTAAAGACCTATATTTGCTATGTTTGGATCATCTTACAAAAAGTTATTAAACTTTTAAGTTTTACTATTCAAAAATACAATTTATATTATTTTACTATTCATTTATTTAATTTGTATTAATTTACTATTTTTCGTAAAGTTAAATATTTTTCTGTATATATTAATTACTTAATTAATCTGTAATTAATTAATATTAATTTGTAATTATTAATTAATTTATTATTTAATTATTTTAGCTGTAATATTATTATTATTGTTATTATTTATCATAAAATTTTCTATTCTATATGTATATAATACATTCTATTTTATTTTAACTTAAATCTAATAATGATCATATTAATTAGTTTATGTATATTATTTCAATGAATTTAAGTTTTATTAACTAATATGTAATTTAATTAATCTTGGATCTATATTAAGTTATTTGTTATAATGTATAATTACATAAATATATGTATCTAAATATGTATCTATAAATGTGTATTTAAAATATAACATAAATAATTATTTAACATTTCTATCTCTGCAGGTTTTAAGATGGCGAGCCCCACCAGGACAGCTGGCGGCCTCTGGTTGGCCGCGGGATGCGCAGTGGGCCCCGCTGTCGGGTCGACAGCGGTCCGCTGACGCTTGCGGGCCCCACGCCACACGTGGCCCGCTGGGAGAGGGCCAGCGCAGCGGGCCGGGAGGTGAATCGACGCGGGCCGAGCCCGGACGACCCGGCCTGACCCAACCCGAGCCGGATACCCCACCTTCGATCGCGGCTAGGACTCGGCATCCGCCGGCCTCCCCGGCGCCGGCAGGACTCGACCCGCATGCTGACGGGTGGGGCACAACGAGAGCATCTCAGCCGATACACGATCGCCGTCGGAGGTAGCCCGAGCTGCCGGCAGGAGCGAACCCTAGTGCTTGAGGTTCGGGACGTGACTAACCTACCCGGCGAAACCCATATCCTTCGTACAATGGCTCGATCAAGGTCGACCTAACCCGATCGAACCGATCAACCATTGATAGCGCTCGCATAATTGCCATATAGAACTACAAGTTACCTTTAAGCAGAGGGATTTGGGAGGGTTAGAGCGTACCTCGAACGGGTTGACGGAGGGGAAGCTAGGGTTCGTAGGTGCGACAGCTCGAGCAGGGCGCGCTTCAGGTTCTTCTAGTGACGAGGTCGAGGCCCCCGAGAGTTAAGGTGAGGTCGACGGAATCGACGAGGGGGCTCCTCGCGCGGCGAGCACGCGACCGCGGTGATCACCGCTCGCTGCAGGTCACGCGACGGGCTAGGGCACGCATGCGGAGGGGATGCAAACGGGACCGTCTGATCCCAGATCAGATGGTCGGGATCAACCGTTTGCTTTGGACGGAAGTCCCAACGGCATGGCACTGTGGCAGACGGCGTCGTTAGTTAAATTTAATTAAAATAATAACTTAAATTAAATTTAATTAAATCCTGATTAAAATTAATAAATTTTTCGATTCCCAAAAATTTCCAAATATTCACCCCTAGCTAATTGAGGGGTGATGAACACAATGGTGAGGTCGGATTTTTGATCCGGCGAGAATTTTATTTTCTCGATTTGCGGGGTATTTAAATATTATTAAAATATTTGTCGAATTTTCGACGACTTCCGATTGGCATGAAAACTTCACCCCTATCTAATTTGGGGTCAATGAGCGCGATGGCGAAGTCCGTTTTTCGATCGGAGGTCAATTTAAATAGGTCAAATTTTAGGGTTTCTGGATTTTTCAGAAATCAGGATTCGATCCATTTGACTCCTGATTTGGACTAGGTCCTAGATGTTGCCTCTAATTGACCTAATTAGCACTTACAGTTATATTTAAGACTAAGATTAGTCCTAATTAACTAGGATAATAACCTGGGTTGTTACACATCTTGAGGTAGGAACTTAGATAATCCTTCTTAGCCTTAGAAGATTGATCTTAAACCCTTATGGTAGGATCACCCAATGTCTTTAGAATGAGATTTCTCCCATGTGGTAGTAACCTATATTGAGTGACCTCTTGATCACACTCTTGGAACCTTGTGTAGGATTCACCCAATTAGAGTTAGTATTTATAGCTTTGGTAAATCCTTGGTGGCTAAATAGAATTGCTAGAACCCAAATTATTCGTTGGATATGATTATGCATATCCATGGTGCTGAGTCACTTCAATAATATTCATGATTGATTGAGTCACTCCAATGTGGACTTATGATCAGGTGCTATCCCGAGGGATTAGATAAATATAATCCCGTTAAAGTAAATCTCCCAAGACTAAGAGTGGTACAATTAGTGAACTAGATCCTTAGTTTGAGATATAAATTATGACTGGGTTCTGCCTCCTATTGTAGTGCACTTCAATAAATGCAGTTTAAAAATAACTAAGTATCTCAAGTCACCTTAAGTAGAACACTAAGTATGCTTGTAAGTAGGGTATTTAACAGCTTAGCTTGAGATATAAACTACGACCGGGTTCTTCCTTCTATCGAGTGCGCTTTGATAAGTGCAATTTTAAATAAGCTAAGCGTTAAATCCACCTTTCTTAGAAACATACAACCATGTGTATATAACCTTTCTAACTAATGATTTTAAGTAAAATTCTAAGCAAAGCTAGTTATTGAAATTTGAGCTATGAGTCAGAATCTATTTGGATGGATTCTGCATAATGGAGACACTTGATTCATTATTTGATTTTAAATCATTTTCTGGATTTCTGAATTTTAAGTCATGTAGTATAAAGACATGAGCATGAGTATAAACATGATGTATGAGTATCAGTGATGATTTATGAGTTACAGAATATTGTATATATCATCAGAAGAAACTCAGGATGTTCAAACATCATAGTAAACTACATTTCCCAATAGAATGTATGTAAACATTGGACCATACATCTCATTGTAGTTCAGTGATAGTTCAGTTGCATATCAGTGGCATACAGTATTGTGGCATATTCATATGCATAATTTCAGCAGCATACAGCACAGTTTTACATGCTATTTACTTATTTTTGGATCATACACTATTTTATTTGTTTTTAGTAATTAGTATACAATCAGCTTTACTTTACTTAATTTTATACAGTTTTAGTTATTCAATTATTTTTATAAACTTTCTGCAGCTTTATTTATTATACTGTTAAATATACATAATTAGAACTGTTTAGATTTGTTTCGATGTGTTAGACTTATTGTCTAACATGTGATACTTTTGGGATCCAGCAATTTTCTAGATCTACAGCAGTTAGTGGAGCCAGATCATGTGAATACTCAGAAGATCCAAGAAGAGTTCGTGGAGCACTAGTGGACTTTTCTCCAGTTTTTATTATCTTTCTTAGTAACTATTTCAGTTCAGTACTTAGACGCATTTCCTATATTTCAGTAAACAGTTTGTAATAATTCTGGATATATTTTCTTTTCATTTCTGAGATGAATATTTCATTCAGCTTCTATGATGAATATTTCTGAATATTTGCTTTAGCTTCTGCAGTTTATTTATATCTTACTTATACTTAGTATTGTAATGTAATCAGCATATTAAAAATATTGATATTTTATACATATATTGGATTATTCATGTTGTGTTTTAAATCCAATGTACGTGTTTGTCTAATACTTAGGATAATGATACTACTCTTATTTTAAGTATTAGTTCTCGACTCTCTTTTGGAGTTGAGTCAGCAACCCTTCAGATATGTTTTTTTTCAGTGTTAGTTTCAGCTATTTGGGGAGATGGGATATCCCTTCCCGAGTGACGCACCGCTCCGCCACCGAAATTGATTATGATTATCTCTTTTGCGCGCTGCGACGGGGTGGGGCGCTACAATTATAAATAGAGGCGAATCAAGCCTAGTGTCGTTCTATCAAGGACATTTTAGTCTCCATCTAACATAGTGTTTGGATTCTTGGTAACTCTTTCTAACGATAAGTATAACTTATTTTGATAAAGCAAATCTTCCATTTGCATTTTCCAATAAGTTAAATTTGTTCCAATGAACTTTTTCAATTTTGTATCTCATTTCATTGACCATTGCTCCATCTCAAGCTAACAAACCCTAGCTTCGAAGAACCTCGCTCTAATACCACTTACTGTGAGTGAAATATAGTATCGGGAAATCTTCTACATTGAAGAAAACTATATCATTGGAGTTTGACCGCTGAGAGACACCAAGTAAATATGAAAATATACCAACAAAAACTAAAGAACAATCACAAAATAAGCAAATACAAACATGCAAGCATACAATCACAAAAATATACATAAAAAACTTAAGAATAGGAAAAATCATAGAGTCACACCACCACACAAAAAATCCACTATGAAAGTAAGATTACAGAGTTACTGAGAACTTAGTAATCCCCTTGAGAAAACAGAGATTCTCCGCCCTAAGATTTTCTTATTCTTTTTTTCTCTCAAATTTCTCTTTGTTCTCACAATAGGGTTCTAACCTCCAAAGCTTTCACAGGATTTTCGGCACAAACATAACCCTAACTATTATGTTAAAATATATAAGAGACCCAGAATCAAACCCTCAAAATGCCCTAAACATCCTTGACACGTCACGCATGGGAAAACATTTTCACGGGCGCTTGAGCGTGCCTAAGCGCCCACGTTTTTGCTTCAGGGGCGCTAGACCTCCTATGTGCTGGGTGCCTGAGCGTCAGACCTCCTATCTACTGGGCGCTTGAGTGCACTTAAGCGCTCGACTTTTTGTTGGCTTCTTATCCCTGGCGCTTAGGCACCCCTAAGCCCAACTGCATAGAAATTGTCTGGTGCTTGGGTGCGCCCAGTGCAGGTCACTTTGGCTACTCATGTGTCATTTGTCAGATTGGTCTTTGGTCAATCTCCGGTCATCTTATGTTTGTTCCGGTACAGTCGAGGCTCTATTGAACAATAACTTCTCACTTGAAAATTTAGTGTTCATGGACTTTCTTCAAAGATGGGTGAAATGTTAGCGCTAAAAAAAATATTCCCCTTATTTATAATTATATTTCACAAAATTCTCAAAGGAAAACTTAATAAAAGCACCATATTAAATATATTTTGTTGATTAGGTAATCAAGAATAATACCACTGCCATACTTCATGAATAAAAAACAACGATTTATATTAATGCTTAAGACGTCTTTTCTTGCCCTGCAAGAAAATTAATGACTATTTGTGCCATCAAATTAGCATACTTTTCCTAAGAAGGGAAAGAAAGGGAGGAAAGAGAATGAGAAGAGAGGGGCGACAGCATGGTGTTGCTCTTACCCTACCTACACACAACTACTTGAGACGGAAGAGGCCCATTTCGAGCATTCCCAACTTTGTTGATGGGCCGTATATTCAAGGGATGTATGCGAAGGTCTCATCAAAGCCAACGAACAGCTCTCGATACACGAGCCGCTGCCGGAAAGCCAAGTGCGGCGGATGCCACGACCATCCGGTGAGCAAAGCCAGGGCCAAGACCAAGGGGAATCATAAGCACAAAAGTGATCAAGATGACTTTTTTCTAACCAGGGATCTTAGCGGAGCTGTTGAGGACCTTGAGCTGGATTGCATTTCTGATGATTCAGGAATCAGATGCCAGCGGCGAGAAGGTGGCGTTAGTTGTCGGCAGAGCTGATTGCAGATGTCAAGACGGCGGAAGTGGCGGAGGTTTAGAAGATGAGGAGGAATGGGTATGTGTGGGACCTGAAGGAGTTAATGCTTTGTAAAAGAAATCTTCATATTTTTTCTTTACTTGCTGGGAATAATTCTTTGGGTTTTTTTTTTTATTTAATATTCATCGATTTGATGTATATCAATTTAAGTTTGAAAGCAATTGGATGTAAAGGATGATCCTAATTTCAAACGTATAATACCATGAGAATTAATTAATTTTAAATATATAATTTTTTGGTATCAAAATTTGTTGTTTTTCCAATTTAAATGTATCACATACTTCCATTTTAGTATTGCATAAAAATACACATAAGATATATATATACCAAAAGTATATAATCAACCAAGATCAAACTCCATTGTGTCATCAATCAATAGGTCTAAAAGCCTTATTGGGAGCCAAAAATTTGTTACGCGATTGGAGTTCGCTCCCAAGTTTGGTGAAGTTTGCATAAAGCTCCACTGTAGTTACTCTCGACAATAAGACCATCCAGCTTAGAAACTCTATCATAGAGAGCTTTTCCGAGCAAAATAGCCACCCCGATCTCTGCCTCAAGAGAGGAATGAGTATGTAAATTAGCACAGCATGAAACAACCAGCTGCCTCCAATCATTTCGAATAACAATTCCACTGTAAGCATCATGCTCGCCATATCTGAATGACGCATCAATGTAGATCTTTAGTCAACGAGTCTGGGGGCACCGTCTGGAAGTGGTAGATTAGCCAAAAGAGCCAGGGAGCCCCAGAAGTCTGTCCCATCGCAAAGGCTAGCACTGACATACCAGATGAGTTTGGTAGGTCTTCCCATGTCTCCTCTCATTCTGCCTCCCGCCTAGTACTGTATGCCACAATTTGACTAGTGATACTGTGATAATGAAAAGAGGTAGTCGTTGAGGTAAGTTGATCCTAGGAGGAAAGCACAACAATCAATAGTCCTCAACTGACAAAGATTTCCAATTTGGCTCTGGAGTAGCTGCAGTGAACAACAAAGTGCTCTCGGTCCTTAACATGGCAACCCTAAACACACGCAAGCAACTGTGCCAGTTCTCTCTTGTGTAGCCAATAGCTTGTCAGGATAGCATCTCTGAAAAATCTCCACATAAAACAAGCCTCCATCGGGCCAAGTTGGAGCTCCTAAAGTGCATTGAACTCCTATTGCATGCCTTCTATCTCAGCACGATAAAGCTAACTCGTGAAGCTTTCAATGAAGTTGTCATACTACCGCTATAGCGAATCATGCCCAATATGAGTTTGTCTCTATATAATCGGCCACCCCATGCAGAGTCATCCAGAAAACTGAATATGGTCTCTTCACTATGAAATCATCCCCTCTCCTCCGATATCGGGCCTCTGTGAATCCAACCCACTAAAAATCCTCATGATGAACAAAGTAGAGGGTATGTCATACCACTAGAATGCTCATCCACAATCTCAAGTCACAAATCTTGAGGCCCCTACCGATAGTGAAGGATAGACCTCCTGCCATCTGATGTAGTGAAGACTGCCACCCTCCGCTCCTTCCCAAATAATCTTATGGAGGATGGCCTCAATATCTAGAAAATAGAAGTTCAGGATAAGGGCCATCAGCATTGTATAACTGGGAATCATGGCGATTATTGACATGATTAGGCAAAGTCGCCCTACCAGAGAAAGGAAACGATTACTCTAGGAGCTAACTTGGACTTTGATCTATTCCATAAGGATAATAAAACTTACTCTCCTCGACATCTATAGTAGCTGTAATTTCTAAGTACCTTAGTGTATCGCCTTTCCTGAATCTCAACTAGGTGGTTATTCAACACTGGCAGTGTGCTAGGGCATTCATGCTAAAGACAATCTACGACTTCCTCGCATTCACAAACTATCTGATTCAACTTCCACACTCATCCAAAATCCTCTAGACCTCCCTCCCACTAACCATGGAAGATGGTGCAAAAAGAATCAAAAAGTTTACATATATTAAATGAGAGGACTTGAGATCTCCTCTATCCAAAGTGATGTCAATGGGTTTATCAATTAGTTTTATCAATTAATTAGTAAAGAAAATAGCTTTGAGCACATAATGAATAGGTAGTGGAAGAGGGGCATCCTTGTCTAAAACTTATCCTGCCCACAATTCAAGGAAGGAACTTGTCATTGATTAATACTGCAAATTTGGGCAAATTCACTTACTGAAGTGCCAACTCTGACCACCGATGCGGAAGGCCAAAAGGATACAAGACCACTTGTAGACAGTCCATCTCTATCATGTCATAAGTCTGCTCCATATTTACCTTAATGACCATGCGCTAGCCATCGAGGTGGAGTACGAGAATTGTGTAAGGATCTCCTGGGAAATTAGCAATGTCTCACTAATGAATTTCTTAGGAACAAATGTGCCATGTATCCTGGATATCAATATGGGCAACATTATTTTAAGGTGCAGTAGGATCTTGATCACCACCATAGAAACAGTGTTTCATAAGTAATTGGTCAGAATTTGTGGGGCCCCGCTCCTAAGTCCATAATCATTAGACTAAGGAGTGGAGTGTCACTCTGGCAAATCCCTTACTTATCATTGGATTAGTTAAGATACATAATCTACTAATAAGGGAAGGAAGTGCACAGAATAAATATAAGAGATCATTCACTAAATCAACATAAATATAGAGTGCGGAAGCATATGAAATAAATAGTACATCCATTTCACCATACATTATACATGAAATAAAAATAAATAGTAGCTCGGAAAATAATATAGTGCAGAAAAGTAAACACAGTCACAAGGTACTTGTATTATTACAATATTTAAATGGATAGTTTTAAAGAAACTGAAATAAAATCTCTCATCCTCACAGAAAGCTGAAAATAAACTAAATAATGTCTAGCTCTCTTGGTGATGCTCCTCTTCAATAAATGGCTCCTCCCCTTCAGCAACTAGCTTTTCAAACCTATCTAAACCTAATATTGTCAGTTTTACAATATTAGGGCCCCAGCCAATAAAAGAAAATCTTATTAGATAATTATCTAAGTATATTTTATGCTGATTATTTTATATGAATTATTAATGTCATCATTTATACTTAAATACAAACAAATGAACTATATAGCATAAGAGCAATAAGCATATAAGGATATGGTAAGTTATAAATACAACATTTATAACTAAGCAGGAATTGAGGCAAAAAGACACCTCAAGCAAACTAAATAAGGAATAGACATACATATATAATACAGTAAGTAAGAGTACTAAAAGAAATGTTTAATCCTAACATGCTAATGATCACATGAAATATGCTGATTAAAAATAGTAAATTTGAAAATGGTACATATAGTAAGCAGTAGAAATCTAGCATTTTATAAATATGTACAAGTGAGCAGGTAAGTAAAATACAGCTGGTTGAAGTAACACGCATCAATAATATAGTAAATAGTAAACTGAAATTGAAACAGGTATGTAAAACTGTCATATCAGAAAATTGGTCAATCAGGCCCAGATAAAAATTCTCAAAGCCTTTATGGGCTAGGGCAGACAAAAATTCTCATAGCCTTTTTGGGCTAGGGCAGACAGAATAGAACAACTGGACTGAAGAGGCAGTAAATACAAATACAAAATCTTTTAGTTATTTTACTTTTATTTCTGTGGACACGTCCAGAAACAGCTGAGAAGTCAAGCACGTCTGCTAAACTATATGGGTTCCAAGCTTAACACACACTCCTCAATGAGTAATATTAAGCATCCTTATTATTCATTACCTCTATTCATTAGGGTAAATGTGCACCAGAACTACCATAATATACTAAACCCAAGGCAATTTTTATTCTAATTATTCTAAGTTTTCATTTTATGCACAAAGTTTCCTTGCCTGATATGTCCAAGGAATTAAGCACAAAATACAAGAAATGCATAGCATAAATAAATTAAGTAAGTAAGGGACTCTTCTACATATGGTGACATTGTTGTTGTCTAATTAAACTATTCTAACTATTCTAAATTACACAAGTTCAAGATCTCAAATTCCTACTATCGAGTGTAACTTAGAAATATGACCTTATAGATTATAAAATATTAGGACTAGTTATGACCTAGTATGATTAATCAATGTCGGCTATATAAGTTAAATGATAAATCAATACATCCTAATGAATTTAGACGTTCTAGACTAGAAGAAAGCTGAACAAAATCTACTAAGCTAGAGATTATAGATTAAACACCATGAGCTTGGGCTTAATCACATAATTCTAGGGTAAGACTTAAGATCTAGGTTTTAATCTAAATGTGATCTAATGATTCTGGCAAATCCTATTCAGTAAAGTCAAATTTAATAGGATGATTCTCCTATCCTGAATCTAAGGTTGAAGGACAAAATAATCAAAATTAAGTTATAAAATTAAGAAACTAATAAAACCAAGAATTCATTCATTGAATAACCCTATTATTTAATAAATGAAATCTAACTTATAATCTAGTCATAGTCTTAGGAATAGTCCTAATATGAGTTGTTGAATTCCTAAAGGAAAGGACTTAAAGAAATTTAGGGAATGTAAGTAATTGGATTGAATTGATGGTTTTATTCACTTAGAATGATTCTAATAAAGTCTTATTATTGGTTTTGCTAATTTAGAAAATAATCTAGGAGTTAAGGGTACTTAACCTAAATTTTGGGCAAAATAGGTTATTTTGCCCCTACTTTAAGATCCAAAAAGTTACTTTTTGATTTAGGGTTCTAAATTAGAATTTCTTATTGCCAAATGATTTCTTAATATTTAACATGAAGATAGACAGTAAGTATTCTCAATTTAGATAAGAAACGGGTCCTATAAGTCCAAACTAAGGATTTTGACCTAAGGGGCATTTTAGTAATTTACACCTAATATAATCTAAATTTTTATGCAGTTTATTGTTGGTTACTATTCAAGGATTTCATAGAGTCTAAGAACACTAAATTTTGAGGTCAATGATTAAGTTATGGAGGTTCTAATATTCAGGGGTAATTCGATAATCTCTAAGGGTCAAAGGGGGCAAAAACCAAACTTTTATGTTTGAGGTTCAAATTCCGCAAACTCAATTTCTATAGCTTTCCTATAATATAATAATTTCTTTAACATGGAGTAGACCTAATTTGGATTTTAATTAATCAATTTATGGCCTAACTAGGGTTAGAGATAGTTTGGTTATTTTTTATTTTTTTTTTAGTATTCAAAATCTAAATATTATCTTAGATTATTGATGGCACTAAAATTCTAAGCTAGTTAGCACTTTGAATTTCTTGATTTGGAGTTGAATTGACCAAATTATGGTCAATTGAACATTTTGGTCATTTTGGGCATTTTGGGTGAGGGTCCTAAATGTTACTTTCCAAACTAAGTTTCAAATGGGAAAACTAATACTACTACAGTGATGTGACTAATCTCCTAAGTATTTTAAGATCTATATTGCCTATATTTAGATAACTAGGTTAAAAGTTATGATGGTTTGATTAGAACATAAAATGTCATTATGTTAAATGTATCCCGGATCAAATTTTTGATTAGCATCATTTGATTCCTTTTATTTTTCTGAGTAAAATGAGACATATATTTGTTATGTTTGGATTAATATTTTTAAGGTTACGAGACTTTTAAGTTTTGAGTTAATAATATTTAATTTAAATAATGCTATTATTCATTTATTTAAAATTAAATGAAGTCATTGATTTTAATTAATGTAATTTTAATTATTTAAATAAAATTTATTTCTATTATTACTATAAATTAATTAACTAAGTATGCTTACTGTTTTTAATTAATTAAATAATATTAATTAATTGAGTTAACTAATTATTATTTATTATTAATTAAGCATTAAATTAATTAATTAATACTTAACTAATCTAAATAACCTACTGTTAATCATCTAAATTAACTGATTAACTACTAATTAATACTTGATTAACTCACTAATTATAATTAATTAATATAATGCTAATACTCATATAACAGTTTATTTATTTATTTTAAATATATATATATATAACAATTTATGAATATATATATATATATATATATATATATTTAATCTAACGTTTTCTGCAGTCATTAATGGCGGCGGGGCCCACCACGGACATGTGGTAGTCCCCGATTGGCTGCGGCAAAGAAAGCGGGCCCCACGAGACACACGACAGCGTCCCGTTGGATACGGGGCTAGTCGTTGGGCTCACACGATGACGCAGGCGGGGCCCTCCTGACACGCGAGCGACACACGGCAGGCCCGCTCGATATCACGCAGGACGGGCCCAACCCGGCCAGCATACCCTTCGTCTCCCTCGCCAGACACCCGAGGGGTAGGGTATAGGGCACGACCGTTGTCTGCCTTCGCGGCCGTGCATGGCACCGGCCCACACACCGTTGGATCGACCGTGATGAGAGCTAGCCACCGACTATCAGATCAGCCCACGGGATGGACAGAGTCACCGGGAAAAGCTAACCCCAAGTTCTATGGTTTGGGGCGGACGAACCTAACGAATTCTACTATGAATCAAATCGAAATTGATTTGATCCAAGCCTTAGATGGACAATCAGGTCCGCTAGATCTTCAATTGGAGGCATGAAATAAAATTTTTGTGTTCAACAATAATGCATGCGATGAGTAAAGAGGGAGTTAAGGTGTACCTTAGGTGGACGGTCCGTAGGGTTAGGGCTTCGACCGGGTTCGTCTTGGACTTGATTTACGCAAACGATCCCCCCCAACCATAGGCAAGGATCTTAATGACACCCCGAGCTGAGAGGCCGAGGTTGGGGAGACGCTGGGTTGGGCGCGGCTATTGCGGAGGTGCACGTGGCGCGGGAGACGAGAGCGAAGGAGAAGGCGATCTCCTGGCCGTTCGATCGCAATCTGATCGGACTGACCAGACGTATCGATCCGCAGATCCGGATCAATAGACTAACAGATCCAGCCCGTTAACGTGTTGGATCCGACCCGTTAAGGAACGGTGGATCCGACCCGTTAATGCATATTTAAATAATTTAATTTAATTAATTTCAATAATTAAAATCCTATTTCTAATAATATTCCTAAAATATTTAATTGACTCCCAAAAAATTCTAAATATTCACCCCTAGCTAATTGAGGTGTGATGAACGCAACGGTGAGATCGGATTTTGATTCAACGAGTATTGTATTTTCCTAATTTCCGGGGTATTTAAATATTATTAAAATATTTGTCAAAATTTTGACGACTTCCGATTGACATGAAAACATCACTCCTAGCTAATTTGGGGGCAATAAGCGTAATGACAAAGTCCAATTTTTGATTTGATGTCATTTTAAATAGATCAAATTTTAGGCTTTTTGGATTTCCCAAACAATCTGGATTTGACCATTTGACTCCTGTTTTGGATTAAGTCTTAGTGGATGGCTCCTAATGACTTGATTAACACTTATGATCAAGATTAGGATTGAGACCTTCTTATGAATTAGAACTACAAGAGTTTCACGCCAACTATGGGGCATCCTCCTTTCATCTAAAAAATAGTAGATGGTTGCCAGAGTGTTAACTTGGGTGACCCTCAAGTAACCTGTGAAAAAGGTGGGGTAATATCGTCTATCCCAAGGCATAGTTGGAGCCAAAGTTCCGCATGATCCATGACCGATCACTTGATAGCGGCAGCATTTGAGTTACCGAGAACACAGCTAGGAATTAGATTTGTTGGGCAGCTCATGAATGAACTGAACGAGCCCCACTCATGCTGAAAGAAATCAAAGAAAACGTGATTGATCCTCGGTGTCCATGGTTACGAACGGTGTTCAACTTGCGACGTTGTGTTACAATCCGCATGAGCACTGCAATGCACTGGTCCCCTTGTGTGGGCCACTGGGCCTTGGCTTGTTGTTTCCAATGGCTCGTCATCTTCACCTCCGTCTAAAAGAGCTCTTGCATGGTGGTGTTGAGCTGTTGCATAAGCTCGAGGTCATCGCCTTTGTCTGACTCCATGTCCTCCTTCTAAAACTGAACAAAACTTGAGGTGAGCTTCTCCTCCCTCTTTCGAAGCTTGCAAAGAGTACCGCGTCCCCATCGCCAAAGCATCCTGAGCGTCTACGCCAGCTTTTGGTTCATGATGGAAGACGGCGATCTACGAGACGGTCGCCCCATGTCCTCTCCATAATATTGAAAGACTCCGCATGTTAAAGATAGGTGTCCTCAAACTTGTACCATGCTCCAGCACTTTGAAATCTTAGACAAGCAGCAATTAGAAAAAGAAAGCAATTATTAGAGGCTACTTGTGGGAGATGTTGCACTATTGTACCCTGCAAAATGCCCAAAGCCTCCATAATAAGAAGAATGTGATCTAAGTGCTCACAAATGTGATGATCTCCCTCTTGGTCGTTGCAGCAGGTGAAACAGAGCCCAACAAATCTCAAATCATGGAGGTAGCACAATCTGATGCACTTTTGAAAATTCTCATTGGATGTGGTGAGTCTGAATTCTTTTCCACCATGCTTCTCCTCCTATGAGAGAATGCAATCAGAGTCTCTGTCAAGTGCGAGCGGGCACCTCACCACATGGGATGCGGCAAGCATCCCCCAAAGCTCTCACTTGTGGTAAGTATGCATAGACAACGCCGAATTAGAAGATCATATATTTTGATTTCAAGTGACAAGATCATGGTGCTAAGAATTCAAGGTTTAATAAAAAATGATACAAATTAGAGCAAGAGCCTAATCGCCCACTCAAAACTTAATTTTGAATGTTTGGTGTCTGGGGACACGCCTGAGCGGAGAGACTAGTTACAACCCAAAGATCAAACCACCAGCACTAGAGCGTACCGTAGCTCCTAGTAAGTTACTCAAAGATAGAAAGCCTAGTCTTGGTTCACCTAAATGCCAGTCTAGATATCAAAGATAAAAAAAGCCTAGCAACTTAGCTTGCTTAAGCACCTAACCGATGCCTAAGCGCCAAAGGAAGTTTTAACACTTTAAAATATTATTTTTAGCTTATTATGCTGGTTGTTTAAGTATAATTTAAAATATAATTTTTTAATATATGATAACTAATTTAATAATAATAATAATAATATATTAATTTATTTTATTGAACATGTAACCGAACCACTTGATATTAAAATAATGAATTATATTATTAATATTTTCTTGCCGTGAAAGGAAAGTGATTTACTATTTAAATCATAGTCATTTTAGGTCCTTGCATAAACAAGAGATTTATAGACTATTTAATTGGAAGCAAAAGAGAATAAAGTACGAAAAAAAATTGGGTAAAGGGAGATTATTTGTATTTTGTTTGAAGTATAATTGGTGAAAAATTGTTACAATTAATCCGATTTTGTGTTCGTATAAATAAAAACGTACGCCCGAATCGTGATTATGTGGAAGAGACAGACCGGCAAAGCAACGAGCGAGCGGAGGCCTTCTCCGTCCACGCCAACAACTTTATGAATCGTGCGAATTGTTTTCGTTTGAACCATATGTCTTCTTCATCCACGGCAACAACTTTCTGAATTGTTCAAATTGATTTCGATAGATTGAATTCGTTTGAATCGGATCTTATCTGTCCACAGCAGCAACTTTCAGAATTGTTCCAATCGATTTTGTTTGAGTGATTCTTAAGTATAAGTCATACATCTTGACTTGAACCTTATTTAAAATGAGTTGAAATGACTCAAACTCGACTCGAAGCCAGCCCTAGGAGTGGTTGTTTGCGAAACTTGAAAGAGCTTGTTTTTGAAAAAAGAACCAACTTCATGCGCTTGAAAAAGCTTGATTCGCTAAGAATGTATCAATTACATAATATACAGAATTGATGTATTCTCAAAATTTGGGGTGTTTCTTTAGTTAGCATTCATCGATTTGATGTATATTAACTTAAGCTTGAAGGTAATTCCAATAGAGGAATATACTACTTTGAAATGAATGATGCCATGAGTTAAATCTAGTCGTTCAAATTATAATACATATATTTTTTGCATTATACTTAATAATATTGAAAATTTTCAAATTTGGATCGGATGAATGATTCAACCGGCTTAGGGTTATTATGGTGTTGGTTCAATTGGCTGTCACCAAATAGCGATTCAATCTACGCGAACAGTTGAACCGGCTGGCAAGCAATTGTGAACCGTTTGATTTCATTTCAATGCTTTAGAATCAAGCTATGGTGCGGCAAACCTTAAACCCTAAAATATTAAATCCCCAAATCTTGTTCTCATTTCAATTGTTTCGCATTCAGTTCGACATACTATGAGCACGAATGGAGAATCCGAATGGTGAAGTGTGGGCTGCCACGAAGCAATTTTCTCTCACGAGACCTCATTCTCAAGCTGGTTGATGTCTGTAGCTAGATGATACTAAGTGTTACTGAGTTGTTTTTCTTAAATGCTTATGATATAATCATTCGATTAGTTATTTAAGTGCTAATAACTCATTAAAGATAAAATGAAAGTCTTGAAAATATACGTCTTATTATCATTGCAATTTGGCATGTATTATAAGTATAGTGTTAAAGGCTCATTCTGCAGGCAAAATATATTAAAAATACTCTATTTTGATGAAATTTGTAGTTATAAATTTGGTGAATTGATGGATATACGGAGTATTTAATAGTCAATATCATGATAGTTGGTTTATCAGTACTTCTAATTATTGTTGTAGTAATGTTTATCATAGCTATGATTTAATAAAATTTGTTCATATGAGGAGCTATTTTTGCTAAATTGATGAAATATAATTGTTATTTGATGCTATGAATATTTTGCTTAAAATTAATAAGTTGCACATAAAATGTTTAAAATTTATTTTAAATCTTAATATTAAATATTTTTTGGTGTTAATTATGATTTATTATATATATAAAAGAAAAAAAAGCTTAAGAGAAATCATGAGCAACCCAAAAAAGACCGTCGAGAGAGTATGTTCCTAAGAAGCAATCATAGCATAAACATAAAAGTGTGTGGCAATGCTCTATATTAACCCTTTACCACTATGCATTATTTTTATCAGAAAACTTAAATAGAGTTTTTAGTATCTCATGATTCATAATATTTGATTTTCTTGCTATTTTTTTCTAATATTCTTCTTTTATGATAATTTAAATGGAACTATAATCCTAATCAGATAATATGCATTTTATTGTGTAGTTATGTGTCATGAATAATAATTCTATAAATTAAAAAATTGTAGGTAAATGTAATTAATAAATGTATGAGCATAATGCAGCAAATATTTTTATTTTCTTAAAAGAGGTCTAACTAAACAATATTTTCTATCATTCCATTTTCTGTAGTATTATACTAGACCTGATATATTTATTGATAGGAGATGGAGATCAAGGTTTGACCGTTAAGAGCCACCGAAGCAATATATGAAAATCAATCAACACAATAAATTACAAAGAACAATCAGCATAAGCATAAAAATATAATCAAATTTTACATGGGAAACTCAATAATGAGAAAAACTATGAACAACACCACTACAAGAAAAATCTACTATAACGAAAATGATTATAGAGTTACAAAAAACTTATTAATCTCAAGAGCAAGAAGGAATTACTGTCTTTAGGTCTCCCGATCTTCTTTTCATCTCATATTTTTGTCTAGCTCTCACTCTATGGTTTCAAAAAAGAAAAGCCAACCCAAGGATCCAAAAGCATTATTTCAGCTCTCACATAATGTTGGTTTAAATACCAAACATCAAGGGCTCAAAAAACAGCCCAAAAATAGCTCAAATGTTGCCTATTTTGCCTTGGAAAAGCTCCAATCCGTGGGGGCGTTTTCGCAGGCGCCTGGGCACCCAAGTCTAGGGCATAAACTGTTTCATGGGCACCCAAGCGCTCGGGCATGCGGCTGGGCACCTATCTCTCAATTCCAAGCAACAACACTGGAGCCTAAGCTCTCCACAAGTGTCGTTGGGCAACCCCTCCTAGGGCTACAGGCCCTATTGGGCGCCCATGGCGCTCTGGGGCGCCCGACTTGCTGTCGACAGGTGCAGCCTTGCCCCATAACTTTATTTGCACCTCCTTTGATGATCAAATTAGTCTCTATATCATAAGATTTATATAACCGAATTATTTAACATAGCTTCACAGAATATCAGAAAGCTTCACTCTAGCATCTGAATTCTTGATGTGAGAAATTTGGTTTAGCTACACAAGGTCAATATCTTAACTCTTCTCGAACCCAAGCTAAGAAATGATGATTGTTTGGATTAGTGTTATCTTCATAGATATTAAATGCTGGAAAACAAAAACAACTTTCATAATTACAATCATTTTGAGATGGGAAGAATATGGATTAAATGGAATGCAAAATAATTTTATTTCAATCCTATGTACTCCATGGCACAATACTTTCATGGCCAGCTTAGCTTTAATTCTGATATTTTTTGTATTATTGTGGTTTACACAGCAAACTATGAGCATGATCAAAACCTATTGTGGCAAGAACTAAGCAACCTTGCCTCCTCCATTTCTAAATGTGCTAAAGAAAAAAGAGATGGAAAGGCTTACAATGATCTTAAATATGAAAGATTCAACAAGTTTATATTTGATGCAAGTTTATTTGATCTTAATGCTCATAACCCATATTTTTACATGGTTTAATTAAAAAGTGTCCAATCCAATTTTTGTATACTTGACAAGATTTTATGTAATGTTGGTTGGCTATTATATTATGACCAATTATAATATAATAAGAGAAAATCTTGAAAAATTAAAGTTAATGATTGAATCTGAATATTTTGATTATTTTAATATAATTAAATACCAAAAATTATTATGAAAAATATTTTGACCTAAAACCTCGAATCTGATAACATATATTTGAATTCCTCATATTAGAGTATGTTACAACCCTAGGTTGTTACTGTAGCACCCCACCCCTAACCCGCAGGATAAAGCCTAAGGGGTGGTGTCCTACTCTGACAAATCCTTCACTCATCATTGGATTAGGTGTGATTCACAATCCACTAATAAGGGAAGGATATGCTCAGAATGAATATAGCGATTTCATCACTAAATCAATACAAGTACAGAGTGCGGAAACATACAAAGTAAATATCACATCAATTCCACCATACATCAATAAGTAATAAGAATGAAGAGTAGCTCAGAAAATAATAGTACAGAAAAGTAAACACAGTCATAAGAGTACTTATATTATTACAACATTTAATTAAAGTTCAAAATAGAATAAAAGCATCACTCATCCTCACAAAATATAAAAGATTCTAAGAATCTTCAGCTCCAATTTGTTGCACCTCCTCTATATAAGGCTCCTTCTTGGGTACTGGATCTTCGAGCTGCTCAAATTATGACATTGTCGGTTTCACAATACCAGGGCCCCAGCTAATAAAAGAAAAATCTTATTAGACAATTATCTAAGTACATTTTAGGGTAAAAATTTATTATTCATTTATTAATATTATCATTTACACTTAAACTCAATAAAAATAAACTATCTAGCATAGGAGCAGTAAGCATACAAGAAACATTATAAGCTATAAATATAACATTTATAACTAAGCAGAAATTGATGCAAAAGCACACCTCAAGCAAACTAAGCAAGGAATAGGCATACATATATAATACAGTAAGTAAAAGTATTGAAAAAAAAGTTTAATTCTAAATATGCTGATGATCACATAACATATGCTGATTTAAAATAATAATCTAAAAATGATACATATAGTAAGTAGTAAAACTTAGCATCCTATAAATATATATATACAAGTGAGCATGTAAGAAAAGTAATACAGCTGATTGAAATAATATACACAATAACGCAGTAAATAGTGAACTAAAACTAAAACAGGTACGTATAACTATCATATCAGAAAGAATTGGCCAATCTGGCTCAGTATAATTCCCAAAGCTTTTCTGGGCTAGGGCAGACAGAAATTCCCATAGCCTTTCTGGGCTATGGCATACAGAACAGAACAGAAGAGCTGAAGAGGCAGTAAATATAATGCAAAATCTCTTAGTTATTTTACTTTTGTTTTTGTGGACACATCCAGAAACAGCTGAAGTTCCTAATAAGAACTTCAAAGTTAAGCGTGCTCATGTGGGAGCACTCCCAGGATGAATGACCTGTTGGGAAGTTATCTTCTGAGGGCAAAATCATGAGATATTTCAAGCCAAAATAGATAATACCTTGATGCTTAGGAGTTTGGGCTGTTATAGATGATATTATAGCAGACTATAAGGTGTCAAATAGGAGCTAAGTTCCATACAGGGTTAAGTACCACTTCATGTGAGCAATATCTTGAACCCATGACAGTTAAGATGCTACATGATTATGGGTACCTCTTGAGTTTATAGGGGTCATCTCTAATCCTATCTACCCAATGGATGGTTTTTGGATCTGTGTGTGGATACTGATGAGGACATCAGTTACTTATGTTGAGGAGAATGTAAAGACCCACTTAAGTAGTAATAAGTGAAACTCATAAATATCGACGCAGATTTTTAGATAATGGTGGAGTTCCTAATAAGAACTCCAAAGTTGAGCATGCTCGTGGGGGAGCACTCCCAGGATGGGTGACCTGCTGTGAAGTTATCTTCTAAGGGCAAAATCGTGAGGCCTTTCAGGCTAAAGCGGACAATACCTTGGTGCTTAAGAGTTTGGGCTGTTATAGGTTAAGATTTTCTAATATAATCAATGGGGGCATTACAATATGTATGTTCTTCTGCTTCCTATTTTTCTTCTACGTGTATGATACTATACCTCACCTTGATAGGTTTTTGTCTTGTTAACCATCCAATTTTAGATTAGTCTCACTAACCCAACATTGGGTTGCTACACCCTCCTTTTAAAAAGTTCAACCTCTAAGCACCTCATATCATGCTCCTCTCTTCTTATCTCTCAATGCATTAAAATATACCCCCAAAAATAGATTTAGTTTCAAAAATCATTGAATTCTCCAATCTACTTTCTTTGTCATCATAAAAAAATACTACAATAATAACTGTCAGGGTGATCCAACGTCTATTTTCTTGAAAACCATCAAAAGCACAAATATGAGTTAAAGAAAATGGGAAAAAGTGGAGATTCAATTTTTTCTTCAATTCATTAGTTGTAATCCAAACAAGAATAAATCATTAAATAGCTAGACATGTTTCCCAATGACTCATCTCTTCAATGATCACTTAGAAGTAAATCATCAGTTGCACAACAACAACAAATAAAGATATTATGTGGGCTAAACAAAAGGCAAATGCTCATTGGTTGATTCAAGGGAAGTTATTTTGAAATTTTTGTACACTCATATGAACCCTAGGAAAAATAGAAACAAAACAAAAAACTTTGAAATCCTAAATTTCTTAGTCTCTGTTATGGTTTTGGATCAAATTTCATTAATATGGGAAATTACATTTAGTTGGCAACTTATATAGCATATTTAGTAAAATGGGGGTCATGGAAGGTTTTTGTTTTTTTGATTTTTCAATGTCAAGAACTAGTTTTGCCTTTTAAGATGGCTAGTTGGGGAATATTAAATGGGTAATTTGCATGTTTTGTTATTACATTTGCACTACCTAATGTATACACATAATTCTTCTTATCAACTTAATCCTACTCACCGCAGCACTACCTTAATGTAAACTTGGTCTATGCAAAAACCTAATAATAGAGCAACTATCTTCTGGAGCCTGGAGATCCCGCTCATCGCAGCACTACCTAATGTATACACATATCTTGTTGTGCTCCTCCTGCTGTCGATGTCTCCGCCTAAACTAAATTCCCTGTAACTCTTATATTGTACTTCCCAAAGCATAAGGCTTCGTCCATAGTACCTCTCAAGTATCTGGGTATTAACTACTGCTTTCTAGTGAGGCTTCACAGGGTTGCTCATGAACTATAAAATACCAAAATTTCATTCTCAATTGTTTATTAATATTTAAATAATTTTGACCTCAGATTGAAAATCTAACTTCGTCATTGTGTTCACTACCCCTAAATTAGCTAGGGGTGAAGTTTTGAACGCATTTGGAAGTTATTGATTTTTATATGAATATTTTAATATTATTTAAATACATGAAAATTCGAGTAATTAAATACTCGTCGGATCAAAAATTCGAGTGCGCCATTGTGTTCAGAAGCCCTCAATTAGCTAGAAATGATATTTTTAAAATTTTTGGAAAATATTTATTAAAATTAAGTTTAAAATTAATTAAATTGATTAAAATAAATTAAATATATTTTTTTAAAATCAAACGGCACCATCCAGAATAGTATCCGTCGTTCTTCCCTTTAGAACTCGTCGTTTGGATCTAACGACTTTTCTAAGCCGTTCGATCGGGGATCGAACGATCCCCGGTTCGTCCCTGTCCCTCTGCGCCACGCGTTGAGCGCGTGGCAGTCGTTCGAACGACTCGCAAACTCTGGACGCCAGGTAGCCATCCCTACCGCTGAAGAAGGATTCGTGAGGTCAATAAAGACCTCCAAAATGATTCCCTCCCACAGATGTTGCGAACCCGGTGTGTGTGCCTGAAGACGAAGGACTCCTGATCTTTTCTTCTTCGATTCTTCCTTAAGCAGTTGATATATGTACGTCTCGATATCATTCGATTCTCATTTCTTTTATGAAATTTCAATCCGTATACTTATTGCATAGCATGGATTAGCAATTGGTCAGACCCGATCGTGATCGATCGGGGTCGATCGAACCAATTTTGATTAAAATCCACAGTTGTTTCCGTTATAATCCCGCCTCCGCATCCGGTAGCTAGGGCTAGACTTAGTCGGCGGTGTTGTCCACCGATATCGGTGATCCACATACGGTTGGACAGCTCTCACCAGGCTCCGTCCAAAACCATGCGGGTCGGACACTGTCGTCGATGGGAGGTTCGTCAAAAATCGAACCCTAGCTTTCTGTCGCAGGTGCGAAGTGATGGCGAAATGGTTTCGGGCCAGGCCGGGTTGACCCGGGCCCGACCCACAATTAATGACTACGTTGCTGGCGTGGGACCCGCCTAGGCAAAGCAGGCGACTAAGCGTGCGACGCATGTCCCTTCGCATCAGCAAAAGAAGATACCGCTGCCATTCTCAGCGGTACTAGTGGGACCCGCCAGACAGACTGCAGCCATTGGCTGCTCTCCACGTCACAACCGCGGGACCCGCCACCTGCAGTAATTATGACAATAATTATAATAAAAAATATATATATATTTATAATATATAAATCTGTTATATAATAAATAAGAAATTTTAAATATAATACAGTAATTAATATATATATATATATATTCATAAATAGAAAATTAAGTGTAATTAACTAATAAACATAAATTAATAAATTAATCATATTAAAAAAAAATAACAGAAAATTTTTATAAAATAATATAAATAAAATCAGAGGATAAATATTTCATTTAAAATAATTAAATAAATTAATTAAATAGAATAATTAAATTAATTAAATCCTAAAACTTTAAAAATCCATAACTTATAAAATATACATTCAAATAATATAATTAAATATATTAAATTGATCAGCAAAATCAAGGATTATTTTAGTGCCATCTAAATTTCAGTAATTAATATTTTGTAAAGTGATATTTTAGGATATTAAATCAAAATAGGTTACAAATAATCAATCAATCATAACTTTTAATCCGTTAACTCAAACATATCCAATATGAGTCTTAAAATACTCAGAAAAACCTAAAGAATAATTTAGAAATATTAATTTTACCTGTTTGGATTAAAATTAAACTAATCACAATTATGACCTAACCCTAATTAAGCCTTTAACCTTAGAAACTTCAAATAGCCATAAGTTAATTAATTTAACTCCAAATTAGGCGATCCAAATATCCATTTAGATCAGAAAATCCTAAATTTCAATAAACTGTAAAAATATTTAGGATCCAATGATTAGATCTCCAAATTAACACTAATTACTCTAAAAACTTTATTAGTGAATATTAGCAAATATAATAATCCAAATTAAGTAATTCCAGTTTTAAATGACTTATAAAGTAAATTAGAACCTAAATATACAATTAGTTTAATAATTTTGTAGCTAAATTCACTAATCACTCACTAAGCACATTTAACCATAAATTATTAACCTTAGAAATTTGATTAGCTATAACTTAGTCAATTCATATCAGAATTGAATAATTTCAGGTTCTATGAAAACCTTAAGACATAATCCACAATAAACTAACATAAATTTTATATTTTATTACTAAAATGCCTTTATAAGGTCAAATTCCCAATTTGACCTTATAAGACATAAATAATTATAAAATGTAATAAAAATAATTCAAATAAATCAAAATAAACATAATATTACAAATCATGAAAAAGACATTAAATTAATAAATTTCATTATTTTGGCAGATCAAAGAAATTAAAAGTTGATTGATATTTTGTCAAAACAAGTCAGGTACGCAAATTTACTTATAAGTTTTATTTCAGTATTCTTATTTGAGCCATTTTCTATTTGAGTATTATTTGCACTGCTTACCGCATTTTAATCTGCAAAAGATTTATATCAAATAGCATGTAACAAAAAGAATGAAACACAGTTTATATATATATTGTAGTGTTTGTCTTTAGAGGGTGGAATGCAAAACTGGAATCTGTACAGATTGAGCTTAGCTAGCAAGCCCCTAGGAGTTATATGGAGGGATTTAGCCTCTTGTAAGAAGTAGGCAAATCCAGAGAAAAGACACACCATCAATTCCTATTTTGAGTAAGCTACCGACGGGTGGCGAGACAAGCTTCCTACAGATTATGCCTATGGGTTTACCCATTTGGGCTCAAGAGTCTCCAGACTCTACTTATTGTTACAAATGCTTTTGATAAAATTTATTTCATATATGTTGATTTTCACAGCTATTTTGCAGGACAGAAATTGAATTTAGAAATTGCTTACTTTATTTGCAGTCTTTTAATCATTTTCATACTTGATTCATACATATTATAGGATGCTAGATTTATTCTTATAAGAATAATTTGCGTACTCCTACCTGACTGGTAAACTGAATTTTTTTCAGGTTTTGATACTTAAAAAGACTTAGAAGATCTGCCAAATTTAAAAGAAGAAGAATAAAAGAAGCAGAAGAATGTAGATATTTCTTATTTCATATTTTGTAAAAATTCAAACTGTTGTAACTTTTCATATATGTTTTGGCTCTATGTATAAAAAGATTGTGGATTATTATTATTATTTTATTATGTCCTTTTTTATTATAAAATGTATATATTTTCAATTGAGTTGAATTGTTCTTTAAAGACTCTCGAACTTCGATCCCCGGTCGCCACAGAAACTAGTATCAGAGCAAACCATAGGGTGCTGATAGGAGCTAAGTGCCATACATGACAAAGTACTATTTCATGTGAGTAGTCTCTTGAACCCATGATAGTTAAGGTGCTACATGGTTGTGGGTACCTCTTGTGCCTGTAGGGGTCACCTCTAGTCCTATCTACCCAATGGATGGTTCTTGAATCCGTGTGTGGATACTGACGAGGACGTCAGTTACTTAAGTTGGGGAGATTGTGATGACCCACTTAAGTAGTAATAAGTGAAACTCTTAAATATCGAGGTACCTTTTCAGATAATGGTGGAGTTTCTGATAAGAACTCCAAAGTTAAGCATGCTCAGGTGGGAGCACTCCTAGGATGGGTGTAAAATACCAAAATCTTATTTGTAATTGTTTATTAATATTTAAATAAATTTGACTTCAAATTGAAAATCTGACTTCGCCATTGCTTTCACCACCCCAAAATTAGCTAGGGGTGAAGTTTTGAATGCATTTGGAAGACGTAAATTTTTGACGAAAATTTTAATATTATTTTAAATACCTAAAAATTCGAGTAATTAAATACTCATCGGATCAAAAATCTGAGTACACCATTGTGTTCAGAAGCCCTCAAATAGCTAGAAAAAATATTTTTTTAAAAAAAGAAAAAATTTTGGAAAAAATTTATAAAGTTAAGTTTAATTAATTAAATTAATTAAAATGAATTAAATAATTATTTATTTAAATAAGACAAATGGCGCCGTCTATATTTAAGTTAACGCCGAGCGTTTGGCCGGCCACGCCGTCTGAATAGACAAATCCTTCTGATCCGTCTGATCAGGAGGATCAGACGGCTGGAAGATCATCGTCTTCGCGGATCGACGCGTGGAGGCGAACTCGCACACGCGGCGAGTGCAATCTTCTTCACCGCTCAACGCCTCGCAAACCTCATCCTCTATCCTTCCTATAAAGCTCCCCGATCAACCATCGATACAACAATTTCTTCAAACCAAGAAATTTGGCGTAACCAGGTGCCGACAGAGGAACCCTAAAATTTCTATAAATCCATTAAATACTTCCCAACCTCCTTATTCTTTTGCATATACGTTCTTGCGAATTATCTATAATTGATTTGCGTTAAAATTAAGCTGCGATCGATCGAACGTCAATCGATCGATCGAAAACCATCTAAACCCTAATCGCCTGTGTTCGCACCTTCGAGAGACGAAGAGGTTCGACCTCTCGAACCAGAGACCGGTTCAACCGGTCCCGAGAACACCGGTTCGAACCACTGTCGCTGACAGAGCAAAGCACGGGACCCACAGATACGGTTGGGCGTATCATATTTTGACACGAGTCGTATGGTGGGGCCCGCCTTCAGTCGCTGATGTCTCAAAAACCAGAGCATCATTACGTGTGGGGCCCACTGTTTAGCTCCAACGAGTAACGGAGTGCCACATGTATGTAGGTGGGACTGCCATCTGCTAAATTCAGCATATATAATTATTAGTTAATATAATTAAATATTAAGTTTATATATATAAATCACTTTAAGATATATTTACTTATAACTTGAACCTTATAATAGAGATATTATTGTATAAAATGCAGAATTATATTATATGTATATATACATATCAAATCAAAATAATATTTATTAACATATGGATAAGATAAAAATATGTAACATAACTATATACTAATATACATATAAACATAAAAATAGAAAATTTAAATATATTAATAATAATTAATTAAATAAAAATATTAATATAAAATATAATTAACATTTTATTTAAAAAATAATAAAATCAGATAATAATAAAATATATTTTAATAATAACAGAAAATAAATATTTCTGAATTAATTAGAACAAATTAAATATTAATAAATACATTTAAAATCATAAAACTTTAAAAATCCATAACTCCTAAAATACTTAACCAAATCATATAATTTAATATACTAAATTAACCAGAAAAATGTAAGGAATTTAATAATACCAATAATTTCACGGTAGGATCAACATTTCATGATATTTTTAGGATATTAAATTAATTAGGAAATATTATAAATATTCAAATAACTATAGTTTTATATCCCTTAGTCCAAACATACTCAATATGGGTCTTAAAATACTCAGAAAATTATAAAGAATAATTTAGAAATGTTAATTTTTGCTGTGAGATTAAAATTTGACTAATCACAATTAGGACCTAACCCTAATTAAGCATTTAACCCTCGAAACTTCAAATAGCCATAAACTAGTCAATTTAGCTCAAAATTAGGTGAATCAAATATCCGTTTAGATCAAAAAAACCTAAAATTCAATAAAATGCAAAAATATTTCGAATCCAACAGTTAGATCTCCTATTTAACACTAATTACCCTAAAACTTAATTAGTGAATATTAGCAAATATAATAATCCAAATTAAATAATTTCAATTTTAAATAACTCATAAAGTAAATTAGAACCTAATTATATAATTAATTTAATAGTTTTGTGACAAAAAATCACTAATCACTCTCTAATTATAATGAATCTTAAATATTAACTCTAGAAATTAGACTAGCTATAACTTAGCCAATTTAAATCAGAATTTGATAAATTCAGGCTCTATAGAAACTTTAAAACATAATCTTCAATAAACTAACATAAATTTTGTACTATATTAAGGGTAAAATTACTAAAATGCTCTTATAAGGTCAAATTCCCAATTTAACCTTATAAGGCATAAATAATTATATAACTTAATAAAAAAATAATTCAAATAAATTAAAATAGTAATTTTATAAACATAATACTACAATCATGATAAAAACATTAAATTTATAAAATTCATTATTTTGGCAGATCAAGAAAATTAAATTTGGTTGATTTTATCAAAACAAGTCAGGTACGCAAATTTACTTATAAGTCTTATTTCAGTATTCTTATTTGAGCCATTTTCCAATTGAGTATTATTTGCACTGCTTACCGCATTTTAATCTGCAAAATAATTATATCAAAAAGCATGTAACAAAAAGAATTTATATATATTTTGTGGTGCTTATCTTTGGATGGTGGAATGCAAAACTAGAATCTGTACAGATTGGGCTAGCTAGCAAGCCCCTGGGAGTTATATGGAGGGATTTAGCCTCTTGCAGGAAGTAGGCAAATCTAGAGGAAAGATACACCATCAGTTCCTAATTTGAGTAAGCTACCGATGGGTGGCGAGATAAGCTTCCTACAGATTATGCCTATGGGTTTACCCATTTGGGCTTAGGGGTCTCCGGACTTGACTTACTGTTACAAATGCTTTTGATAGAATTTATTTCATATATGTTGATTTTCACAACTATTTTGCAGGACAGAAATTGAATTTAGCAATTGTTTTATTTACATGCAGATTTTCAGTCATTTTCATATGTGATTCATACCTATTATAGGATGCTAGATTTATTCTTATAAGAATAATTTGCGTACTCCTACCTGACTGGTAAACTAAATTTTTTTTAGGTTTTGATAATTAAAAAGACTTAGAAGATCTGCCAAATTTAAAAAGAAGAAGAAACAGAAGAATGTAGATATTTTATTTCATATTTTGTAAAAATTCAAACTGTTGTAACTTTTCATATATGTTTTGGCTCTATGTATAAAAGATTCTGAATTTTATTATTTTATTTTTATGTCCTTTTTGAATTATAAAAGAATGTTGATATATTTTCAAATTATGAGATGAATTGTTCTTTAAAGACTCTCGAACTTCGATCCCCGGTCGCCACAGAAATTGGTATCAGAGCGAAGTTTGAGACTATTTAAGGAATAATTCATTTAAGAGCCAAATATATGAATACAATTACTAGAATATTAGAAGTTAGATCTTAAGTTGAAGAGCCAACTAAGTATAGTTTATTATTTTCCAGATTATGGATAGTCAAAACAACAACAACAACAACAATCAATCACAGGAGGAAAATGTTCCTCAAAATACTCCTAGTCACAACGAGATTGTTTCACCTAATGTTGAAGCAGTCTATCCCTTTGATCATAGTGGAGCAAACCAAATGCTCCAGTTTATAAATATTATAAGTCAATTCATGAACAGTCAACAAATTCAGAATCCAAATCCTATTCAGAGGAAGGCAGTAAATGAAGATATACACGTATTTCTTAAACTTCAGCCTCCCAGATTTAATGGAAAAGCAACTCCTTACCAAGCTGAGGAGTGGATCCAAAGAATAGAAAAGGAGTTTAGATGTGCTAAGAGCTCAGAAGACCAGAAGGTATCTCTAGCTACTTACCTTCTAACAGAAGCTGCTGAGAAGTGGTGGAAGACGACCAAGAACACCACATTCCAGAATAGATCAGAATAAGATATACAATGGGAGGAGATCGTGAAAATATTCTTAGGCTAATATGTGCCTCAGTCTGCCAGACAGACAATGAGAAAAGAACTACTAAACCTGAAATAAGGAAGTCACACAGTAACTGAATATGAAGAAGAATTCACTCGTCTAGCCAGCTTTGCTCCAGAAATGGTTACTACTGAAGAAGTCAGATGTCATTTATTTCTTAATGGATTAAGGAACAACTTTCAACATATCCTAACACCTCTTCAAATTTTAAACTTTGCTCAACTAGTAGAAAAGGTCAAGCTTATGGAAGCTCAAGAAGAGCAGTACTCTTCAAGAATGAAAAGGCTAGCATTCTTCCCTCATTCTCAACCTAAGAGGCAACACTTCTCCAGACATCAAGGAAAAGTGTATAATATTCAAGGTAACTCAAGTAGACCTGCTCCAAGAACACCAAGCACTTGCAGATTTTGTGGAAGAATTCATAGTACAGATAAATGCTTTACCGGTGAAGGTCAATGCCACCGGTGTGGAAGGATGAATCGTTCCATAAAATTATGCCGAGCCACTTACACAGTCAATGGGTATCAAATCCCAAATCAAGGAAAAGCAGTTATGAAGAATCAAGGAAAACCACCAGTAAATCAACAAAACAATATTGCATCTTCTAGTAATCCAAGAAATAATCATGCCCAGGCCAGAATATATAACCTATCTCAAGAAGAGGCCAAAGAAGAACCTGATGTGGTCACAGGTACCATTTTATTATTTCATTATCTGTGTTCAGTTCTTTTTGATTCTGGAGCTACGCATTCTTTTATTACGTCAAAAATAGTTCAACAGTATTCATTACCAGTATAACAACTTTCATCAGCCCTTAAAGTTAATCTACCATCAGTAGAGTTCTTAGAAACAAAAATCTTCTGTAATTGCATGTTAGTTATAAATGAAAATTCTTGGGAAGCTAAACTCACTGTCATCCCTATAACTACCTTTGATATTATCCTTGGGATGGATTAGATGAGTCAGAATAAGGCATTGATTGATTGTGCAAAGAAGAGGGTATATATTTATAATAAAGATAAGAGAGTAACCTTTATTGGTCAAAGAAGTGCAATTATTAGTCTTATCCCAGCAAACAAAATTGAGAAATTCATTAGAAAGAAGTATCCTATATTCCTAACCCTACTCTCAAGTTTTGAAAATAAAACTACAACTTTAGAAGAAACTCCTGTAGTAAAAGAATATGTATATGTATTTCCAGATGAACTTCCAGATTTGCCACCTCAAAGAGAAGTGGAGTTTAGTATTGATTTAAGCCAAGGGACAAATCCTTTATCTAAAGCTCCATACAGAATGGCACCCAAAGAGTTAGAAGAACTTAAGAATCAACTTCAAGAGTTGACTGAAAAAGGATTTATAAAACCAAGTAATACTCCTTGGGGAGCCCCAGTTTTATTTGTTAAGAAGAAAGATGGAAGTATGCGATTATGTATCGATTACCGGGAATTGAATAAGGTTACTATTAAAAACAAATACCCGTTACCAAGAATAGATAATTTATTTGATCAATTAGTTGGTGCTTCCATATTTTCTAAGATTGATTTGAGATCTGGTTATCACCAACTTCGTATCAAAGATGAAGATATTCCTAAGTCTGCATTCAGAATGAGATATGGGCATTATGAATTCTTGGTGATGCCATTTGGGTTAACAAATGCCCCATCTTACTTTATGGATCTAATGCAGCGAATAATGAAACCCTATTTGGATTCCTTTATTATCATCTTTATTGATGATATATTGATCTATTCTAAGAATGCTAAGGAACATGAAGAGCATCTTAGAATCACCTTGAACCTACTAAGACAACATCAATTGTACGCCAAATTCTCAAAATGTGAATTTTGGCTTCACTCAGTCGCCTTCTTAGGCCATATAATTAGTAAGGAAGGAATATTAGTTGATCCCAGCAAGATAAGTGCAATTCGAGATTGGCCCCAACCTACTTCGGTAACAGAAATAAGAAGTTTCTTGGGATTAGCTGGGTACTATCGCAAGTTTGTTAAGAACTTTTCTCAGATTGCAGTCCCTCTTACTCGTCTCACTCAAAAAGATGTACCTTATATTTGGGACTCGTCTTGTGAATCGGCATTTAAGAAATTAAAAGAATGTCTAACCTCAGCTCCTATTCTAGTTCTGCCAGTTGAAGGAAAGAATATCAGATTTATTGTGATGCTTCTGGAATTGGATTAGGCTGTGTTCTCATGCAAGAAGGAAAAGTGATAGCTTTTGCATCTAGACAGCTTAAAATCCATGAGAAGAATTATCCAGTTCATGATCTGGAGTTAGCTGCAATAGTCTTTGCATTAAAGATATGGAGACATTATTTGTATGGAGTAAAATGTGAAGTCTTCACAGATCATCAAAGTCTGAAGTATATTTTTACTCAGAAAGAGATCAATTTGAGACAGCGAAGATGGTTAGAGCTAATCAAAGAATATGATTTATCAATTCAATATCATCCTGGCAAGGCAAATGTAGTAGCAGATGCACTAAGTCGTAAGGCAGTTTCACATTTGCATATTTTGACTTCTAATCCTATAATACTCAAGGAAATAGAAGATCTTCAATTAGAAGTCATATTACCAGCAAATGCTAAGTTATTTCAAATGACTGTTGAATGTTCATTAATGAATGAGATTAAAGAAGCTCAACATCTGGATGAAGAATATAGCTCCTTATCTGCATCCATTCAATTAGGAAAGCAATTAGAATTGAATTTAGATTCAAATAAGAATATTTGGTGTGGATCCAAAATATGAATACCAAATAAAGATGAGCTAAGAACTAAAGTATTGAAAGAAGCTCACCAGTCTAGATACTAAATTCATCCTGGAAATAATAAGATGTATCAAGACTTGAAATCCCATTTTTGGTGGCCAGGAATGAAAAGAAGTATAGCTGAGTTCATATCAAAGTGTGAAGCCTGTAACCTGGTAAAAGCAGAACATCAGAAACCAAGTGGATTACTTCAACCTCTAGCTATACCTCAATGGAAATGGGAAGATGTCTCTATGGATTTTATAACTGGATTTCCTCGTTCAAAATCTAATAATGATTATATTTGGGTAATTGTTGATAGACTTACAAAATCAGCACACTTTTTACCCATTAAGCAAACAGATTCAGTAGACAAATTAGCAAAGATCTATCTAAAAGAGATAGTAAGGTTGCATGGTATTCCAAAAACTATTGTTTCTGATAGAGATAGTAGATTCACTTCAAAGTTCTGGAAAGCAGTTCATCAAGATCTTGCTTCACAACTCTGTATGAGTACAGCTTTTCATCCACAGACTGATGGACAAACTGAAAGAGTGAATCAAACTCTAGAAGATCTTCTTCACCTTTGTGTCTTAGATTTTGGAGGAAGTTGGGATGATCACCTTCCATTAATTGAATTTTCTTATAACAATAATTTCCAAGCAAGCATTGGAATGGCTCCTTATGAAGCCCTTTATGGAAGAAAGTGTATCACTCCCTTATCCTAGAATAGTATTGGAGAAAACAGAATATTAAAATCAGATTTGATTCTTCAAGCAACAGAAAAGATAAAAATAATTCAGCATCGAATGAAAGCAGCTCAAGACAGGAGCAGTATTTTGATGCTCATCATCGTCATGTTGAATTTTCTGTTGGAGATTTTGTATATTTGAAAGTAAACCCATTCAAAGGAGTTTCCAGATTTGGAGTTTTTGGGAAGTTAAGTCCAAGATTTATTGGATCTTATGAAGTTCTGAGAAGAGTTGGCCAAGTGGCATATCAAATCAAGCTTCCAACACATCTGAGTCTGATGCACGACGTGTTTCATATCTCTTCACTAAGAAAATATTTATCTGAACTTTCAATGAGAGTAGAAGTAGAAGATATCAATTTGCAACCAAATCTCAGCTAAGTGATCGAACCAGAAGAGATTCTAGAATGAGATGAGAGAAAATTAAGAAGTAAATCTATTCCCATGATAAAGTTCAAATGGAAGAACTATCGCAAAGAAGAAGCTACATGGGAAGAAGAATCAAGTATGAGGAAAGCATATCCTCACTTATTTCACTAGTAAGTGACTCTAGATCTTGTAAATCTCTTTAAATTTTAGATTGATGTCGGCACGACATCTCTTTTAAGTTGGAGAGAATGTAAAATACCAAAATCTTATTTGTAATTATTTATTAATTTTTAAATAAATTTGACTTCATATTGAAAATCTGACTTCGCCATTGCTTTCACCACCCCAAAATTAGCTAGGGGTGAAGTTTTGAATGCATTTGGAAGGCGTAAATTTTTGACGAAAATTTTAATATTATTTTAAATACTTGAAAATTCGAGTAATTAAATACTCGTCGGATCAAAAATCTGAGTACACCATTGTGTTCAGAAGCCCTCAAATAGCTAGAAAATATATTTTTTTTAAAAAAAATTTTTGGAAAATATTTATAAAGTTAAGTTTAATTAATTAAATTAATTAAAATGAATTAAATAATTATTTATTTAAATAAGACAAATGGCGCCGTCTGTATTTAAGTTAACACCGTTCGTTTGGCCGGCCGCGCCGTCTGAATAGACGGGTCCTTCTGAGCCGTCTGATCAGGAGGATCAGACGGCTGGAAGATCATCGTCTTCGCGGATCGACGCGTAGAGGCGAACTCGCACACGCGGCGAGCGCAGTCTTCTTCACCGCTCAACGCCTCACAAACCTCATCCTCTATCCTTCCTATAAAGCTCCCCGATCAACCATCGATACAATAATTTATTCAAACCAAGAAATTTGGTGTAATCAGGTGCCGACAGAGGAACCCTAAAATTTCTATAAATCGATTAGGTACTTCCCAACCTCCTTATTCTTTTGCTTATACGTTCTTGGGAATTATCTATAATTGATTTGCGTTAAAATTAAGCTGCGATCGATCGATCGAAAACCATCTAAACCCTAATCGCCTGCGTTCGCACCCTCGGGAGACGAAGAGGTTCGACCTCTCGAACCGGAGACCGGTTCAACCAGTCCTGAGAACACCGGTTCGAACCACCGTCGCTGACAGAGCAAAGCACGGGACCCACAGATACGGTTGGGCGTATCATATTTTGACACACGTCGTATGGTGGGGCCCGCCTTCAGTCGCTGATGTCTCAAAAACCAGAGCATCATTACGTGTGGGGCCCACTGTTTAGCTCCGACGAGTAACAGAGCGCCACGTGTATGTAGGTGGGACCGCCATCTGCTAAATTCAGCAGATATAATTATTAGTTAATATAATTAAATATTAAGTTTATATATATAAATCACTTTAAGATATATTTACTTATAACTTGAACCTTATAATAGAGATATTATTGTATAAAATGCAGAATTATATTATATGTATATATACATATCAAATCAAAATAATATTTATTAACATATGGATAAGATAAAAATATGTAACATAACTATATACTAATATACATATAAATATAAAAATAGAAAATTTAAATATATTAATAATAATTAATTAAATAAAAACATTAATATAAAATATAATTAACATTTTATTAAAAAAATAATAAAATCAGATAATAATAAAATATATTTTAATAATAATAGAAAATAAATATTTCTGAATTAATTAGAATAAATTAAATATTAATAAATACATTTAAAATCATAAAACTTTAAAAATCCATAACTCCTAAAATACTTAACCAAATTATATAATTTAATATACTAAATTAACCAGAAAAATGTAAAAAATTTAATAATACCAATAATTTCATGGTAGGATCAACATTTCATGATATTTTTAGGATATTAAATTAATTAGGAAATATTGCAAATATTCAAATAACTATAGTTTTATATCCCTTAGTCCAAACATACCCAATATGGGTCTTAAAATACTCAGAAAATCATAAAGAATAATTTAGAAATGTTAATTTTTGCTGTGGGATTAAAATTTGACTAATCACAATTAGGACCTAACCCTAATTAAGCCTTTAACCCTCAAAACTTCAAATAGCCATAAATTAGTCAATTTAGCTCCAAATTTAGGTGAATCAAATATCCATTTAGATCAGAAAAACTTAAAATTCAATAAAATGCAAAAATATTTAGAATCCAACAGTTAGATCTCCTATTTAACACTAATTACCATAAAACTTAATTAGTGAATATTAGCAAATATAATAATTCAAATTAAGTAATTTCAATTTTAAATAACTCATAAAGTAAATTAGAACCTAATTATATAATTAATTTAATAGTTTTGTGACAAAAAATCACTAATCACACTCTAATTATAATAAATCTTAAATATTAACCCTAGAAATTAGACTAGCTATAACTTAGCCAATTTAAATCAGGATTTGATAAATTCAGGCTCTATAGAAACTTTAAAACAAAATCTTCAACAAACTAACATAAATTTTGTACTATATTAAGGGTAAAATTACTAAAATGCCCTTATAAGGTCAAATTTCCAATTTGACCTTATAAGGCATAAATAATTATATAACTTAATAAAAAAATAATTCAAATAAATTAAAATAGTCATTTTATAAACATAATACTACAATCATGATAAAAACATTAAATTTATAAAATTCATTATTTTGGCAGATCAAGGAAATTAAATTTGGTTGATTTTATCAAAACAAGTCAAGTACGCAATTTTACTTATAAGTCTTATTTCAGTATTCTTATTTGAGCCATTTTCCAATTGAATATTATTTGCACTGCTTACCGCATTTTAATCTGCAAAAGAATTATATCAAAAAGTATGTAACAAAAAGAATTTATATATATATTGTGGTGCTTATCTTTGGATGGTGGAATGCAAAACTGGAATCTGTACAAATTAGGCTAGCTAGCAAGCCCCTGGGAGTTATATGGAGGGATTTAGCCTCTTGTGGGAAGTAGGCAAATCCAGAGGAAAGATACACCATCAGTTCCTAATTTGAGTAAGCTACCGACGGGTGGCGAGATAAGCTTCCTACAGATTATGCCTATGGGTTTACCCATTTGGGCTTAGGGGTCTCCGGACTCGACTTATTGTTACAAATACTTTTGATATAATTTATTTCATATATGTTAATTTTCATAGCTATTTTGCAGGACAGAAATTGAATTTAGCAATTGTTTTATTTACATGCAAATTTTCAGTCATTTTCATATATGATTCATACCTACTATAGGATGCTAGATTTATTCTTATAAGAATAATTTGCGTACTCCTACCTGACTGGTAAACTGAATTTTTTCCAGGTTTTGATAATTAAAAAAACTTAGAAGATCTGCCAAATTTAAAAAGAAGAAGAAACAAAAAAATGTAGATATTTTATTTCATGTTTTGTAAAAATTCAGACTGTTATAAATTTTCATATATGTTTTGGCTCTATGTATAAAAGGACTCTGAATTTTATTATTTTATTTTTATGTCCTTTTTGAATTATAAAAGAATGTTCATATATTTTCAAATTATGAGATGAATTGTTCTTTAAAGACTCTCGAACTTCGATCCCGGTCGCCACAATGGGTGACCTACTGGGAAGTTATTTTCTAAGGGCAAAACCGTGAGGCTTTTCTGGCCAAAGTGGACAATATCTTGGTGCTTAAGAGTTTGGGCTGTTATATGAACCTACTGACCACTCCCACTGAATGGGTTATATCTGGTCGCATGCATATCATGGAGTGCATCAAGATTCCAACTACTAAAGTATAAGGAACTTTCTCCATACGTTCTCATTCTGCTTCAGTCTTGGCATATGCTTCTTAAACAAACTGAAGTGACTTGCTAAGAGGGTGAAAGCTGGCTTTGCCTCATTCATGTTGAATATTTTGAACACATTTTCAACATATTCTGCCTGAGATAACTTTGGTATCTCTGCAACCCTCTCTCTATTGATCCTCATCCCAAGTATCTATTTTGCAGGCCCCAAGTTCATCATGCCAAACTCCTTTGATAACTACATCTTCAAATTCTTTATCTCCTCCATATTAGATCATGATATTAGCATATCATATACATGCATAAGTAGAATGATATAGGAGTTATCAAATTGCTTTACATAATAACAATGATCTATTTGGCATCTTTTGCACCCCACCTATCAAATCTTCTATGCCACTGCCTTGATGCCTGTTTTAAGCCATACATGTTTTTCTTGAGCTTGTAGACTAGCTCATTTTTTCCTTAAGTTTCATAACCATGTGGTTGCTTCATGAACAGCTCCTCCTCTAGATCACTGTGAAGAGATGTGGTCTCGTATCCATCTACTCCATATGCACATTCTCAACTGCCACAATATTTAGTACAGCTCTGACAGTAGTCATTTGCACCATCGGAGCAAATATCTCACTGTACTCCATGTCGTGTTTCTGCTGAAATCCTTTTACTACAATATTTGGTTTGTAGCATTTGCTTCTATCCAGTTTTTCCTTCAATCTGTAAACTCATATGTTTTAAAGAACCTTCTTTCTTTCTATTAATCTAACCAACTCCCATGTCTCATTTGACATTAATAATTTCATCTTATTATTTATGATTGGCTCCCACTTGATTAAATCATCAACTTTGAAGCGTCTCTTCATAGCATTCTAGTTCACCACAATCTGTTAGGAATACAAATTACGATGAATGAGGATATTTTTTATGTATGAAGTGATATTCTGGTGGATCTTCTTAGCTCAGTAGCAAGTGCCTAAGGAACTGGCTGCTCTCCACCATCATGAGCACATGGTTGTGCTGCTCGTCCTGTTCAACATTGTCATATATTTCAATATTCTATGGCACATCATCTAAAGCTCCTTCTAAATTGTTATGAACTCCATTTATCTCCTTGTACATTTCATTCTCATTGAAGGTGATGTTCTGGCTTCTAGTGATTTTCTGATTCTAATAATTCTAGAATCTGTAGCCACAATATCCCACTCCATTACCTAAGAATATGCACTTGATTTCTTATGAATCAAGCTTGCTCTTGGAACCTACATCAACATGAACATAAGATGAACAACCAAATATCTTCATGTGATTTAATTTCACCTCTTTGTTGTTACAAGTCTTCTAGGTTACCTCTTATTTCAAAGGAACTAAAGGACCCCTATTGATCAGATATGCGACTATATTTACAGCCTCTGCCCAAAACTGCATAGGCAACCTAGCATGTGTCCCCATGCTCCTAGCTCTCTCTATAAGAGTCCTATTTATGCACTCTACAACACCATTTTATTGAGTTCCTAGAACAATGAACTCCTACCTAATCCAATTCAAAGAAGAAAACTCCTTGAACTCTTTGTCATAGTACTATCTGGTATTGTTTGATCTGAGGCACTTGAGTTTTAAGTCGGTCTCATTTTTAACTAAGGCTAACAATTTCTTGAACACTTCAAATATCAAATTTGTGCTTCCTAGTATGGTTATCAATGAAAGTAATGAAGTATACTGCTCCACTAAGAGAGGATGTTGGAGCTAGTTTCCACGCATTAGTGTGCACAAGCTCCAAGTTCTGAGACTTCAAGTCTCTTCCACTCCTCGAGAAATTGGCCTTCTCCTGCTTGCCATACACGCAATTTTCACAAAATTTTTAAGTCAGTGTACTTTAATCCTTTCTCGCTCACATGATGTAACAGCCCAAACTCTTAAGCACCAAGGTATTGTCCGTTTTGGCCAGAAAGGCCTCACAGTTTTGCCTTCAAAAGATAACTTCCCAGTAGGTCACCCATCCTGGGAGTGCTCCCACCTGAGCACGCTTAACTTTGGAGTTCTTATCAGGAACTCCACCATTATCTGAAAAAGCGCCTCAATGTTTAAGAGTTTCACTTATTGCTACTTAAGTGGGTCTTCACAATCTCCCCAACTTAAGTAACTGACGTCCTCGTCAGTATCCACACACAGATCCAAGAACCATCAATTGGGTAGATAGGACTAGAGGTGACCCCTACAGGCGCAAGAGGTACCCACAACCATGTAGCACCTTAACCATCATGGGTTCAAGAGGCTGCTCACATGAAGTGGTACTTTGCCCTGTATGGCACTTAGCTCCTATCTGACACCCTATGGTTTGTTCTGATACCATTTGTAACAGCCCAAACTCTTAAACACCAAGGTATTGTCCGCTTTGGCCTGAAATGCCTCACGGTTTTTGCCCTCAAAAGATAACTTCCCAGTAGGTCACCCATCCTAGGAGTGCTCCCACCTAAGCACGCTTAACTTTGGAATTCTTATCAGGAACTCCACCATTATCTGAAAAGACGCCTCGATGTTTAAGAGTTTTACTTACTGCTACTTAAGTGGGTCTTCACACATGACCAAGCCTTTGGTGCCATAGATGTGTATCAATCTATTATGTTGCAGCAATAGAGTCGGACATTATATTGATCAGGTAAAGTGTCACATCCATATTGCCCCGAGTAACTACCAATGCACTTTTTGTCACCTTTCAAGAATCTCCAGTGAAACTCATGTTGTAATCTTTGCGGGCCAACTGGCTAACAAAGATCAAATTTCTTCTCATACAAGAAACATGTTTGACATCCATCAACTTCCACACTGACCGTTCGATAACTAGATATTCACATCTTCCTTTCTAATGATGCTGCACACTTTGTCATCTCCCAAGTAAATTTTACCCATATCACTTTTGATGTGGTTCCTAAAAGCTTCATTGCTTAGAGTCGCATGAAAAGAGGCACTTGAGTCCACCATCCAAAACTCAATACTAACAAATGGTAAGATCAACACATCTTGATCTTCTTCTGCTAAAACATTCACTGAGAGGTTCTTGTCTTTATTTCCACCTCCCGATTTCTTCAAGGCATAACAAGGGGTCAGACTGTCTGCTAGGCGCCTGGGGTGCGCATAGGCATCAGATTATCTGTTTGCGGGGTGCACCTGGGCATCGCGCTCTCTGTCTGCGAGGCGCCTGGGGCGCACCTGTGCGCGAGCCTTACTGTCAGTAGCGCAGATTCGTCCTGGAATCCAGCGAAACACCATTTGCTCTTTTATTAATGATATAGTTGATCTACATGCCATAACAGGTCGGGTCAGCTTGAGTTACATCGTGATATCTCCAAAATATAAATAATAATAATAATAATAATAAAAAAAAAAAGAGATTACAAATAAATGCAATTGCTTGAACTTGCATACATTTTCTAAGAGTTGTGAAAAGAGACCGGGCCAGCAACTCGGTTAATATAAAATAAAACAATTTCTTCCCTCCCAAGAAAAGCAGAAAGCATATAATCGGGCAGAAGAAGAAACGAGAAGCTAAAAAGATGAGGAGGGAGGGACGGCAGCACGGCATAGTTCAGGCCTTAGAGATAAATCCTTATCTTCCCGACAACGCGGAAAGAGTGAAGAGCAGGCTGCCGTACAAGATCGATGGTCCGGCCATGGGCTGCTTCGTGAAGGCCCCTTCAAATCCCACGAACCGGTCCAGATACACAAGCCGGTGCGGCCGGCCCAGGTGCATCAACTGCCACGACCACCCTGTCACCAAGGCCCGGCCCAAAACCAAAGGGCAACTCAAGCACAGGGACCTCCAGTTATCCGACGACTTTTACCTCCACGCCGACCGCCTGATCACCTTCCACGACGGTGAAGACGCCGAATCCGACGGCTCAGCAGAGCCCACAATAAATTTTTGGGAGTATTTTTCTACGGGGATTTGGATTATTTAATTTGCATAATTTGTTTTTTATATTTTATTTGGGTTCATTTGTGTTTGTATGTATTATTATGTAATAATTAAAAAAATAGAACCATTATTTCAGTTGATAATTAATCAATTAGTATGTAATAATTAATGCAGAGTTTCATGTGAGGGCCAGAGATTTACGTGAGAGGTTTGAATCTAATAGAAAAATATTATGTTTACATAAGAATATATATCAAAAAATATTCAAGATCAATAAAAAAAATTTTTTTTTTTTAATTTTTACATATAAACCCTACAAAAAAATATATTCAACTAATAATTTACTTATACATTAAATTGACATATCATCTGTATACTTTAGTGTATACTAATATATAAGTGTAGCAATACTCAATCTCCTGCCAATCATGGTGGATGGAGGTGAGTATCGAAGCTGTAGAAATAATGGTAGAGAGAGGAATGGGCTTAGGAGCTTCAATTGAGCCTTAAAACATCATCTAAAAGTTAAACCCAAACATAATCAATTTTGGGTGTTCACCACCCTTTATGAAGCGATCTACAAAAATTCACAAAAGTTAGAATCCATAATCAATTTTTGGATCAATAGATGCCTCTAATTGTCACTTTTGACCAAATTTATTTCTTATCAGTTGTTCAGTATGTCTGAATCCTTGAACCCTAACGTGCCTATCAGGACCACTTGAGAAGACTTTCACCACAGTTTCCGCCACCTGAAATTTATGGGAATATGGGTTCGTTGCAAGAGAAAGACAACACTACAACGCTAGATGTCGCATCCATTTACTACAATAGGATCCATCAGTCGAGATCTGTGTTAATGGATGTGTTACTTTTGATGATAACAAAATATACAAAATAACTTTTTATACTAACATGAATGTGCTGAGCTTTCATGTTACTTCAAATAGATATATGAACAAAGCACTCAGAAACAAGAAAGATCGAGTATTCAGGTTCAGATAATAAAAGAAAAAAAGAACTGGAGTTATGCTTGGATGGCATTGCAATGTTTAGTAGCATCACCTAGAAGATACATTTGTCAAAGAGAAGATTCAACAACTTGAAGACTTGAACATAAGTTACTAAGCTTTGAGACTGATAGAGAATGAGATCCTAAAATATAGAAATAACTAATAGATCGCTTATTGTACTTGCTTCCAAACACATGGACTAGCGTGCCAAGGCACAATACTCACAGACGAACAAAGCCAAATGCCCAGATAGGTATAGGCAAGTTTGTGCCTTTTGGATCCCACCTGGATAGACCCAAATAGAAAATAGTTGGGTCACAGATTGGACCGGCATGCCCGGTAGCACCCAAGGCATATGCTCAAATGCATGCTAGCTTCAAAAAATAACATGTTCCCTTTATTTTCAAAGCCTCATCTCCATAATACATAGTGACTCAAACCACATCCCAAAGCACCTCAGTCTGAATTAAAATTTTCTTACCTTCTCAAGAGAAATTAAGGAAAAAGATCAAAAAGGCAAAAGCAATCCAATTGCCCTTAACCCCTCCATCCATCTCAAAGACTAACAGATTTTCTAGTTGTGTTTCCAAAACTTTTTCTGTAAGATTTTCATTACATTTTTTTATTTCTTTCTAACAAAACTCAACTAGGCTTGTGCTATAGATTTTCATTACATTTCCAAAACTCTTTCTAGGGTAGTGCAATCTGGGTTCAAAGGCCAAAAATCTGATTTAATTTGATAACGGAAATTTAATTTTGAACTTTTAAATGATAATATCTTCATTTAACATGAACAGGCTCAAGTTCAATTGTACAACTTGTATGGGCCAATTTTTTTAAAACATCATAGAAATGTATAATTGCACAATTATTTTACAACAAAACTTGCAAGGGATTCACTTACAATACTGAACATACCGCCATGCGGTTTCTCCATACAGGATATCAGCCATTGATAATCTTCCAAGGCCTTCTGCGACAATGGCTCAAGGAACTCGCACCTGTTCAAAATCTCGGGAGGAGGCATCCCATCCACAATATTAGAGCCCATCTTCTGCTTCCCCAAAACCGTCTCCAGCCGTTTGATCGAAAAATGCTCAAGCGCGAACGGAGCAGATCCTGCAATCACCTCCTGCCGGAATGGCAGTGCTTGAGCGGTCTGCAGGCAGAATTCAATCCATTGATGAATCAATGGAGAAGGGCCTCTTACCCTCCCCCCAATCTGGTCGGTTTTGAACTTGGTTGCAGCAGGTACTGCCTGAAGAATAAGCATTTTTATTGAAGGATATTAACTATTGCTCAATCTAGGAGCTACTTTTATTTAAAAGAAGCTGATGTGAAGTTGCCGCAGAAGAAACTGTTCCTGCTGCAATTTGAATGCCACAATGATATGTGGTTCACAGCAGCAACAGCAGTTGACGACAATTGGCAGTAAAAAAGCTGCTGCAACGTTGCTACAAAAGAAGCTAGTGTTGTAATTATTGTTTGTGTGCCCTGCTGTCATGCTGCTATTAATGATCAACAGTGGCTCACGATAGCAGGCAGGCATCCATGGCGGTAAAACTAAAAGAGCCAAATGGCAATTTTTATAAACTAAATAGCATAAAGCAATCATCTCACATTTTAAAAATTGCCTTTAGAGATACTACTTTATATAAAGTAAGATAGAAAGCATGTTCTCAAACGACATAAACTAGACATGCATATTTATATATAGTATAGCTGCCAGAAGCTGTCCCAAAACAAATCTAAATGTAATAATAATAACAACAACAACAATACTAAGCCTTAGTATCTATCATAGGTGAGGTTGATTATATGAATCATTTGTTTCCATTGTGAAAAAATAAATAAAAATCCCAATCCTATATTCCAAATAGAAAAGAGATTTTGTGATGGTTTCTTGGCATATTGTTTTTTGTTTTCCTCTTCCTCTTTTATATCTTTTAAGCATATAGGCAAAATTTATATACTGAATTTTTCTTATAAAACATCATTGAACAGTCTAATGCTTGATATGCCTGGATATCTAAAGATGACATTGTATATACTAATCCCATTATTGGAACCACACCAATCTTGCTACAAATGAACTCATTTCTCACTCTACCTTTCATGCATATCCACTCATTCACCTTAGCATCCTCATCTCTGTATCATTTAGTTTATCGATAAATTTATTTTTTTGTAGATTAAAATTCATGCGAATATAATATAATCAGTCATATAGCTTTTTTTAAAAGTTTTCCTTAATTTTTTAATGAATCACTTTGATTGCACCAAAAACTCCATAAATTCTCCTCCATTTCATCTAACTAGCTTGGATCCTATTAAATACATAGCCCGCTATTTCACAATTATTTTTAATAATTGAACCAAGGAATTTGAACCTCTTGCCTTTATGATTACATGGTCAATAATAGCTATATGTCTTTGAGATAATGTATTTTATTACAATTGAACTTACACTCCATATATTTTATTTTCGAAAAGGTTACTTGATGCATGTTATTTGCATATTACATTCTCTTAAGGACTGTTTAGCATGCTAGAAATGCAATATAATCTGACTACGCTATAATTACTTGGCAATTATTTTAGTGTTTGTTTGGAATTAAATAATCTACAGATCATGATGCTTAGCATAATTCAAAGGTATGATTACCCCTAACTCAGAATGAACATGCTGAAAAGCCAAAATACATACATACCATAATATAGATATTGGATTATCCTAACAAGTAGAACATACCATCACAACAACAATGTCTAACTCAGGAATAGTGTCACCAACAACCAAATCCATACCATTAAATATCAAGACGAATCCATAACAAAAATATCAAGCACGTGCGACAAAGACGAATCATGTCGACGTCAGAGATCATCGGCAAGAATTGGAGACACCAGTGACAAAGAAGACATCAGGAAGAACTCATGCGTCAGCGATAGCAGAAGAGTCAACGTCAAAGGGGAAGAAATGGAAATATTGCATAGGTTTCCCTGTGTCCAAAGCCATTAAAGAAGACTTTTCCTCTGTCGTTTCCATGTTCTTTCTAGGATTCCTCGACAACCTCCCCCTCGTCGTGGGATCAATGGAGATCACCTACGCAAACATCACCGGATACTCCCTCATATATGGGCTGTCTCTCGGCATGTAGCCACTCTGTGCTTAGGCATTTGGAGCCAACGAACCCGAACTTCTCTCCCTCACACTCTACCAAGCAGTCCTCTTCCTCCTCTCCTCCATCCCAATCTCATTCCTATGGACAAACATGTCAACGATCCTCCTTATCCTCAGCCAAGACTCGAAGATCGCTGCTCTGGCTCACATCTACGAAAGCAAAGTAAAGGCTGCGTCACAACAGAGTTATGACATGACTAAGACAATGACGTAACGCAATGAAGAGAAAATTGCAACAAGACGATGGGAACTCTGCGTCTAAAAAATCCGTGAAAGAAACTAGCGATGAGATGATGGGGAGCTCTACGTGATCGAAAATCACCCGTTTTGAATGGGTTTTTTTTTTCATAGCTCTATTTTAGAAGGGTAATAAAATTACTCCGCTATTTTCAACTATTTTTATTTTACCTCAAACCAAATGCCCACAAATTTTAAAAAACAACTTCACACCAACACTACTATAACAAAAGCCCCTTAACTGATAAGTTAACTTTAGAATCTAAAGAATTTCATCTTAATAATCAATTAGTTGTCTCATAAAAGTGAGTCTAAGCTATTTTGAAATCAATTAGTTTTTCCTACAAAACCCGTATGCAATTAACTTCTCTCCAAGTTAGAAAAATGGATAATACACGAGAGAATATTAAACAGAAATTACCCAAAGATCAGCCCATATGCTTGTGCCAGATTTTGGAACAACTACTACCACATCAGCCATGCGCTTAGAAGCAGGAATAACGTCGCTGCTCCAACCCACCGCAACCCACACATCCCCATCTCCGAAAGACTTCAGATAATGGACGCTGTCGAAGAAACGCACCTGAACAAATTATAACAGAAAATGCATTTACAGGGGGAAATATCAACCTTGAATCATCTTCATAATAAAAAAGAGCGAATAATAATATTTTCTTCGAGAGAATGCCTGTTTTTGAAGTGATATCAAGTTAAGCAAAGCATTCTCCCGCCCGCCTATAACTTGTGAATCAATATCTTTAGTGTTATATGACGCTCCCATTCGCTTCAAAACAGCACCGATAACCTCTCTCGGAGAATCTATCATAGAAATCTTGCTGGAAAGTTCAGGCCTCCATAAGTCATCCCAGTCCTAATCCATATGAAGCCGTTTAATTCAATCATTTCCAGTAAAGACAAATACGAGCAATTTAAATTGCTAATACAAATAAGAAGAGATGACTATGACAGGGAGGACAGACTAGAGAAGGGCTTAAGAAAATTATATATTGGAAATGCGGTGCACCTCAATCGGAGTTAAATTATGCTTTCTGAATTTACTCTCCTTGTATGCTATCACCATGGTTCCCCAACGGTACGGAGCCCCCCAAACGCTCCCAGAAGGGTCCAAGCCCCCTTCTACATTCCTGCGCAAGTGAACCTGACAAAAAACTGTAATATGACAAGTAATGATGACATTGGGTGAAAGTACACAAAGGTAAGGCATGGCTTTTCTTCACTTTTTCGTACGAACCTCCAAACTGAAAGTTACCAATCTTTTGGGAGTGGAAATGTACCTAAGCCAAGCCAAACCAAGCAAGCTAGAGCTTGACTTGGTTTACTAGATATATTAATTAAGTGACAAGCTCTTACTAGAGCACATAATATGTGGCTTGAGCACCAATATGAGCTTGTTCTTAAAGGGTATTAAAGTTGCTGGATTAAAAAATAAAAATCAAGCTTACTTTCATGAATAAGATTTATTTAAATCTCAATAGGGCTGACCTTGAGCTTAACTACTAAGATCAACTCATGTTTCCACATGAATGAGCTGCACAAGAGTAGAGTTCAGCTCAAGGTTGATATGTGCATACACGCCCTAACACATTTTTTGTACAAAAAATAAAATTAAAGCCAATAAAAAGAAATATGGAAGGTGCCATAATAATGAATTTTTTTACTCAGTTAGAACTGTTCTAATTACTCTCATAACACAAAATTAAAATATTTAAATATCTAACACGTAAAATTTTATTTTTATAAATAAAGTTACAGTACATTCTCCCCTTTTATAATAGATACATCCATAAATTAATGTCATTTATGTTTTTACTGCAAGTGTTTTTTGAAAACTTATAATTACCTTATTTTCAAAAAGGATGAAATATATTATAATAATAATAATTCATCATCATTATTATATAATGCATTTTTTGCATTTTGGACAAACAAATAATAATAAAATATAAGAAAATATACATTTTCACGAATTGCACGGTACAAAGGGAGAATATATGCAATAAATGAAAGTAATACAAATTGAAAAAAGAAAAAGGATATGCCAACAATGGCAATGCATTTCCTCCATCCAAGTTTCTCCTCATCCTCTCCTTTTAGCAGCTTTGGCAAGGTCGGTATATATTGCCCACTGAACGCACAATGCTATGTATGATTTCCGCAGTTCATGAAGCTCCTTTTAGTCACACATTTTCTCAAGTGGTAGCGGGGACTATGTAGTTAAGCTCGTCTGCTCCTTCCTTCAAAACTCCCTATTTATGAAAAGCTGTTTTGTAATATGCATACGATAAAATCCGAGCTATGGTAAATCCTTTTAAATTCTCACCAACATGAAAGTTTTTTTTTTATCCCCTTTCTACGAATTTTCTTTAAAAAGTTTTTCTAAATTTCAAGCTCAGAGGAATATGGTCCATTGGTCTCACACATGATACTATCAAATATAAATGATAATGCATGGCTATTTGCCAAAACATCTATCTATGTGAAAAGCATTTGCGGTACAAACCCTCAAATGGAGTTCAAAACTTATTAACGAAACCTCTATTTAAACCTCTAGAATGAGTCTTTCCAAAATAACAGATTTCTTCAACCAATCTACACAATAGTTATTGGATTCAAAATTTTACAAGTTCTCTGGTTGCATTGACCAATCATGACTGTCACTCATCCTTTAATGACAAGGATTCTGGTTGATTTGGGCATTTTTCAGCCATCGTTTCTTCCAACAATGGTCAAAGAGATGCGTGAGAAAGAGAAAAAGAGAGAACGACTAGTACTCTCTAATTAAGCTTCCATCCATTTTTTGTGCGAAAATGTGCTTTTATTTGAATAAATTTCAGATCAGGACTGACTAAGAAAATTTAAATATTAGTATTTAAATTTATGGATAGAAAGAAAATATCACTAAAAATAGAGAAAATCATCTCAAAGATATGCAAAACAAAAATTCACACTACACATCTCTAAGAAAATTTTGCAACAAAAATAGATTAAAGATAAAGGTGGAAGAAAAAAAACTAACAGTTTAGCAATGGGAAAAGCTAATGGGAAGTGAGGGACAAAGTCATCGTCAGCAACGGATGGCACTAACAGAAGAAAATAAGGGTGCCAAACTGCCAATGAAAGAAGTCATGAATGAGAGTTAAAGGTCAAAGTATTAAATTCTTTATGTTTTTCTTATATTTATGAATGGTTAAAAATTGAGTTTTTCTTTAGCACCTTTCTTTGAGAAAACATGTTTGTGTCAAGCACATATTTATAAACGGTTTATTGATTAGAGTTATAAAATTTGCTTATATATAACTGGTATTAATTATAATATTTTAAATTACAAATATTATCAATTTCACTATAAAGATATATCACTATCAACTTCAATTATCTTTTTAAAATTCATATAAATGAAAACATCATAAATTAGTTTATAGGTTTTAGCAAGAAAATTTATATTACTAAATTGCAACAAATGATTCATAACTGTATCCTTTTGCACTTGTCAAAATAGAATGTGCATGATTAACAAGTATGACGCTGCTTCTTTATGTTTGGCTCACAAACACCCATTAATCCCTTGATCTACAAACAATAAGAAGAGTGCGAGGGCCCGATGCCAGTTCGGTAGAAACCGTTCTGGCATTGGGTAACTGCTCACCGCAGGATCATATCAAGTAATTTGAGAGAAAAGAATGCGCATATAAAAGTAAATTATATTTTTCATTTATCTAAAGTTCTTATTACAAGTTCTATCATCGTACAAAACAAAAAAAAGAAAAAAGAAAAACAAAATAAGCATTTCAGCGCCGTTGTTGATCTTTTGAAAGCTAAGGTTCTTGTTTAACCTCTTCTAGGAGCACCTGACCTGGTATTGTACAGAAAACAATATTGGGATTTGAATTCCCAGTAATTAGAGAATACTCTAAGTACAGCAGTACATAACAACAAATTAATTTACGAAAACGCGTTTAGCAGAGATAAAAATGCAGGATAGGTAAGGCAACTGCGTAAAATAAGCGAGTAACTTCCTGCAACAAGTATTTATCATAAAATAACGGTTACTGATGTCATTTTCCAGTAACCAACCCCGAATGTTACTGATGTCATTTTTCCAGTAACAACCCCGAATGTTATTGATGTCATTTTCCAATAACAACCCCGAATGTTGCTGATGTCATTTTTCCAGCAACAACCCCGAATGTTACTGATGTCATTTTCCAGTAACAACCCCGAATAATACCGATGTCATTTTCCGGTAACAACCCCGAATGATATTACGTTAGTTCCGGACAACCAACCAAGCTTCAAAATGAAATTCAGCTCAAAGCAAATATGCGAAGCAAAGCAGTAATAGAAAAATTGCAATATGTAATGCAAGTCATATACTGGGTACCTTTAGTCTTTTAGTTCAGAAGTTCAACAGCTCGTATGAGTGACAGTTCGCTCAATCTGTATTTTAAGTTCCCGATATTTTTAAGTGAGCTTTTGATTCTTTTATTCTGTTTGTCTTCTTCTGCTTTTGAAGTTCATTTAAATTAAGCTGCTGTTAAAGCAGTTGTTAAGGTGTCTTTATGATTATCATACTAATGTATAACGAAAAAGTCAGAATAATCGACGGTATTGACAAATAGAAATTAGTAGTCATTTATAACACATTGAATCGTTCCCATTATTAATTAATGAGGATAATTCTATTGTGTATGACTAGCTAAAAAAAATTTGATAGTGAGAATAATTAAATTAAGAGAAAGCGAATGAGTTCTTTCAATTTTCTTTCCCTTACCTTAGATTTAGGATTGCCGGCACACGAAATGAAGCTGGAACGGGTTGGCCGAAGGGTTGCTGGAGCCGCTGCGGGGGCTGCCGGAGGCTGCAGGGCTGACGGAAGGTGCTGCCGGGGACTGCCGGGTTGCTGGAAGCTGCGGAAAGTAGCTGTCGGGGGCTGCCGGGCTGCTGGAAGGAGGCTGGAAGGGCTGTCGGGGCTGCCGGGCTGCCGGAAGGAGGTTGGAAGGGGCTGCCGGGCTGCTGGAAGGTGGCTGGAAGGGCTGCCGGGCTGCTGGAAGGAGGCTGGAAGGGCTGTCGGGGCTGCCGGGCTGCCGGAAGGAGGAGGGTTGGCTGATTTGAGGAGGGGAGAGGGGAAGAAGCTGCTGAATGTGTGGGGAGAAGCGGAGAGGGGATGGGGGGTTTTATAGGCGCACGGAAAGGCGCCACAACGTGCGCCAATTGGCGCCATAATGGCGCCAGGTCGGCGCCTGGCGCGCGCGTCAGAGGCTCTGGCGAGGAAGCTTCTCCCGCCAGAGGGCGGGAGTGGGGCCGGGAGACAGGGTCGGCCCTCTGGGCCGACAACCTGCGCCAAAATCGGCGCAGGCAGGCGCCGAACATGCGCCAGGCTTCCGCCTGGTGCGGAAGCTTCTCCTGCCTGGTGCGGAAGCTTTTCCCGCCTGGCGCGGGAGAAATGATCGCTCCGTGCGATCAAAAAAATAGGGGGGGGGGGGCGTATGCAGAAAACAGAGGAAAAAAATAAAAATAAAAACTTAAATTTAAAATCTTCTCAAATTCCCGTTGTTCGTCATCCGAATACAACGAAACTTGACACCGAGGTGTGTTACAACATGACGAACACCCTCGCGCCAAAAATTTTTGATTCGGAGCAAAATTTTATTTTATTTTAATTTTAGGGGTTTAAAACTTCGAAAATTTGCCACGATCAAATCGATGCTCAGAATTTGATGAAATTTTCTCGAGCAACTTTTAAATAATATACTTAACACGTTGACACTGAAAACGATGAATTTGGACATGTATTTCAATGTTTTTGATTTTCAGAAATTAGAAATTTCGAAGATAGAACGGGAGCTTCTGTCTTCCGGATTTCTCCTGAATTATGGCTCTTTGATCCTTAAAGTTGTTTCTATCAATTGGTAGTTTTGTTTGCCCTAAAGTGAAATTCCCCAGGATCCTGATTCCTAAGGCGGGATTCTGCCCTAATTTGCAATACAACGATTTTGGGTCGTTACAAACTCCCCTACTTAAAAACGATGTCGTTCTCGGCATCACCAGAACAAAAAGAAGATTTGAGGGAAGTTATGGGTTACCTCAACTAGAAAATAGCTCTGGATACTTTCTTCGCATAATATCATCTTTTTCCCACGTAGCTTCTTTTACAGTATGATTGTGCCACTATACTTTAACCATCGGAATCGTTCTGCTTCTTAGTTTTCGGCGGTCTCTTTCAATGATTTGAAGTGGTTTTTCGACATAAGTCAGATCAGGTTGAATTTCAACTATTGAATCAGAAATTTGTTGAGAGGGTTCCTGGAGGCATTTGCGAAGAGCAGAAACATGAAAAATGTTGTGTATGGCAGAAAATCTTTCAAGAAGTTTGAGTCTGTAGGCCGAGCTTCCAATTCTTGCGATTACTTCGAACGGTCCAACATATCTGGGGCTCAACTTACCTGTAACTCCAAAGCGATGAATACCCTTCATCGGGCTAACCTTTAGATAGGTACGATCACCAACACAAAATTCTAGCATCCGGTGCCTAGCGTCATGATACTTCTTTTGTCAGTCCTGGGCTGTTGCAATTCGACTCTTGATTTGCTTTATCTTTTCATTTGTTTCTTCAATCAAATCTGAACCGTAGATTTGAACGTCTCCCACTTGTGTCCAGGCTAGTGGAGTGCTGCACTTTCTTCCATAAAGGGCTTCATAAGGGACCATTCCAATACTTGCTTGGTGGCTATTATTATACGCGAATTCGATTAATGGTATATGCTTTTCCCAACTACCACCAAAATCAAGAATACTCAACCGCAGTAGATCTTCGAGTATTTGATTAACTCTTTCGGTTTGCCCGTCTGTCTGCGGGTGGAAGGCGGTGCTTAGAGCTAGAGTGGTTCCGAGATCGCGATGTACCGCTTGCCAAAATCGGGATGTAAATCTGCTATCTCGATCTGAGACTATGACTTTTGGAATTCAGTGAAGTCTGATTATTTCTTTAATATAGAGTTTGGCTAATCTTTCAACAATGTCAGTTTGCTTGATAGGAATAAAATGGGCTGATTTGGTCAATCGGTCTATGATTACCCAAATTGTATCTACTCCTGAACGACTTCGGGGTAATCCCATGACAAAGTTCATCGAAATGTCTGACCATTTCCATTCCGGGATTTCTAAAGGACGCAAGAGTCCTCCTGGCTTCTGATGCTCAGCTTTTACTAAGCAGCACACATGACACTTAGCAATAAACTCAGCCACACTTCTTTTAAGTCCTGGCCACCAGAACACTCCTTTTAAATCTTGATACATCTTATTATTTCTGGGATAAACTGAATATCCTGAATTGTGAGCTTCACATAGTATCTGGCTTCGAATGGGTATGATATTAGGGACCCACACTCTTTTTCCGTGATAAATATAATTCCCTTGTTGAAGTTGTAAGTCTGATCGACGTCCCTTTTCTATGTCCTCCTTTAGCTTTGAATACATTGGGTCTTGACCTTGAGCGATAAATATTTGTTGTAGGAGCGTAGGTTCGGTGGTACTTAGCTGGAGTAAATCATTTAACTGCTTGCTGGAAGTAGGTATTATCTCAAGCTTCAGAAATTCTTCCATCAAAGGACTTTCTGTGATTAATTCATTTAGAGATACCTTCCTGCTGAGGGCGTCAGCAACAACATTGGCTTTATCGGGGTGATATGAGATACTAAGATCATAATCACACATTAATTCAAGCCATCTTCTTTGCCTACAGTTTAGTTGTTTCTGGGTAAAAATATATTTTAGGCTTTGGTGGTCGGTAAAGATTTCGCATCTTACCCCATACAAGTAGTGTCTCCATATTTTTAAGGCAAAAACAACTGATGCTAACTCTAGATCGTGAACTAGATAATTCTTTTCATGCTTCTTTAATTGCCTTGAGGCGTAGGCAATCACTTTCCCTTCTTGCATTAGAACGCAAAAGCCAATGTTGGACGCATCAGTGTATACTTGAAAATTAATCCTTTCTTGAGGTAAGATCAGGACTGGTGCGGCGGTCAATAATTCCTTCAACTTCTGGAATGCCTGCTCGCAATCTTGACTCCACACAAAGGGTACCACCTTTTGAGTTAACCTTGAAAGAGGTGAGGCTAATAATGAAAACCCCTTAACAAATTTTCGATAATAACCTGCTAGACCCAAAAAGCTACGAATCTCAATCACCGAAGAGGGTTGCGGCCAATCCTGAATGGCACTTATCTTATTCTGATCAACTTGTATCCCCTCAGCACTGATCACATGGCCAAGAAAGGCAACAGATTTAAGCCAAAATTCACATTTTGTATATTTTGCAAACAATTGATGCTTCCTTAATGTGCTTAACACAAGTCTTAAGTGATTTTCATGATCTTCTTCACTTTTCGAGAAAATAAGAATGTCGTCGATAAATACGATCACAAATTTGTCCAGGAACGGTCTAAGAACTCGTTGCATTAGGTCCATGAAAACTGAGGGAGCATTGGTTAGTCCAAACGATATCACCAGAAACTCGAAATGCCCGTAACGAGTTCTGAATGCAGTTTTCGGAACATCTTCCTCTCGTATTCGAACTTGGTGATATCCTGATCGTAAGTCTATTTTTGAGAAGACTTCAGCCCCGGCGAGTTAATCGAATAGATCATCGATTCGAGGAAGCAGATACTTATTTTTTATGGTTATTTTGTTCAATTCCTGGTAGTCGATGCACATCCGCATTGACCCATCTTTTTTCTTTACAAAAAGAACTGGAGCTCCCCATGATGACGTGCTGGGCTTAATAAGACCTTTTTCAATTAGGTCCTGCAATTGCTCGTGAAGTTCTTGCAGTTCTTTTGGGGCTAGACGGTAAGGTGCTTTAGACAAAGGCTGCGACCCAGGTACTAATTCAATAGGAAAATCTAATTCCCTTATTGGAGGTAGACCAGGTAGTTCATCGGGGAAAACATCAGGAAAGTCTTTTACAACATTGGTTTCTGATAAAGAGATGACTTCACCCGGCTTATTTATCAAGGAGACTAGGTAGGCCTCGCACCCCTTGTGGATTAACTTCTCGGCCTTAAGTGCGCTGATTAGAGAAGCGTTAATACTTAATCTGCCTAAGAATACTTCTGGTTTACTTTCTTTCTTAAAAGTAATTTTTTTTCTTCTGACAGTCAATGACGGCTTCATGCATACTTAACCAATCGATCCCCAAAATAATATCGAAATTCTTTATAGGAAGGACTTGTAGAGTAGCCTCATAAACTACATTATTAATAGGGATATTGCAAATACAAAACTGTTGAGCGCTCATGGTGGGTGAACCGGAAGGCAACCCAATATTGAGGGTGCTAGTTAGATTGCAACACGGAATATTTAGGGTCTTAACACAATTTTCTGAAATAAAGGAGTGGCTCGCTCCCGTATCGAACAAAACGCTAACAGGTTCGCTATTAATTTGTATGGTGCCTAATTAAAAATGATATAACTATCACAAAAAAAGTTTAAACAAGCGTGATGATGAAATAAAGAAAAGTGTACCTAATACCACATTACTGTCGTCGGGTGTTATGAAAGGGGTAAGAGTGTATATCCTTGCTGGAACGGTGGCTCGAGGGACCTGACCATTCCTTTGGGTAGGTGCTGCTGTCGAAGCGACTTGCCTGGGAGCAGTTCCCCTTCGACAATTATTGGCGGGGGAGGTTATTGGTGCTGAATTCTGGCTTGGGGCAGATCTTGCCCCATGGATAATATCACCATCTACCGTCCTCTTGGCGATACAAAAACGGTAACCATGGCCGGTGCGTCCGCAATTAAAGCAGCAGTTCTGCCCGTGGTAGCATCTCCCACCAGGGTGAGGTCGATCACATGCTCCGCCTTCGGTGGTCTTGGGAGCTTCTGCAGACATTTGGTATGCCCTTGCTGGAGAAGGGTAGCGGGGACGTTTGAAAGTCTCCTGGTTCCCATTAGAGGTGATTGGTCTCTTCCCTTGTCGTTCCGCAATCACCTGCTCGTTGTGCTCCAGCATTGTCGCACAGTCCAACAGATCCGCAAAATTTGTATGCCTCAAAGAAATTAAGTTAGTGCGAATGCTGTCTTTTAGGCCTTCCAAAAATCTACTGCACCTTGAAGCTTCGCAGTCCACCAGCTTCGGTGCATAACGAGAGAGTTTCGTAAACTCCGTCTCGTAGGCTGCTACAGATCGATCACCCTGAGCTACCCTTATAAATTGGCTTTCTAGTATTCTTTGGGCGGAATGGGGAATATAACGACTTCTGAATGCGGTTGTGAACTCCGCCCATGACACGTCCTCAAGACTGAAGCCTTTAAAGGTTGTCTCGAACGTGATCCTCCACCATCTCTCCGCTTCACCCTCTAGCAAGTATTTTGCTAGTCTAACCTCCTCGCTAGATGGACATTTCAAGCTGTCTAGCTTGCTTTCCACGGCTTGGATCCAGTCTTCGGCCTCCATGGGTCTGGCCGAGCCGTTAAAAGTAGGAGGGTTGAGTTTGAGGAAGGCCTGGAGGGCATTGTCCACTCGCACTTTTTGCTCGTGAGGGGCTTCTGCTGAGAGCAGGGAGGTGGAAGCTTTGCCTTGATTGGAGAGGAGGAGATCGTGGTTTTCACTGGGGTTTCGGCGGGTACTGAGAGGAAGCCTTCCTCGGAATCCATCTGTTTGGAGTGATAAAGTTGGAGTTTTAGGGGCGGTTTGAAACTTGCCGAATACACAAACAATTAATCATGATATATAAGATTTCATTTTTCAGATTCAAACAAAACTTTATCTAACAATAAATTTGTACAAAAAGAGGATTGCATTATCAGTAAGACTAATTCTTTACTGAATGCAACAAAAAGATAAAAAAAAAATCTAACTTTTTATTTTAACTAACTGGAGGATTCATGACTACATTTCCTCCTTTTTGAGGACTCCCCGAGGTCCTTGACTATCCCCTTTCCCTTAGACGTAGCGGCAATCATGTTGCCAAACTTTATGAGTTTTCTAACTTGATAAAGCTCGTCCTGAAGCCGAATGATCTGACGATTTTTCACGTCATCATTTCTCTTGACCTCCCATTCAAGAGCGGTCATCCTCCCCTGTAGCGTCCCTTTCAACTTTTGCACCTCTACCTCAAGATCCCTTATCCTGTTCCCAAACCTTGATAACCACCAGGCTAATGTTTCTTCTACATTTTCCAGCTTTTCTGTTAGAACCTCAATCTTAGATTCTTCGGCAGGAGTATTCATGTTGACACTAACATCTGTAATTTCGGAGTCAGAGGGATTACGGCCAATCTCCCAATCCTCGTAGTACTCGACCATTTCATCACGAGGATCCATCTAAAAGATTAACACGTACATGATGCTTTAGCGTTATCATAATCAGATCGCAATGAAGCATTATATATATCCTCTAATTTGCTTAATGAATATACTTTTACTTTCATATATATATTTCTTCCTCTCAGATATGCTTAATCCTGCTCTGATACCAACTGTGAGGGCCCGATGCCAGTTTCGTAGAAACCGTTCTGGCATTGGGTAACTGCTCACCGCAGGATCATATCAAGCAATTTGAGAGAAAAGAATGCGCATATAAAAGTAAATTATATTTTTCATTTATCTAAAATTCTTATTACAAGTTCTATCATCGTACAAAACAAAAAAAAAAGAAAAAAAAAAAACAAAATAAGCATTTCAGCGCCGTTGTTGATCTTTTGAAAGCTAAGGTTCTTGTTTAACCTCTTCTAGGAGCACCTGACCTGGTATTGTACAGAAAACAATACCGGGATTTGAATTCCCAGTAATTAGAGAATACTTTAAGTACAGCAGTATACAACAACAAATTAATTTACGAAAACGCATTTAGCAGAGATAAAAATGCATGATAGGTAAGGCAACTGCATAAAATAAGCGAGTAACTTCCTGCAACAAGTATTTATCATAAAATAACGGTTACTGATGTCATTTTCCAGTAACCAACCCCGAATGTTACTGATGTCATTTTTCCAGTAACAATCCTGAATGTTATTGATGTCATTTTCCAATAACAACCCCGAATATTGCTGATGTCTTTTTTCCAGCAACAACCCCGAATGTTACTGATGTCATTTTCCAGTAACAACCCCGAATGATACCGATGTCATTTTTCGGTAACAACCCCGAATGATATTACGTTGGTTCCGGACAACCAACCAAGCTTCAAAACAAAATTCGGCTCAAAGCAAATGTGCGAAGCAAAGCAGTAATAGAAAAATTGTAATATGTAATGCAAGTCATATACTGGGTACCTTTAGTCTTTTAGTTCAGAAGTTCAACAGCTCGTATGAGTGACAGTTCGCTCAATCTGCATTTTAAGTTCCCGATATTTTTAAGTGAGCTTTTGATTCTTTTATTCTGTTTGTCTTCTTCTGCTTTTGAAGTTCATTTAAATTAAGCTGCTGTTAAAGCAGTTGTTAAGGTGTCTTTATGATTATCATACTAATGTATAACGAAAAAGTCAGAATAATCGACAGTATTGACAAATAGAAATTAGTAGTCATTTATAACACATTGAATCGTTCCCATTATTAATTAATGAGGATAATTCTATTGTGTATGACTAGCTAAAAAAAATTTGATAGTGAGAATAATTAAATTAAGAGAAAGCGAATGAGTTCTTTCAATTTTCTTTCCCTTACCTTAGATTTAGGATTGCCGGCACACGAAATGAAGCTGGAACGGGTTGGCCGAAGGGTTGCTGGAGCCGCTGCGGGGGCTGCAGGGCTGACGGAAGGTGCTGCCGGGGACTGCCGGGTTGCTGGAAGCTGCGGAAAGTGGCTGTCGGGGGCTGCCGGGATGCTGGAAGGAGGCTGGAAGGGCTGTCGGGGCTGCTGGGCTGCCGGAAGGAGGTTGGAAGGGGTTGCCGGGCTGCTGGAAGGTGGCTGGAAGGGCTGTCGGGGGCTGCCAGGCTGCTGGAAGGAGGCTGGAAGGGCTGTCGGGCTGCCGGAAGGAGGAGGGTTGGCTGATTTGAGGAGGGGAGAGGGGAAGAGGCTGTTGAATGTGTGGGGAGAAGAGGAGAGGGGATGGGGGGTTTTATAGGCGCACGGAAAGGCGCCACAACGTGCGCCAATTGGCGCCATAATGGCGCCAGGTCGGCGCCTGGCGCGGAAGCTTCTCCCGCCAGAGGGCGGGAGTGGGGCCGGGAGACAGGGTCGGCCCTCTAGGCCGACAACCTGCGCCAAAATCGGCGCAGGCAGGCGCCGAACATGCGCCAGGCTTCCGCCTGGTGCGGAAGCTTCTCCCGCCTGGCGCGGGAGAAATGATCGCTCCGTGCGATCAAAAAAATAGGGGGGGGGGCATATGAAGAAAACAGAGGAAAAAAATAAAAATAAAAACTTAAATTTAAAATCTTCTCAAATTCCCGTTGTTCGTCATCCGAATACAACGAAACTTGACACCGAGGTGTGTTACAACATGACGAACACCCTCGCGCCAAAAATTTTTGATTCGGAGCAAAATTTTATTTTATTTTAATTTTAGGGGTTTAAAACTTCAAAAATTTGCCACGATCAAAACGATGCTCAGAATTTGATGAAACTTTCTCGAGCAACTTTTAAATAATATACTTAACACGTCGATACTGAAAACGATGAATTTGGACACGTATTTCAATGTTTTTGATTTTCAAAAATTAGAAATTTCGAAGATAGAACGGGAGCTTCTGTCTTCCGGATTTCTCCTGAATTAGGGCTCTTTGATCCTTAAAGTTGTTTCTATCAATTGGTAATTTTGTTTGCCCAAAAGTGAAATTCCCCGGGATCCTGATTCCTAAGGCGGGATTCTGCCATAATTTGCAATACAACGGTTTTGGGTCGTTACAAAGAGCCACGGAAATAAAGACTAAACTTCAAAGAGACAGACCTAATAGAAAGAGAGAGCATAGAGATCCTAAACAAAGAGATGAGTCATCGAAGATAAGGTGTGGAAGACAATGAGGCAAAATAACTGAAGCACAAAAATGAGAGAGCTAAGTATTTTGAGAGACATTGTGTAGGCGAGCAATTGGAATAGAATATAAGCTTAAGACTCCAAAGTGTTTTATAATTCACATGAATGGTTGAGACTTACCTAATAAGCTGTTTAGTTCATCAGCTTCTCAATGGTATCTAATGTTATTATGAGATTTAAGAGGCTGTTATGTTAACATACTATAAGAAAAACATAAAAAATAACAGTAACACGTCATTTTGCAAACACTTAATGCCATCAAAAATTTGGCAATAGTAGATGACAATGCTTATTTTATTTTGAGGTGAAAAAAATGAATGGAGAGGCCGACAAAATACAAGAGATCAATGAAAAGCTTTGTCAAGGTTACCTAAACTTCCTCAATTATGCAAGAATCTTCTTCAATCTTATTATTAACCAACGTTTACAGAGCTGGGGTGGTGTGGTGTGGGGTGCTGTAGTGATGAAGGATGCCATCTTTCCGTTTTGATCTTCATTGATTAGGTTTTGCATTGTGAAGAATTAGATTTTTTTGGGTTAGAGCATGTCAAGGTAATATAACATGAGCATATTAGACAATAGTATAATATTAAGAATATCGTAATTTTTAAAATGCATAACAACAAACAAAACTTAATTATTTCAATATATCCTAACCAAATAATACTAACATATAATTAACAGCATCATAATAACAAAGAGCCAAACATCAACTAAATTATGAATGAAAGGCTAAAAAGTGTATTCACATATTGATCTCACCTTCCATTTGTTACCTAAAGACATGAACCAATTTTGTTCCTCTATCTGAGGTATAGGCTCAATTAAACCCCTCTGAATAGCGCTGCTAAGCCACGAGTCACCCAAAGAAACTAAATCAGCAGACATGGCAGACTTGGGCTCCAAAAAGCCTTTATCAAAAGCCAAATTAATGTCAGAATAAATTGATTCGAGACTTCCACGGAATTCAGGAATCATCTTCAACCTCCTTCCTTGGGCCAGAACAAAATCCTATACTACAAAAAATAAATACATTAACCAGGACATAAAACATAAATTTTATTTTCAAAAGAATTGCAATGTGGCATCACCTTAATCCAAGAGGGCGGCACCGAGCTCCGCAGCGCAACTATCCGCAAAGGAACCGTCAAAGCAAAAATTTTGGACTTCCACTGCTCAAGGGCAGCCCTAAATTCCTCATCTTCTTCTTCGCCAGCAGTAAAACCTGAGCCTTCAGTGCCAAGTGTTACTGAAAGTTGAGGAATTTACACTAATAGGAATCAATTCTGGAATTTTATATAAATCCATGTTCAAATCAGAATCTTGGAAAGGAGATCCCAAGCTTACGATATGCTTGTTTAAGAATAGTGAACCTGAATCTATTGAGGCTGTAATTGGAAAATTTTGCGAAAATCCGACAGCCAAGGCGCGCGCACCGAAACAAGCGAAAAAGACAGTGGAGGCGACAAGCTGGAAGATCAGCAGCGGGAGAAGAGAAGGGACTGCCGTGCAGGAGGATATAGGAGAGTGAGAAGTCGGAAGCATTCCGAAACCATCTGTTGAGGCAGAGGTAAAACTGATGAAGTGGCGCCTCCCCTTTAGAAAGTTAAAGGACAATGAGCATCGAGAAGAGAGGGATGTACTCAGATTCTGGGTCGGGATAGATCTAGGGCTTGAAAAATGGGAGCCGACGATGCTGGGAGGACGAGAGAAGCAAATGGAAACCAAAGAGTTCATCATATAATCAGGAGGTAACGGCTGCGACAGAAAAGGGTTCCAGAGATGTCCATAAAAGAAAAGAAAAGGCTTTACAGCTTAAACTATTATGTGAAAATGCTTGGCTTCCAATAAATAGTTTTTAAAAAAATGATTTATTTCAATAAAAAAAAATAATTATTTAAGAATATAAATGAATTGAGTCAAATTGGAGTTTGAATTAAATGGTCCGTAGATGAATTTAACCGTCTTTGAGTCGAGTTCGAGCTATGACTCGAATCAAACATAAAATTGAATCACTCAAAATATATAAAATTAAAATATTGTATAGTTCTGAAGATGAATTTAACAGGCGTAAGTGGTAACGTCGTCTCCGTTTCACGTCTCCGATCTCAGTGAAATATTATGTTGGTTTTTGAAATTTTATAGAACCCTTCTATGAGAGCAGTAAAAAAAAAAAAAAAAATACTATTCTTAAATTAAAAATATATATCAAATATTATTCATGATCAATAAAAATATATATATTTTTATTTATATATAAATTTTACAAAAAAAAAAAAAAATTATTCAACTAATAATCTAATTACATATTGAATTTACATATTAATTATATATTTTTACTGTATAGCAATAAATTTTGTTATTACAGATAAAAATAAATAAAACCCATTTTATGGAAAAAAATAAAATAAAAAATAAATAAGTAATAATTCATCTTCTTGCCTAGCAAGACAAGACGACCTGTTTAGACAAATAGAGAAGAAAGAGCGAAGCGGAGCAATTTGGAGGGCGATAGAAATGAGGGAGGGATGGCAACGCGGCGAATTTAGGAGGAGGGAGGGATGCAGGCAGGACGAAGACGGGTCGGGCTTCAGCCTCGTCTTCTTTCCCAGCGGAGGCGAGCGAAGCATCATCATAAGCGCTGGAAAGAAGTTAGGGAAGCAGCCTGACCAGAACGCCCCTTCTTTTATGAGCTCTTTCGAGAAGTCCCAAGTAAAGCGCAGCAGCAGGACGAGATACACCAGCCGCTGCAAGCAGCCCCGGTGCGCGAACTGCCACTACAACCATGCTTCGAATTTTCATTGAGTTATGGATGAATTAAATCATGTTATTTTTGTGCTCTATGTATAGTGCATGCATCACTTGCATAGATCTTAGTACTGTTAATAGATGTTAGTTACTTAGAATATCATTGTTTTGATGCAGGCATTATATTGCAAATACAGGGAGAAAATGCTACTTAATGAATTTTCATGATATTATTAACATATTAGTGGTATATGTAAAAATAAACAAATTTTAAGTAACAAAATAAGGATTTCATTGAGTATTTTTACTAATCATCTCTTGAATGTGATTAAGAGTAATTAGTGAAAATTAAAACTTGTATAAATCTAAAACTCAGGTTTAATGTGTCAATAGATTCCTTAGATAGTTAGAAATAGTTAGATATAAAATTTGGAAAGTTTTGATACCAAATTTACAATGTTAAATTTTGGGTGTTTAAAATATTAATATTTTAAGCAAATTTAGGAAATTTACCCTAAATGTAGAATTAAGCAACTAAAGTAACTTAAGGTGATTGAACTAATGAGTTACGTTAGTTTGAGAAATTAGAAAATCTACACTAAGTGTATAAACAGTCACATATAGCAATTTTAAAAGCATCAACTAATGAGTTTCATTAGTTTATAGCTTAAGGACACTAAATTCTAATTAGGAAAATCTCTTGAGCTTTGATCCAGTTCAAGGCCTAAGTTTGAGTAGTTTGTCTAAGTTTTAAGATATGTAGAAATTATGAATTTAGCTTGATCAAACTAATGAGCTTCATTAGTTTGAGAATCTAAGTATTCTTAATTCAAGCTTCAATAAATTTGATGAGTTTTGATCCAAATTAGGATCTAAGTTTGAGTATATCTTAAGAAAAGTAGAATCTGAAGATTAGCTTTCAAGTTAAAAGTTAGGAATAGTAGTACTAGTAATTTTGTATGATTTGTCTTAAAGAAACTATCCATACAAAAACCCAGTAGAGTTAATCACCATAATTAATAAGTCTTGAATATTTAGATTCAATTAGCCAATAATTAAATTAAATTATCAGGTTAAGACAATTGTATGTCTTAACAATTAGTTTTAGATCAGTTAGTCTGAAAATGTACAAGATAGTAAGATGATGGATGATTCTGAGCATGTACATTTTTTGGAGTGGTTAAATCAAGGTGATTAGATAACAATATATATCACATTTTCAATTAGTTTCTTTTAAATAACCTTTTATCATTGCATCATGCTGAGCCTAAACTTTTGTTGCATAACACATAAGATTTGTGCATAAAAATAAAAAATTAGTTATATAGGAAAACATTCATCATATGGGTTCTTCAGGACGGATTGGTTGTGCATGCACAATACAGCTAACGGGCAGCTGTAAGAAGAAATAAAGATACTTACATGTACTCATTTGAGAGTCTTTCAAACGTGCTTGACTCCTCAACCGCTTCTGAACGTGCCCGCAAAGAGAAAGTAAAATAAGATAAAAAAATTTATTGTATATGTATTACTGCTCAGTTCTGATCTATTCTAACTATTAATAGTTAGTCAGATATTTCATATTAGATTTAATTTTCAGTAGTTAGTCAAACAGTGTAATTTTACTTTGAATATTTATAATTATTTACTCAATTTTTAAGTCTTTACTTTCAGGAGCATTACTTGCTTTCATTTCTATTATTATTGCATGTTAATATATTCATATCGATATTGAGGTATGTGTTGCTTTACCCTTGTTTATATAGTATTGTCGCCTTTTAATTACTTGAATCGGCTATTATATCCCAAGTTTACTTAAAATTCACATGTACTTAAATTTTAATAATTTTTTATTTTTTTGTGATTTATCATATATATACATATGACAGATCAAGACTATATGTCAAACTCAACTTTCAAGGACTAGGATCACGAACAGGAGAGAATTTACTTTTTTTTTTTCTTAGTTCTGTATTAAAAATGAATGTGTAAATATATATTTTTTAATTTCTTTATTTTATATGAATGTGAAAAATATATAAATGCATTTTTTTATTGCACTATTATACTAAGAGTATTGTTATACTTATACATTAATATACACTAAAATATATAGATAATGTGTCAATCTAATGTGTAAGTAGATATTTATTTAATACAAATTTTTATAAAGTTTATATGCAAAAATTAAAAAAAAAAAATATTGATACTGAATACTTTTTTAGTATATATTCTTATGTAAAAATAACATTTTCTTATGCTAAATCTCTGACATGATCTAACGGGCAATTAACACCTAATGTCAATTTAATTTAACTAACCAGACATCGCTTAGGCCTAACAACACCAATGATTGAGCTTCTCAACCATGGCTAATGTTGAAGTCATCGACGAGCGCTTCTTTCTATACTAATCTCTCTCTCTCTACATATATAATTTAAATTAGCTAATTGTATTATTTTATTATTAATTTGAATTTTAATATTACTTTTTATCATTTTATAGTATTAATTCATTAATAATAATTATTAATTAGTATATATGTATATATTATATATAGTAATGAACATTTATTTTTATCATATAAAATAAAATTAATATACATATATTCAAAGTGAAGTATTACTTAAGAAATAACTTTCATATATCATTTAAATAAAAATAATTATATAAATGCATATATATATAAAATGATAAAAAGTAATATTAAAATTCAAATTGATAATAAAATAATACAATTAGTTAATTTAAATAATGCATATTATAGAATCATAAATTATAACTATTATATTATTTAATATAATTTCTTTATTTAACTGTAATTTTCTTTGCTCTTGCTAGAGTGTTTTTCCAAGTTTTATGAATACTCATTTCAAATTTTGTGCGTGTGTATAGTTGCAAGGCCAGAGTGCGCATATTGGTTATCTACTTTTGTTCTTCACGTTCGTTCTTTGTTTTCTCCGCACTTATTGACCATTCTCCCAAGATTTCATCAAGTCATTCTATGTTTGTTATTCTAATTCCAACCTCATTCTCCTTCTTCGCATTTTCATCAAATTTCAAAGTTGCATTTTCTGATGAATTGCCGACTGTTATAACAAATCCATCCCAACTATCAAGCCAAGCAACAAAGCTCTTCTTACCTCACTATCAAACTTGATGTCGCAGTATTAAACTCATTCAGATGTTTTGTGACTCGATCGCCATCTACCATCTTCACGTTGAGTAACATTTTCATCAACAAAACCTTTTTGAAGCCGAGGGCTTCTCATACATTTTCGTTATAGCTACCGCAATTTGCCACTTCCACTACCTTTATTCCCTGCAAAATCCCCCCTAAAAAAATAAAAATAAATCACCATCAATATTACATGCTCGTTGGTCAAAGAAAGGAATAAGAAAGCCTCTCTCGTTTCATTACCTATATGGGCTATCAATGTGCCTCACTGTTAAAAACATTTAGAACATGCGATGCGTTTGCATGGACGAACTAATGTACTATACTTTTGAAGAACTGAAGCATACTCGTCTCACATCACCTCAAGTAGGAAATGTTCTCTACTTGTATTCACTTCAATAGTCATGCCAGAGCAGTTGGGGAAAGGAAGTGTATGTTCATAGAAAAAATTGTCTATTCTAACGTGTACATGACTGCCTTAAACATTGAAATCAACCCTCAAAAAATCTGAAAGGGCAAAACACTTGCTAAGTATAGAACTTTCCATTTATGATATGAATTTTCTACCTCAAAACTCTATTAAATAATCACAGAAAACAAGAACTTGTTCACGTAATTACATCATAACTATTTTTTTCAGCTCAATTTCTCTCATTTTTTATTAAAACCAACTAAACTAAACACCATAAAAATCTTTAAGATAATCCAAACATTTTACAAAATAATCATATAAGTTGTAATGCCAAGAAAATCTCAAGTTATAATGCCAAAAAACTAGTGTTAATTTGGTGCATAGCCAAGCTTAGCGAAGAATTCTCCAAAACTTTTGAGAATCACTTTGAAAAGAAAAACCAAACAGAAGCTTAACAACATAAAGAAAAAAATATCAAAGCTAGTCTAGTCGAACAGTTACGGGCTAAAGTTGCATGCACAGCACCCATGTCTTCTTATAACACACATATTCAACACCCAAACATTTATATTAACAAATCATGGCGCTCTCTTTGCAAATATCAAAATTTGAGTGCTGGATATATGAATTATAAAATGCTGAGTGTTATGCAGGAAAAAATTATTGAGGGTAATATATGCGGCATTCTAGGAGGCAGAAGCAGCAGCTGGAACGTACCAGCCATGGTGGATTTCGACGGTCTTCTTTTTCCTGGCAAGGCGCGACTTCCTGTTAGATCCGGTGTTCCTATGCAGAGTGCCTGATTTCACCGCTTTGTCTATGGCTGAATAAGCCTCGGCTATCACCTTTTCAACTGGAAGTATGTCATCAGCTTGGGCATCCGTCTTCAGCTTCAACAGTTTCAGACTTTCAAATGCCTGATAATATTAAAAAACAGATACAAATCAACATTAAAATAAATAATATATATATATATATATAATACAAATAAGATTTGCTATAATCATATATATAAGACTGGTATAAAGGAGAATTTAATTGGGTCATTCAGTAATTGCTTTAGCCCATAACTTTTATTTCTGAACAACTTTAGTAGTTTGTCTTAGATTCTCAACTTAAATTAAACTGCTATTGAATGAATAAATCATCTTTAAACAAATGAATAAAAGTTAAATTTAGATATACAAATTCTTGGAGTAATGCCCTTTTTCTTTGCATCTCTACCAATATGAACTACGACATTAACATTAACAAATCTAAGCTTATAGTATTTTCTTACAAGAAAGTAGCTAGGATTTTCATTTTTAATGACCCTTCAGATAATAGGCCGGCCAACTTCTTATAATGTCAATGAAACATACATCTATAATATTTCTTATATTTATAATAATAACATAAATCGATATTTTATCATCAAGAGGCTGTTTAGTTGTATGAATTATCTCATGTGTTTGATTGAGTGTTTCTGCGTTACGTATTTTGTTGAAGAATTTTTAGATATATCATCACAATATTATAATTCTAGTTTTATGTTCTTTTATATGTTTTCTTTGTAAGTTCTGTAACTTCATCGAGCAATCCCACACTGCAAACCTTAAGATCACAGACAGAGATGATGGAGGCTAAGAACAGAGTAAAAAAAACACGATGCTACGTCGAGACAAACGACAGGAAATCATTGCAAGAAAAGCACAAGCTCGCTGGCGATGGGGATGAAAACCCTCATTCTCATCAAAAACACACGGACAGAAGGGAAGAAACAAGCATAAGATCAAATACTATCTCTGACTAGTAACATTTTTGGAGGGTTATCTGAATAGAATTAGGGAATGACAATTTCACATTTTTTCAATTTTAAAATAACGTAATAGCAAAACCAAAAGGCTGTTGTAGTGCCATTATTGAGAAATAACATAGCATTGTAGCCAAATAACAATGAACAAAACAGCTAGTCAGAGTAATCCTTAATAAATCATTCATAAATTCGATTATCATCATATTGATTTTGAATAAATTTTGCATTATCTTCGTATATGATATCTAACGAAGTTGGCCGTTTTCAATACAGACAATAAATCTTCCCGGAGAATGATTTTTGCCGGATATTTTGTTGACAAGACCATTTTATATAATTCTAAAAATTATTGCTGATAAAAGATTCAAGATTTAAAAAATATCAAAAGGTGCGGTAAGCCATTGGGATGGCCCTTTTGAAAAACTTCTAGGATTTAAGAATATCCTTTCCTACAATTATTCTGAACTTCTCGATCTTATTTTTTTAATTAAGAAAATGGGTGACAAAAACTTTTGAAGCGCCATTCGTAAGTTGAATAATTTATAATGCCTTTGAAAATCCTTAAATATTTCATTGGCATGAATTTAGAGATACTTGCCAAAATGCCCCCCACCTCAGCTTTTAAAGTTGTCCAAAATAGTTTCATGTTATCTATAAATCCCAATTGATTCCTCAACTCTTAAAGTGTGCAAAGTTAATCAAACAGTTAAATTTCTGTAATGTCATGTCAATTGATGATGCGATCAAGAGGTATTTTGAGAAAAAGAATAAAGGAACAAAGTCAATAAATGTTATATTGAGCTGGTGGGTATATTGAAGTTATGACTTGTCATTTTAGTAAATCCATTCTCTTTGAATCATACAATTCATTATTAAAAATGCTGGCAAATCAATTAATAAAAGCAGCAATAGATCTTCCAATCTCATTACTTTCAAACATACCATTGAAAGATTTTTATTTATAATCATTTCATTGTACATTAGTGAAAATCATTTTATATCATCTTCAAGATTCTAATTATTTTGATTGCCAAAATTTTTTGTTAGCATAAGTTTGTAACCCACACCGAAAACCCATGAAAACTAAGTTGAGTTCAAACTAAGTAGACAAGAGCACTAATCATTATACGGAGGATGAAAAGATTGGTTCTGTAAACTCTAATGTTTTTATTGGTGGTAAGATAAAACTTCGTTCTTAACGGGTTCTTGATTACTAGAAACTATGGTACGAGATGCTGACAAGGCTATTCTGTTATAGTGCTTAATCTACAAGAATTAAGCTTAATTTGAATATACATCACTTGCAAATGATCTAATCTGTTCTTACTGATTAAAAATTGGTATTGGCATAACAATATTTGGAATGATCCATAAATTTAAAAAAAAAAACATTTGATAACATGATGAGTAGCAATATGCGATTGTAACAAATTTTTCTCTAAGAAGTTATTGATTTAGCGACTCAATCTGATACCTTCCCAATGAGCCAGAACTCCCAGTCAAAGTGCTAGAAACATTTAAACTGAAAACAAAACAAGATTGGTAGACACTTCCAAAGATGAAGAGCATTCACAGATGCTTTCAATAAAACTCTGGTGATCGTTCGAGCAGCCGACTTGTAATGTCCTTTGGTCATTATTAGAAAGGACGTTAATGTAACGACCCAAAGTCGTTATTTTATGAAGTAGGTCAAATCCTGCCTTGGAAACCAAGATCCCGGGGAATTTTGAAAGTAATGTTGCTTCCCTTCCTCTTCCTGTAACCAACGGAAGCCTACGAACGCAGAAGTTATGCCATTCACTTTTCTTTCCAAAACCGTCGGCAATTAAGCCAACGGTTTCCAATGGAGGAGCCAACAGATCATTTTCATGGAATACCCTATTTATTTCCCTGAAGCCACGACCCTCTCAATTCTCTTCTAAACAAACACTCTAACGTTCTTCTTCCCTCTCGACCTCCTGAGCCTCAAAACTCCCGGGCCCCGAAGAATCTCTCGATGTCTCTCATTACCCGAGGGCTCAGCTGCTACAAATAGAAGCGATTTGAAAAATGGAGAAAGCTGATCATATTTTATTTTATGCTAAACTCTTGTTTTTCCTATAAATTTTATTATTTATTGTAATAGCCTAAACTCTTAAACACCAAGGTATTGTCCGCTTTGGCCTTAAAGGCTCACAATTTTACCCTCATAATATGACTTTCTAGTAGGTCACCCATCCTGGGAGTGCTCCCACTTGAGCACGCTTAACTTTAGAGTTCTTATCAAAAACTCCACCGTTATCTAAAAAGGTGCCTCGATGTTTAAGAGTTTCACTTATTACTACTTAAGTGAGTCTTTACAATCTCTCCAACTTAAGTAACTGATGTCCTTGTTAGTATTCACACATAAATCCAAGAATCATCAATTTGCTAGAGGTGACCCCTACAGGCTTAAGAGGTACCCACAATCATGTAGCACATTAACCATCATGGGTTCAAGAGGCTACTTACATGAAGTGGTACTTTGTCCTGTATGACACTTAGCTCCTGTCCGACACCCTATGGCCTGCTCTGATATCATTTGTCATAACTCAAACTCTTAAGCACCAAGGTATTGTTCGCTTTGGCCTAAAAGACCTCATAATTTTGTCCTCAGAAGATAACTTCTCAGTAAGTCACCTATCCTGTGAGTGCTCCCACCTGAGCATGCTTAACTTTAGAGTTTTTACTATGAACTCTACTGTTATCTGAAAAGGCATCTCGATGTTTAAGAGTTTCACTTATTACTACTTAAGTGGGTTTTTATATTTATTCTCTTCCCGCATTTGATATTTAAAAAAGTCTAACATTTAACATCCTCTTGTACTTAGAGTACTCTCTAATTAATGGGAATTCAAATCCCAACATTATTTTTTTTAATGATGCCCCAGGTCAAGCACGGTTGGAAGAGATTGAGTTGGCTTAATGATGAGGAAATGAAATAAATTTAACCTTGGAGAATTAGCTTTAAATTTTATTTTATCTCATGTTTTATTTAAGTTGTAACAAACATAATTCTTTAATTATTTTTGTACATTATTTTGTGATGTATTATTTTGGATATTTCATTATTAAACTGAATAAAATTTTCTAATTTTCTTATGTATGACTCTGAATAATATAAATTGTATGCTATCTTATTTAACTATCCAATATGATCATGCAGGCTTAATATTGGATTAGTTTTTATTAACCTAACATCAGGTCACCACAATTGGTATAAGAGAGCCAAAAGGATTCACTTAGTTTAACATGAAAATATCAGAATAAGAATTACATGATTACAAAACAAGGATGCCAGAGAGAATAATAAAACGAGAAACTATTATATTTGAATTTAGTAACAACATAGGAATCTCTCAAGCCTATAGATATGTATTTTGTAGATGAATTCTCCCGATCATTCGATGGAATACTCTGAGGACAACTCTAGCTGAGGAGAGTCTTGGCAACTGGAGGTTCCCAAGCCTAACCATGATCCTCCCCTGCCCTCGGAGATTCAGTGCATGTGTTGGAGGAAAAGGAAGAAGCTCACTTTAAGACTATGACAAGGTTTATGAGCGTTGCTTATGAAATGACATCCAACCTTGAGAAGGAGGTGTGAGCTAAAATAAGCACTATGAAGCATCCTCCCCACACTTGCTAAGCTAGCCATCGAAAAAAAGGATGAACATGACCAACAAATTATGGAGCTCGAGGAGAGGATAAGCCAGACAACACACCCAACTAATCAGACCAGGGGTACAGCCACCACCTCAAGGATTAAGAAAAGAGGGAGACCTACAAATAAATATAGGAACTTGTGGGTGGAGAGCCTCAAGAAAAGCATCTAGACTTGCATTTTAGAATATATATATATATATATATATTAATGGGAAAAAAAAAATATATATATATATATATTAATGGATATGATTGTAATTTTATTTCATTCAATTTGATTTCCTTTTATGTTGAACATTAATTTCTTTCAAAAATTATAAATGCATATCTTTATATTTGAATCTTTAATTGTTTCAATTGATCTCTTCATAGATGAATTAAGAGGAGTACTCTCCCGAATTACCCTCAAAGACCCTAATGAAGGTCTCTTTAACTTCATAATCTTCGAAAAATAAAATTGATAAGCTTTTAGAGATCAAGGCACAAATAAAAGCAAATCAAAACAAAGCCTCTATTGATAAGCTTGTGCCAGTGCCTCCTCAAGAACAAAGGCATAGGATTGATGGAACCTTATAGGCTTTTCTAAAAATGAACCCACTATCTTATGAAAGATCAACTTCCCAAATAGAGGCAAAGGATTGGATACAAGAGATAGAAAGAAAATTGGAAAGCATGAAGTGTCTGGCCATTGATGCAGTGAGATTGGCTAAGAGTATATTCCGGGGAGAGGTTGAGTGGTGGTAGATTGTCACCCACATAACTCAGTTTACTGGCTGGGATCTAGAAGATACCCCTAGGAGGAGCTCACAAGGGCATTCAGAGCCTGTTACATCCCTCACTCAGCACATAAGTTCTTAGAAAATCAGTTCATCAGAATAATGCAAGGAAATACATCGGTAGCCGCATATGAGTCTGAATTCATAAAGTTATCAAGATGTGCTCATAAGCTAGTTGATACGGAAGCCTCGAGATACAACAGATTTCTTTGATGGCTTAAAAGACTCCATCTGAACAAGTTTAATTCCACTCAAAACACACGAACTTCGCGAAGCTGATGGATTGTGCAACAATGCTGGAGCACAATGAACAACTAATAGCAGAACGTCAAGGGAAATGACATTTTCCCGCAGTCGTCAATCAACGAACTTTTAAGAGGTCTCGCCCTAACCCTCCGGCCAGGGTATATCAAATTGCTTGGGAACCCGTCAAAGGAAAGACAGGTATGAAATGCCAACGACCGCACTCTACCGGCATGTGTTATCATGATGGCTACGGATGTTACCGATATGGCCGACTGGGTCATAGCGTCTGATTCTACAAAGCTGTTAAGATTGTTGATGGGGATATTATCCCAAGGAATACTGTTGTTCTGTCATCTACACCTACTCGTGCCCAGGCTCCAGTGAATGCATCAGCCCGGTACCAGCACCTGCTACTACACCTTTTCTCAGCTAATACCATCTCAACTAAAATTGTAAAGTAGATGATAAATTTCCAGGCCATTAAAAGAAAGCTTGTTCACTTCATCAACTCATTTGAGTCTAAAAGGTTAAAAAATGAGATTTTTTATGAAAAGGTTCTTATGACTTGGAAGACCCAAACTCACCCTTTCTCAAAGCAGCATAGTTAATTTGAGACTAAATATGAAGATGAAAACATAAATCAAATGCAAAGTCACTAGAGTGCAAGTTACAACTGTTTAAGCTAGTTCTATAAGGGGCTAATTCATCCTTCAAGCTTTACTTAAGGTAAGATGGCTAGGCTCATGTAGTCTCTTTGTTGATTACCAAGGTAACACATGTGGGATAGACCTTAATCCCCTTTTAAGTATTATTTGGATACTCTCACAAACATTACCACTAAGTCTTATTCACTCACTATGATTTGCTCATTTAGCATTGCAAGGTTGTGAGTAGCACTTATTTTTATGCAACCCGACCACCTTTGAAAGAGAAAAGGAAAGCAAAGATTACGAGACCACCAAAGAAAAGAGAAAATATCAACTCTCCAGAGAAAATCTCCAAGGAAGCCCTTTCAAATGAGCTTGAAAAGGTGGAGAAAGAAAGTAATAAGGAGCCTCTGGCTCGGAGGAGAATCACAAAGGAAAGAAGATGGGCTTGTGATCAAGTCAAATATAAGATTGTCCTAACTCTTTTCTTAGTTATAAACATAACATTTGAAAAGCTGGTGCTTACTTAGGTTCAATAAAGGACTCATGAGAAGGAAAGGAGGATGAAGACATTCAAATCCTCTATGAGGAGATCAAGCCCAACAGCATCATTGATCCAACAACCCTAACCATTGCTCCTGAATTTGTGCCAGTAGCTTTGAATCACACTTAGTCAGCAACTATCAGGGCTAACATTCAGGAATAGCATTGGGCATTCTTTGCACAAGGTTAGGGGTCAGCAAACCGAAGGGTCGCAGAGTTTGAGCATATCTTGGTTACCCTTAGTCATTGCTAGAAAAGATATTAACTTTCCCGCTAAAATTCGTTTGTTAACCGCAGAATTCTATTTTTTACTAATTTTTCTGCGGATTTTTATTTTGTGTTGTAAACGACCCATTTCAGTTAAGAATCATTGTGGAATAAATAAATATATATATATATATGTATGTATTCTCCTGCAAATAAATTCTTGTTCTTTTCCCTTCCTTCTAAAAAAACTATCGAATCTTAAAGCAAACACCAACAATTTCTTTACCTCTTGATGATCGTTGTTCATCAGAAAGCCCTATTTAGGCTGCCGAATACCCATGACACTTGGATGAAACTTTGAAGCACTCTCTCGATTTCTAAAAGAACCCCTACCATTCCCCCGATCCCTCTCCTCGCCGACAGTCCGGAAACCACATGTGACTCCAAGAAAGGCGAGCCTCGACATCTCAACGCCTACCAGTCCTTTCTTTAATTGACCTATGTCCCTCAGCGAGAAGGTCTATCATGATTCCTTCGTCTGCTGCTTGTATCTGCAACAAGAAGGTCTGGTCCAATTGCCCTTCGTTCGATCGTTATTCAGCGCCATCTTCTCATGCATTTGTCGATTCCTGAAGATCGATCGATTGCATAAGTACGACGTTCATTCTCTGAATTAGTTTCTGATTGAGTCAAAATGAATGAGATTTATTTTTGGGTTTGATAAATACTACCTTAATGTCGATTAATGGAACCTTATGAATAAAGTTAAATTTTCTTAAGCATTCTAGGTTCAATGGTGAGATTTCAATGGTATGTCAGTTCGAATATTGTCACCTACATATTAATTTAAAACAGGTAGGCCAGTTTTATTGGTAGAAGTTCTTATGTGTTGTTCATGGGATACACTGATTGGACTAATTAATTTTAAGTATAAAGGGAAGTACTGCAGTATTATTATTAGATCTGATTTAATTGTAGAAATCTAAGATATCAATGAATCAAATTGAATACTAAATTTTATTTGTAGGAAATTTAGACTTGTGTAGTTGATCAAGTCAAAAGGGGCAAGAATGAAAAGGTGAAATAGTCTTAAACAGAAGACTTTTGAGCTTAGAATTATGGACGGCGAAGCAGTAGAGTCTACAGGAAGCATAATTAGATTAGAGAAAAATCAGAGTTAGAATTCTTAGATTCTGAACCAAGTCATAATAGAACTTCAAACTCATATAGAAAATGCAATAGAGGAAATTTGAATAAGTGATAAGGAAGCACTTAACGTCATAAGAATCTAATAGGTATTTTGCTCACTCCTTTTAGGACAGGCCAAGTAAAAACAAATTCATAATTATAAATTTTGAGGCTCGAATTGAATGGAAATTTATAAGAGAAATCTGATAAGAGTTTTGAGACAGCTGAATGAAACCTCGAACCAATGAGAAAGAGAGATACAATTGTTGGATAGAAGAATTTAAAGCATACGGTTGACAAGTAGCTAGGATATACCAACTCAATACATTTATAGAAAAGTGTATCTAAATACTTATTTATTATTTGTCCTATTTGAACTTAATTATGTTATATCGCATCAATAGGATTTGAAACTAATTAAATTAATGATGTTCAAAATCAAATTTAAATACAAGTCAAAGCTTAATCAAAACTCAAAGGAAAGACTAAGCATATGAACTAAGGAGATTAACTAAAATTAAGACATGAATGAGAATATATATTTCATAATTACATAAGGCATTTTCAAAGTCTAATAGTATTACAAATATAACTTTTGTAGACATATCAAACATTTGAATGCAACATCCACCTAAGTAAAAAACAAAGGTACTCAGGATATTGCACTTATTTGTTTTTGCAGCTACTATAGCTTTGCATCTTTGAGCCTTATTTATATTATTGATGTTTTGCCATGTATTTTAATTGAACTGCCAAATTTATGTTATCAAGAATGAATAAGATGTCTTGTAATGAAAAATTTATATAATGGGTTATGAAACAGGGTTATGAAACAGAGCAGATTTATGGTCTGTACACATAAGAGGATGGGGCAAGTTCTATATCTAGAGAGATAAGAAAGCTATACCTAATCTTGAGAGGGCTGGTACATAAATATGATATACATTGAACCCAACTACTATTTTGCCCAACAGGACAATGATGAAAGATATATGATAAATGTTTATGGCACAGGCATACTTTATTTATTTTTCTTATATGTGACATAATTATGGCATGGAACATTTACTGCTATTGAACAATCTGTGTGCAGTAATTTATAACACCTTTATGCTTTACCTAAGGTTTCCTGCAATTTTTATCATTTATTCTCTTACATTTGCATATCGCGTTTAATAATTGAAAAAGTCTAGCATTTGATATCTATTGGTACTTAGAGTATTCTCTAATTACTAGAAATTCAAATTCTAATATTATTTTTATAATGAGGCCCCATGTCATATATAGTTGGAAGACAATGAGCTAGCTTAAGGGCAAACGATCAAAGAAACTGTTACAAGGATTTGGAGAAACTGTTTATTTTATTTTATGTTATATAAATTGTGAAGACCAATTGATAGTTTATTTACTTTTGAAACATTGAATTTATATTGAATATTTTTAGGTTAAATTGTATGGAAGTTATTCTCTTTATTTTATATGGCTCTGGATGAATTAAATGATTTGTATGCCATTTTACTCAACTGTCCAATATGATCCTGCTAAAAATGTACCTAATGTTGGATTAGTTATTACTAACCCAACATGGGGTCATCACACTTAGCTACCGAGTTTGATGGAAACCTTGAAGTAGAAGATGGATCGACATCGCTGGAAAATCTTAAAAGAAATTTGGCTAATAATGCAAAGGCTCTATTGGAGTACAGCTTATGGGGGCTGAGATTGTCGATCTTGAGAAGCCTTGGTGAAACTTATTGTTGACTTAAAACTCTCATTATTAGAGAACGACCAGGTCATGGATTTAAAGAATGAGGTGACCAAGCTTACCTCCTCCACATAATAAAAAGTTACCTAAGGTGTTCAAAATTCTTCATGTTGCCAAAAGATATCACTTTGTGGTAATGAGAATGATATTTATAGCGTTGAATAGATGGAATTGTATCAAAAATAGTTGATGGCATATCAAGGTATGACTGACTAAAAAGCATAGGTGCACTTCTAAGCTTGTAATTGTTAAGAATAAATGACAATAGTAAAAAATGATGTTTTTTCATATTTATAACCAAAGAATCTCGATGCTTATTAAATGAAGGAGTAATATTGTTGTATGAAAGATACTCGGATGCTAGTATCATGCACACATTATCAATTTATAGTGGTATGTATGTTATCTTCAAAGTTTTTAAAATAATGCAATTCAAATAGCATGTTATTGAATAGCAATGCTATTGCGATTACAATAAGTGTTTGGTTCAGAGTTAATTAACTGTTATATGTTTTATTAAAATATCTTTTTGGTAATATTACCTTATTATAATACAAATTTTATCCTCCTATATTTTTCCCTTTTTATTAAAATCAGCAATCTCACCGGTTAAGAACAAAAAAATAAAAAAATGCAGGTGCAAAACACAGGAGCCGAACATGACAAGGATGGCAGGGGTAGCCAAAGACAACGGGGATGAATGCAGCACCAACCAAATAATTTCTCAACAAAATTGCAAGCTTATGGAAAAGAAGCTTAACACCCAAAAGTACTGGCTTTCAGGCAAGTCAACCATTTATAGTGCTATCCGAATAACATCTAAATAACATTAAGTGGTGGCAATTTTACAATTTGTTCATGTTAAGATAGCATAATAGTGAACAAAAAATCTTTTATTAGGATGTTATTGGAGAATACTATAACATTCCCTGATAACTTTGCAAATAACAACCAACCAATCTATCCCTTAATAACATTTAACATGACATGCAACCAAACACCCCCTACTACCAGTTTATATTTGCATTGTTTTGATGATGCAATCATATTACTCGAATTCCCTTACAGTTGGTAAAAAAACTAAAAACTAGCATTTTAAACTGAAAATAGGGTGAAACATTGATCATAACAAATAGCATCAGCAAACTGGAAACAATTTAAAAAAAAAACAAATTGGTACCTTTTTCATCCGGGTTTTGATCTCGGACTTTCTCGCCCTATTATAAAGGCGCCGCTTCGCGGCCTGCCGAGCCCTCTTCGCCGCTGAATCAGCCTTCTTCTTAGGCGTAGCCTCGCACACAACTGATCTCCGCAGTGGCTTCGGATTCTCCAATGCCCTAATTAGGCTTCCCCCTGAATCTAAAATGCACAATCTGTTTGCAATCAAACAATCGATATAAATAGAGAACGGCGGATACGATAAGGTATGGATCGCTTACCATTGGGGAAAGCAATGGAACCAAGAGTCGAAGAGAATGCCAGCGATTTGATGAACGGCGATCGGCGAGTAAATACTTCGCCACAGCATTTGGCTCTGGAGGCCACGAAAGAGGGGGTTTTCGGTCTGCATGGAAGCACGATGCTTGAGACGACTGCCGCCATTCTCGCCCTTTCAGCTTAATATTTTCCTCATGAGCTCCATCGCTTCACCCACCGCCTCCTAAATTTTACACGAAATTTGCAAGTTTTTTAAAAATTTAAAATTTCGATGAGATCTATCTATAAGAAAACTGTTATATTCTAAAATATATCATATATTTTATTTTTAAATTAAAAATATTAAGGGGAATAAAAAGAAAATTGATAAATAAGCTCATCTTAAAGTACATTATTGTAATCATAAAATTAAAATTAGTATATCATATTATTTATAATATTAGTAGATTTTGAGTTAAAAAATATAGTAACACCAAAATATATATATATATATATATATATATATATATATATTAATAACAAATTTAAAGACTCAATTATTGAACTATACAATTATTCATAATGTTTTTTAATGTTTTTATTTATAAAAATAGGAACATAATTATTGTTAATATAATTTATAAGATTTGAACTTTGAAATTATCTAGAATTTAAATCAAGATCATAATAGTATAATTGTTATATTTTTTAATTTTTTATACCTAAATTAGCTTAGAGATAAAATTTTCATAATTTATTAAACTAAAATAGAAGAAAATTACAAATAACACAAATTAAATTAAATTACTTTAAGAAATTATGATAGCTAAAATAATCCAATGATATCAGACTTCTTCCCCAAATTTAACAATAACATTTTTCTTAAAATAATTTATTACGACATTATACTTACTTAACCAATTCATACCCAGAATTATATCAAAATTGGTTATTGGTATAATTATAAGCTTGGCCTCAAAAGTTTAACTATTGATTGGAATTTTTCAACAAGCAAAATTTATTGGCGCATAATTTAGCCACATATGGCATTTGAACATGCATCAATTTGCTTAAATTAAATTGGGGAAGATTCAGAATTTGCGTACACTTTTAAGATATAAAAGATTGACTTGCATCCATATCAAATAACGTGTTGCAAGATTGAGATTTTATATAAAGTGTGCCTAACCAGATTTTAAGGTAATTAACACTAAAGCAGAAAATAGAGTGTAACAAAAAAAATTGCTCAAATAACGTGTTGCAAGACACTACACTATTGTTTTTGGGAGCATCAACGGGAGTTAGAGAGAATACTCTTGGTAGATTTGCAGTTTGATTAACTGTTTTACCCTTCTGAGCAGTCCTAAGAGCATTCTGTGGGACTCTTGGCTAATTCTGAACTAGTGCTGCTACAGGTAGAGGCATAATTACCAAGGTTGGTGCTTGAGACTTAATTGGAACAGTATTGTGAATAGTTTTCGGAGGATTGATATTTATTCAATCGACTGTCCATTGAGCACGATATTCCCAAAATCTATGTGCAGACCTTCCACAAGTAAAACATTAGTTCCCCTGGTGACAACATTTTCCGTAAGGATGTGGTCTTTAGCATTTTCTTGGTTGTTTTACCTGTTGCTGTTGTTGCTAAGAGAGATTATAAACTATAGGCTGATTGGGTCTATTTCAATTGAATATTTCAAATTTTCTTCGAGTGGCTGATCCTTTTGTAAAAGATAGTGTTCAACTAACCTTGCTCCCTCTAGGAGAGTTGCAAAGTTGTTGTGCTGTTAAGACACCGAATAATCTTTGATTGGGTCTCTTAGCCCTTTAAGGAACCTGCTGCACCTTGCAACTTCAAATTTTACTAAATCAGGAGTAACCCTTCAGAGTCTTCTAAGCTCCACTTCATACTAGAGGACTGATCTATTTCCCTGAGTTAATTGTATTAACTCTTCTCCTGGTATTGTTTGCACAGATAAAGGAATAAATTAGTTTTGAATGTTTCCTCGAATTCCTCCCAAGAAATATTTTCAACATCTCTCCCAAAGAACTGGAATTTTGATTCATTTTCCCACCAGAACTCAGCTTCCTCAGAGAACATATGCGAGGCTAAGTGAATCACTTTGCTTTCAAGACACTTAATAGTCACTAGATTCTTCTCGATGGCTTTGAGCCAATTTCCGATTTCTATAGGTCCACCGATCCTTTAAATGACGGGGGATTCAAACAAAGAAATGCTTGTAGATAACCATTCATGGCGGAGGAGGATGAAGTTGCTGGGCTGTCACTGTATAAAAGCTTAATTAAAATACTATTTTTCCAGAACTCACCTTATTATATTATTATGTCTCAATTAACTTAGAGATTGTGGCGCCCGCCCCCAAGCAGGTGAGGTGGTCGTCACTAAGTAATCTCTCACTTATCATCAAATTAGGTTATAATCCCTAATCCACTAATAAGGGGAGGATGTGTAGTATAAAAAGCTAATTCTTTTACTAAATGTACATACATGAATATCAGAGTGCTGAATAAAAGAACAATATACATCTATGTAACCATAATATAAAATAGAACAACATTCAACTCAGAATAAAGTATGCAATAAAGGAAAATATAATGAATATATGTATTATTATAACATTTAAATAAGTTATAAGCAGAAAAAAAGATGACACTCATCCTCACAGAAATAAAAGACAACAAACTAAGGCTCCCTGCTCCCAAGCACTCTTCCTCCTAAATCTGCTCCTCCTCAGATGCTAACTCCTCAAAATACTCAAAAGCTGATATTATTAGTTTCACAATGTTAGGGCCCCAGTAAAAAAAAGAGAAAAACTGGTTAGACATATTGTCTAAGTACATTTTTTGCTATTAATATTTGTGTTTTTATGATATCACAAAATCCTAAGCATTTTAGGAGCAACAAGGCAGCAAAGAAAATGATAAGAGTTATAATCATTCAATTATAACTTAAAACAAAATATGAGATAAACAACATACCTCAACCCAAAGCTATAGAAAAGATTAAGCAATGCATATTAAAAATCTACTAAGTACAAGAAAAATCCTAAATAAATATGACCAATTTTTTTCATGCTGATTTCAAATATAAATAGGACTGAAATAAAACTAGCATCTTAATATGCTTGCATATAAAACTAAAACTAAAACTTATAGAAAATATTATAAATATTATACATGCTGAAAAATACTGAAAAGCACTGAAATTCCTCAAAAATATTGAAATTGAACTGAATGCAATTGAAAATTGACTGAAATAATAGAAAATAATCATTATTGGATATGTGCCTATATTAGAGCTGCCATAACATCAAAACTAGCTAAACTAGCCACTAAATCTAAGACTGAAGCATCTATGACATTAATGCCTAGATCAACAGATCCACAAAAAGCTCAATTGAAAAATCATCCAGGGCACTAATGCTTGGGCACTATACTGAAATCATCCAGGACATTAATGCCTAGGTACTGAACTGTACTGAAATCATCCAGGACATTATTTTTTAAATTAATTTGTTCTAACTAATTTGAGATTATACAAGCTTAGGATCTTCAATATCCTACTATCCAGTATAAACTCAAAACTACAGTCCTATAAGGTTTAAAGCAATTATAATTAATCAAGCTATAATATAATTCAATTAATGAAACTTACATAAGTTGAATAATAAATCAACATCCTAATTAATGAGTTTAATACACCATAAGCCAATCTTGATTAGGATAAATTAAGATTGAGGGATTAAGAGTTAAACTTCAAATATTGAAGTTTAACCTCTTAATCCAATAAGTTATAAGGACTAAGGGTATATGGTTAAGCACAACTCTCATATTCTACATATTAAGGCTATCTTATTAAGTAAAGTTAAGCCTAATAAGATGGATCTCTAAACCTAGACTAAAGTTTAAATATAAAATAATCATAATAAATGATGAAAACTAAAAATTAATAAAACTAATATTTCAATCAATGAATAACCCATTTACCCAATAAATGACTTCTAACCTAAGTCTACATATAATCCATAAGAAATATTCCTAAGGTTTAAAGAAGAAACTTAACCCAGGAAGTATTAAGATTTTACTAGAAATTTGATTTAAATTGCTTAAATGAGTTATAATTGATTCCAAATCACTTATATTATTGATTTTATTAACTAATTCAGGTTTCTAAATCTTAAGAATGCTTAAACCTAATTTGGGCAAAATAACCATTTTGCCTCTACTTAAGGGTCTAAAATGCAAATTTTTGATTTTGGGTTCTAAACTAAAATTTATTAATGCCAAATGGTTACTTATTATCTAATATGATGATAGATAATGAGTACACTCAAATTGGACAAGGATTAAGCCTCATGAGCTCAAATTAAGATATTAGCTCATTAAGGGTAGATTAGTAATTTTACTTAGGAAAATATAAAATTTATATTATACTTATGTTGTTTAATGCTTAAGATTAGATTAATTAGCATTAATCACTTTTTTAGGCTAAAAATAGTGATTAGGGAAATTAGGGTTTATAATGGGAATCTAAACACTTCGGCAAGTTCTAATACAGTTAAGAAGATAGTAAGAACTTGGTTTACCAAAATCAGAGGGTTAATTAAGCCATTAACTACAAATTAAAATTTTGGGTGATTAAGAGATGATTAACAAATTTAATGCTCTTAAATTATTTTTAAAGGCATAAATAAGTTCTCCTCTGTCTTATGAACAATTAGAGACCCTAATCATGGATTTTGGACATTTAATGAATTAATTATTCAATAATTAATATTAGATAAAGATTATGATAAATCAAAAAATCTAACCTGTAAATCAAAAATTTTATTTCATATTATTGTTCCTTATAATTTTTTGATCAAAATAGTATATTAGATTATACTATTTGGATAAGAATTGATTAAGTTATTCAATTAATTTAGTTTGAATATTTTCAATTAATCAAACCATAGGATAATTAATCAGATAAATTTAATATTTAATTTTCAGAAGGAAAATAATTCCTAAATTGATTTAATTAAATTGCGCCGGTCAGATCGGGCCTGGCCTGGGTCAGCGCTATTGCACCGCGCGGGCTTGGGTTGGCCCGACTCGAAGTGATAATGTCATCGTCTGTAACAACCTAAGTTGTTACCATGATTGATTAAGATTAACCCTAAGTCTTAAACATAATCTTAAGTGCTAATTAGGTCATTTGGAGTCAACTATCAAGATCCGGTCTAAACCAGAGGTCAAACGGATTAAATCTTTATTTTGAGAATTTCATGAACCTCGAAAATTGACATATTTAAATTGACCTCTGATCGGAAAATGGACACCACCATTGCGTTCCTTGACCCCAAATTAGCTTGGGGTGAAGTTTTCGTATCAATCGGAAGTTGTCAAATTTCGGCGAATATTTTAATAATAAAAATACCACGGGAATCGAGGTATCAAAATACTCGTCGGATCAAAAATCCGATCGGGTCATTGAATTCCTCGATCCCAAATTAGCTTGGGGTGAAGTTTTCGTGTCAATCGGAAGTCGTCGAAATTTCGGCGAATATTTTAATAATAAAAATATCACGGAAATTGAGGTATCAAAATACTTGTCGGATCGAAAATCCGACTGTGCCATTGAATTCCTTGACCCCAAATTAGCTAGAAAAAACATGTTCAAAATTTTTTTTTCTGAAAATGTTTTTTTTTAAAAAAAAAAAATAATAATAATAATTAATTAATTAATTAATTAATTATTAATTAATTAATTAACGGCGCCATACGACGCCGTTAACTCCAGTTAACGGCGCCGTCAGATCGGACGGATCCATCCGGACCGTTCGATCGCGCGCGGATCCCACGGCTCTTGGCCGCGATCCGCGTCACGCGGTCTGGAGCGATCCAGACCGTCCGATCGCGTGAGGATCCCACGGCCCTCGGCCGCGATCCGCGTCACGTGGTCTAGAGCGATCCGGACCGTCCGCGATCGCACAGATCCGACGGTCCGGAGGCGTCTTCCTAGCCCTCTCCGCCCGCGTGACACGCGGCGGCCCGTCGCATTTTCTGGCCAATCCGGCCACATCTAGGCCTCGGCAAGGTCGCCGTCCGGTCTATAAGACCTCGGCCTACCCCTAGGCTCCGAGTTTTCACCGATCGGAGCCCGGATCGAGCCGGAATCAAGCCCGGAAGTCAGCCCTATTTTTCTGCCAAAATCTTCGCTGATCCGAACTTCAGGTACCCGATCTCCCTCGTTTACCGTTCGATCGTTGCAAAAATTGTATGATAGGTAGATCAACATGTCATCTTCACATCCACCGTTCCGATCGGGCTAAAACCCACCCGATCGGGCGCACCAGGTCCCCGAAGTGGACTGGGTTCGGTCCGCCGAACGCCCGGAAGGGGAAGGGTCACGCCTTCGGGTCGGGCCGGGCCGACCCGAGCCCAACCCGTCCGGGTCGGGTCCGCGTCAGCGCGGGTGGGGCCCACCCGGCCACGTGGCAGCCTACGGGCCCGCCACGTGTCAAGTGGGCCCACCGCCCCGTCTGCCGGGCTGAGTCAGCAGCCCGTGGGACCCACAGTGCCACGTGGCAGCCTCTAGCAGTGCCACGTGGCAGCCTCTGGCAGTGCCACGTGTCAGATGGGACCCACTGTCCAGTCACCCGGGTTGAGTCAGCAGCCCGTGGGACCCACAGAGCCACGTGGCAGCCTCTGGCAGTGCCACGTGTCTGGTGGGACCCACTGCCCAGTCACCCGAGCTGAGTCAGCAGCCCGTGGGGTCCACTGTGCCACGTGGCAACCTCTGAAGGTGCCACGTGTCAGTGGGGCCCACTGTCAGTTAATTAAAAATTAATTAAATTAATGTTAGTGTTAATTAATTACTGTTTAGCCCTAATTAATTACTGTTAGTGGTTAATTAAGTTAGGGTTAGTACTAATTACTTTTAAACAGTAATTTTAATTAAATAATTATAATTAAAGATTAATTAAGGATTAATTAACTGTTAATTAAATCTTAAACAGTAATTAGGATAATTAATTACTTTTGAACAGTAAAATTATTTAATTAATTAATTAATAATTAAATTGTGATTAATTAAATAAAAACTTTAGGAATGAATAGTAAATTTAAATAATTAAATATAATTAGAGATTAATTAATATTAATTAAACAGTAATTAGCACTAATTACTTTATTACAATAAAATTATTTAATTAATTAATTAATAATTAAATAGTGATTAATTAAATAAAAACTTTATGAATGAACAGTAATTCTAAATAAATAAATATAATTAGAGATTAATTAAGATTAATTAAACAGTAATTAGCACTAATTACTTTACTATAGTAAAATTAATTAATTAATTAATTAATAATTAAACAGTGATTAATTAAATAAAAACTTTAGGAATGAACAGTAAAATCATTCAATTTGAATAAATGAATAGTAAATTAATTCAAATTGTATTTTTGAATAGTAAATCTTAAAAGTTTAATAACTTTTTGTAGGTTGATCCAAACATAGCCAATATGGGTCTTAAAATACTCAGAAAAATATTTAGGATCAAATGGCGTAATGTAAAATTTAGTTTCGGGGTACACATAACGAGGTAGCATTTTAGAGCCTCTTTAAGACCCCATAACTTTTTACCTGATTATCGAAACATAGTCAATATGGGTCTTAAAATGCTCAGGAGAGTGGCCCCATCACCGTGGTAGTATTAGTTTTCAATTTAGACATCAGGACAAAAAGTCAACTCTAGAATTTAGAGTTGACTGTAGTGAAAAATGACCAAAATGCCCTTGGACTTTAAATGGCCATAACTTAGTCAATTTAACTCCAAATCCAAAAATTCAAGAAGCTACCTAGTTTAGAATTTCAATGTCATCATTTTCACAGAAATAATATTTAGGATTTGAACCCTAAAATTTAGGGAAATGACCAAAATACCCCTAGCCTTATTTAAGCCATAACTCGGCCGTTTCTCGTCCAAATTGGACGTACTTACTGTCTATCTTCAAGTTAGACAGTAAGGAATTAGTTGGAGAAGATAAAACTCAGTTGGACCCCTAAATCAAAAGTTGATTGACCCATAAAGTAGGGGCAAAATAGTCATTTTACCTTAAAATTGGAAATGCGCAACTTTAGCCCTTAATTAAAATCTTAGAATACTAGGTTTAATAATGTAATCATATTAGTACCATGTAAGTAAATAAAACAAGTCATTAAATTGAATTCCAATAATTTTTTTTCCTAAGTCTTAAGCATCCTACCTTAAGGACCTTTCCTGAGAGTAGGACTAGATCATAGATTAGTGTTCATTCAATGGGTAAATTGGGTTACCCTATGGGTAAAACCTTGGTTTTAGTAGTTTCTAGATATTATTTTGTTTTACAACCTATTCTGATTAGTTTATCTTTTAACTTTATATTTAAGATAGGAGATTCATCCTATTAAGTTTGATTACTTAATTGGATCTGCCTTAACTAGTAGATCACTTATAGTATAAAACCTAGAACTTAGGTCTTATCCAGTTTGGATTATGTGATTAAACCTAAAATCTCGTAGTGTTTAATCCATAATCTATAGGTGTAGAAGATCTTGATCAGATATTAGTTAGAACATCTAAATTCACAAAATTAGGATGTATGATTTATTTGTTTAATTCATAGTCGTCTATCTGATTGAACTAGATTGGAACCTGATCAGTTCCAATCCTTTTTAACATATAAGGATGAATTTCCGAGTTACACTCGATAGTAGGAAAATGGTGATCCTGAACTTGTGTAACTTGGAATAGTTAGCTGGTTAAGTAGAAAACAAATGATATCATCATATTTAGTCGAGACTCTTGTTTATTTGTTATTTGTTGCTATGCATACCTTGTAATTTTGTGCCTTATATTTTCTTTGAACATATCATATAAGACATTTGATGTATAAATAAAATGTTAGGAAATTATGGAGACTCCTTAGATTCCTTATGAAAATATTAAAGTAAATAAGTGAAATGATAATGAATTGATGTGATTGAGCTGCCTCTCAGTGTTCTTTTGATCATACCGAATGTTGCCCTAGCCGTATCGTGCTAGGAGTTGCCCTAGCCGTACTGTGCTAGGATATTTCGGTATGATAGTTGGTGACCTAACCGTATCAAGCTAGGAGTAGCCCTAGTCGTATCGTGTTAGGGCCATATATGTGACTGTTGTTGGCTTAGTCGTATCGAGCTAGGAGTAGCCCTAGCCATATCGTGCTAAGATCTTCAGTTTCTTTTGGCGAGCTAGTGTAGCTCTTTTCTGTATGGCAGTTGATGTATTATAGTTTTATATGCAGTTGTGGTTGTTTCAGTATATTCTTTTTCAGTTAGCTATTTCCTTATACTGCTTTATATATATCTAGGATGTAGAATCTTGCTGCTATATGTATATATCACTGCTGAGTTATTCATTTTTAATTAGCATGTTATTTTTATTGATCACCAGCATGTTTAGGATGTAGAATTTTTCTTCCAGCATTATTCAATTATATTTACACTTATATGTCTTTTCTTGATTACTTGTTATGCGAGACATGCTTCAGCCTCATTTCTTTGCCTTGTTTATACTATAGAGCATAGTCTATAGTTTGCCTTTTTACTTGTGTTGCTTACTGCTCCTGTATTTACATATCATGCTTAGAAGTAAATGGTAAAATGGTGATATTATATAACCTTATTAAAAATTCAGCTTAAAATGTACTTAGACAATTGTCTAACCAGATTTTCTTTTTTTGGCTGGGGCCCTACATTGTGAAACCGACAATGTCAGGCTTAGAGCAGTTTGAGGAGCCTTACTTAGAGGAGGTGCAGCAGTTGGGGCCAGAAGATATCTAGTCATTTACTACTTGTGAGGATGAGTGGATTTTGAACATTTATTTTGTTAAATTTTAATTAATGTAATAATACAGGTACCTGTGACTGTGTGTTCAGATTTCACTATGCTACTTTTCTGAGTTATATTTCTCTTCTTATATACATTATGATGCTTGGATGTCATTTATTTATCGCTTCCGCACTCTGTATTTTTACTTATATAGTGACTGCTTGATTGATTCTGAGTTAACCTTTCTCTAATCAGGTGGATTGTGGAGTTTATCCTAATCCAATGCTAAGTGAGGGGTTAACCAGAGTGACACTCCACCCTTAATCTAAACCTATTGAGGGTTAAGGGTGAGGGTCGCCACATCGTCCCTGATACCCCCTTCATAGACAGCCATGGGAGGGTACCTTGGACCGCCAAATTTGCCGCTAATACTCCACGCTATGGCCAATATTCAATCTCCACACCTTCAGGGAGTCAGGGCTTGTCGATTAAACCTAGAAGCCATAATTGAGGTGCAATGGAATGTCGGATGGCTACTCCACTGAAATAGTATAAGGGAGGACATTTAGGGTTTACTGTGAGGAGCTAATTCTCTTCACAGAGACTACTAAATGGATAGGGTTCAATCCCTACACCATTAGTGGGGTGAGGCGAGTCGAACCCCTAAGGTTACACGACCTGGGGTGCAGCCGATAGCTGGGTCCTTACTCAAACTCAGCTTCTGGCTCGGTTGCTAGCTCGATCGATAGATACGATCGATCAGAGCTAACTCAGACCCTGACGACAATCACAATGAGTTTGATTGGCTAAGAAAAAAAATGTTTCCACTAGATTTGAGCAGAATTGAGTTCTAGTTTTCAATGGGGTAGTCCCGACCTCATTGGACACTAATGCCATCCAGATAGTGAACAATTGCTACTTGGACCGAGCTCAATCGATCCATATTGTGTGTGCAGATAACCTAGGGTGCTAGGGATAGCTAGACGACATCCAGAGGCTATCTACATTGCTTAATTAAGTATCGAGTCCATACATGTGGTGCCCCATCCCCATTGTGGTCCTGTTAACTCTTAAGTTAACATGATTAAGGTAGGTGATCACCAAATAACAAGATCCTTACTTATAATTAGATTAGGTACTCATCCTAATCTATTATAATTAAGGAATTTGCCATCTCAAGCATAAATCAATAAATGAAATATTCATGAAAATAGAGTGCGGAAGCAAAATAGTAAACATCAATCCATTACAATATGAGAATCTAGTCATTCAACTCGGAATAAGTAAGGCAGCAAAAAATAAAGTTTAACCAGTATTATTATAACATATTTAAACAGTTTAGTATAAATGAAATATAAAGACACTCAGCCTCACAAGCAAAATGAAAAGAGAACAAAAAGGCTAAGAGTCTTCAACAACATGATCCTCCTTCAAAGGCAGGCCCTCGGATGGCTCCACAACTTCAAATAACTCTGAATCTATCATTATAAGTTTCATAATGATAGAGCCCTAATAAACAAAAGAAAAACTTGTTAGACAAAAAGTCTAAACACATTTTAGGCTGAAGAATTATTAATGTTATTAAGATATCACAATTAAAACTTAGTAACAATATGTGCAAGAAAGCATATGAAATGAAAAGGAAGTTATAAACAATAAGTTTACAACTTAAGCAAAAGAGTAAGTAAACACATACCTCCAACCACAACTTCAACAAGGTTAGATAATAAAAGAGGTATAAATACTAATAACTAAAAGGAAACTTATCATAAATATGCTTATGATCAAGTGAACTTATGCTGATTAACATAAAATAAAAGAACATATAATATATTTAAAATGATTTAAAAGTAAATCTAGCTGTAACAACCCAGATATTGTTACCTATCAATTAGTAACTTAATTGAACATAAACATCTTCCATTACTCTTATAATAGTGTTTGGAGTCTCCATCTCAAATTACGTGTAATTTGAAGATCCTTTGATAATTTCTAATATTTCATAGTTTTCTAATAATTCTATAAATACCTAAATTATTTAAACCTCAGAATCGAAAATAAAGTTCGTTATTGGACTCACCACACCCAAATTAGCTAGGGGTGGTAATTTGGAAGCGTTTGAGAGTCGTCAAAATTTTCATAAATAATTTTATAATATTCTAATACCTAAAAATTAATTAAATTAAATATACCTCGATCAAAAATCTGATCATATTTATAAGTTCCTCACCCCTCAATTAGGTAAGAGTGAAAATTTAGAATTTTTCATAATGCATTTGAATACTTACGTTTGAATAAATGATTTCGTTTAATATAATTAATTAAATATTTGTTTTAAAATAAATAATAAATATATTTATTCTAATTATGAAAAATAGATGTTTAAAGAATGGTGGAGACCTGCTTTGCGTGACAAAACAGGGAACGGCAACCCGATTCAATCCCAATCGTTCAGCACTATTTAGGTTAAATCCAACGGCTTCCATCCATTTTAATTAATCCAACCATTGGATCTTTTAAAACGAATCGACAACTTAGATTAATTTCGGAGCTTCCTCTTTCTCCATAAGTCTGCGGCAGTACACTTGGGAGGAGAGTGGGGGTATGTAACAACCCAGGTTGTTACTTGACTCAATTAAGACTAATTTAAGTCTTAATTAAAGTTCTAAGTCACTAATTAAGTAATTTAGAACTTATCTCAAAAACTTAGGTCAAATCTGAAGTCAACAAAGTCAAATCAAGAACTCTAGAAAATTCCAAACCCTAGAAAATTGACTTTTTATTTAGACCTCAAATTGAAAATCTGACTTCACCATTGTGTTCAGAACACCCAAATTAGCTAAGGGTGAAATTTTGAAGGCATTTGGAAGTCGTTGATTTTTCAGCGAATATTTTAATATTATTTAATTACCTGAAATTCAAATAATTAAATATTCGTCAAATTGAAAATCAGAGTGCGCCGTTGCGTTCAGCACCCTTCATTTAGCTAGGGATGATATATTGGAAATTTTCTGGATACATTTAATCATATAAATTGAATTAAGAAATTATATAATTTAATTGAAATTATTAATATTTTCTTAATTTCTAATGGCGCTGTTGCTATTTCTGACGCCGTTCCTTTCTAATTCCTCACACCCCGTTAATCGGGATGATGCATCCTGTGCCGTCAGATCATCGAATCGGACGGCAGAAGAGCTTCGTCCTCGCGTCCTCAAACGAGAGCTCCGCGTGTCGCGCAGAGGCGGGATCTGGCAGCTCGAGTCGATGCGTGGAGCCTCCCGCCGCTGATAGAGCCTCATAAATCCTTAACTTACCTGCTGCCTCACCGAGAGAGATTTCTTTAGGAAAGTTCGAAGGTCAATTATGCAGCAAACTCATTAGATAGGGTTCCTCTGACACTTCGATACTTCAGGTACTTTCCAACCTATTCAAATCAAATTGCGAATCTTAATTACTGTCTTATTACTTCATTTAAACTTTGGTTACTGAAATACCAATCTTCGTTCAAATCGATTGTGTCAGTAATTGAAATAATAATGTAAAAGGATTCCTATAAGCCGAGCCTAGGGCATCGAATCTTAGAGTCTATATTGACCCAAAAGCTTATGGTATAGGCTCGATCGATGCGTCTCGAGGAGACCATCAGTTTGGCATGTTCCCAGTTATCAATGGTCGCCGGCACCGCCTCTATTTTTGATGCCCTAGTTTCCTTAGTCCGCCGATCTTCTTATCGGGCCGGATCAATACGACCCGTGCGAACCTAACTTAGCTCCGGACCCAAATCCTATCGGGTCAGAGCAGTGCCTCAGATGACCCAGCCCTGAACCATGGTTCAATGGGCCGACTTCTTTAAATTTATGTGGCCACGTGTCGGCACCATGTCACTCCACGTGGCATCCCGGTTGTCAGCAGCTGAGGTAGGCGTGGTCAAATTTCTGACTACAAGTGGGTCTCGTTGTCTTCATTCAAGCCAATTGGTCATTAACACGTGTCAATGCTGAATCCTTTTAAATGACAGTAATAAGTTTGTGGGTCCCGCTGCAGAAATCAAATCAAATAAAGATATTAAATCAGAAATCATATAATAAATATAATTCAGGAATAATTAATTTAAATCAAATTAATTACAAAACTTTAAACACTAATATCTTAATAAATATAAATCCAAACATAGCAAAATCATATATCATTGGAATTAGAAAATTATGAGGAATATTTTGGCCCTGTCAAATCTCAAATTGGATAAGTAATTAATATAGTGACATTTAGGGTATTAATTAAGTTCAAATAATGTTACAAAATTTCATTTACCCATAACTTTGTACCCAATGATCCAAACCTATTGAATATGGGTCTTAAAATACTCACAAAACCCTAAGGATCATTTTAGTAGGGTTAATTTGGCTGCTTAGATTAGTATTTGACTAATGATATTTAGGACCTAACCCTAATTACCCTAATTAACCCTAGAACTTCAATTGACCATAACTTGGTCAATTGAGCTCCAAATTGAATAATCCAAATATCAATTTTGATTAGAAAAACCTAATTAATAGTAATCTGTAAAAATATTTTAGATTTAATTGTTAGATTTGCTAATCACCCCTAATTACTCCAAAACTTGATTAATGAATATTAGCAAATCTAGTAATCCAAATTGAATGATTTAAGTTTCAGAGGACTCCTAGAGTCACTTAAAATCCATCTGTAAGAATGAATTAGTGTTTGAGTGATTAATTTTGCTAATCACTCACTAATCACTCTTAACCCTAATTAGGTCATAACTTAGTCAAATTAGATCCAAATTGAACCTACCACATGTTATTTTGATCAGTGGACTATTTGTAAACCATAGCCACTAATTTTGCTTAATTTGGACACTAATTGACAAAGTTAGGATTTTGACCCATAATTAAGGAATCCTTAATTACCCTTTAAACCTTAAATCTTGTATTGGCCATAACATGTCCAATACTTATCAGAATTTAGCAAATTTAGATTCTATGGAAAGCTTAGGCAGTAAAGAACAATAATCTAAAAGAAAATTTAACTTTCACTAAGTCAAATTACTAATTTTCCCTTATAAATCAAATTCACTAATTTGACTTCATATGGCTTAATAATCACCCAAAATTAATTTAGTTACTGTCTAATCTTACATTAGACAGTAAGAAATCGCATTCCAAAAGAAAATTTCAAATTTAGAACCCTAGATTAAAATTTGATCTTTTGAACCCTTAAGTAGGGGCAAAATGGTAATTTTGCCCAAATTTAGGGTTTAGCCTTCAAAAGTCCTAAAATCAAATTATAATCATATTGATCAGTAAATATAATGATTTATAGTTGAAATTAATCAAATCCAAGTTTAAATTAAATTTTGATTAAAATCTTAATTTTAGCTCCTTAAGAAAATTCCTTAGTCTTAAGTGAGTGATTTCTCCTTCTTTAATCATTCTTAGACCTTTTCTTAGGTCTTTATAACATTAGTTAGGATATGCATCTTGAGAGATACTCTTAGTAATTAAGAGCCTTATTTCCTAAGATTAGGAATAAATCTTAAGTTAGAATTCATCTATTGAGTAAATTGGGTTACTCAATTAGATGAAACCTTGAGTTTACTAGTTTTTAGATTTTCTCAGTTTATTAAATGATTATTTGATCTTTAAACTTTAGAACTAAGAATAGAGATCTATCCTAATGAATTTGATTTATTATTAGGATTTGCCTTAACCTAATCCGTGAGTTTTGGGTTCTAAACTTATACCCTTAGATTATACCTTTAGATTAAGTGATTAGACCCCATCATCTAGAGTCTAATTCTTAATCTTTTCATCTTGATTTGGCTAATCAAGATGAGGTTGGGATGAAATAAATTACAAAATTAGGTCGATGATTTACTCACTTTAACCAAATAGTCGTCTTTTGATTAAGTTTTAATTAGGACTTGGCCAGTTCTAATTATCTTCAACTAGTAGGATTCGTGATTCTAAGTTACAGAACGTGTAAGAATTGATGATTCTGAAACTTATGTAACTTAGAGTAGATAGAACGAATAAAGCAGATAACAACGGATATCACCTGTGTTTTAGATAGAGTTTCTTGCTCACTTTGATTTTGATGCTTCGCATTCCTTGATTTTGAGCCTTATACCTTGAACATATATTATGTACTTAAGATATTTTATAAATATCTTATGTTAATTTGGAACATTCATAAACAGCATTATGTTTTCGTTTCACAAGTGGTTTGTAAGGTGTAGCTAGATTAGTATACCTCTTCGATCAACCCGTTCGGGTCAGCAACCTTTCGAGGGCTTAATGTCCGACAGTCTATGGCCATGCCTAGTCCGAGTGATAGGATGGATAGACTCTTGCCATACTGACTATAGAGTCAGGATTCTAATATGGTTATACTAATTCAAGTACACTTACATTCACTTCTATCTTAGCTCATCAGGCTAAGATTTACTGAGTATGTTTTCAGTTTAAGTGACTTAGATAGTCACTCCAGTTTCAATTTACAGTTACTACTTTACTTATATATATTCTGCATTATTGCACTGTTTTACTTACAGTTTTCCTGCACTATATAGGATGCTAGTTTTACTTACTGTTTTCATATGTAGGATGTTAGTTGTTTTCAGATTTATACGGTTAAATTTCTGTATATCACTTAGCATAATCTGTTTGATCATATGCATATTTAGGTTGTATTTTCTTACAGTTTTGTTTAGTCTTTTGCTTACCTGTCTTTGTTACAGTTGCCTGGAGGAGGTATGTATTACTTTCTATTTGCTTAATTATAAACTGTTTGTTTATAACTTATTACTATTCTTTTTGTATGCTTTTCTGCACCTATTGCTTTAGTTCTGTTCATAGTGATATCTATTTAACATAATAAATTATTTACTCTAAAATGTGCTTAGATAATAGTCTAACCAGTTTTTCTTTTGTGGCTGGGGCCCTACCATTATGAAACTGATAATGGTAGGTTCTGAGTTTGTTGGAGCAGCAGATCCAGTGGAGAGCTTGCCATTGGAGGAGGAGCCCGTTCCTGAAGATCTTTAGCTTTAGTTTCTGTTGCTTGTGAGATTGAGAGTTTCCTTTTTCAATTCTCTTAAATTTATTAAATGTTGTAATAATACAGGTTTAACTTTTCTTTTCAGCTCTTTACTTATTCTGTATTATTGTATTTATACTGTATGGATGGATGTTATACTTTTATTGCTTCCGCACTTTGGGTTCTTGTATGATCATTTAGTGATAGTATTTTTGGATGAATGGCAAAGTCCTTAGTTAAGTTGGATTAGAATGTGTGTCTAATCCAATCTTAAGTGGGGACCTTGTCATTTGGTGACCCCTCCACCGTAATCATGTTAACTTAAGAGTTAACAGGACCACAACGGGGCAGGGCCGCCAGAGTTGGTATCAGAGAATTCCATAAGGTGTCAGATTGGAATTTGCATTCCTTTCTACCTAATGGACTGTTCTTCTGCCACTTGATCACTAAATGAATACTTTAATTGATATCCATCACATTATGAGTATAACTCAGAATAAGTTAAGTTATTAAATAACTATAAAAGATGATAAATCATAATTATCAAATTATGTATATATATATATATATATATATATGCTCAACAAATCTAAGTAATATGTTATAATTGTAGGAATAAAAGATCATCTAGGAATGACATTCATGACATACTTAAAGGAGTTCGAGACTATTTGGAAATATGAACATAAGTTAGGAAAGAAGCAAGGAAGAACTATTGAAGGAGTATCAGAACAAGGATCACAAGTAATAAATAAATTACTGAAAGAAGGCATCTATAGAGGCCTTGATTTTCCAGTATTAGCAAAGGAGTGGCTCGTAAGAGTTGACCATATATTCGGTGTTATGGAGTGGCCTAGTCACATTAAACTAGAAGTGGTGCTATATCTTCTGTGTATGCAAGCAAAAGAATGATGGATTATGTCATACGAAGAATTATTTCATAAAGCACAGGAGGAGCATTGTGAAGTAACTTATGAAGACTTTCGTAGAGCATTTTTCACTAAGTATATAGGGTGGGAATAGTATGTAATTCATGATGTAATAAGTATGATATATTTCACTATTATAATAAAGTATAATGATGAATAAATAAGGAATTTAATCTTTGTTGTATGATTCATTTTAAGTAAGCTAAGTATACATATTTTGATTTCAGGAAAATGAATCCTGCTACTTCTCCAAATAATACTCCACTCAACCCTCAACCGTCTGTGAGCAATGCTCCAAACAATACCGTGGTCGCTTCTAATACTATTGATGAAATAACCTCTCTGAGAAATATGGTTACTGCAATGCTAGAGAATCAAAATCAGCAGGCTCTAGCTATTCAAAAGTTAGTATCTGTAATACCCGCCACTAATGCCAGCATCTCTTCAGCATCTCCCGCTCCACAAGTTCCCAATACCTTTTGACAGTCTGCAGATGGGATACTTCACAGCTTCCTAAGACTAAGGCCTCCTACCTTTGAAGGATCTGAATTACCAATGGACACTCTAGCATGGCTGAAGACAATAGAGAAAAACATCACTAGCCTGGGTTGTTCAAGCAACCAATCTGTAAGATTAGCCACTCACTTTCTGCAAGGAGAAGTAGAACATTGGTGGGAGTAAGAAAGGAATACGCGTTTCGAGGAATTCGAATTAGATGAAATAGAATGGAGCTGGTTTGTCCAAGCATTCAAGGAATCATTTATCCCACCATCCACCAAGAACATCATTGGTGAATCATTATTAAGATTAACCCAAGGAAATCGATCAGTAGCTGAATATACCTCAGAATTTCGAAAGCTCATATGATTTTCACCTCACTTGGTTCCTACTGAAGCAGATAGATGTTTCAGATTTGAGAATGGACTTCGAGAATCCATTAAAGATCACGTAATTCCCCTACAACACACTCAGTTCGAGAAATTGATTAAGATAGCGCGAGTTGTGAGCATCATCAATCAGTCAAGGACATGAAGAGAAAGGCTTTCAACATGAACAAATATCCTCAGAACTTCAAGCAACAATGAACAAACCAAGGAAGGGTATATCAGATGGAGACCACTGAAACATCAAGCCAAACTGCCACTTATAATAAGCCACATCCTTATGGAAAATGTTATCATTTTGGCAGAGTATGTTTTACTTGTGGAAGGCAAGGTCATGCGTATCGGGACTGTCGATCAAATAAAACGATTGATGGAGTAACTATTGAACGGAATCATACGAATAAAGTAATCTGTGCCACTCCCATCAATTTCAGAGAGCCTCAGAGGACTCTTATGCCACCTCCTGCTCAAGAGCAAACCCTTGCAAAGGTTCAATATGCTGCAAAACCTTCAAACCCAAATCAATCAACAGCTCAGACATCTGACAACAGACCTGCTGGAAAGGCAAGAGTGTACAATCTCACTCCTGTAGAAGCAGCAGAAGACAATAATGTAGTCTCAGGTATAATTCGCAACTTTTGTCTTTCTTACTGAATTAGAACTTCATAAAATTTGTATTTTATTAGGCACCCTATACTTTAGAGATGAGCCCTGCAGTATATTGTTTGATACTGGGGCTAGTCATTCATTTATATCTGAAAGTTTTGCTAAGAGATTAGGACTACCCTGCTATAAACTTGCGAAGATCTTAAGTGTTGGACTTCCTTCTGGAGCCCAACTTAATGCGAACAAATTATGTGACATTCAAATACCAATCAATAACCATACCTTCCAAGCCAAGTTAATTATGCTACCTATAGTAAATTTCAATATCATACTAGGCATGAATTGGCATAGTATGCATAACGCTACTATTAACTATCAAAAGAAGAAGGTTATCTTGCAAACTTCAGAAGCTTCAGCAACGTTTATTGGGAAACTCAGCACTAGTAGCTCCTTAATCAATGCAATTCAAGCAGAGAAAATGGTGTGCAAAGGCTATAGTTGTATTCTGATGGTGATGATGGGTAGTAGCAAAGAAGTAACCCCAATCTCTAAAATAAAAGTTGTTAGAGATTTTGAAGATGTTTTTCCTGAAGATCTGCCCGGTTTACCACCAACCAAAGAAGTAGAATTTGAAATAAATATAGTTCCGGGGACACAACCTCTATCAAAAGCACCATATAGAATGGCCCCGAAAGAACTGCAAGAGTTAAATGAGCAATTACAAGAACTGCTAAATAAGGGGTTTATTAAACCAAGTATGTCCCCATGGGGAGCTCCAGTATTATTTATAAAGAAGAAAGATGGGTCTATGAGAATGTGCATAGACTACAGGGAGCTGAATAAAGTCACTATTAAAAATAGATACCCACTTCCTCGTATCGATGATCTATTCGATCAACTTGCCGGTGCTGTAGTGTTCTCTAAAATTGATTTAAGGTCAGGGTATCATCAAGTGAAGGTAAAGGACTCAGATGTAGAGAAGACAGCGTTCAGAACGCGATATGGGCATTTCGAGTTTCTTGTAATGTCATTTGGTCTCACTAATGCCCCATCTATGTTCATGGACTTAATGCAGAGAGTTCTGAAACCTTATCTAGATAAATTTGTTATAATTTTTATTGATGATATTTTAATTTACTCCAAGACAGTAAAGGATCATAAAGAGCACTTGAGATTAGTTCTGGAGAAACTTAGAGAAAATGAGTTATATGCTAAATACTCTAAGTGTGAATTTTGGCTGGATTCTGTATCATTTCTTGGACATGTGGTTGATGCTCGTAGAATCCAAGTAGACCAGAGCAAGATTAGTGCTATTCAAGATTGGGTTCAGCCCAAGACAGTTACTGAAATTCGTAGTTTTCTGGGTCTAGCCGGATACTACAGAAAGTTTGTTAAAGGCTTCTCCCAGCTTGCCGCACCTCTTACAAAATTAACTCAGAAAGCAGTTCCATTTGTTTGGTCAGAAGAATGTGAAACTGCATTTCAGTCTATAAAGGATGTATTAACTTCTGCTCCAGTTTTAGTTCTTCCAAAAGAAGGAATGAATTATCAGGTGTATACAGATGCATCTGGAATTGGGTTAGGATGCGTATTAATGCAAGAAGGCAAAGTTATAGCATACGCATCTCGCCAGCTTAAAACCCATGAAAGGAACTATGCTGTACATGATTTAGAATTGGCAGCATTAGTTTTTGCATTAAAAATCTGGCGCCATTATTTGTACGGAGTTCAATGCTCTATATTCACAGACCACCAAAGTTTGAAATACATGTTTATCCAAAGAGAATTGAACTGTAGGCAAAGAAGATGGCTGGAATTAATTAGTGATTATGACTTAGATATTCAGTACCATCCAGGAAAAGCTAATGTGGTAGCTGATGCTCTAGGTCGATATACTACTCTTAACAGCATAATTTTAGAAAGTCCATTAATGAATGAGTTTCGTAAAATAGAAATTTCGCTTGCTAAGGGTAATTCAGTCAGTACCATGATATCCATGAGTAATATAGAACCTACTTTTCATAGAGATGTTTCAATCTCTCAAAGCAAGGATGATGAATATTTAAACCTTAAAGTGGCAATAGAAAGTGGTCGTCGTCCAGAATTGCAGTTTAAGAAAGGTGCTATTTACATGGATAATCGTCTCTGGATTCCTAAATCCATGCAGAAAGAGATCTTAATTGAAAGTCACAATTCAGGATATCAAATTCATCCAGGGAATTCTAAGATGTATCAAGACCGAAAATAATCATTCTGGTGGCCAGGAATGAAGAAAAGTGTTGCAGAATTTGTTGCAAAATGCCACGCTTGTTGCTTAATAAAAGCACAACATCAAAAGCCTGGCGGCTTATTGCACCCACTAGAAATCCCAGAATGGAAATGGACTGATGTATCCATGGATTTTGTCATGAGTTTATCTCGTTCAAGATCTGGAGCTGATTCGATATGGTTTATAGTAGATCGTCTTACAAAATCTGCCCATTTTATTCCAATCCGTCAAACTGACTCGGTGGAGAAGTTGGCCAAATTATATATTAAGGAAATAGTTAGATTGCACGGAATTCCTAAAACAATTGTATCCGATAGAGACAGTCATTTTACTTCTAAATTTTGGCAGGCCGTCCATCAAGATTTAGGCACAACTTTGGCCATGAGTACAGCATTCCATCCCTAAACAGATGGCTAAATAGAGCAAGTAAATCAAGTCTTAGAAGATCTTCTATGTTTATGTATGTTGGATTATTCAGGATCCTGGGAAGAGCATATTCCTTTAGTGGAATTTGCATACAATAACAGCTTTCAGTCAAGCATCCAAATGACACCGTATGAAGCCTTATATGGAAGAATATGTTCATCCCCACTAGCATGGTCTGAGGTAGGAGATACTCAATTATATGGATCTGAGCTGGTGGAAGAAACAAATAAAAAGGTTAAACTAATTCAGCAAAGAATCAGAGCAGCTCAAGACAGGCAAAGTAAATATCATGATAACCATCATCATCCTCTGGAGTTCAAAGAAGGAGATTTTGTATATTTAAAAGTGAGCCTGATAAAAGGAGTCTATCGTTTTGGAGTCTCTGGAAAGCTCAGTCCGAGGTACGTTGGACCTTTCAAAATTTTGCAGAAGATTGGATCAGCAGCTTATAAATTAGAATTACCATAAGGATTTGCTGCTGTTCATAATGTTTTCCACATTTCATCTCTAAAGAAGTGTCTTCGAGATCCTTCCCATCTTATTAAATATCCTGCAGTTAAAATTCAGCCTGATCTTTCTTACACTGAAGAGCCAATTAAAATCCTAGATCGTGATATGAAGAAATTAAGGAATCGATCTATTCCAATGATTAAGATTCAGTGGAAGAACCGGTCTTGTAATGAAGCCACCTGGGAGAAAGAGGTGGATATGCATCAAAAGTACCCAAACCTTTTTGATCAAGGTGATTCTTCAACTCTATCTTATTTCAATTTGTTTCTTTATATCTGCTTAAATTCTTTTTCTCACTTGAGTGATGTCGAGAACGACATCGTTCTTAAGTGGGGGAGTTTGTAACAACCCAGGTTGTTACTTGGCTCAATTAAGACTAATCTAAGTCTTAATTAAAGTTCTAAGTCACTAATTAAGTAATTTAGAACTTATCTCAAAAACTTAGGTCAAATCTGAAGTCAACAAAGTCAAATCAAGAATTCTGGAAAATTCCAAACCCTAGAAAATTGACTTTTTATTTAGACCTCAAATTGAAAATCTGACTTAGCCATTGCGTTCACAACACCCAAATTAGCTAAAGGTGAAAATTTGAAGGCATTTGGAAGTCGTTGATTTTTCATCGAATATTTTAATATTATTTAATTACCTGAAAATTCAAATAATTAAATATTCGTCAAATCAAAAATCCGAGTGAGCTGTTGCATTCAGCACCCTTCATTTAGCTAGGGATTATATATTGGAAATTTTCTGGATACATTTAATCATATAAATTGAATTAAGAAATTATATAATTTAATTGAAATTATTAATATTTTCTTGATTTATAACTGCGCTGTTTGCTATTCCTGACGCCATTCCTTTCTAATTCCTCACACCCCGTTAATCGGGATGATGCATCCTATGCCATCAGATCATCGAATCGGACGGCAGAAGAGCTTCGTCCTCGCATCCTCGAACGAGAGCTCCGCGTGTCGCGTAGAGGCGGGATCTGGCAGCTCGAGTCGATGCGTGGAGCCTCCCGCCGCTGATAGAGCCTCATAAATCCTTAACTTACCTGCTGCCTCACTGAGAGAGATTTCTTTAGGAAAGTTCGAAGGTCGATTCTGTAGCAAACTCATTAGATAGGGTTCCTCTGACACTTCGATACTTCAGGTACTTTCCAACCTATTCAAATCAAATTGCGAATCTTAATTACTGTCTTATTACTTCATTTAAACTTTGGTTACTGAAATACCAATCTTCGTTCAAATCGATTGTGTCAGTAATTGAAATAACAATGTAAAAGGATTCCTATAAGCCGAGCCTAGGGCATCGAATCTTAGAGTCTATATTGACCCAAAAGCTTATGGTATAGGCTCGATCGATGCGTCTCGAGGAGACCGTCAGCTTGGCATGTTCCCAGTTATCAATGGTCGCCGGCACCCCCTCTATTTTTGATGCCCTAGTTTCCTTAGTCCGCCGATCTTCTTATCGGGCCGGATCAATACGACCCGTACGAACCCAACTTAGCTCCGGACCCAAATCCTATCGGGTCAGAGCAGTGCCTCAGATGACCCAGCCCTGAACCATGGTTCAACGGGCCGACTTCTTTAAATTTATGTGGCCACGTGTCGGCACCATGTCGCTCCACGTGGCATCCCGGTCGTCAGCAGCTGAGGTAGGCGTGGTCAAATTTCTGACTACAAGTGGGTCCCGTTGTCTTCATTCAAGCCAATTGGACATTAACACGTGTCAATGCTGAATCCTTTTAAACGGCAGTAATAAGTTTGTGGGTCCCGCTGCAGAAATAAAATCAAATAGAGATATTAAATCAAAAATCATATAATAAATATAATTCAGGAATAATTAATTTAAATCAAATTAATTACAAAACTTTAAACACTGATATCTTAATAAATATAAATCCAAACATAGCAAAATCATATATCATTAGAATCAGAAAATTATGAGGAATATTTTGGCCCTGTCAAATCTCAAATTGGATAAGTAATTAATATAGTGATATTTAGGGTATTAATTAAGTCCAAATAATGTTACAAAATTTCATTTACCCATAACTTTGTACCCAATGATCCAAACCTATTGAATATGGGTCTTAAAATACTCACAAAACCCTAAGAATTATTTTAGTAGGGTTAATTTGGCTGCTTAGATTAGTATTTGACTAATGATATTTAGGACCTAACCCTAATTACCCTAATTAACCCTAGAACTTCAATTGACAATAACTTGGTCAATTGAGCTCCAAATTGAATGATCCAAATATCAATTTTGATTAGAAAAACCTAATTAATAGTAATCTATAAAAATATTTTAGATCCAACGGTTAGATTTGCTAATCACCCCTAATTACTCCAAAACTTGATTAGTATCCAAATTGAATGATTTAAGTTTCAGAGGACTCCTAGAGTCACTTAGAATCCATCTGTAAGAATGAATTAGTGTTTGAGTGATTAATTTTGCTAATCACTCACTAATCACTCTTAACCCTAATTAGGTCATAACTTAGTCAAATTAGATCCAAATTGAGCCTACCACATGTCATTTTGATCAGTGGACTATTTGTAAACCATAGCCATTAATTTTGCTTAATTTGGACACTAATTGACAAAGTTAGGATTTTGACCCATAATTAAGGAATCCTTAATTATCCTTTAAATCTTAGATCTTGTATTGGCCATAACATGTCCAATACTTATCAGAATTTAGCAAATTTAGATTCTATGGAAAGCTTAGGCAGTAAAGAACAATAATCTAAAAGAAAATTTAACTTTCACTAAGTCAAATTACTTATTTGCCCTTATAAGTCAAATTTACTAATTTGACTTCATATGGCTTAATAATCACCCAAAATTAATTTAGTTACTGTCTAATCTTACATTAGACAGTAAGAAATCGCATTCTAAGAGAAAATTTTAGATTTAGAACCCTAGATTAAAATTTGATCTTTTGAACCCTTAAGTAGGGGCAAAATGGTAATTTTGCCCAAATTTAGGGTTTATCCTTCAAAAGTCCTAAAATCAAATTATAATCATATTGATCAGTAAATATAATGATTTATAGTTGAAATTAATCAAATCCAAGTTTAACTTAAATTTTGATTAAAATCTCAATTTTAGCTCCTTAAGAAAATTCCTTAGTCTTAAGTGAGTGATTTCTCCTTCTTTAATTATTCTTAGACCTTTCCTTAGGTCTTTATAACATTAGTTAGGATGTGCATCTTGAGAGATACTCTTAGTAATTAAGAGCCTTATTTCGTAAGATTAGGAATAGATCTTAAGTTAGAATTCATCTATTGAGTAAATTGGGTTACTCAATTAGATGAAACCTTGAGTTTACTAGTTTCTAGATTTTCTCAGTTTATTAAATGATTATTGATCTTTAAACTTTAGAACTAAGAATAGAGATCTATCCTAATGAATTTGATTTATTATTAGAATTTGCCTTAACCTAATCCGTGAGTTTTGGGTTCTAAACTTATACCCTTAGATTATACCTTTAGATTAAGTGATTAGACCCCGTCATCTAGAGTCTAATTCTTAATCTTTTCATCTTGATTTGGCTAATCAAAATGAGGTTGGGATGAAATAAATTACAAAATTAGGTCGATGATTTATTCACTTTAACTAAATAGTCATCTTTTGATTAAGTTATAATTAGGACTTGGCCAGTTCTAATTATCTTCAACTAGTAGGATTCGTGATTCTAAGTTACAGAACGTGTAAGAATTGATGATTCTGAAACTTATGTAACTTAGAGTAGATATAACGAATAAAGTAGATAACAACAGATATCACCTATGTTTTAGATAGAGTTTCTTGCTCACTTTGATTTTGATGCTTCACATTCCTTGATTTTGAGCCTTATACCTTGAACATATATTATGTACTTAAGATATTTTATAAATATCTTATGTTAATTTGGAATATTCATAAACAACATTATGTTTTCGTTTCACAAGTGGTTTGTAAGGTGTAACTTGATTAGTATACCTCTTCGATCAACCCGTTCGGGTCGGCAACCTTTCGAGGGCTTAATGTCCGACAGTCTATGGCCATGCCTAGTCCGAGTGATAGGATGGATAGACTCTTGCCATACTGACTATAGAGTCAGGATTCTGATATGGTTATACTAATTCAAGTACACTTACATTCACTTCTATCTTAGCTCATTATGCTAAGATTTACTGAATATGTTTTCAGTTTGAGTGACTTAGATAGTCACTGCAGTTTCAGTTTACAGTTACTGTTTTACTTATATATATTCTGCATTGTAACACTGTTTTACTTACAGTTTTCCTGCACTATATAGGATGCTAGTTTTACTTACTGTTTTTATATGTAGGATATTAGTTGTTTTCAGATTTATACGGTTAAATTTCTGTATGTCACTTAGCATAATCTGTTTGATCATATGCATATTTAGGTTATATTTTCTTACAGTTTTGTTTAGACTTTTGCTTACCTGTCTTTGTTATAGTTGCCTGGAGGAGGTATGTATTACTTCATATTTGCTTAATTATAAACTGTTTGTTTGTAACTTATTACTGTTCTTTTTGTATGCTTTTCTGCACCTATTGCTTTAGTTCTGTTCATGGTGATGTCTATTTAACATAATAAATTGTTTATCCTAAAATGTGCTTAGATAATAGTCTAACCAGTTTTTCTTTTGTTGGCTGGGGCCCTACCATTATAAAACTGATAATAGTAGGTTCTGAGTTTGTTGGAGCAGCAGATCCAGTGGAGTGCTTGCCATTGGAGGAGGAGCCCGTTCCTGAAGATCTTTAGCTTTAGTTTCTGTTGTTTGTGAGATTGAGAGTTTCATTTTTCAGTTCTCTTAAATTTATTAAATGTTGTAATAATACAGGTTTAACTTTTCTTTTCAGCTCTTTACTTATTCTGTATTGTTGTATTTATACTGTATGGATTGATGTTATACTTTTATTGCTTCCGCACTTTGGGTTCTTGTATGATCATTTAGTGATAGTATTTTTGGATGAATGGCAAAGTCCTTAGTTAAGTTGGATTAGAATGTGTGTCTAATCCAATCCTAAGTGGGGACCTTGTCATTTGGTGACCCATCCACCGTAATCATGTTAACTTAAGAGTTAATAGGACTACGGTGGGGTATGGCCGCCACAGGGTACGATGCTCAAACCTCTCCAGCTGAACTCCTCCCTCCCATTAAACGCCCTACGTGTGGGGCCCCACCCCTTAATCCATAAGAATTAAGTTAAGGGGCGGTGTGTCACTCTAGCTAACCCTTCACTTATAATTGGATTAGGATGAAATTCACAATCTATCTAATAAGGGAAGGAGTGAGTATAAAATCAAATATTCAGTCACTATCTAAGTAAACATACAGAGTGTCGAAGCAATTTTTAATATAAAACATCAAAGCATCACAACATACGTATAAATGAATGTATCTTAGAACATAAGCAAAGAATCCAAATACGCAGTCATAAGTACCTGTATTATTACATCAAATTTAAGTTTCAAATAATAATAATCAAAGTGCACTCAATCTCACTTATAATGGAAGGTCTAAATAGCTGGTTCTTCCACAGGCTCCTCCTCTGGATATGGCTCCACACCAAGATCCTGATCGTTCAACTGAAGAGGATCTGCCATTGTCGGTTTCACAATGTAGGGCCCCAACCAAAAAAGAAAAATCTGTTTAGACAATTGTCTAAGTACATTTTAAGCTGATAAGTTTTATATGTGCTATGTAATATCACCATTCTATAACTTCTAAGCAGCAATATATATAAGGGAGCAACAAGCAATATAAAAGGAAGGAAAAGCTATAAATCATTATTTACAACTTAAGCAAAAAGAGAGGCTAAGATATGCCTCAAGTGCAAGCTAAACAAGGTAAGGCATAAATTTAGATAATCAAACGAGTACTATAAGAGGAATACTACATCCTAAACATGCTGGTGATCAAAGGAAACATGCCAATTAAGATAAAATAACTCTGCAGTGGTACATATAAATGCGACAAGATTATAACATCCTAAAATATATAAGCAATACAAAGAAATAGCTGGCTGAATAAAAATACTAAAAAGTAAACAAAACATCATAACTGTATATATATATATATATATATATAAATATTCGTGCATCAACTGCCATACAGAAAAGAGCTAATCTAGCCCACCAGATATCGAAGGATCTTAGCACTAGTACGGCTAAGGCACCAACGGTGCACCCCTAGTGTCAACAAGGAGACTAGGCAATTAGCACACAATAAAACATCAGAAGATGAGGTCTTCCCCTAGTGTCAACAAGGAGACTAGGCAATCAGAAGACAATACTGAGAGGCAGCTCAAACACATTCAATTATTATCTTCAATTAATTACTTTGATATTTTCATAAGGAATCTAAGGAGTCTTCATATTTTCCTAATATTGTATTCCTGCATCAAAAATCTTATATGACATGCTCAAGGAAATATGACACAAAAATCAAAGAATATGTAGCAACAAAATATCAATAGAAGTAAGGGACTCTACTAAACATGGTGATATCATTTGTTTTCTACTTAACAATTCTAACTATTTCAAGTTACACAAGTTCAGGATCACCATTTCCCTACTATCGAGTGTAACTTAGAAACTCGTCCTTATAAGTTAAAAAGGATTAGAACTGATCAGGTTTCAATCTAGTTAAATCAGATAGACGACTACGAGTTGAATCAATAAATCACACGTCCTAGTTTTGTGAATTTAGACGTTCTATCTAAGATCTGATCAAGATCTTCTAAACCTATATATTATGGATTAAATATTACAAGATTTAGGTTTAATCATATAATCTAAAAAAGATAAGACCTAAGTTCTAGGTTTTATTCTATAAGTGATGTACTAGTTAAGGCCAATCATATTAAGTAATCAAACTTAATAGGATGAATCTCGTATCCTAAATCTAAGGTTTAAAGGCAAAATAATCGAAACAAGTTGTAAAATAGAAGTAAAGTCTAGAAACTAATAAAAATAAGGATTCACCCATTGGGTAACCCAATTCACCCAATGAATGAACTCTAACCTAAGATCTAGTCCTAGTCTCAAGAAAGGTCCTTAAGGTGTAGTGTTAAAGACTTAGAAGAATTCTAGAATCTAACATAATAGTTGATTTCACTCACTTAAATGTCACTAAGGTCTTTATATCATTAGTTTATGAGTTTTGAAATATAAACTAGATGTTAAGAGTACATAGTCCAATCTTAGGGCAAAATGACTATTTTTCCCCTAATTTAAGGGTCAAAAAGTCAACTTTTAACTTACAGGTTAAAATTTAATTCTCTTAGGTCCAACTGATTCCTTACTGTCTAACTTGAAGATAGACAATAAGTACATCCAAATTGGACTCCAAACGGTCAAGTTATGACCAAAACGAGGTCAGGGGTAATCTGGTCTTTTACCTAAATTTCTAGGGTTCAGAACCTAAATATTATTTCAGTTTATTGATGACATTGAAATTTTAAACTAGTTAGCATCTTGAATTTTTAAATTTGGAATTGATTTGACATCAGCCGAAAAGGTCACGCGGGCTCGGGCTGTGGGCCCCACGGGACACGTGGTGCGCCGGATGGCTGCCATGTGGCGTAGTGGGCCCCACGGCCGAGCTGAAGCACCACGGGGCTCGGGCTATGGGCCCCACGTGACATGTGGCGCGCCGGATGGCTGCCACGTGGCGCAGTGGGCCCCACGGCCGAAGCCGAAGAGGCGCGGGCGCGGTCGGTGGGTCCCACCTGACACGTGGCAGGCCAGGATGGCGCCATGTGGCTCTGTGGGCCCCACCTCGCTGATGCGGACCCGGCCGAAGGCGGATAGGGCTCGAGTCGACCCGGCCTGACCCGGACTTCACCTTCTCCGCGGAGGGGTCCCGAGGGCGCCGGCTAGGGCACGGCTTTTGCCGGCCTTCCCGGCGCCTGACCGCCTCAGCCCACACGGCCGACGGTAGCCCTCATTAGGGCCTACACCTCGGTGGGCAGACCTTCACCGGAGGTGGCCGGAGTCGTCGGTAAATCCTAGACCTAGTTCTAGGATTACGGGGATGGCTTACGAGGCGAAACCCGAAGGGTTTAAGCCCTGATTTGGGTCGATCGGACCTGATCGTGGCCAATCAGGTCCGGTTGATTGCTAGCCTATCCCTAGATTTGCAATTATCAGGTGTTAATTTGGCGAAAAGTGAAGGAGAGGGGGGGAGATCCAGTACCTGAATTCGATGGTGGATGAGGCGGCGGGGTTCGAATCGCTCGGTTCGGGCTCTGGCTCGCGGAAACGACCGACCCGACGCACGGGAGGGTCCTTAAGGACCCTCGGGCGGAAGCTGCGAGGTGGGGAAGGCCGCTGGTTGGCCGGGCGAGCGGCGGGCGTGCAGCGGGGCTCACGGGCGATGGGGCCGAGGACGAAGGCCTAGGGCCGTCCGATCCCGTGCCATGCGGACGCCTCGGATCCGTTCGGACCGCGAGTCGCGGATCGCGGCTGTGAGCCACTGGATCTGCACGGATCGGATGGTCGAGATGGAACCGTCCGATCGGACGGCGCCGTTAGCGCCGTCCACTTAAGTGGATGGCGCCGAACGGCGCCGTCGACTAAATAATTAAATATTTTTATTTTTTTTGTTAACAAAAACTTCAAACATGTTTTCCCTAGCTATTTTAGAGGTGAGGAATGCAATGGTGAGGTCAGATTTTTGATCCGACGAGTATTTTGATTCATCGATTTCTGGGGCATTTTTATTATTAAAATATTCGTCGAAATTTCGACGACTTCCGATTGACACGAAAACTTCACCCCAAGCTAATTTGGGGTGAATGAACGCAATGATGGTGTCTGTTTTCCAATCCGAGGTCAAATTAAATAGGTCAATTTTAGGGTTTTCTGGATTTTCCAGAAATCAGGATTAGATCCATTTGATCCCTGATTTTGGGGGGGGGGGTTGGCCTTAGATGTTGACTCCAATCGACCTAATTAGCACTTATAATTATATTTAAGACTAAGATTAGTCATAATTAACTAAGGTAACAAATTGGGTTGTTACAGACTCCCCCACTCAAAAACGATGTCGTCCTCGACATCACTCAAGTGGAAACTAAAAGCTGGACTAAGCGTGACTTGTATTGAAGTTAAAGGTTCAGAATGCTAGGAAATGGAATTACCTAGATCCTTGAAGAGTTTAGGATGCTTGGATCGCATATCAGATTCCTTTTCCCATGTGGCTTCGTTGCAAGAATGATTCTTCAACTGGATTTTGATCATGTTGATGGCCCGGCTTCTGAGCTGTTTGCGATCACGAGCTAGGATCTAAATTGGTTCTTCGGCATATGACAGATCGGGCTGGATCTGAACTTTTGGAGTTGCACGAGGTGAGACGGGTCCCGGAGACACTTTCTTATGGACGATACGTGAAAGATGTTGTGCACTGCGGTGAAAACCATTGGTAATTCTAATTAGTAGGCAGCTGACCCAATCTTCTTGAGGATTTTGAATGGTTCAACATAATTTGGGCTGAGCTTACCGGCAACCCCGAAGCGATAGACTCCCTTCATGGGACTGACTTTTAGGTATATAGAGTCTCCTTCCTAAAACTCCAAGGGTCGATGGTGGAGGTCATGATATTTGCTCTGCTTATCTTGAGCCATTCTGATACGTTGCTGAATGAGCTTTATTTTCTTGTTTGTTTCTCCACTAGCTCGGAGCTGAACAATTGAACATCTCCTGTCTCTGCCCAAGCCATTGGTGTAGAGCATTTCCTGCCAAAAGTGCTTCATACGGAGCCATCTTAATGCTAGCTTGGAAGCTATTATTGTACGTGAACTCCACCAAGGGGAGGTGGTCTTCCCAAGATCCTGCAAAGTCCTCTAGTACCTGATTTACCCTCTATGCTTGACCATCTGTTTGAGGGTGGAAAGCCGTGCTCATGGCTAGCATGGTGCCTAGGTCTTGATGAATGACCTGCCAAAACTTTGATGTGAATCAGCTATCTCTATCTGATACAATAGTTTTTAGGATGCCATGAAGCCAAACTATTTCCTTGATGTAAATTTTGGCAAGTCTCTCAACTGAGTCAGTTTGTCAGATCGGGATGAAGTGTGTAGACCGATTCAACCGATCAACTATGACCCAAATAGTATCTGTCCCAGATCTCACACGAGATAGACCCATAACAAAGTCCATCGATATGTCTGACCATTTCCACTCTGGGATCTCCAGTGGATGTAGCAGACCTCCTGGCCTTTGGTGTTCTGTCTTCACTAGGCAACAAGCGTGGCACTTAGCCACAAAATCTACTATGCTCTTCTTCATTCTTGGCCACCAGAATGATGATTTCAGATCTTGATACATCTTTGTACTTCCTGGGTGCACTTGATACCCTGAATTATGACCCTCAACCAGTATTTCGCATTGCATGGATTTAGGGATCCACAAACGATCTCCTAGAAAGATAGCACCTTTCTGAAATTGAAGATCAGTGCGGCGGCCACTCTTGATGGCCTGTTTGAAGCCCAAGAATTCCTCATCCTTGGTTTGTGATACAGACACATCTCTGTGGAAGGTGGGCTCTACATTGATATTTGCCAGTGTTAAGCTGAGTCTGTCTCTGCTAATAGGCTTGATACCCATTTTGCAGAATTCTTCTATCAACGGGCCCTCTGATATGATGGCACTTAGGGAGGCTTGAGGACTTAGAGCATCGGCTATAACGTTGGCTTTCCCGGGATGGTATTGAATGTCCAGGTCATAATCACTGATCAGCTCCAACCACATTCTCTGTCTACAATTTAATTCCCGTTGGGTGAATATATATTTCAGACTCTGGTGGTCGGTGAAAATTGAGCATTGAACTCCGTAGAGGTAGTGTCGCCAGATCTTCAGGGCAAACACTACTGCGGCTAGCTCAAGGTCGTGGACTGCATAATTCTTCTTGTGAACCTTTAGTTGTCGCAAGGCGTAAGCAATGACCTTTCCTTCTTACATTAGTACAGCCCCTAGGCCTATGCCCGAGGCATCCATATATACTTGAAAGTTCACTGCTTCTTTTGGAAGGACCAATACAGGGGCATAGGTAAGTGCATCCTTAAGCGCTTGGAAGGCCTCCTCACACGCGGGCGACCATTCAAATGGTACTGCTTTTTGAGTGAGCTTGGTGATAGGAGAGGCGATTTGGGAAAATCCCTTCACAAACTTCCTATAATAGCCTGCCAATCCCAAAAAACTTCTGACCTCTGTTACTATTTTAGGCTGAGCCCATTCTTGGATTGCATGAATCTTATTTTGATCCACCCTGATCCTGTGAGCATCCACAATATGGCCTAGGAAGGCGATAGAATCTAGCCAGAATTCACACTTCAAGTACTTGGCGTATAGTTGGTGGTTCCTTAGTTCCTCCAATACAGTTCGGAGGTGTCCTTCGTGTTCGCTCTTGGACTTAGAATATATCAGAATGTCGTCTATGAACACGATGACGAATTTGTCTAGGTACGATTTCAAGATACGTTGCATCAAGTCCATGAATATGGAGGGTGCATTTGTTAGTCCAAAGAACATCACTAGAAATTCGTAGTGACCGTATCTAGTTCGGAAGGCAGTTTTCGCAATATCGGAGTCTTCACCTGTAGTTGGTGGTAGCCTGATCGCAGGTCAATCTTTGAAAACACCTTTGCCCCGGCCAATTGATCGAATAGGTCATCAATGCGGGTAGTGGATATTTTTTCTTGATGGTGACCTTATTCAGCTCCCTATAGTCAATGCACATCCTCATTGACCCGTCCTTATTTTTCACAAATAGGATTGGAGCTCCCCATGGAGATGAACTTGGCCTAATAAGACCCTTCTCTAGCAGCTCTTGCAGTTGCTTTATTAACTCTTGCAACTCCTTGGGTGCCATCCTATAGGGTGCCTTCGAGATAGGTTGAGTTTCTGGAATAATGTCAATGGCGAATTCGACTACCCGGACAGGTGGAAGACCGGGCAAATCTTCGAGGAAGACGTCGATGAATTCATAGATGACGGGATTTTGGGAGAGAGGAACCTCTTCCTTCCTTTCCCCTAGTATAGTTACTAGGAAAGCACTACAGCCTTTGCTTACAAATTTCTTTGCTTGAATGGCATTAACTAGGGAAGCCCTGGTGCTGAAGTTTCCTACGAATGACCTTGCTTGTTTGCCGCTGCCTAAGGTGATCTTTTTCTTTTGGCAGTTAATGGTGGTGTCGTGCTGACTTAGCCAATTCATGCCTAGAATAACATCAAAATTGACTATTGGCAGTACTATCAATTTGGCTTCAACTTTTGCTCCTCCGAAGGGAACTTGTAGTTTGCAAAATTGGTTAGCTTGAAATTGGGCTCCAGATGGTAGCCCTACGCTTAGAGGTGTCGTTAAGCGGTGAACCAGTAAGTTGAGGGATTTCATCCAGTTTTCAGAGACGAAGGAATGACTTGCCCTGGTGTCAAACAGAATGTTACAGGGCTTACTATTTATATATATCGTACCTAATTATAGATGTAGGATTTACTGCTTACTATTAAGCACATATGAATAAAAATGTTGGATTGGTTTAGAAGCATGTACCTGACACCACATGGTTATCTTCTGTGGCCTCTGTAGGTGTAAGAGCATACACACGCGCCTGGCTAGCGGGCCTGTTGTAGTAAGGCTGTTTGGTTGGCGGCCTGGAGGTGCTAGGATGAGAAGCAGGGAGTATCTCTCGTCGAGGAGCAGGAGGTGGCAGGGCTGGACGTGCTGTAGTCGTGGTAGGGGCTCGTTGGTAGAGATCAAATACAGGTCGGCCCTGCACCCATTTGATTGGCGTGCTGTCAATCATATCAGTATTATGGCACTGGTTATAGTCATGTCCTGGTCTACCACATGTGAAGCATACCCGTTGTCCATGGAAGCACCTACCATAGGGATGTGGCATGGTACAGCCATTGTAAGGATCAGCAACGGGGGCTTTTTCCTCGATTTGGTAAACCCGGGCCCTCTTTGGGTTTTCCCGGTGTTGCATTGCAGAGTTAGCAATCCTCTTTGCCTCTCCCTGTTGACATATTTCTGTAACTTTGGCAGTTTCCAGCAGCTTCCGGTAATTGGTCAGATGGAAGGGGACGACTTGGGTCTGTATAGAGGGTTGAAGACCACTTTGAAACCGGTGGCATCGGTCCTCTTCCGTGGGTACTAAGCTTGAGGAGAATCTGGCGAGTCTCCTGAACTCCGCATCGTACGTAGCCACGGTGCGGTCCCCTTGCTGTAATTTGAGGAATTCTTCCGCCATGCTGCGGTGTTCAAACAAGATAATGTATTTCGCCCGGAACACTTTTTCAAATTCATCGTATGAGATATCTTCTAAGATGATGCACTCAAATTTGTGGTGCGAATATGATGCCACTAGTGTTCGACTTCTCCGTATAACAGGTGGGTGACCAACCGGATCACCTCCATCTCTGGGCACTTAATATTGGTCAAAATTTTCTCCATCATTCGCAACCAGTCTTCCATGTCCACGGCCGACAGGTTCCCATTGAACATGGGGGGCCTCAACCGGAGGAAGTTATGTAGCAACGTGTCGGTGGACGTGGTGTACTGCTGGTTGGAGCCCTGGGGTGCTGAGGCAGCTTCTGTTGTCGAGCGATTCTGGTTAATTTGTGATACTAAAAGGCGCTCCATGCGCTCCGCCTGACTGGCCTGGGCCTTCGCGGCCTTTCTCGCCTGTCGTTGGGTCTCCTTGGCCTGTTGTTGGTGGGATTCCACCATCATCTTTATGGCCTCCAGTAAGCACTAACCTCACTGGACGCGGTCCTGGATGGGGCAGGCGAGGGGCTTTGACCTGGGTTCATTTCGTCTCACTAGAATCTGAATTAAGGACATCACAGATTCAGCATCTTAGAAAAAGAAAATAACACAACAGCTTATCTTCTTTTTATTAATTAGAGAATAGATGATACATCATTGGGAACAGAGTACAAAAGGAAAAGACAACCACTGGGGGAAAAACACAGAATCTATCCTATGTATTTCCTCATGAAGACTTGAGTAAAGTAAGCATATATGTCAGCGTTCGGCGGTGGTGGGCGTGTCGTCGTTCGAGCCTCCATACTTCCTGAGCCCACCATTCCTCCGCGTAATCCTGGAGGAGGATCTTGAGGATGTCGAGTCGTGCGTCATCTGGGCATTCCAGTTCCTCGAACACTTGGGTTACTCTTCGTAACTATTCTCTAGCCAGGATGGGGAAGTCCAGTCCCCTATATACCGCATCTTCCAGCATCCATTCCAGAACGCTGGCTCCCGCTGGAGAGACTCCTTGAACTTCCCTCCCATATCTCTTTGCCAGGAATACGTCATATGCTCACCTGTCCTTAAAATGAGCGAAAAGGTCGCATCCTAGCATGCTCGCACGGTATCCTACACATCCAGATTAGTGATATAAAGAAAATTACTTTTAAACTTTTTAAAAATTAGGTAACAGTGGGGCATATAAGAATACACTAGCATATGAATAAAACTAAGACTTCTATTTAATATATCGGGCCGTAAAAGCACAACGAAAGTCTTCGTAGGTGATGTCCCGCAGTAACCATTCGCGTTGATAGGTGCGGGCTCTAAGGGTGACGCGCCACCAGTCTCTAGCTCTATCCTGCAGGAGACGTGTTACGAGGGCAATCTTGACATTGTCCGTAATGTTCATCGCCCCCATAATATTATCTGTCCTCATTAGCTATCGCTTGGCCAATGCGGGGAGATCATACCCTCGGAATGTGCTTTCTTGGAGCAATTGGGTCAACATCCTGACTTCCGGATCTGATATCCCTTCTATGTACACGTCGTGTTCTTGGTAGAATTGGACAACTCTTTCCTAATTTTCTTCAAACCATCGGTGATGCCTCTCAACTGTCATTCTAGCGTATCTAACTATGTTAATATTTAGAATCTTGTTCGATACCACTGCTTATGTATTTTGATTATCAAATTCTTATTCTGAGTGTGACGTTGTGATCCCCTTGGATGTGACTCTAATGTATTCTGACATAGTGATTGGATTGGCAGAAGAATCATCCATTAGGTAGATGAGAATGTAAATTCTTATCTGACACCTTATGGAATTCTCTGATACCAATTGTGGCGCCCCACCCCTTATTCCATAAGAACTAAGTTAAGGTGTGGTGTGTCACTCTAGCTAACCCTTCACTTATAATTGGATTAGGATGAAATCTACAATCCACCTAATAAGGGAAAGAGTGAGTATGGAATCAAATATTCAGTCACTATTTAAGTAATTATACAGAGTGCAGAAGCAATTTTCATTATAAAATATCCAAGCATCACAACATACGTATAAATAAATGTATCTCAGAACATAAGCATAGAATCCAAATACGCAGTCATAAGTACCTGTATTATTACATCAAATTTAAGTTTGAAATAATAATAATAAAAGTGCACTCATCCTCACTTATAATGGAAGGTCTAAATAGCTGGTTCTTCCACAGGCTCCTCCTCCAGATATGGCTCCACACCAAGATCCTGATCGTTCAACTGAAGAGGATCTGCCATTGTCGATTTCACAATGTAGGGCCCCAGCCAAAAAAGAAAAATCTGGTTAGACAATTGTATAAGTACATTTTAAGCTGATAAGTTTTATATGTGTTATGTAATATCACCATTCTATAACTTCTAAGCAACAATATATATAAGGGAGCAACAAGCAATATAAAAGAAAGGAAAAGCTATAAATCATCATTTACAACTTAAGCAAAAAGAGAGGTTAAGACATGCCTCAAGTGCAAGCTAAACAAGGTAAGGCATAAATTTAGATAATCAAATGAGTACTGTAAGAGGAATACTACATCCTAAACATGCTGGTGATCAAAGGAAACATGCCAATTAAGATAAAACAACTCTGCAGTGGTACATATAAATAATGACAAGATTCTAACATCCTAAAATATATAAGCAATACAAAGAAATAGCTGGCTGAATAAAAATGCTGAAAAGTAAACAAAACATCATAACTGCATATATATATATATATATATAAATATTCGTGCATCAACTGGCATATAGAAAAGATCTAATCTAGCTCACCAAATATCAAAGGATCTTAGCACCAGTATGGCTAAGACAACAACGGTGTACCCCTAGTGTCAACAAGGAGACTAGGCAATCAGCACATAACGAAACATCAGAAGATGAGGTCTTCCCCTAGTGTCAATAAGGAGACTAAGCAATCAGAAGACAATACTGAGAGGCAGCTCAAACACATTCAATTATTATATTCAGTTAATTACTTTGATATTTTTATAAGGAATCTAAGGAGTCTCCATATTTTCCTAACATTTTATTCATGCATCAAAAATCTTATATGACATGCTCAAGGAAATATGACACAAAAATCAAGGAATGCTTAGCAACAAAATATCAATAGAAGTAAGGGACTCTACTAAATATAGTGATATCATTTATTTTCTACTTAACTATTCTAACTATTCCAAGTTACACAAGTTCAGGATCACCATTTTTCTACTATCGAGTGTAACATAGAAACTCGTCCTTATAAGTTAAAAAGGATTAGAACTGATCAGGTTCTAATATAGTTCAATCAGATAGGCGACTACGAGTTGAATCAATAAATCACACGTCCTAGTTTTGTGAATTTAGACGTTCTATCTAAGATCTGATCAAGATCTTCTAAACCTATAAATTATGGATTAAATATTATGAGATTTAGGTTTAATCACATAATCCAAAAAGGATAAGACCTAAGTTATAGGTTTTATTCTATAAGTGATGTACTAGTTAAGGCCAATCCTATTAAGTAATCAAACTTAATAGGATGAATCACCTATCTTAAATCTAAGGTTTAAATGAAAAATAATCTGAACAAGTTGTAAAATAGAAGGAAAGTCTATAAAATAATAAAAATAAGGATTCACCCATTGGGTAACCCAATTCACCAAACGAATGAACTCTAACCTAAGATCTAGTCCTAGTATCAAGAAAGGTCCTTAAGGTGTAGTGTTAAAGACTTAGAAGAATCCTGGAATCTAACCTAATAGTTGATTTCACTCACTGAAATGTCACTAAGGTCTTTATAATATTAGTTTACGAGTTTTGAAACGTAAACTAGAGGTTAAGAGTACATAGTCCAATCTTAGGGCAAAATGACTATTTTCCCCCTACTTTAAGGGTCAAAAAGTCAACTTTTAACTTATAGGTTAAAGTTTAATTCTCTTAGGTCCAACTGATTTCTTACTGTCTAACTTGAAGATAGATAGTAAGTACGTCCAAATTGGACTCCAAACGGTCAAGTTATGACCAAAACGAGGTCAAGGGTAATTTGATCTTTTACCTAAATTTCTAGGGTTCAAAACCTAAATATTATTTCAATTTATTAATGACATTAAAATTCTAAACTAGTTAGCATCTTGAATTTTTAAATTTGGAGTTGATTTGACTAAGTTATGACTGTTTGAAATCTATGGGCATTTTAGTTATTTTTCACCAAGAATTCTAGGGTTGACTTTTTATCCTGATGTCCAAATGTGAAAACTAATACTGCTGCAGTGACGGGGCCGCTCTCCTGAGCATTTTAAAACCCATATTGATTATGTCCTAACAACTGGGTAAAAATTTATGAGATTATAAAGAGGTCCTAAAATGTTGCCTCGTTATGCGTACTTCGAAATTAATTTTTGACTTACGTCATTTGATTATATTTATTTTTCTGAGTATTTTGAGACTTATATTTGCTATGTTTGGATTATCCTACAAAAAGTTATTAAACTTTTAAGTTTTACTATTCAAAAATACAATTTGAATTAATTTACTATTTATTTATTCAAATTGAATGATTTTACTATTCATTCATAAAGTTATATATATAATTTTTGAATTTATTAACCTTTAATTAATCTGTGATTAATTAGGCTTAATTATTAATTAACAATAATTAATCTATTAATTAATTAATTAAATTATATAATATTAATATTTTACTATTGAAAAGTCATTAGCACTAATTACTGTTTAATTAACCTTAATCACCTGTTAATATCTAATTAAGAATAATTAATTATAGTTTACTATTTAATAATCATTAATTATTCTAATTACTATTAAGGTTTAATTAATATTAAAATAATCCTAATTAATCTCTTAATTAATTACAGGATTACTGTTGAAACATTATTAACACTAATTATAATTAATTAACCACTAACTGTAATTAATTAATCACTAACAGTAACTAATTAATCGGCTGAGATGGTAATGGGCTCCACCTATGACACGTGGCAGCACCTGATTGGGTGCTGCTCTGTGTGTGGACCCCACTGTACACGTGGTGTGCCCAGAGGCTGCCACGTGGCGCTGTAGGTCCCACAGGGAAGCCGAAATGTCTTGGGTAATCGGGCGAGTGGGTCCCATTTGACACGTGGCATGCCGAGAGGCTGCAACGTGGCACTGTGGGCCCCAAAGGGGAGTTGAAAGGTCACGCGGGCTCGGGCTGTGAGCCCCACGTGACATGTGGCACGCCGGATGGCTGCCACGTGGCGTAGTGGGCCCCACGGCCGAAGCCGAAGAGGCGCGGGCGCGGTCGATGGGTCCCACTTGACACGTGGCAGGCCAGGATGGCGTCACGTGGCTCTGTGGGCCCCACCTCGCTGACGCGGACCCGGCCGAAGGCGGGTCTGGCTCGGGTCGACCCGGCCTGACCCGGACTTCACCTTCTCCGCGAAGGGGTCCCGAGGGCGCCTGTTAGGGAACGGCTTTTGCCGGCCTTCCCGGCGCCAGACCGCCTCGGCCCGCACGGCCGACGGTAGCCCTCGTCGAGGCCTACACGTCGGTGGGCGGACCTTCGCCGGAGGTGGCCGGAGTCGTCGGTAAATCCTAGACCTAGTTGTAGGGTTACGGGGAGGGCTTACGAGGCGAAACTCGAAGGGTTTAAGCCCTGATCTGGGTCGATCAGACCTGATCGAGGCCGATCAAGTCTGGTTGATTGCTAGCCTATCCCTAGATCTACAATTATCAGGTGTTAATTTGGCGAAAAGTGAAGGAGATGGGGAGATCCAGTACCTGAATTCGATGGTGGACGAGGCGGCGGGGTTCGAGTAGCTCGATTCGGGCTCTGGCTCGCTGAAACGACCGACCTGACTCACGGGAGGGTCCTTATGGACCCTCGGGCAGAAGCTGCGAGGTGGGGAAGGCCGCCGGTTGGCCGGGCGAGCGGCGGGCGTGCAGCGGGGCTCGCGGGCGACGGGGCCGAGGACGAAGGTCCATGACTGTCCGATCCCGTGCCACGAGGACGACTCGGATCCGTCCAGACCGTGAGTCTCGGATCGCGGCTGTGAGCCGCTGGATCTGCGTGGATCGGACGGTCCGGATGGAACCGTCCGATCGGATGGCGCCGTTAGCGCCGTCCACTTAAGTTGACGGCGCCGTCAACTAAATAATTAAATATTATTATTATTATTTTTTAACAAAAATTTCAAACATGTTTTCCTTAGCTATTTCAGAGGTGAGTAATGCAATGGTGAGGTCGGATTTTCGATCCGACGAGTATTTTGATTCCTCGATTTCCGGTACATTTTTATTATTAAAATATTCGTCGAAATTTTGACGACTTCCGATTGACACGAAAACTTCACCCCAAGCTAATTTGGGGTGAATGAACACAATGGCAGTATCCGTTTTCCAATTCAAGGTCAAATTAGATAGGTCAATTTTAAGGTTTTCTGGATTTTTTAGAAATCAGGATTCGATCCATTTGATCCCTGATTTTGGAGGGGGGGGGGGTAGGCCCTAGAGGTTGACTCCAATCGACCTAATTAGCACTTATAATTATATTTAAGACTAAGATTAGTCCTAATTAACTAAGGTAACAACTTGGGTTGTTACACTACGCTCCCTTATCTTGAGGACGGGACTAAAAGCCTTGGTGGAAGCTTAGTGCTGCAACAGGGAAGATCTGCTAAGGGATCTTGTTGCTGCTTGTAACAGCTACGTCCTAATCTACCTAGTATAGCGGATGAAAGTGCAGAAATCAAAGGAAGAAAGGGTTAATCGAGAATTGAAATCGGAGAGAACCTGAGCTGCTCTTAAATGGCGAAGTGCTGGATTTTGTAAATTGCAAGGTACGATCATTCATTTATCCTCTTATTTTAGAAATTCCTTCAATGACTACATTGGTTTACCATGTACTGTAATGGAGTTATCTGTTCAGTTGATCAAATCCGTGTATGCCAATCGATCTTAGTGTTTCATTTATCACTTCCCATTAAGGATTAATGACACTAGAATGGCTCTAAAGTTTATTGAATGGATCAATAGATTCATTGCAATCTTAACCACATATGATTTCTCTATTTTAGCACCCTAATTTTCCTCTTCACGTCGACTATACATTAACCATAAGTTGAAGTTTCGTAGGGTTAACTATTTTATTTACAATCTTATTCAGTATGTATTCTTTCACGTTATTATGAATTAGATTTTTATCAATCAGATGTGATTAGGCGTAATCAAATATATAGAGTTTCTGTATGGATAAAACACATTATTGTACATCGTCTCCTTCACCATTCTTCGTATCTTGATATTTATGGATGAGCTGTATTTATTTTAAGCTATGTATCATTCATTAGATCTTCTTAAGAAAAATGTCCAGTTAATTAAGGATATCGAGAGGCATAACAATACATTTATTTTGTAATATTATTGTGTAATCATTCACACAGATTTAATAATCTTATGTGGTATTCGTGATAAAAACAAATGTAACAATAATACCAAAGGAGATCGAAAAGTTTCAGTTCGATTTTTCCTTAAATTCGCAAATGCCGTGCATATGAATTTGTTTCTCCATCTGGTTAAAAGTTCTCATTTCGAGTCTTTAATCCTTTCAAATGCTACTTTAATCCTTTCAAATGCTTTATAATAAATTTATTTGAATAACATTGTAATAACCAGAGTTATTACCTTTGTCAATTAAGACTAATCTCCATCCTAATTTTGATCCTAAGTGTTAATCAAGTAGTTAGGAATCATTTATTAAGACCTAGTCTGAATCAAGGGTCAAATAGATCAAGTCCTGATATTTGGGAAATCCAGAAACCCTAGCAATTGACCTATATAAATTGACCTTAGATCAAACATCGAACTTCGCCATTGCGCTCATTGCCCCCAAATTAGCTATGGGTGATGTTTTGGTGGCAATCAGAAGTCGTCGAAATTTTGTCAAATATTTTAATAATATTTAAATACCCCAAAAAATAGGAAAATTAAATATTCATTGGAATTAAAATTCGACTTTATCGTTGCAATCCTCACTCTCGAATTAGCCAAGGGTGAAATTTGGGATTTTTTAGAAGTCGTCGAATTTTCTAGAATATTTTAATATGTTTAAATTAATTAGAAAATAAGAAAAATAAATTGTTGTCGAAATCAAAATCCGATTTTGCCATTTCGTTCCTCACCCCCAAATTGGCTTGGGGTGAATTTTTGGAATTTTTCGGAGATCATTTTTAAAATATGATTTTTGAGATTTATTAAGTTAATTTATTAAACTCCATTTTTGTCTTGTTTTCCTCCCCCTTTTCATTGGCTGGTTGGTACCCACAACCATCCAATCCCAGCTGAGCCCCATTTCCCTTCAGCTTGCCCCACTTATTTTTCTTAATTTTGCTCCTACCACCATTATTCCCTGTAACAACCCTAGTTGTTATCTTAGCTAAACCTAGATTAATTAAGCTAATCCAAGCTTTGATTTTGATTCCATTATACTCAATGGGTCATTTAAACATAATCCTAAAAGTTTGGAATCGATTGGAGCTAAATTAAAATTTTTGGTATTTTTGGCTATTTTGAGCCCTAGAAAAATACATAAATTAATTTGATCTCCAAATCAAGATCTGATTTCAATTTTGAATTCCTCACACCCTAATTAGCTAAGGGTGAATTTTTGGGAATTTTTGGAGCTCATTTAGTCCTAAATTGGATTTAGAATAATTAGGATTAATTATATATTATTTAATTGATTTTATTATATATTTTTTAAATTAATTTATTAATTAAAATAAGCGGTGGGATTTGTTGTCGAGACCGCGGTAGATCCGCTACGGGGTCCCGACAGCGGCTTAGCTTTAGTATCCAATGGATGGGTGCGCACGAATCACAGCACAAGATCAAACGGCGCTGGATCGTATCGCCGTGATTTCACGTCGCCCGTCGGATCAAATAGATGATCCCACGATCGTTAGCGCGCTCGCTGTTTATTAGTTAAGATCGCCATCGAACCGTCCAAACCCAATGGCTTCGCAGATTATACGGCTGAGCAAGGAGCCCAGCTTTTCATCTTCGTCCCTGCTCGCTCCCAGCCTGACCGCGAAGATCTGCCTGTATTTGCCACGTCGACATTGTCAGCCATGCTTCCACTTTATCCCTCTGGAAATTGGGATTCTCCCCTGTATGGCCGAGCTTAGCATAGAGGCCCAGTGGGGTCGAGCCTCCTAATTGAGGAAGGCGGAAGCTGCCCCTTGGCCCGAGCTTGGATCACTGGCTCCCAGCCTCGCCCACCAGACCTAGGCCTCTCTAAGCCTATAAATACCTCCATTGAACACACAATGAGCTCCTTTGCTCACTGTGAATCTCAAATTCTCCCCTGCCCTCTGTTCTCGGCGCTCCCAGTGTGGCGCCCCATCCCTTAATCCACAAGATTAAGCTAAGGGGTGGTGTGACACTCTAGCTAACCCTTCACTTATTATTGGATTATGATAAAATCTATAATCCACATAATAAGGGAAGGAGTAAGCATAAAATCAAACATTCAGTCACTTAATAAGAATTCATATAGAGTGCAGAAGCGATTTACAATAAAAAACATCCAAGCATCACAATATAAATATAATGAAATAAATCTAAGAATATAAGCATAGAATCCAAAAACACAGTCACGAGTACCTGTATTATTACAACATTTAATATTTAATCAAAACAGGAGATAAAATACACTCATCCTCACAGAAAAAGTAAATGGCTAGATATCCTCGGGTGCAAGCTGTTGCTCCTCCTTCAAGTAAAGCTCCTCTTCAGGTACTGCAACCTCAGCCTGCTCTAAACCTGACATTGTCGGTTTCACAATGTAGGGCCCCAGCCAAAAAAAGAAAAATATAGTGTTAGACAATTGTCTAAGTATATTTTAGGTTGATTAGTTTTATATGTATTTTGTAATATCACCATTTACATTCTCTAAGTAATAACTGTACAAGGGAGCAATAAGCAATACAATAAGGAAGGGAAAAGCTATAAATAATCATTTATAAATTAAGCAAAAAGAGAGGCTAAGACATGCCTCAAATGCAAGCTAAACAAGGTAAGGCATATGAATATAAATAACTAAACAGGTACTGAAAGAAAATACTACATCCTAAATATGCCGGTGATAAAAAAAAATATGCAAATTAAAATAACTGAACTCAGTAATGATACATATAAATAGCAATAAAATTCTAACATCCTAAAATATGTAAGCAGTACAAAAAAAATAGCTGACTGAATAAAAATGCTGAAAAGTAAACAATATATCAAAACTAACATATCTACATACTAACTGCCATATAGAAAAGTGATAATCTAGCCCACCAAATATCAATGACCTTAGCACCATCATAGCTAAGGCACAAAATTGTGTACCCCTAGTGTCAACAAGGAGACTAAGCAATCAGCACACAACAGATCTTCTCTTAGTGTCAATAAGAAGACTAAGCAAATGGAAGATATGAACAAGCCTTCCCCTAGCGTCAACAAGGAGACTAGGCAATCAGAAGACATAACTGAGAGGTAGCTCTGACACATACAATTATTATCTTTAATCAATCACTTTAATATTTTTATAAAGAATCTAAAGAGTCTCCATATTTTTCTAACATTTTATTTATGCATCAAAGATCTTATATGATATGCTCAAGGAGTTAAGGCACAAAAATACAAGAAATGCGTAGCAACAATCATCAAAGTAAGTAAGGGACTCTACTAAATATGGTGATATCATTTGTTTTATACTTAACTATTCTAACTATTCCAAGTTACACAAGTTCAGGATCACCATTTTCCTACTATCGAGTATAACTTAGAAACTCATCCTTATAAGTTAAAAAGGATTATAACTGATCAGGTTCTAATATAGTTCAATCAGATATGTGACTACGAGTTGAATCAATAAATCATACGTCCCAGTTTTATGAATTTAGACGTTCTATCTAAGATCTGACCAAGATCTTCTAAACATATAGATTATGGATTAAACACTACAAGATTTAGGTTTAATCACATAATCTAAAAAGGATGAGACCTAAGTTCTAGGTTTCATTCTAATAGTGATTTAATAATAAAGGCCAATCCTATTAAGTAATCAGACTTAACAGGATGAATCTCCTATCCTAAAATTAAAGTTAAAAGATAAAATAATCAAAACAAGTTGTAAAATAAAAGAAAAGTCTAGAAACTAATAAAACCAAGGTTTTACCCATTAGGTAACTCATTTACCTAATGAATAAACTCTAATATATGATCTAGTCCTAGTCTCAGGAAAAGTCCTTACGGTGTAGTGTTAAGATCCTAAGAGACTTAGAAGGATTTATAAAGATTTCACAAATTTGATCTAAAGACTGATTTACTCACTCAAATGGTTCTAATGTAATTACGATGTTGGTTTTAGTGTGTTAAAATGTTAATCACAGGTTAAGAGTACTTAGTCCAATCTTAGGGCAAAATGATTATTCTGCCCCTACTTAAAGGTCCAAAAGTCAACTTTTGACTTATGGGTCTAAATTAAATTTTCTTAATTCCAAGTGATTTCTTACTGTCTGACTTGAAGATAGACAGTAAGTACGCCCAATTTAGTCTCCAAACGGTTAAGTTATGACCAAAATGAGGTCAGGGGTATTTTGGTCATCATCTAAAATTTTAGGGTTCAGATCCTAAATATTATTTTAGTTTATTGATGATATTGAAATTCTAAACTAGTTAGCATCTTGAATTTTTGAATTTGGAGTTGATTTGACCAAGCTAAAGTTATTTGAATTCTTGGGGCATTTTGGTCAATTTCTCTAAAGTCAACTAAGAATTTTATGGTTGACTTTTTGTCCTGATATCCAAATGGAAAAACTAATACTACCACTGTGATGGGGCCGCTCTCCTGAGCATTTTAAGACCCATATTGACTATATTTTGTCAACTAGGTCAAAAGTTACGGGGTCCTAAAGAGGTCTTAAAATGTTACATCGTTATGCGTAACCCGAAATTAATTTTTACATCACACTATTTGATTCTATTTTTTTTTTTTGAGTATTTTGAGACATATATTGGCTATATTTGGATCATCCTATAAAAAGTTATTAAACTTTTAAGTTTTACTATTCAAAAATACAATTTGTATTATTTTAGTGTTTATTATTCAAATTGAATTAATTTACTGTTCATTCATAAAGTTATATATATAATTTCTACAATTATTAATCCCTAATTAATCTGTAATTAATTAAGGCCTAATTATTAATTATGTATTAATTAACACATTATTTAACTAATTTAAGTATATAATATTATTATTTTACTGTTAAAAAGTAATTAAGTTTAATCACTATTTTATTAATCTTATTTATTTGCTAATTGTCTAATTAAGAATAATTAATTACAGTTACTGTTTAATAATAGTTAATTAATCTAATTACTATTTAAGATTTAATTAACATTAAAATATTCCTAATTATTCTTTAATTATTAATTACAGCTAATTAATTATATAAGTTACTGTTTAAAAGTTATTAGTAATAATTACAATTAATTAACCACTAAGCGTAATTAATTACTGACTAACAGTAATTAATTTATTTAATTATCTGTCTGAGATGACAATGGGTCCCACTTATGACACGTGGCAACGCCTGATTGGACGCGGCACTGTGCGTGGGCCCTACGGTACACGTGGCATGCACGGTGGCTGCCACGTAGCTCTATGGGCCCCCACCTGACACATGGCGTATCCAGAGACTGCCACGTGGCGCAGTGGGCCCCACAAGGGGAGTCGAAAAGCAGCGTAGGCTTGGGCAGCGGGCCCCCATCTGACACGTGGCGTGCCCAGCGGCTGCCAAGTCGCGCAGTGGGCCCCACGGCCGAAGCTGAAGAGCCGTGGGCTGGGGCAATGGGCCCCCACCTGACACGTGGCGTGCCCAGCGGCTGCCACGTCGCGCAGTGGGCCCCACGGCCGAAGCCGAAGAGCCGCGGGCTCTGGCAATGGGCCCCCACCTGACACGTGGCGTGCCCAGTGGCTGCCACATCGCGCAGTGTGCCCCACGGCCGAAGCCGAAGAGGCGCAGGCTCGGGCAATGGGCCCCCCACCTGACACGTGGCTTGCCCAGTGGCTGCCATGTGGCGCTGCAGGCCCCACTTGGGCTTACGCAGACCCAGACACGGTCGGGTCGGGCTCGGGTCGACCCAGCCCCACCCGGACCCGGTCGGGTCGGGCTTGGGTCGACCCAGCCCGACCCGGACGTCACCCGCTTCGCGGGGCATCCCGAGGGCGCCGGGCTAGGGCATGGCTTTTGCCGGCCTTGCCAGCGCCGGACCACCTCGGCCTGCATGGCCGACGATCGCCCTCGATGAGGCCTACATGTCGGTGGGTGGGCCGTCACCGGAGGTGGCCGGAGTCGCCGGCAAATCTCAACCCTAGGCCCTAGGGTTCGGCGTCGGGATCCCTAACGGTTTCTACTGTGGATCCCGAGCCTAAATCTCGTCGATCCGGTCGGGCTATCCCCGATCGGACCCGCTCGATCGACGATCTACCCTATGAAATCAATATTGCGACAATAATTGGAGGAAATGGAAGCGGGAAGGGGGAGATCCGGTACCTGGAAGTTTGACGGCTCGCGGTCTTCAGGTTCGAACGAACGAGGCAGAGGGTTCAAGCTCGAGGAGGCGTAACCCGTGGGTCGGGGGTGCCGGGGAGGTCCTTATAGACCCACGGACGGACCGGCCGAGGCGGGGGAGACCGCCGGTTGGCTAGGCGTGCGGCGGCACGCTGCGTGGCTTCGGGGACGGAGAAGCCGAGGAAGACGAGTCCCGAGCCGTTCGATCGATCCCGATCGGACGGCTCAGATTCGTCTAATCCGATCAGATGGAGGAAGTGATGGCGTCGGCTGGAACTGACGGCGCGCGCGGTTAAGTGGACGGCGTCGTCAGTCAGGAATTAAATTAATATATAATTAATATTTTAATTATTTAATTCCCAATTTAATTTAGATAATTAAATTATTTCCAGAAAAACTCTAAATATTCACCCCTAGCTAATTGAGGGGTGAGGAACAAAACGGTGAGGTCGGATTTTTGATCCAATGAGTATTTTAATTTCTCAAATTTCGAGGTATTAAATATTATTAAAATATTCGTCGAATTTTCGGCGTCTTCTGATCGACATGAAAACTTCACCCCTAGCTAATTTGGGGTCAATGAGCGTAATGGCGAAGTCCGTTTTCGAATCGTAGGTCAATTTAAATAAGTCAAATTTTAGGGTTTCTGAATTTTTCCAGAAATTAGGATTCAATCCGTTGGACTCCTGAATTGGACTAGGTCTTAGAGGCTGACTCCAATTGACCTAATTAGCACTTATGATTACACTTAAGACCAAGAATAGTCATAATTGACTAAGGTGACAACTTGGATTGTTACAGACTCCCCCACTCAAGAACGATGTTGTCCTCAACATCACTCCAGTAGAACTAAAAGCAGAACCAAGTACGACTGAATTGAAGTAAAAGGATTAGGATACTAGGAAATAGAATTACCTGGATTCTCGAAGAGTTTAGGGAATTTAGATCGCATGTTAGACTCCTTTTCCCAAGTGGCCTCGTTGCGTGAACGATTCTTCCACTGGACTTTGATCATGTTGATGGCACAATTTCTGAGCTGCTAGCGATCATACGCTAAGATTCGAATTGGTTCCTCGGCATATGACAGATTGGGCTGGATCTGGATTTCAGGGAATTGCACGAGGTGAGATGGGTCTCGAAGACATTTCCTTAGAGATGACATGTGAAACACGTTGTGCACTGTGATAAAATCTATTGACAATTCTAATTGGCAGGCGGCTGACCCAATTCTCTTCAAGATTTTGAACAGTCCAACATACCTTGGGCTGAGCTTACCGGCAACCCCAAAATGATAGATTCCCTTCATGGGACTGACCTTTAGGTATACCGAGTCTCCTTCCTGAAACTGCAAGGGGCGATGATGGAGGTCATGATACTTGCTCTGTCTATCCTGGGCTGTTCTGATCCGTTGCTGTATGAGCTTTATCTTCTTGTTTGTTTCCTCTACTAGCTCGGAGCCATACAATTGAACATCCTCTGTCTCTACCCAAGCCATTGGTGTAGAGCACTTTCTACCATAAAGTGCTTCATACGGAGCCATCTTAATGCTAGCTTGGAAGCTGTTATTGTACGCGAATTCTACCAAGGGAAGGTGATCTTCCCAAGATCCTACAAAGTCTAATATGCAGAGGCGGAGTAAGTCCTCTAGAACCTGATTTACCCTCTCTGTTTGACCATCTGTTTGAGGATGGAAAGTCGTGCTCATGGCTAGCGTGGTGCCTAGGTCCTGATGGATGGCCTGCCAAAATTTTGACGTGAATCGGCTATCTCTATCTGATACAATAGTTTTGAGTCCTAGACTCTCCCTTGAGTAATCGTAGATGAATTGCAATTTTTTTTAGGCTCGGTCTGATTAATCGATTCGACTGGTATCGATCGATTCAGAGCGAGCCCGAGCCTGCGAAAATCATCGAGTAGCACTACAGCGATCTAGACCATCCCGAAACTTCTCAACTTCCCCAATCGCTTCCTCGTCAATCCCTAAACGTGTAGGCTTAAGCACTAGCTTGGGATGTCAAGGCAATAAGGAGAATTTGCTTCCCCCATGTCCTCCACCTCAGAAGACGTTTTGGGCGAGTAGCACCCCAGCAACTCGGCACATCCCTGATGGGGGTTGATGGTTCAATCGACGCGCCTTCGAAGCCTGAACGTGTAGGTATCAAATTGGTAACGTGGTGTGGATGGAGTGCGACGAATTCAGTGATCGAAGGTTGCCCTAATCAGCGCCCGTCGAGAGGTAGGGGATGAAGTCACGGGTCGGGCCGACCCGTGACCCTCGTCTTTTGAATTTGGGCCCACCGATTAATAAAAATAATTTTATAATTAAAATCCTTTTGAAAATTAATTCATAAATCAGTTCCTATAGTTTTAATTTAAATAAAAATGCAGAATAAATTATTTAAATAACTTTGGCTATACTGATCCAAATTGTATGATCCAATATACTATTTGAATCAGAAAAATACAAGGAATCTAAATATAAAATAAAATCATATATCTAATAGTTGGATTTAATATAATTGATTAAATCTTTTCTATTTTTAATTAAATCATAATAAATTAAATTAATAATCAAATTAATTAATTTAGGGCTCTGATTGCTCATTAAACCTTAAAGAATAATTGTGGCCTCTTAAAAACAATTTTGGACATTTAATTTTCTTAATCACCCCTTAATTACCCTAATTAAGGATTAGTGAATTAAACCCTACAATAACCTCTGATTTTGGGTAAGTTAGTTCCTAATGTCATATTAAGTCTATTAGAACCTAAATGTAAGGTTGGATTGCCCTAAAGTGCCCTAATCTCACTAATCACCCTAATTGGCTCAATTAAGTATTAGTGCTAATTAAGCTTAATTAGGTTATCAAAACCTAAAATAAATATGCTTCCCACTTCAATTATTAATAGGAAACACATTAAAATAGATTAGATTTAATTTGGATAACTAAATACAAAAATCCTAAAGTTTAGCCTTAAGAGGGGCATTTTGGTCATTTTAGCCTTTTAAACCTTGGAAATTTTAGTAAACTACCCTAAGGTAGATTAGAAATGTTCTCTGAACTCTTAGACTAATAACAATACTAATATGGTCATTAATCTAGGAAGTCTTCAATTAAGCCCTAGTTAAGACACTTATATCTTAAGTGATCCTAAATAAGTCACTTAGCCTTAATACTTGAATCTAATAATTGCAATTATTAAATCTCATATTAATAAGTTCAATTTAGTTAAATTATGATCTTAAATGCCAAAAGAAATGCAATTGGTGATGTCCAAGTTAAAAACCTAGTTTAAGTCTAAAGTGATCAAAAATCAGATCTTAGATCTTAGACCTTAGACTTTAGATTTTCTACTTGAATTAAACCATCTCCTTTGGAATTTCCTTAAATGATTGATTATTTAATCCCTTGAAATCTTCCATGTGAGTATAGTATGATTCAATCTATAAGATAATGAGATTATCTTAAAGACTGAATATAGATCTTAGATTCTCAAGTTTTTAATTGATTGTTTTATCTTATAATTAGTAGAATAACTCATCATTAAGTTCTTAGATCCTGGATCCTTCAGCTTCTAGGATTCCTCACCTTCAAATGGGTAATCAGTGCGAACCCTAGACCCTTAGTAGGACTTGACCTTGGGTTTAGGATTTGAACACCAAGGTGGAGTTTAAACCCAAAGCCCTTGTATCTTGATTTATTCAGTCAAGATATGGGTAAGAGAGCAAAATATTAATAAATTAGGTCATTGATTTAATTATTTAAATCTTGTAGTCGTCATTTGATTTTGAGTTAGAACTTTTTAAGTTCTAATATTAACTTTAAGGTTGTAACTCTGAGATTTTACTCGATAGCTGGATATTGGAAATCCTAAACTTGTATATTCTAAGAATAGTTAGATTGGGTAATTAGATAACCATGGATATCACATAAGTCTAGATTGAGTCTCTTGCTTACTTTGACTAGATTGCTTGGCATACCTTGGATATTGAGCATTATTCTTTGAGCATAATAGGAGAACTTAGGATATGGATGATATATCCTAAGTTAGTATTTGAATTACATCTCATTCAGGTATTGCAGTAATTGCAGTTGGTAGAATATATCCTAGCTTAATCTGCCTCTTCAGTAGTAGTATTGTATAGAATGGACTCAGACATAGCAGATTTGGATGGCTAGACTAGGGATTGATTGATTGATCTCATATTATGGAGGCCTTATATGGTTTATTGGCTAGTATGGAAGTACTATGTCTTAGGCTTATTGCTACTTTAGCTAGATTGTGCAGTATTATTTTCTTTTTTTTTGCTTTGCCACATGTTTCTGTGGTCTTATTTTCAGTACTTGCTCGCTTTTGCCACATATCTCAGTGGTTTTACATAGATTAGTTTCCTTTTGCCACATGTTTTAGTGGCTTTCTTTACTTTTCACTTTCCTAAATCAGCATGTTGTATGTATACTCTTATGGCTTACTTACGTATATTGGTATGTTTAGGATGCTAGAATTGCATATTTATTTTCAGCATTTGTGTTCTTTATACACTTAGCATGTGTTAATACGATCATAAGTATGTTAGGTTCATTATTGCATTTGCTATTTCTTTTAGCTTTTAGCCTCACCTTGTTTATTTCGTATTGTATGTGACTTTTTATACTAGTTGCTGGCTATAAATGAATAATTTATAGTTACCCATTGCTTCACAGCTTGTTGCACTGTAACAACCCGAGTTGTTACCATGGTTGATTAGGACTAACCCTAAGTCTTAAACACAATTATAAGCGCTAATTAGGTCAAGTGGAATCAACCTTTGAGACCTAGTCCAAATCAGGAGTCAAACGGATCGAATCTTGATTTATGGAAATCCAGAAACCCTAAAAATTGACCTATTTAAATTGACCTCTGATCAAAAAACGGACACCGCCATTGCGTTCCTTGACCCCAAATTAGCTTGGGGTGAAGTTTTCGTGTCAATCGGAAGTCGTCGAAATTTAGACAAATATTTTAATAATAAAAATATCCCGGAAATCGAGGTATCAAAATACTTGTCGGATCGAAAATCCAACTGCGCCATTGAATTCCTTAACCCCAAATTAGCTAGGAAAAACATGTTCAAAATTTTCTGGAAAATATTTAAAAATATATATATATTATTTTAATACTTAACGGCGTGCCGTTAAGTATTTAACTTTCCGTCAACTGTAGCTAACGGCGCCGTTAGATCGGACGACGCCATCGCAGCCGTTAGATCTGATCCAGTTCCAACGGCTACGGGGCCGGGGCCGTCTTCCTCGGCCCCGTCGCCCGCTCGCGACACGCGGCGGCCCGCTGCGAATCCCGGCCAATCCGGCCCATCCTAGGCCTCGGCGAGGTCACCGGCAGGTCTATAAGACCTCGGCCGACCTCTGGGCTCCGGAGCCTAGATCTAGCCGGAATCGAGCCCAAAGCCAACCACCGTCCGTCCGAGCCGAAACTCCGCCGACCCGCACTTCAGGTACCCTGATCTCCCCCGATTTCCGTTCATTCATTGCAAAAATTGTAGGATAGGTATGTGAACTTGTCCTCTACCCATCCACCGTTCCGATGGGGCTCATAACCACCCGATTGGGCGCACCGAGGCCCCAAAGGAAACTTGGTTCGGTCCGTCGAACCCTAGAAGGCGAAGGGTCACGGGCCTCGGGTTGGGTCGGGTCGACCCGACCCGACCCGCCCGAGCCGGGTCCGCGTCAGCCGCGGTGGGGCCCACCAGGCCACGTGGTAGCCTTCAAGCCCGCCACACGCCCACACGCTGAGCCGCGATGCTTCGGCTTCGGCCGTGGGGCCCACCCGTGCCACGTGGCAGCCAGCCGGCACGCCACCTGTCACGTGGGGCCCACAGCCCGAGCCGCGTGGCTGTTCGGCTCCACAGTGGGGCCCACAGTGCCATGTGGCAGCCTTGGGCCCGCCACGTGGCAAGTGGGACCCACTGCCCGGTCAACCGCGGCGGTCCGGCTCCCTGTGGGGCTCACAGTGCCACGTGGCAGCCTCTAGCAGTGCCACGTGTCAGGTGGGCCCACTTCCTAATCACCCGAGCTGAGTCAGCTCCCTGTGGGGCCCACAGTGCCATGTGGCAGCCTCTGGTAGTGCCACATGTCAGGTGGGACCCACTACCCAGTCACCCGAGCTGAGTCAGCCCCTGTGGGGCCCATAGTGCCACGTGGCAGCCTCTGGCAGTGCCACGTGTCCAGTGGGGCCCACTGTTTATTAATTAAAATTTAATTAAATTACTATTAATTAATTATTGTTTAGCCTTAATTAATTACAGTTAGTGGCTAATTAAATTAGGATTAGTACTAATTACTTTTGAATAGTAACCTTAATTAATTAAGAATAATTAGAGGTTAATTTAATTAATTAAAGGTTAATTAAGCCCTAAACAGTAATTAGGATCATTAATTATTAATGAACAGTAAAATATAATTAAATACTCTTAATTAAATATTAAGAGATAATTATGGCTAATTAAAAAGTAATTAGTACTAATTACTTTGCTATAGTAAAATATTAATAAATATAATTAAATTAATTAAATAATTGATTAATTAATATTAATTAGTAATTAAGCCTAATTAATCACAGATTAATTAAAGATTAATGATTTCAGAAATTTTATATAAAAACTTTAGGAATGAATAGTAAAATAATACAATTTGAATAAATGAATAGTAAAATAATTCAAATTGTATTTTTGAATAGTAAATCTTAAAAGTTTAATAACTTTTTGTAGGATGATCCAAACATAGCCAATATAGATCTTAAAATACTCAAAAAAATATAAGGATTCAAATAACATAATGTAAAAATTTATTTCGGGGTACGTATAACGAGGTAGCATTTTAGGATCTCTTTAGAGCCTTATAACTTTTTACCCGATTATCGAAACATAATCAATATGGGTCTTAAAATGCTTAGGAGAGCGGCCTCATCACCATAGTAGTATTAGTTTTCTCATCTGGACATCATGATAAAAAGTCAACATAGAACTTAGTGTTGACTTTAGTAAAAAATGACCAAAATGCACTTAGACTTCAAATGGCCATAACTTAGTGAAATCAACTTCGAATTGGAAAATTCAAGATGCTAACCAGCCTGTAATTTCAATATCATCATTATAACAAAATAATATTTAGGATCTGAACCCTGGAATTTTAGGTAAATGACCAAATTACCCCTAGCCTTATTTTAGCCATAACTTGACCGTTTCTCGCCCGATTTAGGCGTACTTACTGTCTATCTTCAAGTTAGATAGTAAGGAATCAATTGGATCTAAGAGAAATCAATTCTGACTACTAAGTCAAAAGTTGACTTTTTGACCCTTAAAGTAGGGGCAAAATAGTCATTTTGCCCTAAGATTGGATTAAGTACCCTTACCCTTTAGATAACATTCCAAAATACTAAAACTAATGTTAAATTCATTTTAGTAACAATCAAGTGAGTGAAATCAACCCTTAAGTTAGATTCCAATAACTTCTGTTAAGTTTTAAGCACTACACCATAAGGACCTTTCTTGAGAATAGGAATAGATCGTAGGTTAGAGTTCATTCATTGGGTAAATTGGGTTACCCAATGGGTGAAACCTTAGTTTTATTAGTTTATAGATTTTTTTTTATTTTACAACTCGTTCTGATTATTTTGTCTTTCAAATTTAGATTTAAGGTAGGAGATTCATCCTATTAAGTTTGATTACTTAATAGGATTTGCCATAACTAGTAGATCACTAATATAATTAAACCTAGAACTTAGGTCTTATCTTTTGGATTATGTGATTAAACCTAATTCTCATAGTGTTTAATCCATAATCTATAGGTTTAGAAGATCTTGATCAGATCTTAGTTAGAAGGTCTAAATTTACAAAACTAGGATATATGATTTATTTATTTAATTCGTAGTCGTCTATCTGATTGAGCTAGATTGGAACCTGATCAGTTCCAATCCTTTTTAACTTATAAGGATGAACTTCCGGGTTACACTTGATAGTAGGAAAATGGTGATCCTGAACTTGTGTAACTGGGAATAGTTAGATGGTTAAGTAGAAAACAAATGATATCACCATATTTAGTAGAGTCCCTTGCTTACTTTGATATTTTGTTGCTACACATTCCTTGATTGTTGTGCCACATTTTCTTGAGCATATCATACAAAATTTTTGATGCATGAATAAAATGTTAGGAAAATATGGAGACTCCTTAGATTCCTTGGGAAAATATTAAAGTAATTAATGAGAAGATAATGATTTGATGTGTTTGAGCTGCCTCTCAGTGTTCTTTTGATCGTACCGATTGTTGCCCTAGCCGTATCATGCTAGGAACCGCCCTAGCCGTACTGGTGCTAGGATCTTTCAGGTATGACTGTTGGTGACCTAACCGTATCGTGCTAGGAACCGCCCTAGCCGTACTGTGTTAGGGCCTTCTATATTGACTGTTGTTGCCTTAGCCGTATCGTACTAGGAACCGCCCTAGCCGTACTGGTGCTAAGATCTTCAGCCCTGTTTGGTAAGCTTGTGTAGCTCTTTTCTGTATGGCAGATTGTGCACGCATGGTTTATATGCAATTGTTATTGCTTACTTTTCAGTATTCTTATTCCGTCAGCTATTTTCTTGTACTACTTTTATATATATATAAGATGTTAGAATCTTGCTACTATTTATATGTACTACTGCTGAGTTATTTATTTTAATTGGTATGTTTTCTATTGATCACCAGCATGTTTAGGGTATAGAATTTTTCTTACTACACTTGTTTAGTTATGTATATTTATACGCCCTTCCTTGTTTGGTTTGTATGCGAGGCATGTCTCAGCCTCTTCCCTTTTTCTTTGCTTAAGTTATAAATGATGATTTATAGCTTTCCTGTTTCTTTGTATTGCTTGCTGCTCCTTTCATATATATATATATATATATATATATATTGCTTAGATGTTGTCAAATGGTGATATTACTTAACACTTATAATAATTCATCAACTTAAAATGTACTTAGACAATTGTCTAACCAGATTTTTCTTTTCTTTGGCTAGGGCCCTACATTGTGAAACTGATAATGGCAGACTCCTTCGAGCAGGAGTTAGGTGTGGAGCCTTACCTAGAGGAGGAGCCCGTGGAAGAAGCTGCCGCCTAGTTCCCTTATATTTCAAGTGAGGATGAGTGATTTACATTATATTTAAACATTTTAAATCATGTAATAATACGGGTACTATTGACTGTGATTTTTGGATTGTATACTTATATTATGAGTTCTATTTTTCTTTCCTATTTGTCTTGTGATACTTGGATGGTTTACATTTCCTTAAATTGCTTTCGCACTCTGTTTGTTTATTTATACAGTGACTGTTAGTTTGATTCTATGTTAATCTTTCCCTAATCAGGTGGATTATGGAGTCTATCCTAATCCAATGATAAGTGAGGGGTTAGCCAGAGTGACACCCCACCCTTAACCTAATACTCTGGCGAATTAAGGGTGCTGGGTGCCACATGCACCAATTACTGCTTGCATGTTTAGTTAAATTGAAATGTGATATCTTAAAATATTTAGTTCATTAAAATAGCCTAAAATATACTTAGATAATTGTCTAACTGTAACCTTTTTATTTTGTTGGTTGGGGCCCTAGCATTTGTGATACCGACAAATGTCAGATTCGGACCTGTTTGTGGGTGAAGTTGCAGGAGAGGAGCAGACTCTAGAGGAGGATCGTGCTACTGCTGCTTAGTTAGATTCTACTTTTTTCCTTTTTAGTGAGATTGAGAGACGTTTATATTTTTTTATTAAATTTCAGTCTGTAATAATTAATTCAGGATATATTTCATTTTTGCATTGTGATGAGTTACTATATTATTTTCCCTCTTTCTACTATGTATGCTTGTGGATGTTACCTTACTATTCATTGCTTCCGCCACTTTGATATTTGTATATTGATGAATGTTATAGTACTTGGTGACAAGTCATTTGCTTAAGGCAGGTTGGGTTTACCTAACTTTACTTAAGTTGGGGATTTGCCACAGTTGGAGCACCATACTTCTTTATTGTCAGTACGAGGGCCCCACATTCCCCTTCCCCTCTCTCAACCTCCTGCCACATCCCTTATCTCCACAACTGGGATGGGACAACTCAGGCCATCCCATCCCATGGCAGGCCTCTCCTCCAATAAGAAGGCCTCTAGCTCTCAGCTCTCCATCTTTCCTCTTATCTTTTTCCAGCTACATTCCTCCCATTATTATGGTTGCTGAAGGAAGGATCTCCCAAACTCTCAAGACTCCCATAGAAATTCTGTCATTATCAAAGCTAAGGTATTCCCTTTCCCTCCATTGGTTAATCCAATGGCTATTCTATTTTGTATCTATGCTTATTGGTATGTTTAGGAATTTGTGTTACCTTAGTTGTGCATTTATGAAGCTATGTTTAAAATGTAGGAACTCATAAAATTAGTAAACAATAGGGAATGATATGTAAATTTGCTAATACAAATTTCTGCACACTAGTCCTTTAACCCCTCTGCTTTCATTGATAACTTGATCGTTTGGTGTCAATTTGAGTATAAATGGAAATATCTCGGAAAGACGTTTCCATCGGTAGATGGCACCGCTTGTGAAGTGCTCTCAGTTGAGAGTATTTGAGCCCGAAAGTTGACCCTTAACGGTTTTTGCTCAGGCAAAATCACCGTCGGGCGCTACGGCGCGCCGTAGCAGCTGAGTTTTGAACTGAATCCGCCGTAGTATGCCATAGTACGCTACAGCACACCACAGCGCTTCTGAAGCTAAAATAAGGGCATGGAAGCAAACCGCGGCAGCGCGCCATAGTGGGCCACAACGTCATTTCAGTAATAACTATAGGAAATCAAGAGAAAATCTAATTAAATAGTAACCCAAACGTTAAACCATTGCAGCGCGCCACAGCACGCCACAACGGGATGCAGCGTCATTTTGGGAAAACCATATGACTTCAATAGGTGTAACAACCACCCTAGTATTGTTACCCATCAATTAGTGACCTAATTGACTATAATCCTTTTCCATTAGTCTTATAATAGCATTAGGAATCTCCATTTCAATTTTTGTGCGATTTGGAGATTGTTTGACAATTTCCAACATTTTCTGATTTTCTGATAATTCTGAGAATGCCTAATTTATTTAAACCTCAGAATAAAAAATGGAGCCCACCATTGGACTCACCACACCCAAATTAGCTAGGGGTGGTATTTTGGAAGTGTTTGAAAGTCATCGAATTTTTCCCGTATATTTTAATAATAATTAAATACCCAAAAATTAAATTGACATCCAATCAAAAATCAGATTGTATTTTTGAGTTCCCCACACCTCAATTAGATAAAGGTGAATTTTTGGGATTTTTATGAGTGCGTGTGGTTATTTTATTTTGAGTATTAAGTTGTGTTTATTTAATTAAATTAAATAAAGTAATTAATATAAATTAAAAATTTTATAATTATTTTATTATCCAACGGTCATTTGGGAAAAGCGGGGATCCACTGTGAGGCTTAGAACATGAAACATCATTGCTTTAGATCTGGGCCGTCCTTAAGATTTAGGTGTGATCTAATGGTGGGGGTCTGATCCAATAAATTTGACCGTCTGATCAAAGGCTTGATCCGACGGCTCAGATCATTTCACTGTACGTGTTACAACCCAAGTTGTTACTTAGGTCAATTAAGATTGAATTAAGTCATTTAGTACCTATCTCTAGGATTCTGGATCAAATCAGGGATCAAATGGAGAAAAACTTGATTTTTTTGGAAAAATCCCAAACCCTAGAAATTGACTTTTCATCTAGACCTCAAATTGAAAATTTGACTTCACCATTGTGTTCAGAATACCCAAATTAGTTAGGGGTGAAGTTTTGGATGCATGTGGAAGTCATTGAATTTTCAGTGAATATTTTAATATTATTTAATACCTAAAAATACGAATAATTAAATACTCGTCGAAACAAAAATCCGAGTGCACCGTTGCGTTCCTTACCCCTTAATTAGCTAAGGGTGATTTATTGGAAATTTTTGGAAAGCATTTAATTAGTTAATTTTAATTAATAAAATAGGTTTGAAAATAATTAAATAATATTATATTTAAAATATCTTAAATGGCGCCGTTACTTAATTTAGCGCCGTTACCCTAAAAATCGATCCGCCATCTATCCTAGGGGACGCTCCGTGCCGTCTGATCACGGGATCAGACGGCTATGCCTCGTCGTCCCCGAATGGCTCGACGCGTGGGGCTGGCCTCGACACGCGTCGAAGGTCTTCGACAGATGGATTCCCACCACCTTTAGCCATCGCATTAGGGATAGTATAAGACTACTATGACTTTAGATTTTCTCGGTTTCAAATTTAAAGCCCGAAATCTGGAAATAGAGCTTCGAGCGTTTCTTCACCGTCCAGTTGAGGTACCTGTATCTCCTTCGATCTTCATTCAATATTGCAATTTCAATTTCGAAAACTTATTTCAATTGATAGATTAACAATTATATGGATTCGATCGTGCATAGCTAGTTGTAATCAATCTGATTTGGAAAACTTTATATAGTTCAAACCGTTATTTTAGCCTCATTAGGGTTACGTTAGGGTTTAATATTGCGGAAGAAGCATGCTGCCTCTAGTGGAGATTCCGGTGCTGATCGAAAGGTCTTTCCAAGACCTTTCGATAGATAGGCGAGTCGAGCTCCGGCGAGATTATTTGGGACATCAACCCTGATGCCCTAAGTTCGGCTGCGAATACCCTCGAGCGAAGAAGAAGAGACCCGATATCGGGTCGACCCCGACCCGCTGGATCGGCCCGATTACCCAGCGTCTTACACGTGGACTGCATTGATTCAGCAAGTGGGGCCCGCTCGTCCCCGTCAAACTGACAGGGTCAATCCCACGCTCAGACTGTGGGGCCCACTGGTGGTACTCAGCCAACCACAACTTGCCACGTATGCCGCGGGTCCCACCCACCTGTAAAAGAAAATTATTAAAAATTCAATTATAAAACGGTTAAAAATTTAATTAATTAAAATCAGTTTAATTAAATTCACACAGTAATATCTGATTTAACTAATTAAATCAATTAATATCTAAACTTCAAACCTCCATATCTTACAAAATACTTATCCAAATCATACAAATAAATATACTAAATTAATCAGTAAAAATTAAGAAATAATCTGATGCTATCAAATTTCTGTTTGGACTCATATTTTATAAAGTGACATTTAGGGGTATTTAATAATTCAAATTATGTTACAAATCTTCATTTAACTATAACTCTTAATCTACTAATCCAAACATACCCAATATAGGTCTTAAAATACTCACAAAACCCTAAGGAATATTTTAATAGGGTTAATTTTTCTATTTGGATTAGTATTTGACTAATGACATTTATGACCTAACCCTAATTAGCCTAATTTGACTTAGAACTTCAAATGACCATAAGTTGGTCATCTTAGCTCCAAAATAGGTGATTAAAATACCAATTTAGATCAGCAAAGCCTAATCTATAGAGATCTACAAAAATATTTAGGATCAAACCATTAGATTTGCTAATCACCCTTAATTATCCTAAAACTTAATTAGTGAATATTAATAAAATTAATAATCCAAATTGGATAAACTGAGTTTCAGAGAACTCCTATAACTTATTAAAACCTAACAATTGGGTTGGATCAGTGATTGGGTAATCAATTTCACTAATCACTCACGAATTACCCTAAAACCTAATTAAGCCATAACTTAGCACAATGGAGTCCAAATTGATCCTACCACTAGTCATTAGAATCAGTGGGTCAATTGTGACATACAACCACTGAAATTATTTAATTTGGACACCAAATGCCAAAGTTAGGATTTTTGACCCTTAATTAAGAATCCTTAATTACCCTTGAAACCCTAAAAACTGTTTTGACCACAACTTAATCAATACACATCAGAATTTAATAAATTTAAGTTCTATGAAAACCTTAGAACATAACCTTTAATAAACTGACAGAAAAATTATATGTTATTAGGGTAAAAATACCAAAATGCCCTTATATATCAAATTCCTTAATTTGACCCTATAAGATTTAATACTTAATCAAATTTAGAGAACTTACTGTCTAAACTCATATTAGACAGTAAGTAATCATTCCACATCATTAAAATATAAAATTAAGCTCTAAATCTTAAAAGTGAAATTTAGACCTTTAAGGAGGGGCAAAATAGTCTTTTTGCCCAAAATTAGGGTTTAATGAAATTAAGACCTAATTTCATCTCTAAATTATATCAAATAGTAATTTAAGTGATTTAGACTTTAATTTAAATAATTCTAAGCCTTAAATTAGAAAATTGAAGAAAGCCCTAAATTTAGTCTTAAGCAAAAATCTTAAGTAAAATTTAGAATCCTTTCTTTCCTTTGAAATTCTTAGATCATTCTTTAGGTCTTATAACCTTAGTTAGGATGTGTATTTGAGTGATACTCTTAGTATCTAAGAGCTTTAATTCTTAAGATTAGAATTAGATCTTAGATTAGAATTCATCTAATGGGTAAAGTGGGTTACTCATTAAGGTAAAACCTTGATTTTATTAGTTTATTAGATTTTTTCATAGTTTATTAATTGATTATTTGATCTTTTAACAATTAGATTTAGGATTAGAGATCTATCCTATTGAAATTGACTTAATTCAATAGGATTCGCCTTAACCTTTAATCAGTAAGATGGGATTAAACCTTAGCCCATTAGGATAACCTTGTGAATTAAGAATTTAATTTCATTCTTTGAAGTTTGATTCTTAATTCTTTAAATCTTGATTTGGCTAATCAAGGTTTATTTAGGGTTTATAAAATAATAAAATTAGGACGATTGATTTATTTATTTAACTTTATAGGCGACATTTGATTCATTTATAATTAGGACGTAGCTAATCCTAATTATGTTCAACAAGTAGATTTGTGATTCTAAGTTATAGACAGTGTAGGAATTATTGATTATAAATCTTATATAACTTAGAGTAGTTAGAACGTCTAATTTAGAAAATAAATGATATCACAAAATTTGTGTAATGCTATTTCCTTGAATTTGAAAATGCTATGTTTTCCTTGCTTTTGAACCTTTTTACACCTTTGGACATAATTAAATACTTGATACTTACTTTATATTATACTTTGAATTTCATTCACATTTCATAATGCATAATCTTAAAAGAAACATTAATAAGCAACATTTTACTTGTGATTTATGTCTTACTTAACCTGCCACTTAGTATGACTTTACTTTAGGACTGCTTTTGCCTAGGGAATTTCCCCTATGGTACTTTACTTTGGCATTGGGATGTTTCTCCTATTTTCCCTTTAGATACTTTGTGGATTTACTTTATGATCTGGGATGTTTCTCCTAGATGCTTCTTTTTGACGACCTTTACTTTAATCTGAGATGTTTCTCCTAGATTACCATATGGACTTTACTTTTTGGCAGATTAAGTAAGAATATCTCACAAGTACAATAAATTAATAAACATCACTTACATTTACATTTCAGACATTTTACAGTAGCTTACATATTTTCCTTACATTTCAGACTTACTTTACCTTACTGTTTCAGTACACTTTTCTTTTTTTCATATTTTTCATTTTTTGCAGTTCCTTTTCATTTTAGAACTTTTTGTATGTGAGCCGTTTTACCTACTTGAGAGCATGTTAGGATGCTAGTATTATACTTTCAGTACAGTACTTTTACTTATACTATACTAGCATAATAGTTTGATCATATTCTTTAGGACTTTTCTTTGTACTTAGTAGTATTATCTTGTGCTTTACTTACCTTATTTTGCAGCCTGAGTTGAGGTATGTTTCTACCTCATGACTTATTCTTGCCTTTCTTTGTGCTTTACCGCTATATTTTGCTTAACTTAAGTTGTGATGTCATTAAAATACATTAAAACTTATTACCTTAAAATATACTTAGACATTTTGTCTAACAAGATTTTTATTTTATTGGCTGGGGCCTTACCATTATGAAATCGATAATGGTAGATTCTGAGCTTTTTGAGGAGATTGAACTTGCAGAGGAGCATATCCAAGAGGAGGTCCAGACTACTGAGGGACCTTAGCTTTCTTACTAGCTTGCTTTACTTTTACTTTGTGAAGATGAGTGACTCTTTTGATTTCAATTTTCTTTAAACTTTAAACGTTTGTAATAATACAGAACTTTGTACTTTACTTTCCTGCATTGTATTTATATTCTGAGCTGGATGTCTTTATTTTATAGTATGAATGTTTACTTCAGTTGTTACTTTTCTTCCATACTCTGATACTCATTAAGTGATTGTTAATCTTTATCTTATTCAGAAAAGCACCTCTTTTTCTTAAGATTGGATTGGAGTCCTAAATTCCAACCTAATGTTAAGTATAAGATGTGCTTAGTGACGACCTCTCCTTAAGCCTTGTGATTAGAAGGGGCGGCCGCCACAGTACGTCACTGTGAAAAGGTGTGCGATCATGTTCTGAGATCAGTCCGGCCTTCGTACGCACACCAGCTACCCCTCCTCCATGACCTTATCCCCCCGTTCGACTCATCGCCTTTCCTTTTGGGCACACCTATTTTTTTTCTTGTTATGACCCTTGCGAGCTGGGAGGGAGTGAATCTTGCGATGAAAGCTGAATCCCAAATTTTCTAATCACCATCGACAAACTCAAAAGCTAGGTCATCCAGGTACCTCCTGTATTTCTTCTAGTTGTAACCTCTTCATATTTTTAGCTTGTGAATGTTCTTCTTTCTCAAATCTATAAGATTATATGTTTAAATTAAAAAGAAACAAACGAGAGGTCAATTATTATTTTTAATTGCATTCGATCTTCCAAATCTTTTTATTCTACGATTATCAATATTGTATAAGCTAATTAAATGTTCCTTACGTTAATTGTATTCACTCTAATTTCATAGTATCCATTTAAATTGCTTCACAGAAAGAAAAATTAGGGCATTCATGTTAATTGTCCCAAGAGCATTTAGATAAAAATTTTTTTTTCTATTTTCTAATCTACTTCCTTCTTCGAGCTTCTTGTTTGGGAGTCGATCGCCTCCTGCCGTGGTGAAGAGAAGGAGTTTGCAGATGCCCTAATTGAATCCAGGCGAGCAAATTTCATCGCTGAGGATGAAGACAGCGGTCTAGCGACCGCTGTCCTTTGAGCCGGACGGTTCAGTAGCCATTGAACCACGCTGCTTTTTATTTATTTATTACGTGGCATCTATTTTTAATTTAGGCGCCTAATTAATGAATTAAATGGATATTAAGATAACAGAGAATATTAAATGAAATAACAATTTATTAAATATAAATTTCATTTCAAAATAATACAAAATTATATACTATTTTGATCATAAAAATGTGTAGATTTATAATATGCAATTTAGTTTCTGTTTTGATAAATATTTTAATTAGTTAATATTTAAGATTAATTAATTAATTATAATTTAAATTCATCATTTCATGTGATCTAATTTGATTATTTAATATTCAAATTAAATGATCAAATAGGTCATTTCACTCACAAAAATGTGAGGAATAATAATATAAAATCAAATTTGACATTTGAACCATAATTTCCTTAATCACTTTTTAACCCTAATTAGGAGTCCTAGAAACCCTAAATTTCAAACGTTATCCAAAATTGACCTACTTAATGTCATTTTTCTCCTTATGAAATAAGTATTTCAAATATATGTATATTATTTTCATTAGACAACAAATTATGATTCTAAGTTTTTAACTCTTAATTAGTGTTATTGTGATGAAACTTAATTTCCTAGATAACTTATTTTATGTTTTATAAAACCCTAGGATAGCTAACATGTCATATTTATTATCTCTCATGTTAAATTAGATTACTTATGTGTGGGCTTAGTTCTCACTTCCTAGAAATGTGAATCAATTGCAAAGTGCTTGATTCACCTTTTAACCCTAAGATAGAAACCCTAAGTTTGATTTAAACATGAATTCAATTGATCCCTAGATCTATTAGTTACCTTCATTAAGAGTAGTTAGCCTTAATACTTTTGTAATTGTAGATTATTGAATCAACTAGAACCAACCTTTAGCGACTAGACTAGAGCCGAGTTATTCATATTAATCCTTAAAGTCTTCACTTGAATTCTATAAGAGATAGTAATATGAGTCCTAATTCACTTAGAATAGTTTAGGAATCTTATTAATTTCCTTAATCTTTCACTTAGAATAGTTTAGGAATCTTATCGATTTCCTTAATCTTTAACTAGTGTAAAACATATAACTTATAGTTCTTATTCCCTATATTTACTTAGCTTAAATCTTTCATCTTACATTAACCTAGTTAATTTTGTATTTGATTTGGATATAACCGTTAAACTACAACTTAGCTAGAGAACTTTAGTGAATTAAACTTTAACTTCTAATTCCTTAAGTTTGATGATTTCTTAATCTCAATCCTTTCTTATTAGTCACCTAAGCTTTTATTTAATTATCATAATTAAATCTTATAGATTATGACTAGAATAGAACTAGCTTCTATTTGGATTGATTATGCTTATAAACTATTTTGTCATATAATAATAATTGAATTAAAATTACTATTTTTAAAATCCCAACTACTACTATATTTATAATTAACTTGAGATCAATATCTCAAAGTTAATTGGGAGCTCAATTAGCTCCAATCATTAAGTAGATCATTAAAATTAGATAACTTTAGATATCACTTAGTTGCAATTATTGAAATTTTCTTGAATACTTGCTTAGCTTCGAGCCTTATTCATTTGAATTATTCATATAAGACATTGTGCACGAATAAAACTTTCACATTAAAATTAATAGGGGTTTATATTGCTGGATCAGCTGAGGGCAGGCTAAAGAGGAGTAATAAGGAGACCTCACATTCTCAGAGGGTGAATGTGAGTATTGCTAGTTTTGACCCCGCTTTTCTTTAGTTGTTAAACAGATGTGTTTAACTCCTTTTTCATTCTGTATATGCCCACAGAATGAGTACTATTTAAAATAACTTTAATCAATTAATATATGAGATCTTCTTTAATCTTATAGATTGTTAAGACTCATTATAGCTTTTAGCTATATTACTTCCATAGTTCTAGACTATGTGAATCTTAGACTAATAGTCTAAGATTTTCCTTTAATTTCTATACTATGCATTTTCTATATTTTAGTACTGTACTTTACTTATTTATAGTTTTCTTAGATTATAGTGAATATTGTTAAAATTATATTTAAATGCTTCACTGTCTCTTTTCCTTACTTAGCATAAGTTCTTTTGAACATATATATATGTTTTACTTCATTTACTTTTATATGCACTTTAATTTTTTTCTAGCATATTTAGGATGCTTTTACCCTTATTTTATTTGTAGGCTAGGATATTTATTTATATGAGTATTCTAACTCACATTGCCTTTTATTTACTTTTATTTTCCCACACTTGTATGCTTACCTTTTTGCACCCATGCTTGTGCTTATATTATAACTAGTTGTGATATCCAATTAAATAATAATATATTTAGCCTAATTTTAAAATGTACTTAGACTATTGAGTCTAATCAGATTTTCTATTTCTTAGCTTTGCCCTATCATATTTAAATGCCAAAATATGATAAATCAGGTGCATTTGGAGGTTAGTGGAGCTGGACCAAGTGCTAAAAACTAGCTGCTTCCGCTTATAATATCATAAATATATAGCTTATAAATATTTGCAAGTGAGCTTTTAATTTATTACTTTCATTTAAGTTTACTGTTGGTTTGTAATTAATGCCATTTACTCTACTTTTATTATACTTATGTTGGAGATTAGTTTTTCATTTAAATGCTTGAGATGTGATGAATTATTGGATGTAAATGAATATTAACTAAGTCATTACTTGTATATCTACTTTGAATGTTGATTGGAATTAGTTGTATACTAAATTGCTTATAGAATTGGAAAATAGATACATGTCTAAGTTGAGAATCTCTTCTTATAACCATGTATATATTAAATGATGTGAATTGAGCATACCTTATGGTAGATAATTATTACACATGTATTTTCTCACTTTAAACTCTTAGAACTGGAAATAAGCAATCCATATAACAGATTGACTTTACCTTAGAATTGAAAATAAGCAATCCCATATTACGGATTGACTTTATATTATAATTATAAATGAGTAAATCCTATGTAATGGATTGGCTCTATATTAGAACTAGAACTAATCAATCCTATATAATGGATTGATTTCATATTAGTTTTAGGTTGTTTTTCTTTCAATTATATCTTTCATTGGAATGGAAGACTTGTATGTCTACATTACAGGTGTTTCTTTAGCCATTTACAGTAGAAACTCTGCTGAATTTTTTAAGAATTTAATAACTTAGAATAATTTGAAAAATTGTAGACTCATGCTTCACTTATTAAATATTAGAATTTCATATCTAGAATTGTAAATACTCATATAAATTGCTTTTATATTACATTCTCACATGTCTTTGCATGAATTGCATCTTCATACGTATTACACGTAACACATTTAATAAAATTCCCTTCCATCTTAACTTAAGACCCTCTTCTAAATCTTTGGCCAAACACAATATCTAATGATTTGGATTAGCTTCATTCTAATCTAGTATTAAGTATTGTGGTGACGTATCAATGTTGATGTTAGCGATTCTTAATATTGGGGTCGTCACAATAGGTAAAGTAATTATACAATAATTCAAAATTTTAACCATCGTAGCGCGCCGTCACATCAAAAGTGCTATAGCGCGCCACATCGCTTATTTCCGTCACAGTGCGCCGCAGCGTCTGACACCATTGCAGCGCGCCATAGCATCCAGCTCTTGGATTGGTCTCGTTGTAGTGCGTCATAGCATAAAAAGTGCTGCAGCACGCCCCAGCTCACCGTAGCGCCTGACTTTCTGCCAGAAGGCGCCACAGCGTGCCATAGCGTCCCGAACCGGTTGAAATAGCCAAAACTTCACAGTTTTTGAATTTTAAGGACCTTAGGACCTTAGTGGGATCAAATTATATCAAATTTGAACTAGTTTAAGTAAAATTTAGCACTGTATAAATGTCTATGTGAATTTTTAATTTTGTATTAGATAATAATTTAATCCCTAATCGCCCCTAAAACCCTAAATATTGATTTGAGCATATCTTAGTCAATTAGACTCCAAATCAAAAAATTCAAAGTGCTAGATAGCTTAAAATTCTAGTGCCAACAATAATATGTAATAATATTTAAGTTTTGAACCCTAAAAAATTATAAATGATAAAAATACCCCTAACCTTAATTAGGTCATAACTTAACTAATTGAAGTCCAATTTGGGTATACTCCTAGTTAAAGTACTCAGTGCAATATAGGAAAGCTACAGCCATTGAATTTGTTAAATTTGGCCATAAAATAGAAAAGTTTGCTTATTGACCCTCTTGACTTAAAAAATTACCAAATTGCCCTTAGAATTTAAAATTAATAACTGATTCATTAGACCTCAGAATTTAGTGTTCTTAGACTCTATGGAATTTTTAAATAACAACTAACAGTAAACTACATAAAAGTTTAGATTTCATTAGGTGCAATTTACTAAAATATCCCCTTCGATCAAAAACCTTAATTTGGATCTATAGGACCTATTTCTTATCCAAATTTGGTGTACTTACTATTTATCTTTATGTTAGATAGTAAGAAATCATTTGACAGTAAGAAATTCTAATTTGGATCCTTAATTCAAAAAGTAGCTTTTTAGACCCTTAATTAGAGGCAAAATGGTCATTAGTCATTTTGTCCAAAATTTAGGTTAAGTGTTCTTAACTCCTAAATTATTATTTAAATCACTAAAACTAGTATTAGAACTGTATTAGAAACATTCTAAGTAGTAAAATTAGCTATTAGGTCAAAATTATAAAATTCATAAATTCTCTAAGTCTTTCCTTTAGGAATTCAGCACTTTACATTAGGGCTATTCTTAAGAGTATGACTAGATCATATGTTAGATTTTATTCATTAGGTGTAACAGCCCAAACTCTTAACACCAAGGTATTGTCTGCTTTGGTTTTTTTAGTTTCTAGATTTTGCAACTTAGTTTGATTTTTTTGTCTTTCAACCTTGTATTCAAGATAGGAGAATTATCCTATTAAGTTTGATTTGCTTAATAGGATTTGCCTTAATCATTAGTTCACCTTTAGATTAAAACCCTAGATTCCTTATATTGTCCCTTTGGATTATGTGCTTAACTCCAATCTCGAGATGTTGAAATTATAATCTCTAATTTAGTAGATTTTGATCAGATCTTAGTATAGAACATTTGAACTCATCAAATTAGGACATTATGATTTATTTCTTAAACCTGTAGTCGTACTTGATTGAATTAAATTAGAACCTAATCAGTTCTAATCCTTTTAAACTTATAAGGCTGTGCTTCTAAGTTACACTCGATAGTAGGAATTGGAGATCCTGAACTTGTGTAATTTAGAATAGTTAAAATAGTTTAATTAAACAACAAATAATATCACCATATTTAGTAGAGACCCTTGCTTACTACTTGATTTTGTGCTACACATTCCTTGACTTTGTGATTACTTTCCTTGAGCAAGTCATATAAGAAAATATTGTTGCATGAAAATGAAAATATAGAATATTAGGAAAACATTTGTATTTGGGTTTAGTCCATAGTCGATTATAGTGCACTTGGGACAGGGGTAAGGAGAAATAAGGATGCTTAACATTACTCATTGAGGAGTGTGTGTTAAGCTTGGAACCCGTTTTGTCTTGCAGACGTGCTTGACTCCTCAGCTATTTCTGGATGTGTTCACAGAATAATAGTAAAATAACTAAAATATATTCATGTAGTATTTTTTGCCTCTTTAACTTTACTATTCTGCTCTGTTCTGTATGCCCTAGTCTAGAAAGGCTATGGAAATTTTTGTCTGCCCTAGCCCAGAAAGGCTTTGGGAATATTACTGGGCCAGATTGGCCAATTCTTTTTGATACGGCAATTATATGTTCTTGTTTTAATTTTAGCTTAATGTTTATTATGTTGTTGATGCATGTTATTTCAGTCAGCTGTATTTCCTTATTTTACCTACTTACTTATATATATATATATAAGATGCTAGACTTTACTGTTTACTATATGTACCATATTCAGACTTATAATTTTTAATCAGCATACGTCATATGATCATCAATATATTTAGGATTAAACTTTACTCTTAGTAGTATTACTTACTATATTACATATGCATGCCCTTCTTTATTTAATTTGATTGAGGTGTGCTTTTACATCAATTTCTGATTAATTATAAATGTTACATTTATAACTTATCATGTTTCCTTGTATGCTTTCTGCTCCCGTTCTAGTCAATTCATTTTATTGTATTTTAAGTGTAAATGGTGATATTAATAAATGCTTAACAAATTTTCAGCATAAAATGTACTTAAATAATTTGTCTAATAAGATTTTCTTTCTATTGGCTAGGGCTCTAGCATTGTGAAACTAACAATGTCGGATCTTGAGTAGTTTGAAGATTTAGCGTCTGAGGAGGAGCCTTATATAGAGGAGGCGTAGCAGCTTAGACCAGAAGACCTTTAATTGTCTTTTATTTCATTATGAGGATGAGTGATATTTTACTTTATTCTTAAACTTTAATTAAAGGATGTAATAATACAGGTACTCCTAATTGCGATTACTTTCTGCACATTATTATTTAATGAGCTATATTATTATTTCTTACTTGATGTATGGTGAATGGATGTAATGTTTACTTCATATTGCTTTTGCACTCTATATGTATGTCAGATTTAATGATTAATTCTTATATTCATTATGTGCATGTCCATCCCTTATTAGTGGATTAAGGATCTTACCTAATCCAATGATAAGTGGGGTATTTGCCAGAAGTGGCACACCACCCCTTGGGTCTAATCCTACGGATCAGGGGGTGGGGCTCCACACACATAGTTAATGTCTATTTCAAATATAATGCATTTAATTGGGTTTCATGATATGTAGCATGAATAGAATATTTAAAGTTTTGCATTACTGTTAATTATATGAGAATTTAAAGTTATATTATTGCAAAATTTAATGTTGATAAAACATTTATATTTAATCAACCCTTAGTTCCATGTTATTATGAATAGGCTCTTAAGGCTTGATTGAAATAGATTAAAGTATGTTTCACTAGTTCATGTTAAAATATAATACTTCTCATTTTATTATGTTTTGAAGTTGGGGTTTGCTTAAGATATCTGTATAACATTATCTATCACTAATTGCACACATTGGTTCGAATTATGCTTACTTCTTGAGATGGTTTCTTGGTAAAATGTTTAATTAACATCTTGATTTTAGTTGCTTATGGTTGCTAGATGTCTTCATATTATTGTATGCTAGTATTAATAATATACCATACTGTTATGTTATCAGCTTTATTAAGGTGACCTTACTCTTCCCAATATACTTTTCTTTTGCTGTTGAATTATATGACTTAGACAATGCTATAGCCTCCTTAGAGGTATGGCGTTTCATATGAAGACATGAAAATGCTGTCTTATCAAAAGACACTTGAACTTATTTGTCTTTGCAACCTTGTTTAACTTAAATGAAAGTTCTTTCTACTAATCACTAGCCTTGATATATATTGCTTCTCTTCTTTTTGATTAGGAATGATATTTTGTCCACATGTTGAAGTTAAGTTTCTTGTAATAGTTATAGTAATATATTATTGGGAGACTAAATAATATTCATTGTTATTGTAAAGGTTGTAATCTACTAAAGTCAAATGTATTAATATTTCATAAAGCTGAATGAGTGTCATTATACTTTACATGCTGGTTATATGTTGTGGTATATTACAAAAATAAATTACAAATGTTGTCATTCATTTTAAGGTAAATCAAGTGCTGCCATTTATCATATAAGATTCAATGCTGTCATTTAGTTATGAGATACAAATGCTGCCATGTATTATATAAGAATCAATGCTGCCATTTAATTATGAGATACAAATGCTGCCACATATCATATAAGATTCAATGTTACCATCTTTTTATATAAGATCAAATGTGATCAAATGCTGCCTTTTTATTCTAAAATGAAATCAAATGTGATTAAGTGTTGTCATATCTTGTAAATGAAATCATATGTTGCCTTTTATTTTGAAGCAAGATCAAATGTGATCAAATATTGCCTTTTATTCTATGGTGAGATCAATAAGATCATATGGGATCAAATACTGTCACTTCTTTTATTAAAATAATATGTAGCCAATTATATAAATGAAAGAATTAATAGATTATATAAGAATAAATGTTGTCATTTCTTTTATTAGAATCACATGTTGCCATTAAATGAATGTGAGATCAATGGATTATATGGGAATAAATGCTGTCATTTCTTTTATTAGAATCATATATTGCCATCTTTATAATGTGAGATCGAAAAAGATCAAATGCTGCCATTTATTTCAAAATGAATCAAATGCTGCCATTGAATGCAGTGTAAGACAACAAATTTTAGTTTAAATGATTGTTGTTCCTCTTATATACAAATGCTGAACCAAATGCTGTTACTTCTTGCATATTAAGTCGTATAATGCTGCCCTTAACATTGCTAATTTATTTACTACATCTTTCATTATTTCTTTAGTAAATATTTGATTTAAGATGTGTGAATCTTAGATTAGCAAATTGCTTCATTTGATTTTCTCACATAAAGTTATTAGAACTAGGAATAACCAATCCTATGTAACAAATTAACTTACATATATATGTTCTTTACAAATGCTAAAATAATTAGAACTGGAAATAGTCAATCCCATGTAACGGATTGACTTATATATTGATGTTGTATGCGTTTATTTTGAGCAAATACAAAGGAGATCATGCCGAAATTTAGAATTGGAATTTCATTTTCAAATTCTATATGTATCACTTCCTCTTTAGTTATAAGTAAGATTTAATTAAGAATACCTTAAATTCTGTTATATTCAATTTAGCCTAACACTTTCAATTGCTAAGTTAAAGTTCCTTAAGAGAACTCATAATAAGGCTAGCGCTCAAATAATCTTTAAGATAATTAGCACATATCCTAATAGTCTTAAATCTTTCACTTGGTTCTCAATTGATTTAAATTGAGAACAATAGTTTCCTTTTATTCTTTTTATAACCTATATAATTATAGACTCCTATAGATATAAATAAATTATTACTTGTAGGATAAAATCTAATTCCTTCCTTACACTCAATTATTCAATATTAATCAATCTTAGATAATTTCATGATTGAATTGAGTTGATACTTTTTAGTTTATAAGTTAACTAGATGAAGTTAATAGAATATCCTTTAGCTTATACTTTTATTAGATTAGCAAACTATAAACACCATTCTTCCTTACTAAATTCCTTAAACTTTAATCATAAATCTATTTGATTTGATTAGTTTAGGATTAGTATAGGATGAACTTCAATTACATAAAAATATTATTTTCCAAACTTATATTCCTTCTACTTTTTATCAAAATTGACTTAAAGTTCAATATCTATAAGTCAATTTAGAGCTCAATTAGCTCCAATCATTAAGTTGATTATTAAGGTTAGATAACAAAAGGATATCACATAGTTTACAATTATTGAAAGTTATTGAATGCTTCCTTAGCTTTGAACCTTTTTCATTGAACATTCATTCAACATTATTGTGCATAAATTAAAAGTTTCATAAAACTTTATGGGGAATGCCTTATGGTAATTTTGAACAAGAAAGATAGCGCTTATAATAGGACTTCACATGTTAAAGAGGGTAAATGTGAATGCTCGACCCCCACTGTATCTAGTTAGGCAGACGTGCTTAACTCCTTGTCCCATTCTGTTGAGTACTCCCACAGAATGAGATAGCTTCTAAATATAACTTCAACTAATAAAATAAGAGTTTTTTTACAATCTTATTGATTATAAGATTCCTTCATAATTGTTTAGTTATGCTTACTTTTCATAGTCTTAGGCTATGTTTGTATTAGACCAAGAGTCTAAGATACTTCTTCATTTTCTATACCTTATACTTTATATTTCCAGTATTTTGTTTTGGTCACTTACAGCTCATTTAAAATATAGTGTATGTTGCTTAATTTTATTTAATGCTTCATTGTATTTCATTACTTACTTAGTTATTGAATATGTATTACTTTCATTTTATTTTACTTTAAATGTACATAGTAGTTTCTAGCCTTACAGGATGTTTTTTTCTTATCATTATAGGATGCAAGCTACGACTTATATATAAGTGAATATTTTTACTCTGTTTATTTTATACTATCTCTTTTACATTTATGCTTGATTCTTTTTTCAATACTTGACAACTTTTATAGCTTCGCTGCTTAGTTTAAATTGTAAATTATGTTTATGATATCTTATTAACTTAAAAATGTAGCCAATCTTCCAAGGCGACTCGAGGAAGATTCACAGGGACTCTAAACACCAGACCTATCCCTCTATTAGCAGTATGCAGCAGCTGGAACGCCAGAATTCACCAAGAGCTCGGGAGGGGAAGAAGTTTAAATTGAAGGATCATAGTGAGCAAAAGGGATCTCACAGTGAGCAAAAGGGGTCTCACAGTGTTTCCCAGATGGGTATTTATAGGTGCAGGAAGTCCAGGGGTGGTCACAGAGGTTGGGATCCATGGTTTAGGCTTGGCCTGAGGTGCTCCATCCATTTCCTTAATTGGAGTGTGCCGGGCTTCGACCTCAACTGGGTGTGATAGGGAGGCGAAGGCAAGGGTCGCAATGACCTCCCTAACGTGGCACGGGAGTGGCAGACCGGCCTGGGGATGTAGCTGTATGAGAGGATCTCTCTGTCGAGTGTGAGCTAAGGAAGAAGATGATCCATAATCACAGGATTCTATAGGGTCATCTGATTTATCTTCGGTTGAAGCAAGACAATCTTAATTTTCAGACATCTAATGGCCGAGCATGGACGCTAGATCAGCAGTCGGATTAGACTAAGAGATCCAACGAGCGATCAGGGTTACTTAAGGCGGATATCTAGATGCCAGTAAATCCCATCTCAAAACTGCAGAACGACCAAGATGAGATGGATCCGATCAAAGGTGCGGGCCGTTAGATCAGATCCACGAAATCAACGGTCTGGATGGCGCCCGCGGTTTGGAGGCAGCTGACCATTGGAGGAAGGGTAGATTTGTAATTATGAATTGTTATAAGCCCTAAATTACAATTTAACTAATTTAAATTAAATCTAAAATAGGCCTAATTGATATCCAAAATTTTCAAAATTTTACATTTAGCTAATTTTAGGGTGAGAAATTCAAAAATGTAATCAGATTTTAATTTAGACATCAAATTATTTTTGCTAATATTCAGGATCCAAAAATAGGCAAAATAGTCAAAATGCTCAAATGAGCTTCGATCGATTTTAAACTTCTAAGGTTAGGTTAAAATGACCCATTGAGTCTAATGGAATGAAAATCAAAACTTGATTTAGCTTAAATTAATTTGGATTAACTATGGTAACAACTAGAGTTGTTACATCTTCGATGGAAGAAATTTGCAAGCTCTAGATGCTTAGTAGAGGGTTCACGACTTCAATCTCAGTTCTCAATCGATGCCAATGAGGTTTTTGCATTGATTGGGATACAAAAAATGCAAGGAAAAGATTTTTAAGCAGTGAGGAGGTGAGTGAGTGGCGCTGCGATTGCTGGGTGCGCATGAGGGCTGCCATGCACAGCGCTCCCCTCTTGCACGCAGGGCGATGGCTACCAGTCGTCTGATCTGGACAACTAGTTTGATGATCTACGCCATTTAGTCAAATGATAGATTCCAATTAATTAAACGGTGGTTAAAAAATTAATTAATTACTAACATTTAATTTAATATAAATTAAGCAATTAAATGAGTTATGAAATTTTTTAAAAATTCACCTCTAATTAATTTGGGGGTAAGGAACTCAAAAATAAAATAAAATTTTTAATCGGACGTCAATTTAATTATCTTAGTTTTCTTATTAATTAAATATATTAAAATATTCAAAATATTAAAACGAGATTCAAATCGAATTTATTTTCTAAGGTTGACTTTATGTGATATTTGGAGACTACTTGTAACAACCCAAGTTTGTTACTCAGTCGATTTAACCTAAATTTGATCAAATTAAATCGAAAATTAAGTTCCTGATTTAAGCCAAATAAAAAAAATTAAATAAAAATATCTTCAAGTAAATCATATTGAGGGGATATTCTTATGAAAATTTGAGCGCAATTGGAATCCCGAATCGTCCTAAATAAATTTGCAAAATTTAACTTTAAGAGCTGATAATAGATAAAATATAAATTGAAATTTAGAAATTTTTATATATGTAAGTTAAGCATTATATGAGGATGCTATGTTTTAAGTTTCGTAAATTTTCGAACTATGGATTGATCATAGTGAATTTTCAAAGTTTTTCACTTAAAAATTAATATAAAATAACATACTCATCCAAATTTAATAATTTTTAGGCGTGTGCGTTTGTCTCTCATCGTGACGCTCAATCGGGCCAAGATTCATGAATTTTGGAATTCAAATATCGGAGCGATAAATGAGAAAAAATGACGAAATTTTAATCAAATAAATATTATTCTTTTTTTTCTCTACATTGTTTTCGGCTTGTCACACTCTCTCTCCCTCTAGCCTATCATTAAATTGAAAACATTTGAACTATTGGATTTAAATGAAATAGTTGCATGTGATTTTATAAACTAAGCATATATATAAAAACAAAAAAAAAGAGAAGAAAAGAATGCAATTCTCTTTCTTTGAGCGGCATTATTCTCCTCTCCTCCCATGACCTTCTTCCAACCATATTCTTCTCCTTTCCTTCCATGGCTGATCCTCCCCTCTCGGCAAGGGAGAGAGTTCTTCTCATTCTCTTCAGCATAAGCAAGTGCTCGCCGACCCGTGATGAGCCTGTCGGTTCAGGCTCATCATTCTTCCTTCTAGCCGCAGCTCCATTCTCTTTCACCTAGGTGCAGCCACCATCTTCTGAGCAGCCTCCTAACGGCAGCCACCCTCCATTTGAGGCAGTAGCTCCTTTGCCTAGCCGGTTGTAGCCCCCTTCACCGAGCCAAGCAGCCGCCCCACTCTTCTCCATTTACACGGCTGAAATTTCAGCACCACCTTCTCGCCAAGGACAGCATATCTTCTTCTGCACTCGCTGTTCGACGTCATCAAGGTATTAAATTCATACGACTCCAACTTGCTGGTTTATTTCAGTAGTGATTATTAATCATGTAGATTTAATTCTAGTTAAGCACTATAGATTCTGTCCATTTCTTTTTATCTTTTAAGCAATGCCCTTTATTTTCCAATCATATAATTAAGCAGCCATTAAGTTCACAAAGTAGAAGTTTAAGGTTAAATACGTATAGTTTCACAAAGGTTCAACATAAAGTTTTATTCCAAAACTTAAGTCTTATGATTTTTTTATTATTTAAATATAATGCAGGATTATTATGGTAATATTTGGTTTCTTGTTAATTATAAATTTTTATTTTTATTTTCTATAAAATATGATTTCTTACCATAGTTAATCATTTTATATAATAATTCGTATATTATAAGTTAATAATTGCATGTAATTATAGCTGTGTAATATTAATTAGATATATTTACATATAAGTTATATTTTTATGGAAATGTTAATCAGCTTTGAATCAAGTGAAGTATGGCATCTCATCTTTAAGTTCTTTTTTTTTATATTTGTTGGTTCCAGCTTCATATCCATATTTTCTTTGTTCTTTGTACCTATGTTTTAGTTCTTATCAAATGCCTACCACATCTCTTTCAATTATATCGAATTACATATATATATATATAATCCAGCCAATATCTTTCCTTAATGCATGCTGATTTTTAGCAAGCTAGTGATGCGCCTTCATCTTAGAAAGCTAATTTCGTGGTAGATGCTGTTGTCAACTTAAAAGATGCTAATATATATAAATTATACTCTTCCATACATTTTCCCTACTTGCACTAAGATGTTGCTTATGCCTTAATATTGTCATCATTTTAGATTAATTCCATACTTTCAATAAATTTGAATTTTTTCTTTATTTATGCTGAACTAAGTTTAATAAAAATGCACGTATTCTTGTGGTCATTAATGACTTCTTTTAAGTGATACCTATGCATGTAGCCCATTTATTGTGATGGTATAGTAATATCTCTACTAAAACGATCCATTTATATTTTGATTAGCTAGAGAGTGCATAAATTTTAGTTATGAATATTTTTCAAAGCTTCTATTTTATTTATTATAGTCGCATGCTATTTAGAAGAAGTTTAGGCTTCAATCATGATAATGAGAATACGTATGCTTGCATGTGAATCTAAATTAACTTAAATTTAATAGAGTATTTTAAGGAATGGGTTCAGCACTTGAATAATTATGTGCATACATGCTTCATTATATCTATGTTTGCATGCCATCTTATTATAGATTATATACTCGCTCACTACAACATGGGAGAAATCTCATTCTAATGCCTTAGGTGAAGTCTACCACGAGATTTAAGATTAACTTCTAAGGTTAAGGGAAAATCAGCTAATTTTCTATCTCAATATTCAACAAAAGGTATTTCTACCTCAATATATTAACATTTATTAGGCCTTTCAGATATTATAGAACACTCTTATAGAAAGATCATCAAGATATCAGGCCTCTAACAATTATACTAAATTCATAAGGTTCACTTATTAAGCTTAGATTAATTTGATTAGATCAGAAGGTTAGACCCATTTGATCATAATCTATTCTACAATCATAGGATAAAATCAATAATGTTATTAGGATTAGATCATTCCATAAATCAATATAATTTTATTATTATTCTCATGATAAGAGTCTTATATAAGAGAAAATTAGGAATCTTAAGCTTAGATTTAGATAATTCAATCACATAAATTTTTTTATTAATCTTAGCACTTTTAATTTAATAATTGAAAGATCAATACTAAATTAGATGCATTATTGGAATCATATTAGTTAAATTATATTTCAATTAAGTTAATTGATTAAATGATTAAGGGTTCAAGTCTTAATCAAATATATTAGGGTTTATCCCCTATTCTTGCCCAATTAAGACCAATTATTGATTTAAAGATCAATGCCAAATCAATATATTAATGGTGTGTTATTGATGGAAATCTCAGATCTAGACCAAGTATTAATCACTAGATCAAAATCTTAAGATTCTTAAGATTAATTAAGGAAATATACTACTTTAATCAATTTAGCTAAATTAAATGTTTAAGGCACACATGAGAGGTTTCTTACATTCATACTACTGTTATAAAAGCATAATAATAACAATATTCAAAAAATAAAAGGTAATTAGTACTAATCAAATTTTAAACTAATATAAATATATTAGCACCTAATTATAAATCCAACTATTAGAAATTTATGAAACTTGATAATTATTTTCTACTTATTCATGTGAACAATCAGAAACATAGTTTACCAAATTTGGATAATCAAAAACCCTAATTTTCACTAATCATTCATTTATAAGATTAGAGCATAATTAAGAATACATTAATAAGAAAATTAATCCACTTAGCACATGCATTCTAAAAGGTATAAGGAATACAATGGCACATAAATCATGTAATTTGGCTAAGTAAACATGTTAATCAACCTTAATTAAGATATAAAGTAATTAGGAAACATAAAAAATCTAACAATTAAAAGTGCAATATTATTTTATATTCTTATTCCTCATGATTATCTGATCAATTTGATAAATATGATCATAGGGTTTGGATTAGTGGATCAAAAGTTATTCAATTAATTTATTTTGCATTATTCCAATTTAAGTTTCCTATTATTTGATTAATTGGATTATTTTCCTTAAGGAAAATAAATCGAATTAATATACTTATTATTATTATTAACGAGCTCGGCCTAATACTAAAAGACGCGGGTCGACCGATGTGACGCCCCGCTCCTTAAGTCCACAATCATTAGACTAAGGAGTGGAGTGTCACTCTGGCAAATCCCTCACTTATCATTGGATTAGGTAAGATCCATAATCCACTAATAAGGGAAGGACGTGCACAGAATTACTAAGAAGATCAGTCACTAAATCTGACATACATACAGAGTGTGGAAGCAAAATGAAATAAATATTACATCCATTCATCACACATCACGCAAGAAATAGTACTATAGCTCAGCAATTAATAAAGTGCAAAAAATGTAATCACAGTCACAATATCTATATTATTACAACATTTAATAATAGTTTAAAAGACTGAAAATAAATCTCTCGTCCTCATAATAAGCTAAAAGGAACAAGACAACGTCTGGTTCTCCTGGCTGGTGCTCCTCCTCTAAGAATGGTTCCTCTTCTTGAGCACCTATATAACAACCCAGGTTGTTACTTAGGTTAATTAAGACTAATCTAAGTCTTAATTAAGGTTCTAGTAAATTAAATAAGTTATTTAGAACTCATCTCTAAGATCTAGGTCAAACCAGGAAGCAACTGAATCAAATCTGGACTTCTAGGAAATCCCAAAACACTAGAAATTGACTTTTTATCTAGACCTCAAATTGAAAATTCAACTTCACCATTGCGTTCACCACCCACAAATTAGCTAGGGGTGAAGTTTTGGATGCATTTGAAAGTTGTTGGATTTTCGGTGAATATTTTAATATTATTTAAATACATAGAAAATTCAAATAATTAAGTACTCGTCGGATAAAAAATCCAAGTGCGCCGTTGAGTTCCTCACCCCTCAATTTATTAAGGGTGAATTATTGGAATTTTTTGAGTCTAATTTATAGTCCAAAATTAATTAAGAAATTTGATTTTAAATAAATAGTTTACTTAATTTAATAAATTCTTTATTAAAGAAGGTGGGACCTGCTATTAACGAAACAACCATTTAGACTTTTGGGCTGAGCCCGTCTTTTAGTACCGTCACGGACCGGGCCCGCTATTGAATTCGGGCCGATCAATTGATCGGACCGTCCAAAATGGACGGCCCCGATTACACCTCTCCCAAATTAGGGCATGTGCCCCCTCAGCCGCATGACACGCGGCCGCGAACCACCCTTGCATGTCCTCCACTGATCAGAAGCCTACCAACTCCTTTAAAATTTTATCCCTCGTGTGTACCAAAGTTTTGGAGCTAATTTCGGTGCTAGCATCATGACCTCCTTTTTTCTCCCAATCTATTCGACATCTCTAAGCAGGTACCTTCCTATCCTTAACTCTTACTCTTAGCATTTTAAATGATTCATACGTTTCAATTATTGCTTATTATATCCGTTATTGGTATCGATCCCTTCCGATTCAACCTGTCCCGAGTTTTAGGATCGCCTCTGCGCGAACCATAGAAGACGAAGAGTCGTCTTGGTCAGGCCGACATGCCGATCCCGACCCATTTTGCACTCCTCGGCTGGCGTGACGCGTTCGTGGGACCATTTGCAGCGCTGGCACATTCTTAGCTCCCCGTGTGGCAAATCTTTGCCGTGTCAATGATGGCGGGCCCACTCGTCCTGTCATTTTGACGAGTGGGGCCAGCCTGGCTTTCGCTGGCGAATCCTCCTTCGCCGTGTGGCGGTGGGTCCCGCTGTTGTGTCCGATGTCAGCGTCGAGTCCCACATGCTGCAGAAGTAAAAAAAAAAAAATTATATTATGTATATATGTATTAATAAAATCTGTGATTGATATATATAGATATATGTTGATTTACACACACACACACACACACACACACACACATATATATACATATATATATATCATTCTAGTAATGATTAGATAAGTAATACAAAAACTAATTAGTATTATTAGTTTTGATCTGAATAGGGAAATGAATCATAAACAACAGAATAATTAAAATATGGATAAACGGTAGTATTAAGAATATACATATAGTATTAATTAAAGTGAATAAATTACAAAAGGACATCCATAACTCACAAAATACTTAACCAAATTTAGTAAACAAATATACCAAATTAATCATAAAATTTTGAGGAATATTATGGTGCCATCCAAATTTCAGTAGGAGCTATATTTAACATAGTGATATTTTAGGTTATTTAAATAATTACAAAAAATACCACAAAACATCAAACCCTCATATCTTTGCACACACTACTCCAAATATACCCAATATGAGTTTTAAAATACTCAACAAACCCTAAGGATTATTTTAATAGTGTTAACTTTGCTGTTTGAATTAATTTGAGGTTAACCACTTTTAGGACCCAACCCTGATTAGGCAATTAAACACTAGAACTTCAATTGACCATAAGTTGGTCAATTGAACACCAAATTAGGTGATCCAAATATCAATTTAGATCAAAGAAACCTAATTTATAGTAATCTATAAAAATATTTTAGATCTAATAGTTAGATTTGCTAATCACCTCTAATTACCCTAAAACTTGATTAGTAAATATTAGAAAATATAATGATCCAAATTGAACAATTTAAGTTTTAGAGAACTCATAGAGTATATTAAAATCTAATTGTAGGGTTGGATTAGTGATTGAGTGATTAATTTCACTAATCACTCACTAATCACCATAAACTTTAATTAGGCTATAACTTAGCTAATTAGAGTCCAAATTGAGCCTACCACTAGTCATTGTAATCAGTGGATCATTTGTGACTCATAGCTACTGATTTTACTCAATTTGGACACTAATTGACAAAGTTAGGATTTTTGACCCTTAATTAAGAAATCCATAATTACCATTCTACCCCTTAAGCTTGTATTGGCCATAACTTGGCCAGTACTTATCAGAATTTAGCAAATTTAGATTCTATAGGAAACCTTAAATAGTGAGTAACAATAAACTAAAAGAAAATTTAGATTTTATTTAACTAAATTACCAAAATTCCCCTATGAGTCAAATTTGTTAATTTGATCTCATAAGGCCAAATAATTCCCCAAAATTTGTGTAATTACTGTCTAATCTCATATTAGATAGTAAGAAACACTTTGCAATAGAAAATTTCAAATTTGAAAACCCTAAATCAAATGTTGATATTTGAACCCTTAACTTGGGGCAAAATAATCATTTTGCCCAAAGTTAGGGTTTAACCTTATAAAACCCTAAAACATCATTTAATCATTATAAAACAGTAAGATTAATGTTTTAGATCATAAATTATGTGATTTTAAGGCTTAGTAGAAACTTTGATTAAAATTCTCAATTTTAAGTCCTTAACGAAAATCCGAAGTAAAATGTGAGTATTTCTTCCTTCCTTAATATTCTTAGATCTTCCCATAGGCCTTATAACAGTAGTTAAGTTGTGTGTCATGAGTGATACTCTTAGAAATTAAGAGCTTTAATTCCTAAGATTAGGAATAGATCTTAGGTTAGAGTTTATTTATTAAGTGAATTAGGTTACTCAGTAGATGAAACCTTGAGTTTATTAGTTTATAAATTTTCCTAAGTTTATTTAATGATTATTTTATCTTTGAATCTTAGAACTAAGAAATGAGATCTATCCTAATAAGATGATTACTTATTAAGATTTGCCTTAATCTAAATCAATGAATATGGATATTAAACCTTAGATCTTTAGACATACCTTTGGATTAAGAGATTAAACCCCAATATTTGAAGTTTAATTCTTAATCTTTTCATCTTGATTTGGCTAATCAAGATGAGGTTGGGATTGCTAAAATTATTAAACTAGGTCGATTGATTTGTCATTTAACTTATATAGTCGATATCAATTTATTTATAATTGGGACTTAGCTAGTCCTAATTATTTTCAATCTATAAGGATGTGAATCTGAGTTACACTCGATAGTAGGACTTGGAGATCCTGAAATTGTGTAACTTAGAGTAGATAGAATGATTAAATTAGATAACAAATGGATATCACTTATGTCCTAGTAGAGTCTCTTGCTCACATTGATATTGATGCTTTGCTTACCTTATTTTGAGCCTTATACCTTAGATACATATATTAGACATAGGATATTTGATAAGTATCTCATGTCAACTTTGAAATTGCATAACAACATTTACATTTCTTTTATCAGTATTTTTAATTAAGTAGAATGTAATCTAACTAGTCTACCACTTGGTATCACTTGCTTCTTCTATTACTTCTCTTGTGGCTATTAACCCAGTACCGATAAGGTAGTACTAATTTTAGGTGCACTTCTACTTAGTGTTTCTGCCTCTCATTGCCACTTACTTCATCTTATACTTCTCATGTGGCTATTAGCCCGATGCCGATATGAGTTTTATATATCTCGGTATCACTTACTTCACCTTATTCATCTTTTGTGGCAGTTGGCCCAGCTTTGATACGGCAGTAAGTGAATCTTTATTTATATATTTCTTTCAGATGACAAGTTTGGCCAATTTGGTGTTTCAGTTTATACTTTATTATTCAGTTACTTTACTATGCTTTTAGCCTTTTCTATTTACCGCTTTACTGCATTTCTAGCTTTACTTTTACTTATAGGATGCTAGTTTTGTTCCTTACTCATATATTATAGGATGTTAGTATTGCTTTTCATTTAATTAAATGCTTTATATGTCCATTTTACTTTATGTCTATTAGCATATACTTGAATTGATCATAAGCATATTTAGGCAGTTTTCTGTCTGTTATAATGATATTTATCCTTTTTTTTATACTTAACCTTATTGCAGCTATTGGGAGGTATGTGGTTACTTCCTACTTATTTAAGTTATAAACTAGTTATTTATAGCTTTACTTGTTTCTTTCTTACACATTCTTGCACCTATTTATATGCTTCTGTCTTACTTGTTTATAGTGGTATCCAAATAACATAATAAATTCTACAGCCTAAAATGTACTTAGACAAATTGTCTAACTAGATTTTTCTTTTGTTGGCTGGGGCCCTATCATTGTGATACCGATAATGGTAGACTCTGAGCTATTTGAGGTGATAGAGCATTCAAGAGATCTGCATTTGGAGGAGAAGCGTCCTACTAAAGATTCTTAGTTTCTTTCTGCATTTGTGAGGATGAGTGTCTTTTTCAGTTCCTTTTAAACTGTTTAAATTGTAATAATACAGGGATAACATTTCTTTTCAACACTTTACTTATTCTGTACTGTTGAATTATATGATGGATGGATGTTATATATTATGTTTCTGCACTCTGCATTTCTTGTATTTTCATTTAGTGAGATTTTTACTTAAGAATGGCAAAGTTCTTAGTTAAGTTGGATTAGAATGTATGTCTAATCCAATTTTAAGTAGGGACCTTATTATTTTGGAGACCCCTCTATCATAATCATGTTAACTTAAGAGTTAACAGGACCACGGCGGGGTAGGGCCACCACAACCTAGCTCCTCAAACCTATCTGAATCTGACATTATCGATTTCATAATGCCAGGGTCCCAGCCAATAAAAGAAAATCTTATTAGATAATTGTCTAAGTACATTTTAGGCTAGATATTTTAAATGAGTTATTAATATCACAATTTAATCTTAAGCACAATAAAAAGTAAACTAAGAGCAGTAGGAGCAGTAAGCGTACACGGAACAGGGTAAATTATAAATATAGAATTTATAACAAAGCAAAAAGTGAGGCAAAAAGTACACCTAAAGTAAACAGAATAAGGAATGGGCATATAAATATATATAGTGCAGTAAGTAAAAGTACTGAAAATAAATTATATACCTAAACATGCTGATGATCATATGATATACGCTGATTAAAAGACATAAATATGAAAATGGTACATTTAGTAAGCAGTAAACTCTGGCATCTTATAAATACATACAAGTGAGCAGGTAAGTAAAGAAACATAGCTGACTGAAACATGCATCAATAATCAGTACACAGTAAGTTATAACTGAAATAGGTATGTAAAGACTGCCATATAAGAAAATTGGCCAATCAGGCCCAGTGAAATTCCCAAAGCCTTTTTGGGCTAGGATAGATAGAAATTCCCATAGTCTTTTTAGGCTAAGGCAGACAAAACAACAGCAGAACTAAAAAGGCAGTAAATACAAATGCAGAATCTTTTAGTTATTTTACTTTTGTTTCTATGGATACGTCCAGAAATAACTGAGGAGTCAAGCACATCTATAAGACTATACAGGTTACAAGCTTAACACACTCCTCAATGCGTAATATTAGGCATCCTTATTGCTCCTTACCCCTGTCCATTAGAGTAAATGTGCACCCGAATCTACTAGATTATACTGAACCCAAAGGCGACTATTATCTTAACTATTCTAAGTTTTTATTTTATGCACAAAGTTTTCTTATATGATATGTCAAAGAGATTAAGCACAAAGTACAAGGAATGCATAGCAAGAATAGATCAAGTAAGCAAGGGACTCTTCTATGCATGGTGACACTGTTGTTGTCTAATTAAACAGTTCTAACTATTCTAAGTTACATAAGTTTAGGATCTCTAATTCCTACTATTGAGTGTAACTTAGAAGTACGGCCTTATAAGTTAAAAGGATTAGAACTGATCATGTTTTAATTTAGTTCAATTAAACACGGCTACATGTTTAAATCAACAAATTATAACATCCTAATTTGATGAATTTAAATTTTCTATCTAAGATCTGATCAAGATCTACTAAACTATGAATTATGGATAAAACATCATGAGATTGAGCTTTAATAATAAAAGATAAGACATAAGATCTAAGTTTCATTCTAAAAGTGATTTATTAATTTAGGCAAACCCTATTAAGCAAATCAAACTTAATAGGATGATTCTCCTATACTAAATCTTTTAAGATTGAAATACAACATAATCAGAATAAGTTGTAAATTTTAGAAATTAATAAGACCAAGGATTCATTCATTGAATAACCATCTTATCCAATGAATGAAATCTAACCTATGAGCTAGTCTTAGTCTTAAAAATAGTCATAATGTGAGGTGTAATGTCTTAAGAAAAAATTTAGAGAAATTTTTATGAATTTTACAAATTTGAATTAACAGTTGATTTTACTCACTTAGAAGGTTATAATACAGTTCTAATATTATTTTTATTGACTTAGAAGATAATCTAGAGTTTACAGGTGCTTAACTTACATTTTAGGCAAAATGATAATTTTGCCCCTACTTTAAGGTCCAAAATACTATTTTTTGATATAGGGTTCTAAATTAGAATTTCTTACTACCAAATGATTACTTACTGTCTAACATGAAGATAGATAGTAAGTACGCTCAATTTGGATAAGAAACAGATTTTATAGGTCCAAACTAAGATTTTTGACCTAAAGGACATTTTTGTAATTTACTCTTAATAAAATCTAATTTTTTATGCAGTTTACTATTGGTTACTATTTAAGGATTCCATAAAATCTAAGAACATAGCATTCTGAGGTCAAATGACTAAGTTATAGCTATTTCAATTTCTAAGGGCAATTCGGTAATTTTATCGGTCAATGGGAGACAAAAATTGAACTTTTCTGTTTGGAGTCTAAATTTAGCAAACTCAATTTCTATAGCTTTCCTATATTATACTGAGTGTGTTGTTAGGTAGAAAATCTAATTTGAACTTCAAATGGTCAAGTTATGGCTTAACTAAAGTTATGTGTATTTTTATTATTTTTAATTTTTTAGATTTCAAATCTTAAATATTGTTTCAGTTTATTGATGATACTAAAATTCTAAACTAGTTAGCACTTTGAATTTCTAAATTTGGAGTTAAATTAGCCAAGTTATGGTCAATTGAAGTATATGGCATTTTGATCATTTTCAGGGTAGGGTCCTAAATGCTACTTTTCAAACTGAGCTCTAAATGAGAAAACTAATACTTCTATATTATTGTAGTTGTTCTCCTAAGTATTTTAAGACCTATATTGCCTATATTTGGATCATTCTTTAAAAAGTTATTGAACTTTAAAATTTCCTAAATTAATTAAATTAATTAATAAATAGATCCTTATTTGAATTTAAATAAGGTATTTTTTGAATTTAATCATTTATTAATTGACTAATTTTTTTAAGTATGCTTACTATTTTAAATTAAATTATTCACTAATTTTAATTAATGCTAACTAACTAATTAACTTAATTAATCTAATTAAATAACAATACTAATTAATTTTAAATAAATAATTAATAGTTAATATTAATTATATATTCACTATTTATAATTAAATTAATTATATTAATTAAATTATATTAATTAAATAGATTAAACTAATTAATATTGTTAATTAACCCTAATGATCATTAATCAACTGAAACCTAATTTAATTAAATTAATTAGATTTAATTGGTTATTAATTAATTATCCTAAATTAATTAATCTAATAATTATAGTTAACTGAACATATATATATATATATCTATATAATCCTTCATCCTAAAGTTATATATATAATTATATAAGTGCACATAATACATATATATAAATATTATATATATATATATTTAATCTAATTCTTTTCTGCAGATTTAATGGCGGCGGGGCCCACCATGCCACGTGGCAGGCCTCAACTGGCTGCGACAGAGGAGCTGGGTCCTGCTGCTGGCGATGGACGGGACTATGGGCCCCACCCAGGACATGCAGCACACGGGGAGTGGCTGCGGGAACGCAGGTGGGCCCCACGGAGATGACACGGGGGCCAACTGCGTCAGGATGGCAGTCCCTGTGCGAGGCTACATTGACAGGAGTGGGCCTGCACCAAATGACGCGTGGTTGACAGACTATAAATACACGTCTGCACTCACACGTAAGTGTACGTGGTCTGAAGTAATAAGTGGAAAATATAAATTTCCGGGATTTATTGAACCACGGAGAATTGGTTATGTTGACACTAAGGTTTATCTATTCTCACTAATGGTTAAGCTACAATTGATTGGTTGAGTTGGCCCTAGATTTAGCACAATAATCACTATGTGAAAATAAGTTAGATAAAAGAGAGAGGAGAGTTGGGTTCATCCCGCTTGCGAGAGAAGTTTATTAATGCATGTTGAATTCTCAAGCTTTTTCTTTCATTCTTTTTGATTTAAGCAAGTGCACATTGTGTTTCCTTGAGTTTTACCTCAAGGTTTCACAAGTTCAAATCTTGTGCTCAAAATGAATACACATTCAGTTCTATTTTGGCACAAAGATTGCTATAAGATTTTAGTGTTTTTATCTTATCTCTTGATTAAGGAGACATTCGATTTTAAGTCTTTTAAATCTTATAAGCATTGATTTCACCACGAGCATCACTCGCATCACACATAGTTGAGATGAGGGATTAATATGTTGGGCTCCATGACTATGTCACTTAGTTCATGAGCACTCAACTATTTCTTCTTCTACCTCAATTATGTTGAGCTAAGGAGCTCATTTAGTGGGCCTTAGCATCACATGCATCAACACTTTGGTTGAGCTTAGATTAAGGTGCATTAAGCTCAAGAACTTTGTCACATAATTCTAAGCTTTCATGCACTCATAAACCTAACATCCAACCTAAGGTGAGTTATGGAGCACAAGACAAGTTAGTTCTTGAGATTATGAGTTTATTTTCCTTTCATCCACATTCAAGACTAAGTAATAAAAGACATTTCTTAATAAGGCATAGCATTCTCACATTTTATTTGTGCTTGAGAAAACAAACTTCATACATTAAATTTAGCTCATACACATGAGGGTTTTCCCAACCCTCCCCAAGGGAGATTTAGCTACTCATTACAAAGGAAATGAAAAAAAAACACATACATGGATAAAGACCCTTTCATGATTAACTAAGAAAAGAAACTACAAAAGCAAAGTTTAGAAGATACTAGGAACATTCCTTGAAAGTTCTCCAAATTTCTTCTTCTCCTTCTTCAAGCTCCTCTCTTAGGTCGCTAGTGCTGCCTTCTTTCTTCTCTTCCTTAGCAAGAACTTTCTTTGCCACCCTTGGGGAGTTCCTCACTTCCACTTATGCACCCCTCCTCCTTACTTAGTGAATTGAGGAAATTTGTGAACCCTCCTCTAGTCAAGAGGAGGTGTATTTATAGAAGAGGGGCTGCATCCTCCTTCATCCTCTCCATAACCAGTATTTGACAAAAATAATTTGAAGTCATGATGGAAAATTCCAAATTAAGGGTGAAGTGACCAATATCCTTCTTTATTTATCCTTCTTATCACATCAAGAAGCTACTTTCCGTTAAAAATTAGAGCTGCTATAGAGAATGATGGCTAGGGACAAGATTCAGGTTGGGGGTCTTGTCCCAGCAGTAATAAATGCTCCTGACTGGCAAAAATTGCGGCGGTCATTGCAGCGCGCTGCAGCCCGCAAAGGTGCAAGCAAAATCAACTAAGTCTCCCGCTGCCGCGCGCTACCGCGTCCATGCTTTGCAAAATTACCTGCTGCAGCGCGCAGTAGCGATTCCATTTGCAAATTGTACCGTTGTAGCTGTTGTGGCGGGAGCATTTCGCAAAAATGCTTCGCTGCAGCGCGCTACAGCGACACTCGCAGTTCGAAACAGGACCCGCTGCAGCGCGCTACCATTCCCGCGGTTCGAAACAGGATCCGCTGCAGTGCGCTACCGTGCCCATGGTTTGCAAATGAACCCGCTGTAGTGCGCTACCGTGCTCACAGTTCGAAATAGGACCCGCTGCAGTGCGCTACCGCGCCCTAATTTGCAAAAAGACCCGCTGCAGCGCGTTGGAGCGCGCGGGGGCGGTTTCCTTTGAAAAATCTTGGAATTTTGTAAAAATGTCTCAAGACTTCATTAAAGAGGCTATTTTCCTGAAAAGATAGACAAAATCTGATTTAGGAGCAGTTTAAAGATCAGAATTGAATGAAATTTTCTTTTATTTTAGATATATTTTATGGATTCATCACACCCCCACACTTAAATTCTTGCTCGTCCTCGAGTAAGCTCAAAATGATATTTTTTTCTGTTTTGTAGGGATAATAGTCACAATAATGTATTTAGAATAAATATAAGTCAAGGTGTGAGTATAGCATTAATGAAATGAAACATTTAGCGATATTAATGTTTTAATCATGGTAATAAGTGGATTAATCAATTCATCTCCAAATATTTGTTTTTTTATACTTGACACTAGGTGATGGGTAAAGTTCATTGTGGACCCTAGACTAGAGAGGTGGTCTAAGACTCCAAGAGTTTTGCTATATGTGCTCCTTCTTATGAATCATAAAGATGAAGAGATTAAAGGAGAGATATTTTTCTTCATCCTTTCACATTTTGATAATTTGGGAGAGATATTTTTATCATCCTTTTTTAAATATATATTTTGTTCTTTTCAATCTTAGGGAGAGACACTTTTTTCATCCCAATATGTATCTTTGTGATCATGAAGTCCTACGGGAGCCTAGCACACTCTTTTTAGAGTATTCAATAAATTTTTTAGTCTAAGTCCAAGCCTTCCCCCACACTTAGTTCAAGGCATTAAGTTGAATTTTTGGAGATTAAATTATCCTCCATTCACTCCTTAATTAAAACATTTTAGTGCTTATAATGCATTTGGTCATTTTTGATAAGCTCCCTTTTACTTATATCAAATTCCAACTTGACATTTTTATGATTTTCATTTCCTTGAAAATTTTAGAAAAAATATGTCATTGAGAAATACCATAAAAATGAGGGAAATATGAAAATTCATAAAATAAAATCTCAAAATAAGACATAAAAAAAATATAAAGAAAAACACAAAAAAAGACAAAAAGAGAAAAAAAAAATACAACCTATTTATTTCTGGGTTGCCTCCCAATAAGTGCTTGTTTTAATGTCTCAGTCTAATATGAGAAAGATCCTCATATGATACCTTGATCCGGGAGGTCTTGAAGGGTCCATCCCCCATTTTCTTGAAAGATTCCTTCCTCCAAGTAGAGCTTTAGACGATTTTCATTTACCTTAAAAGTGCCATCTTTGGAGGTGGTCTCAACTACTCCATGAGAAAAAACCTTCATGATAGTAAATGGTCCTGTCCATCTTGACTTCAGTTTTCCTAGAAATAGTCTTAATATAGAGTTAAAAAGCAGTACTTTCATTCCAGATTGAAAATGCTTTGGCTTTATCAGCTTATCGTGCCATTTTTTTGTTTTCTCTTTATACAACTTGGCACTTTCATAGACGTTTAACCTAAATTCGTCAAGTTCATTCAGTTGCAGCATTCTTTGTGCACCTGCCTTTTGGGGATCAAAATTTAAATTTTTTATTACCCAAAAGGCTCGGTGCTCAAGACCGGAAGGTGGCATAATTTTCTATAAATGAGTTTATAAGGGGACATTCCTAAAGGGGTTTTGAAGGCAATTCTATAAGCCCACAGGGCATCCTGAAGTTTTGAAGTCTAGTCCTTTCTATTTTGGTTCACAGTTTTCTCTACGATTTGTTTAAATTCTCTGTTGGAGACTTTAACTTGCCCGCTAGTTTGGGGGTGGTAGGGAGTACCCACCTTATGTCTCACCCCATAACTTTTTAATACATTATAATTGCCTATTATAGAACTGTTTTCCCCCATCACTGATTAAGAATCTGGGCATCCCAAATCTAGCTAGCACGTGTTCATTGAGAAATTTAATCATAGTTTTAGCATTATTGTTTACACATGCCACTACCTCAACCCATTTAGAGACATTCAACTGCCACAAGAATATACAGATTGGCTTGAGACGAGGGAAAAGATCCCATGAAGTTGATTCCCCACTCATCGAATAGTTCTACTTCAAAAATTCCATTTAAAGGGAGCTCGTCCCTTTTGCTTAAATTCTCGATTCTTTGGCACTTGTCACAGCTTTTGACAAAGTCGGCGGCATCTTTGAACAAATGGGGCCAAACGAATCCGGATTGAAGCACCTTTGCAGCTGTTTGCTCAATCCCATAGTGCCCTCCATAAGGAGATGTGTGACAATGAAAGAGAATATTTTTGGTGTCAGAGTCCAGAACACATTTTTTTAGGAGTTGATCATTGCAACATTTATACAAAAAAGGATCATACCAAAAGTAATTTTTTAAATAAGTGAAAAATTTCTTTCTTTGTTGGTAACTCATATCTTTTGGTATGATTTCTCCTACAAGGTAGTTTGCAATGTCAGCAAACCAGGGAAGATCACTTGTAGCCACCCCATAAAGCTTCTCGTTGGGAAAAGATTCACTAATTTTGGTCAACTTATCATGATCAAGGTGGGTTAATCTAGATAAATGATCAGCTAGCACATTTTCACTCCCCTTATTATCTCAGATTTCAAGATCAAATTCTTGCAAGAGCAACACCCAATGTATCAAGCGTGGTTTTGCCTCATTCTTTTGGAGGAGATACTTGATAGCAGCATGATCAGTGTAAATGATAGTTTTAGACCCAATGAGATACAACCTAAATTTAGTGAGGAAAAAATGACAACAAAAAGCTCCTTTTCCGTGGTAGCGTAATTTCTTTGAGCATCATTGTGGGGCCCCCGTACTGACAACAAGGAAGTACGGTGCTCCAACTGTGGCAAATCCCCAACTTAAGTAAAGCTAGGTAAACCCAACTACCTTAAGCCAAGGAATTGTCACCAAGTGCTATAACATACATTAATATATATATTTAAAAATATCAAAGTGGCGGAAGCAATAGGCGAGTAGTCACATCCACAAGCATGCATAGTAGAAAGAGAGAAAACAATATAGTAACTCATCTAAATGCAAAAATAAAACACATCCAGAATTAATTATTACAAACTTAAATTTAAAGAGAATGAAAATATCTCCCAATCTCACTAAAATAAAATGCAATATCTAACTAAATAGCAGCAGCATGATCCTCGTCCCGAACCTGCTCCTCTTCTGTGACACTGCCCACGAACACATCTGAATTTGACATTTGTCGGTATCACAAATGCCAGGGCCCCAGCCAACAAAATAAAAAGGTTACAGTTAGACAATTGTCTAAGTATATTTTAGGCTATTTTAATGAACTGAATATTTTAAATATATCACATTTAAATTAGCTAAACATGCAAATAGTAATAGGTGCAACAAGCTACGGAGAAACAGTAACTATAAACTATCTATTTATAGCCAGCAACTAGTATGAAGAACATATAATGTGAAATAAGCAAGGTGATGCTAAAAGCTAAAAGAAACAGCAACTATAAGATAATTCTGAACCTAACCTGCTTTATGATCATATTAACACATGCTGAGTATATAAAAGAAACACAAGTACTGGAAGCATGCAATTCTAGCATTCTAAACATGCCAATATATATAAGTAAACTATACGAGTATATATACAACATGCTAGTTAAGAAAAAGAAAAGGCCACTGAGACATATGGAAAAAGCCAAATATTCTATGAAATGTAAAGCCACTGAGACATCTGGCAAAGCAAGCAAGTACAAAAATAAGGCCACTGAAGCATGTGGCAAAGCAAAATAGAAAACAATACTGAACAATCCAGCTAAAGTAGCAATAAGACCAAGACATAGTACTGCCATACCAGCCAATAGGCCATATAGGGCCTCAAATATCAATCAATCAATCCCCAGTCTAGCCATCCAAATATGCTAGTTCTGAGTCCAATCTATATAATACTACTACTGAAGAGGCAGACTAAGCTAGGACATATTCTACCAACTGCAAATAAGACAAAATTGAATGATATGTAATTCAAATACTAACTTAGGATATATCATCCATATCTTAAGTTTTCCTATTATGCTCAAGGAATAAGGCTCAATAACTAAGGTATGCCAAGAAAATCAAATCAAAGTAAGCAAGGGACTCAATCTAAACTCATGTGATATCTGATGTTATATAATTACCAAATCTACTTACTCTGAGAAGGTACAAGTTTAGGATCTCCAATATCCAGCTATCGAGTAGAATCTCAGATTTATGTCCTTAAAGTTAATATAATAACTTAACAAGTTCTAATCCAAAATCATGTGATGACTATATAGTTTAAGTAATTAAATCAACAACCTAATTTATTAATATTTTACTCTATTACCCAAATCTTGATCAAGTAAATCAAGATTTAAGGATTCAGGACTTGAACTCTACTTTGGTGTTCAAAACCTAAACCCAGGGGATATCCTAATAAGGATCTAGGGTTCACACTCTATTCCAAAGTTAGGGATAAGGAATCCTATAAGCTAAAAGATCCAAGAACTACAAACTTAGTGAAGGGTTATTATACTGATCATAAGATAAAATAATCACTTAAGAACTTTGATCTAAGGTGCTGATCGGGAGCCTGGGATTTGATCATGGGGAGGAGCGGTACAAGCCTTTGGATTATGCGCTGAGATGCGTGCTATAAATCGCACTGGCTTAATATTATGCGCCGCTATCAGGACCCTGCAGCGGATCTGCCGCGGTCTCGACAGCAAATCCCACCGAAATAAAATTAAAATAAAATTTAATTTAAATATAAATAAAACTAATTAAATAATATTTAATTATTCTTAAATATTATAAATCTAATTTTTGACCAAATGAGCTCTAAAAATTCCCAAAAATTCACCCTTAGCTAATTAGGGTATAAGGAATTCAAAAATGAAGTCAGATTTTAATTTGGAGATCAATTTAATTTTGGTATTTTCCAGGGTTCAAAAATAGCCAAAAATACCCAATTTCCCAATTAAGCTCCGATTGATTCCAAACATTTAGGGTTAGGTTTAGATGACCCAATGAGTCCAATGGAATCAAGATCAAAGGTTGATTTAGTTTAATTGCATCCAGATTAAGCTATGGTAACAACTAGGGTTGTTACAGATTCTCCCAGTTAAGAATGATGTCATCCCCAACATCACCTAAGTGAAGAATGATTCTATTGGAACAATACAAGTTTTAAATACGATTGATAGAAAAGAGAAGAACAATACCTGAGTTTGCAAAGAGCTGGAGATATTTATTGCTCATATCCACCTCTTTCTCCCAAGTAGATTCTTCTAACGATAGATTCTTCCACTGAATTTTAACTATAGGAATCGAACGATTCCTCAGCTATTTCTGATCATGAGCTAAGATTCTAATAGGTTCTTCGGCATACGAAAGATCAGGTTGAATCTCTAATGCTGGAAGTTAAACGAGGTGAGAAGGGTCTCGAAGACATCTTCTCAATGATGATACATGAAATACGTTGTGAACAGCTATAAATCCATCAGGAAGGCTTAACCAGTAGGCAGATGATCCTACCATGGCCAAAACTTTGAAAGGTACCACATAGCGGGGACTAAGTTTCCTAGCTATGCCAAATTTGAAGACACCTTTCATTGGACTGACCTTTAGATAAGCAGAATCTCTCACATTAAATTCTAAGAAATGGTGGTGAAAATCGTGATACTTGCTCTGACGATCTTGAGCTGAATGAATTCTCTGCTGAATTAATTTAATCTTATTACTAGTTTCTTCCATTAAATCTGAACCAAAAATCTGAACGCTTCCTATCTCGAACCAAACTAGCGGAGTACTGCATTTTCTACCAGACAACGCTTCATAAGGAGCCATTTTAATACTGTCTTGAAAACTGTTATTGTAGGCAAACTCCACTAACGGGATGTGATCTTCTTAGGAACCAGCAAAATCAAGAATACAGAGTCTAAGCAAATATTCCAAAACTTGGTTCACTCTTTCAGTTTGACCATCCGTTTGAGGATGAAAAGCTGTACTCATGGCTAGAGTCGTACCCAGATCTTGATGTACAGCTTGCCAAAACTTGGAGGTAAATCTGCTATCTCTATCGAATACGATTGATTTTGGAATCCTGTGCAACCTGACAATTTCCTTGATGTAGAGTTTTGCTAACTTCTTTACAGAATCAGTTTGATGGATGGGAAGAAAATGCGCTAATTTAGTTAAGCGGTCTACTATCACCCAGATCGCATCGGCACCTGATTTTGCATGAGGCAATCCCATGACAAAATCCATAGATATATCGAACCATTTCCATTCAGGGATATCTAATGGATGCAGAAGACCACCAGGTCCTTGGTGTTCAGCCTTCACTAAATCACAGGCATGACATTTGGCCACAAAGTCAGCTACATTTTTCTTCATTTCTAGCCACCAAAATAATTGTTTTAGGTCCTGGTACATTTTAGTACTGCCTGGGTGAATATGATGATATCCAGAATTATGGCTTTCGACTAACACTTCTTGATGCATAGACTTAGAAATCCACAATCGATTTCCTTGATAAATTACACCATTTCGCAACTGCAGATCATGACGAATACCACCTTTAATATCTGCTTTAAATTTTAGATACTCATCATCTTTGGTTTGTGAGATAGAGACATCTCAGTGGAAAGTGGGTTCCACATTAATATTTGCTAATAGCAAACTCAGCATATCGCCATTGACTGGAGAAATCTCGAGCTTACGAAATTCAGGTTCTAAAGAACTGGATGCAATCATATAGGTTAAAGTAGCACAATGACTAAGAGCATCGCCACTACATTCGCTTTTCCTTGATGATATTGGATACTGAGGTCATAACCACTGATGAGCTCCAACCATCTTCTCTGGCGACAATTCAACTCTCTCTGGGTGAAGATATACTTTAAACTTTGATGATCAATGAAAATTGAACATTGCACTCCGTATAGATAGTGGGGCCATATTTTCAATGCAAATATCATGGCTGCAAGTTCAAGATCATGGAGTGGATAATTTCACTCATGGGGTTTTAACTTACGAGAGGCGTAGGCAATTACCTTACCCTCTTGCATTAAAACACAACCTAGACCGATTCTAAAGGCATCGGTATATACTTGATAGTTGAAACCTTCTTTAGGTAAAACAAGAACTTGAGCGGTAGAAAGTGCATCTTTTAGAGTTTGAAATGCTTCCTTGCATTCTGGACTCTAGATGAACGGAACGACCTTTTGAGTCAATTTAGTCAACAATGAAGCAATCTGGGAAAAGCCTTTAACAAACATTCTATAGTATCCCGCTAATCCTAGGAAACTTCTAATATCGGTGACAGACTTAGGTTGAGCCCAGTTCTGAATAGCTATTACTTTACTCTGATCTACCCGAATACCCTGAGCATCGACTACGTGCCCCAATAATGCAATGGAATTGAGCCAGAATGTGCACTTGGAGAACTTGGCATACAGTTGATGCTCGCACAGAGTTTCTAACACTAACCTTAGATGTTCTTCATGATCTCTCAGAGTTTTGGAATAAATTGAGGATATCATCAATGAAAACGATCACAAACTTGTCCAAGTATGATTTTAGCACTCGTTGCATTAAATCCATAAAGAATGATGATGCATTGGTGAGTCCGAATGACATCACCAAAAACTCAAAGTGGCCATAACGAGTTCGAAAAGCAATCTTCCCTACATCGTCTTCTTTTACTCTCAATTGATGGTATCCAGACCTTAAATAGATCTTGGAAAATATCACGGCTCCAGATAACTGGTCGAACAAATCATCAATTCTAGGAAGTGGGTATTTGTTCTTTACGGTGACCTTATTCAACTCATGATAATCTATACACATACGTATAGATCCATTCTTCTTTTTCACAAATAAAACTGGCCCTCCCCAAGGAGACGTACTTGGCCTAATGAAGCCTTTATTCAAGAGTTCTTGCAATTGCTCGTTGAGCTCTTGAAGCTCCTTAGGTGCCATTCTATAAGGTGCTTTGAATATCGGCTGGGTACCAGGGATCAATTCAATAGATAATTCTACTTCTCTGAAAGGAGGTACACCAGGCAAATCTTCTGGAAATACATCGGTGAATTTTTTGACTACCTTACAATCAGCAAGAGAGATACTCTCTTTTGTTTCACCCATCATGGTAACTAGGTAAGCATTACAACCCTTAACAATTAATTGCTCAGCTTTAATGGCATTTATTAAGGATAACTGGGTGCTAGTTTTTCCTACAAATGTTTCAGGCTTGCCCTGAGAATGGAGAGTGACTTTCTTTTTATGGCAGTTTATCACAGCATTATTGTCACTGAGCCAATTCATCCCAAGGATGATATCAAAGTTAGCTATTGGCAGGATAATTAGTTTGTCCTGAAATTCCTGATCATTTATCGGGACTTTGATATTATAAAATTTATGGGCACTTAGTTGGATTCCCGATGGAAGTCCAACACTCAACTTTTGTGCTAGGTTGCATGCATGAAGTTTAAGGTTGTTGGCAAATCGTTTAGAGATAAACGAGTGACTGACACCGATATCGAACAATACATTACAAGGTTGGTTGTTGAAATAAAGTGTGCCTAAATTTGCACAGTTTCGCATCAACAACTTGAAAAGATTTCAAATATAGAAATGCAATTTAGCAGGAGAGAGGTTTAAGAGTGTGTACCTGAAATCACATTGTTATCTTCTACAGCTTCAATACTAGTTAAGGCATATACTCATGCAGGACCAGCAGGATGCTTTTTAGGCTGCGTGTAAGCAACTTCAAAAGTAGGGGCTGGCATTATAGCCAGATTTGGTTCTCTTCGGTTTAATGGAGTTGCTCTGAACACTTGCTTCTTCTGATAAGGTTTCATTGGAACTCCGTCTACCATTTCTGTGTGGTCGCATTGATAGAACCGGTGGCCTGTACGCCCACAATTGAAACACCTCTGGCAAAATGGGAACACTTGCCATACGGATGTGGCTTAGTACAGTTTTGAGTTTGTTAGGTGGTAGGTGCAGCTTTTAGCTGATATACTTTTGCAGGGTTAGATCCGTGTCTCTTGAAGGTTCCCCGCAGGTTTAGAGTTCTTTGCACTTTTCACTTAAGATCCTCTTCAGATTGGTGATGCTCAATTACCTTAGCTGTTTCCACCAGTTTGAAGAAGCTAGTTAGACAGAGCGGCATGATCTGGTTCTTTAGTGAACCTCGGAGTCCATAAAGAAAGTGGTGGTACTTAGCTGACTTGGAATGAGTAACTTCTGGCACAAAACAAATCAATTTATGAAATTCCCTTTCGTATTCAGCTACTGAATGACTCCCTTGAGTCAACCTCATGATTGTGTCTGCAATAATGTTTTGTGCGGATGGGGGAATTAATTCAGTCTTGAAGGCCTCGATGAACTCATCCCAGGGGATGTCCTCTAACTCGTAGTCAGTGAACTTGGTATTCTGGATCTCTTCCCACCAATATTTTGCTTCTGCATGAAACAGACAGGTGGCGAGATGGACAGCTTCCGAGTTCAAGACCTTCAAACTAATGAGATCTCTTTCCACAGCCTTCAGCCAATTGGCTGTATCCATTGGTGATAGGTTCCCACCAAAGGTTGGAGGTCTTAACCTCAAAAAATTGTGAAGAAGATTATCCACTGAATGATGTGAAGAAGGAGCAGCTTGTGGAGCATATACTGTTGGAGCAGTGACATTGACTGGAGTTGCACGATCATTTAGTAATTTCTGCATAACGAGCGCCGGTTGAGCTTGATTTTCCAATAGAGTTGCCACCATGGCTCGCAGATGAGCCACATCATCATTAGAACAACTATAGGCAATAGTGTTCTTGACAGGAGTAATGGTAGGCGGTGATCCAGAATCTATTCTAGTTTAAGTTTAAAGAAGAAGACAAACTCATAATTTACTCTAAGGAAGAGAAATCAAAATCTTTCATTAATTATGGAAATAAGGGATTACAATGCCAAAACTGTAAATCTAGGGTTGCTTGAGAATGAAATAACATGTATCCTAACTATCATTTAAACATTATCAATATACTCAGCCCTAAAGGCTACACAAAAGTCCTCAAAAGTGACTTCCTGACGCTTCCTGTTATGTTTCTTCTCGAGCCTTGCCATGGTCTCATACCACCAAACTCTGGCATAATCCACCATCTGGTCTGTCATAATATCTACATAAAGTGACTCAGGACACTCTATGTGTATTAGAATGGACTCCACTTGGCTCAACCATTCTTGTGCGTATATGGGAAAGTTGAGCCCTCGATATACAGCTTGCTGTAAAAGCTTCTCCAGGACTAAGATCCCTTTAGCTGAAACTCCTTCAATCTGCCAGTTGCTTTCCTGTCTCCACTTGAAGCTACAGCTCCAAACTGTCTTGAAAGCACGTTGATAATAGTTTATATCAGACTCTCCAGAATTCATTTAACTCTGAGGACAGAATTTTATTACATTTGTGTTAGACTCCAGATGACTAAATTATTAGGATGGGAGTATTCTCTTCCTACATTTTGCATATAGTTACTGACACTACTATGTTATGGATGTCACCTATATTGATGTTTATATTTCAGAAGAACGGTCCATTAGGTAGAAAGGAATCATAGATCCCATTCTAACACCTTATGGTGTTCTCTGATACCAACTGTGGAGTCCCCGTACTGACAACAAGGAAGTACGGTGCTCCAACTATGGCAAATCCCCAACTTAAGTAAAGTTAGGTAAACCCAACTTGCCTTAAGCCAAGGACTTGTCACCAAGTGCTATAACATACATAAATATTTATATTTAAAAATATCAAAGTGGCGGAAGCAATAGGCGAGTAGTAACATCCACAAGTATGTATAGTAGAAAGAGAGAAAACAATATAATAACTCATCGAAATGCAGAAATGAAACACATTCAGAATTAATTATTACAAACTGAAATTTAAAGAAAATGAAAATATCTCTCAATCTCACTAAAATAAAATGCAATATCTAACTAAACAGCAATAGCATGATCCTCCTCCTGAACCTGCTCCTCTTCTGCGACACTGCCCACAAACACGTTTGAATCTGACATTTGTCAGTATCACAAATGCCAGTGCCCCAGCCAACAAAACAAAAAGGTTACAGTTAAACAATTATCTAAGTATATTTTAGGCTATTTTAATGAACAGAATATTTTAAATGTATCACATTTAAATTAGCTAAACATGCAAGTAGTAATAAGTGCAACAAGCTATGGAGAAATAGTAACTATAAACTATCCATTTATAGCCAGCAACTAGTATGAAGAACATACAATGTGAAATAAGCAAGGTGAGGCTAAAAGCTAAAAGAAACAACAACTACAATATAATTTTGAACCTAACATGCTTTATGATCATATTAACACATGTTGAGTATATAAAAGAAACACAAGTACTGGAAGCATGCAATTTTAGCATCCTAAACATGCCAATATATATAAGTAAACCATACGAGTATATATACAACATGCTAGTTAAGAAAAAGAAAAGGCCACTGAGACATGTGGCAAAAGCCAAACAATCTATGAAATATAAAGCCACTGAGACATGTGGCAAAGTGAGCAAGTACTGAAAATAAGGCCACTGAAGCATGTGGCAAAGCAAAACAAAAAATAATACAGAACAATCCAGCTAAAGTAGCAATAAGCCTAAGACATAGTACTGTCATACCAGCCAATAGGCCATACAGGGCCTCCAATATCAATCAATCAATCCCCAGTCTAGCCATCCAAATATGCTAGTTCTAAGTCCAGTCTATACAATACTACTACTGAAGAAACATACTAAGCTAGGACATATTCTACCAACTGCAAACAAGGCAAAACTGAATGATATGCAATTCAAATACTGACTTAGGATATATCATCCATATCCTAAGTTTTCCTATTATGCTCAAGGAATAAGGCTCAATAACCAAGGTATGCCAAGCAAATCAAATCAAAGTAAGCAAGGGACTCAATCTAAACTCATGTGATATCTGATGTTATCTAATTACCAAATCTAGCTACTCTGAGAAGGTACAAGTTTAGGATCTCCAATATCCCGCAATCGAGTAGAATCTCAGATTTATATCTTAAAGTTAATATTAGAACTTAACAAGTTCTAATCCAAAATCATGTGATGACTATATAGTTTAAGTAATTAAATTAACGACCTAGTTTATTAATATATTACTCTCTTACCCAAATTTTGATCAAGTAAATCAAGATTTAAGGATTCAGGACTTGAACTGCACTTTGGTGTTCAAAACCTAAACCCAGGGGATGTCCTAATAAGGATCTAGGGTTCACACTCTATTCCAAAGTTAGGGATAAAGAATCCTATAAGCTGAAAGATCCAAGAAGTATGAACTTAGTGAAGGGTTATCCTACTGATCATAAGATAAAATAATCACTTAAGAACTTTGAGAATCTAAGATCTATATTCAATCTTTAAGATAATTTCATTATCCTATAGATTGAATAACCCTATACCTACAAGGAAGGCTTCAAAGGGTTAAACAATCAATCATTTAAAGAATTTCAATTGGAAATGGTTCAATTCAAATTGAGGATCTAAGTCTAAGATCTAAGATCTAAGGATTTGATGTTTGATCACTTTAGACTTTGAACTAGATTTTTACTTAGGAGTTTCCATTTGTATTTATTTTAGAATTTAAGCTTATAATTTAACTAAATTGAACTTATCAAGTGGTTTTAATATTTGAAATAATTAAATTTAAGTATTAAGCTTAAGTGACTTCTTTAAGGTAACTTAAGATCTAAGTATCTTAATTAGGGCTTAAATGAAGATTTCTTAAATTAATGATCACATTATTAGTATTATTAGTCTAAGAGTTCAGAGAACATTTCTAATCTATCTTAGGGTAGTTTACTGAAATTTTCAAGGTTTATAGGGCATTTAAGTACATTTTGGTCAAAATGACTAAAATGCCCCTCTTAAGGCTAAAATTAGGATTTTAGGGATTGTTATCCAAACTGGATCTAATCTATTTTAAGGTGCTTCATATGGATTAATGAAGTGGGGAACACACTTATCCTAGGTTTTACCAACTTAATTAATCTAATTAGCACTAATTACTTATTTAAGCTATAGGGTGATTAATGAATTTAGGGCATTCTAGGGTAATCCAACCATATCCATAGGTTCTACTATACTTAAGATAACATTAGAAATTAACTTGTCCAAAATCAGAGATTTAATTAGAGTTAAATTCACTAATCCTTAATTTGAGTGATTAAGGAGTGATTAAGAATATTTAACATCCAATATTATTTTTAGTGTTTGATATTGTTCTCTAGGGTCTAAGGAGCAATCAGAGCCCTTAATCTCTACATTTGGATATTTATTAAATTTAATATGATTTAATTAAGAACAACAAAGAGTTGAGCAATTAATTTTAAATCCAGCCATGGGATTTGAGATTTTATTTTATATTTAAATTCCTTGTATTTTTCTAATTCAAATGGTATATTGGATCATACAATTTGGATTTATATAATTAAAGTTATTCAATTTATTTAATGTGTACTTTTTATTTAAATGAAAACTATAGAGACATCTCGGTGGAAAGCGGGTTCCACATTAATATTTGCTAATAGCGAACTCAACATATCGCCACTTACCGGAGAAATCTCGAGCTTACGAAATTCAGGTTCTAAGAAACTGGAGGCGATCATCGAGGCTAAAGTAGCACAATGACTAAGAGCATCGGCCACAACATTCGCTTTTCCTGGATGATATTGGATACTGAGATCATAATAGCTGATGAGCTCCAACCATCTTCTCTGGCGGCAATTCAACTCTCTCTGGGTGAAGATATACTTCAAACTTTGATGATCAGTGAAAATTGAACATTGCACTCCGTACAGATAGTGACGCCATATTTTCAAGGCAAATATTACGGCTACAAGTTCAAGATCATGAACTGGATAATTTTGCTCGTGGGGTTTTAATTGTCGAGATGCATAGGCAAATTACCTTACCGTCTTGCATTAACACACAACCTAGACTGATTCCCGAGGCATCAGTATATACCTGATAGTTCAAACCTTCTTTAGGCAGAACAAGAACTGGAGCGGTAGAAAGAGCATCCTTTAGAGTTTGAAATGCTTCCTCGCACTCTGGACTCCAAATGAATGGAACAGCCTTTTGAGTCAGTTTAGTTAACGGCGAAGCAATCTGGGAAAAGCCCTTAACGAACTTTCTATAGTATCCTGCTAATCCCAAGAGACTTCTAATGTCGGTGACAGACTTAGGTTGAGCCCAGTCCTGAATAGCTCTTACTTTACTCTGATCTGCCCGAATACCCTGAGCATCAACTACGTGCCCCAAAAATGCAATGGAGTTAAGCTAGAACTCGCATTTGGAGAACTTGGCATAAAGTCGATGCTCACGCAAAGTTTCTATAACTAACCTCAGATGTTCTTCATGATCTCTCAGAGTTTTGGAGTAAATGAGGATATCATCGATGAAGACGATCACAAGCTTGTCCAAATATGGTTTTAGCACGCGCTGTATCGAATCCATAAAGATTGATGGTGCATTGGTGAGTCCGAATGACATCACCAAAAACTCAAAGTGGCCATAACGAGTACGGAACGCAGTCTTCCCTACATCATCTTCTTTTACTCACAGCTGATGGTATCCAGACCTTAGATCGATTTTGGAAAATATCACGGCTCCGGATAACTGGTCAAACAAATCATCAATTCTAGGCAGTGGGTATTTGTTCTTTATGGTGACCTTATTCAATTCACGATAATCTATACATATACGCATAGATCCATACTTCTTTTGTACAAATAACACTGGCGCTCCCCAAGGAGACATACTTGGTCTAATGAAACCTTATTCAGGAGTTTCTGTAACTGTTCATTGAGTTCCTGAAGCTCTTTAGGTGCTATTCTATAAGGTGCTTTGGATATCGGCTGGGTACCAGGGATCAATTCAATAGAGAATTCTACTTCTCTGAAAGGAGGTACACCAGGAAAATCTTCTAAAAATACATCGGCAAATTCTTTGACTACCTTACAATCAGTAAGAGAGATATTTTCTTTTGTTTCGCCCATCATGGTGACTAAGTAGGCACTACAACCTTTGGCAATCAGTTGTTCGACTCTAATGGCATTTATTAAAGATAATTGCGCTCTGGTTTTTCCTACAAACATTTCAGGCTTGCCCTGAGAATGGAGAGTGACTCTCTTTTTATGACAGTTTATCACAGCATTATTATCACTGAGCCAATTCATCCCGAGGATGATATCAAAGTTAGCTATCGGCAGGATGATTAGCTGAGCCTGAAATTCTTGATCATTTATCGGGACTTTGATATTGCAAAATTTATGGGCACTTAGTTGGATTCCTGATGGAAGTCCAACACTCAACTTTTGTGCTAGGTTTCATGTGTGAAGCTTAAGGTTATTAGCAAATCATTCAGAGATAAACGAGTGACTGGCACCAATATCAAACAATATATTGCAAGGCTGGTTATTGAAATAAAGTGTGCCTAAATTTACACAGTTTCGCATTAACAACTTGACAAGAATTAAAATACAGAATGCAACAGGAGAGAGGTTTAGGAGTGTGTACCTGAAACCACATTGTTATGTTTGGCAGCTTCAATAAGAGTTAAGGCGTATACTCGTGCAGGTCCAGCAAAAGGATTGGTAGATTGCCGACATTGATAGTTTTGAGAATTGGGGACTGGTGGTTGCGTGTGAGCAACTTCAGAAGCAGGGGCTCACATTATAGCCAGATTTGGTTCCCTCCTGTTCAGTGGAGTTGCTCTGAACACCTGGTTCTTCTGGCGGGGCTTCATTGGAATTCCGTCTACCATTTCCATGTGGTTGCACTGATAGAACCGATGTCCTGTGCGCCCATAATTAAAACACCTCTGGTCAAAGTGGTAACACTTACGGTACGGATGAGGCTTGGGACAGTTTTGAGCTTGTTCGGTAGTAGGTGCTGCTTCCAGCTGATATACTTTCACGGGGTTGGATCCATGCCTCTTGAAGTTTCCTTGCAGGTTCAGAGTTATGTGCGCTTTTTGCTTATGATCCTCTTCAGATTGATGATGCTCTATCACCTTGGCCGTTTCCACCAGTTTGAAGAAATTAGTCAGGCAGAGTGGCACAATCTGGTTCTTCAATGAACTTCGGAGTCTACAAAGGAAGCGGTGACACTTAGCTGACTCAGAGTGGGTGAATTTCGGTGCGAAATGAATCAATCTACGAAACTCTCTTTCGTATTCAGCGACTGAACGACTCCCTTGAGTCAACCTTATGATTGTGTCGGAGATAATGTTTTATGCAGATGGGGGAATGAATTCGGTCTTGAAGGCTTCAACAAATGCATCCCAGGGAATGTCGTCTAGTTCATAATCAATGAACTGGGTATTCCTGACTTCTTCCCACCAATATTCTGCCTCGGCTTGGAACAGATGGGTGGTGAGACGGACGGCTTCAGAGTTTGGAAATTTCAGACTAATCAAATCCTTTTTTACTGCCTTCAGCCAATCGGTTGTATCCATCGGGGACAGATTCCCACCAAAGGTTGGAGGTCTTAACCTCAAAAAATTATGGAGGAAATTATCCGTTGAATGGTGTGAAGACAAAGCAACTTGTGGGGGATGGAATGTCGGAGCAGCGACAGTGACTGGAGTTACACGATCATTCAATAATTTCTGCATGACTAATGCCTGTTGGGCTTGGTTTTCTAAGAGAGTTGCCACCATGGCTCGCAGATGAGCCACCTCGTCGCTAAAACTACTGGAGGCAACAATGTTCTTGATAGGAGTAATGGTGGGTGGTGATCCAGAATCCATTCTAGTTTGATTAAGAAAAGAACAAACTCAGAATTTACTCTACGGAAGAGAAATCAAAAATTTTCATTAATTGTAAAATTAAGGGATTACAATGCCAAATCTATAAATCAAATGGAGTTGCTCAAAAATGAAATAACATTTATCCTAACTATCATTCAATCATTATCAGTGTACTTTGCCCTAAAGGCTACACAAAAATCCTCAAAGGTGACTTACCGACACTTCCTGTTATGCTTCTTTTTGAGCCTTGCCATGGTCTCATAGTACCAGACTTTGGTGTAGTCCACCATCAGGTCGGTCACAACATCTACATAAAGTGACTCAAGACACTCTATGTGTATCAGAATGGACTCCACCCGGCTTAACCATATTTGTGCGTATATTGGAAAGCTGAGCCCTTGATATACAGTTTGCTGTAGAAGCTTCTCCAGGACCAAAATTTCATTTGCTCACACCCCTTCAATCTGCCAGTTGCTCTCCTGCCTCCATTTGAAGCTACAACTCCAAACTTTCCTGAAGACATGCTGATAATAGTCTATATCGGACTCTTCAGGATCCATTTAACTATGGGGACAAAATTTAATTACATTTGTGTTAGACTCCAGATGACTAATTTATTAGGATGGGAGCATTCTGCTCCTATAATTTGCATAGAGTTACTGATACTACTATGTTATGGATGTCACTTATATTGATGCTTGTATTTTAGAAGAACGATCCATTAGGTAGAAAGGAATCATAGATCCCATTCTGACACCTTATAGTGTTCTCTGATACCAACTGTGGGGCCCCCATACTGACAACAATGAAGTATGGTGCTCTAACTATGGCAAATCCTAACTTAAGTGAAGTTAGGTAAACCCAATCTGCCTTAAGCCAAGGACTTATCACCAAGTGCTATAACATTCATCAATATATAAATATCAAAGTGACAGAAGCAATAATAATAGGGTAGCATCCACAAGCATACATAGTAGGAAAAGAGAATGAAATATAGTAACTCATCACAATGCAGAAATAAAATACATCTGGAATTACTTATTATAAATTGAAGTTTAAAGAGAAATGAAAATGTCTCTTAATCTCACTGAAATAAAAAGGCAATATCTATCTAAGTAGCAGCTGCACGATCCTCCTCCTGAACCTGCTCCTCTTCTACGATGCTGCCCATGAACACATCCGAATCTGACATTTGTCGATATCACAAATGCCAGGGCCCCAGCCAACAAAACAAAAAGGTTACAGTTAGACAATTGTCTAAGTACATTTTAGGCTATTTTAATAAACTGAATATTTTAAAGATATCACATTTAAATTAACTAGCATGCAAGCAGTAAAGGGTGCAACAAGCTATGAAAGGAACAGGTAACTATAAACTATCCATTTATAGCCAGTATACAATGCAAAATAAATAAGGTGAGGCTAAAAGGCTAAAGAAGAAACAACAACTGCAACACAATTCTGAACCTAACATGCTTCATGATCGTATTATCACATGCTGAGTATATAAAAAGGAACACAAGTACTGAAAATGTGCAATTCTAGCATCTTAAACATGCTCAAATATATATAAGTAAACCATATGAGTATACATACAATATGCTAGTTAAGGAAATGAAAAGAAAAGAAAAGCCACTGAGACATGTGACAAAAATAGAGCAATCTATGAAACATAAAGCCACTGAGACATGTGACAAAGTGAGCAAATACTGAAATTAAGGCCACTGAAGCATGTGGCAAGGTAGATTAGAAAACAATACAATTTAGCTAAAGTAGCAATAAGCCTAAGACATAGTACTGCCGTACCAGCTAATTGGTCATACAGGGCCTCCAATATTGAAATATCAATCAATACCCAGCCAATAGGCCATCCCAATCCTCTAGGCCTGGGTCCAGTCTATACAATACTACTACTGAAGAGGCAGACTAAGCTAGGACATATTTTACTAACTGCAAGCAAGGCAAAACTGAATGATATGCAACTCAAATACTAACTTAGGATGTATCATCTATATCCTAAGTTTTCCTATTATGCTCAAGGAATAAGGCTCAATATACAAGGTATGCAAAGCAGTCTAGTCAAAGTAAGCAAATGACTCAATCTAGACTTATGTGATATCTAGTGTTATCTAATAACTAATTCTAGCTACTCTGAGAAGGTACAAGTTTAGGATCTCCAATATCCAGCTATCGAGTAGAATCTCAGATTTACGTCCTTAAAGTTAATATTAGAACTTAACAAGTTTTAATCCAAAATAACATGACGACTATATGGTTTAAGTAAATAAATCAACACCCTAATTAGTTTATATTTTACTCTCTTACCCGAATCTTGATTAAGTAAATCAAGATTTAAGGATTTAGAACTTAAACCCCATGTTGAGTTCAAATCCTAAAATCCAAGGTAATATTCTAAATAGGATCTAGGGTTCTCACTTATTACCCAAATTAAAGGTAAAAGATCCTATAAGTTGAAAAATTCAGGAACTAAGAACTTAGTGAAAGATTATTCTACTGATTACAATATAAAAACAGTCGATTAAGAACTTGAGAATCTGAGATCTATATTCAACCTTTAAGAAAATTTCATTATCTTATAGGTTGAATCATCCTATACCCATATGGAAGGTTTCAAAGGATTAACAATCAATCATTAAAGAATTTCAAATGGAGATGGTTCAATTTCAAATCGAAGGTCTAAGCCTAAGATCTTAAGATCTAAAGATCTGAAGTTTGATCACTTTAGATCTATAAATTAGAGTTTTATCTTAAGAGCTTTCTTCTGTGATTCTTTCAGAATCTACATTTATATTTAATTTATAAGGAGCTTATTAAGGTTAAAATTGACAATTCTAAGCATTAGATTAACATTAAACTCATATTGACCTTTTTAGGGCTACATAAGATTTAAGGATCTGAGGTTTGATCACTTTAGACCTTAAGCTAGATCTTAACTTAGACTTTACCAATTACATTTCTTTTAAGATTTAGCTCTTAGGTTAACCTTACTTAACTTATTAAGGTGATATTTATTCATCTCAATTATTAGATTCAAGGGTTAATGCCAAATGACTCTTATAAGATCACTTAAGATCTAAGTATCTTAATTAGGGATTAAGTGGATATTTCTTGAATTGATGATCTCATTAACATTACTATTAGTATAAGAGTTTAGAGAACATTTCTAATCTAACTTAGGGTAATTCAATGAAATTTCCAAGCCTTAAGGAGCATTTAAACACATTTTGGTCAAAATGACCAAAATGCCCCTCTTAAGGGTAAAATTAGGATTTTAGGGTTTAGTTACCCAAGTTGGATCTAATCTATTTTAATGAGTTTCATATTGATTAGTAAAGTGAGAAACACACTTATATTAGGTTTTGATGACCTAATTAATCTTAATTAGCACTAATTACTTATTAAGCCAATTAGGGAGATTAGTAAAATTAGGGCACTCTAGGGCAATCCAACCTTATACTTAAGTTAATCTAGACCTAATATGACATTAGGAATAATTCCCATTCAAATCAGAGGCTAAATTAGGTTTTAATTCACTAATCCTTAATTAAGGTGATTAAGGAGTGTTTAAGAAAAATAATTATCCAAAGTTAAATCTAAGGGTCTAATATTGTTCCTTAGGGTACAAGGAGCAATCAGAGCCCTTAATCTCATAAATTGAATACTTAAATAATTTTATATGATTTAATTAATGATAGCAAATAATTTGGCAAATATTTTTAAATCCAACCATTGGATCAAATATTTTATTCTATATTCAAATTCCTTGAATTTTTTTGATTTAAATAGTATATTGGATCATACCATTTGGAGTTGTATAACTAAAGTTATTCAAATAATTTAATCTGAATGTTTATTTAAATTAAAACTATAGGGTTTAATTAATTTAATTCACAATCATTAAAAATGTTATCCAATAATTGTTAATTAGGTGCGGCCCAAAATTAGAACCGCGTGGGTCACGGGTCGGCCCGGCCCCGAACTCGTGACTTCGTCTTCTTCCTCTCCACGGGTCCCGAGCCTGCCGAACTTCAGCGCTGAAATTCTCAGCGCACAGTCGACGACGGCAGCTCGGTTTGATCCCTGCACATTCACTGAGTCAAGACGCGTCGATTGGACCAAGAACCCCCATCTGGATCCCTCTAGATCGATGAGGTGCTACTCGACCGAGACGCCTTTGATACGGGTGTCTCAAGTCTACTGTGAGGGATAAATTCCCCTCACTGAGGCCTCGATTCGACCGAGGTTCGATCCCTACACGTTTAGGCAGACTAGACGTGTCGAACCTCCAACCTATCTTAACTTGAGGCGCAGCCAATCGCTGGGTCCTTACTCAGACTCAGTCATTGGCTCGACCGCTAGCTCAATTGATTGATACGATCGATTTGGGCTAGCTCAGCCCCAAGCAACAATCACAGAGGGTCTCCTAGGTGTCTAAGGTAACTTAGATGACATCCAGAGCTCATTCAGAAGACAGAAACCAATAGAGATTGAAGAAATTTTCATGGGGGAAAGTTGTACCTCAGGTCGGGTTGCAGACTTGACTGAGGGATATTGAGGTACTCTGAAGCATCCTGGACAGACGATGAAGCTCCACAGAGGTCTGAACACCAGACGGGCCCTCTATCAGCGGTTCTAGCCTTCAAAAAAATGCCGGGAATTCACCGGGGAAGAAGAGAGCTCCATGGGGTTCTAGCCGTCAATTGAGGGATCACAGTGAACAAAGGGACTCATTGTGATTCTCTCAGGGTATTTATATGCCCAGGGGTGGCTATGGGGGTGGCTTCCAGAGCTTGTGTTGGGAAGAATGGCTCGGTCCGAGGGGTTCCCTCAATTTCCCAAATTGGGGGTGGACCGGGCCTCAGGCTTGGCTGGGAGTGCTAGGGAGGCTTGGGCAAGGTCACAACGGCCTTCCTGACGTGGCAAGGGAGTGGCAGACCGGTGGGAGGACGTAGCAGTACGAAAAATATTTGGCTGTCGGGCGTGAGATAGGGAGGAAGACGATCCACAGTCGCGGAGGGCTTCAGGACCGTCTGATGGATTGACAGTTGGCGCGGGACGGCTCCGATCTCCCGACATCTAACGTCCGCGCGAGGAGCTGGATCAACCGTCAGATCAGATCCCCGGATCGAACGGGCGATCGGGGTTACTTAAGCAGATGGGCTAAGCGCCAACGGATCAAATCTCAGAACTGCGGAACGGTCGATATTAGACGGATCCGATATAAGGCGTGGGCCGTTGGATCAAATATGCGGAACGGATGGCCCAGATGGCGCCCGCGGTTTGGAAACCAGCCGACCGTTGGAAGATTAGATTTGCAATTTTAAATTGTTTAAAACCCTAATTTGCAATTAAACTAGATTAAATTAAATCCAAAATGTGACTAAACGACCTCCAAAAATTCCCAAAATTTCACCCTTCGCTAATTTGGAGGTGAGGAATTCAAAAATGAACTCAGATTTTGATTTGGAGATCAAATTATTTTAGGTAATTTTTAGGGCTTCAAAATTGCCAAAAATACAAAATTGCCAATTTAGCTCCAAATGACTCCAAACTTCTAGGGTTAGGTTTAAATGACCCATTGAGTCCAATGGAATTCAAATTAAGCCTTGGTTTAGCTTAATTAATCCAGATCTAGCTAGGGTAACAACTTAGGGTTGTTACATAATGGCTGGGCGGACGTGGCAGCGGGAGTGGGAGACAAAGTCTACGTGGCGAATTTCCGCTGTCGATAGAATCCCTGTGAGAACGAAGATCGACAGTGGTAGGGCTCGTCTCCGCCGTCTGATGCCGAGACCATTGAGAATTGATGGCCTGATGCGACCTCTATTTAATCGAACGCGGATTAAATCTCAAGCGTTGAATCTAAGGTGCCGATTGAGCGCCTGGGATTTGATCACGGGGCGGAGCGGTACGAGCCTTTGGATTACACGCTGAGATGCGTGCTAGAAATCTCACTGGCTTAATATTATGCGCCGCTGTTGGAACCCCGCAGCAGATCTGCTGTGGTCCCGACAACAAATCCTATCGAAATAAAATTTAATTTAAATATAAATAAAACTAATTAAATAATATTTAATTATTCTTAAATATTCTAAATCCAATTAATGACCAAATGAGCTCCAAAAATTCACCTTTAGCTAATTAGGGTATAAGGAATTCAAAAATGAAGTTAGATTTTAATTTGGAGATCAATTTAATTTTGGTATTCTCCAGGGCTCAAAAATAGCCAAAAATATCCAATTTCCCAATTAAGCTCTAATTGATTCCAAACTTCTAGAGTTAGGTTTAGATGACCCAATGAGTCCAATGGAATCAAGATCAAAGGTTGATTTAGTTTAATTGTATCTAGATTAAGCTATGGTAACAACTAGGGTTGTTACAAACTCCCCCACTTAAGAATGATGTCGTCCCCGACATCACCTAAGTGAACAATGATTCTACTGGAACAATACAAGTTTTAAATACGATTGATAGAAAAGAGAAGAACAATACCTGAGTTTGCAAAGAGCTGGGGATATTTATTGCACATATCCACCTCTTTCTCCCAAGTAGATTCTTCTAACGATCGATTCTTCCACTAAATTTTAACCATAGGAATCGAATGATTCCTCAGCTATTTCTGATCATGAGTTAAGATTCTGATAGGTTCTTCGGCATATAAAAGATCTGGTTGAATCTCTACTGCTGGAAGTTAAACGAGGTGAGAAGGGTCTCGAAGACATCTTCTCAATGATGATACATAAAATACATTGTGAACAGCTGCAAAGCTATCAGGAAGGCTTAACCGATAGGCAGATGATCCTACCTTGGCCAAAACTTTGAAAGGTCCCACATAGCGAGGACTAAGTTTCCTAGCTATGCCAAATCTGAAGACACCTTTCATTGGACTGACCTTTAGATAAGCGAATCTCCCACATTAAATTCAAAGAAATGGTGGTGAAAACCGTGATACTTGCTCTGATGATCTTGAGTTGAACGAATTCTCTGATGAATTAATTTAATCTTATTACTGGTTTCTTCCACTAAATCTGAAACAAAAATCTGGACGCTTCCTATCTCGAACCAAGCTAGTGGAGTACTGCATTTTCTACCATACAACGCTTTATAAGGAGCCATTTTAATACTGGCTTGAAAACTGTTATTGTAGGCAAACTCCACTAACGGGATGTGATCTTCCCAGGAACCAGCAAAATCAAGAATACAGAGTCTAAGCAAATCTTCCAAAACTTGGTTCACTCTTTCAGTTTGACCATCTGTTTGAGGATGAAATGCTGTACTCATGACTAGAGTCGTACCCAGATCTTGATGCACAGCTTGCCAAAACTTGGAGGTAAATCTGCTATCTCTATTAGATACGATTGATTTTGGAATCCCGTGCAACCTGACAATTTCCTTGATGTAGAGTTTTGCTAACTTCTCTACAGAATCAGTTTCACAGATGGGAAGAAAATGCGCTGATTTAGTTAAGCGGTCTACTATCACCCAGATCGCATCGGCACCTGATTTTGCACGAGGCAATCCCATGACAAAATCCATAGATATATCGAACCATTTCCATTCAGGGATATCTAATGGATGCAGAAGACCACCAGGTCCTTGGTGTTCAGCCTTTACTAAATCACAGGCATGACATTTGGCCACAAAGTTAGCTACATCTTCCTTCATTCCTGGCCACCAAAATGATTATTTTAGGTCCTGGTACATCTTAGTACTGCCTAGGTGAATATGATATCCAGAATTATGGCCTTCGACTAACAGTTCTTGATGCATAGACTTAGGAATCCACAATCGATTTCCTTGATAAATTACACCATTCCGCAACTGCAGATCATGATGAATACCACCTTCAATATCTGCTTTAAATTTCAGATACTCATCATCTTTGGTTTGCGAGATAGAGACATCTCGGTGGAAAGTGGGTTCCACATTAATATTTGCTAATAACGAACTCAGCATATCGCCATTGACTGGAGAAATCTCGAGCTTACGAAATTCATGTTCTAAAGAACTGGATGCAATCATATAGATTAAAGTAGCACAACGACTAAGAGCATCGCCACTATATTGGATACTGAGGTCATAATCGCTGATGAGCTCCAACCATCTTCTCTGGCGACAATTCAACTCTCTCTAGGTGAAGATATACTTTAAACTTTGATGATCAATGAAAATTGAACATTGCACTCTGTATAGATAGTGGCGCCATATTTTCACGGCAAATATCACGGCTACAAGTTCAAGATCATGGACTGGATAATTTCACTCTTGGGGTTTTAACTGATGAGAGGCGTAGGCAATTACCTTACCCTCTTGCATTAAAACACAACCTAGATCGATTCCAGAGGCATCAGTATATACCTGATAGTTCAAACCTTCTTTAGGTAGAACAAGAACTGGAGCGGTAGAAAGAGCATTCTTTAGAGTTTCAAAGAGCATTCTTTAGAAAGAACTGGATGGGTTGATCGATCCTCAGTAGAATCGATCGATTCGATAGCACCCAACCCTTTGATAAGGTTCGACAATCATTGATGAGCACTTCTGACACCTAAATGATGGCTAATTGTGCAGATGGTGCACACCATTTCCATGAATCAGAGCTCCATTGGTAGTGCACATTCAAACGGCAATTTCACCATCTGGCCCACTGCCAGGCCTCTCTTGAAGGCTCAGACGCTACTGGGAATCTAGGTGAGGACCTATCACAGCATCTATGGTTAGAGAAGAAGCGAGCTGAGCTGAAACTAGCTCGACAGAGATGATAAGGTCGAAGGTTGTACCTTAGTTTGAAGAAACACAGTGACAGAGAGGAACTTGTTAGCTTGGGAACTCTCCAAGCAGTCTCAATAGCTATGCAGGGGTCTGAACGCCAGACCTTGCCCTCTACCAGCTGTACTTAGCATGTTTAGTCGTTGGGATCGCTGAGCGTTTTAGAGCTTCTTATGGGAAAAATTATGGGTCTCAGAGAGCAAAGGAGGTCACTGAGGTGTGCCAAGGGTATTTTTAGGTGAGGGGAGGTTCAGGGAAGGATGCCATGGGTAGACGCCATCGTTCAGGCTCGGGCATGGGTGGAGTCCCGAGCCTCAACAATTTGGGGCAAGCAGGCCCTCAGGACCTGAAGGGTATTATCCTGCCAGAATTGGGAAGATCCTAACGGCTGGGCGGACATGGCAGCGGGAGTGGGAGACAAAGTCTGCGTAGCGAATTTTCGTTGTCAGCAGAATCCCCATAAGAATGAAGATCCACAGTGGTAGGGCTCATCTCCGCCGTTTGATGCTGAGACTGTTGGGAATTGACGGCCTGATGTGGCCTCTAATTAATTGAACGTGGATTAAATCTTGAGCGTTGGATCTAAGATGCCGATCGGGCGCCTGGGATTTGATCATGGGATGGAGCGGTACGAGCCTTTGGATTACACGCTGAGATGCGTGCTAGAAATCCCACTGGCATAATATTATGTGCCGCTGTTGGGACCCCGCAGCGAATCTGCAGCTGTCCCGACAGCAAATCCCACCGAAATAAAATTAAAATAAAAATTTAATTTAAATATAAATAAAACTAATTAAATAATATTTAATTATTCTTAAATATTCTAAATCCAATTTATGACCAAATGAGCTCCAAAAATTCTCAAAGTTTCACCCTATAGCTAATTAAGGTATAAGGAATTCAAAAATTAAGTGAAATTTTAATTTGGAGATCAATTTAATTTTGGTATTTTCCAGGGCTCAAAAATAGCCAAAAATACCTAATTTCCCAATTAAGCTCTAATTAATTCCAAACTTCTAGGGTTAGGTTTAGATGATCCAATGAGTCCAATGGAATCAAGATCAAAGGTTGATTTAGTTTAATTGTATCCAGATTAAGCTATAGTAACAACTAGGGTTATTACAATCATCTATGAGTTTACTAGCATAATAGATTGAATAGAAGGTTTGTGGGGTCCCTGTACTGTTATTAAGGAAGTAGGTGCTCCAACAGTGGCAAATCCCTCACTTAAGTAAAGTTAGGCGAACCCAACCTGGCTTAAGTCAAGGACTTGTCACCAAGTGCTATAACATCTATCAATATAAATATCAAAGTGGCGGAAGCAGTACAAAATAAAGTAGCATCCACACGCATACATAGTAGGGAAAGAAAATGCAATAAAGTAACTCATCACAATGCAAAAAGTAGAGTACATCCAGAAAGTTAATTATTACAAACTGAAATGAATAACTGAAAAAAAACTCTCATCCTCACTGAAATAAATAAGGCAAAACTATCTAAACAGTAGCTGGAAGGTCCTCCTCCTGAACTGGCTCCTCCTCATCAACACTGCCCACGAATACATCTGAATCTGACATTTGTCAATATCACAAATGCCAGGGCCCCAGCCAACAAAATAAAAAGGTTACAGTTAGACAATTGTCTAAGTATATTTTAGGCTATTTAAATAAACTGAATATTAAAGGATATCACATTTAATTTAACTACACATGCAAGCAGTAAAGGGGCAACAAGCTATGAAAGAAATGGATTACTATAAACTATCTATTTATAGCATGCAACATGTATGTAAAGTGACATACAAAACACTAAATAAGCAAGGTAAGGCTAAAAGCAAAATAATGGCAGCTACTGAATAAACATGATCCTAACATGATTATGATCAAGGTAAAACATGCTGAGTATAAAAGAATAAAAGTACTGAATACGATAAAATTTTAGCATCCTAAACATGCCATTCATACATATATCTAAGTCATAAAAGTATACATACAATATGCAGATTAAGATGAAAAGAAAGGCCACTGAGACATGTGGGAAAAGCAAAGCAATATATAACTGTAAAGCCACTAAGACATGTGGCAAAGAGAGCGAATACTGAATATAAGGCCACTGAAGCATGTGGCAAAGCAAACCAGAAAAACAAAACAATACAATATAACTAAAGTAGTAATAAGCTTAAGTCCTAGTACTGCCATATCAGCCAATAGGCCATATAGGGCCTCTAATATCAATCAATCAATCCCCAACCTAGCCATCCAAATATGCTAGGTCTGGGTCCAGTCTATACAATACTACTACTGAAGAGGCAGGCTAAGCTAGGACATATTCTACTAACTGCAAACAAAACAAAACTGAATGATATGCAATTTCAATACTAGCTTAGGATGCTTCATCCATATCCTAAGTTTTTTCTATTATGCTCAAGGGCTAAAGCTCAAAATCCAAGGTATGCAAAGCAATCTAGTCAAAGTAAGTAAGAGACTCAATCTAGACTTATGTGATATCTGTTGTTGTCTAATTACCAAATCTAACTAATCTGAGAAGGTACAAGCTTAGGATCTCCAATATCCAGCTATCGAGTAGAATCTCAGATTTACGTCCTTAAAGTTAAATATTAGAACTTAACAAGTTCTAATCCAAAATCATATGACGACCATATAGTTTAAGTAAGCAAATCAATGACCTAATTCTATGAATATTTTACTCTCTTACCCAAAATCTTGATTAAATGAATCAAGGGTTAAGAATTTAGAACTTAAACCCTGTGTTGAGTTCAAATCCCAAATCCTAAGTGATATTCTAAATAGGATCTAGATTTCTCACTTATTGCCTACTTTGAAGGTAAAGAATCCTATAAGTTGAAAAGATTCAGGAACTACGATATTAGTGAAAGGCTATTCTATTAATTATAAGATAAAATAATCAATTAAGAATTTGAGAATCTAAGATCTATATTCAATCTTTAAAATAATTTTATTATCTTATTGATTGAATCATCCTATACCCACATGGAAGGTTTCAAAAGATTAAATAATCAATCATTAAAGAATTTCAATTCGAGGTGGTTTGATTCTAATTGAAAATCTAAGTCTAAGATCTTAAGAACTAAAGATCTGAGTTTGATCACTTTAGACTTCTAGTTAGGGTTTTAACTTAAGAGTTTCCATTTGTGATTTTCTTTAGAATCTAATTTCATAATTAACTATAAGGTTAGAATTGACAATTTCAATTATTAGATTAACATTGAACCCCTTTTGACCTTCTTAGGTTACTTAAGATCTAAAGGTCTGAGTTTTGATCAATTTAGATCTTAAGCAGAGATTTTTACTTGGACACTACCAATTTCTTTTCTTTTAACACTTAATTCTTAAGTTATTTTAACTAAACTTATTAATGAGAAAATTGACAATTTTAATTATTAAATTTAAGGTCTAATGCCCTATGATCTTTATAAGGAATACTTAAGGTTTAAGTACCTTTATTAAAAACTAAATGAAGATTTCATGGATCAAGGATCACATTAACACTATCCTTGTTCTAGGACTTCAGAGAACATTTCCAATCTATTTTATAGTGGCTTTTTGAAATTTTCATTCCTTAAGGAACATTAAATCACATTTTGGTCAAAATAACCAAAATGCTCCTCTTAAGGCTAAAATTGGGATTTTAAGATTTAACTACCTAAATTTGTTCTAATCTATTTTAATGTATTTCATATTACTTAATGAAGGGGGAAGCACCCTTAATTTAGGTTTTGATGACCTAACTGGTCTTAATTAGTACTAATCACTTAATTAAGCCACTTATGGTGATTAGTGAAATTAAGGCACTTTAGGGCAATCCAACCTTACCCTTAGGTTACACTTGGTCTAATATGATATTAGGAACCATCCCCACCAAAATCAGAGGCTTAATTAGGGTTTAATTCACTAATCCTTGATTAGGGTGATTAAGAAGTGATTAAGAAAATTAATTATCCAAAATTAATTTTAAGGGTCTGGAATTGTTCCTTAGGGTACAAGGAGCAATCAGAGCCCTTAATTTTATAAATTGGATAATTAGATGATTTTATATGATTTAATTAAGAACAGAGAAGGTTTGGCCAATATTTTTAAATCCAACCATTGGATCTGAGATTTTATTTTATATTCAGATTCCTTGAATTTTCTGATTCAAATGGTATATTGGATCATACCATTTGGATCTGTATAACTAAAGTTATTTAATTAATTTATTCTGTTTTTTATTTAAATTAGAGCTTTAGGTTCTAATTAAATTAATTCATAACCATTAAAAATGCCGTTCGAAAATTTAATAATAACCGCGGCCCAAATTAAAAAGACGCGGGTCGGGGCTCGGCCCGGCCCAAAAACTTCTTCTTCCTCCTTCCACTCGCGCCCGACGCTGAGCGCCCTAGGGTTAGCTTCCGCCGCAAAATTCGCCACGCACAGACCACGCCAGGCCCCGATCTCGATCTTGCTGGCGCACCTGTTAAGAGATAATTCTCCTCACAGAGTCCACAAGTTGCCACGATCTCGATCCCTACACGTTCAGGGATCGACGAGGAAGCGATAGGGCAAAACGAGGAGCTCTGGGGTGGTCTGAATCGCCGGGGTGCTACTAGGCATTTTTAGCTGTTTCAACCTGCGACTGGTTCAGTCGATTCTAGTCGAATCGATCGAACTGGTCGGGCTCAACCCTCGATACCAGCTCACAATCATTGTCCAAACGTGCTTAGGGCTGAATGGACAATCAATTTTAGCTGGAACGCCGATTTAGGCGAACCAGGGATCTTGTCTGGCAGTGCACAAAGATGACGAATTCGTCATCTGGGTCACTGCCAGGCCACATCTTTCGACTCGTTTGCTCACAGAGGAGCTAAGGTAAGATCCACTCAGCACCTAAGGTTTACGAAGAAGCGAATCGAGCTGAATCCAGCTCGAGAGAGAAGAGGGAAGAAAAGGCTGTACCTCAGCTTGCTGTGATGAAGACAATGCAGACCGCTCTGGGACTCTAAGTGATCGCGGGAACAATCTGGGAGTCTGAACGTCAGACGCACACCCACTATCAGCTAAAGCAACAGGTCCAGTCATCGGGGGATCTGGGAGCGTCGGAAACAGAGGGCAGAGGGGAAGGAGAGCTTCACGGTGAGCAAAGGAGCTCACTGTGTGATTTGGAGAGGTACTTATAGGCTCAGGGAGGCCTAAGGGTGGCTGTCGAGGCTAGGGACTGAGGCACAGGCTCGGCCCAGCTGTTTCCACAGCTCGCCTCCATGGGGCCGCTGACATGGCCTCCCGAGCCACCAAGGTGGTTCGGCCAAAAATGGGAGGTCCCTAACGGCCTAGGTGACCTGGCGGAGCAGTGGCAGACAAGGTCGACGCGGCAGGTATGGTGAATTCCCTTCTGTTGGGTCGGGGATCTTCTCAGGACGATGATGAATAGGGCGGGGTGCTCGGCAGCCGTCTGATCTGCGAAGACGTTGGTGATGGACGGTCCTGATCATCAGACCAATAACGACAGATCGCGGGAATCAGATCGACCGTCGGATCCAATCCGTGGATCGAACGGGTGATCGGCTTATTTAAGGCGGATGGATTAAGTGCCATCGGATCAGATCTCAGAACTGCAGAATGGTCGAGATCTACTGGATCTGGTCGAAGGCGCGAGCCGTTGGATCGAAATGCGCTGAGATGCGTGCTAGCGATCCTACGGGCGCAAAGCCGTGCGCGGCTGTCGGGACCCCGCAGCGGATCTGTCGCGGTCCCGACAGCGAATCCCAGGATTTAATTTAATTAAAATTAATTTAAATAAAACCAATTAAATAATTTATAATTATCTTAAATTATCTAAATTCAATTTAGGACCAAATGAGCTCCAAAAATTCCCAAAAATTCACCCTTAGCTAATTTGGGTATAAGGAATTCAAAAATAAAATCAGACTTAAATTAAGATAAAGAAAGAGGCCGCTGCTGAGAATGAAGTGAAGGCCTGAAACCCTGTCTCCATGGAAAGTGGAAAGAGATCTGATCTACAAAGGAAACTCTTTTCGGGGGAAAGGCTACTTAATACTTAACAACGGTCTATGGCCAGTAGCGACTCTTGCTCTTTAGGGTTAATTTGGAGATCAAAATAATTTAGGTATTTTTCAGGGCTTAAAAATAGCCAAAAATACCAAATTCTCCAATTTAGCTCCAATTGATTTCAAACTTCTAGGTTTAGGTTTAAATGACCCATTGAATCTAATGGAATCAAAATCAAACCTTGGTTTAGCTTAATTAATCTAGTTTTAGCTAGGGTAACAACCTAGGATTGTTACAAGGTTCGCTCCCTTCGCTGCCCAAGGACAGCACTTACTGCAAGGTCACTCGCATCACATCTAATTTTAAAAGGTGAATCCAAAATTGGAGTAGGAATTATTAGAGCAGATATTAAGGCAGATTTTATAGCATTGAATCCTTTTAAACAATTTTCATCAAAGTTGAACTCGACATCCTTTCCTAGCAGTCTATAAAGCGGCATACTTATATTTGAGAAATCCTTGATAAATCTTCGATAAAAACCAGCATGCCCAAGGAAGCTTCTAATTCCTTTTACATTGATGGGAGGGGGAAGTTTTTTAATTACTTCAATCTTTGCTTTATTTACTTCTATCCCTCTCCTAGAAATTAAATGACTAAGAACAATACCCTCTTCAACCATGAAGTGACATTTTTCCCAATTCAATATTAGATTTGTCTCTTCACATCTTTTTAAAACCTTTCTCAGATTAGTTAAGCAATGATCGAAAGAGGTTCTGACAACAGAAAAATCATCTATAAATTTCCAATAACTCTCCTATCATGTTAGAGAAAATTGCCATCATACAGTGTTGAAAAGTAGTTTGAGCATTGCACAATCTGAAAAGCATTCTTCTAAAGGCAAATGTTCCAAAGGGACAGGTGAAAGTTGTTTTCTCTTGGTCTTCAGGCGCAATCCGGATTTGATTATATCTTGAATACCTATCAAGAAAATAGAAATAAAGATTTCCTGCCAATCTATCAAGCATTTGGTCAATAAAGGGAAGGGGATAATGGTCTTTTCGTGTAGCTTTATTTAATCTCCTATAATCGATGCACACTCTCCATCTGGTCACTATTCTAGTGGGGAACAGATCATTATTGCTGTTGAGAATAATAGTCATCCCACTCTTTTTGGGAACCACGTGTATAGGGAACACCCAATGGTAGTCAGAAATGGGAAAGATGATTTTAGAATCTAAGAGTTTGATGATTTCTTTGTGAACTACTTCTTTGATATTTGGGTTTAATCACCGCTGAGGCTCAATAGAAGGTTTGGAGTTATCCTCCAATAGGATACGATGCATACACAGAGTTGGACTAACCCCCTTCAAATCCGCAATACTCCATCCCATTGCTCTCTTATGTTCTGTTAAAACCTTACATAAAAGATTCACTTAATGTTGAGTTAACAATGAGGAGATTATTACAGGAAGTGATTCATCTTCCCCTAAGTAAGTGTATTTTAAGTGTGAGGGAAGAGGTTTTAATTCATTTTTAGGAGGACAAATTATCAAAGTTTGAATCATCTTTCTTTCCTTAATCAATTCTTCAATAACTTCTGTGTCAATGGGATCTTTATCTTCCTTACTTGCTAACATTTCCTCTTCTTCCACATCTTCCATTAACAAAGCTTCTTCTATTAAATTGATCTTCCAACAATCCTCATTTGGTTTAGAAGGGTGTCTCATAGAATCATTTACCTGAAACTTAATCTCCTCCTCCCCATAATGCAACTTCAATTCCCCTTTATCTATATCAATTAAGGTTCGTCTTATGGCTAAGAAAGGTCTACCTAGTATAATAGGAATTTCTTGATTTTTATCTTCCATATCCAAAATTATGAAATCCGCAGGGAAGATGAACTTATCAACCCTTACAAGAATATTTTCCACAATTCCTAAAGGGATTTTACTGATCTATCGGCAAATTGGAGTAGAACAGAGGTGGGTTTTAAATGATCAATTTCTAGTTTCTTGAATATGTAGAAAGGCGTCAAATTAATAGATGCACCAAGATCATAAAGGGCCTTTTAGAAAGATTGGCATCCAATCGTGTAAGGGATAGTGAAACTTCCTGGGTCCTTCTTTTTGATGGGAATCTTTCTTTGAAGGATTGCACTATATTCTTCTGTTAGTGCAACGATCTCCCTTTCATCAATTTTTCTTTTCTTGGAGAGGATGTCTTTCATGAACTTAGCATAACTAGGCATTTGCTCTAAAGCTTTAGAGAAAGGAATATTAATATGAAGAGTTTTAAAGATTTATAGGAATTTTTGATATTGGACATCAAGTTTCTCCTTAGCCACTTCTCTCTGAGGATAAGGTATATGAGGGATTTCCTTAGGTTGATCTCTAGGTTCTTCCTTTTCTAAATCTCTTACAACACTTCTCTCTGCCCTGATTGTTTCTCCTTCCTCCTTCTTTTCCACTCTTGTTTTTGCTACATTTTTGTTATTCTCTTTTCTCACAATCTCCTGTGTAGCCTTCCCACTTCTCAAGATTATTACGTTTCCTGACTCCTTTCTTGTGGCGCCCCACCCCTTAATCCACAAGACTAAGCTAAGGGGTGGTGTGTCACTGTAGCTAACCCTTCACTTATTATCAGATTAGGATGAAATCCACAATCTATCTAATAAGGGAAGGAGTAAGCATAGAATCAAATGTTCAATCACTTAATAAGAATTTATACAGAGTGCGGAAGCGATTTATAATAAGAAACATCCAAGCATCACAGTATAAATATAATGAAATATGACTCAGAATAAAAGGCATAGTAATCCAAACACATAGTCAAGGGTACCTGTATTATTACATCAATATAAAGTTTAAGCAATGAAAGTAAATATGTGCTCATCCTCACTTATAAGAGAAAGCTAAACGACTGCTTCTTCCAAGGGCTCCTCTTCTGGATATGGCTCCACACCTAGTTTTTGATCGTCCAACTGAAGAGGATCTGCCATTGTCGATTTCACAATGTAGGGCCCCAGCTAAAAAAGGAAAAAAATCATGTGTTAGAAAATTATTTAAGTACATTTTAAGCTGATAAGTTTTATATGTGTTTTGTAATATCACCATCTATATTCTCTAAGCAATAACTATATAAGAGAGCAACTAGCAATACAATAAGGAAGAAAAAAGCTATAAATAATCATTTATAACTTAAGCAAAAGAGAGAGGCTAAGACATGCCTCAAATGCAAGCTAAACAAGGTAAGATATATAAATAATTAAACAAATATTGAAAGAAAATACTACATCCTAAATATACTGGTGATCAAGAGAAATATGCAAATTAAAATAACATAACTCAACAGTGATACATATAATAGCAGCAAAATTCTAACATCCTAAAATATGTATATAAGCTGAACAAAGAAATAGCTGACTGAATAGAAATGACAAAAAGTAAATAAAACATCATGACTGCATATATATAATGTCCGTGTAATAACTGTCATACAGAAAAGAGCTAATCTAGCCCACCGAATATCGAAAGATCTTAGCACCAGCACGGCTAAGGCACCAACAGTGTACCCCTAGTGTCATACGAGACTAGGCAATCAGCACACAATGAAACAACAGAAGATATAATAAGGTCTTCCCTTAGTGTCAATAAGAAGACTAGGCAATTAGAAGACATAACTGAGAGGCAGCTCTAATACAAACAATTATTATCTTTAATCAATCACTTTAATATTTTCACAAGGAATCTAAGGAGTCTCCATATTTTCCTAATATTTTATTTATGCATCAAAGATCTTATATGATATGCTCAATGAATTAAGGCACAAAAATACAAGGAATGCGTAGCACAAAATATCAAAGTAAGCAAGGGACTTTACTAAATATGGTGATATCATTTGTTCTATAATTAACCATTTTAACTATTCCAAGTTACACAAGTTCAGGATCACCATTTTCCTACTATCGAGTGTAATTTAGAAATTCGTCCTTATAAGTTAAAAAAGGATTAGAACTGATTAGGTTCTAATCTAGTTCAATAAGATAAACGACTATGAGTTGAATCAATAAATCACACATCCTAATTTTGGTGAAGTTAGATGTTCTATCTAAGATCTGATCAATATCTTCTAAACTATAGATTATGAATTAAACACTATGAGATTTAGATTTAATCACATAATCCAAAAAGGAGAAGACCTAAGTTCTAAGTTTCATTCTAAAAGTGATCTACTTATTAAGGCAAATCCTATTAAGCAAATCACATTTAATAGGATGAATCTTCTATCTTAAAACTAGAGTTAAAATATAAAATAATCAAAATGAGTTATAAAATAAAAAGAAAAGTATAGAAACTAATAAAACTAAGGTTTCACCCATTGGGTAACCTAATTACCAAACTAATGAATTCAAACCTATGATCTAGTCCTAATCTCAAGAGTAATCATAATATTAGGTGTAGTGTTAAGACTTAGGGAAATTCTAGAATCTGACCTAATGGTTGATTTTAATTACTTAAATGCCAATAATACAATTATAATATTGGTTTTAGAATTCTAAAAATGTTAATTAGAGGTTAAGAGTACTTAGTCTAATTTTAGGGCAAAATGACTATTTTACCCCTACTTTAAGGGTCTAAAGTCAACTTTTGTGTTAAGGGTCCAAATTGAATTTTTCTTAGTTCCAAAAGATTCCTTATAGTCTAACTTGAAGATAGATAGTAAGTACGCCCAATTTGGACTCCAAATGGTCAAGTTTTGACCAAAATAAGGTTAGGGTTATTTTGGTCATTTTATAAATTCTTATAATTCAGATCCTAAATATTATTTCAGTTTATTGATTATATTGAAATTCTAAACTAGTTAGCATCTTGAATTTTTGAATTTGGAGTTGATTTGACCAAATTATGGTCATTTGAATTCTATGGGCATTTTGGTCAATTTTCCCTAAAGTCAACTAGGAATTATAGGGTTGACTTTTTTGTTTTGATGTCCAAATGGGAAAACTAATACAACTTTAATGATGAGGCCACTCTCCTGAGTATTTTAAGACTCATATTGACTATATTTGGTCAACTATGTCAAAAGTTATGTGATCCTAAAGATGTCCTAAAATACTACATCGTTATGCGTACCATAAAATTAATTTTTTTCATTACGCATTTTATTCCATTTAATTTTCTGAGTATTTTGAGACCTATATTGATTATATTTGGATTATGCTACAAAAAGTTATTAAACTTTTAAGTTTTACTATTCAAAATTTAATTTGTATTATTTTACTATTCATTTATTCAAATTGAATTAATTTACTATTCATTTCTAAAGTTATATATATAATTTCTGTAAATATTAATCCATTAATTAATCTGTAATTAATTAAGATCTAATTATTAATTAAGTATTAATTAACCTATTATTTAATTAAGCTAAATATATAATATTATAATTAAGCTAATTACAGGCTAATTACTCTTAATTATCTATTAATAATTAATTAGGAATAATTAATTATAGATTTACTATTTAATATTAATTAATTATTCTAATTATAATTAATAATTAATTATTATTAAAATAAGCCTAATTATCCTGTAATTATTAATTATAGTTTATTAATTATAAGATTACTGTTGGAAAGTCATTAACTCTAATTATAATTAATTAACTACTAGTTGTAATTAATTACTGATTAACAGTAATTAATTAACTTAATTTTCTGTCTGAGATGACAGTGGGCCCCACGGTACACGTGGCAGTGCCTAATTAGGCGATGTTCTGCATGTGGGACCCACGGTACACGTGGCATGCCCGGTGGCTGCCACATGGCACTGTGGGCCCCATGGGGGAAGCCGAAGAGCCATGGGGGCTCGGGCAGTGGGCCCACATGACACGTGGCGTGCCCAGCGGCTGCCACGTGGCGCAGTGGGCCCCACGACCAAATCCGAAGGGACACAACCTTCGGTGGTGGGTCCCACTTGACACGTGGCACTCCTGGAAGGTGCCACGTGACACTGCGGGCCCCACCAGTGCTTACGCGGACCCGACGCGGTCGGGTCGGACTCGGGTCGACATGGCCCGACCCAGACTTCACCCGCTTCGCGGAGCGTCCCGAGGGCCGGCGCCTAGGGCATGGCTTTTGCCGGCCTTCCCAGTGCTAGACCACCTCGGCCCGCACGGCTGACGGTAGCCCTCGGCGAGGCCTACACATCGGCGGGTGGGCCATCGCCGGAGGTGGCCGGAGTCGCCAGCAAAACCTAACCCTAGGTCCTAGGGTTTGGCGTCGGGATCCCTAACGGTTTCTACTGTGGATCGATCGGTGAATCCAATCGATCCAGTTGGGTTTGGCTTGATCAAGATGTTGGATCGTCGATCGACGAGGTGGAATAGCCAAACGAAATGCAAGAACAACAATCACGTAAGTGGATGGATAGATTGGAGGTACCTTAAAGTTGACTGCAGAGGTTCAAAGACGCGGATGAGGTCGACCCGAACTCCAAATAGCGAGATCCCAACCTCCCTATCCCAGGTTTAGGTCTTAAGGGATGCTAGGCGGAGAAGATGAGGTCAGCTGGGCTGGGATTGGACGCGGAGGGCGGCGGATCGCCGCGTGGCTCACGCGCAGCGGGGGTCGGGGACGATGAGCCTGTGCCGTCCGATCGAGTCGATCGAACGGCTCGGATCGACTCGATTGATTGGACGGAATGGCGGAACGACATCAGTGCGGATAACGGTGCCGTTAACTGAATAATTATTTAAATATTTAATTTATTAAATTCTAATTATCTAAAATTAATTCTAATTAATTATTTTAGTTCCCAAAATTTTCCAAATACTCACCCCTATCTAATTGAGGGGTAAGGAACATAACAGTGAGGTCTGATTTTCGATCCGACGAGTATTTTAATTTCCCAATTTTTTTGGGGTATTTAAGTATTATTAAAATATTCGTCGAAATTTCGACGACTTCCGATTGACACGGAAACACCGCCCCTAGCTAATTTGGGGTTAATGAACGCAATGGCGATGTCCAATTTTCTATCAGAGGTCAAAATAAATAGGTCAAATTCTATGATTTCTGGATTTTCCAGAAATTAGGATTTAATCCATTTGACTCCTGATTTGGACTAGGTCTTAGAGGTTGACTCATAATTACTTAATTAGCACTTAAGATTAATACTAAGACTGAGATTAGTCCTAATTGACAGTGGTAATAACCTGGGTTGTTACAGACTCCCCCACTTAAAAATGATATCATCCTCGACATCACTCAAGTGGAAAGAAGAAGCATGAGTGAGTTTTATAAGACAAGAATGAGAATGGTGAGAACTTATCAGGATTCATCATTTAGAATCCAAGACTTAAGGTCTAAGGTTGGACCATTGGAATCCTACATTACAACTAGGTTTAGAGAATGCTGACTACTAAGTCGTTATTATCACTTAGTACAAATGGCAAGGAAAGGAAGGGAAGGGTTAACCTCCAATAAAGTTGAATGTATCTTCCAGGGATTAGGTATTGAGTACTAAGTCACATTATACAACTTAATACTATAGAGATATGATTATCACTTAGCTGGTGACATAGCATAATAAGTATATGATGATTTAAGGATCAAGGATATTTATGGTTCTATGCTTAAGTGATATTCATCACTTAAGGGCTTAAAGCAAGGATAGCTATAACATTACAAGACTTACCCAGAATAGAGGAATACTAAGATTATATTGGAATCCAAGGATTTGACATCAGAGAACCAGAGTTCTTTGACTATGTATCCTAGAAAGAGTTAAGATGAGAAACAAGCTAAAGAACCACCTGTTAGACTAGGTCTAATAAGAAAGTCCATGGATTTTCTGTAATTTCTTACTTATGAAATAGGGTTGAGACGAACTAATCATATGAATTAGCCCATACTAGTTTTGAACCAAATAAGAGGCATTCACCGCTTACTATGGGTTTTACTAAGGCAACTAGGACCAATATCCAATTAGGATACTTAGTCTTAAGGTTAAGAAGAATTAAGTCACACATGATGACTCTACACCAAAGATTCAAGAGCTTACCATAAGGCCATTAACACAAGTCATGAATCATGGCTTGGATAAGGCAAGGAGCTCATTCATCCATAAGGATAAGTGCTAGGAAACCTAGCAGGGACCTATGTTAAGTCATAATATATGACTTGGGTTTAAGGTGCTAGAATAATTACTAATATCTAAGTCACATATGTGGCTCAGATTATTAAGGACCTAAAGGTTAAACTTAATCTAGTTTGAAGGAGAGATCATTCCAAGGGAATGCATAATAAATGCTTGAATCACATCATGACCTAGGCATTTATTGAGGGTCTGACTTATGCTGCTTGGGAAGGAGAATTTATTGTTCTATAGGAATAAGATCCTTCACAACCCAAATACTACAGTTAAGTGACACTTATCACTTAAGGAAGCTTATGCTAGAGCGAAGGGAATCACCATCCAATTAGGATGGACAAGGGAAGACACTAGGCAATCTCATTAAGCCACCATAAGTGACTCAATTAAGGAGGGTTCTTAAGGGTATCTAAGAATTCTACTCCCAAAATTAGAATTCAAGTGCTCGACAACTAAAAGGGATAATATTCTTTGACTTAGAAAGAATTTTATAATTAAAGCTAGCTGATTCCTCATCATTAGACCAAGTCTAATGGGACCAGCTACTACACTTGTGAGTTTACAAACATGGGCTAGAATAATCTAGCCATGAAGTAAGCTCACCATAGAAAGGGCTAGGATAGACCAATCATAAGGTCAATCCAAGCTAAGGCTCCTATTATTGGTAAGGTACTCAACCTTACTTGGGGGATACGACTAAATTAGATAGGGTGATTACCAATTTGAATAATCAACTTTAAAGGAGAAGGGCGTCCAATACATTGAGTCACAATATATGATTCAATATCAAAAAGGATGAAAGATTCACAATGAACCTGGATGATGGTTTTCTCATCCAATTAGGATGATGTACTAGAATTCAATCTATAAAGCTACTACCAAGTCATAAACTATGACTTGATTCCTTATAATTCTATGGTGATGACTTTTCATTTCAAAATGATATGGAAGGTACTCTCTCCAACAAAATAAGGTGTTGGAGATCTAAGGGAATGCTAAGCTAGCATTGATTCACCTAATAATGAACTCGATAGTTCAGTTAACTAGAGGAGTGAAAGGTTATTTATCCAATTTGGTAGGTCATAACTCAGAAGATGAACTATTATTATAAGTCACAAAAGTATAACTTATAATCTAAGATTTGACTAATTAAGTTAGGAAGTGAAAATTGTCAAATCAACAAAGTGGCACCCTAACGCAATATAAGCAAATTAAAGGATGATTATAGTAAGAGTTACTAAGGAAATAATGATAAAACTTAAATGTTGAAAATAATTAGGTGATCAAACATGCATACCTGTAACAACATTATTGTCTCTGGCCACACCTAATGGTGCAAGGGTGTAGGCTCTTGCAAGCCTATTGTTGCATATCTGTCTTTGTGGAGGCTCAGCCAAAATAGTTCAAGGTGCGTTGGCTGTTTTCCTCTTTCGACCCGGTGTTGCAGTCTGAGGTGCTTGGAACGGTCAATGTAAGCACCATCGATGGTCTTATCGCACGTGCAATGTTGGGTTTCTACCTCGAGTTGTGGAATTAGTGAAGTACAAGTAATAGATGCTAGTAGTGACTTGATACAATGGATGGTCTCCCAATCCAGTGCTTTCACTTCAGCCCATTATCTACTCTAATATTTTAACTAGTTTTAAACTCTTTAGAAAAATATTATTAGCCTTAATGATTATTAAAGTAGATTTTGCTATTATTATTCCCAAGGGGATAATATTTAAAAAGTGGAAGGTAACTACTTAAAAGTGTCTTAAGACCTATTTGGCTAAGAATATCTTAGCCAAATCATCCCATGTCCGGATGGAATCGCTAGGTAGAGAGCTGAGCCAACTCTTAGCTCTATCTCTTAAAGAGAATGGGAAAAGCCATAATTTAACTGCATCTTCAGAGACATCGTTAAACCTGAAGGTGTCACATATCTCAAGGAACGTTGAAATATGTGAGTTTGGATCTTCAGTAGCCAATCCCCCAAACTGATTATTTTGAACCATGCTCAGTGTGAAAGATTTGATTTCAAAATTATGGGCTTCAATATTTGGCCTTACAATTGCATGGGGGATTCCCCTAACAGTGGGTAGTGCATAGTCTCTTAGTGCTCTTCCCCTAGGCTCTCCTACTGGCTCCCCTTCATTTTAGTTACAGTTTCCTACAACAGTTTGTTCCATAACGGTTTGTTGATTTAAAAGGTTTTCTTCTCTCCTAGCCTGTAAGTAAGTTCTCTCAATTTCAGGATCAAAAAGATATTCAGTACAAACTCTTTTACTCATGCAACTAACAACTAGTCTATCAAGAACAATTTTAGCAATAGTGTTCAAAAAGTTACCAAAAATAAAGAAACAGAAAAGTAAATCGTTAGTTTCTTTAAATACAGAAATCAAAAACTAAAAAATGCAATGAAATACTTAAATCGCTAGTGTAGCACCCCATCCCGTTGCCGCGCACGCAAAAGACAAATAATATATCTGTTCGGCAGCGGAGCGGTGCGCTACTCGGGAAGGACGAGTGTATAAGAAAAACTCATCTTCCCGAATAGGTGGTTAAAAGACTAAGCCATGCTGAAGGCTGTTGACTCGAACCTAAGAGTAGGATCGAGAGTCAATACTTAAGATAAGAGTAAAATTCTCATCTTAAACATTAGACTAATATGTATATAAGGTTCAAGGAGGTAAATATGAACCCAATGTACGTTATCAAAATATCAGCATTTCCAGTGTGCTGATCACATCACAATACTAAGTATAGTAGAATAACAGAGTGCGGAAGCTAAAAAAAAAACATATCATCCAGAATACATTCATCATAGAGCAATATGTAAACATTCATCTCAGAAAAGAAAAGTAAAATACATCCAAAGTTTATTACAAACTAATTTAAATGCAGAGATATATAAAGTCTATCTATAGTGCTGAAATGAGGCAATAAGTAAGAGTAGGTGTCCGATCCACTACTGCTCCATGTACTCCTCCTAGATCTCCGGTACATCCTCCTGACCCGTCTCCACAAACTGCTCAGGATCTAGCAAATTGCCGGATCCCAAAGCACCCCGTGTTAGACAAGAAGTCTAACACATCGCAACTAACTATGCATGACTAAACTAAACATAAACAAATAATAAAGTAAAGCAAAGCTATAGGAAAAACTGAGGAAAAACACTATGTAAGAAAAACGGTAAATTCTGAGTAAGTAAGGCAGTAAAGACTAAATAAAGCAAAACTATCGCAACAATGAAAAGTAAAAGTAAAGGATACATAAATACTAAGGAAATAAGGGAAAAGAGAATGCCACATGCTATACTATATGTCACTGGAATGATGCACGCAAATATGTTACACCACGGTACATCACAGAATTATCACTGGAAGATTATGAGTAGTACAGCCCAATGTACACACACTAGTTATGAAGTTAGTATGGTGAAGCAGATGCACCCTGCCCTTCCTCAGTCTGTGTATGTAACACTCCGTAACCCATACTGTATCACTGATACCCATGTGTCACAACAAAATGGATGAGTCAATTTCATGTTTATGCTTATGATCATAATGCTATGCTGAGTGAGTGAAACCCAAAAATCAATGAAGAATTTAGTAATAAACGGTAATGAATTCTAAGTCCCCACTGTGCAGAATCCTTCTAAAAGGATTCTGACTCCTAACTTCTAGATCGATGATTAATTAAAGTTGCATATTTATTTAAGGATCACTGGATGGGGTGTTTGTATACACATATTCAGTACATTGCAAGAAAAGTAGCCTTTGTTACTTAGCTTGATTAAGCCGCCTTAACAAAGCGATCTTCATTAGGAGGCATCACCCGATGGTGATTTGTATCTCAAGCTAAGTATTAAGTTGCTCTACTCACAATCATACTCAGTATTTTAAGGAAGGTGAGTCTCATTACTTAGTTTGTTTGAGCCACACCTATTGAAGCGATCTTCATTAGGAGGCATTGCCTATTGGCAACTTGTATTTCAATCAAACTAAGGAATGGGTGCCCATTTAATACACTCTTAGGTTTGAATGATTTATTCTAATGGGACTGTATTCGTCTAATCCCGCAGGATAGAATCTGCTCATAAGTCTTTATTAGAATGAATCAACCAATCATGAATATTGCTGGAGAACCAGTACTATGGGTATACTATACTAAACCACCCAATGATCGGAGTTCTAGCAAGACTACTTAATAGATCAAGGAATTATCAGAACTAGTAATACTTATAATAAATGAGTGAGACCTATACAAGGTTTCACTAAATTGTGATCAAAGATCACCCAACATGGATTCTACCATAAGGAGAAGTGTCACTCTAAGGTCTTAGGTGAATTCTACCACAAGGGGTTAAGATCAATTCCCAAGGTTTCAAAGGTCATCTAAGCTTCTACCTCAATGAATCATACAAGGATCTCCTACCTCAAGGTAGATGTATTTAAGGTCTTTTAAATATTTTCAGGATGATCTTATGAAGAAATACTTAAGACCTCCCATCCTAACTTCTAATATTAACAATTTTGCTTCTATTATATACTTAAGTTTAGGATGATCATATCAGCTGATTAAGCCATCTGATCACACCTTCATTTAGGGCTAAGGGATTCAAATCCAAGATATTATTAAAGTTTAAGATAACTTATTAAATCAGATGGTTTTATTAATCTTTTATGCTAATAGTCTTACTTAAGAGCAAATCAAGGATCTTAAGGTTTGATTCAGATTGAGAAGTCACATAGGGCTATTGTTAACCATAATTTGTCTAATTCAAATGTTTAGAATCAATATCAAATCAGATGCATTATTGGAGAATGTCAAGTTCATAGTCTTATAATCAAGTTAATTAAGTTAAGGTTCTTAAGGATTTGGACCTTAATTAACTAGGCTAGGGTTGGACCCCCTATCATTCTTTAATTAAGATCATGAGTTTGATTAATGATCAATGTCAAATTAGTGAGTTGATTATGTATTATTGGTGGTAATCTCAGACCTAGATCAAGTCTTAAAAACTTGATCCAAGTCTTAAGATTTCTTAAGTTAATTAAGGTATTTAAGATTTTCAACTTTAAGTTTTTTCAATTTATACTTAATAATTTGATTACATGATTTCAATACCTCAAGCTTACTGATATGAATCAAGTAAATAAGCAAATTTTATAAAACAAGAAATGCTTAGTGCTAATCAAACCCTAATTAAATCAAAAAAGGATTAGCACAAAAGTATAAATCCAACCATTAAAATTTCATGCAACTTTGCACACAAGTTCTATTCACTAACACAATTAATCAAAACCTAAGTTTATTAATATCCAATAAGTATAAACCCTAATTTTCACTAATTATGATTTAACAAGATTAAGGCATAATTTAAAATACAGAACTCAGAAAAATCATTCCTCTAGCACATGCATTCTACTCATCATAAGTAAACTAATGGCACCCGAAACACGCAATTTAGTTAAGTATAAATACTAAATCACCCTAATTAAGATCTATTGTATTAGGTAGAAATGGAAAATCCAACCATTATATGTGCAATTTTATTTTATATTCAGGTCCCTGATGTTTTGCTGATCATTTTTATATATAATATCATAGGATTTGAACTAGTGGATTAAAAATTATTCAAATAATATATTATATATTTTTATTTAATCAAATTCCTATGATTGGAATATTGGAATTATTTTCCTTAAGGAAAATAATTCTAATTATTCAATATTAATTAAAACGGCTCGGCCCAAATTCCAAACCGTGTGGGTCGACCGGGGCCCGGGATACCCGACACTGTCGCATAGCGCGGGTCGTGGGTCGGCCCGGCCCGCACAGAGCCTTCATCCCCACGCCTTCGTCCCAATGGAGAGGGCCGATTAGGGAAACCCAAATCGCCAAATCCCGGTGCATCCAGATCACGGCACGGCCAGAACTCGATTGTTACTCGATCACCGTGGTCAGACGCATCGAATGGGACCTGAAGCCCCCTGTGAGGCGATCTGGATTGACCAAACCTTACTCACCTGAGGGCTCCTCCATTAGAGCTACTGTGGGGAGATAATTCTCCCCACAGAGGCCATGCTAGACCCCAGGATCGATCCCTACACCATCAGGGAGGTGAGGCGGATCGAAGCCCTCTGGTCTGAGGGTCTGGGATGGTCTGGATTGCCGGGTCCTAACTCGACCGAGGCGATCCAGAAAGAACTTAACCCGATCCATCAATTTGATCGATCGGGGCTAGCCTAGATCCTAATTACGATACCGTCGGGTTCGAAACGACAATATGTACAAAAGCGTGTCAAATGGACTAAGGTTCGAGCCTCATTGGCTTAGAACCTGCAACTGGGGTACCTGGCTTTGCGGGACGGAGCTGGGACTGGAAGACAAAGCGTGGTTCACTACCGCAAAGACTCTAGAAGCTCTTAGGGGTCCTACTCCAGGAGTAACCCTCTATCAGCGGTACGCGAGCTCGAGAGCGCCTGGAAGAAGCTCGGCAGACCAGCAATGGCGAGCAGGGGATGGACTCCAATTGAGCTTAAATTGATCAGCCAAAACTTCTAAGAACGGAATTGGAGGCTATTTATAGGCTCAGGGGAGGTTTAGGAAGCTCCTGGAAGGCTGGCTCAGGCTAGAAAGGGCCCAAGAGGTCGGGCCATGGTAGAGCTCTCAAATTTCCAATTTGAGCTCGGCCGGGTCGCGAGGCCTGATCGGGGCTCCAATCCAATACGGGAGGGATCCCAACGGCATGCTGAGGTGGACACGGGAGTGGGGGACAAGGTCAGCAACTGGCAGTATGGGAGAATCCTCCTGTCGGGTGTGCGAGGGAGTGGGGACGATGATCCACAGTACCAGGTGCCTCGGATGCCGTCTGATCTATCGATCAGATGGCGGAACGGCTCAGATCTCTTGGATCATAACAGCCGATCGCGGGAGTGATCCGGGACGTTGGATCGGTTGAGGAGATCCTACAGTTGATCCGTGGTTCCGTGGGAGTTAATCCTAGCTGTCGATTATTTGCATGCGACGACCAGATTCACGGCACCCCGCTGTCGCGTAACCCAGGCTCCGCAACGAATTGCTCGTGGTCCGCACAGCGGGTCCCGACCGTTAATTTAGTTTAGGGGTAACTTTGCAATTTAGGAATATTAGACCCCTTTTATGCAATTAGACCATTTTATTTTAAATTGAATTATGGCCTAAATGATCTCCAAATTACACCAAATTTTCACCCTTAGCTAATTTGGGGGTGAGGAATTCAAAATTGCAATCAGATTTTAATTTGAGATCAAAATATTTTAGACATAATCTAGGGTATATCTAGATTGATCAATATATTATTTTGAACTTAGAGAAGTCCTATGGACTTCAGATTTTTCTAGATAGGCTCAATTTAATATTCCATAAGCAATGGTATTTGAAATTTGATTAGGTTACCTATATTTTTGCAAGGTAACAACCTAGGGTTGTTATAGCTAGCTACTTATAGATTATCCTTAATACAAAACAAATACTAATTCCCCGGCAACGATGCCAAAAACTTGACAGACTGTAAATACACGTCTGCGCTCACACGTAAGTGTACGTGGTCTGAAGTAATAAGTGGAAAGTGTTAATTTTCGGGATTTATCGAACCACAGAGAATTGGTTGTTTTGACACTAAGGTCTATCTATTCTCACTAATGTTTAAGCTACAATTGATTGGTTGAGTTGGCCCTAGATTTAGCACAATAATCACTATGTGAAGATAAGTTAGATAAAAGAGAGAGGAGAGTTGGGTTCATCCCGCATGCGATGAGAAGTTTATTAATGCATGTTGAATTCTCAAGCTTTTTCTTTCATTCTTTTTGATTTAATCAAGTGCACATTGTGTTTCCTTGAGTTTTACCTCAAGGTTTCACAAGTTCAAATCTTATGCTCAAAATGAACACACATCTATTTTGGCACAAAAATTCCTATAAGATTTTAGTGTTTTTATCTTATCTCTTGATCAAGGAGACATTCGATTTTTAAGTCTTTTAAATCTTATAAGCATTGATTGCACCACGAGCATCACTCGCATCACACATAGTTGAGATGAGGGATTAATATGTTGGGCTCCATGACTATGTCACTTAGTTCATGAGCACTCAACTAATTCTTCCTCTACCTCAATTATGTTAAGCTTAGGAGCTCATTTAGTGGGTCTTAACATCACATGCATCAACACTTTGATTGAGCTTAGATTAAGGTGCATTAAGCTCAAGAACTTTATCACATAGTTCTAAGCTTTCATGCACTCATAAACCTAGCATCCAACCTAAGGTGAGCTATGGAGCATAAGACAAGTTAGTTCTTGAGATTATGAGTTTATTTTTTTTTCATCCACATTCAAGACTAAATAATAAAAGGTATTTCTTAACAAGGCATAGAGTTCTCACATTTTATTTGTGCTTGAGAAAACAAACTTCATACATTAAATTTAACTCATACACATGAGGGTTTTCCCAACCCTCCCCAAGGGAGATTTAGCTACTCATTACAAAAGAAATGAAGAAAAACACATACATGGATAGAGACCCTTTCATGATTAACTAAGAAAAGAAACTACAAAAACAAAGTTTAGAAGATACTAGGAACGTTCCTTGGAAGTTCTCTGGATTTCTTCTTCTCCTTCCTCAAGCTCCTCTCTTAGGTCGCTAGTGTTGCCTTCTTTATTTTCTTCCTTAGCAAGAACTTGCTTTTCCACCCTTGGGGAGTTCCTCACTTCCACTTATGCACCCCTCCTCCTTACTTAGTGAATTGAGCAAATTTGTGAACCCTCCTCTAGTCAAAAGGAGGTGTTTTTATATGAGAGGGGCTGCATCCTCCTTCATCCTCTCCATAACCAACATTTGACAAAAAAAATCTGAAGTCATGATGGAAAATCCCAAATTAAGGGTGAAGTGACCAATATCCTTCTTTGTTTATCCTTCTTATCACATCAAGAGGCTACTTTTAAAAATTAGAGCTGCTGCAGAGAATGATGGCTGGGGACAAGATGCAGGTTGGGGGTCTTGTCCCAGCCGCAATAAATGCTCTTGATTGGCAAAAATTGCGGCGGCCGCTGTAGCGTGCAAAGGTGCAAGCAAAATCAGCTAAGTCTCCCACTGCCGCGCGCTTCCACGTCCGTGCTTTACAAAATTACCCACTGCAACGCCCGGTAGCAGTTCCATTTGCAAATTGTACCGCTGCAGCATGCTGTGGCGGGAGCATTTCAAAAAAATGCTCCGCTGCAGCATGCTACCGTGCCAACGGTAGCAAATAAACCCACTGCAGCGCGCTATCGCGCCCACGGTTCGAAATAGGACCCGCTGCAGCGCACTACCACGCCTGCGGTTCGAAACAGGACCCGCTGCAGCGCGCTATCATGCTCGCGGTTCGCAAATGAACCCGCTACCGCACCCGTGGTTCAAAACAGGACCCGCTGCAGCGCGCTGGATCGCGCAATAGCGGTTTCCTTTGAAAAATCTTGGAATTTTGTAAAAATGTCTCAGAACTTCATTGGAGAGGCTATTTTCCTGAAAAGATAGACAATATCTGATTTAGGAGCAGTTTAAAGATCAGAATTCAATAAAATTTTCCTTTATTTTAGATATATTATATGAATTCATCAGTGACACGCATCGTAATGACGTGGACTGCGCTCACGGGTTAGGTCGGGTCTGACCCGACCCAAGACACCATCATCCCCGGTTGAACCCGCGGTGCACACCGTCTAAGGCACGAAAATTGGCGGCCCTCCGACCATCGCCGGGCTCGGGACCGGAGACCATTGGGTAGGTCTTGCCAAGACCTACCCGACGGTGGTTAGTCCATTGTTTGAGGGGGGACGGGATCAGCTGCATACCAAAACCCCAGCAGTTAGATTGCGGGCCCGCTATGGGTAATTGATTTCATTGTGGACTAAGTTCACATCCTGCTCGATCGGGGTCAATCCAACCCGATCGAGCCTGATCATCGACTAATTGGGATCGTGGAATAAAGATTCAAAACAAGAAATGTGAAACTAGCTGAGAATCGGAGGAGTTCGTAGCGTACCTCAGTGGACGGCTTTGCGTATATCTAGGGTTACGAGGGGCTCGGACCGGATTACTTCATGCAAAATAGGGGACCTCAGGCACAGGCGAGGTTCATAAGGGCTCGATGATGGATCCTGCAAGGCAAGGAGGGCTCTGGATTGGGCCGTGCCGTTGAGGAGCGCCGCGTGGTGACGACAGTCTCCGAAGGGACGAAGGCCTCTGAGGACGTCTGATCTCTGATCATATGGCTCAGATTCACCGTCTGATCTGAACTGCGAATCGAAACGGTGCACCATAAATGGCCTGACGGCGTCGGCTAACTAACGGCTCCGCGATTTTTTTATTTAAATAATATAAATAATAATTAATTAATTTATTAAATAAATTTCTAATTTTTAATTATCAAATCTAATTATTTATTTAGCGCCCAAAAATTTCCAAATATTCACCCCTAGCTAATTGAGGGGTGAGGAATGCAACAGTAAAATCATATTTTCAATTCAACGAGTATTTTAATTTCCCAATTTTCATGGTATTTAAATATTATTAAAATATTCGTTGAAATTTCAACAATTTCAGATTTACATGAAAACATAACTCCTAGCTAATTTGGGGCCAATGAGCGTAATGGAGAAGTCCATTTTTTGATTTGAGGTCTATTTAAATAGGTCAAATTTTAGGGTTTTTGGATTTTTTAGAAATCAGGATTTGATCCATTTGACTCCTAATTTGGATTGGGTCTTAGGGTTTGACTCCTAATGACTTGATTAACACTTAAGATCAAGATTTAGAGTGAGATTAGTCATAATTGACTAAGGTAACAACTCGGGTTGTTACAACTGAGGCCCGAGAGACCTAGGACTGTCGCACCACCGGGTCACGGGTCTGCCCGACCCGCACAGTGGCATCGTCCCCGCTCCCTCGTCCCAACCTTAAATTATTATAAAAAATTTAATCACCTAATTCCCATGCATCCAGACCATAGCAAGACCAACCAAAGGTCGCTACACCTTCACCATGACCAAACACACCGGTAGAGACCCAAATCCCCAAGTGAGGTGGTCAGATTCGCCTGGACCTTACTCACCCGTGAGCTTCCACTATAGAGCTACTGTGGGGAGTCCATTCTCCCCAAAGAGGGCACAATTTTCCCTGGGCTTGATCCCTATACCTTCAGGGAGGTGAGATAAATCGAACCCCTAAGTTGGCTAGGTTTGAGATGGCCTAGATCGTTGGGTCCTTACTCGAACCCATCCCCTTATAAGGTTTAGCCCGATTGATTGATTTTGATCGATCGAAATTAGCTTAAAACCTAATTACGATTGTATTGAGTTTGATTTTATAATTACATGCCATACAAATCAAACGAGGGGAGCCTGAGCCTTATTGGCTCAGAGCCTGCAAAGGGGAGTACCTAGTTCTTCGGCTGAGCTCGAATTGATCGACAGGGAGCAATGTAGGGGCTAGCTATGCTTCTAGAGGGCTCCTAGGGTTCCTAAACTCTAGGAGACACCTACTATCAGTGGTACGTACGCCTGGGACGTCTGGGAGAGCTCAAGCAGATTGGAAATGGCGGAGAGGAAGAAACTCCAATTGATCAGCAAGCTGATTCTATGAGTAGACATAAGGCTACTTATAGCCTCAGAGAAGGATGGGAAGGTCCCAGAGGCAGGGGCTCAAACTGGGGAGGCCCAAGAGATCGGGTCATGGCCAAGCACTCAATTTTCCATATTGAGCTTGGCCGGGTTACGAGGCCTGATCGGGGATCTATACCGAGAAGGGGGAGATCTTAACGACCTGCTGAGGTGGACACGCAAGTGGAAGATAGGCTCGGTAGCTAGAGGTTCGGGAGATCTTTGTTGTTGGGGACGAGAGCAATTCGGAATAAAGGTCCACAGTGCCGGGACCTTCGGATGTCGTCTAATATATTGATCAAATGGCAGAACGACTCGGATCGCTCGGATCCCAATAACCGATCGCGGGAGCAATTTGGACCGTAGGATTTACAGGTTAATCTAATGATGGATTTGCAGCTCCGTAGATCTAGATCCTAGCCGTCGGATCCACAGAAGGAACGGTAGGATGGAGCAGGGCTCTGCTGTCGCGTGACTCGGGCTTCGCAGCGGATCACCCGTGGTCCGCACATCGGATCCCGAACGGGAAATTCAGTTTATAGTATATTTGAAAAATCAAATTATTGGGATCCCTTATGTACAAATATCTTAATTTAATTTAAATTGAATTATGGTCCAAATAACCTCCAAAATTTGCCAAACTTTCACCCCTAGCTAATTTGGGGGTGAGGAATTCAAAAATATAATCAAATTTTAATTTTGAGATCAAAATAATTTTGATATTATTCAAAGTATCTAAATTGATCTAAATTACAAGTTGACCTAGATTGGTCTGATTGAACCCAAATTTTTAGGGTTAGCTTCTAATGAGGTTTTAGGTGAAGTGGAAACATGATTAAAGCATAGATAAACCTAGATTAAACTGGTTAACAACCTAGGGTTGTTACAGACTTCCTCATTTAAGAACGATGTTGTCCTCGACATCATCCTATGAAGAGAAAGAAAACACGAAATTTAGGAACAAAATTCAAAATTTAAAGGTACCTAAATTTTCAAAGGGACGTGGATATTTTCTTTGCATATTAGCCTCTTTATCCCATGTAAATTCTTCTAGAAAGAAATTCCTCCACTAAACTTTCACCATGGGAATAGAGCGATTTCTCAGCTGCTTTTGATCATGAGCTAAGATTTTTATGGGCTCCTCCTATAACAACCCAAGGTTATTACCTATCTTAATTCAAGCCTAATCATACCTGAATTATCATTATGTTAAGTTCATATAGTCATTTGAATCAATCCCGAAGATTTGGTGCGATTTGGAGCTAAATCAAATAATTTAGATTATTTTAATATTTAATTAATTAGAACATTGAGGTATTTAATTTGACCTCAAAATCGAAATCCAACTTCGTTGTTGCGATCGTCACCCCCAAATTAGCTAGGGGTGATGTTTTGGGCGCGTTTGGAAGACATCGAATTTTCGCGAATATTTTAATATAATTAAATGCACCGAAAAATGGAATAATTAAATAATCATCGGAATCCAATTTCGACTTCATCATTGAATTCCTCACCCTCAAATTAGCTAGGGGTGAATTTTTGGGATTTTTCTGAACTCATTTCTAAATCTGAATATTTTTATTAAATCGAAAAATTAGGAAGTAATTAAGTAATTATTTCTTAATTTTTTTTCCTTCCCCTCTCTCCTAGCTGGAACCCTGTTCGGCGCCCCCATGCCTCTCCCCCTATCCTGGCGCAAGCAAGCAGCTGAGGGCCATTCTTCTCCCCCTCACCTCCTAGCTCCATAGCCATGCCCACCCTTCCCTTCTTCTTCTCCTTTTAGAAGAAACTCAGCTCGCTCCTTCTTTTTGTTACAAGAGCAAAAGCTCTCCCCCCTCTTTCCTCCATTATTTTCCCTTGTGCTGAAGAAGAAGGCTCATCTCTAAGGCCTTGAAGAAAGACAAAGTCTCCTTATTCCTCCACCCCTTGCAAGGCTAAGGTACCCAATTACTACTCTTCCTTGCCTCTTTCATGTTGCTATCATGCTTGAATGTATTATTAGAAATCCATAAGCATGTATGGAAGCCATTAAGGCTCCTTAAAGCATCACATTTTCCTTGAAATAGAACTGCTCTGTCTTTCATCTATTCTGCACATCCCTGTATCTATCACCACTCATGGAATGCTCTTGATTGAGAGTATTTGAGCTTGAATGAGGCCTTTAAGGGTTTTTCACTAGCAAAAACACCGTCTAGTGCTGCAACGCCCATGTTGTAGAAACTGATCCGCTGCTGCGCGCCACAGCGCATCGCAGCCAGGAAAAATTATGTAAAATTAGATAAATAAATTAATTAAATAGTGTTTCTGTGAGTTAGTCTGCCACAGCGCGCCGTAGCGCCTGAAAGCGCTACAACACGCCACAACACCATTTTTTGCAGCAGTGCGCCACAACATCAAAAGCGCTGCAGCGCGCTATAGCGTGCCACATCGCATCATAGCTCCTAGAAACTATAAAACTGCCCATAAATGGCTGAAACTTTCTCACCATTTTTGTATTTTAAGGTCCCTAGGACCCTAGTGGGACTAAATTATATCAAATTTGAACATATTTTAGCTAAAATTGAGCATTACATAAAATTTTATATGGAAATTAAGTTTGAAACTTTGTTATTTTTAATAAGTGCTCAAAACCTATTATGTATCTTAACTGTCTTGTGCCAAATGTCAAAGAATAGGATCCTTGATTGCTTATATTAACCAAAATATATCTCAATAACTAAATAACATGAAACCTAAGTCTTTTAGAGTTATAATTAAGTGCTAGCTCCTTTGGTTTAATTTAGAATTTAGTTAGCCTTAATTACCTTCTATTTTATGTCATCTTTACTTTCCTAAGTTTTCATGATATTAGGATGTATGTTAGAAAACTCTAATGTTTACTTGGACACCTAAATGTGCTTAAATTAACATTAAACTATACTTGAATATAAGAACCTTAATAACTTGATTAAGTAGATGATATTTAATCCAAATCTAAAATTTGACATCAATAATACGCCAATAATATATTGATTTGTCATTGATCTTTAAATCAACCATTGGTCTTTATTTTGTAAATCTAGGGGTTAAATCCTTACTTGTCTTGATTAAGATCTAAGCCTTAATCATCTTAACTAAAGCATCCTTGATTAAAAGATAATTCAATCGACATGATTCCAATAATGCATATGATTTGATATTAATCTTAAATCATGGAATTAGAAGTGCTAAGGTTAATATTAAAATTATGTAATTAAACCATATGAATCTAAACTTTAAATCTTTAATTTTCTCTTATATAGGACTATTAGCATAAGATGTATAATGAAATTGTAATGATTTATGAAATGATCTAACTCTAATAATATCATTGATTTCATCCCATGATTGTAGAATAGGAAAGGGTCAGATGAACTTTAAGTTATATAATCTGATCACTTTAATCCAAGTCTAATAAGTAAATATTGAATATTACCTTAAGAAGTAGAAAAGTGAGATCTTAAGGGTCTTGCTATAGGATCATTCTTGAAATATTTAAAGACCTTAATTATTGATACATTGACGTAAGAAGAACTTGTAACTTATTGAGGTAGAAACTTAGATGATCCTTCATAACTTTAGAAGTTAAACTTGATACCTTGTGGTAGGAATCACCTAAAGCACTTAGAATGGAACCTCTCCCTTGTGGTAGAAATCAACTTTGAGTGATCTCTTTGATCACATATTTGGAGTCTTGTGTAGGACTCACCCATTAGACTAAGGATTAATAGTTTTGATAATCCTTGTTAATTAAATAGAATTTTCTGAACCTATATTATTGGTTGGGTATAGTAGGGTATACACATAGTACTGGATTACTTTAGTAGTATTCAGGATTGGTTGATTCACTCCAATGCAGACTTATGACCAGGTGCTATCCTGAGGGATTAGACGAATACAGTCCCGTTAGAGTAAATCTTCCAAGACTAAGACTGTTAAAAATAGGGACTCATTCCTTAGTTTGATTAAAATACAAATCACCATTGGGTGATGCCTCCTATCGAAGATCATTTTATTAGAGTGGCTTAATCAAACTAAGTGTTAAGAACCACCTTTCTTGCAAATATGAAAAATATGTGTATACAATCATCTCATCTAATAATTTTTAAGTAAACTCTCAACTTTAACTAATTATCGAGATTAGAATTTAGGAGTCAGAATCCTTTTAGCAGGATTCTGCACAATGGAGACCTTGAATTCATTATCAGATTTCAAAGCATTTTCTAGATTTTATCTCATGTAGCTTAGAAGCATGAGCATGAGCATAAGCATGATGTTGAGTATCAGTAATGACGTATGAGTATCAGTGATAATTTATGGGTTACAGAATGTTGCATACATTGATTGGGGAATTTCAGGGTGCATCGGCATTGTAGTTTCCAATTGGATGTATTTAGACATTGGACCGTACGACTCATAGCAGTTCAGTGATATTTCGGTTGCATATCAGTGGCATACAGTATTATGGCATATTCAAATGCACAGTTTCAGTGGAATACAACATAGTTTTACATGCCATTACTCAATTTCATATACATTACTATTTTTGGTTTACTTTCAGTATTCAGTGTACAGTTCAATTTTACTTTACTTTACTTCAGTTTTGTACAATTTTATTCAGCTTTAAACTTTCAGTACCTTTACAGTTTTTTTACAGATTTACTTATATATATTATATAAATGTTAAATGAGCAACTAGAACAGCTTAGATTAGTTTCGATGTGTTAGACTTATTATCTAACACGGGGTACTTTTGGGATCCAGCAATTTGCTAGATTTTGAGCAGTATATTGAGCCATGTCAGGAGAACACCCAAGAGATTTAGGAGGAGCCAGTGAGCAGTATATTGAACCATTATCAAGTATTAGCTCTTGACCCTCCTTTGGGGTTGAGTCAGCAGCCCTTCAGTGTTGTAATTTCCAACTATTCGGGGAGATGGGAAATTCCTTCCCGAGTGGTGCACCGCTCCACCGCCGATTGATTATGTTATCTCTTTTGCGTGCTGCGATGGGGTAGGGCACTACAGTTGGTATCAGAGAAGTATCATAAAGTGTCAGATAAGGAGAATGTTCCTATCTACTTTATTATATGTTCTCTGCAGCGAATATGATCACAATCACTAAGTGTAAGAAATGCAGCATCCAAAGTTCACCAAGCTTATCTCAGAAACAAAATCTGAAAATGTCTAGAATGAGGACATCCTAGGAGTTGAACAGACATAATAACATCGTTAAAACAGTGGACAATAAATTATAAATTGGACATCCTAGGATTGGAACAAACTTTAAGGAAAATAATATATGTAAGAAAAGTACTTATAAGACTAAGCCATTTCTTAAATGAAATTTTAAGTATGGAGTATACATAGTCTGTATTCTTGTACTATCTTAGAAGATTTGAAAATTTATTGGGTGGATGACCTTCAAGATGGCAAGATATATAGTAGAGTTATCAAAAGAATATCATCTCGTGGAGTAGAAGTGCTGAACAAGATCTTAGTTTGTTTGTATAATAACCCAAGTTATTACTTAGGTAATTTAGGACTAATCCAAAACCTAATTTTGGTTCTTATACACTAATTAAGTTATTAGCAACTCATTACTAAGCCCTAGTATAAATCAGGAATTGAATGGATCAAATCCTAATTTTTTGGAATTTTCAGAAACCCTAGAAATTGACCTATTTAATTTGACCTCAAATCAAAAATCTGACTTCGCCATTATGCTCATCACCCCCAAATTAGCTAAGGGTGAAGTTTTGGAGGCATTTGGAAGTCGTTGGATTTTTGTTAGATATTTTAATATTTAAATCCCCCGAAAAATTAAGTAATTAAATATTTGTCAAACTAAAAATTCGATCGCGCCGTTGTGTTCCTCACCCCTCAATTAGCTAGGAGTGATTTATTGGAGATTTTTTTTGGGATGTATTAAATAAAGTAATTTAATTAATAAAATCTATTTAAAATGAATTAGTTAATATTATATTTAAATAACCCTAAACGGCGCCGTCAGCTGCATAGCCTACGCCATTTGAAAACCCTCACGCTGTCTCCTACTGACATCTATTCGCAGGATTGAATCAGGGCTGTCTGATCTAAGATCAGACGACAGGGCTGCGTCTTCCCCGATCGCTCTTCCGCATGTCGAACGCAGGGACACGCGACCTGCGTCGATTGCCACGAATGGCATCCGCCGCCTTTAGACCTTGATTAATCTCTTTACATTTCTACTCAACACCGATTCCTCTTCGAATTCTTTTAGCATTGCAGTTCAAGAGTCTGTCGAATCCCTAACCACTTCTCTACCGTTCCACAGGTACCCTCCTATCCTCCCTTTTTTCTTACTTATTTGCTATCAATTAGTTTCGAAACATTAATTTTCTGCCATTTGACTGATCAGTGATTGAGTCCGATCAAACTCAAATGGGTTCGATCACACAATTTTAGGAATGTATTTAGTGATTTTCCTTTTTATTTACCTGTAATTTAGGAATTAGGGTTCCATTCCTCCAATGTCACCAGCCACCCTAGTCGCAGTTTTGACCATCATTGACTAGCCCTCGGTGAGCCCTGTCCAGTGATGTGCGGTTCAAGACCGAGCGCCATCGAAAGAGTCATCGCAGTGTATGCCCTAATCGGCTCTGCGTCGGTCCGTCGAAGAAGAGGACGACCCATTCGGGGCTGGATCGGGTCAGTTGTGACCCGCGAGATCGAGGACGGGTCGTGTGCGCTAGCGTCAAGGATTGTGGGGCCCTCTCGTAAATCTTCAACCAATCTAGTGTTGCCGCGCGTCTTGCCCAAACATCCTAGTTAAAGCATGGGCCGGTGCTCAGATCAGTCAAGCGAGTTTCAAGCCGACGCATGTCCTTTCCGTTGTCATTGTCATTGTCGTTGGATAGGCCGTGGGACCTGCCGCTGTAATCAAAATAAAATTATATATAATTTAACTTAAATCAGTAATTAATTAATATTTAATTAATAAACTTCAATCATTAATAACTTTTAATCCTAAACTCTAAATGTACTTAATTAATATATTATTTTGATTAGTAAAGTTAGAGGATTAATATAAAACTGTCAAATCTCTATTTAGATAAGTATTTAACTTAGTGATATTTAGGACCCCATGTTTTGTCATAAATGCCACAAAACTTTAAATAGGCATAACTTTGTGCGTGTTTACCCAAATTTACCCTATATGGGTCTTAATTTAATCAACAAACCCTCAGGAATATTTTTATAGGGTTAATTTCTTTATTTTGGTGATATTTTGCCTAATCACTTTTGGACCCAAACTCTAATCTTCCAAGGTTCATAACTTTTTATCCACTAATCCAAACATAGATAATATGGGTCTTAAAGTGATCAGGAAAACCTCTAGAATAACCTAATAGTATTCATTTTTTTGTTTGAATTAGTTTTTACTTAATCACTTTTAAAACCTAACCTTAAGTACCCTAATTAACCCTAGATCTTCAATTGACCATAACTTAGTCAATTGATTTCCAAATTAGGTCTTCCAATATACCATTTTTGATCAGGAAGATCTAATTAACAGTAAACTATAAAATATTTAGATCCAACAGTTAGATCTCTTAAACAACTCTAATCATCTTAAAACTTGATTAGCAAATATTAACATAATTAATAATCCAAATTGAGTATTTTTGGTTTCTAACTACTCATAGAAGAGAGTAGAACTTAGTGGTATGGTTGGTTTAGTGATTCTGTGATTAATTTCACTAATCACTCACTAATCATCCTAAACCCTAATTAAGCCATAACTTAACCAAATGAAGTCTAATTTGTGTCTAATCCCAGTTAAAGTACTCAGTGGGTTATAGGGAAGCTATAGCCACTGAGTTTACTGAATTTGAACTTCAAATAAAAAAGTTAGGTTTTTGACCCCATTTATAAAACCCTAATTTCCATAATTAATGCTAAACTTGTTTTGGCTATAACTTAGCCAATACTTATTAGAATTTAGTGATTTTAAGTTCTATGGAACCCTTAGATAGTAAGCTTTAATAAACTGATATAAAAACTAGATTCCATCAAGCAAAATTACCAAATTGCCCTAATGAGTCAAATTTTTTAATTTGATCTCATAAAGCTTAATAATTATTCAATGTTGATGTACCTACTGTTTATCCTCATATTAGACAGCAAGTAATTAGTTTCCATTAAAAATTTCCAATTTAGAGCCTTAAATCAAAAAATAGAACTTTAGACCCTTAAGGAGGGGCAAAATGGTCATTTTGCCTAAATTTAGAGTTATGTGCTTTTAAGCCTTAGTTTCATGTTATAATCACTAAAATCAGTAAATAAAATAATTTTGAATATAATTCCATTAATTTAAGCCATAAATTTAATTTCAAATCAAAAACTTATTTTCTATCTTAAAGAATTTCTAAGTAGAAATTATTAAGCTGTATGATGTGAGATTCATCTCACAATATACCCATTTCTTTGAACCTCCTTAATCCATCCTCAATCTTTCTTTTAACATTAGTTAGGATTGGAGCTTGAGTGTTCATCTTAGTCCCTTAAGATTTTCCTTAGGAGTTAGGACTAGTTTTCTTAGATTAGATTTCATCTATTTAGTAAATTGGGTTACTCAATAGGTGAAGCCTTGATTTTGATGGTTTATAGATTTTTATAGTTTATTAATAATTATTTAATCTTTTAATCATAAATTTAAAAGTAGAGATCCATCCTATTAAGTTTGATTTTACTTAATAGGATTTATCTTAAATCTAAATTTGTGAGATTGGGTAGTAAAACTTAGTCCTTTAGGATCACCATTTGGATTGAGTAATTGAACCCCAACATTTGGAGTTTAATTCTTGATCCTTTCATCTTAATTTGATAAATCAAGATGGTTTGGGTTGCTTAAACAAACAAATTATGTCTATTAATTTATTTTATTTAACTTATAGTCAATGGTGATTAATCAAATTAGGATTTGGCCAGTTTTAATTATTTTTAACTCATAAGGTTTGGAATTTGAGTTACACTCGATAGTAGGAATTGGAGATCCTGAACTTGTGTAACTTAGAGTAGATATAATGAAAAAATTAGACAACAGTGGATATCACCTGTGTCCTAGTAGAGTCTCTTGCTCACTTTGATATTTGATGTTCTGCTTACCTTGTATTGAGCTTTATACCTTGATCACATGTATTGGACATAGGATATTTGATATGTATCTCATGTCAACTTAGAATTTGCATAAATATCATTCATATTTTATCAGTATTTTCAATTTTCAGGTGTTTAGTAGGTTGTGATCTAACTAGTATACATCTACATTTTGTTGGGTTCAGCATAGCACATCAGAGGCTAGTGTTTGGTAAGTCTATCCATGTCTAGTTTAGCATTGGTTTCCTAGGGTGGTGAGAAATAGATTTTGCGCCCATATGACTTTATTAGTCAGGATCTGATATGGTAGTACTAGTTGTGGATGCACTTCTACTCAGTGATATTCAGTTCAGTACTTTCTACCTTAGCTCATCAGGCTAAGTGATTTCAGTGATATTCAGTTCAGTATTTTTGCCTTAGCTCATCAGGCTAAGTGGTTTTATGCATATTCAGTTTAGAGCTTCTGCCTTAACCCATCAGACTAAGTGAGATTGATATATTGCTTTTAATTTGAATGGCTTGAGTAGCCATGATAATTTTCAGTTTTGTATTTACTACTTTCAATTTACTTTTTTGCATTTAGTATTTTCTCATTTACTATCTTACTATATTTACTAGCTTATTTACTTATAGGATGCTAGTCTTGCTCACTACTTATATATATATATACACACACACACACGATGCTAGTTTTATTTTTAGTTATTTAAATATTTCACATATCCTTTTTACTTTATGTTGATTAGCATAAGCTTATAATGATCATAAGTATGTTTTTGATGAGTTTTTCTTTCAGTATTAGTATTTAGTCTTTATTTTATGCCTAACCTTGTTGCAGCTATAGTTGAAGGTATTTGCTTACTTCCTCTTTTGTTTAAGTTATAAACTTATTATTTATAGCTTCCTATTCTTTTCACATGCTTTTCTGCTCCTATATTGCACTTAGTTGAGTTTTAAATGGTGATATCTAAATAAACATAATAAAATTACAGCCTAAAATGTGATTAAATATTTTGTCTAATTAGATTTTTTTTGTTGGCTGGGGCCCTATCATTGTGAAATCGATAATGATAGACTCTGAGCTATTTGAGGTTGTGGAGCCTTCTGAAGACCGAATTCAAGTGGAGGATCGAGCTGTTGAAGACTCCTAGCTTTTCTCTTATGTATTGTGAGGATGAGTGGTTTACTTATTGCATTTCTGCTTAAATCTATTAAATCATATTGTAATAATACAGGTTTAATTTATATTTTCTTTTACTGCTATTATTCTGAGTTGTATGTTCTTACTAATATATTGTGATGGAATAGATGTTACTATTTTTTCTTTTGCACTCTGCTTTCATGTACTTTTTATTTAGTGAAATAATTCTTAAATCGTAAACTCCTTAAGTAAGGATCTTATCATTTGGTGACTCCTCCACCGTAATCATGTTAACTTAAGAGTTAACAGAGCCATGGTGGGGCAGGGCCACCATAGTCTGACCTTCAGAGGAACCAGTCTTTCTGTCCTTGCTAAAGAATGGTTTGACCGTGTGACCACTGCCTTTCGAGACATAGCATGTCCCGATGGCTACTGTCTCCAGATCCTGGAGATTTTGCCTGGAGGTTCTGCTGATAGATGGTGGTATTGGGTTTATAGAAGATTAGCTATGAAGCATCGAGCAGTAAAATTCGATGATTTTTGTGCTGCCTTTAAGGCAGAGTATTATAGTTGATGTTCTTAGATTTCATATAATTGCTTTCGTATCATTTTATCTTTTGTCTATCTATGTAACTTCTCTTTTGAGAAAGTGATGATTGAAAAAGATAATGGATCTTTGTTTTGTTCGCTAAATTCATGCTTTTATTTCAGTCATGAATCCCAGATTTCCTTCTGCTCCCACACCGATTAAAAATACGGTCTCATCTTCGGGTGGAACCGATGAAATGAATCCTATGGATAATTTGATGAAGGCTCTGATCGAGAGTAATGTGCAACAGGCACAAGAAACTCGTGCCATTATAAGCATGCGACAACAATCCCTTTCACAAATAGGAAATCCATCTTCCTCTCACTTCTCAGGAGACGTACTTCTTCACAGTTTTCTGCATTTAAGAACACCTACCTTCAACAGGGCTCTTAGCCCCATGGATACTGTGGCTTGGTTAAAAATGGTTGAGAAGAATTTGGCTAGCATAAAATGCCCAAACTCGGTAGCTATTCGCTTGGTCACCCATCTATTTCAAGAAGAAGCAGAGTACTGGTTGGAAAACGAGCGGAATAATAGGTTTGCTGATTACGAGTTGGAGGATATCCCGTGGGATATCTTCATAGAAGCGTTCCGTGAAGCATTCATCCCTGCATTAGCTCAAGCAATTTTAGAGGATGAACTTCTCCATCTTACTCAAGGAAACAAATCTGTGTTCGATTACGAACAAGAATTCCGAAGGCTATTGCATTTTGTTCTGGACTTGGTTGGAGAAAGTCATACTAAGTTCTTAGGTAATCCTACCATAATGATCTAATAGCAAGCATCTAAAGTTAATAAGGAGCATCTAAGTTTCTATCTCAAAATGTAGATAATAAGCTCCTTCTATCTCAATAGATTAATTATTTATGGCTTATATTTATTGATTTATTCATGTTAAGGCAAGATCATTATGATCTTGCACACCTAACTTAAAAGAAAATCTAAGCCCTAAGGTTTACATTAATTCCACAACTCTTATTTCCTTAATGCTTGATTTGATCAGGTCAAATGGGTAAGCCCATCTGATCAACATCTATGTTAAAATCATGGGATTAAATCTCATAAATTATTAAGGAATAATTGGTTTATAAAACTATTCCATTTTATAAGCTTAATTATGCTAGTAGTTTTATTTAAGAGAAAATCAAAGATTTAAAGATAAGTGTTCAGATTGACCAATCACATAGTTTATTAAAGATCTTAATATATCTAAGTTATTAAGTTAAGATCAATGTCAAATCAGGGTGCATTATTGGAATTATGCAAATTGATTTATCCTTAAATCAAACTATTTTTACTTAAAGTGATTAAGGATTTTAGACCATAATCAAGGTAAGTTAGGATTAAATCCACAACTTAACTAAATCAAGATCACTTGTTTAATTTAGAATTAATGAAAATTCAGTGAGTTCTTGGTGTATTATTGATGTTTAAATTTAAGATTCAGGACTAAGTATTAATTACTTAATCACTTCTTAAGATTTTTAGGTTAAATGTTTAATTATGCCAATTTCATCCCATTAAGGTGTTCAAGTTCATTTAATTATTTCCTAACATTCAATTTACTAATATTAAAGCATAAAAACACAAGTTTACATAAAATAAAAAGTAATTAAGGCTAATCAAACCCTAAATCAAGAAATATGGATTAGCACTTAATTAAAGATCCAACCATTAAAATTTCATGAAACTTGGCAAGAATGTCTTAATAAATAATACAAAAAATCAGAGACTATAATTAAGAGTTTTGGCTAAGTAGAAACTCTAATTTTCACTAATCATACTTTTATAAGAATATGACATAATTAAAAAAATATAAATCAAAAAATTAATTCACTTAGCACATGCATTCTACAATGTAATAGAAAAATAATGGCACATAAATCATGAAATTTGGTTAAGTTCAGATGCTAATCAACCTTAATTAGGTTTTGTAATAATTAGGCTAAATCAGAAAATCCAACCATTAAAAGTGCAATATTTTTTATATTCTTGCTCCTTATGATTTTCTGAATGATTTGGTATAAAATTTCATAGTATTGGGTCAGTGAATCAAAAGTTATTCATATAATTTAATTTGCATTATTTTAATTAATACATTCTATTTTTCTTAAGGAAAACAATTCATAAATAGGTTTTATTAATATTTAAACGGTCTCCGCCCATTATCAAAACACGCGAGTCAGCTCGGCCCGAGAACTTGGCACTGTCGAACAGCATGGGTCACGAGTCGACCCGATCCAAACTGTTCTCCTTCTTCCCCGACTTCACCACGATGCCAGGATGTGGGCCCCCCGTACTGACAATAAGGAAGTACGGTGCTCCAACTGTGGCAAATCCCAACTTAAGTAAAGTTAGGTAAACCCAACCTGCCTTAAGCCAAGGACTTGTCACCAAGTGCTATAACATTCATCAATATAAATATCAAAGTGACGGAAGCGATACAAAATAGAGTAACATCCACAAGCATACATAGTAGGAAAAGAGAATGCAATATAGTAACTCATCACAATGCAGAAATAAAATACATCCAGAATTAATTATTACAAATTGAAGTTTAAAGAGAATAAAAATATATCTCAATCTCACTAAAATAAAAAGGCAACAGCTAACTAAACAGTAGCAGCACGATCCTCCTCCTGAATCTGCTCCTCTTCTGTGAAGCTGCCCACGAACACGTCTGAATCTGACATTTGTCGGTATCACAAATGCCAGGGCCCCAGCCAACAAAATAAAAAGGTTATAGTTAGATAATTGTCTAAGTACATTTTAGGCTATTTAAATGAACTTAATATTGAAAGATATCACATTAAATTATTTTTAATATGCAAGCAATTATGGGGTGTAACAAGCTATACAAGAAGTGGAATACTATAAACTATCCATTTATAGCAAGCAACAGGTATGTGAAATATCATACAAAATATCAAATAAATAAGGTGAGGCTAAAAGCAAAAATAACTGCAACTATTGAAATAAATATGATCCTAACATGATTATGATCGCAATAAAACATGCTGAGTATAAAAGAACATAAGTACTGAACATGATAAAATTCTAGCATCCTAAACATGCCATTTATACATATATTTAAGCCATAAAAGTGTACATACAACATGCGGATTAATATGAAAAAGAAAGGCCACTAAGACATATGGCAAAAGCAAAGCAATATATGAAATATAAGGCCACTGAGGCATGTGGCAAAGCGAGCGAAGACTAAAAATAAGGTCACTGAAGCATGTGGCAAAGCAAATTAAAAAATAACACAATCCAGCTAAACTAGCCATAAGCCTAAGACATAGTACTGCCATACCAGCCAATAGGCCATACAGGGCCTCTAATATCCATCAATCAATCCCCAGCCCAGCCATCCAAATATGCTAGGTCTGAGTCCAGTCTATACAATACTACTGCTAAAGAGGCAGACTAAGCTATGACAGATTCTACTAACTGCAAATAAGACAAAACTGAATGATATGCAATTCTAATACTAGCTTAGGATGTATCATCCATATCCTAAGTCTTCCTATTATGCTCAAGGAATAAGGCTCAAAAATCAAGGTAAGCAAATTAATCTAGTCAAGTAAGCAAGAGACTCAATCTATACTCATGTGATATCTGATGTTATCTAATTACCAATTCTAACTATTCTGAGAAGGTACAAGTTTAGGATCTCAAATATCCAGCTATTGAGTAGAATCTCAGATTTACGTCCTTAAAGTCAACATTAAAACTTAACAAGTTCTAATCTAATAATCATGTGATGACTATATAATTTAAGTAAGCAAATCAATGACCTAATTTATTAATATTTTACTCTCTTACCCAAATCTTGATTAAATAAATCAAGATTTAAGAATTTAAAACTTAAACCCTATGTTGAGTTCAAATCCCAAATCCTAGGTAATATCTTAATAAGGATCTAGGGTTCACACTTATTACCCCAAATTAAAGGTAAAGAGTCCTATAAGCTGCAAGATTTAAGAACTAAGAACTTAGTGAAAGGCTATTCTACTGATTATAAGATAAAATAATCAATTAAGAACTTGAGAATCTAAGATCTATATTCAATCTTTAAGATAATTTTATTATCTTAATGATTGAATCATCCTATACCCACATGGAATATTTCAAAGGATTAAACAATCAATCATTCAGGAATTTCAATTGGAGATGGTTTAATTCAAATCGAATATCTAAGTCTAAGATCTAAGATCTATAGATCTGAAGTTTGATCACTTTAGACTTCTAACTAAATGTTAACTTAGGAACTTTAATTTATGCTTCTTTTAAAATTTAAGCTTATAATCACTGTAATTAAACTCATTAAGATGATATTTTAACAATTATAAGCATTTGATTAACATTTAAGCTCATGATAATCTCTTTAGATTACTTAAGATTTAAGGGTCTGGTTTTGATCACTTTAGATCTTAAGCTAAGATTTTTACTTAGACATTTCTAATTACTTTTCTTTTAACACTTAAGAATAGCCAAAAATACCTAATTTTTCATTTTAGCTCCAAATGATCTCAAATTTCTAGGGTTAGGTTTAAATGACCCATTGAGTCTAATGGAATCAAAAGCAAGGCTTGGTTTAGCTTAACTAATCTAGATTTAGTTGAGATAATAACCAGGGTTATTACACAGGACGTTAGGAAAACCCTAACCGTAGAAATTAGGGTGACCTAGGGCATGCCAGAGCCTCGATTCAATCATCACACCATCGGGATCTTAAGGCGCACCCAAGGGAACCTTAATTGCAGACTGGGGTGGTCGGGATAGCTGGGAAGCTATTCTCCTCAATTCGGCTAGTTCCGAATTGGGGATTCCACTGTGAGGAGAAATTCTCCTCACAAGGATCAAACTAGAGCCAGAGCTTGATGGCTACACCACCAGGGTGGCTAGGCGCATCAAAATCCCAAGGTAGGAGGGTCTGGGAGTGGCCAGGACACCGAGACCTTACTCGTTCCAAAGCTCAAAAAGGACGGTAGCTTGATCAATCGGTTTGATCGACCGAGCCCTTACTATTATTGCACTAAATTCGATTAGACTATGGCAACCATTACGAATCAAATGGAGAAGTGATTGAGCCCATTTGGCTCAAAGCATGCAAGGAGGGTACCTAGTTGACAGGAAGCATGGATCAATCAAACGGAAGCACACCAGAGGCTGCTGAGCTTCAGAGAAGAGCTTTTAGGGATCCTGAACATCAGGTGTATCCTCTATCAGTGGTACGCAAGCTCTAGGGCGCTTGGAGAAAGCTTGGAAGACCAGAAATGGCGGATTGAGAGAGAGTGAAATTTGAATTCAATTAGCTAACAAACCCTTCATAGAAGAATTGTGAAGGTTATTTATAGCCACAGAAGGATCCCAGGGTGAACGGGATTGGGCTAGGATGATCCGGGAATTCAGGCCATGGCCGAGCTCGTAATTTTAATAATTGGAGTTAGCCGGGCCACGGGGCCCGATAGGGCTGATATGTCGTTGAGGGAAGATCCCCAACGACTTGCTGAGGTGGACACGTGAGTGGGGGACAATGTCTGTGGTTGGGAGGTACGGGGATACTCCCTGTCGGGAGTGGAGTGGTATGGGGACAATGATCCACAGTGTGGGTGCACTGTGGGTCATCTAATCTATCGATCAGAGCCGCGGAACAGCCCTGATGTTTCCGCTCCTAATGGCCAGATCCGGAGTGATCCGAGCCATGGCATCCTGGTGAATTAAATCCTAGCCGTAGGATCAAGAAGCACGACGGTGAGATGAGCGGGGGCTTCACTGTCATGTGACTCTGGCTCCACAACGGATGATCGCCCACGGTTCGCACAATGGATCCCGACAGTTAATTTAGTTTGAGGGTAGATTTACAAAATCAAATTATTTGCATCCCTTATATCCAATTATTCCAAATAAAATTAAATCCAATTAATGCCTAAATGACATCCAAAAATTCCTAAATTTTTACCCCTAGTTAATTTGGGGGTGAGAAATTCAAAAATGCAATCAGATTTAATTTTGATATCAAAATATTTTATATCTAAATTAGGTCATCTAGACTGATCAGATGACAAAATTGCCCTAGAGATGTCAGATTAACCTCAAACTTTCAAGGTTAACTTAAAATGGTGTTTTAAATGCAATGAAACAAGAATTAAGGTATGATTAAGCTGATATTAAGCTAGGTAATAACTTATGATTGTTACAATATATCATTATAATTACTTAAACATAGATTTTGTAAATTATAAATAAATACCTAAAACATTATAAAGAAATTCTTAGGAACGAAACTTAGCTTTTTGAAATAATCCATTAAAAGGATATTCCTTAACCCAAAATTGATTATCTAAAGTACTACCACAATTTAGAATTCTCAAATGGAATATTTTTTAAATGAATTATTAATAATGATAGAACCTTGATTTTCTTATGTAAACACAAGTTAATGAGATATTTTTGGACACAAACTAAAATAAGATATCTGGATATTACTTATTGCATTTATTACACTTTTTGCTGCTGTTATAGCTCTGTATTCTTAGCCTTGTTTTTGGATGTACTGTCATTTTTTTGTTTTAAACTGTCAAATTAGTGCACTTATCAAAATATGAATAAAATGTCTGGTGCAAAAAAGATATCTGCTATGGTTTCACATAGGTGATTATTTATGGTTTGTACAGACATATGAGTATGGGGCAAGTAAAGATAAGGAAGTTATAATCATCATTAAGAGGGAAGGAATAAAGATGTAATGCATATGGAACCCAATTACGATAACCAGACAGACATGCATGATTCCTATAGTTCTAATTTTTCCCAATAGGCCAATAATGACAAAAAATATATAAAATTTGGCATGTAAAATATTTATGCAAGAAAGTTTTATTACTATTTAACAACTTTTTATAAGAATTAAAAACTTTTTATGATAAAATCATATGTTTCTACAATCTAATTGTTTAAAATATATAAGATTTGATATCTTTGGTACTAAAAGTATGTTGTAATTATTGGGAATTCAAATTCTGACATTATTTTTACTATGTCAGGTACAATTAGAGGAGATTGAGTTAGCTTGTTGGAGTGGCATGCCAATGGTATTCTAAGATTTATGAGAAAAATATAGTTTTTTATTTTATATTCTTTCCATTATGTTGAAGATATTAATTTATGTATTAAATTTTGAACAAAATATTGAAATTGTATTATTCTAAATATTTTACATTAAAATAAAAAGAAATTATTTTTATTTCTTATATGAGTCTGGATGATGAAATATTTTGTATGTTATTTTACTTAACATTCCCATATAATCATACAAAAATGTATCTGATGTTGAATTAGTTTCACTAACCTAACATTGGTTTATCTCTTCAAGCAATCTTAAATAATGAGAGTGGCAGAGAAAAGGAGAATTGGGGATCTCAAGAAATTTGAGTTCTCTATTTGGATTCTAAAGGATTTGTACCGCTTTCATAAGCGTTGAGGGTTTAAATATGGATGTGATCATCCTTTTCTCGGTATTTGATTATGAAGCCAACGAATGAGGGTGAGTTGTTAGGAATCAATGGTGCAACAAATATTCCTAGCTCTTGGCTCTAACTAAGCCTTAATCTCACTAGATAAGGATACACTAATAGTTCATGAGTTCTTGATCGCAAAGGTCATTTCCTATGTGCTTGACAGAGAATACTCTTTCTAAAGGTTTAGGATTACCAGTGCTCAATTTATAATTTTGTAATATGTATTTCCAAAAATTAACTATCATGATTAATAATAGTAAGCAAAAAAAAATTGAATATGAAGAAAATGGTTTAGTTAACAAAATTTTCTTTACATGAAAACAATTTTGATAATAACTGTGATAACAAGAGAATGCTATCTAAGCCTGTTGTGTTGTAACCCAAGAAAATCAGTCCAATTTGATAGCTAACAGATAGCTTGCATGGTGCGCGGGGATTTAGGGCTATTAGATATTTTTTCACAGGCAAGAAATTTTCGTCATCATCTAGCTCCATTGGATTCCTCTTCAGACGCAAGATCGTGGAAAGATTCCGGGCACACGCAGCCACGCCAGGCCGCCGCCCTTGTTGATCTATCGCAGTGCATCGATGAAGGAGAAGAAGGACCGTCATCGAAAACGACAACCATTTCTACATCGCTTCGGAAGCCGTTCATGCCGCCGGAATCATCGTCCTCATCTGCAAGCTCTCCTGCTGGCATGATTCTATTTCCATGCATGCATCTTTCTTTCAAGGGTTCTTAACTTTTCGACGTTCTTGCTTTGTGATGGTGCAGTTTTTGGTAGAGTTTTTGTATGCTTTATTGGCTTGAGAGCGAGCAAATGCAGTAATATTTTGCTGCATTTTTGATGAGGAGAATAGAGACCTTTTCAGGTTAGATTGTTGCTTAAGAATTAAATGAAAAACAAGTGTGAAAGCGAAGAACATCCCTCCATAGTTTCCAGTCATTGATTTCAAGTGTGAAATCGCATCCATGCGGCAAATGCAGGCTTTTTTCTGCATTTATTTTAATCTTTGTTTTCTTTATTTGTCTTCATTAGAAATCTTCAATTAATACATCAAAAAGTAAATCTAATGGTAAAGTTAAGGATATAATAATAGTACGTACAAAAAAATTCGTCTAATGAGATGTAAGTATTATATTATATTTTTATTAGATATTTATTTCTCATTGACGTGACATCTAATATTGCTCACACTTCTTTCTTAAAGTTTAAAAAACATTTTCATTAGATAATAATACTCAACGAACAAAAGCTTCACTAGCGGCTGAACAAGGGATCGGAGTGCAGAGCCCAGCCGTGGATCATGGACTGGGTTCTGCGCCGCTGATCCAACGGCGCCATATGGCCGGCGTTGTGAACGACGGCCAGGGCCAAGTTTCCGAAACTCTTTACGGTGCCGGCGGGCTCCCCTGTGACGGCCCAAGGCAGGGTATCGGCCCTCAGAAACGCCCTGATCCCACTCCAGCTAAGGCCTCTGAGCCAGGCCTCGGCGGCGAGGACACCGTCGTTCAGGTCCAGCTCTCCCTCGTACACTAGCACCCTCGTCTCCCTCACCACCGCCTCCACCGCAGCCTTCGAGCTCTTCATCACGTCGTCGAACATAGCAGCCTTCACCGCTTGGCTACACTTCTCCCAGTCGGACGCCAAGTTCGCACCCAGCGCGGACCTCACGTCCTCTCTGCTGAGGAATTCGTGGAAGCTTCGGGACGAGTACGGGGTTCTCCTCTTCACGTTGAAGAGAGTCGCTAGGCCTGTCGCACTCTTTAGCCTCGTCAGCACCCTGTTCCGCGCCTTTGTCGCCGCTGACCAGTTCCCTTCCAGCGCCAGCCTCGCCGCCGTATCCTGCACCCGAAACCATTTTATATTGATCTGTGCAAGTAGACTTGGGCACGCTCCCGCCCGACCCAATCAAGTTGGGTCAGCTCGGGCTTCGGTATTATATGTCTGGGCTCAATTTTGGGTCGAGCAAGAGTATTCGCTGATATGTCCTTTAATTCATTGAATGAGATTTGAACATTATTTCAATATAATATTTAAAAATAATATTTATATTATTTTAATATAAATAAATAAATTAATGTCCAAATTCTTTTGAATAAATTTTTTTTTGAGGACACCTAAAAAATAATATTATTACTTAAATCTCATTAAGATTTTACTTTATTTATTTATACAAATTATTAATTATTTTTATAAATTAAATAAGCTTCTTATAATTTGAAATATTCTTATAAATTGATATAAAATTGAGATATTTATCCAAAAATATTATAATGTTTTTAAACTCATATTCTAATAATATATTTTTTCATATTTAGAATACGAATATTCGAATTTAGAATATGAATATATATATATATATAGTCAAATTAAGAGATGGCATAATATTATTTATTTATTTATGTTTTTGGAGGCTTTGAATTTTCTTTATACTTTGAATCTCGTAATAATATTCTTTATTTTTTAGAAGAGAAATAGTATTTAGATTTATCTGGGAGGTTATTCAAAAAAAATTGAAATAATGTCTAATTCATATAAATTTTGAGGCTAAATAACATTTTTATTTTTATAATTTAAGAAAAAAATGAAATATATGCGGAAAAAAATAAATTTGTACCTGCAAGCGCTCCAATTGCCTGCGCTGGGCGGCGGAGATGAGGCCGAAGGAGAAAGCCTGGGCCGCGTGGTAATGCACTTGGACGGGCGGGTCCACCATTCCGTTCCCGATTGCAAGTCCCGCCAGATTCACGCGGCGATCGACGGTGACCTTGGAGTTCCTTCGGAGAATGATTCGCGCGGTCTCAGCGGCGAATTTCCCCCCGTAGCTCTCCCCCGCAATGAAGAATGGGCGGGAGCGCATCTCGGAGGGCTGGGAATCGTAGAAGGACTGTAAGGCGTAGACGACCGAGGAGGCGACCGAGGAGGAGGTCAAGGCGGCGTCTCCGCCGCCGGCGGGGCTGTATCCGGCGCCGGAGGGGCTGTATCCGGCGCCGGAGGGGCTGTCGATGAAGAGGAGGGCGAGGCGGGTGTTCCAGCTGAAGGGATTCTGCCGCAGAGCGGATGCGGAGACGAGGAAAGGGCCGATTTCGGCGTAATTGGAGAACATGGAGGAGCAGCCGGGCCCGCCCTCGAGCCACAGCAGGATCGGAGGCGCCCTTTCCCCGCTCTCGCAGGCTTCGTAGAAGGCGAAGAAGAGCGGCGCCGCGCCGCCGTCGGCCGGGAGGTAGCCAGATTTTGAAGGCAGGGATCCGTTGGGGAAGGGTGACGCCGAGGCCGCGCACAGGACGGCAGCCAGGATGATCGCCATTGCCGCCGCCATGGATTTGTCTCTCTTTAGGCGGGTTCGTGTTTGTTCTAACTCTTAGCGGTGGGGGGGTTTATAGGTGTGGGTGGACTTCGCAAGGGCTTCCTTTTGGACCCTATCAAATGGAAACCGGGCAGTTCCTTCCTGACCTTTTCTGTGAATTTTCTGTGAAAGAGAGTGAACAATTAACTAATACAAAACAACACATGTAAAAAGTGCACAAAAACAACTTCTAGATGTCTCGAAGCACATAGAAATAGCTCCATGCAATTTCTAGGTTTGATCTTCATTTGATTTGGCTCAAATTAATGCTAGATCTGCACATGCTTATTTTGGAGCACTCGGGACTCCGCTGTACAACAAGAAACTATTAATAAAATCGTTGTACTGCTGTATCTAAGGTTATTCGGTCTAAAAGGTAATAATTGTTTTCCCGATTTGGATATAAAAAACTTGAATAATTTAATGAAGAACCTCTTGACGGCCAAATATTATGCTACTAAGCAGCTAAATTATATGAAAACTAGAATAATTGACTCTCGCATTTGAAGGTGTCTGTGAAATGGTCGAGCCATTTTAATTTGATAATAAGGGTGACTCCAGCCTTTTTTTTAATGACCTTTTAGTTATAAGTGTAAACTCAAGGGTTCGCATGGTGATGATTAATGGTAGCTAGAGTTTATGTTCTTTTAAACTTTGTAAGCAATGATGTTATTAATTAGATCACTTTGCTACCTACTAATGAGGGGCAATTGATGAAAAGGAGCATGAGGAGGGTGTTCCAAGTGAAGAAATTCTAACGTAGCTCCAGATTGGGAATGGAGTGGGAGATGAGGAAAGGCTCAATCTCAGCACAACTGGAGAACATGAAGCAGTAGTATGGGTAGTCCTCTAGCCACAGCAAGATCGACACTCTCAGGCCACTTTGTTGGGATTTGTAGAAGGCAAAGAAGATCCGCAAGGCACCGCCGTTGGCAGGGAGATAGCCAAACTTTGCGGGAAGAAATATGTTGGGGAAGGGGAGGGGAGATGCCGAGGCCACTCAAAGGAGGGCCACGAGGAAGATCACTAGAGTTGCCGCCATTGATTGGGCCATTGTGTTATTACTTGTTTTGAACTTCTTGTGGGGGCTTTTATAAATATGATGTAATAATACTAGATTGTTACTTAGGTCTAATCTAGCTTAATTAATCCAAAAACTTGTTCCATTAGTTTTTAAATATCATTAGTAGTAAATCCAGAATGTTTGGTTTAATTTGGAAATTATTTGAATAAATCAAATATTTTATTCAATTTAGGTAATTAGAAAAATGAGAAAATTAAATTGACCTCCAATCGAATCCAATCTCATTTTTGAATTCCTAACACCTAAATTAGCTAATGATGAATTTTTAATAATTTTTATAGTCCATTTGGTCAAAGTGACTATTTAAAATTAATTAGAATTAATTTATTTATTTATTTAAATTGAAATTATTTTACTTTTCAAACGGGTAATCTCCGCTTCCTTCTCGAATTCATTCAGATCAGGCCAATCTCAGCCGTCTGCGGTTCGTTTGGGCCAGATCAAACGACATCCGTCCACCAACCGCCTGATCTTGATCCAGCCGTTGGATCAGATACCAGATCCAATGGCTGGCATTACTCCCACGATTATTAAAAAATCGGGATCAGATCTGGGCCACCAGATTTGATACGGATCAAATATTGTGGACCCGATTGATAAGAGCACCTTGCTCTTATCATCTTGGCCAGTTCAGCCACGCGCCCGCACACAATCTTGTGTGCAGCGGTCCCACCTCTATGGTGCCTGCAACCCCCAACAATTGTCCTTCCTCTCCCCGATTATCTTCTTATTCCCTGCCTCTCTGCTAGACGAGTGGATTTTTGGGGATTTCATATGTATTCAATTCTCCTCCCCATCTCCCTCAAATGTTTTTCTTCTTCTTCCTGTGAGCTCAATGGTCAACAATGGATGGGAGTGACATCGACATCCCTTAACATCTTGATGGCAACTTTCTAGCATTGGCTAAAGTAGTTGGAAGCAATCAGAACTATATGATCTGCATTTTGAACTTGTTTGCTGACCGATGAATGGATAAATCCCCAACCTCCAGGCATGTGGCTCCCCAACCCTCAACCCACAGGATTAAGCTAAGGGGTGGCATGTCACTCTGGCTAATCCTTCACTTATCATTAGATTAGGATGAAATCCATAATCCACCTAATAAGGGAAAGAGAAAGCACAAAATTAAATAACAGTCACTATCTAAGTAAAAATATACAGAGTGCGGAAGCGATATAAAAATGAGAAACATCCAAGCATCACATTATACATAGTAGAAAATAACTCAGAATAAAAGTATAATATAATCCAAACATGCAGTCATAGGTACCTGTGTTAATACATCATTTTAAAGTTTAAGTAAATGAAAGTGAAAATACGCTCATCCTCATATATAAAACTGAGTAACTAAATGTCCTCTGGACTAAGCGGCTGCACCTCCTCTAAGTAAGGCTTCTCCTCAAGTACAGGATCCTCAAGCTGCTCTATACCTGACATTGTCGGTTTCACAACTAAGTACATTTTATGCTGATAAATTTTATGTGTTTTACAATATCACCATTTTACATCTTCTAAGCAATAACTACATCCAATAATATGAGCAACTAGCAGAACAATAAGAAAGAAAAATCTATAAACAACATTTATAACTTTAAGCAAAAAAGAGACTAAGGCATACCTCAAATATAAGCTAAATAGGTAGGGCATATATATATATATATATATATATATATATATATATATGTATAACTAAACAAGTACTGAAAGAAAATACTGCATCCTAAACATGCTGGTTATCAAACATATATGCAAATTAAATAACTTAACTCAGTAATAATATATATAATAGCAGCAAAATTCTAATATCCTAATATATAAGCTGAACTAAGGAATAGCTGACTGAATAAAAATACTGAAAAGTAAGTCAAGTATCAAACTGTACATAAATCTGAATATCTGTGTACTAACTGCCATATCAGAAAAATTGGCCAATCTGGCCCATATATCTATCCATTCCCATAGCTTTTCTGGGCTAGGGCAAATACATATATATCTATCTATCCACATAGCTTTTCTTGGCTAGGGCAAACATATCTATCCCTGTAGCCTTTCTGGGCTAGAGTATACATAACTGGATAACACTGTGTGACTGAAGAGGCAGGCAATATTATGCAATATCTTTTAGTTATTTTACTTTATTTCTGTGTGCACGTCCAGAAATAGCTGAAGAGTCACGCACATGTGCAAGACTATACGGGTTCCAAGCTTAACACACGCTCCTCAATGAGTAATATTAAGCCTCCTTATTACTCCTTACTCATGTCCATTGGGGTAAATGTGCACCAGAATCCACCCAAAAATTGAATCCAAAGGCAACTGTTATACTAATTATTCTAAGTTCTTATTTCATGCACAAAGTTCTCTTATATGATATGTCCAAGGAAGTAAGCTCAAATATACAAGGAATGCGTAGCACAAATATCAAAATAAGCAAGGGACTCTATTAATATGGTGATATCATTTATTTTCTAATTATCCATTCTAACTATTCCAGGTTACACAAGTTCAGGATCTCCATTTTCCTACTATCGAGTGTAACTTAGAAACTCATTCTTATAGGTTACAAAATAGTAGGACTAGCTAGGTCCTAATATGCTTAATCAAAGTCGACTATAAAAGTTAAATAATAAATCATCATGACCTAATTAATGATTTTAGACGTTCTATACTAAGCTTTAATCAAAACTGTAGATTAAATACCCTGGAGATTGGGTTTAATCACATAATCCAAGAAAGATAAGGCCTAAGTTTTAGGTGTTATTCCAAAAGTGATCTACAAATTAAGGCAACGTCTATTAAGTAATCAAACTTAATATATTGAATCTCCTACCTTAATTCTAAGGTTAAAAGACAAAATAATTAGAATAAGTTGTAAAATTCTAAAAACTAATAAAACCAAGGTTTCATCCATTGAGTAACCCATTTACCCAATGAATGAACTCTAACCTATGATATAGTCCTAATCTTAGGAGTAGTCCTATTGTGGGGTGAAAGATTCTAAAGAAAAGACTTAGAAGGATTTTCAAGTATCTGACGAATTGACCTAATACTGATTTTTCTCACTTAAATGATTCTAATATAGTTCTAATGTTAGTTTTAACATTTTAAAAGACTAATTAAAGGTTAAGGGTGCTTAACAAAAATTTTGGGCAAAATAACTATTTTGCCCCTACTTAAGGGTCCGAAAAATCAACTTTTGATTTAAGGGTCCAAACTAAAGTTTCTTGGTTTCAAATGATTCCTTACTGTCTAACTTGAAGATTGATAGTAAGTACGTCCAATTTGGACAAGAGACGGGTTCTACAGGTTCAAACTAAGGTTTTTGACCTATTGGTATTTTAGTAACTTCACCCTAATGAAACCTAACTTTACATGCAGTTTATTGTTGGTGACTGTTCAAGAATTTCATAGAATCCAATAACGCTGAATTTTGAGTTCGAATGGCAAAGTTATGATGGTTTTAAGATTTTGAATTTAATTAATATTTCACTATTTATAATTGAATTTGAATATTTTTACTTTTGATAATCACACACACACACACACACATATATATATATGATATGTAGTTATATTTACTATTCATATTAAGTGAATTTTATTGTATTTAATAGGCTAAATAATATTAATCAATTAAGTTAATTATCCTAATTCTTTAAGTGATATTACTACTTAAATATGCGATCATTCTTGCTTAATTAAATTCCCTCTTTATTTACTGTCTAGATTAATTATTAATTAACTTATCTTTAATTATATTTTGACTATCTTAGTCATTTAAATAAAATTCTACATCTATTGTTAATGAATTTCAGATCTGTTTTAAATGACTTCATACAACTATATATATATATATATATATACATATTATTATATATGTTTACTGTTAATTAGTTACTTAAATTTAACTAACTACTAATTCATTTATCTTAAGATTTCATTAAATAAATTTATTAGCATCAATTAATAAATCCTCTAACTACTAAACTAGTTTATTAAATACAATTAGTGTTAATTATTTTAATTATCTTAATTAATTAAAAAAGGTGATTAAACTATAATAATTAAGATACAATTTCACTACTTAAACTTTAGTAGATTAATACAGTTAATTAGTCTACGCTAGTTAATATTCAAGAACAACTAAATAATCGAATTAACCCGATCATAATACTATATATAGATGTGTTGTTTATCTGTTAAATTATCATTCATTAAATCCAAATGATAATTTAATCAAATTATTTAAGTAATCTTTTTTAGTTTAACTATCCTGCTGTCATTAGATTATCTACTATAGTTATATTTATTCGAGTAGTTATCTATGATAAATCAATTAGTTAAATATAACTATTCGTACATGCATATTATTTTATTTCCTACTTACGGTATATATATATATATTAGAATATATGAACTATTTTGTTTAATTTATTAAGCACCCAAAATATAGTTTATCTAAATGTTAGCAGCACAACAACAATCATTCAACCCTTCTTTTTTTTTGATATAAAATTTTATACCATTTGGATTACTAGAATTTAAATTAATCAATTCATAAGAATCTGAATTAATTAATAAATTATATTAATTCATTTAAGTATAGTAAACTACGACTATATCAATTCGTTTTACATTTAAATATTGTTTATTAATTTGAAATAATATATTTTCAATAATAACTACCATACACTTTTATTTATAAGTTAAATTAAACGGACTTAATAATGTGACAACCACTTACATTACTCTTAATAAACAAATGGATGGGGTCAATACAAAAGAAATTCATCTTCTTCAGAAATGAATACATGCTCTTTATTATCTTATCTTGATGTCCAACATTATGCCATTTTGGCTTTTTTTATTTTTTTATTTTTTTTATTTAGACTATCCCAGTTGGCCGTCAATTAACTTAACAACTTAATAATAATAATAATAAAATAAAAAAGTATCATGAGCTCAGAAAACATTAGAGTCGGTTTCTATTTCTTCTGCCAGTTCAATCACTATGTCAGAAAACATTGGAGTCACATCCAAGAACACCACAGTATCATGAGCTCAGAATAATAAGAGTATAAAAATAGAAAACACTGTCATGATACTAGAACTCGAATAAGTAAAAATTTAGGATAAATGAGTAACTAAGTAACCTAAATAAATCTTATAGGATCAAACCTAAGTTTAGTATGTAACTAGCTGATTCAAATTAAAACCTTCATAAGATTTACAAGATTAAAAATTTAAGATGTTAGGACTTAACTTTCATACTAAGACATATGAATCCTTATAAGGCTTTAAATCAACAAACAGATCTTAAAACACTTTTAAATATTTACCTTTCACTTTCTAAACTTTGTCTCCTTAAAAAGAATAATAACAGCATAACCTAATAATATTCTCTAAGGAGTTTAAAACTAGTCAAACTACTAGGGCTTTAGTAGGTAATTATCTAATGTAAGATGATTAGATTGAAAGACCATCGTCTGTTGCTTAAAATCACCAAGGCTCTTCATTAGTGTGTATAACTTCTATATCCTAGCATCTCCCTCAAAACTTGTTACCAATTTACTACTAGGTGCTACATAGCCTTATTCACTTAGTAATCCAATTTAGGACTCCAACCCTCCCTGTCAAATTAGGTTGCAGTCTTGTTCGAAAACTAGGTTCAACACTCTTTAAAAGGGAATGTATAACACCCGAAAAAATAATGATATCTAGAGTTCTATGAATGGCTTAAGATTTATCAACTAGATTGAACTACGAATAGTGTGTAGCTTTTATTTAGGGAACTCCAAGGGTAAAGAATAATGTTACGCTTTAAGGATGGTCATTTCACCGGTAAGCCTAAATCAATAGTTTAGACTTAAACTTTAATGTAACAACCCAAGTTGTTACTTAGGTCAATATAGACTAATCTAAGTATTAATTTTGGTTCTAATATATTAATTAAGTCATTTAGAACCTACCTCTAAGATCTGGATCAAATCAGGAATCAAATAGAGCAAATCCTGATTTCTAGAAAATCCCAAAATCCTAGAAATTGACTTTTTATTTAGACCTCAGATCAAAAATCTGACTTCACCATTGCGTTCACCACCCCCAAAATAGCTAGGAGTGATGTTTTAGACGCATTTAGAAGTCATTGGATTTTTGACGAATATTTTAATATTATTTAAATACCCGAAAATTCAAGTAATTAAATACTCGTCAAATCAAAAATCCGATTGAGTCGTTGCGTTCCTCATCCCTCAATTAGCTAGGGATGATTTATTGAGAATTTTTGGAATGCATTTAAGTGATTAAATTAATTTATAAAATATGCTAAATTAATTAAATAATATAAATATTAATTTATTTGAAACGACGCCATCTATTCTCTTCGTTAAGTGTTGACGGTAAAACCTTACCGTCCGATCTTTCGATCGGACGGTCTATGTGTTGTCTTCCTCACACATCGGCGAGCAGACAACGCGTGGCCTGCGCGAAATACGTGGCAGATAGCCGCTCCAGGTGGCGACTCCCACCGCTTAATCCCTTGATTTAGGAGCAAATCGAATCGTTAGAATCCATTTTTGGATCATCCACTTCGATAGCAACCATGTGCGAAAAGAAGAGGAATTGAAATCAAACTGAACCGTTAATCTGGTATTCCTCCATACTTCCTATACCTTCATTCATTTGCTTCGAATCCAGTTCTTAAGTTTATTCCATTGCATAGATTGCAATTATATAGCATCTGATCGATTAATCAATGGCTTGATCGATCGAATTTTTCAATCTATCCACAGTTTAAACCGTTATCTTCTTCGTTCGCCGGACCCTAGTCGCTAGGTCAAGCCTTAGCCGGCGGCATAATTCGTCTCCGTTGATGATTCACCCACCATTGGTTAGGTAGCATCCTTGTCTACCTTCGGTCGTGCGGGCTAGACCTCGTCGCCGCCGGGAAGGGTCCGAAAATTCGTGCCCTAAATCACCATAGCGAGTCTAGGTTAGATGCCTGTCGTTTGTTTTGGGTCGGGCCTGACTCGCGGCTCGATCCACGAGTGCAGGTCTGTCACGCGATAGCCGAAGGCAGATGGTAGGCTTCGCTCAACGTCATCGTGTACGTCGACGCGCCACATGGCGAATTCTGCGGCAGCAGGTGGGCCCCCATCAGCACCTCAACCAATTCCTCCGCGCCACGTGGCTTTCTCGAGATCAAATTCTGCCGCTGTACTTGATAAGAATTAATTATATTTATTGATAAGATTTAATTATATTTATATTATAACTTAAACTAAATTAGTTAATATAATTAATTCTAATTAATTTAAACCCTTATAAATTGAAAACTATAAATCCAAGAATATCAAAATTATATATCATTGGATTTAGAAAATTATAAAGAATTTATTGCCATTATCAGAATTTCATTTGGAGATGTATATAACATAGTGATATTAAGGACCCTAATTAAGCCCTAAATATCCCAAAATTTCAATCAACCATAATTTGTAAGCCATTAATTCAAATATACCTATTATGGGTCTCAAAGTACTCAAAAAACCTTAAAAAATATTTTAGTAGTGTTAACTTTGCTGTTTGGATTAGATTTAGACTAATCACATTAGGACCTAACCCTAATTAGATCAATTAACCATAGAACTTCAATTGACCATAAGTTGGTCAATAGAGCTCCAAATTAAGTGATCCAAATATCAATTTAGATTAGAAAAAACTTAATTTACAGTAATTTATAAAAATATTTAGGATCCAAATGTTAGATTTCTTAATCAACCCTAATTACCCTAAAACTTGATTAGTAAAGATTAGTAATATTAATGATCCAAAATAAATAGTTTAAGTTTCAAAGAACTCTTTGAGTTCATTAGAACCTAATGGTGTGGTTAGATTAGTGATTTGGTGATTAATTCACTAATCACTCACTAACCACCCTAAACCCTAATTAGGTCATAACTTAGCCAATTAAATTCCAAATTAAACCTACCACTAGTCAATAAAATCAGTGGATCATTTGTAAATCATAGCCATTGATTTTACTCAATTTGGACAATAATTGGAGAAGTTAGAAAAAATTGATCTTAATTAAGAACCCTTAATTATCATTTAAACTCTAGGACTTGTATTGGCTATAACTTTGCCAATACATATCAGAATTTGATGACTTTAGGTTCTATGGAAAGCTTAGGACTTAATCTTTAATAAACTGACAAAAAATTTAGGTATTATTAGGGTAAAATTACCAATTTTCCCTTATAGGTCAAATTCCTTAATTTGACTTTATAAGGCTTAATACTTAACTAAAATTAATGAATTTATTGTCTAAACTCATATTAGATAGTAAGTAATCACTCCATTTTATTAAAATCTAGAATTTAATACTAATTCATCAAAATGAAATTTCAAATCCTTTAAGTAAGGGCAAAACGGTCTTTTTGCCCAGAATTATGGTTTAATGAATTTAAGACCTGATTTCATCTCTAAATCATAATATATATTAATTAAAATGATTTAGGCCTTGATTTAAATAATTCTAAATCTCAAATTAGAAATTTGATGAAAACCCTAAGTTAAGTCTTAAGTAAAACCTAAGTGATATATGAGAGATCTTTCATTTCCTTTGAACTTCTTAGATCACTCATAGGTTTCATAACATTAGTTAGGATGTGTGTCTGAGTACTATTAGATTTAAGAACTTTGATTCCTAAGATTATGAATAGATCTTAGGTTAGAATTTATCTAATGAGTAAAGTGGGTTACTCATTAAGGTGAAACCTTAATTTTACTAGTTTATTAAATTTTCATAGTTTATTAAATAATTATCTGATCTTTTAATCTTAGAATTAGGTTTAGAAATATACCCTATTGAATTTGACTTAATTCAATGGGATTTACCTTAACACTTAATCAGTGAGATGGGATTAAACCTTAGTCCTTAAGATGACCCTGTGATTAAGTAATTAAACTTCATTATTTGGAGATTGATTCTTAATCCTTTAAATCTTGATTTGGCTAATCAAAATTTAGTTTGGGATTTATAAAATAATAAATTAGGATGATTGATTTACTTATTTAACTTTATAGGCGACATTAATTCAGTTATAATTAGGAAGTAGCTAATCCTAATTATGTTCAACTTATGGGTTCGTGATTCTAAGTTACAGACAGTGTAAGAATTTATGATTCTGAATCTTATGTAACTTAGAGTAGTTAGAACTATTAAATTAGAAAACAAGTGATATCACAAAGTTTGTGTAGTGCTAATTATTTCCTTGAATTTGAATTGCCATGCTTTCCTTGTTATTTGAGCCTTTTATACTTTTGGACATGCTTAACATAAATACTTGATACATACTTTATAATATACTTTGAATTACATTCATATAACATTTGCATATAAATAAAACAAACAACATTATACTTGTGGTTTATATTTTACTTAGCTTGCCATTCAGTATAACTTTACTTTAAGACAGCTTTTGCCTAGAGAATTTCCCCTATGGTATGTTTCTTTGGCATTGGGATGTTTCTCCTATATGCTTATTAGGTACTTTGTAGCTTTTACTTTAATCTGGGATATTTCTCCTAGATTATTTAGATGGGATTTTACTTTAGGATCTGGGATATTTCTCCTATATGCCTTTTTGGTGGATACTACTTTAATCTGGGATGTTTCTCCTATATTATTTAGATGGGATTTTACTTTAAGATCTGGGATGTTTCTCTTAGATGCATTTTTGGTGGATATTACTTTAATCTAGGATGTTTCTCCTAGATGAGCAGATGAACTTTACTTTTGGCAGACTAAGTAAGAATATCTCACACCGTACAGTTACTTTAATTTACTTTACTTTACAATTACTTACCTTTTCTTTTCAATTATTATACAGTTACTTTAAAATCTCTTTATAGTTATATTACATATTTACTTTATAGTTCAGACTTACTTCACTTACAGTTCAGTATATTTTCTATCATATTTTTCATTTTCTGCAGTTCCTTTACATTTCAGAACTTTCTGTATGTCAGTCGTTTTACTTATTTGAGAGCATGTTAGAGTGATAGATTTATTTTAAGTACAGTACTTTTACTTATATTATAAACTGGCATATTTAGTTTGATCATATTTCTTAGGACTTTCTTTGTACTTAGTAGATTTATGTATGCACTTTACTTACCTTTTATGCAGCTTGAGTTGAGATATGTGTTTACCTCACTTTTTATTTAAGTTATAACTTACTTTTCCTTTCTCATTTGCTTTACCGCTATTTCCTTGCTTAAGTAAGTTTGTGATATCTTAAAAATACATAAAAATGATTACCCTAAATGTACTTAGACATTCTGTCTAACACTAGATTTTTTTTATTGGCTGATAATGGTAGATTCTGAGCTTTTCGAGAAGATTGAGCCTTTAGAAAAATAGATCCAGGAAAAAGTGCAGGTTGATGAAAATCATTAGATTATGCTTCATAGTTCACTTTATTTATATATCTGAGAGGATGAGAGTCTTTATTTTGATATTTCAGCCTTTAAACTTTAATGTTTTGTAATAATATATGATTTAAATTGTACTTTACTTTTCCTGCATTGTATATTCTGAGATGGATATTTTACTTTGTAAAATGGATGAATGGATGATTATTTCAGTTTGTACTTTTCTTCCGCACTCTGATTTCATAGTATACTCATTAAGTGATTATTATCATTTGCTTTATTATGAAAAGCACATCTTTCTATTAAGATTGGATTGGAGTCTTAAATTCCATTCTAATATTTAGTAAGGTATGTGCTTAGTGACGACCACACCCTAATCCTTATGATTTAGGGGGGCGGACGCCACATATAATTATCTAGACCACTTCCAAACTTGGGCATGGAGTCAGCTCGACTTGACCCGAGTGTTATTTATAGAACAAATAATTCTACCCTATCTTGGTAGGATAAATCTCTATATGAACCTACAACTTATAATATGCCAAGTCTGGGGTTCAAGGTGTCCTTTCCTTGATGGGACAATTACTTCTTAGATAGTCAGTCCAATCTTAGATTATAAGTCGTACCTTGTGACTTGTAATAATAGTTCCTCTATCTAGTAGTGACCTACCCAATTGGGTAAGTGACTTCTCACTCCTCAGGATTAACTGAATTATTATGTCCATTATTAGGCAAGTAATAATTATGACGTAAGATGCTAGCTTAGCATTTTCGTAGGTCCCTAACACCCTAGTTTGTTGAAATGAGTACCTTCCATATCATGTTGAAATGGAAGGTCACCACTATAGAACCATAATCGATCAAGTCATAGTTTATGACTTGATAGCAGCATTATAAATTGCATTCTATTACATCATCCTAATTGGATGAGAAACCCATCATCTTGATTCATCGTGAGTTAATTCGTCCTTTCAATATTGAGTCGTATTTTCGTGACTCGATGTATTGGACTTTCCTCTCCTTTGAAGTTGATTATTCCAATTGGTACTCACCCTCTCTAAACTTAGTACCATTCTCCTGGCAAGGTTGAGTACCTCGCCCGCAATAGGAGCCTTGGCTTGGATTGGCCTTATGATTGGTCCATCCAAGTCCTTCCAAGTGTGAGCTCACTTTATGGCTAGATTATTCTAGCCCATGTTTGTAAACTCACAAGTGTAGTAGCCTATCTCATTAGACTTGGTCTAATGATAGGGTATTAACTAGCCTTAGTTATAGAACCCTTTCTAAAGTCAAAGAATATTTGTTCTTTGAAAATCTACCCTCCCTTTAAGTTGTCGAGCACTTGAATTCTAATTTGGGATTAGGATTCTTAGATACCCTTAGGAACTCTTAATTTAGTCACTTGTGGTAACTTAATGAGATAGTCTAGCACCTTCCTTACCCATCCTAATTGGATAGTGATTCCCTTCGCTCTAGCATAAACTTCCTTAAGTGATAAGTGTCACTTAACTGTAGTATTTGGGTTGCAAAGGATCTTATTCCTATAGAATAAGAAATTCTTCTTCCCAAGCGGCATAAGTCAGACCCTCAATAAATGCCTAGGTCATAATGTGACTCAAGCAACTATTGTTCATTCCCTTGGAATGAGCTCTCCTTCAGACTAGGATAGCTTTTAACCTGTAAGCCCTTAATAATCTGAGCCATATGTGTGACTTAAATATTAGCAATTGACCTAGATCTTAAACCTAAGTCATAGATTATGACTTATGGCTGTAGCATAGGTCTCTGCTAGGTTTCCTAGCAATTATCCTTATGTATGAGTGAGCTCCTTGTCTTAACCAAGCCATGGTTCATGACTTGCATTAATGGCCTTCTGATAGACTCTTGAATCCTTAGTGTTAAGTCAGTATGTGTGACTTAATATTCTAAATTCTTCTTAACCTTAAGGTTAAGTATTATAATTAGATATCAATCCTATTTGCCTTTGTACAACCCTTAGTAAGAGGTGAATGCCTCTTATTAGTTCAAATCCAGTATGGACTAATTCATATAGTTAGTTCATCTCAACCTTACTTTCTAAGGTAGGAATTAATAGAAATTCCCTGGGCTTCCTTATTAGGCTTAGCCTAGTAAGTAGTCATGTAGCCAACTTCTAAATCCTAGATTCCATTGAAGTAAGTAGTCAATGAGCTCTAGTTCTTTGATGCTAAATCCTTGGATTCTAGTAGAATCCTAGCATTCCTTAATTTGGGGTAAGTCTTGTAACGACTTATTCATCCTTGCTTAAACCTTTAAGTGGTGATTATCACTTAAGTATAAAACTATAAGGATCCTTGATCCTTAAATTATCATATGCTTATTATACGATGTCACCAGCTAAGTGATAATCATATCCCTATAGTGCTAAATCGTGTATTATGACTTAGTACTCAATCCCTAATTCCTGAAAGATACATTCAGTTTGATTGGAGGTTAACCTTTCCCTTCCTTTCCTTACCGCCCGTGCTAAGTGATAATAACGACTTAGTAGTCAGCATTCTCTAAACCTAGTTATAATGTAGGATTCCAACGGTCCAACCTTAGACCTTAAGTTCGGGATTCTAAATGATGAACCCTGACAAGTTCTCACCATTCTCATTCTTTCCTTATAAAACTCACTCATGCTTCTTCTTCCTACTTGAGTGACGTCGAGGATGACTTCATTTTTAAGTGGGGGAGTCTGTAACAACCCAAGTTGTTACCATTTATTAATTATGACTAATCTTAGTCTTAATCTTTATCATAAATGCTAATTAAGTCATTTAAGTCAACCACCAAGACTTAGTACAAACCAGAGGTCAAACGGATCAAATTCTTATTTTGGGAATTTCAGGAATCTCAAAAATTGACCTATTTATTTTTGACCTATCTAAAATGATCTTCGATCGAAAAACGGACTTCGCCATTGCGCTCATTGCTCCCAAATTAGCTAGGAGTAAAGTTTTGGTGGCAATCGGAAGTCGTCAAAATTTGACGAATATCTTAATAATATTTACATATCCGAAAAATGAGAAAATTAAATACTCGCCGGAATCGAAATCCGACTTCACTATTGCGTTCTTCACCCCTCAATTAGCTAGGGGCGATTTTCTGGGAATTTTTGGAAAAGCATTAAACCATGTAGTTTTAATTAGGAAAATTATGATTAAATATAAATAAATATATTATTCCTTCTTTTTATTTTTATTTTATCTCTTCTTTTCCCCATATTCTTCCCCCTCGACTCGACACGCGTCGCCTCACCTCACCCTTGAAGTCTCCGCCGCTCGCCCTCGCAACCTCCGCCCATATATTCTAAAAGCCGAAGCTTGCTAGCCGAGCCTCATCTCTTCTCCTCCATGGCCGAAGACATTTCTTACTCCCTATCGGCGCCATCAAGCTCTCCCTCACAGTCTCCACCGCGGTCGATCCTCCTCCAAGCACCCCCGCCTCCTTCCTTTTTGGCACCGGTTCTCCCAGCTCTGCCATTGAGAAAGATACCCCACTTCTCAACTACTTCTTGTCTCAACCTAATCAAGTACTCAGTTCACTCCTTCTTGCTGTACTCCAACTGATTCATACTCTCCATTACAATATCCTTTTTTTTTGTAAAATTTTGTTCTTAATTTCAGCATATTCTTAATCAAATTATTTTCCATAATTTCTGTAACTTAAGTAATTTCTGCTTTCAAATATTAACATCTATTGAGTCGATCAGATTTATTAAGGTTCGATTGAATCTTAATATCTCTCAGAATGGAAATAGATCCACTTGTAAAGCATTTCTTCATTTTTTTTATGCCATCCATAAACTCAAACTTCACATAATTGTAACTCCTGCTTTTCAAGATTTATTTTATTTCTTAATTACATCTGCTCTTATTTTATTTTAATTACATCTGCTCTTATTTTTTTTTTTATTATTAAATTGTTAAGGCCAACGGGATAGTCTAAATAAAAAAAAAAAAAAAAAGGGTGCGTGTATTCATTTCTGAAGAAGATGAATTTCTTTTGTATTGACCCCATCTATTTGTTTATTAAGAATAATGTGAGTAGTTGTCACATTATTAAATCCGTTTAATTTAACTTATAAATAAAAGTGTATGGTAGATATTATTGAAAATATATTATATCAAATTAATAAACAATATTTAAATATATAACGAATTGATATAGTGGCAGTTTACTATACTTAAATGAATTAATATAATTTATTAATTAATTCAAGAAAAAAGAAGGGTTGAATGATTGTTGTTGTGCTGCTAACATTTAGATAAACTATATTTTGGATGCTTAATAAATTAAACAAAATAGTTCATTTATTCTTACCCTAAACAGGAAATAATATGCATGTACGAATAATTATATTTAACTAATTGATTTATCATAGATAACTACTCGAATAAATATAACTATTGTAGATAATCTAATGACAGTAGAATAGTTAAACTAAATAAGATTACTTAAATAATTTGATTAAATTATCATTTGGATTTAATGAATAATAATTTAACAGATAAACAACACATCTATATATAATATTATGATCGGGTTAATTCGACTATTTAGTTGTTCTTGAATATTAATTAGTGTAGACTAATTAACTGTATTAATCTACTAAAGTTTAAGCAGTGAAATTGTATCTTAATTATTATAGTTTAATCGCCTTTTTTTAATTAATTAAGATAATTAAAATGATTAACACTAATTGTATTTAATAAATTAGTTTAGTAGTTAGAGGATTTATTAATTGATACTAATAAATTTGATTAATGAAATCTTAAGATAAATGAATTAGTAGTTAGTTCAATTTAAGTAATTAATTAACAGTAAACATATATAATAATATGTATACATATATATATATATATATATATATATATATATATATATATATATATATATATATTTGTATAAAGTCATTTAAAATAGATCTGAAATTCATTAACAATAGGTGTAGAATTTCATTTAAATGACTAAGATAGTCAAAATATAATTAAAGATAAGTTAATTAATAATTAATCTAGACAGTAAATAAAGAGGGAATTTAATTAAGCAAGAATGATCACATATTTAAGTAGTAATATGTGACAACCCAAGTTGTTACCATTATCATTTATATCAAATCTCAGTCTTAATTTTCATCATAAGTGCTAATTAGGTCAATAGGAGTCAACCTCTAAGACCCAGTCCAAATCAAGAGTCAAATGGATCGAATCCTGATTTATGAAAAATCCAGAAACCCTAGAATTGACCTATCTAAATTGACCTCCGATCGAAAAATGGACTTCGTCATTGCGCTCATTGCCCCCAAATTAGCTAAGGGTGATGTTTTCGTGTCAATCGGAAGTCGTCAAAATTTTGACGAATATTTTAATAATATTTAAATACCCCGAAAATTGGGAAACTAAAATACTCGTCGGATCGAAAAGCTGACCTCGCCGTTGCGTTCCTCACCCCTCAATTAGCTAGGGGTGAATATTTAGAATTTTTCCCTAAGTATAATTTAATTATATTTATTTTAAATAAGAAATGAGCTAAATTAAATAATTAAATAAGATTTTAATTTTCACATATTTATTAATTCCCCTTATCGGGTCGGATCCTCGCTGCTTATCGGATCCGACCCGATAGCGCTCAGATCCGCGATCCGCAGATCGGGCCAATCCGGTCCGTCCGCACCGGGCGCAATCGAACGACTGGTAGCCGTCTCCTCCCTCGCGGGCGTCACCCGCGACCCGCGGCGCTCACCGTGCCTCTGCCCAACCAGAGGCCTCCCCCCCGCCTCGTGAGCTCCGTCCCGAGTTCCTTAACGCTCGGGAACCCCAAGCCGGGCCAGTGTCGCGCACCCAGAGCCGCAGGAGTCCTCGTTCGAGCCCATAATTCCTCGTCGTCTGAAACAGGTACCTCGATCCACCTTCGATTCAATCTTCGTTCGCAATAATTGTTATTCCCATGCATGCCACTCTTAGTTGATTGATGATCAACTAGATCTGATCATCGTTAAGCTAGTTAGAATGATCGGATCCTGACCAAACCCTCACGGCTACGCGTCAGCCCCCGCACTAGGCGAGCTAGGGTTCTCCCTAGCCTCCAATCCCGTGCACCTCACACGATGAATCACCCACCAATGGGTAGCTCTCGCCGTTGCCCATCCATTGGTGTGCAAAATCTCGCCGTTCGCCGCCGAAATGGCCCCGTCTAGCGAGCCCTAGCTCAGCGGCCTCGGGGACGAAGGTGACCCCCCCTCGCTCGGGCCAGGTCGACCCGAGCCAGCCCAAGGCCCGCACGCACGGACTGAGTGCGGCACGGCGCTCGGGGCGTGGGGCCCGCTTCTGCGCGGGCCGCGTCAGCTGACGCGTCTGTGGGGCCCGCCCGCGTGACCCACGGCCATGCGGGCCCCGCTCGTTGTCCCGCGGCCTCCCTGCTTGCGCCACGCGGCAAGGGTGGGACCCACACCTCTGCCGCACCCGAATGGCAGGCCGCCTCGCGTCCAAGGTGGGCCCGTCGCCTGTCAACCTGCAGAAAGATTAATTAGTATTATATATAAATATGTTATTATAAGTATACACATATATATGTATAGTTATACAATCAAATAATTTAGGTATCCTATATAATTACAGTAGACAATTTAATTAAAATAAATTAATCTGATACTTATCAATAGTTAATGATTATAGTTAATAGCAGGATTAATTGTTAGTTAATTAAGTTAGTTAATTAGTAATTAATTAAATGATTAATTCATTTTAATTAAATAATAGATTCTTAATTTAATTAAATAATTAGTCTAAATTAATTAATTAGCTAGTTAATTACAACTATAGTTAGTTTATTAGGTTAATTAAAATTAATTAGTGACTAATTACTTTAGAACAATAAATAGTAATAAATTATTTATTAATTTTAAATACTAATTAAATAACTAAATAGTCATTAATTAAGTAAAATAACTAAAAGATTTTGCATGTGTGATTATTGCCTCTTCAATTTTGCTGTTAGATTATGTCTGCCCTAACTAAAAGATTTTGCATGTGTAATATTACTTATTGCATTTATTATACTTTTTGCTATTGTTATAGCTCTGTATTCTTAGCCTTGTTTTTGGATGTACTGTCATATTTTTGTTTTAAACTGTCAAATTAGCACTTATCAAAATATGAATAAAATGTCTTGTGCAAAAAAAGATATCTGCTATAGTTTCACATAGCTAATTATTTATGGTTTGTACAAGACATATGAGGATGGGGCAAGTAGAGATAAGGAAGTTATAATCATCATTAAGGGAAAGGAATAAAGATGTAATGCATATAGAATCCAATTACGATAACCAGACAAACATGCATGATTCCTATAGTTCTAATTATTCCCAATAGGCCAATAATGAAAAATATATGAAAATGCTTATGACATACATATTTTTGTAGGAATTAAAAACTTTTTATGATAAAATCATATTTTTCTGCAATCTAATTGTTTATATACGTTTATTTGCATACTACTGCATTAGATATTTAAAATATATAAGATTTGATATCTTTGGTACTAAAAGTATGTTGTAATTATTGGGAATTCAAATTCTGACATTATTTTTACTATGTCAGGTACAACTAGAGGAGATTGAGTTAGCTTGTTGGAGTGGCATGCCAATGATATTCTAAGATTTATGAGAAAAATATAGTTTTTTATTTTATATTCTTTCCATTATGTTGAAGATATTAATTTATGTATTAAATTTTGAACAAAATATTGAAATTGTATTATTCTAAATATTTTACATTAAAATAAAAAGAAATTATTTTTATTTCTTATATGAGTCTGGATGATGAAATATTTTGTATGTTATTTTACTTAACATTCCCATATAATCATACAAAAATGAATCTGATGTTGAATTAGTTTCACTAACCTAACATTGGTTTATCTCTTCAAGCAATCCTAAATAATGAGAGTGGCAGAGAAAAGGAGAATTGGGGATCTCAAGAAATTTGAGTTCTCTATTTGGATTCTAAAGGATTTGTACCGCTTTCATAAGCGTTGAGGGTTTAAATATGGATGTGATCATCCTTTTCTCGGTATTTGATTATGAAGCCAACGAATGAGGGTGAGTTGTTAGGAATCAATGGTGCAACAAATATTCCTAGCTCTTGGCTCTAACTAAGCCTTAATCTCACTAGATAAGGATACACTAATAGTTCATGAGTTCTTGATCGCAAAGGTCATTTCCTATGTGCTTGACAGAGAATACTCTTTCTAAAGGTTTAGGATTACCAGTGCTCAATTTATAATTTTGTAATATGTATTTCCAAAAATTAACTATCATGATTAATAATAGTAAGCAAAAAAAAATTGAATATGAAGAAAATGGTTTAGTTAACAAAATTTTCTTTACATGAAAACAATTTTGATAATAACTGTGATAACAAGAGAATGCTATCTAAGCCTGTTGTGTTGTAACCCAAGAAAATCAGTCCAATTTGATAGCTAACAGATAGCTTGCATGGTGCGCGGGGATTTAGGGCTATTAGATATTTTTTCACGGGCAAGAAATTTTCGTCATCATCTAGCTCCATTGGATTCCTCTTCAGACGCAAGATCGTGGAAAGATTCCGGGCACACGCAGCCACGCCAGGCCGCCGCCCTTGTTGATCTATCGCAGTGCATCGATGAAGGAGAAGAAGGACCGTCATCGAAAACGACAACCATTTCTACATCGCTTCGGAAGCCGTTCATGCCGCCGGAATCATCGTCCTCATCTGCAAGCTCTCCTGCTGGCATGATTCTATTTCCATGCATGCATCTTTCTTTCAAGGGTTCTTAACTTTTCGACGTTCTTGCTTTGTGATGGTGCAGTTTTTGGTAGAGTTTTTGTATGCTTTATTGGCTTGAGAGCGAGCAAATGCAGTAATATTTTGCTGCATTTTTGATGAGGAGAATAGAGACCTTTTCAGGTTAGATTGTTGCTTAAGAATTAAATGAAAAACAAGTGTGAAAGCGAAGAACATCCCTCCATAGTTTCCAGTCATTGATTTCAAGTGTGAAATCGCATCCATGCGGCAAATGCAGGCTTTTTTCTGCATTTATTTTAATCTTTGTTTTCTTTATTTGTCTTCATTAGAAATCTTCAATTAATACATCAAAAAGTAAATCTAATGGTAAAGTTAAGGATATAATAATAGTACGTACAAAAAAAATTCGTCTAATGAGATGTAAGTATTATATTATATTTTTATTAGATATTTATTTCTCATTGACGTGACATCTAATATTGCTCACACTTCTTTCTTAAAGTTTAAAAAACATTTTCATTAGATAATAATACTCAACGAACAAAAGCTTCACTAGCGGCTGAACAAGGGATCGGAGTGCAGAGCCCAGCCGTGGATCATGGACTGGGTTCTGCGCCGCTGATCCAACGGCGCCATATGGCCGGCGTTGTGAACGACGGCCAGGGCCAAGTTTCCGAAACTCTTTACGGTGCCGGCGGGCTCCCCTGTGACGGCCCAAGGCAGGGTATCGGCCCTCAGAAACGCCCTGATCCCACTCCAGCTAAGGCCTCTGAGCCAGGCCTCGGCGGCGAGGACACCGTCGTTCAGGTCCAGCTCTCCCTCGTACACTAGCACCCTCGTCTCCCTCACCACCGCCTCCACCGCAGCCTTCGAGCTCTTCATCACGTCGTCGAACATAGCAGCCTTCACCGCTTGGCTACACTTCTCCCAGTCGGACGCCAAGTTCGCACCCAGCGCGGACCTCACGTCCTCTCTGCTGAGGAATTCGTGGAAGCTTCGGGACGAGTACGGGGTTTTCCTCTTCACGTTGAAGAGAGTCGCTAGGCCTATCGCACTCTTTAGCCTCGTCAGCACCCTGTTCCGCGCCTTTGTCGCCGCTGACCAGTTCCCTTCCAGCGCCAGCCTCGCCGCCGTATCCTGCACCCGAAACCATTTTATATTGATCTGTGCAAGTAGACTTGGGCACGCTCCCGCCCGACCCAATCAAGTTGGGTCAGCTCGGGCTTCGGTATTATATGTCTGGGCTCAATTTTGGGTCGAGCAAGAGTATTCGCTGATATGTCCTTTAATTCATTGAATGAGATTTGAACATTATTTCAATATAATATTTAAAAATAATATTTATATTATTTTAATATAAATAAATAAATTAATGTCCAAATTCTTTTTGAATAAATTTTTTTTTGAGGACACCTAAAAAATAATATTATTACTTAAATCTCATTAAGATTTTACTTTATTTATTTATACAAATTATTAATTATTTTTATAAATTAAATAAACTTCTTATAATTTGAAATATTCTTATAAATTGATATAAAATTGAGATATTTATCCAAAAATATTATAATGTTTTTAAACTCATATTCTAATAATATATTTTTTCATATTTAGAATACGAATATTCGAATTTAGAATATGAATATATATATATATATATAGTCAAATTAAGAGATGGCATAATATTATTTATTTATTTATGTTTTGGAGGCTTTGAATTTTCTTTATACTTTGAATCTCGTAATAATATTCTTTATTTTTTAGAAGAGAAATAGTATTTAGATTTATCTGAGAGGTTATTCAAAAAAAATTGAAATAATGTCTAATTCATATATATATATAGCCATAAGCCTAAGACATAGTACTGCCATACCAGCCAATAGGCCATACAGGGCCTCCAATATCCATCAATCAATCCCCAGCCCAGCCATCCAAATATGTTAGGTCTGAGTCCAGTCTATATAATACTACTGCTAAAGAGGCAGACTAAGCTATGACATATTCTACTAACTGCAAATAAGACAAAACTGAATGATATGCAATTCTAATACTAGCTTAGGATGTATCATCCATATCCTAAGTCTTCCTATTATGCTCAAGGAATAAGGCTCAAAAATCAAGGTAAGCAAAGTAATCTAGTCAAGTAAGCAAGAGACTCAATCTATACTCATGTGATATCTGATGTTATCTAATTACCAATTCTAACTATTCTGAGAAGGTACAAGTTTAGGATCTCAAATATCCAGCTATTGAGTAGAATCTCAGATTTACGTCCTTAAAGTCAACATTAAAACTTAACAAGTTCTAATCTAATAATCATGTGACGACTATATAATTTAAGTAAGCAAATCAATGACCTAATTTATTAATATTTTACTCTCTTACCCAAATCTTGACTAAATAAATCAAGATTTAAGAATTTAAAACTTAAACCCTATGTTGAGTTCAAATCCCAAATCCTAGGTAATATCTTAATAAGGATCTAGGGTTCACACTTATTACCCCAAATTAAAGGTAAAGAGTCCTATAAGCTGCAAGATTTAAGAACTAAGAACTTAGTGAAAGGCTATTCTACTGATTATAAGATAAAATAATCAATTAAGAACTTGAGAATCTAAGATCTATATTCAATCCTTAAGATAATTTTATTATCTTAATGATTGAATCATCCTATACCCACATGGAAGATTTCAAAGGATTAAACAATCAATCATTCAGGAATTTCAATTGGAGATGGTTTAATTCAAATCGAATATCTAAGTCTAAGATCTAAGATCTATAGATCTGAAGTTTGATCACTTTAGACTTCTAACTAAATGTTAACTTAGGAACTTTAATTTATGATTCTTTTAAAATTTAAGCTTATAATCACTGTAATTAAACTCATTAAGATGATATTTTAACAATTATAAGCATTTGATTAACATTTAAGCTCATGATAATCTCTTTAGATTACTTAAGATTTAAGAGTCTGGTTTTGATCACTTTAGATCTTAAGCTAAGATTTTTACTTAGACATTTCTAATTACTTTTCTTTTAACACTTAAGAATAGCCAAAAATACCTAATTTTTCATTTTAGCTCCAAATGATCTCAAATTTCTAGGGTTAGGTTTAAATGACCCATTGAGTCTAATGGAATCAAAAGCAAGGATTGGTTTAGCTTAACTAATCTAGATTCAGCTGAGATAATAACCAGGGTTATTACACAGGACGTTAGGAAAACCCTAATCGTAGAAATTAGGGTGACCTAGGGCTTGCCAGAGCCTCGATTCAATCATCACACCATCGGGATCTTAAGGCGCACCCGAGGGAACCTTAATTGCAGACTGGGGTGGTCGGGATAGCTGGGAAGCTATTCTCCTCAATTCGGCTAGTTCCGAATTGGGGATTCCACTGTGAGGAGAAATTCTCCTCACAAGGATCAAACTAGAGCCAGAGCTTGATGGCTACACCACCAGGGTGGCTAGGCGCATCAAAATCCCAAGGTAGGAGGGTCTGGGAGTGGCCAGGACACCGAGACCTTACTCGTTCCAAAGCTCAAAAAGGACGGTAGCTCGATCAATCGGTTTGATCGACCGAGCCTTACTATTATTGCACTAAATTCGATTAGACTATGGCAACCATTACGAATCAAATGGAGAAGTGATTGAGCCCATTTGGCTCAAAGCATGCAAGGAGGGTACCTAGTTGACAGGAAGCATGGATCAATCAAACGGAAGCACACCAGAGGCTGCTGAGCTTCAGAGAAGAGTTTTTAGGGATCCTGAACATCAGGTGTATCCTCTATCAGTGGTACGCAAGCTCTAGGGCGCTTGGAGAAAGCTTGGAAGACCAGAAATGGCGGATTGAGAGAGAGCGAAATTTGAATTCAATTAGCTAACAAACCCTTCATAGAAGAATTGTGAAGGTTATTTATAGCCACAGAAGGATCCCAGGGTGAACGGGATTGGGCTAGGATGATCCGGGAGCTCAGGCCATGGCCGAGCTCGTAATTTTAATAATTGGAGTTAGCCGGGCCACGGGGCCCGATAGGGCTGATATGTCGTTGAGGGAAGATCCCCAACGACTTGCTGAGGTGGACACGTGAGTGGGGGACAATGTCTGTGGTTGGGAGGTACGGGGATACTCCCTGTCGGGAGTGGAGTGGTATGGGGACAATGATCCACAGTGTGGGTGCACTGTGGGTCATCTAATATATCGATCAGAGCCGCGGAACAGCCCTGATGTTTCCGCTCCTAATGGCCAGATCCGGAGTGATCCGAGCCATGGCATCCTGGTGAATTAAATCCTAGCCGTAGGATCAAGAAGCACGACGGTGAGATGAGTGGGGGCTTCACTGTCATGTGACTCTGGCTCCACAACGGATGATCGCCCACGGTTCGCACAATGGATCCCGACAGTTAATTTAGTTTGAGGGTAGATTTACAAAATCAAATTATTTGCATCCCTTATATCCAATTATTCCAAATAAAATTAAATCCAATTAATGCCTAAATGACATCCAAAAATTCCTAAATTTTTACCCCTAGCTAATTTGGGGGTGAGAAATTCAAAAATGCAATCAGATTTAATTTTGATATCAAAATATTTTATATCTAAATTAGGTCATCTAAACTGATCAGATGACAAAATTGCCCTAGAGATGTCAGATTAACCTCAAACTTTCAGGGTTAACTTAAAATGGTATTTTAAATGCAATGAAACAAGAATTAAGGTATGATTAAGCTGATATTAAGCTAGGTAATAACTTATGATTGTTACAATATATCATTATAATTACTTAAACATAGATTTTGTAAATTATAAATAAATACCTAAAACATTATAAAGAAATTCTTAGGAACGAAACTTAGCTTTTTAAAATAATCCATTAAAAGGATATTCCTTAACCCAAAATTGATTATCTAAAGTACTACCACAATTTAGAATTCTCAAATGGAATATTTTTTAAATGAATTATTAATAATGATAGAACCTTGATTTTCTTACGTAAACACAAGTTAATGAGATATTTTTGGACACAAACTAAAATAAGATATCTGGATATTACTTATTGCATTTATTACACTTTTTGCTGCTGTTATAGCTCTGTATTCTTAGCCTTGTTTTTGGATGTACTGTCATTTTTTTGTTTTAAACTGTCAAATTAGTGCACTTATCAAAATATGAATAAAATGCCTTGTGCAAAAAAGATATCTGATATGGTTTCACATAGGTGATTATTTATGGTTTGTACAGACATATGAGTATGGGGCAAGTAAAGATAAGGAAGTTATAATCATCATTAAGAGGGAAGGAATAAAGATGTAATGCATATGGAACCCAATTACGATAACCAGACAGACATGCATGATTCCTATAGTTCTAATTTTTCCCAATAGGCCAATAATGACAAAAAATATATAAAATTTGGCATGTAAAATATTTATGCAAGAAAATTTTATTACTGTTTAACAACTTTTTATAAGAATTAAAAACTTTTTATGATAAAATCATATTTTTCTACAATCTAATTGTTTAAAAGATATAATATTTGATATCTTTGGTACTAAAAGTATGTTGTAATTATTGGAAATTCAAATTCTGACATTATTTTTACTATGTCAGGTACAACTAGAGGAGATTGAGTTAGCTTGTTGGAGTGGCATGCCAATGGTATTCTAAGATTTATGAGAAAAATATAGTTTTTATTTTATATTCTTTCCATTATGTTGAAGATATTAATTTATGTATTAAAGTTTGAAAAAAATATTGAAATTGTATTATTCTAAATATTTTATATTAAAATAAAAAGAAATTATTTTTATTTCTTATATGAGTCTCGATGATGAAATATTTTGTATGTTATTTTACTTAACATTCCCATATGATCATACAAAAATGTATCTGATGTTGAATTAGTTTCACTAACCTAACACTGGTTTATCTCTTCAAGCAATCCTAAATAATGAGAGTGGCAGAGAAAAGGAGAATTGGGGATCTCAAGAAATTTGAGTTCTCTATTTGGATTATAAAGGATTTGTACCAGTTTCATAAGCTTAGAGGGTTTAAATATGGATGTGATCATCCTTTTCTCGGTATTTGATTATAAAGCCAACGAATGGGGTGAGTTGTTAGGAATCAATGGTGCAACAAATATTCCTAGCTCTTGGCTCTAACTAAGCCTTAATCTCACTAGATAAGGATACACTAATAGTTCATGAGTTCTTGATCGCAAAGGTCATTTCCTATGTGCTTGACAGAGAATACTCTTTCTAAAGGTTTAGGATTACCAGTGCTCAATTTATAATTTTGTAATATATATTTCCAAAAATTAACTATCATGATTAATAATAGTAAGCAAAAAAAAATTGAATATGAAGAAAATGGTTTAGTTAACAAAATTTTCTACATGAAAACAATTTTGATAATAACTGTGATAACAAGAGAATGCTATCTAAGCCTGTTGTGTTGTAACCCAAGAAAATCAGTCCAATTTGATAGCTAACAGATAGCTTGCATGGTGCGCGGGGATTTAGGGCTATTAGATATTTTTTTCACGGGCAAGAAATTTTCGTCATCATCTAGCTCCATTGGATTCCTCTTCAGACGCAAGATCGTGGAAAGATTCCGGGCACACGCAGCCACGCCAGGCCGCCGCCCTTGTTGATCTATCGCAGTGCATCGATGAAGGAGAAGAAGGACCGTCATCAAAAACGACAACCATTTCTACATCGCTTCGGAAGCCGTTCATGCCGCCGGAATCATCGTCCTCATCTGCAAGCTCTCCTGCTGGCATGATTCTATTTCCATGCATGCATCTTTCTTTCAAGGGTTCTTAACTTTTCGACGTTCTTGCTTTGTGATGGTGCAGTTTTTGGTAGAGTTTTTGTATGCTTTATTGGCTTGAGAGCGAGCAAATGCAGTAATATTTTGCTGCATTTTTGATGAGGAGAATAGAGACCTTTTCAGGTTAGATTGTTGCTTAAGAATTAAATGAAAAACAAGTGTGAAAGCGAAGAACATCCCTCCATAGTTTCCAGTCATTGATTTCAAGTGTGAAATCGCATCCATGCGGCAAATGCAGGCTTTTTTCTGCATTTATTTTAATCTTTGTTTTCTTTATTTGTCTTCATTAGCCCTTCAATTAATACATCAAAAAGTAAATCTAATGGTAAAGTTAAGGATATAATAATAGTGCTGAATTGACGTATAAAAAAATTCGTCTAATAAAGTGTGAGTAGTACTGTATTATATTTTTATTAGATATTTATCTCTTGTTGATGTGACACCTAATACTACTCACACTTTTTTCTTGAAGTCTAACAAACATTTTCATTAGATAATAATACTCAACGAACAAAAGCTTCACTAGCGGCTGGATCGGAGTGCAGAGCCCAGCCGTGGATCATGGACTGGGTTCTGCGCCGCTGATCCAACGGCGCCATATGGCCGGCGTTGTGAACAACGGCCAGGGCCAAGTTTCCGGAACTCTTTACGGTGCCGGCGGGCTCCCCTGCGACGGCCCAAGGCAGGGTATCGGCCCTCAGAAATGCCCTGATCCCACTCCAGCTAAGGCCTCTGAGCCAGTCCTCGGCGGCGAGGACGCCGTCGTTCAGGTCCAGCTCTCCCTCGTACACTAGCACCCTCGTCTCCCTCACCACCGCGTCCACCGCAGCCTTCGAGCTCTTCATCAAGTCGTCGAACATAGCAGCCTTCACCGCTCGACTACACTTCTTTCAGCCGGACGCCAAGTTCGCGCCGAGCTCGGACCTCTCGTCCTCTCTGCTGAGGAATTTGCGGAAGCTTCGAGATGAGTACGGGGCTTTCCTCTTCACGTTGAAGAGAGTCGCTAGGCCGGTCGCTCTCTTCAGCCTGGTCAGCACCCTGTTCTCGCCTTCGTCGCCGCTGACCAGTTCCCTTCCAGCGCCAGCCTCGCCGCCGTATCCTGCACCCGAAACCATTTTATATTGATCTGTGCAAGTAGACTTGGGCACGCTCCCGCCCGACCCAATCAAGTTGGGCGGCTCGGGCTTCGGTATTATATGTCTGGGCTCAATTTTGGGTCAAGAGTATTCGCTGATGTGTCATTTAATTCATTAAACACGAGATTTTAACATTATTTCAATATAATAATTAAAAATTATATTTATATTATTTTAATGTAAACAAATAAAAACGGACTCAAAATTCAACTTAAACCAATCTGGACACCTAAAAAATAATATTATTACTTAAATCTCATTAAGATTTTACTTTATTTATTTATACAAATTATTAATTATTTTTATAAATAAAATAAACTTCTTGTAACTTGAAATATTCTTATAAATTGATATAAGATTGAGATATTTATCCAAAAATATTATAATATTTTTAAACTCATATTCTAATAATATATTTTTTCATATTTAGAATGAATATTCGAATTTAGAATATGAATATATATATAGTAAAATTAAGAGATGACATAATATTATTTATTTAATTATATTTTGAAGGCTTTGAATTTATTTATTTATATTTTGAAGGCTTTGAATTCTCGTAATAATACTCTTTATTTTTTAGAAGAGAAAAGTATTTAGATTTATCTAAGATGCATTCAAAAAAATTATGCAATAAAATTTGGATATTATTTCATCTTTATTTATTTATTTATATTAAAATAATATAAATATTATTTTAAATTTATATTAAAATAATATATAAATCTCATTGAATAAATTTTAGAGGCTATATAGCATTTTTATTTCTATAATTTAAGATAAAAATGAAATATATTTTTAAACTCATATTCTAATAATATCTTTTTTCATATTTAGAATATGAATATTCATATTTAGAATATGAATATATATATATATATATGTAGTCGTTCTAATTAAATCGTTCTAACTACTCTAAGTTACATAAGATTCATAATCATCAATTCTTACACCGTCTGTAACTTATAATCACGATCCTATGAGTTGAACATAATTAGGACTAGCTAGATCCTAATTATAACTGAATCAATGTTGTCTATATAATTAAATAAGTAAGTCAATCGTCCTAATTTGTTATTTTAAATAATCTCAAACTCAGTCTTGATTGAAAGCATTAAGAATTTAACTCCAAATAATGGGGTTCAATTCTTAATCATAAGGTTATCTCAAGAACTAGGGTTTAATCTCATCTCTCTGATTAAATGTAAGGCAAATCCTATTGAATTAAGTCAAACTCAATAGGATAGATCTCTAATCCTAATTCTAAGATTAAAAGATCAAATAATCATTCAATAAATTATGAAAAATATATAAACTATTAAAATTAAGGTTTCACCTAATAAGTAACCCACTTTATTCATTCAATGAATTCTAACATATGTTCTACTCCAAATCCTAGATATTAAGGCTCTTAATTACTAAGAGTAGCACTCAGATACACATCTTAAGTAAGGTTATAAAACCTGTGGGTGAGCTAAGAAGTTCAAAGGAAGGAGAATAACTTACATCTTTACTTAGATTTTTATTTAAGACCAAATTTAGGATTTTCCTTAAATTTCTAATTTAAGACTTAGAATTACCTAATTAAAGTCTAAATTACTTTAATTACTGATTATAATATTTAGACAATGATTCTAGGGCTGAAAAGTGTTCAATCCCAAAATTTGGGCACCATGACCATTTTCCCCCTATATTAAGGATCTAAAATTCAACTTTATGAATTAAAGTTCAATTCTAGAATTTATTGAAGTGGGGTGATTACTTACTATCTAATATGAGTTTAGACAATAAGTACACTTATTTTGGGTAAGGTTTAAGCTTTATAAGGTCAAATTAAAGAATTTGACCTATAAGAGCAAATTGGTAATTTGGTTTAACAAAATCTAAATTTTCTATCAGTTTTTTGAAAATTATGTTCTAAGGTTTCCATAGAACCTAAATTCATTAAATTCTGATATGTATTGGCTAAGTTATAGCCAATACAAATTCTAAGGGTAAAATAGTAATTTAAGGATTCTTAATTAAGAGTTAAAAATTCTAACTTTTCTAATTGGTATCAAATTGAGTAAAATTAGTGACTATGATTCACAAATGACTCACTGATCACATTAACTAGTGGTAGGCTCAATTTGGACTCAAATGGGTTAAATTATGGCCTAATTAGGGTTTAGGGTGATTAGTGAGTGATTAATAAAATTAATCATCAATTCACTAAACCAACTATACCCCTAAGTTCTATTCTACTTTAGGAGTGATCAGAAACTAAAATTATTAAGTTTGGATTATTAATTATGCTAATATTCACTAATCAAGTTTTAAGGTGATTAGGGCTAATAAGAGATCTAACCATTGGATCTAAAATAATTTTATAGTTTACTATTAATTAGGTCTTCCTCTTTAAAATGGTATATTGGAAGACCTAATTTGGAGTTAAATTGACCAAGTTATGGTCAATTAAAGTTCTATGGTTAATTAGGATAATTAGGGTTAAGTCCTAAAAGTGATTAGGCTAAAACTATTCCAAACAAAAAATTATATACTACTAGGTTATTCTAGAGATTCTACTGATCACTTTGAGACCCATTTTGGGTAAGTTTAGGTAAGTGTGTGCAAAGTTATGATTAGTTGAAGTTTTTGGGACACTATGGCAAATATGAGGATCCTAAATGTCACTAAGTGATATACAGCTCAAAATAAAAGTTTGACAGTGCCAATGTATTCCTCATAATTTTTTGATTCCAATAATACTCTTTATTTTTTAGAAGAAAAAAGTATTTAGATTTATCTAAGATGCATTCAAAAAAATTATATAATAAAATTTGGATATTATTTCATCTTTATTTATTTATTTATATTAAAATAATATAAATATTATTTTAAATTTATATTAAAATAATATATAAATCTCATTGAATAAATTTTAGAGGCTATATAGCATTTTTATTTCTATAATTTAAGATAAAAATGAAATATATTTTTAAACTCATATTCTAATAATATCTTTTTTCATATTTAGAATATGAATATTCATATTTAGAATATGAATATATATATATATATATGTAGTCGTTCTAATTAAATCGTTCTAACTACTCTAAGTTACATAAGATTCATAATCATCAATTCTTACACCGTCTGTAACTTATAATCACGATCCTATGAGTTGAACATAATTAGGACTAGCTAGATCCTAATTATAACTGAATCAATGTTGTCTATATAATTAAATAAGTAAGTCAATCATCCTAATTTGTTATTTTAAATAATCTCAAACTCAATCTTGATTAGCCAAATCAAGATTGAAAGCATTAAGAATTTAACTCCAAATAATGGGGTTCAATTCTTAATCATAAGGTTATCTTAAGAACTAGGGTTTAATCTCGTCTCACTGATTAAATGTAAGGAAAATCCTATTGAATTAAGTCAAACTCAATAGGATAGATCTCTAATCCTAATTCTAAGATTAAAAGATCAAATAATCATTCAATAAATTATGAAAAATATATAAACTATTAAAATTAAGGTTTCACCTAATAAGTAACCCACTTTATTCATTAGATGAATTCTAACATATGTTCTACTCCAAATCCTAGATATTAAGGCTCTTAATTACTAAGAGTAGCACTCAGATACACATCTTAAGTAAGGTTATAAAACCTGTGGGTGAGCTAAGAAGTTCAAAGGAAGGAGAATAACTTACATCTTTATTTAGATTTTTATTTAAGACCAAATTTAGGATTTTCCTTAAATTTCTTATTTAAGACTTAGAACTACCTAATTAAAGTCTAAATTACTTTAATTACTGATTATAATATTTAGATAATGATTCTAGGGCTGAAAAGTGTTCAATCCCAAAATTTGGGCAACATGACCATTTTCCCCCTATATTAAGGATCTAAAATTCAACTTTATGAATTAAAGTTCAATTCTAGAATTTATTGAAGTGGGGTGATTACTTACTATCTAATATGAGTTTAGACAATAAGTCCATTTATTTTGGGTAAGGTTTAAGCTTTATAAGGTCAAATTAAAGAATTTGACCTATAAGAGCAAATTGGTAATTTGGTTTAACAAAATCTAAATTTTCTATCAGTTTTTTGAAAATTATGTTCTAAGGTTTCCATAGAACCTAAATTCATTAAATTCTGATATGTATTGGCTAAGTTATAGCCAATACAAATTCTAAGGGTAAAATAGTAATTTAAGGATTCTTAATTAAGAGTTAAAAATTCTAACTTTTCCAATTGGTATCAAATTGAGCAAAATTAGTGACTATGATTCACAAATGACTCACTGATCACATTAACTAGTGGTAGGCTCAATTTGGAATCAAATGGGTTAAATTATGGCCTAATTAGGGTTTAGGGTGATTAGTGAGTGATTAATAAAATTAATCATTAATTCACTAAACCAACTATACCCCTAAGTTCTATTCTACTTTAGGAGTGATCAGAAACTAAAATTATTAAGTTTGGATTATTAATTATGCTAATATTCACTAATCAAGTTTTAAGGTGATTATGGCTAATAAGAGATCTAACCATTGGATCTAAAATAATTTTATAGTTTACTATTAATTAGGTCTTCCTCTTTAAAATGGTATATTGGAAGACCTAATTTGGAGTTAAATTGACCAAGTTATGGTCAATTAAAGTTCTATAGTTAATTAGGATAATTAGGGTTAGGTCCTAAAAATGATTAGGCTAAAACTATTCCAAACAAAAAATTATATACTACTAGGTTATTCTAGAGATTCTACTGATCACTTTGAGACCCATTTTGGGTATGTTTAGGTAAGTGTGTGCAAAGTTATGATTAGTTGAAGTTTTTGGGACACTATGGCAAATATGAGGATCCTAAATGTTACTAAGTGATATACAGCTCAAAATAAAAGTTTGACAGTGCCAATGTATTCCTCATAATTTTTTGATTCCAATAATATTCTTTATTTTTTAGAAGAAAAAAGTATTTAGATTTATCTAAGATGCATTCAAAAAAATTATACAATAAAATTTGGATATTATTTCATCTTTATTTATTTATTTATATTAAAATAATATAAATATTATTTTAAATTTATATTAAAATAATATATAAATCTCATTGAATAAATTTTAGAGGCTATATAGCATTTTTATTTCTATAATTTAAGATAAAAATGAAATATATTTTTAAACTCATATTCTAATAATACCTTTTTTCATATTTAAAATATGAATATTCATATTTAGAATATGAATATATATATATATATATATATATATATATATGTAGTCGTTCTAATTAAATCGTTCTAACTACTCTAAGTTACATAAGATTCAGAATCATCAATTCTTACACCGTCTGTAACTTATAATCACGATCCTATGAGTTGAACATAATTAGGACTAGCTAGATCCTAATTATAACTGAATCAATGTTGTCTATATAATTAAATAAGTAAGTCAATCGTCCTAATTTGTTATTTTAAATAATCTCAAACTTAATCTTGATTAGCCAAATCAAGATTGAAAGCATTAAGAATTTAACTCCAAATAATGGGGTTCAATTCTTAATCATAAGGTTATCTTAAGAACTAGGGTTTAATCTCGTCTCACTGATTAAATGTAAGGAAAATCCTATTGAATTAAGTCAAACTCAATAGGATATATCTCTAATCATAATTCTAAGATTAAAAGATCAAATAATCATTCAATAAATTATGAAAAATATATAAACTATTAAAACTAAGGTTTCACCTAATAAGTAACCCACTTTATTCATTAGATGAATTCTAACATATGTTCTACTCCAAATCCTAGATATTAAGGCTCTTAATTACTAAGAGTAGCACTCAGATACACATCTTAAGTAAGGTTATAAAACCTGTGGGTGAGCTAAGAAGTTCAAAGGAAGGAGAATAACTTACATCTTTACTTAGATTTTTATTTAAGACCAAATTTAGGATTTCCTTAAATTTCTAATTTAAGACTTAGAACTACCTAATTAAAGTCTAAATTACTTTAATTACTGATTATAATATTTAGATAATGATTCTAGGGCTGAAAAGTGTTCAATCCCAAAATTTGGGCAACATGACCATTTTGCCCCAATATTAAGAATCTAAAATTCAACTTTATGAATTAAGGTTCAAATCTAGAATTTATTAAAGCGGAGTGATTATTTACTGTCTAATATGAGTTTAGACACTAAGTACACTTATTTTGGGTAAGGATTAAGCCTTATAAGGTCAAATTAAGGAATTTGACCTATAAAGACAAATTGGTAATTTGGACTAATAAAATTTGAATTCTCTATCAGTTTATTGAAGATTTTGTTCTAAGGTTTCCATATAACCTAAATTTATTAAATTCTGATATGTATTGGCTAAGTTATAGCCAATACAAATTCTTGGGGTAAAAAGGTAATTTAAGGGTTCTTAATTAAGAGTCAAAAATCCAAACTTTTCCAATTTGTGTCCAAATTGAGCAAAATCAGTGACTATGATTCATAAATGACTCATTGATCACATTGATTAGTGGTAGGCTCAATTTGGACTCAAATGGGTTAAATTATGGCCTAAGTAGGGTTTAGGGTGATTAGTGAGTGATTATTGAAATTAATCACCAATTCACTAAACCAACTACACCCTTAAGTTCTATTATACTATAGGAGTGATCAAAAACTAAATTTACTAAATTTGGATTATAATTATGCTAATATTTGCTAATTAAGTTTTAAGATGATTAGGGCTAATTAAGAGATCTAACCATTGGATCTAAAATATTTTGTAGTTTACTGTTAATTTGGTCTTCTTGATTAAAATGGTATATTAGAAGACCAAATTTGGAGTTCAATTGACCAAGTTATGGTCAATTAAAGTTCTAGGGTTAATTAAGGTAATTAGGGTTAGGTCCTAAAAGTGATTAGGACAAAACTAATCCAAACAAAAAATTGAACACTACTAGGTTGTTTTAGAGGTTCTACTGATCACTTTGAGACCCATTTTAGGTATATTTGGATAAGTGTGTGCAAAGTTATGATTAGTTGAAATTTTTGGGATATTCAGGGCAAATATCAGGATCCTAAATGTCACTAAGTGATATACAACTCTAAATGGAAATTTGACAGTACCAATATGTTCCTCATAATTTTCTGATTCCAATAATATATAATATCAATGCATTTGGACTTATGGATTGAAAGATATTAATGTTTAAAGATTAGTATTTAAATTAATTTAATTAATCAAATTAAGTTATATTAATTAGATCTGTTACACTAAATGAATCCATTTGACAAAACAAAAAAATAAGCGACGGGATCCATAGCAGGCTGAGTGTGCTGCGTGGCCGGACCCACTCGCAACACCCGCAGAGGGCACGGCTCGGAGGGGCCACGCGGCAAATATCTGCACGACGAGGAAAAAATCGTGGTCCGTACACCATCATTCGATCCCAGCCGCAGGCTCACACGCAGAAACAGGTCGAGGCAACCGAGTTTGGACTTACCAGCTTCAGCCCAAAATCGGGAGAGCCTCTTCACCTTCCCCTATCAAGTGGCGAATGGAGGTGGAATTAGAGTTAGTCGAATGAAGCTAAATCGAACGATTTAAAACTCGATCGAATGTCTACGGTTTAATAGGTGAAGAACAATCAATATAAGATGGCATTAAAACAGTATAAGCAACAATCAAGGAAGAAGAAAAGGGGGGTTGGACGGTACCTTAGAGTAAGAAGTTTTCTGGAACTTCGAATGATTCGCCACCCTAGAGCTTAAGGATCGATACCTCTCATCTAAAATGTCGAGATCTAAGAGAAAAAAGAGGTATATCGAGTGTTAGGCAGTGGATTCCAGCTTTGAAGACGAATCGCAGCCGCGTGTTGCGCCCGATGCCGCTTGCCCTAGCATGGAAGGAGGAGAGTCCCGGGCCGTCAGATCTAGTCAAATGATCGATGGTCCAGATTGGATCCTCCAAGAATAACGGGTATGACCCATTACGGCTAAACGAGTATCGGGTGCGGTCAAAGGATCCGGTTCGATAGCCTTTAGGCGGGTTCCATTGGCCGATCCAATATAATTAAATAATAATATTTTATTTAAAATTTCTTATTTAAAATTGGACTGTTAATTGAGTCCCGAAAAATACCAAAATTTCACCCTTAGCTAAATGAGGGGTGAGGAACGCAACGGCGCCATCAGATTTTTGATTTGATGAGTAATTATTTATTTGTTTTTTCATGGTATTTAAATATTATTAAAATATTCATCAAAAATCCAACAACTTCCAAATGCCTCCAAAATTTCACCTCTAGCTAATTTAGGGGTGGTGAACGCAATGACGAAGTCAGATTTTCGATTTGAGGTCAATTTAAAAAGTCAATTTCTATGGTTTTTTGGATTTTTTAGAAATCATGATTTTTCTCATTTGATCCCTAATTTAGATTGGGTCTTAGAGATGAATTCCAAATGACTTAATTATGACACTAGAACCATAATTAGGACTTGGATTAGTCCTAATTAACCTAAGTAACAATATGGGTTGTTACAGACTCCCCCACTTAAGAACGATGCGTCCTCGATATCACTCAAGTGAGAAGAATAAGATATAGTGAAAATAACAAATTGAATCTGAAAAGAAGTTAAGAAAGTACCTGAATTAAACATATTAGTGTATTTTCACCGTATATCCACTTCTTTCTCCCAAGTGGATTCTTCTCACATATGGTTCTTCCATTGAACCTTAACCATTGGAATAGATTGATTTCTTAGCTGCCTCTGATCGCGAGCTAAGATTTTTATTGGTTCTTCAAGATAAGATAAATCTGGCTGGATAGATACGGCTGGAAACTGAACTAAATGCGAAGGATGTCGTAGACATTTTCGCAATGATGAAATATGAAATACATTATGAACAGTATAAAAGTCTTCAGGAAGCTTTAATTTATAAACAGTAGAGCTTATCCTTTCTAATACTTCAAATGGACCAACGTAGCGAGGGCTAAGTTTCCCAGCTACTCCAAATCGAAATACTCCCTTCATAGGACTGAATTTAAGATAAGCAAATTCTCCAGCATTGAAATTTAAAGGACGATGCTGAGCATCGTGATATTTGCTTTGACGGTCTTGTGCAACCTTAATTCTTTGCTTAATTAATTGCACCTTTTTATTTGTTTCTGCAACTAAGTCAGATCCAAAAAGCTGTACACTACCAGTCTTAGACCAACCATCCAGAGTGCTATATTTTCTTCCATATAAGGCTTCATAGGGTGCCATACCAATGCTTATTTGATAGCTATTATTGTAGGCAAACTCTACAAGAGGAATGTGGTCTTCCCAGGAACCACCAAAATCTAGAATGCATAGACGTAAGAGATCTTCAAGAATTTAATTAACATGTTTTGTTTGTCCATCTGTTTGTGGATGGAATGCAGTACTCATAGCCAATGTAGTGCCTAAATCTTGATGCACTGCAATCCAAATTTTGGAACTGAATCTACTATCATGATCTGAAATAATTGATCTTGGAATGCCATGGAGTCTGATAATTTCTCTAATATATAGCTTTGCCAGCTATTATACGAAATCTGTCTATCTCATTGGAATAAAATGGGCTAATTTGATTTATCGATCAACTATGACCCAAATAGAATCAGCACCTGATCTAGACTTTGGTAAACCCATAACAAAATCCATGGAAATATCGAGCCATTTCCATTCTAGAATAGATAGAGGGTTAAGGAGTCCTCCAGGTCTCTGATATTTTGCCTTAGCTAGATTATAAGTATGACACTTTGCCACGAATTCTGCCACACTCCTTTTCATACCAGGCCACCTGTAACAATCCTAGGTTGTTACCCTAGCTAAAACTAGATTAATTAAGCAAAATCAAGATTTGATTTTGATTCCATTAGATTTAATGGGTCATTTAAACCTAAACATAGAAGTTTGAAATCAATTGGAGCTAAATTGGAGAATTTTGTATTTTTGGCTATTTTTAAGCCCTGAAAAATACCTAAATTATTTTGATCTCCAAATTAAAATCTAATTTTATTTTTTAATTCCTCACACCTAAATTAGCCAAGGGTGAATTTTTGGGAATTTTTGGAGCTCATTTGGTCCTAAATTGGATATAGGAATTAATAGAATAATTAAATTAATTTTAATTAATTAATAATTTTATTTATTTAATTAAAAGTACTGTTAGGATTTGCTGTCGGGACCACGGTAGATCCGCTGCGGGGTCCCGACAGCGGCGCATAAAAATGAGCCATCCAGCGCGTTCGCACGCATCTTAGCACTAGGGATCGAACGACTCACGAACCGCGCGCCTTGATCTCATCTCAGTCGCTCAATCGACATCTCGATCCAACGGCCTCCCATGTCCCGTCTTAAGTAGCTCAGATCAAGCATTGGATCATTTCAGTTTGATCCAACGGATGATCTGTGTCCCGATCGACCGTTGCTGATCAAAAGATCTGGGCCACCCGGTTATAACTGAAGACCCATCGAACGGCTGCGCCTCACCCCGTCACTGTTCATCATCGTCCCAGGTGCGTTCTCATTGGAATCTCCCGACAGGATCCCAACGTCCTGCCCTCGTGGCAGTACGGGGATGGAATCTTGTCCCCCACGATCTCCCTCGCCCCCTAATTGCCATAGCCGGGGTATTCTCCCAAATTTGCCACTTCCCATTCGTAGCCCCAATCGGCAGCCATGTGCCGAAGCTGCTAGCTCGTTCATGGCTCTGGAAGCTCGCCTCTGAGCTATAAATAGCCCTGGCACATCAGTAACCCCAGTTTTGCTTCTGGCTTCATCTTCCCTAAGCTTGCTGCGTCTCTCTGGTTTCAACTCTCTGGCCCTCTATTTGGTGACCCATTCAGCTACCAGGGGAGCTCGGCTCTATCGTCGTCCGCTGATAGTTAGTGTGGTTTGACGTTCAAACCCCTAGTTGCCTGTTCTGCCTCTATCATAGCCATCCTTCCCCGTCTTCAGGTACTACCTCTCCCTTTTTTTTTTTCCGTAGAGCTGGTTTTCAGCTCGCCTCCCTCCCAATCAAGCTTAGGTGCTGTGATAGGAACCCTCCCTAGTTCTGTATCAACCTCCTGAACCTTCTGGCTAGGCCTGGCAGTGGGCCAGACGGCAAATTCGCCATTTGAGCGCGCACTGCCAGTCAGGCCAGAATTCGCCCATTGTGCGCTTCCCAGGCACAATTAGCCACTCCTCACTGCATTAGGACCCTTCGTACATAATTGTCGAATCGTATCGAAGGTTGAATAAACCAAGATTGAGTGATTCGACTGAACCCGATTGATCCAGTCGAAGCTCTCGTCGGCAGAATTCGCCTAGCAACACCCCAGCGATCCAGACCACCCCAAGACTCCTCGTTTCGCCCTATAGCTTCCTTATCAATCCCTGAACGTGTAGGGATTGAGATTGTGGCGACTCATGGGCTCTGTGAGGAGAATTATCTCCTCACAGGTGCACCCTCAGAGGCATTTCGGGCAAATAGCGTCCCAGTAGTCCGGTGCACCTCTGATGGGGGTTAATGGTTTAATCGATACGCCTTCGAAGCCTGAGTGTGTAGGGATTTAAATGGCAGCGTGGCGTGGGCTGAGCGCGGTGAATTTGACGATTGAAGTTTGCCCTAATCTGCGGCCGTCGAGAGGTAGGGGATGCAGTCACGGGTCGGGCCGACCCGTGACCCGCGTGTTTTGAAATCGGGCCGACCGATTTATAAATAGGATTTATGAATTAAAATCCTTAGGAAATTAATTCATAAATCATATCCTAAAGTCCTTATTTAAATAAAAATACATAATAAATTAATTAAATAACTTTAGTTATACAGATCCAAATGGTATGATCCAATATACCATTTGAATCAGAAAAATTCAATGAATCTAAATATAAAATAAAATCCCAGATCTAATGGTTGGATTAAAATTTATTTGCCAAACCTTCTCTGTTCTTAAATAAATCATATAAAATCAGCTAAAGATCCAAATTATGAGTTTAAGGGCTCTGATTGCTCCTTGTACCCTAAGGGACAATTCCAAACCCTTAAATGAATTTTGGATAATTAATTTTCTTAATCACTCCTTAATCACCCTAATCAGGATTAGTGAGTTAAACCCTAATTAAGCCTCTGTTTTGGGTGAGGATTATTCCTAATATCACATTAAGTCCATTATAACCTAAGTAAGTGCAAGGTTGGATTGCCCTAAAGTGCCTTAATTTTACTAATTACCCTAAGTGGCTTAATTAAGTGATTAGTGCTAATTATGACTATTTAGGTCATCAAAACCTAAAGTAAAGGTGTTTCCCACTTCTTTTAGTCATATGAAATATTTTAAAATAGATTAGAACAAATTTGGACAATAAAACCTAAAATCCCAATTTTTGCCTTAAGAGGGGTATTTTGGTCATTTTGGCCAAAAATGTGATTTAGTGTTCTTTAAGGATTGAAGATTTCAGTAAGCCATTATAACATAGATTGGAAATGTTCTTTGAAATCCTAGAACAATAATAATCACCAATACATAAGGTCTCATTAATTCCTTAATTAAGATACATAAACCTAAAAGCATTCCTCCTAAAGATCCTATAGTATTAAACTTTAAGTTTAATAATTGAAATGATGAATTTTGGATAATTAATTTTCTTAATCACTCCTTAATCACCATAATCAAGGATTAATAAATTAAACCCTAATTAAGCCTCTGATTTGGGTGGGGATGGTTCCTAATATCATATTAGACCTAGTGTAACCTAAGGGTAAGGTTGGATTGCCCTAAAGTGCCTTAATTTCACTAATTACCCTAAGTGGCTTAATTAAGTGATTAGTGCTAATTAAGACCAGTTAGGTTATCAAAACCTAAATTAAGGGTGCTTCCCCTTCATTAAGTAATATGAAACACATTAAAATAGATTAGAACAAATTTAGGTAGTTAAATCTTAAAATCCTAATTTTAGCCTTAAGAGGGGCATTTTGGTTATTTTGACCAAAATGTGATTTAATGTTCCTTAAGGATTAAAAATTTCAGAAAGCCGCTATAAAATAGATTGGAAATGTTCTCTGAAGTCCTAGAACAAGGATAGTGTTAATGTGATCCTTGATCCATGAAATCTTCATTTAGTCCTTAATAAAGGTACTTAAACCTTAAGCATTCCTTATAAAGATCATAGGGCATTAGACCTTAAATTTAATAATTAAAATGGTCAGTTATCTCATTAATAAGTTCAGTTAAATTAACTTAAGAATTAAGTGTTAAAAGAAAAGAAATTGGTAGTGTCCAAGTAAAAATCTCCGCTTAAGATCTAAAGTGATCAAAACTCAGACCCTTAGATCTTAAGTAATCTAAGAAGGTCAAAATGGGTTTAATGATAATCTAATACTAAAAATTGTCAATCCTGACCTTAATAAGCTTCTTATAGTTAATTATGAAATTAGATTCTAAATAAATCACAAACGGAAACCCTTAAGTCAAAACTCTAATTAGAAGTCTAAAAGTGATCAAACTTAGATCTTTAGATCTTAGATCTTAGACTTAGATCTTCAATTTGAATCAAACCACCTCCAATTGGAATTCTTTAATGATTGATTGTTTAATCTTTTGAAACCTTCCATGTGGGTATAGGATTGATTCAATCAATAAGATAATAAAATTATCTTAAGGATTGAATATAGATCTTAGATTCTCAAGTTCTTAATTGATTATTTTATCTTGTAATTAGTAGAATAGCCTTTCATTAAGATCTTAGTTCCTGAATCTTTCAACTTATAGGATCCTTTATCTTTGGGATTAAGTGAGAAACTTAGATCCTATTTTAGTATCACCTTGGATTTGGAATTTGAACTCAACATAGGGTTTAAGTTCTAAATTCTTAAATCTTAATTTATTTGATCAAGATTTAGGTAAGAGAGTAAAATATTCATAAAATTAGGTCGTTGATTTGTTTACTTAAACTATATAGTCGTCATATGATTTTGGATTAGAACTTGTTAAGTTTTAATATTTTTATCTTTAAGGACGTAAATCTGAGATTTTACTCGATAGCTGGATATTGGAGATCCTAAGCTTGCACCTTCTCAGAATAGTTAGATTTGGTAATTAGATAACAACAGATATCACATAAGTCTAGATTGAGTCTCTTGCTTACTTTGATTAGATTGCTTTGCATACCTTGGATTTTGAGCTTTAGCCCTTGAGCATGATAGGAAAAACTTAGGATGGTGTATCCTAAGCTAGTATTAAATTTACATATCATTCAATTTTGTTTTATCACAATTAGTAGAATATGACCTAGTTTAGTCTGCCTCTTCAGTAATAGTATTGTATAGACTGGACTCAGACCTAGCATATTTGGATGACTAGGCTGGGGATTGATTGATTGATATTAGAGGCCCTGTATGGTCTATTGGCTGGTATGGCAGTACTAGGACTTAGGCATATTACTACTTTAGCTGTATTATATTGTTTTGGTTTTCTGGTTTGTTTTGCCACATACTTCAGTGGCCTTATTTTCAGTATTTGCTCGCTTTGCCACATGTCTCAGTGGCTTTATATATTATACATTGGTTTGCTTTTGCCACATGTCTCAGTTGTCTTTCTTTTCATATTAATCTGCATGTTGTATGTATACTTTCATGGCTTAGATATATGTATGAATAGCATGTTTAGGATGCTAAAATTTTATCATATTCAGTACTTATGTTCTTTTATACTCAGCATGTTTTACTCCGATCATAATCATGTTAGGATCATGATTATTCAGCAATTGCAGTTATTTTGCTTTTAGCCTTACCTTGCTTATTTAGTGTTTTGTATGTTACTTCACATACATGTTGCATGCTATAAATAGATAGTTTATAGTAATCCCTTTCTTTCATAGCTTGTTGCACCTTTTACTGCTGCATGTGTAGTTAAATTAAATGTGATATCTTTTAATATTCAGTTCATTTAAATAGCCTAAAATGTACTTAGACAATTGTCTAACTGTAACCTTTTTATTTTGTTGGCTGGGGCCCTGGCATTTGTGATACCGACAAATGTCAGATTCAGACGTGTTCATGGGCAGTGTCGCTGAGGAGGAGCCAGTTCAGGAGGAGGACCTTCCAGCTGCTGTCTAGCTAGTTTTGTCTTATTGATTCCAGTGAGGACGAGAGTCTTTTCATTTTCAATTATTCATTTCAGTTTGTAATAATTAACTTTCTAGATGTACTTTACTTTCTGCATTGTGATGAGTTACTATATTTCATTTTCTTTTCCTACTATGTATGCTTGTGGATGTTACTCTATTTTATATTGCTTCCGCCACTTTGATATTTATATTGATGAATGTTATAGCACTTGGTGACAAGTCCTTGCCTTAAGGCAAGTTGGGTTCTCCTAACTTTACTTAAATTGGGGATTTACCACAGTTGGAGCACCGTACTTCCTTATTATCAGTACGGGGGCCCCACACCACCAAAATGATCTCTTCAAGTCTTGATACATTTTAGTGCTCCTCAGGTGGACTTGTAACCCAAATTATGGCCTTCTATAAGAATCTCTTGATGCATTGACTTGGGAATCCATATACAATTATCTTGATAGATCACTATCCTGTGCAATTTCAAATCACGATGGTGACCACTTTTAATATCCATCTTGAATTTAAGTATTCCTCGTCTTTAGTTTGAGAGATAGAAACTTCTCTATGAAAGGTGGGCTCTATATTGATATTAGTTAATATTGAGCTCATTACATCACCATGAATAGGCATAATTTCCATTCTTTGGAATTCTTCTATTAATGAACTTGTAGTAATCATTGCTGATAACGCTGTACAATGGCTTAGGGCATTTGCCACCACATTTGCTCTACCCGGGTGATATTGAATATATAACTCATAGTCACTAATCAATTCAAGCCATTTTCTTTGGCGACAATTCAACTCATGTTGAGTGAAGATGTACTTTAAATTTTGGTGATCAGTGAAAATTGAACATTGAACTCTGTACAAATATTGATGACATTTTTTTAATGCAAAAACTACTACGGCAAGTTCTAGATCATGTACTGGATAATTCCTCTCATGTGTTCTCAACTATCGTGAAGCATATGCAATCACTTTTCCTTCTTGCATTAACACATAACCTAATCCAGTTTCTGAAGCATTAGTATAAACTTGATAGTTCAAACCTTATTTAGGTAAAACTAATACTATAGCAGTAGAAAATGCATCTTTTAGAGTTTGAAATGCATTCTCACATTCAAAACTCCAAACAAATGGGACAGCTTTCTGAGTGAGTTTTGTCAATGGAGATGCAATTTGAGAGAAACCCTTAACAAATTTTCTATAATATCCTACTAAGCCCAAAAAGCTCCTTATATCTGTTACTGTCTTGGGTTGTACCCAGTCTTGGATTGCACTTATTTTTTGTCGATCCACTCAGATTCCTTGAGCATCCACAACATGACCCAAGAAAGTTATGGAGCTTAGCCAGAATTCGCATTTAAAAAATTTTGCATAGAGTTTATGGGTGCATAAAGTTTCTAATACTATTCTTAAATGATTCTCATGATCGCTCAGGGTCTTATAGTAGATAAGGATATCGTCAATAAATATTATAACAAACTTATTCAGATATGTTTTTAAGACTCACTGCATCAAGTTCATAAAAATTGATGGTGTATTTGTGAGTCCAAAAGACATCACAAGAAACTCATAGTGTCTGTATAGTGTACAAAATGTTATTTTCTCTACATCTGAATCCTTTACTTGAAGTTGATGATACCCTGATCTTAAATTAATCTTGGAAAATACAACAGCACCGGACAATTGATCAAATAGATCATCAATTTTAGGTGATGGATATTTGTTTTTAATAGGGACCTTATTTAATTCTCTATAATCAATACACATCCTCATAGAACCGTCTTTCTTTCTGACAAATAAGACTGGTGCTCCCCATGATGACATGCTAGGTTTAATAAAGCCTTTATTTATGAGTTCTTGTAACTACTCACTAAGCTCTTGCAATTCTTTAGGAGTGGTGCTTTAGAAATTAGCTGTGTATCAGGAATTAGATTTATTGCAAACTCTATTTCTCTTAGTGGAGGTAGCCCAAGTAGATCTTCAAAAAACACATCAGGAAATTCTTTAACAATTCTAATTTTTGATAGTGGAATATCTTCTTTACTTTCACTAATCATGGTGACTAAGAATGCAACACAGCCTTTAGTTACCAACTTTCTTGCTTGAATTACATTAATAAATGAGCATTGGGTACTAAACCTTCCTATGAAGGTTTCAACAGCATCTTGTGATGACAAAGTAATCCTCTTTTGTTGACAATTAATCATAATATTATGAGCACTGAGCCAATTCATTCCTAATATGATATCAAAATTTACTATAGGTAGAATGATTAACTTGGCCTGAAATGCCTTCTTGTTCAAGGGTACTTGGAGATTACATAATTGAGTTGTACTAAGTTGGGTCCCAGAAGGAAGCCCAACATTCAAAGTTCTAGTCATCTTATAACATGGTAACTTCAAATTCTTAGCAAAGCTTTCAGACATAAATGAATGACTTGCTCCCGTATCGAATAATATTTTGCAAGGATAGTCATTAACATAAATGGTTCCTAAATTAAGCATACTTAGTTATGATTATTCAAATTTACTAATGCTTAGAATAAGAATTCATAATTAAATATGTGTACCGGATATGACGCTGTTATCTTCAGTAGCCTCTACTGGAGTAAGGGTGTACACCCTCGTAGGTCCAGATGACCTTCTAAAGACTTATTGTGGAGGAGGCTTGGAGGTACTAGGTTGAGTTGTACTACTTCCAACCTTCCTTTGAGTTGATACCGTAGGTTGCTGAGAAGACATGATGATAAGAGGTTGACTACTTTAATTGAACAGAGTAGGATTAAGAACTTAATTCCCTTTAGGACGGTTAATACGTGCACCATCGATTGTCACATCAAAATTGCACTGTCGATAGTAATGTCCCTTCCTTCCACATGTGTAACAGCATTGCTGATTATGATAACATTTTCTGAATGGATGAGGTCTTGGACACCCATTATACAGATCTGAAGGTGTAGGATCTGCTTCAATTTGATAAACCTTCCCTGAAGAAAATTTAGCCTTTTTGGGATTATCATCCCTGCACGAGGTTGAGATGAAGGTTCTTTTAGTTTCCTTCTGAGATTGATGCTGGTCTATGGCATGAGCAGTTTCAATTAGTTCTATAAAATTAGATAGTCTCAGTGGTACCAAATGATCCTTTATTGTCTCTAAGTCCACTCAGAAATCTATGGCAATGAGCACCTTCAATTTGCACCATATCTGGTGCAAATCTAGCTAGTCTTCTAAATTCAGATTCGGATTCAGGAAGTGTCTTGTTCCCTTGCCTCAATTTAAGAAACATATCGCCCAGGTTATTCTGAACTGATGGGGGTATATATTCTGCTCGGAATGCTTCTACGAATTCTTCCCAAGGGATCTCCTCATTATAGTAATTAGCAAAAAGTGTATGGCAGAGATTGTCCCACCAGTATTCAGCTTCCTCTTGGAACATGTGAGTGACTAATCTGTCTAATTCAGCATCCGGAAAATTAATACTTATTAAGTCCTTTTCCACTATTTTGAGCTAGTTGGTTGTGTCCATGGCTGAAATATTTCTGTTAAAATTAGGGGTTCTCAATCTAATAAAGCTGTATAAGAGATTATCTGTGGGCTGCTGATATTGTTGAGAATAATGGTAAGGTACATGATTTACAGACGTTGAGGATGGATTATGCTGCATCGTGATCAATCTCTCTATCCTTTCAGATTATTGGGCATTGGTTGCCACTAGTGTTTTTACTGCCTCTAAGAGTGTATTGATTTTGGTAGAATTACTGCTAGATGTAGCAGGGTTTGACTATGACTGTCCAGGATTCATTTTGTACATGTATTTGATAATTGTATTTTATTAATTTGATTGAGCAATTTAAATTTCTAATATATTTAAGTTTTCATAATTTATCATTTTATCTTAATTATGTTAGTATTGTATGCTCACTATTCTGAGTTATAGTAATATGGATGTCATTCTAGTATTCATTTAGTGATTGTAAGTCAGAAGAACTATCCATTAGGTAGATAGAAATATAAATTCTAATACGACACCTTATAGAGTTCTCTGATACCAACTATGGCAGCCACCCCCTAATCATCTGGATCAGGAGGTGGTCGTCAATGGGTAAACCCTCACTTAGCATTTAGATTAAGGAATGGTCATTCTTAATCAAATGCCGAGGGAGGATATGCCCTGAAAAGGAAAAGAGCTAAGAAGAGTCAATCACTGAATGAGCATACTATAATATATCAAAGTGTGGAAGAAAGACAAGTAACAACATCCATACAATACAAATAAGAACTATACAACTCATAATACATAAGCACAAAAAGTAAAGCAGTTTAAACCTGTATTACTACAAAATGATAGTTAAGTTTAAGTAGTAAAGTAAAGGCAAAATCACTCAGTCCTCACAAAGTAAATGAAAAGCTAAGAGTCTTCTCCTGCACGCTCCTCCTCCTGAACCAGATCTTCAGAAGGTGCCATAACCTTGAAAAGCTCATAATCTACCATTGTCGGTTTCACAATGATAGGGCCCCGACCAACAAAAGAAAAATCTAGTTAGACAAAATCTCTAAGTGTATTTTAGGCTGTAAATCTTTAAGTTAATGATATCACAATATCTAAGCAAAGTAGGAGCAGTAAAGCATCAAAGAAAGGTGATATAATTAACATAATTATAACTCATACAAGGTGTGAGGTAAACACATACCTCAACTCAAGCTGCAGAAAAGGGTTAAGTAATGCATAATGAAATCTACTAATCACAAGGAATATTCCTAAGTATATGATCAATTTAGATACATGCTGATTTACAAAATAAACTAGAAGTACTGAACTGAAAGTAAAGTTCTAACATCCTAATATGCCATAAAGTAAAAGTGAACTGTTGAAAGTACAATGTACATGTAAAGCTATAAGTACTAAAAGAACTATAGTATATAAGTAAAGTGTTGAATTGTAAAGCAAAATATATGATAGAACTATAAAGTAATGGTAAAGTAAATGTATAAAGTAAAGTGTGGAGATACTCCTACTTAGTCCTGCCAAAAAGTAAAGTTCATCTGATCACCTAGGAAAGTAGTCCCATATTAAAGTATCATGCACTAGGAAAGTAGTCCTAGCCAACAGCAACACGCACTAGGAAAGTAGTCATAGGCAAAAGTAACACGCACTAAGAAAGTAGTCCTAGGCAAAAGTTATCTCAAAAGTAATGTCATACTAGAAGGCAGACTAAATAAGACATATCTCATAAAGTTATTTTCATTAAATATTCTCCTTAAGTTATGAAAATGCCATATGAATGTATTCAAAGTTTAACATAGAATATTCATCTATTATTCCATGTTCAATGTAATATGTCCAATGTATAATGAAGTCCAAAATAAGGAAAGCATAGCATACAATTTTTTAATGAATTAAATAGCACTAAATAACTTTGTGATATCACTTTATTTTCTAATTAAGTCATTCTAACTACTCTAAGTTACATAAGATTCAGAATCATCAATTCTAATACTGTCTGTAACTTAGAATCATGATCCTATGAGTTGAACATAATTAGAACTAGTATATAATTGAATCAATGTCGCCTATATAATCAAATAAGTAAGTCAACCATCCTATTTTATTATTTTAAATAATCCCAAATCTAATCTTGATTAGCCAAATCAATATTAAAAAGATTACGAATTTAACTCCAAATAATGGGGTTCAATTCTTAATCATAAGGTTATCTTAAGGACTAAGGTTTAATCCCATCTCACTGATTAAATGTAAGGCAAATCCTATTGAATTAAGTCAAACTCAATAGGATAGATCTCTAATCCTAATTTTAAGATTAAAAGATCAAATAATCATTCAATAAACTATGAAAAATCTATAAACTATTAAAACTAAGATTTCACCTAATGAGTAACCCACTTTACTCATTAAATGAATTCTAACATATGTTCTACTCCAAATCCTAGGGATTAAGGCTCTTAATTACTAAGAGTAGCACTCAAAAACACATCTTAAGTAATGTTATAAAACCTATGGGTGAGCTAAGAAGTTCAAAGGAAGGAGAAGAACTTACATCTATACTTAGATTTTTATTTAAGACCAAATTTAGTATTTTCCTTAAATTTCTAATTTAAAACTTAGAACTACCTAATTAAAGTCTAAATTACCTTAATTACTGATTATAATATTTTAATAATGATTCTAGGACTGAAAAGTGTTCAATCCCAAAATTTGGGCAAAATGACCATTTCTCCCCTACATTAAGGATCTAAAATTCAACTTTATGAATTAAAGTTCAATTCTAGAATTTATTGAAGTAGGGTGATTACTTACTATCTAATATGAGTTTAGACAATAAGTACACTTATTTTGGGTAAGGTTTAAGTTTTATAAGGTCAAATTAAAGAATTTGACCTATAAGAGCAAATTGGTAATTTGGTTTAACAAAATCTAAATTTTCTATCAGTTTTTTGAAAATTATGTTCTAAGGTTTCCATAGAACCTAAATTCATTAAATTCTGATATGTATTGGCTAAGTTATAGCCAATACAAATTCTAAGGGTAAAATTATAATTTAAGGATTCTTAATTAAGAGTTAAAAATTCTAACTTTTCCAATTGGTATCAAATTGAGCAAAATTAGTGACTATGATTCACAAATGACTCACTGATCACATTAACTAGTGGTAGGCTCAATTTGAACTCAAATGGGTTAAATTATGGCCTAATTAGGGTTTAGGGTGATTAGTGAGTGATTAATAAAATTAATCATCAATTCACTAAACCAACTATACCCCTAAGTTCTATTCTACTTTAGGAGTGATCAGAAACTAAAATTATTATGTTTGGATTATTAATTATGCTAATATTCACTAATCAAGTTTTAAGGTGATTAGGGCTAATAAGAGATCTAACCATTGGATCTAAAATAATTTTATAGTTTACTATTAATTAGGTCTTCCTCTTTAAAATGGTATATTGGAAGACCTAATTTGGAGTTCAATTGACCAAGTTATGGTCAATTAAAGTTCTATGGTTAATTAGGATAATTAGGGTTAGGTCCTAAAAGTGATTAGGCTAAAACTATTCAAAACAAAAAATTATATACTACTAGGTTATTCTAGAGATTCTACTGATCACTTTGAGACCCATTTTGGGTATGTTTGGGTAAGTGTGTGCAAAGTTATGATTAGTTGAAGTTTTTGGGACACTATGGCAAATATGAGGATCCTAAATGTCACTAAGTGATATACAGCTCAAAATAAAAGTTTGACAGTGCCAATGTATTCCTCATAATTTTTTGATTCCAATGATATATAATATCAATGCATTTGGACTTATGGATTGAAGGATATTAATGTTTAAAGATTAGTATTTAAATTAATTTAATTAATCAAATTAAGTTATATTAATTAGATTTGTTACACTAAATGAATCCATTTGACAAAACAAAAAAATAAGTGGTGGGACCCATAGCAGGCTGACTGTGCAATGTGGCCAGGCCCACTCGCAACACCCGCAGACGGTGCGGCTCGGAGGGGGCACGCAGCAAAGATCTGCACGACGGGGAGAAAATTGTGGGCCCTACACCATCATTCGATCCCAACCGTAGGCCCACACACTAAAACAGGTCGAGGCAGCTGGGTCTGGACTCACTAGCTTCAACCTGAAATCGGGAGAGCCTCTTCACCTTCCCCTACCGAGCGGCGAATGGAGGCGGAATTAGGGTTAGTCGAATAAAGCTAAATTGGATGATTTAGGACTCGATCGAATGTCCACGGTTTAATAGGTGAAGAATAATCAATATAAGATGGCATTAAAACTGTATAAGCAATAATCAAAAAAGAAGAAAAGGGGGGTTGGACGGTACCTTAGAGTAAAAAGTTTTCTGGAACTTCGAATGATTCGTCGTCCTAGAGCTTCAGGATCGGTACCTCTCCTATAAAATGTCGAGATCTAAGAAAAAAAAGAGGTATATCGAGTGTTAGGCGGTGGATGTCAGCTTCGAAGATGAATTGCAGCCGCGTGTTGCGGCCGATGCCGCTCGCCCTGGCGTGGAAGGAGGAGAGTCCCGGGCCATCAGATCTGGTCAAATGATCGTCGGTCCGGATTGGATCCTCCAATATAACGGGTCTGACCCGTTACGACTAAATAAGTATCGGGTGCGGTCAAAGGATCCAGCACGATAGCCTTTAGGCTGGTCCCACTGGCCGGTCCAATATCATTAAATAATAATATTTTATTTAAAATTTCTTATTTAAAATTTGGACTATTAATTGAGTTCCGAAAAATACCAAAATTTCACCCTTAGCTAAATGAGGGGTGAGGAACGCAACGGCGCCATCAGATTTTTGATTCGATGAGTAATTATTTATTTGATTTTTTAGGGTATTTAAATATTATTAAAATATTCGTCAAAAATCCAACAACTTCCAAATGCCTCCAAAATTTCACCCCTAGCTAATTTGGGGGTGGTGAACGTAATGGCAAAGTCATATTTTTGATTTGAGGTCAATTTAAAAGTCAATATCTAGGATTTTTTAGATTTTTCAGAAATCAGGATTTACTCATTTGATCCCTGATTTGGATTGGGTCTTAGAGATGAGTTCCAAATGGCTTAATTATGACACTAGAACCATAACTAGGACTTGGATTAGTCCTAATTGACCTAAGCAATAACATGGGTTATTACAGTAGTTAACTTTAATTATGGCATATTAGGATCCATAATCACCCAAATTTAATGTTTAAGTTGTCATTTAACTCCTTAAGTAATAAGGATCATGTTTAGCAAAAAAATAATAAGATTGGATGCCTAATTCTCAAAGCTAACTCTTAGCTCTTAAATTAATATTATCTTAATATCCCAAATTTCTAAACTTCAATTTTAGACTCCCTAATTACCCTATAAATTGTTAAAATAATAGTTTTAGTTATTTCGATGATTTTTTATTGTCCAATTAATCTTATAGAAATTTAAGAGATTTAGATCTTATTTGAACTCTGAATCTAAGAAGCTAAAGTTTTAAATTAGAAATTTTAGTTTTAAGCTAAATGTTAGCTAAACTTTAGTTTTAGCTCATTAGCTAAATAGGTTCTTTAGAATGGCAAAAGTGTTTGGTTAGTTGCATTAATCCAAAAATATTAAGAAGAGTATGTATGAAGTAGTCAAATTGAGTGGGCAAATATATCAAATTTTTGAGTTAACACTAAGTCTAGTTTTAACATTTGTGATCTTAGAATCGTCAATCTGAAAATATACAAGGATGTTGAAGATCTTGGGCCTATACATATTGTGGAGTAGTTAGATCAGATAATTAGACAGCAATGGATATCACATAATTTCAATTAAATTGTGATTTAACCTTGTTTTGTCACTTTACTTTGAGTTAATTTCTTGTGACATATTAATAAGATTTGTTAATGAAAATGAAAACATAATATTAAGAAAATATTCAGCATTAGGTTTAGTTTTGGATGGGAAACTCTGCATGCACATTATGTCCAATGAGCAGGTTGTAAGGAGAAATATGCTTGTACGTACTCATTGGGGAGAGTCATGTTAAGTTTGGGAATCCCCGCTTAGTTTTGCAGACGTGCTTGATTCCTCAGTCGCTTCTGTAAGTAAGATAAAAATAGATCTTGCATATGTATTTATGTCTATTTCAATTCGGATCAGTTCTAACTATGAGTAGCTAATTATTCATATTTTTAGATTAATTTTGGCTTCATTAGTCAATCATATAGTGCAACTTTACTTTCAATATTTTTTGTATTTACTTGTTCAGATTTTCTTTCAGTATTTACTCTATAATATTTAGTATTCATCTGCTAGCATATATGTATCAATACTTACAGTACAATTTATTTAACATATCTCCTTTTGTTATATTATGTCATTCTTTATTTCAGTATATTATATATTTTTATGCCTAACCATTTTTACAACTTATGATAAGTGAGGTATGTATCTTAACTACCTCAGTTTGTTTAATTATAACTTGATAGAATTATAATTACACATTCTTCTTTATTATGATTTGTTTCTCCATTTTGATTACACTGTAAATGGGATATCCTTAAATAGCAAAAAATCATTAAATTAACTTAAATTGTACTTAAACAATTGTCTAACACATACTTTTTTTTTTCCTGACTAGGGTTCTGGCATAAGAAACCAACATGTCATATTTGGAATTATTCGAGGAGCTAGCTGACGAAGATGAGTAGGTGCTAGAAGAAGAGCCGGTCGCTAAGTTTATTTTTTTCCATTAGTGGGAGAGATTTTATTTTCTGCATTTAATTCAATTTGTATAAATCTATAACTGCTATAGATGTGTTTTATGTTCTTTTTTCAAAGACATGCTTTTCTCTTTAATTCAGAATGAATGTAATGTATGGATGATTATCTTAATTCCGCAGTTTGTTATTTTACTCCATATATTGTTGCACTTAGTAATAGAACATAATAATCATACTCACTGAACAACCACTTAATTATCATCGGATTAATATGATTATTAGCACGACAATAATTGGGGGGAGAGAGAGAGAGAGAGAGTAAAAGGGAAGCCTCTAAGGTGTATTGCTTTGGTGAAATTTGGGGATTTCTTATATTTTATAATCTCCTAGTTTTATCTAAATAAACAATAAAATTATTTATAATGCAAAATGCATTATTATTATTATTATTCCGTGATAGTTACAATGATTAATTAAAATAATTTATATAATTATTTTTTAATTTTATATTGTTAGATAAGTAATATGACAATTTCTTTGATGATAAATTATTAAGTTAATTAATTTACTTTCTTAATATAAATTAATAGAGATATTCATTATTTCAAACACTTAATTAAACTAAGAAATTGTATCATTGTTAAGTAATTAACATGAAAATTTCATTCAATTCCAAAGTTATGCAATTATTGATTACTAATATGATGATTTATATTTTGATTCGGCCAAGTATTAACTTATAATTATTAGAATTACATTCTTACCAAATAATTAAGAATATAACTACTTAATTTTAAATTTAATACAAAATAAATACATAATAGTAATTGTTTTTACTAAAAAAAGTTTACAGATTAAAAATAATAAACAAATAACTTTCTATAATTAAACTTTTTAATAATATTTATTTAAAATCTTTTTTTAATTCATACATAGGTTAGTAATGAAATAAAATAACTTAATCTTTTTTATAAATCAATAAGTATTTATAATTAGATAAATAATTTATTAAATATAAAATGATAATAAATTAAATAACTCCAAATTTAAATAATCATTCATTATTAACTTATATAGCACAAATAAAGAAGATTATTTCTAATAGCTTCTTCCCATCTCTCTCTTTTCTCATTAGCAAAATTCACAAACTCAATATTTCTAATAAAGGCTGAATTTAAAATTATTTTGATAAATTAAAATAAAAAAATTTACCATTATTTAAAATTATGAACTATTTAATAAAAAATAATTGTGAGCTTACATATATCATAATAATTATTTAATTGTTAGTAACTAATTTTGATAGTTGAATTATTAACCAAATAGATTACTATTGCAAGGACACTAATTAATTTTTTGGTTACTAATAATTTAACTAACTAATTGTAATATTATTTTATTCTTATTTTTGGAATAAAAAATATTGCACTGTATATGAAAATTAACATAATATTGAGTTTATATTTTGAAATTGATCGGCTGTGCCCTTTATATTATTTAAATGTCAATACAAAGAATACATACAATAACAATATCAAAAGAGTATTGCTATGCTTACACGATAGTATACACTAAAATATATAGATGATGTGTCATCCAATATGTAAGTAGATGATTGGTTGAATATATTTTTTGTGGGGCCTGTATGTAAATACAAAAAAAAAAAAATTTATTGATCCTAAATATTTTTTGATGTATATTCTTGTGTAAACATAATTTTTTTCATATCAAAATACAAGCTATAAAACAGTTTAAAGCTAAACCAAATAAAAACTAAAACACAAAACTATCAGAAGAAGCAGGATTTATAAAAAGCAAAAGGAGAAAATTCGTGACTTTTGGAAACAATTTTCCCAAAGGGAGCGAGGCAGAGCCTGTGACCTTTGGGTTAGCTTGCTCTGGAAGTATCTAATGTGTAGAATCTGATTTACCTGGATTAAGATCACAGAGTAAGCCATCCAAGCTAAAGATGTTCCAAAATCTTCATTTTCCTTCATTATCCCGCAAAACCAATAAAATGTATCACGACCCAATTTTAACAGCAGGGCAGGGAGATAACCTATGCAAGCTTCCAATAAAGCATTTTGAGTCATAATTCTTTGTAAGCCGCACTGTAAACTAAAAAAACAAGAGATGGTCTCCAAAGCTATCGAATATATGCAAAAATATGAAAACCATATAATAGTAAGAAAGCAATTCAGATTTGTACACTTGGGGTAATTGCCTCGCCAAAAATTAAAAAAATGTTGTGGACGAACAACAAATGAGAACATTTAAAGCCTCTGTGCCTAATAGGTTTGAATACTTTGTCAATATAAGCCACTTCCAATATATCTGACAGCCCGTAGAGAGCATTAGCAAAGAGAAGCGGGTAGAGGCGGCAGCCTTGACGAATCCCATTCAAAGAAGGGAAAAAGCCAGATAAATTACCACTGAGAAGAATCAAGTAAAGCACATTATTAATGCAACACCTAATCCATGAGATAAATTTGGGAGGGAAGCCCATTTTGATCATTCAATGCAAAATCTAATCCCTAATGAAGGAGACAAATGATTTCTTAAGATCAACCTTGACACAAAAATAATTCTTTTTGGAGTTTTATTAAAACCACATAGGAGGTTTGCTAAAAGAATATTATTTATTGTTTGTATGCCTTGAATGAAGCGAGCCCGGACAGCGTTGACTATATCCGAAAGAAACGGCTTATTGTGATTGGCAAATATTTTGCGAAGGGTGTTGCAAGTGAAATAGGACGGTAGTCTTGGAAAGAGTTCATATTCTTGTTTTTAGGAATTAGAGCAATGGCTGTGTGAGAGAGCTATCGAGGTTTGATGGCAAGACTCAAAAAACTTATAGATTGTCAGACAAGTGATTGGACCCACCGTATTCCATCCTGATTGGAAAAAGAAATGGTTAAAATCGTTTGTCCCAGGAGAGGCCTTTCTTTTGAAACTAAACAGTGCGCATCTTATTTCAGTCCAGAAGGATTATGGCATAAAGACACAATATTAGCGTGGGAGAAAATAGTAAAGGCCAGACCATTCTTGGAAGAAAACCAAGGCCTAAGTAGAAAGATTGTGTTGGAATCAAAAGTGACTGCATTCTTGTGTTGCCTTGAATTCATGCGAGAGCAAATAAATTTCAAATCATTTTCACCTTGTTGGAGCCAATGAATCTTGGCTCTTTGCTTGGCCCATATTAATTCTGTGAAGTAACTCATTTTATTTTCTCATTAATATCTACTAAAGCAGTAAATATCAAAGGACTGTCTAGAGAATTCTCAAGTTTTTGAATAAGATGTTATTGCTAGTTGAGGAGATCATTCAGGGAGAGGGTTTTCACAAGTTTCTCCCAAACCTCTTGAGATCCTTTTTGTGTATTTGCAAGCACCCAAAAAAGCAAACATAGGATCTCCTTGGGTAGTAGAAAGGCTTAGCCAATAATAATGAATGAGTAATTGATAATCAGGATGTGAAATTAAGTGTTCCTTGAAGGAGAATCTATTGCAGACAAGAGGTTTGTTGTTATTGAAAAAGAGGAAAATAGGGGCATGATCTGAAGTGTGAGGTAAGATCTCGTAGTAGGAATTGGGGTAAAAGTGGAGCCGATTATCATTGCACAATATACTATCAAGCATTACAAAGATGATTAAACCAAGTGAAGTTCAAGACCACGAGCCTTAACATCGTGAGTCCTAAAAGGAAAATGAAATTGTCCAAGGTATCACAATTTTGATCAGAAATCACATTTCCTCCTTTTTTTTTCTTTTTCATATCTAATGGTGTTGAAATCACATTTAACCAACCACAAATTATTACTGGAATTAGCCAAAATAGATAATTCATGCCACAGAAGTCTGTGATCACTTTGAATATTAGGAGCATACACAATGGCGAGCCAAGCGCTTTGGGAGCTAGCATGAAATTTCCCATGATGCAGTACGCAGCAGAAAAAACTAGAGTGAAGTTATACAAACTGGAGTTCCATTTTAGCCAAATACAATCGAATTCACTCTTATTTGAAATCATAGAAACCTAACCTTTCTAACAATTTGTGCGGGATTAGCACCTAAAGCCCGACTCGACTCGACTCGAATAGATTCAAATTCACGAAATATATAAAATTATAAAATGTATACAAACTTACAAAATTTTTACCTATCTCAATGGTTAAGGTGCCTTATTTGAGGTTCCAGGTTTGAAACTCCGCAATGACAAAATATTGTGTATTTTAGTTAAGAACGAGCTTCTTAGAAATAAAAGCGCAGATATAATCCCGATTGGAATCGAACCCGGGACTTATTTGTTGTAAAATTCATGCATAACTACTGTGCCAAAGCATTTTTTAAGCTATTAGTATATGTTTATTAATTTGATATAATTCGAATCCGACTCTAATCTTATTCGAGTTAACTCGAACTCGAACTCGCGAGTTAGAGTCGAGTTCAAGTCGGGCTCAACTTGAAAATTTTGAGTTTGCGTTTGAGCTGACTCGCTCGAACTTGGCTCGAAGCCAACCCTATGCCCAAGCATATCCTGCCACTCCAACCTATAGCTACTAAAAAACCTTTTTCTCATCGCTTCCTATATACCAACTCATCCATCCTAACATTCTCAACACTTACTTTACAATATAGCTGAATCGCATAGCCTTTTTACCATGAACATTTGAATTTATTTTACAACTGGACTCAGGTCATGCTATATATTATATTTTAAAATATGAACCTGACGGGCTAAAAGGAAGACAAAGGTTAATAAAAAAAGGAAGGAGGAAGAAGAAGAGCCTGTACACTTGAATGCCGGAGTTTTGAGGACTTTGCATCCATCAATCAGTAGGAAAGGAGGCGGTAAGATGGCATGTCTTCAATTCGCATTACATCATAAAGCAGAAGTTCCTTCTCCAGCTGAGCTCTGGTTGATCTCAGAACTTCCTGTTAACCATATTCCATATAAATTAAATATATTTTGAAGTTCAGATTGATATTTGATATTTAAGTAGTTATACATATAGCACCCAATTCTTTAAATAATGCCCAAAACTTTAATATTTACAAAATAGCCTATCATTTCATCAATCTAACTACGAGTGGATAAGAGTCGTCGTGTACTTTGGAAAATTGAAGAAGAAAGTTTTTATTCTATAAATATTAATCTTTATGTGCTTGGTACATATTATTTAAAATTTTGGGTGCCATATAAGTAACAATGCATAATAAAGTATGAGTTTGAGTTGGGCTCAATGATGACTCGAACTCAAACGAGCCAGACTCGCACGAGCACAGGAAGATATAGTACAAGCTATGGGAGATAACTGAATTTACATTGAATTCCATATATGTGGCATTCCTTTCCAGCCACTGCTTGTCCATGATCATGAACGCCACACAATACAGCAAATCGAAGGACCACTCATTGTCTGAATCAGAAAACAGGAGGATTAAGAATGACTAATACTTTTTAATAGGAGGAGGATTAAGAATGTCTTATTAGTTACCTGCTAGCATTTGGATAAAGACGGTTCTAGCAAATGTCCTTGGCTTTGAGGAGTCAGCTAAGAAATGGAATATTGCAGCATGAATATTATTAGCCGAATAAAATAGCAAGTCAGGCTGCGATGCAGAACAAGATGTCGAGATGCTCTTTAAGCAATAATGTTTAGTTTAACATGTAGAGAATAAATTGAAGTGCTTCATTGAGCATTGAAATTAAAATACAGAATTGCATAAGATGATTGAGTTAATAAGAAATAGAAGCCTCACTGGAATGCAGATCTAGCATTTGCATGATCATGAAAGTGATGTTAACACCAGCTACTGCAAAAGGGTACTCCCAAGTCGCCCGCTTGCCACCTTGCTTATTCAACAACATTTGAAATGATCCCTGCAACAAAATATAGCAATAAATAAATAAAAATTATGCTAACAAAAGTGCTCTTTGCTAACCAAATGCTAAGCTGTGCCATAAATTAATCGGTTAAGAGAATTAAATTCATTCTTGAAATCACACAGCAGGCATAGTTAGCGGTTTATTATTCTTAATTGGTTTAAAAAATAGTTTAATTAACTTTGCAGCATCTTGTTTGTTGCCTTGCAACATTGGGTACTTAAGAAATAAAAGCATTTGATTACTTATAAACATGGTGCCATCCGATAACAAATGCGTTTCTTTATACTTTGATGGAAAGAAACAGTGTCTTGCAATGGCTACTGATGCAAGGCAACCTAAGAAAAACCACATTACACCAACTGATTTAGTCGATAGTTTTAATCAATGATAAGTTCATTAAAGTGAAAAAAAAATAGTACAATATTAAAGAAAATTAGAACAATATAATTAGAATAAAAGACGTCACAATAAAAAAAAGTTAGTAGGTGCAAAATCACATAATATCAGTTAATAATATTATAAAAAATTTAATACTTAGATAAGATAAGTTGTTTCGTAAAAGGCCAAAGGGAGGCAACTTTATTCTGCCTTCTCCCTGTTAGAGAGAGAGCGATTTTCAGCCATTCATTGATTTCCACTGAATTTTTCTCGTTTTTCATCTCCTTATCATGGTCTAGCATCTGGTGGGATTTTAATTGCGTTTCGAGGCGTCCTTTGGAAAGCTCAACATCAGGACGATCTAGGATTATTTTCATTGGATGATATTTAGGTTCTAGTTCTGGTGCTTCTCTCTTGTGCTGTCTTGGCGGTCTTATTTTGTGCATTGGTGACTTTCTGGCTAGCCTTTTGAACTCTAGAAACGATTATTAGTTCCTAGGGTTTTCTTTCTTGTTTGTTGTTTTGTTATGAATTGTTGTGGTGATCGAGTAATGGTTTTAAATGTGTTAGGAGGTCCATCTCTGACCCTCACAAACCTTCATTCAGTATCTAAGATTCACTATAGTGCTCCTAAGTCTTTTCTTGAGCTCTTGTGAATGCAAATGTGGATATAGTTAATGTCTAATGAGCCTGAAATTATTGATAATAATGAAGTTGCTATCAAGGGCTCCATTGATGTGTCTGGTATAAATGCTAACAATGCTATTAATAATGTTGAATTTGATCCTAAGGAGGTTTATAAAACCTTAAATACGTGATGCTCATGGTTAATACAGTAATCTGTAATAAGGATAATCACTTGGAGGAAATTGAAATAGCTTGTGAGCTGATGGGAAAATCTGTTGTTGCCTCAGGTTTAAATCCTAAAGCTGCTTCTTTTATTAAACCAAATAACAGTACTTTGAAAACAAAGAGGAACTCCATCAAAGACATTGGAACTCAGGTTGTTCCCTCTCCTCAGTATACTAAAGCTAATTCAAAAACGCTTTGTTTTGTATTGGGCAATCTTCTTTTACTTTTAATAACAAACATTGTAATATTAATGAAGTTGCTCCCCTTATGATTCCGATTATAATGAATATTGTAATTTTATGACAGGCCATACTAATGAGAATGTTGCTGAGGAATCTGAAGGAGACTCTGAGGGTTCCTTCAAAGATGCAAACGTTTTAACTTCATATCACCCAAGCAATTTGGTTCGTATAAAGTAGTTTCCTTCAAAGATGCTAATGCTTTAATTTCATATTACCCAAACAATTTGGTTAGTATAAAATAATTGGATAATATCTGTCTTAATAGAAGTCCCACTTTATTGGCTTATAAACTAGATCTGAATTGATTATCAGCGCGAGATATGTTGCTGACTCTCGATCCACATTTTTCGTCGGTTGAGTTGTACGGATGATAAGGGCACGCTTGAGGGTATGAGGAGTTTTTCTTGGGCAGTCGTACTGATAATAATTTTTTTTTTGATGGGGGTATATCGTCTTTTTCTAAATACATGTACTGATGCTCTAGCATTTATATATATATATATATATATATATATATATATATATATATCTGCAAAAGCTAGTGTTGAAGGCGTGAGGAGTTTTTCTTGAGATCTGTAACTTCTACATTTTTCTTTCATAGTGAAATTTCAGTGGCAGTATGGCTCCGTGGATTTTTGCAACTTTGGGTTTTCCACGTCGATCCGGTGATCTTAGTTTTTTATTTTCTATGATCAGCGGTTATGTGTTTCGTTTTTGCTCCGACAATTTCTCAACAAACAGAACCGTACCTTTCACATATTAAGTCCCTTGCTTCTCTTTCAGTGGTAAATGGGTTTTAGTCATTGACCTAACCCCAGCTGCTAGTTTGAGAATATAAGTGACTTAGAGTTCGGGGTTGGCTTTAGCTCATCGCTCCTAGACTGCTTTGTTTAAGATTCTTCGGATCTTCTGGTTCTTATTTTTGCTGTCCTGAATTTGACTATGTAGTGATAATTTTTAGAGCTTTGGTTGGTGACTTACTTTTGGAGGTTTGTTAATGAGATCTGGCATTGATTGCAATTTCTGTTTTGAGCCTTGTACATGTTTGGAACTTCAGGACATGCTTGTTAATCTTCTCAATATATTTTATTTGCTTTTTGTTGGTTAACCTTTTAGAAGGATACCCTAAATTAACATTTTTTTGGGTTTGATTGATTTTCTTTTTTTCTTTCTTACCTTTTGATTTTGATTTTTAATTTTTGTGTATTTGTACCCAACCAAATTTGTCAGCTGTGCTTGATTTTCAATAGTAATAAAATTGGCAAGTTTATTAGCAAAATTCAAATAAGGTTAAGAATTTTAAATATATTATATAAAAGCAGCATGACTATAAACTTTTAGAAATAAGGCTAGGTATATTAAATAGAGAAATGCCTTCCAGATACATGTGCTTAATAAAATAGGGAAAATTTGGAAAGACGAAGTCATAAAAATAGATCTCTTAAATAAACATATCAAATTAACACAGGTTTATGATATAAAATTTTAGAAGGTGCACTTTCATGTAATATCAATCAATAAGTACATAAAAAATAAACATGAATGCCTATGTATGATAAGTTCATGTAGCTTTAATCTACTCTATAGAAGAATGTAGATATAAATGAGAAGATATATTTTATAATTAATTAAGATTAGATAATTAAAATGAAGAGATGCTTAAAAACTCTCTCTAATCATAAGATATTAAAGGGATTTATAAGACCAATGATGTTCGGAAGAAGTAAAAGAAGTTAATAACATTATCTTACTGAAAATGTTTTAGCAAAGAAGAGCAGGTTCTCCAATGATATAAATCCACCCCCTCTGTTAATCATGCAACATTGATTGTATGAGGACAAGGTAGATTTGCCGCTACAGAAAATTATAAGAAAAAGTAAGAAAAATTTTCTAACCTGAAGTCAGTTGATGGGTCTTTACCCTGCCAACCCATTTGCTTCCACTGCTCAGAAATCAATCCATGAAGCTCTTGATCTGGATATGTAGAAGCCCAAAGAGCCCTCAGTGCTTCCTGTGTAGAAGTAAGTTTTATGTCTTAAATGCAATGCTTGATTTAAACTGAAAACTGCACTGCAAACTCTTTAAAATGCTTATATTATTTTTCATTAAGCCTATCATAAATTTCCAGTTTAAAGTGGTATCTAATAAAAGTACTGATGCCAAAGTTTCAGTAGGAGAAAATTTGTTCAGTCATCAGAGATGTAGCAGGTACAGATGAACCCAGTGGAGGATTGTTGATTATAGTTATTATGATAATGCAGCTTTGATTTAGGAAGTGCAAATAAATAAAATTTTTAAGTAGGGAGTGTAATTGATGGAACAAGAATAAAATTTTAAGAATTTAACAATTAAATTCCCATCATATTATGTATTTTTTGATAGTTAACGAGGTGTATCGAGACCCTTTGTCTGTACCTAATCTACCCATAGATGAACCTACTGTAACATAAATTATCAGTTCAGCAATAAACTTTCTTAAAAAACGAACTAGCCGGTTTATATTGCTACCCTACTCTAGCAATTCTAATATCATTCTTTTCCTCTTGATTGCGAGGTGGTTAGGACAGTCGTTTGAGTGTGTGTAATCTGTGCTTTGGTGCACATACTCACAAAAAAGACAAACAGTAATAATCTAGAAAGTAGCCATGGGTAAAAAGAGATTGATAAATGAAAAGAGTATTAACATATATTATCACGGTACAAAAAAATTTGATTTAAAGTTACAATAGTGAGGGTTCAAACAGTATAACGTTGGTAATTGCTATCAAGTATAAAGAAACAACATATAACTTTGATTATGAATGAAAAAAATAATTAAATGTTAACCAGAGGAATGTTGCGAGTGTTATATAGAAAACTATTTAACTTTGGTACAACCTTTTCTTCACAAAACAAAGAAAACAAAATGCTTCATTATCAATCAGGCAATTATTAATTTAGTGCCAAGTAAAAAATAAAGTCACCTGATGACAACGTCTAGATGGATCAAAGTACACATCCATTCGGCGCTTCAGCCTATTCAGCTTTTCCTCCTGTAAAATCACATGAAAACTTAGTTTGATATGGTATCATGGATTGGTGTCTTGCAGAAAAAAGTAAAAGAGGTAATTGAAATAAGTTATGATTCAGAAAATAAAAAGCATATGCGCATCAAACATAAAAAGGCATCGCTGGAGAAACAACAGACAAATAACGGAATCAACAACCAAGGAATTGGCATATGGTATTTCCATGTGATTGAGACAAAAATATAAGTTAACTCATGTTCTGTAATTACAAAAAAGAGAATTACAACGCTGCCCAAAAAATTGATATAAAAATCCAAACCGTTGGATAAATATGATGTATAAAGCCATTTACACGGTATTCATGCTAACAAATTACACCACAGTTCTAAAGTAAGGAAAATATCTGGAACAAAATCGCAAAACATAAATAATACATATATTAGGATAATCACAAAGAAATATCATCCAAAGAACTGAGTTTACCTAGAAAATGCAAAATGTGAAAAAATCACACCATCAAGAAAATCCATTATGAAAACAATCAAAGAGATTACAATGTTTTCTTGAAAACCCAACCATTGGAAGAAGAGGAAGATTACGCCAAGGAAACACACAAATCATAGCCTCCTTTCTTCTCTATGCCCTTCCCTTGGTTCACTCACTCAATCTCTAATCATACAAAACAGCACACACAGCAGCCCCAATTGCAGCCACCATTACAGTTACTGTTGCAATTACCGCTACAGTCTTTACTACAGTCACCGCTGCAGCCTTCCCTGCAGTCACCGCCGCAACCCTTCCACTACAGTCACCACTGCAACTACTATTGCAGTCTTCCCTGTAGCATTGTTGCAGCCTTTCCACTGCAGCCCACTGCTGCAGGCCTTCAGCTTTCTACTGATGCTTTCCATTCATAACACAACACCCAAAGCATACTTTAAATAGGCAATAACCACCCATTAATTCATGAAGGACGTCTCCCTTCACGTCACAAAATCCACAGGCGTCCAGGTGCCCAAACCTCGGGTTCGCTGCTTGCAAAGAGTCACGCCTGTTCGCGACTTCATTGCTGCAGGTGCTTGGGCGCCCTATCCTCAGGTTGAGGCTCTTTGCCACAGGCACCTGGGTTCCCAAGCCTCAGGCTAAGGCTAGCTTGGTGCTGGGGCATGCATAGGCTCCTGGGCTCTACCCAACCTAGCAACGCCAAGCGACATCTTGTGTCGAACACCGTCAGCACCTCCCACACTGATCCAATCAGACTCCACAATATAACAATCTCTCACTTTGAGATTGATAGCGATCGGTCCATCTTCAACTTTAAAATTTCTTCATTTTGTCTTCAATTAGTGCAAAGGTCATCGTGTGGCTCACTTTGCCTTTATCGTGTTCCAAGGATAACAGAAGCTCTTTTGTCAAGAACTTCACATTCTTCGTTACTCATAGTTTCTGGTTGCTTAACTACTATTTCTAGTGGCAAATACAATTTCTTTTAATACAACAAATCTTCAATTTGCATATTCCATTTCGCCTGCCATTGAACTTCTCGACCTTATATCTCATTTTTTCTGCATTTGCTCCCACTTGAACTGACGATCTCTAGGAAAGAGAACCTCGCTCTGCTACCACTTATTGAGGAAGCTACATCACAATTCTAGAGTAAAGAAAATATCCAGAGCAAACTACAAAACATAAACAATACAGATCTTAAGACAATCACAAAAAAATATTATTCAAAGAACCAAATTTACGTAAAAATACAAATTGGGAAAAACCACAGAGCCACACTACCAAGAAAATTCACTATGAAGACAATAAAAGAGATTACAAAGCTTTACCCAAGAACCAACCCTTAGAAAAAAAGAAAGACTACAACCTCCAAAGAACCACACAAACCTTAAACTCCTATCTTCTCTCTATGTCCTCTTAGTTCTCTCACTCAATCTCTAATTATACAAAACAACAAACACAGCAGCCCTCAATCTCTAATCATACAGAGCAACACACACAGCAGCCCCCTGCAGCCACATCTGCAACTACCGCTGCAGCCTTCATTGCAGTCACCGTTGCAACCCACTATTGCAGTTATCCCTGAAGTCACCGCTGCAGCCTTTCCACTGCAGCCACCGCTGCAACTACCGTTGCAACCTTCACTACAATCACCGTTGCAGCCTTCCCTACAGTCACCGCTACAACCTTTCCAATACAGTCACCACTACAGCCCACTGACGCAGCCCTTCAGCTTTTGCCTATGCTTTGTACTCATAACACAGCACCCAAGACATACTTTAAATAGGCCAAAACCACCCATTAAACATGAAGGGGCACCTCCCTTCACATCACATTTGTCGCAGATGCCTGGCACCCTAGCCTCTGTGTGAGGACCCGATGCCAGGTAAGCGGGAGTCAATCTAGCATCGGTTCTTGGGGTAAGTCCTCTAACCACAGAATCATATTGAATAGTTTAAAAGACAATATATAGACATCAAACATAACTTATTTATTCATTAATTCACAAGTTTTGATTACAAAAATCAAAATAAAATAACAGTTACAAACTTTTTCAAAAAGAGTCAAAAAGAGCGATAAATCAGTAGAAAGCAGTATCAGCACTGCTTGGTTCTTAGCACCTTTCCTCTAGGACGAACTCCTGATCTGGGCGCATTTCAAAAGTGCGGGCATTTGCATACCAGTTAGTTGTGAAACTGAGTACTGATAAATGTCAACTTTACAATTATTAAATAATAAGCAAAATAAGCAATAATTTGACAAGAAATAAAAAGCTGTATAAATTTATCCCTGCAAAACTATTTCAATTGCACTGAAACTTTAGTATAAAAATAATTGCTGTCACAAAAATAAATATTATATTTTAGCGTTTGATATCTAGCGCAAAACATGATTTTGTTTTGGGCAAATACAAAATTGAGGAAAATGGGGGTTCATTTTTGTGTTACATATCCCAACTTCCTTTATACCTGCCCCCTCAAAAGCTTATCAGTATAGGCTCCTTATGACTCCCGATGTCGAACAATCCTGTCCTAGCAGTTGTCTGATCAGACTAAAAATATATCAACATGGAACCCTTGTTACTCAGTTATCCAAACATTTTCATATATCATTTTATGTGACTTTTAAAGATACTTTTTACCAATTTGTGCGATGTTGTGCAGAAAAACATATTTAAATAAGAGTAATAAAAGACATTTGATGCCTTCTTTTTTGAAGTTCAAAAAGTACAACAGTTTGATCCAATCTACATTTAAATTTTTGATATTTTAAATTAGCCTTTAGTTAATATTATAATGAAAGTGATATGATATTTTTAAAAATTTTAACTTTCTTTTCTATTTTATCTTTCTTTCACTTTCTCTTTTTGATAGAAGGTAGCATTTTTAAGTCACTGAAGATAGCAATTATATGTTATCATAATGTTATTATTATCATTTATTTAATGATAATAATAATGTATGAAAGAAAAAGACAATAAAAATTACTGTAAAAATTATAAAAAGTAATAATAATAATAATAATAATAATAATAATAAAATGCTAGAATGAAAATATTTGAATTGAAATTGTTAGAATTGAAGTAATAGTAATTTTATAATATTTGTACTGTTATTCATTATTAATTAATGATAGCAATAATAATGCAATGATATAATATAGTAGTATATTTACTAATAAGAAAAATAAAAGAAATAAAGAAAATAAAAAAATTGGCAAAGCTTTGCAAGCATTCTTGAAGCTAAACCCCCCACGCTACGATGGATCAGCTCGGCCGACCGAGGCTGAAGATTGGATCCAGGAAATATAAAATAAACTGGAGGACATAAGATGTCCAGCCAGAGATGCGGTGCGGTTGGCTAAGAGCCTATTCAAGGCCGAAGCTGAGCGATGGTGGGGAGTCACCCACAAAACTTAATTCATGGGCTTGGAACTAGAAGACATATCTTGGGAAGAATCTGCGGAGGCATTCCGAGGTCGCTACATCCCTCTGTCTGCCCAAAAGATATTGGAGAACCAATTTATTAAGCTGACCCAGGGAAATAAGTCCACGGCTTATGAGTCTGAGTTTACAAGACTCTCCAGATATGCACCTAAGCTGGTGGACACAGAGGCTGCTAGGTGTAGTAGGTTCTTGGATGGCTTGAAGGACTCCATCCGGACCAGCTTGCTCCCGCTCAAGCACACCAAATTTGCTGAGTTACTGGACTGCGCGACCATAATGGAGCATAATGAGCAGATAATTGCTGAACGCCAGGAGAAACGTCTCTCCCAATCCCAAGACAGTCGTGAAACCTTTAAAAGGTCTCGACCTAGTCGGCAGACAAATGTTTATCAGATCACCTTAGGGCCTGCTAGGGAAAGGGAAAACTCTGAATGTTGCCGCCTCACCCAACGGGCAGGTGTTATCACACGGGCAACAGATGTTATCATTGCGGCAGGACAGGACATAGTTATCGATATTGTAGATCCTTCAAAACTATAGATGGGGACATTATTCAGAGGCCTAAAATGAACCCGGTATCTACCCCTCCTCGTACCCCGGCTCCAGCAAGTACACCAGCCTCGACAGCATCTCCTGCAACCACGCCAACTCAAAGGAGAAATCATACCCCGGGACGACCAGCTGCCGCTAGAGTTTACACACTTACTCCAGTCATGGCTCCCGAGGATCATGACGTGGTGACAGGTACTTCTTAATTATTTTGACCAGCACTTCTTAATTTTTTTTAAGAAATAAATCTTTAGCATGAATTTAATATTAGGTACCTTGTATTTTTTCGAGCACGCATGTATAACCTTATTCGACACGGGTGTAAGTCACTCCTTTATATCTGAAACCTTCGTAAAGAAACTACAACTGTCATTTATAGAGCTAGCAGAAAGATTAAACGTGGGGTTACCATCTAGCACCCTCATGAGCGCCAGAGAATATTGTGAATGTAAAATCTCAATGAATGGTGGGACATTTAAAGCTAGCTTGATAGTTCTCCCAATTGCAAATTTTGATATTATTTTGGGTATGGACTGGCTATCTTGTCATCAAGCAGTCATCGATTGCCAGCGCAAAAAAGTTACCCTCAGAAGTGCAGGAAGACCAGTGATATTTATGGGAAGACTAGGCACTGCAGCGTCTCTCATCAATATCATTCAAGCAGCTAAGTTAATTCAAAAAGGATGCGATGCCTACTTAGTAACAATGATGGGAAATAAAGAAGAGGTAACTTCCCTAGATGATACAAGGGTTGCCAATGAATTTTCGGATGTATTTCCCAATAAATTGCCAGGAATACCTCCGGTACGGGAAATAGATTTTACTATTGATTTAATTCCCGATACGCAACCGTTATCAAAGGCACCTTATAGAATGGCGCCAAAAGAGCTTCAAGAATTAAATGAGCAATTAAAGGAATTGTTCAATAAAGACCTTATTCGTCCCAGTATGTCACCTTGGGGAGCTCCTGTGCTTTTTGTCAAAAAGAATGATGGAACAATGAGGATGTGTATCGACTATAGGGAACTAAACAAGGTGACTTTTAAAAATAAATATCCTCTTCCCCGAATAGATGATTTATTTGATCAACTAGCAGGAGCTGTTGTTTTCTCCAAGATTGACCTTCAATCTGGATATCATCAAGTAAGAATAAGGGAAGAAGATGTCCCAAAAACCGCATTTAGGACAAGGTATGGCCATTTTGAATTTCTTGTGATGTCCTTCGGACTGACCAATGTGCCGTCTCTATTCATGGATTTAATGCAGAGGGTTCTCAAACCATATTTGGATAAATTTGTGATCGTCTTCATTGACGATATTTTAATTTACTCCAAGAATGAGACTGACCATGAGGTTCACTTGCGGACAGTGTTGGAAGCTTTAAGATGCAGCAAGCTATATGCAAAATTTTCTAAGTGTGAGTTTTAGTTGAGCTCAGCAGCCTTCCTGGGCCATATTGTAAGCATTGAAGGGATTCAAGTATATCCAAGGAAAATTAGTTCCATTCAAGAATGAACCTAGCCTTCAACAATAACGAAAATCAGAAGTTTCTTGGGATTGGCAGGATATTATAGAAAGTTCGTACAGGGATTTTCCTAAATCTCGGCTCCACTCACCAAGCTCACCCAAAAAGCCACGCCATTTATCTGGAGTTCTGAATGTGAAATTTCTTTTCAGAAATTAAAGGATGCTCTCACGACCGCCCCTGTTTTAGCACTACCTCAATAAGGCATGGACTACCAAGTCTACACCGATGCATCCAATGTAGGACTGGGGTGTGTTCAAATGCAAAATGCGAAGGTAATTGCTTATGCTTCTCGCCAGCTGAAAGTTCATGAAAGAAACTATCCGATTCACGATCTGGAGTTAGCAGCCGTTATCTTTGCTCTTAAAATATGGAGGCATTATTTATATGGGGTAAAATGTAAACTATTCACAGATTACCAAAGCCTCAAGTAAATCTTTACTTAAAAAGAGTTAAACTGTCGGCAAAGGCGATGACTGGAATTCATTAGTGATTATGATCTGGATATCCAATACCACCCAGGAAAAGCCAACGTTGTGGCAGACGCCTTAAGTCGAAGTCATTTAGTGTACTCAATGTGATGACCATTAATAATGATCTAGTTAAGGAGCTGAGTAAGCTAGAGATAGATCTGGTAACCACGAATCAATTGAATACCATTTCAACCTCAGAAGTTGCAGATTTATTGTTAGAAGAGCGCATAAAACTATCGCAAGAAAAAGACTCAGAATATCAAAAACTGAAGCAGATTATCCAGGAAGGAAGGAATAGATATCTTCAAGAAAAGAACGGCTACATTTATCATAAAACTCGATTGTGGGTCCCCAACGACAAAGAATTACGAATGGTGATTTTACAAGAAGAGCATCATTCAAGATATAATATCCACCCTGGGACTTCAAAAATGTACCACGACTTGAAGAAAATTTAATTGATGGTCTGGATTAAAGAGAAGTGTAAGAGAGTTTGTGGCGCGTTGCAATGCATGCAACTTAGTGAAAGCAGAACATCAAAGGCCAGGAGGACTCTTACAGTCCCTACCAATCCCAGAATGGAAGTGGACTGATATTGCCATGGATTTCGTTGTTGGGTTGCCTCGAAGCAAATCGGGATCTGATACCATTTGGGTCGTCATTGACAGACTCATGAAGTCAGCTCATTTTCTTCCGATAAGACAAACAGATCCCGTGGAGAAGCTCGTCAGAGCTTATATCAAGGAAATCGTTCGGCTACACGGAATTCCAAGATCAATTATATCCGACAGGGACCGAAGATTCACTTCTCGATTTTGGAAAGTTGTACATCTTGATTTGGGCACCAACCTTGCAATGAGCACTGCTTTTCATCCTCAAACTGATGGACAAACTGAAAGAGTTAATCAAGTGCTAGAGGATCTCTTGAGACTTTGCATACTAGACTTCAGCGGGAATTGGAAAGAACACTTGCCATTGATTGAATTTGCTTATAATAACAGTCATCAGGCCAGCATTGGAATGACGCCCTACGAAGTTCTGTACGGAAGTAAGTGTCTTACACCTCTATCCTGGTCTGAAATTGGAGATGTTCAAATTTATGGATCCGATCTTGTTGAAGAAACTAATAAAAAGATTCAGTTAATAAAGTTAAGAATAACTGCAGCCCAAGACCGCCAAAAGAAATACCACGATTTGAGACAGGATGCTGGAATTCCAGGTAGGAGATTTTGCTTATTTAAAGGTAAGCCCAATAAAAGGAGTATACCGATTTGACATATCAGGAAAGCTGTGCCCGCGTTATGTGGGACCATTTGAGATCATCACCCGAATAGGGAACTCTGCTTACCGTTTGAAACTACCTGAGGATTTTTCTAGAGTACATGATGTGTTTCATGTATCATTCTTACGTAAGTGTCTACAAGAACCATCTCATCAGCTAGTAGCTCCCGAAATAGTGATTCGGTCAGATCTGACCTATGTAGAAGACCCAGAACAAATTATAGAACGAGATAACCGCCGGTTAAGAAAGAGAACCATTCCTATGGTCAAAGTGCAATGGAAATGTCACAGCGCCAAGGAAGCAACGTGGGAAAGAGAAGAGGATATGAGAAAAGAATATCCCGGACTCTTTCAGAACTCAGGTAATCTTAATTAAACCTTTTTACATTCAACTAAATAGTTTCTATTACAGTGAAATGTCGAGAACGGCATTATTTTTAAGTTGGGGAGTTGTAATGACCCTAGGTCATTAATAAGGCAAACATTGAATTTTCGAACAGTTAAATCTCCCGCAAATTTTAGTTACTGTTAAATCTCCCACTAAAACAATTTTTCTGGAAGATTTTTTTTTCAAATTAATAGAAATTAAGACTATCATTACCTACTCAATTTAGTTAAGCATCACCTACCTCATTAAGCCATATTCAAATGAAACAGACAGCTTGTTTTAAAGCGTCGGTAATAAAAGGTTAAAACAGTTACCCCTACCTGCGAGAAATGCATGAAAGGGCCGACGGTTTTGGAAGGACACACGAGCCGGTCCGTAATTCCCGCCGCAAGGCGCGGACGTGCGTTACATACGCACGCCCTACTTAAGCGCTAGAAGGCCGGTCAACCTCCTCACAGCCCCTCTCGCACTTCCCTCCCTTCTTTTGAGTGTAAACGGCGTACCTGAGAGCCGCTCGATTCCCCTCCCGCTGCGGCGCCGAGAGACGGACACCAGGAGTCTGAAACACTCGACCACTGCTCGCGTAGCTCTCACCCAGTCGACGCAGTGCCGACCCGCTCAGCTCGACTCTACGCCGACCCTCTTCCGCCTCCTTTCTGTCGAAGCTCTGCGCCCGATTTCGTGCTCGACTGTCTGCGTCTGTGAGCTCGACCCGCACCCGTAAGGTAAGAACTCTCTGCCGCCGAAAGGGAAACGTACGTGTCTATATATATAGAAATATATATATATATATAATAACAAATAACAATAAAGGCTATTTAGGAATTTAAAATTCGATATGATGAAATTGAGCATTTCTTTTCAATTAAGATCAAGTCTGAAATTTTTTTTTAATCCACTAGGTTTGTAGTAAAACAAATTATGTTCCGATTAATTGGAGTATTATTTTAGGATTTTAAGCCAAATTTTAATATAACTCATTACTTATAACACTATATATTCATGTGCTATAACAGGATTTGGATGAGTTTAAGTATGATTTGTAATTAATGACAATTGAAATACTTGACATAATATTAGTAATGTTTTAAAACCTCTAAGACAATTTTAGGACTCTTAAGAGAAATTATAGTAATGTACCTTTTAAATTATAAAGATTTAAGTTAAGGTTTGGAAAGGGATATGAAAATAAAAAGATGGGTAGTATATCGAGTAAATAAGATCCGTTGAAATATAACATCACTTTCAAAAGTTTAATAGAATTCTCAATCATAATTTTTGCAGATCCATCGAAATTGTGAGTGAAACGTCTAGTTAAGTCAAACACAAAAGATATACTGGATATTACTTTATATGGTTTTACTTTCAATTTCTGCTTATGCATCGCTTTGAGCTTATTACTACTTGATATATTATTCTTACTACTAATTATGTAAGAGAAATTGAATGATGTTTATGCGTCTTGTGAATGTTGCAAGAAGGGTTCCTAAACGGAGCATGATTAGGTTAGGGACGGGGCTAGTCATCGGGAGCTATAAGGGTGCCATCTGGAGCCTTTGAGAGAGGCACAGGTGAAGGTTGCTTAAATGCACGTTGCCATCTGAGACCCTTAAGTGGGTCTAGGTGAAGGTTTATGCTTAAATGCATATGAACCCAGCCTCATGATTCTGGCTTTGCTCAACAGAACTATTGCTTCATGATATCATAGACATAAACATAACTATAGATTTTTTTGCAATTATTGCTTTTCCTTTTGACATTTGGCATGTGAACAAAACATTTATTTTGCAGGTGACCTGATTATCTTTTATTTGAAACACACTGTATTTTCCTGCAAATGTTATCTCATTTTTTTTGCCTTCCGCTATGCTTTAAGTATATTTTTAATATCCTTTGTATTTAGAATGTGCACTAAGGCATTATTTTTATAATGCCAGATCAGATACAGTTGGAGGCGGTTGATATAGTCTAGAGGGGTAGCACGGGAAAATAACTGCCCCTTCCAGGATTAATAGTTTGATGTATATTGAATTTCATGTAATAAATTCTGGATGTTGTTTTTATTTTAAATTGAATGAATATCGTTTCTTTTATGTGAATGGCTTGAATGTTCGTTAACTACTATTTTATCTAACTGCCAATATGATCCTGCGGAAAGATGCATCCGATGTTAGTTTGATTTTTACCAACCTAACATGGGTCATCACACTTATCTTCTTACCTTTAGGATTATGATTGCCGGAATAACGGAGAGAGGTCGAAATGGGTGGCCGGAAGGCTGGCCGGGGTGGCTGCAGCAAGCTAGCAGCGGCAGGAGAGGGCTGCTGGGTGGCTGGCTGCCATTGAAGGGCTGGCAGGGGGCTGCTCGGTGGCCAGCTTACTTGCTGGCTGGCTATGGGAGGGGGCTGGGCTGCTGCTAGCTGTGGAAGCTGGCTGGAAGGAGAGGCTGGGCTGCTGGCAGGGAAGAGGAGTAGGGCTGCAGGGAAGAGGGGTAGGGCTGGGAAGATATGGGTTTGTGGGGAGAAGAGGGAGTGGCTAGGGGGGATATATATATATGCGAGAGGGAGGGGGAGGGGGTCGGCCCACTTGGCCGACAGTCTACGCCAAAAATGGCGCAGGCAGGCGGAAGGTTCCGTTGCAGGCTCTGTCTTGCGACAGAGCCTGCGATCGCAGGATGCTATTGGGCGAACGGGGGAGGAAATAGAGGAAATTTTGGAAAAAAATTACTTAAATTTAAATTTTTCGCATTTTCCCCGTTTGGCGTCCAAAAAAAACAAAACTTGACACCGAGATGTGTTATGACATAACGAACACTCTCGTGTCGAAAATTTTCGATTCAGAGTAATATTTTATTTTATATTAATTTTTGAAGTTTAAAACTTCAAAAATTAATCACGATAAAACCGGCGCTCATAATTGGATGAAACTTCTCGAGCAGCCTTTAAATAATATATTTAACATAACGACATTAAAAACGATGAAGTCAGATGCGCATTCCAATGTTCTTGATTTATAGAATTTAAAAAGCTCAGAAAATATAGCAGGAGCTTCTGTTATTTGGATTCCTCCCAAACTAGGGCACTATGATCTTTAAAATTATTCTTATCTAATGGTATTTTTGTTTGCCCTAATATAAAATTCCCCGGGGTACTGATGTTAGAGTCGGGATTTGACCTAATTTGCAAAATAGCGACTTTTGGTCGTTACAAAGAGAGAGAGAACTAACAAGCAAACACAATTAAATGGATAATATTATTATTCGATCAGAGTTATTGATCAAATGTAATGGCAAAAATATTATACTAAGAGCAAGAATGAAGCCAACATGATGTGCCAAATATAATTTTTTAAGGATATTTATTTAATATAATTTAAATACTTAAAGACTGTCTTAACTATGCTTTCCTTTATTTTCTCTTGTCTTTTGTAGCTCAATATATAAATATATATATCTATATACATATATATATATTATATAATACTATTATTTAAAATTTCAAAAATTACAAAAAATTAAGATAACTCTTTTTCAAAATAGAGAAAATTAAATTCCCTTACAAATTCTATATATTTAGATTGTTAATATATCACTAAAATCTTTATAAATACATATACAACATTAAAGAATAATATATACAAGCAAAGCACTCATAATTTTCTATTTTGATCTAACACAGCATCTACCTAAGTCTTGTAATCATTAAATGCCGATACATTCATACACTAATGATGTGTTAGCTATGTAAATAACAAAATTTAACATTTTATACATCATCAACAATAATAACAATAACACCGAGCCTTAATCCTACTAGCTGGGGTCAACTACATGAATTATTTGTTTCCATTGCGCATGATCAAATAGAAGCCCCTCCCAAAGTTCTAAATAGAGATCTTTTCTAATTATTTCTTTCCATCTCTTTTTTGGTCTTCCTTGTGCTCTTTTCATATGGGCAAAATTCATAAACTCAATTTTTCTAATAAGATCATCGAATATTCTAACCTTAATATGACTAAACCATCTACGACAACATTCTCTAAGCTTATCCACTATTATAGCCACTCCAATCTTGCTACGAATAAACATATTTCTCATTCTATCCTCGTAAGTATACCCACTCGTTCACCTAAGCATTCTCATCTCTGTAACACTTTTATTAGTAAGTTTCTTATTTGTTGGTCAACATTCAACCCCATATAACATAGCTAGTCGTATAGCTGTTGTATTAATATTTTCCATTAATTTTGACTAAGATATTTCGATCGCACATCATGCTTTTCCAACCATCTTAAATCATATTAATCACATCGCTCTCCATTTCACCATTATTTTGAATAATTGAACTACGATTTTTGAAACTCTCGCTCTTCTTGATCACACGGTCCTCAATAGTTATGTTCTTGAGATTCCGACTTCTAATACAATTAAACTTACATTCAATATATTATGTTTAAGATCAACTAAAATGAAAATTTTAGATTTTATAGTAATCCACAACTCAAGTTTTGCTTTAACTCCATCGTTAGCCTTATTAATTAATAGAATGTCATCTGCAAATAACATGCACCAAGGTACTATATCGTAAATGTGCTCGATAAGAGCATCCATAATTAAAACAAAAATATATAGCCCGAGAGCCGAGCCTTGAAGTAATCCAATAGAAATAGGAAAATCATTAGACAAGCCCCCTTGCAATCAAGCAGCTCCATAATACATGTCTCTAATAACAGCAGTATGTGCAACACATATCCCTTTTCTCTTCAAAGCTCTCCAAAGAATTTCTCTTGGTACTCTGGCATAAGCCTTTTCAAGATTAATAAAATTTAAATAAAGATCTTCTTTTCTTTCTCTATATTTCTCCATCAAACCTATTAGTATATGTATAGTTTCCATGATAAATCTACTTGGCATAAAACTATATTGATTTTGAGCAATGCAGGTATCCAATGATAATCTGTTTTCAATTACTCTCCCAAAGTTTCAACATATGGCACATTAACTTAAATTCTTTTATATTTTGCACAATTTTGAGCAGTCTTTTTTTTTCAAAATAGGTATTAACAATAGACTTTCTCTACTCATTTAACATCTTTTTAGTCTTCAAAATTACATTAAATAATATGGTAAGCCAAAAAAATCTTCCTCACCCAAGCATTTTATACATCAATAGGAATACCATCAATTCCTAGAGCTTTTCCACTCTTAATCTTGTTTAAAGCATTCAGATTTAATACCACTCTAAACCTTGATCGACATTTTATACATAAATTATAAAAATTTAAAGTAACCATAATAACAAAAAATGGTTTAATCCCACTATGTGAAGTTAGCTACATAAATCTTTTATTTCCATTGTGCTTAATCAAATAGTAGCACCTTGCAAAGCTTCAAGTATATGAACCATTTCTTAAAGTTTATAGCCACATCTTTTTGGGTTTTCCCCTTTTGGCATAAACAAATTCATCAACTTTTCTAACAAGGGCATCTTAGAGTCTGCACTTAACATGCCCAAGCTCATATAACATAAATTTCTATGAGCTCATCCTCAATTAAAGTTAATCTAACCTTATTGCAAATGTATAAAATTTTCATATCTGTGCTTCTTTTTGGAATTTCTAAAAAAATATCTTAAATCCATATCCAAAAATATAAAAACAAAAAATCACTTATTTAAAGTAACCCTTAAATTTTATTTTGAAATGAAATAAAAGGTTCAAAAATAGCAAAAGGTTGAATGAAATCTATTACAAACGCAGCTTTTTCGTTTTATTTGTATGGGTATATTCTCTCTTACAAAATGAATGGAAGTATAGATATCTACATGTTAAAATATTCTGAATATATCAGTTATCAGCCAAATATGAAACAATTGTCCTTACCTGCATTGGAGTCAGATTGGTACAGACGCGCTCATAAACTCCTTTACGTTTGATGCATACACAAGAAAATCTTCCAATCCTTCTTGGGAAGTCACAAGTTCCATCATCTAGAAAAACAAAAAACTAGTTTAATAAATATAAGAGATGATCAATGTTCACTCCCCTGCAAAGAAGGTCGCTAAATTGGACACATTAATTTGGGAGAAGTCAATCTACATAAAAGTGGCGATCTAGTAAAACAAAATATATGCTAATCACTTACTATGTAAATAAATGTCAAATTTAATTATGTTTGTGAATCTTTGGTTGCCCAGCATCTCAATGCATTATGTTATGCTATAAGGAGATTTTAGGTGCTCAACTTAATGACAGATTTGTTATCTCGGTATCTTAGAAAATGACCATAAAATCTTTTGCTTTTACCAACATGTAATCACCCAAAACCAGATGACTATAGGTATCATTGGAACAGCTCCTCCGTTGTGAATACAGAGAGCACTATGAGTCCGGCATTGTATTCTACAAGAATGGCAACAGAGTTTGCTTTCTTAGGTTTTGTACAATGTCTTCCTTGAGCTTCTTCCTCCTTGAAGATGCATAAATATTAAAAAAGATTTTATAAATAGAGTGGAGTAATGTTAACCTAGAAGTGTCAAATCTTATCTGAATAGAATAACACAAAATGTAAATATATTGACATTCTAAATAACGATATAATAATAGACACTTTAATAACATTAAAATATATATGAAACCAAATATCCTAATGATTTATTTGGGATGGTAATTTAAGTGCTTCTTGGTTCAAAACATCGAATTAAATATATTTTGGAGATAACATAATTTGTAACATCACATAAAGCATGCCCTTAAAATTCTCCATAGCAATCATGCCCTGCATGGCTTCGGCATTGTAAGAAAATTGCCAAACCCTCGCATCTTGTTACAATGACCGTCACAAACCTCACCCTCCTCCAGCAACAAACCCTTTGACGGTATTAATTGTCATTTCTAACAACCTGCCTCCTCAATGTCTACACCATAAAATGCTTACAACAACAACAACACCACCACCATCAAGCCTTTTTCCCACTTGGTGAGATCGGCTACATGAATCCTTTGTTTCTATTGTGCGCAACCAAATAAAAGCTCCTCCCTAAGTGATGATCCTTTCTAAGAGTTTCTTCACATGTCTTTTTCAATCTCCATCTTCCTGATGTAGGGTAGGCTAGACGCAAGAGTCTATACAACAATTATATTTAATAAACCCTGTAGACAAATGTTGGAAAACAAGATATTCTCCTTGAAAGTTCTCAAGCGTTGGCTTTCCTCCGCACGAGGGTGGGCCAATTCTTAAGAGTGGGTGGCGACTGAAACCTGTAACAATTCTTTGAAATATGCTGCGGGACTAAAGCTTATAGTAATAGAACAATCCACTCAAAGTACAGTAATATTCAAATATTCAATTCCAAAGAAATAACACACATACACGAGGACACGGCAAGGGCTGCTGCGAAGGGCTCGTTGCGACTGGACTGGGCGGCAATGGGTGCAGCTCCGAGGAGAGAGCTGCAGTTGGAAGGGCTGTTGGTGAAAGGGGAGTGGCCGACGGCTAGATGGGGGAGGGAAGGAGGCTGCTGTGGGGAGATGCAGGTGGTGGTTGTGGGGGAAGAGAAGGGGCGACTGTGGGGAAGGGAAGGGGGGTGGCTGTGGGGAAGGGAAGGGGGGGCAACTGAAGGAAAGGAAGGGAGCGATTGTGGGAAGGGAAGGAGCGGCTGTGGGGAAGGAAAGGGGGCGGCTGTGGGGAAGGGGAAGGGGTGGTTGTGAGGAAGGGGAAGGGCGGCGGCTGAAGGAAGGGAAGGGATAGTAGCCTAGGAGTCTTCACCTAGGGTTCCACGGAGTCGGCACCGCGGAAGGAACTTGATTACCGGTTGGAGGCTTTCTTTTCCAAATTCAGCAATACCCCAAATGGCAGCAGCCCTCACCCTTAAATAGAAAGCAAATGCTATGGCACCCGGAATCGACGGCTATGATTGGCCTAGATTGCCGGGGCCCAAAACTTCCTAAATAATAATGCAAATAGTACAAGTAGTATATGAAAAAGCATGTAAACGACGAGCCCGACACATCTGTGACGTCGGATCATCAATCGGAACAAGTCCGTCAATGTGAATACACAAAAGCGGGCCCCGCCTGGCGATGTATGGGCTCCGGCTGATCTCCATCAACTCCCCCCGACTGAAAAGCTTTCATCTCCGAAGAATGGAGATGATCATACTAACATTGAAGTACAGGGGCAAGTCGGTCTAACTCGGCTACTGTAATCCATGTATCTTCTATGAAAGTCTATCCTTCCCACCGCACTAGGTAGCGGTGACCAGCATCGTCCGCAGAAGATGTAAGCTCATGTGCGACAATTTCTGTAATCTGATCGTTCTAAAGTAGACTTGGTGAAATCACAGGTGTGGCTGGTGGAACCAATTGAAGTGGTCCCTCCGGCGTAGATGGCTTGTTGAAGGTGGAAGCGGAAGGTAAAGGCTCAAGGGGCTGTTCACAGTAGGGGTTCAAGTAATAGGGCTGCTCAAAGTATGGAGTTAAATCTTGAACATTGAATACGGGATAAATACCCATACTCGGAGGAATGTCTAATTCATAAGCATTTGCCCCGATGGGCTTCAAAACCGTGTAAGGTTCCATTCGCCGAGCACTTAATTTCTTGGCCGTTCCTTGAGGGAATCTCTCTGCACGGATTCGGACCATCACCTGTTCACCTGCAAGAAATACTGTCCTTTCTACGCTCATCAGCATGGGCTTTATAAATTTCATAACTTGTATTGATTTTGCATCGAACAGACCCGTGCAACTCATGTATGTGGCGTGCAAATGAGTCAGCAGACTCACTAAGATGAGATTCTAAGGGAGTAGGTATCAGGTCAATGGGTTTCTTAGGGTCGTATCCTAATACTACCTGAAACGGACTCATCCAGTAGACCTATTGACGAAACTATTATACGCAAACTCCGCGATAGGGAGTATGGAATCCTAACTAGTCACATGTTCTCCCACCAGACATCTCAAAAGGTTCCCTAAGCTCCTATTTACCACCTTAGTTTGCCCATCGGTCTGGGGGTGGTAGGCTGATGAAAACCTGAGAGTGGTTCCTACCTTTGCCCACAAGGTCTTCCAAAAATAGCTCATAAATCGCACGTCCCTATCAGACACTATAGATTTCGGTAAACCATGCAAACGAATACGCCCGTCATGAACAATGATGCAACATGGGACGCATCAGAGGTTTTGCTACAAGCTATAAAATGGGCCATTTTTGAAAACCGGTCTACCACAACGAAGATAGAGTCATGCTTCCTAAGAGTACGGGGTAACCCTAAGACGAAATCCATACTAATATCTTCCCACGGGCACTATGGGACAGGTAAAGAAGTGTAAAGGCCCGTATTTTGTTTAGTTCCCTTTAAAGACTGGCAGATATGACAGTGACGAATGACACGGGCCACATCTTGCCTCAAGCTAGGCCAATAGAAGCGATCCTCAACTATATCTATGGATTTATCCAGGCCAAAATGTCCTGCGGACCCTCCGGCATGCAATTCCCACACTAGGTAGTCTCTATATGAAGTCCGGGGTATGCATACACGGGAACCCCTATACAAGTACCCATCCAATACTTGGAACCCCTCCACGGGTGTTGGGGCATCCTTGGTTAAAGTGGAGTAAATCCCTCCAAAATCTGGACAGGTCGGGTAGTCCATTCTAAGTCTATCAAACCCATCTATTTGGGCTCTTAGTGTCTGAAAGGTGGTGACCCTTCGGCTAAGTACATCCGCGGGCTTGTTCTCAACACCTGCGCGGTGCTTGAGAACAAAGTGAAACTCCTGTAAATACTCAACCCATTTGGCGTGTCGATGTCCAAGTTTCTTTTGGGAATCTAAGTATTTTAAGGCCTAATGATCAGAAAATAACACAAACTCCCGGGGAAGGAGGTAGTGTCTCCAATATAGTAAAGACTGGACCACGGCATAAAATTCTCGATCATAGTTCGAGTATTTTTATTTAGCCTCGTTCAACTCCTCACTAAAGTAAGAAACTGGGTGCCCTTCCTGGCTCAACAAACCTCCAATACCTACCCCTGAGGCGTCACAGGCTACCTCGAACACTTTCCCAAAGTCCGGAAGTCTCAAAACAGGGGTGGTGGTCAGCTTTTCCTTGATCTCCTCGAACCGAGAAGCTGCTGCAGTCCACTGAAACTCACCTTTCTGTAAGCAACTCGTGATCGGGGCCATGATTGAACTGAATCCCTTGACAAATCTCCTATAGAATGTGGCTAGTCCGTGAAAACTCCGGACCTCGTGTATAGTAGTGGGTGCAGGCCAGTCACGAATAGACTGAACCTTCTCTGGGTCCACAGAGACTCCAGAAGAAGAGATAATGAATCCCAGGAAATGTACTGATTCAACCATGAAAGAGCATTTCTTCAGGTTCACAAATAGCTTCTCTCGACGGAGGACATCAAAAAGGCACCTCAGGTGGGTGAGGTGATCGGTTTGATACTGACTATAAACGAGTATGTCATCAAAATAGACAACGAGGAACTTGCCCATATAGGGCCGTAAGACCTGCGTCATCACTCTCATGAACGTGCTAAGGGCATTTGACAACCCAAACGGCATTACTAACCACTTGTACAGACCATCCTTGGTTTTGAATGTCGTCTTCCACTCATCCCCCTCGCGGATTCGTATCTGATGATACCCGCTACGTAAGTCTATCTTTGAGAAGATCAGGGAGCCTTCCATCATGTCGAGTAGGTCATCGAGTCGAGGAATTGGGTAACGGTACTTCACCGTGATTTTATTGATGGTACGGCTATCAATACACATGCGCCAGCTTCTGTCCTTTTTAAGTGTAAGAAGGGCGAGAACAGCACAGGGACTAAGGCTCTCTCGAATGAAGAGTTTTTTAAGAAGCTCATCAACTTGCCTTTTGAGTTCGGCATGCTCATCGGGGTGCATCCTATAGTGAGGGAGATTCGGGAGAGAAGCTCCCGAGACTAAGTCAATGGCATGTTGTATGTCCCGTACAGGCGGAAGAGCATCCAGAAGCTCCTCTGGCATAATGTCTGCATACTCACTTAGGAGGGGTTGAACGGTAGGGTGTACGTCAGGGGCTTCTATAGAGTCAGTGGTGGCAGAAGTGGCTGCAACTATGTAGATGACCCCTGAGTCAGCACAATCTCTCAAAAACTCGCTACGACGAAGTACGCGGAGAGGTCGTGAAGTGCTCGTGCTCACAGATGGCTCAATTCGACCCTTAGGTTTCTCTTTGGGTCGTGTTGGGGATAGCGTAATCTTTTTGCCCTTATCGAAGAAGACATGTATTTGATCGCCCGAAACACGTGACATCTCTATCATAGAGCCAAGGCCTACCTAGTAAGACGTGTGCGACATCCATGGGGATGACATCACACCAGACTCGGTCCTCAAAGGTGGCAAGAGTAATCGGGACTAAACATCGCTGTGTGATCTGAATCACAGTCTTGTCGACCCAAATGACTCGGTAAGGGTGGGGGTGGGGTTCAAGCTTCACCTGCATGCGCTCCAAACCACACTGGACGATAATATTCACACAACTCCCACTATCTATAGCCAAATTGCAGGGACCTCCTGCGCTAGGGAAATAGGTATAAAAGATAGTGGTGCGTCTCCAATCCTCATCATCCAGGGGAGTATAAAGTAATCGCCGGACTACCCCTATCTTCAGAGATCTCTCAGCGTCACTCCCCCAACCTTCCTCGACAGTGGCTACAACCTCCTCAACCTCCCCATCTTTCCCAGATTCGGGATCTCCTTCCTCCACTAGGAGGCTCCTAGTGGGATACTGAGCAGCCACATGTCCTCTACCTGAACATCTATAGCACTGTATACCGCCCTGGGCATGTCCTGACGTGACAACTGCCTTGCCCTTCGTGTCTGCTGCAGCGCGCTGGGGGGCGGTCGACGGGGCCTGTGGAGGAGCTGGGTTCCTATGGGTGGCAGGATCCGACCGAGAAGGGCATTGCCGAAATCTTGAGGTCCTATGGTACTGCTCGTACTCAAGGGCAAGCTGGTAAATCTGCTCTACACTCTCGAGGTGGTGTGGAATCAGCTCCCTATGGATATCAGCACGTAAACCTGTCCTAAAGAGAGAAGCAGTGGCCACAAGCTCTTCCACTATATCACTTCTGACCATGAGCTCATCGAATCGGGTCATGTATTCAGCTACTGTGAGCATCCCCTGTCGTAGACTAAATAGCTGATCGAGGAGCTGGTCTCGGTAGTATGAAGGCAAGTATTTCTCCTTCAATCTTTGCTTCATCTCCGCCCATCGGGTGATGGGGTAGAAATCTTCTCTCGCCAACGACCTCTCTACACTAATCCAGAAAATCTTGGCCTGACCCTGCAATTTCATCTTTGCGAATCTAACACAACGCTCATCACTCAAGTCGTACCACTCAAAATAGTGATCCATGTCTAGGAGCCAATCACTAAATGCTTTCGGGTCTAGGCGACCATCAAAGGTGGGAGCATCAACGCGAATACGCTGAGTAATATCGCTCTCCTGGGAACGATCGCCTCGGCGGTGGTCAGGGTATCCATCATAGTAGTCATCCTGTGCAAAATCATCTCTGCCGAGGAAACGATCAAACTCATGACGACCAGGGTTGTAGTAAGGGTCGCGTGCTAGTCCTGGACGATCGGGAGGGGGGCCACGGTCATCAGGTTGTCGTGGGCGTGGCACCTCATGATGAGGCACATTCCTTACGTAGGCGGGACCGTGTCGTCGATCACGGGTATGCTCCGGGTTCCTCCGTAGAGGTGGGGTCTGTCCATGGTGAGAGGGCTCACGGAGTGGGGGTCCAACAGGGATGGTAACACCTACTGGGCGACGATCAGGACCTGTGTGCAAGTCAGGTTCTGCGTCGAATCGGTTAGCTCTCGGGGTAGATGTCTCTCGCGATGCCTCTAGACCATCTAAGCGGGTGTTCACATCCGTCATACCATGGTGAAAGCGGTCAACCTATGTACTCAACGCATCTAGACGGTCTAGGATGGCCCTCTGGAACTCTGCTGGGGAAAGACCTAAATTGGAGCTAGTGGCTCTCTCATCTGTGACGTGGAGATCGGACATAGTGAACCTATAAGACCTACCACTACGAAGCATAAACTAGTGTGCCAACCTGCATCTCTGATACCAATTGATGTAGGGTAGGCTAGACGCAAGAGTCTATACAGCAATTATATTTAATAAACCCTAGAGACAAATGTTGGAAAACAAGATATTCTCCTTGCAAGTTCTCAAGCGTTAGCTTTCCTCCGCACGGGGGTGAGCCAATTCTTAAGAGCGGGTGGCGACTGAAACCTGTAACAATTCTTTGAAATACACTGCGGGACTAAAGCTTGTAGTAATAGAACAATCCACTCAAAGTACAGTAATATTCAAATATTCAATTCCAAAGAATTAACTCACACACGAGGACACGGCGAGGTCTGCTGCGAAGGGCTCGCTGCGACTGGACTGGGTGGCAGTGGGTGCAGCTCCGAGGAGAGAGCTGCGGTTGGAAGGGTTGTTGGTGGAAAGGGAGTTGCCGGCGGCTGGATGGGGGAGGGAAGGAGGCTGCTGTAGGGAGATGCAGGTGGCGGCTGGATGGGAAGGGAAGGGGCGGCTGTGGGGGAAGGGAAGGGGCGGCTGTGGGGAAGGGAGGGGGGCGGCTGAAGGAAGGGAAGGGAGCGGTTGTGGGGAAGGGAAGGAGCGGCTGTGGGGAAGGGAAGGGGGCGGCTGTGGGGAAGGGAAGGGGGCGGCTGTGGAGAAGGGAAGGGGGCGGCTGTGGGGAAGGGAAGGGGGCGACTGTGGGAAGGGAAGGGAGCGTTTGTGGGGAAGGGGAAGGGGCGGCTGTGGGGAAGGGGAATGGGGGCGGCTGAAGGAAGGGAAGGGATAGTAGCCTAGGAGTCGTCACCAAGGGTTCCATGGCGTCGGCACCGCGGAAGGAGCTTGATTACCGGTTGGAGGTTTTCTTTTCTAAATTCAGCAATACCCCAAATGGCAGCAACCCTCACCCTTAAATAGAAAACAAATGCTATGGCACCCGAAATCGACGGCTATGATGGGCCTAGATTGTTGGGGCCCAAAATTTCCTAAATAATAATGCAAATAGTACAAGTAGTATATGAAAAAGCATGTAAACAATGAGCCCGATGCATCCGTGACGTCAGATCATCAATTGGAACGAGTCCGTCGGCGTGAATACACAAAAGCGGGTCACTTCCTCTTTTAATATACATGAACTATCTAAGACATCATTTTGTAATCTTATCTACTATTGAAACCACACCAACCTTACTATATATAAACTCATTTCTCATTATATTTTTGTGAGTATACCTGCCCATCCACCTTATCATCCTAATCTCAATAGCATTTACTTTATCGTCAAAATTTTTCTTTGTTGGCCAATATCATGAGCTCAAAAATTATAGGGCATCATTTTTCATTAATAATTAGAGATAAAGAGGTAAATTTGATTATTGTAAATTAGTTAAACAACTAAATTCCCAAACAACATCAAATACTTTATGTACAACAGAGCTCCACAAAACTATCTGTCTAGCATCAGGTTCTGATTTGACTTTATTAGAAATTGTAATTGCCTAAAATAGATACAAAATTGTTTTCAAACAATTTAGTACTTTAAAATTATATTATCAATTAAAGTGATATAACTATATGTATTTTCTATTGCATATTAACATAAACTTCAAATATTTAAAAATATCATGTAAGAAAAAAGAGTTAGAGGTAAGCAATTAATTCTCAATTATATGTTTGGCCTTAGCTCCTGTCTCAACAATTTTTTAAATAAAGTAATTTATACGTTTGTTGTTGAAATTATTGAAATAATATAAATAGTCGATGATTGTATCCTTAATTAGTAATTTATATGCTTGTTGTTGAAATTATTGAAATAATACAAAATAGCAGATGATTAAATCCTTAATTATGCTATAAAAACTTTGAATTTTAGTTATGCCAACAACAGTAGGTGGGGACTATGGCTTTTAGTAATATAAGAATAATCAGGCCCCACTTACTCATAGCCTTTGAAGTTCCTTTAAATTTTTTTGATCTTATGCTTGAAGCATAGCTAAAGAAAAAAATTGAATAAAATTAAAAAATAAATTGTTATTAAAATTTTTCTCTCATAATTTTTTGAGGACCACAGGCAGAATAACATCATAATTACCCCCAAAGTAAAGCCTTAAAAGGCCAAGCCTGTTTGATTGTACTTCATTGTTTGGTAACATAGCCGTATGCGCCCTAGAGAAAAATGTGGCACCTTAAAAATGTTCTGCTACACTAATTGTACTTGTATATCCAAAGTTTATTAGCAACAAAACGGGTTGAGTATAATATTTTTAAAAATTGAGGCATTAACTATCTCTCTAGCCTCCACGGAGTTTTTCAACGTCGATTTTTTTGGCATCGGTTCAAATATTTTTTGAAATGATATAATGGGGCCAACATACAATTTTTCCTGTTGAAAGAAATGAGCAAATAAGCTAGAAAACTTTAGATGCTGGTTTACCACGGAGGTTAGTTGTATTAAAGATATTTAAGAAAAAAAAAAGAAATATCAATGTTCCCTCTTATTTTTATTCATCACAGCCGCATAATAATAACAACTCCCGTCTATATATACTCATGTAATATACGCTAATAGTACAATGAAAAATATGGTATCAGCAATACCTTGTCTTCCACTTTTTCTCTATGTTTCCCTCCTTTCCTGCCTCTTAAACATCCCAATTCCCTCTTCTCCGATATCATCACTTGCTCCCCAATCCAAATAGACCCAAAATCAATTGTTGGATCAAAATCAATTGTCCCCCTCCCCACTCACTCCATGCAAAACTCTCTAAAACACCAGCACACTAAAACCAAAACAGATGAATTCAACCTTCTCCACACAACACTTTAAACAAAAACCACATCTTATAACGTCGCTGCAAATTTGGAGCACTGAAAATGTGCCATGAAAGATGAATATCATGCCTTGACCACCAACAAACATGAACCCTTGTACCACCTCACCCTCAACAAAACATCATCGGTTACAAATGGAGATATAGAACGAAGTTCAAAGATAATTGAATGGTGGCTCAATACAAAGCATGACTAGTGGCTCAAGGCTTTAGCCAAAACTATGGCATTGACTACCTTGAAACATTCAGCACATATGCAAATGGCCAACCATATGGGTCCTACTCACAACCGCTACCATCATAAATGGATGGTAATTCAATTAGATGCGTCCAACACTTTCCTACAAGGGCAGCTGAAGGATATAGTTTATAAAAAAACAACCGAAAGTCATTGAAGATCGAAACTTCCCCAACCATGTCTGCCTACTAAAAAAAGTTATCTATGGCCTAAAATAATCATCGTGCCAATGGTACTCCACTCTTACAGATTTCCATCACAACAATGGGTTCAGCACCAGCAAAGCCGATCCTTCCCTCCTTATCCTCGACAATACTGCAGTCTGAATTAATGTCCTAATATATATGGACGACATATTGATCACAGGTTCTAATCAAACAGCTCTCAGCTCCTTGGTCAATCTACTAACCCAGCAGTTCAAAATGAAAAAAAACCACAACCTTCCTTGGGATAAACATTACACGTTCTACAACTAGTCCCACGCTCTACCAAGACAACCTACGCATCGACAATTTTGAGAGCAGCTGAAATGGAACAATGTAACACAACCCCAACACCTATCGCCAACTCAACACCAAAACCAATATCCATCGCCCCTTTCAATCACCCAAAACTCTACAAACAACTACTCAGCTCTCTCCAATATCTCACAATCATGAGACCATATATCATCCTAGCAGTCAACAAAATCTGCCAGCATATGCATAGCCCCATACAAACAGACTTCAAACAACTCAAACAAATCCTAAGGTACCTCAAAAGTACCCTCTCTAGGGATATAAATCAATCAAGAGAACATGCAACTTCAAGCCTACACCGACTCCGATTGGGCTGGTGATACAAAAGACAAAAAATCCACATCCGGGTACTGCATCTTTCTAGGTAACACTCCTATCTCATGGAGCGATAAGAAATAAAGCACCATTATCAGATCCTCAACCAAACCAAAACACATGGCTCTAGCATCAATAGCTACAGGCATCATATGGCTGCGTCAATTGCTAGAAGAATTTCAACTCCCACAAAAAAACCCAACCACAATGCATTGTGGTAATCTCTCGGGTATCACACTCACAAAGAACCCCATCTTTCACGCCCGAACAAAGCGCGTTAAAGTTGATTGCCACTTCATCCATGACTGCATCGCCAAGAAGAAAGTTGAACTATCCTAAAATCCCACCGAAGAACAAGCATCTGACATTCTCACCAAGACCACCCTCCATGTTCCCCAATAATTGTAACAACCCTTATAAATTGAAATAATTAAATAAGTTTTTAAAAGTAAATAATTATATATATATATATATTTATTTATTTATTTATTTATTTATTTATTTATTTATTTATTTATTTATTCTATTTCTTTGTTTAAAACAACGGCTTTTCCATTCTCGCGCGGATCCTGTGTGCAAGGCAACACGGGATAACAATGTGCCGCGATCTGAGCCGTAGACTTCTGTTTACCCTACATCCAACGGTTCTAAGACAATCCACGAGCTCAAGCTACTCAGACCGTCGGATTAAAGAGAGAATCGAACGGCTATTAAAGGCGTTGTCTATCTTCTTTCCCCCGTGATCGGGAGCTGATACCCGCACCTACGGTCACGAGCGGAAAGGAAGCCGGTCCTCTCTGGTAGTCAAAGAAGGAAACTTTCCACTTTTCTTTTTCATCTTCCTCAATAGCCGCTGAGAGCTCGAGCTGCTGGCGCATCCCAAGACGTCCGCAAGAAGCCGAAGAAAGCCTCACCCGCCGCTTGGATTGCGATTCGAAGGCGTAAGAAAGAACGTAAATCTTCAGGTACTTACCTTCAAATCCTTTAGCTTCCTCTACTACTCTGCTATCATATTCGTTCCTAGATTGATCTCCTAGGAAATCAACACGAGTAAATTTCTGGATATTCCTACATTCTTGAATATCTAAAACTTTTCTTTTGTTAAGTTTACTTGAAATCTGTTTTACATAATGTATGTAATGTTTCACTGTATTCTACATATCCGATTTTTTTTTTTATCAGTCGAACCTGATCTCATTGAGTCAAATTCGATTTTATTTTTAAATTTTTGTTTTTGCTATATAAATGGTTCCTAACTCTTGACCCATGGACATTAGGAGTACTCTTAGGGATAATATTTTCAAGATTTTGAGTTGAGGACTCGATTTAAACTTGCTTTAGGAATTTTCTTTTCCTTTAGATCCATTAAATGAAAAACTGAAAAATCAATACGAACTGATTTTCTATTTTTACAATCTACGATAATTGTTATTTAATCGTGTGGAACTTACATCAACAACTTGCATGTGTTTGTGCCTATGTGGCATGTTTTTATTAAGTATACCTTGTAAATGACATTGTATGCTAATTATTCTGAAGATGATATTTTATCCTGAAAATATATATATATATATATATAGTTTTTTTTTTCTTTGTCAATCAGCGTTACAATATGCTGTTATAGAATCAAATGTTTTGCATTTAGTTATCTTATTATAATCTTGTTTGAGGGATCCAATCTAAAAGATTGTCATGTCATTCCTCTCAACATATGAAAATAAATGCAGTCTTTTCATTAGGAGATACAAATGCTGTCATTTACTTTGTAAGATATAAATACTGCCATGTATTTTAGGAATTTCAAATACATTCATTTAAGTTATGAAATTCACATGCTGCTATGTATTTTAGGAGATCCAAACGCTATCAATTATGCTAGGTATAAGATCAATTGCTGCTATCAATTGTATATGAGAATTAATTGTTGTCATATAATTGTGAGATACAAGAGCTGCTAATAGATTATATGAGCATCAATGTTATTCTTTTATAGAATCATATGTTCCCATCAATTTTGTATAAGTTAAATGCTGCCATGTATAATTGAGAATTCTATATTACCATTTAATTCTAAACTAAAAAAATCAATAAGATCAAAAGAATCTAAATGTTGTCACCTCTTTTATTTAAAAACCCAATGTGACTAATTATATAAATGAAAGAATCATTTGATCATAACAAATTTAATACTATCCTTTACATTAATTGTATTAAATGAACTTCTATCATTAAATGTATTTAAAGAATCAAATGCGGTGTTAGAATCCAATTTAAATGATTCTTGTTTCTTTTATATTTAAATGTTAACTTCAATGTTGTTATTCTTTGCAGGTTGAGTTATAAATTAGTATTAAATGAAATGCTGCACTAAATGCTATTGCCTTAGGGCATAATAAGCCGAATGATGCCACCCCTATAAATTACTAACTTAATTCTGCATCTCTTATTAATTCCATAGGTATTTGATATAGGATGTATGAATCATAGGTTAGTAAATTGCTTCGTTTGATTTTATCACCTGAAATTATTAGAACTGGAAATAATCAATGGATTGACTTATAAATTACTATTCTTTATAATTATCAAAACTATTTTAGAATTGGAAATGAGCAATCCTATGGAATGGATTGAACTCTATTTTAAAATTGAAAATGAGCAATCCTATGTAATGGATTGTACTCTATTTTAAAACTGGAAATAATCAATGAATTGACTTATATATTATTTTTGTAATTATTTACTTGAACAAATACAAAGGAGACTCTGCCGAAATTTCTAAGAATTTTAAGACTTAGAAATTTTAAGAACAATATTAGATATTTTCACATGTTAATTACTTATAAGATATCTAGAGTTTCATATCTAGGATTATAATTATTTATTTTAATTGAAAGTACTAACTTCAATTGTAAGTATCCATTTCAATTGTTCATTTTAGAATATTAGCTCTCAATCAATTAGATTGAGAGTAATAGTTTCCTTACAAGCTTTAGATAAACTTTTAGATTTCTAATTCCCTATAATAAAAATTGAATTGTTTCAAGTAGGGTATAATCTATCTCTTTTATTAGCTCCAAATATTCAATATCAATTAATCTTAGATACCTTCATGATTAAATTGAGTTGATACTTGTTTATTTACAAGTTAAATAAGTATAACTATTAGAATATCCTTTAACTTATACTTTCATTAATTTAGAAATCTATAAATATTTTTTTTCTTCCTTACTAGTTTTTTTAAACTTTAATCTTAAATCTATTTGATTTGATTAGTTTATGACTAGTATAAAATGAACTTCAATTACATAAAAATACTATTTTCCAAATTTATCTTCCTTCTACTTTTATTAACAATTGACTTAAGGATCAATACCTATAAGTCATCTTGGAGCTCAATTAGCTCCAATAATTAAGTAGATTATTAAAGTTTAGATAACAAAAGAATATCACATATTTTACAATTATTGAAATTTATTGAATGCTTGCCTAGCTTTGAGCTTCTTCCCTTGAACATTCATTCAAGATCATTGTGCATAAATAAAGATTTTCATAAAATTTTAAGGGAAATGTCTTATGGCAAATATTGAATAAGGAAGATAGTGCTTCCAATAGGACTTCACATTTTAGAAATGGTAAATGTGAATGTTCGACCTCCCCACTGTATCTAGTTAGGCAGACGTGCTTAACTCCTCGCCCCATTCTGTTGTGTGCCCCTGCAGAATGAGGTAGCTTCTAAATATAACTTTAACTAATAATATAAGAGTTCTTTTACAATCTTATTGATTGTAAGATCTCTTCATAACTGTTTAGTTATGCTTACTTTTAATAGTCCTAGACTATATTTGTCTTAGATCAAGAATCTAAAATACTTCTTTATTTCTTTTGTGTTACACTTTCTATTTCCAGTATTGTGTATTGCTTATTTCAGTTCAATTTAAATACAGTGTATGTTGCTTAATTTCATTTAATGCGTCACTGTATTTCATTTGCTTACTCAGCATAAATTTCATTGAACATATATCACTTTTATTTAATTTACTTAAATGCACATAGTAGTTTCTAATCTTTAGGATGCTTTTTCCTTATCAATTTTGGATACAAGCTAGGACTTATATACAAGTAAGTATTTTTACTCAACTTATTACATACTGTATCATTTACACTTATGCTTAATTCCTTTTTTCATACTTTACAGCTTTTATAGCTCCGCTGCTTACTTTAAATTGTAAATTATATTTGTGATATCTTATTAATTTAAATACATAGCTAATTTTAAAATGTGCTTAGACTGTTTAGTCTAACTACACTTTTCTTTTCTTTGGCTTTGCCCTATCATATTTAAATACTAAAATATGATAGATCAAGAGCTCTTTGAGTCAGGTAATGCGGGTCCAAGTGCTTGAAGGGCTTTTAAAGAATTTTGCTTCTGCTTAAATTTTAGACTGTTTAGTTGTATTTTGTTTTTAAATGAGAGAGTGATCTATTTACTATCATTTACTCTTACTTTTAAAAAGTTTGTAATAATTATATTATAAACCACTTGAGTTTATTTAAGTTAATTTTGCCTACACTTATTAATCTGTGTTATATTTTCTATATTTGTAACTGTTTGGGATGAATGAGTGAATTATTCTAATTGCTTGTATTGTAAATACTTGCAATATTGTATTTACATGTATCTCCATATCATGTATAATCTTTGATTGCATTTAAATTATATAAATTTATTTTAACTTAACAATTACTCATAGAATGACTTGGCCACTTAGCATCTACACTTGAGTTGTTTTCTTCAAATCGAGTGTTGGGTGCTAAGGTAACATCTCAATCTTTGGATTAATCTTCTATCCAATTATTGGGGTCGTTACAATAATTGACTCCATCACAGCCACAAAATAATAATAACTCCCGTCTATATATACTCATTTAATATACGCTAACAATATAATGAAAGATACGATATCGGCAATACATTTCCTCCCGCTCTTTCTCTATGTTTCCCTCCTTTTCTGCCTTTCTTAATTACAACATGAATTACTAATGTAAATAGCATTCAGTGAACTAAGGAAAAAGCCTGCATGAAAGGATTTGATAGGTCATTATTAATAAAGGGGGTTGCTGCAGTACTTAACAGAAGACCAAAGCGTGTCCTCGGTTTAAAAAAAAAATTTGGATGGCTACAATGCACTTTTTGCAAGGTACGATAAGTGAAATTCGAGGGCAAAAATCTCTTTTACTACTGTTGTCCATCGTATTTTGGGCTACGCATTGGGTAACGTAGCTTTTTTCATTAATTAAAGTGCAACAATGATGTTGACTTATGCGCTCATACAAACTAATAAAATTGATATTTTGGGTTAAAGTATAATATCGTATAATTTAATTCAAATATAAAAATTTTATAAGCGAGTATTTTCAAAACTATGAATGAGAAATTTAAAATTCTTGATAATTTTTCAGATAAAATGCAAGCCAATTAAGTACCAAATAGATTCTAAAAAATTATTAAGGTTTTCTTAAGAAGAAAAACACAAAAATATCATTTCAAATAGATGAAAGATTTATTTGGGAGTTTGTAGTCATTTTCTAAGAATAGCATCTCGATGAAGTGACATATCAAATAAAAGCAATGCAAAAAGGTTATGTGTTTGATTGTGTCTGATAGTTAGCTCTCTTTTACATTTAATATTATATGCCTATTTGGAATGCAAGGATTTAGAGCAAGTTAAATCCTCAAATCCAGCCAAACTGGATGACTGGATTTATCCCTCTTCCCTCTACTAACGGCAACTGTGATTTAAATTGCAATATCTCAGAAAATGTAGCTGTTTTGAGGATTTACGAAATCAAGCTCCAAGCTGGATTTACTAATTTCAGATTTGAAAATTTAGTACATCCTCCGCACTGAAATCTCTAGGTACGCCAAACAGCTCCAATCTATCTACTTTGATTATAAAAAATTAGCGTAAAATTAAGGGTAACATAGCTTTTTTCATTAAAAAAAAGATATTCTAAGCGATTCCAAAATATAGAAGCATAATTAAAATAACTCAATATCCTAAATATATCTAAATGAACACTCACAAAATAATTTGAATACCTCTCGTGATGATTTTTGGGTAAGAATGTAATATTAATTTAAATTGCCCAAAATAAAATAAAAAATAAAAAAAATTGAAGCGCAATCTCGTAACCACGATATTGACATTAAAAAGATTGGGTTTATGGTTCCGGAAGAGTGTTACTAAATATAAATTTCAATCGTTGGTAATCCCAAAATTTAAAGGGATTTTATACAATGGGGCTGCTACAACACCCAACGCGAAGTATAAATCGTGGGCACTGTAGTAGCAAACGGAAAAAAATAAATAAATGGCTATGAAATAATTTTGTGTGAAATCAGAGAAATTTGAGAGCCTCGACAATTATTCCCCCACAATGCGTGCGGGTTGGGAACAGTAGTGTTTTCCTTGTACTATAAATACACAAAGCACATAAGCCAAATAATATGGCACTACTTTTTGTTACTGTAATAAAAGATTAATAAGAATTTGAGAACAACAAAATAGTACTATTTCTATAAAATAAAATTTCAAATAATCACAAAGAAATAAAAAATCTTGCATATATATATATATGAAGAGGACAACAGCAAGAAAAGTAATAAATAAACATCACACAAAAATAGACAAGCACAAACGCTTGCAGAAAAAATTAAAAAATAAAAAAAATAAAAAAATAAGAATCTGGCTGATAATATTCCCCAAGTTGCTATCATAAAATTAATTTAAATTATAATACTAACAAATTCAAATAAAATAAAGGCGCAAAATTTCAAGAAAGGAACTTGCGCCGTTGCATTTAATTAATGGGGCCATTTGGTTAATGATGAATAATCCTAATAATAGGATTAGGACTATTTAGATGGATGCTATTTGCAGTTATTAAAATAGCATGAATTATTGTTGAGATAATAGCGAGTTCTTTATTCAATAATCCTTATACTTTATGTATTTGTTTTTGACATTTTTAGATAATATTATAGTAATATCCAGTTTATTTGAGAAATGCTAGATCTGCCAACAAAAAATCATAATTTGACAAAAGAGATTAAGAATTTATTAAAAAATAAGAAAAAAATTTACTCATGTTTCAACTAAATTTATCACACTAATTTTATTAGTACACAAGACAATGTTAAATCATTAAATTTAACTTGTCTTTTGCTTTTTCCCATTAGTTCGTTTACTTCGCCATCCCTTCAGTTGTCTCAATCTGCTAACGAGAAAAAACTGCAGAGCAAAGATGAAAGGCGACAGAGAATCGAACCAAAAAAAAAAAAAAAGCAAAATCACAACGAACGAAGCTAGCTATGGGGAAGAGATCCCTATTCCTGCTATTCTTGTCAAAATTGCAAGCAAAGGGCAGGTAAAGAGCAAGCTGCAAACACAGATAGCAATGTTATTCTCCAAAATCAGCAGATTTGTAGTGTTTTCCTCAGAAGCTTCACACCTTAAAAAAGGGAAGATTTTCATACATATTCAAATCTTTGTTATTTATATATCTAGCGCTCAATAGCTTTACAGCATAACTGTTGAATAAAATTTTTTGATTAGATTTAAATTTTGTGAAATACAAAATTGGGGCATTGTATGTGTAAAATACAACAGATTTGAGTATCCTTGAAGTAATTATCCCAAAAAGAGGCCATGCGGTAAATTGCCCTTGCTTTAAAAAAAAGCCATTGTCTCAACTTGTCATACAGTTTTCGTCCCAACAAAAATACGGAAAGAATAAAAGGGAAAACAAATGATATTAAAATCTCCACGAAGTTTCTGAATTCCCAAAAACCAGACGAGGGAAGAAGAATATTGCTGAACAAGAACCCACTAAAAGCATTACGTTCTGCACTCTCTTAAAACCTAATCGAAGCCCAGCAACAAATTAAGTTAAAACCTAATCGAAGCTCAGTAACACTGAGCCAATGCTGGGTCCTAAATCGGCCAAGGCAAACTGGAGTATTATATGTGAAAATATACCTAAGATTTGAGAATCCTTAAAGGGATTATCTCAAAGAAAAAGGCCGAACAATGAATTCACATTAGCTTAAAAAAATGACTCGAATTATGATTCAGTTTTTGCCCCAACTAAAATACATGGGAAACAAGCGACATTAAAATCTCCAGAAAGTGCTAAACTCTTAAATATCAAACGATTGAAGAAGAAAACTGCTTAACAAAAACCCACTAAAAACATAACGTTCTGCGCTCTCTTAAAATCTAGTCAAAGCTCAACACAAGTTATTAAGAAAAAACTGATATCCAACCAATGCCGCGTCCTAAATTAGCCAACGCAATAAGCAAAAGGTTTCGAACGACCTCAGGCAACAAAACAAACTCGTATTCCGTGACAAAAACAGATGCAACATCCCGATCAGAATTAAAAGAGGAAAAGAAAACCTGAAGGTGAAGATCCGTTGGAGTACCGAAAGATAGACGCGGGAGGAAGACACCCAATCGCTACGCAACTTCCCTGGTTCCTCGCAGCATTCATTCTTCTTCTTCTTCCCTCGAATTTGAGAGAGTTCGCCGGCCGGATATCTCTAGAAATCGCTTGGATGTACAGACACAACCTGAATACGAACAATGGGGAGAGAAAGGGTAAGGGAGGGGATGCTCGGAGAAGAACAAACCAGCAAAGCAGTCATAGTTTTTTTTGCGGAGCTCTGCATAGAATATACAGTAGCCCAGGACCGACAGAGTCGCACATTGAGTTTTGTTATCGGGATGTATCTTGCAGAAATAATTACTCTGATGGCCCTACAATATCTTGTATTTACATATCCATATTAAAGCATTAATTTATTAAAAACAGTACTTATTAGTTAAATGTATATAACGATGAAAACAATAATGTTAGTATGATACTGTTAAATAAAATGTCTTTAAAAATAGAAAAAAGTAGATACTGTAATAGTTATTATTAAAAAAAAAAAATTATACTATAATCTGATTTAGCATTCGTATGTATAGAAATTGTTAATCGTTTCCTATATATAAAAACTTTTACACTGTAATCCAATGTAACTCGAGATTATGCGGAGCAGCGGAGCGCTCGAGCAGAACAACGAGCACGCGAAACAAGCGGAGGTCTTCTCTATTCACGGCAGCAGCTTTCTGAATCATTCAATCGATTTTGTCAGATCGGAGAAGTTCTCCATCCAATCTCGGTAATCTTACCTCCTTAATTTACTCAAAAAAATTTTCTCATAAAAAATCTTAAGCTCCTTGAACCAAACAACACTAAAGTAATCTAATTACAATGTAATATGATTACACTGTAATTAGATTACTATCTTCAAATTTCTCGGATTATCTTATGCCAAAACAATTTTTAGAAAAAAACTATTGTATTATTTAAAAGATAATTTGTAAATTAATAGGTTAAACAAATATTAAAGAAGATCAAAATTTTTAAAATAATTTTGAAATTATAAACACAATTAAAGATAGGCATTGACTCATGCCCAACCAGCTTATTAGTCACTAAGGGAAGTTAAGTTAGCATATTTTTTCTATGCTATAACACAAGATTATCTTCTTTCATGTATAAATTTGATGAATTTCCTTATCTTGTTATTTCAATATTGGATCATGAATAACGATTTTTTTTTCTTTTTGGGCCAACACCTTTGAGCAAATGATTTGATTCTTCTCTTCATCGATCGGCATGATAGACCAAGCGAAAGGCTGACTAGGCTCGGGCTATGGAAATCAACTCGATTGTTAGTGTATATGATATTACTGGGGTTTAGCCGTTGAGAGTCTCCGAAGCAATGTATGAAATAACAACAAAATAAAAAATATAATTACAGCACAAGCCACACAATCACAGTCATATGAAAGATTTTACATATAAAAATTCAATAACATAAATAATCATGGAACCGTACCGCCACAAGAAAAAATCCAATATGAAAGAAATTAGTGCAAAGTTACAAAGAACATATCAATCTCAAGAGTAAGAAAAAAAGTACAGCCTTTAAATTTTTTCTAAAGCGCTTTCTCTAAGGTTTCTTAGTTTTTGAAGGAAAATTAAAGAAAATTAATTTCTCTTAATTAAAGAAAAATTAAAAAAATTTAAGTTTCCTTAATTGAAGAAAAATTAAAGAAAATTATTTTTCTTTATATAGAATTAAATCTCTCAATTATGGCATTAAGAAACTGTCGCATTAATAACTTCCGTTTCAGGAATTATGATAGCCGAATTTGGAAGCTTTCTTTATGCCCTTTTAATATAATTATAGAGATTGAGAATTTGTAACTCTTGGGAATCAATGATAGCTTATAAATAGGCATTGACATTCAAATTAAGATGTAGAGAGAAAAAAATCCCCAAGAGAAAGATTTTGTAAGGGTTCTATAACCCTAAAACTATTTGTATTCCTCTCTGATATTAGTGAAACTTTGCTCTCCTCCTCGTGAACGTATGTGTGATCACCGAACCACGTAATTTCTGTCTTGTTGCTATGATTGTTTTGTAAGTTTGATTTTCTTGCTTTAATTTTTAGTTTCTCAAACGCTCGCTCAAGTTTCTTTTTGTTCCAGTTTTGGTTTAAACCCTAATCGGTCTCAACAAGTGGTATCAAAGTGATGTTTGTTTTCCCATGTTCATTCTTAAGGGCTAGAGTTTTTGCTTAGGCTGCTTGTTAATTTGTGATTAAGTTTTATTAAAGTAATAAGATAAACATGGCTAAAGGAGGAGAAGAGGACCTTCATCATCATCAGTGGTGGAGAGGACTCTCCACCAAGTTATGACACATCCGACTAAAATAGATATTGTCAAATTTGATGGGAAGAACAACTTTGGGATGTAGTGGTGCGAGGTGACAGACGCACTGTGTGCCCTAAATCTTGAAGATGCTCTGGATGACAAAGAAAAACCAGAAAAAATTTCAGAGAGGAACTGGATCAAGATGAACTGCAGTGCATGCGGCTTGATCCGGAATTATTTGACTCAGGAGATCAAGTACGCAGTTATGATGGAGACATCAAGAGGCTAAGTATCTGACGAAGAGCGTGGAGAATAGACTCCACATGAAAAGGCATCTCTACAAGTTTCAGATGAGAAGAGAACTTTCCATTGATGAGCACTTGAATGAATTCACAAAGCTGTTGGTAGATTTGCTGAATTATATATGAGATCGTGGAGGATGAAGACAATAACTTGTTATTGTTGAACTCGTTTGCAGATGAGTATGAGCACTTCACCATGATGTTGATCCATGGGAAGGAGGTTCTGAAGTATGAGGAGGTGACTACAGCCTTTATGAATCACAAGTTCAGAAGAAGGGATAAGGAGTCTACCAAATATGATATGATAGAGGCACTTATACTATAGAGAGGAAGACCAAAGAAGAAGAAGCAATAGCCAAAGAAGAATGCAGACTTCCAGAAAATGGGGAAATCTAGAGGCCAAAGCATTGGTGCAATCAATGTGCATTCTGTTTAGAGACAGGACATTGGAAGAAGGGCTGCCCAAAGTTGAAAGACAAGCAGCGGGTGAGTGGATCTTTAGAAGCTAATATGATTCAAAATGTGATGGAGGGTTCAGACTCTGATGTATCTCTTGTGACAGTTTATATGGGTTTAGTAGCAAACAGTTCCAGTTGAATCATGGACACCGGTCGACGAATCATATTTTCTCCCAAAATGATTGGTTTTGCTCATACAAGGAAATGGATAGCAATGCAGTCATAATGGGAAATAGTGCTACTTACTGAATTATAGGAGTTGGTAGTGTGCTGATAAGGACACATTCAGGAATAGTTCAAGAACTAAAGGAAGTCAGACACATGCCAGAAATCAAGAAGAATCTACTGTCTATTGGTGTGGTGCCCCTGCACCCTAAGTCCCCAAATGATTAGGCTAAGGAACGGAGGGTCACTCGTACAAATCCCTCACTCAACATTGGATTAGTGAGATCCACAATCCACTGCTGAGGTAAGGATGTGCACACAATATATATAATAACAAAGAGGATCAATCACTATATCTATATATACAAAGTGCGGAAGCATATGAAAAGTAAAGGCTATATTCATTCACCATACCTCATACATGAAGTAAAATAAGATAGCTCAAAAAATAACAAAGTGCAGAAAATAAATCACAGTCATAGTACCTGTATTATTATAAAGAACAGAACAGAAGTAAGGCAAAGCTGAAGAGGCAGATAATACTATACAGAATCTTTTAATTATTTTACTATTTTTTTCGTGGACATATCTGAAAACAGCTGAAGAGTCAAACACGTCTGCAAGACTAGATGGGTTCCCAGCTTAACACATACTCCTCAATGAGTAATATTAAGCATCCTTATTTCTCCTTACCCCTGTCCATTGGGGTAATGTGCACCCGAATCTACTAAAATATACTGAACCCAAAGGCAACTATTATCCTAATTATTCCAAATTTTTATTTCATGCACAAAGTTTTCTTATATGATATGTCCAAGAGATTAAGTACAAAGTACAAAGAATACGTAGCAATAAAATAAGTCAAGTAAGGGACTCTACTAAGCATGGTGATATCATTTATTTTTTAGTTTAACTATTCTAACTATTCCAAGTTACACAAGCTCAGAATCTCCAATTCCTACTATTGAGTGTAACTTAGAAGCTCTACCTTAGAAGTTAAAAAGGATTAGAACTGATTAGGTTCTAATCTAATTCAATCAAATATGACTATAAGTTCAATCAATATATCATACGTCTTAGTTTTATAAATTTAGACATCCTACTTAAGATCTGATCAAGATCTACTAACTATAGATTATGGATTAAATACCACGAGATTGAGCTTAATCACATAATCCAAAAGGATAATATAATAGATCTAGGCTTTATTCTAAAAGTGATATATTGATTAAGACAAATCTTGTTAAGTAAATCAACTTAATAGGATGAATCTCCTATCCTAAATCTAGGGTTAAAAGATAAAATAATCAAAATAAGTTATAAAAATCTATAAACTAATAAAATTAAGGATTCATTTATTGAATAATCCCGTTATTCAATGAATGAAATTTATCATATGATCTAGCCCTAATCTTAAAAATGAACCAAATGTAAAGTGTACAATCCTAAAGGGAAGAACTTAGTAACATTTTTAGGGATTTTAATCGATTTGACCTAATAGCTGATTTTACTCACTTAAATGATTCTAATATAGTTTTAATACTAGTTTTAGTGATTTAAAAGACAATTTAGAGGTTAAGGATGCTTAACCTAAATTTTGGGCAAAATAATCATTTTACCCTTATTTAAGGGTCCAAAAATTTACTTTTTGATTTAGGGCTCCAAATTAGAATTTCTTACTACCAAATGATTCCTTACTGTCTAACATGAAGATAGACAGTAAGTACGCTCAATTTGGACAAGAAACAGATCCTATAGGTCCAAACTAAGGTTTTTGATCTAAGGGGTATTTTAGTAATTAACTCCTATTTGAATCTAAATTTTTATACATTTTACTGTTGGTTTCTATTTATGGATTCCATAGAGTCCAAGAACACTGCATTCTGGGGTCAAATGGCTAAGTTATAGCTATTTCAATTTATAAGGGCAATTCGGTAATTTTGTCAGTCAACGGGTGACAAAAACAGAGCTTTTCCGTTTGAAGTCCAATTTCAGCAAACTTAGTTTTTATAACTTTCTTATAATATACTGAGTGTGTTGACAGAGAGTAAACCCAATTTGGACTCCAAATGGCCAAGTTATGACCTAACTAAGGTTATGAGTATTTTGGTCATTTTATAATTTTTAGGGTTCAGATCCTAAATATTATTTTAGTTTATTGATGACATTGGAATTCTAAGCTATTTAGCATTTTAAATTTCTGAATTTGGAGTTGAATTGATCAAGTTATGATCATTTGAATTCTAGGAGCATTTTAGTCATTTTAAGGGTAAGGTCCTAAATGTTATTTTCTAAATTAAGCTCCAAATGGGGAACTAATACTTCTATGATGTTGAGGCTATTCTCCTGAGTATTTTAAGACCTATATTGCCTATGTTTGGACAACTAAGTTAAAAGTTGTGAGTGTTTAATTAGATCATAAAATGTCACTACGTTATACGTAACCCGAAACTAATTTTTGAATTATGTCATTTGATTCCTTTTATTTTTCTGAGTAAAATAAAACCTATATTTGATATATTTTGGTCACTATGTTTAAAGTTATGAGGCGTATAAGTTTCATTTAATTTAAATTAATTTTAATATTCAAAAATACAAATTAAATAAATTTACTATTTAATTAATTAAATAATATTAATTAAATAAATAATTCCATTTATTATTATTATTCTATTAATCTAATGATTAAATAGATTTAATTAAATCTCATTAATTAAATTAATCAGTTACTGCTTAATTAATTATCCTAAATATAATTAACCTAATTAATTTACTGTTTTAATTAATCACATTATTAATCTATATTACTAATAACTTATACTAAATAATATTACCATTTAATTTAACTAAATAATTATCCTTAATAATAACTTAACTAATCCTAATACACAATAAATAAATCTTAAAGTTTCTGTCTATCATTATAATATGTAACTATATATGTATATATAAGATTACATATATAAATACATTTATCATTATTACTTCTGTCAAAATTCAAAGGCGGCGGGCTCGCCACGGACACGTGGCTGCGTGTGAGAGGGCGCAGCCGAAGTGGGCGGGCCCCGCAGCACGTACGGTAGTGGACAGACGAGACCCACGGGTCTCAAGTGCGGTCCGCGTTGGATGGCGCAGCTCTCGGAGGGTCGACGTGGCTCCCATGTGTCACGCCCCGATTGGCCGTGTGGCGACCCTCACCCTTAACCCTCAATAGGTTTAGATTAAGGGTGGAGTGTCACTCTGGTTAACCTCTCACTTAGCATTGGATTATGATAAACTCCACAATCCACCTGATTAGAGAAAGGTTAACTCAGAATCAATCAAGCAGTCACTATATAAGTAAAAATACAGAGTACGGAAGCGATAAATAAATGACATCCAAGCATCATAATGTATATAAGAAGAGAAATATAACTCAGAAAAGTAGCATAGTGAAATCTGAACACACAGTCACAGGTACCTGTATTATTACATTAATTAAAATTTAACAAAATAAATGTTCAAAATCCACTCATCCTTCATCCAAGCATCATACAATGTGCCGTTAGCTACAGTAAACAAATAATTTTTTTTTTTTTTTTTTTTTGAAAAAAGATTCAGAAAATTTTGAACATGTTTTTCCTAGCTAATTTGGGGTCAAGAAATTCAATGGCGCAGTCGGATTTTCGACCAACGAGTTATTTGATACCTCAATTTCCATGATATTTTTATTATTAATATATTCGTCGAAATTTGACGACTTCCGATTTATACGAAAACTTCACCCCAAGCTAATTTGGGGTCAAGGAATTCAATGACGCAGTCGGATTTTTGATCCGACGAGTATTTTGATACCTCGATTTCCGTGATATTTTTATTATTAAAATATTCATTGAAATTTCGACGACTTTTGATTGACACGAAAAGTTCACCCCAAGCTAATTTGGGGTCAAGGAACGCAATGGCGGTGTCCGTTTTTCGATCGGAGGTCAATTTAAATAGGTCTTTCTAAGGTTTCCGGATTTCTAGAAATCAGGATTCAATCCAATTGGCTCCTGATTTGTGCTAGGTTTAGGAGGTTGACTCCATTGACCTAATTAGCACATCTAATTATGTTTAAGACTTAGGGTTAACCCTGATTATCTAAAGTAACAACTCGGGTTGTTACAGGCCGACACACGCGGGAGCGGGCCCTCACCAGGTTGACGAGGCAACACACGCGGACACGGGCTGGCTCTACGCGGGTCGGACTCGACCCGACCCGAAACCCCGGACGCTTCGGCTCCTAGGGTTTCCAAGAGGAGCGGCGAAGGCCGATTCCTCTGAAGAGGAAAGTGCTGAAATCGTTCGATCGGGCAAGCGCGAGCTCGATCGGACTGGTCAAACTCACGATACGCATGCGATAGGGATATACCAACGATAATATTTTCAATCAATGAAGAATCGAGGGAGAAGAGGAGGTACCTGGATCGGCGCTTTGACCTAAAGCTCACGGACGGTACTTCGCGAACGCTCTTGAGCCTGGCTTGCGAACCCTTCGGATGCGAACACTGCGAGGAGGGGTTAAGGAAGATGCGACGGAGGCGGCGAGGTTGCCGCCCGCGGTGACTGGCCGCGGGTTGCGGTGCCTCAACACGCGGCACACACGTGATGGCGAGGGGAAGGGACAAAATTGGGACAGTCCATTTGGACGGTCCGATTGATCGGATCGAGTTAACGGAGAGGCGGATTGTGGCGACCCTCACCCTTAACCCTCAATAGGTTTAGATTAAGGGTGGAGTGTCACTCTGGTTAACCCCTCACTTAGCATTGGATTAGGATAAACTCCACAATCCACCTGATTAGAGAAAGGTTAACTCAGAATCAATCAAGCAGTCACTATATAAGTAAAAATACAGAGTGCGAAAGCGATAAATAAATGACATCCAAGCATCATAATATATATATGAAGAGAAATATAACTCAGAAAAGTAGCATAGTGAAATCTGAACACACAGTCACAGGTACCTGTATTATTACATTAATTAAAATTTAACAAAATAAATGTTCAAAATCCACTCATCCTCACAAGTAGTAAATGACTAGATATCTTATGGCCCCAACTGCTGCACCTCCTCTAAGTAAGGCTCCTCCTCGGGTGCAGACTCCTCAAACTGCTCTAAGCCTGACATTGTCAGTTTTACAATGTAGGGCCCCAGCCAAAAAAAGAAAATCTGGTTAGACAATTGTCTAAGTACATTTTAAGCTGAATTTTTAATAAGGTTATATAATATCACCATTTTACCATTTACTTCTAAGCATGATGTGTAAATACAGGAGCAGTAAGCAACCCAAGTAAAAAGACAAACTATAGACTATGCTCTATAGTATAAACAAGACAAAGAAATGAGGCTGAAGCATGCCTCGCATAATAAGTAATCAAGGAAAGGCATATAAGTGTAAATATAATTGAATAAATGCTGGAAGAAAAATTCTACATCCTAAATATGCTGGTGATCAATAAAAATAACATGCTAATTAAAAATGAATAACTCAGCAGTGATATACATATAGCAGCAAGATTCTACATCCTAGATATATATAAAGCAGTACAAGGAAATAGCTGACTGAAAAAGAATATACTGAAACAACCACAACTGCATATAAAACTATAATACATCAACTGCCATACAGAAAGGAGCTACACTAGCTCGCCAAAAGAAACTGAAGATCTTAGCACTATACGGCTAGGGCTACTCCTAGCTCGATACGACTAAGCCAACAACAGTCACATATATGGCCCTAACACGATACGACTAGGGCTACTCCTAGCTCGATACGGTTAGGTCACCAACTATCATACCGAAATATCCTAGCACAGTACGGCTAGGGCAACTCCTAGCACGATACGGCTAGGGCAACATTCGGTATGATCAAAAGAACACTGAGAGGCAGCTCAATCACATCAAATCATTATCATTTCACTTATTTACTTTAATATTTTCATAAGGAATCTAAGGAGTCTCCATAATTTCCTAACATTTTATTTATGCATCAAATGTCTTATATGATATGTTCAAAGAAAATATAAGGCACAAAATTACAAGATATGCGTAGCAACAAATAACAAGTAAGCAAGATACTCGACTAAATATGATGATATCATTTGTTTTCTACTTAACCAGCTAACTATTCCAAGTTACACAAGTTCAGGATCACCATTTTCCTACTATCGAGTGTAACTCAGAAATTCGTCCTTATAAGTTAAAAAGGATTGGAACTGATCAGGTTCCAATCTAGTTCAATCAGATAGACGACTATGAATTAAACAAATAAATTATACGTCCTAATTTTGTGAATTTAGACATTCTAACTAAGATCTGATCAAGATCTTCTACACCTATAGATTATGGATTAAATACTACGAGATTTTAGGTTTAATCACATAATCCAAACTGGATAAGACCTAAGTTCTAGGTTTTATACTATAAGTGATCTACTAGTTAAGGCAGATCCTATTAAGTAATCAAACTTAATAGGATGAATCTCTTATCTTAAATCTAAAGTTAAAAGATAAACTAATCAGAATGGGTTGTAAAATAAAATAATATCTAGAAACTACTAAAACCAAGGTTTCACCCATAGGGTAACCCAATTTACCCAATGAATGAACACTAACCTATGATCTAGTCCTACTCTCAGGAAAGGTCCTTAAGGTGGGATGCTTAAGACTTAGGAAAAAAAATTATTGGAATTCAATTTAATGACTTGTTTTATTTACTTACATGGTGCTAATATGATTACATTATTAAACCTAGTATTCTAAGATTTTAATTAAGGGCTAAAGTTGCGCATTTCTAATTTTAAGGTAAAATGACTATTTTGCCCCTATTTTATGGGTCAATCAACTTTTGATTTAGGGGTCCAAACTGAGTTTTATCTTCTCCAACTAATTCCTTACTGTTTAACTTGAAGATAGACAGTAAGTACGTCCAATTTGGATAAGAAACGGCCGAGTTATGGCTAAAATAAGGCTAGGGGTATTTTGGTCATTTCCCTAAATTTTAGGGTTCAAATCCTAAATATTATTTATGTGAAAATGATGACATTGAAATTATAAACTAGGTAGCTCTTGAATTTTTGGATTTGGAGTTAAATTGACCAAGTTATGGCCATTTGAAGTCCAAGGGCATTTTGGTCATTTTTCACTACAGTCAACTCTAAATTCTAGAGTTGACTTTTTGTCCTGATGTCCAAATTGAAAAACTAATACTACCATGGTGATGGGGCCGCTCTCCTGAGCATTTTAAGACCCATATTGACTATGTTTCGATAATCAGGTAAAAAGTTATGGGGTCTTAAAGAGGCTCTAAAATGCTACCTCGTTATGCGTACCCCGAAACGAAATTTTACATTACGCCATTTGATCCTAAATATTTTTTTGAGTATTTTAAGACCCATATTGGCTATGTTTGGATCATCCTACAAAAAGTTATTAAACTTTTAAGATTTACTATTCAAAAATACAATTTGAATTAATTTACTATTCATTTATTCAAATTGAATGATTTTACTGTTCATTCCTAAAGTTTTTATTTAATTAATCATTGTTTAATTATTAATTAATTAATTAATTAATTTTACTGAAGTAAAGTAATTAGTGCTAATTACTGTTTAATTAATCTTAATTAATCTCTAATTATATTTATTTATTTAGAATTACTGTTCATTCATAAAGTTTTTATTTAATTAATCACTATTTAATTATTAATTAATTAATTAAATAATTTTACTATAGTAAAGTAATTAGTGCTAATTACTGTTTAATTAATATTAATTAATCTCTACTTATATTTAATTATTTAAATTTACTGTTCATTCCTAAAGTTTTTATTTAATTAATCACTATTTAATTATTAATTAATTAATTAAATAATTTTACTGTTCAAAAGTAATTATTTATCTTAATTACTGTTTAAGATTTAATTAACGGTTAATTAATCCTTAATTAATCTTTAATTATAATTATTTAATTAAAATTACTGTTTAAAAGTAATTAGTACTAACCCTAACTTAATTAACCACTAACAGTAATTAATTAGGGCTAAACAGTAATTAATTAACACTAATATTATTTTAATTAATTTCTAATTAACTTACAGTGGGCCCCACTGACACGTGGCACCTTCAGAGGCTGCCACGTGGCACAGTGGATCCCACGGGCTGCTGACTCAGCTCGGGTGACTGGGCAGTGGGTCCCACCTGACACGTGGCACTGCCAGAGGCTGCCACGTGGCTCTGTGGGTCCCACGGGCTGCTGACTCAGCTCGGGTGACTGGTCCCACCTGACACGTGGCACTGCCAGAGGCTGCCACGTGGCGATGTGGGTCCCACGGGCTGCTGACTCAGCTCGGGTGACTGGACAGTTGGTCCCACCTGACACGTGGCACTGCCAGAGGCTGCCACGTGGCACTGTGGGTCCCATGGCTGCTGACTCAGCCTGGCTGACGGGGCTGTGGGCCCCACTTGACACGTGGCGGGCCCGTAGGCTGCCACGTGGCCGGGTGGGCCCCACCCGCGCTGACGTGGACCCGACCCGGATGGGTCGGGCTCGGGCTGGCCCGGCCCGACCCGAAGGAGCGACCCTTCGCCTTCCGGGGGTTCGGCGGACCGAACCCAGTCCACTTCGGGGACCTGGTGCGCCCGATCGGGTGGGTTTTAGCCCGATCGGAACGGTGGATGTGAAGATGACATGTTGATCTACCTATCATAGAATTTTTGCAACGATCGAACGGTAAATTAGGGAGATCGGGGTACCTGAAGTTCCGATCGGCGAAGGATTCGGCGGAAAAGAAAGGCTGACTTCCGGGCTTGATTTCGGCTCGATCCGGGCTCCGATCGGTGAAAACTCGGAGCCTAGGGGTAGGCCGAGGTCTTATAGACCGGACGGCGACCTCGCCGAGGCCTGGATGCGGCCGGATTGGCTATAAATGGCGACGGGCCGCCGCGTGTCACGCGGGCGGAGTCGTCGAGGAAGACGACTCCGCAGCCGTTGGATCTGGGCCGATCCAACGGCTAAGATGGCGCCGTCCAGATTGACGGCGCCGTCAGCTACAGTGACGGGTCCGTTAAGTACTTAACGGCACGCCGTTAGCTACAGTAAAAAAAATAATTTTTTTTTTTTTTTGAAAAAATAATTTCAGAAAATTTTGAACATGTTTTTCCTAGCTAATTTGGGGTCAAGGAATTCAATGACGCAGTCGTATTTTTGATCCGACGAGTATTTTGATACCTCGATTTCCGTGATATTTTTATTATTAAAATATTCGTTGAAATTTCGACGACTTCCGATTGACACGAAAACTTCACTCCAAGCTAATTTGGGGTCAAGGAACGCAATGGCGGTGTCCATTTTTCGATCAGAGATCAATTTAAATAGGTATTTCTAGGGTTTTTCGGATTTTCTAAAAATCAGGATTCAATCCAATTGACTCATGATTTGTGCTAGGTTTAGGAGGTTGACTCCATTGACCTAATTAGCACATCTAATTATGTTTAAGACTTAGGGTTAACCCTAATTATCTAAAGTAACAACTCGGGTTGTTACACGGATGGCGTTAGCTGGCGCAAACAGACCCCTGATGGAGCCATTAAGTGCAGAGTTAAATAATAATATTACTTAATTTAATTCAATTATTTCCTTATTGAAATTAAATTATTAATGAAATTCAGAAAATTTCCAAATATTTACTCCTAGCTAATTGAGGGGTGAGGAACGCAACGATGAGGTCGGAATTTTGATTCGACGAGTATTTTAATTTCCCAATTTTTTGGGTATTTAAATATTATTAAAATATTCATTGAAATTTTGACGACTTCCGATCGACACGAAAACATCGCCTGTAGCTAATTTGGGGGCAATTAATGCAATAGCGAAGTTTGTTTTTCGATCGGAGGTCAATTTAAATAGGTCAAATTTTAGGGTTTTTGGATTTTCCATAAATCAGGATTTGTTCCATTTGACTCCTGATTTGGACTGAGTTTTGGGGGTTGACTACTAATGACTTAATTAATACTTAAGATTCAAAATTAAGACTAAGATTAGTCCTAATATACTAAGATAATAACTTGGGTTGTTATAATTGGGACCTTAGAAGCTAAGGACTTTAAGGTGGTGATTGAGGCAGGAGTTCTGAAGATCAGCAAGGGTGCAATGACTTACTTGAGAGGAGTCAGACAACAGAACCTCTACTACTTGCAAGGAAGTATAGTGACATTTACAGTGGCTATAGTTAAAGACTCTGAAGATGCCATGATGCTATGGCATATGAGACTAGCACATGCAGGGGAACCATCACTGAAGGCATTGGAGAAAGAGGGGCTCATTAAAGGTATAAATTCTTGAAAATTATAATTTTGTGAATATTATATTTTTGGCAAGAAAACATGTAAGCCCTTTGGTGTTGGCCTCCACAACACTAAATATATATTAGAATATATACACACAGATGTATGGCGACCAACAAAGACTACATCATTCGGTGGTCGAAGATATTTTGTTTCTTTTATAGATGATTACTCCAAATTTGTATGAGTGTACAATTTGAAGAGTAAAGCAAATGTACTAGAGCATTCATAAACTAGAAGAAGATGGTGGAGAATCAAACATGCAAGAGAATCAAGATGATCCGTTCGGACAATGGCGGAGAATTCACATCTGACTCTTTTGTAAAGGAATGCAAGAGTCAGGGATTGAGTGCCGCTTCATAGTAAGAGAAACACCGCAGCAAAATGGGGTAGCATAGTGAATGAACCGTACCTTGGTGGAAAAGGTGTGGTGTATGTTGTCCAATGCTAGGTTGGAGAGAGTCTATTGGGCAGAAGCCCTAGACTATGCTTGCTACTTGGTGAACCGTCTGCCATCTACTGCACTTAACAAGAAAACTCCAATTGAGTTGTGGCCTGGACATCTTGCCACAGATTATAATCAGCTGAAGATCTTTGGTAGCCTAGCTTACTACCATGTTAGGAAGGATAAGCTTGAACCGCGGGCTAGGAAAGTAATTTTCATGAGCTACAGACACGGCGTGAAGGGATACAAATTGTATGATCCAATTGACAAGAGGATCGTGGTGAGCAGGGATATCACCTTTGATGAAGAGTATTTCTTGAAACAGATGAGTTTTCATTAGGTGGAGGATAATGCTGAGACTCTTACAGGAAGGCAGAGAGTGGGGTTTGATACCACCCTATTTGTTCTACAGAAGACTTCACATCATATTGAAGAAATAGACCCAGAAGAAATGCACCTTAACAGCCAGCCTGGCTCAAAAAGACTACGTCACATTTGCATTGTCCATAGTGGAGGAAGATGTTCCCTCTCATTTCAAAGAAGTGGTGAAAGGCTCAGAGGGAAATTTATGGAAGCAGGCTATGGATGAAAAGATAGAGTCTCTTCACAAAAATAAGGTATGGAGGTTGGAGAAACTCTCTCCAGGAAGGAAAGTTATTGGGTGCAAATAGGTGTATGCAAAGAAAGAAGGTTCCTCAGAAGTTGATGTGCGCTATTGTGGTGCCCCACCCCTTAATCCGTAAGATTAAGCTAAGGGGTGGTGTGTCACTCTAGCTAACCCCTCATTTATTATTGGATTAGGATGAAATGCATAATTCACCTAATAAGGGAAGGAGTGAGCACATAATTAAATATCAGTCACTATCTACTAAAATATACGGAGCGCGGAAGCTAATTAAAAATGAGAAACATCTAAGCATCACAGTACAAATATAATGAAATATGACTCAGAATAAATAACATATAATAATCTAAACACGCAGTCATATGTACATGTATTATTATAACATTTAAAGTTTAAGTAAATAGAAGTGTAAATACGTTCATCCTCACATATAAAAACTAAATGTCTTCTGGTCCCAATTGTTGCACCTCCTCTAAGTAGGGCACCTCCTCAGGTACAGGAACCTTAAATTGCTCTATACTTGATATTGCCGATTTCACAGTGTAGGGCCCCAGCCAAAAAAGAGATAATCTTGTGTTAGACATTTGTCTAAGTATATTTTAGACTGATACATGTTTATATGTTTCATAATATCACCACTTTACAATTTTTAAGCGACAATACATCAAAAATAAGAGCGAATAGCAATATAATAAGAAAAAGGAAAAGCTATAAACAACATTTATAACTTAAGCATAATGAGGCTAAGACATGTCTCATATATAAGCTAAACAGGGTAAGCATATATAAATAACTAAGCCAGTACTAAAAAAAAATACTACATCCTAAATATGCTGTTGATCAAAATAAATATGCAGATTAAATAACTTTAACTCAGTAATGATACATATAATAGCAGCAAAGATTCTAACATCCTAGTACATATAAACAGAATAAGGAAATAGCTGTCTGAATAAAAATACTGAAAGGTAAGCCAAATATCAAAACTGTACATGAACTCTGTGTATTAACTGCCATATCAGAAGAATTGGCCAATCTAGCCCATACATATATCCGTCCATTCCCATAGCCTTCCTGGGCTAGGGCAACACATCTCAGTAATACTGTGTAACTGAAGAGACATGCAATACTATGCATATATTTTAGTTATTTTACTTTATTTCTGTGGACACATTTCAGAAACAGCTGAAGAGTCAAGCACGTCTGCAAGATTATGCGGGTTCCATACTTAACACATACTCCTCAATAAGTAATGTTAAGCCTTCTTATTACTCCTTACTCTTGTCCAATGAGGTAAATGTGCACCAGAATCATCCTAGAGACTAAACCCAAAGGTAACTGTTATCCTAATTATTCTAAGTTTTTATTTCATGCACTATATTTTCTTATATGATATGTCCAATGAAGTAAGCTCAAATATACAAGAAATGCGTAGCAACAAAATAATCAAGTAAGCAATGGACTCTACTAATATAGTGATATTATTTGTTTTTTAATTATCCATTATAAATATTCCAAGTTACACAATTTCAGGATCACCATTTTCCTACTATCGAGTGTAACTCAAAAACTCATCCTCATAAGTTACAAAATATTAGGACTAGCTAGGTCCTAATATACTGAATCAAAGTTGACTATAAGAGTTAAGTAATAAATTATCACGTCCTAATTAATAATTTTAGACGTTTTATAAATCTAATCAACTCTACTAAACTATATATTATAGATTAAATACCCTGAGATTGGGTTTAATCACATAATCCAAAAATAATAAGACCTAAGATCTAGGTTTCATTTTATAAGTGATCTACTAGTTAAGGCAAATTTATTAAGTAATCAACTTAATATGATGAATCTCTTATCTTAAATCTAAGGTTAAAAGATAAAATAATCAAAATAAATTAAGAAAATTCTAAAAATTAATAAAACTAAGGTTTCATCCATCGAATAACCCATTCACCCAATGAATGAACTCTAATCTATGATCTAGTCCTAATCTTAGGTATAGTCCTTATGTGAGGTGCAAAGACCCTAAGAAGAGACTTAGAAGGATTTTCAAGTATTTGACGAATTGACCTAAATACTGATTTTTCTCATTTAAATGATTCTAATATAGTTCTAATGTTGGTTTAAGTATTTTAAAATACTAATTACTTATCCTAATTTTTGGCAAAATGACTATTTTGCCCCTACTTAAGGGTCTAAAAAGTCAACTTTAGATATAAAGGTCCAAGTTTAAGTTTCTTGGTTTCAAATGATTTCTTATTGTCTAACTTAAAAATAGACAGAAAGTACGTCCAATTTGGACAAGAAACGGGTTCTACAGGTTCAACCTAAGGTTTTTGACTTAAGGGCATTCGGTAATTTTTACTCTAATGACACCTGACTTTTTATGCAGTTTATTGTAGGTTACTGTTCAAAGATTTCATAGAGTCCAAGAACACTGGATTTTGAGTTCAATTGACTGAGTTATGGATGTTTTAAGTTGGAAGGGCAATTTGATCATTTTTCCCTAAAGTCAATTAGGAGTTCTAGAGTTGACTTTTTATACTGATGTATAAATGAGAAAACTAATACTACTACAGTGATGAGGTCGTTCTTTTGAGTATTTTAAGACACATATTGACTATGTTTGATCAACTAGGTCAAAAGTTTGGGGTCCTAATTAAATCATAAAACGCTACTTCGTTATGCGTATCCCGAAACTAAATTCTGTATTATGCCATTTGATTCCTTTTATTTTTCTGAGTGCTTTGAGACCTATATTGACTATGTTTGGATTATCCAATAAAAAATTATTAAGCTTTTAAGATTTACTATTCAAAAATACAATTTATATTATTTTACTATTCATATTTGAATAAATTTAATATTCTAATTACTTAACTCACTTAATTAATCTTAGTCTATTTAACATTAACAGATTTTAATTATATGCCTAATTAATATTAATCTAATTAACCTTAATTATTAATTAATATATTCAATATTAATTAATTTGTTCTAATTAACTTACTTAATTAGTATTATTTTAATTAATATTATTAGTTAATTTACTTAATTAATATTGATCTTATTGTTGTATCAAATTAACTCTCAATCTAATCATAATCCCTTAATTACCTAAACTAATCCTATTCAATTAAATTCCTTCTGTTATAATTAAGTCGTTTTATCTTATTAAATAACTAATTATTCTTTTTGTTAAATAAGATTTTTTTTAAAATTAATTTACCTAATTAATTATTTTATAATGACTTACTGTTTTTTGTTAATTTAATTAACCTTTAAATTAATACTTATTTTAATGTTTAATATTAATTAATTGAGTAATTAACTTCACTGTTTACTAAAGTCCTAATTAACCATTTAATGATATTAATCATACTCAAGTACAAATTAAATTATTAACCTAATTTAATTAATATACTAATTGTACTTTTATATATATATATATATATATATATATATATTTACATTTACGCATATGCTATAGTCCTGTTTTATATATATACATATAAATTAGTTTATTGTTAACACTAAATAATTATTTAATTAAAATTAACCTATTTAATTAATTGTTAACTACCATTAACAGTAGCTTAACTGAATTATGAATTTCTGGTCTTACTCTTATATATATAACTATATAAATAGTTATACATATCGGCACATAAATACTTATATGTATTTATATTTCTATTTATGATTATATATATATATATTATATAAGATTTATCTGCAAGTTATCATCACGGTGGTGGGACCCATTGCTACGTGGCTCAGCATGACTAGCTATGGAGCTGAGCGTGGGACCCACCTGAGAACGCGTGGCGCAAGCAGGAAAGCCGCGAGGCAGCAAGCGGGTCCCACATGCCACGCGGCAGGGTTCGGTTGACCGCAGGACACGCGGGTGGGCCCCAAGGGCGCGACAGCGCGCAGAAGTGGGCCCACGCCCCGGGTGCAGGCCCGCACGCGCTGAGCGCGTAAGGCCCTTGGGCAGGCCCGGGTCGACCCAACCCGGCCCGAAAGAGGCATGCCAGCCTCTCCCCGCTGCTAGGGTTGTGCTTTCGACGGCTTCACCGGCCTTGTCGGCAGCCGGAGACCCTCGGCCCGCACGGCCAAGGCTAGCCCTCGAAGGGGCCGGTGTAATGGGGGAAATGTCAGGTCCTAGGGCACACGAGGCCGCGAGAGGATCCCAACCCTAATGGGTGTGGTCTAGCCTCGCCGAAGGTGCCCGATCCTACGCGGCGCGATCAGACCTGATCAACTACGATCGGGTCCGCTAGATTGGAAGAATACGATGCAACATTGCGAAATTTGACAACAATTATTCGATCGAATGAAGGAATGGGATAATGGGGTACTCGTACATGCGCCGAAAGCTATGGTTCGCAGGTCAAGTTGGCTTTGTCCGAGGGCTCCGTGTCAACGATGACCGCTCCAAGGAACTCCTCGAGGCTTAAAGCACGGGAGGCGGACTCGGCGAGGCTGCGATGCAATCTCTGGTTGGTGCACCGCGGTAGCTCCTGTTCCTCGCGAGCCACGGGTCGGGCGAGTCGGGACGAAGGGGATCGACCGTTCGATCCCCGATCGGATGGTCCAGGATGATCGTTAGGTGCAGACGACAAGGAGGGAACGGCGTTTGACTGCTTAACGGCGCGGATTTTATTAAATTTTTTTTAAATGACAATTACTTTAATTAAGTTAAACATTTTATTTAATTAAATCTAATATTCATAATTAATTTTATCTAAATAGTTAATTCATGAACATTTTCAAATACTCACCCCTAGCTAATTGAGGGGTGAGGAACGCAACGGTGAGGTCGAATTTTCTATCGGACGAGTATTTTATTTTCCCAAATTTCGAGATATTAAAATATTATAAAAATATTCGTCGAAATTTCGACGACTTCCGATTGACATGAAAACTTCACCCATAGCTAATTTGGGGTCAATGAGCGCAATGCCGAATTCCGTTTTTCGATCGTAGGTCAATTTAAATAGGTCAAATTTTAGGATTTCTGGATTTTCCAGAAATCAGGATTCGATCCCTTTGACTCCTGATTCTGACTGGGTCTTAGAGGTTGACTCGTATTGACCTAATTAGCACTTAGGATCAAAATTAAGACTGAGATTAGTCCTAAATGACAATGGTAACAACTTGGGTTGTTACAGACTCCCCCACTTAAGAATGATGTCATCCTCGACATCACTCAAGTGAAATTTAAAGGTAAGAATATGACTTGAATAAGAATTTGAAATGAAATTACCTGGATTTTCGAAGAGTCTATGATATTTGGATCGCATATCAGATTCCTTCTCCCAAGTGGCTTCATTGCAGGAATGATTCCTCCACTGGACTTTGATCATGTCAATAGCACGACTTCTGAGTTGCTTGCGATCACGAGCTAGGATTTGGATTGGCTCCTCAGCATAAGACAGATCTGGCTGGATCTGAATTTCTGGGAACTGCATGAGGTGAGATGGATATCTAAGGCACTTCCTTAAGGATGATACGTGAAACACGTTGTGTACTACAGCAAAATCTGCTAACAGTTCTAACTGGTAAGCTGTCGTTTTAATTCTCTTCAAGATCTTGAATGGCCCAACATACCTTGGGCTGAGTTTGCCCGCAACTCCGAAATGATATACACCCTTCATAGGGATAACCTTTAAATATACAGAGTCTCCTTCCTGGAATTCCAAGGGATGACGGCAGATGTCGTGATATTTGCCTTGCCTATCTTGAGCTGTCCGGATTCTCTGCTGTATGAGCTTTACCTTCTTGTTTGTCTCCTCTACTAACTCGGAGCCATACAGCTGACATCTTCCGTTTTAGACCAGGCTAGCGGCGTAGTACACTTCCTACCATATAGCGCTTCATACGTGAAGAATCCATAAATTATATCTAAATAAAGGGGAAAATTCATCTATTTAAGATCCTTATGCTGCTCCTAAAATTAATTTTTTCTATCTTTTTCAGGGAAATGGAATTCAAAGGAATTCTAAGGCATATCTACAGGTTTTTAAAAATTACTAAAGGAAAACCGCTGCAGCGCGCGACCGGGCACCGCAGCGGGTTGCAGCGGAAATATCTGGACTTTATCAAAATTAATTGAATAGTATTTTTCGTAGAATTCACCGCTACAGCGCGCAGTCGTGCGCTGCAGCGGTTTATCGTGGAAATATTTATGATTATTAAATAGGGGCTCGACTAATTGAATAGTGTTTTTTGCGGAATTCACCGCTACAGTGCGCGGTCGTGCGCTGCAGCGGTTTACTGCGAAAATACTTGACTTTATAAATCGGGCCGCCCAACTAATTGAATAGTATTTTTTGCGGAATTCACCGCTACAACGCACGGTCGCGCGCTGCAGCGGTTTACCGCGAAAATACTTGACTTTATAAATCGGGCCACCCAACTAATTGAACAGTATTTTTCGCGGAATTCACTACTACAGCGCGCAGTCGCGCGCTGCAACGGTTTATCGCGGAGGACTTGGCTATATAAATCAGGCCGCCCAACTAATTGGACAGTGTTTTTTTTCACGGAATTTACCGCTACTGCGTGCTGTCGCGCGCTGCAGCGGTCTGCCGCAGAAATATTTCTCTCTATAAAATATGGAAAAAGAACTAATTGAACAGTATTTTTTGCGGAATTCCCCGCTACAGCGCGCGGTCGCGCGCTGCAGCGGTCTACAGCGGAGGACTTGGCTAAATTGCAAGGGACCATGGTATGCTAAAGCACGCCGCAGCACGCTACAGCGTGCTGCAGTGGCCCGCCGAAATTTTTCCCAAACAATGTATTTAATGCGGTTGGAGACATGACCTTTGTCTTGAATGTTGTCTCCAGCCATTATTTCCTGCAGCAGCCATTTTTATAAAAAAGGGAAGCTTTGAGCTGATGTTGTGGCTAAAGAAATGAGATTATTGTCACCTCACCCTAAATTAAAAATTAGTGCAATGATGAATTCAGCATTGTTTATAGAAATTCTGGTTGCTTATGGAGGAGAGGAGCATGCAGCCCCCCCTCTCCTATAAATACCCCTCCTATTGACTAGAGGAGGGTTCACAATTTTAACAAAAATTCCCTAAGTAAGGAGGAGAGCCAAAGGAAGAGAGAACTCTCCAAGGGTGGCAAGGCAAGCTTTTGCAAAGGGAGAAGAGGAAGAAGGCAGCACTAGCAACCTAAGGAGAGGATAATTAGAAGAAGAAGAAGAATTTCGGAGAACTTCTATGGAGCGTTCCTAGTATCTTCTAAACTCAATCTTGTATTTTCTTTTTAGTGACTATGAAAGGGTCTTTATCTATGTATGTGTCTTCCTTATTTTCTTATATAATGAGTAGCTAAACTCTCCTTGGGGAGGGTTGGGATGAAGTCCCATGATGCATGATGTAATATTGATGTATGAGTATTTTCCCTCAAGCATAATGTATTTGTGATTTTAATGCCTTATTAAGAAATTTTCATCTAAATTAGTCTTGATGTGTTTATGAGAAAAGAACTAAAAGAAAATCCAAGATCTAATTGTCTTGTGTTCCTTAGCTCACCTTAGGTTGGATGCTAGATTTTGAGTGCATGGAAGCTTAGAACCATGTGAGAAGGTTCTTGAGCTCAATGCACCTCAACCTAAGCTCAATCTAAGAGTTGATGCAAGTAATGCTAACACCCACTAAATGAGCTCCTTAGCTCCACATAATTGAGATTGAGTAATGAAGTGTTTAGTGCTCATGAACTAAGTGACATAGTCGTTGAGCCCAACATGTGATTCTCTCATCTCAGCTATATGAGATGCGAAGTGATGCTCGTAGTGAAAAATTAATGCTTGTGAGATCCTAAGACTTAAGAAAATTTAAACTCTCCTTAAATAAGGAGAAAATAAATTAACTTTAAATCTCAAGAATCTTACAAGAATCTTTGTACTAAAGTAGAACCGAATATGAGTTTATTTTGTGCATGAAATTTGAACTTATAAGCCTTTGAGCTAGACTATAGGACAACAATGTGCACCTGATTTCAATTAAACTAAATGATAAAGCTTGAGAAACAAATCTATACAAGTATTATATCATTGCATGTGAAATGGGCCAAACTCTCCTCTTTCTTTAAATCTTGTTATTTACTTAGTGAATATTCGTGCTAATTTTAGACCAACTAACCAATACATACTATAGCTTAAACATTAGTGAGAATATATATACTTTAGTGCCAAATCAACCAATTCTCTGTGGTTCGATAAATTCTCCGAAAGTCGCACTTTCCACTTATTACTTCAGACCACGTACACTTGCTTGCAAGCGCAGACGTATATTTATAGTCTGTTAAGTTCTTGGCGCCGTTGCCGGGGAATTAGTTTTTGATTTGAACTAAAGATAATATATAAGTAGCTAGCGATTTAAGCATTTGATTTTTTTTTTTACTTTACATTGTCTATTGTAATTATCAAGCTAATATTTTATATATTTTTTTATTTATTTTAATTTCTAAAATATATCTGTTTGATCTTTATTGCTAAATCATTCTTGATAAGCTTTATTGAAACTTGTATGAGTAAAAGAGTCTGTACTGAATATCTGTTTGATCCTGAAATAGAACGAACATACTTACAAACTAGGCGAGAATGAAACTTATCAAACTAATAAGTTGTGATGGATACTTTCACTGAAAACTTAGAAGGGCCTAGGGGTAAAGCACTGAGAGATTATGCACTGCCCACGATTAGGGGCATTCCCCATACGATTGTAAGGCCTAATATAGAAGCCCATAATTTTGAAATCAAACCCTCTACGCTGAGTATGGTACAAAACAATCAGTTTGGAGGATTAGCCACTGAAGATCTAAATTCACATATTTTAACCTTCCTCGAAATATGTGATACCTTCAAGTTTAACGGCGTCTCCGAAGACGCAGTTAAATTGAGGCTATTTCCTTTCTCACTGAGAGATAGAGCCAAGAGTTGGCTCAGCTCTTTACCAAGCGATTCTATCCGTACTTGGGATGATTTGGCTAAGAAATTCTTAGCCAAATACTTCCCTCTGGATAAAACTGCACGGTTGAGAATTAAGATGAGACGACCCTCACCCTTAACCCTCAATAGGTTTAGATTAAGGGTGGAGTGTCACTCTGGTTAACCCCTCACTTAGCATTGGATTAGGATAAACTCCACAATCCACCTGATTAGAGAAAGGTTAACTCAGAATCAATCAAGCAGTCACTATATAAGTAAAAATATAGAGTGCGAAAGCGATAAATAAATGACATCCAAGCATCATAATATATATAAGAAGAGAAATATAACTCAGAAAAGTAGCATAGTGAAATCTGAACACACAGTCACAGGTACCTGTATTATTACATTAATTAAAATTTAACTAAATAAATGTTCAAAATCCACTCATCCTCACAAGTAGTAAATGACTAGATATCTTCTGGCCCCAACTACTGCACCTCCTCTAAGTAAGGCTCCTCCTCGGGTGCAGGCTCCTCAAATTGCTCTAAGCCTGACATTGTCGGTTTCACAATGTAGGGCCCCAGCCAAAAAAAGAAAATCTGGTTAGACAATTGTCTAAGTACATTTTAAGCTGAATTTTTAATAAGGTTATATAATATCATCATTTTACCATTTACTTCTAAGCATGATGTGTAAATATAGGAGCAGTAAGCAACACAAGTAAAAAGGCAAACTATAGGCTATGCTCTATAGTATAAACAAGGCAAAGAAATGAGGCTGAAGCATGCCTCGCATAACAAGTAATCAAGGAAAGGCATATAAGTGTAAATATAATTGAATAAATGCTGGAAGAAAAATTCTACATCCTAAATATGCTGGTGATCAATAAAAATAACATGCTAATTAAAAATGAATAACTCAGCAGTGATATATACATATAGCAGCAAGATTATACATCCTAGATATATATAAAGCAGTACAAGGAAATAGCTGACTGAAAAAGAATAAACTGAAACAACCATAACTGTATATAAAACTATAATACATCAACTGCCATACAGAAAAGAGCTACACTAACTCGCCAAAAGAAACTGAAGATCTTAGCACAATACGGCTAGGGCTACTCCTAGCTCGATACGACTAAGCCAACAACAGTCACATATATGGCCCTAACACGATACGACTAGGGCTACTCCTAGCTCGATACGGTTAGGTCACCAACTATCATACCGAAATATCCTAGCACAGTACGGCTAGGGCAACTCCTAGCACGATACAGCTAGGGCAACATTCGGTATGATCAAAAGAACACTGAGAGGCAGCTCAATTACATCAATTCATTATCATTTCACTTATTTACTTTAATATTTTCATAAGGAATTTAAGGAGTCTCCATAATTTCCTAACATTTTATTTATGCATCAAATGTCTTATATGATATGTTCAAAGAAAATATAAGGCACAAAATAACAAGGAATGCGTAGCAACAAATAATAAGTAAGCAAGAGACTCGACTACACATGGTGATATCATTTGTTTTCTACTTAACCAGCTAACTATTCCAAGTTACACAAGTTCAGGATCACCGTTTTTCTACTATCGAATGTCTTATATGATATGTTCAAAGAAAATATAAGGCACAAAATTACAAGGTATGCGTAGCAACAAATAACAAGTAAGCAAGAGACTCGACTACACATGGTGATATCATTTGTTTTCTACTTAACCAGCTAACTATTCCAAGTTACACAAGTTCAGGATCACCGTTTTCCTACTATCGAGTGTAACTCAAAAATTCGTCCTTATAAGTTAAAAAGGATTGGAACTGATCAGGTTCCAATCTAGTTCAATCAGATAGACGACTACGAATTAAACGAATAAATCATACGTCCTAATTTTTGTGAATTTAGACGTTCTAACTAAGATCTTATCAAGATCTTCTATACCTATAGATTATGGATTAAACACTACGAGGTTTTTGGTTTAATCACATAATCCCAACTGGATAAGACCTAAGTTCTAGGTTCTATACTATAAGTGATCTACTAGTTAAGGCAGATCCTATTAAGTAATCAAACTTAATAGGATGAATCTCCTATCTTAAATCTAAAGTTAAAAGATAAACTAATCAGAATGGGTTGTAAAACAAAATAATATTTAGAAACTACTAAAACCAAGGTTTCACCCATAGGGTAACCCAATTTACCCAATGAATGAATACTAACATATGATCTAGTCCTACTCTCAGGAAAAGTCCTTAAGGTGGGATGCTTAAGACTTAGGAAAAATTATTGGAATTCAATTTAATGACTTATTTTATTTACTTACATGGTACTAATATGATTACATTATTAATCCTAGTATTCTAAGATTTTAATTAAGGGCTAAAGTTGCGCATTTCCAATTTTAAGGTAAAATGACTATTTTGCCCCTACTTTACGGGTCAATCAACTTTTGATTTAGGGGTCCAAACTGAGTTTTCTCTTCTCCAACTAATTCTTTACTGTCTAACTTGAAGATAGACAGTAAGTACGTCCAATTTGGACGAGAAATGACCGAGTTATGGCTAAAATAAGGCTAGGAGTATTTTGGTCATTTCCTTAAATTTTAGGGTTCAAATCTTAAATATTTTTTCTGTGAAAATGATGACATTGAAATTCTAAACTAGGTAGCTTCTTGAATTTTTGGATTTGGAGTTAAATTGACCAAGTTATGGCCATTTGAAGTCCAAGGGCATTTTGGTCATTTTTCACTACAGTCAACTCTAAATTCTATAGTTGACTTTTTGTCCTAATGTCCAAATTGGAAAACTAATACTACCACGGTGATGGGGCCACTCTCCTGAGCATTTTAAGACCCATATTGACAATGTTTCGATAATCGGGTAAAAAGTTATGGGGTCTTAAAGAGGCTCTAAAATGCTACCTCGTTATGCGTACCCCGAAATGAAATTTTACATTACGTCATTTGATCCTAAATATTTTTCTGAGTATTTTAAAACCCATATTGGCTATGTTTGGATCATCCTACAAAAAGTTATTAAACTTTTAAGATTTACTATTCAAAAATACAATTTGAATTAATTTACTATTTATTTATTCAAATTGAATGATTTTACTATTCATTCATAAAGTTTTTATTTAATTAATCACTGTTTAATTATTAATTAATTAATTAATTAATTTTACTGTAGTAAAGTAATTAGTGCTAATTACTGTTTAATTAATCTTAATTAATCTCTAATTATATTTAATTATTTAAATTTACTATTCATTCCTAAAGTTTTTATTTAATTAATCACTACTTAATTATTAATTAATTAATTAAATAATTTTACTGTAGTAAAGTAATTAGTGCTAATTACTGTTTAATTAATCTTAATTAATCTCTAATTATATTTAATTATTTAAATTTAGTGTTCAAAAGTAATTAATTATCCTAATTACTGTTTAAGATTTAATTAACAGTTAATTAATCCTTAATTATAATTATTTAATTAAAGTTACTGTTTAAAAGTAATTAGTACTAACCCTAATTTAATTAACCACTAACAGTAATTAATTAGGGCTAAACAGTAATTAATTAACACTAACATTAATTTAATTAATTTCTAATTAACTGACAGTGGCCCCACTGACACGTGGCACTTCCAGAGGCTGCCACGTGGCACAGTGGGTCCCACGGGCTGCTGACTCAGCCCGGCTGACTGGACAGTGGGCCCACCTGACACGTGGCACTGCCAGAGGCTGCCACGTGGCACTGTGGGTCCCACGGGCTGCTGACTCAGCCTGGCTGACGGGGCTGTGGGCCCCACTTGACACGTGGCGGGCCCGTAGGCTGCCACGTGGCCGGGTGGGCCCCACCAGCGCTGACGCGGACCCGACTTGGTCGGGACGGGCTCGGGTCAGCCCGGCCCGACCCGAAGGCGTGACCCTTCGCCTTCCGGGGGTTCGGCGGACCGAACCCAGTCCACTTCGGGGACCTGGTGCGCCCGATCGAGTGGGTTTTAGCCCGATCGGTACGGTGGATGTGAAGAGGACATGTTGATCTACCTATCCTACAATTTTTGCAACGATCGAACGGTAAACGAGGGAGATCGGGGTACCTGAAGTTCGGATCGGCGAAGGATTCGGCGAAAAAAAAAAGGCTGACTTCCGGGCTTGATTTCGGCTCGATCCGGGCTCCGATCGTTGAAAACTCGGAGCCTAGGGGTAGGCCGAGGTCTTATAGACCGGATGGCGATCTCGCCGAGGCCTGGATGCGGCCGGATTGGCCAGAAATGGCGACGGGCCGCCGCGTGTCACGCAGGCGGAGTCGTCGAGGAAGACGACTCCGCAGCTGTTGGATCTGGGCCGATCCAACGGCTGAGATGGCGCCGTCCAGATTGACGGCGCCGTCAGCTACAGTGACGGGTCCGTTAAGTACCTAACGGCACGCCGTTAGCTACAGTAAATTTTTTTTTTTTTTTTTTTTTTTTGAAAAAAATTCAGAAAATTTTGAACATGTTTTTCCTAGCTAATTTGGGGTCAAGGAATTCAATGGCGCAGTCGGATTTTTGATCCGACGAGTATTTTGACAACTCGATTTCCGTGATATTTTTATTATTATAATATTCGTCGAAATTTCGACGACTTCCGATTGACATGAAAACTTCACCCCAAGCTAATTTGGGGTCAAGGAATTCAATGGCGCAGTCGGATTTTTGATCCGACGAGTATTTTGATACCTCGATTTCCGTGATATTTTTATTATTAAAATATTCGTTAAAATTTCGACGACTTCCGATTGACACGAAAACTTCACCCCAAGCTAATTTGGGGTCAAGGAACGCAATGGCGGTGTCCATTTTTCGATCGGAGGTCAATTTAAATAGGTCTTTCTAGGGTTTTCCGGATTTCAAAAAATCAGGATTCAATCCAATTGACTCCTGATTTGTGCTAGGTTTAGGAGGTTGACTCCATTGACCTAATTAGCACATCTAATTATGTTTAAGACTTAGGGTTACCCTAATTATCTAAAGTAACAACTCGGGTTGTTACATAAGATCACCATCTTTACCCAGATGGAAGGTGAGACTCTCTATGATGGGTGGGAACACTTTAAGGAGTACCTCAGACGTTGCCCGCATCATGGGTTCCCTCTCTGGATGCAGTGCAAATCTTTTACAATGGTTTGAATGCTCTGACAAGAACACTCATTGATGCAGCCGCTGGGGGATCCATTAGTGGAAAAACTCAAGAGAAAGCCTATGACCTCTTGGAAGAAATGGCAAATAATACTTACCAATGGCCTTCTGAAAGGCTTAAAAAAGAATTTATCAAGGTAAATGAGTCAAATCAAATAACAGCTTTGCAACAAGAAATTCATGCCTTGAACGAAAAGATAGAAAGGATGAACGTACATGTGGTTTCTGAGGTACAATGTGAATTGTACGGTGGGAGACATAGTAGTGAGAGCTGTAACTTGAACAACCCTTTTGTGTAAAACAACATTGAACAAGTTAAATACTTAAGAAACAACAACCAAACAAATAACCCCTACTCCAACACATACAATCCAGGATGGAAGAACCACCCAAATTTCTCATGGAGTAATAACAACAATAATGCAAATCAATATGGGGGGACTCATCCAACCAACAAGGCATGAATTATAGTAACAATAGCCACAACTACCAGCACAATCTAGAAGGGGCATTCAATGCATTTAAGGCTGAAACAACCCAATTCATGCACCGCATTGAGGCAACTATCACACGTCACGAGGCTTCTATCCAGGGAATAGAAGCCTCCCTTAGAAATATTGAAATTCAATTGGGGCAAATCTCAAAGCAGCCGACTTCTCGGCAGCAGGGAGCTTTACCTAGTTCTACTGAAATAAACCCAATGGAATTAGTGAGTGTGATCTATTCTGAAATTGTACCAGGAGAAATGAATGATGAAACTAAGAGAGCAACAAATTTTGAATTAGAAGTAGAGGAAGGAATAAAAATGAATGATAATGAAAAGCTAACCATACCCAAATGTGATGATCCAGGGAGGCTATGCATTCCATGCATAATAAGAAATGAAGTGTTTATAGATCCCTTGTGCGATCTAGGCGCCTCAGTTAATATTATGCCCTACCACATATATGAGCAATTAAAGGTAGGAGGGATGGAATACACCTCAATGATTCTAGAGTTTGCTAATCTTGAGTCTCTTACTCCTATGGGAATGATCAAAAATGTTGTTGTGGAACTAGGAACTTTCATTATTCCAACTGATTTTGTGGTGTGCGAATGGGACAGATGGAATAAAAATTCAACAATTATTTTTGGATGACCCTTTCTGATGAGTGTTAAGGCTGTTATAGATGTAAGTCACGGTATAATGAGCGTTAGTGTTAAGAGAAAAACAGAAGTGATTGATTTAAAACCCACTCTTTAAAAAGAAAAAAATGGAGGAAGAAATCAGGAAAAGAGCTAGAGAGAAGAGATTGTAGGTAGATAATGTTCTAGGAGACCTGACAATAGGAGAAAAAAATTCTGATGGCTATTCGACTCCTTCCTCTGAAAAGGAGAGCAATGAAGGAGTGAAGAAGAGAAAAACGCGATGGGGGAAAAAGGAAGAAAAAAACTCCCACAAATTATGAAGTTGAAAGAAGGGATCCTTTGGTTGATGTTGAGGATGAACAGGGTTCGAGCCACCAAGAGGGATGTGCTCACTTGAACATCCTTAGCCTATGGAAAATGAAACCATCGGATCCATCGTATTAATCTTAAGAGAGTCTAGCTTAGGTCGTTAAACGGAGCGTTTATTGGGAGGCAACCCAATCAATCAAAAAAAAAAAAAAAATTGTGCGCTCCAGCGCGCTGCAGCGGAAATTCCGCGACAGCGTGCTGCAGCGGGGTGAACCGCGCATAAATGGCATCGCGACAGTGTGCGGAACCATTTTCTGCCCGGGTGCACCCTAACCTGCGATCGCACGCTACAGCGCGCTGCAGCGGTTTGCCGCGATTTGCCCAGATTTTTTGCCTTGGGAAAATACAGTCAATAAGTCATGACCCTTGGGTTCCCAAGGCAATTAAAAAAGCTGCCCCCCCCCCCCCCCTCACATGGATCACCATATTAATGGCATGGGGAAGACCATTTGACCATCTTCTCTTGCCTTGAATATTTGGGCTATAAATAAGGAGGGAATGGGGGGGTTATCCTTGCACCTTCTCTTTATCTTTCTTGAGCTCTTGATCATCCTAAAACTCTCATCCAGGGCAATATATTTCGGGAAGAAGGCAATTGCTAGGAAGGATGTTGAAGCTTCCTCATCCGGAGGAACTTTCAACACGAAGAGGTTCTCCTCGGCGGAGGCCGAGCACCGTTACACCTCTATCACTTCCCAACGTAAGTTTATCCCGGAGCGAAGCTTCAGCGTTGCCTACCCCGTCCCTCATGAACAGGTCAATCCTAGAGGATGGCAAGAGTTTGTGACCAAGAGAGCTCCCACATACACGGCAATCGTCTAGGAAGTGTATGCCAACGCAATTGACGCATCCGGACAGCGGATCTTCTGTCGGGGAAAGGGTGTCACCCTAGTAATTACTTAAATAGAGCAATTCTATTGGTTGGAGGAGGTAAGCTCTTCAAACAGGAATACGTCCAACAGCGTCAGTTCTAATCAGAATTCCATGAAGCCCTCGGGATGTTGTTTGATGATTGGAATTTGCACGACGGACCGGACGCCTCCATGTTGCCATGGCCTCCCATCGGTGGACCCATACCAGAGACGCGCTACCCTACCGAGACGGCGTATGTGTCGGAGGAAGACAATGATGAGAACGAGAAAAATTAACTAGGTTGTACTTGTTTTTTTTCACTTTTTCTTTTTATCTTTATTGTAGTTTGTTTTTATTTTGAGATTGCAATTTATGAATTCTCATATTCCTGCATTTATTGAGTTATTCTTAAGTGACATACGTTTTCTAAATTTTTCCAAAAAAATGAAAATCACAAAAATGCAAAAATCAAATGAGATATAAGTAAAAGAATACTTAGCAAAAAAATGATTAAATGAATTATAAGCAATCAAATGTGAGATTGAGGAATGAATGGAGGAAAATCTAAATCTCCAAAAATTTAAATAAATGTTTGAGCTAAGTGTGCGGGAAGGCATATGATTTAAACTAAAAAAATATATGGCATGGATTCTAAATGGAGTGTGCTAGGCTCCCGTAGGACTTCATGATCACAAAGATATTAGGGATGAAGAAAAATATCTCTCTATAAGGATGAAAAGAACAAAATGTTTATGAAAAAAGGGATGATGAAAAATATCTCTCCCAAGTGAACAAAATAAGAAAGGATGAAAAAAATATTTCGCCTTTAAAAACTTTTCATCTTTGTGATTTATAAGAATGAGCACATATGACACAACTCTAAGAATCTCTAAACCATGTCTTTAGTCTAAAAATCCAAAATGTATGAAATCCATCACCTATTATCAAGCATTAAAAAATTCAAATATTTGGAGATTTAGTGACTTAACCACCTAAGTGACTCAATTGAAAACATTAAGATTGCTACGATGTTCATTTCATTTTTTCTTGCCATACACATATTTTCACTTATACTTATTTCAATTACATCATTGTGACTTTCATCCATTCAAATATAGAAAAAAATTATCATTTTGAGTTTACTCGAGGACGAGCAAGAATTTAAGTGTGGGGGTGTAAATTATATCTAAAGAAAAGAGAAAATTCATCTATTTAAGATCTTTATGCTGCTCCTAAAATTAATTTTTTCTATCTTTTTCAGGTAAATAGAATTCAAAGGAATTCTAAGGTATTTCTACAGGTTTTTAAAAATTACTAAAGGAAAACCACTGCAGTGCACTGTAGCGCGCGACCGCGCGCCGCAGCGAGTTGCAGCGAAAATATCTGAACTTTATGAAAATTAATTGAATAGTGTTTTTCGCAGAATTCACCGCTACAGCGCGCAATCGCGCGCTGCAGCGGTTTATTGCGAAAATATTTATGATTATTAAATGGGGCTCAACTAATTGAATAGTATTTTTTGCGGAATTCACCGCTACAACGCGCGGTCGCGCGCTGCAGCGGTTTACCGCGAAAATACTTGACTTTATAAATCGGGCCGCCCAACTAATTAAATAGTATTTTTTGCAGAATTCACCGCTACAGCGCGCGGTCGTGCGTTGCAGCGGTTTATTGCGAAAATAGTTGACTTTATAAATCAGGCCGCCTAACTAATTAAACAGTGTTTTTCACAGAATTCACCACTACAGCGCGCGGTCGCACGCTGCAGCGGTCTATCGTGGAGGACTTGGCTATATAAATCGGGCCGCCCAACTAATTGAGCAGTATTTTTTTCGCGGAATTTATCGCTACAGCGCGCGATCGCGCGCTGCAGCGGTCTGCCGCGAAAATATTTCTTTCTATAAAATCTGAAAAAAGAACTAATTGAACAGTATTTTTTGCGGAATTCCCCGCTACAGCGTGCGGTCGTGCGCTGCAGCGATCTACAATGGAGGACTTGGCTAAATTGCTAGGGACCAGGGTATGCTAAAGCACACCGCAGCACGCTGCAGCGGCCCGCCGAAATTTTTCCCAGACAATGCATTTAATGCGGCTGGAGACATGACTTTTGTCCTGAATGTTGTCTCCAGCCATTATTTCCTGTAGCAGCCATTTTTGTAAAAAATGAAAACTTTGAGGTGATGTTGTGGCTAAAAAAATAATATTATTGTCACCTCACCCTAAATTAAAAATTAGTGCAATGATGAATTCAATATTTTTTATAAAAATTCTGGTTGTTTATGGAGGAGAGGAGCATGCAGCTCCCCCTCCTATAAATACCCCTCCTCTTGACTAGAGGAGGGTTCACAATTTTAGCAAAAATTCCCTAAATAAGGAGGAGAGCCAAAGGAAGAGAGAACTCCCCAAGAGTGACAAGGCAAGCTTTTGCAAATGGAGAAGAGGAAGAAGGCAGCACTAGCAACCTAAGGAGAGGATAATTAGAAGGAGACGAAGAATACTGGAGAACTTCTACGGAGCATTCCCAGTATCTTCTAAACTAAATCTTGTATTTTCTTTTTAGTGATCATGAAAGAGTCTTTATCTATGTATGTGTCTTCCTTATTTTCTTGTGTAATGAGTAGCTAAACTCCCCTTGGGGAGGGTTGGGATGAAGTCCCATGATGCATGATGTAATATTGATGTATGAGTGTTTTTCCTCAAGCATAATGTATTTGTGATTTTAATGCCTTATTAAGAAATTTTCATCTAAATTAGTCTTGATGTGTTTATGAGAAAAGAACTAAAAGAAAATCTAAGATCTAATTGTCTTGTGCTCCTTAGCTCACCTTAGGTTGGATGCTAGATTTTGAGTGCATGGAAGCTTAGAACCATGTGAGAATGTTCTTGAGCTCAATGCACCTCAACCTAAGCTCAATATAAGAGTTAATGCAAGTAATGCTAAGACCCACTAAATGAGCTCCTTAGCTCCACATAATTGAGATTGAGTAATGAAGTATTGAGTGCTCATGAACTAGGTGACATAGTCGTTGAGCCCAACATGTGTTTCTCTCATCTCAGCTATGTGAGATGCGAAGTGATGCTCGTAGTGAAAAATCAATGCTTGTGAGATCCTAAGACTTAAGAAAATTTAAACTCTCCTTAAATAAGGAGAAAATGAATTAACTTTAAATCTCAAGAATCTTACAAGAATCTTTGTGCTAAAGTAGAACCGAATATGAGTTCATTTTGGGCACAAGATTTAAACTTATAAGCCTTTGAGCTAGACTACAGGACAACAATGTGCACCTGATTTCAATTAAACTAAATGATAAAGTTTGAGAAACAAATCTATACAAGTATTATATCATTGCATGTGGAATGGGACAAACTCTCCTCTTTCTTAAAATCTTGTTATTTACTTAGTGAATATTCGTGCTAATTTTAGACCAACTAACCAATACATACTATAGCTTAAACATTAGTGAGAATAGATATACTTTAGTGCCAAATCAACCAATTCTCTATGGTTCGATAAATTCTCGGAAAGTCACACTTTCCACTTATTACTTCAGACCACGTACACTTGCGTGCAAGCGCAGATGTGTATTTGCAGTCAGTCAATACGGAGCCATCTTAGTGCTCGCCTGGTAGCTGTTGTTATATGTGAATTCTACTAGAGGAAGATGATCTTCCCAGGATCCTGCAAAGTCTAGAATACAGAGACGGAGCAAGTATTCCAGAACTTGATTTACTCTTTCTATTTGTCCATCTATCTGAGGATGGAAGGCTGTGCTCATGGCTAGTGTAGTACCTAGATCCTGATGGACTGCCTGCCAAAATTTTGATGTGAATCAGCTATCTCTATCCAACACAATAGTTTTGGGAATACCATGAAGTCGAATTATCTCCTTGATATAGATCTTGGCAAGCCTCTCAACTGAGTCAGTTTGCCGGACTGGAATGAAGTGTGCGGACTTGGTCAATCGATCAACTATGACCCAAATTGTATCTGCCCCAGATCTTGCACGAGGCAATCCCATAACGAAATCTATAGATATGTCTGACCATTTCCACTTTGGAATTTCTAGTGGGTGTAGCAGACCGCCTGGTTTCTAGTGCTCTGCCTTTACTAGGCAACACGCATGGCACTTTGCCACAAAATCTGCTACGCTTCTTTTCATCCATGGCCACCAAAAGGATAGCTTCAGGTCTTAATACATCTTTGAGCTCCCGGGATGAATATGGTACTCGGAGTTATGGCCTTCAATCAGCACCTCTTGGTGCATGGACTTAGGGATCCATAAGCAAATCCCTTGATAGATATCACCTTTATGGAATCGAAGGTCGGTACGATGACCACTTTCAATGGCCTGCTTGAAGTTTAAGTACTCATCATCTTTAGTTTGAGTAACGGACACGTCTCTGTGGAATGTGGGTTCCACATTAATCATTGAGAGCATCGTACTCACTTGATCACTACGTGCAAATTGAATATGTAGTTTGCGGAATTCTTCCTCCAGATGACTTGTAGAAACAAGAGTATTAAGAGTGGAATGACGGCTTAGAGCGTCGGCTACTACCACATTTTCTTTTCCAGGATGATACTGGATATCCAAATCGTAGTCACTAATCAACTCCAGCCACCTTCTTTGCTTACAGTTCAATTCTCTCTGAGTGAATATATACTTTAAGCTCTGATGATCGGTAAAAATTGAGCATTGAACTCCATACAGATAGTGACGCCAAATTTTTAGGGCGAACACTACCGCAGCTAGCTCTAGGCCGTGTACGGCGTAATTCTTCTCATGGATCTTCAATTGTCGTGATGCATAGGCGATGACCCTACCTTCTTGCATTAATACAGCTCCTAGACCTATGCGAGAGGCATCAGTGTATACTTGATAGTTTACTCCTTCTCTCGGGAGACTAGAACTAGAGCTGTGGATAGTGCATCTTTTAATGCTTGAAAAGCCTTCTCACATGCTAGAGACCATTCGAATGGCACTGCTTTCTGGGTTAGCTTAGTCAGCAAAGAGGCTATTTGGGAGAATGCCTTTATAAACTTCTTGTAGTATCTAGCTAAGCCTGAGAAGCTTCTGATATCGGTCACTATCTTGGGCTGAACCCATTCCTGGATGGCACTAACTTTGTTCTGATCCACTCTAATACCTTGGGCATCCACCACATGCCCCAAAAAAGTTACTGAATCAAGCCAAAATTCACATTTGGAATATTTAGCATATAGTTTGTGGTCACGTAGTTCTTCTAGCACTATTCTTAAGTGCTCTTCGTGCTCTTTCCGGTTCTTGGAGTAGATCAAGATGTCATCAATGAAAATGATTGCGAATTTATCAAGGTATGGTTTAAGGATGCGTTGCATCAGGTAATGGATACTTTTTCTTAACCGTGACTTTATTCAATTCACGATAGTCAATGCACATACGCATAGAACCATCTTTCTTTTTCACGAATAACACCGGTGCTCCCCAAGGTGACGAGCTTGGCCTAACGAGACCTTTCTCTAGGAGCTCTTATAACTGTTTATTCAATTCCTGCAATTCCTTGAGCGCCATACGATAAGGAGCTTTAGAAATGGGCTGTGTCCTCGGGACAATGTCAATTGCAAATTCGACTTCCCGAATGGGAGGAAGATTGAGTAAGTCTTCTGGGAAAATGTCGGTGAATTTGCAAACAATGGGGTTCTCCGATAAGGGAACATCTTCTTTCTTTTCTCCTAGTATTATCACTATGAAGGCTTCACACCCTTTCTGAACCAACATTTTTGCTTTTATAGTGTTTATGAGCGAGGCTCGTGTACTAAGGTTACCAATAAAGGATATGGCTCTACCACCACTACCCAAGGTGATCTTCTTCTTGGTAAAGTTAATGGTGGCATTATGTTGACTTAGCCAGTTCATGCCCAATATTACATCAAAGTTGGCTATTGGGAGGACTACTAACTTGGCCTCATACTTTTCATTTGCAATTGGAATTTGTAGTTTGCAAAATTGGCGTGTTGGCATTTGGGCTCCAGAAGGTAACCCAATCTTAAGAGGATTGGCTAGGCGGTACAAGGTTAGATTAAGTGACCTTGCCCACCCTTCAGACACGAAGGAATGACTAGCTCCAGTGTCAAACAATATGTTACATGGTTTGTCATTTATATAGATTGAACCTAATTACAGAGGAACTTATTTACTGACTATGTAAAGTAAGCAATAACAGTAGGTTCAAGAACGTGTACCTGATACCACGTGGTTGTCCTCCGCAGCCTCAATGGGTGTGAGGGTATACACGCGCACAGGACTGGCAGGCCTATTGTTATAAGTCTGTCATGGAGGTGGCCGAGGTATATTTGGGTGAGGGACATTGGGTGTCTCACGCCTCATGACTGAGGTAGGAGGGGGTGCTGGATGAGCTGCCGCAGGCTTCTGGTATAAGTCAAAGACTTGGCGACGCTTGGTATGATCAATCTGATCACCATCAATCGTGTCCATGGTAGTACAGGTGTATAATACATGGCCTGGCGGTCCTATGCGTGGCATGGTGCAACCATTAAATAGATCCATAGCTGGAGTTTCAGCCTCGAGCAGGTACACTCTGGCTCGCTTGGGAGGCTGCTGCTGGAACGAGGTGGACCCTATACTTCTCCTGGATTGTAACAACTTAGAGGTTGTTACCTGTCAATTAGTGATCTAATTGACTCTAAATCTCTTTCGTTACTCTTATAATATAGTTAAAAAATCTCCACCTCAAATTTCGTGCGAATTGGAGATCGTTTGTCGATTTCTAGCATTTTCTAGTTTTTCTGATAATTCTGACAATGCCTAAATTATTTAAACATCAGAATTAAAAACGGAGTCCGCCATTGGACTCAGTAGCTCCAAATTAGCTAAGAGTGTTATTCTGGGAAATTTTTGGAAGTCGTTCAGAAATTTTCGTCAAATTAGGATTTTTAATGTAAGTCAAATAAAAATTAAATAAAAATTTCCTCTTATAATGCCTATTGAAAGGATCCTACTGCAAAAATTTGAGCGCGTTCGGAATCCCGGATTGTCCTGAATAAATTTATAAAGTTTAAACTTTAAAGGCTAATAATATAAAAAATATAAATTTGAATTTGAAAATTTTTGTCTATCTAAGTTAAGCATCATGTGTGGATATTATATTTCAAGTTTCGTTAATTTTTGAGTTTCTGATTTATCGTAATTAATTTTTTAAGTTTTTCACTTAAAAATTAATATAAAATAAAATACTTGTCCAAATTCAATAATTTTGTAATGCGTGCGTTTGTCTCATCAAGGCGGTCGTTTCGATACTAAATTTGTAATTTTTGGAGTTCAAAAGACTTCAAATATTGGCTCAGAAATTTCAGCCGTTTATTTTAATCCTACGGCTTATATAGATCCTAGATTTACTTATATATCTCATCTAACCTAATTCATCCTTATCTAATTCTTCTCCTCAGCCAAAAATTCTTCCTTCTCCTATGCAAGTTGATTTCCTCCAACCGATATATGCTCGTCGATCCTCCACCTGTCCTTGCCGAGTCTTTATCCCTATCCTTCTCATCATTACGAGAGCAGCAATAAATGGAGGATGGATATGTGCGGAGCAAGGAAGCTGCGAACCCTAATGGAAGTTTCCATCTAGCCGATTCCTCCCAGCAAATGGATCGCATGCAAGCCGATCCTACTTCTCCATTCGGCGCAGCCACTCGCCGAGTGACTCTTCTAGCCGAGCCAGCCACTCGCCGAGTCCTCCTTCTTCGCCGAGCCTCCATCCATCCGGGTGCTCTTCTAGCCACATCTCAAAGAACAATGGTACTCCCTCCGATTCCTCCTCTTAGTATCGTTCGCATAAGATTAATGTTAACTTAAGATTTGAAGCTATCAAATAAGGTATTTCTATTGACCTTATTTTAGCTTTATTAAATATCATATAAATTCAGTAAAAGAGAGGTAGAAAGAGAAATTGTATCAATATCTTGGTTGATTTAGTAATAATAAAGTAATTAAAAACATGAATTATAATACTTGGCTGAACCTCTGTCATACATCACAAAAGAATACTTATTCATTTGTTTAATAGATATCTGACTTACATTAAAATGAAGTAGTTTCATTGCGGCCATCCACTAAACAAAAGATCTTTGTTTGAGTCATCAAGATTCAAATTTAAGTAAATGAATTCATTTTTATGATATTCAAAAGAGGTACAATGATGAAAGTATACATTTTGTAAAGTTTTAATTTACCATTCCATGGAGTTGGAAAAGAGAATTATGTGTAATTGTAAATATTTTCTCTATTCTCCAACTATCGAACCTATTTATGACTTGTATTTTGTAATTTAGTAGTTTGAAGTATGCAAATTCTTCTTGTGCACAAATATATACATCATCTTGCAGTAATTAGAGTATTGCATGCTTATGTAAATTTTTTGGTGAAGCTTTCTCTAAGAATTCATAGTAACACAGAGCATGTTCAGATCTAATATTATTTATCAGATAAATTTTCTTTCGTACTGGGAAACTTTAAGCAATTATGAAGGCTTTACTCATTAAATATACAACAAATATGAATAAATGATGTTGCTAGTGTTATATTTACTAAATTTAAGTAGGAACTTACATTGTTGGTAATCATATGTGAATGTGTTGTAGTATTTTGTTAATGTTAGCTGATCAATATTGGGTTTTGGGTTTGCCCATTGAATTCAAAAGCATCCAATCTATAAGTCAGATTCAGTTCAACATTTATTGCAATGGGTAGAATTGGATGGAAACCTACGGCTGCTATTACACATATCATCTTCTTAAGATATATATTAAATGTATATTTCTAATTATGGGTTGTTAGTTAAATTATATAAATCAAATGATGTCATTCTTTATTAATTCATATGTTGTCATCTAATGTAATGCAAGAATGAATGTTGTCACTTCTTATATAGAATTGTATGTTGTTAAATATATGAATATGAGAGATTATGGAATATTAGAATAAATGCTATAATTATTTCTATTAGTATCATATGCTGCTGTGTATTAATTGACAATAAATTGTTGCTATTTAAAGTAAAGAAAGAACACTTACTATCAACAATTTCAATATATTGTCTTTGCTGCCATATATTTCAATAAATACAAATACTGCATGTTGCCATCAGCTGCTGTCAATTGAATTATGTGAATTAAGTACTGTTAGTTAAATCAAAACGATCAAATGTTGTTAGTGATGAATAGGATCATTTGCTGCCATATATATATAAGAATCACATGTTGCCATATAATCATGAGATCCAAATGCTGCTATATATCCTATAAGATTCAAAGATGCCATTTAATTTATGAGGATAATTGTTGCCATCTATTTGCAAGATACAAAAGTTGTCAATGAATTATATGAGTATCAATGCTCTTATTCTTTATAAAATTATAAGTTACCATTAATTTCATAAGAAAATACATGCTGCTATCTATTATGGGTAAGATCACATGATGCCATCAAATGTTTAAGATTCAAATTGCTCCCATGGAAATTATGAATCAATTTGCTGTCATAATAAACATATGTTGCCCTATCTCAATAAAACTAATGTTGCCATGTATCTCTTAAGGGAAGATCAATGAGATCTCAAGTGTTTCAATGTTGCTATCAAAGGAAATAAAAGAATATGTGTTGCTATTTAAATTCAACATGAATCAAATCGTTGCCATTTATTTTATAAGATTCAAAATGTTGCCATGTATTTTAGGAGATATAAATACTGTCATTTATCTCAATAAGTACAAATGTTGCAATGTGTTTTATAGGATCTAAAAGCTGCCAAGAGAAACCAAAGGTTGTCCATTCATTTTTTTGAGAAGCAAATGATACTAGATAACCTATATGACCAAATGCTGTTAATTGATTATAGGGGTATTAATGTTGTCATTTTTTATAGATCATATTGCTGCCATCTAATTTTAATATACAAAATATTGCCAATAGATTATATGGGCATCAAAGAAGTTATTCCTTATAGAATCATATATTGATATATCTCAAATGATGTCAAATGTTGCTATGAAGTTTTGAGAAATAACAAGTGCTGTCATTCAAATGTATTTAATTAAAATGTGTTAAGTTCACACTTTTACATATTCTTATTTCATATAGATCTATTAATGAAAATAAGGACAAGGATTACCATTTAATTTGTGAAATTTAAATGCTGCCATGTTATATAAGTAAATTCATATGCTGCCTTTCTTTTAATGAAATCACATGCTGCCTTTAAATTTAAATGATTCCTATTTCTTTTTAATTGCTAACTTTAATGATGATTCTTTGCAGGTTAAGTTGTAAGAATAATACAGGAATGCTAAATTAAATGCTATGTGTAAAATGTCATATAAAGCTGCTCTTATAAATGTTAATTTTACTTCTGCATTTCCTTTTTATTAGATATTTTATATAAGATGTATAAACTACTTAGTTTAGTTTTACATATTTGAATTTATTGTAGAACTAGAAATGAGCAATCCTATAAAAAGCATTGAATTTTACTTTAGAACTGGAAATGAGCAATCCTATAAAAAGGATTGAACTCTATTTTAGAATTGGAAATGAGCAATCTTATAAAAAGGATTGAACTCTATTTTAGAACTGGAGATAGTCAAGAAAAATTGACTTATATTAATTGCGAAAATTGTTTAAACAAAAATAAAGGAGATTCTGCCGAAATTTCTAAGAATTTTAAGGCTTAGAAATTTTTAAAGAAATGTTACATATTTTCATATAATAAACACTTATAAAATATCTAGAGTTGTAAGTATTCATTCCAATTGTTCATTTTAGAACCTTAATCAATTTGATTGAAAATATTAGCTTCTTGTTAAGCTTTAGATTATTCTAAGTTAGAAATAATCTATCTCTTTTCTTAATTAAATGAAAATACTAATTTCTAAATTTACATTCATTCTACTTTTATTTAGAATTAACTTAAGATCAAATATCTATAAGTCAATTTGGAGTTTAATTTACTCCAATCATAGAGTAGATTATTAAAAGTTTAGATAATAAAAAAGATATCACATACTTTATAATTATTGAAATTTTATTGAATATTTGCCTAGCTTTGTGCGTCTTTCCTTGAACATTCATTCAAGAATCATTGTGCATAAATAAAGATTTTCTTAAAAATTTAAAGGGGAATGCCTTATGGCAAATTGAGTACAAAAAAAATGCTTATATTAGGGCTTCACATTTTAGAGAGGGTAAATGTGAATGTTCAATTTTCCCACTGTATCTGGTTAAGGAGACGTGCTTAACTCATCGCCCATTCTGTTGTGTACTCCTATAGAATGAGGTATTTCTAAATGTAACTTTAACTAAAGATATAAGAGTTCTTTTATAAATTATAAGATCTCTTCATAACTGTTTAGTTATGCTTTCATTTCTTAGTTCTAGACTATGATTGTCTTAGATTGAGAATCTAAGATATTTTCTTATTTCCTTGCTTTACACTCTCTATTTTTAGTATTATGTATTACTTACTTTAGTTTAAATTAAATACAATGCATGTTGCTTTATTTCAATTAATGCTTCACTGCATGTCATTTGCTTACTTAACATAAATTTCAATTGAACATATATTGCTTTCATTTCATGCACATAGTAGTTTCTAGCCTTTAGGATGCTTTCCCCTTACCAATTTTTAATACAGGCTAGGACTTTAATAAAAGTGAGTATTTTTACTCAACTTATTTCATACTGTTTTTCTTACAGTTTTGCTTACTTCATTTTCCCATACCTTATAGCATTTATAGCACCGCTGCTTACTAAAAATTGTAAATCATAATTATGATATCTTATTACTCTAAAAACATAACCAATTTTAAAATGTGCTTAGACTATTTAGTCTAATTACACTTTTTCTTTTCTTGGCTTTGCCATATTTTATTTAAATACCAAAATATGATAGAGTAAGAGCCCTTTTATTCAGGTGATGCCGGTCCAAGTACTTGAAGGGCTTATAAGGAATTCTGCTTCCGCTTAGTTTCAAATAGTTTAATTGTTTATGCAAGCAAGAGTGATTTATTTGCTACATTTTCTTTCTTTCAAAGAGGCTTGTAATAGATAAATCATAAACCTCTTAAGTTCTTTTGCCTATTCTTTTAATCTGTGTTGTATTTTCTATATTTGAAACTGCTTGAGATGAATGAGTGGATTAATCTAATTTATAGCATTGTAAATATTTGCAACATTGCATTTATATATATCTTCATTTTCATTCATTTAACTTAACAAATGCTCATAAAGTGACTTGGCCAGTTAGCCTCTACACTTGATTTGCTTTCTTCTAATTAAGTGTTGGGTGCTAAGGTAACATCCCAATCATTGGATTAATCTTCTATCCAATTATTGTGGTCGTTACATGGATCCTTCCCTGGCCTGATCTTGTTCCACTACTTTGGCCATTTCAAGTAATTCTGAGAAGTCGGTTATGCGTAAGGGAATTACTTGACTTCTGATCGAAGGTCGCAAGCCGTCCTAGAACCGGTAACAGTGATCTGACTCTGTAGGGATTAGTTTTGTGGAAAATCTAGCAAGACGATGAAATTCTGCCTCATATACTGATACAGACCGATCACCTTGCTGCAATTTTAGAAACATCTCCCCTAATCGATGTTTGGTGAAGGGGGGATTGAATCGAGTCTGGAATACCTCGATGAATTCATCCCACATTATTTTGGCCAGTGGTACCCCGGCGAATGTCGTGCTACGGGTGGCATCCCACCAGTATTCAGCTTCACCCTGTAGAAGGTGGGTAGCGAGACGGACTACCGTTGATTCGGGACACTGTATGCTTGTCAAGTTCTTTTCCACCATTTTTATCCAGGTGGCCGTGTCAATTGCGGAAAGAGTTCCATCGAAGGTGGGGGGTCTCAATCGGAGGAACATGTGCAGTATTACTTCAGTGGATTGGTGTTGCTGTGGGTTCAGTGGTGTTGGGGCGACCTCCGCCATGGTTCGATTCTGGTTTATTTGAGCCACCATAAGCTGCTCCATTCGCTCGGCTTGTTTTTCTTGTGCCTTTGCAGCCTTCCTGGCCTGCTTTTGGCTAAACTCTGCCCATCGTTGGTGGGATTCCACCATCATTTTAACGGCTCCCAGTAATGCGCTCACCTCAATGGAGGAGGTGCTGGAGGGAACAGGAGAAGGGCTTGGTCCTGGGTTCATGATTGCTAGAATCTGAATTAAGAACAATGCATTTTTTAGAAATTCATTAAACAAGAGATCATAACAGTGTATTTTTTTATTAACCAGCATACAACGCATCATTTAAAGTAGTACATGAAAAGAAAATATAGCAATAGGGAAAACATAAAATCTATCCTATGTATTTTCTTGTGAAAGCTCGAGAAAAGTCCGCGTATGTCAGCTCTCGATGGCGGCAGGCAAATCTTCGTTCGAACATCCATACTTCACGAGCCCACCACTCCTCCACGTAGTCTTGGAGGAGGATCTCGATGATGTCGAGTCAAGCGCCATCTGGGCACTCCAGTTCATCGAACACCTTGGTTACCCTTCGTAACCACTCCTTAGCCAGGATGGGGAAGTCCAGTCCCCAGTACACCGCGTCTTCCAGCATCCTTTCCAGTATGCTGGCTCCTGCTGGAGAGACCCCTTGGACTTCTCTTCCATGCCTTTTTGCCAAGAATACATCGTACCTCCACCTGTCTTTGAAGTGGGCAAAAAGGTCGCATCCTGCCATGCTTGCACAGTAGTATTCCTAGATATCTAGATCAAGTGATGTAAAGATAATTGCTTTCAATCCAAAAATCAAATTACAAGGATGCATAAGGTAGTACAGATAGCATATGAATAAAAACTAAGATATCTATCCGATGTATCGGGCCGTAAAGGCACGACGGAAGTCCTCATAGGTGACGTCCCCCTGTAACCATTCACGCCGATGGGTGAGTTCTCTAAGGGTGACACTCCACCAGTCTCTAGCCCCATCAAGTAGGAGGCATATCACGAGGGCAATCCTAACATTGTATGTAATGTCCAAAAGTCTCATCACAACATCTGTCCTTATTAGCCATTTCTTGGCTAACACTGGGAGATCATATCCTCTAAATGCGCTATGTTAGAGCAGTTAGTTCAGCATCCAGATTTCAGGATCTGATACTCCGTCTATATCTTCCTTGTATTGTTGACAGAGTCGGACAATGCCCTCCCAATATCTTTCAAATCGTTGGTGATACCACTCAACTGTCATTCTGATATATCTAATTATGTCCACTGAAATGGTTAGGTTTAACCATTAGAGTTTTACCCCATACAGTAACTTGTGTATTTTGATTATTTAAACTTCTTACTCTGAGTTTGATATTATGGTACCTTGGATGTGACTCCAATATTTTCGATATAGTGACTGGACTGGTAGAAGAATCTTCCATTAGGTAGATAAGAATGCAAATTCTAATCTAACACCTTATGGAATTCTCTGATACCAACTGTGGCGCCCCACCCCTTAATCCGCAAGATTAAGCTAAGGGGTGGTGTGTCACTCTGGCTAACCCCTCACTTATTATTGAATTAGGATGAAATCCATAATCCACCTAATATGGCAAGGAGTGAGCACAGAATCAAATATTAGTCACTATATACTGAAACATATAGAGTGCGAAAGCTAATTAAAAATGAGAAACATCCAAGCATCACAGTACAAATATAATGAAATATGACTCAGAATAAATAGCATATAATAATCCAAAAACACAGTTATAGGTACCTGTATTATTACAAAATCTAAAATTTAAGTAAATAGAAGTGTAAATACGCTCATCCTCACATATAAAAACTAAATGTCTTATGGTCCCAACTAATGCACCTCCTCTAAGTAGGGCTCCTCCTCAGGTACAGGATCCTCAAACTGCTCTATACTTGACATTGTCAGTTTCACAATGTAGGGCCCCAGCCAAAAAAGAGATAATCTTGTGTTAGACATTTATCTAAGTATATTTTAGGCTGATACATGTTTATATGTTTCATAATATCACCACTTTACAATTTTTAAGCGACAATACATCAAAAATAGGAGTGACTAGCAATATAATAAGAAAAAAGAAAAGCTATAAATAATATTTATAACTTAAGCAAAATGAGGCTAAGACATGCCTCATATATAAGCTAAATAGGGTGGGCATATATAATTAAGCCAGTACTGAAAGAAAATACTACATCCTAAACATGATGGTGATCAAAAGAAATATGCAGATTAAATAACTTTAACACAGCAATGATACATATAATAGCAACAAAGATTCTAACATCCTAGTATATATAAGCAGAACAAGGAAATAGCTGTCTGAATAAAAATACTGAAAGGTAAACCAAATATCAAAACTGTACATGAACTCTGTGTACTAACTGACATATCAGAAGAATTGGCCAATTTGGTCCATACATATATCTGTCTATTCCCATAGCCTTCCTGGGCTAGGGCAACATATCTCAGTAATACTGTGTAACTGAAGAGGTAGGCAATACTATGCATATATTTTAGTTATTTTATTTTGTTTTTATGGACACGTTTTAGAAACAACTGAGGAGTCAAGCATGTATGCAAGACTATGCGGGTTCCATACTTTAACACACACTCTTCAATGAGTAATGTTAAGCCTCCTTATTACTCCTTACCCCTGTCCAATGGGGTAAATGTGCACCAAAATCCTCCCAGAGACTGAACCCAAAGGCAACTGTTATCCTAATTATTCTAAGTTTTTATTTTATGCACAATATTTTCTTATATGATATGTCCAAGGAAGTAAGCTCAAATATACAAGAAATGCGTAGCAACAAAATAATCAAGTAAGCAAGGGACTCTACTAATGTGGTAATATCATTTGTTTTTATAATTATCCATTATAACTATTCCAAGTTACACAAGTTCAGGATCACCATTTTCCTACTATCGAGTGTAACTCAGAAACTCGTCCTCATAAATTACAAAATATTAGGACAAGCTAGGTCCTAATATACTGAATCAAAGTTGACTATAAGAGTTAAGTAATAAATCATCATGACCTAATTAATGATTTTAGATGTTCAATACTAAGCTCTAACCAACTCTACTAAACTATAGATTATAGATTAAATATCCCGAGATTGGGTTTAATCACATAATCCAAAAAGGATAAGACCTAAGATCTAGGTTTCATTCTATAAGTGATCTACTAATTAGGGCAAATCCTATTAAGTAATCAAATTAATAGGATGAATCTCCTATCTTAAATCGAAGGTTAAGAGATAAAATAATCAAAATAATTTTAAAAAATTCTAGAAACTAATAAAACCAAGGTTTCATCCATCGAGTAACCCATTCACCTAATGAATGAACTCTAACCTATAATCTAGTCATAATCTTAGGTATAGTCCTTATGTGAGGTGCAAAGACCCTAAGAAGAGACTTAGAAGGATTTTCAAGTATTTGACGAATTGACCTAAATACTAATTTTTCTCACTTAAATGATTCTAATATAGTTCTAATGTTGGTTTAAGTATTTTAAAATACTAATTACTTGTCCTGGATTTTTGGCAAATAACTATTTTGCCCCTACCTAAGAGTTTAAAAAGTCAACTTTGGAGATACGGGTCAAAATTGAAGTTTCTTAGTTTCAAATGATTTCTTACTGTCTAACTTGAAGGTAGACAGTAAGTACGTCTAATTTGAACAAGAAACGGGTTCTACAGGTTCAACATAAGGTTTTTGACTAAAGGGCATTTCGATAATTTTTACTCTAATGAAACCTGACTTCTTATGCAGTTTATTGTAGGTTACTGTTCAAGAATTTCATAGAGTTCAAGAATAATGGATTCTGAGTTCAAATGACTAAGTTATGGATGTTTTAATTTGGAAGGGCAATTTGGTCATTTTTCCCTAAAGTCAACTAGGAGTTCTATAGTTGACATTTTGTTCTGATGTCCAAATGGGAAAACTAATACTACTACAGTGATGGGGTCGTTCTCCTGAGTATTATAAGACCCATATTGACTATATTTGATCAACTAGGTCAAAAGTTATGGGGTCCCAATTAAGTCATAAAATGCTACTTCGTTATGCGTACCCCAAAATTAAATTCTGTATTACGCTATTTGATTCCTTTTATTTTTCTGAGTACTTTGAGACCTATATTGGCTATGTTTGGATTATCCTATAAAAAGTTATTTAACTCTTAAGATTTACTATTCAAAAATAAAATTATTTTACTATTCATATTTGAATAAAGTTGATATTCTAATTACTTAACTCACTTAATTAATCTTAGTCTAGTTAACATTAACATATTTTAATTATATGCCTAATTAATATTACTCTAATTAACTTTAATTATTAACTAACAGATTCTAATATTAATTAATTTGCTCTAATTAACTTAATTAGTTTTATTTTAATTAATATTATAAGTTAATTTACTTAATTAATATTGATCTTATTATTGTATCAAATTAACTCTCAATCTAATTATAATCCCTTAATTACCTAAACTAATCCTATTCAATTAAATTCCTTCTGTTATAATTAAGTATGTCATTTTATCTTAGTCGAGCTGGTTTCAGCTTGACTCGCATTCAATTGAACCTTAGATGCTGCCATAGGACCTCGCCCTTAACCTTCTATAGGCAGTCGAGAATGTAGGAGTAACTGGCAGTGGGCCAGAAGGTGAATTCGCTGTCTGAGGGAGAACTGCTAGTCGACTTCCGGTCCGCCTGCTCACTGCATTCCCCTCAAGCGATTAACTCTCCAATTGGTGCTGGAACCTCTCGACAATGATTGTAGACCCATATTGATGGTTGGATTCGATCGAATCGATCGATTCGACTGGAAACGATCGACCCATTAAAAGCCCCCATTTGTGTTCCACCCCGAGTAGCACTCCAGCGATCTAGAACTCCTCGAGATCCCCAGTCTCACCCAATCGTTCCCTCTATAGCCCCTGAAGGTGTAGGACTAGATCCCAACTCATGGTGCTGACTCCGTGAGGAGAATTCACTCCTCACAGGGGCGGCTTAGTAGTCTTCTCAGCCGAATAACACCCCGACGATCTGGCGCATCCCAGATGGGGGTTCTTAGTCTAATCAACATGTCTTAGTTCACGGATGGTGTAACCGTCAAGATTCAGGCACGGCATGGCCGGAGCGCCGAGAATTTGGCGATGGAAGCGAACCCTAGGAATCGGGTGTCGGGGAAATGCAGTGGAGAAGATGAATAGAGCCGGGTCGGGCCGAACCCCGACCTGCGCCTTTTTGTATTTGGGCTGACAGCAATTAAAGTATTTACTGAATTAATTTCCTTAAGGAAATTAATTTAGTAAATCAAAACCTATGGTTTGATTTAAATAAAAATACAAAATAAATTAATGAAATAACTTTAGTTATACTGATCCAAATAGTATGATTCAATATACCATTTTAATCAAAAAAAATGCAATGAATAATAATATAAAATAAAGTCAAAAATCCAATGGTTAGATTTTAATAAATTACCTAATCTTTCTCTGTTTGAATTTAAATCATAATAAATTCATTAATTATCCAAAAATATTGAATAAAGTCTCTGATTGATCATGAAACTATGGAGAAACTATGTAGACTATTAAAAGTAATTTAAGACCTTTAATTTTGTTAATCACTCCATAATTTCCCTAAGAAGAGATTAGTGAATTTAGCCTTAGATTAACCTCTAATTTTGGGGAATCTAGTTCCTAATGCTTCATTAATTATATTAGAACCTATAAATGTGTTTGGATTACCTTAGAGTGCCCTAATTTCCTTAATTACCTTAATTAACCTTCTAATATGATTAGTGCTAATTAAGCTAATTAAGATATTAAAACCCTAAGTTAAGTGTTCCATTCACTTCACTAATCAATATGAAACTCATTAAAATAGACTTGAATAAATTTAAATGATTAAATCTTAAAATCCCATTTTTAGTCTTAAGAGGGGTATTTTGGTCATTTTGACCAAAATAGGTTTAAGCACCCCTTAAGCTTTGAAATTTCAGTGAAATATCTCTAGTTAATTTATTAGCACCTTTCTTAAATCTTATGTTAATAATATTGACTTAAGTGAAGAAATCTCAAATTAGTTCTTATTAAGATCTTAAGACCTTAAGTGTTCTTAAAACCATCTTTCTTAAGAGCTAAGCCTAATTATCTTTAAGTGCTAGACCCCTAGTTTAATAAGCTTAATTAAGTTAATCCATAAGCTTGAATCCTAAAAGAAATATTCTTGTAAAATCCTAAGTCTACATTTTAGCTTAAGTCTAAAAGTGAGCAAATCTTAGATCTTAGACTTTTGATCATCTAATTGAATTGAATTAACTTCTTCGGACTTCTTTAATTGATTTACTATCTAATCCTTTTGAAACCTCCTCGTGGGTGTAGGATTGATTCAATCTATAAGATAATATAATTATCTTAAAGATTGAATATAGAATGATCGTTCATTAAGATCATAGTTTATATATCCTTCAGCTTATAAGGTATTGCACACTTAGAATATGTTGGAGTGTGAACCCTAGATCCTTAGTAGGATATCACTTTGGATTCAGGATGTGAACCCCAGATGTGGAGTTTGGATCTAGAATCCTTAATCTTGATTTACTTAATCAAGATTTGTGTTAAGTGACAATAACAATAATAATTAAGTAGTCAATTTACTTAGTTTAAACCTGTATAGTCATCATTTGATTATGAATTAGAACTTGTTAAGTTCTAATGTTAATATTAAGGTCATGAACCTGAGATTACACTCATTAACTGGATATTAAAGATCCTAAACTTGTGTTTTCCAGGAATAATTAGATTTGGATAATTTAGATAACAACAGATATCACATAAGTCTAGTTAAATCTCTTGCTTACCTTGACTTTGATTGTTCTGCACACCTTGAATATTGAGCCTTGTTCCTCAAGCATAATAGGAGAACTTAGGATATGGAAGATACATCCTAAGTTAGTATTTGAAAAGCATATAATTCATTTAGTTCTTTCAGTGCTTTCAGTTAGTAGAGTATGTCCTAGCTTAGTCTGCCTCTTTAGTTCTAGTTTTGTTATAGAATAGACTCGGACATAGCTCTGCGGATGCCTAGGATGGGTACATGTCTTATTCTATAAGTTTAACTCGGACCTAACTCTGCGGATGCCTAGGATGGACACATGTTGAACTTTCAGTTCAGAGGCTCAATAAGGCCCATTTCTGTTATGGCAGTACTATATCTTAGGCTTACTCCTACTTCAATTCAATTTTCAGTATTTGTTTTTCTTTACCACATGCTTCAGTGGCCTTACCTTAGTGCTTGGCTTGCTTTGCCACATGTCTTAGTGGCATCACTTTTGCTCATTCATGTACTTTGCTTACTTTTGCCACATGCCTCAGTGGCCTTTTACATATTAATATGCATGCTTATATAAACGCTCTTATTAATTAGTATTAAATATTAGCATGTTTAGGATGCTAGAATTTTATATTTATTTCAGCACTTGTATTCTTTATATATACTCAGTATGTATTAATATGATCATAAGCATGTTAGGATTATATTTATTTCAGTAGTTACAGTTATTTTACTTTTAGCCTCACCTTGTTTAGTTGCTATTTTATATGTTATTTTTACATACTTGTTAATTAGCTATAAATAATTAGTTTATGGCTATCCCATTCTTTGTGGCTTGTAATACCTTATAATGCTTGCATGTTTAAAACATTTAAATGTGGTATCTTAAATATTCAGTTCGCTTAAATAGCTAAAATGTACTTAGACAGTTGTCTAATTGTAACATTTTTCTTTTGTTGGCTGGGACCCTGGCATTTGTGATACCGACAAATGTTAGATTTGGAGCTATTCGTAGGTAGTGCTGCAGGAGAGGAGTTGGTGCAGGAGGAGAATCTTCCTACTGCCATTTAGATAAATTCTCAATTTTCTTGTAGTGAGATAGCCTCTTCTTACGTTTTGTTACTCAAAGATCCCCCATAAGCTGCATCTATTAAGGCTCTAGCTGGCACATTTAATCCATTATAAAACATTTGCACTTGCTGCCATAAGGGAAATCCATGATGTGGGCAGCGTCACAAACAATCCTTGTAACGCTCCCACCCATCGTATAAATTTTCACTGCTTTGCTGTGAGAAATTAGAGATTTCATTCCTTAGCCTTGCGATTTTAGCGGATGGGAAATATTTAGCTAGAAACTTTCTAGCTAAATCATCCCACATCTTAATGGACTCTCCAGGCAAAAAAGTTAGCCACATTTTGGCTCTATCTCTCAACAAAAATGGAATTAGTCTTAATCAAGTGCATAATCCAAAATGCCATTCATCTTGAAGGTATCACACAGTTTGAGAAAGTTTGAGATATTAGCATTTGGGTCATCTGAGGCTAGCCCACTAAATTGGTTATTCTGGACCATGTTCAAAGTTATAGGTTTAATCTCAAAATTTTTGGCTTGAATTGGGGGCCTAACAATATCATTAGGAACTCCTACAGTAGGGAGGGCATAGTCTCTTAATGGTTTACCTCTTACGATCACAAGTGGCTCTAAGGGATTAGCTTTTAGGTTATCCATTTGTGCAGATAACCTTTTCCTCTTCTTGAGAATTGTATTGCAATTAAGATTTATTCATTTATTTCATTGAAAATGAGGAGGTTTAATTTGATTATCATTAATTCCTGTTGTGGGAAGGGAAAAGATTAAGTCTATTCATATCCCCAATATTGATTTGAATGCCTATTCCAGAGCAATTTTACAGCGGGCGCTATGACACGCTGTAGTAGTTTTGATTTAGAATTTTTTGCTAAGTGACTTCCCGTTGCGATGCGCTATTGCGTCAAGCTCTCTGTCTTATCTCCACTTTGGTGCGTTGTAGCACCGAGCTCTCAGTTTTGTGTCCACTGCATTGCGCGATAACGCCAAGCTCTCTGTTTGTGACCGCTTGGGCGTGTGGTAGCACCGAGCCCTCTGTCTTGTGTCCGCTGCGGTGTGTGTTAGCGTTGGGCTCTCTGTTTGTGACCGCTTGGGTGCGCTGTAGCACCGAGCTCTTGGTCTGTTGTCCACTGCGACGCGCGGCAGCGTCGAGCTCTCTATTTGTGATCGCTGGGGCATGCTGTAACGCCGAGCTCTCGTGTTTGTGCCCGCTGTGGCGCGTGATAGTACCGAGCTCTATGGTTTGTGTCTGCTGCAGCGCACTGTGGCGCGCCGAGGCACGCTGTAGCGATTCTCTTCCATAATTTTTATATATATGCCAGATTTTACATTGCTCAATTGTATCCTGAAAAAGCAGCGGAAACATATCAAAGTATACATTTCTAACATAAAAGTGTTTATTTTTATTCACTTATTTTATTATAAATCAAAGATTTATCATGCCCCATACTTAAATTCTTGCTCGTCCTCGAGTAAGCTAAAAATAAACTTCTATGATTTTCTAAGATTGCAAAATTCAACAAGATGTGTATGAAGTGCTTTTTGGCATCTAATGTTTACTAACAATGTGAACAAAGAAACTCAAACTCAAATTCTAAAAAATGACATGCCAATGTTATTCTCTATTTTTACTGTTTGAGTTTCCTCCTTCAAAATGTATGATGCTTGACTCTTAAATTCCGGAGGGGTGGAGGGGCTAGATTTGGTGTGTTATAATAGTCTTATGTCATTTGTGCTTCTTCTTATAAACAGCAATGAGTTTTCCAATTGAGATATTTTTCTTCCACTTATTTTTCTCAATTTTTCACTTTTGGGAGAGATTTTTTTTATCCCTGAATTTTCTTTTTACATTCAATTCAAGGGAAATATATTTTATTTCATCCCCATCTATTATTCATTGCGCTCAATAAGTCCTATAGAAACCTATCACATTTTTGGTTTCACCGTTTCTCACTTATCTAAATCAAGTTTCTTAACCCCACCCCCACACTTAAAATTGTAGCATAATATACTTTTGATTTGTGGAGACTATATTGATTTGAGAGTAAATCAATTTAACATAAAAAATTTTAGATCTGTTTTATTTTGATTGATCACATTTTGTTTAAGTAAATTTAGATATTCAAATTCTTCACATCATCCATTAAACTTAGCCCATTAAAACTTCAGAAAAATGCTGACATGATAACATTCAATTTGCACAAAATTTGAGGGGATGTAATGCACTAAGATTTATTAAACAAAAGCAAAAAACAAAAGTACAAAATGAAATGAAAGAAACAAAACATATGAAAAGAAAAAAAAAATGCAAGAACATTTTCTTCTCTATTTAACCCTCTCCAATCTTCTCTATTTATAGATCAAGAAATTTCTAACATTTTCTCTTAAATCCTCATTCAAATCACATTTATGGTTGGTCAAAAATTATCTTTAAGTCATGCCATAAGTGTGATTGATTTTAGCCTTTGGAGAGAGAGAAAAAGGCATCTTTTCAGTAGTTTTTACCAGGATGCATGCTCCAAGGCGCGCTGTAGCGACTTTGACTACTTGGGAATTCCCAATCATTCATTAAAGTCTACAGATGTATGTCACGTGCTGCAGCGCACAGCGGCGCGCTGCGGTGTGCAATAGCGCCAAGGTTTCTGCTTAGGCATGTGATAGCGTTGAAATCTGCTCAAGTGCACTACAGCATTAAAATCTGATGTGGCACGTTGTAGCAATAATTTCCGCTGCAGCCCGCTACAGCATTGAAATCTGCTGCGACATTCAATTATAAAAACTAGGTTGTATTTCTTTATTGTAAAGAAAACTAATTTATCCTAAACACTATAAGGTAAGAACATATGGGTTGCCTCCTATAAGCGCTTGGTTTAGTGTCGCTAGCCTGACCAATTTAGGCATGTTAGTGCGTATCCTCTGGAGAGATTTTTCTCCAAATGTGAGGAGATCCTTGGCGAGCACTAACAGGTTTTTCAGCTGTTGTGGTCGAACCTAGGCGCTCATCATTAGATTTTTGGGATGCTATTGCAGCGGTTATTTTCTTCTTCCTTTTTCCCTGGCGGGTTTTCTTTTTATGATTCTTACTTTAATCATCTCTACTTCCAGCCGAGGTGCAATCAGTTCTTTCAGAATCAGTTTTGCTCAGGTTTTCCCCATCAAGTTCCAGTTTTGAAGCAGGAGTTTTGGTCAAACTCTTTTTTTGCCATTTAGCCCTTACAATTTTTTCTTTAAACCCCGTGGGCATTAAATCTGTGTTTTCTTCCTTGCCATTTACTCTTACGGTCATCATGCCCCTTTCTAGTTCAATTATTGCTCTTAAGCTTGCAAGGAAAGGTCTCCCAAAAATAACAGTAGAATTTTCACTCCAACGTCCCATTCACAAATAATGAAGTCAGTAAGAATCATGAAACTTCTACTCCCACCTGGACATTCCTTACAACTCCTAAAGGGGTCATGAAGTTTAGATTAGTGAATTCAAGAATTATAGGGGTTTCTTTCATTCCCCTCACCCCAAGATGGGAGTATATGTGTAGTGGCATGACATTAACAGAAGCCCTAAGATCACACAAGGAATCTAAAAAGATTTCACCTTCAATGACACACGGGATATTCATTCTCCCGGGGTCCGCTCTTTTAATGGCTATTTTATTACCTTCTATGTTCTCAGTGTTGATTGCCCTAGTTTTGTTTTTCACAGTTTTTTCAGATGAATTATCTTCTAAGCAATCTATATTTTCTTTATCCGAGTTGATCACACTCACCATCTCTCTCGGGTTTACTTCAGTCAAGCTCAGAAGCATCCCCTACTGCCGAGTAGACAGCTGCTGGGAAATTTGTCCAAATTGAACTTCAATATTCCTAAGAGGTTTTGTGCCGGCTTATGTTCAATTCAGTTCTCTTCATGAATTGGACAATTTCAGCCTTAAAAGTAATCAAAACTTCTTCCAATCCTGGTTCTAGGTTTTTATATTGAATATGCTGATAAGAGTTGTTGAAATTCTATGCTTTCCTCTTTTGTGATTGGGTATTGTAATTCCCTTGAGAATTTCTCTCACTCCAAGAAAAGTTTGGGTGGTTCCTCTGCCCTTGATTGTACGTGTTAGAATATGGGTTATTTTGAGGGTTATTGCTATTGTTGTTATTATTTCTCAAGAAGTTCACTTATTCTGTGTGATAGGGTGCAAATGGGTTATTTAAATTGCAGCAATCACTGTTATGGATCCCTCCGCATAGCTCACAGTTGATTTCTTGAATCGTATTCGCACTCATGTTTTCAATCTTATGGTTAATAACTCAACTTCCCTTTGTAGGGCAGCCAATTAGTTTGAATCATTCAGATTATTCACCTCCTTCATATTAGAATTTAGCCGCTCAGTCAGCCATTAATAAGCATTATTCGTCATTTCCTTTAGGAGGTCAAAGGCTTCCTCTTAGGTTTTTTTACTTAATGATCCACCAACAGATGCATCTATGAGTGTCCTGGTGGGTGCATTCAATCCATTGTAGAATGTTTGCACTTGCATCCATTGAGGAAACACGTGATGCGGGCAGCACCTTAAGCATTATTTAAAACTCTCCCAGCCGTCATATAGATTTTCCTCATTTTGTTGAGAGAAATTTGAGATCTCATATCTCACCTTGGCAGATTTAGCTAGTGGGAAATACTTAGCTAAGAATTTCCTAGCCAAGTCATCCCAAGTTCGAATTGACTAGCCAGGCAGAGAGCTGAGCCAAATTTTTGCTCTGTCTCTCAATGAAAAGGGAAAAATTCTTAATCTAATGGCGTCATCTGAAACACCATTAAATCTAAAGGTGTCGCATATTTTTAAGAAGTTGGAAATATGCGAGTTAGGATCTTCAGTAGCTAGACCACTAAATTGATTATTTTGAACCATATGCAAAGTTGAGAGTTTGATTTCAAAATTATTGGCTTGAATAGCCGGTCTAAAAATATCAATAGGAACTCCCCCGATAGTTGGCAGGGCACAAAATCTCTAAGGGCCCTACCCCAATTATTCTTTATCATTTTTCCAAGATTTCTTCATTCATTATCCATTTCAACTTGGGGTAAATTTAAAACTATTTGTTCTCTCCAAGCTCGCAAATAAGTTCTTTCAATTTCATGATCAAAAAGTATGTCAAAACAGTCTTCTATTCATGTAAGCCTAGTTTCTACCTCAAGGAGTGCAATTAACAGCAACAACAATTAAAATAAGGAAAAACCAGTTTAACCAAGAAATAAGAAATAAGAAATAGCAAGTATAAATACAAAAATATAAAAGAAATATGTGCAGTAAGTGAAATTTCAAATCACCAATTACTAGCAAATTATCTTTAATACGAAACAAATCATCATTCCCTAGCAACGGCGCCAAAAACTTGACAAACTGAAAATACACATCTGGGTTCACACGCAAGTGCACGTGGTCTGAAGTAATTAGGGATTGCAGTCCCGAGAATGATCACCCATTGAGAACAAATTGTTTTGTTACTAAATTTTATTATTTTTCACAGATGTTTGAATAATTGTAGAGTCTGTATTTTTGGTTCCAATATAGAAGTTAAAGTTTTGTGGACAAGAAACTATAAATTGTGAAGGTAAGGAGAGTTAGGTTTAACATGCAATTCATTGAAGGGTTTCGTGTAAGTACTCTTCTTTGTCAACTTTAAATGTCAAAATACTCAAATGTCTTAGTCATAATCAATCAATAATAGTCTTCCTTATAGTGTCCCTTAATTTGGACTAAGTTATGTCTAGTGCTCAAAGATGAACTCAAGAAGGTTCAATCCCAACACATAAACCTTCACGTGATCAATATTAGTTAAATCTGATACTTTTGTCTAAGTTTCAAATCTATTATTTTAATTGTGCGATCACGTGAGCTTGATTCCACCACATTAGCATCACATACATCTGCTTTAGTTCAGATAAGGGAGAGAGTCATTGGGCTAAGCGGTTTATGTCACATCACCTATAAGCACTCAATACCTCATATTTCTTCTTTAACTAGAACAAGCCATGGAGCACAATTGGTGGCTCTTGGCTCACACGCATCAACTTCTTAGTATAGCTAGAGGTGCAATGCTACGATGCTCAAGAGCTTGTCAATGGGCTCTCAATGTTTATGCACATGTTTCTAGCTTAAGCTAATAGTGAGCTATGGAGCTCTAAGATTAATTTAATTTCCACCACTCTGCACATCGTTTCTAACTCTAAGGAATTGCCTTGATCATCCTTGTACAGCAAATATTGTCACATATATCTGCGGAGAGGATGCTTTATGTGCAAATCCTTAGTTCTAAAATGATGTGCTTGCTGATAATTTTCCTAGTTAAAAACATTACTTAAGAATAACATTCATTACACATCATTCAACCAAGCAATTATTTTATTAATAATCAAGAAATGACTAAGAAATTTATTCATTAACAAAGTTGAGTACAAACATTTTGGATTCCTTCAATTCATTACATGCTTAGGCTCAACCCTCCCCAAGGAGGGTTTAGGCTCCCATTACAAAAGAAATGCTAGAAAAGAAATTCAGGATATCGAATCCTTGCATGGTTCTTTGCAAAAAAGAAATTAAGAAAAGGGATAGAGGTACAATACAAGGAACTGCAGTTGCGTTCTCCCGGATCTTTCCTCAATCGTTCTTCTCTTTCTCCTTTCTGTTTCCTAACCTTGACTCCTCTTTCCTTTGGTGCTATCTTGTTCCTTCCTTGGGTAGGGCTTCTCCCTTTCTTTCATCTTTTTGCACCTTTAAATATTTTTAGAAGCTTCAATGTCAAACTGGGGAACTCTTCTTTAGTCTTTCTCCTTAGCTTTTATAATCCTTGAAATCCTTCTCAGCATTTGTGCAGCTAACATTTTTCTCTTCTTGAGAATTGTATTGCAATTAATATTTATTCATTTATTCCATTGAAAATGAGGAGGTTTAATTTATTTGTCATTAATTCCTATTGTGGAAAGGAGAATGATTAAGTCTACTCCTCTCCCTAAATGTTGATTTGGATGTCAATTCCAGAGCAGTTTTATGGCGGGCACTATGGCCCGCTGTAGCGCATTTGGGCACGCTGCAGCAGTTTTGCTTTATAATTTTTTGCTAAGTGACTTCCCGTTGAGGCGCACTGTAGCACCAAGCTCTCTGTCTTGTCCCCGCTTTGGCGCGCTGTAGCGCCGAGCTCTCGGTCTTGTGTTCGCTGCGGTGCGCGGTAGCGCCAAGCTCTTGGTCTTATGTCTAATGTGGTGCGCAGTAGCGCTGATCTCTCGGTCTTGTGTGCACTGCGGTACGCGGTAGCATCGAGCTCTCTGTTTGTGACTGATTGGGCACACTGTAGTGCCGAGATCTTGGTCTGGTGTTTGCTGCGATGCGCGGTAGCGCCAAGCTCTCTGTTTGTGATCGCTTGGGAGTGCTGTAGCACAAAGCTCTCAGATTTGTGCTCGCTACGGCACGCGATAGCGCCGAGCTCTTGTGTTTGTGTCCACTGTGGCACGTTGTGGCGTGCCGGGGCTCGCTGTAGCAGTTCTCTTCCAGAATTTTTTATATAGGCTAGATTTTACTTTGCTCAGTTGTATCCTGAAAAAGCAGCAGAAACACATAAAAGTATACATTTTTAACATAAAAGTGTTTGTTTTTATTCATTTATTTCACTTTAAATCTTAGATTTATCACGAATCAAGGATGTAGATGTTGAAACGACAATATTCAAGACTCGCTATGATCATTTTGAATTCTTAGTGATGTTATTTGAACTTACTAATATGCCATATATCTTCATGGATCTAATGATGTGTGTTCTTAAGCTAATCTTAGATAAGTTTGTTATTATATGTATTGATGACATCCTTATCTTTTCCAAAAGTCATTTAGATCATGAGAATCATCTTAAAACTATTCTTGGAACCCTTAGAACTCATATGCTCTAAGCAAATTTTTCCAAGTGTGAGTTCTTGATAAATTATGTTGCATTCTTGGAGCATGTCATTGATGCCCAAAGAATAAGAGTAAATCAAAAGAAAGTCAGTTCTATGCAGGAATATGCACAGCCAAAGTTAGTAATTGATATCTATAGCATTTTGGGAGTTGCTAGTTATTACAAAAAATTTGTCAAAGGCTTTTCTCAGATTTCTTCACTATTGACTAGACCGACCCATAAAGTAGTGTCATTCATTTGGAATTCTAATTATGAGGAAACATGTCAGATGCTCAAGGATGCACTCTCAACCGCTCCAGTGCTAGTTCTACCAAAGGAAGGTCTAGATTACCAAGTCTAGACTAATGTGTCTGGAATTGGTTTCGGAGTGTGCTTATGCAAGAAGGAAAGGTCATTGCATATGCTTCTTGTAAATTAAAATAGCATGAAAAGAATTATCCTATTCATGACATCAAACTTGCTATTGTAGTGTTTATTTGAAAATTTTGGCGACACTACCTGTATGGTGTTTCATGTGCAATTTTCACCTATCATCAAAGTTTGAAGATATATTCACTCAGCGTGAATTGAGTTATCGTCAAAGAAGATGGTTAGAACTAATTAGCTATTATGATATGAGTATTTGAAATCATCCAGAGAAGGCAAATGTCGTAGCAGATGCTCTTAGACATTATGTTACTCTTTGTGCTATGATTGCTGAAAGCCCGTTAGTAGAGGAATTCTATAAGATGTGTATAGAACTTGTGTGTGAAGAAATGTTGAACTTGTTGATAAAATTAAGTTCCGATGAACCAACCTTCCTCAGAGATGTCTCCATATCACAGACAAAGGATGAAGACATCTGAAGTTCAGAGCTGACATTGAAAGTGGTCACTATAATTACTTGCAATTGTGTGGAAATGTTATCGATCAGAGGATTAGACTCTAGATTTCTAAGTCCATCTTATCGAAGGACACAATTATGGATATATAATTCATATTGGAAGCGTCAAGATGTACTAAGACTTGAAGCAGACATTTTGGTGGCCAGGCATGAAGAAGAGCATTGTTGAATTCGTAGCAAAGTGCCACGCCTGCAATTCGGCTAAGGCCGAGCATCAAAGTCCTGGTGGATTGTTGCATCCATTTGAAATTCTTGAGTGGAAATGGTTCAACATTTCAAGGGACTTTGTGATGGGATTTCCTGGTACAAAATCTAGTGCTAACGTAATATGGGTCATCATTCATCGTTTGACTAAATATGCTCACTTCATTCCTATCAGTCAGACTGACTCCATTGAATAGCTTGTGAAGCTCTATATAAAGGATATTTTCAGGCTGCATGGAATCCCTAAATCTATAGTATTTGATAGAGACAATAGATTTACTTCCAAGTTTTGGCAGACAGTGCATCAAGACCTGGGAACCACCATAAGCACGGTCTTTCATCCTCAAACTGATGGCCAAACAGAAAGAGTAAATCAAGTACTTGAAGATTAATAAAGACTTTGCGTTCTTGACTTTAATGAAAGTTGTGAGGAAGATATGCCGCTAATCTAATTTTCATATAATAATAGTTACTAGGTTAGCATCAAGATAACTTCATATGAGGCATTGTACATAAGAAAATGCAATACTCTGTTATCCTGGTCTAAAACTGGAGATGTTCAATTGTATGTGTCAGAACTAGTCAAAGAAATTAATAAGAAGGTCAAACGCATTCAACAAAAAATTCAGACAACACAAGATTAACAGAGCAAATATCATGATTCTCGTCATCATCTTTTAGAATTTTAGGATGGTGATTCTGTGTATCTGAAAGTAAGCTCTACGAAAGGTGTGCAAAGGTTTGCTATAACTAGCAATCTCAGCAACAAATATGTAGGACCATTCAAAATCTTATTTAGAATTGGATCATCTGCTTTTAAGCTATAATTGTCTGATGACTTCTCTGCATTACACAATGTGTTTCATGTTTCATCTCTCAGAAAGTGTCTTCAAGAACCTCATAATCATATCTCCATTCCTTCTGTGATGACCCCAACATCGGGTAGAAGATTAACCCAACATTGGTGCATCACCACAACACCTAATATTGCATTAGAATGAAGCAAACCCAAATTCATTAGATGTTGTGTTTGGCCAAAGATTTAGAAGTGGGTCTTAAGTTAAGATAGGAAAATATAAAGAAAAGACAATGCATGAGATACATATGATGAATATGAATTCAAATATATGTGATTAATGTAATTACAATTATAAGTATGAAGATGCTAATGATATGCACTTACAATATGAATATACATTATGAGATGTACGTACAATTCAATTCATTCATGTGATCTTTCCTAAGCAATTTTATAATAGAAGGAATTCAGCATAAATGAGCATTAAATATTTACATTCATCCCATTTATGGATATGCATATGAAACAATTTTCTATCCTATGATTCACACATCTTAAATCAAACATAATTTGGAAATTAAGAATTAACATCTTTCTTAAATTAAGTATGCAGCTAAATTTCAGTAAGGTATGCAACTAATTTCCAAATAAGTCTGCAACTATATTCCAATTAAATATGCAACTAATTTCCATTTAAGTATCCATTCATCCAAACCAAGCATTTAAGTAAGTTCTAATTCTAATATAAGAATTATAAAGACAAAATAATTAACTATAATTATTACATGCCAAATTAAACAATAAAAAAGTAAAGAAAGTAAATCTCTCTCTCACAATTTAATAAAAAAGCATGTAAAACTAATTTATGCAGAAGCAAATTTAATTTCTTTAGCTTAAGCACTTGGTCCAGCTCCACTAGCCTCCAAATGCACATGATCTATCACATTTTGGCATTTAAATATGATAGAAAAAAGCCAATAAAAAGAAAATATAGTTAGACTAAATAATCTAAGTACATTTTAGGATTAAGCTAACCATTTTATTAATCAATTTGGATATCACAACTAGTTCCAATATTATAAGTATAAGCAGCAGTGCAAATTGAAAGCATATAAGTAAGGAAATAAAATAGACAATTGTAAGGAAAGACAATTGAATTAAAAGAGTGAGTAAGAATAGTCACAAGTAGAGCCAATCTAGTTTGCATATAATATAAGGGTAAGAGCATCCTAAATAGGCTAGAAAAGTATTAATGTGCATATGAAAATAAATGAAGATGTTCAATGAACTTATGCTAAGTAAATAAAAGAAGATAGTGAAGCAATTAAATATAATTATGACAACATTCACTGTAATCTAAATGAACTGTAAACAAGTAAAGTATGATACTAAGAATATAGAAAATGCAAAGTATAGTAAATAAGGGAATATCTTAGATTATCAATCTAAGAAGCTCATAATCTTGAAATATGAAATGTAACATAACTAAAAGCTATGATAAGTCTTAACAATCAATAAGATTGTAGAAGATCTCATATTTTAATTGAGTAGAATTGTTTTATGAAAGTATTCATTCTACAGGCAAATACAGAATGAAGCGATGAGTTAAACACGTCTATTTAACAAGTAAAGGAAAGTGAGGTCAAAACAAATAACACTCACATTCACCCTCTGAGAATATGAGGTCTCCTAATTAGCCTGCCCTTGGCTTAACCAATAATGTAAACCCCTATAATTTTTAATATAAAAGTTTTATTCATGCATAATGTCTTATATGAATGATTTAAATGAATAAGGCTCAAATCTAAGCAAGCATTCAAGAAAGAATTTAATAATTGTAAGCTATGTGATATCCAAAGTTATCTAATTTTAATGATCTCCTTAATGATTGGAGTTAATTGAGCTCCCAATTAACTTTGAGATATTGATCTCAAGTTAATTATAAGTAATAGTAGTAATTGGGGTTTTTAAAATAGTAGTTTCACTCCATTCTATGAGATGACAAAATAGTTTATAAGTATAACAATGCTAAAATGAAACTAATCTTATTCTTATCCTAAACCATAAGATTCAAGTAGGTTAACTAAATAAGGGCTTAGGAAACTATTTAAGAAAGGTAGGTTTAAGTAAATACTACTATTGAGAAAATTAAGAGTTATGATTCTATTCACTAAACTCATCTAACTAGGTTAAATTAGAAGGATCTTATTTAAAAATCAGCTACTAATCTAGCTAGGTTAATATAAAAGGAAAGGCTTAAAGGAATAGAAAAGAAGGATTTATAAATTATAAACTCTATGTTTCCTATAAGTTGAAAGTTAAGGAAATCAATAGGATTCCTAAACTATTCTAAATAAATTTAAGGACTAAGATGAAGTAGGCTAAGCTCTAACTTAAAATACTTAAGACTAGGACCAAGGGAGACATAACCTAGACTACTCAAGCAATAAGGTTAAACACACTTAATATATATAATATTTAACTTTAGAGGATCACCTACAATTCTAGTTGTAAATCAAATCTATAGCTTCTATCCTGAAGTTGCAAGATGAATTAACAATTTACTAAGGATTCAAGCATTTAATTTAAGAAAACTAATTTTAATCATGTAATTAAAATAATAAGTGAAGTAAGTAAATGTGACAAGTTAGATACCCTAAGATTCAAACATACATAAAATATGAAATTATAAAGTTAGAAGAATAATCAAAATTACTCTAATTTAGGATCCAAGAACTTAAAATCACTAAATATTGTCTAAATGAAATAATATACATTAATATGCAATCCTTATAATATAAGGAGTAAAATGACACTGTAGGTCAATTTTGGACAACATTTGATTTCTAGGGTTTGGGAGGACTCCTAATTAGGGTTAAATAGTGATTAAAAAAATTAGAGTTCCAATCTTATATTTGATTTCATTTTATTAATCTACACATTTTTGCAATCAAAATAGCATATAAGTTTGTATTATTTGAATGTGTATTAACAAAGTTATGATTAAAATAAAAATAGACCTTTAATTAATGTTAATTAAGCAATTGCAGTGATTAACTAAATCAGCCGACACAGAAATCCCGACAGCACTGAAATCGACAGCACTGACCGACATGACCCTCGGCGTAGAAAACGGGGGGTGTCGACTGTCAAATGACAGCGCGTGCGTCACAGCGACACGCGTCGGCCCGAGAGGGCGACGCATGTCGATCCAAAGATCGGCGCGAAAAAATGCGTATGACTGGTTAAGCCGACCCGATTCGAGAGGTACGCTCAAACCATTACTCGCAGTTTGAACCGCATCGTCCCCAAAGGAAGCCCGATTGGGGTACCTTAGGGTTCGACCTCCTGGTCGAACCCGGGAGAATCACGACGCCGCCCGCATATCACCGGCTAGCCCACGAGAAGACCGATCATTCGAGACTAAAATCGGAGCTAGGAAGTGGCTAAGCCGTCGACAAGGTAATGCCCTATGTCCTTACTGTCGGACCTAGACACTCCTTGCAGATGGTTTGATGAGCCCAGATTCAATTGGACTAAGATGAAGTTCGATTGATCTTCGATAGATATGTTTGAACATAAAAATAGCATTTAGGATATATGAATCCAAAACAAGGAATGAAAATGAGTACCTGGACCCTTTGAGAGCTCAGATCTTGGTAATGGTTCACAAAGCTCCTGAAGGTAAGGTCACAGCTTAGGGCTTCCATTGATACTTTGGGAGAGTGCGAATGGGCAGAGTAGAGGAAATGGGGGTTTAAGCTGTGGGATGGCCTTCAGGAGTGGTTGGATCGTCCTTACCTGACGGGCTATGATTGTGCCTAAAGAAAATTCAGGAAGATGTACAGGAAGGGAGATCTGGTCGTTCATTTGATCGATCAATCGAACGGCCAGATCTGATACTTACGATCAGATTGAATGTAGACCGTCTGATCAAATCTCAAAAAGGCGCAACGGCCAGGATTTCTGCAGACCGGTGTCCTGTGCGCTGGCCTCACGCACGGGATCCACACATTTTGAATTATTAGTCGTTTGAAATTTTAATTAATATTTATATTAATTAATTTAAATAATTTATTTAAATAATTAATTATGCACATTTTATTACTCAAAACTAAATAACTAAACGCACTCCAAAAAATCCCAAAAATTCACCCTTATCCAATTGAGGGGTGAGGAACTCAAAAATATAATTGGATTTTTGATCGGAGGTCTATTTAATTATCTTAACTTTCTGAGTATTTAAATAATGTTAGAATATTCGAGGGAAATTCAACGACTTCCAAACACTTCCAAAATACCACCCCTAGCTAATTTAGGTGTGGTGAGTCCAATGGCGGACTCCATTTTTTATTCTAAGATTTAAACAATTTAGGCATTCTCAAAATTATCAGAAAACCAGGTAATGTTGGAAATTGTCAAATGATCTTCAAATCACACAAAAATTGAAGTGGAGGCTCTTAATACTATTATAAGACTAATGAAAGAAGATTAGAGTTAATTAGGTCACTAATTGATGGGTAACAACACTAGGGTTGTTACACCTTCTATAATCATTCAGCTGGATCTATCATTCATTGAAGAACCTATCGAAATTTTGGGTAAGGATCAAAAATAGCTTATAAGCCATTTTATCCTTATAGTCAAAGACTAGTGGTGGAATTGAAATGCTGAAGAAGCCATGTGAGAAAAGAAATTAAAGATGCACATAAAGTTACCAAGGCTAGTTGAAAATCTTAGTGTTATTCCAAACTTCTTTTAAATTTTTGTTCTTGCCTCTTTTCATTCTTCATGCTTAAGTGAAGTTGAGGACGACATCATAATTAAGTAGGGAAGTCTATAACAGCCATAGGTTACCACCATGGCTAATTTGAATTAAACCAAGTCCTAACATTTGTTCCATTAAACTCAAAATGTCATTAGAGCTTAACCTTAAATTTTGGGATCCATTGGAGCTCTATTGGATCAATTGACTATTTTTGTTAATTAATTGACTTAGAAAATTAGCTAATTTAAATTGATCTCCAAATCAAAATTTGATTTTATTTTTGAATTCTTTACCCCCAAATTATCTAAAGGTGAACTTTTGGAGGTTATTAAGACCTAAATAGAATTTATTTAAAATTAAGGTATTTAAATTAATTATTAATTATATTTTTAAACCAGAACGATCGGCTCTCAAGAAATTAAGATAAATTGGAGCCATTATCCATGGTTTAAAGACCTAAATCAAGGGGCTCTTGTTCACCCTCACTCTGATAGCACTGCAGCCATCAAATCGCAGTAGTGATCAAATGACTGTTATTTGATATGCGGTCGACCGTTATTAGTCGACCACATTTGGGCCGTTGCGCCTTTTTGCGCGATACATCAGACGGCTGCCATTGATCCTGATCCTTTTCATCATTGTTCTCCTTTGCTCGCTCCCGATAAATTAAATATGATCGTACTGTTGGAGCTAGACTCTATCTAGTGGTGCCTTACCCAAGCAACTCCGCGCAAATGAAGTATGAAACAGCAACAAGATAGGTCATCCCTCGAAGATAACCCTGGATTAGTATTAACAAGGTAAGTATCTACTGAGAGACCACTCACTTTGCTAACACTAGTCCTACTGAGATATCTAAGTAATCAACTACTTAGACATATAATTGTGCCCCAAATCATCATATAATGATAACCATAATTCAAAGTGTAAATAGATAGGAGCAATAAATAAATAAAGCGCGGAAGCTGACAGAATAGAAATACATGCATTCATCACATTCAAGAAGTAAACATAAAAAAATATAAATGATACAACCCAATTGACATAGTACTAAAATAAAATATGCAATACATAATTTAATTATTAGAAGCCATAAATTAATAAAAATGTTAAGAAAAGAAAGTCTGAAATGAAAATAACTATCTCCCAAAAATAAAATAAAAATTATGCAAATGCAGAAGGATCATCTTCATACTCTTGCTCCTAACCTAAAACTAGCTCCACAAACTGCTCTAAGACTGATATGTTATCTTTTACATGCCAGAGCCCCAGTCAAGAAAACAAAATCTTGATTAAACAAACTATATAAATACATTTTAGGCTGATAAATTATTATGTTTTAGGATATCACAAATTATCCTAGGTTATAAAGGTGCTACAAAGCACCAAATAAAATAAAAAAGCTATAAATAATACATTTATAACTTAAACAATATATGAAGTAAATAAGCATACCTCAAACCAGATAGATGTAGAAACAAATTATGCAATTTATAAACTACTAAGGTATAAGGGAAAAGTCCTAAATATATATGATCAAGTATACATGCTGATTTTTCTGATAAAAGTGCAGAACAAGTAAAGTAATACTGAAACTATCATCCTAACATACTTACACAGAAAATCCTAAATAAAACCAAAAAACTACTCAAAAATTCATAAATATTGAACATACTGTGAATATTAAAATTGAACTAAAAATGACTGAACTACAAATCATTTCATTTTTAATTGGATGCATACCTAGATTAGTTTTGCCATAACAAAAACTAGCTAAACATAGCCATACAACAGGAAGTCACACATGTATCATCTAGACCACTAATGATTAGATCCGAGCCAGACTCTAGAATTATATATGTATCATCCAAACCCTCTTATGGTTAGATCTGAGTTGATTCTATCTCAAAAATAAGACTATATAGGCAGACTAACTAGGACACCCTCCACATAATTACTAATTGAATTTACTGAATTTACTGATTATTAATGCTAATGTTACATGCATTTCAAAACTAACATTGAATATTCATCAAATATTAAATGTCTCAACTAATATGTCAAAACAGTAATGCCCAAATAATATGGTAAGTGTTGTGCACAATTCAAGGAAGTAAAGCAGTACTAAACATAAATCTATGATATCTTTAAATTTCTAATTTATTCCTTCTAACTACTCTGAGATTATGCAAGCTCAAGATCTCTGATATCCTACCATTCAGTATAAACTTAGAGTCATGGTCCTATAAGGCCTCCATTAGAACTAATTAAGTTTTAATGTAAATCAGTTAAATTCTTCTATAAAAGTTAAATAACAAATCAAAAGCCTTAATTGATGAATTTATTTACCCAAACTAATTATGATAAAGCAAATCAAAATTAAGGAATTAATAGTTAAAACTCCAAAATATTGGAGCTTACACCTCTTAATCCAAAGGCACTTAAAGTCTAAGGATCTAAGATTTCTTAACTCTCACAAACTAAAGGTTAAGATAAATCTTACTAAGTATAATCAAACTTAATAAGATAGATCTCTAATCTTAAGTTAAAGTCAATAAATAAAATAATCAAAACTAAAACTTATAAGATTTAACTCTTAAAATCAAAAGCTACAATCTAAACTAGACTTGAGCTACTGAGTAATTTCATTACTCAATAGGGAAGGACTTAAGAATCTAAAGCTAAGGATTAAATGATTAACCATTCAATGAAGTTTCTAAGATTAGCATGAAATCTTACTTAAAGAATTCTTCTAACTTAAATGAAGTTAATTAAATTAATTCTGATTTAAATGAGATAATGCTCTAAGGATGAAGGAAATGGGGATTTTCACATCCATATTTTAACACTTAAGTAAATTAGGGCAAATTTAGTATTTAGGCATTAAAGCAAAATTGATGGTCTAAATTGCCATAGGTTCATTTTAAATATTAATTTTACTGATTTTAAGAGTAAAGGAAAATTTGGGTTACTTAAATTTCACTTAGGCTAATATTTGACCAAAATTACCAAAATGCCCCTCACTAAGGGTATAAAATGAGACTTAAAGACCTAAGATTCCAAATTAATTTCTCTTAATGACAAATGATTCATTACTGTCTAATGTGAAGATTAACACTAAGAACACTCAATTTGGTTATGGTTTGAGGTTAACGAGCTAAAATTAGGATTTAAGCTCATTAATGAGTGATTATCAAAATTAACTAAGGAAAATTAAATTTTATGATATACCTAGGTTTTATTCAGTCTGACGAGTTCATGAATACTATGTTTACTAATCAAAGGTCAAATGGCTTATTTATGAGCTAATTAAGAAAATCTCTAAAATGAATAATTAAAGGGGGTCAAAAACTATTTTCACTAATTGATGAATCAAGTAAAATTAGTGGCTATGGGTTTCCTATAGTATATTGAGTATAACAACAGTAAGTATGTTAAATTTTGACTTTAATTAATTAATCTAAGACTTGATTATTGTTTAGGATGGAAATTAATTACAGAGAAATAATTTTAACTTCATAATCATGTTCTCCTCTATTTAAAGAGTGTTTAGAAATCTAAAATATAAAAATTGGCTAATGGTTGAGCTTAATATTCACTAATCTATTTTCTAAGTGATTAAGCATGATTAAGAAAACTAATGACAAATACATAAAAAAGTTTTGTAGATTAATTTTCCTTGCACTTTTCTGATTGAAATGATATATGGGATCATTAAATTTGGAAATGATTTGACTAAGTTATGACATTATCAAAATTTATGGTTAAATGCTTAATTAATTAAAAAGGAGATTAATGAAGCTAATCACCAAAAAAAACTAATGATATAATATCAATCCTTATAATTTCTTAATCACTCTGAGATATAACATCAACATATTTGGATTTATGGTTAAAGAGTTATGAGGCTTTGAAGATTGAGTAATTAAAAATAATTAAAATAAGTTCCCTGAATTACTGTTCCTAAGTAAGAATACATGCATGTGCCTGCACTGCGTGCAGGACGGCATCCGGCCGCATGCATGCGGGTCGAGCCATGCGCACGCGAGTATGCTCGCGGGTTGAACCTGGTGGAACAAGCCGACTAGGCGAAACTGAGGCTTTCGACCTATGGCCTCAAAGTACTATTAGTAGAGAGCTCCCCAAATCGCAAGCTATATACTAATCAAAAGGTACCAAGAACCCTTTCTAATTTTGCTTCTAATTTGAAAATGTGTGATGCTCAAATTTGGGCTTAATGGATTATAGGGTACCTCTTAGGGTTCAGTTGAGGAGATGAGAGCTCGGGAAGGAGAAGAAGTTGATCCCACGGGTTTGATCTCGATCTTAGGTGATGCAAATGAGGTTTCAAAGTGAATTTGGATTAAATTGGGCTCAAAATGGGTTCAACAGCAGTGACAGCAACCCACGCGCACACGGATGTTGTGCCTAAGTGTCTGCGCGTGAGACGGAGATGCCTTAACTGTGTGAGCTCGACAGCTAAGTTGATCAAATGGCGCAGATCAACATGTCGTCTCATCAGATGACGCATCAAAAGTGGGGTGACAACTCCGTCTAATAAAAAGGATTATTTTAATTAAAATAATTAATTACATTTTATTAAATTAAAATTAAGCTATTAAATGACTTTTGAAAAATCCCAAAAATTCACTCCTAGCAAATTTGGGGGTGAAGAACTCAAAAATGAAGTCAGATTTTAAATCAGAGATTAATTTAAACATTTTAATTTTTTGAGCATTTTAAATATATTAAAATATTGAGAAAATTTTGATGACTTCTAAAAATTCCAAAAATTTCACTCCAAGCTAATTTTAGATGAGGAAATCAATGGTGAATGAATTCAATTTAATTTAAGTAATTTTCTAGGTCTAATGGATCCTAAACTTTCAAGGTTATGTTCTAATGACTATTTTAGTCTAATGGAATAAGAATTAGAACTTGATTTAGTACAGATTAAATAAGGTAATGTCCTAGAATTATTACAATCTCCCACTACCAAGCCACATCACCAGGCTGTTATCCACCTTCCTGAAATCAGTTAAGAAGATTTCAGTGGGACTTAAGGCCCAGCCAATCATCCTTCAGGGCTATAAATATCTCTAAATTCCCCATTGTAAATTATTTGTTCACTATGTGTGGCGCCCTGCCCCCTGATCCGCATAACTTGACATAAGGGGTGGTGTGCCATTTTTGACAAATCCCTCACTTATCATTGGATTAGATAAGATCCACAATCCACTAATAAGGGAAGGATGTGCACATAATGAATATGAGAATCAGTCATTAAGTTTATCATACATATAGAGTGTGGAAGCAATATGAAGTAAAGATTACATCCATTCACCATAAATCAAGAAGAAATAAAAAATATATCTCAGCAAATAATAATATGCAGAAAATTAAACACAGTCACATATACATGTATTATTACAACATTTTAAATAAAGTTTAGAAATGAAATAAAAATGCTCTCATCCTCACAATGAAATAAAAGGGGACTAAATATCCTCTAATCCAAGCTACTGCGCTTCCTCTATGAAAGGCTCCTCCTCAGGCACAGGATCCTCAAACTGCTCAAGATTTGATATTGTCGGTTTCACAATGCCAAGGCCCCAGCCAATAAAAGAAAATTCTTATTAGGTAATTTGTCTAAGCACATTTTAGGCAAATAATTTATTAAGCATTTATTAATATCGTCATTTTATTCTAAACTAAAATGAAACATCTATCTAGGATGGGAGCAAATAAGCATCAAAAGAAAGACAGAATAAGTTATAAATGCATTATTTATAACTAAATAAGAATTGAGGCAAAAACACACCTCAAGTAAACTAAACAAGGTATGGCATACATATTTAATACAATAAGTAAAAGTGCTGAAAGAAAAGTCTAAGACTAAACATGCTGATGATCATACGACATATGCAAATTGAAAATGATAAATCCAATGGTGGTACATATAAGTAAGCAACAACAAGTCTAACATTCTAAGATATATAAGTAAAGCAAGTGGAATAACTAGCTGAAGTAAAGTGAATTGAAATATATAATTGAAATTAGAAAGTATTGTAAATAAAACCATTATGTATTAACTGCCATACAGAAGAGGGCTACATCTACCCTGTTGAAATCAAAAGGATTCTTAGTGTCAACAAGGAGGCTAAGGTGACAAAAATTATAATTCTCCTAGCATCAATATCGAGGCATAGGTAGAATTATATACAGAAAATTTTCTCCTAGCGTCAACAAGAAGGCATGGGCAGAAATATATATATATATATATATATATATACACAAAACTGAGAGGCAGTATTAACGCATGCAGAAATGATTCAGTTATTCAAATTTTGTTTCTGTGGATAATTTCAGAAACAGCTGAGGAGTCAAGCACGTCTATAAGACTAAATAGGTTCCAAGCTTAACACACACTCCTTAATGAGTAATGTTAAGCATCCTAATCTCTCCTTACCCCTGTCTATTGGAGTAATGTGCACCATAATCCACCATAAACTGAGCTCAAATGCAAATATTTTCTTAATATTCTAAATTTTCATTTTCATGCAACAATATTTTTCTTATATGATATGTTCAAGGAACAATAAGTACAAAATTCAAGGAATGTGTTGCACAAAATCAAGTAGTAAGTAAGGGACTCTACTAAATATCATGATATCATTTATTTTCTAATTTAACCATTCTAACTATTCTAAGTTACACAAGTTCAGGATTTCCAATTCCTACTATCGAGTGTAACTTAGAAGTATGTCCTTATAAGTTACAAAATATTAGGACTAGCTAGGTCATAATATGCTTAATCAATGTTGACTATAAGAAATCATCACGGCTTAGTTTATGAGCTTAGACATTCTACTAAGCTAGAGATTATGGATTAAATACCACGAGCTTAGGCTTAATCACATAATCCCAAAGGTAAGACTTAAGATCTAAGTTTCAACATAAATGTGATCTAATGATTAAGGCAAATCCTATTAAGCAAATCAAACTTAATAGAATGAATCTCCTATCCTGGATCTAAGGTTAAAAGATAAAATAATCAAAATAAATTGTAAAATCTAGAAATTAATAAAACTAAGGATTCATTCATTAACTAATCTCATTATTCAATGAATGAAATCTATCTTATGATCTAACCCTAATCTTAGGAACAGTCCTAATGTGAGGTGTTGAATTTCCTAAGAAAAAGACTTAGAAATTTTAGGGATTTTATCAAATTTGATTAAAAAGCTAATTTTTATCACTTAGAGGATTCTAATACAGTCCTAATGCTAGTTTTAGTGATTTACTAAATAAATTAGGAGTTAAGGATGTTTAACCTAAATTTTGGACAAAAATAACCATTTTGCCCCTATTTTAGGGTCCAAAAAGTTACTTTTTTAATTAAGGTTCCAAATTAGAATTTCTTATTGTCAAATGATTCTTTACTATCTAATTTGAAGATAGACAGTAAGTACACTCAATTTGGATATTAAATGGGTCCTATAGGTCCAAACTAAGATTTTTGACCTAATGGGCATTTTAGTAACTTACTCCAAATGGAATCTAAATTTTTATGTAGTTTATTATTGGTTACTATTCAAGGATTCCATAGAGTCTAAGAACACTACATTCTGAGGTCAAATAGCTAAGTTATAGCTATTTCAATCTCTAATAGCAATTTGGTAATTTTGTCGATCAACGGAGACAAAAAATGAACTTTTCTGTTTGAAGTCCAAATTCAGCAAACTCAGTTTCTATAGCTTCCCTATAGTACACTAAGTGCTTTAATAGGGAGTAGACTCAATTTAGACTTCAAATGGTCAAATTATGGCCTAACTAGGGTTATCAATATTTTAGTCATTTATAATTGTCTAGGGTTCAGATCCTAAATATTATTTTAGTTTATTAATGATACTAAAATTCTAGGCTAATTAGCACTTTGAATTTTTGAATTTGGAGTTGAATTAACCAGGTTATGGTCAATTTATGTTCGACGGTTGAGAGTGCAGTATCCGAGGGAGATCCTGAATGCTTGAATGGCCTCCCGGCTTGAGATCCTGAGCCCTAGCCGGCTACTGGGTGGGGTATAGAAGCTCGACGGAGGCTACGAGGTGACCGCACGTGGCGGTTGGTCGTGGGCTGCGGCAGGGCGACACGCATCCTGCGCGGGGCTTCGATCAAGACGACGGGACTGAGCCGTTCGATCAGATCGAACGGCTTGATTCTCCCGTCTGATTAGACGGGAGTTCGAGCGAGGGAATGACGAGGGAAACGGCGCCGTTAGGATGATTAAAATAATATTATTATTTAATAATTTTCCTAATTAAAATTAAGTGATTAATTGCATTTAGAAAATTTCCAAATATTCACCCCTAGCTAATTGATGGGTGATGAACGCAACGGCGGGGTCGGATTTTTGTATCGAGGAGTATTTTAATTTCCCAATTTTCGGGATATTTAAACACTATTAAAATATTCGTCAAAATTTTGACGACTTCCGATTGACACGAAAATACCACCCCTAGCTAATTTGGGGGCAATGAGCACAATAGTGAAGTCTGTTTTCCAATCTAAGGTCTATTTAGACATGTTAAATTTTAGGGTTTCTAGATTTTCTAAAAAAATTCGGATTTACAAATTGACTAAGGTAATAACTTGGGTTGTTACAAGCTCCCCCACTTAAAAATGATGTCATCCTCGACATCACTTAGGTAGGAAGAATAAGGCAGAGATGAGAGAGATAAGAAAGTGCCAGGGTTCGCCATTTAGAACCCTAAACATGCGGTTTAAGATTGGACCTTAATAATCCTACTTCTCAGTCAAGGTTTAAAGAATTCTACTAAGTCAAAAATCATCACCTAGTAAGGATAGCAACAAAGGAAAGAGAAGCTAACATATAAGTAGGTTGAATGCAACTTTCAGGAATTACAAATTTAAATATTAAGTCATAATATACGACTTAGCACTATAGGGTAGGACTGTTACTTATCAGGTGATACCACATACTAATCATAGGATACTTTAAGGATCAATGATCCTTGTGGTTCTATACTTAAGTGATATTCATCACTTAAGAGCTTAGGCAAAAGTAGCTAAGTCAATATAAGACTTACCCAGAATTAAGGAATGCTAGGATTCTATTTCAATGAATTAGAACCCAAGGAATTGGCATCAAAGAACTAGAGCTCTTTGACTACTTACTTCAATGGAGTTTATGATTTAGAAACTAGCTAAAGGACTACTTATTAGGTTAAGCCTAATAAGGAAGCTCATGAATTTTCTATTAATTCCTACTTAGGAAACAGGGTTGAGATGAACTAATCATATGAGTTAGTCCATACTATATTTGAACTAAATAAGAGGTATTCACCTCTTACTATGGGTTTTACTAAGGCAACCAGGATCAATATCCAATTAGGATACTTAGCCTTAAGGTTAAGAAAAATTAAGTCACACATGATGACTCAACACCAAAGATCCAAGAGTTTACCAGAAGGCCATTAACACAAGTCATGAATCATGGCTTGGCTAAGGCAAGGAGCTCATTCATCCATAAGGATAAGGGCTAGGAAGCCTGGCAAGGACCTTTGTTACAATCATAAGTCATAATCTATGACTTAGGTTTAAGGCTCTATAATAAATGCTAATGTTTAAGTCACCTATGTGGCTCAGATCATTAAGGACTTATGGTTTAAGAAATTAATCTAGTTTGAAGAAGAGCTCATTCCAAGGGAATGAACAACACTGCTTGAGTCACCTCATGACCCAGGCACATATTAAAGGGGTTGTACTTAAGCTACTTGGGAAGGAAAGTTCCTTATTCTATGGGAATAAGATCTTCCAAAATCCAACTACAAAAAAATTAAGTGACACTTATCACTTAATGAAGGTTATGCTAAAGAGAAGGGAATCACCATCAAATTAGGATGGGCAAGGGAGATACTAAACTATCTCATTAAGCCATAACAAGTGACTCAATTAAGAAGGGTTCCTAAGAATATCTAAGAATTCTAATCCCAAAATTATAATTCAAGCGCTCGACAACTAAAAGGGAAGTTAGCTTTACAAAGAACAAAGGCACTTTGACTTAGGAGAGTTCTATAGATAAGGCTAGCTATCATGAGGCAGATTTTACTATACTTATGAGTTTACAACATAGGTTAGAATAATCTAGCCATGAAGTAAGCTAACACTAGGAAGGGCTAGGACAGACCAATCATAAGGTCAATCCAAGCCAAGGCTCCTATTGTTGGCAAGGTAATCAACCTTACTAGGGGAATAATGCTAAGTTAGAGAGGGTAACTACCATTGTGAATAATCAACTTCAAAGGGGGAAAATGTCCAATACATCGAGTCTCAACACATGATTCAATGTCGGAAGGACGAGAAGATTCATAATGAATCAAGATGATGGGATTCTCATCCAACTAGGATGATGCATTGGGACAAATTTTATAAGGCTATTATCAAGTCATGAACTATGACTTGATCAATTAGGGTTCTATGATGATAATTCTCCACTCCAAAAAGGGTATGGAGACACTCACCCCAATGGAGTGATGAGTTGGGGACTTAAGAGAATGCTAAACTAGCATTTTAAGTCATAATTATAACTTGCCTAAATAATAGGCTCAATAATTTAGTTAGCCCAAGGAGTGAGAGATCGTTTACCCAATTAGGTAGGTCACAACTCAGAAGAGGAACTATTGTTATAAGTCACAGAAGTATGGCTTTGAATTCAAGGTTTTGACTACTTAAGCTAGGAAGCAGTAATCGTTACATCAACAATGTGGCATCCTAATGCAGTATTAGAGTCACAAGTAAGATTAAAAAATGATTAAGAATAATATAAAACTTAGATGCTAAAAATAATTTGGCGATTGAATATGTGTACCTTAAATAACAGCATTGCCTCTGGCCACACATAAATGGATGCAGGTTCTTGCAGGCCTATTGTTGCATCTCTGTTTTTGTGAAGGCCTAGCCGAAATGGGTCGAGGTGTGTTGGCTGCTTTTCTTTTTCGACCCAGTGTTGCAATCTGAGGATACTTAGAATGATCAATGCAAGTACCGTCAATGGTCTTATTATATGTACAAAGTTGGAAGTAGTGACTCTATCGGCCACAAGTATAGCAGCACCTCATGCCATGGTAGCACTTTCCATTAGGATGGGGCTTTGTACAGCCTCCTATGAATTATTAAGTGGGGCTACCAATGATAGAGGAGGATTCTGATTGGCGAGTGCGATCATTACTCTCTCCAATCCCTCGAATAGCTTGGCTTGAGTGTTGACCAACACCCTTATTGCCTCCAGCAGTGTGGTGGCCTCAGTTGAGGAGCTGTTAGAGACCGCAAAAGAGGGGGACGATCTAGGATTCATAGTTTAATCTGAGTTGTAGAAGTGACAAGGTGTCAGAATCTAAGAAGAATTAAATAACTTTGATTTCACTTTATTGATCATAAAGTGATTGGAGTAAGAGGTACAGTGGGTAGCCATCTGTTAAAATGAGACGAAAGTTAGTGTATGTATTATTACAAAGTTCTCTTCTTTATGATACATTATGTTGGGTTTCTACCTCGACTCATGGGAGGGAAGTCATTAGTGAAAGAAAAGTCATAGACGCTAGTGAAGGGTTTTGGTGACTTGATACAATGGACGGTCTCCCAATTTAGTGCTTTCACTTCAGCTTACTATCTACTAAGACTCTAATATTTTAACCAGTTTTGAACTCTTTACAAAAATATTATTATCCTTAATGATTCTTAAAGGTCGGTTGTGCTGTTATTATTCTTAAGGAGATAAAATTTAGAAAGTGGAAGATAACTACTTAAGAGTGACCTAAGACCTATTTGTTGGGTTAAAATCTTATAGGGATTCATATGTCTTCGTATGAAAGTTAAGTTCTAACATTTTAAGTTCTTGATCTTATAAATCTTATGAAGATTTAATTTGAATTAGTAAGCTACATGCTATACTTAAGTTTGTTCCTACTTAAGTTCTATTACTTATAAAAGCATTTCCCATTCTATACTCTTATTATTCTGAGCCCATGATTATAGTGCTTTGAATGTAACTCTAGTATATAGTTAGTGACTGATTGACAGAAGAACAATACATTAGGTAGAATGGAATGCAAATTCAAATCTGACACCTTATGGAATTCTCTGATACCAACTGTGGCTCCCCGCCCTCTGATCCACAGGATTTGACCTAAGGGGTGGTGTGTCACTTCTTACAAATCCATCACTTATCATTGGATTAGGTAAGATCCACAATCTACTAATAAGAGAATGATGTGCACAGAATGAATATGAGAATCAGTCACTAAGTCTATCGTACATACAGAGTGCGGAAGCAATATGAAGTAAAGATTACATCCATTCACCAGACATCAAGAAGAAATAAAAACTATAGCTCAGTAAATAATAATGTGCAGAAAAGTAAATACAGTCACATATACCTGTATTATTATAACATTTTAATTAAAATTTAGAAATGAAATAAAAACACTCTCATCCTCATAATGAAATAAAAGAAGACTAAATATCCTCTGATCCAAGCTGATACGCCTCCTCTATGTAAGGCTCCTCCTCAGGCACAGGATCATCAAACTGCTCAAGATCTGATATTATCAGTTTCACAATGTCAGGGCCCTAACCAATAAAAGAAAAATCTTATTATATAATTTGTCTAAGCACATTTTAAGCAAATAATTTATTAAACATTTATTAATCTCACCACTTTATTCTAAACCAAAATAAAATATCTATCTAGCATGGGAGCAAATAAGCATCAAAAGAAAGACAGAATAATTTATAAATGCATTATTTATAATTAAGCAAGAATTGAAGCAAAAGCACACCTCAAGTAAACTAAACAAGGTAAGGCATACATATTTAATATAGTAAGTAAAAGTACTAAAAGAAAAGCCTAAACCTAAACATACTGATGATCATACGACATATACAAATTGAAAATGATAAATCCAACTACGGTATATATAAGTAAGCAACAACAAGTCTAGCATCCTAAGATATATAAGTGAAGCAAGTGGAATAACTGCCTAAAGTAAAGTGAACTAAAACATATAACTGAAATTAAAAAGTACTGTAAATAAAACCATTGTGTATTAACTACCATACATAAGAGGGCTACATCAAGCCTGCTGAAATCAAAAGGATTCTTAGCATCAACAAGGAGGCTAAGGCGACAAAAATTATATTTCTCCTAACGTCAATAAGGAGGCATAGGCAGAAGTATATACAGAAAATTTTCTCCTAGCACGAACAAGGAGGCATAGGCAGAAAATATATATATATAAAATTGAGAGGCAGTATTAGCACATGCAGAAATATTTTAGTTATTTTACTTTTGTTTCTGTGGACAATTTCAGAAACAACTGAGGAGTTAAACATGTCTGCAAGATTAAACGGGTTCTAAGCTTAACACACACTCCTCAACAAGTAATGTTAAGCATCCTGATCTCTCCTTGCCCATGTACATTGGAGTAATATGCACTATAATCCACCATGAACTGAACCCAAATGCAAATATTTTTCTAATATTCTAAGTTTTCATTTTCATGCAACAATGTTTTCTTATATTACACGTTCAAGGAAAAATAAGTACAAAATTCAAGGAATGCGTAGCACAAAATCAAGTAGTAAGTAAGGGACTACTAAATATCATGATATCATTTATTTTCTAATTTAACCATTCTAACTATTCTAAGTTACACAAGTTCAGGATTTCCAATTCCTACTATCGAGTGTAACTTAGAAGTATGTTCTTATAGATTACAAAATATTAGGACTAGCTAGGTCATAATATGCTTAATCAATGTTGACTATAAGAAATCATCACGACCTAATTTATGAGCTTAGACATTTTACTAAGCTAGAGATTATGGATTAAATACCACGAGCTTAGGCTTAATCACATAATCCCAAAGATAAGACTTAAGATCTAAGTTTCAACATAAATGAGATCTAATGATTAAGGCAAATCCTATTAAGCAAATCAAACTTAATAGGATGAATCTCCTATCCTGGATCTAAGGTTGAAAGATAAAATAATCAAAATAAGTTGTAAAATCTAGAAACTAATAAAACTAAGGATTCATTCATTGACTAACCCCATTATTTAATGAATGAAATATATCCTATAATCTAACCCTAATCTTAGGAACAGTCCTAATGTGAGGTGTTGAATTTCCTAAGAAAAAGACTTAGAAATTTTAGGGATTTTATCAAATTTGATTGAAAAGCTAATTTTTATCACTTAGAAGATTCTAATACAGTTCTAATGCTAGTTTTAGTGATTTACTAAATAATTATGAGTTAAAGATGCTTAACCTAAATTTTGGATAAAAATGACTATTTTGCTCCTACTTTAGGGTCCAAAAAAATTACTTTCTGAATTAGGGTTTCAAATTAGAATTTCTTACTTCCAAATGATTTCTTACTATCTAATATGAAGATAGATAGTAAGTACACTCAATTTGGATAAGAAATGGGTCCTATAGGTCCAAACTAAGGTTTGGGGCATTTTAGTAATTTACTCATAATGGAATCTAAATTCTTATACAGTTTATTATTAGTTACTGTTCAAGAATTCGATAGAGTCTAAGAACACTACATTCTAAAGTCAAATGGCTAAGTTATAGCAATTTCAATTTTTAAGGGCAATTTGGTAATTTTGTCGGTCAATAGGGGACAAAAACCGAACTTTTATGTTTGAAGTCCAAATTCAGTAAACTCAATTTCTATAGCTTCCCTATAGTACATTGAGTGCTTTAACAGGGAGTAGATCCAATTTAGACTTCAAATGGTCAAGTTATGGCCTAACTAGGGTTATGAGTATTTTAGTCATTTCTAATTTTTTAGGGTTCATATCCTAAATAATATTTCAGTTTATTGATAACACTAAAATTCTAGGCTAGTTAGCACTTTAAATTTCTAAATTTGAAGTTGAATTGACCAAGTTATGATCATTTGAAGATTATGGATATTTTGGTCATTTTTAGGGTATGGTCTTAATTGTCACTTTCCAAACTAAGCTCCAAATGGGAAAACTAATACTTCTATAGTGATGGGGTCATTCTCTTGAGTATTTTAAGACTCATATTACTATATTTGGATAACTAGGTTAAAAGTTGTGAGGGTTTATTTAGAACCTAAAATATCATTATGTTATCTAAGCATCCTATGGAAAATTTGATACTACCAGAATAACCCTCTCATTTTTTCGATCAAAATGAGCTATATATTTGCTATATTTGAATTATTAAATTGAAAGATATTAATGGTTCAAGTTTATGCATTTAAATTAATTAGTTAACCTTAACTTAATTTACTAAGAAAATATTAAACTAACTTATTAATTTTAATTAACAGAAACAAAAAATTAAATTAAATTAATTAAGGCGGTGGGCCCCACTATCCACGTGGCCTGCTCTGACTGGGCGTGGTGACAGACGATAGGCCCCACATACAGGCAGTCGAGGGGACAGCCTCGATGGGAGGCGGGCCCCGCGGACGCGTGGCAACATCCTAGCGGCCCAAATCGCCCGGGTGGGTCCTGCGGCTCAAACAGAGGCGGCGGTGTGGGCCCTGCCACTGTGCGTGTGGACGCGGCGACATATCCCACCAAGAGACGCGTGACGAATCACCGCTCGCCACCTGTCTCTGCAGGCCCCACAAGCGCGCCATGTCGACTGATGCGCACGCGACCCGTGTGAGAACGGGCAGGGCGCGGGTCGACCCGGCCCGAGCCACGGGTTCACCCTCCCTTCATTCCAAGTCAATGCGCTAGGGCACATCAGACGGGGTCTCTCTCGGTTGTGCATGGCATTGACCCACATGTCGATGGATCGGCCGCGTCGAGAGCTTTCCGACGATGGCCGGGTCTTCGTGCGAGGTGGCTCGAAGCGCCTGCAAGACCCAACCCTATGTCAGGCCTGTCGGGTTTAACAATTTTCCCTGTAGAGTCTTCTCCAAATTGGATCGACTAGGTTCACGATTCTTTGATCCGATGCAATCATAAGGTGATCTAAGATGTGGAATAGCTTTTCGAAACAAAATGTATGAAATCAATTGAAGAGATGGAGGCGATCGAGGGTACCTTAGCTTCGATGGCTGAGAGTGCCGGTAGCCGAGGGCGATCCTGAATGCTTAAATGGCCTCCCAGCTTGAGATCCTGAGCCCTAGCCGGCTACTGGGTGGGGTATAGAAGCTCGACAGAGGCTACGAGGCCACCGCACGCGGCGGTTGGTCGCGGGCTGCGACAGGGCGATAACCGTCCTGCGCGGGGCTTCGATCGGGACGACGAGACCGAGCCGTTCGATCATCTGATCGAAGGGCTCCGTTCGATCATCTGATCGAATGGCTTAGTTCTCTTGTCTGATCAGATGGGAGTTCGAGCGAGGGAACGGCGGGGGAAATGGCGCCATTATGATGATTAAAATAATATTATTATTTAATAATTTTCCAAATTAAAATTAAGTGATTAATTGCACTTAGAAAATTTCCAAATATTCACCCCTAGCTAATTGATGGGTGATGATCGCAACGGCGGGGTTAGATTTTTGTTTCGACGAGTATTTTAATTTCCCAATTTTTTAGTTATTTAAACACTATTAAAATATTCGTCAAAATTTTGACGACTTCCGATTGATGCGAAAACATCACCCCTGGCTAATTTGGGGGCAATGAGCGCAATGGCGAAGTCCATTTTTCAATATGAGGTCTATTTAGACAGGTCAAATTTTAGGGTATCTAAATTTTCTAAGAAAATCTGGATTTGATCCATTTGACTTCTGATTTGGACTAGACTTTGGAGGATGACTCCTAATGACTTGATTAACACTTAGGATCAAGATTAGGACTGAGAATAGTCCTAATTGACTAAGGTAATAACTTGGATTGTTACACTATACATCACAATTGAAACTCCCAAGCTCCATTTGATGACCCTGCTACTAGTCGATCCTTCCAGCTCATTACCAGCGATCTCTCGCCTAATCTGTGGGTGAGACTTAAAGTTCAAGCCTCCACTCGATTCCTGAGGGCTAAAGGAATCTCCCATAAGTAAACCAGCACCTAATGCACATTTGTCATTCCTGCATTTGTTCTATTCTTGGCAAACCATATATACTGCACCTCCCTCAGAGCTGATTCAGCTCATTTCAGCACTTAATTTGCCCTAAGTTCTACTCCAGGTAATGCGTGGTTAGGTTTAGAGTTTAGCAGTGATCCAATTTATAAGGTTAATGGTCTAGCAGCAGGTCAGGCAGTGAAGTTCACTGCCTGGGTGGGTTGGGTTTAGCGTTTAGTGGCGATACAATTTAGAAGGTTAGTGGTCTAATAACAGGCCAGGAAGTGATGTTCACTGCCAAGGTGGGTGCCACCAGACTACTGCATTTTTCCATTATTCCCTGGAAATAGACATCACCTCAGGATGTCACATTGGTAGGGAATAGTAATGTGATCGTTAGCCGATCGATAAATAGATCTAGGATCGATTGGGTTAGCCCAGTCAATCGGGATCGTCGGACCCGTGATAGTGCACTATGTTGCAATGTTGCGAGTATGGTTTCGATGATCTAGCCGCCTGCCTCAAATATAAGTATAGTCGCTCCACCTGTGATCCCTGATCGTGTAGGGATCATGACAGAGCAGTGGCACCCTTACTATAAGAATAATTGGCTCCCCACTATAAACCCTATAAATTTTTTAGGGCCGATTTAGGGTGAATAAGCTCCCAGCTATTTAGGCACCTCTTCATAGGGCTTCTGAGTATAGACAATGCGGCTTGACTTAGTGATCGTAAAGGGATCGAGCTCAAGCCACGACATGATCTTGGTAGCCCACAATTTGAATTTCTTTCCTAACCCTAGGTCGCATCTATCAGGGAGCCGTCTGCAAAAGAAGCACAGTAGTAGGTTGGGTTAGACCCCGACGCATGTGTTTTACATCTGGGTTATTTAAATAATCCTATTATATAGAATTACTTTCCTTCAGAATACTCATTTGGAAATTAATATTCTTATGATTCATTATATGAAATAATTCCATTTAAATTATTGAAATAACTCAGTCAATTTAAATTCATATTAGTTGATCCAATATATCATTTTGATCAATAAATTATGATGAATAATAAACTGTAAAAAAATTTAAGTTTTTGTGAGTAGTTTTCTTAATCAAACCTAATTACTTCAAAAAAAGGATTAGTGAATATTATACTTAATCTTTAGCTAAATTTCATGATTAAAATATATAATTCTTCATAGACAGAGAAGAATATATTTTTCAAGATAAATATATTTTTCTACTTTTCATTTTGCTAATCACACTAATCACCCTAAATTTTAATTAGCAAATATTTAGACTAATTGAGCTTTGATTTTAATGATTTTAGTATCAATTGACTCCTTAGTCAAAAAAGAACTTATTCATAGCCTAAATTCTTAATTTTGATAATTAAAATCACTAATCACTCATTAATAAGCTTAAATATGAATTAGAGCTTATTAATTCCAATTCTTAATCAAATTCAATGCTTAAGGTGTCAATCTTCTTATTATATATTAAGAAACCATTTGACATTGAGTAAATTCAGTATAGAACCCTAGAATTTAAAGTCACATCTTATATTCTTAATAAGGGGCTTTTTGGTAATTTTGGCCAAACCTTGTTTAAAATGCATTTAGAACTTCTTAAAATGTCCTTTGTCTTTATATTCAGTGAACTAAGTGTTTGGAACTAAGTTGAGATTAGATTGTCATATAGTTTAGATTTAATGACCTAACCCTAGTTTTTGCCTTAAAGTTAATTAACTTAACTTTAGAATGTTTAAGTGTGGATTTAGAAATTCACTTTCCCTTCTTTAAATGTTTAATAAGATTTATCATATCAGTTATAATCAGATTAGACTCAATTTTAGAGTTTTAATTATCTTCTTTTTGACTTAAGTAGATCCCTAAGTAAGTCATTAATCCTTCTAGTCTTCTAATAATTGAATCTTTTTAATCTTAGCTTAGATCTTCACTCACTACTTCTTTAGCTCAAATATATTGAGTAATGAAATTACTTAATAGATTATGCCATAATTATAAAATAGAGGTTTTAATTAAAATTAACCCTTATGAATCCATTCTGACTATTTTGTCTTTTGATTTTAGTTAATTATCCATTATAGTAAGGTTAGTAATTCTTACCTTATTGTGTTTGATTATACTCATTAAGATCTCCTTAACTCATAGTGCTTGAGAGTTGTTTTGAGAAAACCTAGCTCTTAGATGCTAGTACCTTGGATTACGAAACTTAAACACCATATGTTGGAGGTTTAGCTCTTAATCTCTAAATCTTGATAATATTTATCAAGATCAATTTGGGATAATCAATATATCAAATATGATGATTAATTTAATTATTTAACTTTTGTATGCAATATTGCCTAATTTTTGGCTTAGAACTTGTTTAATTCTAATGTTTGATTTTATAAGATCGTGTGTAACAACTATAGGTTATTACTTAGCCTAATTTTATCTTAATTATCATTCCATTGAGTTCACTTAGTTATTAGAACCAGTCCCCGAAGATTTGGAGCGATTCGGAGCTAAATAGAATATTTGAAATATTTTAATATATGTAATTAATTAGAAAATTGAGATATTTAAATTGATCTCAAAATTAAAATTTGACTTTGTCATTGTGCTCATCATCCCCAAATTAGCTAGGGGTGATGTTTTGAAAGTATTTGGAAGTCGTGGGTTTTTTGCGAATATTTTAATGTATTTAAATACCCCAAAAATAGAATAATTAAATAATCATTGAAATTGAAATCCGACTTCACCGTTGAATTCCTCACCCTCGAATTAGCTAAGAGTGAATTTTTGGGATTTTTTAGAGCCCGTTTATTCATCCAATTTTAATTACAGAAAATGGGTTAATTAAAATTAAAAAAAAACAATTAATTTAATTGTGTTTTAAAATCCATTTCTCTATTTTACCCTCTGGCTGGGACCCGCCACTCTCCTCCTTCGTCTGTCAGCGCCTTCTCCCCTAAATCCTGTGCACACAAGGGGCTGAGCCTCCTCTCCATTCCCCGTTTTTCTACTCAAGCCCTTCTCCTCCATGCCTTGAATGGGATGATGGCACCTTCTCATCCCATCCCATAGCCATGCCTCCATCTTCCTATAAGATGAAGCCCCAGCCCTCCTCCTTTCCTCCATTTGGCCATCAGCTGAAGCTCCTCCTCCCTTCCCCTTTACTTGCTGTGCTGGCTTCTGAAGGAGCCCTCAAGCCTTCAAGCTCCCAAAAAACTAGCAGAACTCCATTCGTCCAAGGTCAAGGTACCCATTCCCATTTGTTATACTCTTCCTTATCTGATTTATCAAAGTATTATGAATGGCATTTTCATTAGCTATTGTATGGAGTCTATGTGTGATCGTCGAGCCTCAATCGAACTCAAATGAGTTCGATCGAAGCTCGTTTCTCCATTAAAAATGCTGTCAAAAGCTGTAAGATCTTTGTATACATGAAGCTAGGGCATCATTTTCTGCTCATTATAATGATCCATTCATGCTGATTTTGGTATTAATGGAAACGTCTCGGAGTCTTTCCAAGACCTTTCCATCGGTATAAAGCACCGCATGTGATGTGCTCTAAATTGAGAGTATTTGAGTGCGAAAGGGGACCCGTTACGATTTTCGCACAAGCGAAATCACCGTTGAGCGCTATAGCGCGTCGTAGCACCTGGCTCTCGCCAGGGATCACTACAGTGCGCAACATCACTCGCATCTTGGGTTGACTATGCCGTAGCGTGCCACAGCGCGCCATAACACTTAGCTCTCGACCAAGGGGCACTACAGCGCGTCATAGCACCCAGCTCTCAGAAAATCTAGCGTCGTAGCGCGCCGCAACACCTGAAAGCGCTGTCATGCGCCACAGCACTGAAATTCACTGCAGCCCCTTAAAGCGCTGCAGCGCACCGTAGCACCCAGATCTCGAGAAGTTCTGAAGTCGTAGCACGCCACAACACCTGAAAGCTCTGCAGTGCGCTGCAGTGTGCCACAGCGCTGCCCACGCCTCTGGAAAGCTAGCGTCGTAGCGCGCCGCAGCGCTTGGCTATCAGCCATAAGGCGCTACGCGCGCCGTAGCGCCCATAATTGTCCGAAAGTGCCCAGAACTGTCCGGAATTGCCCAAATTTGTGATTTTTCGCATGTTAATGACTATATGACCCTAATGGGGCCAAAATATATCAAAATTAAAACTGAATTTAGTAAAATTAAGCATTGTATGAATTTGGAGGTGAATTTCAATGGAGAATTTACCATTTACTATGAATAATATGTTCTAAATCTCTTAAGGAATTACTTGAATGTTTTGTGCCAAATAAAAATGTTAGAATATTTGATTGCTTATATGACTAAATAGAGCTTAATAATTAAATTGTATGGAACTTAAGGGCTTTAAATTTATAATCAAGTGCTAATCCCTTTTGAGTTTGATTTAAGATTTGTTTAGCCTTAATTACTCATTGTTTTAATCAATATGATGCTTATATATGCTAGAGAACTTTAACTTTGATTTAGACATCTTGATTTAATTAATTTGACATTAATCAATATTTAACCCTAAGAATCTTAAGAATTGATTAAGTTAATCAATACTTGATCTTGAACTTGAAGTGAATACCAATAATGCATCAATAATTCACTAATTTTTCATTGATCCTTAAACTAAACAATTGATCTTGATTTAGTTTAGTTAGGAGCTAAACTTGACTTGTCTTGATTAAGATCTATACCTTAATTACCTTAATCAATTAACTTTGATTGAAAAATAATTCAACTTGCATAATTCCAATAATACATATGATTTGACATTGATCTTAAACCATTGAGTTAGAAGTGCTTAGATTACTAAAGAACTTTTGTGATTTAGTATCTGTGGCACCCCACTCCTTAAGTCCACAATCATTGGACTAAGGAGTGGACTGTCACTCTGGCAAATTCCTCACTTCTCATTGGATTAGGTAAGATCAATAATCCACTAATAAGGGAAGGACGTGCACAGAACATCTAAGAAGATCAGTCACTAAATATGACATACATACAGAGTGCAAAAGCAAAATAGAATAAATATTGCATCAATTCACCATTCATCAAGTAAGAAACAAAACAAAGCTCAATAAATAATAAAGTGCAGAAAAGTAATCACAATCACAGTACATGTATTATTACAATATTTATATGAATGGTTTATAAGACTAAAAATAAATCTAAAAGTCACTCATCCTCACAAAAGACTGAAAGAAGACTAAGCAGTATCTGACTCTCCTGGCCGAAGCTTCTCCTCTAAATAGGCACTTCTCCTTCAGCACCCAGCTCCTCAAATCTATCTGAATCTGACATTATTGGTTTCATAATGTTAAGGCCCCGGCCAATAAAAGAAAAATCTTATCAGACAATTGTCTAAATATATTTTAGGCTGAATATTTTAAATGAGTTCTTAATGTCACCAATTTAACTTAAGCATGACAAAAATTAAACTAAAAGCAGTAGGAGCAGTAAGCATACAAGGAACAAGGTAAGTTATAAATACAGTATTTATAACTTAAACAAAAAGTGAGGCAAAAGCACACCTCAATAAACTAAGTAAGGAATGGGCATATACATATATACAGTGCAGTAAGTAAAAGTACTGAAAGTAAAGTCTAATCCTAAACATACTGATGATCATAAGACATGCTAATTAAAGGCAAAAATCTGAAAATGGTACATATAATAAGCCGTAAAGTCTAGCATCCTATAAATACATACAAGTGAGCAAGTAAAGAAACACAGCTAATTGAAACACGCATCAATAATACAGTACACAGTAAGCTAAAACTGAAACAGGTATGTAAAGACTGTCATATCAGAAAATTAGCCAATCGGGCCAAGTGAAATTCCCAAAGCCTCTCTGGGCTAGGGCAAACAAAAATTCTCATAACCTTTCTAGGCTAGGGCAGACAAAACCAGCAGCAGAACTGAGGAGGCAGTAAATATAAATGCATAATCTTTTAGTTATTTTACTTTTATTTCTGTGGACACGTCTAGAAGTAATTGATGAGTCAAGCATGTCTGCAAGACTATACAGATTCCAAGCTTAACACACACTCCACAATGAGTAATGTTAAGCATCTTTATTGCTCCTTACCCCTATCCATTAGGGTAAATGTGCACCAGAACATTTTAGAATATACTGAACCCAAGGCAGTTGTTATCCTAATTATTTTAAGTTTTTATTTCATGCACAAATTTTTCTTATATAACATATCTATAGAATTAAGCACAAAATACAAAAAATCCGTACCATAAATAAATCAAGCAAGGGACTCTTTTATACATGGTGACATTGTTGTTGTCTAATTAAACCAATCTAACTATTCTAAGTTACACAAGTTTAGGATCTCTAATTCTTACTATCGAGTATAACCTATAAGTATGTCCTTATAAGTTAAAAGGATTAGAACTAATCAGGTTCTAATCTAATTCAATCAAGTACGAGTACAAGTTTAATCAATAAATCATAACGTTCTAATTTGATGAATTTAGGCGTTCTATCTAAGATCTGATCAAGATCTACTATGCTATAGATTATGAATTAAACACTACGAGATTGGACTTAATCACATAATCCAAAAGGATAAGACATAAGATCTAAATTTTAGTCTAAGAGTGATCTATTAATTAAGGCAAGTCCTATTTAAGCAATTCAAATTTAATAGGATGAATCTCCTATCTTGAATCTAGAGTTAAAAGATAAAATAATCAAAATAAGTAGTAAAAATTTAAAAACTAATAAAACCAAAGATTCATTCATTGAATAACCCACTTATCCAAGGAATAAAACCTAACCTATGAGCTAGTCCTAGTCTTAGGAATAGTCCTAATGTGAGGTGTAGAATCCTAAGAAAAGACTTAGATAAATTTTAAGAAATTTAACCTTTTTTATCTAACAATTAATTTTAACACCTAAAATGATTCTATTACAGCTCTAATATTGGTTTCAGTTATTTAAAAGACAATTTAGAGGTTAAAGACGCTTAACCTAAATTTTGGGAAAAATAATAATTTTGCCCCTACTTAAGGGTCCACAAAGTGACTTTTTGATTTATGGTTCCAAATTGAAATTTCTTACCGCCAAATGATTTCTTACTGTCAAACATGAAGATAGACAGTAAATATGCTCAATTTGGATAAGAAACGGGTCCACAGGTCCAAACTAAAGTTTTTGACCTAAATAGCATTTTAGTAATTTACACCTAATGGAACCTAAAATTTTATGCAATTTACTGTTGGTTACTGTTTAAGGATAAGACATAAGATCTAAATTTTAGTCTAAAAGTGATCTATTGATTAAGGCAAGTCCTATTTAAGCAATTCAAACATAATAGATTGGATCTCCTATCTTGAATCTAGGGTTAAAACATAAAATAATCAAAATAAGTATTAAAAATCTAGAAACTAATAAAATCAAAGATTCATTCATTGAATAACCCACTTATCCAAGGAATGAAATCTAACCTATGAGCTAGTCCTAGTCTTAGGAATAGTCCCAATGTGAGGTGTAGAATCCTAAGAAAAGACTTGGAGAAATTTTAAGAAATTTAACATTTTTGATCTAACAATTGATTTTAACACTTAGAATGATTCTATTACAGCTCTAATATTAGTTTTAGTGATTTAAAAGATAATTTAGAGGTTAAGGACGCTTAATCTAAATTTTGGGCAAAATAATAATTTTGCCCCTACTTAAGGGTCCAAAAAGTGATTTTTTGATTTAGGGTTCCAAATTGAAATTTCTTACCGCCAAATGATTTCTTACTGTCAAACATGAAGATAGACAGTAAATGTGCTCAATTTGGATAAGAAACGGGTCCTACAGGTCCAAACTAAAATTTTTGACCTAAATGGCATTTTTAGTAATTTACACCTAATGGAACTTAAAATTTTATGCAGTTTACTGTTGGTTATTGTTCAAGGATTCCATAAAATTTAAGAACACTATATTATGAGGTCAAATGACTAATTTATGGCTATTTCAGTTCCTAAGGGCAATTCGGTAATTTTGGAAGGTGGCGTTTTAATCTTTATCGGGCTTGAATTGAGATTATGTATGGGCCGGATTTTGCAGTATTATTCTTGCTCTGTTTTGGCTACCTGGCTCGTCGTTGTTTGGTTGTTGGTGGATTGGTTGTCCCGGTATCATGTGATTTTCTGGATTGATGATTTTGGTCGTTACCTGTTCGCGACGCTCTCTAAGCTGCTCCTTTGTTTGGTTGGCTTCTTTTTGATTGCAGGTGCTCGTTGGTGGAGACGATTCGTTGATTAGTGTGAACAGCGTAAATGTTTCTCAGCAGACATTTATTTTGGCAGCACTAATCGAGGGTTATCATTTAGTGATGACTCATCCCATCGCTAATTATACTTTGTTTGTGCAAGTGGCAGAGTAGGACACCGTAAGTGCGATCGACGTCGTCTGATTCGATCACATAACTGTGGAACGATCGATATCATCTGGATGCAGTGTTCCGTGTTCGAGCCCGCATGGAATTTCCACGTTTTCGATATAATAGTTAAATAAATTTAAATAAATTGATTAATTCAATTTTAATTTATTAAAATTCTATATTTCCAATTTCAAATAAAAATATAAATTGTATTTTGTGAATATTTCAATTAATACAAGTCAAAAAAATTATGAAACTTGCACCCATAGTATATTTTTTTGATGTGCAGAATTCAAATATGCTATCAGATTTAGGGTTTGAGGTCAAATAATTTGCCTAATTTTTTGGGTGTCTGATATTAATAAAATAATCAAGAAATATTCTCTTGAACATTTTAGCTCTAAATTTCAAAATTATGTTCTAATGATATTTAGAACCTAATAGTGACAGGTTTAAAAGCTGATTAAGCCTGATTAAACATGGTACCAACCTAGGGTTATTATAGCTTCAAACTGAAATTTTAGTGAGAGTGGGTTTCGTCTTGTCAAGATGCACATCCATGTTAAGTTTCGTTAAATTTGAAGTTCAAACATTACACAAGTTTATAAATAAATAAGACAATAATAGTAAAACAAAATAAATTCATAAATGCACTCATTATTCCTCAATTTGAATTTCACGCTTCTCTTCTTCCCGAGCAGCATGCAACCTCCCCTCGGCACGTGACCCTAAGGTGACGGGATGAGCTCGACAGGCTAGGGAGGCTCGTCCTAGCTACTGCGAAGGATGGGAGATGCCATCCTAAGGGCAGGAGAGCTCTGCCAGGCCTCACCACAGGTAAAAGTCGTCGAATAAACTCCCGACCCCCTGGCGACGAACCATAGGCCCCATAGGTCAAGAAACACCGACAAATCTATATAAACCCTCATTGCCGACAACGAAGAGAGAGAAGATATATATTTTTTTTTTTAATTGGAAAAGTTAAAAGTTAAAACTAATATCTATTATGTTATTAAATAAAATGTTTGGTTATATTATGAGATAAACGAAAAGAATTAAAATTATAAATATTACAATCGAAAAAAATTAAAATTTTAATAATAATAATAATTGTAAATTTTTATTATGTTATTCAATATTAATATATAATATCTAAAGTTAACTTACAATATAGTAAATGTAATATTAAACATAATATATAGCATAATGAATAATATATAATATATAATGATAGATATAATAGATGTTAGTATAAGTATAATAATAATAGTATATTACAGAGTATATAACATTTGTTGCATTAGTATTAAATAACAATATATAAGTTAAGTTAATAATAATGATAATATAACATATTATGAATTAACACAACAATACGTACAAAGACATTATAAGTAATAATGAAATTATTGTATAATATAGTTTGAATATATTGATAGAATTAACACAACAATAGTTTTACTTATTGCAATATATTTAGCTTATTTTATTAGTAAAAGAGTGAACTTCTAACGTAGCATGTGATGAATTTTGTAAAACCATTAGTACTTTTGAAATGAATGTATCTCCACTGTTATTTTGATATTTCTGGATGTTGAAATGATACTTCATATGTTGCTATACTAAGCTACAATAGTACCTTGGGATGTGAGCGCCTAACGTTGGGTTTGCCCCGCTGACCAGACGGCGGATCGCCAAATTGGTGCCTAGGCTCGCCCAAGAAACAACAAGGCAGGTGCCCAGGTGCACACAAGCCCCTGCAAAAAATCCTGCTCGGATATGATGTATTCTAAGCTGTTTAAAGCACTTGGAGGGCTAGTTTGAGGTTCCGTATAAATACTAACATGTTGGGTCAATGGAATATATACGAAAAAGCCGAAACTATTCGTTGTGCAAAGCAGACGATCCAACACTAATAACAAGTAAGGAGTTACAAAACAAAAAAATCAATAATAAAAAAAATCCTAACAGCAAAGAAGGCCGGCCGGCTTTGAGAATGCATGCAAAATGGCTTTTGGGCAATGTTCTTCTTTCTTGCTTTTCAACTCTCATCACCGTCCAAGAAGTATAATAATTGAAAATTTACTCTTGCAACCCCCAAACTTTAGCTATTTACATATTTGTTTTTATAAATAGGTACAATATTTAAATTTTACTTAGTTATTTCATTTGAGGAAAAATAAAATGCTAAAATAAGTGGTGTGGAAAATTAGTTGTGGAAAATCAATGCAATACAACTATATATATATATATATATATATATATATATATATATGTATACTTGTCTCAATGATTCAAAATCTATAAATGAATCGCCTTTTTATAACAAAATAATCTTCAAATAATTACTTACTCTAATACTAATTTCTTGAGATGTACTAAAATAAACACATATAGGTTTTCTTTAATAAAAAATTAGGGATGAGGCAACATAGATGAATAGGATTTAGGTGGTAGTTTAGTACAAATCAAAGATTGAGTGTTCATAAATGGTAAGGATTTGTTTAGTATTCATGCAAATCCCTCTAATAACAAAATAATCTTCATCATAACATTGCCAAAATGTTTATGATTTGTTGCAATCTAAACCATTGCTTGTAACTCTAGAATTAATTTCTAACATCATATATAGAATGATAAATCAATAGCAACAATAATTCAAAGGGAAATTGCATAAATGAGTTATATGAACTACAATTTGCAATATATGAAATAAAAAATTAAAATTTACATTATTTCAGAACTTACATAATTTTAAAATACTATAATTTGTTTTGAATTTTGGAGTAAATTTTGAATACTTTAGAGACAATATTCCAGCGTGCTACTGCGCTGCGGCACGCTGTAGCATTCCCTGACAGAGAGCCAAGAGCTACGGCGCGCTATGGCATGCTACGGCGTGGCGGCGCGCTAGGGCGCCAAACATCCCGAGACGCGGACACTGCAGTGTGTTGGAGTGCTCTCAGCCCAAGAGCCAGGCGCTACGGCACAGTAGCGCCGTCGGTCATTCTGCATAAACGAAAGACAAGAGGTCTCCCCTAGCGCATCCAAGTACTTCCAATTTATGGCACCTCAAGGGTGGTGTCATATACCGATGGAAACGTCTTTCCAATACCTTCCCATTTGTACCAAAATCAACACGAAAAGACCACTCTAACGCAACAAATAACGATGCCCTAGGTCCGGGTATGCAAAAATTCTACTGCTTTGACTGTTTTCTAATTGACGATTCGAATTTCGATTGGACTCGTTCGAGTACGATTGAGGCTCGACAATCAAACCTAATGGCATGCAATAGCTAATCGAAACACCATTTCACCAAGACATCGATTAAATTAAAGGGAAAAGGGGTGCCTTAGCTTGCAAAGGGAGCGTTAAAGGTTACAGCTAAGGTTCTTCAGGAGCTTGGGAAGGAAGAAGCTTCCTTAGCTGCTAGCAAATGAAGACAATGGAGGCCATGGAAGCTAAATAAGGGAGGGAGGAAGCATGGCCTAAACATGGGGTTGGGCGGGAGAGAGTCCATGCGGGAAAGGAGGAAGTGCATGTGGGTCCCAGTGCAAGGAAGAAGGAAAATTACAAAAATATTTTTTTTTCAAATTTTTTAACACATTTTAGTAATTAAAATTAAATGAATAAACCAGCTCCGAAAAATCCCAAAAATTCACCCTTAACTAATTTAGAGGTTGAACTCAATGACGAAGTCAAATTTTAGATTTGAGATCAATTTAATTATTTAAAATTTTGGAGTATTTAAAATATATTAAAATATTCAAAAAAATCTGATAACTTCCAAAAAATTTTAAAACATCACCACTAATTAATTTTTGGGTGATGAGTTCAAGCTAACACGTGCGACGGAGCCAAGCCGCACGTGCCAACTTGCGAAGAGAGTCCGTACGAGGGAAAGGAGGAAGTGCAGGTGGGTCCCAGTGCAAGGAAGAAGGAAAATTAGAATAATGTTTTTTTTTTCAAATTTTTTTAACACATTTTAGTAATTAAAATTAAATTAATAAACGAGCTCCGGAAAATTCTAAAAATTCACCCTTAACTAATTTGGGGGTGAGGAACTCAGTGACAAAATCAAATTTTAAGTTTAAGATCAATTTAATTATTTAAAATTTTGGAGTATTTGAAATATATTAAAATACTCGAAAAAATCTAATAACTTCCAAGAATTTTCAAAACATCACCACTAACTAATTTTTGGGTGATGAGTTCAAGCTGGCACGTGCGGCGGAGCCATGCCGCATGAGCCAACTTGCGGGAGAGAGTCTGTATGCGGGAGAGGAGGAAGGGCACGTGGGTCCCAGTGAAACGAAGAAGAAAAATTAGAATAGTGTTTTTTTTTCAGATTTTTTAACACATTGTAGTAATTAAAATTAGATAAATAAACGAATTCCGAAAAATCTCAAAAATTCACCCCTAACTAATTTGAGGGTAAGGAACTCAACGACAAAATCAAATTTTAATTTTGAGATCAATTTAATTATTTAAAATTTTGGAGTATTTAAAATATATTAAAATATTCAAAAAAAATCTGATAACTTCCAAGAATTTTCAAAACATCACCACTAACTAATTTTGAGATGAGGAGTTCAAGCTGGCACGTGCGGCGGAGCCATGCCGCATGAGCCAACTTGCGGGAGAGAGTCCGTATGCGGGAAAGGAGGAAGGGCACATGGGTCCCAGTGCAACAAAGAAGGAAAATTAGAATAATGTTTTTTTTTCATATTTTTTAACACATTTTAGTAATTAAAATTAGATGAATAAACGAGATCCGAAAAATCCCAAAAATTCACCCAACTAATTTGGGGGTGAAGAAATCAACGACGAAATCAAATTTTAATTTTGAGATCAATTTAATTATTTAAATTTTTTGAGTATTTAAAATATATTAAAATATTCAAAAAAATCTGATAACTTTCAAGAATTTTCAAAATATCATCAGTAACAAATTTGGGGTGAAGAGTTCAATAACAAAATCAAATTTTAATTTTGAGATTAAATTAATTATTTTAATTTCTTGGGTAATTAAAATATATTAAAATATATTAAAACATTCCTCCTAACAAATTTGGGAGGTGAGGAATTTAATGGCAAAGTCAAATTTTAATATTGAGATCAATTTAATTATTCTAATTTCTAGAGTATAAAATTTAATGACTTTCAAAATTTTCCAAGACATCACCCTAACTAATTTGGGGATGATAAGTTCAATGACGAAGTTAAATTTTCAATCCGAAATCAAATTAATTATCTTATTTTTTAATTAATTAAATAAATTAAAATAATCATAGTATTCAATTGAACTTCAAATCGCTCCAATTTTTTTTTAGTTTGCTTTAGTCTAAACACATTAGGGAGACTAATATAGATGATTATGAATTGATTTGACTGATAAATATTATTTAACAACCTTTTGGTTGTTACAATGACAACCCGGGTATCAGAGTCAAGAATTTCAAAGCAATAATTTATATTTAAAACATCATTAATAAAATAATTTAATAAATATGAGATTATTCATCATACGAAGAGCCATTTAACATTATTTATAATACCATAATTAATCAATTAATATAATAAAAGTTAGATAATAGTAAATGCATCTTCTTCTCACTTCTTTAATCTCAAGTCTTTAGATTCCCAAGTTGATCTCCTCATAATTAGTTCCAAGAACCTTAAACATTACAAGATTATCAATCATGAAGGAGTACATAAAGTATTGAGTAAAAGTTAATTTCTAACATCCTATATAAAACAATAAAATGATAGTTTGAAATAAACTATGTGAAAATAATATATTCTTTTGGGCCTATGGCCCCCAATCATCACAAGGAAACCCAGATAATGGCTTAAAATATTTTAAGAAGGTATACAACTATTTGTCAATAATTGTTCATAATTTTCATTTCAATTTGGTGAGTCTTTCCTTTGAATCTTCTGCCCATTTTTAGTGGACTATAACCCTTCTTATTTTGTCATGTGTTACCAGTAAACCATACCTATACATATTTATTTTTGTTCTCCCTACAAAGACTCTCACTTTAGATATTGTCATAAGTATTATGAAAAATTTTGGATTCAATAAGTGGTGAAACGTGTACATGCCAATATCAATTTTTTGCAAATGAAAATAGACTTGAACAACATGTTATTAATAACAATTTCTAAATAGCTCACCTACCTGACTATTTGATCATCACACTGCTTATCCTTATATTAATCTGCTAAAAATTAATGTTTATACATTAATTTGATGTTTAAGATTATTTATAAGGTTATGGATTCAATAGCTTATGATTTGATATCCAAATAACAATATTCATAATTATACTAAATTTGATTAATTAAAGTTTCAATTTTTTTTGTTGAAATATGGACATCAAAATGGTGCACCTAAAGTGCTCATCAGTCTCTAGTGTCTAAAGACAACTTATTATCAATTATCAGAGAACATGCATGCCAAATTTCATGTTCCAATTTTGAATATATTGAAAGTTATATTCAAGCAAACATGGTGATAAATTTATAAAGTTACTAAAATTTTCTAAAAAAATTTGATATTTATCTGAAACTATGAGCACTTAAAGGAGTACCTAAATAACATTTCAAGCATCTGTGATCAATAATAAACTTGTTCCTAATATATTTGAGAATAAGCATGCAAAATTTCAACTATTGACTATGCTTAGAACAAAAGTTATAATATTACAAACATAACAATATAAATTTCTAAAATCTGTCAAAATATCTAACATTGGAATAATTAATTTTGGCTAAAGTTTGATTGCTTAAATGAAGGCTATAGAATACAAATGAACTTGTAAAGTCTTCTGTAAACATGTTCCATATACATGGGAGATTAAATATGCAAAATTACAGGATCCAAATCTAAGTGGCTGAAAAATTATGGCACTCCAAAGTACTCAAAATCAAGAAACTTTTCAGAAAAAATATCTATCTAAGAAACTATAAATTTTCTCAAACTTTGGAATGGTTTTTGAATATCTTAGCAACATAACTAGAGTGTGGCATCTTCTAGCGATTTGTTTACAATATATAGAGAGATTTGTGTGTCAAATTACATCAGTTAATTATAAGTAAATCAAAAATTATGATAACACAAAGTAAGGATAAAATTTGTAAAATAACTAAATGCATCTAAGAAAACTTTAAGATTTTCATTAAACCTTACATGCAAGCTAAGTGGCTTAAAAAATTCCATTATAAATATGTAGCAAGAGCATAATAACACCTCAAACATCATCTAGACATTCACTCTATTAATAAATATGAATGAAATTTAGTAGAGGAGAGAGAGAATGATAGAGATAAAAAGAAAATGTTACCTTAAAGTGAAAGAGTTCTGTTGAAAATTTGAGAGAGTGCAATTTAGATCCTCCTTCCTTATGTGGTTTGGAGTTTCGAAATCTTTCTCGTTGTCTTTGGATTTGTGTAGGGATGAAGTCTTAGAGTTTGGCGGGGTGAGGAAAAGGTAGGAGATGGGGGTTTTTGCAAATGCTCTCAAATGAGGTAAAATGAAAAGGTGGTAGTATTTTTAAGGTTCTAACTAGGGTTTGAAAGTTTTATGAGTGTTTATATGGTATTATGATAGCTTCAAGTGCAGAGGTTTGATCAAGGGGGAGTTTGGATGGCTCAAAATAATTTGATCTAAATTTATCCTCAAATAAGGTAAATTTTTGTGAACCACAAAGTGTGCACTTAATTAGGTGGTTTACAGATGAAAACTCAAAAAAATTTGATCTAATTAGGCCTAATTTGGCTAAAAATAAAAATTTTTTATTTTTTAAAATTAAAAAAAATACCACCAAAATACAAATTAATTGATCCAAATAATAGGTCTCAATGATAAAAATTCATAGACACAAAAATTAGCCAATTTTGAGCCGGACCAGACTAGTTTCAACCAAAAATCTTAGTATTTTATAATCTCCCCAAGAAATCTCCCCAACATCAATTCAAACTTCTACTAGAGTATGCAAATCAAGTATCCTTACAAGAGAGGTAGTAAAACAAGGCCTTTTGAATTTGATCAAGTCAAAACAAAATTTGTATTTCTTCCATTGATAATGAGTAACAGAACTCCATAATTAGTACAATACAAAATTGGAATTTCTACTATAAGATTAAATCTTATAATATATATTATATTTGACGATGCCTAATAAGGATTAATAGCCAGACTAACAATATAGTAACTAAGAAACATAAAATATACATTAGGTAAGGAAGTTCCTTCATATTTTTCTCAATCATTTTTAGATGATCGACATCCTTCTCGTTGCTCATAGAGAATGGCTAAGTGCGCTATGCATATGTGATGATTATAGCTTAAAGCAAGGAAAACAATGATGATAAGATGTTCAGCCGATACTTGCTTTGAAAATTCGATCATCGCGAGATAGAAAGAGAAAAAGGAAGTTCTTCCAATTGATCTTTGATTGAATGTTGATGGGTTCATAAGGATTTTTACAGCTTAAGATTACAATTTGATACTAAATTCCAGAAAATAGATTGATCTTTATAATGCACAATTTATCCTAACCACTCTCATAAGTTTTTTTGTTAATCTCATCAACTTTGATTTTTATACTAAGTGCACACTTATGAGTATCTCTCATTAGTCTCTATAAATAAATATATTTATGCTCAGACAGTCTATTATCATTTTTTTTTACTCGGTGAGCTCAATGATTTCTTTATCACCAAATAAATTCACGATAATAATATTCAATTAAATGCCTTTACAATCCCTCATTTTTTCTTAATTTCTTCAATCAAAAGAGCAAGTGAATCTAAAACATGATAATAATAATCCTAAGTTACAATTTCAACCTTCTAATTAATTAATAAATATTTAAATTACAACAAATATCAAATGAAGGTTTTCTTTTGCTAATTAAATTTTCACTAACTTCAAAATAGAATTAAAATCTCTATAAGAAAATCTAACAAAATAAATAAAGTTCAAATTTGAGAAATCCTAAAATTTCATTAAACAGAAATGCAATTAGCCACTATTTCTTGATGTTAAAAAACAAGGTTCAAGGATCAGTTTATAACTTGCAATTAGATTTTTAACAAAAAACAAAATTTCATGGATGCTATTTAGATCTTGAATCAAGAATTGGTAGACCAAAATTTAGTTAAAATTTAATAATCCCAACAATATATCTTATGCACATTCTATGTCCAATAATATGAATTCCAAAGGCAATCGAGTATATTAAGCAGTGATTTGACATAAAAAATGAATATCGTTGTTAACAAACATTGTAGGGTCACAAAACACTATGAATATTCATACATGCATAAGTTTTGAACTTGGACCTCTGATTCTTTCTCAATTTGATATCAAAGTGCAATATTTGCAAGGGAAAACAATTCTATGTTTATTTTAGTGTATTTTCTTGTTGTTTGAATTTTCAACTTAATAACACTTGCAAGAAAAGATGGATCTAATGCTTAATACATTACTTGACACATTGAATTAAATTCTCTTACAACTCTTTACTACTTAATGTATCTCAATATAATAGATCATGAAGAAATTCCAAGCCAAAATTAAGCGTAAAGAAGGAAAGGAACTAGCATGTCTCAGCACCTAAAAGAAATGAACTTATCCAAGTGATAACTATGAGCACTTGAAGGAGTACCTAAATAATATTTTTAACCTCTGTGATCAATGGTAAAGTTATTCCTATATATTCAAAAATAAGCATGCAAAATTTCAGTAGAAATCAGAGATTTTCTCAAACTTTGGAGCGATTTCTAAATATCTTAGAGACAACTAGGGTGTGACGTCTTCAAATAATTTGTTCACAATATACAGGGGGACTTGTGTGTCAAGTTGCAAATATAGTTCGATCACCCTATAGTGACAGAATTACTTTTCAACCACTTAGATATTTTAGAGACAACTAGGGTGTGGCGTCTTTAGCGACTGTTCAATTTATTTCTAATTCAATTTATTTTCTGTTCAATTAACTTCAAATTTAGTTTATTTTCAATTAGTTTACTTTCAGCAAAATATACTTTAAATTGAATACTTCCAATTCATAGTACAAATTCCAATTTAATTTCAATTTATGCTCTTTTTGGGCTATAATCTAAACATATATTTTCATCTCACGAGATGTTATAAATTCAATGAATATCTGTTTCAGAACTCAAAAAAGCCATAATATTTACCTTTACTACTCAAACATCAAAACATATCTTTCAATTTATATAAACCACACATTCATACATACAGACATGCACATGCACACACACATATTATAGAGAAGAATCCCTTCGGGATGAAGGGTCGAAGGCCCGCCCAACGCAAATAACTAACGTAGAGATGAGCCCCAGCGCATCAAAACTGTTGGAATTTTATAGCATTACATGGCTAACTAAATTTAATCATCATCAAGTGAGAAAAACCCTTTATATTGCTAATTATTGTTTTACTAATACTATGGTCATGTGTATCTGACAGCTAATATAAAAAGAGATAGCAAAGGTCAAAGCTGTATGTTGATGCCCCTATTGCTGCTGATATGAGTTGGGTCCACATTGTGCCTGCAACTTTTTATCCTCGCCTAGAGTTGGATCACCATAAATGTTCATCAAGCCCAACTTGGAAAGTAGCTCATCAACGGTTGTTGTAAGCCCATGTAACTCGGCTTGTCGGCTCTAAGCTCTCACATCCATTTCTGAGTGGCCCATTGAATGAACAAGAGTGTTTGCATCTAGGATACCAAAGGAGAATGTGCCTGAACTCAAGCTCCACATGCAGCCACTAACCTCTACAGGCATCTAGATCCTCATTGCGAAAGGATCTGTCAATTTTTGACTTGGATCAACCACTTACCTCATTCTATCCAATTTCTATATAATGTATTTTCTCTTTTCTCCTGTTCCAAAATGTCATTGTTAATATCCTTAAACCTAAAGCTTGTGCAATCCAAAATGTGATCCACAACACCCTTTTATCCAAAGCCAAGATTATGCCAGTACTTCAAGCCAAGGCTTACAAGGTTATATACTAACACTCCTTTTAATTTGAATTTTTCATCTTTAGAAATCCCATAAATAAAAAGTAAGCTTGTGTGTGATGGCGAACTCATATGTTATATATTGAAAAAAATATGAATATGACTTTCTTGCAATGTCGCACTACTGAACTTGTACATCCACCCCCAATCCCTCCACTTTTTTCATTAGCAGTTGCAACTCCATAACATCAACCAATTCTCCTACCAATCTCTATCAGGATCAGTCTCTTATGGGACATCCATAACAACCTTCATGTTTTTAAAAATAATCTAAATGAGAAGAGTACTTGGAACACACGTTTTACTGACTTTGAGACACATCATCCACAAAAACCATATTTCCATTATGAATAAATATAAAAGGTACCTTATAATCCTTTGAAACTCTTTAGACCCTCAAGATCTGCAAAATCAAGAAAATGAGTTCGTTCATTTGTATTATGCTACATCCACCCCCAATCCCTCCACATTTTTGTCACATTCAAAACATAAAGGAATTTGTTGAGTTGGGTTGAAAAAGTCATTATTTAAGGATTAGCTTAGTCATTTTAGGCTTGAACTAACTAATTCGTACAAAGGAATCATATTGTTGTGGTTCATACTGTAGGGTTTATAGCGTGTATCCGAGATATGCAGCGCTAGATAAAATTAAGACAAAGGAATTTGGTGCTCAAGTAATAAATAATTCACATTAAGCTTAACAAATTCAGCCTGACTAAACTTGTTAAGTATGTATTGGTAACTATTTTGGTCAGAAATTCATAATTATTATAATTGAATACTAACGCATTTGAGTAATAATTTAGTATTAAACTATATATATATATATATATATATATATGTGTGAAAAATTATGATTACAACAAAATCATCATCCACATAATTTTGGTTGAACTTATAACAATTACATAATGCCAACTACTGTGTGATGGATATTAAATTATTGAGAATAGAGCATTAGATATACATGTGTTAAAAATTTGGTATCATGTAAGTAAATTGCTAACATTTGAAATTAAAGTATTAAATATTTACATATCTAATAACAAAATTATAACTAGATTAGTGGATGTTACTGCATTCTTGAAAATCATACAAAATAGATTTTTTTTAAATATGCTTTATAATTTTTAAACTAGGCATGAAGCATATAGAATCATAAGTTTAAACATGAACCAAGCAATTTTTCATATAACTAGATTAGTCCAGCTTTAATTAATATAGAAGCCAAAGAATTATACTGTTAACTAAGTCAAGCCCGATAATATAAGGATAAATAATCTAAACTAGATTTTGGCCTTTAAAAATACCTTAAATATGATACAGCGGTTGATAAAGAGAGCATAATATCATAACAAGATTATTTGTTATATTTTCAATAATAAAAAAATTTTATACCATTTTGTGATTTTCTTTCATAAAATGACTTTTGCAAGAAATCCAACTAATTTGAATGTTTAAGATTTTATCGAAAAATCAACCATGGTGCTATTAACAGTATAGAAAGTCATTTGTTTGATCGTGATTTGGAGTACATACAAATATAATTTATTCATCTGTTACTAGTATTTGTTATTACCCTTTAAATATTTGAAATAGAAATCACATTATTAAAAACTATGAAATCAATGATCAATTTGCAAGCTTACTCAGAAAAATACAAGTCATGTTTATGAAAATGGGTGTAATTCAGCTTCTTCATTTTCCCTTCAGCAATCCACAATACCAACCATTAATAAAATAAGAAAATGTGATGTATGTAAATAATTTGATAAGGCTTTTGTAATGAACAATCTGTTCTTATTGTCCAATTATCATCTTTTGTATGTTACATATAAAAAATTGTTCATCATGGGGGTAAGTTATCATCTACCAAGTTGCTCTACATTTAGAGCAAAGCTTATCTTAAATTTTAAGGTATGAAGTGAAATCTAATATTTATAGCATAAGAAAATCATGAATTGAAAAAAGTTGCATTTTAATGTCAAAAATTCGAAAAGGTTAACAGAAATTGAACAAAGAGTGGCCAAAGTTCGATAAGAAAGGTAAGCAAGAACTTACAACTAAACCAGACAGTTTGTGAGAAGAACTATGGTAAATATCTCTTCAAGAATATCCACGAGACTTTTGGAGGAAATATCATAAGCACTGTGTAAGAGAGCAAATCCGCATGCCTTGGAAGGGCGATCTAATTGCTTCACCTCTCAGCAGACACTAAACTTTCTTCCTGGAAGTAAGCAAAAAAGAAGGAACAGAAATCAACTTAAAGTAAGATGCGACAGTGGAGCAGACAAGGCAGCGAAGAAGAAAAACAAAAAGCAGACCTGATCCAAAGCGTGCGCTAAGAAGAAAAAGTGCAATAGGATGATTTCGAAACTGATTCATGGCAGGAGGAAAGATCTGAACTCTTACACGATGGCCTCACAACTTCGGAATCAAGCAAACGCTAGCTGTGGAGACGGACATCTTCGGAATCAACGGCCTGCTGGCTCAGATAAAGGCGAATGTAACGGCAAATTAGATCTGAAGACATCAGAAATAGGGACAAAGGGTTCAACAGAAATAAAAAAAGCAGAGCAATAAAGGACGAACAGAAATAAAAAACCCAAGGAAGATGCTAGGATGAAGAAAAGCAAAACGCAGACCTGAACCGAAGAGTGCGCTGAGAAAAAAGGGTGCAATAGGATGAAAACGAAACCGATTCATGGTAGGAGGAAAGAAATGAACTCTTAGACGATGGCCTTGCATCTTCGGAATCAAGCAAACCCAAACGGAGAAAGGTCTTTCTTCGTGTTTCCCCTCTTTTCCGTCGCCAAGAAGACTGAACTGTTCTTCTTAGCCTTTTCCGTCCTCTTATATAGCTCTCCAAGATTTCCTAAAATAATACAAATAAATTGTCCCTAAAATATGCCCCCAAAGTTTCCTAAAATATATCACCATATTGTTTCCTAAAATACATTAACTGTAATCACATCTTAACCCGTGCTTAAATAGGAAAGTTTTCTTTGCAAGGAAATACAAAACTAATACTAAAATATTTATTCTTTTGGATTTAATTACTGTTTAATTTTTAAATAAATAATATTTATTATTAGCTGTTTGCTTTTAAAAAGTATTATAAATTCAATTTTAATACAACATAAATTTATGATAATTATCTCAATAAATATATATATATATAGCACCTACCAAAAATTTGTTAAGAACTATAATGATAGAACAAATAATTTATAGCATCTAATTAAAACTCTAAACAATAGTAGTATTGGTTATTAATGAAATCAAGAGTTCTTCGGCGCCTTAGCTAACTAAAATTATTGATAATTACATAGATCCAAATTTCGAGGGAGTGATAGCTCGACAAAAGGTTATATGATCTAAGAGCTCAATAGTTCTTAAAATTCATGTCAACCAAAATCATAACCTTTGGGGTGCAAACTCCGGGTTGATGTTGGAATGCAACATGAGCATATAGGTACATGATATCACTATAGTAAAGTACCATAAAGTCAATAGGTTCTTCATTAATTCTTACTAGTGCACACCATATGTATACATTGACATTTAATCTCATGTTATATGAGAAAATAGTTGAAAATTTTTATTTTGTAAGTGTTTCTTTTTCAATATTTTGTAAGTATTTTAATTGAGATGCTCTAAATTGATTAATTTTGAGTCCAATTATTTCGAGTTCAAATTGAGTCAAAATAAAGGTTATGAGCAGTCGCATTCTTAAGGCATGTTAATAGTAAGAAAATAATAACTACAACCGATGTTAGAATAAAAAATAAAAAGTTTATTTTGGATTAGTATGGTATTATCGAAAGCTTGTACAATGTTTTTGTCATATAGTAGCTCCATTAACAAGACTAACTCAAAATTATGTTCCTTTCATTTGGTATTCTAAGTGTGCATTAGCTTTTCAATAATTGGAAGATTATTTCATTTCAATGTCATTTTTATACTCCCAGAAAAATGTAAGTATTGATAGTTGTATAATGTTGCTTCATATGGTTACGATGAAATCGTTGGCATTTAATAGCTTAATAATCTAATTTAGCTACAGGTATACCAGATAAGTCATGCATTATAGAGGATTATTCGATGCACAAAACAAAACCTAGAAATTGCGGCTGGGGCACACAATGCGCTATTACTACTTGTGTGAAATTTAAACTAAGCAGAAGCATACATAGTATTCATTTCAAATAACATTTCTCAATAGTAAAATCAGAGCCACTTAATACTCACAATTTACAACATTAAATTGAAGGTAAAATATAAATGTTACATGTTATATGATAAGAGTAGCCTCCCGATCAAACTATTCGAGCTCCCGGATGATTTCTATTTGAATGCCACACATTGATTTGACACAAATAATATCAGGATAATTAAAATCAAATAAAACGATAAGTATATGAAAATATATATTCAACCAACCTTAATCTAATCAATAAAAAGTAGAACAATTATGTTAGAAATCCCTTTTTGCAAATCTTTCTCTTTTTAATAAAATTGTAAAGATGAGTACTGTACTACCTCTGTTGAAAATGACTTGACTTTTAAGCTTTGGCAATATAATCGTAATATATATATAGTCAAGCTTAACCTAATCAATAAAAAGTAGAATACAACTATATTAAAAATCCTCTATTTGCAAACCTTTCTTTGTTTGAAAATTTATGAAGACCAAGTAGTGTACTAAAATTGGGTATACAACATAATTGAAAGAATGAGATGTGAGCAAATGATGCTAAAAGAGCTTGTTTACTGATTCTCTTTTTGTTTCAAAAAAAATGCACTAGGTAGTGATCAATCTTTGTGTTGGATTTATCTCTGTTAAAATATCCCATATAATAGTTAGCATTTGTATCTATATCTAGAGCAAGATATTATGTTTAGTATATGCTTGATCTAGTAGCTTTGCATAAGAATCTATGGATTAGTTGCTGCAAGCAGCTTTGCAAGATATGGATTATTGGAAAATGTTGGGCACCGAGATGAAGGAGGCGACAAGATCTAAACTACTAATGAGTTTGTTTTTAACTATATAGAAACTTTCATGAAATTAGAGATGGCGTTGATTCAAATTCTTTATTATCCATATATTGTGTTCAGATGACTTGCTTTATTTTGTCACAAGTGCTGCCCATATAAATTGAAATTACACGCACTCGAAAAATGATGATAGTTGCACTCTTTAAGAATATATAGTTTCATCGCATTGAATCTTGGATGCAATTATATGCTGCGCACACTCTTTTTTAATCTTGGATGCAATTAAAGGTGTAATTGTAATATCATCAGGTAGAGATCCACGATAATGAAAATCCTCATCGATTGAAGGATGGGCATGGCTCAACTCGTTCGACTTATAGAACCAAAGTCATATTGAAAGCTTTTTTAAAAGTTTAAATTGGTCATCCATCATTTTTTTTTTTGTGATGATGATAGTTATCTTTGGCGAGGAATCGTTCTTATTTATATAATTAGCACTTGTTTTACTATTTCATAACTTTTAATATTCGAAGCTACAACCCAACGTATTATTTCAATCTTTTTTAAATAGATGAGATTATATTATTAGTCATTAGGTTTTTAATAAATAAAATTTTGGTGTTATGTTTGTACTTTAAGATCAACCTAATATAATCCATTTTTTAACTTGTCAAACTACATTAATTTTTGTTAGATTGGGTTAAACATAATCTATGATATTCCATGTTAATTTTGGTTATAATAAACTAATCTACTTGTCTTAAAGTAGCCTTTGGTTTGTAGATATCAAGATTTGGATGTTTGATTTATAAATCTAGGTTAACCTAATATAACTAAAGTTAACATCATTAAAATTAGGTTAGCTTTGGTTATAATAGACTAAGTTAATATATGATAGCTTAAATTGACTTAAGTTATTTTAGGCTAATCAAAGTTGTTTAAATTGGCTTTGGTTGTGATATATAAATTAATCTAATTAAGATTAGTTAATCTAATATTACTAAAGTTAACTTGGATTAACCAAACAATGTAGAGGTGCAATGAGATGTAAGGCTTGAAAATCAGCATTGGGTGTTGCGAAAGGAAAAAAAGCTATAGTAATATCTCACAGTTTTCTTATGAGCAAATATGTCGTTTTCCTGTATAAAATGCCACGTTATCAATAAAATATCGTTTGGCTTTTTTAAATGTTTCATCAATGTTGCAACCATCAATGTTGAAGCTCATTAGAAAGGTTTGCATCTAGTTTGAAGCAACTGGGTTATGCAGTGCATGACATCGGCAACACTCTACAACTCAATTTTTTTAGTTTTTTATCATATAATTTGGCTAACTTATAAATACGTGCATGACATCCCTCAGATCTAATTTATTATATAAATAATCAAAATCACAACTCAAAATCAGTCGATTCATAACGACATATAACATAGTAATTTAAATAACAACATTTTTACTATTAATTGATTGACAAAATCTTTGTTGCATATTATAAAATTTGCAGGTGAATAATCAATATGAACATTCAATTCTCAGGAGGTTCACTTAGAGATGATAAGTCTATACATACTCGACATAATCATGATAGGCTTTCTTGAAAAATAATGATACTACATTATTATTCAAAAAAATTATATGGTTTTTTTGGCACTCAAATATCTCAAATATTCAAACATATGTGCTTAGTTCCTCACTTATTTCTATAGTACATGTATAATAACATAATAAAGTAATATAATTGAAATACACTGCTTTTGTGTATGTCTTACCCTGCTTTTAGCATTCAATGCTGAGATGGATGCCTCACCATGGGATTTCTGTGTTGAATCCATTGAGGTATTCAGTCACTGAATAGCCATCCCATCATTTTCATGTTGAATAGTCTCTTCATCAAGAAAACTTTATTAGAAGACGAGGGCTTCTCATATATTCTCGTTAGTGCATTTATGATATCTACAATAATTTTCTCATTAACGATGTTAAATGCAATAGAAGAAGACAATTATAAACGAATCAAACACAGTGCAGTTCTATCGAGAACTTTCCATTCCTTGTTAGTCATAGTTGCAGGTTTTATATCGACTCTTTTCAATGGAAGATATAACTTCTTTTGGTAAAGCAAATCCTTTATTTGTATTTTCCAAAACGTAAAGTTCGTACCGCTGAATTTCTATATCTTGTGTCTCATCTTGTCGGCCATTGCTCCCACTCAGACAGTAAATCCTAAAACCAGTAAGGTAACCTCGCTCTGATACCACTTGTTGGTAGTCAAACGACAAACTTCTTACACCGAGCACACACAACAGCGGAAGCGTTTTGAAGCGCACTCGATCAAGGACCGGGATTGACGATTACCAAACAAATAACGAAATCACAAAATCCGCAAGCAATCGATCACAGCACATGCATGCAACACAAGCGCAAGCATACAAACATCCAAACATCCAAACACAAAGATTTAGGTGAAAAACCCAAGAATGGGAAAACTACGGAGCCACACCACACAAAATTTTTCACTATGTAAAATCAAAGAGTACAAAGTTACAAAGAGCTTAATCTTCTCAAGAAACACCAGCTCTTACTCTAGAAAAAAGGGGAGAGATAACAGCTATCACCTGGAATGTCGTCTCCAACATACAGCAGCTTTCCCTTAGGATTTCTCCTCGAAATCTCTTTTTTAGCAGCCAAAGCCTCAATCTGAAAAAAGTCAACACTTAGGAAATTCCTCCAACTTGTTCCCTTAAGTATTCAGCTCAATTTTAAACCCCAAATGATCCAAAATATCCCCAAATGACCTAGGGTGAAACCAGAATCGGAGCATAATTTCGCCAGGCACTACTGCGCACCTGGGCTTCTGGTAGCTAGGCGCCAAGGCGCGCTGTAGCATCCTGGTCTCTGTTTGACTACCATTGCGGTGCACTGCAGCGCCTGCTTCTCTATCTACTGCACCAAGGCGAGCTGAGGCGCACCACGACGCTCCACGACACGCCGTAGCGCCTATGCTATTGCTGGACTTCATACTTTTGTTCTAAATCATCTCAAAACCACCCGGAAGCTTATTAGAACACCATTAACATCTCCATAATAAACTAAATAGTCTCCACAATATAACATGATTTATTTGTTGTTATAGTTGTTTGAGCAAGGAAACATCATTATTGGATGAGTTGGACTGCTCGTACATTATGACATATGATGTTTGGTTTTTTATGCCTTAATTTTCTTTTATTGGTTGTATTATTTAAGTTTGTGTTTTATGCGTGAGAGAATCATATGTTGCATCTTTTGTATAATGTTATTTGTGCTATGAAGGTGGTGCTGAATAATTCAATCTGCAATAATTATGCTTATCCCAATTTTAGTGTATTGTGGGCTTATAATTTATTAATATTAATGTATGATGTATTTTGATCTTGGTGTGCAACTTATGGTCATGCTGGTGCTGGTATGGTTACTTTCCCTACTAACAAAGGTGGGCTTGGGATTAAAAATCTTGAGGATATTATCTCAATTTTTTCTTTAAAGCTATGGTGGAAATTTTGAATACAAGTTTTTTTGGTCTAAGCTACAAAATGCGAAATATGGTGCCACCAAATTCCTATTTTGTTAAAGATGATTTGAGTGATTCATTGACTTGATGACACATGCTGGAGATAAAGCATACTTTAGAGAATCTGACATTTTGGGATTCTATAGATTTAGTTCCTTTGAGTATGAGAATTGGTTTCATTTAGGTTTTATTGAGGATCTTTGGAAGGTTTATAATCCCAAACTTCTTGTGAGTGAGTGCCTTAATCAGGATGGTAGCTAGAATTGGTCCCTTATTAATCACATTCTTGCTCTTTATATGATATATGTGCTAATGTGTAAGATATACGAGTTGTTCAGCCACAATTTCCCCTAATAAAAAATTTAGTCATACTCTAGCATGGCAAATCAACCTTTTAGATTTGATGTAAACCTTCATTGGTTTTGGAACAAGTACATTCCTACACATCTAGGTGTGTTTATTTGGAGAATCAGCAAGGGTTACATAAGTATGTGGTTAATATGCCCCAAGAAAGAGATTCTTCTTTAGCATTGAAATGTCAATGTTGTGAAAGCTATGAAACCCTTGAGCATATATTCTTGCTTAGCCTGTGTGGCGACCGGGGATCAAAGTTCGAGAGTCTTTAAAGAACAATTCATCTCAAATGAAAGTATATACATCTTTATGATTCAAAAAGGATAAAATAAAATAAAATAATAAGTCACAGTCCAAAATATATATGAAAAGTTATAACAGCTTGAATTTTTACAAAATAAGAAATAAAATATCTACATTCTTCTTGCTTCCTTAAATTCTTCTTCTTTTAATTTGGCAGATCTTCTAAGTTCTTTAATTATCAAAACCTGAAAAATTCAGTTTACCAGTCAGGTAGGAGTACGCAAATTGTTCTTATAAGAATAAATATAGCATCCTATAATAGGTATGAATCAAATATGAAAATAACAGTAAGATTGCAAATAAAGTAAATAATTTCTAAATGCGATTTCTACCCTGCAAAATAGCTGTGAAAATCATCATATATGAAATAAATTTTATCAAAAGCATATGTAACAATAAGTCGAGTTCGGAGACTCCTGAGCCCAAATGGGTAAACCCATAGGCATAATCTGTAGGAAGCTTATCTCGCCACCCATCGGTAGCTTACTCAAATTAGGAACTGATGGTGTGTCTTCCTCTGGATTTGCCTACTTCCTACAAGAGGCTAAATCCCTCCATATAACTCCCAGGGGCTTGCTAGCTAGCCCAATCTGTACAAATTCCAGTTTTGCATTCCACCCTCCAAAGACAAACACCACAAAATATATATAAATTCTTTTTGTTACATGCTTTTTGATATAATTCTTTTGCAGATTAAAATGCGGTAAGCAGTGCAAATAATACTCAACTGAAAAAAATGGCTCAAATAAGAATACTGAAATAAGACTTATAAGTAAATTTACGTACCTGACTAATTTTGATCAACCAGTTTTAATTTCTTTGATCTGCCAAAATAATGAAATTATCAATTTAATGTTTTTATTATGATTTGTAGTATTATAATTATTTTAATTTATTTGAATTTATTTTTATTATTTATGCCTTATAAGGTCAAATTGGGAATTTGACCTTATAAGGGTATTTTAGTAATTTTACCCTTAATATAATATAAAATTTATATTAGTTTATTGAATATTATGTCCTAAGGTTTCTATAGAGTTCAAATTTATTAAATTCTGATATGAATTTGTTAAGTTATAGCCATTCTAATTTGGGGGGTTTAATAATTAGGGTTTATTATAATTAAAGAATGATTAGTGATTTTAGTCACAAAATTATTAAACTAATAATATATTTAGATTCTAATTTACTTTATAAGTCATTTAGAACTAAAATTACTTAATTTGGATTATTATAATTGCTAATATTCACTAATTAAGTTTTAAGAGTAATTAGTGTTAATTAGAAGATCTAACTGTTGGATCCTAAATATTTTTGCAGTTTACTAAAATTTAGGTTCTTCTGATCTAAATAGATACTTGGATCATCTAATTTATAGTTAAATTGACTAACTTATGATTATTTGAAGTTTTTAGGTTTAAAGACTTAATTAGAGTTAGGTCCTAATTGTGATTAGTCTAATTTTAATTCAAACAGCAAAATTAATACTTCTAAAATATTTTTTATGATTTTCTGAGTATTTTGGTATATTAATTTGTATAATTTGGTTAAGTATTTTGTAAGTTTTTAAATTTCCAAAATTTAGTTATTTATTAATTATTTACTCATATATTAATTTATTTTATATTTAATACTACTGTTTTTATATTATTTATAAAATTTTTTTGTTATTTTTAATTATGTATAAATTATTATTTACTTTTATCTATTTATTTATTGATCTAATAGTTAATTTTAATATTTAGTTATTATGTTATATTAATTATTTATCTATTTAATTATTATATTTATTTTATTATCTGTTTAATATTGTTTACTAAATATATTTAAATTTTCATTTTATCTGTTTTTACTGTTCATTATATTTTATTTTATTTAATATTTATAAATTTTCTATTTAAATATTACTGTATTTTAATTATTAGTTTACTGTATATATTATTTTAATTATTAAATTAATTAAATGTATTATTTTAATTAATCTATTTTATTTTATTTATTAAATATATTTATATTTATTTAAATTTTCTGTTATCTAATCAATATTTTAAATTTTTTTTTTCTGTTTATATTTTATTTATCTGATTTGACATTTATTTATATGATTTTATTTTTAAATTATATAGATATGTATTATTAGTTTTTATAATTATTATATATATTATTGTTTTGACAGGTTTTAAGCAGGTGGGGCCCACTCGGCAACTTCTAGCAACACATGGACGCACGTGGACCGCCCTCGGATAGGCCCGGCCCGACGTCGGTCTTCTTCTTCGTCGAGTGAGGTAACGATTAGGGCATCTTAAAATTCGGCAAATAGGGCATTTTAGGTTCTGTTTCTTATCCCAGAAGGTAGATCTCAACTCAAGCTTCTGTTTTAAGGCTAACATCTTAAGATGGACGGCCTTATTTGCAGATTTAAGAAGATGCCCTAAATTCTAAGGTTCAAAACTAATAACCCTAGAATTTGACGGAATTAAGATCGATCGAACCTAAATCAATTAACTCCACATTTGAATGAAAACATACAATCATAATAAAACACTTATAATTTACAATTTGAGGATGATAGCATGCGACACTTATACGGGGAGTAGGGGTATAGAAGTAAGATACCTAAAAATGGCAGATGGAACTAGGGTTCGAATGGCAGTCCTTCGGTCCTTGGGAAGTATTCGGCTATAGATTCTATGGGCAACGGAACCTATAGAGGACTTAAATGAGTCCAGGCATCGAGTTGATGAGAAGGAATCGACGCTTGGCCTCAAGACCGCACGACGCGCGTTCTCCCAAGCCACGCGTAGCTTTTCCGGGGAAGACGGCTTCTCTGCCGTCTGATCAAATGATCAGACGGCCACCATTAAACCCTTGGTTAACGAAAGAAAGTGACGGCGGTTAAAATTTTTTAACTGTCGTCCGTTAATATCTAATTAAATAAATAATTATTTGATTTATTTAAATCCATTTAATTAATTAATCTTAACTTAATAATTATGTTCCAAAAAAAATTTTAAATATCTATCCTAGCTAATTGAGGGCTTCTAAACACAATAGTGCACTCGGATTTTTGATCCAACGAGTATTTAATTATTCGAATTTTTAGGTATTTAAATAATATTAAAATATTCGTCAAAAATTTAATGACTTCCAAATGCGTTCAAAACTTCACCCCTAGCTAATTTGGGGGTGCTGAACGCAATGGTGAGGTCAGATTTTTAATTTGAGATCAAAATTATTTAAATATTAATAAATAATTTGAAATAAAATTTTAGTATTTTACAGCCTGGTTGCCAACGATGTTCAGAGCAATGGAAACATATTTTATGGGGGGGACTCTTAGCTTCATTAACTTTGATGTCAGGATGTTGCTTAGCCATTGGAAGAGGGGAAAACTCACCTGGATAATTTCATTGATGCCTATACTCTTTGATCCCTTTGGGTGGCCCACAACCAAATAAAATATAATGGCAGATATCTTAAAGTTAATTATATTTCAAGTGAAGGAAGAGATTAATCTTTTATTGAGATAGATCCCATAGAGTATGTTGAGGTGGGATAACATTGAGCAAAGCAATTTTTGTTCCTTCGATTAACACAAATGGTTATCCTGGTTGGGATTAACATGTAGTTTTTTGTATGGAAGCTCGTAGTTTTCCTATGGCCTTCGCTGAGCTTCGTATGCTTCTGAAAATTTGATGTCTTGTTCTCAGTTTGTTCCTTCTGGCTGGTCTGAGGTTTGGGCAATTCAATATCACAACTCATTTTAAGTTTTGTTTTCTTACTGGTATGTTAAAAATAATCCTTATTGGTCTGGTGGTAGGCAGCAAAACAAATATTATGTCCATTATTTGATACTCTAGTTGATGGATGATACTGTGGTCAGTATCTCCTCGCTTTGGTTTGTATACATTTAACGCCCCCACATACTTGCATTTTCATATTTTAAAACAATCACGTAGGTCTTATGAGATGGAGATTATAATGAATGTTCACTTTAGTTATGGTAAGTGCTATCTTACATCTGTTAAATGGATGGATGTTGATTTAGTTGATTGGAATCGGGGGTTTAGTTGCTGCTACAGCAGTTTGAGCAGGGTCAGGCATCATGATTGGATGCGATGGACTGCTCATACCTTATGACCTATAAAGTACAGTTTTTGTAGCTCTAAATGTTTTTCTTTCTGGTTGTATTATTGAAGCTTGAGTTTATGCATAAGAGACTTGTATATTGCATCTTTTGTATTCTGTTATACTATGCTGTGAGGGTGGTGAATAATTCAATCTGCAATCGTTATGCTTATCCTAGTTTGTACTGTATTGCGAGCTTATCCTTCTTTGGCCCATGTTCAAGAAAAGAATTTGGAGCATTAGATGAAAGACACAACCCTTCCAGAGTTCGAATAAAAATGTCTTTATAAGAATACAACAGTTGTTTTAAATCTGGAAAATGTTAGTGGCTCAGATTTATGCAAAAATACTTTTATATAGCAAGAGCTAAGGCTTGGTTATAAAGGAGAGCCTTTCTATGATTGGCTGCAGCCATAGGAGAGTTCAAGAAAAAAAAATAATATACTTCTTGGAAGACCATAAGATTAGTGATGGTTCAAAAAATATAAAATAGCCTGTGGTAAAATTATGGTCATCCAAATATTCGGTAAAATCCGCAGCACAATACAAGTAGCTAAATGAAAGAAGAAGATATTTTCCAAATCTCATCAAAAGTATTATGTGACATAAAGTTGAATTTGAAGACCCATGAGCCCAAATGGCTAAACCCATAGGCATAGCTTTTATGAAGCTTTCTCACAACATGTCTGTCGGTAACTTATTAGCCTTTTTGAAAATGATGGTGTATATTTTTTCTAGATTTTCTCACTTCCTAAAATGGTTAAATCCCTCCATATAACTCCTAGGGGCTGCTAGCCGGCCCAATCTGTATAAACACCACAAATAACGATATAATTCATCTTTTTATCACATGTCTTATAATAATATTTTTGCAATTCATTAAGTGGTAAGCATATCAAAAGCATAATTCAATTAGAATTAGGCTCAATATAGATACATTTAAGTAAAAATTACAAATAGATCTATGTACCTGATAAATTTGATAAAGCACAAATATTTTACTTAATTGGATCTATTAAACATCAATTTAAATTAAACTTTGCTTCATATGTCTTTAAGTGATGAATAATAAATTGATTGATTGTGCAAGGTTTTTATTAGTTTATAAGAGAATATTTTATTAAAAAAACTCAAATTTAAGAGATCCAAACATCAAAAATAGTGAATATATATTTATATTGCATATTATTTTAGTGTATTTTTGTGTTATTTCAGTTCTGAAGCAGTCAGATTGCAAAAATTGCAAAGATTTGGAAAATTGGATAATGTAGCGAGCTACGGCGCGCTACGACACCCTCCGACTCAAGAGTTAGGCGCTACGACGTGCCACGGCTCCTCCCTACCTGAGAGTCAAGCGCTACGGCGTGCTACAGGGCCCCCGATCCAAAAGCGAGGAATCCAAATATGAACTTTGATTCAGGATTTGAGATCAAAATATTTTCCCTAATTCTTAGGCATTTAATTTCATTAAAATAATAAAAAATTCATTTGTGATTATTTTGTCTCTAAATTCTTAGAGTTTGCTCTTAAAGATGTTTAGAACTTACTTATAATAATTTATGCTCAAATTATGTATGATTAACTTTAATAATAACCATAGGTTGTTAGAAAAATTCTCACTTATGTTTAAATATATATTTTTTATAATGTCAAGAGATTAGCATTATCATATGGAGTAAAATGTTGGCTTACAAAACATAATCATATGAATAAAATAAGTATTGCTATAAGAATGCTAAGGTGGATGAATGCGTATAATGAAAGAACATAGATATTTAGTATATTCATTGTAAGTTTTGAACATCTTTGATTGATGATAAGATTATATAAAATAAATTTAGAATGCTTAGGTTTATTAAGGGCAAACTATTAGTTTTGAGCAGCTCTAAGTAGTATCTTTTTTATAGTTTCGTACCAATCTATAAATTTTTGTTGGGTAAGAGTATATTGAATTGATTAGCAAAGGTCATACATGCTTAATTGATCACATGGTGGATTTTGTTCTAAATAAGGGTTTATTGGATCCTATCACTTACAACTTGGGCCATTCAAAATTTTTACTCAAAGATGACAATTATTATTTTCCATCACAACTTGACTTTAGAGTTAATGTATTCAAAAGCTAATCAATTAATAGAAAGCTTTTATTTTGTTTAATAATATGAGCAAATATATTATTCTCTTTTTCTAAATGGCATAAATGTATATGAGGTTTTAAGAAAATGTTTAAGTTGGTATGGTTGGATTAAGTAAGAGTTGAAAATGCTAATCATCATCATCAACTTGGCATGAATAATTTCTCTTAGCAAAGAAAAAAGTGAAACATAAAATTATTTTAAAATGTTAAAATATGCTTCTAACAATTTTAGTTAATAATGCTTACAGAGAATCATTTATTTTCTCATGATTTCTTAACTATTTGAATATCAATAAAAAAATAAAAAATAAAATATTATAAATTACTATCACATGGAATTGCCATAAGAATCAAATTCATATTTAACATTATTAGCACATTTTCCTTATCTTTTGTAGTTGCAATGATATTTTGCATAATTGTTATGAGTATATTACTATTTTATTTGTCTTTCATATTCATGCCTAGCTCAATAATAAACTATTTATTAGGGTTTGTACAAATTCTCACATTCATTATTAAGGGATATATTAAAGGTAATGAAAATTCTATCTTTTTAATGATACTCTTAAGCCTCTTTTTAATCAAGAGGGAACTATTAGCACTATCTAAAATGCTAAAATTTTGATAATTTTTTAACACACAAAATAAAATTTTAAAATTTTTGGTACAACTTACACCCAAATTGAAGTTATAATGAAAAGTTGACAAATTTTAAACATAGCTCTAATAAGGCATCAAGCCGGTCTCCCTTCCTATATCCTCTCATGTGGAGCCCTAGCCGAAGGCAGATGTCTCAACTCCCCCAACCGCTCTAACGAGAAGCCGAAGGTGAGGGTCTTCTCCAGTGGGGAGCTTCTTCAACTTCAATTGCTAGTCGCTCGTCACTCGACCTCGCCCATTTCTCTTCCGATCTCTCCCTCCTCTCATCACACCAAAATAGCTGACTCCCTCTTTTTCCTCTACATTGGCCACCCATGGCCGAACCTGGCCGCCCGTGCTTGCCTTAGTCGACAGATATTATTCTCCACTATCGCTCTTTCTCTTCTATGCACCAGATCGTGAGCAATCCTATGTCGAACCCTAACCTCCAAGCTTATATATTCGTTCATGGTAGCACTTTAGTCTCTTTCTCTCCCACTCTATATTCAAAATAATTATCAAACATCACCCTTTTTTTTACTTGCCTTCAAGTAGCTATCCCGCAATAACTGTGTCATAAGCTATTTCCAAACATCCACAAACACCGTCCAGACAGTCGTAATCAACTCTTTATGGTTTCTTCGATTAAACTCTAAACCCTTTCTCATTTTCATTTATTTCAAATTATTATTATTATTATTATTACTTTGTTTAAAATGTATTATTAAAGATTTAACACATTTCCAGAGTTTAGGCTTCCATTTCATGTTCCAACAACGATCCTGACATCATCAACGAACATTAACTGTATGTTCTCTGAATAAATTTATATTGATGTCGAGCATGATTGACATCAACATTTGGGCAATCTACCAAAATTTAATGTATTATTTTTGTAATATTGATTTTATAATTATTATGTTAATCATTAAAAAAATCCTAAATCTAAATTAAGCATTTGATTTGGTCAAAATCTTTGAGATATGAGTATTTGCAGGATCTAGTCGATTTCAGACAATCAAACTATTTAAAATGGGTAACCTTTATTTTTTTTCATTCTTTTATTTTTTCTTTTTAACAAGTATTGCATATTGCAGGTAGAAATGCATATAAAAGCTATTATGTTGGGTAAATGATGAATATACAACTTAAATATATTTTCTCAAGAACTTTAATATTGGTAAAAAAGTAAATATGCTCAACGGTTACATATTTTATATATTGATTGTATATACTAAATAGCAAGATAATTAGTTATATATGTATATGTAAGTATTGGTATATTATATTTTCATTGCAACAAATATTTTATTGAAATATTATTATTGTATAATGGAGATCACTTAAGAATAATCTAAATTAGGTAAATCAATACTTAATTATATTTAACTTTAATTTATAAAAGCTAAGCATGCTACTTAAGGATAATTGATTATTTAATAAAATGATGTGTGCATGTGTAATATTCTATGGAGCAAACCCCTATTTGATATTGGATGAGGAAGCCATGTTAATTATTATGGTAATGGAATGATAATGATTATGAAAAAAATTTAATAATGTCTTGCAGTGATCTCATTAGATTGTCAAATGATAATATGATGCATGCTTTATTATGATTTTATCAAATGGCAAATGCTATATGATAATAATATTTGGTAAAGATTAGTTGCTATTAAAAGGATATGAATCTTATGGTAATGGTAAATTGGAAATATTAAATGAAAGTGACATGTAAATATGAAGGATCTTTAATATTAGAATCTTTAATTACTATTATATAAGATTTATTAAATAATTATAAAGTGATGACTTTTAGTTATATAAACTCAGCACGACATTGCTTTATTTTCTTAAGTATAATGATTTAAATGGGGACATACCCATGGAGTTATAATACAGCTCACCCACAATACCAACTTCTTAAACATTTCAAGACTAGTGGAAAAAAATCAAGTTGATGAAGTTTGAAGTCGTAATTGTATTATACTCAACAAATATATACATGTTTAGTATGTTTTTTTACCCATTTTTATATGACCTTTTACTTATGAAATATTTATTAGATAATTGGTAGCTTTTTGAAGTATTTTGAAAAATTATTTATTTAATTTAATAAGGTGATTAAAAATTTAATATCTATTTTTTGACTATTTAATCTACACTTACACTTTTTATGCTTATTGGGTAGTGCTGTGATGAGACTGGTATTAGGGCCAAAGTTTAGATAAGAATTTGAATCAAGTGAAAGAATTATAGGGTTATTTTGATCTAGTGCTTTTTTGAATTATTAACTACCCATTTTATTGATTTTTGACGTTTTTACACTTGGATATAATCCAATGTACGCTTTGTGAGGTTTCAGAATTTGCAAATAATATGCTTGATGGAAGTGTTAAGAAATCTCAAGTGTTCAGGGAATCCAATAACATTAACTGGAACTAGTAAGTACAATGACAATTTGTGTTAAGGCTTTGCTCAGATGTTGACTACAATGAACCGGATGAGGCAAATGAATCAAGTGAAGGTCGGTGAGTCAAGTAATAGCATTACAGTTGATAAGCATCTGGAGATAATTAAAGACTTGCGGCCAACCCGTATCTCTGGTGCCGTTAATTCTATTATTGTTGAGGATTGGCTTAGAGAAATGGAGAAACTTTTGAATGATATGTGGTGCCTTGATGATAGGAAGGTAGCTTTGGCTATGTTCATACTTTTGGAGAAGCCGAACGATAGTGGTCAAGTCAGCAATAAGAGAGGTTTGGAGGAGTCTCCGACTCTTTCATATTCACGATCATTTTCCTGAATTGGTTATAACACTTACTACTAAATGTGAGATGCTGATGGAATCTCAAACTGGTGCAGAGAGATCACATAATTTCTCTGTACAAAGAAGTCATGCATCTCTTGAGATATGCGTAGAACATGATTCAACACCAACACATAGATGTGATGGATTTATAGGTGGACTCAAGGATACCCTCATATTATTCTCCAGCTTCAATCGTTAGTTGCTCTTCTCTAAACATCTCTTCCCCCTCTAGTTTGGCCTCTCTCTCCACTCTTCACGATAAAACAATTGGCCCCCTCTTTTGACTCCATGTTTGGCCACTAATTGTCGAATCTTATCGACCATGACTGCCTTGTTCGACAATCATTACTCTCTACCTCTCCTCTCCCTCTCCTCTCCATCGGATAGTGAGTAGTTTCACGCCAAACTCTAGTGGTAATCGCCAAGCCTAAACTGAACCATAGCCGACCCTAGCTAATCTCCATGTTCATGGCAGCTACTTAGTTCCTTGCTCTCTTAGTACATCTCTGAAATAGTTACCAAATAGCACCTTATTGGTTTACTTTTCCTCAGGTAGATGCCCCATAACAGTTGTCTCTTAAGCTGTTGCGAAATAGCGCCTAAACACCTTCCAAACAGTCCCAAACATCCCCTTTATGACTTTTCCAACTTAATCTTAAATTTTCTCATTTTTTTATTCTCATTTTTCATTTATTTCATGAAATTATTATTATTATTATTATTATATTTTTACCTAAAATTTGCATTATTGCAGGTTTGCAACTTTTTCTACCGGGAAAAGTTTAGCCTTCAGTTTTGTGTTCCGACGATGATCCTGACTTCACCAATGGAACCTAGAGCATGATGGGCTCCACTCCTCTTCTTGTAAGGTATTAGTTTGTAAATATTAACTTTTATCAATCAAATTAGAATTGTATTCACTGAACCCTAACATACTCACCAAATATGCTGGCCACGACTAGCATCAACCTTTATGCAATCTACCAAAACTTGAGGTATTATTTTTATAATTTGAACATTTGAACTATTTATATAATTGCATCAAAATATTAAATCTAATTTTAAATGTTTGATTTAAATTAATTTTACTGGGATACAAGTACTCGTAGGATCTAGTCATTTTCAGATGATCAGTGACATCAAGTGGGTAACTTTTATTTTTATTTCAAAGTATTATCATTTTCTTTGAAAACCAAAGCATAGTATATATAAAAGTGCATATAAAAGCTAATATACTGGTTAAATAATGAATATTTATCTTAACTTTTTTTTCTTGAAAGGTAAAGAAAAGAAAATATGCATAATGATAACATATTTTATATATTGATTATATATACAAGATAATAAGATAATAAGTTATATGTATGCATATTTAAATATTTATTATTCATATTTAATCACATTTAATTTTTAATTGAAGAGTTATCATATGATGAGGATCATTAAGAATGTTCTAAATTAGTTAAATTAATACTTAATTTTATTTGATTTTAATTCATTAAAAGCTAAGTATGCTACTTAAGAATAATTGATTATTTTATAAAATGATGTGTGTATTTGTGTAATAGTATATGGAGTAAACTATTGTATGATATTGGCTAGGTAGCCATTTTAATAGTAATGGTAAAGTAATGTAATGGAAATAATAATGGTTATGAAATATAATAATTTTGATGGTGAGCTCTTAAAATTGTCGCACAATAGCATAATGCATGCTCTATTATATTTTGATCAAGTGGTGAATATTTTTAGGAAATGAATTTTTGGCAAAGGTTAAATGCTATTAAAAGGATCAGAATCTTATGGTAATGGTAAATTGGAAATAGTTAAATGAAAATGATATAGGTACTTATAAAGGGGATTATTAAAATTTGAATACTTGACATCTATTACATAAGACTTGTGTGGAGACCCAATATTCAGGTTAGATATTTTACCCTAATACTGGGTACCACTATAGTACTTAATAATGAATCAGTATATACTAATCCACTATTAAACACTACTATAGGCAAAGGATCTATAAGTAAGTGAAAACATAGGTGCATTTCTAAGTAATGTTAATAAAGCAGACATTCCATTAAAATCATCCAGCATAAAACAAAAGGAAACATTCATTTCAGAGTCTTTAAATGTTATAAACTTAAATTGTTACATTAAATATTTATAAATAGATAAAATAAATCATTCTTCATCTCATATGATAAATAATGAAATAAAAAGAGCTCTGTAGGTCTTCAAATCTGTTCCTGGAAATCTAGCTCCTCTCCCTATTGGTCTGTCAGTTCCACTCCAGGGTCCTAATCTACCGTGTCTGGTTTTTAACACGATAGGACACAACCAATAAAATAAAAAATCTGGTTAGACTAATAAAGTCTAAGTACATTTTATAGTTTCTACCCTAATTAGTTTAAGGATATCACATAGGTATAAGCAGTAGGGTGCACAATGCATTTAAAGGAAAATGAACTATTAAATAAATTATACATGATGAGTATTTAAAATAAGTAGATGCAAGCTAGGGCACACTAAACAACCCTATAAAAGAGTGGTTAAACATGAACAACATCTATATGAAAGCTAAATAATGTGGAGGCTAGCATCCTATATGCGAGTAAGGGAGTAAAAGACATTTTCTAGCATCCTAGAAACAAATATAGCAAATAAACAAACTGAAGTGTAATATGCAGAAATAAGTATAGAATTCTGTAATGCAACTGATTTATATTTACTATATTAGTTAATTTATGTTGTATTATGTTCTGTGGGCACTATCAGAACAAAAGAGGAGTTAGGTACGTCTACCCAACTATCTGAGATGGGGTTTCCTGTATAACCACACACACTCCCTCTCAAGGATATGTGTGGTCTCCTAATCTCTCCATAGTCAGCCTTGGCTCAAATTATCTGTACAGACTGATCCACCCTGAATTGACACCCCTTTTTCAATTATATTTGTTATATGCAATGATTATGATCATTTGGTTAAGGTTTCAAAGCATAGCAGCATTCAATGGGAATGCCAAGTAAACTAAGCAGTGATATCCATTTGTTGTCTAATTTTGATTATCTACCTTAATGATTGGGGTTAATTGAACCCCCCAATTAACTTAAAACATTGATCTTAAGTCAATTGTTAGATATTTATATATATATACGTATGGTTTTTATAACTTGATAATAATTTATAATATTAGACTAACTTAAGACTCTCTAACATAACCTTAAGGTTAACATCCTCAACTTCATCAATTTTCATTCCTTAAGCTCTTAAATTAACATATATTATCTTAGTAATCCAACCTAAAGTCTAGGTTTAGTCTACCTCAAAAATTTATAGGGCTGAACCTCACAGGTAAATTACTCTATGCTAAACTCACTTCAATCTTTTAGACCTTTCCAACACCTATACATTTACCTAGGAATTTCCATATGATATCCTAAGAACCTAAAGTCACAATTCCTAACATTTCATATATAAAGATCTAAACTATTTGCTGATTTAACCACTTGATAAATATATATACTTTACCAAAAGTAAAATTATCGGTACAAATATACATGTTCCAATAACCTGATGTTCCCAAAACTTCTCCCTTCCCAATTCTCCATAACTCTTCTAAGGGTTCGTCATTATTGCTTCCTCACCTAGGTTGACTTAATTGATATGTAGATGCTCAAGCTATTCTATTTCTAATGTTGAGATCATGTATATGACAATCTTCTCAAAATCCACAATCAATAAGTATTTTGACTCCTAAACATCACGTTCTAAGTTTGTTGTCCACTTTGGCACGAAATCAATTTCTTAACTCTCTCTATAGTACATTAGGGATTTAAAACAACGAATATAATTAATTTGGAATTTAGTTGAGTAATTAGGACTTGACCTAATTATTGGAAATACTGAAAATATGATTTAATAAGCATATTTCAAATGACAATTTAATTGTCACCATAATATTCTACATAATTTTCTGAGCATTTTAAAATACAATTTCAATACCTTCTGATCACTAATCATCAAGATATAGAATAATTAAGATTTGATTAAATGGGTTTAATAATTTCATAAATAAATTTGTTCTTAATAAATTTTTTCCTCTCTGTTTCCTACTCACGGTTCCGTCCCTCTGCGCACTCGAGCAGGCAGACGCAGACGCAGGCGCTCGGCTCAGACGCAGGCCCAGGCGCTCGGCTCAGGCGCTCGGCTCAGGCGCAGGCACTCGGCTCAGACGCAGGCACTCGGCTCAGACGCAGGCGCAGACGCTCGGCTCAGGCGCAGGCGCTCGGCTCCACCTCCTCCGCTGCTAGGGATGTCAGGAGTCGATCATGAGTGTCGTCTTCCTCTTCTTGTCCGACGGTCCTAGGAGACGCGTACACGCAGGTAGGCGCAACTCCCTCGTGGCCCCTTAATTACCTTCAATAGGCGCCGGTTTCTACCTGATCGGCTTGACTGAGGCCGATCGAGACACGATACTTACACGCAAGCAATTCGAAGGGCATGGAAGGTAAACGATTGTAAGGAAATGGAGTACCTGTCGAGCACCGTCTGAACGTCCTCCTTCCGTCGCGTTTTAGAATTTCTTTCGCTCGAATCGCTCGCCTACGGCAGCGCCTGAGCTCGTTATCCAGGTAAGCAAATGTACGCATAGGAGGGATACGATCCTTATTTGATCGCTTGAATCGACGACATGGCGTCGATTCAGGGAGTCGCCTCTTCGTGAACATGACGATCCAGATTTTAATCCGGACCGTTCGATCCTTCTGAGGTTAGCGACTGATCTTAACGTTTTAAGCATTTAGCTAACTAATTAATTTTTGGCGGTTAACTTCTTTTTCAGCTACCATGGGTCGTTACACCTTGTTAGTGAATTATAAAGTTACATGACTTTTAATGACATTGATTTAGAGCAGGGATATACCCACGGAGTTACAGTCCAACTAACCTGTGACAGTTAATTTTTTTTTTTCATTTTAGAACTTATGGAGAAAGATCAGGTTACAAAGCTTGCCTTTGTAATTGGTTTCTACTCAACAGGTGTGCGTGTTTAGTTTGTTTCTTACCCATTTTTTGTGGCCTTTTACTCGTGATATGCTTATCGAGTGATTAGTTCTTTCTTGTGTTTAGGAAAACCATTAGTTTAATTTAATAATGTGATTGAAAATATGAAGTCTATGTTTTTGTCGTCCGACTTCTATTTCTCGATATTTATCAGATCTAGTCATGAGACTTATGCTGTCTTTGTTGGGCTCATAAAAATCTCATGCTCATTAATATTGTTGGTGTAAAATGAATCTTGAATTATTAATAAAACATTGATAATGCTGATATTGTAGAAATTTTGCAATATTTGCTAAAAAATTGATCGTGTGTGATTGTAATGATATATCATAGGTATATATTATTATTTGTGTAGCTTAGCATGCTTAGATTCTCACGAGTAAAAGACCAGTTATGGAGTGATGACTTTAAGAAGAATTATAGATTCTTAAACATTTTACTGAAAACTTTTATTAGTTTTGAAACGTTGAAACAATAGGCTTTACAATTAGACATTAAAATAAATGATTTTGGTATGTTAACATTGATAATGATGATGTGTTTTGTACTAACATTTTAATAAAGGTATTTATTTTGCTGTAACATATTAACATTTTTGTATTGATAATTGTTGTATATTTTTATTTACTAAGATAATTCTCATTTAAAATGAATTTTGGCTTATCATAAATTGCTAATTATAATGCAACAATTATATTGATTGCATAGGATTTGTGTAGTACTTGTTAAGACAATAATTACGGCATGTATGGTTATTTATTTACGTAGCTTGCCATACTTATATATTGAAGAGAAAGGTTAGACATGGAGTGGCAACTTAAGGAGTCATAGTAGTTTTAAACAAAGTTGGCGAAAATCTCCCTTAATTCTAGGCATTGAAACAACTGATTTTGCACTTAAGTATCAAAATAAATAATTTTTGCTATATTAGCTGGATTATGATTACATTCTGATAATAAGGATGTGTCCAAGGATAAATGCATTTGATTATGGGTGATACGAAAAATAAACTTCTTTGCCCTTGTACCATATTATAAAATAATTGATGATTTAATTATATTTTGCGTGCTATCTAGTTATCTTTACTCTGTTTTATAACTGTAGTCCTAGATTTGACTTCATGCCTAATATGCTGTTTCATTGCAGTTTTATGATTTGCCACAACTGTTAATAACTATTCACTGGGTTTGTTTTTCAGAGTGACTAGTAATATGTTTCAGTTTTGTAAAAAGCTATTTGATGAGCTGCTATTATTGGAACTTGTTCACCATCTCTATTAGATTATTCATTCCAGGTATTTGTATTTTGGAGTTATTTTTATATGTTAGTTTTTCATTAAGTTTTTGGTGAATTTATTTTAGTTGCAGTAGGTTATATTAGATATTATGTTTCCTTTGTTTACTCAAATTGTTGTAGTCAAAGTCATATCTCTATTATATTAATGAAATTTTCTTTGCTTATTTTGTTATATATATATATATATACTTATGAATTATTTTTGTTTGAACATAAAGCCACTTACAATTATATCATCATAAAGTTGGTGTGCCTTCTTTCATATTTGAAGTGGAATCATCACACATTTTAGTTACGTTTGATCTTCTTTCCCTCCATTTTTGCATAAACAAATTTAAAAAATGTTGAACCATTTCCTATTTTGTCACACTATAATTTTGATTTTCTTGCTTCCATCAATGCCGCCTCTTATATATAAATATTACACAAGGAATTGCAGGATCAAATTAATAACATTGTTTTGCAGGATTGAATAAGTAAAAGGATGTTTAGATTTTGTAGTTGTTGATGATTTCATATTTCAATTTTTATTTTTATGAGGATTTGCCTTCTACAAAGTCAATCCTTATAATTTATTAGAAAATCATCATTCTTCCCATCTTATCTTCCTTTTCATAATACAAAATTGGCATTTATTCATCATTATCTTACATTCATCTATATTGGCTATTTTATAGTTATTTTATTATTTATAAGTTGTTTGATTGATGTATTTGATTTATAGAAAGCCCGTCTTTGATTTCTTAAATGCCGTGGTTTGAAGAATATTTGTTTGTCATATACAGGAATACCATGCATGACAAACTTTATTACTTAAGGGAGTTTGTGCGAACTCAAATGCAAAATACTAGTAAAGTGAAGCCATGTTGCCAGCTCTTCGTTTCGTCTGTCAGTTCAAACGGGTACGAAAACTGCTCCAAGTAGGTAGGATTATATTTTGCTTGGTATGCACCACCTATATCTGCATGCTTTTTTATTGAACAGGGAGGATTTTTTTTTTTCTTGCTTTAGCTCCCTTATTTGTACTCATATCAATATTCGAACAAGCTTTCATTAAATTATGGGCATTTATTATGTTTTATTCATGATCAATTGTGAAATTTGCTAAAATAATTTCTAGACTATTTTAAGGTGCCAATTTAGTTCCAGATTTTGAAAAGTGTCAATATAATCTTTTTCTCAACTTTTAAATTTGATCTTGATTTGATGCCAATTTCGGTTGAAGGCTTCATTTGGTATAGCTTTATAGTTGCTGCATTTTATATAAAGCAGTCCCAATTTCTTACTGGTTTGGCGCACTACCTTGTGCTGGTTTTTATAAAGCAGGCTATCAAAACTCCATTTTCCCTGCTGCCCACAATTTCACACAAAAAATTACTATAATGCCATTCATTCACCATTATTATGGAAAAAATCCAGATGGAAATAACCTAAGGCTCTTGAAGGTTATTTCCTATTCCAAATCGGTGATGATGAGATGACAATAATGACGATGAGAGTTAATGGCGTCAATGGTGAGGGCGGTTGATGAAGGCGGTAATAGTGGTGGTCTTGGCGGCGAGGGTTCATTTGACTCCTTTTTTTAAATTTGGAGAATTCTGTGATTTACTTTGAGATGGTTTTTATTTTTATTGGATAATTTCCGGTGAATTTGCGCCGAACAACTTAAAATTCACGATGAATCACAATGATTTTGTGACCAACCAAGACATTCATCCATCCTAAGGCGTGCGACATTGGGGAAACTCGGTGATGAGGGCTCGCTCGACTCATTTTTTCTTTAATTTGGGAGAACTCTGTGATCTACTTTGGCATAGCTATTATTTTTTATTTTGGAGACCTTGTGGCGAATTTAACCGATTCATGGAGAACTTGTAATGCTTTTCAGTGATCTTGTGACCAACCATGACAGATTGTTGATTAACCATGATAAATCTTGCTGCCTTTCGTTCTATGAGCTCTGTTGTCACCCATCATAAGGTGTTAAGTTGACGTTGGGGAAACAACGTGGCGAGGGTTCATTCGATTGCCATTTTTTCTTAAATTTGGAGAACTCTACTATCTATTTTGGCATAGTTTTTATTTTTATTTTTTAATTTTGGAGAATTGCAGTGAATCTTGTGACCAACCATGACAAGTTGGTAATAAATCATAATGAACCTCGCTGCCTTTTGTTCTCTGAGCTCTGTTGTAGCACATCTTAAGGTGCACCGTGGATGTTGGGGTATAGCTTGAGGGTGATTTTTGGAAAAGTGGATCTTGGTGGATGTTGGAGCTTTAGACAGGTGATATTTATTGTTCTTAAATAAGAAATAAATTTATATAGATAATTAAGTTATAGGTGAATTTTCAAAAGAACTGAATTATTAATTTTAAAAGGTACTTTTGTGTCACAATAGGTTCATCAAGCGAAAGCATCAACTTTTCTGCAGCAATTTTCTAGCTATTTCGTAGCAGCTTCTTAGGGCAGCTACAATTGCCTCAAACGGAGCATAAATTAAGATCAAATTCAATAGTCGACTAAAAGGATTCATAATTTTTTTGAAACTAAATTGTTAGATTGAAATAGTCTAGGATTTGTCCCTTAAATTTTTCTTTAAGGATTTGTTGATATAAAGTTCAAACTGGTGTGCAAACGCTATGCTATTAACAGAATATTCCCATCAGTGTATTGTTGGCGTGGTTATTGCTGTTGTCATGAAATCATCTCATACTATAATCATTCAACGGGAAAATTGTTGGCTCAGTGCACAAAGTTACCCGGTAGAAGCCTTTATTCTGCACTAGAAGTGTGAGGCATGCTACCAATAGTTTATTCATATGGAGGATAAGAGTTGAATTCTCTTAGTGGCTGCTTCATATGCGATTTAGCACTGATTAAATAATGACCAACACAATGATTTCTATGACCTATTTATTAAAAATTTGTCTGCAGCTCTTTTAGTTGCTGCAGGATTTCTTCATTTATCTGATAGTTTTGTTATGATTTTTATTGTATTTGCAGTTGTATAATGGTATGGGATTGCTGCAACATAGTTGTTTTGCATCTATTCATGCTTTTGCCAGAAAAGTTGCACCAAGTTATATTTTTCCATACAGTATACCAGGTATGCATGCTAGTATGTAAATCATTGAATAATCTTGTTGACTGATCATAGCATTCTGTAATCTATTTTATAGATTTTTCAATAAATTCACAACATTTATAAACAATTATTAATTAAAGCATTACATGACTAATGTTTGTCTTACTTGAAATGTGAAGGGTGCTACATTTTTTTAGTATGAAGGTCAAACAAATTCTCACTAGCACTTCCATATTTTTTCTGAAATTTTCTCCAAGTATATAATTCGACTACGTTGACCAACTGTAGTATGAGCAATTTGATGCAGGATGGATTAAAATAGGGTTAAGATTTGCTATATAATATTTGAATGCTTTCTCTATGATTAGGGCTTATGCAGACATAAAAACAAAATTGCATTAATGCTATACAAGAGAAGAAGATTTATTAAAATATTCAACATCTCCCAAATAATTTTTTTTTGTAATTTAAATTTGATTTTTTTTTTAAATTGAAGATAAAAATAAAACTAAACTTATACCCATTGTCCCAAAAAAATTTCGATGGCTTAGAAATATAAAATAAGTATTTTTTACATATTATATCGTTTGTTGATAAGGTCCTAAGTTCCAACTCCAAACAAAACTAGTAATTAATAAATAAAGATAAATGAGATAAGGAATTATTTCAGGTCTTGCGCTGGAATATGATTAATTTTTGAAAGTTTTGCCACTCTCGATCTGCTCTCAAGAATCTGCATTAGAGTTGCATATATTTAGGAGGAAAATTTTTTATTAATCTCACGTAAACAATGTTCTAATATAAACAAGACAAGAAACAAAAGACAAATACATATGATTGAACACACTAAAAAGGCAAGAAAAAAGTATTCTTGATCATGCTTTTGTTAAGATGAAGACAGCCACAGCATGTTGTATTCCTATAATCATTGACGATAAATAGTTGTAATTGTTTGATAGTGTTTATCTAACGATTTTGCAATCGTGGTTCTATTTTCTCCATACGCTTGAAGTATTTCAAACAGGACGGCATAGACCATTGTTTTATTGAAACTTAAGTTTTTCTTTATTTCAGGATATTTATTAGGGGAAAAAAATTCAATCTACCAGCTGCTAAAAGCCCATATAGTCAATGTGGATAGAAATTCATAATCATAACTTTTCTTTATTACTATAGAATTTGTTGGGGATAACAGTATAATTTTATGAAAACTTTAATATTTTGTTTATCATCAGGAAAGAAAATAAATGGCTGGCATATCAGAGGTCACATGAAACAACAACAAAAACATATATTTGAATGTTAGCAGCAGCTGATCTCATCCTAATTATACTTTCTATAAAATTAACAATATTTAGAAATAATAAAAATTTTCTTTCCCAAGTATAGTTTTTCAAAAATGATATCAAGGCTTTTGCTGAGTGTAAACATGGTTCCATCAAATCTTCTCAATCTATAAAGCATGGCATTGGCTAATTTAGTGATTTTTATTTATTCATTAAGCCTGAAAAAGTTCTTTGAATTTTTTATTGAGTAATAAACTTTTTATCAAGCTCAGATCCACAGATTCGTGAATCAAGCACCTCAAAAATTCAGCATTAGTAATTGATATTTGGGCTTGCAATTTTTTGAAATCTAGCTCAAAACTTGCTCCATTTTTTGAGACTAATAGAAATCTTAAAAAACTTTTCAAGCCATGTGACGGGCATTATTTTGCTCAGATTAATTTAGAATTTATTTTGATCTAGGAGTGGCTCACTCAAAATGGATGAGTTAAGTTATAAATATATACATAGATATATTTTGAAGGAAAATACAAGCAGCCACAACGATAACCACATTTGACTATCAATGATTAATGACAAATTCTTTTTTTTTCTTAGAAGGGTTCAGACAAGGTGCATTGTGTCAATTCTCTTTTTGCATAATATATTGCCATGTCATTTTTTAATCAATTTTTGGCACTGTCAAAATTATAATTTAAATCTTTTCAGTGTTTGAAAAATATTTGATTAACTTGTTTCAACTATAGATTTTTTTAAAAAAGGTTCAAAATCATATGCCATTATTTTCTTAATGATTAAAGTTTGGCATTTCAAGCTTGTTTGAATTGATTTTTAAATTGCTTAAAATCTAATTATATTGAGCTGAGGCAACTTGACATTAAATGTTTTCAATTTCAAGTTGAGCCCAAGTTGAGCTAAATTTAATAATTTTGATTTGAAATCCAGTCTAATTTAAATAACACTTGGAACAAACTGTGTTGATGTGACTAATCGAGATTGGATATTGACACAACTTAAGAGGTGGCAAGAGAGGAGAATCTCTGATATCGATAGTTGACTTTTAGCACAAAATCTGCTAGATTGAACATTTAATGTACTCTATTCAATGAAATTTAAGTTTTAATATTAATACATTGGGCTATTATAAAAGCACAAACCTTCTTATATCTAATTTATTTATTATGTATAAACTTGTTTATACAGGAACAAGTTAATACATAAGCACATGTTTTTTACATAATTAATTAATAATAGTGGAATTGCCAACTAATGATTATCATATGATTTGCAAGATGGTTTAAGTGTGTTTAGCATATCCTGTCCTCGTTGCTGTCTACTTGGTATTTCTTTGTCTGGTTTTGTTAGGGCATAAACTAATGTCCATTTGATTACTTTCTACTCCATTTGTTTTAAATGTTGCATTATATTTTTGTTTATATTTAATCCATCATGGTACGTTACATCTCTACTTTGTACTTCAAGGGGGATTCACATGCCAACCAACACCAACTCAACGCTTATATACATAGTTTTCTTAATATTTTACTTTTATGTTGTAGTGGCACATTAAATTTGACTATAAGATTGATTTACAAAAACTGTAGCAGTTATGTAATGCAAGAATAAACCAAACCTTAATTCACAAAGTGGGTTGGCTACATAAGTTTTTACCCCCCCCATTATGCTTTATATAATTTTAGCTTCTCTAGAAAGTACGATCGTAGCCTATGCATATATAATATATATATATATATATAATAGGTCAATAGTACAATTCAACCGAGATTAAACTCCATGGTGTCATTTACACAGAAGGTCTAAAAGTCTCATAGGGAGTACATCTCCCATGACAAAAGGAAAATCGCCCTGATGGGATAAAGAACTATAAAAATACACTAAGCGGTTCGCATGCTACGAACGATGACCAAAAATAACATGAGGAAAATCTAACATGAAAGTAAGGTGATCTGCATGACGCTCTTCGCCTCGTGAACGACGAGTCCTCTCCCAGTGCTGGCGTAATTAGCGGACTGTCCTGAGGTAGTCACTCTCAACAAGTAAACTCTCCAAGTCTGGCTCGTGGAACTGAAGGGCTTGCCTGCAGTAATATGGTAGCCTAAATCTCTGCCTGTAGAGGGGAGGAGGTAGCCTGTATACGAGCGCCACATGTTGAAATCAACTGACCTCAAAAGGAAAGCTGATCACCGAATCTATATGAAGCATCAATGTTGGCCTTCATCCAACGGGTAGGGGGAGGCTCCATCTCAAAAAGGAACACAAGGACTCGCCGCAAGCTTGTAGATCTCTGATGCCAAGGCCACCAGCAACTAAAGGTCGACTGACCTTCTGCCATCTGACGTAGTGCAAATCACTGCCCTCCGCTCCTTCCCACAGGAATTTATGGAAGATAACCTCGATGTCTAAAAGGCAGGAGTCCGGAATTGAGGCCACCATCATCAAGTAACTCCAGATCATGGCAAGAACAGACCTGTTCAAGCAAAGTCTCCCAACTAGTGAAGATGTTGACTACTCCAAGAGCCAATCATGGCTCTAACCTACTGAATCACCCCTAAATACTCAGCTCGCTTCAGCGGCCTGCCCGTCACTGTGACACCAAGGTAGCTCAGAGAAATCTCCTCTCTTGAACCCAAGAACTAATGGCAATCCTACGCTGGCTATATGCCGGTGTTCGCCCATTGAAAATAATATGTGATTTCTACGAATTCACAGATTGTCCGGTCCAGTTGCTATGCTCAGTTAAAATCTGCTACACCCACGACTACCCGCCTTAGAGGTTGGAGCAAAAAGTATCAGATCATCTGCATACATTAGGTGGGAGAATGTGGGCCCGCCCTGGTCAAGGGTGATCCCAATTGGGCGACCAATCCTCTCCTGCCGCCAAACTAACAAAGTGAAAACCTTCAAGCATAGAATGAACATATATGGAGAAAGCAGACAACCCTGTCTAAAACCCCGCTTGCCTACAATTCAAGGAAGCCGCTGCCCATGCATGATTACAGAGAACCTGGGGGTTTGAACACTGGAGGGCTTAGTCAGACCATCTTTGCGGAAAGCCAAAGAGATGTAGAGCCATCCAAAGACAATCCCATTCCATATGATCGTAACTTGCTCTATATCCACTTTGATAGCGATGTGACCAATGATTTTTCCCCACCGAATTTTCAGCTCATTCATTATTATTTGGTATGGGATGAGACGATCAAAGAGGGCAAACAATGAGCGAGCCCTCAAACTTGGCCCTAAGATTAACTTGAGCATCAAAATTCATAATGATCTCACCTTTATCTCCAATGAAATCAGTCTTCTCTCTAATCTGCATCCATGGAATGGATTTCGGCTGAGTTCAAGCATTTGTTTTGAAAGTCTGCGACCTAGTTGAGGCATTATGTTGAACACCTTGTGGGTGGTGCTTTTCTGGGTGATTTGGCATGGTTTTTTCTTGGATGGAGGAGCTATCAGGTAGCAACCCCGCTTCAATCTCAACCAAAATCACAGCATTGCAATGTTTGCACCATTAAAATCAGAATTGACAACATGTGAACCTTAAGAAATTGATGTTGAAATTTTTTTTTTGGGCTGAAATTTCTGCTGCAGCTCTTGAGGAAGAAAAAGCAGCCATATATCTCTAGCTTGAGCAATGACTGGCAAGTCAATGACCGGCCGTATGTCACTGGAAAGTATTGCCGGTGAGGATGAAGCCCGCCGAAGGAGATCCACTTGGAGGGTTTCTGTCCTCCTCAAGACAGCCTGATGGAGTCGGGCGGTGTCCGCCCTGTTATGTGGGCTTGTCCATGCCGGGTTCAGCGCACACGATCCCGGGCCGCCGGTTGAGGTGCGGCGTAGCTGCCTTGCGCGCCACCGGAAGTAGCCATCGCTAGACGCCGAATGCTAATAGCTCCATCTAGCGTACGCTCGACCGAGCCATCTGTCGTCTTGGGTGTGAACTTGCCCTTGTGGGGTCCGCGCTGAAATCGCCTCAGGAGCGGCGCCTGTAGCCGCTAGCACGTCGACCCGGAGACCTTCCACTTTCGAGCCATCCGCCTTTGAGCGTAAGGGTGGGGCAGTCGCCCCCTCCATAGCAGCCACCGACCCCCCCCCCCCTAAGGTTGGGGGGCTCCTCACTTGTAGTTTTAGCTTCTCCTCGTGCTCCAAGTATGCAAGATTATTACTAGTAAGCATCTTGCCATTTGTTTTTTGTCTCCCTTTTCATTTTTAACTTAGGAAAATTCAATAACTCAACTTTTTGTGTAGGAACATCTAATAATCTATTTTTGACATGCCCGAAATCATTTAAGATGACTTTTATTGAGCTCCTCAGTTGGATATGCTCCAACCTTGCTATGAATGCACTTATTCATCACATCTTTTTTGTATACTTACTCGTTCACATGAGCATTATCATTTATGAAACACTTATTTATCAATGTGCTTTAGCTTTGCAGGGTAAATGCTCTACTCCATTTAACTCCATTACATTCAACATGCCTACATCATGTTATTGCATCTTTTGCTCGTCATTATTTTGTATGACTGTACTAAAATATTTGTATCTTATTCTTCTCAATAATATCCATATCCATAATAAAATAACTACTATTATGATTAAACTTATATTCTACATTGTTTTGAATCTAGGATGGAACCTAAGAGTAATTCTCTATAACTTGAATTTTAATTTACCCCCTTCTTTAATCTTATCAATGAGAAGAATATCTTTTGTAAATAAAATGCACACCTTGTATAATGTTCGTTTTGTTTGAGTATCCATAATTTATGCAAAGGAAGATTAAATTAGCTTCATGAATGATGAAATATATGTGAACAATGAAATTAAAGCGACAACAATTGTACTTTTGAACTTATAACATAAAATTGACATATCATGCATGTTTTATAACATTGTAATGTCATAATACTCAAAATGATTGCTTATATTGGTGGGTGATATGAAGTATTAGTGTATTTAAACATGCATTGCTTTGTTTTATTAGTTTTCTTCCTGCTAACATCTCCATTTATCCTCATTTTAAGTATTTTAGTTAATTAACCATTCTCTCAGCATAAACCTAGTTGTTCTTAAAATAAAATAAACTTTGATATATGTATTTACATTTAAAGGAATACTTAAATATAATAATAAATATTATTTGTTTATAAAAAAATTTCACATTTCACTTTAATGAAGATATAAATTAAAATTAGTTTCTATGTTTAAACACAACTTTAATTACATTTATGTATTACATAAATTTTCTTTATATAAACCTTTTGAAAATAAGTATTTATAATTACAAGTTTAAGTCTAATATTAAAACTTAATTTCATTGCCATGTATTAATAATTATCCTTAAGATGGCTATTTTATCTTTATTAGATTTTTTTTTTCATGTAAGCCACCCATTAATAATATACCTCATACTCAAATTCATGTCAATCTCGCTAATAATGGAAAATCAAGTAAAATTACGAAATAAATTATTTTAAATATATTGTTTCTTTTTACATAACTAACGAGAAAGAGATGGATTCTCATTTGATAAACCGTGGCAAAATTCAGCTAAACATTCCCTTTATATTAATAAGCAAAGTTTAACATACAAAGGCAAATTATAAGCTTGTGTTGCCAAAAGTTTTCTAAATGGGAGAGAAAACTCATTATATCTCTGTTTCTTATTTACTAAAAGTTCTTTGTGAACTAATACTACTGATTTACCTTAACTAATTTAACATCCCTTGACAATTTTTTCTCGTTGATGGAGTTTCAATGCTCACAACTATATATAGGAGGTTGCTGGTGTTTTTTGAGTTGATGTGAGCTAGATTTCCCCAAAGATTAGTGTTTGAGACACAAACTCTATCTTTGCTTTCCTCACTCTTTGGCACCACCCTTGGTTTCATAGAACTGGGTAAAAGAGAATGGGGTAGGGGGTTGACTAGTTAAGTTTGTCAATTTATTATCTTCTTATTATTAATAGATTGTTAAGGTATTCTATTTATAATAAATGACATTAAACATTGAACTACATTTACATAGCACAATAATTCATATTTAAATTTTATGTTGACAATTAATTAAATTCCATGAATTTCCAAACTGTATAATTGAATTATCTTTTAATATGATTTTTAGGATTTTCTTAGAGTTTGACTTACATAGTCCCAAACTTATAAAAGTGATCAAAATTGTCTCTTGAGTATTTGCTTAATTGGTTTTTAGGTTCTTTTTAGAGTTGTCAAAATAGTCCCAAACTTTTAAAAGTGATGAAAATTGTCCCTAGACTATTTGCTTTAATGATTTTTAGGTTTTTTTTAGAATTGTTCAAAATAGTACCAAAAATTTAAAAGTGACCAAAATTGTCCCTAGTTTATTGTTTGATCTAAACTCCTCCTAACATTAGTTTTCATACAAAATGAATGGAAGAAGCTATTTTAAATAAATAAATGATGCATAAATATTATTTATTATTTTTATTTAGTAGGATATGAATTTTATTGGTGGAAATAAATTTTTTTCATGTAACTTGGTATTCTTGGTAAATCCTTATAATGTACTTAGATAAGAATTAATATGAGAGTTTTTTATATTTTTGTATTTAATGCATATATCTTTCATTTAATTGCCTATTATAAAAATTTTCTATTAGAACACTACTTTTCTATTCTATTTTTAATTTTTGCCATACAAAAATGCATAAATATATGATTTATATTAGATTTGTAAATAACATGATTTAAATGTTAAAATATAAATTCTTAAGTTTTGTTTCATTCAAGGCTCAAGTAATTTTCTTAAAACTTTAGCTTGAACAATATTTATTCGTTGGCCTTAAAATAAAAATGGCATATATATATATATTAGAAATGCTAGACAACCCAACAAACAAACAAAAAATAACAATTAAAAGGATGATATACTTATGACCATAAGCAAATGTACATCTTACAAATCCAATCTTTCACATTAGGAAACACATACAATCAAGACTAATTTCTATTTATATTTTTGTCTTTATAGCACAAATCATATATGTATTAGCGTATATATTTTACTTTTGATTGAGCCAATTTTAATGTAGAAATGCATTAGGATAAAACAAATTATCAAGCTTATATGAAGAGGATTGTATTGAGAGAAATATAATGATTTGATAATTTTAATGTAGTGTATAATATAATTATCATGAACTATTTAGTACTTTTGAAATCATTAATCATTACCTTTTTCTTTAACACATTGTTTTCATTTATGCATAAAAGTGAGATCAAATTAGAGGGAAACAATTGTAAACGAAAAGCATATATATAGATTTTGATTTATAGCAAAATAAATATAGTCTTCAAATTAAAATTTGAGATAATTACTCCAATGACACAAATTATTTATTTAAAATTTTAAGATTTAAAATTTGTTAACACAAATCAAATAGGTTATCGTTCCTTTAATCTGTTTGTAACGACTTGAAGTGGTAACTCGAATGAAAAAAGTTTGTGTGATAAGGAGATTTTTTTGATAATAGTTATCAAATGATGGTTTTGTAATATTTAAGATTTAAGAGTTAAATTTATAAGTATTTTAAATGCTTACATATTAATTTATCTTAATGTGTTATGCATGATTCACAATAAATACTAAACTAGCCTTTAAATAAATAAATTATGATTTTCCAAAACTTAGACTAAATTTCATATCATTCATCTTATTTAACTAACTTTTCCATTCATTATTGCTGAAATAATAATGCTGGGAGTAGTTTGATTAAAAAATAGTTTTGGATTGTAAAGAGTCAAAAGGACGATTAGTGGCAACTATAAACATATATACTTTGACCTAAATATTTCATTCTTTTAAATTAAACTTAAATTAGACATAAAAGTTTAAGTTAACTTTTGTAATCACAATAATTGTTTATAATCAAATTATTATTATTACTATTATAATTAACCAATTTAATATATGCTTAGTAAAACTACCTTAATATGCTGTGTTACAACATCAATGGACCGTCACTGCCATACGAATTGTACTTCAGTTGAATTTGTGGACTAAAGTCTTATAAGTTATTTTATCATAAATTGTCCCATACATTTAGTTATTATTAACCATCTTAATATACATTTGGTAATGTTAATTGCAATATGGAGGCATCACAATTTCAATAATGCCTTGTTAACTTGGCATCTACGGATTAATAAAGTTTTCGAAATTTACATTATGCCAAGTGAATTTCTCATTTCACATTACTTAGATTTGTTGAATCAGAATTTTAATGATTCATCTGTTATTCTTATTCAATTTGTTTACGATACAGTTTTAGCATCGTTCAATTTGACTTCATTGCCATTTCATTGGTATAAATCGAGAGGGGAACTTTTTACAATGATGTCACATGCGCGGAGGTAGTATTAAATTATTTTTTCATTTGACTTTTGTTCCCGCTCATGCTATTTCTATTTATTATGTGCTAATTTGGTTTTGTTTTACTTTCACTCTCATTTACCTTTATTGGAGGTATTTCTTTTTGTTATGCATTTAATTTGTTCAACTTTATTTTACTCATTATATATGATTCCAATTTGCCATATTACAAAAATACTAACCTTTCATGTAACGAAAATAGTAGGAATAAATTGCTTTCAATATCACTCGGTTGCTGAATAGTTAATTGTAAATGTTGATTAAATAATTCATTTGGTTATTAAGTTCGTCAAACTTTCTTACATTTGACTTTTTACAATCAGCAAAAGTCTATTTGACAAAAACTTCCTTGTTTGAAAGATGAGACCTGCTCTAAATATAACTAAATCTAATGGTTTGGTATAACACAAAGCAATTTATCTATAAATTTGAGCAATATTTTGATACCTTTGGTTTGCTGCGAATGAATTTTCATACAAAATAAACTGTTACCTAATAAAATTAGGTATATTGAATGATTATTTTTTAGTCATTGCATTGTTTAGAATAAAAATAACTTTGAATCATCCATCAGAGAAAAATTATGGCTTACTACTGACGTTCATTATATTTTTGCACAAGCAAATGAAACCTTCACTAGGCACTTCTTGGTCATGTTCGCCCATATTTTTATGAAATTGCAGCATCATTTAACATATAATTACCTAACATATATTCAAAATAATACAATTTGAATATGTTACAGATTTCAGTATTTTCCATATGCTCAAGACCATAATTATTTATTAATAATGTTTTTGGATGATAATAATAATAATTACACACTTGTCATTGTATATCAAAGTCAAAATTTTTTGTCATTTTCATGTATTTGAATTTAAATTTTAATTCCTTTTACAAGGAGGAAAGGTGCCAGTATTGGATTAATATGCTTTTGTGATCTCAAGTCTAATATCTGTTATAGTTGTGACTATTTTATTAGTTTAAATAATTAGTCTATTTTTGAAAGAGAAACATTTTTATTGTGATTAATGAGTTAGTATTATTAATGAGAAATTAATTCATATCATTTTTATTTTGCAAAACATGATGCTTATTAACCGAAACTCTCAAAGCTGGCTATGAAATTAAAATCATTATAAGGACTTTCATTTAACTCAAATCCTAATATTAATATTTGCTTGGATGCAGTTTTTGCTAAGACTCAGTCAGATAAGCTTGAAAGTATCAAAGCTGGAACAAGTTTAAAACAATAGGAAGTAGAACTAAAAATAAGCATCTACTAAAAATGTCATATAGATTTTAGTATGAATAGCCACTATAAAATTTAAAATATATTACACTTGAGCCTTACATTCATAATCTATCTGAAAAGGAAAAGAACCACAAAACTATTAATAGATAACATACCTATAAACTGAAACATCTGCACTAATCAAATTGGAGAGCTGCTCTAGTGGTATACATTTGCACCTATAATTCTAGTCTACTCCCTTTTCAACATTTAATCTGATAAAAATTACTTGAAAATGATAAAGATGGTATAATTATCTAATAAATAGTAGTTTTTGGGATATTTAATTTGTAGCATTTTGGGTGCAAAGCTTTTACTTGCATTCTTAAAATATAGATGCCCCGTTTATTGCATGTATGATGTTAAGTGAAAAATTTGGATTACTTTCTATCTTGCAGAGATTAATATTATACTCAATTTGGGCGATTTTACACTATTCATTGCGCTCAGCATAAAAAGAAATTTTGTAAAGCTTGCCATTGGTTAGGTTGAGTGACTGTTTGTTGGCTCTGAAGGGGCCTCCAATTGCCTTGTGGGCTATTTTTGGCCGTGCTATCTATGCATGGCCTCTGTTCTGGCCTCCTGTTTCCTTGAATTGAGGCTTGGCCATATCAAGTGACCATTTGCCGAGATTTAGCGGTCCTCTGGCAGCCTTCGGTTGGCAACAATACATTTTCCATCGACTACAACACAGCCTTTGTTGGGCTCTGCTGCTATACTCAGCCTTCATCGATCTCTGCAGTTTCAAATTGAGCTTGCTATGGGACAATTCGAACTGTTTGCTTTGTTTTTGAGGCCTCCGCTAACTTTTGTTGTCTTCCGCCCTACCCGCACTGGCCTCGGTTTGGTCTTTGTAGGTTGTACTTGGCCTTTGTCGGCTGTACTTGGTCTTTGTCAGGCCTTCCCAGACTGCACTCATCTTCTGCTAGCCTTCCTTGGCTATACTCGGCCTCTATCTACTTTCCCGTCAACATTACTTGAGCTCGGCTTGAGTAGTCTCTGTCCTTTGTCTTTTATTTCTTAATAAGATCAATCACTGTAACTTAGACTGTAATACTACTAATTACTCAAAAAATATTTACATTGCATTTAATTTCACTGAAATCTGTCTGTCCTTCTGTATTTTTAACCCAAACTGAACAGTCCTTTAATGAAATACACAACCAAAAAAAATCATGTGAGGTTCTAATAATGGAAACACAGAAGATAATTGCATTGAAAACAGGCATGGTCTCTTTTGGTTTATATTTTTTATGAAAAATAATTGTGGTCAGTTATAAGCATAGTGAATGAAATTACTTAAAAAATATCTCTTGCTTACATTAATTGACCATTTTATACTTTTGATAAATCTGCAAAACTTTGCTTCAATGTGATGGATCAAGCATATGTAAAGTTCTTATCTTATAGGTATCCCTTTTGCTTATGAATTTGTGCTAGTTGAAATATCTCATAACCTCACATACCCTTATCCTTAGTAGAAGTCTTAGCCTTTGTAGGAGTATCTTCTTTGCATTTCTTTTCGTTCTCTTGATTTTAAAGAAACTATTTCATAAAGGCCTTAACTCGTTACAAACTTTTCTTTGACCTTGCACTCGGGAGCTATATGCTAAATTATGAGCTTTTCTTATTTCAATAGTAATTCTTTTCTTGGTATTTGATAATTATTCTTATTATATTAATAATTAACAGATTAATGATGTATTGAAAAACTTAAATACTTGCATCATGTATAATATATATTTCTCAGAAAAACATTCTTATTTTGTATTTAATTTTAAATTACTCATAAAAAAAAATTTCGTTTAAAATCACACTGAAATTACAATTGCTTAAATTTTCTTCATAGCACAGTAGACATTGCAGAAAAATTTCATGATTTTTTTAATAATCTATTGCTGATTTGATATTGGAGAAGAAGTGAGGGTTATTTGCACTTCTTTTTTTCAAACATGCCTTAAAAGTTCAATAAATTTCTACAAAATCTTGGAAGAACAAAAACATGAATTCGACTTAACCTCATTAAATTTTTCTGTTGAAGGGCAAATGATCCGATAATGGCTCTTCTTGGAAGACTCGTCCTATTTTTATCCAAAATCTAATCATAGTTTAAACCAAAGAAATTTCTTGAAGATTCATCAAGTAAGAAATTTAAATTTTAACTCGTAGAACAATTTCAACTACTCAAGTGTATTTTAAGATTGTGCTTGGTAAGTCATCTATATCTCTGAAGCTATTACAAAGAGAAGCCCCTATTTTTTTCTTCGAGCAACAAGCAAATCATTTTGATCACTTATCACAAGGGGGACATCAATGGGTAAAGCTTTCTAAAAGTTTACCAGGATAATGTGAAAAACTAAGAAATTGCTTGTTTTTTTCAACAAGAAAATTTGTTTGATTCATTTCTTTGATATATACAATATAATTCAACTTAAAACATTTAAAAAGGTTATAGGAGATAGGTTAGAGGGCCACTAATGAAGGTTGCTATTTAGTTTGTCTAATTAAAGCTAAATTGAATGTGCTGAGGTAAACATTCAACCAACACAGTGGGGGCATCTGCAAGCAAAAGGTATGGCATTACGCCAAAAGCTTTGTGAATTAGGACGGAATAGTGCTTGTGCCAAAACTCAATGGTGTCAATACTCATTAATTTGAACTATTAATGAAAATGTGATATTTTATTTTTCTAAAATTAGAAATTAATTATGTACAATAACAACACTAAGATTTAGTTCACTAAGTGGGGTCGACAACACAATTCCTTTATTTTCATTGTGCACAATTAAATAGAAACTCTTTCTTAGGTTCCCATTATAGAATATTTTTTCCAATGGTTTTCCTTTCATTTTTTTGGTCTTCATCTTTCTCTTTTAGCATTTGCAAAATTCATATAATTTTTTTCTATCATGGGCATCGAATGATCTACGGTTAATATGTCTAAACTTTTAAGATGACATTGCCTAATTTTATCAACTATATTGGGACACTACAACTTTGTTATGAATGAACTCATTTCTCATTCTGCTCTTTCAAGTATACCTACTTTATTATGTTAGCGTCTTCATCACTATAACACTTGTTTTATCAATAAGTTTCTTCATTGTTTACCAGCATCCATCCCATATAGGGCTGGATTCAATTCAAGTTCAAGAAAGTCAGGCCAGACTCAAACTCAAAAATTTCTAGTTAAGCCCGACTCGAACTCGACTCAAACTCGAATCAAGTTCGAGTCGAGTCAAGTTCGACTCATTAAAGTTCGAATTCAAGCTGACTTGAACTTGATTCGAATCGGCTCGAAATTATATTTCGGCCCATAAATTTTGAGTTCGAGCTGAATCAAACTTGGTTTGAGTCAGCTCGAAAAAAATATTAAATTTAAAAAACAATTTAAATGCATGTTTGAAAAAATAATTAATAGTATTAATATTGCTTTTAACATATTACATATCTGTAAAAAGAAACAAACTGAAAAGATGATCACAATTTCAACTTATAGCTTTAAATTAAATCATTTAATCCTACAAATGATCTCAAATCTTATTAACATAAATTTACTGCTTGCAACCCTTCTACAACTACAAATTAATACATTGCTATTCACTATTTAAGTTTTCCTTAACACAAGCAACAACAGGCAATACTAACTAAAATTTAGGCAATCTGCAAGTCTGCTTTAATCCCCAAGCCAAGGCACAAGAAACTTTAATCCCCAAGCCAAAGCACAAACAACTTTTATCCCCTAGCCAAAATTGCAAATTGCAATCTGCAAGTCTGCATAGAGCAACAAACAAAAAGTATTCAGGCAATATTATTTAAAATTTAGACCAATTTAACTACCTAAATGAAAGTATATAAAATACAAATATTACATATTTGAATTTACACTAAAGGATCTGATTTTTGCTCATTTTGCTTTTTTGTGTTATTGTTTTTTATAGGGTTTTCATATATGCAGCAAAGGACAACAGAGGCAGCAACAACTAGCAATCCAAGCAATAGCAGAGTGACAACAACAACAGCAGCGCAAGCAACAATAAAGGTAGCAATAGAGACAACAATAACCAGCAACGCAAGCAATAATAAAGCTAGCAATAGAGACAACAACAACCATCTACATATGCAAGTAGTAGTCAGCAACTTAAGCAACAACAGAGGTAGCATCAGTCAACATCTCAATCAATAGCAGAGGCAACATTAGCCAACATCCCAAGCCAAATAGCAGAGGCAGTAGTAATAGCCAGCAGCCTAAGCAACAGAGGTAGCATCAACCAACATCCCAAGCTGTTGTAGAGATAATAGTTGCTAGCAGCTCAAGTAGCAGTAGAGGCACCAACTGCCAGCAGCTTAAGCAGCAACAGATGCGCAGCAACAGTCAACAACACTAATACACCTAGGGTCATGCAATCCTGTAAGATTGTACAAACTAGAGCCAATATTTAGATTTTAGGGTATTTAAAATGTTTAACTAAACAACAAAAAAGAAAAATTCAATACATGCAAATAGTACTTAATTAATTCTGAATGATTCATTATCTATGACAGTATGTCTAAATTATGGTTCATTTGCTTTTCTTAAAGGGACTTAGGTTAACATATCATTTCTCAAATCTAGCAGCTTAGTACATTAGTGATCATTTAATTATATAGACCAAATTTAGTCATCATAAATGATTATTCAAATAAATAAGCAAAAAAAACAAAAAATTGAGTTCAAACTAATTTGTAAATTAAAAAAATTGAGCATAAAAGTATTTTTAAAATTTTTAGAGTTTTTAAACATGCAGCAAGTTGGGAGCTTGTTTTTAGTGTTGAAGTTGTGATCCTATTTTAAGGTCAGAGGGCAAGCAACAACCCAAGCAGCAGAGGCAGCTACAACCCAAGTAGCAGCAGATACAGTGATAGCCCAAGCACTAGTAGACGTAGCAGCAACCCAAACTAGTGGCAACCCAGGCATAAGGAAACAATAATAGAAAAAAATTAAATTTGCAGAAATCCAAGAATAAACACATAGTAATAAGATTTGCACTAATTAAAATTGTTGTATTTGTAAAACTAATAATAACAATAATATACACATAAGAATCGACAGAAGAAAATACCAGGCCCAAGAAGGCATAAGCAGCAGCAATCTAAGCACCAATTGAGGGCAACAACAACCCAAGTAGAAATGTAACATCAACAATCTAAGCACAAGGTATAATAATATTAAAAAAATACAAATTTGTAGAAATTCAGGAATAACAACATAGTAATCAAATTTGTACTTATTAAAGTTTGTTGCTATTTGTAAAACGAATAATACACAATAATATATGTATATAAGAAGCAACATAAATAGCAGCAACCTAAGCAACAATTAGAAGCAACCAGTAGTCTCAACAACAACAGCCTAAACAGTAAACAAAGGCACAGTAGTTCAAGCATTATAATTAGCACAAAGCCCAAGCCTAAGGAAACAATAATAAAAAAGCCAAATTTGCAAAAGTTCAAGAATAACAACATAATAATAAGATTTGCACTATTAAAATTGATGTATTCGTAAGACAATAATAACAATAATATACACATAAGAACCAACAAAAGCATCACAACCCAAGGCAACAGAAGAAGCTACAATAGCCCAAGTAGCAGTAGAGCAGCAGCAACAGACCAAGCACCAGCAAAAGAAGCGGCAGCCCAAGCACCCGCAGAGGAGGCAATAACCCAAGCATCAGCAGAGGTAGCAATAACTCAAGCACCAGTAGAGGCAACAATAGCCACAACATCAATTATTTGATAAGAAAAATATCACAGTAACAACACTAAAATTTGAAACAATCATATCTATGAAAGATCTAAACATTACATTATAATACGAAATGATTGTTTTTCATCAATTCATTTTTCTATCATGAACTTGTAAAAGTTATCAGAAATATCTCCCAAGTTAAGTAGTCTTTATAGTATAGCATAAACCTAAATCAAAGCTTATGCAAATTCAAATTATTTGGTTCAATCATTTGCTTCAAAGGTCATGCAAAGTTCTGCAAAGATAAATTATTTATAATTCATCAATCATTGGTTCAATTGAGTACATTATACATTTTATTTGGTATAGAGCATATTAGTTTCTTTTCCTTCTAAAAGCAACAAAAAACAAAGCAAATAGATAAATATTCTTAATTTGATATCCAATTTGCATATGGTGTAAACTAGTTAATTGTTTAAAATTTAGAATATATCATATTCAAATTCTTACATCTTCATCCAAAGGACTAGGATTTGTTTGATACCCAATAAGCTTAGGAGTATTAACCATATTTGACAATAATGAGCTTCAATAATCATCAAGTACACGACCACCAGCACTAAAGGCAGATTCAAATGCAACATTTGTAATATGAATAGTTAAAATATCTCTGTCCATATTTGCAAATGTAGGCCACTTTAAAAGAACTTGTTTTCCACCATTCCAGAACATCAAAAAAAGATTTTGTTTTTGATGCATTTTAATGCAATCCTTATCAAGATAAAAGTTATATTTCAGATATCATTGGCTCGGTGGCAGAAGTAGACTTCAAAAATTAGTCAAAATTGCTTAAATTGAATTTTATAGTTCATAATAAGCTAAATTAGAGCTATAACTTGAAGCATTGACAAATTGCTTGAAGAACCAACAATTGCTCTAGATGTGTCTATATTATATTAGCCATAGTTCATTCAAATTTAGTAAAATTCACTCAATTTTTTTATTAAGGGTTGAGCTAGAATAGATTGATCTAAATGCAAATTTAATAAGTCCCGGTACAATGGCAAAGCACATTAGCAAGTTACTATCAGCTCTGTATTTGTCAAATTTTTTATTTCATTGAAATGCACATCATTGTCTCTCTCAAGAATGCATTTAATCTGAATTATTTTAGAAGGGAAGAGGTTAGAAGTTGGGTATTTTGAACTTGAAAATACTTTTTATGTATTCTCAAAAGCCTTAAAATACATCTAATTCTATAAAATCTATTCTAATCAGTATAAGTCAAACCCCAAATTAATCCATTGTCTTTTCAAAAAAATCATGTAATATGATTTTATAATGAAATGTACAATCCAGTATGTAAAATGTGCAGTTCTGCCTTATTTTTATATCACTAGAAAGAACTCTACGAGTTGATACACCAACTAATCTTGCAATCTCATTGAATATTTTTAAGTTGCGTGGAGATTTTTTAATTTAAATAGTGGCCTCTCCAACAACTCCTATGACATTATCACATTGCTTAAGGCTTTATTGAACAATCAAATTTAAAGATACGCAACAACAAACATGAAATTTTTTTTTCCCTTAAAAGAAAGCTTGTTAGCATTCTCAAAATTCTTAAATAGAATATTCACTGCATTGTCGCTGACACGTGCATTGTCTAATATAAGTGTCATAATTTTTTTATGAATACCACATTGAATTATACACTCACCAACGGCATCAAGACTGACATGTGCGGTATGCGGAGGTTCAAAGTCAATAAAATTTATAATAGAATATTGCAACACTCAATTTGAATCAATGTAATATGCTGTCAAGCAGATGTACCCTATTGATTGATTTGATTCCCAACAATCAGATGTCAAAGAAATATGATTTATAGACTTTAGAATTTTTTTAGTTTCATAAACTTTCAAGTATTCAGTCCGTATAATCTTTCTAGATGTTCTCCTATAATTAGTATTCAAAGCACATGTAAATAAATTGAAATATGATTGTTCTACAAATTTAAAATGTAACTCAACTGTAATAATTATCTTTGCCAATATATTTCTAACTTTATTGTTATCGTATGCAGATGTAACACAAATAATACTACTTTCTATGTCTATTTGCCCTTATCCATTATCTTTAGGTTGAGAACCTTTTGTTTTTGTTTGCTTGATTAACACAGGGTAAACTTTAATATGCCGAGAATAGTTTGAGGTAGATTCATATTTTTGAGTCATAAGTCTTACGATAGTGCCTACAAGCTAGCTTTTCAACTGCTTTATCCTTATTATCTTGAGATTGAACTAGTTCAAAGTGATCCCAATTTGCACTTTTTTTAATTTCTTGACCTCTGAGACACTTTAACTTGTTGACCTATTTGGGCCCCACAAGCTTTGTACTTTCTTGCCCATTTATTGGCTCGCCTACAACATTTTGTTCAGGTTATGATTCATATTTTTCATTTGTAGTTTTCATTTAGCTGAAACATTTTTATTAACATGCAAGTTATAAGCATATAAATTAAAAAAATAAAAGCAACTATAATCCACCATAGTCTTCATTTAGATAAAAGTATGTGAAATAACAAATTGATATTGAAACAATCATAGTACATGAGTTGTATAAAAATTGATGGTAAAAACTACTATAAAAGTAGCCCAAGCATCAACAACACAACAAAATTTATTACACTTTAAACCCTAACATCAATATTGAAACAAACAAACTTTTGAAATGTTATGTATAATCTAGATGCTAATCACAGTTTTATCAGCATAGTGCACAACAAAATTTCAAAAACATTAATAACAATTTGATATTGAACATGAAGATAACTTACTGAATGTCTCTAAATTCTTGAATAATAAATTTCAAGTATCGAACATAAACATGACCACAACTTTGGGCTCACAGCTTTAACTTTTCAAGTCTTTAAACAGACGCACAACTAATCGCATTCCTGCAAAGTGCAAACCCAAAAAAATAAAAACCCTAATAAATTTGTAAAGAAATAAAACTAGACCATAAAAAAATCATAGCTTTAGCTCACACTGAGCCTCACATCATTAACCCTGAGCAGAATCACAACGTGCTGCAAGTCTGAAAATCTTAAAACAAGTTGAAATATAAAATGAAAATAATCTATGAACAAGATCACAACTTTAGCTTACATCTTTAAATCTAAAAATATGCTCAAAACTTATTGTATGTTTGAAAATAAAAAAAAATACTAAAATTTTGAATTTTTTTTACTAATCTTGAACAGAATCACATCTTCAAATTGCACTTTTAATCTTAAGCATAACATCACAACTTACTGCATATCTAAATACCTTAATAAAAACTTCCAAAATTTTTTTGAAAAAATAAAAATAGACTATAAAAATGATCACAGCTTCAGTTCGCATCTTTAACTAAAAAAAGCTCAAAAATAATGCGTAACAATACACTTCTGCCTTGAGCTAATTCAATTTTTGTTTTCAATAGAAATAATTTGAAAACGTTTTGTGCATTTACAAAAAGTCAAACTTAAGGTACAAAATGTGTTTACTCCAAGAACTGTGCTTAGATTTCTTCTATCATATACACTTGTATTATCAGTAGTCATTTGATGCAATTTAGTTTTTTCTTATATATTCAATGTAAGACTTCCTTGTGCATCTTGAAGATGGTTTTGAGTAAAGTTAAACAATAATACCTTGGACTTGTTTTGCCATGGCTCTTTGAACCCATAAATTTTTGATTTGAAGTTTTATGGCCATGCACTTCTCATTATGTTGATATTATACTAGTAAGTGTGTAAGCATTCTTTAACCTAACTTTGGCGGATAAGAACACCTTACATATTGTTTGCTAGAGCTCAAAGTTTTGAACTTTATAACTTCTCACCATGAGGTTTTACGGTTGTTTTACTACTATCTCAATTTGTTGAATATAATTGGGCAAGTGTAAGTCTATATTGTGAGGTGTAATTGACCTTGTAGTTTATAGAGAATTTTTTTCACTGTTAACCACACTTTCTGCAACCTGTTATAGTCAGTTGGATCGGCAATAACCATTCAGTATAATTTTGATCTTACCTTTTTGTAGGAAACTACAAAATACAACCTCCTTAAGCTTGCTGATAACCTTTTTTTATATTGCTCCTTTTCGAGAAGGGGTGAATAAGTTTAGTCTATATTTCAGTGCTTGCTCAAGTTTTTTTTTGAACTATGAACATATGTGCAATGCGCAGCCTAAAGCAAAAGACACGACAGTGAACTTAGAGCTCATCCATTAAGAGTGATTTCGGCTAATCTTAATTTTTAAGTTTAGTCATTCACAAAAATTATTTCACTCAAAATTTTTCTGTAGTTTTTGTTAAATAATACCTAAAACTCTTAAATTGTCTAATAATATTTTTACTGAGATTATCACAAGATTTCGTTGGCGATTAAGCTTACGGGTTTCATTGTGCTGATTATCTGATAATCTAGTATGCATTGTTGAATGCCTGAGTGCTTTGAGTATTGTGATTTAGCAGCTTCTTTTGATTCCTCTCACAAAGCACTCCCTGTACTTCAGAAGTGAAGCTAAAACAGACTTTTATCAAAACTAACTAAGAAGCAGATAGCGTAAAACTAAGAAAATAGGTATGGATTCAGTAGATTTTGAACAAAATTGTGCAGCAATTGTCTATAAATGTGAGTCCCGTGCTTTATGTTGGTCATCAACGAAAGATTTAGAGGTCAAAATTAGGTGGAGAAATAGTCTCCACAACGTGTAGGTAAGGATTTGTATATGTGCATCACTTAAAGAGAATAAAGGAAATACACAGCATGAAACAATTAAAATAATCTGCAAATTTTCTAGTTCCGAGGGCTTAGGTGAAGAGTTAAAATAGATGGCTAATATATGGTAATTAGGGCCTGTTGTTCATGCAGCAAAGAGTTTGGCAAAATTTCTCTACAATAGGAATCAGTATAATCATTGACATAGGAATAGTGTCCACACCTAGTAGTTATGGATTTGTATATGTGAATCACTTAAAGAGAGAAAAAGGCAATACACTGCATAAAACAAAGAATGAGATCTGCAATTTTTCTAGTCCTGATGGAGGAAGATACTTGCAGTGAGGCGATGCTTGGAATGCTCAGCAACTGGACTTAGTTGTGGACTTAAAATAGACAACTAATATATGGAATTAGGGCCTGTTACTCATTCACACACTATAGATTTTGGCAAAATCTCTCTACATTATTGAAATGGGATAATTATTTACACAAGATTTTGAGTATATATAAATCTAATAACAAATACTTTAATTCTTACAAATCTACTACATAGTTACATAATTCATGCAATCCCATGCACTAGTATGGCTGACTGATTTAAATTGGGGTGATAATTTTGGCCAGTGATTGAGATATTTGTGATGACTTTGCAAATGTTAAACTTTGGGTGCTGAATGTACAAATAAAAATGATTTTGGTGGTTGCATGAAGTTTTCTTATACAAAATGTCATTTACAAATTTGTTTTTTGTTTTGTTGGCCCACCAAGCATCCAACATCTATTAATAACTTAATAGTTGTCAAAAACCAATAGAACTCTTTTTGTTGCATGAGCTCTGCTCTGAGTTCGATAATTTTGTCAATTTTTGTTTTTCTTTCATCAGCTTTGGAAGTCTGGCAAGATTTTTTCTCTAGTTTCTAACTTTATTGTAGCAGTTTCGTTGCAGGCTCTCATTTGTCAAAATTGCAGAATAATTTTGTGTCTGGGGAAGATATGCTTGGCATCATCAAATCAGTTCGTTATGAGCTTGAAGGTAGAGCCTTAGTAGCCTGTCTTTATTGAATGAAATAAACCTAAATGTTCTTTTATTGTGATATCAGAGAATTCTTGCATGCATTTAAATGCTTTATTGATTCTTATTCTGTAATGGATTATGCTGTATGCTTGCAAAATTACTCTGTCGCCACCTCTATTGTTGCATTGTTTTCTCCTTTTTTTGTTGGCACTCAATTCTTTTTTGCTCTACTTTGGTGCTATTTTGTTACATGTTTCACATTTTCTCAAACCCCTTTGAACCTTTATGTCTCTAGCCCCTGCCTTCATATGATTACCAGTGGTCAGCATTAATTTTTTTTTTTTCTGAAGATGGTTCACTGAGTTTGCCTCTTTGATGATTATGGACTCTACAATTAAATGTTTTTTACTCTTGATTAGCTGGGTAAAATTGATGAATTGCTGGAGTGACCTTAAAATTATTTTGTTTTGTGATATTTGTGCTTTTCATATTTGATACTTTTATTTTACCACAAACTTGATGCAAAGTAAAGTTCTTGAACCTTTTTTATGATTATTTTTATTTAAAATGAAAAGTGTTGCTGAAAGATAGCGTGATTTTTATTAATGGCTTGCTTAAACTTTGTAATTAATGTGCTAATACAGGTCCCAATCATCGGTGGCTGAACATTAGTATTTCTACTGATAACATATTGTTGAACCCAGAAGGAATTTTTTTGATTCTTGTCAATGCCTTCGTTCATGATGGCTTAGTTGAGTGTTATGAATATATTTTTATGATTGAAGGGGTAAAGCTGCTTAAGAAAAGGTAATTTCAATTCAGCTACTTTTATACGAATGCTTTCATCAATTTACTTTGACGTTTAAACATTTTTTGCTGCAGATACCCACTGCTTAATGTTATCGGAATCCAATGTGTTAGTTCGGCAAACTCTGTCGAGATATATTCCGATGTTCTTAAAACTATCATGGATGAGTTCATTTCATTTCCAGTCTTATTATTAGATAAAAATTTAATCGAGGTGATGTGCATATTTTTGTAAATAGTTTAATTTCTTTTTGTAGTCTGATTTCACTCTAATTATATTAGTATATTTGTATTCAGGTGACAGAGTCAATTGCTTACTTACTTTTTGAAGGTGCCACTAGCCAGCATTTCTACATTAAGACAGGCACAGAACTAGAGTTTCTTAAGAAAGGCAATTGCTTTACTTTTTTATTGACATGCACCAAATGATTTCCTGATGATGTTTGCTTAAAACAGTTATCCTTGTATTAACGCAATACCATGCACCATTTCATATAGTTTTTTTTTTTGCAGATACTTTTATTGTGTTTGATTTCATTGTGTTTGTATTCAGGTGACAGACTCAATTGCTTACTTAATTTTTTATTGTGTTTTATACAACTATAATTGGTATAACAACAAAATGTACAAGGGAAAAATATTCTTCTTGTAACTGTGAACTAATTTGATCAATCTTCAAATATGAGCTAAGATCCCATGGGGAAAGTCTTTTTCAATAGATAAGATTTCTAACTATCTTAATCTGAAGTGATAATTATATGGCATTTTAAAATATGATCAAAGAAATAGGATAACTATTGACGATATGGCAAAGGGAATAAAGGAGTGTCAATTGACACGTTAGTACTATTTGCAAAGTGTGTAAATATTTCAAGCTTGAGCATAATATAGCATTAAATTAGACGTTAAGTACCGGTGAAATTTTATAATATATAGGAAGATCAACCTTATATGTATTGCTATTTATTTTCCTTACTATTATATAAGGACTCAATATCTTTTAGTTCATTTTTTAAAAGTTCATGCTCAAAATCTCTTAAGTGTAATTTTAATCATATCAAGTGTCACTCACTAATTTTCACATATTGATGACGTGCATTAGCATTAACTTTATATTTATCATAAATCAAAGTAAGTTTTTGTTGAATGTTTTAGTATAAATGAATATAAAATGCACTGGATCATTATGAAATGTGAAGATTGGCAAGATCTATTGATTTTTTTGTGCTTATATCTTGTGATAATCTATAAATGACTTATTATTTTTATCTATTGAAGTGCTATATGAAAACTCAGCTATGAGTAGAACAAGATCCAATTAATATCATGGTTTGTGCCTAAACATTTGAAGTCACTTTAGCTTATATTAATGACTTCAGTCTATCCATCAATTTGGGGGTGATACTCTGTAGAAGAGTTTTGTTTCTAGCTTCGTATTATTTTCCAGATGTAATTCATAATCTTAACATCCTATATAGAGTGTTGTAACAGCCCAAACTCTTAAGCACCAAGGTATTGTCCGCTTTGGCCTGAAATGCCTCACGATTTTGCCCTCAGAAGATAACTTCCCAGTAGGTCACCCATCGTGAGAGTGCTCCCACATGAGCACGCTTAACTTTGGAGTTCTTATCAGGAACTCCGCCGTTATCTGAAAAGGCGCCTCGATATTTAATAATTTTACTTATTACTACTTAAGTGGGTCTTCACACTCTCCCCAACTTAAGTAACTGACGTCCTCGTCAGTATCCACACACAGATCCAAGAACCATCCATTAGGTAGATAGGACTAGAGGTGATCCCTACAAGCGTAAGAGGTACCCACAATCATGTAGCACCTTAACCATCATGGGTTCAAGAGGCTGCTCACATGAAGTGGTACTTTGCCTTATATGATACTTAGCTCCTATCTGACACCCTATGGTTTGCTCTGACACCATTTGTAACAGCCCAAACTCTTAAGCACCAAGGTATTGTCCGCTTTGGCCTGAGATGCCTCACGATTTTGCCCTCAGAAGATAACTTCCCAGTAGGTCACCCATCCTGGGAGTGCTCCCACATGAGCACGCTTAACTTTGGAGTTCTTATCAGGAACTCCACCGTTATCTGAAAATGCGCCTCGATATTTAAGAATTTTACTTATTACTACTTAAGTGGGTCTTCACACTGTGTCCTTGGGTAACCCTTGGAGATGAACTACCTTGTGAAAAAAAAATGAAGAGACATAAGAGGCATAGAAGCATATAATGCAAGGCAAGCCTTGGATGAATTTGTGTTAAGGTCTTCCCATGTCTTATAGTGGGCTGGAAGGGACATGTGTAGGCAAAATTTTGTTTGTCACTCTTTACTATTTTAACAAGTTTAACATGAGGCAACAACTTGAGCAATATCTTTCTTGGGATTAAATGAAAATAATCATGTTAAATAAAATTTTAGCTCATGACATTATTAAACTTTATGAAGATATGTTTTGATTATTTTCGTTTTATTAAAATTGCAACATTTTGCTTGCGATTTTGGTACTCATTTTATGTTTTATTAAATTTTATGTCCTTGATGCTCTTGATGTATAAGCAGGGGTGTCAAAATATAGCCCAATATAAAAGCATGACTCATCAACCAAAAAAATGAAGATTTGAGCTGTCTCGATTAATACTTTGGTTGGGTTTGGGTTGAATTTATGACCCATATGATATTTAGGTCAGGATTGCGTTAATTCACAAATTTCAAATCTGACTTGATTTGACCTATCTGTAGACATTCTAGTCAAAATGAGTTGGGTTCAGTAAAATATTATTTAGTTCATAACTAAGGGCTTAACTAATTTAATATTGTGCATTTAAATAAAATGGGTTGGGTTTAGGCCAACCAGTTTAGGAGCGGATCAATTATTTTGACCCGTTTTTTAAGCATATAAGATTTAGTTTGATCCGTTTTAGGGTCGCTAACTCGATTTGACACTCCACATTTTACTAATGGTATTAGCAAGTTTATCATCAACACTAGATTTTTGCTTAAGAACATATGCATATTCCTAAAGAAATTGAACTAGCCTATTCTGCATTATGAGAGCTAATCTTCTTTTGGGTGTTGGATATCAAAATAAGCAAATTTTTTTGGTATATCTCCAATGATGCAAGATTTGGACAAAACCACATTTATCTCACGATCATATATAGAATTTTATTGGCAAGCTTCACATAGCTTTTCACTAAAAATTTGATACCTTTTTGTTTTTGGACACATTACTAATGTGGAAGATGTCCCAAGATAACTCAAATGCTTTTTAAAATATGGCAATTTTAATACTGATTGACTATTTGAAAGAGTATTAACTTGCTTAAAGGCATAAAAAGTTGCCTTTATCCATTGAAATTCACCATTCTCCAAACATTTGGTGAGCCATAGTTGTATTAAATCCACGAATGGCTAACTCGTTAAACTTTAGGTCATCATGAATACTTGGAGTTGGCTTGTTGAATGGCCTTGATTCTCTTAGCATCAACAGAAACATTTTTATTTGATACAATTAAATCAAGAAGGCGAATACATAATTATAAGGAAACATTTCATAACATTAATATACAACTTCTAATTGCAAAGAACCTTGCTAAATTTCTTTAGATGTATTGCATGATCATTTATAACTTGGTTAAAATCAAAATATCATCAAAATAAACAACAAGAAAATCTTCCAGTATAAGGATATAAATGTGAATTATCAATCGCTTGTGCAAGCCATTTTTTTGTTTTCAAAAGGGTCTTTCATTCATCTTCTTCTCATATGAATTTGATGATAGCCACTTCTTAAATTAACCATTAGAGAGAATCATGCTCCAACCATTTTATCTAACAATGTTGTAACTTTATTAGTAGCACGACTATCCATACATAAGCTAAGTGGTATCCTTATGTTGATAAGGGCAGAAATTGTGCATAAAGTTAAGCATTCTCAGATAAAACCTGTTGATAGCAACTCATCGACATGCTTTTCATGTTCATCAGATCATGCAATAGAGGGGCAATAATTTAGGAAGTGAAAATTTGTAAAATAAATTAATAGCGTGTTAAATGTTGTTTAATAAAGCTCATTTGAAAGTTTGCCATTGCAAACAAAGTTAAATTAAAATGAAAAGGTTGGTTGCCTTAAGTGGAAGAGGTTCAATAATAGGCTGATTAGTTGTAGCTGTAACAACTACTGTAGACTTTCTTGTAAGCCTCTATAAATTAAACTCTCCCTTGCTACTGATGTGTAAGAATTTTCTCTCTACTGGATTGACAAGTCTGTAGGTTGGTGTAAGACAGCATATTTAGTCTTGGCAAGATTTGATACAATCTTCTTGCCCTTAAACATAAAAGTACAGGTATTGGCACATCCAATATGGGCGACATACACATTATAAAGCTAATGCCTTCTTAAGAGTATGTGGGCGATCTATATGGGAAGAATATCACACAATATCCTATACGAATTCTCTCTTAATTGTACCAGCACAAGATAATGTTGTGAGATGTAGATGGATGCCTTGTTTACTCATGCAAAGTGTATGATTGTGAATGAGGCTCAGGGGTAAGTTTAATTATAGCTGAAGTTGATGTAGCATTGACTTTCTTGCAATTATCTCTATGGTAAGTTTACAAATTTGTCGCTATGTTTAAAATATATATGTAAGATTGATACTTGTTACCAATCAAAATCAACTTGAGTGGTTACCTAGCGCATAACAACTGTGTGTGCCTTTTGTAATTGCTTTTTTAGCGCTACTAACCTCTCCACCTTGGTTAAATGCATTTATGCAATTCTCACATATATCAGCAGGCTCTAAAACATCAAAATCTGCAAGGTTTTGATGTGGGAAAATGTTTGCATAATGGCCATTGATGAAAAAGTTGTAGTTATGGAACTTAAAGATATAATGTGGTCTCTTTATTTATGCAATTCTCACAATAATTTGGAGTTTTTTGTAAAATTATATTCTTATTTTAAGTAAGTATATAATAAAAATGATAGCACTTAATGCAAAAATGAAGTTATTTAATTTCTTGGGTAGCAATTGAATTCTAATTAATTAAAAAAGTTTGTAATGCTTAACCAAAATATAGTTACCATTTTTACAAAATTTGATTAAGTTCAATTAATAATTTTATTAAATATAGATCTAAGGTACTGTAATATAATAATATTCCACACTGCAGGTATTTTCTCAACAAAACCTGCATTTATATGGAATATAATGTATGATAACTAACTAAAATATGATAAATGCGAATGTGGAATAAGATAATTACACCAATAACTCGACACATTATTTCATGATTAAGTGATGATAAATGTGGCTAATTTGTTCACAAGAACTTAAATTACATTGAAATAATTTGAGGCTAGTAATGTTAACAAAAGATTTTTTACTCTAATAAAGTAAAGAATCAGGTTACGAGTACTTTAACATGTGCCAAACTTGAGGTAATTGATGTTAAGTGGGGATGTGCTGAGTTGATGTCTATAAGTAATTATATATTTTAGGGAGCTTCCTTATTCTTTAGAAAAAATTTTCGAAGGGTTGTGCTACATACATGCTTAAGAAGTCTTAAGTTAAAAAATAAAGCATGCAATAGCATAAAAGAAGTATAGAAAAATTTATTCGTTCAACTTGTGTTTTGTATTACCCCTTTGATTTTAGCCAAAGAAGGGGTCTCAAAAATCTATCACCCATCTTATTAATGCAAACCACACAAATACCACAATTTTCTAACATTCATACTCACCATTATTTTTCAACCTAACCCACATTACAAAAATAAAATGTCTTTTATTAAAAATTAAAAAATGGGCTAAGATAAAATAATAAAAACCATCAAACAAAAACTCGTACAATAGTACTCTTGAACTGATATTACCTACATAGCATTAGATTCAATGCTCAAATTTAAAATAAAACTAAATGAAAATGCAATCTAACATCATATGGCCCATATTCTAGTTATGACCATGGATGAAGCTAGTGATAAAGTGGGTGTTTTTTTCCCAATTGCTAGCAATTATCTCATGCCGTTGAAATTGATTAGTTAGTTTATTGACTTACATTTTTTTATTTAATTGTAGTTATAATATTACTTGTGCAATTTGAATGGAAAAATAAAGAGGTATTAGTGAATTGATATTTTGTTAATAGGGTTATTCATGTAGATTTTATTTAAGAAAAAAAAGTAGATTTTTATTTTCTTATTGTACTTGGTAAGAATTTTGATAAAAGTTATTATTATTATCATTATTATATATTAATTTTAGTAATTTATAAGCTTATGCATTATTATCAAATTGCAAAATATCATATATTAACCTTTGATAATTAATGTTACATTCCTTGCATAGAATCTCAATATATTTAATTATAAATTATTATATATTATTAATTATTCATGATATGACATTAACACTTCAATATAAAAAAAACACTAAAATGCTATATTAATTTGTCAATAAAAAAAAGTACATATATTTAATAGCCAAATAAAAATTATAAGTAATAATTTAATTAGTAAATTATCAAAATGCCCATATGTTAATACATCTCATACTACCTTTTTTTCCAAATAACAAACCACCAAGCTTTACTTCTTTTAGGTGGGGTCGACTACATAAATCTTTTGTTTCCATTATGCACAAACAAATATAAGTCCCTCCCTTCCAAATAGAGAAGATACTTTTTAATGGTTTCTTCCCATGTCTTTTTTAGTCATCTTCATTTGAGCAAAATTAATAAACTCAAATTTTCTCTCTAGGCTCAACTCTTAACCCATTTCATTTTGATTTAATTATGAATATTTTTACTGAGCACATTCAAGATGAGATTTTTGGTGCTTGTTATTTGCAAATGATATTCTATTAATTCATAAGACTAGAGATGGAGTTAAAGTAAAATTTGAGTTATGGGGAGCTTTTAGAATCCAAAGTTGGGTATTAATAGATCTAAGCAAAATATATGGAGTAAGTTCAATGGTATTAGAAGCCCTAATCTTAAGGAAATAATTATTGAGGACCGTGTGATCAAGAAGAACTGTAACGACCCGATGTCGTTACTTTGCAAGTTTGGTCAAAATTCTGACTCTAACATCAGGATCCTGTGGAATTTCAAATTAGGGCAAATAGAAATACCTCTAGATAGTAATAAATTTTTGGATCAAAGTGCCCTAGTTTGGGAGAAATTCGGATAACGGAAACTCCCGCTGTATTTTTTCGAATTTTCTTAAATTCAGTAAAAATCAAAAACATTGAAATATGTGTTTGAATTCATTGATTTTCGTGACATCATGTTAAGAACATTATTTAAAATTGCTCATGAAGTTTCATCAATTTTGGATCGTCGATTTAACCTTAATTTTTGAAGTTTAAAACTTCAGAAATTAATATAAAATAAAATATTTGTCCGAATCGAAAATTTTTGGCGCGAGGATGTTAATTACATCATAACACACCTCGTTGTCAAGTTTCGTTGTATTTGGGCGCCGAACTGCGAAAAATTTAACTTCAAGTAAATTTTCAAAATTTTTCTTCAGGATTTCCTCTCCCCCCTACCCCTCCAATTTTTCCCTGTTCCCGGGCACTACTTCCGCCAGATTCACGTTTGGAGGGCCCCACCTCTTCTCCTCCTCAGTCCCTCACCCTGCTGCCAGCTCCCTCACCCTGCTGCCAGCCCCCCTCCCAGCCAGCCGCCAGCCTCGGCAGCCAGCCACCAGCCTCGGCAACCACCTCGACCACCACGGCAGCCATCACGGATACCTTTTTGAACCTTCCAAACCCAACCAGTCCCTTCCCGGCTCTCCAAAACAGCAGCAACCCTCCCCTTTCAGCAGCAGCTCTCATCTTGCTGGCCACCAGCCAGCCACTTCGGCCACCTCCTGCAGCTGTCCCCCCAGCCTCCCGGCAATCCTATCCTAGGTAAGAGGGGAGGAAAATGAGGTAGAAATGAGGAGATTTTACTATTATGTATTCTTTTCATATATACTTAATAATTATTATTATGAAAATAAATATGATAAATCTTATGTCATCACATTAGCATTGTTGTTATTAATCAATTATGATAAACAAGTGCATATGTTATAAGATGACTATGTTTCCTCTTCTCTCGAATTACTCAATATGATTCTGCGGTACGTGAGTACCCGATGTCGGGACAGTTCTTGCTGAATCGGCATTGTTGTTATTAATCACAAGAACGAACATTCAAGTTCAATTATTTAAAATAATGGAGAAATAATGAGTGATATGATTAATAGGATTCAAGCTGGTTGGATGAAATGAAGGAGCGCTTCTAGAGTATTGTGTGATCCGAAAGTTCATTCAAAATTAAAGGAACATTTTATAGAGTGGATATACAACCAACTATGTTAAATGGGATTGGATGTTGGCCAACAAAGTAGAAATTTATTGATAAAAAAGTGTTATAGAAATGAGGAAGCTTAGGTGGATGAGTGAGTATACTCATAAGGATAGATTGAAAAAATGAGTTTATTCGTAGTATGGTTGGTGTAGGTCCATTAGTGGATAAGATTAGAGAATGGTGCCTTAGATGATTCAGGCATATTAAGTGTATAAACGATATAGTGCCCATGCAGAAAAATTGAGTTTATAAATTTTGCCTATATTAAAAGAGGAAGACCAAAATGACATGGGAAGAAACCATTAGAAATGATATTTTCTTCTTGAAATTTAGGGAGGGGCTTCTATTTGATCGTACACAATGGAAATAGATTCATGTAGCCTTTGATGGTTCAAGCATATTAAGTGTAGATCATGCAATGCTCGTGTTAGAAAAATTGAGTTTATGGATTTCTCTAATGTTAAAAGAGGAAGAGGAAGAGGAAGACCAAGACAAGGGAAGGAATAAACTATTCGGAAAGATCTTCTCTATTTTGAACTTAGGGAGGGAATTTTATTTGATCGTGCAATGGAAACAAAAAAATTCATGCAGCGCCTAATGGAATTTAAGGCTCAGCATTGCTTTTGTTGACAAGTAAATTTATGTTTATTCAAATTCTTCTCTATTTTGAACTTAGGGAGGAGGGTCTTATATTTTTTATCATGCTCAATGTGGGATTTAGTTTTTTCCAACTATATGCATCTTATTATTGGGTACTTTTCCTTTGATTCATCAAGTGAAATTTTTGCTATTTTGCAAATACAACTAACAATTGAATCCCACATAAGTTGCTTTACTCTCGAAATCACAATTTCTAAGAAACTTTACACTTAAAAATATTTGTTATGCTTTTTGAGATTTTACCATATAGTTATTGAACATATTTTAGATTTAATAATACTTTTGTTACTTCTTATTTATAAATCCAAAACTAATAAACGATGTTTGGGCTGTCAAATAATCACTTGGAATAATCTTACCATCTCTACAATATAAACAATCTCATTTTTTAAATAACATAACTAACATGAGTTAGTTTTATCAATCATAAGATTATATGCTAAAGCAAATTTCGAAGTCATTCTTCATTCTTTAATTACTCTTTTAACATGTTTATTTAAATTTTCTTTTATAAAATTCATCTCCTTTTAATGTATATCTTTCAATCGACTGACTAACATTATGACAAATTTTATTTTATACGGATTTCCAATCATATTTGCGAGGCAAACATAAATACTTACACATTTAAAGGTGTTTCACCAATTATAAGCTTTAAAAATCTAATTTATGTTCTGACTTTTAAACTTTCACTACATTATCCATTAAAGTTTTATCATAATGATACCCACACCATTTCTACGATGATTCTTACACGATTACTAGAGTTTAAAGCGTAAACTATTAATTTTCTTTGCTTTCTCTTTTATCCAAATAGTTTCTTAATGGCAAGGTATATTATTTCTTCTAATTATCATAACATCAGTTAAAATCATAAGGCTTTTCGATGAGGTGACAATATTTCTAACTACCGAATCTTAGAATCATAAGCTAGCTTATATACCCACATTCGTATCAAATGCGGGTACCTTTGTTTATTTGACATTATACCCTACTCCGATGTAGCAGGCACCTTTTTACTACATTCAGGCAATGTGCATGTCTCTTACAGGTGATGCCCTAGCTCAAGTACAGGTATTGAAAGAATTCATGGCATTATAGAATTTGATAAAGTCTTACTTCGGTTGTCGACCAGCTAATGCAACTCTCCTTTATCATCCATGAATTGGGACTTGACAATGACTAATTTGCTTATTTCCAAATGAAAGGAAAAAATTTATGCCTAATTTGGACATAAATATTAAATTCAGGTGGCTAAGTTAATCATTTTTATTAGTTTTAATCAATTTTGGGTATTGTTAGAAAGCAGATGATCATTATAATTAATAGCTCATTTTGGAACAAATTAGAGAAGTTGATAACTTGTGCAGAGATATTTTTATTGTCTAATTTGAAATTGAATAAACTTCAAAGATTAACGGGTCTATTTTAGCAAAAAAAAAACACGTTTTTTAAGATGATTTTTAAGAATGGATATATAAATCTAATGCTAGTGGGTTCTTAAAATGATTGGTAGCTCAAATATACTTTATCTATCAAAGCTGTCCAAAAAACATAGAAACTGTATTTTGAGGATAAGAGAGTTACCTTAATTAGAAAAGCTATCAGTCTGTTTTGACAACATTTCAATTGTCCGGGACTTGGGTTTTATTTTGAAGGCAAAGTGGTGAATACTGGCTCAAGTAATTTGTACACGCACGCTTGAGGATTGAATATGTCTAGTGGGTTTGTATATGATACTAATGAATGTGAATTTTGAAGAAATTTGGTAGATCAAATTTATTTTAACAAAAGGTCCGAAGTCTCCAAAGGCTATGTAATAGTGAAACGTTAGTCAAATGGGAATGTCAGATTCATATAAAGGCTGCTTAACTTCAGTACTAGCTGGGAACATCCGATTGAGCTCAAAGTTTCATCAGACACACCAAACGATGTACTGATGTATCGGCCTGCAGCAAAAGCTGTGAACTGTAGCAGAAGTTGAAGCAAATGACATTCTTATTATATAAATAGCTCGTGTCGTACTTAAGGGATAGGAGGATTCATAAAGCTAACATCAAATATTTTGGATGTTTAAGGACATATTGAGGTACAGTGGATACCGTTTTTCTAGGTTTATTGAGAAACCTTCATGATGTGTTTTGAACTTATGTATTTCTTAAACTTGAAGAATTTGGATTGTTCTTAGTGCTTTAAACACCCTATATTAAATAATTGTTTCATAGTAACATATCTGTCAACGTTTTAAAGGAATAGTTATTTTTATAGCTAATCTGATGAATCCTTAGGCATTCCAGGTATTTCAACTCCAGATAACATGTATTGTGAAAAGTTCATCTCTCAAATTTCATCCCATTCTAATTTTTTTTCATTATTACTGTTGGTTCAGATTATAATTAAAATTTAACAGTTTCTCATTAGCCACTAAGATTATTAAAATCAAGCATTTAAATATATATTATCTTCAGGGAGTCATGATTTTCTGCATGCAATGTTTCACAAAGCAAGTTTGTACATCTCTTAATTATGTGTTGATGATGTGGATTTTGTTGCTGTTTTTGCACTCTGTAGTATTGCAAGGATAATTATTTTGGTGCTTTTCATCTATTTTGCATATTTACCTGAAAAAAATTATAGATGGGACATCTATGTAACTGCTTATTTGCCTTATTTTTACTGATTGTTGTTCTCATCAATCGCATTTGTTTTCTGAAGTGAGCTTTCTGTGGATTATGTTATTCAGTTATATCAGCAATAAATCATGGGTATTACATATTTATTTGCAGTCAACTTGTTCTGAATTTTGTGTTTGAGCCTCGCTCACCTCATTTATTTGAAAAATACAAAAACTTGTTTTGAATTTCTGCATCCGCTTACTTAATTGTCTTCATGAGATGATGAGTGGTTTTCTTAATTGATGCGATTTACAATTTGGTTGCAGCGATTGATGAATTAAGTTTGATACAAAAGAAAATATGTCAGAGAAGTTTAGTAGTGATGGAGCTAATAACCATGCAACTATTGAAGAACCATATGCTGCAACTTCTTTCAGAAATTTTCTTCTGTACAATGCAGGTTGCTTTCCACCAGTTTTATTTATTCCGTCATATTATAAATTCTTTCATTAAATATATGATTTTTCACATCACCTGTTTTCCAAAATATTTGCCTTGTGACATTATGTTGTGATTTTTTTGTTATTATTGTAGGGTATTTTTCTAGAGTAGCTAATTTAAACATGAGACTGTAGAAGTGGAAGGCACTAATTAATATTTTTATATTTTTTCATTATTCTTTGAACTAATTAAATTTTTTTGTATTGACAAATTCAAGTTCTATAATCATGGGGCATGCGGTTAATTGGTAAAACTATTTTTTTCCGAACATGTTGGAATAATAATTAAGGCTCAAGCACGAAGGAGTTTTTTATAATTTTCTTACAATTTTATATTTTTTTTTGTATACTGCACCAAACAGAAGCAAACAATTGTTCAACCATGATACGTATGGAGCTTGAACTTTGGTAGGAACAAGTTGGTTGTTTAGTTAAAGTTGTTTCATTTGATTCGATTGAGGCAGCAACTTTGTGACAATGTTTATATTTCTTTTTTTATTTATTAAGTTGAAAGCGATGTACATAAAATCACTTTAATGTTTAGCAGGTTATTAAATAAAATATTAATGTTATAAAGCAAACTAGTTGTGCTATATATTACTGTGATTAATGTGCTGTCAGCTAATTTTCTTATTGCTTCCGGGCCATTAAATTTAATTGGAAAATATCAACCTATAAATCCATTTGCTAAAACTATCATGATTGCATGCTCAAATAAATGGGCTTGGCTTTAGTGTTAGTGACATTTGGGGTTTAGACCACTTGGTTGCATGGATCATAAATGCCATATTTCATTAAGGCTTTAATCTTAATCTTGATTTCAATTCTTTTTTGTTATCATATGGAAATTTTGATGGTGTCAGAAGTTTTAGGTTAAAGTTTTACTCTTCTATTATGCTTTGTTCAAATAAATATGTAGTTTAAGCTGTAAAAATACTAATTTTGTATTAAAAGGCTATAGTTAAGAGTATATTTTTTTTCAAAGGTTTGAATTTATATTGAAAATATAAAAAGAAAGGTCCATGTTTGTAGGCTTGATCGTACTTACCTCCATCCACATTTACAATCTGGATGGCACAACTTTTGTTGATTGTTTTGTGATCATTGGACATGTTTGATGGAGGTATTTTTGCTATTATTTGATGTAGTTTTATCAATGGCACCTGGAAATGTCCTAAAAAGATTGGCTGGAAAATTTTTTGAGGTAAGCTCACAAATCCTTAAATAACCTCCAACATCAAAGTTTTATATATGCAAATAAAGCACTGTTTTATTACCAATCATAAAATATTTCTAAATATAAGTTGCTGTGACTTGTAAAGTGCTTTAGAAATGTGAAGATGAGAATTCTTATTTGTAAGTAATAATTTTTGAAAGATAATTATGTATATTTAGAGTTTTTGGTGTTACACATATTATATATTCTTTTGACATTGTTTTAATCATTTGAGTACTTCATAGATATGATTTTATTTCTTGGGCAGAATCAAGATTGTGTCTACAGTTAGGGTAGCTTTTTTAATGTTCATTTATAAAGCTCATCTCTATCTAATTTCTAATGTTTAGGGGAGCCATTTTTTGTCTATTTTTTTAGGATATAGTCTCTTAGAAGTAGTGGCATGACTTTTTTCTGCTATTTATCATATGAAATTTATAGTTTTTGCCATGGCCCTCCACCACACTTGCCAATTAAAAAATCTTCTGCTACCCGATCAACTGCCCATCGGCCATTACCATCCACTGTTGATGTCATGCACAATAGTATGACATCTGGACATTCAAATAACAACATCAATTTCCTATACAACTACTTCTTTAGACAGCTTCAACTGCCTCATTTAGAGCTTGTATCTATCTCTTAAGTGTTTGTATTTTTCTTCTTTTTGGCAAATTATTTATATTAATGTTGTAGGCTGTATTAATGCACAATGCAAGCTAAATACAATTGATGCATAGAAGAGGCATTATAATAATACTTGCTTGTGTTGACGACTTTCAGAATAGCTATATTGGTAAATAAGTTGCAATCTAATTAAAATCCAATAAATGTGGTCTTTAAGAGCACTTTATGTTGACTTCTTCCTTGTAATGCTTGAATTGCAAACATATCTTGGTGGCTTGATTTAGGCTATTTGTTGAGCCAGCTTGTTTAGAAAATTTTCATGGATTAAACTTCTAATGTACACATTGTATTAATGATGAAAAGTATTAACACATGTTTGTGGTTTTTTCTTAGATATTCCGCGACAGAGAAATCTATATTCTTATAAAATATTACTGAATGCACTTGCTTGCTATTATTTTTAATGTGATTTCCCAATTATTTCCTATTTAAGAAGTTGGGTTTGAAAAACATTTATTTGTCCAAACTATTTAAATTCTCAATATATATAGATATATATTTATTTATATATTTATCTTTAAACTTGTACACCAATATATTTCTATTTTTTGGACAACTGGATTTTAAATAATGTATAAATATGATGAAAGCATAAATAGCAGTCATCCGGACGGTCTAACATCTTGTCTTGTTTTCACTCTGACTTCATCGAAGTTGCACAATGGAAAATTTTTATTTCTTAAAAGTCTTGGTTGCTTGTGCTTCTATTACGCGCATTTACCCTCAATTTTCATGCTTTTTGGAGTCAACATTACTCATCTTTCTCTTAAGTTAACAACTTCACTAGTTGAAGCCTTAGATGGAAGCTTTGACTTTGATGTAGGACATGGAGCACACATGGAAGGAGGCCCATGACTTGGGCATTTGTAAGATTACTAGTGGTTGAGCATGAGTTGTTCTTGTATTTGTATGTTTAGTTGTGTTGAGTTGAACATATTTTATTATTCGGGTTGTGTTATTTTGTTGACCCATTTATGTAATGTCATGTAGTGTTGTGTTTGGTGTTTGTTTTTTTGTACTTGCACAGGATGTGTTTAATAGTTACCCGTGCATTAGTGTTTTGTATTTGTATTCATGAATGACGATGGCTGTTTTCTTTGTGTTGTGAAAATATGCCTCGAGTTATGATGGTGACTTTGGGTAAGCAACCTAGGGTTTTAGGCTATTTTTATAAATATCCCATTGTACTCTTATTTGAAGTTATTGAATGATAGATTTCTTATACTTCCATTGTGAGGATTTGCTCATGTGAGAGTGTTTTGAAGTGGTTTATAATCACTTTATTTTTGTGCGCATAAGTGTATAGCGGTAAGGCTACGAGGGTGTGTATAATATTGGTAACTTGTTTGCAAATTTTTGTGTGTTTCTTTCACATACTTTATTCTTTACATTCCTTCATCATTCCCCAAAATTTTATCAAAACATTTTATGCTTATTTGTTTTCTAATACTACTGTCTTTTTAGTGTTTCTTTGTACTCCACTACATTTCCAGCATCTTCTTCACTATCTAAATTCCTCTCAAAATTATAAAAAAATAAACCCTAAAACTTTGTGCCACTTTTTCTTGTATTAGAGCAGTTTTCATATCTTAGTGCATAAGGATAAATTAATCTACTCATTAAGATCTTTATTCCTTGATTCTATAAAAATTATTGAATTATTTTATTTATATTGTTCCTGCCGCCACTGGCAACAGTCGCTACTAGCAACCGTCCCCAAAAACTGCTCGTCAAAAACCGTTGTCATAATTGCTCTGCGGTTCTCAGCCCGCAGCCCGCGAACTAGACCGGATTTGGCCCGGCCCAACCAGACTTGAATTGGCCTGGCCCGAGCTTGCTGCACACACGCGTCTCTTCCCGAACTCGCACATACGCATGCGAACATCAGCTACTGTTGTCGCCAGCTTCCGATACTCCGTTCTTTGTCATCCAAACTTTTATTTTGGAGTTGTTTGCAGCGTTGGAAAGCTAAGATCGTGAACTATACTCAATGACATCCTTACAGAGATTTGAGCACTCTATCAAAGAGAAGAGCTGGAAGTTTTGACACGTGAACGGTGATCCATTTGCTCTCTTGCGGGGTAAGTCCTGCTATTTTCCTGCATTTTAAGCTTCTTAGAGTGTGTCTGAGCTATATTTAAACTAAAAAAAGTTTGAAACAATGTGTCATACTTGCGCCTTTAATTTCAAAAAAGATAGTACATGGTGTGTGTGCGTTGATAGTCATACTATCAACAAGATTACCATAAAGTCTTAGTTTCCCATCTTGATCAACAAGATTACCATAAATTCTTAGTTTTCCATCTTGAGGCTAGATGACTTTAGATCTTGTAGCCAACTTTCATTTATTTTCAAAGATTGATCTTAGGAGTGGTTATCACTTATGTCGGGAGATGAATGGAAAATGGCATTTAAGGCATTTGAAAGGATTGCATGGTGATGCCATTTGGATTATTTAACGCACCCATCACATTGATGCACTTAATGAATACCGTTTTATGTCCATTCTTGGGAAAATTTTCATTGTATATGCTAATGGTATTTTTATCTTTAACACAAAGGATAGACATTATTTGAGTCGTCTACAGATAGTGTTAGAAAAGTTGAGAGAGGAAACAACTTATTGTTAATAAGAAGTGCTAGCTCATGCAAACAGAGGTGACATTTTTGGGATTTCTTGTGTTTCATTGGGGACTAAGCCATTATTGATTGGCCAATCCCAAAGAAATTCCATAACATTAGAAACTTTCATGGCTTGACCACATTTTATAGAATGTTTGTTATGAACTTAGTTCAATAATGGCTTGTACACCGACGTTCTCAAGAAATATAAGTTGAGTGGTCTTTTAGTGTTGAAAGGACTTTTAGCCATTGCTCATGTACTAGATTATCTTTCTCTAAGGTTTTTAAGTAGCATGTGATGCTTTTGGTATTAGGATTGCTATAGCTTTGCCCCAAGATAATCATTTTATTATCTGTTTTGGTGAGAAGTTGAATGAAGCAAAACGCTTTCGATTAAGATCATGAGCTTTATAATCATTCAGTCACTTTAACATTAGAGGCATTACTTATTATATTGGAAATTCATTCTTCATATGGACCACTATTCACTTAAGTGTATAAATATGCTTAAAAAGTTAAATTGTATGCACACTAGTGGGTAGAGTTTTTATAAGATTATACCTTGTTCTCAAATACAAGCTTGGATCAGAGAACAAGCTTATTGATGTGTTTATAGTACTTGGTGGCTACGTTGCTCTCAAGTAAAATTCCAGATCTCATAAGAGAATTATTTTAGATGCTACTTTGCATGATGTCATTCCACTTTGGATATCATATCATAGATGGATATCTTATTTGTCCTAGGGTTTGCTGTTTGAATGAGAGTAATGGCCGACGAGATGAGACAAGAAAGAGAAATTCAGCGGAACGAACTTTGCATTTTGGAAAATGAAGATGGAGTATCTGCTTTACTAGAAGAAGTTATATCTTCCATTGAAAGGAGCCGACAAAAAACTTGCAACAATGACTGAAGAAGAATGGGAAGTTCTCGATAGAACTGCACTGGGTTTGATTCGTTTATCATTGTCTTCTTCTATTGCTTTTAACATTGTTAATGGGAAAATTACTGTAGATCTCATGGATGCCTTGACGAGAATATGGAGAAGCCATCGACTTCGAATAAAGTTTTTTTGATGAAGAGATTGTTTAACATGAAGATGACGGATGACTATTTAGTGACTGGACACCTCAGTTGGTTCAACACGGTGACGAGCCAGTTAAGTTCGGTGGGTATCAGTTTTGATGACGAGGTCCAAGCTTTGTTGTTCCTCTCTTCATTGTCGGACAGTTGGGATTGGCTGGTTACACCATCAGCAATTCATCAGGAAATGCGTTGTTGAGATTCGACGACATTATCGGGCTTGTGCTAAATGAGGAGGTGCTGAAGAAATCCCTGGGGAGGCATTTACCTCAGCACTGAATGTTGAAAGCAGGGGGAGACACTGAAAGGAAATATAACAAAAATAGGTCAATATCTCGAGGACAAAAATCAAGACCTAAAAAAGCAAATACGGATTGCTGGAATTATAGGAAGGCAGATCACTTTAAGAAGGACTACCATACTCTGAAGAAACCAAGTGGTGGAGGTAAGATGATGAACTCACTGTAAATGTTTCAGCTGAGGAAGATCAGATGCATTGATCCTCTCACTTGTCAACATAGAGTCCTGGGTAGTGGACTCGGGCTCATCCTTTCATGCGACTCTGTCGAGGAGTTCCTTCAAGAGCTACACCAAGGGTGACTTGGGAAAAGTATATCTTGGAGATGACAGGCTTGCGACATCATTAGCAGAGGTGATGTGGATGTTCACTACCAAGCGGTGCAGTTTGGAAGCTTAAAGATGTTAGACATGTGCCATGTCTAAAGAGAAATTTGATTTGTGAGTTAGTTAGCTAGAGAGGGCTACAACATTTATTTCACTGGAGACTCGTGAAAGGTCACCAAGGCTGCACTCATTGTTGCATGAGACAATATGGAAGGTACACTTTACTTGATCAATAGTCTGATCTCTTGCAGCTGCAGAAGAGATAGATGCAGTTCTATGGCACCGGAGGCTTGGCCATATGAGCGAGAGGGATTGAAATCCTATTGTCAAAGGGAATTCCAAGAATTGAAGTCGGTAGACTTGGATTTCTATGAAGACTGTGTGCTGGGCAAACAGAAGAATGTTTCATTCGCCAAAGTTGGAAGAGAGGGTGAAAAGCAATAAACTTGAGTTGTGCATACAGATGTATGTGAGCCAGCTCCTACTTCTTCCATAGGTGGAGCCACGTATTTCATCACATTCATTGATGACCATATGAGGAAGGTATTGGTTTACTTTTTTTAAACATAAATCTGACGTGTTTGATGTGTTTGGAAAGTGGTTAGCTTTGGTGGAGAACGAGATAGGATCAAGATTAAGTGCTTAAGGTCTGATAATGGCGGTGAGTACTGTGATAGGGAGTTCAAGGAGTTTGTGCCTTGAGAGGCATCAAGAGAGAGTTTACAGTCCCAAGAACACCACAACAAAATGGTGTTATAGAACGGATGATGAACATGACAATCACAGAAAGAGCCAGGAGCATGAGATTGCATGCGAGTCTCCCAAAATAGCTCTGGGCTGAAGCTATTAACATAGATGTTTACTTGAAATCGAAGACCTTCCGTACCTTTGAATGAAGGGATTCCGAGGAAGCTTGGAGCGGAAAGGAGGTGAATCTGAACCACCTTAAGATATTTGTGTCACATTGATGCAAAATCCAGGAACAAACTTGACGCTTAGGCGATAAAGTGCACATTCATTGGATATGGCGCGGCGAGTTCGGTTACAGATTCTGGGACATTCAGAATCAGAAGGTCATCAGAAGCAGGGATGTCATTTCACTGAAAGTGAAATGTACAAGGACTGTATTGGAATCAAGTCTGATTCCAAGGATGCTTCAAATGTTGAGCCCCGCACATAGAATTGATGATAGTGTTGAGCCAGATGTTGGAGTACATGAAGAAGCTCAGGAGGGTGTCAATGCTGAACCACAAAACCCATGTTAAGAAGATTCACAAGAGTCACAAGACTGCCACAGATGTACACTCCTTATTTTACCTGTTATTAACAGATGGTGGTGAACTAGAAAGCTTGGATGAGGTACTTCAGGTTGAAGATTCAATCAAGTGGGAGACTGCCATGAATGATGAAATGATATCACTCATGTCAAATGGACATGGGTGTTGACACCCCTACCAGTTGGGAAGAAGAGCCTTCAGAATAAGTGAGTTTACCGTGTGAAGGAAGAACCGAATGGGTGCAAGCGCTATGAGCGAGACTCTTAGTAAAGGGTTTTCCAGCAAAGGCATTGGGTCGACTACAATGAGATTCTCTCCAGTTGTGAAGATGACAACCATCAGGGTTGTTGAACATTGTTACAGTTGATGATTTGCATTTTGGAGCAATGAATGTTAAAACTGCATTCCTTCACGGAGAGTTGGAGGAGTTGTACATGCAACAACCTGAAGGGTGCAAGGCTCAAGAAAAAGAAAAAGCTGAGCTAGTGTGCAAGCTCAAGAAGAGCCTCTATGGCTTGAAGCAAGTGCCAAGGCAGTGTGGTACAAGAGATTCGACAATTAATGTCAGAATCGGGTACAAGAGATGTCATGCGGATTGTTGTGTACATAAAACAATGCAAGTCCTCCTATTATTTCTATTGCTGTATGTGGATGATATGTTGATCGTAAGATCAGACATAGAGGAGGTAAGGATGCTGAAAGAGCTTATGTCAAGGAGTTTGACATCAGGACTTGGGGTCGACCGAGCAGATTCTTGGAATGAGAATCAATAGGGAAAGAAGTGCATGAATTCTGAAGCTGTCGCAGAAAGAATATGTTGAAAATGTGCTGAAAAGATTCAACATGAGTGAAGTTTGAAGAAGAGAAGGAGCATATGCTGAATGTTCCTTATGCTTCAGCAGATGGGAGCTTGATGTACGCGATGATCTGCACGAGATCGGATATTGCCTATGCAGTGGAAGTGGTCACTAGATTCATGGGAAACCCAGGGAAACACCATTGGGACGCGGTCAAGTGGATCAAGGTATCTGAAAGGTACAGGGGCAAAGTCTTATGTTTTGGAAGATCTGACATTATTTTAAAAGGCTATGTAGACTCAAATTTTGCAAGAGATGTTGATAGCAGGAGAAGCACTACATGTTATGTGTATACATTGGGAAGTGCAGTGGTGAGTTGGATCTCCAGGCTACAAAATATCATGTTGCTATCTACCACGGAGGTGGAATACGTTGTCATTACAAAGGCAAGTAAGGAGATGATCTGGTTGAAGAGTTTTATGGCAGAATTGGGCAAGGAGCTGGAGAATTTGAAGCTCTACAGTGATAGTATGAGTGCTATTCACCTAGCAAATAATGCATCGTTTCATGCCAGGACAAAGCACATTCAACTCCGTTACCATTTTAGCCGGACACTGTTAGAAGAAGGACAACTCGAATTGGAGAAGATCCACACTTCTAAGAATCCAGCTGATATGCTTACAAAAGCAGAACAGTGGAGAAATTGAAGCTATGTGCAGCTTCAGTGGCCTTAGTACGTGAAGAGAGAACAGGGTGAGCCACACCATGTTCTTGACAAGAATAGAAGAAGATAATAAATAATTAAAGATGGAAGAGAGGGGTGTTACCTAAAGGTCTCTAACTAGGAGATTGTGTGTTGTGGAGACCATTTAGTCCATCATGAAGATACTAATGGTGCTCCGGTAAGCTTTCGGGAGGTTCTGAGACGATTCAGAACAAGGAGTGAAATCCAGCAACAATACAGGCGCTACGGCGCGCCGCAACGGAAATCGGCGCTACAAGCGCGCCGCAGCGGATCCATCCCAAGACGCAGGCTATTCGCAAGGGGGCGCTACCGCGTGTCGCAGTGGCAGGCCATTCAAATATAATTTGGTAACTTTTTTGTAAACGTTTTTGTGCTTTCTTTCACATAGTCTTTCCTATTCCTACGGTCTCCAAATTCATCAACCATTTTGTGTTTGTTAATTGTTTTCTGCTCCCATTTTCTTTTTAGTGTTCTTTTGTACTGCACTACAATTCCATTATCTTCTTCCTATCTAAATTCCTCCAAACTTGAAACTCGCACCATCACCAACGCTAGTACCCTGTAACAAGAACAGGGAGGTCTGATTTTTTACTAGTGGCTTGACCTCCCTAATTGAAATCTCTTTGTTTGCATTATTTTTCATTCATTCTTCGAGTCATTAT